>JALXJV020000016.1:20856063-23575724 GCA_024633595.2 Lepomis macrochirus | reverse complement strand
CAACCCACTGATGTGCGTGAGGACCAGGTTTGTTTTTCTGACACAGTTCTACTGTAATTGCTTGAAACTGCATGAGCTCTGAATTTTTTTTTTTACTGTGTTGCAAGGGTTGATATTTATACACAACTCACTGACGTTTTAAATATAATTTTGTGTGCAGTCATCAACTATAGTTTTGCAGAACTATAATGAAACAACAAATGTTTTCACTTTTGAAAGTGTTCACACTGAAATGTTTGCACATTTTATTGGTTAGTGTTAAATTACAAAAATGAGTAATAAGTATGTTTAATTTGTTTCCAGCACCACTGTGACGGCAAGGGAGATCCTGCTCCTCCTCTGATCCTTGGTCCTCCTTCTCCTCTTCCTGCTGCTACTGCTGGACCCTCTACAGGTCACGTGAGCAATTCTAGTGTCCTGTCTTTTGTTAGAGGGTCATTTCATCAGGGTGATGAATTGTTTGGCAGCAACAGAGGCAAGCAGTGTGGTCCAAACAGTATTTCCGCCATGATGACACATCTTAAAAAGAGCTTGCTGACTTGGGATGAAGACGATGTAGATGATGTTTTGTTACAGGGGAATGCCATCTACACTTACATGTTGCAGCACGGGATGGTCAGTGCTGCTGAGGGCAGTGGTTATATTTTCGCTAATGAACTGCCAACAGAGTATGACCTAAAAAACAAAAAATTTCAGATCGAAGTACTTAGAGACATTGACAGGAATAATTGGCTTTGATGCTTACGATCGGGATGTAGAGCAACACGTGATGTCTTTGGATGTAGCTTTTCAGACCGCTGCTAATCCAGGCAGATGCGTGTCTGCTAAATATTAGAAATAACATCTGTGCCGTCTTTAAAGTAGATCTGACCGATTCAGGAGATGCATTCAGGTTCGCCGTGTTTGACCCATATGCGCCGCAACAGTGGCGGTGGTGTGGATGCTGATGGAACAAGCATGCTGGCTCATTACACTAATTTAGAGTCGCTGCACAAACATATCGGTAATCTTGTAAACTCATTGTATGGCGATGATCCCACTGCCAAATTATTTGAAGTAACTCCCGTTAAAGTTTCTGTGGTTAGCGTCCCGAGTTGTCCTGAAACTGCATTTGAACATACTGATCTGATGCAGCTTAGTGGAGACTGTGCTGACACATGTGCAAACACAGTCTCTGCATCAGTTGATATGGATGAAATGCCAGTGGATGGAGATTGCGCTGACTTAACGGCTAAAGTAGATAATGATACTACAGCAGTATGTGATGGTAATACTGACACAGATATTACTTTAGTTTCAGAACAGATTCCATCCAGTGTTTCATTTAGAGCTTTAACTTTAGCAGATAAGCGCGCTATCTGTATGAAACTTAATATCGCGCCCAGTTTAGGTACTAAGGATGCTGTTGTTCCAAACTTAGACATAGAGCAGCCTAAACCGTGTAAAACCACAAATATTGTGTCCGACGGAAGTTGCTTCTTCCGGCTCTGAGTCATGTGTTCAGTGGGACCCAGGACTATCACAAAGCCATTCGAGAGCTGTAGTTAAACAAATAGAAGATAACCCTAGTACATACCAAAATATTATTAGAAATGAGTTTTCATCCGTGCCTCAGTATGTCAGGGAGTCCAAAATGAAGTATGTTAACACTTGGGCTACTGAGGTAGAAATTCATGCCGCAGCTGATTTGTTTGGGGTCGATATTTACACTTATAGTCAAGAAAAGTGGCCAAAGTTCGCAGCAAACAGTCGGCAAAGACTCAACAAAGGGTTTATCTACAACACTGTAATCAGTGTCACTATGAACCCATTGAGTGTGTCAAAGATTCAGCTTCTCAGAAATGTGTTAGTTTAATTACATTTAGTGAGAGAAATCACATAAAACCAGAAGCTGATAGTGTTCTATCGCATACAAGCCGTAAGGATAGGCAGAAGAGAAAAGAAAGAGAACAATACAGTGACAACCCACAGTTCAGAGAAACTAAAAAGATTAAAGAACAGGAGAAATATGTTAAAAATGGTGACTACAGGTTAAAGAAACAACAGCAAGGTGTTGATAAATATAAAACTGATGCTTCATATAGAGTCACGCTAATAGAGAGTGGTAAACGTAAATACGCTACTGATGATGAATATAGAGAAACCTAAACAGTACAGTACAGAAATATGCAACTGATGATGAGCACAGAGAAACGTAAACAATACAGTGTAGAAATATGGAAGTGATGAGCAGTTCAGAGAAAACGTAAAACAATACAGTGTAGAGAAATATGGAAGTGATGAGCAGTTCAGAGAAAACGTAAAACAATACAGTGTAGAGAAATATGGAAGTGATGAGCAGTTCAGAGAAAACGTAAAACAATACAGTGTAGAGAAATATGGAAGTGATGAGCAGTTCAGAGAAAACCTAAAACAATATGAAGTACAGAAATATGCAACTGATGAGCAGTACAGAGAAAATGTAAAGAAGATGAGTGTAGAGAAGTATGCAAAAGACGCTGATCATCGTGATCATGTAATACATTATAATGTCAAAAAGTTTAAAAGTGACACAGCATATGCATTATCAATTAAGGAGCGAAATCAACAAAAAAAGATTAATGTGGCAATGGAAAGGCAGAACATGGATGTGATAATCAAGCAGTTCCAAGAAAAAGTCAAACAGGGTCCAGAATATGTTTGTTGTGTTTGTCATAGATTATTATTTCAGAAACAAGTACTTCTTTGTAAAGCAGAGCAATATGAGCAGAAGGGTTCAGTAGTTGCTGCAGTTGCAAAAAAATGCATCACTACAACTTATCTTCACACATGTGCAGATACGTGTGATGCAAATTGCTTATTAAAACAGTCACCTGCTGGTAAATCATGGATTTGTCATTCGTGCAATAGCAAAATCCTTAAAGGCACAGTACCAGCAATCAGTGTAGCAAATAACTTACATCTCGATCCAATTCCAGAGGCCCTCCGTCTGGAGTCTTTGGAACAACATTTGATTGCCCTAAATATTCCATTTATGAAATTATTGGCTTTACCTAAAGGAGGCCAAAATGGTGTCCATGGACCAGTCACCTGCGTCCCATCTAACTGTAATGCAGTAACTAACATTCTTCCTCGGTTAGAAAATCAGTCTCTCATCCTCCGTGTTAAATTAAAGCTAAAACTAACCTACAAAGGACATTATAAATTTCAGTTTGTTGACACGCAAAAACTTCTGAATGCACTTACATTGTTAAAACGCATAAATAAATGGTATAAAGATGTGGAGATTGATTTTGAATGGGCAAATCCGTTTGATAAAAGACAGGATGATCAAAGTGAGAGCAAATCTCAAAATGAAACGTGTGTCAGTGATGTACCTGCAGAAACAGATAAACCAGAAGAGTCAGATGAAAACATGGATGAACACATAAATGATGCTCAGCAGCATGGCATGTATTTAGATACATGTATGCAACCCGCTGACATTGGACAAGAAATTCTCGATCAGCACTTTGACAGCGTTTTGTCAGTAGCTCCAGCAGAAGGAAACAGTCCTGTGCGACTTCTGACAGACGCTGGCAACGAGGCTAAGTGTTTCCCTGTTCTTTTTCCAAGAGGTACTGGAACATTCCATGATGCCAGAGAAGTAAAGCTCACATTGAGTAAATATTTGAATCAAAGAATCCTCAATGCAGATACTAGATTTGCCCGCAATTTGGAGTACATATTTTATGGGCAGTATGCATCAGAGGTGGAGCAAGTGATGTCTAATGCATCAATTGCTTTGAGAAAAGGCCATCATGGAGGGGAAACAACCCAAATTACTTCATCCATGCTTTCTGATTCTGACTTTGTTAAGAAACTTTTTAACAACGATATAGGCTATAAATTCCTCAAACCCATTAGAGGTACGCCTGCGTTCTGGCAGGGAGTCCAAAAAGACTTATTTGCAATGTTACGGCAACTGGGGATTCCCACATGGTTCTGTTCATTTTCATCAGCAGATTTACGCTGGACAGAACTCATGGACATCTTCCTGAAAGGTGAAAATATTAAAGGCAATTTGAAAGATCTGGACTGGGCACAAAAATGTAATTTGTTAAAAAATAATCCTGTGACTGCAGCGAGGATGTTTGATCATAGGTTTCATTGTTTGTTGAAAGATGTCATTTTGTCTCCTGCTCAGCCAATAGGAAAGGTAATCGACTACTTTTACAGAGTAGAGTTCCAGCAGCGTGGATCACCTCACACACACTGTCTGTTCTGGGTGGAGGACGCACCGACATTTGCCAGAAATACAGATGAGGAAATCATTGCTTTTATTGACAAATATGTGACCTGCAACCTTCCTCCAGAAAGTGATGACATGTGTGAGGTGGTTTCCAGTGTGCAGCAGCACAGCAAAAAACATTCAAAAAGTTGCAAAAAGAAAGGAACAACATGCAGGTTTAATTTCCCGCGACCACCAACTAACTGAAACTTTCCTTACTCGCACTCAAAATAGAGCAGGACCACAATGAAACAAACGAAAATAGAATCGCGACTAGCAAAACAAATTCTGACAAAAGTAAAGGAAGGTTCTTCCCAAACAGAGTCAACATTTGACAGTGTAGATGACCTTTACTGTTCCCTCGGCATTAATCAGGAGATCTTTAAAAAAGCTTACCAGTTGTCTGTAAATAAAAACACAGTAGTTTTAAAACGAAACACATCTGATGTGTGGATAAACCCGTATAACAAAGACCTTTTGCGTGCCTGGAATGCCAATATGGACATTCAGTTTGTGTGTGATCCGTGGGCATGTATTAAATACATAATCTCTTATATATCAAAAGATGAACGAGAGAAGGGACTGATGCTAAAACGCGCTGAAAATGAGATTAAAAACGATGGTAATGTAGATGCAAAACAGGCACTTAATAAGTTAGGAAGCGTGTTTCTTCATAACAGAGAAGTTTCTGCTCAAGAGAGTGTTTATCGTGTCACAAATATGAGACTGAAGGAATGTTCTAGAAAAGTCACCTTTGTTCCTACTGGGGACAATGTTGTGAGAATGAGCCTTCCTCTCAGTCTCATTCAAAAGAGAGCAGAAAGTGAAGAAACTGACTCAGAACAACTTTGGATGAGGAACATTACAGATCGGTACAAAAATAGACCACAAAGCAGTGAATTTAAAGAGATGTGTCTGGCATCCTTTGCTTCAGAATACAGAGTTGCTGCCAAAAATGAAAACAAAAGTAACATGGTTAAACTGGGCAATAACTGTGGCTACATTAAAAAGAGGACCAGGACAAATGCAGCTGTTGTAAGGTACGCTCGCTTTTCACCCACACAGTATCCTGAAAAGCACTACCAAAGCTTGCTGCAGCTGTTCTTACCTTATTATTCAGATGATCAACTGAAACCCTCCAAATTCTGTAGCTTTGAGGAGTTTTATAAATCTGGCTACATTAAGAACAGCTCTATTGAGGTTCAATCAGTGAAAGATGTTGTTGATTTCAACAGGTCCAAATTTGAAATAGATGCTGACAAATTAGATGAAATTCGAGAATCTGTTGAGCAAAATGGATTTGAGGAAGATGCCTGGGCAGCTCTGTGTCCTGAATCAGAACTAGAGCGACTGGAATGTTTAGATGAGAAGAGCAAAAACAAGGATGACGTTCCTACTGAACAAGAAGAAATTCCAGATTTACAGCCAACAGATCAGAAGGCTGTATCTGTGGAATTTCAAGTCCAAAAAATCTCTCGCCCTGAAGCTCTTTCAATTATGCGTTCATTAAACAAACTACAGGCACAAGTGTTTTATAAAATACGTCAGTGGTGTTTAGACAAAGTAAATGGGAAAAACCCAGAGCCTTTCCATGTTTTTGTCTCAGGCGGCGCCGGTACAGGAAAATCCCATTTAATTAAAGCTGTGTATTATGAAGCAAGCAGATTGTTGGCTAGAATGTCCTCTAGTCCAGATGTGGTGCATGTTTTACTGACAGCTCCTACTGGTGTGGCAGCATATAACATCAATGCAACAACAATCCACAGCAGCTTTTCAATCGGTAATAACATGTCATTGCCTTACCAACCATTAAAAGAGGAAAAAGTAAATACATTAAGGGCCAGTCTGAAAGATCTCCAAATTTTAGTCATTGATGAGATATCTATGGTAGATCATAGACTTCTGGCGTACATTCATGGCAGACTGCGGCAAATTAAACAATGTGGCGACTTTTCTCCGTTTGGGAATGTTTCTATCATGGCTGTCGGTGATTTCTACCAGCTTCCACCGGTTAAAGGAAAGTCTCTATACACAGAAAATGTTGGGAACAACTTATGGGACAATACTTTCAGCCACGTGGAGTTGACTGAAATCATGCGTCAAAAAGACAAAGACTTTGCCGTGATGCTAAATAGGATCCGAAAACATCAAAAAGGGGAAAAACTTCAAGAGCAGGATGAAGTCTTATTAAAACAACGTGAGACAGGCATGGGAGAAGATACAGAAGATCTTCATATCTTTGCGACCAATGACCAAGTCAGATCTTTTAATTTCAACATGTTGCACAAGGTGTGTACAGATATAGTTCAAATAGAATCACAAGATTTTGAAAAAAATGCGGAAACTGGGCAAATCACAAAAACGTCGCATAAGTCTGATAACCAAACGTATTTAGACAAAATACTTACTGTTGGCCCAAAAGCCCGCGTTATGTTGATTAAAAATATAGATGTTTCAGATGGTCTTGTTAATGGAGTCTTTGGGACTGTGTGCAGAATTCAATTTGATGGAAACCACAAATTCCCTAAAGCAATTTATGTAAATTTTGATGATCCAAAGATTGGCCAAAAACTGCGGTTTAAATTCCCATGTTCAGAATCAGGATTTGAAAATGCAACCCCGATTGGTGCTGAGGAAGACGGACTTAAAAAAAGTAATGGAGTAAGACGTCAGTTTCCATTACGTTTGGCCTGGGCATGCACAATTCATAAAGTACAAGGCTTGACTCTGGCAAAGCAGTGGTGTCTTTGAAAAAGATATTTTCTGCCGGTCAAGCATATGTAGCTCTGAGCAGAGTTACATCTTTAGAAAACCTCATTATTGAAGATTTTAAACCCACTGCTATATATTCCAAAAGTGATATTGATGGTCAACTTCAAAATATGGCTAAATTTATTGAGGCTCCTTTAACAAGACCAGCATCATTTCTGAACATCTGTTTACACAATATTCAGGGTCTAAATACTCACATAACCGAGCTAAAACACGAAAACAGAATTCTGAAAGCTGATATAATTTGCCTGACTGAAACATGGCTGAAACATAATTCACCACAAAATGAGACTGACATGGAAGGCTGGACCTTTCACCATAAAGTAAGGTCAGACTCATACAGCAGCACAGGAGTTCTGTCTGCTTTACAGAAAGAACAGCATGGCGGTGTTGGTTTTTACTATAAGAATCACATCACGTGTAACCTCCTTGATGTGCCATGTGACAATTTAGAAGCCATAATTTTTAATGTTCAGCCTGCAAACCACAATTACATGTTACTGTACAGACCACCATCATATAAAATTGGCCTTTTCAAAAGTAATCTGAGTCTGGCAGTCAGCCATTTTAATCAGCTTTCAGGAGGTAAAATAATAATGGGGGACTTTAATGACAATGCGCTCGTTTCAAAATCTCTGGAGACTTTTATGGAACAGCAAGGTTACAGTCAAATAGTAACCCAACCAACAACAGAGAATGGGACTGTAATTGATCACGTTTACATGAAGGATATTAACCCTAATATTGTAAATGTGGAAGTACTTTCCACATACTACAGCTACCATGAATGTATTTCTATAGATTTTGTTTATTCTCCGTAGGGTCGGCTATATTCACCGCTGAGGGTGGAAAGTCTGGATCACTGGTGGGGGGTGTACTTGTAGTGTACACATGAGCTTTTTCAGTTGTATGGCTAGCCTAGTTATGCAGTTGGGAAGCCCATTTCCGTCATGCAGGGTTCAGCACCGAAGAGAGAAGCCTTTAGCTTTAGGAGTGTAGCTGATCTGATCAAACATGCCCATAAAAGTTTATCCTGCTCTTAAGTCTGCCACACTTGTGCCTGTGTAGGGATTTTAAAACTTTTTTTATTAATATTTATAAATATGAAATTGTGTGTTCCGATCAGTCCAGTTCATCCCATTGCCTATTTAAAGTATTTTTTTAACATTTCTAATCAATTATTCATAAATGTAATAAATTATTTATGCCTTGTTTACATGTAGTAATTTGATCCCACTGCTCATTAAATGTAGAAATTATATTTTTAAATGTAATTATTTAAAACGTATTTATTATTTATGAAATTATGTGTTTCATCAGTTCATGCCACTCCCTATTTAAAGTATTTATTGAAATTCTTAAACAATTATTTATTTAATCACCTATGAAATTATTTATGTCTCATTAAATGAATTAGTGTATTGGTCCTGCTGCTCATGTAATGTTTAAATTATTTTTAAAATGTATCTATTTAAATATTTTAAATGTATTTATTTAAAAGCTATTAATAGTGTTTGTTCCATCAGTTCATCCGACTGCCTAATTAAAGTATTTATTCAACTCATTAAATAAATTATTTATGATTTTATACGCTATGATGTTAATAGTCTTGTTATATTAGTCATTTGATCCAGCAGCTCATTTAATGTTAAAATTATTGTCTGCCACATTAATTACATTATGTTTTTGATTCATTGAATTTGTCTGAGCTGAAATAGTGTTTGCACAAGATAGCTTTAAAGTTTTTAGCTTTGGGGGTTTTAGTGCAAGGCTTCTCAGGTTTTTTGCCCTATGCATGTCTTCCTATGCAGCCAAGGCGGAAGGCTAGAAGAGAGGAGGAGGACAATGCTACAGACAATGATGAAATGGACAGGCAGAGACAAAGAAGAGTGGTAGGCCAGCGCCGTGAAAGAGCATCTGCCATTAACGGAGCGACTGTAGTAGCAGGAGGGTGAAAGATGTGAGTAGCATTTGTTTAAATAGTGTAACTCCAAATTTACAGTTCATAAATTTGTGTGCTTGGTTACTGATAGTGTTCTCACCTTTTTAGGTGTTCGCGATGGCAGCTGGAATGTGCTTTGGGCCGAGGCAGAAAGTCCAGGCAAAGAAGATCAGGCTGCCTGAGAGCGTATGTCTTTAACTATCAAAAGTATTATAAATATTTAATGGTGTAATATAACATTTATCTATATAGAGTATTGTTAGAATTATAGTATGAAATTTTGTTCATTGTGACATCCTGTAGGGTTATGTGTGGGTGTGGCCAATCTGTCTCTGTCTTGCAGGTGAAGAGAAGAGGCTGATTGTAGTAACTAGTTTTCATTAGGGAGTTGCTGCTGGGCTGAGGTGACAAACAGCCCTGCTAACTGTTTTTCCTTCTCTTTGTATCCACAGGGTCCACCTTTGGTTTCGTTGTTGGATATTTCACTGTAATTGTATTTCCTTACCACATGTCATTATTTAAGATTTTGTTTGTTTTGGTGAGAAATATTTAGTGTATTGTTTTTTGAGAGCAAGTCCTAACATTGTGCATAGTTTTCTTGTTGGTTCTTTCTTGTTAGTCTGTTCCAGAGTATTATTGTGATGTGATTGTAAATAGTGTTTTTTCCAGTTATTTAGGGGTGTTTATAAATTCTTAATTTAAAGAGAGTCAGTTATAATTTGGAGAATTTTTTGTGTGTGTGTTGATAAATGTAAATATTTGAGAATTTGTGTTTCACATTTGTAATGTAGTGTGATAATAAATCTGTTTTTGAAAGCTTTCAAAATTGTTGTGTTCCATATGTATATTTAAGATTAAATTTATGGTCTTGTAAATGCTGGCTGAGTAAGTTTTGGAGTGGGGGTTTGTGAAGATTGAATGTGTCAACATCCACACATTTTAATAACATAAAACTATTATATATGACTATTAGTAATGTAGTTATCGTATGTATCACATGAGCTTATTTAACATTACGAAATACTTCAGTTATTGTGGTTTCGTATGATCATAAATTAAATATATGTAGCATATAGTATGTACAACATATTTTCGTACTGTAGACATGTGAGTTTGACAGTTTTAATGTGATTTGCTAATATTCACTATATAGCCTATATATCAGAGTTTTGTAGCAAATGGCACCTCCTAGTGGCGTAACTGAAGACATCTTCCCTGGGTGCCCATGCAGGTATTCCATATAAAAACAATTTCACTGGGCATTAATTGTAATGTCTTTGCGAGGGGGTATTATGTATGTCTTTGTAATGATTTTGTTTAGTAAATGAGTAACATGAATTTTCAGAAATTGCATTTCATGATAATTGGATACATTTAGAAGAGATCTGTTCACGAAATCTAAGCTTTTTGAGAAAATGTATTGAGAATCACAGAAAGGCAGGTTTATTAGCAGAAACTCGGAATGCAATAAAAACAACAGAGGAGGTATGTAAGCAGGCAGGATCAGGGTTTCGGGACTGGGTGTGTGGTTGAGGCAGCATCCTTGAAACATTTCCAGGGAGTGGTTGAAAAGCCGGTTTCATTCATAGAGTAGGTGATTTGAGGATGAGGCACTGCAGGTGGTGATCAGCCAGGAGAGAGAAAGGCACAACACAGCCCCAACCACAAAACGTGACAGAGAGCATGGAGGGGAAACAGGAAAGATGAGGACGGAGGAGAAATTCAGCCTGTGGACAGAGGTTTGTTAATAGATGTCAGTGTTTACTGTCATAATGCAGCAGAAATGTAAGTCAATTAGGAAATGGGAAAGTAAAAGGTGTAGCCTAAATGTTCACACTGAAAAGTAGGAATTTAACAAGTGTAATAGAGTAACAAAAAATAGTATTTCTGAAAAAGCAGCATTGAACTTACATTTTGTTGCAGCATTGTATTAGCACTAACAGTGGCAGCTATTGTCTATATAGCATGAAATATAGCAGCTGGCTTAATATTAAAGGGAATTGTGGTTACAGCGATATGAAATGAATGAATGTGAATGGGAATGTTTTTTTATATATGATTAATAGCGCTACCTTTTGGCGGATTGACACAAGATTTCACGCAGGTCCTTAGTGCTGATCAGCCATTCCAAACCAAGTGAAAATGTGGCATGTTTGAAAACGTCATTGAAATGAATGGGCTTTCCCACAGCATTTCAGCTTCGATTACGGTGCCGGCTTTTGGCCGAATTGCACCAAATCGCTCAGCTGTCATCAGGGCCCCTTGGTGAAGAAGTGACCCAAATTTGGTGTCAATCGGAGCCGCGGTAGTGGAGATATAAAATGCATGCAAGTGAATGGGAGTTATTTCATATGTGATGAACAGCGCCACCGTTTGGGCGATTGGCACCAAATTTGACACAGGCCTTCGGGAGGTCATGTCGCATAAGGTCCCCAAGTTTGGTGTTGATCGGCCATTCCAAACCTTGTGAAAAAGTGTGCTGGTTTGAAATCCCATTCATTTCAATGGGGCTTCTGACCGGATTTGAGCTTCGATTACAGCGCCACCGTTTGGCCGATCTGCACCAAATTTTTGTGGTATCATCAGGGCCCCATGGGTAACAATTGACCCAAATTTGGTGTCAATCGGACCTGCGGTTCTGGAGATATAAAATGAATGTATGTCAATGGGAAAAAATTTTTTGTCTTTAAGCTGCAATAACAGCGCCAACTATGGGCACATTAGGGTCCCCTTTGGTGCCTGGCATCAGGGGACCATGCTGAACAATTCGGCACTGGACTCATGTCAATGTGCCTTGTGGTTATGGAGGAACTAATTTTCTGGATTAAAGAGCGCCACCTAGGGGCCAGCTGCACCAAATTTTGCACAGGCCCTCAGGGGCCCATCCCAACTTAGTGGTCCAAGTTTGGTGTCGATCGGCCATTCCAAACTGAAGTTATGACCTTACTTCCTGTTAGTAGCGTTTTTTGCAAACGTTTGTTAGCGTATAATCGCGCCATTGTTTGTCGGATCAAAATTTCCTCTGCAAACTTTGTAGAGCTCGGTCCAGAGATTATCCGTGCCAAGTTTCGTGGCGATCGGACTTGTGGGTTCGGAGGAGTTAAGTAAAATAGGTTTTTCAGTTTTCGCGATGTAGCTCACTAAAAGTTTAGGCGGAAATGGGCGTGGCCTATACCAGGAGATTCAGGTCGATCCCCGAACGCGTGGATATAAGGTTTTGATATATTCCTTCAGTAGTCGAGAGGTCCAAGCCCAAACGCGTTGACCTTGCTTACAGCGCCCCTAGCGGTAGAAGTTTGCGAATTTTTGCGCCTGAGTTACGTGCAGTGAATGTGACCTACCCTGTGAGTTTCGCGTCCCTAGCATTTACAGGGTATGCTGCAGTATGAGTTTTATGCACGGAAGAAAAAATAATAATAATAATAAAATAAAAATCCGGTAAAACAATAGGGTTCCATGCCACTGTGGTATGGCCCCGATACCTCTGTCGCGGTTCCATGCCACCGGCTTGGACCCTAACTAGAACTGCGAGCAGTTGTAACGGGTCCAAGCCCCGGCTCAGTCGCCTCGCTGAGGGCTGAGTCGTCCCGGGCCCGCCATGTTTAATTGTGCCATAAAGTTAGGCCCCCGAGCCAAGGCGGGGCCCGTAGAGAAGAAATGACCAGAGTTGTAAATGAAAGTTGCTTGCGGTTATGGAGATCTGAAATGAATGTAAGTCTATGGGAGTGTTCATTGATTTCGAAGTAATAGCGTCACCTAGAGGCCGATTGACACCAATTTTCACAGAGAGCTTCGGTAAGTCGTGTCGCATAAGGTCACCAAGTTTGGTGTTGATCGGACTTTTGAAGCCTGAGATATGTTATACTTCGTGTTTGTAGCGTTTTCGCAAATATTTGTTAGCCCGTAATTCGGCCGTTTTTTGTCGGATCAAAATTCCCTCTACAAACTTTCTTCGGCTTGGTCCAGAGATGGTCTGTGCAAAGTTTCGTGTCGATGGGACTTGCGGCTTCGGAGGAGTTAATTAAAATAAGTTTTCCATTTTTTGCGATTTTGCAAAATGAAATTGTCATCGCACAGAGGCGTGTCCTATACCATCGGAGTCGGCTCAATCGCCCAAACACGTAGACATAAGATTTATGAATGTGCGATGTAGTTTGCCGTAGTTACGAGGAAAAATGTGCTTTGGTTGAAATTCCCATTGAAATGAATGGGGCATTTGCGCTTAGATTACAGCGCCACCTTTAGGCCAAAGTGCACCAAATTTTTGTGGTGTCATCAGGGGCCCATCAGAAACAATTGACCCAAATTTGGTTAGAATCAGACTTGTGGTTATGGAGATATGAGATGAATGTAAGTCAATGGGAATTTTTTTGGGTAGCGCCAACTAGCGGCGAAATGAACCAAATTTTGCAGAGGCCTTCTAGGGGGCAGGGCAGATAAGGTCCTCAAGTTTTGTGTTGATCGGCCTTTCCAAGCCAGAGTTATGTTATACTTCGTGTTTTTAGCGTTTTCTCAAATATTTGTTAGCCTGTAGTTCGGCCTTTTTTTGTCGAATCAAAATTCCCTCTACAAACTTTCTTCGGCTTGGTCCAGAGATGCTCTGTGTAAAGTTTTGTGTCGATCGGACTTGCGGCTTCGGAGGAGTTAATTAAAATAAGTTTTCCATTTTTTGCGATTTCGCAAAATGAAATCCTCATCGCACAGAGGCGTGTCATATACCATCGGAATGGGCTGCATCCCCCAAACACGTAGACATAAGATTTATGAATGTGCGATGTAGTTTGCCGTAGTTATGAGGTAAAATGTTCTTTTTTTGAACTTCCCATTGAAATGAATGGGGCATTTGAGCTTCGATTACAGCGCCACCTTTAGGCCGAACTGCACCAAATTTTTGTGGTGTCATCAGGGGCCCGTGGGTAACAATTGACCCAAATTTGGTGTCAATCGGATTTGTGGTTATGGAGATATAAAATGAATGTAAGTCAATGGGATTTTTGAAATCATTTTTAATTTGCAATAACAGCGCCACCTATGGGTACATTAGGTTCCCCTTTGGTGCCTGGCATCAGGGGACCATGCTGAACAATTTGGCACTGGTTTCATGTCAATGTGACTTGTGGTTATAGAGGAACTAATTTTCTGGATTAAAGAGCGCCACCTAGGGGCCAGCTGCACCAAGTTTTGCAGAGGCCCTCAGGGTGCGTCCCAAAGGAGTGGTCCAAATTTGGTGTTGATCGGCCATTCCAATCCGAAGATATGACATGACTTCCTGTTATTAGCGTTTTCGCAAGCGTTTGTTAGCGTATAATTGCGACATTTTTTGTCGTATCAAAATTCCCTCTACAAACTTTGTAGAGCTCGGTCCAGAGATTATCCGTGCCAAGTTTCGTGTCGATCGGACTTGCGGCTTCGGAGGAGTTAATTAAAATAGGTTTTTCAGTTTTCGCGATGTAGCTCGAAAAAAGTTTAGGCGGAAATGGGCGTGGCCTATACCAAGAGATTCAGCTGGATCCCCCGAACGCGTGGATATAAGGTTTTTGATATCCGCCTTCGTAGTCGGGAGATCCAAGCCCAAACGCGTTGACCTCGCTTATAGCGCCCCCTAGCGGTAGAAGTGTGCGGATTTTTGCGCCTGAGTTACGTGCAGTGAATGTGACCTACCCTGTGAGTTTCGCGTCCCTAGCATTTTACGGGGTATGCTGCAGTATGCGTTTTATGCACGGAAGAATAAGAATAATAAAAATCTTAAGCGAAAACAATAGGGTTCCCAGCCACTCGTGGTATGGGAACAGCGTTGCCTACAAACGCGGGTTCCCAGCCCACCGGGCTTGGACCCTAATAATAACTAGAACTGCGAGCAGTTGTAAACGGGGTCCAAGCCACCTGTCGCCAGTCGCCCCCCTCGCCCCGCGGAGGGCGCGCGAGTCGTCCCGGGCGCCCCGCCGACGTACCGCGTGAGGTCCCCGAGCGAGGTGTCGACGGGCCGCTCCGAACCGAGGCGAAATGCGGCGTGTTTGAAAATGCCATTGAAACGAATGGGCTTAGCGACGGCGTTTGAGCTTCGATTACGGCGCCGCCTTTTGGCCGAATCGCACCAAATCGCTCAGCTGTCATCGGGGCCCCTCGGTGAAGAAGTGACCCAAATTTGGTGTCGATCGGAGCTGCGGTACTGGAGATATAAAATGCATGTAAGTGAATGGTAGTTTTTTTGATATATGCTGAACAGCGCCACCGTTTGGCCGATTGGCACCAAATTTGACACAGGCCTTCGGAGGTCATGTCGGATAAGGTCCCCAAGTTTGGTGTTGATCGGCCATTCCAAACCTTGTGAAAAGTGTGCTGGTTTGAAATCCCATTCATTTCAATGGGGCTTCTGACCGGATTTGAGCTTCGATTATAGCGCCACCTTTTGGCCGATCTGCACCAAATTGTTATGGTATCATCAGGGCACCATGGGGAACAAATGACCCAAATTTGGTGTCAATCGGACCGGCGGTTCTGGAGATATAAAATGCATGTATGTGAATGGGAGTTTTTTAAGATATGATGAAGAGCGCCACCGTTTGGCCGATTGACACCAAATTTTACACAGGCCTTCGGAAGTCCAGCCGCATAAGGTCCTCAAGTTTGGTGTTGATCGGGCATTCCAAACCTTATGAAAATGTGTGCTGGTTTGAAATCCCATTCATTTCAATGGGGCTTCTGACCGGATTTGAGCTTCGATTACAGCGCCACCTTTAGGCCGATCTGCACCAAATTTTTGTGGTATCATCAGGGCCCCATGGGTAACAATTGACCCAAATTTGGTGTCAATCGGAGCTGCGGTTCTGGAGATATAAAATGAATGTAAGTCAATGGGGAAAAAAATTTCGTGTTTAAGCTGCAATAACAGCGCCACCTATGGGCACATTAGGGTCCCCTTAGGTGCCTGGCATCAGGGGATCATGCTAAACAATTCGGCACTGGATTCATGTCAATGTGACTTGTGGTTATGGAGGAACAAATTTTCTGGATTAAAGAGCGCCACCTAGGGGCCAGCTGCACCAAATTTTGCACAGGTCCTCAGGGGCCCATCCCAACTTAGTGGTCCAAATTTGGTGTCGATCGGCCATTCCAATCCGGAGTTATGACCTCACTTCCTGTTAGTAGCGTTTTTCGCAAATATTTGTTAGCGTATAATCGCGCCATTTATTGTCGGATCAAAATTTCCTTTACAAACTTGCATCAACTTGGTCCAGAGATTATCCGTGCCAAGTTTCGTGTCGATTGGACTTGCGGCTTAGGAGGAGTACGTTTCAGGTGGTTTTTCAGTTTTTGCGATGTAGCTCGAAAAAAGTTTAGGCGGAAATGGGCGTGGCCTATACCAGGAGATTCAGCTCGATCCCCCGAACGCGTGGATATAAGGTTTTTGATATACGCCTTCGTATATGAGAGGTCCAAGCCCAAATGCGTTGACCTTGCTTACAGCGCCCCCTAGCGATAGAAGTGTGCGAATTTTGGGGCTGAGTTACGTGCAGTGAATGTGACGTACCCTGGGAGTTTCGCGTTCCTAGGAGTTACAGCGACGCTGCAGTATGCGTTTTTTGGCGGAAGAATAATAATAATAATAATAACTAGAACTGCGAGCAGTTGTAAACGGGTCCAAGCCACCTGTCGCCAGTCGCCCCAGCCCCGCTGAGGGCTGCTGAAGTCGTCCGGCCCGCCGACGTCCCGCGTAAGGTCCCCGAGCGAGGTCTCGACGGGCCGCTCCGAAGCGAGGCGAAATGCGGCGTGTTTGAAAATGGCATTGAAACGAATGGGCTTAGCGACGGCGTTTGAGCTTCGATTACGGCGCCGCCTTTTGGCCGAATCGCACCAAATCACTCAGCTGTCATCGGGCCCCTCGGTGAAGAAGTGACCCAAATTTGGTGTCGATCGGAGCTGCGGTAGTGGAGATATAAAATGCATGTAAGTCAATGGGAGTTATTTGATTTATGATGAAGAGCGCCACCGTTTGGCCGATTGGCACCAAATTTGACACAGGCCTTCGGAAGTCAAGCCGCATAAGGTCCCCAAGTTTGGTGTTGATCGGGCATTCTAAACCTTGTTAAAATGTGTGCTGGTTTGAAATCCCATTCATTTCAATGGGGCTTCTGACGGCATTTGAGCTTCGATTACAGCGCCGCCTTTGGCCGAACTGCACCAAATTGTTATGGTATCATCAGGGCACCATGGGGAACAAATGACCCAAATTTGGTGTCAATCGGACCGGCGGTTCTGGAGATATAAAATGCATGTATGTGAATGGGAGTTTTTGATATATGATGAAGAGCGCCACCGTTTGGCCGATTGACACCAAATTTTACACAGGCCTTCGGAAGTCCAGCCGCATAAGGTCCTCAAGTTTGGTGTTGATCGGGCATTCCAAACCTTATGAAAATGTGTGCTGGTTTGAAATCCCATTCATTTCAATGGGGCTTCTGACCGGATTTGAGCTTCGATTACAGCGCCAACGTTTGGCCGATCTGCACCAAATTTTTGTGGTGTCATCAGGGCCCCATGGGTAACAATTGACCCAAATTTGGTGTCAATCGGATTTGTGGTTCTGGAGATATAAAATGAATGTAAGTCAATGGGAAAAAAATTTTCGTGTTTAAGCTGCAATAACAGCGCCACCTATGGGCACATTAGGGTCCCCTTTGGTGCCTGGCATCAGGGGATCATGCTAAACAATTCGGCACTGGATTCATGTCAATGTGACTTGTGGTTATGGAGGAACAAATTTTCTGGATTAAAGAGCGCCACCTAGGGGCCAGCTGCACCAAATTTTGCACAGGCCCTCAGGGGCCCATCCCAACTGAGTGGTCCAAGTTTGGTGTCGATCGGCCATTCCAAACTGAAGTTATGACCTCACTTCCTGTTAGTAGCGTTTTTCGCAAACGTTTGTTAGAGTATAATTGCGCCATTTTATGTAGGATCAAAATTTCCTCTACAAACTTTGTAGAGCTCGGTCCAGAGATTATCCGTGCCAAGTTTCATGTCGATCGGACTTGCGGCTTCGGAGGAGTACGTTCCAGGCGGTTTTGCAGTTTTCGCGATGTAGCTCGAAAAAAGTTTAGGCGGAAATGGGCGTGGCCTATACCAGGAGATTCAGCTCGATCCCCGAACGCGTGGATATAAGGTTTTGATATATGCCTTCGTAGTATGAGAGGTCCAAGCCCAAACGCGTTGACCTTGCTTACAGCGCCCCTAGCGATAGAAGTGTGCGAGTTTTGGGGCTGAGTTACGTGCAGTGAATGTGACGCTACCCTGTGAGTTTCGCGTTTCTAGGAGTTACAGCGTACGCTGCAGTATCGTTTTATGGCGGAAGAATAATAATAATAATAATAAAACGAGCGATTACAATAGGGTTCCATGCCACCGTGGTATGGCCCCGCTGATGCCTTGCAATCGCGGGTTCCATGCCACCGGGCTTGGACCCTAATAAAAGCGAGAACGATTACAATAGGGTTCCATGCCACTGTGGTATGGCCCCGCGATGCCTGTAATCGCGGGTTCCATGCTCACTCGGGCTTGGACCCTAACTAGAACTCGCGAAGCAGTTGTAAACGGGTCCAAGCCACCTGTCGCCAGTCGCCTCATCGCTGAGCGCTGAAGTCGTCCGCTGGACGTCCCGTAAGGTCCCCGAGTGAGGTCCCGACTCGCGAAAGGCCCCCGAGTGAGGGCCCGACGGGCCACTCCGAACCGAGGCGAAATGCTGCGTGTTTGAAAATGCCATTGAAATGAATGGGCTTAGCGACGGCGTTTGAGATGCGATTATGGTGCCGCCTTTTGGCCGAATTCCACCAAGTCGCTCAGCTGTCATCAGGGCCCCTTGGTGAAGAACTGACCCAAATTTGGTGTCAATGGGAGCTGCGGTAGTGGAGATATAAAATGCATGTAAGTGAATGGGATTTTTTTTGATATGTGATGAACAGCGCCACCGTTTGGCCGATTGGCACCAAATTTGACACAGGCCTTCGGGAAGTCCAGCCGCATAAGGTCACCAAGTTTAGTGCGGATCGGCCTTTCCAAGCCTGAGATATGTTATACTTCGTGTTTGTAGCGTTTTGGCAAAGATTTGTTAGCTTGTAATTCGGCCGTTTTTTGTCGGATCAAAATTCCCTCTACAAACTTTGTTCGGCTGGGTCAAGAGATGGTCTGTGCAAAGTTTCGGTGTCGATCGGACTTGCGGCTTCGGAGGAGTTAATTAAAATAGGTTTTCCAGTTTTTGCGATTTCGCGAAAATGAAATAGTCATCGCACAGAGGCGTGTCATATACCATCGGAATCGACAGAATCCCCAAACACGTAGACATAAGATTTATGAATGTGCGATGTAGTGTGCCTTAGTTATGAGGCAAAATGTGCTTTGGTTGAAATTCCCATTGAAATGAATGGGGCATTTGATCTTAGATTACAGCGCCACCGTTAGGCCGAACTGCACCAAATTTTTGTGGTGTCATCAGGGCCCCATGGGGAACAATTGACCCAAATTTGGTGTCAATCGGATTTGTGGTTCTGGAGATATAAAATGAATGTAAGTCAATGGGACGATTTTTTACGTCTTTAATTTGCAATAGCAGCGCCACCTATAGGCACATTAGGGTCCCCTTTGGTGCCTGGCATCAGGGGACCAAGCCGAACAATTCGGCACTGGTTTCATGTCAATGTGACTTGTGGTTATAGAGGAACTAATTTTCTGGATTAAAGAGCGCCACCTAGGGGCCAGCTGCACCAAATTTTGCACAGGCCCTCAGGGGCCCAGCCCAACTGAGTGGTCCAAGTTTGGTGTCGATCGGCCATTCCAATCCGAAGTTATGACCTTACTTCCTGTTAGTAGCGTTTTTCGCAAATGTTTGTAAGCATATAATTGCGACAGTTTTTGTCGGATCAAAATTTCCTCTACAAACTTTGTAGAGCTTGGTCCAGAGATTATCCATGCCAAGTTTCGTGTCGATCGGACTTGCGGCTTCGGAGGAGTTAATTAAAATAGGTTTTTCAGTTTTCCCGATGTAGCTCGAAAAAAGTTTAGGCGGAAATGGGCGTGGCCTATACCATGAGATTCAGCTCGATCCCCCGAACGCGTGGATATAAGGTTTTTGATATACGCCCTCGTAGTCGAGAGGTCCAAGCCAAAACGCGTTGACCTTGCGTATAGCGCCCCCTAGCTGTAGAAGTGTGCGAATTTTTGTGCCTGAGTTACTCTTGGGGCTGTGAAGCTACGTTGAGAGTTGCGCGTTTCTAGGACTTACAGCGACCGCTGCAGTATGCGTTTTATGCACGGAAGAAAAAAAATAATAATAACTAGAACTGCGAGCAGTTGTAAACGGGGTCCAAGCCACCTGTCGCCAGTCGCCCCACGCCTCGCTGGAGGCACGCTGAAGTCGTCCTGGCGCCTGCCGACGTCCCGCGTGAGGTCCCCGAGCGAGGTCCCGACGGGCCGCTCGAACCGGTAGCAAACGCTGCGTGTTTGAAAATGCCATTGAAATGAATGGGCTTAGCGACGGCGTTTGAGCTTCGATACGGCGCCGCTTTTGGCCGAATTCGCACCAAATCGCTCAGCTGTCATCAGGGCACCTCGGTGAAGAAGTGACCCAAATTTGGTGTCAATCGGAGCTGCGGTAGTGGAGATATAAAATGCATGTAAGTGAATGGGATTTTTTTTGATATGTGATGAACAGCGCCACCGTTTAGCCGATTGGCACCAAATTAGACACAGGCCTTCGGGAAGTCCAGCCGCATAAGGTCACCAAGTTTAGTGCGGATCGGCCTTCCAAGCCTGAGATATGTTATACTTCCTGTTTGTAGCGTTTTCGCAAAGATTTGTTAGCTTGTAATTCGGCCGTTTTAGGTCGGATCCAAATTCCGTCTACAAACTTTCTTCGGCTCGGTCCAGAGATGGTCTGTGCAAAGTTTCGTGTCGATTGGACTTGGCGGCTTCGGAGGAGTTAATTAAAATAGGTTTTCCAGTTTTTGCGATTTCGCGAAAATGAAATCGTCATCGCACAGAGGCGTGTAATATACCATAGGAATCGACAGAATGCCCCAAACACGTAGACATAAGATTTATGAATGTGCGATGTAGTTGGCCGTAGTTATGAGGCAAAATGTGCTTTGGTTGAAATTCCCATTGAAATGAATGGGGACGATTTGAGCTTCGATTACAGCGCCACCGTTAGGCCGAATCTGCACCAAATTTCTGTGGTGTCATCAGGGCCCCATGGGTAACAACTGACCCAAATTTGGTGTCAATCGGACTTACGGTTCTGGAGATATAAATTGCATGTAAGTCAATGGGAAAAAATTTTTTCGTCTTTAAGCTGCAATAACAGCGCCACCTATGGGCACATTAGGGTCCCCTTTGGTGCCTGGCATCAGGGGACCATGCTGAACAATTCGGCACTGGATTCATGTCAATGTGACTTGTGGTTATGGAGGAACAAATTTTCTGGATTAAAGAGCGCCACCTAGGGGCCAGTCGCACCAAATTTTGCACAGGCCCTCAGGGGCCCATCCCTAATGAGTGGTCCAAATTTGGTGTCGATCGGCCATTCCAATCCGAAGTTATGACCTCACTTCCTGTTAGTAGCTGCTCGCGAAACGTTTGTTAGCGTGATAATTGCGACATTTTTGTCGATATCAAAATTCCCTCTACAAACTTTGTAGAGCTCGGTCCAGAGATTATCCGTGCAAAGTTTCGTGGTGATCGGACTTGCGGCTTCGGAGGAGTTAATTAAAATAGGTTTTTCAGTTTTCGCGATGTAGCTCGAAAAAGTTTAGGCGGAAATGGGCGTGGCCTATACCATGAGATTCAGCGTCGATCCCCAGAACGCGTGGATATAAGGTTTTTGATATATGCCTTCGTAGTCGGAGAGTCCAAGCCCAAACGCGTTGACCTTGCTTATAGCGCCCCTAGCGGTAGAAGTGTGCGAATTTTTGCGCCTGAGGTACTCTTGGGCAGTGAAGCTACGCTGACAGTCTACGCTTCTAGGAGTTTCAGCGATCGCTGCAGTATGCATTTATGCACGGAAGAAAAAATAAAAAATGAAAATCTGGCAGAACAATAGAGTTCTCTGCCACTGGTATGGAACCGATACTGCAAACGGGTTCCAGCCACTTAGACCTAACTAGAACTGGCGAAGCAGTTGTAAACGGGTCCAAGCCACCTGTCGCCAGTCGCCTCTTCGCTGCTGAGGGCGCTGAAGTCGTCCCGGCTCTACCGACGTCCCGCTGTAAGGTCCCCGAAGTCAGGTCTCGAAAGGCCACTCGAACCGAGAATGGCACGGCGTGTTTGAAAATGCCATTGAAATGAATGGGCTTAGCGACGGCGCTTGAGCTTCGACACGGCGCCGCCTTTGGCCAAAACGCACCAAATCGCTCAGCTGTCATCAGGGCCCCTCGGTGAAGAAGTGACCCAAATTTGGTGTAAATCGGAGCTGCGGTACTGGAGATATAAAATGAATGTAAGTCAATGGGAATTTTTTTGGGTAGCGCCAACTAGTGGCTAACTGCACCAAATTTTGCACTGGCGTTCTAGGGGCAGGGGAGACAAGATCACCAAGTTTGGTGTTGATCGGCCACTCCTAACCTAAGATCTGCCATCACTTCCTTTTAGTAGCTGCTGCAAACGCTTGTTAGCGTATCATTGCGACATTTTTAGTCAGATCAAAATTCTGTACACAAAATTTGTAGAGCTCGGTCCAGAGATTATCTGTGCCAAGTTTCGTGTTGATAGGACTTGTGGCTTCGGAGGAGATGATTTCAGCCGGCTTGTCAGTTTTTGCGATTTTGCGCGAAATGGGTTGAGCGGAAATGGGCGTGGCCTACATCACGTGATTCAGCGCAATCCCCCAAACGCGGAGACATAAGATTTATGAATGTGCGATGTAGTTGGCCTTAGTTATGAAGAAAAATGTACTTTGTTCTAAAATCCCATGAATGGGGCAATGAATGGGGCATTTGAGCTTCGATTACAGCGCCACCTTTGGCCGAACTGCACCAAATTTTTGTGGCATCATCAGGGCCCCATGGGTAACAATTGACCAAAATTTGGCGTCAATCGGAGCTGCGGTAGTGGAGATATAAAATGAATGTAAGTCAATGGGATTTTTTTGGGTAGCGCCAACTAGCGGCTAACTGCACCAAATTTTGCACTGGCGTTGTATGGGGCAGGGGAGACAAGGTCACCAAGTTTGGTGTTGATCGGCCACTCCTAACCTGGGATCTGACATCACTTCCTTTTATTAGCGCTTTCGCGAAATATTTGTTAGCGTAAAATTGCGACATTTTTTGTCGTATCAAAATTCCTCTACAAACTTTGTAGAGCTCGGTCCAGAGATTATCCGTGCTAAGTTTCGTAGTCGATCGGACTTGGCGGCTTCGGAGGAGATGATTTCAACCGGCTTGTCAGTTTTGCGATTTTGCGCAAAAAGGTAAGGCGGAAATGGGCGTGGCCTACATCACGTGATTCAGCTCAATCACCCGAACGAGTAGACATAAGATTTATGAATGTGCGATGTAGTTGGCCTTAGTTATGAAGAAAAATGTACTTTGTTTGAAAATCCCATTGAAATGAATGGGGCATTTGAGCTTCGATTACAGCGCCACCTTTGGCCGATCTGCACCAAATTGTTGTGGTATCATCAGGGCCCCATAGGTAACAATTGACCCAAATTTGGTGTCAATCGGATTTGTGGTTATGGAGATATAAATTGCATGTAAGTCAATGGGATTTTTGAAAACATTTTAATTTGCAATAACAGCGCCACCTATGGGCACATTAGGTTCCCCTTGGTGCCTGGCATCAGGGGACCATGCTGAACAATTTGGCACTGGTTTCATGTCAATGTGACTTGTGGTTATAGAGGAACTAATTTTCTGGATTAAAGAGCGCCACCTAGGGGAGAGTTGCACCAAATTTTGCACAGGCCCTCAGGGGGCGTTACAAATTAGTGGTCCAAGTTTGGTGTGGATCGACCATTCCAATCCGAAGTTATGCCCTCACTTCCTGTTAGTAGCTGCTTTCGCAAATATTTGTTAGCATATAATTGCGACATTTTTAGTCGTATCAAAATTCCCTCTACAAAATTTGTAGAGCTCGGTCCAGAGATTATCCGTGCCAAGTTTCGCGTGTCGATCGGACTTGGCGGCTTCGAGGAGATGATTTTGGTCGGCTTGTCAGTTTTCGCGATGTAGCGAAAAAAAAGTCCAGGCGGAAATGGGCGTGGCCTATACCAGGAGATTCAGCACGATCCCCGAACGCGTGGATATAAGGTTTTGATATCCGCCTTCATAGTGGGAGTTCCAAGCCCAAACGCATTGACCTTGCTTATAGCGCCCCTAGCAGTAGAAGTGTGCGAATTTTTGCGCCTGAGGTCATTGACAAAGACGCGACCTACCTTGTGAGTTTCGAGTGTGTAGCACTTACGGTCTAGGCCGCAGTATCGGTTTTCTTCACGGAAGAATAATAATAAAACCAGAACGATTACAATAGGGTTCCCAGCCACTTGCGGTATGGGAACCGCTGCTGCTTGTAATCGCTGGTTCCCAGCCCACTTCGGCTTGGACCCCTAATAAAACGAGAACGAAAACAATAGGGTTCCCAGCCACTTGCGGTACTGGGAACCGCGATGCCTTGCAATCGCTGGTTCCCAGCCCACTTCGGGCTTGGACCCTAACTAGAACTGGCGAGCAGTTGTAAACGGGTCCAAGCCACCTGTCGCCAGTCGCCTTCACTCGCTGGAGGGCGCTGAAGTCGTCCCGGCTCGCCGACGTCCCGCTGTAAGGTCCCCGAAAGTGAGGTCCCGACGGCCCCTCCGAATCGAGGCTAAACGCTATGCGGTTTGAAAATGGCATTGAAATGAATGGGCTTAGCCACAGCGCTTGAGTTTCGACACGGCGCCGCCTTTGGCTGAATTGCACCAAATCGCCAGCTGTCATCAGGGCCCCTCGGTGAAGAAGTGACCCAAATTTGGTGTCGATCGAGCTGTGGTACTGGAGATATAAGATGCATGTAATTGAATGGGACCTAATTTGATATATGTTGAAGAGCGCCACCGTTTGGCCGATTTGCACCAAATTTGACACAGACCTTCAGAAAGTCCAGCCGCATAAGGTCCCCAAGTTTGGTGTTGATCGGCCTTTCCAAGCCTGGAGATATGTTATAGTTCGTGTTTGTAGCGCTTTGGCAAAGATTTGTTAGCCTGTAATTCGGCGCTTTTGTCGGATCAAAATTCCTCTACAAACTTTCTTCGGCTCGGTCCAGAGATGGTCTGTGCAAAGTTTCGTGGTCGATCGGACTTGGCGGCTTCGAGGAGTTAATTAAAATAGGTTTTCCAGTTTTTGCAATTTCGCAAAATGAAAACGTGATCGCACAAAGGCGTGTCATATACCATAGGAATCGGCTGCATCCCCAAATACGCAGACATAAGACTTATGAACGTGCGATGTATTACACCGTAGTTATGAGGCAAAATGTGCTTTGGTTGAAAATCCCATTGAAATGAATGGGACATTTAAGCTTCGATTGTAGCGCCACCGTTAGGCCAAACTGCACAAAATTTTTATGGTGTCATCAGGGGCCTATGGGTAACAATTGACCCAAATTTGGTTTGATTCGGACCTGTGGTTGAGGAGATATAAAATGAATGTAAGTCAATGGGTTTTTTATGGGTAGCGCCAACTAGCGGCAAATTGCACCAAATTTTGCACAGCCCTTCAGGGGTGTCCTAGATAAGGTACTCAAGTTTGGTGTTGATCGCCACTCCTAACCTAAGATCTGACATGACTTTATTTTCTTAGCGTTTTTGCAAACGTTTGTTAGCGTGATAATAGCGAATATTTTTAGTCAGTATCAAAATTCCCTCTACAAACTTTGTAGAGCTCGGTCCAGAGATTATCCGTGCTAAGTTTCGTGGTCGATCGGACTTGGCGGCTTCGGAGGAGTTAATTAAAATAGGTTTTCCATTTGTTGCGATTTCGCGAAAATGAAATCGTTATCGCACAGAGGCGTGTCCTATACCATCGGAATCGGCAGCATCCCCAAACACGTAGACATAAGATTTATGAATGTGCAATGTAATGTGGCAGAGTTATGAGGCAAAATGTGCTTTGGTTGAAATTCCCATTGAAATGAATGGGGCATTTGAGCTTAGATTACAGCGCCACCGTTTGGCCGAACTGCACCAAATTTTTGTGGTGTCATCAGGGGCCCATGGGTAACAATTGACCCAAATTTGGTGTCAATCGGATTTGTGGTTATGGAGATATAAATTGCATGTAAGTCAATGGGATTTTGAAAACATTTTTAATTTGCAATAACAGCGCCACCTATGGGCACATTAGGTTCCCCTTTGGTGCCTGGCATCAGGGGACCATGCTGAACAATTTGGCACTGGTTTCATGTCAATGTGACTTTTGGTTATAGAGGAACTAATTTTCTGGATTAAAGAGCGCCACCTAGGGGCGAGTTGCACCAAATTTTGCACAGGCCCTCAGGGGCCCATCCCAACTTAGTGGTCCAAGTTTGGTGTCGATCGGCCATTTTAAACCGAAGTTATGACCTCACTTCCCCTTATTAGCGTTTTCGCAAACGTTTGTTAGCGTATAATTGCGACATTTTTTGTGATGTCAAAATTCCTCTACAAACTTTGTAGAGCTCGGTCCAGAGATTATCCGCGCCAAGTTTCGTGGCGATCGGACTTTCGGCTTCGGAGGAGTTGATTAAAATAGGTTTTTCAGTTTTCGCGATGTAGCTCGAAAAAAGTCTAGGCGGAAATGGGCGTGGCCTATACCAGGAGATTCAGCTCGATCCCCCGAACGCGTGGATATAAGGTTTTTGATATACGCCCTCATAGGCGGGAGATCCAAGCCAAAACGCGTTGACCTTGCTTATAGCGCCCCCTAGCAGTAGAAGTGTGCGGATTTTTGCGCCTGAGGTACGTGCAGTGAATGTGACCTACCCTGTGAGTTTCAGCGTCCCTAGCATTTTACCGCCTAGGCTGCAGTAGTGGAATTAGCGGCGGAAGAATAATAATAAAAATCCAAGCTGAATACAATAGGGTTCCCAGCCACTTCGTGGTACGGGAACCGCGTTGCCTTGCAAACGCGGGTTCCCAGCCCACTTCGGGCTTGGACCCCTAATTAGAGCTAAATAAAGCAGGAAGACATACAGTAAGCCACACAAATGCAATGAAAACAGCACATGAGCATCATGGAGCTGTGAATACCTTCATCCATCGTATGTTTCTTGTGTTATTCAGGCTGAAGATCTCCCTCTGTTTGCAAGGAAGGCCTCCACTGACTCCCTGGGTGATGGATATGATCTCGGGTGGATCTGGACACTCTTCACTGGACACTGATACCTCAAACCTTATCTGCATTAATCCAGTCTTGTGCCTAAAAAGAAGGAGATAAACAGTGAGACAACTACAGGACAGACCCACTTGAATTCCAATAACATGACCTTAATGTGTATAGATTTTAATCCCTACGTACAGTCCAGTGCAGACTGGACTGTAAAACCTACACAGTACAGTGTAGTTTTTTTATAGTGTACATGCAGTTCACTAACCCTTCAATCATGATTTCTCAATCTTAAAACAGATTGTTTATTTGGCACATCTAGGCAAAAGGTAATGTAGTCTAATACTAATCCTGCAATAAATCCTCTGTTCATGAAGACTAAAATGTTCAATATTTGTTGAAACTGTTTTAAAGGAGTGCTGACCTAACTTTATGATCATTTAAGAGGATGTATTGTGGTGTTGTCGAACTGTATTACGTTATACAGTGAGGTGTTTCCTTGTTTTTTCTTAATCATTAATATAATTTGGGTAGACCTCTCTGTACTTCGCAAAATAACTTTCAGCCCTTTATGCAGTCAGGATCAAGTGCAGTCAAAAGTCCATGTTATGACTCAGTCATATTTGGGTGTGAGTGTAATGGACCATGACCCTGTATGCAGGATAAGCGGTTGACGATGGATGGATGTGACAGAGTATTTTCTCTGCTGTTCACCATCCCTGCCCTATGGTGGTGCTGCTGTCTTTTCACAGTTTGTTCAGTTGCAGATGGTGGACTGATTGGACTGAAGACTGATGCCACTTACTTTAAAGGGACACCCGCCAACGCCTTGAGGCCTCCTCATATTTCCTGCCACCCAATTGAAGCATGCTGTGCTGACCTGTTCTGAGACTGCTGAGTTCTGTTAGTGTTGTATCAAGATTCGCATTCAATGTTAGACAACCTTTAAAGTGTGGTCCCGGAAAACCCCTTACAGGGAAGAAGCCTTTTTGACCTATTTTCTCCTGTTTATGTTTAGGGAGGTAGGTCAGCAGCCAGTATTTTCTTTCATTCTTTGGTATGTTTAGCTAAGTTGTTTTGTTTGTTGTTTTGCACATACTCTCCCAGAGTTCTCTGCTTCCCAGAATGATGAATAAATCTATCCCTGTTTTGGACAGCATCAGCTGTGGCACTGGTCATTCCTGGGACTGGGCAAAGCGAGAAGAAATTTTTATGCTATGCTAGTGTTTTTCCTAAGCCGGATGTAACAGTCATACAGGAGTTTCTTTACCTTTTTTCACAGGTGTAGGATCCATGATGAGACATCTGCACAGGTAGAAACCACAGTAACCCATCCCTGACTTCCACTCCTGAGGGCAGGCTCAGGTTGTGCTTCCCAACTTTTCTCCAGGTCAAGTTGGTGTGAGAGTCAGCATTGGGGCACTTCAGCAGGAAGAGGTGGCCAACACTCACATGGTAGGTATCTGTCTCCCTTCTGTGGTCTGGATGTGACAGTACAAAGGGAGACCAGTCTTTTAATGCCTTGGGGTATACTGTATTTGTAATTTCTGGAGTAACTAGAAAAAAAAGCATGGCTTACAAGGCTTAAAGCAATAAAAACTGTGCATAAGAAGTGTAAAATAACCCCTAATGGGATTTTATTCCCCCGCAACCCTGTACACAGGATAAGCGGTTGACGATGGGATGGATAGATGGGCTTTTATTCCGATCATTCACAGCACCACAATGTAGCCAGTGGTAAATAAATAACTTGTCTCATAACTTTTGAAATACAACATTACCTGACTAATTTACTAATATCAGAGGACATGGGGTGGTTTTTCCCCTCTGAAAAGTTTGAATATGAATCATCATGTAGGCTACACAACAGATGTGAGGACGTTCATGATGTTTTAAAAAAAACAACAAAGACAAAAACTTGAGGCATTACAGCAAAGGCAGGAAATGAAGGATTCGTAGCCAAAATCTCATAATGAATGTCAACAGTAAAAGCAGCATTCCCTACCCACACTTTAAAAAGGTTGTGTGGAGTGAAATGACTGTTCAGCAGCACAGTAGCACATCTGTTTAATCTCAATTGTGGAAACCCTGGAAAGTATGATTTAAATGAAAGTGGCAGGGTGGCCAAGTAGGAAAATGCAAAATTTGCATCTGGAAGTAATAAGGTTGTGATTATAATATGGTTTTAATCTTCACCTAAAATGTTCGACATTTGCGAAAGTGTCCCAATTCAGGCCCAGGTGCTGAGTTCTGCATGCCCACTGAGAATTGCATGTACTTAAGGAGGCTACTGTTTAAAAACTAGAGCCCAACTGATATGGGTTTTTGGGGGCCAATGCTGATATTAAAGTGAAAAGGAGACGATTTAGGAGACGATATTTCGATTTTGAGAGTAGGCCCCTTTACTGTATATAGAACAGGCCGATACTGAAAGCTGGTATGTATGTGGGCTATAATACCTTTTCCTAAATGATTTATGTTTATAAAATAGATTACTGTCTCAAAAAAGTGAACATGTAAACAATTGCACATCAATAACTTTTTGCTGATGGAAGGTGCAACTTTTTCAGTGAGAGCGTGTAGGCCTATTTCACTTTACACATAATCTACCATAATTTTATTATTTCATAATTAAATAATAATGTAGCATATTCACATCTAGTGAAAACATTTCTTAACTACCATTCTGTCTAAATCATGCGGTCTAGGATGAGCTGCTGCTGAATGCATCTAATATTAAATTACTGTCTACAAGGAGGACTTTGAGATATCATTTAACTAACGTTATAACTATAACCAGCTCCCTGCTCTGACTACAGCGTTACATCTACAATATCAGAAAAAGAGGAGCTACAGAAAGCGCGATTCTTGTTCGGCTCACGTTCATTTACATGTCCCCTCTGGTTTAAACATTTCAGACACGCCTACTAACTGCAGACAGGCGGCTCGCAGATATATTTAGAATATACCAGAAACTATAATTTAACGGCTCATCATTGTTTGCACTCCTCCACCGATAAACACGACATTAGCTTTGTGGCTAATTTAGCAACGGGCAGCGTGAGCTGCTGTGACGTTGATGTTACGTGATTGTAGACAGGGCCGTGCAGAGACCTTTGGAAGGGCAGGTGCTCAAAGTATAAAAAGGGCACATGGAACAAGGATTTAAATCGGACTCTTCTCAAACTATTGACATAGAAATATATCGTTATGTTTTCCTTGTTGACACACATATGCAGATGCTTCTATATCGACACATCAGCAAATGAGGTGATGCAAAAAGAAACAGGGAATGCCCAACACTAGCTTTAAAACACTGGGCTGATAATTTACAGGGAACAGTTGCTGTTGAGGGGTTGCTATGGCTGCTGCTGCTGTTGTGTTGATGCTGATACTACTGGAGGTGATCTGTGACTACAGATATTAAAACAACTATAGGATATATATTAGCTGATTAAACAATTATGTGACCATAAAAAGATTGTTGAGTGTTTGGGACCAGCTCACAGTGACTGAGCTGCTGTAATACTGCAGCCACAAGGCTGACTGCTGAGGAAACGCTCACAGAGCTGCACACCAAGAGCTGCAGGTGGAGGAAATAAGATTCACAAACATTTCATACATTTATCTGAAATGTAACAGGGCCGTTTTTTCTTTACTTTGATGTCAGGAATATTATAAAAGATTAATGCTAGTTAATTTATTTAGATATATGATTAGACATATAGTCAATAAAAATCCAGATATCCGGATCCAGATCCAGATATCTCAGATTCACAATGCAATGTATAAAGTCATTATCACAGTTTTGCATACTGTAGACACACAGCAAGCAACACAGACTATAGGTTTGTTTGTCTCACTCTCACCCTGCCGTGGCCTCCCTCATCCTTTCCCCATTAATGTTTCCTTCTCAGATTATTTCCCACACTTTTTTTAATCTGGTATCTTATTTCCTTAGTGAGCCAGTCCCAAACACTCAACAATCTTTGCATCTTTTCATGGTCACATAATTGTTTAATCAGCTAATTTATATCCTATGTTTGTTTTAACAATTCATACATTTTTCTGAAATCTTATAGGGCCATTTCTTCTTCACTCTTTACTTTGATGTCAGGAATATTATTTATTTTACATCGGCACTGACATTTTTATATGTATTTCCAGTTATTGAGTTTTTATTGTAGTTGAGCTGTTGTAAACACTACTGTTGTTGTCAAATGTAAATATATTCAATACTGTTCTGAATTTAATTTTTAAAAAAATTTAAAGGGTTGAAGGCTGTAAGTCAGGGGAATAGGCTCAGAATTTTACCAATGTTGTTATACTTATTTTAAGGCACAAGGCTTTTATTAATTACTTTAATAATCCCGGTTCAAGTGCAAAGATTTTAGTCAAATTACAAAGATTAAATCAGACCTCTCGACGTCCGTGAAGCTTTTCTCCCAAAACAGAGCGAAGTGAACAGAGCGCCTTAGTTTATAGTGTAGAAGTAACGTCAGCTGTCGGCAGCTGATGTTACTTCTACAGGCGACACACAGCGATAAACACATCAACTGTGCTGCTCTCTTTGCAACAATCCACAACAAGCACATTACAGCAAATTCCTCTTACCGGCGGAGTCGAAGGCGTCCTGTAGGCAGAGCTGCTGAATCACTAACGTGTCTGAACGGGAGGGCTCGTCACGGACGAGGTCATCAGGTGAAAGGTCATAATGTGGGTTATTTTATTTAGAGCGAAATTATTATTAATTTATTTTAGTAGTTAGTAGTTTGATCGGACAGGCCTTGACAAAAGGGCCTTTACAACTTTTAAAATAAATAAAATGAAGGAAATTTCGCGTTTGAAAAAAGGGCACTTTGGGCAGCAAAGGGCAAAAGGGCAGGTGCTCAAGCACCCATCGCACCCCCCTCTGCACGTGCCTGATTGTAGAGAATATTTGGAAGTGATGAATTAGGGACAAAGGTGGACCGTTCGCTAGAGCTGATACACTGTTTCAAAAATTAATGTACAACCATGTTAGCAGCGTAGCATTAAACACTACCATAACATTAAACTGCTGAGCTGGGAGGAAGCGGGAATGTTTTTGTGATTGTGGCTGTTTTTATTATAATTATTTAAGTCATGTAATTAACGTGACACAAGACGGACTTACCGCTTACACAGCCCTTTGTGTCTTTCTACCTTTTTATATACAGGCTATGGTTTACGGTGATGCAGTGGTTAGCGCTGTCACCCCACAGCAAGAATTCTGCATACCTTGGCTGTAACGCGTGGTTATGAGTTACTGTTGCCTTTCAGTCATCTCGAACCAGTCTGCCCATTCTCCTCTGACATCAACAGGGTATTTTCGTCCACACAACTGCTGCTCACTTGATATTTCCTCTTTTTCAGACAATTCTCTTTTGTGCGTGAAAATCCCAGTATATCAGCACTTTCTGAAATACTCAACCCAGCCCTTCTGGCAAAAACAACCATGGCACGTTTAAAGTCACTTAAATTCTCCTTCTTCCCCATTCTAATGCTCATTTGAACTTCAGCAGTTCTACATGCCTAAATGCATTGAGTCGCTGCCATGTGATTGGTGATTAGCTATTTGTGTTAACAAGCAACTGAACAGATGTACCTAATATTCCTGGTTGCACATTGTGCTGGCTCTGCTGCACACAAAATGTAATGCTGCATTCAAGCTCAGCCGGCAGAATGGGAAAGGCGACATTGTCATTGTTACAACAACAACAGGGGCAGATTGTATGACATAATATATAGATAGATAAATAGCTGAATAGGTTGTATTCGTGGTAATACTAGGTTTCATTTACAGTTGGCATTTCTGTACCTCTTTAGCTAACCTGAAATTAGCATAGCTAATTCACGTGAACGCCGCATGAGATAGACTTCAGGTGGCGGGCTAACTAATCCATGAACGTAGCATGACGACTATGAGCCAAAACAAATTGGTGGAAAAGAAACATGCTAGCGTACAGAATTACAAAAAGGAAGCAAACGAAGAAAGAGAGGACCACTACACTAAAATATTAAGAGAGAACATTTCGGGGGATGAAAACAGCGAGAGGTGGGAGTAACGTTAACGTTAAGTTACCTTAATTCAGGGACTAGGATGCCTAATGTTAGCTGGTATTGATGATAACTCAGTTGCTAACCTTAAATACTTTGTGCATTCTTGTGAATGTAGGTTTTCCAAGTTGGGAATTAGTTGTAACGTTACAAAGAAAGTCAAGAGGAGCCCTGGGGTTTAGTACTGCGGTGGATTGTTCTGCACAGTGGAAGGCAAAGAACAAAAACAAGGTATGACAGTTGACTGTTGCCACCTGCCAATGTTTATTTCTAACTGTTAGCTATTTGGTTGCTTGTGTGGTTGTTTGTTGCAGTGAATACCCAGCTTGGCTGTTGTGCAAAGTTTTATTTGTGTGTAAAATGTGTGCTTGCATTGTTGATCGCATTCCTTCCTTTCCTTTGATTTTATGTTTTGAGCATGCGTTGTTCGGTATCCATGACTGTGGCTTGACAATTGTCATATTCAAATGTGCACACATATGCAGTAGCTAAGTTTTCATTTTTATTTCGTGTCATGTTTCTTTATCATCCCCCAGTGTATTTCCCCATTCAGTTTACAGTGGATATCATTATCCTTTGATTGTTTACCTCGAAAGTTAAAGAAAAAAGATTTGTAGGATATAGTATTGTGTAATTCAGTTTTGATAGAAGTGGCAGACTGATGGATTTGGATTGGAAATGACAGCATTTTGTCATGATTTATGAGAGGAAGTAATTTACACATGTACAGCATGGTGGTGAGTGACTTACTGGTGTGCGTAAAGCAAATTCATCTGTGTCCTCCTGGTGCTTGCGTTCCCCTGCAGCGGATTACATTTACTGAGCAAATCCTGAATTGACAAATACAGGTACTTATGAGTGATGCCATGCGTTTGTGCAATGTGCACTGTGTGTCATGCACAAAGGCCTGTTTGTACTCTGTGGTTGATGATGATCATAATTATGTAGATCAGGATATTAGATAAGGTGGTGGTTGTGTGTCTCTCCGTGAATGAGTTTGGCAGTGATCTATATAGTTGTGTGTGGGGGTGGGTTGTCTGGGTTCCTCTTATTAAAGTATTGAAGTTTTTAAATACTTTTTTTGATATGTTGGATATGAATTACTATTTATATTTTTTGGCCATTTCTTTCTTTATTAGGATCCCCATTAGTACCAGCATACACATAAGCTATTCTTCCTGTGGCCAATTCAATTCAGTGTTCACAATAAAATACTAATAAATAACTTTTGCATTTTCTCCAAAATTAGTGATATAGTAATGTAACTGCAGAATATACCAAATAAAAACATCAACACAGGTCAGCCCAGCGGATATTGAGCCGCCATGGTGGCAAGTCACTATGCACAATTGTGGTGATAAACTAGGTCGCTAAGAAAGATACTGCTTTGACCCTGCAGCTGTTTTGTTTTAAAATTTAAGTTCCTAGGAGAAAACAGGAGAGTTTTGATTCTTTAGTAAAACAGCCACAAGGAGCAATTATAAGAATTTAGAATGAACCCATCCTTCAGTTTTGCTCTAGTTGAAAAGCCAGCAGTTATAGGGCGCTAAGTGTTATGCTGAATTAGTCTGATTGGCTTTTTACTTGTAAGGCTTTTATTGTGCCCTTTCAGATTTTACTCACTAAACCTGCTCACACGTGGTGCATGGTGGATGTTATTTCACAAAGCACATACGTTTTATGGCTGATATCACATCTTGTCAAGTCTTTAGCTGACTCATATGTGATGGATGTCTGGAAATCCTTGATTGCAGCAACAAGGAGAGTTTGTTAAGCGTTCCCTGCTTCTAGCTGTAGTACCACATAGTATGTGAGAGAAATGCAGCTTCAAAATGTCTCTCCACTCTCACTGTAAGAAAACTTCACCAAGCTGCAGTAAGCTACTATAGTTGTACACATTTTTTACATATCTTCCCATGTAAAGCTGGCTTATCAAATAATCAGATAATTTCTTTTGTGTTGCAATGCAGATGTCTTTCAGGACTTCCTAGAGACCATAAGAGTGTGAGTAAATGTTTTCTTTTGACAGATGAGGCAGATGGAAACAACACATAACCTTTGCAACTTAAAGCTGCAGTCTGCATGAGAATGATGTAGCAGTGTTTCCCATATACAGACTTTACTTTGGCTGGCTGCCCAAGCATTTGCAGAGAAACACAGAGAGTTGTTATATATTATGTTACAAGACACAGACACAGTGAATATTTTACAAATACGCACCAGGTAAAGCAAAAGTGAACACACTAGTGAAGATGTTATTCGTTAGCTACCGCGTTGGTCTCATTTCGCTAAGCTATGACATTAACAAGCCTCCTGCACATGCCACACACCTGCTGCTGAATCAGGATCACAGGTGGAAAAATCCAGAAGATGAGCCAATTCAATTAGTGAGTAAACACTAAAAGAAGGTAGAGAATGAAGTAGAATTAAGCTACTAGAAATAAAAAAAACTACCCCTCTGACATCATCATTGACTGATGTTGGATTGCTGAACCTCATTAAGGTTCTGGGTGCCCTTTACTTGCATTAAAGGCTCCTTCCAACAATAATTTGCTGGGTGAAGGAAACTCCTAACAAGTAATGCTCAGGAAAGTTCCTCAATTGTCTGTTAAACTGTTTGTAAACAGGAAAAATAGAGTTGCAACACAAGCCCTGTATTGTAACCTTTTGTTTAATATTAACCAGATCTGGCCCTGTCCTATGAACTTTATATATCTAAAATCAGCTTTCAAGTGTGTTGGTTGTGTTGGGTTAACCAAGGCCATCTTAATGCTGGAACTGAAAATGCTCAAATCCACGAGTCAGCAAATAAATGAAACAAACGGTTGGACAAAAGCCTTGTGTTATAAATTTCCTGCAAAGCAGCAAACCTGGTTTTAGAAATGATTCCTAATGACAGAAGCTTTTCTTAGACCGTATAAGGGCTCGTAAGAATTGTGATGATCCGTACTCACTATGCTCCACTGTGAATGCCAGAGACTGCAGTGCAGACAGCAAGAAGACCCAGCCTGTTGCTACCATGGTCCTTTTCTGTGGTAAAAGACAAGTTACATTTCAATAAAGTCCGATGTGATTTCTCAGACATGCTCATGTCCTCAGCCACACTGACTGTTCTGCAATAGGAAAAGTTTCTTGACCCATTTCCGGACTGAATTGTGTGAAGAGCTTCCAGTAAAGGGAAGTGAGGCATACAACAGCTAACACAAGGAAGGCAGGGCTGCAACACTCCCAGTAAAGTACCAGGAAGTTCCACAGATCTGTGTTTATTTGGAAAATGTCAGAAATTAAAGCACTCTCTCTCTTTTATCTCTTGACCTTAGTCTTTATCTCAATATTGGTCTCTATTTCTTTATGTTAATGAACTGATTCAACTGTAATTTCATCCATATAGTACTTTTGTTCTAACTTTTCAGAATGGTATTTTATGGCTCTGCGTATTACTCAGATATTCTTGTTGTATTTTGGACAAAATTACAATTAAGTTAATAGCCTAGAGTAAGTCAACTTTTTTTACTATACCTTTAGTAAATTACTCTCATGTAATATTTGGAAACACACCAATATCCTTATGCTGATACATAGGGTTTTTACAGCACCAATGAATTGCTAATAAAATACTAGAAAAGGTAGCACATGTTTAATGGTTAATAGGTTATAAAGGAATACTTGACAGGCTTTTAATTAGAAGACCTTTTGTTATTCTTCCCCAAAATATTCACTTGACTGACTAACATATCAGAGCATTTTTTAGCCTAGTTAGCCATTTTAATTTGCGACACTTGTCCCTTTTTTTTAATTAAAGTGATACAAGGCTTGGGCATATCCCAGGGTATTTAGAAATCCCGACGCTAGCCTATGACTTTTAACACTGTCCAAAAAAACTATTTAATGTTTCTATTAAACTGATATGGACAAGAAAAATGCCTCTTCCCTTGTTTGGGAGTAATCTCAGTTTAGTCCTCGATGATAAAGGTGAGCCAGCCAACAAGACGAAGTTGGGTGCACATTATCTCCGTTCAGCCCACTGATGTGTGTGTATCCGTCGAAGCATCATGTCCAAGTATCATCGTGTCCTCCCGTAAGAATCTGGAAGATTATTGCCTATCTGTTCATTATTCTATGGGCCATAATTATTTAAACCCAGGAAGACTTGTCTAAGTAGGTTGACTATATTATAAACTACACAATGTTGTACATGCTAGAGTAACTTCTGTCACAAGCAGCTCCGCTTGTACTATTTTTCCTTATACAGAATATACATGTCAGGAAAGAGACACACTTAAACTATCTATATTGAAACTGCTGACCGTAAAGAAAACTTGTCGTTAGAATGATTATGGCAACAATACATCCACTGCCTTTAAAAACTGTTGGTTATAATTCAGTATTGAGTACCAAGAAATGTCATTTTTAAAAAAGAAGTCCTAAACCATACTCACCATGCACTACCACATACAGTACACTGTAAGGTTCCTTGAAGGGCTACTGTAGTAAAGAACAGACCCTGACTCTAGTCTTTATGATAGTTAAAATTATTTTGAATGAACATACCAGGGACGGTGTTGAATTAAAGACAGCTGCTTGTTACTTGTTTCTAAAGAGCTGCTGGGTTTTGCCTCCGTCTGTTTTCGCACTTTATACTGTTCCACTGACACCTGTATGAAAGTTCCCCCAACACAAAGTGCTTTGCTTTGCAGTATGTTGTGGGTGTGCTCCAGTGATTCACCCCCCAGCACAATAGAGCTTTGGTTACAATATAGGCCACCAGACCTCACTTGCTCTAGATATGAAAGTGTCAACCGCATATTGTCCTAAATAGGCTTGCGCGGTATTTTTGTTTTCATAATTTTACACATTCATATGTTTTACTTATGGACCATAGAATAATGAATAAATGGGGAATAAGCACTCTTCTTCCACAGATATGGGGGTCCTGATCACACTTGATAACAGGGACTGACACATCAGTGGGCTGAAAGGAGATGATGTTCACACAGCTTCATCCTTGTTGGCTGGTTCAACTTTATCATCAGGACTAAAGCTATTATGCTCCCAAACAGGAGCCAGAGGCATTTTTCTTTTGTTTACCAGTCCTGCAATGTTTTCCCACCACTCGCAGTTGAATGAGCAGGTGAATGAGCAGGTGAATGCAGTGAAGCAGAGGAAAAGATGAGCAGGGAAGTTTAGCAATAAATGAACAGTGTAGGTTACAGTTAGCCAGTGAAGGCTGCAGCTAAAGCGTGTGTGTGTGTTTGTTGTTTACCAGCTGCTGGAAATGTGAAGGGGGTTATCGCATTGCAGTTTCATACGGTGGCGTCTGCCTACGTTGAGGATGTACATAAACTCAATACAACATCTACGTTATCAGTTAAATAGAAAGAGGAGCGACTTCATTTTTGACTGTCTTGAAAGTCATACTGTCTGGATTTCTAAATATCTCTTTGTAATTTAATACCTTACCTACCAACCCTAGTCCCAATGCAATAAAGACTCTTGAGAGTAAATTACAAAAAATCACAATTTTGTTGTTGGACTTAAGATACTATTTCTTTAAGATGTACTTGTATCTGAAAACTGAAAATCTTTACTGAGACAGCTGCCAACAGTAGCCTTGTTAGGCAAGGTTAAACAAGGTACATCGTTCAAGGTAGGTTTGTTTGTCACATAACAGGTTGTAAAGTGACATTAAGTTTGTGACTCCCTTCTGCTACGTAGCAGATAATAGTATATGAAAGCAGTCATGAAAAGACGGCAATAAACTATATCAAAGTCCTTTTTAGGCAAGTCATGCCACTTGGCAGCCAATGTGGCAAAACCTCAGGGCAGCTATTTTAGACTAACAAGACCAGGCTCCCATCTGAATGAATGGAGAGAGAGCCAGATCTGCACTTTCACTGGTCACTGAAACATAAAAACTACATTAATGGAATCACCAGTAAAATCTAATAAAAATTGTGCCCCAAAATAAAGTTTAAAAAGCATTTGTCCCAACCGGTTATACTTCTAATGCGCATGCATGGTAGTAGTGATGCAGTAGAAGAATAACAGAACCTTCCGTCCGATTGAACCACACGATGGGCTGAAATATGTTTCCCGCTTTGGCTGATTAAAGCAGATAATTGTCTTTCTAGCGTTAAGGGCGGGAAACTTTCTTTGGCTTTACAGGCTTTCCCCATAGAGTTGTATTGAGGATGTGATTGTGTGGCGTGACTTCTCTTTAAAACATCTCTGACTATATTCAATGGAGCAGTGCTGGGGATGAATTTGAGTTTAATTATCGGATTGCTTGGGGGAAGTACTTTACAGATGAATATGGAATTTAAAGGTTATGGGATAAAACATGCTAAATCACTGGAACCACTACAGTGTTTCCCACACAGACTTTATCCTGCCCATGTATATTTGGTGACCCAGTTTAGCAGTATGCAGAGAAAGAGAGATGCTATCTGTTATATTACAGGACACAGACACAGTGGATATTCCTTTGCAAATTTCCAGTTTATTGACAAAATAATCTGGTGTTTATACAAATACAGTCGTTAGGGAACATATCCAGTTTCAAATATGTACTGTTACCCAGACTTTCCTTAACATTGAATATACATATACAATATGGGGTGGTCAATTTGTGTCCCATGGCAGTCTACAGTCAGTGCTAATTCGAAGGCTATTGCATGCTACTAAGAACAAAAAATATGTGAAATGGTTCTGCGTGAAATTAAAAAAACACAGATCTGAAAAACATTTAATAAAGATAAATAATACACTCTGTGCTGAATCAGCATTGACACTAACCTTTTTCCCACCCTTGTTTTTTTTGAGTTCATCTGTTGGTCAGTAATAACAAATAGAAGACAGTATTTCAAAGGAAGAGCACTGTTTACTGCTTGACTTATAATAATACATTTTTTTAACATATTTACACATTTGCATGTTCAAAAAAATGTTATACCATCAAAATTTAATACTGTACTAAATTGTACTCTGCCCTTCCCTGCTCCTCAAAGTAACGTGAGGGGGTGAAACTAGCTGACATTTGCTAGTTACTTAGCCACGTTATCTGCCTTGGTAGCAAGCCAATAGTTTTTCTTTCACTAGTGCTAAGCACAGTAACTGTCTTAAGTTGTTGCAAATGTTCATTTCAAGATATTTCTCCCGTAAATGGCATATCATATTTGACGGCATATCATGCAGAAGGCTTTGTCTTTTTTTGACGGTGGAAAATGTTCAGGGGTTCCCTTCCTCTGGCCATCCTACACACAGGTGACTGACTGCTCATACCAACTGGAGAGGGAGGGGTCGTGTTACACTCTACGCTGCACATAGCCTGCGGAATTCCTGCGCTTTCCATCCTTGACGAGACATAAAAATCCCCAGCTCATACCGCACCAATGGTACAACAGAAAATTTTAGTCGTTTTGTAACCTGGACTAGCACACGTAAAAAACTCCATTATTTCAGCAGGGCAGTTTCCTCGGCATACACCACCCTCTTGCCCCTCACCGGCATATGATACCTCATCTCCTTCCAAAACCTGGAGGAAGGGGAGAGGGATGGCGACAACTGTGTGTCCTCTCCACCTTTCTCCTCGTCCTCTCTCCTCTTTATACATGTCCTCTGACTTGTCGGGTTTTTCCACCAACACACGGCGCCCTGCTTCTTCCTCAGGTGACGCACTGATTCTGGAAAGAGCGCCAGTTGAGCCGGGGTGACCTCTTCCAACTCAACTAGAACCACCTGGAAAGCAGCGCGCAAAATAGAATCAGGGTTTCCTTTTGAGTGTGTGACCAAGAAATTTTAACTACATTAATCATAACATCACTATTTCTTATTAACTCAAGTGTGTTAACTTGATGCAGCCTATGGTTAGGGTTGGCCTAGAGCTAAATTGAATAGTGATGTTAATATGTGTAGCTCCACAACAGCTGTCTTCGTCTAGGAAAAACTTGCTGTTGTCAAGAATATGAACGAGTTTGTTTTCTCACCTTGAGAGATTCCTCCAGCAGCGCTCTGTGCATTGCTGCCACACACTCCAACTGCTGCCTTGTGTCTGAATAGACTTCTTCACTACCATCAAAACTCATGCTGCTGCTCCTGCAGTCTCTGGTCTTGCTTTTGGTGCTCTCACTGCTCTCAGAGATGACATTATTGCTAAGGCTGCTTGTGTGTCCTTTGCTGGTGAAAGTGGCAGCGGTGTAGAGCAGAAGGAGGCGGCGACTGGCTTGTATATTCTCTTCCACTGAGTCCACTATGGCTGCAGGGAGGAAACAGAGGAGAGACACAGCGGGGGTAACGTTAGAAAAACATGAGCATAACATAGCAACCTGTAACGAGGGTTCACAAGTAGACACTGCTTTGTTTTGAGGGGTCACAAGCCAAAAAGACTGGGAACCACTGATTTATGTTTACTGATGGAAACAAAGGGAATTAACCAGGCATTGTTTACTAGATTATTGTGTTACAAAAAACAGTTATTCAACATAATCTCCGCTGTGAAACTGACTGGGAAAATTAGCACTCTGGTTTTAAATACACTTTACAACTGGATATTGGACTTCCTCACAAACAGACCCCAGTCAGTTCGGAGTGGCAGACACACCTCTCCCACTCGAGTTCTCAACACTGGAGCCCCCCAGAGCTGTGTCCTCAGCCCCCTCCTGTTCACACTGAACACCCACGACTGCATCCCTGGACATGGAGAGAACTGTGTTGTGAAGTTTGAAACCCAGCCGAAGATGGCGGTGTCGTCTTCAAACAAACAATGCTCAGTTGGTACTAAGGGGCCCAAAGTGTGCCAAGAAAATATCCCCCACACCATTACACCACCACCACCACCACCACCCTGAACTGTTGGTACAAGGCAGGATGGATTCATGTTGAAATGCCAAATTCTGACCCTACCATCTAAATGTTGCAGGTGAAATTGAGTCATCAGACCAGGCAACGTTTTTCCAGCCTGTGTGAATTGTAGCCTCAGTTTTCTGTTCTTAGCTGACAGGAGTGTTGTCCGGTGTGGTCTTCTGCTGCTGTAGTCTGTCTGCTTCAAGGTTTGACGTGTTGTGCGTTCAGAGCTGGTATTGTGCATACCTTGGTTGTAACGAGTGGTAATTTGAGTTACTGTTGCCTTTCTGTCATCTCAAACCAGTCTGCCCATTCTCCTCTGACATCAACAAGGCATTTTCTTCCACGTAACTGCTGCTCACTGGATATTTTCTCTTTTTCTGAGCATTCTCTATAAACTCTAGAGATGGTTGCGCGTGAAAATCCCAGTAGATCAGCAGTTTCTGAAATAATCTGACCATTCTGGCACCAACAACCATGCCATGTTCAAAGTCACTTAAATCCCCCTTCTTTCCCATTCTCATGCTCAATTTGAACTTCAACAAGTTGTCTTGTCTTTGTGTTAACTAGCAATTGAACAGATGTACCTAATAAAGTGTAGTTTATTTCTGTCTACCATTTTTATGATTGCTTTTGTATTACTGTATATTGTCTACTTTGTTGCAGAAGGGTTTTATAAACTTAATTTCACTTTTCTACCTGTTGTAATGTGACAAATGAACTTACCCTGTACCTATGTAGTATCTTGATTAGCAGCCTGTACTACCTGTAACTGACAATATATCAGTGAGTGAAGGGACTGTTTCATTTGATAAGACGAGCTAAAGCGTCCTAACAGCTGTCAGAGCTTAGCTGCAAATTTGTAGAAAGTGAGGTGTGTGTGTGTGTGTGTGTGTGTGTGTGCACCGATTCAACTTTGCTAGATGATGTTTTGTTGTTGTTCAAGATTATTAATGGCAGGCTAAATTGGCCCATAGGCCACCGGGATTTGGCCCGGGTCTCCCGATGGCCAGTCTGGCCCTAGACACTTGGCAGAGATAGCGCTGTAGTATTATTTGCCTCAGACATGGGTGTGACAAGTCAAACACTTACCCTGTCCGGGCCGGCAGTCACGGCCTGCTATGAAGAGTTTGTAGCCGCAAGCTTTTTCCAACACTTGAGGCAGTGTGTGAAGGGCAAACATCTCCACTTCCTTGCTGAATCCGACTGAACAGGGCTGTGGGTATGCCACATAGGCATCATACAGCCTCCCATCCAAATCTGACACATGGAAAAAAGGAAAAGCTCGTTAAGGATATTTTCAGTGGTGGTCGTTTTGCTCAGGTGAGAAAATGGCGTTCAACCTCAAGTGTACCAAATGACAGAAGTGCTTAGAAGGACTATGATGCATGTCCAGCAAAAGTTATTAAATCCAAAGTCACCTAAGAGAAGTCTAAGTTAAGTTTGCGCACAGTGTTTTATTCTTATGCGTAATAAGTCTTTTGTATCCATGTAAAACCCTAATTTTTTTCTTTGAATCAAAATGGAACAAGACTAAAACTGATTTAAACATATTTCATAATAAATAAAACCACATGGCTGTCTTTGACACAAGCACGTTAAAAATATACTTTGCAGCTATGGACTGTCAGCTACTATAACTAGGGCTGGACGATATGGCCAAAAATGTTATCACGATAAAAAGTTTCATGTTTTTAAACATTCGATATCGATAATTATCATAAGTATCAAATTGTTATATCTTTTGAGATTAAAGGCTGATTTTTGCTCCTCAGTGAAAGTTGAAGAAAGCCAATGGTTAATTGTGGTTTAAACTCTTCACAATTGTGAGGGAGAACATTCAAAACATTTATGAGCAAAATTAAGTAAAAGCTTTTTCTCTTCTCTTTCTCCTCAACAACATAAACATCTTTGGAAAAAATTTTATCCTAATTCATGTGTAATGCAAGTGAATCAAATCAAACATTTATTGAATATTGAACATTTGTTATATTGTTATTGAGAAAATTATATTGCGATAATTATTATTGTTTTATTGTCCAGCCCTAACTCTAACTAAAGATAAACATCCACTTTAATAATATATTCCAACAAAGAGAAAGTAGAAAAGTCTGCTCACTAATTGATCTGCTCTGTTTTTGTTTCCTGAAAAGACATAAGCCTGGTATCTGCAGGTAGCTGGCCAGCTATGGTTTGCCACCTGGCAGGTAGAGACAGACAGACAGACAGACTGAGCCCAGTAGAATGTGCACACTTTCCAGCCAACAAATTATATTAAAATCTATATTATTTAATAGCCTATGTATTTTTTTTATCTGCACTATTAAAACACAATATTGCATTAAATAAATGGCTATGGTTTGAAAATGGTGACTTGAATTGTGTTGAAGTTGTAAACCCCCCTCCTACACTGTTCCATTGTCTAGAGTGGCTCACCAGATATCATGCGAATAGCAAACTATCATTAATGTTACTCTTAGACTGAAAATAAACTATTTTCAATTCACAACATATTACATATTACAACATTTTACACATCATGCAACACACATTTGATCTCATCAAATAGATTTAATATTCCGTCCAGCTCTGCTGGCAGATTTTGAAAATACTGTACTTGTTGACATAAGAGTTAACATATAGTACAGTCCTGAATGTAAAAGGTCATTCTGTTGCATAACCAGCAGATGACATTTCCTCAGAAATACTGCAGGCAGCTTGGTGGTTAGTTTGTTTCCTTTGTTTGCTCTTACTGTTGACACATGCGGTCAGGTGTAATGTAGACTTTTAGGTTCTATGAGTTGTGATGTGTGTGTGTGGGTTCTATACGTTCCAAGGTCGAAGCATCACTGAGATTTTCCGTCTCAGAGTGTTGTGAGTGTAGTACATTATTTGTGAGGTGACTTTAATATTACCTTTCAACTGTATGTGATAAGGAGCACATTATTAATTAAACAGCAGATGTGAAAGATTACCTTTATTTATATAGAAGACTGGAAACACTCTCCTGAACCACAGCACAATGTCAACCTTAAAAAGGTAGGAGATGGTTCCACTGAGGATAAAGAGAACCGTCACGCCGCCAAGAGCAAATATAATGTGAAATATGATGCTGGGATCTGTAGAGATGAAACATCACACATACCAGACTTAGAATCTTAGGCTGCCTCTCCACCATTGATGTGTTAAGAGAAGTGGATACAGTGTTATCTGATGGTGTCTCATAATTGTAATTCCAAGTGTATTTTTTTGCATTAGTACCCATCTCTGGCTCAGCCATCCTCACTCCCCAAACACATGAATGACATGAAAATAATATGGTGACATGTTTTTTTTAAAACATTTGAAATTATATTGTATGGTTCTAATTGTGATACAAAGAGAAATTTAATTGCATTTTCATTATCTTTATACAGCTATCTTAAGTTAGTTTCCTTTGTTATGGTTGTGTGCCAGTTGGCATCAAGAGACCCGCAACTTTCATTGTGGCCACTTTGTCGTTACTTTGTCTGCCTCAACAATGAGTGTCTTTATTGAGTGTAGATGGAAAGTGTCCATTTACGCCCTCTACTGGCCACCTTTTACCAAGACAGCTCAAACACTGTATATAAAGGTGAATTACATGAAAGCCACCCAAAACCTATGGGCTACCAGCAGAATATAAAGTCTAGTAAACCCTTGGTTTCTGTTGTTTTAGGTAGTTCTTGTCACTGTGATGTATTTTCAAGTGTTGATTTTTTTTTGATAAGTTTGGATTCCTTGGACGAAGCCAAAACCGAATTTAAAAAAAAAAGGAAAAAAAAGCTGAATCCTGAACAAGTATATTCACATTTTTTCCATTTATTTTGCCAGATTTTTTTTACCATTGCATAAATTAAATAGTCAAAATGTGCTTTTTATTCAGTGTTTCCCACAGGATTTGGAGAGACTATGGTGGGTGGGTTTGGGGCCTAAGAGGGTCAGGTAAAGTAAATTACATGTGTCCATTTACTCTTCATGTACACACATACAGTATATGTTTTATTTTTCTGTAAAATCCAATTAATCTTATTTCCATCCTGTATAGACACCTATTTTGAAAAACAGATGTTGTCAAATGTGTATCCTCACGCTAAATTCATCAAGTCCGACCAAATTTGATAAATGTTGTATGTGGATCTCGTATTAAATAACAAAGACTTCATGGAGTCTCTTCAGGTCAGACTCTCATACTGCAACACTTGTCTTTGTAAAGAGAGAAAATGACAGGATAAAGTCGCAAACCTGCCTGTCAGCTCGGACTGGTCCATTTCAGTGGATTTATCATAATGGCTTGACTATGTGTGCGGTTCAGACCGTTTGTTGCCTTTCTAAGAAGTCAGCCACAGATGGAGTGGATGTGCTTGGAGACAATTCAGCAGAACAGTATCTGCAAACAGCGATTTCTGTCTTTCTCAGACACTTTAAAATGCTGATTACTTTTGGTGGCCAAACATTCGGTGGATCCCTAGTTTTAATTACTTATTTGATGAAATAAAAAGGGGGTTTGATCAGGTTGTGATTGACCGCTAAGTCGGGTGTTTGAGCAGGACCTCTTACTGTGGACTCTGGCTCCAAATGACGTCAAGAGTGCAAGATGGCTGTGCCCGTGTCTGGGAGTATTTTGGCGTCATTTTTGTACACTGGGTAGAAGTTGAGGCTGGGGGAATGAGGGGTGACTGTACAGTCCATTCACCATTTTAAGTGAGGACATGTCGTCATACATTGCCATACAGTGTATCGGACGAGATATCGTCACTAGAGCTGAAGACATTAGTCTCCTAATTGATTAGTCAATCGCATGAAAATTGATTAGTAACAATTGGGATAACTGTTTACTAACCATTAATATCCATTTGGACTTGGATTAAACAAACAATGTGAGGCGTTAACTTGGTCTCTAGAAAATAGAACAGCTCCTCCAAAAAGGCTAACAGACACATCTTGACAGCCCAAAATCACATTAATAAAAAAAAACTAAAGACAACAATCTTTCCTTTGGCAGGCTTACTCTGATATGCTGGTAGCAGGGTAAAATTTCCCAGAGGAGAGCCGCTGTCACTGCTCACTTGGCAAGTGTAGCTGATGTGGAAATCCTCCTCCCTCACCTCAGAAATAAACAGCAGTTTCTCATACCACACACCTACCCGAGGGACATCTTGGTGCCAATTGCTGGTGAGGACAGACAGATGGGTAATGCAAGGAAATGTGACGCTACTGTGCTTGGTTTGAGCAGGAGTCTCCTATTTCTTAATATTAAATATTTTACAAATATATTCTACCTCTTTTAGTAACCGTTGTACTAGTCTCATTCATTAATCAAATATCTAAATGTAATCTGAAAAATATTATATTAAGGAACTCAGAGAATTTCTATCAACCCTGCAGCACTACAGGTATTTTTTAGTCTCTAAGGTAAGCATTGTTTAAAAATGCAAGCCCCCACTTTGAAATTCTCCCCATGGAATTGGAAGAGATGAAAACTAAGACTACATTAAAATATCAATGCAAAGCTACTTCTTAATTCTTGTAAGGAAAATCTTTGTGGAGACAAAAGTTAAGTTATTATGATGTCTACAATATTGGGGGCTTATAGTTCTATACACAAAGAAAGTTGTGTTTTATGTCTTTGATTTTTATTAACTCAGGCACCTCGTTTAAACTTTAATATTTCTCTTTGTAATACCCCAAAAGCAGCAGGTAAAACACAACAACTAAAAGCAAAGGTAAGTGTTCTGACCGTTTTTCTGATGTGTAGATGCGGTTAGAGCGGTTGGTACTTGGAAACCGAGGGCCTCTTACAACCCAATGGACATGCACCGAGTGCTGCCCAACACTTGGCACAAACACTCGGCACCGCTTGCTGAAATTGGACCCTAAATACAAGCACAAACAGTAACAAATTATATTGACAAAACAATTTCTCATTATTTATAAACCTACATTAATGTTTATAAATATTTCCAAATAGCATTTCGTAAACAGATTAAAACACAGATGTATAGCCATAACAGGCTTTGACGCTGGCAGTTATTCGAACAAAAAAATAGCACCGTCTTTGTGTTATCTATGTTACAGGTGGCAGTGAGAAGATGACATCTGACGATCCTGAAAGCCTATTTTAAGTAAAATAATCATGACTTTGAAAGCTTTATCAAGCTCAGTTGTTTATGAAGAAATACAAATTTTACAACTCTGTACACTTGCAAGGTTAAAAGTAGAATACCACTGTTTGTTGCAAAGTGTTCTACCTGAAATATGCATTTGTCCACTAATCTGAAAGAGGAGGCAATGATTTTTGACACAAGGCAAATGCTGCTCAGAACAAAGCCCAAGTCAGTTTCAACAACAGGCATTTAACTGTAAAACACCATATTTGTCAGAATATGTTGCCAACACAAACTCACCTATCTGTGCCTTGAGTATTTCATTGGCTGGTTCATGCACTTCTGGAACCAACATGTACTCCACTGAAAAGAAAGGGAAGATGAAATACAGTAACAGAGGTTGATGTTGTCTAATCATGAACATAAATAATTGTATAGTTACTAGGTCTCTTTGAAATTCTTCCCACACTTGTCACCTCTGCCAAGGAGGTCATGTTTGTTTGACTACTGAACGGTGTAGCATTGTCCAAGGTAGAATCCTAACAATTGGGCTCTTTCCCATCTCAGAACCTTATTTTTGGAACCACCTCAGTTTCAGCTTTTCCAATCTCAGTTCCAAGCACTGGCTAGGGTCCATGCCAACAGAAGTGACAAGGGCTTTTGCCCTGTCAAAAGGCACTCTTGACTACAACAGACTCAATGAAGGCCTCGGCCCTGACTGGTAAGACTACTATTCCAAGAGCTAGGCTATGGGGATAAGAGAGACTTTGGTGTCAAGACTTTTGACATGTCTGTCCCTGACAGACCATTGGCCTTACCATCTTGCAGTCCAAGCCATCCATATCGCTCTCTATACCCCATGGCTCGGTTGTACATGGCCATGGATGTCTTTTGTTAAATGGGGCCACACATAGTAATGATCCCACTCACCAGGTTTTCATAGGGCAATAGCCTGATCTAGCACATAGAACAAAAGTCTGGTCCTACATGTGAAGGTTAAAGGTTTAGTCAGGCTATTTTCCTTGATTGAAGGCCTGCACATGTCCTTGACATACAGCTTGTGCAGCTTTACCTGAATAGCAGCTGCTGTGGTGAATAGCTTCATCATGGCAGCTGCGCACACCTGAAAAGGTGTCTCTGGGCATTATTAGGGTGTGACACCACTGAGAGGGTTACCGTTTGCCCTTGCAGTTTCAGGTTATGGGTATAATTTCCACCTCTTGTCAGCATGCTGTAAACTTTGCTGTGCTCACTAGTGGTAATTTATGTATTTAATTGTTTCCGTTCTTACCTTTAAGCGATGAGTTAATGGTCTCTGACACAGATCCTGTGATACCACCAAGCGTAAAGGTCAAGGTACAGGTGAATAAGCTGTTGTCTGTTAGTTCCACCTTGTCAATCTGCAGTTTGCTTGTGTCCCTGTAGGTGTATCTGCCTTTCCCATCCACTATGGGGTCACAATCCTAGATGATGAAAAGAAAACCAAATTGTCTGCCTTTTTATAATGACTATTAAAAAATGATTAAAGGAGTAGCCTCGTGAACAGAATACCCATATTTCGTCTGAGAAGTAGATCTGTCCCAATTACCAATTTTAGGACTTTAGGAATTTTGAAACTGAAGTGAGAATTACCTGCAAATATTCCAAGCTTTGGCTGGGGATGGGGAATACAACGCTCAAGGTTCAGCATATGGAATTTTACACTGCATAAATTAGCCTAGCAGCCAGCAGACGTTCTTTCCTCTACTCATAGCTTAACAAGGTATATATTAGTTTTACTTTTTCTTACTCATTGTTGGGTTAAGTCCCTGCATCTACTGTTGAATTTCAGTATTAACTTGAGTTAGGTTGGTCATAGTTGAGATCATGATTATTAACACGTTTAATGATTGACTTGAAAACATCATGCATTTATTGAATTCTACATTTTTAAATGATTAGAATGTCAAATCAAATATTTTTAACTTCAAAGCATCCTGGTCAGCCCTTCAGGATGTTAGCTGCATCCATTTCAGACAGACTGCTTTACTGTTCTGAAGAAATCCATTACACTTTCCCTACCTTCAACAACAACTCTCACGGAATGGCATAGTAACAATCCACTGATTCATGTCTTGTTAAAATAAAGGAATAACAAAGTTACTTTTAGTCCTCTGTAATAGACAAAAGAATTAGGTAGATAGCATAAGGTGATGGCCATGGTGATGGCCACCATGCTGAACACCAAAATAAAGGAAGTTTCCTACAAAAACAGTGCTTGAAAGAGTGAATGTAGATAGTAGTTCACCAACATTTGTATTAAAGTAACTTGAATCTGTGTTAGATGATTTTTGATACCTACTTTGTATGGTGAAGTATTTTGCTTAATTTAAGACTCAACATAACATTGCCTTCACTGGTCTAGTGTTTATTGTATTGACACAAACCCCATTAAGCTAACGGAGTTTCCCCCCAGATTGTCTGTATAGATCTGGCCCAGCAAAACTACTCTACAACAGCTGGAGTAACATCAATAGTTTAATGAATATTTTATATTAGAGCTCAGCAAGACTTTCCCATAACTCACTCTGTACCACTTGATGGAGGAAGTGATGTTGTAGCTTTCCAGTTTCTCGATGTAGTTATTCAGAGGGCAGGACAGTTTGTCAACGATTCCCGTTATGAGTGTTTGACCAGCTTTCTTTGGCCTTCCACACTCTCCAGCACTTGGCAGTTCCACTACCAGCTTGGTGGCCTGCCCGTAACAACAAGAGGGAGTTCTGTTGAAATTGAAAAAGAAAGTAGATGATTATTATTTGGGTTCCAAGCCCGAATCAGTTAGGGTTTTTATTATTAAATTTTCGATTAAGTTAAGTTTCGATTTCAGTTGCGACATTCAGATGGTAGGGTCAGAATTTGGCATAAACAACATGAAAGCATGGATCCATCCTGCTTTTGTATCAACGGTTCAGGCTGGTGGTGGTGGTGTAATGGTGTGGGGGATATTTTCTTTTTTTTGACCATCATTTAAATACAACAACCTAACTAGTAGAATTGTTGCTGACCATGTCCATCTCTTTATGACCACTGTGTACCCATCTTCTGATGGCTACTTCCAGCAGGATAATGCACCATGTCACAAAGCTCAGAATCATCTCATATTGGCTTCTTGATCATGACATTGAGTTCTGTCCTCCATTGGCCTCCACAGTCACCTGATCACAATCCAATAGAGCACCTTTGGGATGTGGTGGAACAGGAGATTTGCGTCATGCATATACAGTAGGGCTGCAACGAATAGTCAACATATTCGATAATGCCGATTTTATTCAAATTCGTCGACACAGAATTTCATTGTCGACGTGTTGTTATAGAGATGTTGTTTTTATGAGGGAGATAGCAATCTTCCCCTTTAGAAAATTTGTGGGTGTTTATTTGTAACTGTAATGCACTACATGAAATGCTGCCAATAACTTTATTTCCTTCCTTTTACACCAGTGTAGTAGAACTAGTAAAAACAATAATACATTTTATTTGTAACGCAGATCACAAAGTGCTTTAAGGCAAACGTAAACAAACACACACTGGCTTTGTTGTTGCTGTACAGGACAACATTTAGTCACACATAGAGGTGCATAGAGCAGCGTTCACAAACATCAGCTGCCATTTACAACAGCATTTTTAAATGCCTGCTGGCGATATGAAAACTGTATATTAAAACATGAAAAGGGAAAAAAAGTTACTGGCAGAAACAATGTTTTGCCCCCTGCACTGTGTTCCATAGCCTGACGCGCACGTCCGAAAGTTTATCCTTAGACGTACATACTGAAAGATCCAATAACATTTGGAAAGTCTGGAGTGTACACCACTCTATGCAGTAGTATAAATTGCCTCCCCCAATATTTCTATTTTCTGCTGATGCTACCATACCTAAGTATGCTCACATATTCCCCGTCATCGTCCAGTGTCATGTTAAGAAACCACAGTGTCTCCCCGTACACCAGGATTCGACCGGTCTGGTTGCTCATTTCTCGGCCCGTCTTTGATTCGTACCAGGTGATGTTGTAAGGGACAGTTGTGAAGTTGAAGACATCTGGAGACACCAGGGTGCTATTCAGCATAGCCATATCCCCAGGAACAGAGTAAACCCTCTCTAACTTGCCGTTGGTACAGTTCTCTGCAACACACACATCAATGGAGAATGGATTTGTCATCAGCTGTTCAACACTGAGCTGAGCAAAATGTCAAATTTGGGCAACTCTGTGTTGTTTGCCTAACTTCAAAAAGGTTGGAGTCTGAAGGAATGCCCAACATGTATATTTCTGCTTATAAAAATATCAGTCATCAGAATATTGTACATTTTATCCTGCAGAAACAGTTAATATATTTTCTTAATGTCTTTCTGTCTTATGTAAAGCACTTTGATTTGCCTTGTAATGTACTTGCCTTGCCTTTTCTTCTTGATGGATGATTATTTCATTTGACCAGAAGCTCAGGCATTTTGAGCTGCTCAGAGGGACATCATGCCAGACCTAGAGTATTTTTGCATGCTACTTTGTCTCTGAGATAGATTTTTCTAATTCTCGGCCAGCTAAAACTAAAACTAGTCGTCAGTTTGCTTTGGTCTCATCATACACCTATGAGGTAAAACTGAGGCTGCATTGAGGATTTAATTATTTCACCATATCATATAATGTACACAATGTATTACAGGGCTATTCAATTACAAATCCAGTTTTAAAACCAAGACTTGAGATGGGCTGGAGATTTTCTCACGAGTTGAGATAGGTATTACTAAATAATTACCTTTTAAATAAATATATTATTTTAAAAAATACATTTTTTTTATAACTAAATGATGTTTCTGGAGCACCAACAGTATTTACAACTGCAAAGTCAGTAATATCTCAGTGGAAACAAATCTAAAATGTCGATAAAATAAATCATTACTGACATCAAAATTGTGAGTGAACTTGAAGAATGACAGTGAGTATCAGTCTGTCTGTCTGTAGTCTAACTGTTTAGCTTAGTTTGCTTTCACGTTAGCTTATTTGTAGCAATTAATACAAAGTATTAACAACTTGGTAGTGATGCCATAGTTGAGTCTGCGAGTCTGAACAGATTTACATTTCTATGAATGTGTCAAACTGCTGCATCGTGAACAGTTGAACTTTGTTGGTTGTGTCTAATCCCAACTGATCCACTTGAGCACAAAACACACTGCATCTTATAGGGAATTAGGCCATATGTTTGTATTTTTTAGGTAACTGAATTCAACCAAAGCAGCTCTACAGTGTGTTCACAAAAGCAGCCTGGCAGTCTTTTTCTTTTTTTTTTTTCTTCATAAATTGTCTGAAATCTGTGTGAGACTTCTGAATATCGGTAACACTGAGGACTGAAAAAACAGTTACTGCAGTTTCACCAGTGGCCACAAGATGACGATAAACGCTTCCATAAAAACTGGAGGCAGATGTTAGAGTTACACTTGGCAAAAAATATGAAAAATAATACTTACAAAAACATACATACAGTGGATGCACAGTAGTGTCTGTTTTAAATAGTTTTAAATAGTCAGAGCTCTGGTAGTTTTAATGTAGTTATTTAATAAAAAAGTGACTTAACTCACCCAGTACAATTCCTGTAGATATTCCATATAGCCCAAAGAAAAACAGTAGGCTTCCCAGCATTGAACGCAGACCCATGGCTGAAAACACACAACAATAAGTCGAAACAGCTTCGAAACAGCTTCTGAGACTAAAGCTAGAAAGGACACAGATGTACGTGGGTGTGTACATACTCTGTTAACAAACCCATTCCAAAATGTAGTAAACCCTGAACCGACCCAAATTAAGAGAAAAAAAGAACAGCAGCAGCAGCGTGATAGACCACTAATTGACGAGTGGCTCCAGTCTCCTAGTAGGGCTCGGCGATATGGCCAAAATCATAATGAATATAAACCAAGAGTGTGTAACAATGTCACTGTTTCTGCACCACAGTGCATTATAAACCACATAATAGATATAGACAAGCTGACAAAGGCATTTTATAACATTAATTCTCTCTGTGATTATGGACCCTCGCCTAAACTGCCTGCCAGCAATAATATCTGATCGGCGGCCAGATTATGGTGCTTTGAAATTGGCAAAAAAATTAACTGAAAACATAGTTATGGATCTTATATTGCATTTCTGTCATTACATCCTCAGAAATCAAAAGTAACTATCAGTATCTGGTGTGGCCCTGTGGTTCTGTGCAGGTGTTGTTGTTATTGTTACATGTGGTCTGCCACTGCGAGGACGATCATCTGTCCTTCCTGTCAGCCTGTACAGTACAGACATTGCAATCTATTGCCCTGGCAGCATCGGCAGTCCTCATGCCTACTTGCCACATGCCTAATGCACATTAACATAGATGAGTAGGGACCCTTGTATTTTTCTTCTGTTTTTTAGAGTTAGTAGAATGATCTCTTTAGTGTTCCAAGTTTTTATCTGTCTGTACGCAGTTAGTGTCTTAATGACCGTTCCACAGGTGCATGTTCATTAATTGCTTATGGTTCGTTGTGTAAGGATGGAAGACATTATTTACACACTTGACATATATTTATCGTAAAGTTATTTGGCATTTTACAGAACTATCTAATATACAGTTGGTTTTTTTGCAAGTTTATTTCAAATGTCACATCTTAGCACAGTTATTTCATTAACTGTAGGATTTTTAACAGCACTTTGCAATTTTGTAATGGGCCAGTCGTGGATCCATTGTCAAAACCATGGAGCTTTATTTTAAATTGAAAGATACCAGATGTGTAAAGTTGAAGCTTGGGGAAGTGTTTATAAAATGTTCCCAAGGCATCCAGAATATTTCAATTTAACCGAATGGTGCAGATATTAATTCATGTTTTGCTCAGTATTAAGTATTAATGAAGTGTTGGAACATTGTAAGGTAATTAAGGAGATATTTGAGGTGACTTTAAAAGGTCTATCCCTGTTAGAGATTTTTTTTTTATCATAAGAAATTGCTTTGGAGGAATCATCGAAAACTGGAAGCTGAGGTAGAAAAAGGTCCATAACCTTTTTGAATTTGAGGATACTAAATTCTCATAGAATCAACTGACAGCTCTTCAGATTTGCTCTGTAGTTTGTAAGCTGTCAGCAGGATGAGAGAAAAAAGGCTTTACAAGAAAATGGCAGGAACCAAATGTGTGGAAACTGCTGTGGGGAGAAAGATGATCTTAACCACAGTATGTTACAGGAAGACCCAACTGCTGGAGTGAGACTGATAGAGACAAAGCCATGTAGATGGATTGGTGGTTTGGCAGGCTAGAGTGAATGTGAAGTGCTACAGGTTCTGTGGTTTACCAACAGCTTCTGCTATTCTCAACTTTAGTTTCTTACTGTGTCAGCGTGGTGAAAAGCCACACCAGTGCTGTTTTCTTAAGCTTGCTAATATCTAGAAGAAGCTCTCTTCTGAGAAAACTTTCTCTTATAACAGCTTCTAACCCCTAACCTCTAACATGCACTTCCACTTCTCATGTTGTTCTGGTTGTCATGAGAAAATTAAGTTAAAGACTTTGTATGTGCAGGCACTGGAATTTTCAAAATACAGCAATAAATGACACTGCTGGACTGATTTAGGACAAAACAACATGATATTTCAGCCCTTAAATGAGTTAATGAGGAAACCACAGAGTAAACAGAAGATACTTAGCTTGTTAAACTAGCGTAAAACCTCAGTTAATAGCCCAGGCTTTTATTTGCTTCATTGACTGAACTCACCCTGCCTATACTTGGGACAGCCATCTATATGGGACGGCCTTTAATTCCTTTCACACAAATCTCTTACTCAGCAAAGATGTGGTGTAGACTACTATCAGAATGGTTATTTAAACCAGTAAAAATATTACTTGTATAAAACTTTGTCTGATTTATCGGATGACTGCTTCAAAGGTAATGAGTCACCACTTTTTCCCCATGTCTCTTGTTTACTATTTCATGCCAGCAAATCTGAATGAATTAATTATACTTTAGTGCTCATTGTTTCCGTGAAATTACCAGAACAACTGAATTGCAGATAATCTAAACGATGTACAATGTGTAGCATTGTCCATATTGACAAATGTTTCAACATTTATATTTGTATGCACAATCTAAGCAGCTTAGAACTAGCTCAAGCAGGTGACCCGATGGGCTTTAAGAGGTGTTTCATCCACACCCAGCCAGTAAATGGGACAGGTGTTTATTTGGGACTTGGTTTGAATTGAAGTTTTACAGTACATGATCTATTTCGCACTAAAAAGTAAAAACAATGGGGGCTACCCCTTCAACAGCACAGGACGAGTATATGACTAACATGCCCGATGTTACACGCTGAAGAAGATATTGTTTCCTTATTTCTTAGTAACAAATGTATTTGTCATTTTTGATTTTGTGGTTAGATGCTTTGTAATACTGTGGGTGCGTTTATTCATCTCTGCTTTTTCCCATATGGCTCTGCTGTTTTTATTTAAAACAACCCGGACCATCTTAGATCTGGAAACTAAGTAATGAAATTAAGTAATGTAAGCTAAGTGAAGAAAAGGAGATGACAGTAAAAAGTAAATAGAATGAGGTCATTCTAATGCTTGTGCCTAATCCAACCTCCATAAGGAATTTAGTCACAAATAAAACCCACAGATAACAGATAAGTCTAACATACACAGCCTACCTTAGTTTCAGTTCTAAAATACTATCGTCCAGGTGCTTGGCTCAGATGTGCAGGATGTGGGAAAAAGTGCTCTTACACTATTGTTGAAAACACACTGGCTAAATGTTTGACATAACTTGCTAGAATCTAGGAGGTACTTAAAGAGTGCAGACAAACACTGAACAATTATCCAAAAATGCCCCTAAATTAATCACTTTTAATTTCAATTTGTTCAAGCTTTTAATTATTTCATGCTACTAATTTTTTAGGTACATTTCTATTGCTTTAATAGGAAACAAGGAACATCAATATTACTATTGACTATACAAATATGAAACAGCAGGTACCTTTAAAGGGAAGTGTGCCTCTTTTGTGGTTAGAATTACCTTGCATTTCTCTAAAGCAGTAAACATGCAAACGTGAACGGTGTGTTCTTAGAAGCTTTAGCAGCTCTCAATTTTCTAACAAGGTATCAGGGTTGGTAGCTGATCTAGGACAGATTATATTTGCCTTCAGTGGCAGAGCTAGTATTACTAGTAGAGTAAGAATTCAAGAAAAAAACTTGTCTTCCAAAAGCAAAAGTGAGTAGAATATTTTGACTCACCTCGTGGGAAAGGGCCACAGAGGCACCTTACAGACAGTAAGGATGAGAGTTTACACGCCAGAGCAGAACTAACACAGGACACCTCACGCCTGACCCTTGCGAGCAGAGTTTAGTCTCCACCATGTAGCTCAGCTCTATCCCACCTCCATGGGATGAAAACACATACAAGTAGAGCAAGATTGCAGGGCTCCACCTACATTTTTGAGTCATTGTACTCCATAGGCGACAATCACGGGCAGTCATGCCCCCCCCAACTTAAAATAGCATAACAAACGCAAACTGGGCAGTTAAAGTGCTTTTTAAGTTTAAAAACATTCTGAGTCACCCCTCTCTTGCCTCACAATGGTTTGGTCCACTACTTGCTATTTCCCTTACAGGAGTCCGGTGGCAGAAAACCAGTTCAAATCAGTCAGTAGTGGTGGAGCTCCAGTAACGTTAAGCAGGCTAGCAGGGCTGTTTTATGCACTTTAAACACTGGATGAACTGATTCTTTTGTCTTTAATACAGATGATGCTGAGTCATTAATAAATTAATCATGACAAAATTATAAACTGACTATTTTTCTATGAGCCCACTCTATCTGTTATTATAACATTACCTAGCTTATGTGGTAGCATGTTTAACAGCTTATTGGACTGGACTCATCTTCTACAGCTAGAGATGCGCAGATTGCTCCAACCGGTGACCTGGGCCAAGCAGGTTCAAATATCCAGTTTTCTGCCGGTCACGCTACAAACAGGCTGCGCTGCTCCCTGTTTCACATGCGTGCACCATAGAAAAAGGTGTGCACAGAAAGTAGCGTAATGTCACAGCCACACGCACACACACAGGCTCAAACATGTCTAGGTGTGTGGAAGTTATTCACAAGTGAAGAAGACGCAACGCTCACTACATCAGCAGAGAAACACAGAGACGCGTTCTTGTGTCACGTTCGAAGACAATGACGGTTATTGTAAAGGGACCAGGTAAAGCAACGGTGAACACAGCTGTTGGTGACGATGTCATTCATACCACAGTGGTCTCTATCGGTAATTAACAACAAGCCTGCTCCACACGCGGCTCGTCTGCTGCTGTGAAAACGGAATCACGGGTGAAAAAATACCAAACGCTAGTTCTTTTAAATAAAACCGCTGACAAAGTCAGAGCAGACAAAGAGAGAAAGCGAGAGAGAGCGAGACGGACAGGTGTGTGTGTGCTTGTGTGTCTGATGGGAAAAGCAAGGTGAGCAAATTACTGTAGTTTGTGATAAACACAAAAATAAATTGGAGAATTAAGTAGAATTGAAATGGTGTGCAGTTTATTTTCAGCTCCTTCCAGTGAAAATGCTAATGTTATTTTATAATCAGCATTTAATTATGACCATACAATTGAGACCAGTGAGAACCGCTAGGTGCAGATGGGGATCCTAATAAAACAAATTTTCCAATAAATAGTTACAAAAATGTTTGTATGATGTCAATTGTAGATCTTAGAAAGAAATAAAATTGGAATCTTCTGAAATTGTAATCTTTCTCTTGGCAATGCCCCATAGATTCTCTATGGGGTTCAGGTCAGGTGAGTTTGCTGACCAATCAAGCACAGTAATCCCATGGTCATTGAGCCAGGTTTTGGTATTTTTGGCAGTGCGTGCAGGTGCCAAGTCCTGCTGGAAAATGAAGTCAGCATCTCCATAAAGCTCGTCTGCTGAAGGAAGCATAAAGTGCTCTAAAATGTCCTGGTAGACGGCTGCACGGACTCTGGACTTAATAAAGCTCAGTGGATCAACACCAGCAGATGACATGGCTCCCCAAACCAACACAGACTGTGGAAACTTCACACTGGATTTCAAGCATGTTGGATTGTGTGCCTCTCCATTCTTCCTCCAGACTCTGGGACCTTGGTTTCCAAATGAGATGCAAAATTTGCTCTCATCAGAAAAGAGGACTTTGGACCACTGAGAAACAGACCAGTTATTTTTTCTTTAGCCCAGGTAAGAAACTTCTGACGTTGTTTGTTGTTCAGAAGCGGATTGACAAGAGGAACACGACATTTGAAGCCCAGGTCCAGGACCCGTCTGTGTGTGGTGGCTCTTGATGCAGTAACTCCAGCCTCAGTCCTTGTGAAGCTCCCCCACACATTTGAATGGCCTTTTCCTGACAATCCTCTCCAGGCCACGGTCCTCCCTGCTGTTTGTGCACCTATTTCTTCCACACTTTTCCCTTCTACTTAACTTTCTATTAATGTGCCTTGATACACACTTTGAGAACATCCACCTTCATTTGCAATTCCCTTTTGAGGCTTTCCCTCCTTGTGGAGGGTGTCAGTGATGGTTTTCTGCACAACTGTCAGGTCAGCAGTCTTCCCCATGATTATGACTACCACTGAACCAGACTGAGAGACCAATTAAAGGCTCAGGAACCCTTTGCAGATGTTTTGGATTGATTAGCTGATATATTAGCCTACAATATTGAACCTTTTCACAATATTCTAATTTTCTGAGATTTTGAATTTGGGGTTTTCATAAACTGTAAGCCATAATCATAGAAATTATAGCACATAAAAGCTTGAAATATCTCACTTTGCATGTAATGAGTCTACATATTAGTTTCACCTTTTAAGTTGAATTACTGAAATAAATTAACTTTTGCACGATATGCTAATTTTGAGTTTCACCTTTAGTTTGTAGTCTACATCGTTAGCTGCACAATGGTTCACAGGGACCTCTCCCACATGCAAATTAGTTAAAAGCAAAGACTTCGGACGTGATCATAGAGGTGACTGTGTCGCTGTTGAAAACACTGCAAAATGTCAATAAACAATCCAAATGTTCATGCTGTCTCTCTGATTTGTGCCATGGTCAATTTTTAATGTGTTTGTACTTGCATACAGGAAACAGGCTGCATGTTTGATGCTCAGCTGGAACTCAAAGTGGAGACCGCTGTTAGCTGTGGCAGAGTGCCCAGATAACCTGTGATACAGCTTCGTACCACTGATTACGTTTATATTCCACCATCTTACTAAGCGTCACCAACATTATCTTGCCAGTCAACATTTGTATCATTGATCGTTATTTATCTGATGTCAAGTTGACCTAAGAACAGTTTGTCATGCAGCCTGTAAGTGAAACAGTCTGGATGTTTACACTCTGGCCGAACACATCATGGAGTCAGCTGTGGCCACTGTACATGCTCAAATTAACTTGTGATACAACAGCTGTACAGTCCATCATGTCTCATATCAACAGCTGTGCAGTCAATCATGTCTCATATCACTCACTCATTTAGCAAACACACACAGAAGTTGGAAGCAAGGGTGCAGAAACTAAAATCCACTGGGCGAAGTGTAGGCTGTAGATGTAGGTGACCTACATGATCTGTGGTCACTACTGGGTGTGTGAGTAGGTTGAACAGAGACTACAGTAAATGCAAATAAAATGCGAGTGAATCGTACTACTGTAGCCAAGAGTAGTAAAAGTTATTTAGTTACTTTTTTAACCTCCTAAAATAACTTATTTATATTGATTTAATCTTATGTATACATATTTAATTGAATTGCAGTCTTTTGCGATTTGATAAGGGAACAAAGCCATATGGCGCTTTCAATTTCAGTTTATTTGACAGATACAAAAACGATGACATTTAAAGTTATAATGAGAACTTTGAGAATGTTTTCGCTTCATTAGGAAACTGGCAGAACAGATTAGAGTCTGGCAGGCCGAGCTGGGGAAATGAAACACTGGAATATATAGTCATATCCCTATTTAAATTCAAACAGGTGGTAATTCTAATGGGATATCATAAGCGTTAGTATAATAACTAGTTACCTGCAAGTTGCTAATGCCAACCAACATTGTCATGCACCGATATCTTTTTGGCTATTTGGAGCAAAAAATCTTACCAAACGATGAAAACTTATTTTTAACCACCAATGGAATTAGGCTATTATTTAACTGACCTCTACATCAGGAGTCCTCAACTACATTTGCTCAAGGGCATGGATTTTTCTAAGCAGACCCTGTGGGGGCTGGACTTTTAAAAAGAATTGCCATATTACTATTTAATATTTTCAACTTTCACAAAATGAACATTTTTATTAGCTTATACAAGTGTAAACAGACTCCAAAACAACATGGTAGGCCTAAATCCCTAATGATAAATCTACATAGGCTACTACATAAACCTACTTAACTAGAAAATGCTCTCAGGCTGCAGCCAAGGAGTTCACTGAGGAGGGATGGTTAAAATCTGTAATGTTCTGATTGACATGATATATTAATCAACCAGTTTTTACACTATTATGCAGATGTGCCGTTATTGTGCATGAGGCACCTGTAGTTATTGGTGGTAACAGCACAGCGGATGTCTATTAACACAGGCACAGAAGACTAGGGCAACTAAACAGACTATTATCGGGCAGTTAACGGTATTTTCCATAATTCTGAGAGCAGTCATGATCTGACTTCATGCTGCACACAGCATGAGACTGCGGACAGCGAAAGGAGTTGGTTGCCTGGCTGAGAAGGTGGAGGTGTGCAGCCTGTCGCCTGCAGCTCTTTATCTAACAGCTCACTGCGTCTTCTGCTCCTGACTGATAAATTACTTACTACCATATTTCAAACTGGTCTGTCAGAAAACTGTTGAAAATGACTGTGTTGTTGTGTAGATGCATTTTTTTATGAATGCGAACGGTCGGCGCTAATCTCACTTACAAACAGATTACATTTCCTGTAACTACTTTAAAATAAAAGTCAACTTATGTTTCGCTAGTTAAATTCTCTTAATGAAGCTGCTGCAGCTGGAAATGTTCGGTTTGCATTAGCAATAACTTAATTCAGATTTTTTTCACAACTGACACTGCATGATAAATCTGTTGTTCTCTTGCACCAAAGTAGCCGAGTTTTTCCATGCAGTTTTTTTTTTTACTCAGTAACGGAGGTGAATAAACTCAGAACTAAACGGAACAGATGACAGAACTAACATGCAGATACAAAACAAAACACTCAGAATCAAAACTCAAAAACACACAGGAAAAGTTGAATTACAGGAGGAACATAGGCTATTTAAAAGTAATATCTACAGAAAGCCTGAAAGCCTTACTGCATTATATTCTATTTTTTTTATATCTTAAATTGCCTGCTGCCTGAATTTTGTTTCCCTTTTACAAAAATTGAGGCAAAAAAGGCAGAAATTGGTGCAGAAATTTCTAGGGGAGGACCCCCAGACCCTCCTCTTCATTTTTGTCCCTGCCACCATTGAAACTAAACCAGTACTCTTGCATTTCAAGAAATCTACCCCATAATGCAAGAAAACAGTCTCTGGGTTGACAGTTTATGGAGGAACACACAGGTTTGGTCTCCCACTTTAGGCTATGATGTTGAGGTCGACAAGTATGCTGATCACACTTATTCATTATTGATCATGATTACTGACTTGGCTGTTCTGCATCTGCATCAATTCCTGTAGATGCTAGAGTGATGACCCTAGCCCCTGAGGTGGAGTTTTTAGGGTTGATTTAAAATCTCACTTAGGGCTCCAACATTGTCAGGGTTTGCCCTTGTCCAAGCACAAAAATCACTTGTCTGGGAAAAAAATGAGTCATTTACAGTAACTCCTTACTTTTTTACTACTATTACTTTTTTTCCTTTTGTTTGTGAATGTAGAATTCAGAAGAAAAAGCTGTTGAAATCATCAAATACACATACAGTCAAATCATATATTTCACTGTATGTGTAAGGAATTTAGAATATATTAAAATTTCCTTTTGACTGAGGCTAAGTTACTTGAAAAAATAGACAATTTCACATTATCCAAATTTTCTGAGATTCCTCTGTAGACTTGAGGCCTGCCCATGTATAATTAGTGGCCCGTTTTAGCATTTTGCAGAGAAACACAGAGTGTTATCTATTATGTTACAAGACATGGACATTTTTAAAGCAACAGTGAACACACCAGTGCAGTGTCATTTTTTTTGTGACGCACTAGTTTCATTTTGATGGGCTGCTTCAGCCCCTTCCACATGCGGTACACCTGATGCTGTGAAAAAATCTGGAAGACGAGTTCTGTGTTTTTCGGTGACTTTCTAAAACATACTGCTGATGGCGTCAGCAGAGCAGACACATTAGAGTGAGACAGAAAGATGTGGGACAAGCTAGTATGTCGCTTTGGGTAAAAGCGTCTGCCAAATGACTGAATGTAAATGTTTGCAGAGTGTGGGGAAAATGAAGGGAAAGGGAGCAGATTAAAGTAGTGAGTAAACTCAAAAAAGGTGGAGAATGAAGTAGCATTAAAATGGTAGAGAAAGAAATAAGCTAGTAGAAATAGAAAATATTCCTCACTAACACCTAACGTACTAGTCAGCCAAGTTGGGTTGGCTGATGCTTTCCCTTGCACTTGGCTGGGCTACAGCCCCTTAAGAATCAAATCTTTTTGTTTTTCTGAAGTAAAAATTAATGTTAACATTGCAGTGGTTACTACGTCGATTGACTCCTGATTGGTCAATCAAAGCATTTGTGCTTTAGTTTCAAATCAGTAATAGAGCGAGTGATAAGTGGCACACAGCGTGAAGACACACAGCATTTTATTTTGTTTATGACTGTAAGCTTGTCCAGTGGGACAAGGAAATTTCTCTTCTGCTTGCTCTAAAAAATCCACTTGTGCCAGACTAGCAGACAAGCCTTATTGTTATGCCCTGGAGTGTGTTTGCATTTTAACTTTCACATGTACATTTATCATCCTTTATATTTTTATATGCAGTTAAACCATCAGCAAAACCTTCCTCTAATGTAACCAAATTAAACTTATCGTAACCTCAAGATAAAATAACTTACCTTAAACTTAATGACAAATGTTTTACGTTGATCTTAACCAATAATTAAATAACGTTTAGAACAAAACAACTGACCAAACTGTTAATCGTGTTTAAACTGTTCATGTATTAGTAAATATAGAAAGTATATGTTCTGAGATTTCAAGCTATTAACATTTCAACAACATCCACCGAGTTATGTGAAAATAGGGCTTTTAGTATTAGAAATTAATTATTCAAATTCTTCTTTTCAAAAAAATATCTATAGATCAGCAAGTTACCTACACTTTGAAGATATGTGACCAACCAACTAATAAAAAAAATAAACCTAAAGACTAAAATCAAACACTACTTCTACCACTGACAAGTTTTGGTTCCCATCACTTAAATGATAAGCTGACCTACGTGCAATTCTGCTAAAAACCACTGTAAATGCAGTGCAATCTTGCAGAGGTGTGAAGCCAAACCCTGGGCTTCCCCGCTGGATAGAGGACTCCCCGGGAGACAGCTATGAGTCACACTCTCTCACTGAGTAAATGTCAGTTTCAAACAGGATGTACTGTGGAAAACGTATGAACTACATTTACAGCCACAATGAGGCAGTTAGAACACACATCCTGTGTACCCTTTCTTTTCCTCCCATAGCAAAACCCCCCCCCCCACACACATACACACACACACCTTGGGAACTTTTTTGTGGTTCAAATATGACTTTGGGATGGGGTCATTACTACAACAACATAGGACTATGAGAGTTTTGTCTAGTAAGTTTCTAAATGATGATGTATTTTGACTGGTGGTATTTTGAGTCTGGTGGTGCAGCAGCTGAAACTTCTATATCTCTTCCCAGAAGGTGAACAGGCTGTGGCTGGGGTGGCTATGGACTATGTGGATAGTTGATCATTGATACTGTTTGTAATCTTGAAAAAATTTGATACTCATACTTTAATTTAAAGTAGTTTTTATTATTGATAAATCTGCCCAATAGTTTCTATTTATTCAGTTAATAATTTATTTTATAGTGTCACAAAAATGTGTAAAATGGCCATCAGAATATCCCAGAATACACAGACATATTGTGTCTACAGTCCAAACCCCAAATATATTCAGATCACTATTATAGAGGACTAGGAAAATGAGTGAATCCTCACATTTGAGAAACTATAACCAAATGATTTGTTACACATATGAAAACGGGACAAGTTACACACACAACTTCAAATACATATTTGCCTAGAAAAGTACTTGAATTAATTGGTAATAAAAACTTTAAAAAAGTTATTTTCAAGTCAGAAACTCTGATGCTCATTGCTTTGTGTTTTCTCCACATCTGTTAAGTAACAAAGGCGATTCAAACCAACCTGATTTTAAAACATGTTACTGAATAATCAAAAAAGTAGTCTAATTGGTAGAAATATGTGTAACTACAAATTAAATTTTAATCTTTATATTTCAATTTGAATTTCTCAACTTGAATAACTGCACTTAAAATTGAATCATTGGATTTTAATTTGTATTGTTTAACTTGAATAATTGTATTGAAAATCTACATTTACATTTATTCATTTAGCTGATGCTTTTATCCAAAGCGACTTACAATTGCTATACATGTCAAAGGTCGCACGCCTCTGGAGCAACTAGGGGTTAAGTGTCTTGCTCAAGGATACAATGGTAGATGTGTCACAGTGGGGGATTGAACCCAGGTCTCTAACACAAAAGGCATAGTCTTATCTACTGTACCATCGCCACCTCCATCTAACAGGCATAATTATCTATTTCCTAAGGTAAATGCTACAATTTGTCTCTGTCACAGTACAGCACAGTATCTTATCAGAGCACTCAGATGAATCAGTCCCTGGACTAATTAATCTCTGCTTGATGAGTGAAGCTATCTTCCATAATCCTTTACAATGTATCTGAACATCTATAACTTGAACTTACAAAATCAATACCACTGTAAGTTATCACTGCTTTAACAATGAACATGCAGGCAGCTAAAAATGTCATCACTGGTATGAACTGGCACAAGCCCAGAGAAAACTATGGAGTCCTGCAGTGTCTATGTATACATCGACAGGACATTATTTTAGTGACCTCCAACTGGTGTAATTGTTACCTTCGACATGAATAGCAATCTTACTGTCGGTAGTTTTAAATAGGATTCAGTGTCGCCTGCTCTGGCCCCAAGAACTTCACATTTCTTAAAATAGAGCTGCCAGTCATCAGCAACACACCCACTGGTTTCTCAGCAGCAGGTGTGAGCATGGGAGAACCAGAAAATTGAAAACTGTTTATTCTTTCTACTTTTATTAATTGTATGTTCTGCTTATGCTACCTCACATCAGTATGCTCACATATTCCCCGGCTTCGCCCGTGTTTGAGTCGTACCTGTGGATGTTGTAAGATGTTGTCTACAGACACCTGGGTGCTTTTCAGCATAGCTATGCACCCCAGAACATAGAAAACCCTTTCAATCTGAAGCTTGTAGTTGGTACACTTCTCTGCAATACATACATCAGTGGACAAGGGTTTTGTCATTATGCAGCCAACTCTGATAACGCTTTGAGAAAACTCAGTGTGCTTTATCTAACTATAATGTGACTTAAGAGGAAATAGATTAAAGAGGTTAGGTTTCGAGTCTTTAGTTAGGCGTACTATTTATATTTGCTTTTACGTATATTTTTACTGGACTGATTAAACAATTACTGCAGTTTCACCAGTGGCCACAAGATGTCGATAAAATACTAAGCAGGTGTTAGAGGTAGACTTGACAAAAACATAAAAATGTTATACTTAGAAAAAAATGTCTTTGAGCTCTAGGAGTGTTTATGTAGCACTTTAAGAAAACAGTTCTAGTCAGTTCACCCTGTACAAATCCTGTACAGTTCCCTTAAAGCCTAAAATACAACAGAAGACTTTCTAGTGTAGGCAAGGCAAGGCAAGTTTATTTGTATAGCACATTTCAACAACAAGGCAATTCAAAGTGCTATAAATATAAAAAAGTTTAGAAGCAACATAATATAATAAAAGTTATAGTGTAAAAAGCTAAAAATGAAGAAAAAGAAAACAGGACAGTAAAAGTTACAGTGCAGTGTAAGTTATCAATAAAAAGAAAAAAAAAATCTTAAATATTTAATTAAAAGCAGTAGTAAAAAGAAAAGTCTTCAGACAGGCCCATGGCTGAAAACCATACATATAAACAACAGTTAGAATACAATAAGCCAAGTTGAAAATGCTACTGGGGAAAACGGCCTAAAATCATTGGAAATTTTTCCACAGACAGATGTTACAAGACAATTTAAAACACAGCAATAATTAGGAAAAACATTTTCTTTCCTCTTTAACCCAAACTTAAAAGTAGATAAAATAAAGTAAAGTAAATCTGTAAATCTGTCTCTTCCTCTCTCTGCTTCTCTCTTCCCCTCTATCTCCTTCTCCTCTACATCTCTCCCTGAGACATACGGTAGATCAGCTGTGTTTCCAGGCTCTTGAAACACTGGGGGCTTAGCCCATCTCAGAAATCTTTCATGTTGTCACTTGGGGTCTGGGGGTCCTCCGCCTGAAAAATTTGGGCTTCAAACACATAATTTCCTACATTCTGGTGAATCATTCTGCACCAATTATTTTAGGAAAAGGAAAAGTCTTTATTTATATTCAAACAAAATACAAAATTCAGGTGACTAGTGACAGTTCAAAATATAACACTGTTTAGCGCAAGGGAATGTTCCTAGTCAGCCTTGCCTGTAAATCTAGGAATCAACCCTCAGGAAAAGTGTTGTCAACTTGTTCAACTGCTAATGTTGCTGTGCTGGTTCCAGCCAGGCAAGTCTTTGGCGTGATTCCAGGGCAAAATCTGTGTCCCCAGAGTGATTTACGAAATGCCAGTTTTTTTAACATGTTATATTCAAACTACACTGTAATTAGATATTTTTAAAAATATTAATGTGTGTGTGTGTGCGCAGTGTATCTTTGTCAAATTGGGAATGAAAGAACCATGCATTCTGAGTTGGTAAAAAAAGGTTCCTGGCTTGTGTGCTTAAAGGTAGAGTAAACGATTCTGTAGAAATCCAGTATCATGACAAATACCATGATATAGAGCAAACAAGAACACAGCAAGTTATATAACTAACATTAGCTAAGTTGTGGGTTAGCAAACTGTTGCCACAGTTGCTGCAGTAAAGCTAAAATGAAGCTAAAGCTATGAACATTAGCTAGCTTTTGTTATTCCAAATTCCACTTGTATAACGTTACTGATGTTAGGGCTCTGGGATTACCCATTTAACATTACTAACATTACCATTTTGCCCACAATTACAACATAAGTTGAGCTCATCAGCCAAAGTGCCAAATTAACATTAACTTTAGACCTGATGGTTCCATTTTCTTTATGCTAAGATAATATTAGCAAGGCTAATATTGTCATAACCATGATGTAATCAAACAGTTTGCTTTTGGAATTGTTTTGTAAGAATGAGACTTAATTCATGAGACAACGGTGCAGACTTTTAACCTAGCGAAAATATTTTGTGTTGGTGTTTTTATATTTTGTCAGTTATTGTCATTTAAGTTTTAGTCTGTTAAACAATGTATAGGTCAGGTTGCGGGTTTAGTGGCTTGTTTGTTTTGATGACGTGAGTCTGTGTGAAAGGCAACAACACTGCTGAGGTTAGGTTTTAAAGATAAGCGGTCAACCTATGTTCACAACCTATGTCAACCTGTGTTCACTTGTGGAAAGGGCAAGGTATAGAGAGAAGCAAATAGCAACTGATCTAATCTAACCACATCTCTTAGTGACTTTCATTCTAGTGCTTTGCTGGCAGTTGTGATAAACTGAACAAAATTATAAACGCAACACTTTTGTTTTTGCCCCCATTCATCATGTGCTGAACTGAAAGATCTAAGACTTTTTCTATGTACACAAAAGGCCTATGTCTCTCAAATATTGTTCAAATCTGTCAAAATCTGTGTTAGTGAGCACTTCTCCTTTGGCAAGAATCCATCCACCTCACAGGTGTGGCATATCAAGATGCTGATCAGACAGCATGGGTATTGCACAGGTGTGCCTCAGGCTGCCCACAATAAAAGGCCACTTAAAAATGCCTAGTTATACCTCTCACTCTCCACAGAAAACCCATTTTTTACCAGTTTGCCTTCCCTGCAATAGGGCTGTAATGTCATATAGCATTTTTTCTGACATGAATCAAACCAGTGTCTACCACTCCCTTTAATCCCACTCCCTTTAATAGCAAGGTGACTCATGGACAAACGAGAGTGAGTGCAGGAGTGAAGTTACGATGTGATATAAAAATTTTCGTTGATCGTGAAGCCTAATGTTACTGTACAGTCGTGGGACTACGGATGGATATTTGCTTGTTGCTACAATCCGACATGTTTACATGCATGTATTCCATGTTTGTTCATTAACATGTACTGTCCCAATAAAATAAACCAAATAATAATAATAGTGCTGTGAAATGAATAAAGTAGACTGGAATCTTGGTTACAGTGAAAGACAGCTAGATCTTATATGCGCTTGTCTCCTATAAAAGGTCTATACCTTGCTGCGCTGCATTATTATAAAATATGATGAACTGGTCGTGGGTCACGTCTCTCTTCCAGGTAATTTCTTTATTGTGTGTTGTATTGATGAATGCGAGTTTATTTAAGACTGCTGTCAGTGCATCCTTGATTGATCCTGTCTAAATGTTGGGAGATTGAAATAGCCTAATTAATGAAGTTAATGCTGTTGCTTGTGTGTAAATGCACACAGCATCTCTCTAACATCTTATTATTGGAATAACATACCCTTGAAATAGAAGGTAAATACTGCGCCATTGACTTTAGACCAGGTTTTGTTGGTCAAAGGCGCAATCACTTTTTGCTGCCTGAAGATAGAAATGTGCCTGACTAATCCTCATTTTAACATCAACCATCCCATGGGTGCACAGATGGAAACAAGTACATTTGCTACACAGTGAGCATTGCACTTTATGCAGGGTGGAAGTCAGGGTAATAATTTGTACTTATTTTTTTCCACTGTAAGATAACTTGAAGGCTTTTGCATACTGCTAAGAACAAAATCCTAAGGCAAACAAAAAATACTATAATTCAGTGGTTCTCAAATGTTTTCACGTTAAGGACCCATAAACTGAAACACATTAGACCACGGACCCCCTTTTGATAAGATTTTATCCCAGGGTTCGCCATCTGATAGGATCTTTTATTTTAGATATTTTGTTACACAAAGCTGCATGAAACCCATGACCAATATTGTCCTACATTCTGTCATTGTGTTACTTGTGGATGGAATTATAATGAAAATACATTTTTGCACTTTTTGCTGGGGACACCCATGTACCCCCTTGGGGTCCTCGGACTCCATTTTGAGAACCACTGCTTGAAATGGTTCAGCATGAAATGAAATAATCACTATGATAAATTAATGTGGGAACACAGTTTGGTGCTTTCTTCCGCACTTTAACCAAGTACGTTGTGCTATTTCCCTCCTTGGCTGTTGCTGTACAGTTCCTCTGTAGTTCAATAACGTAGCATAACAAAACACACTCATAACAGAAATTCCAGGACATTTAAAATGAAATTTGCTTCGGCTTCATTTGATACTGTAGAAATATATTTCTTTTTACATATTTACACATTTTGTCATACATGTACATTTTACAGTTACATTTAGTCATTTGGTTTGATTGCTGAGTCCTTCTTTGTCCACATCATTCATCTCCACCAAGCCTCAAACTCCAGGGCTTAAGTTAAATTTGGAAGTGCCAAAAACTGCAGTTCCTCCAATGGCCAATTAAGGCAGGCCCAAAAGAAATTCAATCCACATAAACTTCATGTTAAAATGCCTAACTTTACAGCAGAAAAACATGTTGACCTGAAACAAAAAACAGTTTTGGTAATAAGGCTGTGGCTCAGGAGGTAGAGCGGGTTGACCGTTAATCAGAAGGTTGGCCGTTCAATCCCTGGCTGCCCCAGGCTGCGTGTCGAAGTGTCCTTGGGCAAGACACTGAACCCCAAATTGCCGTGTGTGAATGTTAGTTTCTGTTTGAGCACTTAGGCTCAGTGAGTGAATGTGTGTGTGAATGCAGAAGTACTGTAAAAGCCGAAAGGCCGAAAAGACTAGAAAGGTGCTATACAAGTACGGAGCATTTACATTTTAAAGTTATGCATAATTAAGGGTGCGCCATCACAGGTGGCTAATTGCTAGCTGTCTGCTAACGCCACCCAACCTGTATAGCCTCCACCTTATATTAGCCAGAGTCTGGCTCTGCCACACAGAGATTCACAATCTCTCTTCAGAAACCAATGGGTGACATCACAGAGCCTATGTCCATTTTTCATACAGTATATGGTCTCCACTTGCCAGGGAAGGTAAACAGTTCATCTACCGATGCAGGTAATCTCAAAACTGCCCAGAAACTGTGACAATCTTCACATCAGATGTGAGCTACCGTCATTGAGTCTTTGAGCAAAGCATCTCCCACCTTTTCTTGATCAGTTACTTTGCCTTTAGCGCATGCTGTACATGGAACAGTTATGGACCTTTTGCTGTCAGAAATGTGCTACTTGAGCAGTTACACAATTAGAAGCTAAAGGAAGAACATATCTGTCGAGTGGACATTTGTAAGAGTATGTTATGGTCAAGGTTGTAACCTTGACTTGGAATGCTTCTGGTGACAGCACAGATTTTTTTAACTGTGAGGCATTTACTACTTGCATTGGAAGCTCCCATCTGGTCAGTTAATACATAAATATTATGCCTCCATCACAAGTTCAGAAGGGGAGATTTCTCAGGGAACACCACCCTCTTGCCCCTCACCGGCATATGATACCTCATCTCCTTCCAAAACCTGGAGGAAGGGGAGAGGGATGGCGACAACTGTATGTTTTGTCCACTTTTCTCCTCGTCCTCTCTCCTCTTTATACATGTCCTCTGACTTGTCGTCGGGTTCTTCCACCAACACACGGCGCCCTGCTTCTTCCTCAGGTGACGCACTGATTCTGGGAAGAGCGCCAGTTGAGCCGGGGTGACCTCTTCCAACTCAACTAGAACCACCTGGAAAGCAGCGCTTGAATTAGAATCTGGGTTTCCTTTTGAGTGTGTGACCATGAGCCATGAAGACATTTGAACTACATTAATAAATCATTGTGGTTTTATCTCTTTCTTTCTGTCACAGTTAGATAAAACAAGTTGTGTGCTGTGAGTGTTCTGAGGAAATAACATGAACCTGTGTTAATTTTTTTATTTATTAAATCACGTGTGATGACTTCATGCAGTTAGGGTTGGCTTAGAGCTAAATTTAATAGTGATGTTACTATGTGTAGCTCCACAACAGCTGTCTTCGTAGAGATAAAACTTTCTGTTGTCAAGAATATGAACGAGTTTGTTTCCTCACCTTGAGAGATTCCTCCAGGAGCGCTCTGTGCATTGCTGCCACACACTCCAACTGCTGCCTTGTGTCTGGATAAACTTCTTCACTACCATCAAAACTCATGCTGCTGCTGCTGCAGTCTCTGGTCTTGCTTTCGGTGCTCTCACTGCTCTCAGAGATGTTGTTGTTATTATTACTAGGGCTGCTTGAGTGTCTTTTGCTGGTGAAAGTAGTGGCAGTGTAGAGCAAAAGGAGGCGGCGACTGGCTTGTATATTCTCTTCCACTGAGTCCACTATGGCTGCAGGGAGGAAACAGAGGAGAGACAGTGCAAATAAATTACAAAAAAATGAGCATAAAAGTGACCAAAATGTGTCATGTCCCATAGACATATCAACCCATAACAAAGGGGGTCACAAGTAGACACTGGAGTGTTTTGAGAGGTCGCAAGTAGGCTTGAGCCATATCAATTTTTTTTACAACTTTATACTTTCCTGAAACTTCAGCTTAAAAAACGCATATACAGTATATGGTGGTATATTCCAGCCTGCAATGCTGTGTATCTAATTTGTAGTTAGCCTGCTGTCTACTAAAATTCTTTCTGCGTTTAAATACTTATAACCAACAGAATAATAGATAGGGAATAAGCTCCCTTATTTTTTAGATTCATGCTGGAGGACCCAGTGACACTTGTTGCTGTGGATAACAATAGTGAGCGGAGATGATGCGCACACAGCTTTGTCCTGTTGGCTGGCTCATCTTTATCATCGGGACTGAATCCAATATACTCCCAAATGGGAAGCTTGTCTGTATCAGTTTAATAGAAAGAGGAGCGTCTGTATATTTAACGGTAGTGAAAGTCATACCATCGGGATACCTCTCTAAATACCCTGGCATACTGTAATACTGTGATACTGCCCAAGCATAATCACAAGCCAGAAAGGTTGGGAACCACTGATTATTGCCATTTCTGATGGAAATATGAGAAAGTGGGCGGCCATTGTATACCCCACTTGTGTGTTGACAGTATATAAATAACAAAAACACAGTTTTTTTAGTATCTTAGTTAGCAGCCTGTACTGTATCTGTAAGTAAAAATATGGCACTGACATTCAGGCAAAGCCAACATTCCCTTCGATCACTACTATGACAAATAACGTACATAATGTCGGTTGTAAAAAACAAAACAAAAAAAAACATTTACTTGGTTGTGACTGAAAATATAATACTAATATTGACAAGCTAAGAAAAAGTCCTTAGAAGATTTTCAGACTGGAGTTGCTGTAAAAAACATGTTTTTCTATAATGGACACTTGTCACACCCATATATGAGGCAAAATTACAGTGATCTACAGTGCAGTTCTCTGCCATATCAAACACTTACCCTGTCCGGGCCGGCAGTCACGGCCTGCTATGAAGAGTTTGTAGCCGCAAGCTTTTTCCAACACTTTAGGCAGTGTGTGAAGGGCAAACATCTCCACTTCCTTGCTAAATTTGATTGAACAGGGCTGTGGGTATGCCACATAGGCATCATACAGCCTCCCATCCAAATCTGACACATGGAAAAAAGGAAAAGCTCATTAAGGATATTTTCAGTGGTGGTCGTTTTGCTCAGATGAGAAAATGGCGTCCAACCTCCACTGCACCGAATGACAGATAAAACCTGACAGGTCAGGTAAAAGGTAGCGATTGAGGTTCTTTGAGCTGTGATATGTGTGTGTGGGGGTACTGTGTGTGTCTTGCATGGTCAAAGCATCACTGTTGGATTTTTCATCTTGGAGTGTTGTGAGTGTAGCATAATAGTTTGTTTTTTGTGAGCTGACATTACCTTGCATACTGTATGTGTTAACAAGCGCATTATTAATTAAACAGTGGCTGTGGAAGATTACCTTTATTTGAATAGAGGACTGGAAACGTTCTTCTGAACCACAGCACAATGTCAACCTTAAAAACGTAGTAGATGGTGACACTGATGATAAAGAGAACCGTCACACCACCAAGCATGATTCCAATGGGAAGTATGATATTGGGATCTGTAGAGACGGACATCACACATACCAGACTTAGAAACTTAGGTTGCATCTGCACCATCGATGTGTTAGGAGAACTGTGTTCCACTTAGCATCAAAATACCTGTAACTTTAATTGTGTCCACCTTGTTTTCGCCAGAAATTTGCCTTTACTGTAAATCTGTCTTTATTGAGTGAAGCGGAAAAGTGTCAATATACACCCTTTACTGGTCATCTTTCTACTGCAAAAATTTTGATAACCATTTAATCACTAAAATAGTTTTTAAGCAAAAATAGCAAAATTCAGCCCTAGCTTACCTAAAATTTGAAATATAGTGCTGGCTTATTGTCCTATGATTTTAAACTGGGTGTCTAAGGGTTTGGACTTCGTTGGATAAAACAATGTGAGGTGTCGACTTTGTCTGTGGTCTGAAGGTTTCATTTAGCAAGAGTTTTTTTACCTTCTGGTAGCAGAGTAAAATATCCCTCAGGATGGCCCCTGCCACTGTACGCTCGACAAGTGTAGTTGATGTGGAAATCCTCCTCCCTCAGCTCAGAAAACATCAGCAGTCGTTCGAACCACACACCTTTACGAGGAACATCCTGTTTCCACAAACTGGTGAGGACAGAAAGATGAAAAAAAGAAAGGTAATGCAAGGACACGTGATGCTGCTTTGCTTGGTTAGAGCAGGAGTCTCCTGTTCTTAAAATATTCATAGTATGCTTATTTTCAGGTAATAATTTTAATTAGTAGTTGTACCAGAACAGGTTTAGATGGGTTAATTTTCAAAAACGTTGAAAACGTTAAACGCTCCTTTTAGCTCCTCAGACGTGAGATGCATCACTCCTATTAGGAGTGATGCATCTTTGTTGGGAGTTGCACATGCACAGTACCTAGTTAAGGCCTACTAGCCAATCAGAAGCAGAGTTGTTAATCTGTAACAAATAGGGATGCAACTATTACAGATTTTGTTAGTAAGTCGATTGTTGTCAGAGGAATAATCACAGTTTTACGATTATTATGCATTAATTAATCTCACAACACTAGTGATGACTTAAGTTGATTTTTAATATTTAATTACATTAACAATTATATTTCTATAAAATGTAAGTATTATTAATATAAGAGGAATATTAACTTCTATCCACCAGGGGAAATTGTTATAAAGGAGGCGAATAAACCATGCGGTGCACGTTCCTCGACGCAGCAACAAACCAAGCCACTAAAAATGATGGGCCTCATAGTGCAGCGGGGCTGTCGTTGCAGTGGGTCTGAATGGTTACACCTGCCGATTGTAAGTGATAAGTTTTGTATTTAATTCCCTATCACATCGCTACGTTATTTAATATAATGTATTAGGCCTACCTTTACTTTGGCGTGCAAAGCTAGGTGGTGATCCCACAGGTGCTGCATCAAGTTTAGTATAATTATTCGCTCATGTAGCAGGAACCTTGATGTAACCGTGACGTTTTAGAGCGCGGTTAATTGTGAAATCCGATAATCGCTGCATCCCTAGTAACAACTGTCTTCATCCATAAAGTTTTAACTAAGCTCTGTCTCTACATCACGATAACAACTTTATGTACATTGACTGCCTGGAGGGTAGCTAGTGTTTGAAAGGGAGTGAAGAGGCAGCAGGTGGGCGTCTTGTCTCTGTGTGCTGTAAGCTTAGTGTTTTTCCACCAGTGTTTTTGAGGGCGTAGCTGACTAGCTGGTTGGCGAGTATTTTGACACGTATTACCATGTATTAACATGGTAACATAAAACAAGGCTGGACTACATGACCTGCTTTCAGGCAGTTCAGAGCAGTGTGCGTCTGTGAGAGATCGTAACTCCCTTTGGGCTTTTTCACTTTGCAAACATATTACATGCACAAAAAAAAGAGGGATAACACAATAAAGAGAAGGGGCATAATATGGCCTCTTTAATACTTTATATTTTAGAAAAATTCTACCTTCTACTTTTTAGTTCTTGTTGTGCTAGTCTCATTCTTTCTATCAAACAAATACATGTAATCTGAAAAATAAATATTAAAATAAGGAACTCGATATATGTATATATGTTTAAAAACACATGTATGCTCACACTTGAAAATTGCCCACATGGAATTGAAGAAATGAAAACCCAAACATTAACAAATTGAGGCAGGACTACTACTTTACAATGTTGGGGGCTTATAATTATATCCCAAAAAAGCTGTGATTTGGTCTGATTTATTTGAACACAGAGACACCTTGTAAAGAAAAATTGGATTTCTCTTGTCATACCCCAAAAGCAGCAGTTAAAACAAACAAAAGGAAAGGTAAGTGTTCTGACCGTTTATTTGACGTGTAGACATGGTCAGAGGGGTTGGTACTGAAAATCAAATTGCCTCTGGCCAACCAAAAGAGATCAACTGAAGGGCTCCCAACACTTGGCACAAACACTCGGCACTGCTTGCTGAAACTGGACCCTAAACACATGCACAAACAATAATAAATTATAACAAACTGAACAAAACAATTTCTCAATTTATAAACCTAAATATTATTATATTATAACTATTTGAAATTTCTAAATATTTCTAGAAAATGTTTCTCCCAGAGAGTAATACACAGATGTATGCCCATGAGGGGCTTCAGACCCTGGCAGGCGACAGACCAAAAATAGCATTGTGTCTATGTTACAGATGCCAGTGAAAAGATGAAATTTGACAAGCCAATAAGACAATGAGGAATGAATTCACAAAGAATCGATTGTGGCCGCTATCTTCCGTGTCTCAAGGTCCCTCATGCTACCCAGTCTCATCAATGTACAAATAACACAACTTTTACACTTTTAAGTTTTTACTTGGTAAGGTAGGGGAAAACAGTAAGATAGCTTTAACAGTAGAAAAATGCAATGAATGTAACAAAGTATTCTACCTGAAATGTGCACTTTACTCCCCCATAAGTGCCAACAAACTGGTGTCATTAAAAGGAATGAGTAAGCTGTGTTTTTTGACACAAGGCAAATGTTGGTCTGAATGAAGCCTGAGTCAGTTTCAACAATGTATTTAAACTGAAGAACACAATATTTGTCAGAATATATTGCAGACAGACTCACCTATCTGTGCCTTGAATATTTGATTGGCTGGTTCATGCACTTCTGGAACCAAATAGTACTCCTCTGAAAAGAAAGACAATGTAAAAAATCCAGAAACAGAGGTTGAGGTTGTCTAATCACAAAATACCATATAGTTATTAGCTGTCTTTGCAGTTCTTCCCACTCTTGTTTGTAATCAGTTTAGGGTCATAGAAATACTTTTAACCTGTTGTCACCCTGCTGTAACTTTTGTCGTGGTTAGGGTTAGTGTTGTAATTTTGAAAAGTGAAGTGTATTCCATTTGTTATGTTGTACACAAACACAAATTCCCCTCAGAAACAGTCAAGGTAATATCTTTGTTCTCACCATTAACCCACGCGTCAATGGTCTCTGACACAGATCCTGTTACGCCTCCGAGAGTGAAGGTCAAGGTACAGGTGTAGAAGTTGTTGTTTTGAGGTTCCACCCCATCAATCTTCAGGTAGGTTGTATCCCAGTAGGTATACTTGCCTGTCCCATCAACAATGGGGTCACAACCCTGAGTAAAGGAAATTTGAAAGTCAAGCTTTTGATCATGACAGTATGTAAAAAAAACAAAACAAAAATAAAACTGCCTACTTTTTATAATGGTAGATAGCCACATGGTTAAAGGAGTACCCTGGTGAGCAGAGTTGGGGCGTCTAGAGCCCGATGGATTTCATTTCTTTCAACACATTACCCAGACTTTCTCTGTGAATTGCGCCAAATTCAATTCAAACTGAATGCTTTACAATTATAGGGAAAGACGTTTAACTTTCCCTATCTTCAACAACACCTCTCACGAGGTCACGTTACAGTAATAATCCACTGATTGAGATAAAAAAAAATTAAACAAAACTACTCTACAACAGCTGGGGTAACCTCAGTAGGTTTATGAATATTTTATATTGGTGCATTGAGCTCAGTAAGACTTTCCCATAACTCACTCTATACCACTTGATGGAGGAAGTGATGTTGTAGCTCTTCAGTTTATTGATGTAGTCCTTCAGAGGGCAGGACAGTCTGTCAGTAACTCCTACCGTAAGTGTTTGACCAGCTTTCTTTGGCCTACCACACTCTCCAGCACTTGGCAGTTCCACTAGCAGCTTGGTGGCCTGCCTGTAGCACAGAGAGGGAGTTCTGTTGAAAATGAAAGAGAAAATTATTATTAATGAGAACTATATAATGATTATTGGTGATATCATTATTTTCGTATTATATTTTTTTGATCTTAAAGAAAATATGGTAGAAATATGCCTACTAGGCTTTTTTGAATAATCTGATAAAAATATTTTAAACTTCTGTGCACGTGGAAGCATTATTCTGTAAATTTGAAGGATAAAAATGTATATTTGGTTTGACTCTGTGCCTTCATCTCAGCTTGAAGTTTAGTGGAACTGCTGAACATAACTGGCTATAACAAATTAATGGTACAATAATGGCATGAAACAACCAAGAACAAAAATACTAAATGGAAAAAAAGGTACACAGCGTACAGTTTTAAGAGTGTACATCCCTACACTAGGTGCAATTATGTAGCCTGGAAATGGCAGAATAATTAACCTCTCAGTTCTTTACTGTTGTTGTCATCAATGGCTACAGACTAAAATGCCTCTGAATTGTATCGACCTACAACCAGTCGGAACAATGAAACGTGTGATGTAGTGTAGTTTGTAAATTAAACAACACGTTTCATATCAACAAAAGCTTCAAGCACAATTGTTGGTTCTTCTTTTAGAGAAAATATACCAGTTTGTTTAATACTGATGTGTTGCTGACAGCTCCTCTGTGAGTCATCTTATCCCCTGATCCCATATTTATTTGAATAACTATTGTGATTGGCCCGACTAGATCCAGGGTGGCTGGAAATCTGTCTGAATGGGAGGGAGCGTATCTAAACATGCAGAATTAGCGTTGGTTTATGTGATACCTTACAGGTGCCTATTCTAAGGACAGACAGGGATATACAGTATCTGAAACATGACGTATCATTGATAAGATGTTCGAAAAAACATCAGTAATAATCAGCCTATACATGTTAAGTCTGTATGTTTAAGATGTATTTTCTTTTCAGTTTAACAGTTTTGACTTTGAGTCAGCATCACATGACCGTTTTAAATACATTCGATCACATGGATCAAACTGATTATCTTGCTGTAATATTATTTCTAGCAACCTTCAGATTTAAATATAGTACCTCAGTATGCTCACATATTCCCCGTCATCGTCCAGTGTCGTGTTAAGAAACCACAGAGTCTCCCCGTACACTAGGATTCGACCGGTCTGGTTGCTCATTTCTTGGCCTGTCTTTGAGTCGTACCAGGTGATGTTGTAAGGGACAGTTGTGAAGTTGAAGACGTCTGGAGACACCAGGGTGCTATTTAGCATAGCCATATCCCCAGGAACAGAGTAAACCCTCTCAAACTGGACCTTGTAGTTGGTACAGTTTTCTGCAACACACACAACAATGGAAAATGGATTTGTCTTTTATTCAGCTGTTCAGCACTAATAGAGTTCTGAACAAAATTGTGGCATTTTGAAGGGTAGGTTCTAACCCAAGTTGAGTCACCTTAGCACTAAATGGTGTGCAGTCGATCTGTTTCTAATGTGTTTGTTCCTTGACTGTCCAGAATTAAAGCCAGCGACCTTCCTTCTAGTCTGTAGTTTGTTTTGTTGACTGCATGCTATTTTACATAATTGAACTCAACAGTGGCACCACAGTGCGATCACAAAAACACCCTCACAGTCTTTGTTTGTTTGTTTTTCAAGAATAATCTGAAATCAGGCTGAGACTTCTGAAGGTCTCTCACCTTTCAGAAACACTGAGGACTGACAAACAGTTAAACAGTTCCATCATTGGCCACAAGATGACGATAAAATCCTGCAAATACTCTCACTAATTTTGGTCAGTTCTAAACAGTTTCAGAGCTCTAGTTGTATTTATGTAGTTCTTTCAGAAAAGAAATGTGACTTAGCTCACCCTCTACAAATCCTGTTGAGATCCCATATAGCCCAAGGAAAAACAGGAGACTTCCCAGTGTTGAACACAGGCCCATGGCTGAAAAACACACACAAATAAATAAACAACAGTTAATAATTAACATATACAATAAGCCAGGTTCAAAACTACTGGTGAGGAAGCTAGAGTAACAGCATGAAATTGTGGCAAACTGCTGATAACTTACTGGAACATGTCTGTCCAGTGACACAGACAGGTCAAGATCCTTTTAAGCAGCAGTAATCAGCAAAAACAGTTTTCTTTCCATTTAAGCCACCTTATCCTACCCAATATTTATATAAGTGCCTCTCTCCCTCAGGCATTGATGAGCAACGTTCTGGTATTTTAGGAGTCATTTATGTATAAACATCTGACAGTATGCTGCGTAATGCTTTGGAAGTGGAAGGAGGCTCAGCATTCTTAAACCCTGCTTAACTCAAGGGAACATTCTTACTCAACTTTACTTGTAAATCTATCATGCTCCTCAGGGGGCAATGATGAGTTCTTTGTCTCAAGCATGTACAGCTCCTGCCATTACTGTACTGGTTGCAACCAGCCCTGCCATAGCAATTTGGTTATATATCACACTGTTGTTTCACCACAAATATGACTTGTTTTGATGTCAGTGTTGTTTTAGTCTGATAAACAGTGTTTAAATGAATATGGTAAATGGGCTGCATTTATATAGTGCTTTTCTAGGCCAGTCAAAGCACTTCACAGCACATGCCAACATTCAAACACTGATGACCAGGCTGGTTCCTTGCATGCCAGCCTGATCATCAGGAGCCGTTAGGGGTTCAGTGTCTTGCCTAATCTCTCTAGAGGAGCCGGGGATGGAACCAGGTAGACCAGCCACATGGCTCAGGAGGTACAGCGTTCAAAGTATATTAGGAAGGTCAAGGTATATTTGTGGCTTGCCCATTTTGGTGTCTTGAGTAGGTGATACAACTTATGTTAGGTTAACACCTACCAACCTGTGTGCCCTTTTGGCAAGGGCAAGACATCCTTTGACATTTTTGCTAGGGTTACTTTTAGGACTATAAAAATATCTTTTGGTACTTAACAGAAGTACCTAACTCTACTTTTTGTAGGGTTAAACATGAGTTTAAAACTTGACTGTTTAAGTCCCAGACCGGATGCTGGGCAAATTTTGAGAAAGCAAGCGAAGTAAATGATCATATTTAACCACTTTGATGCTTCTAATGTGTCACAAAGAGCTCACTAAGAATTAACTGATTATAAGCATCATTAGTATTGTTAGACTGCAAATTAACCTTATGTTATAAATAATGACAACATGTATAGAGCAAAATTCCTGGAGGTATTGCTGTGGTATCGTTATTTTAGACACTTTTTACGCACTCATGATCCGTGTTTACCAATACAGAATGATTTACATTATTATAATACATTGCTTAATGCAGATTGATTATCAGAACACTTTGTGAAAAGTTCACAAACAGGAGTGCATTGTGGATTTTTTTAGTAGTTTAGCTTTTGAAATCATAAATCATTTTGAAATCATACTAAAATAACATATCTGCTATCATAAAATACTGTTGCTCACTTGATTATTCCGTTGATTATTTTTATGATTCAATAATTAATCTATGAAATGTCATCAAGAGGCCAAGGATTTGTCATCAAATAGCTTATTTTGTATGTCCAACAGTCCAGAACCCTGTTATTTTAAGTCAGAATGATATAAACCAATAAAAACCATCAAACCCTAACTTTACAACAGCTGGAACTAGCAATTTTAACTTACAACATTAATTGTTTGACTAATCATTCGATAAAGTTGATAAATGTTTTACCTTGTTTGGTGTATGGGCTTAGAAACACTGAGATGGATAATCCATGACAAACTAAGCAGTATTCATCTCATTTGATTCACATATAGTTGCATGTTGTAGCTTTAAAATTTGGAAGATATGTGCTCTTCTTATTTAAAAATAAAAGTCTGTTCAGGGCACATTAAGAACCATAAAAGAACAGCAGTCTTCTTTAAGTACACAGATTTCAGCTCCTGCGTCTGTTATTAAATGATCCAGAGTCTTGGCAGCAGTTTGGCAGCATAGTTTAACTCTGGGACAAGCCTGGGCGGAGAGGGGCGTGGGAAGCACTCAGCCGGTTTAGCACCCCCTGTGGCATGAATGGGGGGAGGGGGGTAATACGTGGGAGGATGAGGTGAACGGAACTGACTAAGTTACACGGAGGAGAGAGACGTCGGAAAAGTGATTTCCCTCGTGACTGCAGGCCTATGTTGTTGTTGGTGGGGGTGTTTTCCCCAAGGTTTGGATGACACATAACAAATATTTTGTTTTTACTTTACTTTTAATTAAAGACTGTATACCATTTGTGTCTACAAGCAGCTTGACATCTTTAAAATTATACTTCACCTCCTCTTAACCCCCCACAACACACACACACACACACACACACACACACACACACACATACCACCTCACCACTCACTCACTCACTCACTCACTCACTCACTCACTCTACTGGTAACTTACTCTGTATTTAAGAACAGTTAATAAAAATATGGCTTCCTGCCAGGAAGCTGTTTAAAGAGGAAAAGAGATTGCCTCTGCCAAGATTGTAGTATTGACATAGTGCATTTTTATATCCACATCTGCTTTTCTAACAGTGAAGCTACCAAGCAAAGCAAACAAAGACAGCAAGCACATCATGGACTGGCATACCTATATCAGCTTCCAATCTACACTGGCTATTTCTGAAAATCATGGACTAGATCCTCTGAAGGACATGGCCCATGAAGGAGTGTCCCCACGTGTAAGATACTAAGGACAGGCTGAATCTGTTCCTCCCCTACAGGAGGACAGTCTAGAGTCTCACCACAATTAATAATCCATTTGTGATACTCTTTTCAAGAGAATTCAGGTTCAAGTCAGAAATTCCCATGGTTACCATGAGAAAGTAACAGTATAAAGTAATCAGCTTGGAATGACTGCATGCACATATTGGATTGGCCAATGCAGTGAGCTGTTGGATGATGTTGCATTTTTTTCAAGGCTGTTGAGCCAACGCTGTGGCCTCATTAAAATTCCACTGACCATCAGAACCTGGCCTTAAAGACTGCCTTTTCTTTCTCCAACAAATATAGACACATGCTTGTAGAAAGCTAACAAAAAATAGCAAAGGCTTTATTTTCTCATTTTTCCAAGATACTTGCATAATGGTTAGTATCCAATCCTACAAGTGGTAAATTGAGAGAGGTTCCACAATACACAAGTTTACAGTTGTGATGGAGTATCTTTTTTTACAGATACATGTACCCAGTTAATAGTACATAGAGTTGGAATGTTGGAGGAGCTATTTTGGGCACCCTTGATTCTGGAAGTCTGAGACATTTTTCCCTTAGACAACATTGTGAGACTCCCAGTTGCAGCACTTCTACAGTTTGGCTAGACATGAATCAGAATCAGAGATTTTAAATGTGTTACAAAATGTCTGATTCTTTGATTAATAATTGAAGCTACAAGCTTGTACAAACTTCAGAGGGAAATTATACTCCCAATGTGCATTTCTGCTAGAAACATCCAGTCACAGAGCTTAAAATTCTGTTAAATACTCTGCAAATGGTGGGAGGAAGCCAAAACTTTATGGTCTTGAGAAAACAGTCTGCATGTTAAAGTACATTTGAATTGTGGCTAAATTTATTTCTACTCCTACTACTTTGACTTGCGCCTCGGACTGGCTTCTTCTACATAGCAACGGCCAACAAGTTGCAGGTCATGGTTAATCGTAGTATTTAGAGCTGTCCTCCATGCCAAACTGATGGAAAAAAACAGAGGTTGTGGTGTGGGCTGCTGGTTCCTGCAATATTTTAATGTTATGGCCATCGTTTTTTTTTATTATTTAAACTTTGTGTCTGATTCGGCCCATCTATTGACAGGAACCAGCAAGGCTGTTTGTAAGATATATACTTAGGATTGTTTTGACAAATTGTTATGTTGTAAACTGAGATCTAAGGCAGTGTGGTAGAAAGTGCTTGCGTAGCAGAAACCAGACTGTTGGGAAATGGGGCTTCTCTAACTGAACAAATTTGGGCAATGTTTGATTTCACTACAACAAACTGACAGAAAGGAACAAGTGTCCATTTACTTTTGTTTGCATTCGGTTAAGTGGTAGTTGGGTGTGTTGGCCTACAAATCTGCTCAGCCTTGCGAACTTTGTCCATCTGTTTGTTGGACAACTGTTGCAGCACAGACTGTAGTGTGATCACAGGCCCAAGGTTGTGACAGCACGGACATCTACAGGACAGATAACCACTTGATAAACAACATGGAGTCAATGTTGTTATGTCAACCCCATGCTGTTATGCAAGAAAGAATATAAATGAAGACTATTTACTGTTACTGTACATATTTTAGTTAATGAAATGCAGTGTAATAACTTAGTTGGAGTGAGAGAGAGTGTAGATAGGAATAAGAATAATGCCTCATCAATGTACAGGAAATAGTTTCAAATCATCACAATTAAACTGGAACCAGACAAAGACAAAAACACAGTGTAGTGGGAAGCAACAGTAGCAGTGATTTGATCAGAACTGTGGTTGAATGTGGCCCAATAAGCTGTCCTGGTGTGAGTCATAACTACGCTGATTCCAGTCATGATTCATTGACAATAGAAGCATGAGGCGGCAGCAGCAGCAAAATGTACTTTCACCTGCTGTTCTTTCAAACAATTCACACTGATTGACTGATTTGAACTCAACATAGGTTAACCAATCTCTCAAAAGTACTTTAAAAGTACTCTCTTTGCCAAATATAGTGTGGGCTTACTCTTTAGCACTAACATGATTTTAGCTGACTTAAAATGATCAGATGCTTGAGTGTAATATTCTCACGTTCCTAGAGTTATGGCAAAGTGCTAAGGAAAGCGAAGGGGAAGAGGATGTGATCCCAAATGAGATGGGGAATTGAAACCCAAATCTATAATGCATGTCCTCAACATGCTAAATGACAGCTCAGCACCCACTCTGAGTCAGAAACAGTAACGCTTCTGTATTTCTCTCATCATTTGCAAACAAGGACTTGATATGTATAAACTATTTCACTTTATGGTGATCTATAGGTGCCTCTCAAAAAATTTGAATATTGTAAAAAAGTATATTATATATATATATCATATATTCTAGATTCATTACACACATATCAAGTCTTTTTTTGTCTTAATCTTGATAATTACGGCTTACAGCTAATGGAAATCAAAACTCCAGTATCTCAAAGCTACTTGAATTTAATACAGAAATGTTGACCTGAGAAGAGCTCTAATCAGCTCCTTTCATTAAGTCAGTACATCTGCAAAGGTTTCCTGAGCCTTTAACTTCTCAGGGAGGTTTTGATACTAACAATGCACTTTTCCTAGATAATCAGTTTTTTAGATGCACCTGTATATGAATAGGTTATGTATTTGTTTGTTGTTGTTTAAATGCACCTTGACTCTGTTAAACAGGTTAGGGGTTTTCTCTGCTGAAAGAAAACATTCTGGACATTACACTACATCTGATTCTCATGTTCTGCCTCTAAAACAGTTTTTTTAAAACCATGTATGAGAAAATATCAGACAACAGAAATTTCAAGAGACTGCAATAAGTACTACTCTGCTTGACTGTTTAGGAACAAAACACTGTGGGAATATTCTAATAAATGACAGATTTCAGATCCTAAGCAAGGAAATGAGTAAATCCAGACATGTTGACAATATCCATCCAAGTGCAGTTTGTGCCATCACTTCAATTCTTGAATTAGGATGGACTGAGAGTAAATTAAGGCCATTCAGCCTGTGGGAAGTTATTGACCTGCATGTCTCATTTAGCTCTAAAAAGGGAAACCAAAGGGAGTTACTCTTCCACAGCGTGAGAATATGACTAGCCTGGTCGAATGTTTTATTTGTTCTGGAAACAGTTTGTGAATCAGCATGCATTAACAATAGGGCTGAATGATTAATCGTTTTCAGATCGAAATTGTGATTTGAAACAACGCGATTAGCTAATCGGGAAGATGGTAATTAAAATGTAGGTTAATTAAGCAACGCATCTTACCCATTTTAACAGTCAGGCAGTTAAAAATTAATTCCGTTGTCATACTTGTGTGACAGACTTGCTCACCAATCATCAATCAAGAGCCATACCATATGTCTCCTGTTACGGTCCTACTTACCCGTCAGAGCAGGCACAGGGCGTGTACATTTTACAACAACAAAATTAGCGAAAACTAAACTAAAGGAAAATGTGGGATAATGACGTCAGGCAAACAGAGAGAGGCAGCGGCTGTGCTGTGGTTTTGTCTGTCATCAAGTCACACCGAAGTGTTTCAGCTGAGGAGCGCTTAGCCTGCCCTTAGTTGTTGATGTGTTAATTTGACATTTTTTGTACTACTTCTACGGATAACAGCTTTCTGTGAACCTGTTCCACTCTGTGCAGGCTACATGTCCTACATGGAGCATTTCAGAATAAGAGCGTTTTGCCTGTCTGATTTTGATGACTTGTTCAGATTTAGTTGATTTGTTCGTTTGTCTGATTTTTGTGTTTCTACTATGGTTAAGTAGGACACATAGTTAAATTGTGTCTTTTTGTCTAATATGTCTTGGTTTTGACAAGCAGTAGCATTTTTCAAAGGAACAATTATTAAAATAAACTATAAATGATAATAATGTGATAATTAAGTTACTTTATAGAAACAATAATGGTTCTCCGTTTGTTGAGAATAAAATTGGTATCGAAAAAAGTATCGTTCAGGAACCAGTATCGAAGTCGAGGAATCGTATCGATATCAAAAATCTTTAAACGATACCCAGCCCTATTTGAAATATCTGGCAGAAAATCGCAATTAGATTTTTTCCCCCAAAATCATTCAGCCCTAATTAACAAGATAATTGGGCTGAATTTCATACTCTAAAGTCTGCATATATTGGCAGCAGTAATATATTTGTGCAAGACTCTGACAATTATAACATTTTTTGACATGTCAACCAGATTGAACCCTTTTAACAAACTGAAATGCATCAAGTAATGAAAGATAAGTGCAGAACAAGAGATGCACAGTTAACAATAAGTAGAATGAGGTAATTCTAATACTGGTACCAAGCTAATCTGACATCAGTTAAGAATTTTTTTATCATTAAAACCCACAGCTATCAAAGTCTAACATAGTTTAGCTTATATAATTTGTTATGCAATAATATCTTTGTGAAAAAATTAGTGGTGGGCCGTTATCGGCGTTAACGTGCTGCGTTAACGTGAGACTCTTATCGGGCGACAAAATAAATATCACCGTTAATCTATTCTCAAAGTTGGGTTGGGAGCTGGGTCTATACTACGCAAGGTATGATGACTTTCACCTTGATATTTTAGCGCAGATGTATACCGAATTGCACTGTAGGGGGCAAGAACAAGCCTTCGAACCTGTGTGTTTGCCTACTGTGAAATTACCACATCAAACGTGACGTGCTAACATGGATGCAGCTGTTGCTGCGTTTCATTTACCTCGGAGGTCGGAGCTGGGAATGACGTCACACCCAAGTTGACGGCGTTCCAGTTACAACCTCGCTCGGCCAGCTGTTTGTTTACAACTAGCCAGGTTAGTTATTGATACGCCGGTTGATTAAAAAACGCATTGTGCGGTATTTACTCACACTAACTGTAGCAACACGTCCACAGACAGCTGTTGGACAGCACTTTGTGTACGAACATTTCTGAAGCCGCCGGTGTTGTGCCGAATTCTGTCTGCCTGCCGAGAATCGCATGCACCTCGCGGGTGCTAACGGTCATCTATGCTGAGAAAAAAGGTGGATGCAAATCTCGGCAGGGAGCCTACAAAATCTGATCTGTCGAATTATGCATCCACCTGTTTAGGTCCTTCTCAGACACTTTGCTGTGCTCATTGATCAAACAGCTTTATCGCCACATATATGTACTGAATGTCAAGGAATGGTCCGTCTAGCCTACTAAGTGTATTAAAATATTAAAGACTCTAAACGTTCATAAAATATATACTTCAAATCAATTTATCACCATTGATGAAGTCCACAAATAATTTTAGAGCATTTGAAAGCATTATTTGGAGGTGCATGCAATTCTCGGCAGCCAGGCAAAACTCGGCACAACACCTGGTTTTTACCATGTGCAATGCAGAATTAGTTTACTGTAGGAGTTCTTCCAGTCTCAAGTAGCCTATCACCTAAACGCAAAGCACATCACACTCTACACAAGTACATCTTATTGAACATGATTTATTTTCATCACCAATTGTCATAGTAGAACAGCTTTCTCAAGCAGTTTGTAATGCATTTTGGAAACAGGAGATGAGCCCCTGGTCTAATGCGCCACCTGGCTTGAAACCCGTTCGCACACATTATTTTAAATGCCTTCGGCAGAATTCAAATGAGCCATTTTAATCTAGATTAATCTAGATTAATTGTGCAAGATTAAGTGCAGAGTGCAGACCAACACAGAACAATTGTCCAAAATGCATCCAAAATTAATCACTGCTTTAATTCCATTTGTTCAAGTTTTTAATTATTTTGTATGATGAGCATCAATATTACTATCTAGACATTTACAATTCGATAATCTTAATTGGATACAGCAGGTGCCTTTTAATATAGTGTAAAAGGAAGTGTGTCTCCTTTGTGGTTCGAAGTACCACATACTTCTCTAAATCAGTAAACATGCAACCCTGAACAGTGTGTTCCCTGAAGCTTGAGCAGCCCTAATATTTCTAACAAGGTATGTGGGTAGGCAGCTGCATATTGTTGTATTTGCCTTCAGTGGCAGAGTTAATATTACAAAAGTAAGAAATCTGAAAGAAAACAACACTTGAGTCAATAGATAAGCAAAAAGGAGCTAAATATATTGACTCACCTTCCGAGAAAGCGTGACAGAGGCACTGTACAGACGGAGGAAGGATGAGAGAGTTTACACAACACAGCAGAACTAACAGAGGAAACCTCACCCCTGACCCTTGCGAGCAGAGTGGAGTCTCGACCATGCAGCTCAGCAAATGACTCAACAGCTCTGTCCCACCTCCATACCTCCATGGGGTGAGAGCGCAAACACAGACAAAAGGAGGAAGAGTGTATTTGGATTTCACCTCTCAACTCTCCATTCACCTTCTTTTGCATTTCAACACACTGTTAAACCATTTGTGTGATGCACCCCTAAACCTATCCAAAATAATCAACATAAACAAAACAGTATGTTGTTCGGAGATTAAAGCTACAAAGATTTCACCAGCTGAGTTATGTGAAAATGGGGATTTTAGTTTCAGAAAATAAATAAGAAACAAACCTAACTCTTACCATGCCCCAATTAGTTTCACTAATTTATAGTATTTGTGTATTTAGTCTGTGTGTTGTCTTATCTTAGTGTCTTCATCTTTGTGTCAAGCTTTCTGGCCCTTTCTCCAGTGTTTACGACTTGGGCTTGGCTTTGGACTTTCTTCCTGATTTGCTGGACTTTAATATGCATTATCTGCCTGCTCCTTTGTTTTGTTTGCTCATACTCGACTTCTTTCTTTGTTTTTATCCTTGCCTGCTTCATGTTCCCGTAAACCTATGTACTTTTAGATTTAATCACTAAATGTAATTGATCTCAACCCCGCTTGCAAATCACCTACCCTTACCACCCATTTGATAAAAAGGTTTGCAATCTCATGACTTCAAGAACTAAAGGATGGATGGATCAATACATCTTCCAGGGCAAGTTCCCATCACTTAAATGTTAAGCTGACCCATGGACAATTCTTCCTAAAGCCAGTGTAAAAGCAAAATGTGGTCTTGCAGAAGTGTAAAGCCAAACCTGGGCTTCCTCGCTGGATAGAGGAATCCCCAGAGACAACAATGAGTCAGTCCCCATCATCAGGATCCCTATATGTCACTTTTTCAAAGATGCACTGCAGATTACGGCTACAGTGTGGCTGTTAAAACACGCATTATTTGTAATCTGTTTTTTTTAGTCTTGCATAGCAAAAATATTTCCATCATGGTTTCCTTTTCTTATGGTCAAAGCATGGACTTAGGTCAGGGGCGATCAGAAGACAATTGTCTTGGTGTTTCATTGTTAGAATAAAAGGGTGCATCTGTAGGTATTTTCTAAATGATTGTCTTTTGAGTAGTTGGCTTGTTGATATGTTTTTGAAATTCAATACTGATAACTGTTATTAAGATTTCACCTGCAACTGATTATTTATTAATTTGCTTATTACTTTTTGATAAATCAATTAATGTACTTCAAAATCAAATGGTTTGATGACCTTTCCTGAACTAGAGTCTTTACCCTGATCGGCCAGCTGCCATGTTTCTTCAGTCTTCCTCCGTCCAGTAGGATCAATGTCCTACTGAACTGGATCCAGTGGCCAGGCATTAATTATCTAGACAACTATACATATTTGATGCAATCACCATGTGGCATTAGGTTGTAAATGAAAGTGTTGTCTGTAACATTAGAAAACAGCTTACTGTTTGATCTAGACTAAGCTGAGATTTATTTGGAGACAGTCATGTTTACTGATCTTGCCATACTGTATGACTGTACTCCAGCAGCATTTCACTCAAGCTAGCTATCCATCAGTAGTAACTGTCACCAGCATCATTTTGTTATTTACCACACTGACAGTGAATATTCATGTATGCATTATGGGCATAATTATTCAGATTGAAAGCTTTGACTTATTAACACTTTTGGGAAAGACAATGTGTTTTGGCTAAAAATACTAAATGTAGCTTGAATATAACTTTTTTAAATCCAAAGGGGATCTTAACTTCTTTTTTTTGTTTGAAAATGCAGTACAATCCAGCTTTGTTGACATGGCACTAAAGTCTTGCTCTTGCACTGAACAGAGTGCAGATGTGGAGCAGGCACAGACAGCATTGTGATGTCAGTGATTTTTTTTTCTTTCTATACAGGGTATAACAGTTATCCCAGCTCTTAGTAAAGTTCAAAATGGAGAACTCACCAGCCTGGTGTTATTCTAGTCCTTATGTAAAGGCAACCGATTCTTCAGGTCACATGAAAATCCTGTAAAACATCTTCTAGCTTCTTTTTTTTTTCCTCTGCTCAGACGTGTTCTCTCCAGCTTTGACTTCCTCTTTTGTGGAGACAGCACATGTTGCAATTTCCTTTTCAGGGATCTTTTGAAAGTCAGTGTGTGTCCTAATCTGTTGAGCAATAACAAGGAGGAGAGAAGCCTGGATTCTGCTGTTCATATGATTCATACCATACACAGATCTCTCACACAGCATTGTTAAAAATCTGCTCTGCGTCCCACCCTGTTCTGTCAGATTAATTCTTCCCAGCACTAACAATAATAAATTCCGTTTGTTGAACCAAACTTCTGGTCTATATTATGGTGTCATTTGAGTTTTAATAATCCTAATCCTAATACACTGTCATGGTGAGACCCCTTGTGGTGACACAGAGAAGCTACTTGAGCTAAAAGATGTTTGCCTGTCACCCCTATATGTCTCAGAGAAGAAGAGAACAGTAGTATTGTTCAGGTAAGCTTGACCAGTGAAAAAAATGTGGTTCTAAAATTTTGGTGATTTTGAGTTGCTCAGAAAAAGTGAAAGATTAACTGTACATTAATGGAAGAAATACATTCTCCTACTTATTGTTTTACATAACCATAATAAAACATTGGATTATTTAATAAATAAAGTTAAATGGGGCTGTTTTTCTTAGTTCAAGAAAACTGTCACAGGACAGTGAAGATACATTGTTTAGATACACTTTTCAGTACAACACAATACAAATTAACAGCACCACAAACTACAGCCTTTTAATTTTTTTGTTTTCTCTTCGGTTTTAGTGAACTTAAAGGACAAATTACAGATTTATTAATCAGTTGTCTCTAACTTATATATTTGAAAAAAACAAGTGTTATTTATTTGAAAAGATTTGTTTATGATTTTATTCTTCTTTAAATCTGACAATACATTTTAAAATTGTTGAATATACAGTAATATATGTACCCACTATGTTTCGGTAATGGTGCCTCAAAGGGGGTTCTCTTCTTAAGCAAGGTTATTTAATATTTGGGACAATATGGTATTCTTGCATCAAACCAAATGTAAAAACACCATCCACGTAAGAGAGAAAGCTTTAAAGATGTAAAACAAAGTAGCTACTACACTTACAGTTTTAAGGTACTTTATTGATTATCTCCATCGTCTAAGTCATTTACTTAAGAGTTTAGAGTTTCAGTGTAAAATGTTGTTCTTTACTCCAACACATAATGAACACCATAGCCAGGACACTTACACCATCAACACCATGAAGTACTTTTAATGGATAAGTGATGTAACTATTTTTTTTATAGGATTATAACATCTAAACCTAATCCAAACAATACACATCAACACTGAGCACCACATTCTTTTATTATAGTCAGACTTGCTGTTCAGACATATTCAGACATGCAGATTTGCAAATGGACTGAATACTTTACTGCTGATGAAGATGCTTCCCACACACACAAACATACTATTGAGTATACCTCTAAAATCTAATGCAATCCAATAGCACTTCCATAAATTATACCTTTACAAAGATTAGATGTTCATTTTTGATGATCTTTTATCTCTGTGTTATGCAGTCCACTACAACCTCAATTTTAAACAACATATTTAAACCTATACCTCTCTGACAGTGTCAATCCAAACTCAACGCATTATCTTTGTAAAGGTAGATTATAAAGATTTTACAGGTGTACCTAATAATAAAGTCAATGCTGACTTTGACTTTCTTACGTTTGAATGAAAAACATACAATTGTATTTTGTATACATGTGGATGCAGATGTTGCCTGCACCAGATGTGATCCAATATGGGCAGCATGTCACTGTAGTTGATTGCAGCTACTGAAACCTTGAGTGCCTGTAAAAGGAGTGTGAAACTCCATATACGGCGTGGCATTGCCACTGCTCGACATCACATGCACACAATGCATGAAAGCCTAATTTGATATAACCACAAACACATTAAACACATTAAAGAATATCTTTGTTTTGTATAAACTTGCTAGTTAGAAAGTGCTGCTCTGCCGAGCCAGAAAGTAATCCATTTTTGTTTTCCTCTTAGGTTTGAAGAGGACATAGAAGAAGACCGAGACCACAGTGAGGAAGCAGGACACAGCCACCGCAGCTACCACCAGCCATGTAAATGTGGGGTCTGCAAAGAGAGAGGCAGAGGTAAATTAATGTTTTTATACAGAGGCTACTGGTTGCCTTGATCATCACAAAGAATAACTCCAGTGTATTAGAAAGTGGTTTGGCAATTGATTATACTAGTTATGAGTATTTGCTAAGATGTTGAAATATGGCAACAGTGTTAAAACAAAGTCACAAAGAAACAAGCAGAAACACAAGCAGTCAGACAATCACATGGGTTTCAAACTAACCTCCACACACACAACTGTGCAATAATGGATTACTGGCTCACTCCAAATAAAGTTGTTTTAAAAAAAAGAGTTACACTGTTGGCTTGTTTACAGCCTGTCTAATCGACTGACCACTTATGTTTCTGGGTTTAGGGTTAGCAAAACATAGATTAGCAAATAAAATAACTAACAATAATAATATTACTTGTATAACACCACCTGCAAAATGTTCTTACCTACAAATAAAAAAACCCCACAAGGCCCCAACACAACGGTAGCCACAGTGACCAAAAACATTACATACTCCGAGTGAATTTTACATCAAAAGTATTTGATAATCCTGATTTACCTGATTTCAAGTGTTTCAGTAGAGCGCTCTTATTTATACACACACACACACACACACACACACACACACACACACACACACACACACACACACACACACACACACACACACACACACACACACACACACACCACACACACACACACACACCACACACACACACACACACACACACACACACACACACACACACACACAACTCACCCTCTAGTCGAAGCTGTGCAACAACTTCCTGTCTTCCACCTTGGTTCTGAGTAACACACTTCAGGTCTGTCTCCTCGTCTTCTTCCGTTATCGCTACAACAATTAGCTTCAACTCAATCTGGCAGCCTCCGGACACCTTGGTTACCCTAGAGACAATGTTCACATGGATAGGTGGGTCACACTGCAAAACACAATCAGAAGCACCTGGAGGCTGAAACTGGCCATGTTGTCAGTCTAATACTCATATATTAGCAGCTTTAATCAGAGGTTGGAAATCCTAACACACAGAAAGGGACAGTCATAATCAAGAAGGTACAATCCAAAGTGCATCCTCAATAGTAGGAAGTGAACAGGTAATTTCACTTCACTAACAATGTTTTGATTAATTGTGTTTAGTATTTACTTATCTATATTTACACTGGAAGAATTAAGCCAAATATTGAAGGTTCTTAAAATAACACACATTTGAAAGCTTTCAAATTTGACTGTAGTTTTTAATCTCTCAAATAGTTAGTTTTCTCATACACTTTCCCCTTGAGGTTTTTTGCTTTGGCCTCAGTTTTCAGTACTGAGAAGAAATATCTATCAAAATCACATCAACAGTTACCTCCTTCCACCCTGCAGCACCCGCCCATCAAGGTACGATGACTCCACTGATTGGCCATTGACCAGCCATGTGACCACAGTGGAACCCGCTACTTGACATTCAGTGAGCACCTTGCACAACAGCTCCAGTCCTGAACCTAAATGAAGTCAGAGGTTAATCAACATTGGACCTTTGTTGAATCGAAGTGACATCTATTCATTAAATCATTTTGATTTATTAGGACTAATAATTTTCATCACTCACCATGCAGACTTTCAAAAATGGTTCCATTCAGTGGTGAGACAATCACAGGTGGTTGAATTATTGGAGCTGAAAAAAGAAAACACATTTAATCGGTAACATCAATTGGATTGTCCCCACACGGAAATTTGGAATCTACAAAGTAAAACATTAACACCCAAAAAACTCACTGTGTATTGTGCTATAGCTGCCGCTGCTGCTGCTGATCAGCTCTGGGTTAGAGGTCGTGGAGAGGTCAGGCACAGTGGTGGTGATTGCAGGATCTAGACCTTGCACACAAATTTAGACGGGTGTTAACATGGCCAAACAAACTTCAAATGACAGAAACAATGACTTATTTCACACTGTAATAATAATGCATGCCAGGTAACTGTTTTTGTAGCCCGTGTGTTGCACTTATTAGCCCAGTAGAGGGCAGCGCAATGCTAATGATATGATTGGAGAGGTTTTTACATTAACCGTAAAACAAGTTACACCTTATAGCCTGCCTTAGATGGGCAGTATGGTCGTCAGTGGGGCTGCTCATTAAAGAAGTGATAAAAGTGTGCACATCAGCTTTCACATCACCCACCTTGCACATGCAGGAGGAAGGATCTGCTGACTTTGTACTGCTGGTTGTTGATGAGCACACTGAGCTTGCAGGTGTAGACACCTGCATCGGATTGCTTCACTGCAGGGATCATTAGGTCCCCCTTGTGCCGGCGGAAGGAGCCCAGTCCGCGTAGCTGAAGGGCTGTGGGGCTGGAGTCCTGTCAGAAAGCCAAATGCTGTTCCATCAGTCATGGAGAAAGAGCAAGGCACTAACACTGAAAGAGCGTTCGATCTAGCTGGGGCCCCTCGTGCTCCAAATGGTTACTTATCTGGTGCAGTATTTAGTGAAGTTTGATGTATCCACACAACGGGAAGATGTTTAATGTGCTAAAGTATTGGGTGAGGTTATCATTGTATCAACAAACACATTGATGGCTGTTAACCAATATTACTTTTGTAGACCTCTAGTGGCAGCAAGTTTTTTGGGGGGAAGTGATCTTTTTTTACACTAGTGTGTGTGAACTTTTCTCCCCTTGAGCTATAACACATATATATACATATATAACTACTATGTTAAATAAATATCACCGTTTTTGAGCTGCTTTCTGAGATTATAAGAGTTGAAGCAGTTTCATGAAGCGTCTCAAAATTGTACACATTTGTAAAGTTCTCTGTCAAGTCAAGTCAATTTTGTACATGTGCCCCAGAATCAACAATTTGTTTCAAACAAATTATAAAGTAATTTTTTATGATGAGTTATTGATTAATACACGAATTATTATTTCTAAAAGACTGATTGAAAGACAAAAATTACTGTTTGTAACAAGGTTCTGGTTCAGCATTTTGTAAAGGGCCAAACATTAGTTTTAAATGATTTTAGTTTCACTAACTGATAAACTCAAATCATTGAACTATTGGTGCTGATCGACAACAAAAGTGTTTTTCCTCTCACCTTGTGCCACTGTATGAGTGTGTCTGTCTTGTTGAAATCACTTAGATATGGACATTTTAATGGCAACTTCTCTCCCACTGTGGCTGAGACTGGATAGGACAGTTTCTCCATGTCAACATAGTTGGACTCGTACACATGCAGCATGATACTCCCAGTTACACAGTAGCTGTCATTTCTAGAGACAAACGTGAGGACAAAAATATTAAATCACAGGTAGCAAATTAAGAATTAATTATATGATTCTACAAGGTAAGAATCATTATGATGGCAAGCAAATGCCTCATTGAAGTGTCTGTAAGCAAAAACACCAAATCTCTACTAGTTCCAGAGATGCTGTTTTGTAGCCCACTCAAAACCTTGATATCTGCACATAGTGAGTCAAGTGAAAGGACAACTTTGGAAAATTAAGAGAGAATCACAAAGGAGATATTTAGTGCATTTTCAGAATAAGTCTCAACATCAAAGGAATTCAAAATTTGAGATTTTCGACCCTAACATCTACAACGTAACAACAAGGAGTTATAGAGTAGTATAGTTGAATAGAGTTAGTAGTATCATAATGTACAAAAATAGACCAGGGGACTCCAAACAGTTTCAGGGGAGGCTCAGTGAATGGAAATGGAAAAAATATTAGTTATTATTTATTACATTAGCTCATTTGTCTTTGTATGCCTATGGGATGAAATAGCATCATCATGAACCCAAAGGTATCCAGGAATCAAGCGAAACTTGACAAATACACTAACAGCGTGTGAGGGGGTACGCCGTTTCCAAGCTTTGTTTGAGGGGAGGCCCACAGTCTCAGACTCTGAAAACCCTGCTATATATCATACAAATAGTTTGGAGAAAAAAAAATTGTATATTATTTTTTATTAAAAATAAATTGACTGTTTATTGAGCCTTTGGAGATAAACCATTTTGCAGTGGTTTCCAGACAGATTACATATATCAACTGCGTGCCTTGGAAAAAACCTGTCGCTAAAATAAATTGTCTAATTATCACATATTGGTTACAAGACTGTAAAATAACTATCTGCAAATGAAGTTCAGCAGAGCATAATGAGAGTGGCATTAGTTGCGAGGTAGAAGTCTTAATCCCTACCTGTAAGTGCAGATATATTTCCCTGAGTCTGAAGCCTGAGCAGGAAGGAACCACAACTGTTTGTCATGCTGCTGGACACGTCCCTCGCCATAATAGGCCACAACCTCTGTCCCATTGTCCTTGTGGATGAGATACTTTGCTGTTGGGGGGGCGATGTTCCGTATTTTGAGCATCCTCATGAACATTGGGAAGGAGAGGATTATGGCCTCGCCCTCCACTCTGAATATCATCACCTCTGGATCCACCACGTGGCAGCCGTCTGCAGGGAAAACGAGACGATTTCTCAGGTACAGATTAATTCTTAATTGTTCTTGATGGAAGAAATTTGTGATTTTCTTTGAAGTCAGTTTGGTACATTTTTTGGTACATTTCATGGAGTGAGAGAGAGAGGTACACATTATATATGTGAGATATACCTTATATATGTATATTTAATGTGTGTGTGCGTAGCTAAATAATATTCTACATGCTTACCTTTCATAGGCAGAGGAGGTAGCAGACGTCTTCCATAAGCATATTCAATGGTGAGCACAGCAAATATCAAAACCAAGCGGACCATGATGGCAGTCTGTAGTGACACAAAAATCAAAATAAAAGATCCACTAACAAGTAGTAGTCATAGTTAACTAGTCAGCCATTTTAGAGAGCGGGATTTGTTCAGTTCCTTTCAGTGAAAAGTATTGAGTTTTATACTAGTAAGTTAACACTGAAGTATGATCTCTGATCAAACCAGAGGAATAACAATCACAGTAAGGATAACAAAATATAAGAGCTCTCGGAGGAGAACTAAAATCTTAAAGTGAGAGTCATGCCTGGTACTGGGTATTTTACTGATGTTGATTCCTCAAGCAGCTTGGAGTTTCAATAATGTCTAGCTTTAATTTAAACTCTAAAACATGTGACATCAAGACTCGTCACTGAAAAGCTCATCCCACCCCCACGCTTAGTAGCTTGATTTAACCGGTTTACCAACAGCAATACACGAGATGAGTCACGTTAAATGATTAAAGGCCACTTATATCAGGGGTCACCAATATTAATAGCTAATAATCATAATAAAATATAAAAACATTAGTTTTTAAATAATTATGTATAACAGTTTCTTTATGAAACTGTTTAACTGTTTCAAAAAACAAAGAAAAATGTAATAAATTAGAATAGATGTAATGATATACTGTAAAAATGAAAACTTGAAATTACTTAACAAAAAATACTTAATGGCATTGTAAACTTACTGTTAAAATAGTTCAACTAACTTTATTACATTTCTTGTATGAATTTAGTCTCAATGCAAAATCTATGGTGGCACAACTGTGAAATTGTAGTTGGAGCTGAGCATTATAAATCAAGTGGTGCTAAGCATGGGGTTTCCTAAGCAGTCCTGCAGGGGTTTTCATCCACTTGTCAGTGTTGGACATATCAGGACAGCTCTCTTATTTTCTATAAGAGAATCTGATGTCAAAAAGGTGTATTTTGAGTATTTTGTTTGAACATGAACATAGTACTGAAAGTCTGGCTTTACAGTAGTCATAGGTTTAATTCTATTGTTTAATCATGTGCTTGGTGCTACACTGTAGCTTGCTTGCTAACTAAGTAGTCGGCTAATGTTAGCATTGTAAACAATGGTTTGATAAATTCCATGTCTATATGGACCGCAGAGTCGCTATGCATGGTTCAGAAGTACATTTGGTGCGTCAACAACAAAACAGCTGATTGTCAGAGCTCAGAGAACTTTGAACCACTTTTTTTTGACAGCTAGCAGACTGTAAGTTGATGTACACAAAAAGTGTATTGAATTAAAAATTGTAAATGAGAAATAAACAAACTTTTTTTTCCAGTGAATGCAAGAGATATGGTAAATACAGTGCGTGGTAATGTGCTACACACTAGAGAAGGTAAGGTGTGTGTTTATTTTGCTGCAGAGTTTAAATTTCAAATCACAGTTTAAGGAATTACAGTATATACACAACCTAAATAGAAGGCAGTGTGGTCGTGCACAGTACACTGTTAAAGTGTGTGAGATTATTTTGTTCAGATCAAGTAAATTAACTTATTTGTCTTTAATTTCTCATTGTCCTTGCAATTATCCTGTGTGTGTGTGTGTGTGTGTGTGTGTGTGTGTGTGTGTGTGTGTGTGTTCTGGGTTTCTCAGCTCAAGTCAACAAGATCTATTGAGCTGTAGATTACAACACGGAAGAGGAGCTTCACTGGCCCTGTGTCGCATAGAAATCACACCTTACGTTGCTGGACTGTAAAAAGACATCAACCTTTTTTTTGTGAGTGATGTGAATTTGGAGAAACTTGGACTGAGCGCAGTTTTTTCACTCACCTGGGACATCATTTAAAAAATCAACAGACCTACGCATTGCCCTGAAATTGCTGAAAATGAAACCTGTGCCTTTGACACTTGTCAAATGACTTTAATGAGGCAGAGGCAAAAAGTGGTTCAATTAACAACTGTGGGGAAAAGTATGTAGAAGCTGAGACTCTGGAACATGAAATTGCATTTCTTTTTGATGGTGATGAATTGGTTGTCGTACATTTACACTACTTTAAATGCCAGTATACACTGGACTTGCATGATTCCATCTTGAATGATACAATTGTGTTTCTTTAATGTTTGTTGAAAATAAACATGGAAATTGAAGTGGCAACTTAGGAATTTTAGTTGGCCTCAAAAATCTAGTGCAGTAAGTTAAAATTGAAATTTTGAGTTTTCAGAGCCTTTTAATTTTTACATTGTGTGTGTATATGCATATATATAATTTAAAAATAATTTATGTTCTGTTACTGTATGTATAAGCATTATCAAAAACAAACATAATGGGTCTGGTAAGGTGTATTGTACAATACTTTATTTACTAGGCTATTTTCTACTTACACTGTTAGTAATTGGTATAGTGATTGGTCATACAAAATTAGTTTAATTCAGTTTTAGCTCCTTTTTCAGACAGGAAACTAACAGTAAACTCTCAGGTTTGTGCAGAGAATTGTTGCTAAGTCATGAGTCGCATGTAATTTTCACTTCTGCTTCTGTTTCCTCGGCTGTGATTACAGGGATCAGCTGACAGCAACACTCTCTCACATACAAACTTTTTTGTATTTAGGGCCCGAGCACTAACGGTGCGAGGACCCTATTGAAATTGTAAGGATTATTTTTTTAGGGCCCGAGCACGAACAGTGCGAGGACCCTATTGAAACTGTTAGGATTATTTTTAGGGCCCGAGCACTAACGGTGCGAGGACCCTATTGAGACCGCAACATGCTCGAAAACTCACCAAATTTGGCACGCATGTCAGGACTGGTGAAAAATTTTGTATTTTGTGGGTTTCGCGGATGCGCATGGCAAAATGGCTCGCTAGCGCCACCTGGAAAATTAGAAAAAATTAGCCCCTCGTCCACGTTCGACCTACATGCATGAAACTCGGTGGGGACGTGTATCATATCAAGACGCACAAAAAAGCCTCAAGAACCCATACCCTAAACTTGACAGGAAGTTGGCCATTTTGAATTGTGCGACCATTTTGGGACGATTTACACACTCCGTACTTTAACGAACTCCTCCTAGGGATTTAGTCGGATCGACTTCAAATTTCTGCTGTGCCTTCAAAAGGCACTGACGATGAAAAGCTGCTATCTGCGCGTTTTCGTCAATGGGCGTGTCCGTGGCGTCGCGTCAAAGATCAACTCATCGCCATGACACAGGAAGTGGTTGTAACTTCAGTGGACATGCTCAGATCTGCACCAAACTTTACAGGTAGGATAAGAGTCCTGTCCTGAACACGTGTACATGCCGACATTCACCCATTCTCATAGCGCCACCTGCTGGCAACAGGAAGTGAGGTACAAAACCTTCATGCTACGTCCGAATCGCGTAGTAAATGCATAGCTGCGCCGGCAGAACTCCAGAATATGCAACGCGGCCGCATCACAACCTGACGCGCTACATGTGCGAGGGCCCGCCCATCGCTGCTTGCAGCTTTAATTTTGTATAAATTTTTCAGATTAATCCGACCTGAAAATGTGACCGACGTGAATCACGCAGATCTGTAATATAAGATTTGAGGACATTTAGCCTACAAACTGACGTGTGTAAAGACTTTTCTTTGTAACAAGGATGATTGTTTGCGTTTGGGCATTGGGCAGAGTTCAGCTGAGGTCAGCGGCACAGTACCTTATGTAGTTCAGGTTAACGTTAGCTGTTAGCCACAAAACTAAATGAAGAATGGAGAACGAGTGAGAGAGGCGTTCTTTCCACAGCTGTAAGTAGTTACTGCCATTATATAATATGCATTCAGGTGAAGTCCTTTCTGGAATATTGAAACATGAAACACATATCCCTATATTCCTGGATTAGCGTAAGGGCAATCCCATTCATACAATAGGCTATGTGTGTGTCATTGTTTTAAATGAATATTTATGCATACGAGTCACAATGCTGTAAATGTGATGTGTGGGATTAAATGGAAACTTACGCACATGAATAGTCTATAAAAATGTAATCAATTAATGCAATCAAATATATTACCTGAGCTTATTTTTGATGATTAAACTCCTGACAATCAGTGATATCTTACTCAGGGAAGACACATTATGTTACTGTATGTAAGAGTTTAATTCCACTGTCTAATAAGAGGGATATAATGAGGCAGTTTTAGTAGTCCTGGCAATACTTCATTGTAAATGTACTATTGTGTTTTTATGACAAAAATAGATAAGTACACAAAATATATGAATATACATATATGTATTTATGAATTATGTGAAGTTATTCACTGATTAAATGTAGAAGCCACAGACATATTTAAATATCTTCTATAATGTACATTCATTTTGTCAAGTTTATATACAAATTATTTTTGAATTGTTGGACATAAAAATTAAGCTGGTGGAAATTAATTGAAGATGCTCTCAAATTCATAGGCCATATACAGTCTTTGCTCAAAAATAAATATAAGCAGTAGTGCTATATTCAAAAGTAGCAATACTCCAATGTAAAAAGAATGCATATAACAGTAAATGTCTGTGTATAAATATATAAAATTGTATTTTAGATATATCATGTACAGTATAATACATAAAAACAATACTTTTCCATTATAAAAACTAATAACACTAATTAACATAAAATACATACATGCTTTCAATACATATACATACACAAACACATGCATACACACACATAAACACACATAGATACTTGCAGTATGTGTGTTAAGTACTCTGATATGATTGCACATACTGCAGTACAGTATACTCACTGTGTACAGGTGAGCGTGGCGGTCCCTTGCAGTGTGACAGTGATAACAGGCACATGTGGTAACAGCCTGGACTGTAGCAGCATGTGGTGAGACTCCTGTTGGCTTAGGGGGAACCTGCACTCTCTTTTCTAGGTTCCCACCCCTCTGAGATGGAAATTTCTCAGGTTTCCCAATGAAACGTAGAGTACTGCACAGCTCACCACTCAAGTCTGCTGACACCTCAACTCACACTCACAAAGTGTATACACAAACTTAGAGACATATTGGGAGAGGAGCTACAGTTACTGACCACAAAGATTTTCTCCATGTTCATTCTGATAAAAAGACAGCACTCTAGTTGTCGTCTAGTTTACGGCTGCTGTGGCTGTCCCTCTGACATCATCTGCCTCTTGCGTCAGTGGTGGACATCTCTGTTTGTTTTAGCGCAATGACACCCACACACACACACACACACCAACTATCCAACTATTGGGATAATTATTTTTTCAGATGTTCGCCCACATCACAACATTTTTTCACCACTAATCTCTAGCCACGCATATAGATTCGGTTATAGTTTTTGAGATATTTGTTTCTGCCATTTCTATTGCCATGCTAATACATTGGAGGAGTACAGAATTGCATTTTTGGTTTTAAAATCAGCAAACAATTCTAGTAGTAGAAAACAGTAGTCATTGTAACTACGTTCTACCTAATGTTTCTTTTCTTACTATTAGTGAGCTTTAGAGTTGGTGCTAAGTGTATTGTTGAACTTCGGATAGAGCAAGCCTAGCTGTTTACCCCGGTGTCCAGTCTCGATGCTAAGCTAGGCTAATCATATCTTGCTCCATAATTGAAACAAAGACATGATAGTGGTCCTGAGTCCCAAAATGTTAGTATACATTTAAGTATTGGTTTACCATTAAAGTTGAGTTCGGGTTACTCTTGTTTACCCCTTTGTCAGCAAATTATTATTTAACTAGCATTGGTTAATTTATTATTTTAAATATTTTTCTAACATGAATGTACTGTCCAGTATTTAGCACATTCCCAAAGATTGGACATTTCTGATATTCTGATTCTGTCATTTTGAGTGAAAACATTTTTCAGTATTTACCTCTTTTACTTTACATTGTCATTGTTATTTGAAGCTGTAAAACTGATGTTATGTTCTTATTCTTTGATGTGATTTTGTAACTAGTTCCCGAGCTGATGACTGAGCAATTTGACCAGAAGGCAAATTATTTGTTGTGGTTAAACTGGAGTAGCACAACTCACAGTACATGGTGTCAGCTTCTATATTGTTTTTCATCATGCATATATGTCATGATTAGCCAGCTAATTTGTAATGAAATTTGCAGAACTCCTTATTTTTCCTGGTAAAGCACTACATGAGCACGTGCTCATTCATAGGTGACATTAAATATTGCAGTAGAAACCAATAGGGACAGTTTAGGCGATGTAACACAGTTGATTTCTGTTACCAGACTCATTTTTCATTGTGGTGAGAAAAGATTAAGCTCAAGCTGGGTTCAAGGTTGGTTATTTTCTAGCATAGCTGTCTCCACAAGCCTGGAGAAGACCATGTGTTTGGTCGTGTGTGTGCGTGTTTGTCTGTCCGCAGCTAAACTTGCATACTGCTGGACTCATGAGTCTAGAAATTTTATACACATTTATGAATATATGCTCAAGGACCTCTCACAGTTGCTGTGATTAACAATTTTTGAAAAAACTACTTTATTGACTACTCTAGTTTTATACCACCAATAATGCAAGTACATTTTTTTATGTATTTAATGTATGAAAGTAAATAAAGTCATCGTTTATGGGGGGTATTTTTAATTGTGCTTTATTATGCATGAGAATATGTTATCTCAGGAATGCATGAGGGATTTTTTTTTATTTGGCACAAACATCCACTTGGACTCAAGGATGAACTGATTATAATTTGGTGGTCAAAGACCAAAGTTCACAAAACATGAGAATTTATTTACTATATCTCACAGTTAGTCAGACAACGAATTGGTAACACTGTTGACTCAAAGGTCACTGTAACTGTTTTGTCGGGTTGGGGTCAGGACTCTGAGCAGGCTAGTCAAGTTCTCCACAGCAAACTCTCTCATCCATGTCTTTATGGACCTTGCTTTGTGCACTGGTGCGCAGTCATGTTGGACAGGAAGGGGCCATCCCCAAACTATTTCCTCAAAGTTGGGAGCTGAAACTATCCAAAATGTCTTGGGATGCCGAAGTATTAACGGATTGTTTCACTGGAACTAAGTAGCGAAAAATCCAACCTCTGAAAAACAACCCCACACCATAATCCCCCTCCACCAAACTTTACACTTGGCACAATGCAGTCAGGCAAGTACTGTTCTCCTGGCAACCGCCAGACCACTCTAGTGTCCAGTGGCAGCGTGCTTTACATCACTGAATGAACCGATGCTTTTCATTGCACTTGGTGATGTAAGGCTTGGATGCAGCTGTTCGGCCATGGAAACCCATTCCATGAAGCTCTCTATGCACTGTTCTTGAGCTAATCCAAAGGCCACACGATGTTTAGAGATCTTTAGCTATAGACTCTTCAGAAGTTGCCGACCTCTGCGCCATGTGAGCCTCAGCATGCGCTGACCCTGCTCTGTGATTTTATGTGGCCTACCACTTTGTGGCTGAGTTTCTGTTGTTGCCAAACGCTTCCACTTTGTTATAATACCACTAACAGTTGACTGTAGAATATTTAGTAGTGAGGAAATTTCACGAATGTCCTTCACTCTCATGAGTTTGAGAGGTGACCCAATACTTTTGATAAAACATATATTCACATTCATAGTATCATCACTATAACGATGACTTCCATAATAATAATAATTGTTAGCATAAACAATTACATCCACACAAAGTAATAGGGTTTAATTTTATTAATACACTGAATTTGGATTATTTTATTAATTAAATTTATTAATTTGGATTTAGATTAATAGAATTTCAGAACTTTAAAAAAAATCAGAAGGGAACATTGTATCAAAGAGTTTAAGTCAGTGTTGTCTGCAAGTTACATTTTAATGGTACTCATACTCCAATGAGCCTCCCTGGCTTTGTGTCTAAAAAGCAGTAAAATTCTTTCACAAGTATTTAACGTAGTTGACTGTGGCAGACTGTGTGAAAAAGTAAAACTCGCTCAGCAAGCCTTCCCTGTATAAACAAATGTTTAAAAACAGCTGTGAAAAACGTGTGACTCAGTGTTCTGTCATCTACATGTGTAGAAACTACGGTGTCCATCATTGTGCATTTCTGTGCATTACTCAGTATGGCTGACATATTGATCATGAGTAGTTTTTAATTACGCAAGGTGTGGGGTGGCATGGTTGTTATGAAAACAATCCCATAACCAGGGAAAGACCATGTGCATGTCCTGTATCCCTCATTTTATTCAGTCTGAGGCAAAGCCCAAGAGTTTTCTTTGTTTAGAGTTGGTGTTTGGATTCATAGTGATTGATTACAAACAGAATCAGCCCTTTTAAACACAAGCCACATTAACACTAACAATTATCTGCTTTAATGGACAGAGAGTTGGTAAAATGATGTCATCCTATCAGGGTGTAACTACCCTGTGATCTGATGTGTGTTTTAAGCAAATACTTTAGGTTATCATCCATGCTCCTGTACATATCTGTATCCACTTCTTGTATATGATGACTAGCTGTACTTGGTACTTGTTAAGATAGAATAGAGAAAGAGCTTAATATCAGGACAAAACAGTTATAAATAACAGTTTAGACTCTGTTCTGCTACTTCTGCTCAGAATTCCATGCATGAGTAGCTGCAATCTTTGTCGTCTTCTGCCCATAAACCTTTGCACAACCCAAGACATGTAAACAGACTTTAATGTATAAAATGAGTGAAGCTTCTTTAATTAATCTCATTTTCATGGACATTTGTTTAGCCATTTCCCCTGACCTCCTTGTTAACGATGATGCTTTTAATGTGGTTTGGTCATAGTTGACCTAAAAGGGTCAGCTAAAAGCTAAAAAATGTCTATTTTTAGAAAACCAGAAAAGTAACAAAAATTTTGAATTTATTTTTCTTATCTGTGTTTTAAAACAATCAGAACTTTTCACATTGTGATAACGATTTACCTGAAATGAAGTGGACAACAGGAACTTTCACCTCATCAGATTCTGATTGTGCCTGCGCCTCTAGGACAGTGGTCGGTAAGTAAGTTTGGCATCGGCCTTTGTTCCAGATTGAAACAAACTCTACCTTGTTTATTGGACTTGGTAGGAATCTTTGGCACCTTCTCAGGGTATAAAATAAATAACAATAAATCAGGAATAATGAAAGGCAACCCCCTCCAGTCTTTTCTCCATTTCTTGTGTCAAAACAGGGATTTACTTATAGAAGTATCAAAATTACCCCTACTATTGACGAAATTATTGCCAATTAAGGCCAACAACTCAGGCTGCTCTTATTGTATCTGCCATATGATAGAGGTGGACTGCAACTACCAAATCTTGCATGATGATATTGGGCTGCGCAAATTAGGGCAGGTATGTTCTACGTCAGGAAGGACAATGGCCCGACTTGGGTCATTCTGGAATCTTTTTTGACCTTAGTGCTGTTGACTTTATACATACACTCAGCAGATATTAAAAAAACAAAAACAAAAAATTCCTTCCTGAAAAATACAATACTGGGTTGTCATAATGCTCTTGCTTATTTAGGCGAGACAAAACTTTGGTTGCAGTGTTCGACTATTTTTGGCAATGATTACTGTAGGCCAGGCAGAATAGACCCAGGTTTTAAATTTTGGTCCTCCAAAGGTATTGCTAAAGTGTTTGATTTATATAATGAAAATTAATTTATGCCGTTTGAAGATCTAAAAAATAAATATGGTATCCCAAGCTAAACATTTCTTTAAATATCTCCAAATTAAAAGTTATATTATGTCTTAACAGGGTAATAGTTTGAGACCTCCCCCTTTGAAGACATCACTTTGAAAAAATTAGAAGCTAAAGGGCAAATGTCTGTGCTATATAATTATTTGTTATATAATAATTTGTTTGTCAGTAAATCAAAAAAAACCCTGCTCAGTGTCCCAAACCCAAAATGTTACTACAAATACCATACTGCTACATTATAAATGGCTGAGTAGACAGTACATCACGCCAGCCAGGCAATTTTAAACGTAACAGTAAGAGAGGTTTACTGTTCCACTGCGTATGGAATTGTCCTCACATTATTTATTTTAATCCCAAGCTATGTATCATCAATATTTACGCTGTTTTTTCTGATTTCAAAGAATTAAAAATCTGTACTTACTGCCTGCCTCTTGAAAGCTAAATGGTGCATCACTTGTTCCCTGTAGCAGTGCTAATGCTAGTCTATGTTGTTATTTTAATATCACTGCTATTTTGTATTAACTGTACCCTTTATATTCCTTTAAAACAAAATATATATATTTTAAAAATTTTGGCACGGGGCCATTCTTTTTAAAATTCATTAGATGGCGGGCCAGAACATAGTCAGGATAATTTAAAATAATTTCTCAGTGTATATCCACATCCATCAACCTAAGGGTGCAGATTTTCATTTCCCCAGAATCCCCAGGCAGAATTCCTGCACTTCTGATTCAGGGGAATCCAGTCTCACATTTCCTATTAGATATTTCAGAAGTGTGTTAAGCAAGCCACAGCCTCTTTTGAATGTCTAAGCTCTTAGTTCAACTCGAAAGAAAGCATTGCTGCAAAAAACTTTTGTGCACTGGAAGTATTTATGTAAGTAACTGTTGTTTCATGGTAGGTCTATTTCAGCACCAGCTGCTATCAAAGTATTCTGGCCGTGGGCAAGATATTATTGCCGAAGGGCCCGTTTTGGCCGACAGGACACTTGTTGCAGACACCCGTTGCTCTAGGGAGCATCTTCAGTTGCAAAGCAGAGTTTAACATTAACTGGAACTAATGTTTGTTTTCAAGGGTGGATAATGGTTCAAAATAAACAAAAAAATGCTTTTCATATTTAGTAGCAGTGTTTTGCCAGTGTCTTTAACACGCAGAGGTTAAAAGGTGACCAACACAGAACATACTGTTCATTAAACTCTAATGAATGGCTGTTGAGAAAGCAGGAGATGTTGCATGTTTTGGGAATTCTCCAGATTGCTTCGATAACAGTAGCAGATGACTGAACAGTTTAACAGACCTGCTTTGTTTTTCATTATCTCCTGGGGAATTCACCTTCCAGCCACTCAAAATATCAGTATGGTAATATAAGCCCCACTTTGCAATTTTCAAGATCTGTCAACTGGATAGCTGACTATTTTGTGCATCTCTGAAAATAGCAGTTCCCCTTAGCAGCATAGCCAAAATGCAGCAGCAAGAACTAAGAAAAGTGGGATTTCTACAGTCGTGACATCTTCAAATGAAATATTCTTGTGAAACAATTGTTTCAACATCTTGAAAATTGTATTCTTCAAAGATGCATGGACTCAACCAAAGTCGTTTTTAACATTAATGTAAGTAGTAACCTGACAAAAAAACTTAAACAAGCCATGAGTAAAGTAACCACACCTTATCCTAACTAACTACTTATTTTTACTTTCTGGATTAAAAATATGCAGAAATGTGTGGCAGCATTTTCATTCGATATCAACTTCTGTAAAACATGGCCCAAAGACATTTTCATAGTGTAAATGCAAATTAACAAAAAAAAAAGACTGGATTTTTTTCAACGCTTTAATTTATGTTTTTTCTTAAGAGAAGACCATGAATAAATTAACATTAACTTTTCTAGCAGAGAAATTAGCAACCGTCCTCCACTTATTAGATAGAAATAATTCACCAAAACAACTGAAGGTAATTCAGCAGACTAACATTTGACTATGTTTATCTAAAGGTGCTCTTCAATCTTAAAATAGTTCATCATTTCTGCCACTTGGGGGCCAAAGTGCAAATCTACCTATAACAACATCAAATCAGTTGTCTATAATTTACGAAAATACTTCTAAACCTAAATCAACTTTATGTATAAAATTAGCTGTACACATGCATTTATTATGATTACATTATGATCAAGAACTAAGTCACCAACCATCAAGCAAGACAGGACAAGATTACATGCAGTAGAAAGAAAGCTTGGCGTCTGTCTTGCAGCCTTTTATTTCTTCTTCAGTCTCTTTGTAGCTTCTGCCATGATAGCCATACTGACAATCCAGAGCTAGCTCCTTCCAAAAAAATTACATTGTACATTTTAGAGTTTTTGCTTCTCCTTATAGCTTGCTTGCTGAAGAGTTATGTTGGTTATGCAAACTATTGTGCTGTTATTGTGAGAAATGTTACATAGCAGTGAGCCTGGAGTGGCAATGACTCCATTCACCTTATTACAAGTCAGTGTACGATCAAAATGATTTTGAAGCTGTTATTTTAAGATTAAAATACTACATAATGTTGCTTTAACTTAAACATTTAATATAGTGCATCCTGTTACTTTAAGGTGGGCAAAGTGACTTTAGGCCTTGTTCAACACTAACGTAACAAAGAGACAGATGTGACAAACGGTGATACATACATTGCTCATAAAAATCCTGTCTTCCAGACAACAACCTGCTCATGCCAATAAATGGCACATTACTTAAGTCCTTCTCAGAAAATTACACTTGTCATTACTTCTCTATTTAGGTGGCTTCAAACACCCACTCACCTTGAGATCAGACATACAAACACCACAGGATGGACTCAACAAGTCAAAATTTACAACACACTGATAATATTTTCTTACAGCCTGATTGTATGTACTATTACTATTACTATTAATTACTATATAAGAAATAATTATTTGTTTTTGCTTTCAAGTTGATGCTAAATAAAGTGGAGATTATTAATTCGTCTATAGCAACATAGAATAGATCAAAAGTTAGGTATTATTAGGTAGGGTCAAATTAGCAGGCATACACCAGTGCTGGCAAAAGTTTCTTGGAACGTATCGAATGAGCACAAACTGGCATGGGAATACATACGCTATCTCGGCTGCAGTCTGAATTGAAGCTGTGTGATTTGCAACAATCTGTGTTTTAACCAATTCTTAAAATCAACTTACTGCATTGTGCATGAAAGTTTACATGTTATATACAGGTGCATCTATCGTGTTAAAGTAAATTTCTTCCGTAATTTAATTTTAAAAGTTACACTTTCATATATTTTATATTATATTTTTATTTTTTAATATTTTTTTCATATATTCATTACACAAAGTGAACTATTTGTCTATTTGTATAAGATTTTTGTTTGTTTGTTTTAATGTTGACAATTCTAACTTACCGCTCATGGAAACTTTAAAACTTTTGTATCTCAAAATGTTTCATAATTTTAGAATGAAGAATTTATAATACAGAAATGTTGAACTGAGAAGAGCTTTACTCAGCTAATTAGGTCAAAACGCCTGCAAAGGTTTCTGAGCCTTTAATCTCTGTCTGGTTGTGGTGCTCCCAATGAATTTTTTGAGATCCACCTGTAATTTGAGAATTTTTTTAACTGAGCGCAGATTGTGGATTTATATCATAACAATTTCAACATTCAGTTTCTAAGGAAATATGAAGTAGCCAGTATGTGTTGAAATAGACCAAAACGGTGCAAAAGTGTTTCAGTTAGTCAACATGAGTTTCAACATGTAACTTTTCAACATGTTTGCCTGTGTGTTTTGGGAACAAACCGCAGCAGAGACCTTACAGAAATAGAGGACACATTGTTCTTTTAAAATTACTTTTAAAGTTTATTCAAAGAAAAAAAACTTCAGGAAAATACATGACTTCCTGTCATACATAGAGAGGACATAAGTTAGAGTAGCATGGCAGAAACAGCAGAGGAAAACCACACGTCGCCTCACGTCCAAGCCTGCAGGGAACGTTACTGCAATGTTTCCACTTTGAAGCAGCTCTATGTGAATACCTGAAATGAACAACACATGTGTTCTTTATTGTTTTGTAAGTAGGTTATTTAGTGGGTTAGGGTGAGATGACAAAAAAATTAAAATCTCCAATAAAAACCGGGCTCAAAAAGCAAAATCAAAGAATTAAAAGACACATATGCATTGAACATAAATACCGTGATGCACATTAGTGTAACAAAACATTGCTTCTGTAAACATTTTCTCCACCTAAGGTGAGCGTAATAATATTAAACCACCGCAGTCGTATATTCACGTGTACATAGACTTACAGAAACAACAAAAACTATTGTTAAGCTTCTCGACTAGAGCTAAAACTTAAGAATACACAATGCTTCAAGTGATTTTAAAAAAAAAAGGATTTCCAAGTAGTGGTTTTCATAACAATAGGTTTACACATTTTAAATGCTGCCCTCTTGGCACTTTTTCCAATGTGAGTGGGCAAACGATTGACTTTTGTCATCAGATATAGACATATATCCTTTTTATCCCATTATTAGTATCAATAATAACCACACTTTTTTTTCATTAAATCGATACAGCCACTCATCAAGGCCTTGATGCACAAACTGGATACTACTGCGCACACAGACCTCAGACGACAACAGCATTGTGGACCAAACAGCTTTTCTGTACGAGGTGAAGAAAAAGTTTCTGACTGTAACCTTTCCACATGTAAAAGCACTGGTAATGTGTGTAATTGCTGTCGTCAGGGGAAAAACACACCCAAGGTACACTTGTTTGTGACCTGACGAAGACATGTTTCGACATGAAGTGAATGCGCATATTGGACTCTCCTTTGCCCCTTTTTTCAGTGAACAATGTGCAATCTCTCAGAGTTGTTATGGAAACAGAAATGGCCTGAAGGAGATCGATGCTGCAGTTTGCTGCTCAGTCTTTCACATATACAGACAACTTAAATAACAGCTGGAGCAAGAAGTGGGGGGCACAAAATAGAGAAAACGATTCCTTCCCAAAAAAGTGGGTTTCCGTCTTCAGTTTCTGAACAGAAACAGTGGATTGAGAAAAAGTTCTGCTCCGTGTTGCCTGTTTTGTGACACTTCATCACAGTAATACTGAAATCCAGAGTCTGAGTGTTGAATTGATAAGGTTTGCGTCCTCATTTTATAGGAAAGAGTGCTGGAAATACGTAAGCAGGACTCGCAGGATGTCAGAAAACCCTCCTCAGCTCTGATACACTCTAGTCGTTTGCTCCCACACAGATTCTCACAGCTAAAGAACAGGTTGCAAAAGAAATAGAGAATGGTCAGCCCCGGAAAATATCTACACCTGACGTAGAGGCTCCGCTGCTGCAGCTTTCAATCTTATTAAATCGAAATTGAACATCTAGGATTGATCACTTGTAACAAGATACAAAGCAAAAACATCATCTCATGCCTTGGACCACCACACAGTAACACATCTTTCTACATTCTTGACACTTAGTGCATTGCATTCATACAAATGAAAAAGTGATTTGAAATAACTAAATGGAAGATACAAAACCGCCTTCCAGAAAAAATCCTCTGCTGAAACAAACTTGCTGACCATGCGTTTACCTCTCTGCCACGAAAATCCAATTTGTCGTTGACACTGAACTCTCCGACCGCACACGCGCACACATACTGAACTTTCTCCTCTATTTTATCGCTCCATTATCATCTTTTTTTTTTCTTTTCATTGATATCTGACTATTCACAGCAGTGCAAGTTTCTCGAGTTGAGAGACACTGGCGTGACTGCCCTGTGATGATTTTAGGTTGTCATGTTTGACCATTGGGGGGGAAAACATGACCACTGACACTATCTGGAAGATTAAATGAACTTTTATTGTACAGACACCTTTATTTTGTTTTTCGAACCACATCCACATCTCTTTCTTCTTAAACAAGCACACCATGTACTTATGTGGGTTCAAATTAAAAGCAAGCAAACCGTGGGCTGTAGGTGGATGTGTGTAAATCTTAGAAAAACAAGGTAAAAGACATGTTTTACTCCACATAGTTACACTTATCTTCAAGGAATAATAATAGTAATTCAAAAAATACTATTCTGATATCCACCTGCTTCAACATCTTTCTCTCTCTGTCATCCCCTTTTTAAAGCACCTGTCTGAACAACACAATACTTCAACAACACACACACATACTCTCCTGTCGAGTCCCATCAATCAGACTTACAGTAGAACCTCAAATATTAGGCCCTTCTCGCCTGCTTGTCACCTTGACGAGTCCAACTGGCTCCAGGGTTTTACAATTTACCCCTGGCTGACAGTCTCGACCTCTAACCAGCATGTCAGGAGTAATTGGACCAAACAGAAGTACATTTACACACACTACTGTAGCATTAATACAACAGACTCCCACCCCGCCGGCCCCATGAAACGCTTATTAGAAAGGGTGGAGGGCAGGAATGTGGGTCAGAGGGGGAACTCTCTTACAAGAGGCAGACCTGCAGAAGGTAGTAGCAATAGTAATAATAATAGTGATAGCAGTACTAGTACTTAGAAGACCTCAAGCTTACTGACCAGCTTGGGAGCATGGAAATGATGCAGAGGTACAAAATCTATGCCATCGCAATCTGATGAGCACCAAGAAAACAGAGAGGGGGGAAAAGTTATTCCCCTTTCATAAATTCACATTAATCGTATTTCTTTTTTCTTTCATTTATTAATTAATAACTGATTTAATTTTGTATGCGAGCTGTCACTTCAGGTATTTCAGGAGGCGACAAAAGCGTGACTTGACCAGTTGTCGCTGCGTGGCAGGCAGCCCCGAAGCTCTGAAGCAAGGCTGCAGCTCCAGGGAAACTGTGAAGTCATTGTTGTCAACTGCTCTAGAGGGCTGGTTGGTGGTTTTTATGGTTCTCTTTTGGTTGTCCGAGGGCTGACAAGACATCGACAGTGGGTTCTGAGATCCAGTGTTAGCGAGGTTGGAGGACAATGAGGAGGAGAAAGAGGAGGAGAAAGAGGGTAGGGTTGGACCTCTACCAGCTGAGCAGGTTGCTTCGGCCCAGGGTCATAAAGTAGACCTGGCTGGAGCCCCCAGACCGAACAGAGGCGAAAAACACCTGAAGAGAAGACACAGACAGACAGATGGAGATTTTATTATTAGATGTAACACACACCAATATCAGAACCCATTGGCTATCGCCTGATGACGATTTAGCTGCTGAGGACAACGATCGGCTTCCAAGATCTGACAATTTGAATCCATATCTTTTTAAAAAAGCTAATTAAAAGCTAATCTCTAGGGTTCCGAGATTGATACAAAGCAAAATAATCAATTTCTCAGTACTCTGACTACAAATGGAACCCAGAATGCTTCTGATACAACAATACCAGATTCTGCATTCATTGACTTACAAACCTAATCCATAGATTAGTCAACTAATTGACTAAGAAGGGGCATTCTCAAAACTCAAATTCCCATATATTACAGTCCTCAAAATCTCTTATTTACTTCTCGTTAGTCCAAACAGTTCAGCAAAGTTTAGAGAAGAGAAACTAGAGTAGTTTGAAGTGACTTCCACAGCTAAACCAACAGAGAACTTTTTATCATGCTGTGTTGCCCCCATTTCTTGTCATTCATTTTCATCTAGCAAGCGCACAGCTGGCTGGAAGATGTTTGATATGCTTTGTCCCGTCTAACAGATTAGGTCAGGATGTGTTGCTGAATGTCTACATGGAGGTCTCACCTTGTCATTTCTTTCGCAGAGGAACTTGAGTCTCTGGGCTCTCTTGTGCATGAAGACGCCATCCAAATGGCCGGTCTCCACCGAGCGGATCTCTATGGCCTTCTCTCCCCAGCCCATGATCTGGTTGGAACGAATATAGGCTGCAAAGAGGCATTTAAGTTAACTGACATACTGATATATTTTTTTAAATATATACACATTATATTGATAAATAGATAGATAGATAACATGTATTAAGATCTCATTAAAATGATTATAATGATTATACTGAAAATGCATCACTGATGCAGATTGTTCCAAAGCCTTTTGTGTGTGCATACAGATGTTCCCTCTGTAATGGTTAATGCAAGACACTTGTGTAGGCGAAAAAACAATAGCTGTGTGCATGTGTTAGATAATGATAAATCAGTGACAATCAACATGCACGATATTACCCAGCAGGAATAGATTAACCAACAAAAGTTACATGGAGAGGAAGTACAAAATATTACACAATAAAAACCAATATGTTGAGTAAAGTTAGACTGAAACAAATTCCTAACAAAATTATTACTATTTTTTTCTCTCCCTTGTCCTATATTTGCTTTGTTCTTATGACTTTTTCAGGCCTGCAAATATTACTCAAATGTAACAACCTCAGAAAGGTCTGGTGGAACTGTTCACAAATCACTGATACATAATAAGGAAAATGTTGTAGGATCATTGGCATTCTGTCTTCGTCTCTTCAATCACTGAGTGAAAGCTGTGGAAAAACTGCAATGTGTGTGGTTGTGTAGCTTTTGCCCCGGTGACTCACCCACTGAGGTTGGCATCTCCCCCCACTGCAGCACCACGTCCTTGGTGATGCGTCCGTAGGTGTTAACATAAACACCCTCATCCTCGTAGCACACTAGCAGCTCAATGCCGTCAGTGTTGGGCAGGATAATGATGGCGTGAGACTGGATACTGGTCTGGATCTGCAGGGACACACACAATCAATATGGAGTTTGCTGATGACTTTCTTCGAGACAATTTTATCTCCTGTGATCAGACTTATTTATCATCAACTAATATTGAAAATCTGAAGAAATTATTTAGCTGCACTTTTTGGCATCTATGCTTAAGTGCAGTAGCTGAACAATTGGTCAAGACATTTTTTTCAAATACCTTTATAAATAGATGTATGTAAATATATATAAATGTATGATTAATAACCAGAAACAAACAAACAGTCAAAACAAACTGAAAGCTTGCCGTAACTGTGCAACCCCTGTAAAGAAACTCCTTTACAACAACAGTAAACATGCATGTAAGATACTATGTATGTGTGTTCTTACGTGTGTAGGCAGGTAGATGTCGTAGACAGCCCCAGAGTCAACATCCACGGCATGAAAGCCTGAACATGAGCCGTAGATGACCTTTAACCTCTGACCTTCCTCCACAGTCAGGTCGACCAGCAGGGGCTTGTGCACCAGGTCACCAAAAGACTGAAGCACACAGGTCGGAAAATATTTTTTTTCTCTTCTTGTTCACTCGGCAAGCAGAAGTAAATATTTGCCATGGCAAAGATTATAAATATTGACAGCAAGCTGTGCAAACTGTTCAATGAATCTGTAGTAAATACAACTCTAAGAATTTGGTCTTTGACTGGTTGTAAACCTTGGTATCAATTCTGGATAATCGCACAGCATAGTACATGCAATACTTTGTAAATACAGCACAGACCTCAAGACCCAATTCACTAAACCAACTTTAAAAATGTCATACTGTATATGCATTTACCGTCATTAACAACAATAGATAAATCCATACATGCATCAGCTAACAAGCTAAGCTAGTTTATTGACTCACCTTGAAGGCCATGAACTTGTGATAGGGCTTGGGTGCCCAGGCGTAAACTTCCACTGAGTTCTTTAGAGCCAGAACCAAGAATTTGATCCTCTCATATTTCACTGGGGAACAAACATCAGAATGAAAAATTAGAACTCGAAATGCAAAACTGCTTATTATTCAGCTGCACGCTAAAATAATGCTCAGATTTGAGCTGCTGTTGACTCTTCCAGCCACTTTGGTAGGTTATCCACCATACTTTTAAACTTCTTTTCTCATCTAATTGTTAAAATCATAAGACAGGCAGATTACAATCGATTTAAACTGATGTTTGTTTTGGTTTGTTGACCCCATGCAAGATTGGGTAATTTCCTTTCTTGCTGCAAAAATCAATGCAGTTTACAAAATTCAATGCCGTTTACAAAAAAAGCAAAAACTGTCAGTCCCTGCAAGTTATTAAGAAAATCAGTAGATGGTGGTCTCATAAACAGTATTTATACCCCTTCATTTATTTGTTAAATATAAATGAAAGTAAGGTTCCCCAATTTCTATATAATCTCATTTTATAATTCTCTAAAACATGACTTGTGCATGGCTGTATCTTGTTTTAGGGTATGAATGATTAACTGTATACTGTAAATATGAGAGGATGGAAGGAAAAGGAAAAGGGAGGAAGAGGGTTCAATTAATAGCCATTTAGAATAATATACTTTGTACTTTCCAAACCCTAAGTCTCTGCCAGCTGTGTTTCCAAAAGTGTAAATCTGACAAGAAATCGATGGACACGCATGAATAAAAATCTTTGACAGGAAATGGATTTCATGAATGACAACTCTGATCAATGCAGAGGGGATTCCAACAGGAAGTGCTCATTGGCACTACCAACACCAAGGACATTCTGAATTTTAGACAGGACACGGTGTAGTTACTTGTCTACTTGGTCGGATGTCCTTACCGCATTATTACTTCATCAAGGGCTTTCCTTCTATCATTTTTACAGCACGCTTGTCTCATACACTTATACATTCACTGTATCTTAAACTGAGTTTGTGAAGTTTTTAATTCCCACATGTGGGACTTTTTGAATCCACATGTGGCTGGGTTCATTTCTGATGGGAAACTTGCATTCATAACAAAGTACAGATGTTAACTGACCAGACACTGGGGTTTTTTTCAGCTTAAAAGCTGCTATTATAAACTATTATTTTTACTCAAACATAAATGTATTAAACAATACATTTAATCTTAACCCTCTCAAAATCTATAAGCTTAGCTTATATCTTAGAGGACCACTCTTGTTTGTTGTTTTTTTTGTACATTTTCCCCATCAGAGACACACAGGAAAAATCAGAAGAAAGAGAAGGAGATGCAATATCAGTTCCCAGCCAGAATTGAACCAGGAGATTGTCATTGTCTGGTATGCATCTTAGACCACTTGGCCACATGGAAGCCCAAACATAGACATTCTTAATCTCAGGCCTTTTGCAATATTTATTCCCATAAATGTGATGAAATCCTTAATATTACTGTTTAGAAACTGGCTGTGAGAATGTCACCTACCAACTTTATAGTGGACACAGCCCTCCAGGTCCCCTACAGTGGTCCAACCTTGTTTCTTCTCCACCTCGGGGTCATTGTGCAGGATCTTGTTCCTCAGCCAGGACAGGTAGTACACACGGAGCTTGTTCTTCTTACCTGTCATTGATCAAGAAAGTTCAAATCCATTTTCTACACCAACTTCTTAAGAATATCTGAAGAGGCAATTATTATTTTTTATCCTCTAAAATTCACAAATAAAGATCTTCACCTTATTAATCTGAATTTTATCAGCCTGTGCAAACCCTGTGGAAGGCTGCAAGCTGAAACACATTGGTCTGACGATAAATTATTGGCTGCTGAGTTCTTACTGAGATTTCATTCTAGCATGCAATTACTCTCATTTCTTTTATTTGACATACATTTGAATGATTGCATTCTCATTGTTAACGCTGCTATTATCAGTCTGGAACTAATACATTTTATATCACATAAGACTTTGTTGTGATTTCTCTTCTCCATCCTGAATGTATGCAGTGTTTTTGCAGCATTTCTGGAAGTGGAACAAAAGTCAAGTTGGGACAAAACAACCTGCAAAGGAACAGTGTGTGCAAATATATACAGACAGAAAAAAAAGGCCAGCAGTTCCTCTTTTCACTATGTGCATTGTTCCAAATTTTAGTTTTAATGTATGATACCGAAATAAAGCAATCCTTTGCAGTCACAAGTACAGTCAGTAAATTCACACCAGTTCATTAATACCATGCCACTGTCATTATGAAGGCTCAAGACTTTAGTTTCAACCTCCTAACTGTTTCATTAAGTAGACACATATTGTATACTTAACAAATGGTTTTGCATTAGAGTAAGTGGTTGCCATTTGTAAAAGCTGTTGGTGTTTCATTTGTTAAAGTTAGTTCCTGTTAAATTAGAAATGTGCTCTGAACCAGCAGTCACACAGCATAAGGCTTTTATGTTGGATAAAGAATTCTGGTATGACCCACTGTAGATCCCAATGTAGAATCTATTTCTTTATTTGACTTGGACTTGATGTATGGTTAAGGGATAAAAGACAGATATACCAATACTTTGTCCTAGGGAATACTGGTCCAATTTAAGCACTCAATTTCATCTGAAAGTTTAATCTTAAGCGCTCAGTTATCCTGTCTGTGAATATGTGCTACTAAACCCCAAAAGGCAATTGGACGACACCATTCTTACAAAAGGTAACAATTGACATCTTGGTTACCTGCTTCTACTCTTTGTAGAATTGTTCTACATGGCTCCTCATTCCCAAATCACATACACACTAACAATGAAACGCAAACTGAACTATTGCTACTATAAGTAGTGTCTTTTTTACAACAACAAGTGAACAGTCACAGCATTCAAGGCATTTTGTTCAGCTGTTTTTCACAGGCTGCCCCTGCTGCCCTGCGGACCACATCAACTAATGTCATAAGAAGTCATGCCCTGGATGTGGATGCACTTGACACTGATGGCCATTCGTTGAGTGTGTGAGGCTTTTGTTTCTTGTTGTCTCCTAGTAATCTGATCATAAACATGAGATGCGAGGAAGCGGCCCGATTGGCTATACAGGTTTTTTGTCAGCCTCTCAATCACTGGGGTGACAATTTTCCATGACGCACATTTTTACATGCAAGCCACGCAAACATTTCATGGAAGGCAATCGACGTGTATTGTGAAGTTTCCTTCCATCATGGAAAGCTCAAGTGTGTGTCAGCATTACATGTCGTACACACATGGCGTGCTCTCACAAAGCTGAGATTTACACAACATCCGTTTGTCTCAAAATATCTGTTGTGACATTTATGACTGCACTGTCTGTGTGTGTGCAAAATTGAGAAAGAGAAGTAAGAACATGGATACACTTTCAATCTGAGAAATCATGGAACCATGTGTATGTGTATAGAAAAATGGTTATGCAACAATAGACAGGCACACAGTCTGGAATATGTCGGATGTAGCAGGATTAAGTGTTTATCTGCAGGTGCGTGTGGGCGTGTGCACAAGCAATGACAAGAAGTAAACCAGGCAAAACACTCACAAGCACACACAAATACTTTGGCTACTTGAGTTGAGAATAAACAAAAGTGAAACAGTTCGTTAGTCTCATAATTAACTTAGAGTACATTATTTATATTTGATGTGCATGTTTGTGCACGCATGATGCTCTTTGTGTGGATTTTCATTATTGTAATGGGGTTTGTGTGTACAAGACTGTTTAAGTGCTTCTCATTGATCAAGTCTTCATCTCAGTAGGACTAACTGGGCTGCATAAAGTGTAATAAAACTACTTTTAACTACCTACTAAAATGTGTGTGCATGCTCTTGTGCCCTAGCTGAGTGCCTGTGTGTTTGTTTGTGTGTGCTTGTGTACCTGATATAGTCACAAGGACGTTTAGTCCCTCCAGGACGTCCATCTGCTGGAAGCGCCGTCGGTTGATCAGAGGGTAAACTTTCCCCTGACCGCTGCGATCCAACAGCATCAGACCACTCTCTGTTCCCACCAGCAGGTTCACTCCTATAGACACACACACACAGTCAGGAGAAGAACAACAACACTGACCACAGCTGAAAATAAGTTATGCAGTCTGGTCAGACAGATAACTTTATCGGGGATTTGCTGCCACCAGGTGGTGAGGACGTTTTAGAAAAACAGACAAGCTTTTTGAATATAATAGTACATTATGTACACAGTACATAAGGCATGTAGCAGACTTAAATAATCACTTGGATGGTGATGTGAAATCAAAGAGGGTGATTTCTGTTGATGTGTTAAAACTTATGACCATGATGTGACTCTAACTGCATAAAATATTTACTTATAATTGTTATTGCTATTGTGTTTCTCAAAATTAAAACATGTTTCCCATTACCCCCCCTTGCTTTCTGTCTCCGCTTGTCTTCCACACATCTACAATTCTGACCCAAAGAAACTGACAGTAATCTTGTTTTTTGTAAGTTTGTCTTTTTGTTCTTACCCCAGAGTGCAGCACACAGGATTTCAGAGTTGAACCTCTTCTTGTATTTGCGGATCTCTGGCGTGTCGCTCTGCGGGCGAGTGTTGACCGGGTTAACATTCACTACGGAGCCCTTCCGAGATGGGTCGGCCCTCAGCGCCTCTGCCAGCCGAGCGTCATTCGCGTAGCCTAAAATGTCAAAGGGAAGGGCTTAGGTAGGACGGTGTAGGATGTAGAATTTACCAGGCAGGGTGGGGGTCAGTCAAATGGTCTGCATTAGAAAGACGGCTGGATCTCCTGAATTTGCTTTTGTTAATCATGAGTACAGGATTGATAATCATAAAATTGTCTGAATTTTAAGGCTGGGAAAGTTTATTTAAAACAGAGTCTGGAAAACAAACATAATTTGACCATAATCTGAGGAAATGATTCCAGCAGCTGATCTACTCAAATCTAAAAAAGGGGGCGTGTAGTTTTAAGACAATTGTCAGTCCAAACATTCCTTCATGTTTGAGCAGTGGTTGTAGACCACTTAGTTCATGGCAGCAGAGCAGACAGATACAAACGTTTCTCATTTGTTACATACACTGGGAAACATAACAAGCTATCTGACCTCAGAATACCTCTGCAGTCTAGTATCATGGTAACTGCTTCTCTTGCTACCCAAACTTAAGATCAAAACTGATCAAATCAGTGATTAAATGCAGAACAATACTTAAGGGGTCAATGACTGGTCACCAGCTGCATCAGGTGAGGTAATGGATGAGCATACCAGAGTCCTTAAGACTGGAAAGATCTGGCCTTGATGATGGCCAATCCTCTGAGGGATGATGGGAACAGGAGGACTGCTTTGATAAGAGAGCTTTGTTTATAAATTGCAGCAGCTAATGAGCTCTACAACCTCTGTGAGGCGGAGAGTCCATGCTAACAAACTGCATTTTGTTTGGTTTTGAACTTTTCACTGAAGGTTTTCACACACTCAGGATCTTTACTTCCGTTCCCTCCAGAGGAATATTTTTTTGAGTTTTGTTCATTGGTCACAGCTGCATATTATGTGATTGAAAACTGAATTATAGCAACAAAAAATGTGTAGGTAAAGAAAGTAAATGTCAACCCCAAATGTCCCAGTTAGGGTTGACAGAATGTGTCATTTCTGCCGCTAGGGGTATCTCACATAAAACAATAACAAAAGACTAGTTTGACGACATTGTAGTGACCCCATTGACAGGCGACCAAATGAAATGCACCATTAACTTAAATAAAATGATGGATTTCGCTGGGTTTGAATGTTGTTGGAAACATTTGGTTACAATGGTTATACATTAACAAAATATGTAACATATATTTGCAGGGAATTGGGGTACGGGACTTACCAACGTTGTTAAGGGCGCTGCCGGTAGATGGAGATACTTGGAGGAGTCGTGGGTCGATGAATGGAGTGAAGGAGGAAGAAGACTTGTGTTTCTGCATGTTGTTACTAGACTGGCTCTACAGAGGGATAAAGTAAGACTTAGTGCACACAGAATAACAGACTTTGAATGTGTTATTTTTGAAAGATCTAAATGATTTTTGCACCATTAGATGCCTACAGATAACGGTTAATGTAAACAATTAACAAGACAATGCAGTCATACAAGCAGGCAAACTAAGGTGTTTATATATGTGCTGCATGCAAATACAATGGGCATTCAATCAAAGGGTAAAATTATAAATACTGAGGAAAAAGGCAAATACAATGGTGGAGGGTAAAACATATGGAGTGCTGCTGACAAAAAGAACAAAAGGGGAAACAAAAATGCAGTTTTAAAAAATTCCCATGGGAAACATACTTGCCATTGTGCTCCTAACTGCCCTGTTCGCTATGATCTATTATCTGGGGAATGTGAGAATATGACTCGTTTGCTGAAATTATTCAAGGAATGAAATCAGATTTAGATGTTTGTAAAACTACAATGAGCCTTGGAGGAGACTTGACCAAAAATCTAGAGCAAGCTCTAAACCACAGCTAACTGGTCTGTTGTGATCAGAAAAGTCACTGTGGAGAAATGGAATTAGAGCTGTAACTTGTTCCCTGAAAGTAAATTGTATTTTATTTTTAACCAAAGTACAAAAATATGTACAGTAAACCCAATAGGATGTTCCCAGGGTAAAAAATTGTAACTCTGCTTTGTCTTGCAGTCGTACTTCCAAATGATCCCTAAAATGCAGCCTGCCACCAATACCACCATCAAGAAAGTTTGAGGGGCCATGTGGAGCTATACAAGGATCACCAGTGCCAGTGGTGACCTGCAGAGGGTGCTCTACTCAACCCAGGACATAAACATAGATGTTGGAGTTATCATCACTACCGGTCAAATGGGTCTAAACAACAGAAGTTTGAGTAGAATATAACTTTTTTTAAATACACTGAACAAAATTATAAACGCAACAACTATTTTTGCACCCATTCATCATGAGCTGAACTCAAGGATCTAAGACTTTTTCTATGTACACAAAAGACCTATTTCTCTCAAATGTTATTCACAAATCTGTCAAAATCTGTGTTAGTGAGCACTTCTCCTTTACCGAGATAATCCATTCACCTCACAGATGTGGCATATCAGGATGCTGATCAGACAGCATAGGTATTGCACAGGTGTGCCAAAACGGTTGCGTTTATAATTTTTTTTATTAAAATGAGTCTATTGGTTTTTGGGAAGGTTTTTATTTGCTGCTGCTGGTTGGGAAACTGTGAACTCACACATTCATTTGCAGCCAACTTTCCAAATTACACTAGAAATAGCACCACTAAGCGTGTGTCCATGTTGGGCCTGGGGGGACATACCTCTGTGAGGATGCTGAGCTTGTCCAGGGGACTCTGGGGGGACATGGAGGAGGGGCTGGCAAGGCTGGAGGAGGAAGGGGAGTTGGATGTGGAGGAGGAGGGGGAAGAATGGTGGCTCTGCTGGATCAGATCTGGGAGGTGGTGGATGCGGCCAGCAAAGCCGTTCCTGTCCGAGTGCTGTGTGGGGTGATGGTGGTGGTGATGATGATGGGGGCTGGGGGTGTGGGGGCCGAGGCCCGGGCCCGACACAGAGCCTGGGCTAGGGGTGAAGCCTGCAAGCAGGCCGGGGATTTGGGCTTGGCCCGGGCCAGGGCTCGGGCGCTTTTCTGTTGTCACCTGCACTCTGGAAGTAGAAAGAGGGGTAGACAACTTTGGGTCTAGATGCGTTCCTTATGAGTTCAGGGGAAGGGAAGGTGTTAGCTAGAGCAAAGGGCAAACTACAGTGGCTATTCTACAGGCAGAAAGAAAACTCTTGTTAGCAGCCAATTATAGGGTAAAACAATATGGTAAGTAATTTGTTGGTACTAGAAAAAAATCACTTTGTGGTGGTGACTGCTAATCTATCAATTTATTAAATAACTGAATAATCTAAATGTCCTAAATGGATTGAAAATGTAACAAAATCTGAATAAAGGTTTAATAATGTAATAATTGCCATTACTGAATAAGCTAGTGGTCTTTCCTTCTGTCATGGGGTTGACTGATTATTTTACATCTCTATGTGGAACTTGCATTGTGATACTTTGTGTTCTCTTCCTTCCTGCTCTCTCTCTCTCAACCCAACCAGTTTTTCCATGCCACTGGCTAAGTCCTTTCTCATGGTGGGAATTATGGGTCTCTGTAAATATTACAAAGAGTACAGTCTAGACCTGCTGTATTAATGGAAATGAATAGAAATTGAATTTAATGTAAGCATAATTAAAATCTATGAGGTTTTATAACCAACCAAAGCTATGCTTCGTCACTTTGTAACACGGAGCTTCTCTCCACCGGCCACAAAATATAGAAGAACAGAACACGATCAACAAAACATACAAAAAAAAAAAAATGGAAAAACACTTGGGTATGAATGAACAAAAGAACAGAACAACTGAAAGTGTGTGGTAAATGACTAGTTTGTCTGATTTTTTTGTTTTTGTTTCTTTTCAGCCAGTACCTGTCTGACGATCAGTGTGCTGTCTTTGCAGGGGGTTGAGCCTGCATCGCTCTCGCCTTCATCGTGAACAATCATGGTTTTCACTGACTCTGTCTCTCCATTACTCAGCCTGGAGGAACTGAAGGAGAGGAGAAGAGCTAGTCAACATATAAACTTTGTGTTTTGGCTGCAATTTACAAAATAATTACATAATGTTCCACACTGATAGAACATCAGGTAAAAGACAATCTTTATATTCTTTGTTTCAAGGTTTCATGTAAACCAACATGCAGCTCCGTTTAAGAGGAATCTTACCTCGTACATTACCTTGAACTGATGTACATCTGGTTCATGTTATAGTGTCAATACAAAGTGTACACAGTGTGGTACGTACACAGCTTTGGAGTCCTCTGGGCCAGAGGTTGACTCTTCGCCTGCCTCCTGGTCCACCTCTTCATCATCATCTTCATCAGTGGTGTCTGAGTCATCACTGGAGGATGAATAATCAGTCACCTTATTTGGGGGACGAACATCATCCACTGCACGCAGCTCCTTGGCCAGAGCCGTCAGGTCCTAAAAGTCGGGGGTGAGAAGTTAAATCTCGGTCAAAGGTAATTTCATCAACAATTTTTCTCCCTCTGTTGGAATTTTGTCCATTCTTCATTTGGGCATTTTATATATGAGTCATTCAGATTTTCAGTCAATCTTCCTTTGAAAAAACTAAAGCAGGAAAACGAAAGCTGCTGGAGAGGAAGAGCGGTTATAGAGGTACGCCAGCCAATGAGAAGCCAACGTGAGAGCAGCAAGGCCAAAAGATGAAGCGAGGAAACAGATGACTGTTGTACAGCTGATGCTCTTTGAGATGCTGTAGGTAAGGTTAGTGGATTAATTCTAATAATGAGAGAGTTATTAGAGCTGCAAAGATGGAAAGTTGTTTGTAAGGAAAAGTAAATTCTTTATTGGGGTTAGAAAAGACATGAGTTAAGATGGTCACCTGCCAGGCAGAAAGACCAGTGGAGAGAAAGCAAGTGATAAGTGCAGAAAACCCTTCAGCCAGTGAGCTCAGTCTAAAGACAAAACCACCACTTCATAAAGTCTGATCATGTCACTGTATGGTGACCAGATCACATGACAGAATCCAAAGCCAGTTTGTGATCATTCACACGTGCCAAATCATCACACACACTCCAGCTTTCAAAGAAACCCAAAACGGCATGTCATCATGTCATTATGACTACACACACACAGAGATCTAGATCTATGCCAGCTATTGAGCTACGGGACTGGCTAGTCAGCTTTGAGTCGACTCTCACCGCTGGTCTGCTAGGCCTGACCAAGTCCCTCCTCTCCTCTGGTTTTTTCCCAGCATTCTCTGGACGTTGGAGGGGTGAGCCCTCCGATTTGGAAGAGGCTGAAGGAGGTGGAGGTAAAATGGTCAGTTTATTCGAAAAAGTAAAAAAACTGGCAGATCCAAATGTGTGTGTGTTTACCGCGGACTGTTACTGTGTAACTCCTTTATAAAAGTAATATTTGCTTTATTCATATGTGTGTTTTAAGTTGGTGTTTCAGACATATTGTCCACCTCCTGCATGCTTGTGCTATGTGTGTGGACTCACAGCGAGCCCTGAACCTCTCTCCAGAGCCGCAGTGAGAGCCCGGCTGAGAGCTGGAGTTACTGGAGCTGCTGGAGGAACTGGAGCCTCCACTGCCGCTGTTACTGGTTGGTCTGGGAACCAGTTTCTCCACTCGTTCCCACAGCAGCCGAGGCTCTGCAGCGCTGTAGAGCCAACAGACACAGATGTGAGAGAAATAGCCTTTGTAGAGAAAGCAATTTTAATCTGACACAGAAACTGATAATTTAGATTCAAGATGCCAGTAGCTAATATTTTGGGCTGATGTTCAATATCTCTTTAACAGACTAATGTGTCTAAATTCCACCACCTTTTTTGTTTTGAGTAAAACAAAAACTGAAAATATGCCTTTACAATCTCATAAAGACATGCTGTGTCTCAATTTGCAGACTTCCGTACTTACAGCATAATTGTCAGTGTGACTGCATTGGTGCTCTCAAAATAACAAGTGCATCAGTAGCCGGATGGTGTAGCCTACTCATAATGGACAAAAAGTTAAGTGTGAAAGCGCTGGACACTTCTCACCCTCAATCGTCACAATCTTGTAAGTAATGCATGGGGTTTTTCCCCACAAACAGAAGTATTCGAATTGAGACACAGCCATAGACATAGAGACATAAGGGGTCCACAAAGCAACTCTAGAATACAGTACTTACTTAATATTAACACATACCAGGCTAATAACAGAATATTCAGATTTACATTAAAAAACGCCAAAAGACTTAATTATTGTTCAGAAATGGTCATTAGATTACATTTAAAGTTGAAAACAAATATGCTAAATAAGTAATAGCACAGCAAGAACAGAGTATATCTTATTCTAGAAATAGAAAAAAAATTCAGCACTGCAGGATTAGAGGAAGGGGGAGAGATGATTCAGAGAATATCATGAGAAGGCTTGTGAGAAAGTTTGGAAATAGAAAACTGTAAATGTGCGCGTGACCATACACATTGACACATAAGTAAAGAAGTATCACAAGGTTAGACAGCTAGCACTATTACATAAACCCGCCCACACAACTCTAGAGACAGAACAGACAGTGAGGACACTGAACGTACAGAAACAATCGTGCGTGTGTTCGATCCTTCTCCAAACAAAGTCATTCTTTTTCATGTCTTTATAATTACATAGTTGAAAACAGCAGCCTGGTTTCACACTGCTTCACAGCACTCAGACTCCTTTACTGAAGGCTGCAACTGACTTTCTTTTAAAAACTGACATTGTGTAGTGTCACAGTTCCTTAAATTCTCATTTGCATCAGAGCCCTAGACTGATTCAGTACCCATAAAATGTTTGTGGTCAACGTCCAGTAGCCACATTAATTATTATATTATTATATAATAATATGTATAATATAATATTACACAAATATTCTGTTCTAAAGATACAACAAATCGAAACTATTAATTAATATACATATTTAATAAGCTATTGCAAAAATACTTATTTGTATTAATTTGTATCTCCTACAGTTACCAAGATCCTAATTTCCAAAGAAACATACAATCGCACAAAACAGGGGGGCTACGTCAGTTTACCTGGCAGCGTTGCGGTGCACAGCATGGCTGCTGTGTGTGGCATTGCCTTGGTGATGAGGCGAGTCCCGCCTTGGCAACACTGGGGACCTTGATGTAGTCCTGACAGGAACCTTTTGTGATAAAGACAGTGACCAGCTCACACATGCACAGTCTGCTGTGCATGAATGTGCTTGATAGTGCAGCGAATACAGAAAACAAGCAAAGCATACTGCAGCCGATCATAAAACCTTCTGCAGTACAATCACAACAACCCTGGTTGGCACCGTTCTGCTCCATCAGAAAACATTTCAAGTAGTGGCTAACTCCTTGCACTAATTCAGCAAACAATCCATATTGAACAGAGGACCGTTAACTTATTAAATTCAATTAACTTAGCAAATTGTGTTCACCACAGACATAGTTAACAAATCAGATGAAAGTGAGCAGTCTGATAGTCCTCCTCCAACTACACATCTCGACGCCTCCCCCACCAGGTCTACCACTGAAGCAGAACTTTCACACTAGAAGTCACAGGTCACACACATAATCAATAGCTTTTCCCTTTGCGGAGTAAGTTCAGTGAAACCAGTACAGAACATTTGATAGCATCCAAAGCTCAACAACACACCACAGCAGTGCAGAACAGAAATCCCAGGCAAAGCAGCCAACGTAGTTTTAGAATTTGCAAACAGCCATTATTTTTGCTTTGTTTAGAAGGTAAGGTTAGCGACAAAATGGAAAAGATATGGGCTGATGTTAATGAAAGGTCAGTCTGTCCTTGGTAACATGCTTCTCTAGTGGTGTTTATGTTGTACTAAAAATCATGTACTTTACAGTTAACTCATGACAGGGTAGAGGTTCATTTTGGCAGCAGCTCTGCTTAGAACAGAGTTTCTTTTTCTGGTGGGCAACTTTGGCTCAGTGGACTCAATTTAGATCTTTCTGAGTTTTTTTGGATTAAGACCACATAGCTTTGCTGTTTTTCTATTCTTAGCCATAGCGTCGTGATACATTCAGGTGGAAAAAACTGTTTTCTATATGTAGAACTCTCCTCTTCTTTGCTTATTTCTCTCCTTCTACAGTCAGTGTAACTGTACCAATGGCTGGATTATTAAGAGGTCACATTATCTGATTGTTGTGGTTCATATTAACTGCAAGTTACCTCCTGATTCACGTCACAGAGTGACATAAACTTCCTCTTTCTCATGATATTCTTGTATCAGGGGAAATACAATAATAAATACATAGTACAAAATCTGATTTCCTCAGGAAACACAAGGTAGACCCTGAATCTTGGTTTTGTGGAGAGAAGTGACCTAAAGCTGCCCACTAACCTTAAAAAATATGTTAATTTAAGGGGAATTTAATTAAATCATCTGTTATTCCCCACAAGCTCTTTTCTGTATCGAAAGAAAAGAAAATCCAAAAAAGAATTCATTATTGATAGCATAAAGACTCAGGCAGAAGGCGGGAAGCTATTGAAGTAATGCACTGAACAGTTCAGGATAATGACAGTTTGACCTCTTGGGAGGACAATCTTCCCTTTTGCTCAGTTAACAGAAAATTATTTTAAAAAGTTCCTAATTACTGCTGCCAGACTACACCGGGGGTCTTTCTTCCTGTCCTTACCCTGGGCGGGACATCCTCTGAAGGGGCCGGTTCATGGGGCGAGGGCCTAGGCTGGGGGTGGGGTTGTGGGTCAGTGCGTGCAGGCGTTGTCGATGATGAGGAGGATGGTGATGAAGATGGAGGGTGATGGTGTTGGTGGGGTTCCTGGCTGTTGCGAAGGTGAAGATTTACAAAGCTAGGGGCGAGCGGCTCGCTGAAGGAGTGCGACCGCGTTACAATGGGCGGGGTTGTAACGCAGGAGTTTGAGGAGGCCACGCTGCCACTGCTCTTTAAAGCGGCCAGATGGGAACGGACCTTATAGACAACAAGAACACATTGGGGGAGCACAGGTCAGTCTGCATGCAGTGCACTCGAACAAGGACAGGCATTTCAGGGTATCTTTAGGGGTTTGTCAGATTGGAGCCATAATGGAGCCTAAAACTGGTGCTTGAGAAACCCCTCTGTAAGAGCTTCAGGAACACTAGCATGAAGCTTTAACATTAGTCCTTTTCAGACATGAAATAGGTCCTCTGTTAATATGAAGGCTTTTGTTGATTAGGTCTTCGTTATGGCTTCATTTCACCATTATGGAAACAGCCACAATGCTTTCAGATTCAAGGGTTCGAATTTATTTTCATATTTAAGCCTTAATTAAAGACCTCTGCTCTCACTAGTGAATTCACTAATAATATTTCTTTTTGTTAGAGAGCATATTATGTTGCCTTCTTTATAATGTCCAACTGTGCTCAAGAATAGAATGAGAAGACATTACGCTGTGCCTCGCATTTAATTCCTATTAGCTGACATGCTGTACCCTGTAGTGTTTTGAAGGATATTCATAAATAAAAAATCAGCCCTGCAGTTGGCATGGATAAAAATGTGGAGATAGTAATTAGATAATAGATAATAATAATTAAGTGACGTCTTCAGAAGAAGGAGGAAGACAGGCATTTAATCTTAGCATATTTAACCTTGCACTGCTGCAGCCTTTATGTTAATCTGACAGCACTCAATTCAGAAATGTTCTGTGTTGAACATGATGGAGGGTGAAAATGTTACATGTCCGAAGAATAAGGCTGTCGTTGTGACTTTTATGTTAAAGTGATTTTGGTGCTTATTGGGTCCTCTGTGCCCAGAGCTCTTCTGGTTAATATTCTAGACACCAGGTCAGATATCATTTAAACCTATCTTGAACCTGGTAGAATATAGGATCATCAGCGCTGAACATGAGAATAATGGTTAAACACTGACTTTAGATACATGCTGGATCAGCCAAACACCACAGCAGCTGATTTTTAAAGCTCAGAACCAGGACCTATCAGCTATTTTAGTGTTTGTTTAGAGGGAAAACCTGAAGACCTTTTTGGCCTTAGTGACACACAGTTAAAAGGTATGTCTCCAAATCATAACAGAGCCCCTAAAGAACCCAAGTTTTTAGCAATAGGAGGAGTGAAGGAACAAAATAAAAGCACATATACACTGTACAACACTGTCTCTGAGTTTGCACCTTTGGGGAGTAGAAAGGAGGGCAGCAGAGGACATACAAGGGGAAAGTGAGGTCTACTGTAAAACCTTTATTCCTATATATTTATGACTTATTTGGTGGGGAAAGGCAGCCTGTGCAACAAAATGTATCACGTCATACTTTTGATTTCTGGGAGTGGCACAGGGAGAACATTTTTTAAAGACAGAAACAACAAAAAGCACTAAACAGTGAAGAGAGACATGAAGCTGAATTAATCCTGAGACAAATGTGGGTCAGACTCTTATTGTTACCCATTTTAACCTTTCCCAATGTATGATTGTTAGTTACATTAAGGAAATGATCTGGTTTGGTCATTTTTCTATTAAATTTGTTGGATGCTCCAAGTAATTGATTACAATATGACAGTGATAAGGATGTAGTCTCATCATTTCGGATTCTTCACAAATCTTGAAATATTTAGTTTGGATTAAAAGTTTTAAAGAGAGGCATCTTAGTATGCGCCCTTTAAATTTTGTATCCCATCCAGTTTTTCTGACATCATCTTTAAGTGAGACTGGACATTACCGTTCCATTAATGTATGTGATAACCTCATAGTCTCGCCACTTTTGGGATCCAGCCTCACCATCAGTACCAAGCATGGAGATGATTTGTATTAACAAGGCATGAACACAGGCTGGCATGCAAACATACATGTAGGCAGAACCACATACAGGTCATACAACATGCACACGTTTATGGACTGGGACAACAAAGCTTGTGACTTGTGACACTAGATACTGCGGTCCACATGTTGTCAGGGCTTCTTTCACCCTAACCACTTGACAAGTACCTTATGAAAAAAAACCTTTAAATGCTAGTGAAGAGTCTTGTGCAATACACAGCTTAATTTATAGGCTAATGGCCAGCACCATAAGGTTTCACATCCAATTTCAATTGGGAAGACATCAAGACTGCAGGTTATTGCCACTTGAAAATTATTTCAAAGTATAGTTCTCCTTTTCATTTAATTAGCTCATGAACCCAAGTTTGATTCACTACACAGTACAATGTTAAAACACAACACTACAACTGAGCATGATGAATCGCAGCTAATGAGAGAAAACTGATTAATCCACTTTTTACATTATGGCAAATGCTTAATAACGCACCAGTGAATTACATCATCACCCCCAAGTTACAGCATCATGTTTGTACAATTTAATCTGTGCAACATATTCAAAACAGATTGACTTGTGAATCAATGAACTGTGATTATTCATGCTTAGTGGGTTGAGCCTTTCTCTTGGAAGATGACTAATGTCTGAGTCACCCAGCTGCAAATCTGGGTGCCCATGAATTATGGATTTTTTTAATCACCAGCACACAATGAGTAGGTACAGTATGTGGAGCAGAGATGTACAAACCCCCAACATACCACCAAACAATCATTGTCATGTTAACACAAACATACACACACACACACACACAACACACACACTTGGGGGGGAAAGTGACTTGAAATAATTACACATTTTGTGAAATTACTTTTGTTTGCTTTGACGATTGGGTGGACAACCTGCCAATCAAAGAGTCAATCATGGGTGATGAGTATATAATCAGGGTTGTGATCATTTCATTTTCATTGCCACAAAAGGTTGAGTAAAGGGAGACATTTTTTTTACACGAAGTACAAAAAAAATGCCATAACAAGCTCTCCTGTCTGAAAATGAACAATCTGTCTCTAGCTTCAATGTAGTTTCACAATTTACGCATTAAATTAGTTGAAATTGAATTGATTACAACCCTGAAGTTGAAAAGAGCGTAGAGTTCAACAACCGCAGTCAGTAGAATCCATTATCCAGATGAAACAACCTGCAAAAGTTGAGCTAAAGCTACAAGGAGGAAGAGCAACACAATCACTGAACACATCTCACATATTTAAAATAAAAATACTACTAATCCTTTCACACTGAAGAGCAAGAGCACAGACTGATAAATCACCTGAAACAGAGAAACCTAACGAGAGTATGATAAGAAAAAAGTATTAAAGGCAGATACACAGGCAACACCTAGAGTCAGTGGAGATGGGAAGTACTGCCACATGAAAGCCAAGTTACAAGCAAGACTGATTTTCTGTTTTCCCAATAAACTGGCATTCTGGAGATACATGGTTTTCATTTCACTTGATACCACGCAGTGAATGCTGCAAAGTGAATGATAGCACCATAAATCCACTCAGTGTTAGCAAGGCTAGTCCTGGTGGGAAATGAGCCTCCACACTCTGGCAGCATACTGTAAGGCTGACAGCATCCTCTAAACAAAATCAAATTTGGACCCGTCACATAGGAAATATGGCAGGTCTACAAACCCAAAGGTTTGGAGGTTACTTAAGTTGACTGCCACAGTGTGTGCAGCCTGGCCAGCCAAACTTGAGTTTTAAGAGAGATTTACTTGTTTGCCTCACTCTGATAATTGCAATTGCAACTCAAATCAGGTGCCGAGTCATCAAGAAAGAAAAATAGCTATAATAAAGTACCAAATATACATACATTGTTTTGTAACTTTCATCATATAAAACTGTCATTTCGATAACTCAAACTGTCAAAATTGTAAGTCTGTTGGGATGCCTGATGCTCTGTAAGCAAACCTGTTCAGATCTGATGATGCCAGCCCAATTCAGAAAACATTCAGCACTTATAGCATAGACCCTTTACACTAACTATTACTCTGGAAGCTCATTTATGTCTGCATTGTCTCTTAACAGTCCCCTCTTATTACATTATAAACTGATCTACTAACAAAATAAATAAACCACAGAAAAAAGTCCCAGTCTGGACCGATCTAGATCTGTATGACTATGACTATTCTCAGCAATTACAGATGGTCAGCATTTTCTGTAGCTGCTACTAAACACGACCTGCCAGTGGAAGGTTTTTAATTTAAAAGCACAACAGGAAGGTCTGACTTTTGAAATAAAAACACAAGAGTCACTGCAGTTCCAATAGTATTGAAAGGACAGTTAAGAAAACAGCGAGTAGTCATGTCCCGATCTATTCTCTGTTGTGGACATGACAGAACTGGATTCGAATGGAGCATGCTGGTTTTTAAGTTGAGAATGTGATAAATCATATTAACGTTACTGCCAGCCATAGTGCCTCAATCTGCCCATTAAGCTACAACACAAATCCTGCAAGAGAAAAGGCACCAGCGGATTCTAACTTGTGGTGAACCACCAATTTGACACAAGCTTAAAAATGCTGCCTGTGTATAACAGCTGTGAAGAAGGAGGAATAATTTGAGAGAAGGGGGAGGATTTTGTAGACATCATGGTTACCTGTGGTTCCACAGGCCGGTGCATGGCGGGCGCCTCAGATGCCGAGTTCCCATTGGGGTAGGAAGACTCAGAGCGGGGTGGCACTGGAGGCTGCTGTGCTTTGGTCTGAGCTGATTGAGGAGAACCCTGGATGTTCTTCCGGTATCGCTCATCAGCCTAAGGAGGACACATAAAGACAAATAAATGACACACAAACAGCAGCTATAGCAACAGGTTGAGAGTACAGGTCAAAGTGTGTGAGGACACAAAGAGGAGGTTAAGTTGTTGTAAGTTGACAGAAGCCACTAGGCGCTACGATTTGTTAGTTTCCCCCTGCAGAACAGAGACGGTTTGTACTAGCAGTGGTACAAGCACATCAGAAAGTCATCTGCTGATACAGGCACACCAGCAGGAACAACAAAGCACTTCCTCGAGGGCACCTGCTAGTAGGACAACAGCACCATGACCAGCATAGAGTGTCATGCATTTTTCATGGACACTGAAAAACATTCACGATGAAAGGTTAGGACACATCCAGGACATGGATTCAGAGTCAGAACTGGCTTTCTTTGTGTGTAAAAGAGTGTTTTTTAGTCTGGAATGTCAAAAGTTAATTGTAAGCGAGACTTACACAGAACTTTCACTGAGCTATACTACAAATAAATAAAACTATCTTAGCATCTCGTTTGATTTTTTTTAAAGCACCTTCAAAAGTCTTCCTACACCATATCAGCTGAGCTCACTTGTTGGCCAATTCATGACTGGTGAATCTGATATCGATCATAATAGCCCTGTGATCACCAAGTTCATTGAAGTCACCCAGAACAAGAACCTGAGCAGTCTGACAATAAAACAGTTTAGCCAAATTATCCACTTTATTTGGCGGTAAAACTGGAAGTAAGCACACCAAAAAGTCTGTAATAATGTGATAAACAGTAAAACTGTGCATGCACACCAGTGGTTCTAGTTATAGTTATGGTTGGACCAGGAAGTCAGTCTGTGAACTGTGATGGACAGTTACAACCAACAGTCAGGGTAATAATTTTACCATTCACTTTTATTTCATTTTCCAGATAACTTTGTCCAACATGGAGGTTTGTTCCCAACAAGTCTGATTATCTGACTGTGTTTCTTTTCCTATCAGTTTTTTTCAACGTACCCACATTCTCAAATCTTAGCAGATGATTTGGTAATGACAATATTACAGACAGGAATGATGACTATGAACTATGAAAATAACATCCCACGTTGTCCTAAACCAGGATCATCCCTTAAATATGTCTAACCTACTGACTTCTGCTGAAACAGCCTGAGTAACTGTTGTTACAAACAGCAGCTGTTCCCAGTCACAGTTTCCCAAGTTCAAGCTCTAACAGGGCTGTGTTTTGTATCACCTGAAAGAGTTCGCCTTTTGGATAAAATCTGGCTTACATGTAAATTTCCTGGCAGTTTGTGGATTGCCCTACGTAGAAAACTGTAGAAAGTCCTTCGCAAAAAACTACATGCAAACAGCATTTGGATTGAGTGTGTGTCTTTTCTTTTCTTCTCCCACCAGGTGCTAAATGGCAGCAGCAGGAGGCAAAAAAGAGAGAGACAGGGAGTCCCACTGAGGACTAATGAGGTGGCTCATGATGACAGTAACTTCATTATTATGGTGATAAAGACAACAGTGAGGCTAATTAGAGGAGCAGTAGTGCCCTCACTGAGGTGTTTTCTAAAAGAAGCTCAGAAGGGGAGGAGATAAGTTGGACAAAATGTTTTGTCAACATTTTTGATCTATTAGCCAAAAATGAATCAGATCTGAAAAGTGATCATCCTCAATATGTTGTTGAATTTGAGTGTGCCGTACCTTTATGTTCTACTTTCAGAACATGAAAGGAGCTCAAAATAGATTATGTAGCTATGACATGCATAAATCCATTTACATGTTTTCTTAAAAATAAATATCAGTCTTAGAAAACCTCCAGTGGCATTGTCTGTTTATCAGCATGAGATTACAGGCATGAGAAGAATGTGTTGAAGGAGTTTATTTGGCAATTTGTAGACGTAGCAACATTATTTTTCTTTAGATTCCTTTAAGAATTGCTTGTTTGCTTCATCTGTTAATGATTTATTAATAGTTCTTGCTTTCCTAGCCAATTACCAAGAAAGTGTTTGGTATTTGTAGTTAACTGTAATAATAATAATAATAAGTTAATAACTCAGTTAACAGACTTAAAAGAGATGTGTTCCAGTCAGAATTCACGTTCGGTTGTGACAGATGTGTTGTGATTTCAATTAACTGAATGTACTGCTCAGAAATTTAATTAAGCTCAAATGCAGCACAAGTTTACAAAGTAAACTTTCCTTGTGTATATTTTGACTTAGACATCAATTCTAAAAACAGCCTGTATAGGAATTGTATTATCAACAATTCATATTGGCGTATCTTGGGATGAACTGAGCATGTGTGTGGCTTCTTTCTTACTTTGCTGTATTTCAATGATTAAATTAAATAAATCTACATTCAGCATCATTGTAGTAGAATTTCTGTTAAGGGATCAAGAAGGCTTTCGGCTGTTAGTTCACAGTCATTGAAATATATTTGCATCATGGATCCGTTTAATTACTTGTGTTAGGGCCATTAGTATATTCTACTCACTTATAGCTTATCTACAAAGCGTCCCCACATCCCACACCAGCAGCTAGCCATCACCATGTACACATTGCACACCCAAAGCAGTGGGAGTGAGTACACACAAGCAAAGAAAGCATTCTACAGCAGTCAGTGTGACGGCAAAGAGCTGCGAGGGTTCACCTCTCTGACTGGCTCAGAGTCAGGGGCGGGGCCATGGAGGTCAGCAACAGGTAGCTTGGGTTCTGTAGTTTTCTCCAGACTGTGATTTTGACTGGACCTTGTCTTTTCAGAGTCAGTGCTCTGCGGTTGTTTTGTTATATCCGGTTCAGGGCAGAGCGTGGGCTTTACCCTGTCGTGTTCGAGGTTCTGTTGGGGTTTGGTGCTCTGTTGCTGGGCTGTTTTGCTACTATCCGGGTTCTGGATTTGCTGGAGAGACAGCAGGTAGGCCTGCTCCTGCTGCAGCTGTCTCTGGAGCTTCTGGGCTTGGCGCTGCTCCTCAAGCTCCCGCCATTTATACTCCTGAGTCAAGAAGGGTCAAGTTGAACCAAAACCTCTGACAGAATGATGTTGGCCAAGATGTACCATCTCCACAACACTTTGATTTTCTTACTTTATTCTTTAGGGGCCCATTTAGAGGACATCTCAGCAACTTTAATTCCTTTTGGGATCCCCAAACATTTGTACCTACTGGCAATTTATAATCTCAGGTCCACCTGAGAGAACTGCATTAGGGAAGCTACAAGTAAACATGTTCTTCTGTTCCACAATGCAGCTTATTTTCCAAACCAAATCAAACCCAATAGAGGGTCTTGTTTTTTTAAATGTTATAAAATGTGTAAGGTTTAACAAACTAAAGGAACAGCAAGCCTGAGGGGAAATTATCTGACTGCATATCTGTTATCGCAGTTAACTGCTAGTCAAAAGTAATTAAACCACTATTTAAACAGTAATGTTTTGATTCTTGATACCCATTGCCAAAAGCTGCATCTAAAATAGCAAGAGGTTGTTAAATGAGATGTTTTAGGTTTATTCTTGTATATTTGGATAAAGCAAGTGTTTGAGTACTTTCAATGAGCTCTAACAGTATCCAAGTATGAAAGCCAATCATGACATAAAGGAAACTTATTTTTTCATTCTAAAGTTTACAAATAGTGACTGTGCAGGAACTGAGGAGTGCAGCCAGTGATAGAGTGATGGTGTGACGCCTGGAAGTGGGGATATGAGTGGTCATATCCTTTCATTATCTGAGTATCCTCTGTAACCCCCTAGAGGATTTTAACACTTTAAAAATGAAAAACATGAAGTCATACAAACCCCTTCAAATAACCCAGCTCCTCTCCTGCACAAGACCTGGAACATCTGGAATAAAAACAGGGGAAACCCTCTCTTCCCATAGGATGACTAGTTTCCTGGTAATGCAGCACCATCACTAAGGGCCCTGTAAACATCCCAACTTCCCCAGAAAAAACCTGAGAATACTTATTTCGGCTTGACCTCAACTGTTAATGGCTCCCCTCGGATCTACAAAAGTCATAAGTTGGTTCCAAAAACTTAATACAGTTTAGATCGGAAGACTAAATCAGGAAAGTTTGTGTAACGGAGGAATAATAAGTACCTGCATTATGAAATTTAACAACCTGGGAGTTGTGGAAACATCTAAAAAATAAACTCTTGGGAAGCAGAAACTGATGGAAAAAACGTTAAGGAAATATTGCAGATTTAAAGGAGGGGTGGTGGAAGAAACCATTTGATGAAAGATAGAAGGAACAAGTGGAGAAAAGGGGCCTATTCTCAAAATTGTGTCTGTAAAATGTTAGGAGTAAAAAATTCACTCAAATATAAATGTGATCCCGGGTTTAGACAGAACAGCCAAACACTCACCAGAAGCATGGCTTGTTCATGCAGCAGCTGCTGCTGCAGGATCTCCAGGTGCCTCTGCTCCTCCTCCAACTGACGACGGATGTACTCCTGTCAAACACAGCTCCCTATTAGTTCAGTATCACAAAATAATAAAATAATTTTATTTCCACATATGTCATCTTAATTATTACTATGGTCTTCTTTGGAAGTTGAGGTTTGGAAACTGAAATAATGCTAGCCAATTTTACCAATCACTGCAATGTTTTGCAAATGCATAATACAGTTCTGAACCAATTCAAATAAAACTCCACTTGTCTTAATCCCAACAAATTCAACTTCATGTTTAATGTGATGGGAAGGACGCTGTTTCCTCTGTGAATTGTTCCTGAAATCTAAGAAAATTTTGAATTTTTTTTTAAAAGCAAAATGTTTTATATTATGACAGTTAATTGCAAAGTGACACAAAAATTGTCCCAAATGTTTGTGCAATTTTGGGGGAAAGCCATTAAATTAGAGCTACAATAAAATAAAATACACAAAAACTAAATTTAAAAAAAATATATTGAAATGCTGTACTAGCTCAAACAACTATGGTATGTGGTTGCAAAAACACAAAAATACCACTATAAACAAAAGACATTTGATTCACATTCAAAAACATGAACATATAAACATATAACATATAAATAAGAATAAAACTTCTTATTTAGTCACATGTCCATTTGTTGAACTCATTTTTAAAAGATCTGTTTTTCTCCAGTCTTTTCTCTCTCCATTATTCTGGCTTGTACCTGCTCTCGGTCAGCCCTCCTCTTTTCCTCCTCCGCCCTCCTGCGCTCTTCCTCCTCTTTGCGGCGTCGCTCCATTTCCTCGACCCGTCTCTTCTCCTCTTGCTCACGTCGGCGCTGCTCGAGCTCCTGCTGCCTCCTCATCTCGCGCTCACGCCGTTGTTGCTACAGGTGGACACAGGAAGCAAGATAACACAGAAACCTGTTAATGTCCCAGCTGGCAGTGTCCTAGTTCAGGTTTTTGTCTAGTCATATCTGACACAAAGCTCAGGTTTTCTATTCAGGGAAACCAAAAGCGGCACAAATTTCATTATTATCATCATTATTATATCGACAGCCTGGATAAGAGGTACAAAATCAGTTCCTTATTTGTGTGACCTACATGCAATTTTTATTAGAACACAACTGTGATTTCTTGTTGCTGTAAGGTGAGTCTGACATAATTCACCAAATACTTTGATGCTAACACAGCAGCTAAGCAGCATTGGTACAAACAGCAAGACACAGCATGCAAAGAAAGTCACACATACAGCACAAAGGGACATGACCCTTTTTGTGTATGCGATCTTGTCTTTGTGGAGTAACCTAAGACATTACGGATTATGGTTAACTCCATTTACAGGGTACATTGTTACAAAGTGTCATGCAAAAAAAGGATGTGAACAGACAGCTACAATAACAGACTTGTATTCATCCAAATTAATCCATTAACTTGATCTTGGTTTTGGCAAAAGAGCAACATCTCATCCCTGACTACCAGCGGAACAAACCACAGGCAAAAACAGGCCCTGATATAGATGTTGAGATAAGATGCCTAAAGTGTACATTTCATTAGACCATGGAGACAAAGGGTTATAATTACTGGTCATGTTCATGATATAACTATAGTAAATGGAATATCTGGATTTTAGAGATGTTGGTTGGACAAAACAGGTAATTTGAAGACTTTTACATTTTATAGAAAAACAATGTTTAAAAATTTATCAAGAAAATAATTTGCAGATTAACAGAATCAAATCAATCAAATCGATTTTAGGTGCAGTTCTACATTGATTTAAAACTGCTGCTAGGTTCAAAGCAGTGGGGCTTATAGACTTAATTTGAATACTGAATTCTTAGTACCAGTCCATTCAAGGGCATCTGTTCAAAACTGTCAAGGATTTTCAAGGTTATTTCATGTGTCTTAAATAGAAGCTGGCAACCCTTCAAATGTTGCAAACTATGATGTCTGTTTGTACTTTTATATGTGGTGTTTTTGGATGGACAAAGAACACATGTACAGTCTATGGCACATAGACCTGTATTTACCTGTATTGAGTGGAAGAAACATAAATAGACAGTGGATAAATAGACAGCTGAATTGACAGGACGAAGTTAAAATGTCATCCCTGCATTAAGACTTAATCATTTAGTCAGAGTAATATTTTAAGTCTGACAGGCAGTTATCTAATACTTGGCTCTCTAATCAGACAGATGAAGAAATTACACTAATTTATGTCTATCAGTGTGTTATGAAAAGCTGCAGTGAAAGCCGCTGGACATTGCAGGCTTTTGTAACAGCATCGTGACGCATCATGTTTGTACATATTCAGTGCTCACCGATCAGGATTCCACCACAGGTGGTAATCTATCAAAACAGGAGGGCACATGTACGGTTGATGGTGTTTCTCTGACGTGGGCCAGGTTTAACTGTGGCTTCTGCAGTCTGATTCATCTACAAGCACAGTCATGAATCAAACACTCAGCCTCGAGCTGCGAATGCTGTGTGAAAACACGAGCACAAATCCAACTTTCTCTCTTGCTAAAGAGGCCTTGCAACTTTAAGGTGTAGTGGATGTACATGCTGAAATTCACGGCAAACTTGCCTCATTTAATATTTTCTAATTCTATTCATTCCACTCGTTGTCAGTCCCACTTACAGAATTTAAGTCTCTCTCTCTTCCTTTGCTTCTAGAGAATTTTGTTTAGTCCACATCTGTCCAAATTTATAATCATCTCTTTGCAAACATCCTCCCCTCTCCACTCCCCTCTCTTTTCATTCACTATACATAGTTCTCTCTCCTTTAAGAGAAGTGAGGAGGAAATGCAGCCAAGACACAGACACTAATAGAAAAGAACCACAGCTCGAGGGGATAAAGGATAATTACAGGAAGGGTTATCAAACTCGTCCTCTGGGGACGCCAATTATTTTTTCTTCCCCTGCTGCAGCCTAAAATTGATTTTGGAATCTATAATGTAAAATTATCAAGCAAAAATCTAACCATTAGCCTTAAAGTCAAAAGTCTTTAATCCTATTACACAGAGATAATGTACAGGCATGTAAACTGCACCTGACAAACCGGCTTTTCACACTATCAGTAGCTGCACAAACAACTTGAGACCAGACTTTAGTCAAATTCCAAAGTCTGTTACCAAAGCATGCATTTTGCAGTCAGTGACAAATCTACTGCAGAAATAGTTTCTCTAAGACTGTGGAGGATTAACCAGAGTAACTGGGAGATTGATTCTGGACAGAGATGTGCTGTTGACCACTTGAAACTAAATTTTATTGACCTCTGGTATATCTTCTAGTGTATTAGGATGCAGACCGAAACCTCAGACGAATATCTCAAAATATAGACAAATAAAACCAAAACTATCTGCATATCACTACAAATGCAAATCTTCTTAGATGTGAACAGAGGAAAAAGCTTGATGAAATCTAAGTCTTTGGCCTAAAATGTGTCTGTTTGGATTAGGTGCTGCATCTGATCATTAATCTGTGATTTCTTTTTTTCAATTAAACAATTAATCATTTGTTTTATAAATATTATTATTATTACATATTTTTTATAAATCCCAGAGCACCAATGTAACATCTTTAATTAATTGTTTTGTCTGTCCAACACTGCAAAATATGTCCAAAAGCTAATTGTTTCAACACTCGCTGACATGACTGTTTGTGGTGTGATGTAATTTTAGGCATTGGTGATTTACTGAAAAGTGGTATCGTACATACATGCATGTATTTATTAAGCTTTTTATTTAGCAATGTATCATACTTGTCATATATCCATATCACATGCTGTCTTCTGCGATGTATTTCTAAAAAGATGATGTCATTCACTTTCAGGGGAGAGTCTTTCCTGTTTGTTGATGGTTGCGTGTAGGAAGCTTCATAAATAACGCAGGTCCTGCTCTGCAATCGGAGTATTTTTAGTCCTATTCTAGCTTTCAGTGTTACCCCTGGGAGGGATCCTGTGATGCTTGATAAATAATATATAAACTTTAGATATTTTATGTTTTCAATTAAACACAGTCTGGTTTTAGTTGAGCTGTTTGAGGGATCACTGCTATAGATGACATTTTTCGGACCATTTTAACTGCTGAGAGGGGAAAAGGCAGCTTTACAACACTTTGGGTAGAAATACAAATGATGAGATATTGAGTTTACTTTTTTTATCAAACCAAATTATTTGGACAATCAAAGAAAAGTAAATACTGGCATCCTAATTGTCCTCTACATTTGTGCCAACTGTGTCCATACTCAATTAGGCTGGTAGACTTGTACAATGCTTGAGTAATAGTTTTAATATCAACCTCTTTTTTTCTTTCCCGAAAAAGTATTAGATGTTAGTGGTTTGATGGCCCTGCTGGATTCTGTTTCAGTGTGTAAAATTATCATAATAATGATAAGACCCAACATGTAGAGAAAGCAGCCTGCATTTGGACAGGTAGCCAGCAGCTTATAGCCACTTTTACATGCACAGTCTGACCACAGCAGACAAACAGACCACAGCAGACCATATACATGTAGTATTCATTTGACAAGTAATTGAAAAAATAAGGACTGTGCTCACCTCTTCCAGCCGTCTCCTTTGCTCTTTCTGCTGCTCTATTCGTTTCTGCCTCTCGGCCAGTAGTTGGCGCTTGTACTCCTCCTGCTCGCGGAGCTGCTGCTCCTGGAGGAGTTGTTGGCGACGCAGCGCCTCCGAGCGCTCCTTGTTCTCCTGCTGCAGGCGGATGAAGTCACGGCGTAAAGTCGACTCACCTGGCACGTTGACTATGGAGCTATATGGAGGATGAAATGAGAGGCTTTAGCTGGTGTGTAAGATGATTAAAAAGTTTAGAGAATTTTAACTTCAGGACCCAAATAAATGTAGAGTGACTTCCTGATGTTAGGATAGTGAGGATTTGGTGATAAAGTGACATCACTAACATTTTTGTTAAATACACATGCCAAATCATTGATAGCTGCTGTTGAATTTGCATTTAAAATGTTTTAAATTCTAATTTCTGTAATTGTTTTGATGAAAGTTTTGGTTAGCTTCTTGTATTAGGAGAAGTTGTCATGTTTAGCTTGTTTGTAGCGCAGTTTGACAAGACAAATATATAATGTACACAAAGAGCAAGAAGCTTTCAAATCAAACAACCAACAAATTCCTATACACTATAGTCTCATATGTGTTAATATATACAGTACTTACCTTGGCTCTCCTTCTTGCTCAGATGCTTCTTCCTCCTCTTCTTCACTGCCACTGTATTCATACTCTGTCTCATCTGAGGATAATGAGGAAAAATAATAGATAATGATGGAAATCAATGGAAATTAGTTGGATTGCTTCCTTTCCCTCTGATAAAGACACAAAATCTCTCGGTGGGACCGTTAAGAGCAGCACTGAAATCGTAGGTAACAGATCGGCGTCAGGGACTCACCCTTCTCGCCCCTCTTCTTCTTAGTTCGATCGATGTGGTCTTTGAGCTGGATGCGGACCTGCCTCTCGTTGGGCTGGTCCCGGATGAAGGGGTGTTTCAGCAGCTGCTCAGTGGGAGGTCGCTGGGTGTAATTCTTTACAAGGCAGCCCTCGATGAAGCTAAAGAACTTCTTCGACCTAGAAGTGATGTGCATAACATTACATATTCAGCTACAGGTCTGTTCATTAATATGGGAGATACTTTTCACAGAGAGGATAAAGATTAAAAAGTTAGCCCACCATTTTTTTGACTTGAGTCGAGGAGGAGGGTTTCTGGGAATGAGGAAGAGGGCTCTCATTGGATGCATGTCACACAGAGCTGGAGGAAATAAAGAAGAGAAGACAGGCGAGAGATCGGTGAGAAACAAAATTCATACATTTTAGACTAAACTTTTTGTGTAGTCATGTGACTGTTGGAATAGGAATAAACAGGTTAAATAGAAAGTTAAAAGCCAATAGTGAGTAGGAGTTTTCAGTGTAAGGAGGGGTGAAGCTGAAATGCTGTGTTGAGGTTAAAAATGTCTTATGTCATTATAAAATTGACTTTAGTATGATCACTTTAAACCAAAAGGTTTTCATTTAATAGCCTCTGTTTTACACCACTTCTTTACCACTTGTCTGTGTGAAAGTGTTGAAAGTTTGTCTTTTACTCCTTCCACTACCTGCCATCACTAAAAACTCTACAACATTTAGCTTTCTTTGCAGAAGAAAAACTGAGCTCTTTTATGGTTTTATGCAGTAACCATAATTACACCAATTTCTCAAAATTGCTATTTAATGATTCAATGTTTAAAAAATGCTCCAAAAACACCATCAGGCAACTGTGATGTCTACTTACGGGGAGCTCCCTCAGCCATCTCTATGGCCGTGATTCCACAGGACCACAAGTCACTCTGAAGGACAGAAGATAAGATTAGTTAAATAATAAGTTTGCACATTTGGGTGCATGTTTCTCTCATTTCTCCATGCCTATTCCTACTAAGCAGTAGAAGTGTCTTATCTGAGGCAGCAGTGTTTCTCTCTCAGCAGTGGGTATATGTTGTTACCCTCCAGAAATGTAGAAATTTCAGTTTGTGCAAGAACAGACTTGGAGAATGTTGATCTCTGATCCCAAACAGTGGTTTCTAACACTGCTATTTTACAGCAATTTTAGATTCCAGAGACAGTCCTGTCTTAGTTAGTCTGGATTATTCACAAACTACTTACTGCACAGGGTGTGTCTGCCACAAACCAGAGATCTTGAAACCAGTGTGTGAAAATGTGTTTTTGTTATCTGGTTGCACTGAACTTTTAAATATGTACAGGTACCTATGGTAGAGGCCTCAAATACAGGCAGTGTCACAAAATTGGTATCTACCATAAAGATTAAAAACATTAAATGTTTTATGTTTTTATTCATAGCTAACACACCCAAATGCAAATTTCCAAAACTGTCTGGGTCGACTTTGTCACTTTCACTGTGTCACTTTGATAAGTTAGAGTGTAATCATACAGCCCTGCCCCTGACACACTGTAAAACAGCCAATCCAGTTTCTGTGTAGTTCAGATCCAGATCCATTTCCTTACCCTATAGTCGTAGGTAGCATCTGGGTTTTCATCACAAGCGATGACTTCTGGAGCCATCCAATAAGGCGTCCCGATGAAGGTGTTCCTTCGACCTACCGTCCGGTCCAGCTGAGCACTCACACCAAAGTCCACTGGGAAATAGGATGTAAACATCAGTTATTAGTGGTTTACACCCAATCCTATAATGTATCTGAGAGCACAAGGAGATTTTTGGACTGATGTCAGTAAATCAGTAAAATATCAAATAAAAGAATGTCCAGTACATTTGGGAACCTACTGATGGTGCACAACTTGAGGGTCACATTATAGATAACAGAGTATGAGAAACTTGAAAAATGTATTGAAACAGTTCAGATCCTGTGCGAAAGCAGAATAACTGAGGGGTTGTTCAAATGTCAGTCCCTGAACTAAATAAAAGATTCAGACTCTTGCCCTGGGAACCATGTTAATTAAAAATTTGACTCTTCCTCTTGTCATGTTGAAACCACCGCATTTAAGTCCACAGTCCCTGTTGGGTCCTGACTCAGAGTGTAAAGGTCAAGGTGCTGCTCTGTTACAAGGCTCTGTCTTGCCTCTCTTTAGTTAAAGTACAAATTGTTTTATTATGACCACCGTGGGACAAGATCACAAAGGGTAATTTAATCAAGATGAATTTAAGACCTTTTTAAAATGCAATTTTTAATACATGCTAAAGTATGAACGTATGATAGAAAACCAGTATGCAGAACTTTCCAGCACTATTTTAAAAAATCCTAATGATATAATGAATATTAACGTAAAGTGGACCTGAATAAGCAGTAGAGAATGGATGAAGTTTGAAATTATTTTTTTTCTAAAATCAGCACTTACTCGTTACTCAGATGATACAACCTTTTTTGAGAAAACTAAATGTAATGCTTTTTAGGTTTGTTGATTGATATGAGAAACGTTATATTAACTCTTCCTGGCAACAGCTACCACAGTTTCCATGACTGGGATGGGGTACCTACAGTTTCCACCTGCCAGCTGGTGCACTCGTCTCAAATCAGGTTAAAGTGTGTGCGCACACTGACAGACAGGCTGAGAGAGGCATGTGGGGACCCAAGGCCCCACATGCCTAATCACAGTTACTTTTGCTTGATGTTAATTAATACAACATAAAGAATTTATGGGCTTTCTGTGTATCAATAAATGGACATACTGCGTGAAAATGTCTGTAACAAAGAACCTAGACATTTTTCTGTGGCAGGATCATTTGCAACATGATGATCAAAAGACATTTACAGTTAAATAAATAATAAATTGAACCTGAAAATAAATAATAAATTTCTAAAGGATTTGCATTACTGTGTAAGAGCCTTTTATATATGTAATCATGTGAAACATTACAAAACAACTCTAGTAGTGAAAAAGCTGTGGCTGGAAATCGCGTGGTGCAGACTGGAATCTGGTGCTGCAGTATTTTTTCAGTGCAGTTGTCCAAATCTCAGTGCAGGCGGTGCTCCCAGTCTGCAGGCCCAGTTTGGACTCACAGTTCAATGAAAACAAAATCAAGACATACCCAGTTTGACTTCAGCATTTTCAGTCAGCAGCACGTTTTGTCCCTTGATGTCACGGTGGATGACATGATGAGCATGCAGGTGAGCTAATCCCTGCAGAGCAAAGGGGAAAAAAACATTAACATAATTAAATGCTGCTTCACAGAGCAGTTGTTGCCTTTTCCTGCAATTTATCAGCCCAATGTAACAGGAGACAAATTCAGTCTTTATAGACAAAACTTTTTTGAATTTCCTGCTGTAATACATTTGATTCTAAATAGGAAATTGGCATGTATCAAAAGGGGACTAACCCTGAGGATCTCTCGAGAGATGTAGGCGATCCAGTCCTCCTTCAGTGTGTTGCCTTTGGTGTTCTTCACCAGATCTGTAATGGAACCGGCACCGCAGAACTCCATCACCAGCTGGAGGAGAGAACAAGAGATATTGAGAAGACTGGTCATTTACACACACATACTCTCAATCATTCTGCCAGTTAGTGAGACCATCTGCAAAAAGGTGCTACACGCAGTATTGTACCATCAATAAAGCATCACCACATTCATTTTGTAGTATAACTACCTTCAACAAACAAGACAATCGCTCAGGAAACTGTCAGTCTCTGTCAGCCTGTGCTTTATTTTCCATCTTTCGATTTATTTCCCTCTTTTGGTCAGATCTGGATGGAAATATATCTGGTGTCAGCATATCATAGGAGGAGTAAAAGGCGGATGGAAAATTCCCTTCCTCCATGTTTACCCTGTGTAGGGATTGGGATGGGAGACTGGAAGCAATGGGCTGATAGGAAATGTGGTCTAATATGAAGAAACATGAGCATTAAGAAAACCACTGATGAGCACCTTCAACAGCTGATGTACATGGACTATTTATACAGTAGGTCTCTCCACTTTAGTGTAACATCCTCATCACTGTTAATGTCAATACGCTCATAGCTAAAAGGCTGCTCATTTGCAAAAATAGGCTATCAGGGCTGTTAAAAATCAATATCATGATATCAGTAAGAATATTCTTCCGATTTCCGTATAAATCACAGTATAGCAAATATATGCAAAATCACATGTAAAATAATCAAATTCATGTTTAAACATTCCCTCCAGACATGTTTTAGTACATATATAAATAAAATAAAAGCAATGTGACAGCGTGAAGCCACAACAGTAAAGGATGTAAAGGGGTCACAGAGACAGCTGTAAAAAACAAATACAGGGACGTGTTGTGGGGTGAGATCTCTCCTCTCTAGGAACAGCAGAGCTCCAGGTCATAAAACACGGTAATCCTGCCTTCAACAAACTGAGCAGCTATAAATCTCCCCTGCTGCTTTTTGTTTTTCTCTCCCTTCGCTGATCATCTCATTCCATATCGTTCCTCATTTTTCTATCTTTCGTTTTATTAATGTCCTCCGCACTGTCTTGTTTGTCTTTTCTTTGATTTGCTATGCTTTTGTCAGTGGTGGAAAGTACACTTACTCGTCTGATATCCTTGTACTTTACTTGAAGTAAGTATTTCCATTTTAAGCTACTTCTACTCCACTACATTTTACAGGGAAACATACTTTTTTACTAATTTATGTGACAGCTTTAGTTTTATTAGTTCATATTAACTCCACCGCAACCAGCTGTAACATTAAATCTTACAGTAATAATAATCCGATAATACAACATGAATATGAAACAGTAGAATTTTAATGGCAAGGGCCATTCTGCTGCCTACTTTTACTTTTGATACTTTAAGTACTTTTTGTTGCTAATACTATGTACAGTTTGAAATGCATGGCTTCTACTTGTAACAGACAATTTTTATAGTGTGTATATAGCTATTTGTTTTAAGTGAATTATCTAAATATGTCTTCCATCACTGGTTTTTGTATTGCCCCATTCTCTCTTGTCTTTTCCTTTCTTTCGCTTCCTAGATGAGGGCCAGTAGGGGCTCCAATGTTGGGGGTAAAAACAGTTACGTTGTATTGTAACTGTTACTGTTTACAAGTAATAAAGTGAGTGAACAGGTGCAAGCATATTAACTCCGTATTCAGACCCCATCAGTCCAAGAGTTTGTTGTTGCTGATCTGTAACATCTCTCTAGTGAGTGACTTTTTTGGGTGTTTCATATGTGAAAACCTAATTATTAAATAATTTAGGTGTTTGTTTTTTAATTCACACAACATATCTGTTCATTATAGTAATCTAAATATCACATTCCGAATATGTATTCTAAGATACACCAATAGTCGTGTGAATTCAAGTAAATTAAACTATTTCTTAAAAATTAAATTAACTTCTAGCAGTAATCAAACGGAAGACGTTTTGTCCAGAGGCTGGACTTGCTGCCTGGTTTAAAACCTCATGACAGATGACAGACAATAATCCACTTTTAGGAACAAACTCATTTTCAAGATTTGTGATTGTGTTCCACTTGTCTGTATTTTTCTTTGACTTTATTCTGTTGCTTGTGTATTTTAGTTTGATTGAACTATGTCAGGAATGATTGGCCGGGACTAGTTAAAGAATAATTGCTGTATTCAATTTCAGGAGAATTTAACTGATAACATGTATCAATACATTACATAAATATTGATGGTAGAAATAGCCTCACCCATAGCTGGTCGTCATGGCCCGGTGGACTTTTCTTGATGAAGGCTCCATAGTAGGTGGCTATATTTCTGTGGTGGGAGTACTTCTTCAGCATGTTGATTTCCAGCTTAATTTCCTCCTCTTCATCCTAAAAGAGAGAGAGAGACCCATCAGTGTGGAATTATTACATTCTTATTGCATGTGAGATGGCAAGGAAGCAATTATCTGAACTAATGGACTAGATCAAAACAAACGATACAAGTCTATTTTGTACTGGTCAGGTTGTTAAAGCTGGAGACACAGAGGAAGTATGGAAAAAAAATTAGCACCAGGACACTCTGACAAGTAAACAACAGTATGTAGTTTTCATGATTGGGTGACCTGGAAAGATGGTCACGCTGTGTTTTTTATTGTTTTATTCCTCTTCCATGGTTATTAATCACAAATCGGGAAAGTCTTTACAAGTCTTTTAAAACCTACAAGCATTTTTCATCTTTATTGGTTTTACACACTTGGCTTACTTTAGAGAGCTTTAAATCAAATGTCCAAATTACACACTGCACACAGAGATTTGGAAATATCAGGCCCCGTTTGGCCCGTAGGTGAAAAGGGGTTTTCTGTTCTGCCTATAAAATGCTAACAGTTTCCATTCAGACGTCTCAGACACAAGCTATAACTCCACTACACGGATTTACGCAAGCATTTTAACTGACTCGTAACTGACAGTACAACATACCAAAATACACACAGGAGTATGCACACAAAGCAGCAAAACATCTAATCATCTAATCTGCATCTAACAAAGCACATTTGAACACAAGCATACATATTCATGTTCATGTTAACTATTTAGTCAATTAATTTTTGTTTAAAATATGAAACACACTGACTTCTTCTCTGTTTCTACCTTATCACCACATGCTGTAAGACTATGACTGAACTTGTGGCGCTGTTAAAGTCCATAACATACATACACATCCAAATACACAACCGTTCTTTCACACACACTCAGATGAGTAATAAAAATGCCCAACATGCCAAACATCTTCTATTTCCAACTTCTCAAATGTGAGCATTTGTGTATTTTCTCTGCTTTATATTTAATTCAAAATGTGTATTTGTGTTTTTGGATTTTGGAAATTGTGATAGGCATTTTACTATTATCTGACATAGATTAAGTAATTATTTTATTAATCATCATGTGAAAGGACTTAATAGTTGCAGCCCTAAATATATTTTAGCCTGTGTTTACCCTGAAGGTCTACAGAGTTGTACAGCATCACCTTTTGTAGTGTAGTTCCCAAGCACAGCCACAGTATTTATTGCTGGATGTCAAGCAGCTCATTGGGAAGAGTGGTGAATGGAACTCCCCAAATTTTCCAAAATATTCAGACTTATTCCACCATGTTTTAGCAAAACGAGCCAATTATTTTTACCCTTAATCTCTATAATATTTAAAGCTTTGGCCCACCTCCCAATGGGACACTTTCAGTCATAAAGACGGTAAAGAAAATACATGAAAAAATAATAGTTAAAAGGAAAAATAAAACTCCCAGCAACCAGAGTTGGAACTTTACCCCTAAGCTGATTTCAGTCCATCTATGAATAAGACATACTGAAGGGCCAAGCAAGGAAACCCACAATGTCCAAACCAGTGTAATAAACGGATATCACTCCAAACAAACACGCAGCCTGAACTCGAAATGATAACAGAGCCAAACAAACTACCTATCTTTCTCTCTCGCCCTCTCAGGATATTACAGTACAGACTCAGACATGTGTACAGGCACAAAACAAGATCAAGCGATTACTTCTCAATCATCACAGCATCACTGAGGCCGGGTGACATTTATTTGTGAGAGATCTGCATCAGCCGAACACGTGCATCTGATCCCGCGGGCCGACGTGGGGCAGACATAACATGACATTTCCACTGTTGGTACGACTGGTCGATATCAGAATACAGACGGCTGCAGCCCGGACTCCTGAGTAAACGGAGCGGCAACCTCGTATGTCCACAACGGAAAAGCTCTGAGGAACCGGGAGGAAAACTGTTTGCCTTTTCAAATTGAAACTCGTGACCTTTTGCCATTTTTTAGTACAGATATAGCAGCTGGTTCATTTATACTTGCTTCGCTGATGTTGCACTTTGGCTCGTTTTGAGAAGAGTCCGTCGTGCTAGCAGCTCTGTAAGACCGTGCTTAAGCACAGCAGTGCTGTACAGTCGAGGCTGGTGGGTATGTCATTTTGCAGTTATTTGGTCATAAAGTATTGGACAACTTAAAATGTTATCCTGATGATGGTGCTAAAAGTCAGAAGAGCACCAAAGTTATTACAAATCACCCTAAGGAGGACATGAACGTCTCTACAAAAAGTCATGGCAATTTCAATAACGTTTCACATTTTTATCTGAACCACAAAAGTCGGCCTCACATGGAGCTCATGGGCTCAGTAGTCAATAGGATAGATCACCTGGAGAGAGACAACAAATGTCTACACAGAAACTAATGGCAATTTACCCCATAGCTTTTTCAGTCTATACCAAAGTGGTGGACCGACCAACCAACCAACAGCAATTTCAGTAAACATTACTAGCTGCGTAGGTTTTGGGGAGAAGAAAGATTAAAGATTAAAGAAGATTAAAATGTGGTCGACTAAAATGATAATTGATATCTATAATTAAACTTCTACTACTGTCTGTATTGAAAATCAAACACTGGTTTGATCAATAAGCATCAAAAAGCTTTTCCAGAAACACTACATTGTTGTGTTGTGCACTCATTTCACACCTTAAGTAGTATCCCTTCTTCAACCTTCTCTGTGTCATCTATGCTATCAACAAACACAAGCAGAAAAATAAACTGCAGGACAAAACACAATTAATGCAGCTAAAAAAAAGAAGGTCAAAGTGCTGCAGTTCATACCAAGCATATATTTACACCAATCACATGCAGTGCTCCCTGCTGAAGAGAATAACAACCCACTGTTTTAGCTGTTTTGTCCTGAAAATGCAATGAGACTAAAAACTGTTATGTAAGAAAACCACTAAAATAATGTCAAACTATAGAAGTTATATAAGGAAAGTTTTTTTTTATTCTAAGAGGCACATTAACTACAGTTTTCACTGCAACTATAAGAAATATTTCTTCATATTAATGAGTTAGTGCTGCTTGATGACTGCCAAGACTTTATCCAACCTTTATATTTATCGCTGCAGGTAGCTACCTCATTCTGTTGGCTGTCAAATTCAGTTTGGCTGTCAAAACAGTTGTTTTTTTAATTTTTTTTTTTTTTTACAGGAAATGATTGTTGTTCAATGTTGGTGCTAGCAGAAATTAAAACACTCACATCTTATCGAGCATTGCAGCTGCAGAAGCAACAGATGACAGGCAGCCAACGACTATGCTGACATTTCTGAGTCTGGTCCAGAGCTTAAAGGGCAATCCAGCCAAACTTTAGCATCTAAAGATGAAAGAATCCACTGTAAACTTCTACACATCTATAAAAACACATTACCTGCAGCACAGTTCAGCTCAGCTCAGTTTCACTATCTCTGAAATACAGAACACCCAGTCAAACTGATTTTTGGTGACTGACAACTGAACTCATCTACGATTATTTAAATATCAGCTATTTTTATGCTGTCAGACATTTGAAGAGTGGTTTTAAATGGTAGAGGTGTCACTTCGGAAATTTGCACTTTAAGCTCTTATTTCTGTGATGATAAAGTTAAACCGAGCTTGTTTTCTCATGAGATGTTTAAGCAAGCAGCAGGTTTTTTTGAGAGGACATTGCCGAGCACAGGCATATTTGTCCACCACAATAAGCTGCTTGCGTGTTATTTATTATTCTTTAATTTGGGGTGGCTGTTTGAAGAGTTCAACAGGGGTTTTGACTGTGCTTAAAGATGATGGGGGTCATTCTGTCAGCCAGCTAGTCAGCCATTCTCTTGAATCACAGTTAGTCAGCCAGCCAGTTGGTTACTGTTTCAGCCAGGCAGCCAGTCATTTAGCCAGGCAGCTAGCCAACCAGTGAGTCAGGAAGCCAACAAACCAGACTGCTAGCCGGCCATGCCTTCTGTTAATCCACTCATCAGAAGCAGAACAAGCAGTCATCCAGCTAGTCAATCAACAGGTGAGGCAGCCAATTAGTCGTTCAGTTACATTTACCTTTACTTAATAATATTTATGTGGAATTTGAGCAGGATCATGCTAAAAGATGTACAGAAAGTGAACACTCAGACAAACAGTACCTTCTATGGTCAGGAGAACATCCCATCGCCCACAAACTGTCAATCATCTGAACTTTTTTGGAACAAGTGAGCATAATTACAGATGCAGAGGACAGACTGGAGGAGGAGAAACACAGCAGGAGCGCTCTTACACATTTTTCACCAAGGGAGACGAATAAAGGTTGAAAATAAAAGCTTAAAGAGGGGAAGAGAAGAATTACTTCAAGCGACAAAACATAAGGAACATTCCATTATGTTCAGGCCAGCGCAGATTGCCTGAGACTTTTATGTGCATGTAAAAGAGACAGAGTGGTCTCAAAAGGTTACTTTAGAGTATACTGTGTATTTTTGAACAAAAAGGAAAGCAAGCCAAAACAATCGGTCATCGCTCTCAAATCACTGGGGAGAAAGAACTAAATCATGGACACAAACGAGACACTGGATTAGAAAGCAACAGCAACCTAAAAATGGGCCCTTAAGACGCTTAACCACAATGATGACCTGGGAAAAAGGTGCCAGGCAGAAAGAGACGTTGCTCTCTTGCTTCTTCTAGCAAGATGTTAACAGTGACTTTGAATACTAATTCCAAAATTATACTTTTTTGATACCTGTTGTTGGGTTTTTAATTTAACAAAATAAGTCAAGCTTCTCAAATGCATCAGTGTTGAGGTAAAGCTTGCCAAAACACAAACCACCATCCTGGACCTTTGGAATATAAATATAAAATGGTATCATCAAAACCATGATTGAAATCAGCAGATATCTGATCAAAGTGTAAGAAGAATAACACAAAGAATCTGAAAGGACTTCAACTGATGATTTGTTTTTAGATTATTCTGATAGATTATTGGTTTACCTAAACATTTTTATTTAGTCTAGTGACAAAATGCAAATCACAATTTCCCAGAAGGGGCATGTCTTGTTTTGTAGTCATGCCTCTGTCATAAGTTCCCCTATGTCTCTCTCTCTCCATCTTGTTTGTACACTGTCCATTTATTTTGGACACTTGTTGTGTCCCTCTAGTTCGTCCTAGTAGCATCACTCTGCATAACTGTCTCCTGTAATGACTTTAGTTCATGCATCCCATCATTATGAGACTTCACCTCTCTCTCTCTCTCTGTCTGTCTCTCTTTGTCTCACTTTTCCTGAACTATATATCCGCAGTTAAGTCGTTGAAAACAAGGCGCGCTGAAGCTACTCATTATCATTCCTGGGCATGAAATGGTGGAGAGACTCAGTGGCGGCCATATTGCTGCTAAAGTATTACAGCACACAATGTGAGCGGCGCTAACAGAACCGCGACCCCGGGGGAGCGGACAGCCACAAAATTGAAGCATAATGGAAAATGGAAGCTGAGTAGGAGGGAGGCTTTGGCTTCAACAAAGGCCAAGCGAGGTCGACATGTCTTTAACAGGCACCCTGGAACCTGGAGGGACTTGTTTCAGAGATTATTTTAAATACTTGCTGGATTCCAGTCATACCTGAAGAAGCTTCATGCATTGCAAATGCAAATTTAAAGTTTATTACCATTGTCATGTTGGTTGTATTATTGTGAATCTAATCTCTCAATTAGCATTATTTCACATTTCTGGTTTGTTAGGGATGAATTGTAGCATCCTAAGCAGACTATGACTTAAACCAATTAATTTCCTGGGTGAAATTAGCATTCAAATGTCACAAACCTCTCAAGATGAAAAATGTAAACACGACTAAGTAAGAATCAATAGTCTTCAATTTCAAAAAAGCTTTCCAATTACTCTATACAAGCTCACGCGCAGAAAAAGCTCAGGTTGTAATGTTAATTGCAAAGAAAACCAATTGGCAGATGGATAAATGTTGAGGTCTAATGATTGTTTTTGATTTTTTTAGTCATGCTGAAGTAAGTGTTCAATCAGAGTTAAAGGTTGAAGCTACTATGAAGCTGTCTGACTTATAGAGCCAAGCAGGTATTTTTACAAAGTTACTGTATTTTTAGTACAAAGTTCCTCTTTTCGGCAGCACCTCAGCAAGAATACATAAAGAAGGAATATTCATACTAAAGAGGCTGTAACTTTGAAAGGTATCCACTGGATTTGTCCAAAACCTCATCTTAGCTTTAGCAAAAATTTAGAATGTATTTTTGAAGTGACTGTGGATTTTGTCCCCTAGGGCTGCAGCTAACGATGATTTTAGTAATGAAGTACTAATTTCTGAAGTATGTGAGTATAATACTTCTTATTTCATGTAGGCTGCAAAGCAGTCAAAAGCTGCAATTTAATGATGTAATATGCACGTTTGTTAAATGTCTGTTACAATATATCACATCTTTAATAAAATAGAATAGATAAACTAGCTGATTACAAAAATCAAACTTATTACAATCTGACTCCACTGAATGAAGTCCACATACATGGACAGTTGTTTTTGGTATAAAAACTACATTTTACTCCAAATTTTAATTTACAAAACACAAACCTGTTAATAATCCTTACTGTACTTGTACTGCACAATTATTTTTTGTACCTTGATTAACCTCTTTGAATAAAAGTTTTTCACTGAAATGCCTGAGGCATTTAGCAGTTGGCCATCACAGTCGGCCATCTTGGATTGATGAGGTCATGAAGCAGTAAATATTTGAAAAAACAAGAGAGTAACCTGTGTTATGATGTTGCTATCAACTGAAACTGTCCTCAAATGACTTGGAGAACATAACCATGATATATTTGTGTCTATGCGCTTTTGTAATCGAATTAATCGATTTTATTGATAAATCGTACTCGTATCTCACACAGGCTCCGCCCTCTACTGGACTCTATGGGTCCAGTAGAGGGCTCCTCCAATCACACGCACGCACTTGCCCACTGAAATTTTATCGTGCATGTAGCCGACCAATAGGACGTCGCTACCGATATGTGCGTGACGTATGAATAGCAGTGTCCCTACTGCCTCAGCATCCTTTTTTCTTCAGCAAACGGCGAACTGCTCACTGAATTCACCACCTCCACGGATGGAGTCGCCACTACTAGAAAATTATCTTTGCACCCGGGCGAGGTGACCCACGTCCTGCCCGGACGAGTCCAGGCCCCCACCCCCCCGCCAGCCGACCTATGGCTGGGGAAGGGAGTGACTGGCCAAGTGACCGTTATGGAGGGAGAGAGGCCTGCTGACGCTGCCACAATCCCCCGTCTGGTGTTCAAGATCCCATTATTTTACATGTGCTGCTTGTGTAAAACTATAGTAAGGCTAGCTAGCTCACAAGCGGCTGAAGCCTGTTGCATAAACAGACACGCTGCCTTGTCGACATCTCTTTTGCAGAGCGGTCACAGCGCAGCTAGGCTAGTCCCCCATAACCGGAGAGAGACAACCAAAGTCAAGTCTCTCAGTATAGTGGCACGAAAGAGATTGCTCGCTGCTTTGGTTGTTTTCGTTTCCTCCATGAGTGGCTCGTAGTGCCTGTTGCAGGAGGCGAGGCTTTCTACCCTGCCGCTGCTTCACATGGAAGCTGTGTGCTTGAGGCTGACATCAACACTGGGTGACGTGTCAACCACAGTCATACCAGCTGTGGTGCATTCAAGGCCCGGTTGGCCTTTTCCAACTCCGACCGTGGTGTGTTCTAAGACACCACGGCCGGTTCAACCTCCCCCCCCCACCCCATTTCATCCCTCCAGTTAGGTGAGGCGGGAACGGTCGTTGGGCATTCTGGTAGAAGTGACGCAGCCTACAGTGCCCTGGCATGTACCTGTGGTCTGGGCGGCTCTGTCACAAGGGTGAGGCTTCATTTGCACAAAGGTGGTGTTGGACCAGCCTCTCCAGGTTTTTCCTCCTAAAATTGTAGAGAGGCAGACTCAGGCTGGTCTATCCGCTGAGGTCGCACAGACCATCCAAGCAGTGGGGAGTCTCCACCACGTGTTGCTGTAAAGTGGTTGGGCTTTCAGCGTTGATGCATTGAGAGGGAGACTAATCTGCCTACCTGCTCAGTGGGATCCGGAGAAGGGGCTGTCGCACTGCAGCTATCTCTCCTGTCACAGGGGTTTTGGTGACAGAACAGTCTTCACCCACTCCTTCGTGATACGCTTTCTGCAGGGTGTGAGAAGACAGCAAGCGGTGTTGCGTCTCTCTGTGCCTCAGTAGGACTTGCTGCTTGGGTTGGTGACTCTAATATCTGCACCTTATGAGCCCCTGGAGCAGTCCTCATTGAAAATGCTATCTCTTGAACAGTCCTGCGCCTTGCTCTCACCTCTGCTAAGAAGGTGAGCTGTGTGCCTGTCAGGTCACCCCAGCTGCATGCTGGTTCTTGGTGTCCACAGTGCAGCCAGATTGAGACAACACACCTCCTTTGTTCTTAAGAACATAAAGAGCATGTTCAGGTCCAGGACAATAAATCTGGATGCTTTCTACCCCCCTACCCCACTTAGGGTGCAGGGAGGTGAGAGTGCACCTGTTGTGTCAATGTGGGCTAGGCTAACGTACTATGTAGAGCACACATCCCCCATTCGATACACTGGTCAGCTGTTCGTCTGTTTCAGTCATAGTGCAGTCAGTAAAACCCTGTCCAAAAAGAGCCTGGCCAGCTGGCTTTGTGAGTGAATCTCAAAAGCCTGTGAACAGGTGGGAACAGACCCACCCTTAGCGGTGCATGCACATTCCACTCGGAAGTGTGGAAGTGTCTATGACCCTTTTCAGGGGGCTGTGTGTCAAAGAGATTTGCACAATGGCATCTTGTCCCTTACTGTGCCTGTTTGTACGTTTCTATCTCTTGGGATATGTCGGGCTCCTCGGGATCCAGCTCGCAAGTGCGACCTAGGATCTGAAAAGTGAGGATCTTGTGACTTGTGGGTGTAGAGGGGGAACATACGCTGGCAGTGCCTGACGTTTCAGTGAGAAGTCAGGGCAGTGCAGGTGTTAATGGTCAGGCCAAGCCCCTATCGGTCCAGCGCCCTTCTCAGGGGTGTCCCACCATTCTGTCACTAGGTGATGTGGTGGTAGGGGCTTTGGCTGACCTGTGGCCGACCGGGTTGGTGTGGTGGACTTTGGCTTGTCCACCCACTATACCCATAGAGTCCAGTAGAGAGCCTGTTTGAGATAGAACGAAGGTTATGATATGGTAACCCTGGTTCTATAAGCACAGGCGGAGCCCTCTACCGATGAGCCCTGCCACTCTGACACAGTCTGCTGAAGAGGCGGTCAGATGCTGAGGCAGTAGGGACACTGCTATTTATGTCACACACGTATTAGTAGCGACGACCTATTGGTCGGCTACATGCACGATAAAATTTCAGTGGGCAAGTGCATGCGTGTGATTGGAGGAGGTAGTACCCATAGAGAGGGCTCTATGGATACTAGAGATTTTTTTAGAGATTTAGATTTAGATTTAGAGGTTTTTTTATGGGTATAGAGATTTTAAGTTATGTTGTATTGTAATAAAAATCATCATTTAAAAAATAAATGTTTCCACTGAAATGTCCAATTAAAGTTCCAAGCATTATAGCAATGTGCTCTAGCCTTGTTCTTCTCTTGACAAATGCTTGGCTGATGTTCACAACTTTGTTGTCAGCTTTGTAGTATTAAAGCTACTCGGTCAATAAAAGACCTTCATTACTGAAAAGCTAATTGATTCAGAAAATAGCGGCACTACCACCAAGCTACTGAGAAACGTAGTTAAACTAGCAACAGCGCTACTTGTAGCGACGCTACTGACCAACACTGTGTATGTCCTCCTTATAATAAGGATTTGTGTTATGCAGTAATCCAAAGGTAATGTAACTAGTATTGTAACTAGTTGCTTTCAGCAGTGAGTAATCTAGTAAAGTAAGGCATTACTTTTTTTTAAAAAGTAATAATGTGTAATTCATTACCTTTTTGAGTACCTACCCCAATAATGATAATAACATATCATACATCAAAGTTATCACAATTTCTCCTGAGTTGAAAGTGAATGTCTGTACCAGATTTTGTGCTGATATTTTATATATTTCACTGCGTAAGAGAAAACTTTTAACTGTCTCTGGGGACGGTGAATATGCGGATCAAATTGAATTGCTATCCATCCAATGGACTGACCAACTGAATGACACAGCAATTTCTACAAACGTGCAACTGCTTAGATTAAAATTTTGTTGAACAACACTTTGAGGATAGAGGCCCAAAATAGAGATACAAAACACAGTAGTGGTCAATGTGATGTATATGCATTTGTTTTTCGACATGGCTGGACAGTTTAAGCACATTTTTCTTTTATTGTTCAAAACAAACATACAATTCCACGCCTTCAACACCTTCCCACTTTGCACTTTCACACCTTCTGAATGGACAGAGAGCTGAGGGAGGGGGTGGGAGGTGAGAGAGAGAGTTGATTTGCTTTAAGTGTCTAGCTTGGTTCGTGTGCAAAATTCACAGAAAGAAAGAAGAATAACAAGTGAGAAAAGATGGTGAGAAAAGCAATTCATTCCCCAGTGGAAAAGAAAGGTAGAGATAAGATGCTTGCTGTGAAGTTTTTCCACTAATCAAGATCGATTTTTTCCCTCTTTAGTCCCACTGGATTCTATCAAGTCAACAGCAGCAGTGAGAGACTCCGAATGCAGACCGGCTGCAGCAACATTTCTCTCTCTGTTTCTCTGCTTTTCTCTCCGTTTTCCTTTCAGGGACGAGGATGACTTCACTCACTATGTCTACTCTTCGACTGTCTCTCTCCTTCCCCACCAAACACAGGCGTGGCGACTGAAGGAAAGATGGCGAATGATGGAAACGAGAAGAATACAAACAGTGAATTTGCCATAAAAGGGGAAGAGAATAGGAGAAAACAGAATGAAGAATCTGGATGAACGCAACAAAAAAAGTATATAATGGAGGGAGGTGATGGATGGACAAAAGAGAAGAGAGGCAGCGAACGGATGTGAGCAATGGAGGTGAAGAGACAAGCAGGCGAGCAGCGACAGCCCCTCCCATAATCCCACTGCACTTCAGCTGAACCTTCTCAAAAGGAGGAAAGGAAAAAAAAAATCTCTCACTGATTTCTTCCCCTTGTTTAAGCTCCCTGTCTAAGGTTTCACTCGCTTGGTTTCTCCCTTTCCATCTTCTTCTCTTACCGCCCTAATTGTTATTCAGTTAGCTGAACACACCACATGTTCTTTTTTGTGTGTGTGTGGGGGGGTATCAGATGTTAATTATAAATATGGCATAGATGAACGCTCCTAACAGAGGAAACTTTAGGCGTTGGCACAGAACACTTCCGCAGTCACGAAAATCTTAACCATAAAGAGCTGTTTGCCGATACTTTGGCAGCATAAAGACTGTCACAAACCAGACTGCTGGTGTATAGTATACTGTAACAAGACGGAATAGCACAAACTTCAGTTATCATCTGAAACACTAACATCACAATAAAGCATGCAGAGGTGAAGCGCTTACACAAAACACCTGCAATTAGAACTATGCCCTGGAATAAGCATCGTTTCAGCTCTGTACAAAAAAAATAAAAAGGTATTTGAACGCAGTTGTATGACCCTCTGCACATCTTCTGGTTTTATACTGTAAAAGACATAGTATATACTCAGATGAAGGTATTGCTGTTCCCTTATTTAGCTGCAAACACTTATTATTATCATAGATTTATACTTAAACGATTTAAGATTATAGGGTTTTTTTGTAAGGTTTTTGATTGTTACTCACTTTACCTTCTACTAGGGAATTTTAAGCATAAAATCAACAGAGTATTTAATTTTAGCAGAAATCCTGAATTGATTTTCATTGTTTATATCAATATTAAGTGATAAAAATATTTCTATGACCATAAGGCCCTACACACTGATTGTCACTCGTCATCCTCTCTCTTCCTCCCCCTCCTCAGCCTCTCTCTCCCTCTCTGTGTATGGAACAGGAAGTTGTATGTGGGTCAGAGCACATATGCCGAGACGTGCACAGGGAGTAGAGAGCGGACATGCACACATAAACACACATAGGAAAGGAGACGTATAGCTTTTGCATGTGTGACACGTGAGTTTATAAAAGCTCCAGTGGTTTCCTTCATATGTCTCTCTCTCACACACACACACACACACACACACAAATGTTACATTGGATTGGTGTGTATGTGTGCATGTGAAAATCCCAAGCTTTTCCAATGCAAACAACTTCCTCTGCTCAACTGTCACTCTTGGCAAACATCCAGACAAAAACGGAGTGTTTATTTTAGAGAACGGCTGAGCCATGTGGAAAAAGACCACTCTAAACATTTTAGAGGGGTAAAGAAAAAAACGACAAGTCTTGAATGTTCCCTACATGTGTATTTCTCTATAGTCATTCACCTCGTATGGATACATAAACATATTCCCTTTAATCTCCACAGTGGGAAGTGGAGATTTGTGCCTGCAGGCCACACTGAGGTACACTTCTCAATATTTCACTACAAATTAGCTTTTGAACATGAATTACCAAAATGTGTCTGGTTACCTGCCACAGTGGCAACTAAAGTAAATTAACTAGTCATGATCAGAGGAGTGCTCCGGCTTCCTTCCACCATCCAAAGACATGCAGGCTAGGTTAATTGGTGTCTCTAAATTGGTGTGGATGTGAGTGTGAGTGGTGGCCCTGTGATGGACTGGCGACCTGTCCATCCTATGCCAGCTGGGATAGGCTCCAGCCCCCCCCCGCGACCCTGTACGCAGGATAAGCGTGGGGGCTGGATGGATGATCAGAGGATAAAGCTCTGAAAGGAGAGTGAATATATTGGACTTGGACAGCGGTTGTCCAGAAACTTGACTCCACATGAAAGCTAATTTTCCTTCATATCTGCTTCATGAGTACATAAACAACTGTTAACAAATTCACCATATCAACTTCAAAAATGATGATATGTCAATGATATTGTTCACAGAATGTTTTCACTGCCCCCTAGTGGCCAAACAATCAGCTTAAGATGTATTTAAACTATTATAAGACACTAAAACCTGTCACTGAATCCCCAGTAGATACAATTAAATATCAACTGCAACTGGTCAAATTCCATTTTAAGATTAGTTAGGCCTAGCTGTCAAAATCAATGTACTGGTTGTTTAAGGGTTTTCTTTTCATTGTCACGGCATTAAGAATGTTTCATAATGGATTGATTTCCTGACAAACTCAAAATGCTGTGGTCATTCTTTCCTTTAGGGCGGTGTCAGACTGCAGTCACAGGAAAACCATGAGGGCTGTGAAAAAGGTGCAAAAGACTGCAGAGGTGGCAAATATTCAATAATCTAAAATTAAAATGCTGCCTGGGGAGGAATACAAAACTATTCAAAATATGCTGCCAATTATGCCATCAACCATTTAAAAGTGGAGTTTTTTCCAAATAAAAGTGATTCCATTAGTCTCTATTAACAATAGAACCACCTAAGGTTTCTTAAGGTCAGTTAAGAATCAAATAGTAGCACGGCAACATCAAACTCTGCTGTACTTCTATCATTTTACTTATAAAAACGTAGGTGTTAAATTTAAATGTAATGTTTTTTCCTGCATACAGTATAGAAAATTACATTTGATAGGATTTCTGAGAGGAACCAGCAGCATCTCCTTTTGTAGTGATTGGCTGTTAATATCACAGATTACCCATTTAAACAATTATTTAAGCCCCCATTGACACTTGGTTACTTCATGCGTCTTGGGTTTAATTGCATCCAAGTGGCATTCAAGACAAATTTAAATCCAATTGCTGGAGGTGGGTTGAGATGGAGACAGCAACTGGATTCTAGCCATATGTTTAAAGTGTGTAAATGCATCCATCTCTCCAAGTCAGATACATATTCTTTACTCCTCCAAGAGTGTAACTGTGTCAGTGAGCAGTCAGTGGAAATATCCACTCACTGTCTGATTTTCTTAATGCATCTATAACCTGTCTCCTCTGTCCTCCTAATAACAGCAGCTAAAATTACACTTGCCGTTGTTCTCTTTAAAGCAGCAGTGAAAAGCAGCTCCAGCAGTTTCTATACAAATACAAGCTGCACTGAGCTGCATTTATCTGATCTTTGATTTAACCAATGAATGATCTGTGCGGGTGAGAAAGCAGCGTGAGGTAGAGTCCTATCAAACATTTGTCTCATTCATAGTAGGGGTGGGAGAAATAATTGATTCTTAGATGTATCGCGATGCGGACGTGGAAGATTATTAATCGATTAACAAATTTCTAAAAATCGATTATTTAAATATTAATTGATAACGTAATGTTGACGGAACGCAAAAGGTGGAACTCCCGGACCGTCTGTGGAGCGCACACAACAGAGAGACCAGTGTGCCCCTGTATTCGTCACCACTGTGAAATGAATAACCACCCCAAAATGTCACAGAATCAATAATATCAATGCGCAAATAATTATTTTAAGTCGCACACTGCGAGCATGGTGACACTCGACACTCGGCAGCTCTCTGTGTATCCTGTGTGTGAGGCCGAGCGAGTGAGAGAGAGCGAGCAGCAGAACGTGACGGTGAAAGTTAGCCGGAGGAAAATATTAGCAGTAAGTTTCAGTCTGGTTGTAAACGTAAATGTAAATGTAAATGCTCCGTACTTATATAGCGCCTTTCTAGTCTTTTCGACCACTCAAAGCGCTTTTACACTTCTTCTGCATTCACCATTCACACACACATTCACTCACTGAGCCTAAGTGCTCAAATAGAAACTAACATTCATACACTGGCGGAACAGTCGCCAGGGGCAATTCGAGGTTCAGTGTCTTGCCCAAGGACACTTTGACACGCAGGGGGAGCTGGGGATTGATTGCTGTGGCTCTACCTCTTGAGCCACAGCCGCCCGTGCAGTGTAGTGTCACTGTGTGTCCGTTAATAAAAGTCTGTAGTTTCCCCAACGGCTGGATTAGTGAAGGCTGTTAGCGCTAGCTAACATCTCCCCTGTACAAGGGCTTTCTCTGTCCCCCACACCAGACTCCGAACTTTTGACTTTCAGCGTTACAGACCCCACTCTGGATCTCATACCCACACATATCCAAAATGCTCCCTATCAGGACACCTTCACAAATCTACTAAAACCCAGCTCTTTACCCAGGCAGTCAGTCCTGAGAGACTACTTGTTGTTCTGTCACTGTAACTGTGTGTAAAGCGTCCTTGGGTCCAGTGAAAGACCCTAAAAGGTTTTATTTATTTATGTTAGCTAAATTAGTAATGAAGTAATATTAATTATCAGCTGTATGCCATTACTAACCAACTTAGTTGTCAAAGGTTGAGAACATCAGGCACAAGCTGTGTACAGCTCTGTCCTGTATACATACTGTGCATCCTGATAATTATATTTCAGTTTTCAGAGGAGTCTGACAGCTGGTTGTTAATGAAATGAGAGACCATGGAGTTGAGGTTAATAAAGTAAATTAGGGATGCAAACTAGTCCTTTTAAGCTAATTAGGAGATGTTTCTTTTGGATTTTAATGGGCAAAATTAAATGCTAAGTAATTATCCAGGGATCCTGTATAGAAAAAATATGTTGCATCAAGATGCATAGATAATTGTTTTATAATCGAATCGCAGCCCTGAAGTATGCACATTATTGTTCTATTTGCTCTTTTGGCATCATGATCTGGGCAACATGTAAGTGTAAATGGGTCCCTACCATCCTAAGATTAGACTTTACATAGTATAAGGGTTTTAGAGACACAACTAAAACCAGCAGGGTCTTAAAAGGCAGACAGTACAATCCTCTTCAGTATAACGGATGACCCAGATTAAAAGATTTTAGGTAACAGCCTGGTAATACACTCTATAAGGCGTCTGGGCAGGAAATGGTCAAGTAACCTCAAATTTGTGTTTGTGAATATTTTCCCCATTGTCTCACTGAGTTATTCATTCAATGATGAGTAACACGAAAGGCAGGAGGGAAAGCACTAACTATCACCATGAACGTAGTGAAAAGTAGGTTTATATTGCAAGACTATCAGGACATTTGTGCATGTGTAAGCACAGGCTCCAGTTATACAGGCAGAAACAACCTTCTGGGTCCTTATTCAACTTTGTGTAAGCTGCGAGCATGCATCCATTGGCTCGAAAACATAAGCATGTGTGCACGCACACACACACACACACACACACACACACACACTCACACACACACACACACACACACCGATCTTTAATCTTTAAGGCTATTGGCTAAACTGCCCTTGGGAAATTGAAAATCTGTTGAGCTTCAGACACAAACTCTGCTTTATCCAATGAAGAAAAAAACTACTTAGAGGGTTGGAAGCCCTGTGATTATAATCCTGAAAATGATGACTATTTTTGGAGAGAAAACATTGACATGGGGGTGCAGAGTGGAGAGAGCGAGTCAGAGAAACTGCTTGTTTTGGTGTTTACTGTTATATTAAACGCTTGAGTACAGAAGTACAGATTTATAACTAAATTTGAGATCTATTCCAAGTCTACAAAAGCTGTATTTTGTGGCTGCAATGGTCTCACCTTGTGCATTTTTCATGCATCTATGCTATATCACTACGGTATTCAATTCTCTCTTCAAAGTTGCGTAAGCTTCATAGCTATGTAAAAACAAACTATTCCAAACAACTGAGTCAACAGAAGAACCATTTGCTTCATTCTCCACTATTTATGACGGACAAAATATTTAAGCTTTCAAATTTTCCACAGAATTCAACAATCCCGCAAAAGAGCAGCTGCAGTTTAGTTACGCAGTCAAAAATGTGACAATGTTCTACACTGACTGCAAAAACTGACTTTCCAATCCGCCTGGATGAACATGACTGGAAATGCTCAAAATTAAGGAGGAAAAATGAAAATATCGATGAAAGTAAAATGCTACAAAGTGCACTGGGACCTGTGTACAGACCTGGTGAATAAATCATAATGTACATGAAGCATGTGACTTAAACATGCACTGAAGCTTCTGCTATACTGAAGAGACTAAAAACAGCAGCAGGCATACACCTGGTTAAGACACCTTAACCTCTTTAAAATGAACTCAAGAAAACATAAATGCCATATATTTCATTTTCCTCCCATTCAGGTTTGACTGCTGCTCTTTTAATTACATACTTTAGTTGTGTCCTCTTCTTCTGAAGTTGCTTAATAACAACCAATCTTGATGCGCTCAACTGCTAATACTAAAATTTGCACTAAAGTTGGATGGAACTCTAGTTAATTAACTAAATATTACAAGTATACATCAAGTGGTGTTTACTGACCTCGGTGACGTCCATGACTTTGATGGCCGCCAATTGTCCCGTCTTGACATGTCGACCCTGGAGAGAAAAACAGAGGAGAGATAAGGAAAAGGTACATTTTTGTTCCCCATGCAGCATCGTCATATTCGTCTGCATCATAGTCATTCACCAATCTAAAGGACTACTGTGCAAGTACGAATAGCTTTTTCATTGGACAATAAAGAGCACAATATGACAAGGATATTTTTCAGTGTTAGTGAAAGAAGCCAATTTTCAGCCCAAACAGCTTGAACAAATGAACAAGGTACAGTACACAGCAACAATGAACAAAAACCCTGCTGTTAAAGCCCATTTTCACTCCACAACGTGGCCAGAATGCTTCAGTTACCTCTGCGGGTTAACAACATTAGCTCAAATGTTTTCACAGATGGAAAACTGGAGAGGACGGACCAACAGACAGAGAAAGAAAGTGTGAGTCTGTACAATCCTTTAGGTCTGCATCATATTTGTAACCTATGTGTGTCTGAACTGCCACATGATCAGGTTTCCTTTTTGTGAACCAGGACTGCGACACCTGAACCACCGGCCCTGATCCTGAATGAGCAGTCCACAGTTTGAGTGATGAGGGATTAACGCAGTTTGGTTTAGCCAAAGGGGACATGTGTGTGTGCGCGTGTGTGTGTGGAGGTCAAGGCTGATTGAGAGAGCAAAATGGAAAGATGACAAAGAAACAAATCTCTGCTGGTGCCTAACTGTGGGAACTATGGGAACAGAAAGGTAAATGAGATCAGGTATAAAAAAAATAAAAAAACAAGAGAATGAAACAAACTAAAGACCAAACTCGTGATTCAACAAAAAGACAGAGAATTAAAGCAGTACTAAAGATGATGGAAGAGGACACGTGACTTTTTTATACTGTTTTGCTGAAATCTCAAAATGGCAGTAGTCTGCAGCGGGAGAGGAGGTTAGGCACCGAGTGAATTTGGAGAACAGCAATTACCAAACAAAATGTAGGTGGGCTGATGTTGTGTTGAGCTATATCAGTTATAATAAACAAAGGGAGAGGAGTGAGGGAGAGGACAAACTGAAGCGAAGGGGAGAGGAAGCGAAGGATAAACAGAGCAGTTTCAGTGCAGAGAGAAGACTGAACATAACTAAGGACATTTACAAGAGGCACATTGTAATGGCCATTCATTTACAATGGCACGACTCTATTGGAGGAAATTTTGTTTTTTTTCAATAATGTGCATGCTTCAATTTTTTTTTTAAATGCATAGGACAACAATTGCCAAAAACTAGGTACCACAATGTATGCTGCAACAGTAGCATGTGAGGCAGACACAGGTGAAGGAAGCAGCCAACTAGGGCTTACTACTTGTTCAAATCTGCTCACTCAGTCTCCTTTATTCACGTTTTCATAGTTAACCTTTTAAATAATACAAAATGCTCTACATAACTTACTATTTAAGAATTTACAAGCTGAAAGCCACAAATTAATTAGTTTTACATATATATGTGAAAGGGGTTGCTGACTCACTAAAGATCACTAAAAAAAAATCACCAATTCTGTAGCTCTATGTTGCTTTTTAGCCTTTTTTGGTCACATTAAGAGCTCTCACCAACTACATTTCCAGCAGCTGTTTTCAGCAAAAACAACCACTGTACACTACCTCTAACGGCTTGTGCAGACTACACGATTTTCAGGGTCAACCGATGGCCGTGCCGTTCACACTACACAACTTGCCGTCTTGTGACGGGAGTCTTGAAATCATTGTGGCGTTCACACTACGTGACTGATCTGTGACAGGGGGTCACACACTACACGAGCTAAGAAGGACCGTCACCCGACGCTGGTATTCAAACCATGTTTTGTCAAGGAAACACACGTGAAATGTGAAACGGGAAATGACGTGAACCTACAGACAAAACAGCTGTTATTTGTTATTATAAACATACCAATTATAAAGACAAAAAATCTGTGTGAAAGAATGGATTAGCACACTCAGGTAGCAGGGAGAGAGAGCTGCCACTACAGAGAGAGCTGAGGTGAGTGAAATGTGTTTTGCGGTGAAAAAGTAGCTGCCTACTCTGCCAGCAGCCTGTTCTCATTGGCTGAATGTGAATGTTGAGTCGGCCGACTCCTCCAGATATTTGGCATGCTAGATATCTGGCAGAAATGTGTCGGGGAACTGTTTTGATGCGTCATTGAGTAGTTCACACATAACGACTGGCGACAACCGATCAACTGCTGATTTACCCCCGATCAAAGCCTGACGCTCGCCAAGCTCACCGAGTGGCAAATCGGCATAAAAATCGTGTAGTGTGAACTAGGCTTAAGGCAGACACACAAACTCAACAACTAGCTGGTGAACATGGAGCAAGGAGTTGGAGGAGACCAAAGCAGAGTGAACACTGGACGGGACAGTTAACAGTGAACCAACCTACATTTAATGATCATGTTTCTTCTTGTCTGCTGCATGTGTAAATAGGAAAGGGTTGGCTAACACATGAGAACAATTTTGCATACTTCATAAACATGGACCAAATATACCAAATCCTAGAAGTGGCCAATGTCCAGAAATGTCAGTTGGTCATTCTTGAACTGTGGAGTATTAATGGGGATGTTGTGGACTAGTGTGTTGTGTCTCCGTGGTTTTCTAGCTACAGCAGGCTAATGCAGATCGACCACCATGACACTGTCGCATCCATTTTACTGTTGCACTGCCGAGTCATCTCTTTGTAACTCATGACACATGCACATTTCTCTCATACTAATGGACACTAAAAAAAACACCCACACAAACTTACCATCACCACTGAAAGCACTCACCACTTCCATGTACACACACACACACACATCATATATGAACCCTGAGTCTGATCTCATTATCTCCATCTGAGAATTTGCATTTCTTTTTCCCAGATGGCCACAGACCTGTTTAATAAATAGCTGCCTCAAGAGAACAATAGGTAGCAGTAGCACGTGTGTGTGTGTGTGTGTGTGTGTGTGTGTGTGTGTGTGTGTGTGTGTGTGTGTGTGTGTGTGTGTGTGTGTGTGTGTGTGGAGGTAGGCTACCAACTGACTTTGCAGTTTTGTAAAGGCTTAAGAGTGTGTGTTGACTGAATTGATTCAGTCACACACACTACAAACACCACACATTTAACACAAAAGACAAACAGGCACTCAAGTAGAAACACAACAAAGATTTGTGTGTGTGTGTGTGTGTGTGTCTGTGTGAAAGGTGACCTCAGCACGCAGACTGTAATAATTACAGCAGAATAACCCCCCCTCCAACCACCAACACACACGCATAACGGTTAAAAGATGACATCATCTCCTTCTCTGGTTCCTTTGTTCAGAAACGAGACACACACACACACCTGGCCAAGATCTACACATTCAAGAAAAGGAAAAAGACGGAAGGACTGTCCATCAGTCTTTCAGAACAGCAGAAATGATTCAGCTGCTGTAGCTTTTGGTTATTTTCTACAACCTGGGTTTTATTTTCAATGTTTTGACCATCCTTCCTATCAATTATGATATTTCAGTTTCCTAACTAAGTTAATTGCTTAGATCTGGGGAGCAACAGCATAACAACATCACCCAATGTCCAACAGCGTGCAAACTTGAGCGGTCAAACAGGTTGTAAACCAACCCCCAGTTCCAAACTGATTTGGAAGAGAAACTAGGGCAAATGAGATTTTGCAGACTGATTCCCCTGTTCAACTTAGACCTCCTGCACTCATGACAGTGCTGCATGTAGTTTTTCTGTGCAAGGAATGATTTTTACCAGTATTTAAGGTGCAGATCCATTTCTCCATTAAATGTTAAATTCAAGTGCCTTGAAGTGTTGTGAAGATGCCGTTGTATCCTCAGATACATTAATTTTTACAGATATTTAAGCAATATCTGCAAGTTTTCACCACATTGGAGTTTAAGATAGTTATTCTCTTATTGGACAATAAAGCATCTAAATAACGAGGATTAGGTTCCCATTCACACTATTGAAGACATTTACCTTCCCCCATTACATTTTGGTGCTCAAATTTGTCACAAAGACGTGACAAATCCAAACTTCAGTAAACTATTTTGTAAACAGCAGCAAGTCAGTAGTGATGGCTGAATCCCTTCACATCTTCCACAGGCATTATCCAGGGGAAATTAAGTTCTTCACTGAAGCTACATTACATAATTTTTAGGAGTTAAATAAATAAAAATTGGAAAAGTTGCTGTAGTTCTTTTAAACTCATATTTCCTACTGGAAGAACAGAAGATCTAACAGATTTAAAACTTAGATAAATCCATCATTTGACTTTTTTGAACCCCTTATACAACCACAAATGTAAATAATGAAGTTATTGAAACTTTCTGTCGACACCTCCCAGCTGACTCCACACTCCATTCAAACGTGACATAATCCTTCTATCATCCGACTCTCCCATGACTAGCACCATGATCTATCTCCGCTGTGCTTGGTCAAGTCTCTATGTGGGATGTTTGGACCAGAGTTTTCTTTAATAGCGTATAAGCCTGGAGGCCCGTGGAGGTGAGAGGCCATCCGTGTTGGTTTCAGTGCAGAGTTTCAGGGCTCACATGGTCTCAAAACATTTTTCAAACACCCTAAAGGCAAGTTAGTAATTGTGGAAGAAGCTTTGCTTGACACCATGTCTGAGATAACAATACACCCTTGATTTTAGCTCCTGTGGATTTTTTAAGCTGTTTTCCTTAATAGAATATATTTTGTAATGCTATTGTGTATCTTCTTTAAAACCAAATCCAAATTTATAGAGACTGAATGATTGCCTCAGAACTATTTTCTTGTCTCTTAAATATTTTAGTCAATAACGCTTCAGTACAGCACAGGAAGAGATACCTTCCTGATAGCTTTACTTGTAACAGTTACTTTAGCCGCTAACTACTGCTTTGGACAACTGGGAGCACCCAGCTTGGGCAGAGTCGGCTGCTAACGGCAGCTACAGTTAGCAGTAGCTAGTGGTTGCTGTAGCCTTAGCAACAAATAAAGCTATCAGGAAACTTGAGAGAGTTGAGGCAGAGCAGCCTGGAGGACATGAGAGTGAAAATATTTGACTAACGGCATGTTTGCACATACATTTACTGAAACACTGAGCAAGAGAAAAACAAAGAAGGTAGTTTTTGCTTATAGTATGGGCGTCTTGAGACACACCGAGGAACATATTTATGTTGAAAAGACATGAAAAAGTGCATTTTGCATAATATGGGAACTTTAAGAAGCTGGAACCAGAGCTTAAACATCTTTGCTTGATAAATGATTGAAATTAATAAGCAACTATTGTTGCCGTATAATTTTTTGGTAGAGTCATTTTAAATGTTTTCCAAGTTGACGTGACTTCATCCTATTAGAGCTGGATGTGAGAAGTTGAAATATATAAAACATGTACATGAACTTACATTTGTAAAGTCAAGTTTTGGGCCAAATGCAGAACCCAGGACAAATGCTCAGTCAGCAGACTGACGAGGAGCTCTGAGCTCGAAAAGGTCACGTGTGTAGGTGCTGATGAATTGATTCACTCTGGGAGTGCTTTGGATTTAGGGCTTCACTGACTCACCCGTTTCCTCCCCGGCAGCCAACAGTCACTCTAATCAGCCAGTGTTGGCCAACACTGCCCGGTGATGTCATTGGCTTTTACATTCAAACTTATTATCAGCTGCTGACTGCAGATTTTTCTTTAGCTGGGCTGACCAGACATCGCCATAAAGATGAACGAATTCTAATACAGAGTGTTAAGGTACAGTGTCTGATAATTACTATCTAATAAATACGGTAATAGGCTATAACTGCAGAGGGGGACATTAACCAGTGGCCACATTTGCGATCAGTGATAATATGATAATGCTGTGTTTGTAGCTAGTTCATTTTTTTGTCTTTCACCATCTGTTACCACATGCCATGAAAGTGTAAACTCTATTTACTCTAAACAAGCAGTACCAGTTTACCATTGTACTGTAAAGCAAATTTCCCTCCACATACAAATAGTGGGTCACAATTTAAAACGTAACAGAGGCCACTCCGTGATGGTCTTGTTCGTTCATGACAATTACATGCTACTGTCTCTGGTGGTGTTCTGTATTTTCAACAAATGCTTTTCAACCTCTAACCTGCTGCCCATGAGACAGTTGGAACCTGTTGTTTGTGCTGACAGTTTCAGAGACTGCTCATACCAGAGTACATTCGCAGCCGTTTGAATAAATGAAAGCAGGTAATTAAAATGACAATCAACGAGCCTAAATGAGGCCCACAGCGCACATTTAGAAAGGCTCAGTCATGTCCTCATCTTTAAAGCGTCCTTCACTCTGATCATTCCTCTCTCCAGTCTCCCATCGAGGCAGCAGACAACAATTTTAATGAGGTCCCTTACTCAAGACTACTGAGCCTTGACCCCATAGTTCATAAGGTACACCCCCCACATGATTCTTCAGCTGGTGTGACCTTTGACCTACAGCATCGACTCTAAGGGGTTGAAGGGGTGATCTGGGTTTCTCATTAAAGTGAGAGACCAAAGTTGAACCCAGATACTGATCTGTGTTCAGTTTCCTTGCAACATGTTGAATGGATCAGAGAATGGCCTCATTTGTTAAGTGTTTTGCCAGTTGGACTTGATGGTTTGTGTTTAAATAATTCATGTTAAATATAACTACTCTACAAAACTATGAAAAAACAGATCCAGGTGGTAAAACACCAGATCTAGCCTTTAATGTGCTCACACTGTGAACTGCAGGTGACAGTAACATTTTTTTGAAGATGCTATACTTGATATTTTTATACATAACTATAAAATAACAGAGTGAAAGCAGTATGCTGAACATAGAGAATTATCATCTGAATCTGTAGCTCCCCTCAGTTTTACAGAGATTTATAGTGAGCTTCAGCTCACTGTTTAACTGTCCGGCCAGCAACATCTTCAGCCGGAGTAGGCAGCTGTTTTCAGTGGAACAGACACCATTAAGAGACTAGCTGGTGAACATAGTGGACAATTTAGCAGCATAAGAGCCAGATATTTCCCTCAGGAGTTGGTAGAGACCAAAAAACAAAACTAGAAGAGAGTGAATGATGAAGACAGAGGGGCAATGACATGCAACAAAGGTCCCCCGCTGGAGTCTGTAGTGAGATGTTGCACTCACACTCCTTAACACCATTAGACATTGCATGTCCAGGTTCATTTTCTGATTTTGCTGCTGCAAAAAGTTTTCAAATTTAAATGCCATCACAGATGATCATTCAGTTAAATGAAATATTGGCCAGCAGTTTCTCACATCAACATTTATTTCATCTTACTTTTGTACTCCTACATTTTTGGTGCAGTTATTTTCCTTTCCTTTATACTGTATTTTTTTGGGCTGCTGCCAGTAAAACAAGGTCAATCTGCAGAAAGAAAGAAAGTGGGATTAGTGAAGATGAGCAGGAGGAAGGAGAGGAAGGAGACAAAGGAGAGGAAGGAGGTTCAGTATCAGAGGGTTTGAAGAGCAGGAGGAAGAATAAGTAGGGGAATAAGGGAGCTGCGCAACTCCCCCCCAAGGAAATGCCATGGGAGTGGAGTCATCCTGCACCAACACACACGAGAAGAGTTTCTCACGCATATATGTGGCATCTTAAAACAGGTCATATACAGTAAACTTTCACATTATAATCTGTTATCGGCACACCCGCATAGTTTGTGTTTAGCCTAAATTTGGACATTTGCCTGGCTGTGCGTGTGTGTGTGTGTGTGTCATGGATTCTGGGACAAGGCGTTCTTTATTGCACCCCTCTGGGGTTTGGGGCATAGACAAGGAGCCAGGTGCAAGCTTTGGTACACACACACACACTTTTACAAAACACACAGAGTCACATGCACAGATGCACAAAGAAGGACACATACATAGACTCATGCATATCTGATGGCACACACAGACAGACACACTTCCTATTTCTCCAGCTCAGCAAGTGTGAAAACAGTCTCGCTAACAAGTCTTTATTGATCGAAGCAGTGATGCATGTAGTTATAAAAATGCAGCTAATCATCACCGTAATGATGGGTTTTCACACCTCTGGGTTTTTCCACATACTGAACAAGCTGAATACACAACATAAAGATACACACACACACTCAGATAAAGAAAACATTTTAAAATGATGAGGTCCAGAGGAGGAATTCAAATATGTCTTGATGGTTTCAGATGAGCAAAAAGACAGCAGCTGCTCTGAGTTTTGTACATTCTGTGACACAACAAACACAGCAAGTAAAGCTTCACTGTTACAACCAGTTTGTAGTGTTTCCATTTCTATTCGAAAGTCACTCTAAAACACGGTTTAGTTGATGTAGTTGCAATTAATGCAGCAATTAATGATTATCTCTGCAATTCATTTATCATTTGACTGATTATTTATTCTATAAAATGTCAGAACCTAACAACCGTAACGCTGTAAACATCTTGGAATAAAACATATATAATCAGCAAATCCTCACATTTGAGAAAATAAAACCAGCAAAGGTTTGGGGATTTTTGGCTGGATAAATGACGATTACCAAAAAGTTAAATAGGCTCATCAATTAATTGACTGTTTCAGCACAATTTGGTAGTAGGGCTGCAAGTGACGCAATTTTAATAACCTAAAGTGTTTAAGTACACAGGTGATAGTGAATCATGTCCACCAAAATCTCGCAGAGACCAAAGTGATGTTTTCAAATGACTTCGAGATGGATATAGAAAAGCGGCAAATCCTCATACCAGAAAAAATGGAACCAGAGATGCTTGGTGTTTTTGCTTCACTCAAACAATTAAGTGATTAAGAAATAAAGTTGACAACAAATTTACTGCTGATCGACTAATCAACTCACTGTTTCAGCTGTAATCAAGGATTAGCAAGTAGGAGCATTTTCCCAACAACTCACTCCTTCTACCCTCTGCTATCAGCAGGCGTTTTAGCTCGGTTTGCTTTGGAAGAGACCTATACCTGTTTTAATCTGTAAAGCAATCAAACAAAATATCATCAATATATTATCAGGTGATCATACAATTGATAGCAGTGATCCACGAGTTTACAGTACATAACAATTTATTATTGAGGTATGGATTTACTGAGGATTTACATTGCTATTAAATGCATCTTTAACTGCATTTATAGAGCATAAACATTAAAAAAAGTATGTTGTATATTTTATGGTCCAAATACACAACTTTGTTACTGGCACATTTCCTCTCTTGGCTTAAAATAGTCTTCCGTTGGTTGTGAATGTGACAGGTTCATGGACATGGCCATGAAATCATTAACACAACTGCAGTACGAACACTAGCTTTCTCACGTTCAGTTGACAACTTTAGATTTCAATTTTATTATGTTGCTCCTGCAGTTACTTATTCGCTGCTGATGCATCACGGACGGTGCATGGTATAACGTGGCACCACGCAGAAGAACCAGACACATGCAAAAACACAGAGTTAAGATAAAAAGTGGTGGTGAGTCATGTTTAACTCTGATCCCTGAGGAAGACCACCGCTGCCCTTTGTTTCTTTTAAAGAGAGAGAGAACAATGGTGAGAGCACAGTGATGGCGAGTATAAATATCTTTAAGAAAAGCAAACAGTTGTAAGATTGTCATTGAGGCTTTGTGGGATTTACCGCTGACCACGACATGTGTTTGGGAAACTTAAATTAAAGTGGATTTCATATCTCCATTTGTAATTTCTGGGGTGAAAGTATGTAAATGAAGAAAATTAGAAATATTCTTCCATCCAATATAACACACAACAAACTCAAAAGCAACCAATCAAGCAAACAATCGACAGTTTGATGACATGCTGTTTTATGTAAAGATGGTTTTGTTCAAAATAAACTTTTGGGGAAATTTAAGGGAAAAGAGGTCAAGTGGTTGAGTCCAATGCACGTTTTAGGTTGAAACCTTTCTGTTCTGCTCAGTTTCTGTTGCTGCTTTGCTCTGCCTGCGTGTTCAAACAGGGAGCTTTATGTACTGTAAGTAGGCCAAGAAAACAGCCTCACTCTGGGGGAGAGAGACAGAAACAGAGAGAGACTGGTCAATTATAAATCTCTATTGATCACTGCGGTGCAAAAACTAGGGGAGTGTCTGCTCCTTTGCAACACTGATAAGAACCACGCATGCTAAAGATAGATCAAAATGGAATTTTTGATTCTGATATCAGTAATGAGTTGATATATTATACCAAATATTAGAGCCCAATCAATAAGAGAAGAACTATACCTATTTTGATATTTAAGGATTATAAAACCGATATTACGATATATCAGCTGGAATTCTTTTTCCCCCTTTTTTTTCCAGAAACCAATACCATAAACTAAGATGATCCAACCATTTTTTATGTGCAGTTACGAGAGCTCACCAAGACAACATGACATAACGCAGTTTAAGAATAAACTTTTTTTATTGTTATAAATAGTACTTTAAATAAAGGTACAGCTGTTTAATGTGAGCTGATGATAGCGAGGTGTGGGTTTCCATACACGTGTGTTGCCAACAGAGGAGTGCCCTCTGGTGGATAAACTATGCAACGACAACACTCATAACATGATTTAAGGATATGTATCTCTTTTCTTTTTTTAATTGTCATTAATCGGTTGTTACAAAAAACAATACCAACTTATCTGCAATTAGCTCATATCAGTTGATAATATTGGCTTGCCGAATTATTGTTTGGGTACCAAATATACCAATTGACTTGTTTTTTTGTGGATTTTATTTCAATAGAGATGATGTAAATATCAAAATATCAAAGAAATATCTTTAAAAGCCAGAAAGAGGCAGAAAGGAAGGAGGTTAAAGAGTTAAAGACAGACACAGTAAGATACTGACAGAAAGAGGAGAGACAGGTTGTTAGAGAGACAGGCAGCATTGCATGGCCGCTGTAATTAGATCTAGTAGTAGTAAAGGGGTTACATTCTGGGCACTGGTGCAACTTTCCATAACGTAACAGGCTATCACCCCATTTTTAGACTCACAGGGAGGACTGACCATCGGTGAAATGGATATCGCTTATGACCAGGCCGACAAACCACAACATCAGGGCTTTTCAAAAACCATGCAGAGGCAGCTGGGAATACACAGAGTCCCTTGAAAGATAAAATGAAAGTGAGCCTAAAGATGAAACAGAGAAAGACACCAAATCATACCAAGCCTACTGTAGTACATTGTTGTGTAAGCCAAGGCCTGACTAATAACAGAGGTTTCTTGTGATCATTGTTGTGTAACTAAAATACTTCTAAATCTAGTCTAATACATAAATTGAAGTTGATGCATGAGTCAAACAAATGACTCTTGATTCAGACAAATATTGTTCCTTATCCATACTTAGACATATTTAATTTAAACTTCACGGGATCATGTTAAAGTTCTACAAAAAAAAGCTGAAGACAGTGGTATGAGATTCAGGTGAGTGTTGAAATTATTAAAAATATAAGAAGAACAAAAACAGCTTTAACAGCTGGTGCTGTTTCATGCCTCAAGGCGAAGTTTAAAGTGACAAGAAGAGACACTTCTACATGCCCTGGGTGTAAAGTCTGAGGACGTCCAGAAACGAAACGACCAGAGGTCCTCTCACTGCGCCTTTCATCAGGACATTCCTCCATTAGCTGTCTGAGCCAGGAGGATCAGCAGGGAAAACACAACACGAAAGAGGAGACAAAGGCAGAGAGAAAGGCATTAAGTACAGAAAGGAGATGGAGTTGGATGGCAGAGAAAAAAAAGAAAAAGATCAGCAGATAAAAGGTAGTTCTTCAGTTTATTTGGTTCAAATCAGAAGACAAGTTCTTTTTTTTGGTTATATCTGTTCTGTTTAACAAACGCAAGCCATATTTTACCAACCAAAGGAGTAGTTGATCCTTTCATTGCTCAGAAATGTTGTGTGGAAAAGGTCTGAACTCCTGTACATCTAAACAAATAGCTCAGAATTAGTTTGAACATATACTGAAAAAAGACCACCTTCTTCAAAGAGTTGTGAATTTTTAATTCCCACCAATTAAAGACATATACAGCATTTTAAACAGGCGCTGATAAAACTGCCTACATCGGTTTGTAAACGTGTAGAAATGCAACATGAAACTGAGTTTAGACAACAGCGGTAGGTTCAGCTTTGATTGTTTTGCACAACTTAACTGGTATCAAACTGAAATGGTTTTAACAAGCTATTTCAACACAAATTTTAGCATGCCATCATATCAGGGGGAAAAAAGCGTTTTTGGGGTTGAGTGTTTTTTCACATGCTCAAAATAAAACATAAATAAGACTCGCCGCTTCCTTGCTTCATCAAACTCTCTGCCTCCGGGTCTGAAGCCTCTGCACAGAGCGCATATGAAGCGGCTGAGTACACCGGAGGAATTAGCTCGCTGTCGGACGGCATTACCCCTGTTGTTACTGAGATTCGGCGCTGACTCCGCCTCCACACGCTGCCCCTCGTCCAGAGAAGACACAGTCGAGCGGCTGCTGGAAGCTTATTATTCTCTCTCAAAGTCTCATTAGTGTTGATCTTGGCTGACTGGGGTTTGCAGAGATATGAATCAGGGAGTACACTATTAAACAAATCCTGTTAGAGAGGCCTGCTTGGAGGCTTGGGATGAAGCTAGATAAAGTGATAGACCAATGTTATAGGAAAGAAGCTAATGCCACTCGAAAGCAGCAAGTTAACAGGGACACTGGTGAAAACTTCTCAGTGGTTTACAGTTACAACTGAGATGTCTGTTGGATATATTGAAAAGATTAGTGCTTTGTGCGGTCCCTAGAGGATGAATCCTGATGACTTTTATATTATGAATTTTTATCCAGTGCCATCCTCAGGTCAAAATGTTCATTTATACAACTCTTTATAAACCAAATATCTGCAAAACAAATGGCATTCTCATCAATCCCTACTTGATTAGCAAATGTTAGCATGCTAAGACCCTAAGGCTACGTTCAGAATCCAGGCCAATGTGACCCAAATCCAATTGTTTTGCCTATATGTGACTCCGATCTGATCTTTTTATTAAAGTGTGAACAGGCCAAGTCACATGCAATCTGATCTTTTCCAGTTCAGATTTGGTCCACTTTCGTATGTGGCCCAAATCCGATATCCGGATCTTTTTAAATACGACCCGAGTCTGGATTCTCAGGTCGGAATTGATGCGAATTTGACGTCACTCTAGAGCAACTGTTGTCAGTTCTGTTGTAGACGGAGCCACAGTGAATGGAAAACCTCCACAAAAGCCTTTAATAAACATGTGGTGCTCCTTCTTCGCTACCTCGCTATCATCTGCTCACAAATTCCCTTTCTTCCATGTTATGTGCATGCTAGTTGTCCCTGTGGACACAGTGGAGAGAGAGAGAGAGAGGTGTAGGGAGTGAGTTGTGGGGCAGATGCGTTGTACAGCGCCAGAAACCCTAATAAAAAAGAACAGAAAGTTGTCAACACTTTATGTATTATGTTGTCAACACTCATAATTTGTGAGAAATGTGACCTGTGAGAGGACAATAAAAAAAACGGAAGTTTGCCGTGAAAATTGAGAGGGTTAGCAGGTAGGAGCTAACTAAAGCTAACATCTGTGACAGTGTTTACTTCTCTACGGACAGTGTGCTGCTGTGTGTGACGTTGTGTTATCATTCCACACATGCGATTCACCTTCAGGCCGTGGACAGTACACACTGGAGTCTGATATGGGCCACATTTTAACAATAATGTTAACTGTCTAGCAAAAAAATAGGATGTTGGACAAAAATTGGAACTGAGCATTAAAGCCTGCAGCCTGAAGATAGCCTATATTAAGATGGAGTAAGATGTCATGTTTGTATTATCATTGTGAGCATAGCATGCAGACAGAAGTGTTTTGGTCAAAGCACCACTGTCCAGCCTTATAGAGCCGCTAGCATGGTTGTAGACTTTAAGTCAAACCTTCTAGTCAAAATAAAATTGCATAACTTTCTGTTAATTATCACCTTTGTGTACAGTTCCACAGAGGCACCTATTCATGTGTTGCAAGTCAAGCACTGTGTGTGTGTGTGTGTGTGTGTGTGTGTGTGTGTGTGTAGCAGTTCCTGATATCACAAAATACATTTTTTATGGTAAACAGCACAGTTTATTTTTGTTTTGGATACCTAATGTTACATTATTTATGAACTGTTTATGCAGCTTTATATCCCAAGGGAAGATTAATAAGAATTGGAATTTTGTTTCCACCAACTCCATTTTTCATTCAGACTTTTGGACATTGAACTGACTTGAAGGGGTGGCATTATGCTCATTTTCAGGTTCAAAATCTTAATTAGGGGTTGTACCAGAACAGGTTTACATGGTTTAATTTTCAAAGAACACCATATTTTTCTCATACTGCACAATGCTGCAGCTCCTCTTTTCAGCCTGTCTGTTGTACGCTCTGCCCTTGAGCTACAGAGTGATGCATCTTACTTGTACCATATCTTTGTTGGGAGTTGCACATGTGCTGTTCCCAGGTAAGGACTACTAGCCAATCAGAAGCAGAGAAGGGCGGGTCGTAAGAAAGGTAGTGTGATCCAAATCAAACCCTTCAGACTGCGTCCGTAACCTAGCAGATGGTATAAGTTATAACCAGTCTACGACCACACAACATCATTGTTCCACATCTTACCATCAGGAGGACTAAACGTTGAACTGTTGCCGGTTTTCTGACGATCTATGCTGCCTTGCCAAAAATGCTTCCATAGAGCAAATGATAGACTCGACTCCACTCGGCCCTGCTCCGTTTTCCATTGCAGATAGTACCCAGAGATAGCGACGCCACACACAACGGCCGCGACATAACGTTCAATGTGACACACACACCAGCATCCACACAGCTCATAAAATATATACAGTCTACGGTTAAAACGTTTGAATATTCCTCATAATGTAAAGACAGATAAGCGGTATGAAAACCTTCCAGCTGTGTTTTCCTCTGCCGTTGTTGCTGCAGCGGTCTGTGTGACGGCGGGAGCAGAGGGCTTTGTGAGCAGGCGGCTGGCCGGCCTCACACGCTCCTCCCGGGGGTCGCCGCAGGATTCCCCCGGCCCCACTTGCGGAGCTCCTCAACTCCTAAAATATTCATCACATTTTTGTTCCACCATCACTTCTCGTAAAACTGTCAATATTCTAAATCTACACAAGTGATTTCTCACCTCAAAACTTCTCAGAAGTGGATTTAGTGATGAAAATCCATACAAAAACTGTAAGGCCTCTGTCCAGTGCAATGATGATGCAGTGAATAGTTAATATTCTCTCTGACTAATCAGCAGTCTGTTGTGTATTCACGTTACATTTTAGTATCCCTCAGCTCGCTTGGAACCTCAACGGAGGTGAGGTGATACGAAAAAAAGTACCTGGAAGCAGGTACAGGTAGCCTACAACATTTCTACAATGGAAACCCAAACAAAGGCGAGTCGAGCCAAAGGGCCTTGCTCAGACTAGCTTGGTTTGATGGCGTGCATGACCCCCGCCAGCCTTGGCTTTTTTACGCGTTTGCATTGTGATGTCACTAGTCAAGGAAGTGAAGGGCGGGACTACAAACCAGCTGTTTTCAAGCGGTTCTGAGCACAGCTTTCTGTGGGAGATGGGAACTCCCTTTGGGCTGGACTTTGGGCTTTTTCACTATGCAAACCGGTTACATGCACAAAAAAGATATATAATTCAATAAAGGAGAGGGAAAAAGCCAAAAAGCATAATACCACCCCTTTAATGAGTCAAGTCAGCTGCTGTGAAAACACCAGCAAATTAAATCAAAGTATATGCCTTGTGGTCCATTGTCTAATACAATTGCTATGCCACTCTGAGCATAGACAGGACAAGGTTATCCTCTTCTACCCTAATATTTTCATTTCTAAGTATCATTTAACAACAACTTCTGTTGGTTAGTATTGAAAGGAACATTGGACAAAGAGAGGAACGATGGTGTCCTATATAAACTGAAGAACAGAGTGGGATACAGGTAATCTCAACTACAGAGCATCTGTTTTTATCCCTTGGTTGGCTCACTGCCCTCCGCGGTTCCCTCAGTGACCCACAACTCCCACACACTATCTTAATTCCATCCTGGCTTAACAAAACCTCCACCCACCAACTCAACATCAGACGAGAGACTGTAACCATTTACATCCTGCTTACAAACAGGAGCATGAGTTCCTCGAACGGGCGCCCGAACCTACTGATTTTTAAAGCAATCAAGTATTTTAGCTTAGCTTTTGTCTTGTAGCGAATGAGAAAAAATTAAGTGAGCATAGACCGATGACATTCTGTTACATTAATAAGTAACGATTCTGTATCTAAGAGTTGCTGAAAATCAAATAGCACATCCGCCTTCTATTTCTGGGAATTTGTGTAGGCATCACCAGCTTAAACCATTAATTTCTTTAGCATAGTTTAGGGGTTTAAGTCTTCTCTCAACCCACAGTGGGCTCCCTGTCTACTTTTTAAGTAAAACACTAAAATGCAAATGATGTGAGTGAAAATTAACAGTCAAACAAGAGGGGGAAAAAAGTCTGAGCATTGTTGAAGCAAGGCCGACTAATACACGGGGGGCAGAAGCTGCTTACATTCAACCTGGAAACCAATGCTGAGATTAATTAGAGCGGGGCCACGTTAGGCTAAAGTGCTAAATTAATTAGCTTGTTAGCCAGGGTTGACTGTGTTTTTAGCCTCTTTGCTCTCTGAAGTGAGTGGGGAGCGCTAAAGGCTAAGCTACCACCCTTTTTTTTAAACTTAGAAATGTAGTCAGATAAAATTATATTGAAATGCTCTTAATGACAGGAGGATATTCTTCCTTCTGTGGATTAAAATATATAATGATAATGTCTAATAATTAGGTGGGGATTAAATAAAACAAGAGCAAGACAGAACAACGTGCTAAATCAGTCTAAAGCCTCAGTAGCCTACTGGAAGAGTCACATATTTACAAACTATGTTGAAGTGAATGTGGTGAAGCAACTCAAAAACCACAATTAGTGAAAATTTCTCCAATATACATTGGTAATCAAATAATAAGGCCCCGTGTCCATCAATAAACTCAGGACCTAAACTCTGGAATTTTAAAACATATTGGTTAGTCTGTGTGTTTAGGTAGATTGTATTTTTATTATTTTAGTCTTACTGTTTTCTCTTACTTTAACTATGTAAACTTAAATGAATCTTACTCCTACATAAGTGCTGCTGACAGAGACTTTGACTTCTGATGATAGCTACATAAACTACTACACTGTTATATTGTACTGCTGCAATAATAATATCAATATTCTATTGATATTATTATTTAAAGATATTTTTTGGATCTATTTGTGCTTTTATGTCAGATAGGACAGTTGAAAGACAGGAAATGTGGGAGAAAGAGAGGGGACAACATGCAGCGATAGGTGGGGGATCGGACTTGAACCCAGGCCGCTGCGGCAAGAACTTAGCCTTTGCACATGGGGCGTGCACTCCAGTGGTAAGCTAACATGGCACTGCAAACAGTCCCTTCTTATGTAGCACTATGCTCTTATACATACACTGTAAATACAAAAAAAGAACATATAGGTAAACCACTAAAAAGATGGAGAACACTAAATAAAATAAATGCTACAGAAACGCTTTGAAAAGATTCTGATTTACTGTTAAATCTGTGTTAAAATAGGTTAAAACAACGTAATCATCTCTGAAACAAAATCAATCAAATCACCATCAATCGTCTGTATTATAGACTATCAAACACAGGCTGCCACTCATCACACAGTATCGGCCTGCTCACTCAGCTGCTCACAGCTCCATCTGAGATGGGAAACAGAGCGCAAGTGGAAGTGCAGCATGTGCATACGGTCGGCCATGTCAGACATGGCTCGTTTTGATGACACACGTGTGCTGTGGAGATCAGCTGTGTTTCCGCTCTGCCCCATTTATCTGTGCTGTGTGAAAGTGGCCGGTGGCCTACTTTCCCCAGCCACTGATGCAAGATGGCCACTCCTGCAACCGCCTATTCAGAATCAGCTCAGCTCTGGAGGCACACAGACCTGAACACTACAATATATACAAATACTTAAATACCGTTGTATTTAAGTATTTGACAATGTTAACTGATAAATCATTTAAACAATTTATTAGTGAAAATGTAAAACTGTTGCTGAAAAAGACATTTATAATGATATTAAACGGATTGCTTCCTAAAGGTTGATTTAAAACATTAGTCGAAGAGCAGACCTTACTTTTGTCAGTCAAAGCATCACTTTTGTTGTTTCTAAATGGCGTGCCAGGCTACACAGACTCTTTGACTGTGAGAGAATCACAAATGACAATCATCAGACTTACAAGTAAACATGTCACTGAAACGTAAACTATTTTAGAAGCTTTGTCTGCTGACTGGAATGTAGTGGTTTAGTCAGAGGCCAAGAATAATGTAGTATTTATCGTAAATCTGGTATTTTGTATTGATGAAAATTCAACAGCAATAATGCTGAGTATTTTTTAAAGGCCTGTGTGTGTTTGTGAGTGTGCATGTCTTCCCTCATGCAGTGTATAACTTTGCATTTGCATTTACCAATATAGAAAGAGCTTTCTCTATTGAAATTTCTCTATTGACATGCAATTTTTAATAACTGTAAAGCCAAAATAAGCGTTTTTCCCCACATAGGCTTTAATGGGTTATATTAAAGTCCGCCAAAGTAGGCGATATTTCGAGACACACTTTACCACACTAGCAGAGAAACAGAGAGAGAGAGTGAGACATTATCTGGTATTATGTTAGAAGACATGGACAGGGTTGATATTTTACAGGCACTGACCAGGAAATGCAACATTAAACACAGCTTTTTTGTGTGTGAGTGAGAGTGAGAGAAGCTCCTCTAACCTAGTGCAGTTTTGGAGAATAATCAATGTTTTATTATGATTATTATGATTGAGTGGAACCCAGGAAGAATAGGCAATGCTTATGCTGGTGCTAATTGGGATCCTAACAAAATAAATGAATAATTTTCCATTAAAGAAAAGTTTTTTTAAAATGTGTGTGTATGCTGTCAATTATAGTTCTTAAAAAGAACGCATTGGCAGTTCAGACTTTCAGCCACTGGTGCATCTTTAATTCAAAATGGCAACCCTCCAGTCCCAAAACAGCCCTTCAGGATGGAATCTAATGACAACAAGAGACACAAAGACAGACAGAGGACAAGACAGGAAGGGAGGAAGATTCCCCGCAGTGGGTAATATATAGATGTATCTGACTAAGTGAAACAGCCAGGCCCAGTTCCAAACCAAACCCCGGCTCCATTAATGATTCTGCCCTTTGATAGATGGTGCAAAGGGTACTGCAGTGTTTAAAGTGCTGGAAGAGCTGGCAGATAAACAAAATCCTCTGAACATACAAGCGGAAGGAAGACAGAAAGAAGGGAGGAGATCTTCAAAGAGTGCAAAACTCTGCCAAGCTTTTCAGAGAAGGGCCAAGGAAAGCAATCACTCTTCTCCATGAATCCTCTTCTCCTCCTCCTGCTCTGTCATTTAAAGCAAAAGTCTGGAACGTGAGTTCACCTCTGCAGCTTCTCTGCAGGCCGATTCCTAGTTATGCTCAGCCCTCTCCACACAGGAAGCTGTTGCCAGACAAACTGACAAAGTCACAGGAACTCAGTGGTTTAGGGTATGATGCTGCGAGGGGGAGATGTTTTTTGTACAATCTGATGATTTTGTGTTTTTCAGTCAGTGACATGCCAGCTACACCCTCCATTTTCAGACACAAGGGCAGGACGATATCCAAACCACTGGCACTTTCTACACTGGCATTTTTATCACCTCTTCAAAGGCCTGCGAGGGTAATGAGGGGGTTTTGAGGGGGGCGGGTGGTGGCACTGGTAAATATAGGACCCTGTGATGGCAAGGAGTGAGGTCTGAAGGAGGTTTCACATTCACAGTGGGCTGTAATAAAAGAGAGCGGCTCTTTTTTCAGCGCAGGGAAGGGTGAGGCGCCCTTAATTAAGACAGAGACGTTTAACCGCCAGTGAAAACACACAGCTGAAAAAAGAAAACTGGGGCGACCAGCGGATGGGCAGAGAGGAGAAATTTTGGACTGAGGATTGGATAACACTGGGTCTCTGTTGTATGAGAGATCTTCCGTTGCTCTGTTCAGCACTTTTAGGTTCTTTTCTTTTTGGACAAGTGATAGAAAGCCAGAAAAAGAGATGAAAAAAAGTACAAGTACAAGTAAAGGTATGAAAATCCTTACAGAAACATGTCACCTCAAAAGTACGAGAGAAATACAATTTAAACTGACTACTGATGACATCAATATATCAACAAGGAATAAATAACATCCATCCAGATATCAAAGTTCTGCAGCTGACAGTGAAGCACTTCAAAGACAAGCTCTCCTAAAGAATACCTCAATAAAAGATGGAGCCGCAGTGACAGATTAAGTTCAGCTTTTGATGGAGTTTGAGTCATTGTTTTGTTCAAATGTGCTTTTTCCCTAATTTAAAATCTGTATACCATACGGTGTGGAACACATTGTGATAATTCTTGTGTAAGGTAACATAAGGCCAGGGATTGGCAGTGTATCTGATCAGCGCATCCCTAAATGTAACCATATGTTTCAGGCCTAGTCAGTGTATCAAACCTCAATACCTGTCTGTTATGTCTGTTGTTGTTGCTGAAGAAAAAAATGGTCAAGAAAAGAAAACTGAAATCATCATGAGATTTGTTTTTTGATCAACTGAAATTTTATGTAGTCAAGTTCTTGTAAAACATTTAACATTTAAGAACTAAGTACCTGGGCTTCTGGACTCTGGAGCAATGCACAGCTCTTTAACATGTAGAAGACAGTGCTGACTCTGTTGGAGCTCTGAGCAAACCAACACAAAGAAGGTTTTCTGCACTGTGGTCCTTGTGACAACCATTGCGAGGGGTTGCCATGTAGACACCAAAGGTCACAGTAATAATGGTGTGCAATTTCTCTCTTCAAAGAGGCCCCACATACAAACTTGTCAACAAAAATGGATTTAAGAGTTAGTGTTCCTAAATTGACGCTGAAAATACAAATAATCCCTTGTGTTTTAATTAAAACAGTCAAGTCAGCATTCTTTTCTGCTGCATCAATCTCACTTTTGAGGTCTGGCACAGGACAATGATGCCTCCATTCTTAACCATATTACAAATAAACACAATCAGACATTATGACAACTTTTTACAGGGCTTAGTGCAGTGAAAAGACATTTGTAAGGATTCAAAACAAAGAATTACGGCCACATATTGAACAGCCACAGTGAAAACTATTCAGAGCAGAGCCAAGGCACGGGGCAAAAACAGCCCAGAGTTCGGTTCTGTGGACTGAAATGCTTCTTTACAGCATCATAGAGCTGATTTGCACAGAGCTGTGGGATTATGAGGAATAAAGAGTAATTCACTAAAAGCCTAAAGTCAACAGTAACTGCACAAACACTAGCTCACTCCTGAGCGGGCTGTGCTGCTGAAGGAGGGAGGCTGATTTGGCTCAGATTAGCTGCTATCATAACACTACTGGTGGATGAAGAACCGCACGTCTAAAATACCAACTGTGCTGCTAAAACCAGACTCCTGGCAGTGATATATCCTCTTTTGGGCTTTAATTTTTAAAATTTCTTGCAAAAACTTTTTTCAAGTGTAAAAGCAAAACATTTTGAGGTTGGAATGCAGTAAAAAAAAAAGTTAAAGTTCCATGCTAGAAAAAATTACCAATAAGAAATATTCGTACTAAAGTACAGAGACACGGATTGGACTTTGCCATGTTAGTGTTAATAAAAGCTACAGAAAGTCAAAAATAAATAATACATATAATGTACGTACTGGGAAATATAATAGATCTATTGTGTCTTTTGTTTTATCGGTCTTCTGTTCATCACAAATTTCAAGCAGCTGAACTATCATTATCCTGAGATTAATAATGTAATATTGATCTCCTGTGCAGAATCTCTGCTGCCTGACAGATCCCACCTCTTTTATTGAAAACACTGATATATGAGTCAAATATTCCAAAATTCATAATGTTATTCCAAGCGATACTGTGCAGCCTTTGTTTTCAGGTTACCAATAGTTGGCTGATGGTAGTGCTAATAATAGTGCACTGCCTGCTGACCTGGATTCAGCTCCACCCAACCTTTTCCCTCTGTCAACATCAACCCACCAGGCTGTTTGACAGGTACAATAGTTTGGTCTGTGTATGTGTGGACAGTCACTGATCATACTGTATAAGTAGAAATACAAATAATAAAGAAAAATCATTTTATAGTTCATCAGTCCCTCTCATTATCTATGTTAATATATGTGCAACAAGTTGCATTTATTTGTTCTTCCTAATTCCCCCAAAGACACTTCTTATCTTCGTACCACAGACATGGTAAACCCCCCTTCAAGACATGAAGCCGTGCAAGTTGTGATGCGCCACGCGGCAGCAGCAGCCCCACCTCCCTCTCAACATACTGACCCACAATTCGGCTCTGCTGCTGCACACTATAAATAGACAGAGATTTAACCTACAGCAAGGAAGGGATGGGGGGAGTGAAAGGGCAGCGCAGAGAGATAAAGTTGGACGAGGAAAGAGAGCACAAAGGTCTTCAAGCTCCAGTCTGACAACGTTGATGGTAATTTATCTGATTTGTCTTGGGTGATATTGTTCCTGCATGTAACTTGTATCTGACAAACATGTGAAGTAGCAGCATTGTTGAAAGGACTTGCGAGTAATCAGCAGCCACAGGAAGTCGCATACATCCGTCCTCTAGACAAATGAGTAACAGAGCAGCTTTTAAGTGGCATTTCTGCTTCACTAGATAGGACACCGTAGACAGACAAGAATTATGATGGAAAAAGGCAAGTCAAAAGATCAGAAAACGTCCTCTCTCCCATAAAATGGACAGTAAATACTAGAATGACCCTCTGCGCAGTGACATGAAAGAACAGAGAGTCCGCATCAAGGTTAAATGATGCATAACACAAAGAGGGATTTGACACGTTTGCCTCCAACTAATAAGAAATGTCATTATCAATTGATGAATCAAGACCTTTGCCTGAATAAAACTCTTGGGTTTGTACCAAGAAAGTACTCATTGCATTATTACAACATAACAACTAATTACCAAATATTTAGTCAAAGATTTGATGAGTCAAATAAGAGCAAAATGTTTTGCACTAGTGGTGAGACCAAAATGACACAATTTGGATTCAATTGCAGGACTGCAGTTAAAGTTGTACAAAAAAAAAATAGGAACACCTTACAATATGATGTAATTCAGTACAAAACAATACACTGCAGCATCAAAAGAGCTTAGAGCTAAAACAACACTATCTGCAGTGTACAATTTAGCTAGTAAAAAGCCAATAGTTGTCAGCGAAAACATACACCTGATTACTGAGTCATGTCTGAGTCTGGAACAGAAAAACTGTTCATGCAGTCTTTTTCTATTTACACGTGCTGAAAAAAAAACATCTAATGACACTCATGTGTAAACTCATAAGATTTAGGAGCTGCAGCGTGAACACAGCCGAAGAAGAAAAACTGTCCTCCATTCTGCTCTGGCTGCTAATCCCTGCAGCCTGGCTCCTCTCATCTGACAACACAAACCCTCCGCCACGCTGGAAAGCCTCGTATGATTTATTTAGCCAGCAAGAGGAGAGTTGGGACGAGAGGAGACAGTAAATCCTCCTCAGGTTTTCAGGCTTCTGTTCAGGTGGGCTTGCATCAGGCTTGCATCATCCCCCCCTCTATCTGCCTCTGGTTCATTTTTAACCTCAGCAATGATGTCACCCATTTGCTCTCTGGGCTACTGTCTCGATCCGCATGGAATGACAGCCCGGCCATCATGTCTGACGACAGACACCCTCCCTGCCGAAGGGTCCTTTTTCCAGACAGTGAAACTCAGACTGGCTGAGTAATTAGGGAAGCAAATCAAAAATTGTGTTTTGAAGCGACTGAGAATATTTAATGCCAATATTCATTCTAATCAAATGTGACCATGCTTGTCCATTAAATTTCAAATCCCCCTCAGGAATGTATTTTTGGCTTTTGTTAAAAAAAATAAGCTACAGGGTTAATTCAAATAACTTTTAGTTCAAACTTAGTTCATACATACATGTGAGAAAAAATACATTCTAACATGTATAAAACTAGAGAAATAAGGTGAAAAACTGATTATTATTTTCATTAGTGGTTATTTTTATGGATTCATTGATTAATCGGTTAGTCCATAAAATTTTATAAAATGGTCAAAAGCCTATAACAGTTTCCTGAAGGTCATCATATACTGCTTGTTTTATCTGACCTACAGTCTAAAACTGAGAATTATTCAGTTTACTATCACGAAACACAAAGAAAAAAAACACATAAATCCTCACATGAGAACTTGGGTCAACAAAACTTTGATAAGAGCTATAGAGCTGGGAATGGTAATTGGGGGGACTGCAGCCTTATCTGGGCCGTCCACAGTGTCAGACAATCACAAGAGAAAACAGGTATGTGATCAAAAACTGTTCTGCAATATGCCAACGCATGTCTCAGAATGTATGCAGATTACTGTGCAAACAATACTATTAGACTAAAATATATTTAATGTGCAGTCATACACGATTACAGCATTTTTCAAAATGTCAACACTGTTGACACTGACTGAGAGGAGAGATTGGATGACCCATGAGGTTGATAAATATGCATATTTTCTTTAATCATGAACAGATTGTACAGTATTTCCTAATATTTTTGCTGTTTTTTTCTGTACAAACTTAAAGTGAGAAATAAATGTTTTATTGAAAGTATAGTGTGTGACAAGGCTGACTTCAATGCTATTCTGGGGCCGTATTACAGAAACTTTCTAACCGACAGATCCTATCCCAACTGCTTTGGTAACCATGGTAATAAGTGTTATGAACTGATTTAGGAAAAAGGCCATTACAGATTAACAGTTCTTTAGTCAATATTCCTTTCCTAACTTTAGATAGGAAAACTGTATTACAGAAGCATCCTAACTTCGTAAGCTCTTAAATAAACTCTCCTATTTTAAAGGATAACTGTTAAGTTGTCGTAACTTTTACTTTCCACCAGGTAGTGTTTGCTAACTCGTATAATCCACATGACTGCTCTTTGATTGCTTTTACAAAATCAACAAAAGGCCAACAGGCAGAACTTAACTGATTCTACCGATGAGCTTGATGTCAAAACATCTCATTAGTAGAAAGGCTGTCGGCGATATAATGCCTCATTATATAACATAATCTAAAGGCTTGATGTAACAAAACCTATCCAAATGCAAATCTTTGATAGGAGAAGATCCTTAAATTAAAAAATAAATGAAAACATGATGACGTTATTAATATTATTATTATTACCTTCATTATTAACTTTCCCGAGCAGAGTAGAGGTTTCTGCCGGGGGCAGTGTGGGAGCACAGGAGGAGCCACAATAAGTTTTCCTCTGCTCTCTCGACACAACTGCTGCCTTTCTCCTCATATCACTTGTCAATACGCTTATTTTCTTTTTGACAGAATCAGCGCTCCGCTGGATGCCAGATATGTGATGGTGACTGTGTCTACTATTTTAGCCCACTCTCTATTTTTAATCTCCCCAGATAAGCGTTATGTGAATTTGGATTTCTTGACGGAGTTCACACCTCTAAGTCATATGAACTGAAGTTCAATGAAAGTTGTTGTTTCTGCTCCATTTTCAGTGTATGTCTCATTAGAAAAAAAAAACAGCTATTAAAAGCCGTTTAGCTCCGCGAGATGAGGAAAGTGGCATCGGTTGCTAGGTAACAGACATAAAAGTTGATAACCGATGTTGGATTGAGTATTTAGTATTTCCTAACCTGAGATAAGATAAGATAGGATTCCTAAAGTTAGTTAAGATTTGATTCCGTAATACCAAGTTGATAAAAATCCTATCTTAGACTCTTCCTATCTTAACTTAAGACTTAAGATAGGAACTTTCTGTAATACGGCCCCAGCTGCCTAAATATAAAATGTTAGAAACTGGACCTATGTTGGCCCATAGTGGGTAACTATCACACTTGCAGAGTACACTGTCATTTGACAAGATGTCTTTCCATTTTAGCTGACTGGGTCTAAGCAACGATAAAGGAACCTTTTGTTTTGATGACTAAAAATCATTCATTGATCAGTGAATTTTTATTCTAAAAACAAGTTAATTGTGATTCAGTAATCACCTTTTGCAAGTTATATAGAGTGGTGTGCTGAATGTACCATGTGGTGTGAGGATTGAGGATTTCAGTAAATGTGCCAAATCGATTGAGAAAAACTGATATAAATCACAGACTTCCTTTCAGATACCGAGCATCTCATGAAGCTGGGAAATCATGTCTGTGACTCCGAGACCATTAGCACCCATTCCCCTCAAGGTCGTGTTCTCTCCCCTCTGCTCTTCTCCCTGTAAACCAACTACACCTCCAGTCACCAGTCAATTAATCTCCTGAAGTTTGCAGACAACACCACCCTCATCAGGCACAGCTCTGGTGGGGATGAGTCCACCTACAGGTAGGAGATTGACCATCTGGTGACCTGGTGCAGCCAGAACAACCTGGAGCTCTGAAGACAGTAGCGATGGTTGTGGATTTCAGAGTTAGCCCCAGCAACCCTGTGCCCAACCACCATCCACTTCCTGGGCACCATCATTACACAGGTACTCAGCTCTCTAACCAAGAAAGCCCAGCAGAGGATGTACTTCCTGCAGCAGATGAAGAAGTTTAATCTGCCAGAGACAATGATGGTGCACTTTTACACTGCCATCACTGAGTCTCCCCTCACCTCCTCCATCATCATCTGGTATGCTGCTGCCACTGCCACAGGGACAAGAGCAGGCCGCAGCGTATCAATCGTTCCGCAGAGAAGGTGATTGGCTGCAATCGACCATTCCTCCAGCAGGAAAGATTGTGGCCGACCCCTCCTGTGCACACGCTGCAAGAACAGTTTCTTTCCATCTGCATCTGGCCGCATCAACAAGGCCTGGGACCCCAGCTGTCACTGACTGTCATACCACCCCCCGCAAATCCTCTCCCCTTTTACAGTACGCACTGTAAATGTGTGCACATGTAAATTTGATGTAAATATTTTCCCTATAGCTGCATAAACTGCCATATTTTACATATTCTATTCTAAACCAACTTGGCAATTAAGCTGATTCTAATATCTGGTTCACACAAAAGGTGACACATCAAGGTGATCAACCAGAGACTGAAACCCTAAAGACTACATTGTTCACTATCACACAGCACAGGACACATACTGCAGGTCATACCTTTAAAAGCTATTGACCCAAAAGAGACAGAAAGAAAACAGCACAACATTCACTTTGCCATTAAAGTGTTAACCTTTTCCTGTCCAAGGCTTCATCAGCTAGGTATCCATAAACAGCCAATCCCAACATGCCACACAAGTTACCATGGAATCAAAGAATCAGGAAGATAGTGGGACACCAGGGGTTTGTCTTAATAGCGTGGTGGAGGAGGACAAGGAGAAATGGTGGTTTGATGGACAGAGATAGAAGGAGAGAGGGTGATTACAGAGTGATTTCACTGCAGAGCAATGCCATCATGATAAAAGAGAAAACAGATACCCGTTGGCTTGACTGAGAGATTTACAATGTGTGTGTGTGAGAGAGAAGAGTGTTTTATGACTTGGCAGCTCTTACGTTCTTCCAGGTCTTTTATTTTGTCCTTCACAGTTCTAGTCTTCCACTGCTTGTAAATATGCACACGCATACTAAACACACACACACACACACACACTATATCCCTTGTAGTCAAGTCAGGTTTATTTATAGAGCCAAAAATCACAAGTTGTCTCAGGGGGCTTTACAATTTGTACAACACACAGCAGCCTCTATCCCAAGACGCTCATTTGGATCAGACAAAACTAAAAAAAACAACAAAAAAACCCAGCAAACGTTAAAATCAGTTTTGCCTTTGTATTCCTGGAATATATACAAATAACAGATGATCAAGTATCAAATATTCCAAACTGCTCTTTCTGGATATTTTGCACAAACTCTGAAAACTGAAGTCACACATCAATAAAGTGAGGACTTGCATAATATACAGCTCTCAGATGGTCAGCGGGTTCTTTCTGTAACTGTTTGTTTTTTATGACATTTCTGAGTGTGAGGGAGCCCTGAGAGGCCGATCAGAAGGAGGACAAGTTACAGTATGTAGGGCAGAGTGCACACACCGGAGCACTCAACACCCACCAGCATCTATCAAAGGGGAGACAAGTGCATCAAAGGAAACTGGTACCAGAAGAATTTCCAAAAATAGTCAAACATGTCAAAACAGAGCAAGTATATGACTTGCAGTGCTAAAAACGAAGAGAAAGTGGTATTGTCATGATATAAGACAAATAATCAGCCCAGCCGATACAGTGGGCATGAGCAGCTGTTTAGAGGTTTAGTGTCCCCAGTGAGGGAAACAGTTCATCATGCTTATAGTTAGAAATGTAGATGCATGAACTCTGTATTATTTACAATGTTGCATTATGAAATATATAAATATATATATATAAACATTCTGCTCATTTTCTATTATAATATTATTTTCAGTGTCCAAGCACTTTTCATGTGACCTTGTTTTACAGGCCAATGTTATGCCCGTTAGGAAAAAATTAAGTTATTATAGCACCTCTTTGACGCAAGACCTACTCAAATTTTCAAGATATCTGAGAGAGAGAAGAATTGTTTAAGACCAGACTGCAGAGAAACAAATGGTAAAAATACATTTTAACTTGAAACAAAAGAAACTCTCAAATTGGCAACATTACAGCAAATGGGCAATCTATCAAGACAGATCTGGTGGTGGTCAAAGTCATTTCCAAAGGGCACTGAGCAGAATAAACTAGAACACACACAGCTATTCAGAGGTGATATTCCCCTGCAGAGACAATTTTTTCAGCATTTACTCATTTTACACACCATACCTCTTTCTCTCTCATTCTCTCTCGCTCTCAGGTTCAAGTATTCTAGCCATTTCTGCAAAACTACGTATATCAAAGTATAAAAACAACCTGACAGTGAAAAACAAGTACACATATGAATAACTTGCACAGCTACACAGTGCAAAAAATTAAGTCAAAAACGATGGTGAAGACAATACCACCTGCTATGTAAGATAATAATATACCAATTATATTTGTGTATATAATGTTATACTATTGTAATTTTCATATTTTGTTGAAATACTAACAAAACCACAATGTCACACTACGTTTAGTATAAATTATTTACTAATGTTATGTCTATTTGGAAAAGTTCAGAAAATATATGTATATATTTTTTAACTAGTTTAAATTAGCACATTTACAGTACATACTCAAATCAAGGTCAGAAACAATATGTGATGTGTAGCTGGGACACAAATTACACACACACACATATCTGTCGTCTGCAGACATGTCTAGGCTTGTCCTTGACGTTGGCCTGTGTCAGTGAAGTTTAAGAAGACAGAAAAGAGTTAGTTAAGGATCATGTGTTTCCAAGTGGCCAAAGCAGACGCTTTTTATGGTTCACTGAACATCAAAAGTCTCATGCAGCCTTTCCTTTTTTTTCATCTTTTTTTCCCCAACCAAGTCCAACCTCACCTGCGGCTACACCAGTTGGTGTACTAATGCTAAAAAACCAAAACACTAAGGGTTTGTAATAAGTACCTGCTGTGTCACATTACAGTCTGAGGAAGTGTTTTGTTATAGTAGAGCATTTTAGAACACAATGGGACTCTGTCTACCTGTGAGATAATATTTTCCCACTCTCTTGTTTGACAAAACACATCGTATCAAAAGGAACAAAAAAAAGTTTTAAAACAGTAACACTTAAGTGACTCGTACATTAAGCAGGAGCAAACAAAGCAGAGAAAGGTGAGCAGTAAACGCAGTGGCAGAAGAGATTCTGTGAGGATTGGTCATCACAAAGCTTTAGTGCTTTAGAACTACAACCATGTAGTTATAAACATATTTGCATGCGCAATTTATGGACGTGGAGGGGTGATCTTCTCCTGCTCTGACCGCAGCTGGGAGAGACTATTGTGCAAAGACTAGACCACCTGGGAGTGCTTTGGGATGGGCGAGGGACAGCATCCGCTGCTCGTTGAAAAGAGTTTCAGAACTATAGGTGCTTTCACGTCAGTCTCCAAAAGGCCAATAAAACCTGAAAAAGCCGTTACATTCGTCACTAGCTGCTTTTTTTGAAAGCGAGTCGCTAGAGGGGTTTGAAAAGTCACTACACATATTTAGATTGCTTTAATTATTTTAACGTAAGCCTTCTTTAGTTAACATGAGCAATGTGTTTTATTAACAATAATATCACGATACAGTTTTTTTATATAGAAAACTACAGACATACACATTAGATTGATATGACATCATGATATACCAATTATGTGAGGAATATGTGTGGAAAAACTATCAATGAGACTTTTCTTGTTCAGTTGATTAATCTCTATAACAAAATCCTTGAACAGCAGACATATTATCCCTGCAGCATCAGACACTGCAGACCATTTTGCCAGATCCCCTCCTTTTCTCAGACAGAGTGTCGGATTGCTGAACACTTTACAAACTGGTCTCCAAGGAAACCGGGGTGAACAGATGATAGTCAGAGTGAGGGTGGTCATAAAGGCTGGTAGAAAAACAGCAGCAGTAGGCGGGCATCACTGCCAGATACAACCCTACAGTGACCCGTGTACCGGCTGCTGTCAACATGCTCGAGGCAAAGCAACAAGCTTCCAAACAGCCAAACGCCCACAACAACAACAAAAAGGTTCCTTCACAGACTGTGCCTGCCGTGAACGTAGATGCACTAGAGGAGATTTGTGTGCACGATCAGCAACAACTGAGAGTGATGAGGTTAGTGTTTATCTTGTCCACTGGTGAGAACAGAAAAACACAGTGACAGAGGTGGGTCAGACATAATAGGGTGGTTAGTGTAGTTTGTATCCTTAAGTCTTTTTTATTCCTTTTAATTAGAGATTTCTCATTAAGTCATGATAGGAAATGAGGTGAGATGAAAAACAACATGCAACAAGAGTTCCACAGCTGGACCACAAAGGTTACTGCTGGGTATTGTTTGACATAATTTGTATACTGGTTTTGGTACCTCAGATTATTTTTTTTATTATTTATTTTATTTATTTAATATACAAAAATATTTACACTTAGATAAGGAAATCAAAGATTAAAAAAGATACACCCCAGAATCCGAAGATTAGCTCTACAGTATGTCAGCTGATGAACTGAGTTTTTAGGCATACATTTTTATGTATTTTGTTGGAGCTAAGCTTGCAGTTTTCCTGCTTCCAGTCACTGTGTTAGGCTTAGGTATACCAGACGTCTTTGGACTGGATGCACAAAGATGAGGCTTATATTGTACTCTGACTTCAGACTTAAAGGGAAAACAAGGATTTTTTTTAAACATCAACTATTCCTTTAACAACTGAAACTCTGTGCCACAGCTTCTCCCTCCCTGCATGAGCAACTTCTGAGCTGCCTTTCTGTATCTGCCTGGTAACACGAACAGTCTCAGAGTCACGACAACATCAGCTGCATTCATGAGGTTTTCCCAAAAGTCAGCACAGTGAGATGGAAACCTTGTATCTTTAAGTTTAGATTATTTGCAGGTTTTCACTTTGGCTAAAAGCATTTTGTGTCTCTCTTCAGCTAAAAGCACGTCCTCAATTTGGTTCATTAGAATCCACCACCTACACATCAAGCAAAGCAGTGCCATCAAGACAAATAAAAAAATAGCTGCTGTTTGTAGCTTTTGATATACTGATAGGAATCATCCACCAGGACTGAATCTTAAAATTCATTCTCTCACCCACTATATGGTGGCCTAACAATTGCAGAGGACTCAAGCAAAATGGTACCTCTAGTTGTATCTGTCTTTCTCTTGACTGCAGCCTATATGTGTTTTCAAACCCTTTGGTACTCATGGGAGTTTGCACAGATTCTGCCCGGCTACAGGAGGAAGTGCTTTGAGAAACTCTGGCCCAATCAGAGGCCTGAGTTCTGGTCAGCTGACTGAAGCTTATTGCTGTGGTCCAATCACGTGGCTGAGTTGGTGGTCAGGTGACAGCTCAGACCGGCTCACAGTATTTTGAAGCAGATGAAAACAAACGCTAATGAGGCTGTCAGTTATGAGGTGCCCCTAGGGACATTATTCAGAATTACCATGCATATACATGCACTTTTACTCTCACATACACATATGAAACCAAATTCATTCGCATACTATACTGAAACGCTCACACACATACAAGTGAAATGCTTTTACAAACACAAGTGAAACACTCTCATACATACAACTGAAAATATTATGCTCACGCACACTACTGAAACGCTCACACGCACACTACTGAAACGCTCACACACATATAAGTGAAATGCTTTTACAAACACAAGTGAAACGCTCTCATACATACAACTGAAAATATTATGCTCACGCACACTACTGAAACGCTCACACGCACACTACTGAAACGCTCACACGCACACTACTGAAACGCTCACACACATAAGTGAAATGCTTTTACAAACACAAGTGAAACGCTCTCATACATACAACTGAAAATATGCTCCACGCACACTACTGAAACGCTCACACGCACACTACTGAAACGCTCACACGCTACACTACTGAAACGCTCACACGCACACTACTGAAACGCCACTACACACACTACTGAAACGCCATCATCGCACACTACTGAAACGCTCACTGCGCACACTACTGAAACGCTCACACACATACAAGTGAAATGATCTCACACACACACACATCTGAAAAGCATTTCAGTATATTGTGTAAAAGCATTTCAGTATGTTGTATGAAAGCATTTCAGTATATTGTGTAAAAGCATTTCAGTATGTTGTATGAAAGCATTTCAGTATATTGTGTAAAAGCATTTCAGTATGTTGTATGAAAGCATTTCAGTATATTGTGTAAAAGCATTTCAGTATGTTGTATGAAAGCATTTCAGTTGAAACGGAAGTCATTTCAGTTGAAACGGAAGTCATTTCAGTTAAAACGGAAGGTGGATAAAGTCCCCACTCCAGTCCAGTTGGTGGCGGTAGTGCACCTCAAGACGAAGAACTAGACGCTGGTGAAAGAAAGCATAGAAGAAAAGTGCCCGTTCGTTCGTTCGTAGCAAGCTCGCTACAGCAATGTCTGCTCAGCAGCAAAGAACATTAACTGAGGCTGCGGGCTTGCTGAACACAATATTGGCCTCAGCGGAGACCATCAGAACGCTGTCAAATGCCACAACAATCGGGCAGCAACCGACCGTTGCAACTCCAATTGTGGAGACGTCGATGGACAGTCACCTAGCATCGCTCTTCCCTTCCCGCCAGCGTAATAGCGTGCCATTGCCAACTACAGGTCCAGTTAGGAGAGAACGTGGTCCACCACGTTATCAAGCACAGCAATGTTTCAGGGCATGGACATCAGGCACAAGGAGAACAAGGTAACGTTAAGTTAGCTAGAAAGCCAGCTTACTTTAGCTTGTCATTTTTAAAAATAGGAAGACCGCTAATCACAGCACCTAAGTTAGCTAGATAATGTGTTGTAATGTTATCCTCCAAACACCCATTTCCATCATTAACATTAACTTACTAACTGACATATTTAAGATAATGTTAGCTAGCTAAGGTTAGCATTATGTAACTGTAACGTTATGTGAAAATCGTTCCTTCAAGGATATCCTCTTATTGCCTGCCAAGATATGAACGAGTAGTTAAAAGTAATGTTAACGTTACCTATAAATATTTAATATTTTAAAAATAAGGCCTTGAAAGTATTAACTTTCGTTTAACGTTACAAAGGTCCTTGTGTCTTTCTCGTCCTAAATAAATGCCGTAACGTCAATTAATAAATATTGTTTCTGACTTTACAATTTAACTTCGTTTGGTGTAATTCTGATGTTATAGGGCAGTACAGCTAACATTAACTGTTTACGTGAGTGTTCAGGCTCTGGACTGTGGAGTGTTCGCGGTGCACGAGTTCTGGCATCTGGAACCCGCTGTACTGGTTAGATATACAAAATGACTTAACTTTCACTGGCTTTTTAATTGTTACATTCTTATTTCAGAGCTAGGGCACAGCAACATGACCATTTCAACAAGGACATAATACTACTGCCCAATCCATCATGGGAAGCAGTGTGCAAACAACGTCCAAAAGTACGGTTACACAAGCACGGACATATCCTCAGTGCCTTTGAATTCCAAAAGGCCTGGGACCACCAGACTGTTATGGAACGCATCAGGGATGGCTTTGGTGATCGCCTCCCGGAGGATGTCAGGTAAAGGCCCATTTCGTTTGTACAATAGTAATACAATATGTATTGATAGAGCACTTTAAAAACACAGTTTTGCGAGTGCAGTCCTGACATATAACATATATGATTTAGGTTTTTTTTTTAAGTATTTGATTCAGTCACACAACTCAGGAGCAAGAAGCCAAGGGGACGGACATCCACACACACCAGGGTACAACATAGTGTTTAGCTATATATCCTGTAAGCCTTCTTTCTTGTTGTACTATCCCCCTTCTTTGTAGCCTCCAGTTCCTAATGGCATGTGGCAATAAGCTGGTGTCCCCTACACTCCAGGAGGGTCAGGATCTGAATGGGATGCTAATCCACAAGGTTTATAAAACCAAAGCCCTGTATGTGAGACCATCAAGGACCCTTCTAGTAAGTTTTTCTGGTATTTTTGGTCGATTTTTTTTTTGAAAATATGTCTAGTGTATTGCTTGTAGCAATATACAGTAAAAGTTTGAGTGAAATCAGTGTTTTCACAAACAAAGTCAATATGCTTCTTGCTCGTTCATTTAAAAGTTAAATTCATTTGAAAGTTGTTCTGGTGTTTACCAAAGCTGCTCTCTGTCGGTGTTACAGCGAGGTCAGATAGCAAGAACTCATCACTTCAACAAACTCTCAGACATGCAACCACATCGGCAGATGCTGGACGCAAGCTCGTTGAAGACTTTTTCACTCCATAAATGGCAAACCTTTCCTCTACTCATAGCTTTAACAATTTACATATAATTTATGCTTATACTAAACCAGGTGTTTTAAGCCTTGCTATACCCGGTCCATGCTTTTAAAATACTGACTGTGTCCCCATCTTGTAACATATTGCCAGTTTAAGTAACTGCATCTCCTGACAGAACATCATGTTTGAATTTCAGCGTTATTTAACGTAATGTCATGTCATGAACTGGAGTACTTCACCTGCTCTGCTTCACTCACTCACGCATGCATGAGCGCGTACACACACACACACACACACACACACACACAAAGTATGCTGTGTTCCTCTTGGCTTTAAAATGTTTAATAAAGTTAGTAATAATCAATTACTATATTATATTTCATAGGCTATTTTGGATAATGCATAAAACATTAAATTTTAAAAGTTCAATAAATGTATGATGATTCCTAAGTCAATCAGTAATCATGTTAGTAATCATGATTTCAGTTATGACCAAAATAATCGTGATTAAAGTTTTTGCCATAATTGAGCTGCCCTACATGAGAGTAGCATCAAATTCATCAATATTGATTCAATTTGTATTATTTTCTTACAGTTTATTCCATACTCCTCTACTGGAATTGTTGAAATTGTATTTATCCACCATATGATTACACACTTTCTGATGAACAAAAAAGTGTGGGCCGAGCTTTTACTGATACCATGTATCCATAGCACACCCAGTAGTAATCTTTGATATCTTTAATATATATTTGTTTTTCTTTCTGTTTTGAAGACTGACTCGGAAGATGAAAATGAACTTTCCCACATCACTACCGGATCAGTGTTGAGCATGCATTCATCTACTAAGGACAGTGATGAGGATTGTTTTGAAGTTGCTGGTCAACAAATCCAAACAAGCATGAGCACCACCAGGGCCTCTACAAGCATTCAGGATGAAGATGGAAACCCTGGCCCCAACTGTGATGTAGATGAAGACAGATCTAATGCCACCAACAGCGCTGTTAGAAGTGGAGGTAACCCTGGCATGAGCAGTCATGATGAAGACTACTCTTCATATTTGACACTCATGGCTACTCTTCCAGATGACAGCTCGGATGACGAGGAATTACAGCAAGCGATAATGGCGAGTATGGAGAGTCAGATGTAAGTAGGACACACAGAATGTGAACTTAAAAGATAAGGATATGAGGATTATGTGATTATTATGACATGCACATTTTGGATTTGTCAACTCCTCAAAGTATGGGTAACTGAGTATTTTTCTGTTAATACATTTTCTATGTTATTTCTATAGTGCAGAAAAGATCCCGGTTCAAGAGATACTGCTGGAACTGTCAAGCAAAGTTAGCACAAAACAGCAATGCAAATTTAATATAAATCGCTCTGCTGTCTGGGAGGGTGCCATGCGGGGCTTCAAAAGGGTATCCTATGACCCCAATTTGATGATCTGTGTAAAGTTCTCTGATGACTTGGGGAGAAATGAGGAAGGGGTTGATTTAGGAGGGCCAAGGAGGGAATTCCTGAGGCTGCTGATGGAGACCATTGCCAGGTCACCCATGTTTGAGGGAAAAGAAAGCAGCAAAACCTTGGCTCTTGACAGTACTGGTAATGACTGTTTGTAGTGAGTCAGTTATCTTTTTGGTAGTTTTTACATACAACTGTTAGCATTGGAACTGATTTATAAGTTATTTAATAGCCCAAATTAAAGTGTTTTCATTTGTGTGTGTTTATGCATTAATCAGTATTCCATTTATTTTCATTCCATTGTTTTGCAGCTCTAAGAGAAGACTGGTACTATACAGCTGGCAGAGCCATTGCTGTAAGCTTAGTACATGGAGGTCCACCGCCTAACTTCCTCTCCCCAACAGTATTTTCTCTTCTGGTTGATGGCTCAGCAAATCCAGGACTAGAAGAAATAGCTGACCCCGAACTCTTGGATAAAGTTCAAAAGGTCTGTAGTTAGGCATTAGACAAGTAGACACACTTAAATTAGACTAAGGTAACATTACAATGTTCTCTTACTGTTTCCCATTGTGAGACGGAATATCAATTTAGCCGTGTATGCCCACTCCTGAATATCCAAATTCCATATGTTGTTTGAATTCTACCACTATTTAAGTGTAGTCAGCAAAGTGTATTTTTCTTTTTTTTTATCACATTGTAGCAATGTGGATAAAAACTGCTCTTCTATGAAGTGTTGGGGAACCCTTGGCATTATGTGGCTTTGCAGACCTCCAGTGTCCCGGTTATTACTAATACATTATAAGACAAATAAGTAGCCTCCATAAAGCCATCCTGCTGCTCTTTGTGATGCTAGGTATCTGAAAGTACAACCCTTGAGGACCTTGAGGCGTCAAAGGCCCCTCTGCTTGACTACTTGGCCAATGCAGGATGTCTGAGGCCTATGCGGTCAATAGGAGACAGGGATCTGCTGGTACATGACATTGTCATGTTTCAAGTCATCTACAGGGTTCAAGGTCCATTTCAAAGGTATTCAGTGTTGGTTGTCATCAGCAGGGCTCCACAATAACCTTTTTTCCAAGGGGTACTTGTTGTCTTAAATGAGAACATTTAGGAGCACAAAATGCAGGACTACAGTACACAATTAACACAATTTATTAACAACTTATTATATATATATTTTATACTGTGTGTGTGTGTGTGTGAGATCTTTCTCCATGTGTGCAATTATGATGTGGAAACCAGTGGAGGACTACAGAAGTAAAGACCCTGGTATCTGGACATTCGGCATGAACCTTCAATTATTGTCAAAGCATTTTAAAATATTGAAACAGAATTTCTGAAAATTTAATACATTAAAAACAGCTTATAAGTCACTGATTTCTCATCACAGCGATCATAGAAAACACTCATCGTGGATAACTGCTGTGATTTGTGCATTGTGGCTAGTTGGATTTATACATGATACACCAGCAGCACCCACACAACCCAAGCTACACTTTACATAAGATTACTGAAAAATATTCACAACAATAACTTTAGTATAGCAGATGTAAAACAGAACAAGGGGAAGGTGATGCTCTCGGGAGGAGGCGGCTAAGAGTAGCTATATTACTATTCTATACAGCTTAACACTAATTTAATATAAATTCCAATTACAACAGTTTCGTGTTTATGGGTTTTCTTTAATTAAATCCTTATAACAGTAATGCTCTAGATTGTGATTAGCCTCTAATTAGTTAATGCTAGATTGCTGTAGCACATCAGACTTTTTTAATGTCCTGCTCAATACAGGCTGTGATTGGTCGGTTGATGAAAAGTGAGACTGACAAGCCCATCGGCTTTTTGATAAGTTGAATGTTTCAACAAAAAGCACCTGATATAGCTGATATTCCTTTTCTTTTCCCCATATCTTGAAGCTACAGCTGCCAGTGACGCTCTACCTGTTAACAGTGGGACCTGAAAATGAGGGAAATGTTCAACCTAGTTAGTTTCGATTTCCATGTCTTTGCCACCTAATACAGCTCTTGAATGCCCTCGGGCATTACTGCAGTAGATTCTGTTATTTGTTGTATTTTAAATTGTCAACAGCCACCTGAATTTTGTTTCACACATAACATTTCCACTATACATTGATGCAGAAGGGCAGAAATGAATGCAAAACGGATCACCAGAATGCAGGAAAATTAAGTGTCTAATGCTCAAAATTGTCATAAAATTGTCAGCATTGAAGATTTCCTAAAAATTGTATTTAAATCTCATGTAGATCTCATGGACACAATATTGTGTAGTCAGCTATCTCTACACGTATCTGTTTTAAGGGGCATATGTGAGTCAAATGGTCACACTTGTAGATACATGAAAATTGACAATTCACAAGTGAATTAGGTACTCCAATTAAATTAACAATGTTCCATGTTCTTTGTACAGATTCTGTGAAGGATTAAAAACTCTTGGGGTTCTGGAGAAAATCAAAAGGCATCCAGACAGCTTTCGCCCCTTGTTCTGCTACGAGCAAAGCCCACTGACTGCTGATCAGATGGATGATCTTTTCAGCATTCGTCTGTCACCAGAAGGGAGCAACAAGAGAGCTGCTGAGGAGATGGTTGTTACTTTCTGGAGAGACTATCTCCAGGATGCAGAAGGTAAAGTAAAATGATTAATCTATTTTTTATATTTTTTTATTGGAGAATTTTCAATGGAGAATTGGAGATTTTCAATATCAACTGATGCAAATTGCTATTGCAAGGGGCAGGAAGAGATTTATTCTCGGGTTTAAAACTGTTCACACAATTGCATTAGAAACTCAACATCCTGCAGTTGTTTTGCAGCTCTTGAAGGGCACTGTTGGCCAATCAAGAGATGTAGTTATGTGACGAGTGATTGTCAAATGTTATTTCTGTAATCTCAATCAAGCGGCAACCTGTGTAACTTAAACATGCATTATTTCCGCCAGCAGGGGGCGATTCCTTTGATTGCCAAAAGAAGTCTAGCTCCATTAGAAATAATGGCAAAATGACCCTACTTCTCAGCTGATTTATTACCTCAGTAAAAACTTTCCTAATGAATTTATGGTCTCGGTCGCTAGTTTCATGTCTTCAATACAACATGATGTTCATTTTATAAATTATGGTTTAGAGGAAAATAAAGCAGAGTATGCTTCAGGGCTATTGACAAGTCGTTACCATGGCGATCTGTAAATCAGGCAACCCAGAGCACTGCAAATTTAACCAGCACCATTGGAAAAAGCTTATTAGGAGTTGGCTGTTCACTTTCTCTGGTGAGTACATTTAGTTTTAAGCTGGTTGTTCGCTAGACAAAATTGTCAGCCCTGTTAAAATGACTGTGAATAATAGATGCACCTTGCTAAGCAAGCTAGCTAGATTGATTGATTCCCATTACATTAATAAAAACATTTCCACCAGAAATTGGTGCATAAAAATTCACCAGAATGCAGAAAATTAAGTGTATGATGCTCAAAATTGGCATATAATTCAGCATTTTCTTTAAAAAAAAAAGGGAAAAATGTCATCTCATGACCTAAGTGTTTCATCACACACCTAATGTTAAGTTAACCAGCTACCACTTAAAATGTTTTTTCTGTTTTTTATAGAAGAAGAAGGGTCATCCAAACTACAAAAGATATTGGCCTTCTCAACTGGAGCATCTGTGGTACCACCTATTGGCTTTTCTCCAACTCCCTCGGTCCAGTTCATTCATAAAGGAGATGACGACTTCTCACCTTCCCCAATGTTCCCTATGGCCAACACGTGTGTTAACTGCATCAGGTTGCCACTTCATGTGTCATACCAGCGGTTCAAGGAGAAGTTTGACTTTGCATTAGGAAACACATATGGGTTTGGCAGGGCATGAACATAATCCCACTCTGTAATGCGTTTCTCTGGCTTAAAAAGGTTTAAAAGGACAGTAATATGCATTTCTGAAAGACCCATCCCTTTAAATTTCATCTCTGAATGCAATATAATTTGCACTTAAAGAATACAGTAGTTTATATTTCCACTGCAATTCAAAAGACTTAGTCAGCCTAAGGTTAAAATATTTTTTATTTTTACATTTCCCATTTTATAACAGAAGATAACAGTTTAGAAAATTACAATTTAGTGAGGAAACATTAACATATATTCTGTATCTAGTTCGGTCTCATTTTATTGGTCTGTTGTCTATGTTCCCTTCCCTTGTCAGTCTCTTGTCCTTTCTCTTGTCTGTCTCAGCGTCTGCTCATCTATCAATCTATCTTGTTGAATAACAAATGCTTTGAAGAAATCCTTGTTGGTTTTTAACAAATGTTAATTATGTTCATTTTTTATTAGTAGTTTCCAGTGTTCCGAAACCTTAACATAACTCCCATATTATTCACTGAAGTAATTGCAAAAGAGAATGAAACACATCTATTCCGTGGTTCCCATCATTTTCAAGTGGATTCACTTGTTGAATAATGTTCATTGTTGTGTCATTAAAGGTTACATCAATGTCTGGAATTATAACATTATTATTGGTCTGGAGTTCAGGTAATGGCCCTTCTTCGTCAATGCCGTAATAGTTGTCAACATCAAATATGTCACTTACAACTGGATGAATTCCTAAGTTGTTTATGACACCTGCATGCCACAGCTGAAGAGGTGTCTGCCCCCCTTGTGTGGAGAGGCCATGGTTGTTCCACTGGTGGACAAATTCTCTTACTGACCTTTCAATTCTTGGTAAAAAAACATAATGCAAACAAAATAAATGTAATTCATTCAATGAATCCAGTATACCCTGTTCCTCCATAAAGTTGAAAATGTTAATAAAGTGTCTAGATACAACTCTATTGACTTCTGCCCATAGTCTCTCAATCCTTTGGTTGTGTACTGAAACACCAGTAATAACACAACGACTGTTTAATCCCCTTCTTTCCAACATAAAACGTGCAACATGTATGTTTTCCATTCCATGATCACATCTGACCCTTAAAGGCAAACCAAAGTTCTCTACACCTCCTAAAAATAATGACAAGACACTTGAGGCTCTGTTGTTAGATAAGCACTGTAAATATATTATAGTTCGGCTGTAACCGTCAACACAGCCATGCAGGACCATCCGCCACCTAACCAGCTTGTGGTTGCCGTCAAAATGCCTGTTGAGAGATATACAATACATTACCAAACATACAGACTACTTGAAAACTTGCAGGTATTAAAAAACATTTCAATAGGGTCCAGCTGCAGACCTCTGTCAGGCCGCTTCCGCTGCAGACCTCCTCTGTCAGGGCGGTCAGGACAGGAAATACACGCAAAAACTACAAAATAAAAGCGTTCGATTTGACAGGAAACGGTTTAAAAATATATGAAGTTTAATCACGTAGACATGGGGGGGGTGGTTCTCGTTGGTTTATGTTTAATTATTTAGTCAACGTTGTAACGGGAAACTAGTAGGCTAATTCCTCAAATATAGCGTATTAATTTCCCTTTGAAGCCTAATATACTGTGCTGAATTTAATAGGAAAAACGGACAACTGTGGGAACTGGAATACTATTTGAGCTTAGTGGGGGTCTGTAGTATAACGGACGTTGCCGGTGGTATTAATAAATAAATAAATAAATAACAGAAGCCTGGACAGTGGCTTCTTTGCTCATTACGTGGTGAACACTTTCTCTCTCACACAGCAGCACAGTACTTGCCCCAGCTGTGTGTGATACTGCAACAAAGTTTAAGTTTCAAAAGCCTGAAATTAACCAACAGACTCCTGCTCAATGAGAGGCAAATCCGCCCTTTATTGTATCATATTAATTATCATGTCGTAATGACATTATGCGGTTCGCAGCATAGTTCGTTTGGAAAAAGTGTTTCTTTGAGTGTGTTTCTTAATGTAATGTACATTTGTAATTAAAAATAATGGCGGTTGGTAAATGAAGTACTGACCCCCACAGATGCAGGATTTTATTGCTTCAATAAGAGCTCAGACCTCCTTATGGACCGTAACTATCCCTGCTGGACTATATGGATTATCAAACTGTAAAATGCAATACAACATGTAGTCTATAGCCTGTATCGATTATTTTGTAAATATCCACTTGAATGAATGGAGACATAATAGCTGTAATAATACTTTTACTTTATTCACTGTATAAACACAGATTACCCAGCAAACAATTTCACGGTTAAAAGACGTATAATAGACGTCCAAACAGAGCCCATACGTCTAGGCTAAAACAGGGCTGAATTTGGGCTGTCAGTGAAAGTTTGGTAGACGTCTAACCATAGCCCAAGAATAGTCTAGTCATCAATTAGACCATTATTGAACGACTACATATAGACGTCTAATAGACGTTGAAAATCGGTCTAGGCTAAACCAAGGTTGAATTTGGGCTGTCAGTGAAAGGTTAATATACGTCTAACCACAGCCCAAGAATAGACCAGATACACAGTTCTTGAATGACTACATATCTTCCTCTAATAGACAACAGAATAGTGGCAAAAGGATTGTTTTCACTCAAACAAAACAGGTTCTCACTAATGGTAATCCGTCCAAACAAATTAAATGTAAAGATTTTAAGAAAAAGGATTACAACGTAGGCAACTTAAGATAATGCAACATGATGAAAATATAAAGGAATTATTATAAATAGAAGTATAGAAAATATGATAAATACAAAACAGTTCATATGTATGAAAATACAAACAATTTTAACAACATGCGGTAATAAAAAAAAATGATAAAATAAATTTGTTGGCTATATCCAAATCTAGATCTTCATCTACTCTGCGACTTGATACAGGAAGAGCAGCAGATGGGTCTCTCTGTTGGCCACAGTCTCTCGGGTAAATGGGATCCATAACTGTTGAATATGTAAGAATATGAATACAAAGTAAACATTATAATTTGTCTATGTTCACTGTTTTCCCATAAGACATGACCACTATCATCAAATGATTTTAAATGAACACATACAGTATATTTCTAATTATCATTCTAATGAAGGTTAAAAAAAAATAATTTATAACGTTTTTTTCTTTTTAATTTAAAAGTATTTATTACTGACCCATTTATCTCTATGGAAAATATAAAGATACCTGAACAGGACACATGTTGCATTAGAACAACCAAATAGAGAAAGTTTCTTTTATTCTTTTGAGAAAACTATGTGCTGTGAATCTAAGTGTTCTGTTCTGAATATTTATTGCTGTCTTTGCTGACTGTATGCTGGAGAATTAGCAATAAATATTTAGTGTCAAAAACGCGACGCTGAAGTTAGCTTCCGATTCGGCAGTTAAGGGAAAAGTTAAGGGGAACTTAAGTGAAAGTTAATTTACGTTACTGAGCTACCGAATCTCCGTTTTTTGCACCTCTTACTGCTGTGGAAGCTGTTATGCATTTTATGCAAAGCCTTAACGCTGTCTGAAACACTTTTCTGATTTGAAAAAAACTTTATTTTATTTGTGAAAATGACAAAAGGGTGATTTCACTGCTTTTTTTCGCATGGTTACCACATTACACCAGGTCCAGATCCAAAACCACTATACCTAGAGATCTCAAATCTGGACTAGATTGTCCCACAGAGGCTAAAGTTTCAATCAGACACAGTTTCAGATTTGTGAAACCTTTATTCAATTTGTGAAAATGCTCAAAAGGGCAATTTCAGTCAAAGTACAGAGCCTTCATTATGCAAATAAATAAGAATATATTAAACACATAGTTACACAATTACAGGTATAAATGCATTGATTACTGCAATGGAATGTAACTGAGTACATGTTGTACTTTTGTTGTGGAGTATATTCACAGTGTGGTAGTACTTTTACTTAAAGATCTGAATAATTGTTTCACCTCTGATTATGTCTATGATGTGTTTATATATTATGTATTTAATATGTACTAACTAAAGACATCATCTACAGGCAGAACCTCCACTCTCAGTTACATCCAGATACAACCCAATATTAACATATTAATGCATCGATTCAGCTCATTTTTGTAGCTCCAGGGCACAGTTTGGTTTAATCTGGTTTCACTCTGTAACAAAAAAGAAAAAATACGTAGCACTACAAATACAGTTTATTTACTGTGATTATAAGCTTAGCATTATTGCTAACAACCTAATGCCAACAATGCCTCCCCCATGGAGTGTTTTTCCAGCTGTGCCCATCCTGCTGACATTACCTGAATGCATAACAAGTAGCAGAACATGAGATCGACTGGTTTGCGTGGGCAACCAGGTCTACGTCATGGTACATTACAAAGTTTCTGCAGTAGCCCAACTTAGTGAAATCGCCCTTTATAGTATTTTCACAAAAGAAATAAAAGTTTCAATAATCTAAAACTATGTTATAAAGAAACCTTAGCCTGTGTGGAAGAATTTAGTTCAGGTTTAAGAGATCTAGGTATAGTGGTTTTGGATCTGGACCTGGTGTAGACATGAAAAAAGCAGTGAAATTGCCCTTTTGAGCATTTTCACAAATTGAATAAAGGTTTCACAAATCTGAAACTGTGTCTTATTGAAACTTTAGTCTCTGTGGGACAATCTAGTCCAGATTTGAGATCTCTAGGTATAGTGGTTTTGGATCTGGACCTGGTCTAATGTGGTAAACATGCGAAAAAAAGCAGTGAAATCACCCTTTTGTCATTTTCACAAATAAAATAAAGTTTTTTCAAATCAGAAAAGTGTTTCAGACAGCGTTAAGGCTTTGCCTAAAATGCATAACAGCTTCCACAGCAGTAAGAGGTGCAAAAAACGGAGATTCGGTAGCTCAGTAACGTAAATTAACTTTCACTTAAGTTCCCCTTGACTTTCCCCTTAACTGCCGAATCGGAAGCTGCGAATCGGAAGCTAACTTCAGCGTCGTGTCAAAAACTCAGATTTTCATATCATAATGATCTAGTGAGTAAAATATGTGTGGCTTTCATTACAAATTATAATGGGTAAGGTTATACATGTTTCATGTTCACCCCTCTGAATTCAGATAATAGAGTTTTTAAGGGCACGAGGAGGAAACCCGTGGGTATCATGGAGTAACGTTAAGTTACACTTGCATGCAGCATGTTAAGCTAACCACAACGTCCCTTACTCTACACTTACCCGCTGAAATGTCACGGTTACTACACGTTAACACATAATGTAGATAAATAATGAAGACATGTCAAACAAAGACACAGATACTTACAAGACCAAAGTAAATGTCTTTTCGCTTCCAGTGTTTGCAGTAAACTCTCGCCTGCTGCTCGCAGAAAGGCCGAAATCGTGACGTATCCCTCGTTTAAAAATGGCATGTTTTTATCGCGAGATCTGGTCGTCCCTAAGGGGCTCTGCTGACTGATATCTAACTTTCAAGTCTCGCGTTGCCAGTAGTCATGTCTCAGTAGGACTACAGCTGCCATCTAGCGGTTGAAAATAATAATTGCATTTTGTTTTAAATTAAAATGAAAGTTAATGTAGTAAACGTTACAAAAATAAAGATAAAATAAAGATAATTTAATTGTTTCAAACGTTTACTTGCATTTGATGAAATGATATCACGCACCTCAACAGCTGCATGAGTGAAAACTACATGTAATCATTTTGGTCTGAAACACGGCTACAGCCAAGCCGTTGACATCAGACCATTAATTGCCTCTATTTCGCCGGGTGGGCTAAAAGCCGACTACACGTAGCCTGTCCAAATAAGAGCTAAATGACATTTTAATGACACTTAATAGCTTGTTGATATTATTGTCATTGCAAAAACAATGGGATATCAACCATCTCACGTGCTGTCAGGGCAAAACCCACTTTTAATCATTTTTTACTAAAAGTGGGCTATACAAACAGCCTACGCACAGGCTGCGCGTAAATCATGTGAAAGAAATGAAATAAAAAACTTTGTAATCGCTGTAGACCTTGCTTAAATGATGGAATATCATACACATTGCAAGTTATTTTGTCAAAAACGTCATGAAACCACATGTAAAGTTGTTGCGGCTAGAAGTGGGTTACTTATAGCCGGACTAAATCAGGTCTATAGCAAACCTAGACGGTGAAATGACGGCTATTGCTTGCTGTGTACACAGTTAGAAAAGGAGCTGGCATCAGTGACTGATTTACATTCAAAACATTTTTTAAAAAGTCTGAATGTATGGGTCTCTGCATGTTACATCAAAATATCTACCACTATCAATATGTGTACATCTAAGTCATGCAAATTATGATATGCCAACAGTGGCTGTGGTGAGGAGTAGTATCTTTATGTGGATAACTGTTTAAATAGGCTAACCGTGTGTGTGTTAAATCTCTCACTGCTCCAAAACAGCTGATTCAAACCATCAATTCGTTATGAATCCTGAAGCTGCTTCAATCAGCTGTGTTGAAGCAGAGATAAATTAAATCATGCAGGACAGTGGTAACTTTCTTCAGGAAAGGGAAACACTCAGTTAAACTAAGATTAATTCACACAGCCAGCAGTCTTTGCACGCTGATTAAGTGTGAAAAAGCTGCACCAAACGGTCTAAACGACATAGATCTTTATGTTATCTTCTTTTGGACAAATAACTAACCTGAGCGTCGTCAACATATTGAGACAAATGCAGACATATGCCCTTCAAAATGCAGTCTATGAGTAGCTTACGTTATCCAAAGGGGGAAAAAAGGTATTCCTGCTACTTCACGCAAGCCACCGTTGGTGTAGCCTAACGTTACCTATGTAGAACGACAAATACTTACACACGTGTAACGTTCTCTAATTTCTGTGATGTACAATATTGACAGCGGGAGCTATTTTGACGGCGAACATATGAATTCAGACTTTACTCAATGTTTTGGATAATGCTAACCAGTCACCTACCGCTGTCGCGATGTGTAGAGTAGCGATCAGCTGATAATGCATCACGTTACGTCCTGTGGTGACGTAAAAAAATGACCGGCCTGACAGAGGAGGAGGCCTGACAGAGGAGGTCTGCAGCTGGACCCCTCTCAAGCATTTACAAGTCAACGTACCATAATTGGTTGGGGGCCTGAACATTGTAGATCCTTCGGCGAATAGTATGACGACGTCTAAACCACCGCCCAATGGGATCCACTTGATGCAGGCTCTGTCTGACCCGCCAACGTTGAACCCTTAAGCCACGAGATCTCAGACTACCAAGTACATATGCTTCACCTGCATTTGGAGTGTTCTGTAGTATAGTAGTAACAATACTGTCCAATTCTTGATTTGACAATACTGCATATCTTAATGGTCCAACTCCCAGAATCTGTCTGTGTCTGTATAAGGTTCTTCGACTGATTCCAAAGCATGATGCAATTCTCTGCCATGTCATACCAATGGACACACAGTGAGAAATCTGTTCGGCAGCTATGCTGTATCGGGGCCGCCCTGGATGGCCAGTCAATGTTGTGGGGGGTGTCAAATTGTTGGTCCCATCAGTGGATCTCTGCCTGGCCTCATGCTCATGGAGCAAGTTGTGAAAACATCTATACAATGATCCTAATAGGTTACTAACATCCCTGTTATCATGATCATATCTGGACACAGCAAGAAATGTTGACAGAGTTCGCGTATGATCATCTAACACTCTATAAAGCCTCTCCTGACCGAAAATGTCGGACTCTTCGCTTTGTATTAGTGACTCAATGCACTGCAGAGCACTACTAAAAAATCTTACCACATCTTCTTCATTACTTCTCACCTCAAAAAATAGAGTTTGGACTTGAAAAACAAAAAGGATCAGATGAACATACATATTGGTTGAAGTAGGTTGATTCAAGTCAGCAAAAGTACACGTTGGCCCTCTTCTTAGAGTGGATTTTTCTATTTGTTTCGGATGAAAGGGAAGCCTTCCTTTTGTCACTGCAACTGCTGGACGCTATGCTCAGTAGGCTGCCTGGATGGTCCGCTGAGGTCAATATGTTGTCTGCCTGTCACCGGCAGATACACAGCCTGTGTTTGTGTGTATCTGTGTGCGTTTGAGAGAGAAAGTGATGGAGAGGCGACTGGCTGGCTGTTCTGTGCACCCGCGCTTTTTTTCTTTGCGTTTAAATTTCTTCTTTATCTTGGTTTTTATTGGCGTTTCCAACCAGCTTAGAGGTGCACTACCGCCACCAACTGGACTGGAGTGGGGACTTTATCCACCTTCCGTTTTAACTGAAATGACTTCCGTTTCAACTGAAATGACTTCCGTTTCAACTGAAATGCTTTCATACAACATACTGAAATGCTTTTACACAATATACTGAAATGCTTTCATACAACATACTGAAATGCTTTTACACAATATACTGAAATGCTTTTACACAACATACTGAAATGCTTTTCAGATGTGTGTGTGTGTGTGTGAGATCATTTCACTTGTATGTGTGTGAGCGTTTCAGTAGTGTGCGTGTGAGCGTTTCAGTAGTGTGCGTGTGAGTGTTTCAGTAGTGTGCGTGTGAGCGTTTCAGTAGTGTGCGTGTGAGCGTTTCAGTAGTGTGCGTGTTAGCGTTTCAGTAGTGTGCGTGTTAGCGTTTCAGTAGTGTGCGTGAGCATATTTTCAGTTGTATGTATGAGAGCGTTTCACTTGTGTTTGTAAAAGCATTTCACTTACATGTGTGTGAGCGTTTCAGTAGTGTGCGTGTGAGTGTTTCAGTAGTGTGCGTGTGAGCGTTTCAGTAGTGTGCGTGTGAGCGTTTCAGTAGTGTGCGTGAGCATAATATTTTCAGTTGTATGTATGAGAGTGTTTCACTTGTGTTTGTAAAAGCATTTCACTTGTATGTGTGTGAGCGTTTCAGTATAGTATGCGAATGAATTTGGTTTCATATGTGTATGTGAGAGTAAAAGTGCATGTATATGCATGGTAATTCTGAATAATGTCCCTAGGGGCACCTCATATGTGTGTGTGTGTGTGTGTAGTGAAGAAAAAGAGGACAGTTAAAGAAACAAGGATGGTAAGTACAGAAAGGATGAAAGGAAAGATTTCCACAAACATTTCATAGACAGGAGGAAATAATTTCATCAGCTGACCTCGGTGTGGAAGACAACCCTGGAAAAAACAGCTTCTAACTGGAAGGTCACAGGTTTTAACCCATTAATATCCAGTGTATCCTGTGAATGTGTCTTTGAGAAAGGCACTGAACTCCCTTAAAAACTTCAAAGTCTGTTGCTTCACTAAGAAAATAATAGTGTAATACATAAAATTAAGTCCAACAAAGCAGGCCTCCAATAAAAATACTCAGAACTGCTTAAAAAAACAGTCTCATAATGGCAAACAATTAGCTCATTAATTGATTAATTGATCAACACAGTAAATTACAATTTTGAAAATCAATGAATCAGTTTCTCAAATGCTGCTTTTCTCCTTTTTATGTCATGTTTGACTGTGTTTGACAGTTGGTCGGACAATACAAGTAACCTGAAGACTCTTGTGATTGTGCATTTTTCATACATTATACACTAAATTACAAGATTACTGTAAGCCTGGTTTGAGTCTGGAGTCTCAGCTAGATACTGGACTATTCACCAAACATTTAGATGATGACATAGCTGGCTGCCCTCCATCCAAAATCTAAACCTTGATAAGAACTATTTAAACTTGGCATGATTGTACATACAAAATGAACCATTACGCTGCTACTGAATGGCCTATTATACACCTCAAATCTACCAGACACTGATCTTGGTTGATTTCTGGAAGAAATTTAGCAACATTTCTGGTGCATGACTGGTGCAGGTGTATCACAGGTTTACTGATGACACTCCCTTCTTTCCTCAAAAGAAGAAGTTTCATATTGTAACTTTAAACTAAAAGACGGAAAGACAGGAATTTTCCTCAGTTCAGAAATCTGCTCTCTAAGACTTATCCTAAACATGTACCCAAGACAAACAGCCCCCCCACCGAACCAATAGCAGCTTTGTTTTCTCTAGCCAGATGGCCACCCATACAGTAACCCCCCACACATACTCTACACATACTCGCACAGTCCACCATGTCCACCCGTTGAAACCACAGAAGCTCAGGCATGCCAACAACTGTCATTAAGAGCCTTGACCAGACGCTGAGAGTTAGGCGTGTGTGTGTGTGTGTTGAGGGGGAGGGGCTTAATAAGCCAAAAGGAGGGACACTGAGTTGTGCCTTTATCTGGTGGGTCACTTAATGCACTTCTTATTCAGTCGTACAGCATTTAGCCGGAGGCAGATTCACTGGAGGACAGCCCAGCCAAAGACTTGTCCCAACTTAGAAAAATAAATCATCTCTTCTCCAAACAAGATCTCAAACTTAAATCTTTAATCTGAAGCTCATCATTCATCACCAATGCAAAATATTCCCAGGGTCATTAATCTTATTTACCATTTACTGTATTGGATTCAACAAACCATGTTTGGCCAACAATTTAGAGCATGAACTCGGATTCCACAGTCTTTACAGTCTGGCCATAAACTGAGAAAGCATTCACCATGTGGCCTGAGAAATGTTGCTACTTCTAGTTTATTCTGGTTTGGTTTACATTAAATATCACAAGAGAACTTCATGTTACACAGAATCATTCATTTGGTTTAGCAAAATCTTAACACAATGGGAAGGATGACACAGTGGACAAGACAATTTCCACTATGAAACATCAGCCAATGTGTACCTGAACCCTAGTTGCTCCAGACACGATCGACCTCTGACATATATAGCAAATGTCAGTCGTTTTGGATGATTAATTCTGCTCAAAGTCAAAAGACACCTAGCCTTATAGATGATTGAACTGATTTATTCTTCTCAGCTTTCCTGATGGAAAAACAATGGGCCTCTTCAATGAATGAAGTAGTGAAAACATCAAAGGAGATATCCAACTACACAACATTAGTACACATTTGTGAAATCATCAGAGCAAACATTGCTATGATGAACACCCATTTTTCTAAAAAAGCGAGTTGATTGCTTTGACACATGACCACTTAAAGCCCCCCAACTCAGAGCATGCAGTGCCCAAATGGCAGCCATTTTGCCTCTTAACAGAGAGGCTTTCACTGGGTTTTATCAGCAGAGCAGGTCACAGATAACAGAATGAAGGGGCCGTTGTCCAAGATGTTAGCTAGTGCTGTGGAAAATCAATAAAGGTGGAGTGCTGGGAAGAAAGAGAGGAAGACTCATGAAATCCATCTAGAAACACCGGAAACGCATGACTGATGCTCTAACCGTGGAATTGTGTGAATTCCACAGATCCATCTTTGAATTCTGAAATTCGAAGATGGGAGAAATCTCAGAGACTAACTCATCAAGATAAGTGCTAAAATTGTGAAAATAATTTTATTGTCATGGCTTCTGGTGGGGCTCCTCTTTTCCAACACAATAGAAATTTGTTTCTAATCGTCTTCCCACATATTGTGATATTTCTATTATAACTCACTGTTTGTCTTAGTTTAAAGAAACACATTTTTAACTGTGAGTGAGGATACGTCTTAAATACAGCAGCCGCAGCAGCTACAAAGTCTAACGGCACCCTTATTGTGCTAACCAAATTCCAATAGTTCCTGCTTTATTACTTTGGTGTGCGGCTCTAACATAAAGACTGGATTTACTGATTGCCATCTGGTTTAAAGTTCAAGTGCCTCCAGATGACAATGAAACAATGAGCCACATTAAAAAAACATCTTCATTACCATAGTTAAAATGCTGTGCTAACAAGAAGAGCCAGAGAATGGCTTGAGACGATACAATGTTAGTAAACTAGGGTTGAGTTCAGGATTTTCCTCTTTAAAAAGGAGTGCTATTATTAATGACCTTTATATAAACAATAATGTATCAATCAAATAAATAAAATCCTACTCATTTGTGATCCTGAAAGGGACCGTTTTATTGCAATAAAAAGGAAAATAAGCTAAAAATTGTTTTTTTTTTTAGCTTGCAGCATGACTCTAGGGTCAATTTTGTAGGATTCACAGGATTAATCCAAATGATTTTGGCAATCCACTGACTTCAAATAGATGCATTGATGTATTCTGTGTTTGAGGGCGATGATGACTCTACCACATGAGCATCTACCAACATGACTATTTCAAAGAACTGTCAATTTGACCAAGGTATACCAGCAACATGTCAACTTGATCTTTCATGTAATGACACAGCTCTTGAATATCAATACTTTTTGAAAATGTTATTTGGTGCCAGCTTTTTAACATCAGATGTATCTATTCTTTTTTTAGTTTACAGGAGGATCCATTTCCCTGAAGCTGCTTCTCCATCTGGACTTTGGTTTTGATCACATGTACATAGAGAATTTAGAGGTTGTGGCTCGTCAGCAGTTATTGAAGCATGCCTGTATGGTAAATACAGGAAATATCAAGCAAACGGAAACTCAAAGAAACATTTCACTATGTCTAAAATAATTACTAATCATAGAAACGTTCTAATCCTAAAACTTAACAGTGCACCTATGTGAAGCTGCAAGTTAAAAAGCTCAACCTTAGAAACCTCCTTTATATGTCTATCAGCACATCTGTTTGCCAGTGTGACTGCACCCGAGGACTGAAGAGCAAATACAAAGGGATATCTGTCCGCGGCAGGAGCATTATCAACCTAATAAACTACAAATCCCCTTCCTTCTAAGTCATACAACGGCCTCTTCACACACAGAAGCAACCTCACGACCTTAACTTCCAAATTAGATTTCAGGAATTTAGCATTTAGACACTCTTATCCATAGACATGCACAATGAGAACCACTGAAGCTGGACAGTTTTAACTCCAGACAGCACCAAGACTAACATAACACAGTGTGGGCCAAGAGAAGTAGAAGCACATCCATATCTTAGGTGCTTTTAAAGCAGAGTGGGAATCAAACCTAAATGCCTGGCAGAGGTGTGGCTCTGACGTAAACTAGACTGACATGAGGTGAAATTTGAATAATTAATGATACAACAGACACACGCACACATGAAAGGGTATAATGAGTTTTACACTAATTAGAGGCGGGCTTTTAAAAAAAAGCAGTCTTGGGTTATTAGAGTTCTTTTTTGGTTTGAAATAGGACAAAGAGGAACACAAAGAAGACAAGAGAGGGAATATGAGAAGGCAAAAGAGGACAAAGATAAGGAAGAGGAAGGGAAAAGAAGAAGAGATTGAATCACTGGACATACAGTATATACATGTTTTTCCAGAAAATAAATTGCAGCATAAACATTGGCAAAGTTGTGATTTAAATCAGGAACTCTCTGATCAGCAAATAAGTACACAAAATTTTGAATCTGCGATGGACATATTTTGGTCCATATCCCAAAATACTGAAGTTTGATAGCCAGCTCTAGCAGCTACATTGCATTGTTTTACAATATAAAAGCTCACTTATTTTGTTTCATGTTCCTTTGAGAAAATCCCAGCTAAACTGACACAACAGACAGTGAGCTACAGTTAATACCCTCTCTGTCTCTTCAGCATCACTGCCTCACCACTACATCAACAAGCCATCTGTTTGCACTGTCTGCATGCGTCCATCGCTCCACCCAACACCACATTAGCACATACTGTAGTTGGATTATATAACAAGGCTTACAGGAGCCGGCAGACACAAAGGCAAAACATTAAAAAGGGGAAATTCGTTAATTATGATTTTTTTAATAGTAGTGTCAGTGGGACAAACACAGCTGATGCTGCCGTCTGGATTTACATTTCAAATTTTAGGCATTTAGCTGAGGCTGACAATGTTTTTTTTCCCCCCCACATGAGCTGATAGTTTTTCAATACATGATCTACTAAACATCCAACATCTCGAGGGTGTAGATCTTTTCAAAATCCCACTGGATACTGTCACAAATAAAGTTGAAAAGGAAGGACGCATTTCTTTTTCTATATTCTAGTGATGATATAAAGTGAAAAGAAATGCCGACATCATAACTATTGGTTGTGAATCTGATCTGATCAAGAAAATGTCAGAAAACAGTGTTAATTTCACACAGCTCAAGGTGACACCTTCAAATTACTTGTTTTTGTCAGCCCAACAGTTCAAAATCCCAAACATATTCTATTTACAATGACATGAACAGAGAAAAGCAGAAATCCATATTTGACTCTCTGACGGGACAGATGATAACGGACTTATTATTTCAGCATTTTGCTGCATCATACAGATCATAAATAAAACCAGCTAAGTGGAGTACAATGTCAACAAACTGGTGTCAAAATGGCTGCACCCTCTTCTGAAATAAATACACTAATTAAAAAGGAGTCATATAGCCTACACAATTGTCCCTAGTTTAACTTGTTAATGAACACTAAATAAAGTATGTGACTACAAGGCCAACAATCAGGATGACTGCCTTGAGATAATGCAGGATTGCATGCACATCATAACACCACATTTATAAAAGAGTATAGGAATACTTTAAGGCTTTAACAAATTGTTCATTTCACATTTGAGCAATTGCATCTAAAAACATACTGGAAGTGTTGGATAAGTGGGGAAAATTGAAGACAGAGTAGCTAGTAAATGCTTTTTGTTGACTCCCTCCTCTCCCTTTCAGCATGTACCGTCTCATGTTGAGGGATAACAGCCGCCATTAGTGCCTTCCATCATCATCCCCTTCATCCCCACAGAGACACGTGACCAGTGTTAAGGAGGAAGGATGTACAGGAGCAACTGACCTTCCTCTGCTTCTCTTTTTTCCCAGTCATTCTCCGTCTTGCATCCATCCCTCATTTCAAAAGCATTTTCCCTCAACTGCCTAATCCCAACATCTCTCCTCTTTCTCCTCTCTAGGATGCAGCCTGACCCTTGCATTCCACAATGAGGATGGGCTCTAAGTAACAAGAAGCGAGGAGGAAGAGCTTTTTCATCCAGGTTCAGGACTGGGCCTTAGAGGCTGGGTGGGGTCGCAGAGGAGGAGAAAAGGAAACAGAGAGCTCCTCTTCTGTCCACAAACTCTTATTAAACAGTGCCTCAGTCGGTAGCTAAGCAAGCTTTTGGACTAAGAGCCAAGTGAACTTGCAGAGTCATCTTTGTCATAGTCTCTCCTGTTCTGTGCCATCTCATCTTTCTGCCTGCTGGCTTATAAAATATACAGTACATCCCGGAAGTATGTTGTATCTTGAATGAAGATTTTATGTTTTCCTCAGTTCTGTAGCATTTTAAATTGAATACATTTGGATTCATGACTGTTGGTTGGATAAAACCAGCAAAGTGAAGACAACATGATGAGGAAACTGTGAGGAGCATTTTTTTCAAATATGTGCTTACATTTTATAGATTGAATGATTAAACAGTTAATAAAAAAGAGGGCAGTTAAACTGTATGTCTGTTAGCACAAAATTTGCCAGGATTAGACGCCATCCGAGATAAAGGTGTCTGTCCTATTGTTGTAGCAATCATGTAAAAAATTTCAGCAATGAATGGCCTCTGTGACAGAAATGTGTCATAAAGCCTGCAAATATAAAACACATCATAGAAATCCTGCTGCTTCTGTATGAATCCACTGAGAATCACCAGCAGCACCGTCATTGCATCTGTGTCCACACAGTGAGCATCAAAGAACGTGACCCAGATACTGTCTAAGGCTCTGTTATTTTTATCTTAACTGTAGCTAGCAGGCAGATCTGGTCACTGCTAACAGACTCATTAACACGGGTATGAAGAATGTCACCTTTGTGTCAAAAAAAATATACTTTTAATTACTCTTTGATACTCCTTGTGTTTCCATTTCATATATCAGTGTATTGCATTTGCAGCAGTATTCTTCACAGTCCATTGACATATAGGTGTAAAGCACTGCTCTCTGTCAACCAGCCAAGACTGCAGATCCATTTCATTTTAAAACTCAAACTTTCCTTTCTCAGTATATCAAGACTAATGAATGGGATTAATAATGATCCAATCAAGATAAGCGCTGTATCTATAATTTGCATTTGTACCTCTATCAATTAATCTTCTGAGCTCTAAACACTGTTTAAGTTTGCTGTGCTTTCAGGGATAATTAATGATATAAATAGCCTTTAAAAAGCAGCTAGCACTGAAAGGACTCCCAGCTCTTAAAACATGGTGATGAAATGAAATGAAAAATTACGCAATGTAAAGAAGTCACTTTGGGTTCTGGTGTGTTGGGTGTTTGTGCACTTTTGGTAAACCTTTACACTGAAAGATTCCCTATTTGTTCATCAACACTGAAAACAATGATTAGGTGCAGCCCTGGTCAGGAACAAAAAGCGGCACAACTTCTCCATCATAAATCGTGACAAAGTCAAGTTCCTGTTGCCGCTATCAGCAGCAGAGCTTCCACTTCTTCTGTTTGGAAAGGTCACAGTAGATAACAGTAGTTATGACTGTAAAGAAAAGTTCTTAGTGGAGACACCGCTTTACTGCTACTGCTGTTGTTGGTTGTGGTTGTACTTCACTTCCTGTGCTGTGAAAGGTCACAGCAGACACGACTAACATTCCTGTTTGAATAGCCGGAAGGTCGGTGAGCCAGCTTTGCATGAGTCTATTCCTTCTGACAGCTTTGTAGTTCCACCACTTTACAGAGCGGGGGTTGGCCTATAAATAGCTCTCCATAGAAATGGAGTAAGTAGAAAACTATAGAAGTTGAAGACGTCTGTAATTCTGTGCTTCTGATGACTTTTTTTCTGGTTTCTGGAGAGATTGAAGATGCTGAAATGAAATGATGGACTATAGCCAGTCTACTGGAAATTAATCAGCAACAGGTTTGCAAATGAATTGATTGTTTAAATCATTGATGAAGCAAAAATGCTGCTTTTCCCTGTTTTATATCATTGTAAACATTGAATATTTGAGTTTTTTGGACAAAACAAGATGTCTGAAGACAATTGTTATGAAAATTTTTATTATTTTGGTAATTGTATATAAAATTGCTAATAATAATTGAGAGATTACTTAAGTAATATAATCATTAATTGCAGCCCTTATTTAGACTTAAGGATCACTAGACACAAGGCTAATGACTATTTAAAATTTTGCATTTGCAGTGCTTTATGCTTTCAATTAAACAATAGGTTATCAAATTATTAGTAAAATGAGCAATGAAAATCAAATTCCGAACTGGTAAATATCCAATATTTAATTCATGGCAAGTATTGTCCTGATAAACCAGATGTATGGACAGTTAACCTGAACATGAACATGAAGTCAATGAAATACTGAAACCCTGCTAACTGCTGTTGGCAGGATAAAGTTAGCAGGATAAAGTGAGGCAGAAAACTCATAACATGGAACTTAAGAGACTCATGCATTTGAAAGATCTGCGATGCATTCAGTCAAAAGCTGCGGTGCATTTCCTCCGAGGGACATGCATTGATGGCCCTGCTGATGACAGGCTGCTCGTGGAGAGCCACACCCAGCTTCACTTTATCAGCAACAGACAAAAACCAAGCATCTTTCCTGTTATAAAGCCAGGATGAAGAGAAGCTGAGGAAGTGAAACTGCTTTGAATTTCTGTTTTTTCATCTGTTCTATCTGTAAACAGTGTTTTATTTCCAGAATCCAGCTTATATATTCAGAGGATTTTATGCTTTTATCACTGTAAACTTACTCCATAATACAATCATTAGTTGTAACGAACAGCCTCCAAGAAATATGAATGTTTCCTGCATGCAGCTGATACAAAATGTTTCTGCACAGCTGTTAATCAAAACTAAAAGTAGTTATCATATCACACCTAGTCTTGCTTCTCTTCAATGGCTTTCTGTGAAGTCAACAAAAAACAAACACCTGTGTGTTCTGCATCACCAGCATTTATGTTGAGGATTAATTGTGGATTATACACAGATAGTAATTTAAGATTGGATTATCAACTTGCATTTTTTCCCTGGGAAAAAAAGTACAGCACGGACACAAGATAAGAGAAGACAGCAGTGCAGAAGGCCCTGCTGGTGATGTTTAACATCCTCCAATCTGAAAGGTAAACAGCGCCAACGTTTACTTTAATGAGAACCTCTCAGCGGACATGCAGGCTTCATCTACAGTGCACGATCTGACACTGGAGTTTCCCTTGTAGAAAAACAGGAAGGCCAGATTTCTTGTCCAGAGAAATCCTCACATACCACTGAAATGACAGGTTAGGGGACAAAAATATAATATTTTAGTGCTTCAGAGTGAGACCCTACATATTCCTAAACTGATATGAAGTAGAAATTGCTGAAATCTCCATGCAGTTATAGAAATTGCTGAAAACACCTACAGTGCAATCTGACTGTTTTGGGGGTTTGGGACTGTTTTTCGTACAGTTTAAGCAATGTAAAGTTGAACCCTTGGAATCTGGAAAATCCAAAGCAATAATTGCTAATCAAAATCATTTTTAATTGCAGTTCAAGAATTGTTTCACCTGATTTTGTATTCTTGGGCATGATGGTAATGAAATTAATAACACAAATGATGGGCATTTGAACATTATTATTATCTGCACTGCATTTCTAGAGCCTATATCAGCCAGTCAAGTAGGATTTACTGCCTCATGCTGAGACATTTCATGTGGATACATGAAAGACTGACAGGAACAGAGATGTGGTTTTCTAATCTGGTTATCACAGCAAAGCCACCAACTTATCATCACTGCACTGATGACTTCCGCCGTTTCACTACTTCCTCACAAACATCCACTGTCTGTCGACTCCAGCTTTGCTCTACTTCAGAGAATAAAACAAAAAAAAAGTTTGATTTGCTTGCTTTAATTTTAAAGGCAGGCTGTCTAAGACAGGCTCAGAAAGACAGGCTCAGTAAGACTGAAACACTTACAGATGTGGTTTGAAGGTAAGAGGCTCAGTGAGTCTAAAACTCAGCAAGTCATAAATGGGTTAAACCATTTCCTCAGAGAGGGGGATTCCCAGCCCCACATGCTGAGTGTGGTCTTACCCCAGAATTTTAAAAATTCCTTCTACCTCTTTCTTCAGCTCTGATTTGATTTTTCCTTTACCTCCCACCGTTTAATGGAAACAGAAACACTGTGACATCTGACCTTTTTACTCTTCGTTGATGTTAATGAAGTTTAGATTATTGTAATCTCATCTACATGTTTTTTGCACTCCTGTTTTTGCTTCTACTTTTTTCAGTCATGTTGCTAGCTGATGTTTTCTTCTTGATGAATGTCTTCAATTAACTGCCTTGTTTTGTATCTAATCTGGGCTTTGTGGTAAAAAAACAAAAAAACAAGGACAATTTCCGACATTGTTGACATCACATTCCCTAAATAAATGGGAAATACTATCAAGTCAGAATAAGGCTGATCACCGCAAGAGTATCAAGAAAATGGCATGGGAAACAAGTGAAATTGAAAACATACGGACAGATGTTTTCACTTTTAAATTAAAAAAAAAAAATAGTATGGGGATTTTTCAGTGTGTGAACACCAGATTTCCTAGATGTTTAAGATCTAATATCTACTTTGTCAAATAATGTAGAGAGATACATTGAAGTCCCTCAGCATTTGTCTTGCAACTAAACAAAAACACTGTGGTGAATGCGTCTCTCTCTTTTTGTATTTCCTGTATATTCTCTCTCTCTCTCTTTTTTATTTTTCCGTCCCAACAGCTGTTGTCGGTGAACACAGCTGCAACAAGCTTCAGTCAGCCACACTGTGCAGCTATTCGCTAGCCTGGGAAGCCCAACCAATCACCAAGTGCTGAGGATCAAGTGCATTTGTGCAGACCCAAACATGCACATTCATGCTTTTGGGTCAGATGTTTGCGAGGCAGGCGGTGCAGACACAGAGCTTGGTTCATCCTCAATCAAACTCACATGGCACACATGGTTGTGATTCACCGAATCCTGAGGAACTAAACTCAAAATGTCAAGGTTAACTTGTGTTCCAGTGCATCTGAGCATTTCCACAACCCCTTGTCCCCTGCTTTAATGAAACATTTATAGCAGCCACCATCCTCCCTGAGCCAAAAAAAAACAACAAATAAAACAAAAAGAAAAAGCTCAAAGCAAATCAAGATGTGATTTCAGTAGTGAAAAAATATGACTAAACGCACACATACGACAGTCATTGTGCTTAATTATCAGCACACATTTCATTGTTCACACTGAGGTAACAGCAGAGCAAGCATTCACTGAGGCTCGCCTCAGGGCCGTCCTCATTGTCCATGACCATAAAGTCTGATTCAAAGTGACACTCTTCTCAGTAGTGGAATCGCTGAAGGCCGCTGGTCACTTTGTAATCCTCAGGAGGCAGAACTGGAGATACAGTAGACCTTGAGATAGCTCTGTGGACACTGAGGCCACACAGAACATGTGTAAAAAAAAAAAATAAAAAAGCCTGGAAGGTCTTGTTTACCCTTAAACATGTGAGCGAGCCAGTGCCAACAGTTTAGGTTCCTGCTCAGACTCCTGGATGTTTATTATGCCGCGTTACTCTGATCGTCATTTGACAGAAATGGTACTTAATCGTACTAACGCGCATGAGCTTACAGACAAGTGACATTCAGACCATGATGATTCAGTGTCAACATCTTATGACCTAATTTTGTTGCAGCAGTTCAGGTGAGTAACATCCCCTTCAGCTGTGCACATAAAGGCCCAAAATGGCTCCACATATAGACCTATACTTTGTGGTTTCCTGGAGCACGCCATACTATGTTAGCTAATTTGTGTAATGTTTCCCATAAGAATCACCCGATAAACTGAAAAGCAATAGCAAGTTTATGTCAGAGAGGAAGAAGAATAAAGGTCAAAATATACTTTCCACATATCATCTGCTCATGTCTGCAAGGGTCCATGTGGACACTAGTGGACTTGTGCATCCCCTAATTATGTCTGTGCTGACTATATGTTACTGCAGGACTGCACTGTGTGAATGTGCACACAATATAGCATAAATAGAACCACATCCACAGTGCGAGCCTCTATTTTGGACTCTTTCAGAGCCACATGGAAGCATGTATGACATTTAAAATCAACCACACACACACACACACACACACAACACACACACAGGCATGTTGCTCTCAAGTAGAGCTGATTGTAATACTGTAAATATAGTAACTTGGTTATTTTGATTTTTCTTAACTTTCCATTTTTTATGTTATGGTGCCTTGTACATGTCTGAAGCTGTCACAAGAAATGCACATATGTCCAACTACGAGGTTGATCATTAAATCATCATTTAGGGTACAGAAACTGCTGCAGAAGTAATAAGAAAGCCTGAGGATGGAGCTTTGTCATTTACAGAACTCACTGCTATCCAGCTTCACAATATCAACTTGTCTCCAGGTGTGTATTCTCATTATGAAGTGACTGAATCACCTCTGGCTCTGCTTCACTAATGCAGCCATCAATGTCAAGTGGAGGTTGGCATATTTAGCAGAGCGTACAGCATCCAAGTGGTAAGTGGTAAGCATGACTGGTAATCTCGTTTTAGAGAAAGCTTGGGCATATCCAACAGTCCATAATTCATGGTAATTAAACCATGTAATGCTTCTTTGGTAAATGTTGACCATTTTCTACCCTCTGCTTACAGGTCATATGACATTAACATGACATAATTCCAAACACACCATGTTCAGAAATGCCAAGGCTTTGGTAAAGTACTCCAACGTTGTGATATGCTTTCAATCTGCCACACAATTACAACAATGCACATTTCCTCACATGAGAGCGCTTCATGTGATTACTTTCAAATGAAACAGCTCAGTAGATGCCTGGACAGATTCTGTAGCTCTGACCCAGTCATCGTCGTTCCTCTGCTCTCATTTATACCAGGCAACAGCAGGATGATGTCGCTGCTCATCTCTGATGGAGCACTGGAGGTGGAAATCTGGGCTGCAGGAGAACAAAATACCTCAAATACCTTTTTCTTCTTCTGTTTTGTGTGTGTGTGTTTGGGGTTAGAGGATCAGTCCGAGCCCCATTAATGCTGCACAGAACCAGTCCAGCATAAGGCCTGCTGGGCAATGGTGTGCACAAATGCGCAATGAAAACACCGCCCACCCTATGGCGCACAAGTCGGTCAGCGTGGTAAAGGCTGTCATACACAGATCGGGTTGGCCTGATCAATGCAATGCAAAGCATACTGTATGCAAGGCATATTTTACTGGGGTGTGGATGAGCGGAGGCGGGTAGGGTGGGGGGAGGGACCTCTTTGGGACCAAAATAGGTGTACTGAGATGATGTTTGCATTGCTAAAGTAAAAAATAGGCTAATGAATAGATGTGAAGCAGCGAGAGGCCGAAACGCTATCAGAGAGATAATCCAGTCCAGACCGCACCGGTCCCAAGTGAGGAGGGGAGGGGGCATGTTATAATAAACGTTTTCCTGAGACCGTGAGAGGGGAAAAAATACATAAATGCATGTTTGCGCTTCAGTTTCCGCCCGTTTGTTCTCTAGGTTGGGCTTTAACACACACACACACACACGCACGCACGCACACACAGAGATGGAGGCTCACACCAACCTTGTAGACTTGTCCATAGGTGCCATTTCCAACCACTTCCACCAACTCGAAAATCCCAGCAGGATCCTGTATTTTTTTAAAGCAGAAAAACAAACAAATATAAAAAGATTTATATTCATTGATTCCGTGTATTATTTACAAGTGGGTTCGTTCGATGTAGGAGTCAGCTGCGCCCGGTCTGCTGGCCTCCCATGCCAGCGGTATTTGGACAAAGAAAAGCCACCGCAGGGCTGTGTCAACAACAGCACTGCTTACGAAATGGTTGTGTTTTTATTTCTGAATATAAAAAATTAAATGTACTCTGAAAATGTCTGTGTAACACAAACTCACCCTGAGGGATGCGAGGTCTATATCCACCAGACTTTTGGCCGGGGAGTCGTTCGCCATTTTCGTAAAAAACGGTGATAAATCAGCGGAATATCGGCGTGTTTTTTATTCTCCTTCAGGCGGACGGTGTGCGTCGCATCCTCGGGTGGTTTTATTTTTAATCCAGTTGGTGATATTTTCTATCCAAGGCGCGTTTTTCCCTCTTTGTAATCCCCGGCAGAAGCTCCGCTGCTGCTACATACCGACCAACTGCCGAAGCCCAGCCTGCGCTCTGTGTGAGTGTGTGTGTGTGTGTGTACGCGTCTGTGTATGTGTGTCCCTGCCTGAATTCTCCGCCCTCGCTGTCTGTCCGCATGTCTCTCTGTCCCCCTCTCTCTCTCTTCATTCTCCACCCCTTCCCTCTCTCCTTCTCTCTCTCTTTTTCTCTCTCTCTCTCGCTCTCTCTCTCAAACAGGGACTGCACAAGACTTTTTGGGGCCCTGAGCAGAATTTCATTGGCTGTCACATCCGAAGAGGGGCGCTGTAAATTGTCCAATCCTCAGCCAATAATAGATGACTGCAGGGTTGAATTCAGTGCTGACAAAACGTAGCAAAACTGTTTTTTCAAAATGGTGGTGCCTTGAAAACCCTGCTGTGTACGTAAGAGCAATGCATTTTACTGGCTTTTTAACACGGTTGTGTTTAGGCAAAAATATTGCAAACCATTGCAAAACGTTTTAGGATTGCTGACCTTCGCCAACTTGATAGACGAAAGTGAGCTCCAGGCTGCAGGGTGCAGATACATTCTACTTCCCGTAGAGTTTGTAAGCTTAGAACAATGGCTGGCCTCACAGCTTATGCCTTTTTTGTTGCAATCGAAATCGATGCTTTCAAAATACTGTATTTTTGCCTGAGGAATAAAATGAACAGCAAAGGTGTTATTTTATGTACAAAAGTGTTATCAATATGACTGATTTGTAAAACCTATACACTAGGTTTACTGACCCCAAAATATGTTGTTTAGAATATCTTCAGGCAGGACATAAGTTCAGTTTTGAAACACTTCCAGTGTCTCATGAAACCATCTTAGACAATGGGTTAAGGTGTATAGACTACCGCCTAGGCTACTGTTAAAAAAGGGCCACCATATTAGGTGAAAATACTTAACATCTTTACAATGTCGCTCCTGAACTAAAGTGTTTTGGAAGCTTTCCTGTTGGAATTGAAAACTAGTCTAAAACAGTGGCCATATGTTACAAGTGAGCTGCAGGAAGAAGGAGATCAAATACATTGCATCCCCTTCAGCAAGTCGTGCGTGTCAGTGAAGTCTTAAAATCAATGAGGGTAAAGTTCTGTCATCATACAGGGGCTTCCCTCTTTGTGCAGCCTGAAAAAAACAACTACGTTTGTGGGACTGCGCCTTTCTACCCCAAGGGTTTAATGTCATGTGACATTGTCACGTTTTTCACCGGCCGAGAAATTCGGACACAATTTCTAACCAGCATGACTTATCCTCTTGGAAACAGACACATATTTCCGGGAAAAATGTCTAAAATACCACAACCAAAATGAAAATCGGTGCTCTGGAGGTTATTAAGTTCAGCATGCATCACGTTAGCGCAGCGTCGCAGGAAGTCGAACAAACCTATCAACCCACTAACACTTGTAATGATCTGCATTTTTTATAGTGCTTCATAGGTCATAGCTATGGTTGGAGCTTACACATGCAGATGCCATAGCTGATGTGTACCTCCTCAAAAATGTAATTACACATTGGCGCTATGGCAACTATAGAAATATTATGTGCAGGGCAGTTTCTAGGAAAAGTCGAGATAGGCTATTACCAAGTGCTCTATGTAGAAGCACCAAAGAGAGTCTGAAGGCAAAGCGTGAGCGAGTGAGCTGCTGAGCCACAAAATGTTTAAATAGAGCTGACAGTTTCAGTTTAGATAGCGAGCAGCAGTGAAAAATGCAAGCATAGTGGTTGTTTTGTGTATATTTATGTGACATTGTGCAGGTGAACCACCTCTTTAAAGTGCTGCTGTTGGTTGAAAACTTCAGTATTTTGAAGGCTGTCAAGTGCAACCTGTCTACAATGGATCCACACTGACATCCCCTCTGTATGGATATGGACATGACAGGGACTGATGTAGTAATTGCAAAGGTACTGTAAGAACCAATTAGTGCTCTTGGTACAAATAGGAACCAATCTTTCGTTCCTCAAATGCTACCCGTAAGTACAGACAGTTTTTGACCACACACACACACGTGCAATGAAGTTTGTCTAGAGAACAATGGAGGTGGACGGAACTAAACTGAAACCAATGGCTTTAACTACAAATACAATTTGGACTTTCATTAATCAAACAAGGTAAAAAGTGCATCAATTACTCACACTGGGACTCCACCTCAGGGGCTTAAAGCTTGGGCTTAGCCTCTACATATTAATCAACCAATCCTGACCAGTCCTCTCAGTCACCAGTGGATGTCTGGCCTAAAATGTTCAGAAACAGCCCTGACCAAGTGGAGACCACAAAACCTGTGGGTGGTCAGCTTGAGCAGCTTGTGTTATCTCCTTCTGATGCCAGTGGAGTTTGTTGCAGTTTCAAACCAGCATTAAGCAAGATGATGAAAAACTGTAATGTTGTGGTTGTGCTATCAACATCAAACCCTTTGCCATACCTGTGACTGTTGTTAACCACACACACGTTGACAAGCTGCAGAGAAAGAAAGGAAATAAATCAACATTATCTGCTTGTGTTTCCACCACATGTGAAGAGCTGTGAAAATGAAGTCACAAATATAGTGCTATAATTCAATATTTAACACAATGACAACCGTGATATGTAAATATGTATCTGATTTGCAGTCTTAATTATGTTTATTTAGTGTTTTACAATATATTACATGAACTATTTTGTCAGCCCCTTGCTTTCTCTGTCACACTGTCGGCGTGTCTGTTCTGCTTTGCTCTTTTGGTTCCAGTCAGTCATGTTATTTGTAGTCTGTTTAGTATCTGTCATAGTGTTTTTGGTTAATTCCTGTGTCCAGTATCTGTTATATAGTGTATTGTGATTTGTGTTGCACTCATGTCCGTCTGTGTCTGTCTTCTTGGAGTCTTTGTTCTTAGTCCTGGTCCGTAGTTCATGTTTTAATATTTTCTTCTTGTTTTCATTATCTTGGTTTAGTCTCCTCCTGCACTCGGTATTTCCGTTCTGTGTTCTCGTCTGTTATGATCCCCTGTGTTATAGTTGGTCAGTGTTTGTCAGTTTACATGGGTTTCTGTTATTGTCTATAGTTACATCCTTGTCTGGTATTTTGTTACATTTGTGTTGGTTATTCTGCCCCATGTCTGCCTGTCAAGTGTTTTGTCTTTTCCCCTCTGTACCTGCCTGCCAGTCTCTCTGCTTTCCCTGCTGTCTCCCTGCCTGCCTGTGCCTCGTTAGTCTCATGTCTGTCACCTGTGTTGCTCCCGCCCTGCTCGTTAGTCCCTGTGTATATACACCTGGTGTTTCTGTCTTGTCTTTGTTGGGTCATTGCCTAGAGTTTCTGTGTGTTCCCTGTTGCTCCAGTCTGCTCAGCCTCAGTTTAGTTCGTTCCCTGTCAGTCGTTTGGACTTTGGATTTTTACCTGCTCTGGATATTATCTGTTGGATTCCCTGTTTGGTTTTGGATTGTTTATTTCCTTTGGATTCTCTGGACTCAGCCACTACTTTGTAAGTGTGCTCGCTTTTTTGTTTATTTAATAAAACCTTTTGAACTTACCTGCTCTGCATTGCGTGTCCTGCGTTTGGGTCCTACTACCTGCTACCCTGCACACCAAACCCTGACATTCTCTTCCTCTCCCAGCCGTTGTTTGTATCCCCCCCCTTTGTCTCCCCATCAGATAGATGCATGGCAATTAGAGCATGTGAAATGGAAACAGTGATAAATATTTCAGTACTGCTGTCACTGCTCTGCTGTTCTGTTGAAAGGTATGATATCCAGACAGGCTGCATTATATTCTGCTGCCATCAATTGTCAACTGCCCTTTTTGATTTTTAGCACTCATAAAAATGTACTTACATTAAGAACCACATGCCGATAACATACAATGTAATTTCACTAATCTAGTTTCCAAGTTATCTGAATTTGTGTGAACTAGTGTGATTGGTAATGTCTTCAACTTGATGTCATCCAACAGTACAAATATCATGCTGGTCCAGTGATGACTGTTTGAGGCTAGTGCAGAAATATTGAAGTAAAGGTCGCCAGGGCTTGTACACTTTGGAGTTTCAATATTTTAAAACTGTCTCCCTAAAAATTGTTTCTTATTTTAACAAAATAATAAAGGCAAAATAAATGTGGTTATGCTTATATGAACAGGTGGAGCTGCAATCAATTAAGGAAAAACATACAAATGTCTTTAAAAAGTAAATGCAATCATGTTAGCATGCTAGCATGTGCTTATTAGCGCTAACAACAAAGTAAGGCTGATGGGAATGTCCCATATGCAGTTTTACAGGTTGTCATAAACCAATCTATTGGACAAATTAAAATATTGACCTGATGATGGTGCTAGATAAAACGTCAGGGGACAGGATGAATTTTGGGGGAGGTATTTCAGTCTGGAAAGTGTAAAATTGGGGAACGATCAACTGACAGATATTGCCTTTCATAGGCTAACAAAGGTACTAAAAGATTTGTATTAAAAATCTAACATACTTGATAAAATGACATGTAAAACTGTAACTCTTAGCATTGATTCAAACAGTCCCACCTATTTGCTTCTCTTGTCTTTTCCCTTTCACAGTCTGTAAAAACATGTGCATGCATTCGACTGCTCTAAAAGATTTTTGTCATTTTCAATTAGTTTTTAATGCACAACAGATTTCTATTCTTACATCCCTACTGTCTACTCTTGAATGTGTCCAAAAAAATCTATCTTCTACTCCAACTTCAATGCTTTCTATTTTCTTTTCCACAGGAATGTGTGCCCCTTTCTAACACAGTTTTACTATTGCCTGTTAATGATGTTGGTTATCCAGATGCTGAAGCTTATTCCACTGCCTCACTCACATTCATTTTTCTATACACAAATGCCCAAAAAATGAACATCTGTTGGCACACATTGACCACAAACCACAGGACTTCAGAGTCATTAACAGAGCAAGACATGCATAGGCTGATTATCAGTACAGCTCTATGTACAGTACGAGTAAAAACAAACAGACATAAGTTAGAATATTATTGTAAGTTTTTTGCAAAGGGACAACTTTAACTTCAAAGCACACAAACATAATAAAATAGCAAAAGCATGAGTAAAATATTATTACATCAGATAGCATTAATTGCTTTAGATAACTTTGTCTAAAGCAGATAATGTAAAATACATTATCATGCTTTATATAAAATCTTCCAGGCAAGGACTGATGTAGCATGTCATGTTGGTGCACTGCCCAAAAACTTTGGTTTTTCCTTTGAAGGTGACGGAGGGGGACGACCCACAGACATCAAAGTATCACCCACTGGGTGTGCCCTGCTTTCATGTGTTATCTATAGCTGGGATATTTCAAGGATTTCAGGCTGTATGGACATCTAAATTACTGAGTGTATGCTCGATCTGGAGAGTAGACTCCTGGCTCTGTGTAGCTCAATGAGTAACCCTTAAGGTTTCAGCTCTGTTTTAATTTTATAGTCCGCAACTTACTGTTTTGGTTCACTCTCACAGCTCTGTCTTTTCGGGCCACAGCAGGCAGCTGTTTTCAGCAAAAAAAGCATGCTAACCGTCAGACAATGTTAGCAACTAGCTGGTGAACAAAGTGGAATATTGAGCCACTAATGAGTCAGATATTTTCCTCAGGAGTTGGGAGACCAAAGACAGAGCTTGAAGGCGAGTGAATATTGGACTTACATTCATCAGGTTGCACAAAACAAATCTTTTTTTTGTACAATGTATACAATTTCACTGTGAAGAGTATTTTCAGTGGCCATGGCATAGTTTTAAACCCTCATAAAACTACGGAAGAAGTTAATTATTTCCGTGTCCAGTCAGCCAATATCTTATATTTCATGCTTTTTTTTTTTTTGTATATATATATTTATTCAAAATGTATGTCCATACAAAATCTACATCCAGGGTACAATATTATTCTTTTTCCCTTTTTTCCCTTCTCCTCTTTTTTTAACCTCCCCCCCCCAAAAAAAAAAAAAAAAAAAAAAAAAAAAATACACCCACCCTACCCACTCTCTCTATGTAACAACACACTTAGTAACATTACATTTAGTACTATCCATATTTTTGAAAGGCCAGAATAAGTAATAAAGGATACAACAAAAATATTAATATTAGAGGAATTAAACAAGCCAGTAAAGATCAATCCAGATCAGTCTCTCAGGTCTAGGGTGGGCAGAACGTCCAGGAAGGGAGTCCATATCCGGTCGATTCTTGGCCAACGTCCCCGTATTGAATGGAGAATCTTTTCAGGAGTGCAATACGACAACAGTTCGTTGATCCAGTGTTTCTGGTTTGGAGGCTCCATAGATTTCCAATTTTTAAGTATACACTTTTTTTGCTGCAGATGATGCTAACAAAAAAAAATATTTCTTACAGGAATTTAATTTCAAAGACATAACATCTCCAAGTATCCAGATCCTAGGGTCAGGTTCTAAAGAAAGTCCACAAACTGATGATGTCACCTGAATTACATTATTCCAGTAGGTTTGCAAGCGTACACAACTCCAAAGCATATGAAGAAGATCCCCTACAATCGTACACCGTTGGCATTTGTCAGTGATACTAGCATTCAGCTTATTCAACCTATATGGTGTATAATATATGCGGTGAAGGATATTGAATTGAATTTGTCTATGTTTTGTTGATGTTAATATGGTTTGGGATGAATTTAGTAATCTGTTCCAGCTATTGTCATCGTAGTTGCAGTTTAAGTCCAACTCCCATTTAGATTTTTTCGAGTGTTTGTCATAAGCTGGTGAAGAGTCAAGAACAATTTTGTAAACACATGAAATAAGTCCTTTTGTGGTGGTACGTTTAGGATCTAATAAACATGATTCAAGCAGAGTTTCCTCTGGTTTATTTGGAAATATTTCTACTGTTTGGCTCTTAATCCAATGTCGAATCTGCAAATATTTGAAATGATTGTGCCAATGCAAGTCATAAAATTCAGATAATTGATCGAAGCTGGCAAAGACATTATTGGTATAAAGGTCGCCAACTGACCTAATACCTTTTCTGACCCAAGTTTGTAGTATACCGCCTGCTATAGGCTGGGGATGCTGGGGTTATCTTTAAGTGGTGTGTTAAGCAACAGTTGTATCTTAATGTTCAAGAGAGTATGTAATTGAAACCATGCATTATAGGTAGCTAAAATTAAAGGATTTGATGTCATTGTAGAAAGTTGCTTTTTTGAGCTCAAAAAGGGGATGATAGCTAACGAGATGGATTTTAATTCTTGTTGTTCTATCGAGATCCACCTCACATCGTTACCATTTGAATGAATCCACATCCATAAAGTACGGAACTGGGAGGCTAGGTAATACATTCTGAAATTTGGAAGATTTAATCCGCCTTTAGCATAGGGAGCCTGTAAAGTAAGAAGTTTAACTCTTGGGACCTTCTTTTGCCATAAAAATCGAGATATTGCTTTATCCAAATCTTTAAAAAATGTCATTGGGACTTTTAAAGGGACACATTGAAATAAGTAAATAAATTTAGGTAATATAGACATTTTAATTGAATTAACTCTGCCAATCAAAGATAGTGGGAGATCCATCCATCGCTCCAACTCTGCTTTGGTTTTATTAAGTAATGATGTATAATTCTTTTCGATAAATTTGATCATACTGAGGAACTAATATTAATGCCAAGGTATGTAAAACCATCTAGGCACCACTTGAATGACCCAGGTAGCAATTGTGTCTCCTGTTCTGTCATATTAAGTGAAATCAGCTTCACTTTTGGAATAATTGATTTTGTAGCCTGAGATTGCACTGTATGTCCCAAGACATGCCAGTAAAGGTGGAAAGGATTTAGACGGTTGAGATATGAATACTAACAGATCATCTGCATACAACGCAAGTTTATGTTCTTCTGTACTTACATTTATACCTGTAATAGTTGAGTCAGAACGGATAGCAATTGCTAATGGTTCTATAGCAATGGAAAATAAGCTAGGAGAACTTGGGCAGCCCTGCCTACAACCTCGGAGAGCGAGAAGGTCCGACAGAACCCCATTGGTCAAGATCTGTGATCTAGGGCTATTGAAGAGTGTTCTTACATATCTAATAAAGGTTTCACCAAAATTCATAGCTCTCAGGGTCTCAAAAAGAAAATCAGGTTCAATTCTGTCAAACGCCTTCTCGGCATCCATAGAAAGTATTACCAGGGGATACTTCTGTCTTTTAGCCATCTCGATAACATGGAACAACCTCCGAATATTGTCCGCTCCCTGTCGGTTCTTAACAAAGCCTGTTTGGTCTGCATGAATAATTTTGGGATTATTTTCTCCAATCGAGATGCTATTATTTTAGACAAGATCTTATAATCAGAGTTGAGAAGGCTCAAGGGTCTATAATTACCACACTTTTGTACATCTTTTCCAGGTTTTGGAAGCAATATTATTGTTGCAAGTTCTAAAGATTGAGGAAGTACTGTCTTCTGGAGTGCCTCCTTAATCATATTTGTAAGAGGGGATAATAATTTTTTTGAAAAAGTTTTAAAATATTCAATTGGAAAACCATCTGGCCCTGGGGCTTTATTATTTTGTAATGATTTAACAGCAAGGCGAACCTCTTCCTCACTTACCCCACCGTCCAGTATGTCTTTATCAGTTGTATTAATCTTAGGTAAATGTAACTGATTCAAAAAATTTTTTATGTCTACATTGTCTTTGTGAAGTTCAGATTTATACAACGCTTGATAATATTTACTAAATTCCAAATTTATATCTTTTGTATTTTCTAAATGTCTACCATCATCTGTTTTAATACTTTGAATAAATTTTTCATTGTTCTCTTTTTTTATCTGCCACGCCAGTAGTTTGCTTGTTTTATTACCGAATTCGTAGTAATGATATTTTGTTCTAGCCATTGCTGCCTCAGCTTTACTTGTACACAGGTTATCATATAAAATCCGCTTTTGTTTTAAAGCACTAAGTAATTCTGGGCGTTTTGTTCTTGAATGGTCTATTTCCAAAGTCCTTATATCTTTTCTATTTGAGAAAGCTGTTCCCTCTTTTGTTTGTTTTATGTGAAACATATGAAATAATATGCCCCTCATATAAGCTTTAAGCTTCCCATATATTTGAATGTGAGGAGGTATTCAAATTTACTTCTAGATACATATCGATTTTGGTATTCATGAAAGTGACGAATTCTGGGTCTCTAAGAAGATATTCTGTGAATCTCCATCTAGGAAAAGAGGAGACAGGTTGATGAAATTCTAGCTTCATTTGTATAGGGTTGTGATCTGAAATCGTAGCTGCTAAATAGGAACAGGTTTTAATTTGTGACAGAAGGGGGAGCGAGGTTAAAAACATGTCTATTCTTGAATAAGTGTTATGGACATTATATATTTCATGCTTGATGGTACAATAAAAATAGTAGTGTGGAGGACACTGTCTGAAATCTGTGGGTGGTGAGTAAAGACACATTTCTATGCCAGCTTGCTGGCCGAACCTGAAAATAGCAACAATGGTATTTAATCTCTTTAATCTGTTACAAACACACCCACTTTCCTGCATCCACACCTTTAGGGTGGACAACAGCTATGTCAAGTGTCAGGGCTGATGTGTGTGAACATTCATCAAACAGAAGCCTGCTGATCACAGATAAACATACAATACACAATGTGTGTTTTACAGTTCCTTAGGTGATTAGACATAAACTGAGAGTATCACTACTAGCTACAGCAAGCCTGTCCGACTAGTGTGTGTGTGTAAATGCATTTGAATCTATAATTAGCAAAAACAAATTAGCACAACACACTCAACCCATAAATATGACGACTTAACAAACACAGCTGTCAATCAGGTCACACAAGCATCAAGTCAAAGGAAATCAGAGGGTCAGCTTGGAGATAATTTTCCATATTCTGTGTTTGTGCTCTTGTATTTCTATTTTTGTGTTTAGAAAGTAGGAACATTTTGATTCTCACTTCGTTCAGTTGACCCAAATTAAAAAACACCTCACACATTTTCTCACTTAACCTCAAGCCACATGTGTGCTGTGGAAATATTTGACTGAGATCTCTGCAATAATCCCAATGCAACTTTTCACTGGAACTACTTTTTAGCAAAGAAAAACAGTAGCTCCAAAAGAAATGATTGACAGTGATTATATAGATTATATACATGCGTGAACCTACAGTCTTTAGAGTCCACGCTAAAAGCTTTTTTCATCTTCTGATGACTTATTAGTTCTGGAATAATTCAGTTAATCATCAGTCTGCTTCCTCTTTCTTTTCTGACTCAATTGTGTGTGTTCCACTGTGTGTGTCTGGTGTTCTGTATTTGAACTGGTCAAACACTCAGCAAACACTGTCTGTCTGTGTTTGATATGCAAGTGCTTCCTCTTTTATTCTTCACTCTGTACTCATTGGAGTGTGTGCATGTGTCCCAGCTAAAAGAAGAAGGTCAGTGTGAGCTTTGCCAGAATGGTATTTGTTGAAGCTGGAACACCAGGTCCGTCACTACATCACACTTGATATTAAAATCAGGATTAAGACAATAGTTCTAACAGCCTTTATCCCGATGCTCTTGAGCAAGCCACATTATTGTTTTCGTCAACAGTACAGCTTGCCAGGACTGAGGGTGTGTTACTGTATGAATGTAAAGCAGGGCGGTGCTCGAAACCACAAAGTATTCAATCAACTTTCCCTGGACGAACAGAACAAGAGGTTCTGACATGTGGATGAAACTGACAGTCTGACCTTAATCCTCTTGCCATTAATGCCCAAGATTCATAGTCCCACTGATATTTTTGCCAGATAGAACTTCCTAACATCCATTCGTTTAGTAGTTTGAAGTCACTTTCTCCTGGTGTGTTTAGGAACAAGTAAAAATATCTTAAAGACACAAAATTCTCCCCTGACAAAATTAATTAATTTTTGTTGCTGCCTAAAATCCTGCCTCGCTTCACAAAAATTTCAACAGAATGCAATAAAGGAAATTGTCACAATTATCACTTCAAATACGATAATTACCTCTGTGACACACTGATGTTTACATACATTAACAACACAACCTTCTGATAAACTAATTTTACTTCACCTCAATGTTCCTACAATACAACAAAGTAAAATAAGGGTACAATAAAAAACGTAAATGAAAAATATGTAAATATACAGTAACCTGAGCCCCCCAGCAATTAGGAAAAACAGAGACCAAATCAAATAAATGTTAACAATAAAAAAATCAACTAATGTGATTTCGGGTTTCATTGCAATGTGACATTAAAAAGGCATCACTTGGAACAAATAGCATACTGGAAGTTTTTGAGCCTTATTGATTGAAGTGAAGCTAAATCTGCTAAGTTTGTCCTTGGGATGGCACTAAGTGAAAAGGCCATGAGGTCATTAATATTTCAGGTGTTTGTCAGATAATTTAGCATTCCTCCTCTGGGGAGCCCAGGCAATCGAGCATCACCTTTCAGGCAGCTTGTCGTGAACCAAAATGCTAGTCAAGGAGCAGCACATGCAGCAATGGGCAGTATTTATGATACGTGTATTTCAAATACAAAATAGGATTTTGTAATTTGTATTTGATAGGATTGATGAAAATGGCTTCATATTTTGTATCAAAATACTACTGTAATGTGCTTTGTGAGAAGTCTTTGTGATGGCATCATAAAAATTCTGCCTCTGATTGATGCTTACTCAGTAATTTGGCCAGACTTGAGATGAGTTGAGATCAGAGCAGAAAATTGATCCAGATTCGAGGAAGATCAAGGTGAGCAAAGTGTAATGCTAGCGTTCCATTGATTTTTAGCATTAATTGCTACAATTTCTAAGAGTTGATATTATGTATTAGTGTTCATTTTAGTACCTAGGCTAAATCATTTATCAATTTATGTAATATTCTAGCTAACTATTTGACCCAAGTAGCAGCCCTCACAGTTAACATTAGCTTGCTACTTTCAGGCTATGTAAAGTCTTCAATGTGCATGAAAGCAAAGCCACAAGATAGTGTAACTAGTTAAATGCACACACCTGTGTCTTATTGTCATACATTAACATTGTGCTGCAATGCCATTAAAGTGTGTTTTTGAAATACAAAAATACAGTAGTTTGTTTTGATACATGACATGGCTGTTGTATTTTGTAGACCATTTTGATACACTTAAAATTAGGGTATTTGGTGTATTATTTCAAAATACATTTTCATGTATGTTTACCCATCCCTGAGCGGATATATATACCACAGTACTTCTTCTGGAGATTTCCAGAACATCCACGCACAATTTCACTGTAATCTGGCCCAAAATTGTGGAGACATCTTGCTCTGGATCAAAGTGTGGATGGACAGACAGACAGACGGCCCTCTGTTTCTTGTGTCAATGATCTCAACCATTTTCCGAGCAGGAAGTGGCAACTTATTGTCTTTGGTTTGCCTCCAGAGAAAGGGGCGTTTTTCAGATGGGTTTAAGCAGACAACAGCAGCTGCTCAATGCCCACTGCACCACTGTCGGAGAGCACTGCAGCTGCATATGGTGGCCAGAGCAGAACAGGTGAACAAAAGAAGCTGTCTTTTCTTCTCCTTAACAATTTACCTTAAATCTGATGGAAAGGTTCACATGGTCCAAGAAAGATTAAGGGACAAGTTACTATAAAATAACCATGCCCTAAGAAAAACTTGGTGAGACAGCATCAAGTGAACATCTCCCCTGTGTCCTTGCATTTGGTAAAGGGGTCCTTTGTACAATAAAGCACCTTTCATTTGCATTCAGATAATTCAACTTATGTCTACTTCCTGGTCTATTTAATTATTTATAAAATTTCTTAACTGGGGTTAACTCACTTAGTATTGCATGCCTCACATACTAGACCCCACCTTGCTGCATGTCATCCCTTTGCGTTGTCCCATATTTCCTGTCTCTCTACAGCTGTCCTATCCAAATAAAGGCATAAAGTATCTAAAATTAATTTAATTATTTTACAGAAAGAATTCCATGAGAGGCCACTCACCATACATGAAAAGAATGCATCATGTCCAGGTTTATGAGTGACACTACATACTATTCAGAACCAGACTTTGTTTTAAGCTAATGTGAATCTCAGCAGTAATTTCAGCACTGTCCTTTAATACAGAAAGGATTTCTACAGTACATGCTGAGTTAGCAGGTTTGGTTTGGTGTATCCCTGCAAGTCATGCATCTTCTGGAAGATAGGTTGTAGATAATGATAGAACGTTCTGATGTTGTGAGGATACTTTCAGGATGTTGACAAGAGCTCAGTTTACAAAATATACATCACATAACATCAAGCTGGTGCGAAATCATGTTGGATGTTGTACATGAATGTGTTGCTTTGGTATATATTGTCCAACGGGAAAATTTTAAATGACCATCCTCAGAGTCTAATTTGAACCAGAAATAGCTATCTGGGATGTCTGCCTTTCTGTTTTGTCTGTCCTCTGTCTCCTCTCAGTAAGGACCCTGTGTGAACTCATTGCCCCCACATTTCATCTCACCATTCAACACTGCCCCCCTGTGGCCCACAGGCGTGAGTGTGTCCTACAGCCCAGCAGGGAAGAACAGAGACATTTAAAAAAAGAAACAACCTAAATTCACTTTGCCCAGCAACAGTCACACTGTGCAGACTATATAAAACACATTCAGTGGCAGAGACTGGGAGGAGAAAATACAGGAAGATGTTTACTGTCTGCACTACAGACTAGTTACTAATATAGACACCAGCCAACACTGCAGCCTCATCTACAAGTGTGGAAGTAAGCTCCTTACCTTCCACTCAGTGACGTTTCTGAAGCAGAGTGGTTATGCATGGGTGCATCCTGACAGTCCACGTCAACCCTAAAGATCTCAGCTCGGATGTCTCAGGCCTGACTCCGTCTCCAAGCCCAGAAATGATCTAGTTTCAAACTAGGTTAGGTAAATGATGTAGTCCATATGTTTCCCTCTAAAGAATCAGATGTGTTATTGTTGTTTGAGTCTGATATGAGCATGTGTCCAAGACAAGAGAAAGTGGCATTATTTGGTACCTGCGCATTGTTTTTAACCCTTGAATAATCTTGTCGTTTTGTTCTTTTAGAAGAGGAGGCTGCTTTCTGGTGAGATCGAATCAATCTATTTGTTGACACCTGGCATTCATCTCATCCACATCTGTTCACCACATTCACAAACTGTTTCTCATTCAGTTTGTGAATCTTCCATCACCATAATGTCGACTATAATAGAACACCAATCTTGAACACATTTCAGTCAGGCAATTTTATTGTGTGACAATTTCTAATTTTGTACACACAATCTAACCAAACCAAACAGGTTGTGCTGATTTTCTCCAAGATATTCTGCTTTATTTTCCAAATGTTTCTGAGCAACTGGCCTTCCTCAGGGGGTATATGAGAATTTCGCTGATTTCTTTATGTACCAACAATTACTCATCTAATTTCAAGTTTTTTACTTAATTTATCCTTTTAACAATTGTTTCTCTAAAAAGTAAAGTCACAGAAAATTTGAGAAAAAAAATATGGTATACTGGAGAAAAGGTGTGTGATGTGTTAAAATTTTGATGGACGATTGAAATGAATGAAAAGCCAATGACAGACTGGGAAAAACTATATGTTCAGAATGAACTGAAAAAATAGTTAACTTCCTTAACTTCAAAGGCACATTTTAACTCAGTGGGATGATGGGATTTATCACACAAGCATGTAATGGCTGAGACTCAGATGAAAACCCACTACCTGGGTGTTCTTGAGTAAGTCACATTCTTGTTTGACTGTCAGTGGCAAGATATTTCCTCCAACTTCAAAGTTGTGGAGGAACAGGAACTTAATATTACATAAAACTGAGAGCATGGCAGTCCAATATGGGTTCATGAGGATGCTGTTGCTGTATGGGAAAGTAACTCTACCTCACTTTTTAAATTTCCATTACACATTTTTATATGAAAGAGCTGCTACGAAATAACAGGGACAGGCAGGACAGAATGGGTTTGTCTTTATTTGCGATAAAAAATAGGTATAAGATCTCCCTTTACAAATATACCAGGGAAATGCAGCACATTGTGAACCCCATCCACAAGGGACTGCAGTAGAGTCAAACATTTGGAAGGACAGAATTATACAGAGAAACAGTGCATTTACATGCACACCAAGATCACAACCACAGCTGTCTTATGAAAACAACTTGACCGGCTTAAAGTTCAACATTATGTGGCTTATAGTGTGCTTCACTATTTTGAGTCACTGTGGCTTGTAAATACTTGACTTCTTTTGATGACTTGCAGATTAAATTAAATTTAAGCATTCAACACTTCTTTTACTATTCATCCTTCGTTTTAAAAGGTACACCATTGAATTTGATTGTAAACAAACAGTCAGGTCTAAAGTAAGTGTTTCTCACCAAAACAAATCTTCATAAAAAAACATTTTCAATGTCAACGTTTTGGATTTTTTTAAAAACCTAATTTTTTTTTGAGGGGCGGGTTAACATGTTACTGCAATCATCATTTGATCAGTGGACCAGCTTGAAACCATCATAGTTTTGGGTCATCTGCTTTCTCTTACAAACAAAATGAGGAGCCACTCATACAAACATTGCTGTACTGGTTGTGACAAAAATTCCACATGGTACTTTTTTTATTCCCTCATATAAATTTGGGTTTTTATTGTGCAACGTTAACCAGTTTTTCACCACTTGTAGCGCTATTGACAGATTCCTGCAAACACTTTCAAGCTTTTCAACTGATAAAGAGTTGGGGGTGCTAAGAGGCAGCATTGCACCAGTAAAGGCACGGAAGTAAGAAGAAACAATGCAGTCAAAAACACGTAAAAACCCAAACTGCTTTGGAAATGTTGTATGAGTAAGGAAACTTATTCATCATGTTTGTCAGGATTTTATTGAGAAACACTGACTATAAACTAACTGTTTACTGTTTGTTTGACAAGAAAACTCAACTTTAAGCACCATAATTGCTGCATTGCAGTGTGCATGTAAATGCACTGAGAGAGAAAGCGATAGAGGGGAAACGTTCCTTAAATAAAACATTACAAAGGCCTCCGAGTTACATTGATATACATATAAATAACCCAACTCAAGATTTCACCATACACATACACTTAAGGGCATAGCAGAGAGAGAAACAAAAAAAAACAACATAAAAAGTACACAATCAACCCCTATAACTAAGTCCCACAGATATGCTACAATAGGACATTAAGTTTCAACTGTATCCGAGTGGATGCATTCGTATCTGCATTTTCCTAAATGCAGCTAGAACTTGTGCGACAGCCCGACTTTCTTACTTGAACCTCCTTTCAAAACAAGTGGAGCACGTTGTTGTAGACTTGTTCTCACACATTGTATAGTCTGTGGTTTTTAGTGTTAACGTGGGCAAAATCACAGTCCTATCTCAGTGCAACGACTCTCACGGTGCCTGTAACTTTCTATCAAGACAGTCTGAGGTACATATGCCCACCGCCGGGTGAGGCAGCAGATAAAAAGCTCCAGGTTTTTGCACATTAATTTTGGCTCAGTCAGGAAGATTTAGAGTGAAGCAGCTGCTGCGAGGGCGCACACAGGAATCTGTCCTCATGTGCAACTCGCCGAACGGATTCCATGAATGTAGTTGGGAGAAAACGGAAAAACATCCACATACTACAGCCTCATCAGTACATTCACTTTTGTGTGTTGCAGTCATCACAGGTGTGTTCATGTTTCACTTGGTGAATTTTCATGTTTTGGATGTGGTGGCCACACGGCTTTGTGGCAGGGCGACTTCTGTTTCAGCTCATGTGAAATACTGCTTAGTGTATGTAGGCAAAGTTTTTACTCTTGAACATGATCCTTTTCACTTGTACTTATTCTCTGATAAGTTTTCTTTCCTTCATAACAGAGTCGGGGAAACGACCAAGAAGTGACCTAAACAGCTTACTGCTTTTACCTCTGCCTCAAAAGAGAACAAGAGGTGAGAGGTCACTTGCTCAGATATTGTAGTTTGATTCGTGCAGAGCGAGAACGCAGGTGGGGGTTGGCTGGATGAACAGACAGACAAACAGCCAGAAGTGAAACCAGGAATGCCCTCATGCCAGCAACCCGACCCACCTGACGCTCACCACAGAACGGACACGTGTGCTCAGAAATGCTGCACTACACAGGAAGGAATTCATGAGCATCTGAGAGAATGAATTGATGGAGGAGTGGGCCAGTTAATGAAAAATGCACATGTATAAACTAGTTAATGGATCACTCGATTCGTGATCAAATTAACAAATGAATGACTGAACAAATGAGGGAATGAACTGCTGAACTGCATAGAAGTCCAAGCGGTTCAGGTCTGTCTCCCCGAGCGGTTGGGCAATCACCGCGGCCTTTTGCGCGTAACGAAGATAAGGACCCTGCGGATGGCGATGAGGCGGTCCTTGAGGGAGGTCATGGCAAGGATGGTGAGCTGGGCTCGACCCTCCAATGGAAGTACAGCAAGAAGCCACCAGGACCAGGCCGGACCACTGGGACTGCCCTGCAGAAGAGAAAAGATACGTACAGTTGACTTCTGTGTATTATAAAACTGCTTAGATGATGAGGTAGGAAAAATGACACAACGAAGTTTCTCTGTCAAAATGAAACATTGAATTAAAATTTGGAACTTAAAGTTTGTGACAACTGCAGTTATTAAGTAACCTACAGGACGAATGAGTCTGTTCACTTCTGTATGTGTCTCTCCATTTACTCTGTATGTCAACTACTGTGCGGTACCCAATGCATTTGCTCTCTAGTGCCGGTTTTCTTCCAGTTTGAGCAGAGGATTGTAAAAAAGAAAACCTGAGGCAGCTGATTGAGGAAAGCTACCGTCCCACCTACTTACTGCTCTAGGAAAATATCTATGCTGCCTAGGCCTCTGACGTCCAAGGAATGCAGCTTTATTACGAGGACACTTGCTGGACACAGACCCTAACTACATTCTTAAGCATCCAGTGTTCATATTCAGGCTTTCCTTTTTGAGAATAGTCTTGGATAACCAGCAATTTTTTTCCCTTCAAACCATATCTACAAAAGGGAAGCATCATGAAATTGTGGATTTTTAAATTATCCTTTCCTTCCTTAAACAACTTTTACAACATAATGTTAGCAGATAATGAGGGCAGCAACGTGCAGTCCGTGGTCTTTCAAGCAGTTTCAGGAGGCTAACAGTAAATTATGTATTTAGCTTTAAACCTGTAGTGATTGTGGTAAAAGAGGTGAAATTCTGCAACACGGGTGTTTGCACACCTGTGGGTCGGGGTCTTTGCTGGGAAGGTGTCCAAAGTGGCTCAGGATCTGGCTCTTCATGTTGTCTTTCAGGGAGGTGAACCAGCTGTTTGCCTGCTCGTACACAGAGTCATGCAGCTTCAGAAGCTCCACCAGCTCCTCCCCCTCCACCTGATTGGACAGATTTTAATTTTATTTTTAAAAATTCCAATGACCAAGATGAGGAAAGATGGCAGAAGTTGCTGAAAAAACAATAATTTCAGCATATATCTATTAACATTGGCAAACCTATGTATTTATTAGTGCAGAAAGAGGACAGTTTTTCCCCCTCTGGAAAGATTCTGTCAGTGAGACAGAGAAAAGAACTCAAGCTAGCTCCCCCCAACTGCTTAGCTGTCACCAAGTTGCTTGAGGCAAAAACTTGAGTTCTACTTTGAGTAACATTTGCTTGACAGCAGCATGATGCAAAGTGTCTGTAATGAATGCATCCACGCAAACATAATCTCAGCATACCTTTTTGTCTTCCAGGTACTCTATCTTGGCGGTGTGGTAGCCATCTCTTTGGCCATGGCTGAGGACCTTGAACCGTGACACACCAATGGTGTCGACCACTGAACGACCGTCAGGAAAGAACTTCACATCTCGCACCTGAAAGAGGAAAATTTATCTTGTATTTACACTCATAAAATCTCTGTTATTTGACTGCATACAGCAGAGTGAGAAGAGGAAATCTGTGACAGAGGAAAATGAGCAAATGAGTGACATCCTATGACAGCACTAGGTTCACACACTCACCTGAAGCATGCAACCGTAGTCGGCAAAGCCTTTGAGCTCGTCAGCAATGCACATGCCGAACTGCTTGGTGCCTGTCTCCATGGAGCGACGGATCATGAGGCGGTAGCGTGGCTCAAACACATGCAGTGGACAGGGGATGGTGGGGAAGGCCATGGTGCACACAAAAATGGGCACTTCCTGGTTCAAGCTATAAGAGACACAGAACAGTTTGTTGAGACTGAGGTGTTTGTAGAAAATATGTCTAAGGCTTTTTAAGACCACTTAATTTCATCTGGAGCTAGCAAATCAGACTTTAAGAGGGCAGAATTAAATGCCAAATGAAAAGAAGCTCAATTATTACAGCAAACATTTGATTATTGTTATTTGAAATTATAACTTTTCACCATTATAAATGTTTTTGGATACCTTATTTTTGTTAAATAGAGTTAAATAAACAAAACAGAGAAAATGCATTCTGAATAAACAAGACCTGTAACAGCTTGATTTAAGATGGTAACACTTTAAATCCACATTAGCTGAGACATTTTTTCTGTATAGTTTGTTCAGGTTTAGGGTTTTACTGTTACAGTTAAAAAACATCTTAACATTTATTTTTATGTCGTAAATAAACCATTTCATTGTGTGGGTGTGTGTATTTGCATGTGTGTGAAACTGACTTTGACAGCTCCTTCATCTCTTCCTCATGGATTTTCTTCCTCTCTGCCAGCTCATCTCCAAGGTAACGCTGCAACACTTCCTCCATCAGCAGGGTCTTGTTATAGCCCCTAGTGGCCAGATACTGCAATGACAACATACAAACAATAACTATGCAATTGTTTTGTCATTATCAATTAATCTGTCAAGAATAAACTATGAATCCTTTGTCCTATAAAATGTGTCGGTATATATTTGACAGATAAATTACTTTAACAATTTTCAAATAATAAAAACTGATCTTAATTCATTTCATCTGTCAATCTACAAATTGGATAAACAAATTGCTCAAAAATCACAACACTATATATTTCTACATTTATTTCTATATATATTTATGTCAACTGTATATCTACGTGTAGCACCACCATCAATGCAAATTCCACATATGTGTTCAACACTTCTTGGCAATAAAGCACCTTCTGATTTTGACGACATTATCACCTTTTTAAGTGTTTTCGCATTGTGGATTATATAAAATATGTGTATACCTCTGACAGATTCTCCTTGCACAGAGGGCAGTTGGGGTTGTGGTCCAGGCAGCGCTCCAGACATCTGAGGCAGAAGGTGTGTCCGCAGGGAGTGGCTACCGGCTCATAGAACAATCTGGAGGAGAAATTACAAAACGCTCATTAATCCTTAACATGCTCCTGTTAACACTGGCTGTTGGCTAATAATGTCATGGCTGCATCATGTATTATATGCAGATATGTCTTGATAATTGCATTCAGATAATAATAAAAACAGTTATTCCTTGAAGTGTTGAAGTCAGTAATTTTGGTACCAACTGTCCCACCTGTGTACTGTGTATACTGTGTATGCATGCAAGTATTGTGTGGGCATGTGTATGCTGGAACGTTGGACTGTGTGCAGTCACCTCATGCAGAGTGAACACTCCAAGTCTCCGCTGTCCAACAGCTCAGCGGGAACCGTCCTCCCTCCACACACCGTGGCCGTCTGACAGCTGTTCACCTCGTCTGTTCAAAACATCATAAACATCAGGACACACATATCTGTGTGCTCAGGTTATTCGTTGTCGTGCTTTGTTTTGCTGGAAGTGACAATCAGGCTGTTTGTCATTAAAAAATGTGTATGTAACGCGGAATAATGGAACAAATTTATTTGCATTTAACATTAATTTGATTATATAAAATGGACGCATTTAGCGAGACATTCTCAACAGAGAAGCCAAAATCAAACACAGGATCAGGAAATCTTAATAACAGACTTATTAGTCATTTAAAAAAGCTAGTCAGTTGTACTACTAAATTAGTTGTACTACTTGTTCCTTTTATTATTGCAGTGCATCCTAAAATGATGGTGTTATGCTTCTTTGCGTTGCGGTCTAAGAAATAAAAAAATGCAAATCCCAAAAATTTCAAATTACATCATTTAATTCTTCTTCATTTAGTTGTATTCCCCACTTTGTTTTCTTGTTGATGTGCTACCACAAATGCTGAAATTCCCCACTTTACTCAAAAGCAGTAATGTGTACACAAAACAAATTGGACCAGCAATGATTTATGTTACTGATGGGGTTAAAGTTATGCATCAGTTAGTCATAAATAAAAATAGTCAATTTAATAATTTGACACCAATGACAGTGAATTATTTACAACTTTTGCCAAGTAGGGATTAAAAAACAAAACAAAAATACAGGGTAATATAAGGTCCAATATCTATTTTGTAGTTGTTTGGGTTATGGTAGGGAGTTTTACACAAAATAAAAACATATACATACATAGATACACCCATTTAGTCTTTTACGTGAGTCATCACTCAAAATTTTATCTTATTTTGGAATGAAACTCAAGATTCCCCTACCAGGTCTGAGCAGTTTGGAGGGAGGGATGAAGATCGCTGAGGGTCCTTCACCGCTGTGTTTCCTCTTGAGGCCACCAGGTGGTGCTGGCAGTGCAGCCAGAACACCAGCCAGGCTCTTGGTGTTGCTCTCCTCTGCAGCAGAGTCTGACTGTCCAGGAGACGGAGCAGACAGCCTGGACGATGAGTCGTCTACTGGAGCGCTTTTAGTCACATTGAACTCTGAGTCCTAGACACACAGACAGACAGAGATTATTGAGCTAGATGATGATTAAAGGATGATCATTTTGACAGCCGCACTTTGCTCCAGTGCACCTTCATTCAAAATATACAAAATGCAATGAGGAACATTTAATTTACCTAGCAAAGTCATTTTTAATTACAGCCGTTTATTAACAGTTTGCCAATTGTACTTTTAGAGATGTAAAACTGCACATCAGGGAGATCACTGTACAGATCCAGTGTATTTCCTTGTATCAAGATACAATGAATTTCCCTGGTACAAACCCGCTGATATAAACACAAATAACAATATACTTTGCCTAAGGGCCAAGATCACACTAATCATCTTAATTACACAAATATGGAAAACATCATTCATGTTTTGAAATGTCTTCCTTCCACATTAAAGGGGTTTTCATTAGGGGTAAAGGACTTAGCTGATGATACCCAGGGCATTTTTTAAGTAAAATAAACACACAAGAATTGGGACAAAATAAAGTTAACAGAAAACATAGGCCAGAGCAAAAATCAATTATAGTTTTATCTTCTCAGTGGTTCCTTAAAACACTTAGTTGGTCTCAGTGTGTGTTTGTGTGCAGTAACCTGTGAGGAGGAGCCAGGTCTCTGTGTGAGCGGCCTCAGGGACCTGAGCAAGGCCGGGGGTTTGATAAGGCGGGTGGCCATCCCCCCCTGCAGTGGGTGCAGCGGCGTTGGTAGGTCCTCATTCTCAAATACAGAGGAAAACAGCTCGCTAAGGATCTGCAGGATGAAATAAAGCAAGGCACTTGGGTCAGTGTTTCCAATGCACACAGACAAGAAAGAGTGTTCAGGAAATTTGCTTTTCCCTGGGGCCACGTCACATTAGGTGTAAGCAACATATTGATGCTACATAGGTAGTTAATAAAACAAGAAGAAGCTGATGCTGATTGGATTTTCAACAAAACACATTACCTTACTGCAATATTTAGGTATTTCTTTCAGATTGCTGTCATTTCCATTAAAAGGTTTTATGGGCAAAGTAAGTGTTTTACTACATAGCATAGCATTTCTTTTATTTAACAGAGGTTCTCTTACCTTCTGAGCCTCCAGTTTAACTTTGGTCCAGTCAGGCTTTAGCGCCACACACACAAAGTATTCCTGCAAGGCCTCATCGTTCCGGCCTGCTTTACTCAACGCCGTAGCCTTCAGAACGTGAGCCTGAAATAAACATATAAAAATCGTTATGTCCATAATTAACGTGATCCAGTGTTTTCTTCTACATGCAAAAAGAGAAAAACAAAACAAACAAAAACATTATTTTGGTCATCTGATCGGTATCACTAAACAAACAAAGGCATGACATCTCTGAACACGTAACAATAATACAAATATAAATAATTAACACATTTTAGTGCTTCCAAGTGACATGAAAATCATCAAAATCTAAACAGTCATTTATGAAAAGCTGATGCCATCATTGGATGATTTTTCCAATTAGAACTATTTGATCCGACTTGACGGCAGCTCTGGCAGAAAGTACACATACGTCTCCACCAGAGGATGTCAACAACTAAATGATATTGCTGTCTACTACGTCTACAAGTTATAGCTTCCTGATATTGTAGCTTCTAAGTTGTGTTTCCATCAACATTTTTTATGCATATTTTGAAGTATTGCATTAGAAAAGGTTGGTGGACATGGCAAAATTTGTGAAAAAAACTTTGATTTTTATTAATTACACACATTACTTAGACACACTAGTGGACAGTGTTTGAGAGCAGGAAAAAGAACAAATTTCTGATGAACATTTGTTTTTGTTTTTAAAAGACAATTTCAAAATTGTGTCTCACCTTTGTCCACAGAGGTTTTAATCTACAGAGGCTGTTGGCATCCTGCACTGCCTGACTGAAGTTCCTCATCTCCATGTGCAACTCAGCGCGCTGACACAGCAGTCTGCCTGAAGAGGGCACTGTAGACCACAGGGAAAAACAGACAGACACAGACACCATCAGGTCAGTGGACAGGCCTCCAGGGGATGGAGGTTTTCTAGGTCTGAGGAGAAGTAGGGCAACAATATAACATGTGACCTATTTAACAAGTGAGAATTCTATGAAACTTATGTAGTGATAAAGCTTCATAACATCAGTCATTCCAGAGACAATTACTAGTCTGTTGATAATACACCTCACTGTCATCATTTTCTTTTGTAAGAAACAAGAACTTCCAGTATTTCAACTGTGTTGACACAGAATTCGTTGAAAGGTAGCAATGGTTTATTTTCATGCAGCAAACTACTAATCACATTATTTTTGGGACCAAACTGTTCCTGTGTTATCTTGGAGAATTAAAACCATCAAACCCTAGCTCTTAAAAAATAAATTAAACAACAACAATTAACAAACTATTCAAAATTGTGTAAGGCTAAAAAGAAACAGGAGGACAGTTCTGCAGAAGTATGAAATGCTGTCACTGTTCGTGTTACTCTTTTTAGATAGACATGTTTAAATTTCAGAGTCTGTTAGCATCGTCTCCTAGTCTTAATTTAACAACTCAACCAAATAATACAACAACTCTTCTTTTTCCATCATTGGCTCGGGACAGTTTCAGAAAAGACTAAAACCAGTATCTACAGTACTTCAACACTGTTTCCACAGTTTCCTTCAAGCTCAATGTGCCTCTGGCACTTCGTGGGTGGAACTTTGGATTCTGAAACACTTCGGAAAGTTATTTCAGAAACCATTTTCCAAAAGGCTGGATCTCTCATCTTCCTAACCACTGAACAGAAGGTGAACAGGCTGCCTGAGCTGAGTCAGCTGAGACTCGAGCACAAATGCCAACAGTAGGACCAACAGACAATATTTACATGTCCCCAAAATACTGTGCTATAATGACTCCAAACAGCTTTTACGCAGACTGCAGGAATAAACATTTGGAACATAAGGTGAAGAGAGAAAAGGTGGAGAGCAATTTCAAAAAACAACCCATTTCTTATTAATATTTTTACAATTGTGTTATTTACATGTAATGTACCACTTCTAACAATGTTCAAATGTATGCTTAATCTATGTAGTGGAAGATAAACAGGCCTCAAGCTCAAGCAACAACCAAATGTATCTAAATGCCGGCAAGATGTAGTTACAGATGGATCTTGATACTGCAAGTTGTGTATGTCTCAAGTGTTTCTTACATTAGGACACTGACCAGCCCGTGACTGTCACTTGTTCACTTTTAATGAGCACCGGAACAAAATGCCAGTGATTAGAGGCAGACATCCCATCCTGTAGGGGTGTAACGGTACACAAAAATCTTGGTTCGGCATGTACCTCGGTTTTGAAGTCATGGTTCGGTTTATTTTCGGTACAGTGAGGGAAAACAATGCCAACATTAAATTGCTGTTGTTTTATTATGAACTTTTGAAAACATCCAAATTAGTTTGCAATTTTTCAACAAACTTCCAAATTACGCATAATGAATAAATTATATAAAATAAAAAAGAATTTATATGGTATCTGTGCCGTCGCTCAGCTAAGAGGCGTGGCTGTGGGGGAGTGTCAGTAAATAGGCGTAGCCCTGGTGTTAATCATGTTAAAGTTACAGGATAGCCGCTAGTTAGCTTATGATATTTATACTTGGATGCAGCTGATATGAAATATAACCAACCTCTGAGTTACGATTAGAAAATTAAGCTACTTTGATTTAATTCGCTGATGTCATGATAGCCGAAGTGGACAGTGAGGATCACATTAGTCTCTGTAGACAACACAGCAATGTAAATCTGGCTCTAAGTTGTGATTCCAAACTATTTACTGGCCACTTTGCCAGTGACCCCAATTTATTTTTCCACCAAATGCAATTGGCGGATATTCGTTTTGGACTCTGAGTGCACCCCAGGAACTGATCAAGCTCCATTTTGTATCCAAGAACTCTTAAATCGGATTAAACAATGTGATATCAGGCAGATTTTTGTAATAGATTAGTCATGAAAAAAATCACTGTGTTTTCATTTTTTTCGGGCAAAAAAAATAAAATGTTGTAGGCCTAGCGTGTTTGAGTTAATTCTTCTGATTAGTTGTCATGGTACTTTAAGGTAGTTGCCATTTACAAGTCAGAATCAACCTTACACATACCATGTTTTTTCATGCGAATTGAACAGATACAGGCTTTGCCTGTGCAGATGTTGTGCTATTTGAATCTGCTAGTTGCTGTTGAATTGACCTATCCTGATGTCAATTCAGCAGATCAGAACGGGGCATCTTTTCTGGGGAAACCCCAAAAACATAGCATGAGCAAAGGGCAAAAATATGAAACGCCTACTGTGTAGACACAACGTTAGGATGGTTATGTTGGACTGTTTAAACCTGGGAGGCTCCCAATGATATTCCAATAAATATTAACAATGGCTCAGAGACATAATACTGACTTGTCTTTTATTTTTGCATCCAGTTATAAATCCACATTTGCTGCAGCTAGTTGAAAAGGAGCCACAATCTTTCAGAAATAAATGCAGGTGTACTGAAAACCCTCCAAAAATGTCTTGTGGAGTTTAATCAGCATATTAGCAATCAGTAAAGATTATAGCCCATATAAGGTTTAAGAAAACCCAGTAGTACTCTCCAATAATTATTGCAGCATATTTGCCAGATTGTTTTGCCTGGCTGACTGTATTTGCCGCTGCATCTCTACTACAAATATATACTTTAAAAATCTATTGGTACACATCAAAGGGAGTAAGAGATGGTCAGATATTCCCTATGACTTAATAAACATTTGTGCATAACTAGAACCATACCTTGTGTTAATGATAATCGTGTCAGAAATGTGATACATGATAAAGAATCTAAGTTGTCTAAGTTGTCTAATCTAAGTTGTAACCAGCACTAATCTGTGCTGGTTACATGATAACAGTACATCCACTGCTTTTAGCCAGCATGCTACATCTACATTAGCTCGCCTGTTTGCTTTTCAGTAACTAGCTTACCATCTGTGTATCTTTCATTGGAGGCTCAACAATATACAGCTAACGTACATGTATTGGATGATAACGAAACGGTTGGTGAGCTGGACTGATATTATACAGGAGTATGTACACACACTTTGTAACAGACCGCAGTAAGTAACTTTACTGTAGTATTAGTGGATGGCTCTTCCTCTGTGTTGTTGTGGCCGTTTTGTTGCAGTATTGTGTATTAATGTGGGTCGCAATAGTTACAGCCACTGCGAGGTAGGTCATGCAGCCGTGTGCATAGTGGTTCATCAGTCACTTTTTGTGGACCAATTACAGCCTGTAGGAGGCGGGACATTAAAAAAAGGTTGAGGCACTACAGCAAACTTTAGAAATGCTGAACTCGTTCTGTATGCACAGTTTTATTTTTTTCTCTGACAAGTTCATTTCCATAAATAAATGAGAGGCTGAGCACCATGTAGAGCATTTTTCTTGCACAATAATTTAGTGACTGAAAAGAACCAACAGAAACTGCTGTTTTATCCAACTGGAATTAATATTAGGCTACTAATGGTAAGATATAGTAGTCTGTACTATGATCTGAAATTATACTGAATACACAAACATCAGCACTAATCAAACCTTAACCACAGTGGTGCAGGCTAATATCGGAGAAAGGTTTTATTAGTGAAACAGCTGAATCTCTATCACTATAGGCGGGGTAAACAAATTGCTCCACATTCGCTTTTTACTGTTACATCTTTTTTGCTGGCTAAATAAACACTGACATAATAACAGTGGTACACAGGTTAGTAATATGGGTCATGTTAGTTTGTGAAGTAATGTGGAAGGATAGAATTTTACAATGGATAGCGTTAGCAACTGCTCAGCGTTAGCTGGCAAGCTAACGTTTACTATGTTTTTACTCATCATCTGAATCTGTTTGGTCTGGTGGGCTTCAGCACATAAACCTTTATTGTTGTTTTGTAGCCTTACATGGAGTATGTGTTTTGCTGTGAGCCATTTGTTTTATGGTGTTAGTGGATTGCATGTCATTAGCTGCAGTGTTGTCGCTGTAGTCTGAGAGGCTCGGGAGCGTGCAAAGGGCTGAATCCGACCCGGAGACATCACATTAAAAGCAGAATAGTGGCTGATGCAAGCAACAGAGAAAACAGGTGTGTGCTTCATTTCTAAGTGAGTTTTAATATGTTGCAAAGCTATTCAGTGTTGTTCTGCCTATGTTTCAGGATCAGACTCAGGCTCGAACATGTACAGCTGAACCAAAGCTGGTTATCCGCATGAGGCGGCTTTGTGCAGTTTGACAAAATATTGTGTTTTTTGAAAATGAAACCATGCAATTCTATCAGCATAACATGCCCTCTTTAATTTCATTACTGTTATCCCTTGATTTCTTTATCTTTTTAAACAAACAAACAAACTATTTACAGAAACATAGGCTGCGGCTTCTCCCTAGTTGTGTTACATTACAAAACATACTGCAATCTCTCCTTCAGTACCCGATTTTGCACCTGTCTGTTTCGCTCTCTCACACAAATACAGCCATTATATCACTTTCATTCTGTAAAGGCAGCACATAAAACATGTTGCACAGATAACCACCAAGTGGAAAATAAAAGGCACAGGTTGGATAACAGCTGTACTTCTGCTGACATCATGAGCCCATTACGCTCATCCTGCATCACAGATACCAGAAGGCGTCCTGCTGCATTTGTTGGGAAAACATCGACTGGCAGTGACAAAGCTGTGAAAGCACTCTGTCCTCCTGTCACCCAGAGTCCTTCACAACACAGAAGGCATGAATCAATATTGGTCTAGGCAGATAAATATCTGAAAAGGTGCCATTTGAATACTAAAAACTATAAAAAGAGCCTGGAGAATGGTAAACTTGGGTGGTATTTATTTTTTTCAACTTTTCTGACATTTCACCAGGGGTATATATGGCATAACAGTATTTGTGTAAAATAAATAAATAAAAATAATAGCTGGGCTGCTGGTGATAGAAGCCACTGTAGCCTTATGACATTGTCTAGCCTACAATACTGTGTGTCTAAAATGCACCTACTATTAACCTACTTGCACAAGTCTTGATGGGTTTAAAATACATATGGTCCATAGGCTAATCAATAGTTAGGCAAGAAGTGCCCTTATTTTATATGAGGATTAAAACCAATATGCTCCCAAACAGACACCGAGGCATTTTTCTTGTTTACTAGTCATGTGGAGTTATCCCCACCATTCGCAGTCCCTCCTTTTTGTGTGCGTAGGGAGTGTGTGGTTAAGCGAGACAGAGCGACAGGTGAATGCAGCGGAGCAGAAGAAAAGGTGAACAGGGAAGTATTATAGTACAATGTAGGTTACAGTTTGTCAGTGAATTTAGGCTGCAGCTAAATCTTGACAGTGTTGTTTACCAACTGCTGGAAAAGTGAAAGGGATCATAGCGATGTTCACCTGCCTAGGCTGAGGGAGTACACTACAATACATCAGCTCAATGAAGCATCTCTGTATCAGTTTAATAGAAAGAGAACCATCTGTCTGTATTTATGACGGTATTAAAAGTCATATCGTCAAGATCTCTAAATAAATATCAAAACACCACCCAAGCTTAGAGTAGAGTATATTCCTTTTGCTGGACACTTTCATCCCCAATTAATCGTGCGAGAACCTGCGATATCCCAACTTTGCAACCTTTTCAACCATTAAGCTTTTCAAGGACCACGGGAAATGTATTTGTAAAGTGACTCAGATATGTAGGCCGGAGATGGAAAGGGGTTGGTTCAACTTTCCGCGAGGATTCAAACTGTGCAACATGAGACTTGCCCTGGCTCAAGATTAATAAAACACACTGGTGCTCTTTATGTAACGTGCCAAAAGAACAGAACATTCTGTATTTTAGATCAAGTTCAAGGGAACACTGCTTCAAATGACAACAATCCAAAGGACGGTGCCAATTAAGAGTCACTTTGACTGTCAAAAGCAAGTTGTTGTATGCCAACAGTTAAAAGTTTGCCACAGTCAATCCTGCCTGAATGTTATCCAACACATCATATGCTGCCAGCTTATGAAACACCACCAGTAAGGGGAGGAGTTAAGCCCAACTCAGTCTATCACTGCTAAGGAATGTATTCATGGAGTATTATTTAGTATTATTAAGTGTTAGGCAAATAAATGTAATAAACTAAAATGATGTCCAGAAAGCCCATTTACATACACATCCTTTCACCAAGGCTGCTCAATGAAATCACTACAGAGTAGAAATAGAAAACATGTATGAATGCGTCATTGTGAAGACGATAATCGGTATGTGTGCTGCTTAGGTAACGAGATGCGGTGCGTCATATAACGCCTGACCTCAGTGCAGTCTAGATGGGTAGGAGTGTCGCCACTTGCCGGTGACACTCGGAAGTTAGACTAAAAAAAAGTAGGTCACCTGCACTAAACACAATACTTTTGTTTTAAAAACTGTCATATTTAAACACATAAAGGGATGCATGAAATAATTTTTGCGTACATGAAAGCCGTGCTTCCTTACCTAGTTCCACTGCTGCATTGTACTTCTCCAAGGCATCCGAGAGGTTCTGTTTTTTCCACAAAACCTCCCCCTCGATCCAGAATTTCCTAGCTTTGCTCTCTGTTGCAAACAGTTTATCCAGCAGGCCGCTGAGAACAACGTTTAATCTCCGGCCGTTTGGCAGTCCATCTTTTTTGTTCAACTTTAGTTTGCAGTGTATACAGTCTTTGACAGAGTCGTCCTCTAAACAGCGTTTGCAGAAAGTGTGCCCGCACTCCACTGTAGTGGGCTCATGAAGCAGACACTTGCAGAGGCGACATGAAAACAACTCCAGGGTTTCATCCTCTCCACACTCCCCGTCACTTTCAAACCCATCTTCCCCGCCGCTGTTTTTACCCTGCCCGTTAGAAGTTCCGGAGATACCCAGCTCTTTCTCGCGGAGAGTCCGGGCGATAGTTTCCACCAGAAGGGGAAGCTCCTCCGGGCGGAGTTTGGCCAGGCTGGCCGCTGTGCAGTACGAGTCAAGCGCCTCGGAAATCCGGCCGGCGCGGGCCAGAGAGTCGGCTTTCCTCAGATACAAACCCCTGTCCGGCTGCTGGAGGTCTGCGAGCTGGGAGCTGTATATCTCAACGGCCAGGTTAAAGTCCCCAGCCCGGTTGGCCTCCTCTGCCACCTCCAGCATTTCGGGAAATATCCCCGCGGCCCCAGGGTTGGAGAGCGGATGGACGAACACCTCGCCCTGGTGTGACCTTACCCCTGTCTCCATCTTTTTCTTCTAAAGGGAAAGCCCGCTATTTAGACGGCAAAGTGGTTCACTCCAACTCCCCACGCTGCTCAGAAATCATACCCCAAAGTAAAGCAACCTACCATTTAACGTCTTGCTATCAACCCAAACCTGCGATTGTACCCTACTGTCATCTCTGGCCATTGGAAGTAGGTCAGGACTCATCACGAGTCATACAATCTCCACCCCGATTAAGTAGGTCCGTGTCAAAGTCCCACAAAAAGTAAACTAAGTTACCACCTTAAAGCTACCAAGTGGGACGTGGATTCCGTGTAAACACCGGCTCTGTCGGGCGGTGTTATTTAGTGAGCTCCCCGCTTTGCTAGCCTACTCTCGCCCCCTTTACAGCGAAGGAGGGGGGGCGGTTTGATATCGTCTCTCGGCTACAAATGGAAACTTTCCAAATGATGTGGCTTTTAAGATGACACGAAAATGTTTCTACAGCAATTTTATGTCTAACATTAATAAGTTAGTCGAGAGTCGCTGGGTAAAGTCCTTCGTGCTTAGCAAGTAAGAAGCTTAATGACAAGTTGGCCTTTCGTTCGAATTAGTCGTTAAGATACTATAAAAACTCAACAAAAGGAGAAGTTTAGGGTTTAAAATGGTTAACACTACATGGAAGACGAGAATATATTAGATATAGCTCAGCTACAGACGCCCAGAGACCTTCGTCTTTGCTCTAATTATCAACTGCTGGTTTTATGTAAGAGACTCCTGGAGCAAGCCGACAGTTAGCTAACGTTAGAGCTTGTTAACTAGCTAACTCCAATCGCCCCCTCGCCGCTCGTCGAACTCCACAAACAAACTCTTTTCACCCCGATGTCCCAACACCCGTATATTTTACCGGATCCGCGTGTCATGTTCTCCTTTTAGAAAACGAGAACACCCCCGATAAAAATAAAGCAGTCGCGGAGGTACTCCATCTTGGTCGCTAGCCAGCTAGCTTCAGCAGCTAAAGGTTGTTTCTTCTTCGGATTTCATACACAGTTCACAGAAGCGAGCGCAGAGCGTCACGTGACGCACGAGGCGGGTTCCTATTGGCTAGTTATGTGGTTCACTTATATAACGCAGTTTTATTGTATAACCTCGCAGACAGCCGTGGATGACTGAGTTGTACCAAAACAAGCGCACAGTTATTGTTTTTTTAATGTGGTTCCACACGTGATAAGCAAAATAAGATGCCTTTAGGCGAAATAAGAGGGATCCTCGTGTTCTGTTTTGACTTGAGTTATCATTTTGTCCCTGGTTAATACAGTTCAGGCTGTGGGATTGTTTCAATTGTTTTATGTAATGCTTTATATAAGCAGTGTTTCGCATCTGGTTATGGAGTTGTTATGTATGACTCGAGACAAAAAATAAACAGAAAAGAAGCCTGGTTCTAGATTCTGGATTTCAGCCAATCCCAAAGTTTGTGGCGCTATTCAAATGCTGTAGTTGTGACCCAATTCAGGAACCAGGGATTGCAAGCAGCAACTAGCTCACTAAGTTAAATCGTTGCAGAGGAACTGGAGGCTGCGCCGATCCTGCTACCAGGACCGGACTTTACCCATGGGGCCTCCAGTTAAAGGGGACTTACATTGATGTCTATAGATATAATGCCAACACAACTGTGTTCCTATTCTTACTGATGTACTCAGGACAAACATTTTTTAAAATATATTTATCCATCTCTTTGGACAATAAATCTCACAAGTACTAAAAGCCCTTCAGAAGAATTCAGAAGAAAGAAAATTAGCAGGCCAATCAGTAGTTTCACAAGATAAGAGGGAGTACAAAGTCTGACATATTGTTTTTTTTTATAACTTATTAATACCATCATTACACCATTCCTGTAGTTTTTGTTTTGCAGTCTACATTTGCAGAAAAGAAACTACAACTTACATTTCCTTATACAATCCTGTTGTACAATAGCATATAAATTAACCTTGTCACCTTGTAATATTTCATGTACAAATCTTTGAAGTCTGAAATGCAATTCATAGAATCACATATTTAAAGAAAGTCTATGTTAACAGAATAATAATACCTGAATTCTCCCCAAATATGCTGTAGATCTCTGGGGATAAATAAAAAGACATACAGTGTGTGGTAATTTAGCTATTTGCAAATGTGCATCAGTAAAGATCCATCACTTAAAATGCCATTTAAAAATATTAAAGGCAGATCCTGCATTATTATCTAATCTTACAGGTCAAGATCTGTGGATTATCCAGAGTAACTGGGACACTCTTTCTGGAACTATTTGCAGCTGCTGGTTTTAAATGTGACTTTTCAATGTTGTGGGCAGCAGAAACCAAATTCCATTGTTCCTTTTTGTATTTGAGGGGAGGCTGAGACATATATCTCAAAGTCAAAATCTCTATGGCTAGATATCAATAGAGATATTTGAGAAAATATGTCTTGTTGGAATTTGAAAACTGTTTCTACTGTAAGGTTTTACAACTGACAATAAAATATATTGATTCAATATTGCTTTATGTATCACCAGTAAGCTAGATGAATCTGTAGTGATTTAATGTGTAACAGAACATATGATCAGTTTATCAGTGTAGCATCTCCTTCAAAAACATCCCTCCGAACTTTCATAATTGTAAAGTTGTATAAGGGTGACATGAGCCTTCGTGACTCATTTCCCTGAAGTATAATAACACTGCTGTCCTATCTATTCTACTGTGTGTGTGTGTGTGTGTGTGTGTGTTGTGTGTGTGTGTGTGTGTGTGTGATAGGGTGTTGTAACAAAAAGGAGGGGCAACTGAAAGAAGATGAATCTCTTGATAAGGTATCATGGAGTGATATAACCTGCACACTAACACAGACATAGACATCCGCAGTCACATGTAGGCCATCCATACACACACCTGCATTGATTCTCAGGAGTCATGTGTACAAATGCAACAGTAGGTGCTTGATAATGTTTTTTCATGCTAATGTACATAGGGCTGGGTATCGAGTTCAATACTTTTTAGGCACCGACCGAATTGCTTCAATACCACCGAGTATCAAAAAATGTCTTGTTTCTCGGTACCAAAGTTCGATACCTAAGGGTTCTTGTCAACGCCAATGAGCCAATAAGCATGCAGCATGCTTGATGTGCCCACATCTAAAAGTGATTGTAATTGGCTGTGGTGATATAAACAATAGGTCACGCCGGGTACGCACAGAGATGTGGCTCGTGGATGTAAAAGACGTGGAGAAAATCAAGTGTGGCTTGATGCAACAGCGCACGATGCAATATATGGGACGTAAGATAATTGCTGCCAAGAGCGGCGACACGACAAACCTGGTGAAGCCTTTGACTGTGCGTGAAATAAACTCAAGAGCAGAAAGTTGCTCCGTCTTTGCTGCAACAAGACAGAGCCGGTGCATCATCTCAGCGCCCTGCTGCCACCGAGCCTGCTTCAACATACCCACCGTACGAGTAGCGTTGGGCAGCAGCGTCGCTACAAGTAGCACCGTTACTAGTTTAACGACATTTGTCAGTAGCTTGGTGGCAGTGTCGCTGTTTTCTGAATCAAATCAAAGCTCTTTTATTGACAGAGTAGCGGGTAGCTTCCACACACGCTACATTTTTCCAAGTGTTTCTGAAGGATCAGTTAAGTGACGCCACCGCCACACACGGACCTGTGTGTTCAGCCAGCGGAAGCGCTTCCGTGTGATAGTGACATCACGTACCGATATTTGGGCTGATGTCTGCGACTTTGCTGCAGTGGATTAAAGACGCGCGGCTGAGTTTACTTGTTGTGATAGTTGTTGCCTGGCCACCTCTTCCTCTGAGGAGGAAACTTTGATATTGGCAGAAACTTGTTTCCATGAGATGAGATGATGAGATTTCTCTTTCTTTCTCTCAGGCCTGTTGCCATGAATGTTTAGGTTGCAATGTTGCCAGAGCACAAATTCACATATAAACAGTAAAAAATGTATAATTAATAAACAATGAAATTACATTATAAAAACTAAAGAAAGAGGAATAAAAACAACAAAAACACAATATAGGCTGATGTTACCTTGAAAATATGTCTTGGTTTTGACAAGCAGTAGCATTTTTCAAAGGAACAATTATTAAAATAAACTATTAATGATAATAATGATTAAGTTACTTTATACAAACAACAATGGTTGTCCGTTTGTTGAGAAAATATACATCACATGGTATTGAAAAAAGTATCATTCAGGAACTGGTATCGAAGTTGAGGTATCGATATCGGTATTGATCGGTATCGGTATCGATATCGAAAATCTTTGAACGATACCCAGCCCTAAATGTACAAGACTTTTACTCCTTTCTATCATCTTTCATTGGCTTATGAAACAGGCTTGAGTGACCCACATTTTGTTCTATGTGTTACGTCATTTTGTGACATAGATCTCCTATTTGAAATAGAAATGCTAGAATGCTTCATGCCAAAGCCTGTCAGCAAAGTGTGTGAGCAGACGAGGTGATAATAATGAATCATCTTCCTTCCATTGCACAGCCAAGCTTAAGATGAAATGACACCCACAGATTTGTACTTTTATTAGACATCAGCTTTTCAAAAATAATTTAGAGGGCTATGACGGAAAATGTTTTCTCAGTGTACATAAAATGTGAAGGTGGCAGTTGCACCCACTACAGCTAAACATCTTTGCACTAGTAAGAAAAGAACAAGGGTTTGTTGCCCTCATCCATTATAATATGTTTTTCTACTCATCAGGTTTACTGAACTATTCTGTGTCGGACACTGAAGTTGTTATAAGCACAGCCACAGAATACACTTATTGCTGATTAGCCAGCATTGTGGAATAGTCTAAACCTTAATGCCCCAGTGTTAATATGCCCTTTGCTAATGATATTTATTGTACACATGGTACAAAGGATTACTTAAATACCTGTGTGTTTACCAGAAGGTATTCTTTAACATTGTCCAGAAGGCAAAAAAACTTCCACACACTGATACCAAAGTGAAACAGACTGACAGTGATTAAACATGGGTTGCTTTGTTTTGTCTGCACTGATTAGGAGGGGAATATATTTACACAACATGGATATGATGCTAATCAGTTCAAATCAGAGTGTTCTAAATTAGCGTTAAGGGTATACCAAAACTTTTAGTTTCAGAGATTGACTCCTGTTGCCCTGAAAGGGGGCTGTTAAAAGGGAGGGCACAGCTTTGGTCAGCTTAAATTCATGACAGTTAAAATAAAAGTAAAATCTTACCTAGCCATGAATGATATTCAAACAAAACATTAAGTACACTATTTTTTCTGTGCAGCCCCATGAGACTGAAACGCTTGACAGTGTGAGAGTTGAAGATAGATTATGTCCTTACCACAAGGAACCCCATTAATGTGTATGCAGTTGACCTAATAGGACACATTCTAAAATTTTTAAAAGTGTATGTTATGCTTTGTTTTGAAGTTAAACTTCTGCAGAAATATTTATTATGCCTGATTATATCCCCTAGATGGTGACATTGGGTGAGTAATCAAGGGTCTGGTCTGGATACAGAGGGTGTGATTTAAGCATGTAGGCTGTTATTTAAACTTAAACTATTCCCCATATTACAATTGTCTCTTCAACCAACACATTATGTCATAGCACAAGACAACAGTCATTAATTTGACTCTTGCGTCACATGACTTGTGAAGGAAATTAGTGTTTCTGAATTGAAAGTTATATACACATTAAACAGGGAATACAATAATTTATTCTGTGTTCATCATATTTTGACAATGAGGAAGGTCAGTGCTGCCTCACTACATTCAGATGCACAAGTTGTTTATGTGCTTAGTTTGTTCTTATGACAGTTTACCTGTATGTTGTAATCATTCATTTCCACCTTTAAATTATGGCACAAGGAAGTGTTTAAGAAGAACTTGTCCAGCTCTTTAATACAGTACACATGTGTAATGAGAAGATCATACTAAGCTTTCACCAATTGTTGAAGCCACAAAGGTTCAACTTTAGATATACTATTTTACAAATTAAATAGTCAACATACTTAAAGTTACATATTATATGACTTCACATGGAGCAGACATACTTCCTTCTCTCTCTCATTTTCTGAACTGACATTTGGCTTTGGTAGAAATTCCATTTTCATTTCCCACATATGATAAACAAAATACACATACTCTGTGTTAAAGACGATCCTTACTGACTAAGGCTCAAATGTGTGCAGGTCCAGATGTGTGCAGGCCCATAACCCAACCCAAAGTGTATAGTTTCCTACTCCAAGAGTACCCTGTTTGCCATGTTTGATGGTCAGTATGTTCCTTGGTAACACACAAAGCTGGGAATATTCTAATAATAAGAGGGGGATAAATAAAATAGGGAGGAAATCAAAATGAGTGGCCGATTAGGCACTAGAATCCCTCTAAGTAAGTTTTAAAAATTGTAATTTGTTTACTGAGAATGCTATTTTTAAAATCAGGTTTTGGTCTGGCTGGTGTTGTTGATTCTCATCATCAGTTTTATTTCAGACACCCAAAACTATAAATTTCCTGTTTTTTTATTCATAAAAAGAGGAACAAACTGGAAATGAGACACACAATACATCCATTCTCACTCACTCATCTCCCACTCTTTCAATGTCCTAGTCAGTACAAAGTATATTTACATCACATCCCATTCGAATTAACATGTTATTGTGGAGGTTTGATACAGCAGCCACCATATTTAACATGACAAATTACTTTTTACTACTCTACTCTAAATTATTTTTTTAGATGACGGGTGTGAAGCCTTTATCAGACGTCTACACAATAGCTGCCAGCATCTGAAATCAGTGCAGCCAGCACCTCATGTCTTAATCCCTGTAGTAATCCCAACGCACACCTGAGGTTCTTCTACTACACTGTAATATTTGGGATTACCCCAACAGTCACTGCCATCAGAGAGGCCTGTGCTGTGTGACCCATGGAACAGCCAGCATATTATTTCTATACACCCACTAACTAGCAAGGTACCTCACATCTGAGTATGAAACAGTGTGAAAACATGCACGATGACCATCAGGTGATATGCATAGTTATATTCACCAAGCTGTTCTCATTTCCTTACACTGAGCGTGTGATAAAGTCAGCGTCTGTGATGTTTTACTGAGTGACAGTGGCACTTGACCAGTCTTCTAACCATGAGTCCACAGCCAGAGGGAATGATGGGTAAACACATACAAATGCACTTCAGAGTCTGACCTAAATCTTAAATCCTAAAGAACTAGACACATTCATAATGGTAAAAAGGCCAAATCTGATATAATTTAGAGGCAGAGAGATGTATTGAGAGATTGTCTGCATTTATCTGAAAATATTTAATTTTGTCACCAGTGGTGGTAATTTGTTTTATTTGTCTATTTCCCATAGGTCTCACATGCAAAAATAAGCCATAATTGAGTCCAGCTGCTTTTCTGAAAGGCGAGACTTTCAGTTTTGATTTAGACAAGATGTTCATCTTTTTCCATCCTAATTATCGCTGTAGGACATGAAGCGAACATAAGAGCATGATTATCCGCTACTGTATTGATTTTGTTGGTTGGTTTGAAAAAGGGAAGGGTGAGAGGAAGTTATAGAGGAGTGTTATACAAGTTGGTAGGGTTGTTTTTATATGATTAGCCAGACAGCAACACGTGAGAGCTTGCTCTGCTGTCCTGGCTGATGGTCAGATGACCTGCATTACTCTGCAAGAATGGGATGAGTCTCAATACTGTAACCCAGGGTTGTCAGTGCTTTATTGTCCTCTGTGCTGTTCCAAGTGACACACAATACAGGTTGAGCACAGAGAGAAGCAACACTTGAACTAATTGATAAACAAGACAGAAAGCAGTCACATTTCTATTAAAACACATTTAATATATAGAGCAAATTTCATAACAATGGCAATTATTTTTTTAATAAATAGCATAATGTAAAACAGAATAAGATCAGGTTAAAGGCCGAGTATACAAAAAGGCCGAGTATACAAAAAGAAAAAAAAGAAAACTATGGAGAAAAACACATTTCACAGAACTGATGAAAACCTAGTTTATCAGACACACAAAAAAATAGAAAAAAAAATACATACGTCCTTAGCACTGATAGATCCTAAATTCAAAACTGCTGTGTCTGTGAATGTTTTTATCTGTGTATGTTAGAGCTGTAATAGACCAGCGCCATTATTAAGTTGTACCCTGCCTCGTGCATGCTGGAACAGACAGTGGCCTCCCGCAACCTGGAACAGGATGAACCAGTATGGAAGCTGACTGGATTACCGGAATAAATAATAACACAAGGAAGAGGAACAGTCTTGTTGTTGTAGCATGTTGCTAATGATCAAAACATAACAGCGAAAAACTCACTATAAGAAAATAACTGCATTTAAGCTAAAACAATACAATTTAATTGGATGGGCAAAAAAACATTGGAGTTCTGAGAGTAGACAGTCACCCATTTCTCTAAAGGTCGACTAAATGGATTTTGTTGTGGTTTAGTCTGCACCTTTACTGTGATGGACTACATTTTTCAGAGACCACCTGTTTTTCAAACTGTGGACTATGATGATGTGTTAGAGCAAGCAGAGACAGAGAGCAAACTGTTGCTGTATGAAAGTGTAAAAAATCTTTAAATATATACATAACATAATAATACTGCTTTGTATAATTTTCTTTCTAATTCTGCACTTAGCTAACCTTTCACTGCAGCTCTTAGCAATGTTTGTATGTCGGATCTGTATATCTGTATTTTCATGTCCCATTCACAAAGTGTTTCAATTCTTTAATCAGTTAAATTGCAGGATTGTGATTAGACACCTCACATGGCTGTTTGCTCTATTCTGTATTTATCAAATTCACATTTTCAGCAATTATTATCAAATAGCAGAAACAGCTGTGTAACTGAAACGCTCTTCCCCCTGTCCCCCATCTCTGCCAAGTGCTCAGTGTCCCTCATTACCAGCACGTGGCTCCAACACCATTCAGTAAAAACACATGCGCACAGTCTGGGGAGTTACAACAGTACATACGCGCACACACACACACACACACACACACACACACACCTACAGCACCACCTGTCCTCCAGCGCTCTTGTGCGCAACATGTGTGCGGAGTCAATGGGAGTGAACAATAAGAGTGGTCAGCAGCAACACGTGAAAGCTCCTCCTGCTGGCACTCACACATGCAGCCGGAAGTTCAGGGTTACTGAGGAGGGGATGCTGTGGTTGCCATAGCGCCTATGCCAATTGCATTTACACCATCCCCAATTTACAAGCATTCTCATATCTCCTCTACAAAAGGCAAGCTGATAAAAATACATTTCTTCATTCAGTTTCGTGTTTAACAATATCCTTGAGCAATTTGAGCAACGATGAGCGTCTGCTCTTATGCTGTTCCCAATTCCTTTTATTTACATGGAAAGGTAATTGCATTCACTGTAATGGTAACACTACACCTCTGGCTTCAGTCTGACATACCTCAGAGGTTAGTTCTTTTTCGCATTAGAAATAAGTAATAAGCAGCAAAAGATAATACCTATCACTATTAGCAGATATCAGATATAATATTAGATTTAATATGTTACCAAAAAAGGGAGTACTAGCTTTTATCAGACAGCAGGTAAGCAGGTAAACTGTTGTGTGCCCATACATGACAAGATCTAGACCCCCAAACCCAAGCATACTTGATAATCTTTTGATTTTAAAATTTACTGGGACATTATCATAATTCAAACAGTTCAATAATTCAGCTCAAACTCTGTTATGAGCAGTCTTGTCATATATTTCTCTCATTCTTCTCCCTCTTTCCTCTTCCCTTAGTCCTTGCATTTTCATGAAACTGTCCAGACCCCTTGATGCTTCATCCGCTCACCAGTTTTCAGTTTGTTGCTCCTGCCAATCACCTGACCCTTGTCCTCCCTGCACAGGTTTCCTGCATCAACCCCTACAGCCTTACTGTACACAAATGTGATACCTATTGACAACTAGAGATGCAGCAAAAGAGAATTAAATAAGTTTTCAACTAAACTGTAACATTCTGCTGTTAATGAGTTTATAATTTTACAGTCTACATTTATGTCTGCATTTGACTATGTGGATGTTGTACATATGCATGACTTTCCCTGCACATTTAAAGCCTCTTGATTCTTTGTATCCCAGCACAATGCATTCACACACCTGACTCACCAATGTATCTCTTCTGAAAACTGCGATGGTCATACAGAGAGGAGTTGCATTGTATATTATTTCTCTTTAAAAACGATTTGACCTACTTCTGCTATGTGATCACATTGTAATAATAATGCCAGGCCACAGGTTATTTAGCTGGACCATGTGAACTTGAAACTGAATTTGGCACACAGGTTTTAAAAACTACTAATTTGAAAATGACACAGATAGGCAAGTTTGTCTGAACATTTCACACACACATGCAATTTAAAGTGATTTATATAGTGGTAGGTTAAATTAAATACAGCACAAAACCTCCAACTGATGAAAACAAAAAAATCCCAAAGACAAAAAGTGACAAATTTTATAAAAATAGGTCAAAATGTAAGTGTGAGGTCATGTGGATAAAAATTGGTGCTTAGGGTTCACCAAAGGCAGCAGAAAGGTAAAAATCCTAACCTGGATTTCAAGGTTAGAGCATCTTTATAGTAACTAAACATATCCTAAATATATGCATGTAATTGTTTTTTGTTTGTGAGGAACTAATTGAACTATTGTGTTCTGTTTGTCTTTGCTTTTTTAGTGTACACACACGATCACAGAGAAAAACTGTAATAACTGAAGTGATAGTGTGGTGGAATCAGTTAGTCCCATTATTATGATCTTAACATGGTAAATTAAATTATTATGCATGCTTACACTGTTAGCAGTAATTATGTGAGCAAACTAAACGCTGTGACGCCTTTATGCATCATGCAAGCAGCCGAGTGTGCCACAAGATGGCAGTCTGGATTGTGGAGATGCCGTCTGGTTTACACACTCAGCTGAACTTTTCTGAAGTCTAGTCAAGTTCATTTGTTTAGTGAGGCAAAAGTCTCTCTTCCTTCTGATTTGCTTGCTCTAATATCCGTTTGTAATTTACACTGAAACATAATGTTGTTGCTTCCACTTGAGGATTGTCAAAAATTTAAACCTAATATTGATGTGAACTGCAACATTCATTTTGAGATTTTTGTCAGACCAAAAAATACATCAATATAATTTATTAATTAATATACTATCATTATTGATTAGATTATTGTTTTCTTTTTTTGCATATTTAACAACATATTTAAGTACTTTTGTATTTGATATTTAAAAATAAAGTGAGTAGAAAAACCTCTCTGTACCGATAACTCAGCTAATATTTTTCGCCCAAATACAATATAAGGCTCGAATCATCATTATTCCAGCCTCTCTTGGAACATTATTTTCACATAATTGTCTTGGTGCTGAGAACTTTTACCTTTCACATTTACATTTGGACTTAACATCAAAAGCACCACGTTATTCCTAAATTATCATTATTGTTATCATTATCCAAGGTTTCATGTCAGTACGTCAGGAAATGAAAAACACAAGCCACTCTCATTATCATGTTTTGTTTTTTTTTTTAAATCTGGAGCTGATGGGAAATAGCAAATATTGAAACATATGAGAAAACCAGCAAGGCCACTTTCAATAAAAACTATGAGTTTGTTTAATATTTTTGTAATGTGAGGTTTTCATTTTCCCTTTCCCAGTTCATATTCTTAAATTCCCCTGTGTGGGATCGATACATTTATTCTTGACTTACCACATGGGTCAGTAGTGGATGGTGTTGTCAAGCTGCCAATAAGTGCTAATGAAATTCCTCTGACAAATCAATTCTTGCCAGACTCACACTCACAAAATGGCTCGGCCTGGATTCCCGGCAAGTCTTGTTAGTAATTAGGCCATAAAGATGGACGTTGTTCTGTTCTGCACTTAGTCACTGCATGACTCTGTGCATTAGAAGACAGTCAGGAATGCAACATTTACCGTATGAGGCTCTCTGAAGTTTCCAGTTGTAAATGTGTCTGTGTGGCCAGTAAAAGCAGTTAAGGCAGCACAAGGTGATCAGGCATGACTGAAGTGAAAGGTAACTTTTTGAATTTCAGTCTGCCTCTGAGGAGTGACTGGTTTTCAGATTAAATGGAGAATTCTCACACTGCTAGGCAAGTCATGATAATGACTATGATAAAACAATTTCATTGCCTTAAAACAATGAAAATGTATTATACTACTATTATCTGTGTGCTGAGGTGATTCAAAGAGTTTGAAACTGCAATGAAAAAAATGTTAACAAAGTATCATTTCATGGACTTGCAAAGGCAAAATGACATTCCTTTACTGTTGTTTTTTTTTAACATTAAGGACACAATTCCAATAGCTATCCACTTCTTGGTGATGCAAAAATTGTTACATAGTGATGTAAACAATATACATAACAAGTAACAAATGTACACAGCTCACTTCAGTACAAGGAAAATACACAAGGAAATGTGTTTTACATTAAAACACATCCCAAACAAATCCAAGCACAAATCCAAAGACCCAACCACAGACAGTAAAGAGCCCACGTCCACAAAATAGATACAAACCACAGACACAGACATGTGGAAATTAATCCCAATTAAAACCTAATCCTACTTAAGCCTGAAAAAATAGATAAAAGGTTGCTTTTGAATGTGGTCAGGGTAGCAAAAACTTAAAGTTCACCAGTTTGTTCCTGAGAACAGGAGTGAAGCAGATCCTCACCAGATCATATTCCAGATACAGTTTGAAAACCACCATGTGATGGCCTGTTCTTCACATGTGGCTAACATGCTATTATCAGACCAGAATAATCCAGTTTATTGTAACTCAGCTAAATTGGTTCTACTAAAGTATGAAAATGAGACATTGCCAACATCACTTAAAAAGCAGCTTTAATTGCATTAACAATTTTCAGCAAAGTGATTTCTGCAGTTAATCATTTAATTTAAAATTTTAGTTGTGAAATGAAACAAATTCCCATTTTAATGTCAAATTAAATGCCATATGTTCTGGCTTTATTGTCAAACCCTCAGAGAGGTTTTTTTTTGTTTACACATTTTTATTTAGTTATTTATTTATTATTATGTTTTGTTTGTCATGTATAGATGACTCTCAAGAGTTCATGCATGGTGCTAAAATGTCTTGATCCGGCAGAACCAAAACGTCTAAAGATGTGTCAGATAATTAACATTCTAATCGGGATGACTCGGTTCTACATGTACGAAGAAGGGGGGTCTGAACAAGGGCAACACTCAACACACACACACACACACACACACACACACACACGACCCACAAACGCCACTTTTGATAACACCAGACAACAGTAACTGTTGGGTAAAGGCATCTATGAGGTCTAATGACCAAAACATCAGAACTAAATATCTAAATACTAACCGAGTAACAATATTAAGTGAAAGTATAGAAGCCCTGAGTTGTACTATCGGACTATCGCCTCTTGAGGCACATGTGGTATTACACCACAGGACGGCTGGGGCTAGCTGGTTAGTTCTTGCTACTTTATAAACATCCATCAAAACCTTTCCATCTTCCCTGGGTCATGTAATTGTTATATATAAAATATATTTTGTCAACGATATGGTCTAAACCTGTGTAGCCTTTTTGTTGGTGAAACCCGTTCTTTAAAGCTAGAGTAGGCAACACTGGAGAAAGTAGCAAGAGACAGCTAGATTTTGAAGGTATCCAACTGGAAAAATCCCACCCCCTCCCTTTAGGCTTCCTTCCAAACTACACCCCCAAAATACATGTATGCAGTAAGTGGGCAGTGAAAATAAAACTTTATGTACCAAGGTTCCTTCATTTAGAGGTGGTTGTGTGTGGCTTATGTGGGTAGGCTGCATGGTAGAGAGCCTAATGTAAATTTTCACTTTACTCAAGATGATAAGTTGCAGAAAATAGACATTTTATGGAGAGGTCCGTGATTATTTGCATGACCACAAGAGGTCACTTGTCAGGTAAACATGGATTGGTTTATCCCTGTAATGCCAAGTGTATGTATCATATATGATACATGAGTTTTAGAGAGCTCTACATCATCAGTGTGATAAGGCCCCCCCCAAAAAAACAGATATACACAATATGATAAATGCAATGCATGGATAATCCAACGGGGGGCCGAAATTCGTCCACCATATGTCCTTTAATTGAGACAGCCAAAATAAAGGTTGTCAATCGGTGACCTACAGTTGGTTTTGCAAGGAAGCTTATGCCAATTTTGGAGGAGTTAAGGTGAGAAAACCATTCCGTTTTGGATACTTCAATATGAATATTTTGAAATGTGTGTCTCAAATTAGACACAGCAGGTATATAAGGTAATTTATGTACACATCTGTAAATCATGGTTTTATTGCATATCCTTCATTACACATTCCATTAAGCTACATACTCACTTTTAAAGTAAACTAATTAAAGGCACTATTTACAGCACAAATTTGACTATATTGTATTTTCCTCCTGTATCGAGATGCTAAATGTCTAATTGGATGTTTCCAAGACTCACTTCATAATAATTGTCTTTTGGTCATTGATTTTAAATAAAAATTGAGTAGAAATACACAGTAAATTGTGTTTGGTTTGTATTTTGTATTGCAATAAAGTCCAAATGTATCAAATATGATACAAAACAAAACTCATACATGCAAAGGGCTATTCATTTTTTTTAAAAAAATTGGCATTAGGTATAATAATAACTCCATATTCAAATTATTAGAATTTCTGGGCAATGGATTTATGGTTCAGACTTTACATGGCCGGGAGTTTGAACAAATCACCTATGTTGTTTCTTTTCTGGTGAGGATATTCTCTTCTGACAATAGTGAGGTGCACACTCAGTTTGTAAAGTATACTGATTAGCCATTTTTGTAGGCAATGTTATTTGTGCGAGGAAGGAACAGCCACTAGTAGAGGAATGTTAAATCCTCATCTTTGTTGTGGACAGTGAATGGGACCCATCCCTGACTTACCCATCAACACAAGTGTAGTTGAGCGTGAACAGACTGTCACATGTTCTGATTAACCTTTGAATCATGATGGTGGCACACCAGTTAATGCCCCTATGTGTCACCAATCAACACTGCCCATTGATGGCTGTCAGAACTCACACTCTCCACTCTTTTCATTTCCCTGCTTGATGCCATGGTGACAACACGTCTGACTCACAAGTAATACCTGTTAGTGACATGAACTTTTAAACTGGCTGAACTCTTCAGGTTAGTCAGAAAGCACAATCACAATCAAATATGTTTCCACAAGAAGCTTTTTCTTGTAATGCTGTGTTTTACACCTTCATAAGATTTGGAGGAACTGAAAGGGACAGGTTCAAATTGATGCAGCAAAAATGAGATATCCTGATTTTCAGTCTTTGATGCTGGTCAAGCTCCAAAAACCCTGGATCCCATTATGCAACTGAATCGTGTCTGTTTGATTGCTCCTCCCTGCCGACTTCTGTCAAGTGTAGCGTCCCCAGTTTGTAACACAGACTCTTTTAAAGATGTGTAGTCTCCAAGTCCAAGTAGAGATTTCTCATATGAGTCAATTGAGTTGTTTTCTCAGCGATACAAAATTCAATTTTTGAATGTTTCAGTGGCTGAGGAGTGCTAAGGAGTGCAGTAAATTGACACTGACATGTAAAATCAGTGGAGTGACCCTTTTAGAGAACCTGAATCCCTTTTGCTCTCTGATTCTCATCAGTATACTGTCACTGTGAGGTGAAAATGTAACTCAGGCTGCCAGGGGCTAAATGGAAAACCAGCCTCAATAACCGGAGAAGAAACCAGAAATTTGTTACAAATAAAAATAACAAATAAATGTACAAATAAATGTTTTCTTGACTCATCAATCGCTAAACACAAGCAGATGTCCAGATGGATGTCATACTGAGATTTTTTTCAGCATTGTTTTGTAGATTATACTCCACAGTACAGTTTTGCTTTAGTCCATGGTAAAAGTGCTTTTATTGAAGCTGTGAGTATGGTGCTTCATCAGGCTGTCGTCATTGTTTTTTTATGCGTTGTTAACTTTTACTGCTCGTCTAAGCGTGTTCTAAAGATTTGTTTATTGAAAGAGCAAATCATGCAGGTGGTTTAATGGAGTTTTTTTGATCGCTTGCGTCCAACAATCTATCAAACTGAAAACACCTTTCCTTCTGCATGTCCTGAAAGGCTGCAGGAATGCTTTCCATTTTAGGGATGACATTGCCAGGACAAAGTGTGTGTAGCTCCAAATTAATTTTAATAACAAAGACCAAAATAGTTATAAGGATTTGGAATAGTTTATTGCATATCATAGATGGAGGAGAGCTGAGATGATGTAGGAGGGATGAATTAAATGTCCGGAGGGCGTGATGAAGGTATGTTTAGTATAAGAGAAAATAATGAATGCTCTCTGCAGACACATGGAAATACAGACTTTTATCACTTTTTTTCTTCTACTAATCAATGGGTTAAAATATCCCTTTTCAGTCAAACAGTTTACCCAAAATTCACAAGAACTATGTAGCAGAAGAAATAAATCAGGAACGAGGAGTCCCTTTAGCACAATCCTGGATTTCCACCACACCTGAAGAACTCATCAGAGTCATCATGATATTCTCTGTAATGTTGTGCGCCTGTGATGTTTGGCTGTTGGAAATGCCAGAGGCAGGACATTGACACGTTGGTCAATAACTGTTAACTGTAAATGACTGCCTCTCTAAGGAGCAGTACTCAGGGTTCATGTTCATGGTCAAAATGATACGCACTCGCACACACGCGCACACACACACACACACACACACACACACACACACACACTTTATGAGGTGCATGAAACATGAATTTATACCAATTAAGACAAAATATAACCTCAAATGAAAGTTGAAAAAAAATACCTCCATTTGCCACTGTATGTCATTAAATTATTAATAGGGCATATAATAGTGTTGTAATAGTGTGTAATAGTGTATCTCTACAGTCATCTCTTCATACTGTGCACATCATATTGCAAATCCAATTAAAAGACTAATAAAAGAACATAAGTGTAATCAGCCAACTGCCGTTAAAACCAATGGAAACAATATATTTGTTGTTAACACTAACAGGTCTGAGATAATATGGAAAATAAAGAAAACCAAGACTTTTTTAATCATTCTTGCCATATATAACAAAAAGGTTGCATGTTTGACAACTCAAATACCTTGTCACCACTTTTGTGTTTGTCATTTCAGTTTTTGTGTGTTCCAGCCCCCATGCACAATGACATTACATGGCCACATGGGAAATGATCAGACACAGAAAATGTCTCATTTTCTTTAGTGTTGTTTTGTTCTTTCATCCAGCTGCTGCACACACAGTACAGTTGTCTCTCCTCTCTCATTTACGCCTCACCAGCGCCGTCCTCTGACTCACGCTGACTGTGCTACATTGGACACTGTGTGTTAATGGAAAGCATCTGTCACCCGCCACATATTCGACTTGCTGTTGAACAAGCTGCTCCGCTGTTAGAGACTCAGTATCAGCACCATACAATGATGTGATGCACCCAGAGACACAGCAGCAAACAGCTTGAAGTCATATAATTTGATCAAGCACACATTTACATATAAAGCCAGAGCCTCTTGGTAAAAGACAGTAATTAGTTTAGTTTAGTTTTAATTAGGTACTGACATAAAAGAAAAACAAAACAAATGTATGATGCTTTGTTGCATAAGAGCACATGTGTGTAAAGCTTTAGTAAGACAAGTTTTGGTGGGAATTGAAGCCACAAATACAGCACTCTTACTTCCATTCTCTTGCACTACAGAGTTTGACCACAATACTACTGTAAGAGGTGCAAATAATGTAACTTTGAGGTATTTTATTTCAGTATTTAATTTGTTTTTACCATTACCACTATATTTCAAGCCCACCATCTTCTTGTCAAAGGTGTTTTATACGCTTTGAAGCATTGGTATTTAATGCTCAAGGTTCCCTTCAGGGTCCGCATCAGACACCCTGGGAGTTCAAATAACTCCAATGTATCCCATCTGCTCTCTGAAACCAAAAGTAAAGTTCAGTTATTTAAAGTTTACATTCTTACAATCTACAGTTAAAGTTACATTATAAGTAGTGTAATTGTTTCAAACCATGATCTTTTCCTAAACCTCACCAAGTGGTTTTGGTCCCTAAATCTAACTAAACTGGTTAAATTGTTTTTTGAAGCCCGGTGATGAGAACGTATCAGTTATTTTAATTTACTGCAGCACCATCTGATTGACTGTGACTTGCTTCTCACATCATCTATGAGTGTTTGCTATGTAAGCAAATAGCTTACATATCCCATACACTTTTGTAACCATCTGTAGAGTTGGCGTATGTAATGTGCCCATTTATATTGTTTGAAGTACAGTTCTTATGGATGGATGGAAATGGATGTTTGGCAACGTCTGTCTCATATGTCTCAAATCAGAAGACGGCGGAGGAAAAGGAAAATTTGAAATTGATCCGGCCAAGTGAACTCCGTAGCTGTGCACTTTCTCCAGCGAAAACATTCTAGCCTAATTTGATCACATATCATGGTCATTGAAAAGCAATGAGCAATGCCCTTTGAATTGTGTATTGTGTGTTCTAACGTTCCCTGAGCAGCACTTGAGCTACATCGACCATGTGAGATGCGACAGTCTGGGCTAGTTTAAAGGTGAGGTCGGCTGGCAGAGCAAGGTGAGTTATGGGACTAATAAGGGGAAGAGCATTGATGTGCCTCAAAGTGATGAGGATTCGTTCATTAACGGCAGAGCTTGATAAACACCCCAACAAAAAAAACAATGAAAAATCCTTTTTCTGTTATAATTCAACTCTGGAGAAGAGCCAGTTGTTTTCTAACACCTTCCGCAGACAAACTTGGGGATACATGTATTTTTCCCACTGAAAATTTGTAAGATGTTAAGAATGTCAGAGGATGTTAGTTTATAGGATAAGGTTGCTGGCATTATTTTCTTGTCAATGAATCCCATGAAAATGTCTCAGTACTTTCAGACTTCCCTACCCTCTTTGTGGCACTTAGCCCAAAGCCCATTTGTTGTTTCCTAAAAATGGCTTGCAGACACATGGTTTCATTCAAGTAATTTTCCACAGCTGAGCACTGCAAACCAATCACAAGTAAATTGTAAATTTGTATGGGACTATTTTCAGCCGTAGATTATTTATGAGTATTTCCAGCAGCATGGAAAAGAGTCAAAATAAGCTACAGTGTGTGTTCATGGTAATGGAACATGTGACTCAGTGCAATGTGTTTTTAAAGGTTTTTGGAAAACAACTGAGCTCTTTGACACAGAAGAAAAGTATATAGGCTATCAGACTTTTGGACACATACACAACCAAACAAACAAAAATAACCCTGTTAGGATAAATACAATGGTTTTGGTTCTTTTCATTTTTTATTTGTTGACAATAATAAAACTATAGAATTTTGCCAGCCTTTGAGCAGCAAAAGTACCCGAATTAACGACGATTCTTCTGTATTCTGTTTTGCTCTCTTTTAGTCTGTGACGCAGTGAAGGAGAACATTGTTTTTTGCGTGCACAATCATACGCAATCAAACAGCAACACTTCTACACTTTAGGAGGATGCAGCAGCAAATCAACCATACTTGTACACAAACAGAGACAGCAATCAGGGACTACCAAACATCAGAAACTGAAAAACAGCATAACCTCACAACATTCATAGTGATGGAGCAGCTGCTGCAACAAACCAATCAGTCCAAAAAGCTGCACTGGAAACCACCAGACTGCAGGAAACTTTGCGATCATGCTCTATTGTTCGTGAGAGCATCCCACAGGTGGCAGCTGTACAGGCACAGCACATGTATGCGACTATATGTACGCAGTCTATCCTGTCAGTGACGGTGGGGGCTAAACAAGACCTGGCCACGATGAAGCTGACATGAGTGTGTTCATGTTTGTCTTTAGTTTGAAGGTAGGCAACTGCACCATAAACACTCTCAGAGGCATCAGTTCTCTTGTTCCCACCATTTGCTGTGTGTGTGCAGCTGTAGAAACATCATTTTTAATCTTTTTTAATAATCTCTGATTTAAATAATGGTTTCTGTTTTAATGCATGTGGATGCATTATTCGGTTGTATGAAAGGTATGTATTATAACATACATTTGAAGAATACCAAAGACTGACTGTGTGCCTTCAACACATCAGAAAAGTTTAGATGACCTGCTGTACATAACTGCCATATGATTCCCATAATGTTGCAGAAAATAATACAATAATCCTTTACAGTAAATAGTCCAAAAGCAACAAAAGATAAGCTATATGGAACATTTCTTTTTGTTGCAGAAGCTCAGTTCCTTCACAGCACGTAGAGCTCTGTGCAGAAAATGTACTGATAGTTACTGATTCTGAGGACAGACAAAGGATGGACATCTACAGTGTCTAAACTTTAATTAAAACACCACAAATTAAGTGTTAGTCAGCCTGTACGTGATAAAAGATTGATGCAGCTTTAAATATCCCATGAAAACTTCCTGGAAAGTGCATCTTCATTGGTGATTTATTGCGACACTAGTGGGGGGAAACAAAAAGCCTGCTTCCACAACTTTGAATCACCGCGGACATCTCCAGTATGTTCAGCCATTTAAACTGGCCTGGTGTCTTCACAGACAGGTGAGTTATTGCGAAAACAACTAAGCCCATCAGAGCTTTTTGAGCAGGAGTAAGGACAAGGTCCTCTTTTTTTCAGTGCCAGGACCAGAATCTAAAAGGGCGTGGTTAGCGCTGTCGACCCACATCAAGAAGGTTGTGGGTTTGAACCTTGGTCATCCCAGCCCTTTCTATGTGGAGTTTGCGTGTTCTTCTCGTGTCTGCATGCATATGTGTCTGTGCCCTGCGATGGACTTGGCTCCAGCCCCACGGATAAGCAGTTGAAGATGAGTGAGTGATGAGGACCAGACAAAAAGGCACCAAGCGGTGATGAAACTGTCACAGTCAACAACTTGTTGTAAGTTAGTTTACAGAAATAACAACTCATCATAACAACTCTAAATCCTCACATTCTTCGATCAACACGACAAATGTTACCTAATAGCAGCAACCAGTAAAGAACTTATGTAAACTAAAATAACAGTGGTGTGACGGATATATCAGTGTCTACAGGGCAAAACAAAAACAGCTAACATGAGCACAAACACAGATGGTCAGGAAAGAATAAGACTGGTGCCAAAAATAAGACTGGTGAGAGGCCAATAGAGGCTTTGTCTGTGTCAAAAACAGCAACCTATTTGGTCACTGAAAAGCTCTTATTGTGATCTCTAAAGGATCTCTTCCATTTCACTCTCAGGGGTGAGCGACCCAATCTTTGAGCTGGGCTTTTAATTTGCTTAACTAGGTAGCTGACATGCCTATTTTGGCAGTCCACTGAATCTGTAACTGACTTGGCTCCCTTCAGCAGCAAACTCACATATCTACCATGGCAACTCATCGGAAAGTGACCCCAGCTGGTCACTATCATGGGGTATATATACGTATATCTATAAATGTGTCTTGATCACCCCTGCCACTAAATCATGAGAAAATTAAAGTTACAATACATTCTGGCGTTGTGGATGTAGGCAAAAAGCAGTTTCCGAAGCATTTTTAGTCACATTAAGCCCAATGGATGGAGTTACTTAATAAATAAGGTTAACAAAGACGGATGTTAATGCTCATTAACTGGAAAATATTTTATCTTGGATGTGTGTGTGTGTCATACTTTCAGGCTCTTAGAAGGTTATTGAAGCAGAAAACAGGCAGAGAAAAAAGACATTAGCAAAAGGCAACAAGGAAATCACAAATGTAGTAGAAATACTTGAGGACCAGAACACATTACCAATGAAGGTTAACTATCAAACTGGAAGGAAGAGACTGAATACCGGGGATATTTAACAGAGTGGGTTGATTGTCGATGAGCCTCAGGTGAGTGGAGCTGCAGGTGGTGAGCCGCAGTGAGGTAGCCAGGATGACACGCCCACAACCACACACAGACTGACAGAGAGACAGACAGAGACAGCAGGGACACAAGAACACAACACAATAACAACACAAGAAACATGAGGATGGGGCAGAAGGCAAAACCACTCCTGATAGGAAATCATTAGGAAAACTATTTTCGGACTCATTTGACCATCTTGATGTTGTCTGCAGCACAACTAAAAATATTTTTAACCTCTTTTTTTCAATTTGTGACTCTGTTTCCTGACCCAAACAAAAATAGTAGCTGGAAATGACATGTCTTTTGCTTGATTTGTACAACTCAAGAGAAATATACACACATAAAATAAAGATAAATGTAGTAACATAAATATAGACAGATAAAATAGATTATAATAGTTAAACGGTTGTATTAGGCATTTGAAAGACAATCAATGCAATTGTGTTTTTCTGATCAGGGCCATCACTATGCTTTATATTCCACAATAACTACTTGGTTTTGTGGCTCTGTGGTGTGTAAGTGTCATCGAATGGAGCATGTCCATCTTTCAAAATGAGATGTGAATAAGAAGCTCTTCAGCTGCTTCTCTGTGGCTCAATTATTCCTATTTCCTTGTTTTTCTGCAGGCCAATCACACAAGATGGCCAGTGATTACCAGATCTTTAAATGCACTGCACACTGGGAAGATTCAAGAGTCACAGTATTTGAGGTTATTGCTTTTTTAACTCTGCCACAAAACAGGGAAGCCGGCTCAAACAGTCTGATGAGAAGCTCTTTTTGAATGTAGGCCTATTACTTGTTACTCACAGTTGTGCAAATTGATATTAAACCAATCATGTAGACAAGATACATTTAATCTAAAAGAACACAAAAATACAGTACATATATTGTACAGTCAATGAGGTTCTATGAAAGTCAGATGTTTTTGCAAGAAGTATTGCCGAAAAGAGTTTTTTTCATCCTTGTGAAAATTTGCAGTATGAAACAAAATGCCTCCCTCAAGCATTTAGGTAAAAAAAAGTGCCAAGAGCAGGGAGATTTTAACAAGCGGTTACTGGAGCTGTTTCATATCACATGATATGTTACATAAAAAAAGCCAGCTGCCAGCAGAAGGCACACACACACACACACACACACACACACACACACACACAACGCTGTTGTACTGATTTGTTGTTGTTTTTTTGGCCTCTTTCAGGCAGAAGAGCTTCACAACAAAATAATTTTTTTCCCATCTGACATATTGTCTCATAATCCGTTCCTAATAAGTAATAATAATTCCTAAGTTTAGTTCTCTTTTGGTCACCACCAACTTCTAAGAAATGATTTGATCTTTTCAGCTGTACAGTGGATTATCAGAATATCAGAGTTGCTGCTGATTAATGAAATCGCACCTACACTCAACCATAAAGGTATGTGCCATAACACCAAAACAATGAGCAATGAGATGTTTAAAAACATGGCAGAGCCAATCAAGGAGTAAATTGAAAGAGTAAATTTATTTGCCTGTTATTCTCAAAATCATCTTCCACCAAAATATACAACAAAACAGGGCAGTGAGCAGACTGACATAAAGCCAAATAGTGTGACAATGGCGAGTCACCTTTACTCATCTCGGAAGGGTCAGATTTTGTGTCAAATCAGTGCTAGAGGTTTTGGGGAAAAGACTATCAAAACATTTACAGCATATCTTCATTTTTAACAATTTAATCAATCCACATGAGGCACAATAACAAAGATGGTTAAACTTGATTGCTGAGGCTAAAGCTGAATAAAGCTTTTCAGGCAGGAAACCCTTGAAGCTGGTGGTCAGAAGCAAAACCTCAGATGCATGAGGTGTTCAGGGAGGCCATGGAGAGGGACTTCTAGTTTTCCTCAAAGAGGTTCTGGTAAAAAAAAATAGAAGACTCAGGAAGTAGAGACAGAGGAGGGATCCCTCTCCCAGGACAGAATAGACGAATATGGTGAAATTTTATTATGTCAGAATGATAAAACAACCTCCTCTTCACCATGGAGACCCGGAATAGGACAGATTACATAAACACACAAGAGGCAAAACTCAGGCACACCATTAACACAGGTAGGACAGAGGAGCATAAATACACACAGAGGGAGAGAGAGACATGGAGAACATGCACACAACTGAGCCAAAGACAAGAGAAGAGGTTGAATCTCCTGGAGGGTGAAGATTCAGATCCAAACATCTGAAATGACATCGACAGCCAGGGTAGAAACCTGTCCCAGGAAAGCTGACTGTCCAGCGCAGAGAAGCCTGAGAGAAAAGAGAGGGCAAGGAGGAGAATCTAGGGAGGATATATCTCTGAAAGGAGTAGGCCTATTTTGAGGACCTGACTCTGTAGGAGGCAGAGTCTGATGACTCTGGGGAAGCCTTACCAATCTCTTTGCCAGAAATAAGTGATGTCAGGAATATGTCAGGAAAACAAAACTCAATCACTCTGAAATAATAAAAAATATACCAATTCACATATGATTATACAACAAACAATCACAATGTAATTAATATTAACATATCATATTAACATAACCTTCTGCTCATTGTTGCCCTCAGATGAAATGTGTCACATCCTGTGTCGGGGCTCTGCTTCAAATCAGCTAGAAAAGCAACGAGCTGAGACTGAATATCCTCACATAGACAACCACAACAAATGTGTCAGCCTCCATGTCTGGACTATGCAGGTGACATATACAATAATCCCACATATATATTAACTCACATATATCATCATGAACACAATCCATACAGCCTATGATGGCTTACAAGTTTCATACATACACAAATGACACCTTTCTTGCTTATATGCGCATGTTGGAAACAGTCAGCCCATTACTGCAAAACGCATCATGAAGGGCCTGCTGAATATGATTCCTCTAAATCCTTTTGCCTGAGTCACTACTAACAAAATGTGACTCACCTTTATTTTTCTAAGTGAATAAGTGCATCCTCAGTAGCAGTATTTGTTTGTTTGTGTCATCCATGTTCAAAGGGCCCAGCCAACATACAACAAATATGCCATTGCAGTAGCGAAATATTTGTCAGAAAAGGACTTCATAAATACACAATAACATCTCACCTACTTGCTACACATAAAATCCTCCTTTCCTAAACATATAACTCAAGTGTTTTTATTACGATAGACCTCATCTTCTCACCTGATTATCTTTTCCAGCCTATAGTAGTGTGCCTGAATGTTACCATGCAGATTTTAACCTTTGGTTTTGACCAATTTCTACTCCACAAAAGGCTCTACACTATTGTGTCTGTGTGTTTCTTTTGTAATGTGACAACATGTGCGCAATTTAAGTTAAATTCAAGCATTTTGTCCCTTATAACTTTTTATGTAGTTCATTAGCTGATTTCATCGTCATACATCTCCACTCATAGTATCCTTATTAACAACCACACATCAGCAGACAACCCAAATTGCATAAATGATGATGATGGAAAAAGGCGCGCGCGCGTGTGTGTGTGAGAGAGAGATAAATAGATAGATAGACAGACAGACAGACAGAGAGAGAGAGAGAGAGAGAGATTGGCGGGGGGGTGGTTGGATTTGCGCAACTGGGTGTGCTAATGACCGGGTCGGTGTGATTGGTCACCTCTGCGTATGTGCGGATGCCTGTCATACTGCAGGTTGTGTGCTTTTAAACTGAGGGCACAGCGTTCACATCGCAAAGCTGTTTAGGTACCAAGATCCCGAACCTAACCGAACCCAGCGGACCGGAGAGGAATTAAGACGGGAAGAGGAGAGAGGAAACATAGTCATGACTCTGCCAACTGTGCGACAACTTTTTCTTTTATGTTTATTCTGGTTTCTTGGATCTTGGAGCACAACAGGTTGGTGTTCATATTTAAACTGATTTACATGTAAAACCCTAAAAACAAGGACTGAACTCAACAAGGCCCGACATCTAAATGAATGCCTTATTTTGCTAAAAAGTTTCCTAAGGGTTTGTTCATGTCAGCTATGGCTGATACTTTTTAAAAACTTAACTAAAAAACGTTTTCTCTGTGTTATATATGAATGTACCGGTAAATCACGTGATTTACGTGATCAAAAGTTACTAATTGGATGTTTAACAGGCACACACACATGAATGTAAACCAATAATTACATTTAATTCCTGTAAAATGCGAAGTATTTTGGGCATGAGCATGAACTAGGTATTGTCATTGTTTTAATGAGGTCATACTCCTTAAAATGTCAAACCGTATTTCAACTTAGCCTTTATAAGGAGTTTAAGAGAAATACGTTGTTGTATTCGGTCTTCAGAGCTAAAAGTAAGTTGCTTTGTCGTTTTAGCTTGCTCCTCTGTAATTCAGAAAGAAAGACCCATCCAGTGGCAGCGTTGATCACTTATATGGAGCTTTAGATCATCTGGCCTACAATCAATGTATCAACAATTTATTAACATGAATAGCAGACGTGTTGAATCATGGTAAAGGAAGAACCTTTATGGCATTGTGTAAAGCTGCCTTTGTGGTTGAAAGGTGCTATTCAAATAAACCATACTATACTTGCCATACAGTACTATAATGTCATGTATGATAACATATTAAACAGTAAGAAACTCATTCAATATTCTTTACTAATGACTGTCTAATGTGCCACATGGTCAACTGTTACATGTCATTAACAAAAGGTCATGGGTTTCCCATTTTACATTAACCCATCAAGTCTGTAGATTGATGAATTAAATGACAATGCAAGTTATGCTGGGAGAAGGTTTATGTATGTTATATCAAGCACAAGTATATAATGTTATCCTTAAGTACACAATTTGAGTAAATGAATTCCCTTAATACGTGGTTGAAAAGCATCATTTTAGAGACCTCTACTATTTGAAAGTTTGAACTCTGTCACACTAACCACATGTACTAAACACATCTTAAGTAGCATCACTGTGTCAAGGCTGGTGTTAAGTTACTCTTACATACTCCAGGTTTAAAATTGAGGGATTCTCTGAAAATCACAACATTATGTCAAGATACTGTAGGTTATGATTAAATTTGGATGTAAGGAGAAAATATCAAGGTGTAAAGTTTCTAGCACTCTTTGCAGAAGGCCTCAGCATTTTCATTAAAATGCAGCGTGAATGAGCAGCTACTGGCCTAGCAGCTCATACAGCATCATAAAGTCACTCTAAATTTAGTATTGAACCAAATATATATTGGAAGTTCTCATGAGATTATTGTATAAAGGTTTTTGTAATTTCAGCGGACCACAAGCACACATACACATAACTGTGATTCTGCCGTGGCATAAACAGTGTTTACAGTGTGTCCTTACATGTGCTTTTCTCTCAGATGCCAGTCCTGTTGACCAGTGGGAAGATGGGATAGTGTTAAGGAAGGTGGGGAATAATATTTTAATTTTACATTCATCCCTATAACATTCATTAACACTTTCACATAATTTCTTCGCATTGGCTAACCAACACCTTCAATATGCATTCAGTTTAGTTTACCCCTTTCTTTCTTTTCTTTTCTTACTGATTATGTGTGCTTGTGTGTTTTTGTGTATTTAGGTAAATAGATATTGATCTATTTTATAAATTTGTTTAAATAAGGAGAGGAATAAGCTGGTTAGGCTTTCTTTCTTTCCTGCACTGTAGTTGCTAGTCTTTTAGTGTATTGTAGTGTATTTATGTACTCTTTATTGTGCAAATTACCTAAACTAAACTAAAAACCTGTAACTTTCTTTATTAGGAAAAGTAATATTTATTTGTTATCCTTGGATTCTGCAGTGCATTAATTGACCATTATACATTTATTATGAATACATGTGTTGTTTGTCTGCAGATGCGCGGCATCCAAAGTGGTGATTTGAGTGATGTTTTGTGGCAAGACCAGAATGAGGTAGGTGAAAAGCATACACCAAAAACACTTCATGGCCAAATAAAAACACTTTAAACGTACATTTATACAAATTGTACAGTACAGGGCGATTATTGTTCAGACATATTCCTTGCAGTGGTACTGTTAACATTCAAGATTACCACGTTCATTTCGCATGAGAACTTTGCTGTCTGCTCAGTGATGGTCTGGTTGTGTTTATTCAATACATGTGAGGATTATGTGCTAATGACATAATGTTAAACAGAACACTTTTAAGGCAGGTGGGTGACTCTTTGCTAGGCTGTAGCTATTCTTAAATCAACGTGTCTAAGACAAAGTGTCATCAGTGAATGGCTTCTTATTTCCTTCATGGAAAAAGCATTTATTGGTTGTTGCATTCAAATTAGATTTTACAGGGGTGACTGTGGTTGTGTTCCTCCACTGTACTCTGTGTAACAAGAATGAGTGTTTGAAATAACAGCTATGCAGTGAAAGTATGGTAGTGGGAATACTGCAATGCAACCTTCAGGAACATCCTATTAGTAGAATATAACAAAAAAACCATGTGATTTTTACATGTTATTTCTGTTATTAAACAGTAATTGTGTTTCCCAATAGGAGCAAGTCCAGAATGTTTTCAAAAGAGTAAGTTTTCAACTTCAGTTCTGTTTATTTCTGATTTCTAGTATGTTTTTCAGCAGCCTCTCACTGACTTTCTCAATCTCTCCCTTTTTCCAGTTTCTGTTTCATTACTCTAAAGCACGTAACTCTGTCGGAGCTGTACAACATGAGGTGAGCAGAGGAACAAACAAACTAGTGGTGTCACCTTTTTGATTCCTTTTGTTTTAAAATCTCATTTTGCTCTCATTTAATGTAACCGATTTCACCGATTCCAGTTTTTGCATCACTGACATTAGATGTTGAAAAAGAGAACATGAAACATCTGCTGGAAGCTTTAGGCTGATTATTGGTGGAACATTTTCAAGAGTCTAAACATGTACAACAACTGTTGTCGTAAATCATTTTATTGCCTAAATAAAATGATATAGGAAATATCTGATCAAGACTAAACAAACAGGTTTACAAATCTGAGTAGATTTCATGAACAGTTAGATTCACTGTGCTATGGACATATTTCAATCAGGACCAAAGCCAGTTAATCTTTCACTGGTCCAATTCCTTGGATTTAACGTTTACTCATTTATCTGACGCTTTTGTCCAAAGCGACTTACAATTTTTATATATGTCAGAGGTCGCACGCCTCTGGAGCAACTAGGGGTAAAGTGTCTTGCTCAGGGACACAGTGGTGGATTTGTCACAGTGGGGGATTGAACCCCGGTCTCTCACACCAAAGGGATGTGTCTTATCCACTGGTCCATCACCGCCATCACTAGACATAAATCCAAGGACCTCATTAGCATTACACATCATATAATCATATTGATGGATTATAATTTCATTGTTGTATTTTGCATTTCTAGAAATTGTTACAAGGCTCATAAAAATGCAGACTGTAAGCATGTTTTTGACCCAGTGTTATTATAGGTCTGAACGCAGCCTTAAAATACCATGGTTAAAACCCCATCTCGATATAAAACAGTGAGTCACTGGTTATTTAATCCTCTCTAAATTAACTCTCCTCTTTCCTCCTCCAGTCTCACTCGGTTCATCCCTTGATGCGACTTTCCCCCAAGCTTTCTCAGAGAAGAAATAAGAAGGTGGTACTTTTGGTGAGAAAACCTAAGATATCTGTAAACAATAAAACAAGAACTTCCCCCGTGCAGAGCAACAATAGTCAGGTGCTGGTAGGTCATGGGATTTGGCTGATCCAAAACCAGCCTAAACACACTGAAATTACTTTACTACGATATACATATAGCAGTCTCAAAAGATCAGATAGTGTGTGTGCCTGCGAAACACAAAATTTTGTTACTACTATCCACAAAAACAACTGTGCAAAATCCATAAATACTGAACCAGCTCCATTACAAACCAAAGCCTTAGTAGCACACTAAGGCACATTTCAACAAAAACATTTAATGTTAGCAGTTTACACATCAATTTGGACTCAGAGAAAGCTTCCCTTGGCATTCAAAACAGTGGCCCCGAGTCTTTTTGGCTGGTGCATGCGTAAAATGAAGCAGTGTCTGCTTGCCCATCGTCACTAATAAGTACTATACATACATCTACAAGCTGTGAGAAATTCAAACAAACCGCTCAGTTTGTTTAATGTGAAGAAGAGGCATTATTTCCACACACATCACGCTAAACATTGTCATCTTTCTGTCCAGCTGCTAAAATTCTGCTGGGACTTGACAAACATGTTGATGCACCTTCAGCTTTTGTATTAAACTTTTTTCCCCTCTCAGGCTACACAAAGTGTACCATTCCTTGGTTGAAAGTTGTAAGAGGCTTTTGGGATAGTATTCGACCTGAAACGCAGGCCTGCAGATGCTGCTGAGGGCTCAAACTACAACTTCCACCTTCTCTACATGTTAAAAGTTCTGTTATATAAATAAATATTCTATATTTCTGTTTACAGTTAATATCCTCCTTAATAAGACCCTAGCATTGGACATCAGTGAAAAATAAGATAGTAAATATCAGTGGTCTTAGTAGTAAAGATATATGAAGTAGAAGAAATATGTGCCCCTCCTCCACTTTAGAAACAAATCCTATGCCCTTTCATGTGAATAATAAGAGGCTTGAAGAGGTGAAACTTTTAAGTTTAAAACAAAAGCTGATTAAATAAATTGGAGGAGTCCCAACCCCCCCAGTTTGGGAATCACTGTTTAGGAATAAGGTTCAACAAGGGACTTTTTTTCCATTTCTCTTCAGTCTACAAAAAGTCAACCTTTTCAGGAAGCTTCGGGGGAGCAAAAAAGTAGTGAACCAGTGATTAAGACAGCCGGCTTAAATTACATTTAATTACATCACAGTTCAGGTTCGATTTACTGCTGACACTGACTTTTCTCTTCCTTCCTAATGAAACAGAAGATCCGAGGTCTGCCGGAGGGGATGTTGTAATAGAAAAATCTACAAAAACAAAAAGGGACATCAGGCTTAACAGAGGAGTCGCAGCCTGTGAACATCACACCCAAAATCGACTGATGGGGCTACGCACAGCATCTCTGACAGAAACATGACTTTTTGTTAACAGAAAAGAAATTATTGTACAGATGGAAAAAATAGAATTGCACTGCCAAGGCTGCCATGTGTCTTCCTGCTTCCAAATGTCAATTGGTGTGTGTTAATGTGAACTGCTCCCAAGCACAAATGTTATACAGTTACACAAGTACATGGGTGTCACAAAACACAAACAAAACACTCAAAAAATCTCTTCAGCAAGTTCTTTATAATCAAAAGTGACATAATCCAAAAAAATAGCACGTAGGAAAAGAACTGGCACAGATTATTGTGGCAAAGATGTGAACTCACATTTAATTTAACAGATTTAAATGTACATGTACATTTTCTGACAATTCTCATGAAACGTAATAAAAAAGTTAAAATAGGTTTCTGATGCTTTTGTACAGACTCAAGTGATGGAGTTGGATGTTTATTGAAACTACAAAGGAGTGATTGTTGTGCTGTTTCCCACGTTCCCACAGAGATAGACAGAAGGCTGGCTGATTCAACAACAAGGTCATAGGTTTGATTCTCTCCAGCTAAGTGTCCTGTCCGATACCCTTGAGCAGGACTGATCCCTGTATAAGAGCGCCATCTACATGGTCAAAATATGAAATGCATTTGCTGATACAGGAGATGCCATCCCTTCTCTGGCCCTGCTCAAACCTTCTGCACATGATTTAAGGTCCTTTGGAGTGACAGGCGTTTTTTTCCTAATAGTCCTCGTCCTCAGAGTCACTGTCCTTTCGAGTAGGAAGGGAACCTCTGATCGATGACATTAGCTTATCTTCGATTTGCTTCTTGGGGTTTTCCTCCAGGTCTGTCTTTATCGCCCCACTCTCCGATAACCGCCACTCCAGCTCTGGGTGAGACAGACAAGACAGATAACTGTTCACTCACTGTCAGTGATGATTTTAATAACGCATTGCCGTTCAACAGCCCCACAAACTACAGCTTCCAAAACAGCCTTAAAGTCAACACCAACATCTGAGCCTTCATAAAAAGGTATAATCAAATAAAAGTGTAAAATGATCCACTTCACCACAATAAACCAACACTATCACTGTCTAGTGATAATGTTGATCTTGTCAGTAGCTTAAGGATCTTCAGTTCTGGTAATAGAATGTTTCCGGATATTTTTACGTTAATAAATACATTGTTAAAGTTTAGGCAACTGCTGGAATTTCCTCAGAAGAAACCCTGAGGCACAGTTAAAACTATTAATGTGTTTGTATAACTGTATAGCTTGTACTTAAGAATGCATGGATAAAACATGTCTATGTCCAAATTGTCTAACTGACTAAACTACATTAAATCTTTAACAATTAAAACATTACAATATGACTAAACAAAATGTTTTTTGAATGACTAACATCTGGAACTAATCTGATATCAAATGCCATATTTTTTAACTGACTATTCATAACACTTTCATAAACATGTCAATCCGCTGATAATAAATATTAAATGTCCATTTACTGCTATTTCAGTCACACTGGGATTCAACAATTCTTCAATTTTTTTGTGGGCACGCTAGCATTACTTTATACACCCAGATGGTCCTGAAGTTTTAAGTGTGTGTTAAAAGTCCTGCCACTCTTTTTTCCTCCTACCTTCAACTTTGAGATTCATGCCCCCAAAGACCAGTGGCCCAATGAACTGGGCCTTCATTTCTCCCTCAAAATACACAAAGATGGTGGGCAGGTTGCGGTCGGGGTAGTTAGGGATGCAGGTGGTGGAGATGGACTTGAGGAACTTGGTCTGAGGGAACTTCTTGGCCAACAAGCTCAGGTGCTGGTTGATGAGTGTGCACAGAGGGATACTGGGAATGCAGAGAAAAGATCACACAGACCTGTTAGTGCTGCACTTTCCGCTTGCAACAAATGATTTAAAAAACAAACTAATACATTAATCAACTTATCTTTTTATCACTACAAAAGGTTTGCCAAGGTTTGTAGTTTAAGTTGTGCCACACATCTTCGCACTCCTATCCAATCATATGGTATTTTGGATTAAGGATTTTCTCAAAACAGCTTTTTGCATATAGAAAAACAAATTCTACTCATGTTTTAAAGTAGACTAGCTTGAGTTTTTGCTTGCTAACATGTCAGCAGCTACAACGAATAAAAGTCAAAAAAACCTTGAAAACCTTACATACCCCCCAAAAAACCTGACTCACAACAAGTCCTGATATTATCTTAACAGCTGTATAGGCTGTATGTACAGTGGATAGACAAGATAGGTTCTTATGATGTAAAATAATGAGACAAATCATGTCAGAACTTTTTCCACCTTTAATGATTTAGATAAATTCAACTCAAATATTTTCTAGTACTTGTTCAAGTACTGTATTTTGTTGGTTGACCTACCCCTGTTTGTAGAGGTGCAGCACCACCCAGATGCCATCTCCGGCCTTGTTCACCTCATTGACGTAGTCTTGCCCTGAGATTTCCCCCAGCTCCCCGAACACATTCTTCATCTGAATCGCCTTCCATTCCGCAAGACGCTTCTGTCTGCAAGGTGACACACCTCAGTGTACAGTCAGAGTGAATGGGTTTCAGTGGGCACTCATATTAAAGAAGACTCCTTCCGCTATGAGAGCTTGTTAAAGGTTTATAGATTTATGTGATTTGAAGAAATGTTATGACCAGAAAATTCCCTCAATTGATATTTCAAAAACAGAGGAAAATATGATACATGTCTTACAATGACAGCAATGTCTTAATGTGCAGTACCAACACGCTAGTTCAGTACTTGGTTATGAATAGGGCTGCAGCTAACAATAATTTTAGTATTCAAAGCTTCTATAGATTATTTCAACGATTCATCGATGTGTCATTTAAGAAGTACTTTTGCTTGGCGGCAGCGGCGCCCCCCCGGCGGTAACGGGATCAGCTGTGCATGTTTATAGGTGACATATTTATTAGTCCTTTTGGAAATTCATAGTGTGTCATACAGCAAACATCAGACAACAACCAGACAGCTGCTTTACAAACACAAACATCACCCGAGTACTTTGGCTAGCCTTCAACTCAACAATCAATCATCATTTCAGTTAAATGCTAAATTTGCTGTAACTTTGTCTGTGGGCCACTGGCAGAACACCAGCTGCTTTCTGATGAGGTTCCGTCGTGCTGTTGCCAGGTTTCGCTTTACAGTGGACGAACTGTAACATTACAGAGTTGTTGTTTTCTTTAGCTTGAAATAATCCCATACTTTGGACACTCTCTTCTCTCTCCCCTGCTATTTTCTCTCTCTTCCTCCACTTTGCAAACAGCTCCATTATAATCACGTAGTGTTGACAGCTTAAGCGCGATGTGCAACATTAATAAATGTCTGTGCTGAATAGTTATATGGATTACATGAAGCATCGATGCAAAGAATCTGCGTCAATGCATTTTATTAATCGATTTTATTGATGTAATCGATGAATCATTTCAGCCCTAGTTATGAAGGATAATTTCACCTAAGAGAAAATAATTGAGTTTTGTTAACCTAAACTATTAGAGATCTAGTTTTTCCTTGGCTCCTTCACTCAGGCTTCTCTGTAGGGCTGAACGATTAGTCATCATGAAATCGAAATTTCGTTTTGAAAGAATGTTATTAGCTTATCGGTGCCAATATTCAGCATTTTTCCAATCTGCATCGGCCATTTTAAACTCAGACAGCCGATCTAATTAATTAATTAAAAAAATGCGTTTCTTAGTAGGACAACAGACCCCTACTTGGATAACCTCCACTCACCTGTACATCTCAATGGCAGCCTCATCATCTTCCCCGAACTCATCTTCATTCTCCTCCAGTTCTTCCATCGTCATGCTCTCATACGTTTTAACTGTTCAGAGAAACAACAGTAACAGCAGCTGATTGCTTGTTCTGCAAATAATCCATCCTATGTTATCAGTCTAATTTGGGGCCAAATTGGACTGCATTTAATTATTTCAGAAATATTAAATATCATATCTGAAACAATTTGCATGATTTTCAATGGTATATTTGCAAATAAAACCAAAACCATAGGGTAAACTGATTTGGGTGACACTTAAAACAATTTTCTCTGAGATGGAAACATGCATCTCCCAAATTTAGTTAGAAACAAATACAAATTTTTTTCCCCCAAACTGTCTCTCTTACCGACAGACTGCTGTTGGAGGGCCAGCTCCTCCTCTTCATCATCTTTAGGTACCTCCTTGGGAGGAAGAATCCCTTTCTTCCTCAGGATATCATTCCACTCTGTGTCTTCGTTCGGGTCCTGGGGAGAAAATAAACCATATTTGTTGTGTCTCTGGATTAACAGCTAACAAATGAGTAGATGGAGGCTGCAAGCCAAAAGACACAACTGTAGCTGAAACTTTCTTGTCCCAACGACTGTTGTAACCAATTATGAGATTAATGGATTTGAGTAATCATATAAGGGGGAAAAAACAAAACATCTCAGATTTCAGCTTCTTAAATGTCAATATTTTCGGTTTTCTTTGTTCCTATATGACAGTTAACTGAATATATTTGGGTTGTAGACTAAACAAGACATTTGAGGACGTTTTCATGGGTTTTGGGAAAGAGAGATCGACATTTTTCACTATTTTCTGATATTTTATGGACCAAACAGCCAATCGATGAATTGAGAAAATAATCAGATTATTCACCATCAGTTGCAGCTGTACCGTGTAACTAAATGATGACTAGAAACTCATAAGTAGATGACCAGCTAATTTCAGGACACGTTTTTCTCTTTGAGCTCTAAGCTAGCTAAGTTAATGGGAAAGCTAACATTTGAACAGTTGTAGCGCTCAGCTCCACGACTAATTAAGTTTCAAATAACTGAAATTATTTCAACATACAACGACGTCATAAACCGATGTTAGATCCTCTCATTCACCAACGTTAAACCACAGCGCTTAAAAGCCTAATTAAGAGGTACTAACCTGCATTTTGACAGATAAAAAGTCTCCTCTGAAATCACACCACTGCTCCCCTCCCAGACACGGAAACAGAAGGGCCGCGGACAGACTGATTCCGGCAGAAAACAAAACCCATGACTCACTCAAATAAGCACATAAAACGACCAGGTTTCAAATAAAATAACTTTACCTAAGTATATATTGCGTTAAGATAGACGCCATGTTTTTCAATCGTTTATATGATGCTACAACTCGGTAATTCCTGTTTAAAATTACGAGGAACGGACGCTTTATAGGGTAGGACAATAATAAAAGTGACACCAACTTCCCTTTGAGGCTCAATAGGACCATATAAGGAGTGGGAGCGGAGCATTCCATTTGTAGCTGCCCAGCGCCCTTTCTAGCCTACAAACAGCAGCTGTTACTCACACACACACACACACACACACACACACACACACACACACACACACACACACACACACACACACACACACTGTAAGGAATTCCCCTTTTAAAATGAAATTGTAATTGGAAATACCTCTGCTTATACTAGTAGCCTATAGTATAAAATCCACAGTCACAAAGATCCAATTAAAGTTAGGATTTCGAGGGCAATCTAACAGGACTGTCTTCATCTGAAAATGGTGTCACACATAGAGATGTTGTTGTCAGAATTGAGCTTCTACTGCTTTTAGTTGTGTAACTTCCTCTTTTTCTGCTTCATCTTCCTACTTATTGTACTCTACAGAGGTCTGATCAATCTGTGCTCAAATTGCTGGTCTGACTCTATCCAGGATAGCAAAACTGGCCCTTGATACCAGAAACCCCAGTTTCACTGCATGCTGATTAGGTTGGTAGTTTCATTGATGGCAAATTTGGCACTATTAGCTAAAAATGGTGCCCTGTCTTGATGAGGACCAGGTTGTGTTATTTCAGCAGGCGGTTAGTTTCCTGTCCAACAGCCCATTCAATTCTAATCCTTGAAATCTTTGTGTACCGGTATATACCATCATAATATGTTGTGCTTGTGGTTTCTGTCGTAAATAAAATAAAAATTCTGACAGTACAATAAGGGTATAATTTGTGTAAGGAATGCTCTTTATAAATCACTCTAGATATTACACAACAACAGCTCAGAGCCTTAAAATGAAAGTGCCTGTAATTAGAAGACGTTGTTTAATTTGCAATTCAGTTGTTGGAATCAAACAGCAGAAAATTACTTTGGGCATTATCAATTCAGTTCAGTTCAGTTCTTTATTGTCGTTCAAACATGTGAAACGTGAAGGAACGAAATTCGTTTCCCAGGTCCAGCAGTACAGAATAAATAACAAGCATACAGAATAAATAACAAATTAAGATAGCCCCCATTGGCTATAAAACATTTAAATACTACTACTACTACTACTACTACTACTACATAATAATAATAATAATAATAATAATAATAATAATAATAATAATAATAATATGTCTTTATAATGCTGAATGACTGAATTAATACAATAAACCTTTGTTTGCTAATTATCGTATACCACCTGAACACTGTGTCAGCGGAACAGCCAATCACAGGAGGGCCAGTGGCTTGCTGCCGGAACTGGCGGAAGGGAAAGTAGGTGAAATGCGGAAGAGAAGAAGAGCTCCCACTCTGTCCTCGTTTTTCACAAAGGCTACCACAGACGGCCTCAAAGCATTGTATTTGTGTTTGTGACAAGGTTCGAGTCGCTGGAGTTCTTTTGCAATCAGTATATCTTTTGCAATAGTGTATATATGTTTTAGTTCAGAAAAAATCTGCAAATTTCTGCAGGAGCTGCTTCTGTTTTTCATTTTAAGGTTAGTTTTGCCAACTGGATTTTATTGGTTTATTCATTATTTTGGGTTTAATTTTTAAGTTACTCTACACCACAAGCCTACTATCAATTCTTCTTCTTCTTCTCCTAATTCTTGGTATTATTTCTATTATCATTATTGGTGAATATTCACACCCCAGTGATGAGAAATTGATTGTTGATTATTTGCATATGACATTCAACATGGCCTATAGCCTATTATTTTTATTTTTACTGCTTTTGTAGGCTAAAACATCAACAAGCTGTAGCCTGATATATGACTGATTGTTGCAGATATTTACATATCTAAAATTAGTTTAAAACAAGACATAATGATTTGTAGATGCTTACAGTGAAGGATTTAACAGTAACAAATCTGAAATTCGGGTAGCACAGTAGAAAACTATTTATTATAGAGTATAGGTGTATGGGTCGCAAGATTGATTTTAAAGTCATTTATAGCTGAAATTTTTCTAATGATAACTCAATCAACTTCATTCAACTTCAATTTCAAACACATAGGTCCATATCAGTAAAATGAAATAAAATAGATAAAAAAACAATACAAGACAACTTGTAAAACTTTTTGTTTGTAAATAATATTATTAGTAGCCATTTTACTTCCTCAGGTGGCTCAAGCCCAGAGGTGAAGAGGAGTAACAGACTTAAAACAGGGCAAAAATAGACAGGAAGCAGATTATGTGCAAACAAGATATTTTTTAACAAACAAAACTATAGGAGCAGAAGAGACTCAGAAACACAAATTATTCACAAAGAACTATTTAACTAAAAGAGATGATATAGGTTTTAACTAAAAACACAGAACTAGCAACTTAAAGAAAAACACACCCTCTCTCTTCTGAGGGAGTATGTGAGCCCACAGCTCCACGCAGCTCCACTTCTGCTGCACCCAAGCACCGCCATCTGGTGGTCGGCAGCCACACAGGCTGGCCTCTCAAGACCGGCCACATAGCCTGGTTGCTGCTCTGTTCTTATTCTGCACTTGGTACTGATTGAGGAATCAGGGGCAGCTACTGCCACTGGGGGGAGCCAACGTTTGAAAAGGTCCAATTTTCAATATGGGGCTGTGAATTCGTACATAAATTGTCTTGGATGTAGGCATTGCAATAGTTTTAACATGCACACAAATTACCACTTCCTCCAGCTGCAAAAGTCGAAGTACACCAAACTGAGCTGTAGTAAAATTCGTGCTTTAGTTATATTGTGGCGGTTTACACATTGGTTATCTGGTTATTTTGTTAACTTTTTTTCTCTTAGACTGTACAGAAATTATAAGTAAAAAACAAAGAGAAAATGAATTCTAAGCTAAATACAGTTAGGCTTATAGAACTGTATGGTAAAATTAAAATTGGTCTGTAATTACAGTTAAACACCAACAAAATGGACCAAAACAAAATTGCCAAAATAAAAGATCCCTCTATTAGGTTACTTTTATATTATTTTATATTCATTTTCAGATAACAACTAATGTTGTGCAAGAAATAAAAAGACGAATCATTTGTGATTCTGTGATCGAAAATATTAGTTTATTTTAAGATCCTCAAATAACTTTATCGGCCTATTCTATTCATAAAAAAAATCTTTACTCAGCAAAACCGCGGAAACTAGATTCAAAACAGAGTGAGTCATCTTCTCATATACACGATCTTTGGCTGGTGTGTACAGCTGCTGCAAATCGGGCGTGAGGGAGCGGACGTGAGGCGAGGAAGTCTGAAGCCTGCAGCTGGCAGCGCAGGATAATCATGGAGAGATCCGAAACTCCGCCGCTGTAGGATCGATCGGGCCGCTCCCGAGCCCGAGGACGGGCGGAGAAAACTTTATCTACCCCCGCTTCAAAGATCGAGACGGCGTAGGGCTTCCTCCGGTCCTTCCCTGCTGGAAGAAATGTGGCTAAACCCGGAGGAAGTTCTGCTGAAAAATGCTCTGAAGCTCTGGGTGACCGAGAGGAGCAACGACTTCTTCATCCTGCAGAGGAGGAGAGGCCACGGAGAGCCGACAGGGAGGATCACAGGTAAATAAAAAACACTATAACACAGGAAAAATAACAAGCAAATGAAAGGCCCCACAGCCACTATAGGCAGGGCCACAAGTAAACAACGACAACGCAGGAGAAGCCAGAGTTACAAGTAAAGTAAACAAGTAAACAACCCAAATAGGGAAGACAGGACCAACACAGGAAAGACCACAAAGACCCAGCTGGAAGGATCATCTCAGATTAGGGTTAAAAAGTTAACTGGATCTGGAGGCCCAAAAAGCAAGGAAATTCTGGACTGTCCCAGTCACAGGATCCACAGGAAATCCCCTGTTCCAGATACTTGGTTTACTAAAGTCTGTGTGTGTTACTATCACAACTTATGCCATGGAAATAAGGTTGAAACTACATGACCGGTTAACTTGATCTTAACCACTGGTCCTAAACCAGTTTTCAAGTATCATCTGTCAACTGTGGTTAACAAATTGTGACCAGAAACACATCTGTTCCTATAAACGTCTGCAACCAATCCTTTCTGTCAAAATTTTTTCACTTCCTATAAAGAAAAATAACAAAGCCAAGATCTGAAGTAGAGTGGGGGTTTCTGGCACTACTACGCCTACTTTTCATGTGCATAGTGAAAGGTCCTACAAGACCAGCAGCACTAAGGACAGCAAAGACTGAAAGAAAACAAGACGAAATCTCCAACAAACTGAGCCAACTGAATTTGACTAATAATTTAATTTTGGGTTAATTAACTGCACACTGCTTTTCCTCCTTTCAGATGTTGACTTGCCAGAGTAAGAAAAGAACAGGTATAAATAATGAAATTATTGATGGCTGAATTCCATTTAGCTGTTTCGCTTTCATGGTCCAGGTATTGTACACGCGGTCATGGCTTACTGGGACACTGGAGCAGACAGGAGCCATCATTAATGTTATGAGAAACATCTGTGCTTTTCTTGTTATGACCTTTTTATATACAATCTCTGGTTATGACATGTCGAAATGTCTGCTTTGAGAAATGGCCTACATATTACAAAGCATTCACTTTGGGTTTTCTTATGTTTGTGGTTTTTGGTAAACTTTGCATTAAATCGCTGACTTTTTTGGGCTGATGTGATCTGTGCTTTATGTCAATTCTCTGATTTAAAGTCGTACTCTGGCAGTTATCGTGACTGTTTAAATCTGGCTTTAATTGCATTAGCTTTGGATTTACGGAATAACTGATATCTGAATCTAATCTAAGGTCAGGCTTCTGACTTGATGCTTTAGTTTAGCTAAGCTTCAGTCTCCTCTTTGATCTCTGGTTCCAGCTTCTCAAATGTGAAGATTAGCCACTTTTCTGTTGATCATACAAGCAATTTTCAATATCATATGGTGATAGATATCTTACTATTCTTGCTGATGTGTTTTTACCAGGTTAAAATCACAATTCCGTTCTATTATGGCTCTTTTCCTTTTGCTCTTGCACACCAGCACTGCTGCAGTCCTGTAATCCACATAAAAATTAAACATCACATAGCAAATTGCACATAATTATATGTGATAATATTCAAGAGCAGTATTCTTGTGACTCTACAGGTGACAACAATACTTTAAATATCACGGGATCACTGTTCCGAACCACAGAAACACTCTGGCGTGTCTTTTCAGTTTCATCTACACTTTGTCTGGGAAACTGATCTCTCACTGTAATTTCCTGTAGGAGAATTACAGGTTTTGACATTCTGTGGGATTCTGTTGTATTAGATATCGAAGGGGGTGATCACAGCACTGATGCTGCTATCACTATGCCATGATTTAAAAATAGGTCAACCTGCGGAACAGGTTTTGTTGTTGCATTTAGTGATAATTACACAAATTTCTGACTACACGCTTGTGACAGCTGTAACCCAACTGTGAGTTAAAGCTTTCTCCATAATGGCATGCTTGCTGTTTCCTTTGTCTCACTTCCTCTCTATGTTTTGTATCTGTGCAACGAGCTTTATGAATACATTAGCACGTCGCCGGTATGATGATGAGCTGATTTCTATGTCGTTAAACGTTAAACCAGGCAAACGGTGCATACAGTGTGTTCTTTGTACTCTTTCTTCTTTCCTGTTGGGAAACCCGCCGTATCTCTTCTCATAAAATAGAACAGTAAGAACTTCCTGCCCGGGGTTTACTTTGTGTACGTGTTTGTTCCCGCTGTTCCCATAGCGAGAGGAGTCAAGGGTCAAGTTCTGTTCTCACATCGTTTAACATTAACTAATTAAACAGCCTTCACTTTGGCAGTCACGCCACACAGGTGGAGGAAACAACACATAACAGACTTGTCTATTTTATGGTTTGTATCTGATTTTTAAAAATGTTTTCAGTTATAAAGATTGAAGTAGAAACTGAAATTCAGTGTGGTCTCAAAGCTGTGAAAACACATTTTCCAGCCCCTATCCCACCAGTGGTTACATACTTTTAGCAGGATTTCTGAGAAAGGATGGGCAACTAAACATCTGCAGCTGATCAATCCCTTCATACCAATCATATTGTTTTTTTTATTTGTAACCAAATACCTTTTTCTAAAAAGCCAAAGCACACTTAAAGTACATTTTTACATGTCTGTTTTTTGACTTTCAATGACACTGAAGCATTCGATGACACACAGCAACACAAAAAAGACACATAGATAATTAATTTTGATTCATTCTCCACAGCAGTATTCCCCCACAATGTGACCCGTAGCAGAGAAAAGTGATGATTCATTGTGACTCCCAGAAGGAGTTTACACTGGTAAACTCCTTCTGGGCTTTGTGGTGACAGACGGATGGTTTTGGGTTGCCAAGCTGCCAGGGTTTGCAGCTTTAGGCAGGTCGGCTTTGACTCTTGATGTGGTTTGCATTTGGCTGCGAGCCAGAGCTGTCTGCTAGAGGAGAAACTTTGTTTTTTACACTTCAACGGTGAATAAGTCTTTAAAAACATTTTGACACTCACAAGACTACAAAAGTCTCCAGTGAATCCCACTCTGATGAAATACTTTTAGGATAGTAGCTCTTAGTCAGAGGGAGGCAGTTTCACTGCAGGTTTTGTGGGCTGACTATCCTGAAGATGTTGGGTGAAGTCATACACAACCTTCAGTATGCGGAAGAACCGGTACCGATTCCTCTTCCTCTTCTCGCCAACGTTTTTATTGATGTATGTTTTTACTTTTGTGTGTAGCAGGCCAGAGAAGGCACTGCTGAACACGAGGATAGAGATCTGATTGCACCCATCTTGTTCAGTCATTGCTTTGAAATGCAGTGTTGTGCTTTGCTGGGCTGATCTGGCTGATAATGCTGCCTTGGAAAGCAGGTCAAAGTAAAGCTGGGTGGAAAAACTTCCAGTACTTTAAGAGTTTAAAAAAAACAACCTTAACTATGTATTTATTAAACTTCTAAGAAATAGTCTAAAGTATAGTCCTAAGTCGCCAAGTGTTGATCTCTTATAAGTGATGAAACACAGGAGCTGTTAAAGTCCAGGAGTTTACAACTGAATTAAAATGAAGTTGTCATTGAAGGGGAAAGGTGCCACATGCACATTTAAAGAAGTTACTTACCGAACGATCAACTAAAGAGATGTGGGGGTCAAAACCAACCTGCGTGTGTACTGACTCAGCAGGGATGATATTACACGAGAAAAGTTGATCTACATATCTGAAAGCAATACAAAATACCCAAGTGCTGCACTGCATTATGTTCTGTTATATTTATGTTTTGAATTCACATGACACATGCCACCTAAATTTTGTGGAAATTAAGTGTTCAGATATTTTATATAATTCAGCAGTGATTTCTTAAAAATCTTGATTTCTTTTAAAATCTTATCTTGTCATATATTGTGTCTCCTCTTGACTCTTGAGCTAAGTGTCTCTTTACACCCCTTGTAAATTATTAATATTGCAACCATAAAAACTTTTCGGTTCTAGAATAATAAAATCTATTACTTTTTCAGTCCACTACTATGGTGCAGAGGTCACGGTCAGAGGGACTGGTAGAAAGTTGGTCAAAACAGTGAGATGAACAGAATGAAAACTTTGTTCTATCCTAAAACAGATGTTGATAAAAGTTTTCCTTTGGGGTCATAATTTGCAGTTGAAAAACAAATTGCAATATGTTATAATATGTTATCGCAATACTCGGCAGTGCTCAGTTTTATCAAGAAACTGTGTAACCTCAACATATTTAGGCAGATATCAGAATTAAAGGAAAATAAGTTGATAAAAAATATGTAAACATGAAGGAAAATAGTTGAAGAACCAGTGTGGCCACATAAGCATCATAATAACTATAAAAATGACAATAAAAGGAGAAACAAGAACAACATTTGAGAACTGAGAAGTTAAAAGCATTAACAGTCTTTTCCTCTGTAGGCCTTCTCTTGTTCCTCCAGTCAATACCTCTCTGTCAACTTTAGACCTGTGGGTGTGTTTCTGTCATGTAGCTGTGAAGTATTGCTGTCTGTGTATGAACTCTTCATCTCTCTGTTCTTTGCAAGGCACATAAGGAACAGAGAGATGGAAAATGGCATTCATCATGTCGTTGTACAGTGTAGTAAGAATGTCTTTAAATTTATTTTTAGTTGTTGGAGATGCTGTTGAGTTGCTGTTAAGAGTTGATGTTAAATGAGCAACAAAATTTCACAAAATTACATCATGGTATAGTAAAATTAATAGTACCTGCATCTTTTCAATGACATGTAAAGTTATTACAGTATGTTTACATGTTGATGTCGCCATGTAAAACCTCTGTAGGTAGACCTACTTAGAGTACTTACTAGAGTACTTAGTTAAGAGTTAAACAAGGACAACGTTTATATCATGAAGGTTACTGCTGCTTGGCAAAAAAACCCCAGTGAGGTTGCTCAATTGTGTAGATTAGATAATTTACATAGCAATAGGTCATACTATCATGTAGCTATTAGGTTAATATACATTATTAAACTTTGGTTCATATAAATATTAACTTGATCAACTTTGCCATATAATGTGATTGTGTAATTTTGTCACAAGAAAGTAGACACAACTTTTGTCAAGAGCTTGTTTACTGGTTTTATGGTCCACATTTTCATAGGGTAGGTTATAATAGTTCTCACTAGAGAATTCAGACAGCACTGCAAAAGAGCAAACGTGCAAAGAAGAGGACAATGGACAATGACTTTGGACACAGCCAATAAAAATATCGCTGCTGCCTGAGTCCTTTCTCTTCGATATGTTTTTGTAATTTCAACAGTCTGGTTCTCTGTGATTTGTCATCTCTGCAGGTCTCCTCGTGGGGGCACTGGACACAGTGCTGGACTCCAATGCCAGAGTCACCCCCTTCCGCATTCTCCTCCAGGTTCCCGGCTCCCAGATCAGCTGGGTAATCGCCAGCGGTAAGCTGAATCATCAAGCCTCCCCTTTCAAGTTTCCACCTTCCTGCTGTTTATCTTTACTCTCAGCTTTCTTGTTTTATCTGTTCATCTCAGATACTTTGCTGTTTTGGTTGGGTGCTTTCTTGTTGCCATCTGTAGCCTTTGTTTATCTGAGAAGATCTCAATGTTTTTCTGTTCCCTCAAATGACCCATTAGATGGATCACAGCTGTTGAATTCCCTCCTGTGTTTTGTCTGACAGGAGCTGCCATAGAGGAGGTGAACAAGCACTGGGACTGGCTGGTCCACAACCTGCTTCACTCTCTCTCTGTGTTTGAGAACAAGGAGGATGTCGCCAGCTTTGTCAAAGGAAAAGTCAAGGTGCAAAACCTGCCAGTGCTGACATGAATCCTGCCAGAGGATAATTTTAGATTTTGAGATTTGTTGACAAAGCCTGTGGATTTAAAAGGGATTTAAGGCATTTGCTGTGTCAAAGTAAAACATCCACCTCACTGTAAATTCTATGATGATGATGAAAACCTAAATTTGCATGCCTTTTGATGATGCAAGTCATGTAAAGTGCTCTGAGTTAATGAATGTAACCTTGCTCCTTGGTAGGGCCTTATTGCAGAGGAGGTTCGGGGTCGCCAGGCCGCCCAGGAGGGGGACCCAGGGAAGTTCAGGGAAGCGCTGCTGAAGTTCGAGCTACACTTTGGCCTCCCTTCATCAGAGAAACTGGTGACGTACTACTCCTGCTGCTGCTGGAAGGGCCGGGTGCCTCGACAGGGCTTCCTCTACCTCAGCATCAACCACATGGCCTTCTACTCCTTCCTGCTGGGGAAGGAAGGTCTGTACTCCAAAGTGAGAGCTCTGATTTTCCAACCAAAAGACTAAACGCAAAGCCAGTTGGGGAGGTATATGAATACCATGAATGTAAATTGAAAAATAAATAATTGGGCATGCTTGTATTTTACGCGTAGGTCAGCGTTGAAGAAACAATAAAGGAGTGCTCTACTGAAAGTCTTCTGAACAACATTTATGTTTAAAAGGTGTCCAGGTGTTTGAAAGTTTGTAGCTTGCTCGTTTGTGTGGACGACAACTTTTACCATGGGTTGCATTGGATTTCAATATTAACCCTGAGAAAAGACATGTAAAAAATAACCAAAATGTTCGTATAAACCTCTCAGACCACTCCTGCAGAATAATCAACTTCTTCACTCAATGGCTTCCCCTAAAATTTGTTGTAGTTGTGTGTTTACTTGTTTTTTTTTTTTCTTTCATACAAGTTGAAATGTTTCATATTCATTTGCCATAGGGTGATTCACTGTGATATGCAGTCAGTCAGTCAAATATTTCTCTTGTTTCTTCTCCAGTGAAGTTTGTGATTCCCTGGGCGGAGGTGACACGGTTGGAGCGGGTCTCCACCGGTCTGATGACAGAGGCAATCCGGGTTAACACACGGCAGCGGCAGAGGGAATTCTCCATGTTCCTGAACCTGGATGAGGCATTCGGGGTCATAGGTCAGCTGGCTGACATTGCCCTCAGGCGGCTGATGGACAGCGAAGGCCTGGAGCTAGACCGAGTCCTGCAGCAGCCCACACGCATCAGCAAGAGGTCAGTGCTGGTTCTAGTATCTCTTACCAACAGAAAACGACAGAATCACCATGAAGACGCCTTAAATTAACTTCTCGTGTTTGTTACAAAAAATGTGTGGACAAAGTTCCCCCTCATCTGATTGGATTCTGAAGAAGCATACTGGCAGCTTAAGGATGGCCTTACCTAAAAGCAACCCAAGATTGCATGGTGCGTTAGGTGTAGGCCTATGTTGAGTTATAACCCAAGTTTTATGAACAGCCGGTAACAGTCGAGTTAAAAGTAAACTGCCTGAGCTGCAGGGCGGATGTAAGACTGGGTGGCAGACCACATCACACAAATGTATTTTTGTTTTTGGAACCTGTGAATAGCAAATGTGTTTTTGTATACACAGTAGATAGGGTTCCTCTGAGTATGCATAAGTCAAGAGATGAGAACTGAAAAAGGGAAGAGGAAATAAAAAGCACATACATGGGACACAGAAACCACAAAGAGTCCAGAATGGGGACAAAAAGAAAGTAGGAAATCACCATGCAGGTGAGATTGGCTGTGACACTAAAATATAGAAAGAAAAATAGTCAGATAAAGAAATAGCAGTTTATTTAATAACAATCAGTAAATTCAGTGCATAGTGCCTATGTAGGAAATCATAATGGTGAACCCCTTTAAGTTGTGAAAATGTCTATGATTGGTATTTTAATGGTGCACTTGTGCCATTTTCTCTTTATGTACAAACATGTCACATTTTGCTGCACTCTCTTTGCTCACTGGCTGACATAAATCGTGCAGAACATGACAAGTTATCATCCAACGGTAAATTCAGAATGCATTTTAAACAACAACAGGAGCTTATTTGACTTGATTTAGGTCGTAGGGATATGTTTAGGATGTAAGATGTATGTTTTGAACGATTGACAACATTTTATTAAAAAAATCCTATGAAGTGGATTGAAACCATTTGTGTCTGTCGAGAAAACTTTACACTTGTATTTGTGCTACATACCTGGATATTTTACAAAATAACCTAAAACTACTTTTTGCATTTTGTTATACTGGACTTGACTTTTAAATGGCTTACTGTGTATCTCTATGATCCTTCAGTATTTGTGTGTGTATAAATTAAATTAAGTTGTATATAGGTTCTTAAATGTGCTTGAAAGACACCCTGTAGAGAGGAAAGTCAGTTGATTTGGGTCACAGAGTAAAGAAGAACAAAAAAATTGGTGTGTTTCAAACAGAACTCATCTCCTCAGGGCTAAAACCAGACTTTGGCAGGGCAGTAAGCTGCCTATCATGACAGCCTGGAGGCAGACTCCCCAGTCCAAATCTGCCTCCAAATCCATCCATATAAACACAATGTGCTCGTGTGTTGCATTTTGGACCAGCTAAAATAACACGGAAAACCTAAATTTTCAAAGTTGGCAGGGACAAATGTACAGCGTACATATCTTTGCAGGACAGCAGTCTAACCCATTGTTGTTTTCACAAAGGCTAACCAAACATCCCTAAAATGCAATGTGAGTATCCTCACTGCAGCTCTTAGGTCTGTTTGTCTGTGGTCTACATGCCAGATGAAGGAGCTTATAATGGAACAGTGGAAGCGGTAGGAACATACATAAGAGAAAACGAAAGATGTTATTGACCAAGTGCTGATTTATAGGGCTGAAGAACAGCGTTTGCATTGGGAAAGAAAATGAGATCTCTCTCCCCCTTCTGTCCCCCTCTACCTAAAGTCTCATGATTTTGTCCAGTGATCCAGAGAATTGTCTTGGTCCTTCAGGATGAAAATGATGGAACTTATTATTAATATAGATTACAGTCTGCAAAGCAGTACTATACTAAACTGTCACTAGCCTTGTCCTGTGGTAAATTATCATGCATAGCAACAGGCAAACTAGGCCATGTCACAGCTCCACTTTGCTTATATTTCTTAAGATAATCTAAAGGGGGGAATAACTTCTCCCAGAAGAATCCTTGTGGGCGCTCAGTCTTTGAGAGCTCCGTCAAAGAACAGGGCATTTTCTACCATGTCAAACTGTATAAACATTTACTATAAATGCTCACTTTCTTGATATAAGTGCCTCTGACTGAAGTAGCACTTGAGTTGGCTGGCTGTCAGGGTTCACAAAGTAGGAAAATTATTTCACAGCCAGAATTAGTTTTTAATCATTTGCATTTTGTGTCATTTTTTTGTGAAAGTGAATAAGAGGCAGACTTTTTCTTGCAGCTGTCAGTCTGACTGAATCTCAAATAGAACCCAGGTTCTTTGCTTCTAAACCTGTTTTTCCATGCTACATCTGTGCCTAACTGTTCCCCTACCTCAACTCTTTCCCCAGGATCCTAGAGGAACAGGCATTACGGGAGTACGTCCTGGCTCTGTTTCGGCTCCCTCGCGTTGAAAAACTCCATGAGGTGGCCTCGTGTTCTGTATGGACACCACATGCGCGCTGCCACACAGCCGGGACACTCTACACCACTGACAGTTATCTGTGTTTCTCCAGCCGAGAGGAAGGCAACTGCATTCTGCTCATACCCCTGTCAGAGGTACAGTACCTGCCTGCGTCGCTGCTCACTGAGGTCCGGTGTACAATCTTATGTATATATGATATGTAATATATACTAAGTAATTTGGCCACCTTACCTGTTTAATGATAAAAACACAGAAACTGAAGTCATCCATGTGTTGCCAATAAATATTAAAGTTCAGCGTTCAATGATGACACTGTGTAAACTGTGGCTTTGTGCCATTTATATTCAGACCAAATACAACCATGTTATTTTTATTTCTGTAAAGTTCAATACTGTACAGGCCTACAGGAAGCAAGAAACAAATGTCCAAAAACATCTGTTCATTGTAAACCAATAACTTGTCTGCCTCTTTGTCTAAAGAGCCTTTACCTGAGAGTGTTCTGTAGAGGTGAGTTTGTTAAACAGTCTGTGTTTACTCTGCCAGCCGCTGGTTTCACGTGGCGGATAATGTTGACACAACTAACACATTATCGTGCAGAGGAGAAGGTTGTTAGCTGCAGTAATTTAAGTGGCTGTTAGTGTGGTTGTTTGCTTTGTTAAAGGATAAAATCAGCCGTTTAGAAATTCCGAAAGGGACTTTGTTTCTGAGAAATTAGTGTTCTAAATGAAAATGCAAGGTTTTGAAAATCTGGTGAAAACTAAGCTCTTCTATCACAGGAAAACAGTACCGTATCTTTCAGAATTAAAGAGATACCAATCGTTATATCAATTGATCATTGCATAGCCACTTTTATTTTTACAGTGGTGGATTTAGGGCCACTCCACCTCTAAATGTTCAAATAATGCACAGGGTGTGAGTCATGAAGGTGTAATTAATGAGAGAAATGCAGGGCAAACTAACTGATTTCACTAGGGTATTCAGTCAAGTAGTTTCTAGATTAGAGCACACTTTTTACATATGTGCATGCATGTGACCAACCCCCCCCCCGGCATATGTGAAAGCTGTATATCTTTACTGAAGATTTACAATTATACATTTTACTCTAGCATTATTGTTGGCCTATTTGAGTTAGGTTTAGTTCATTGTAAGCAGAGATTAGTAGCCAGATGCCCGTCTGTTTATGAACAATGGGAGGATTCATTCATACTTTCTTTCCTCCACTGCTTGCAGTTTAATCCTATATTTCCTCTGTTTTCTGTTGAAGCATTGTCTATAGAAAAGTCTTTAGAAAAAAATCACTTCCACCCACATAATCTGTCGCTGCAAATAAGGAATAGTTTACCTTTTGCTCCTCCACATTCTCTTTATCCTCTGTAATCTCTTTTATTATTGCACATTTATTGCAAAGCTTGGCTTTAATATTTTAGTTTTTCCCATCTGTTACAGTTGAGTTGTGATACAGTTTTTGAGCTACAGTAAGAGATTAACTGTGAATTGATGTACCTATCTGATCCGCTCAACTCTAGTTTAAATTAAGTTTAGTATGAAAGCAACATGTCATGGAGAGGTCATCACATTATTGATATTGTTGTATTTAAGTCAAACATTTTTGGGAATTTGATCATTTATTTTGTCACTATTTCAAGTGGAGTAGTAATGTAAATTGCGTATTTATTTTTAAAGTATCCAGACTGTGTATGTTGATGAACTGAGTAGCAAAATTAATTTAATTTATACCATGATTATTGATTGTGGAGTTTTTACTTGTTGCTTCTCATCCACCGGAACTGAACCAGCCTACTTTCCGATTCTCATTTCATATGAGGAATATTTGATTGTGCTTTGTTGGCTTCTCATCAGGTGTTGTCCATAGAAAAAGCAGAGAGCACCAGTCTGCTTCCCAACCCCGTCATAGTAAGTGTTCGGACCAAGAAGGCCTTCCAGCTGATCGAGCTGCAGGACAGAGACGAGCTGGTCGAGAGCCTGAACTGTCGACTCCGAGCTCTGCAGTGGAAACACTCCATGTTCCGCAGCAAGAGAGACAGCAAGAGGAGTATGGTACGTGTGATGTTTGAGTGTGATGTTGTGAATTTTGTTTATTTAACTCAGAACGTTCTGAATGGATTTTTCCGGACCTCAATGAAGAGGTTACTCATGGGTCAAGGAAGTGGTATACCTGCACATTGGGACCGGGCCAAAAAGGGACATGGTAGTGGGAGGAGGAGGCCTCTCATTCAATGTGGTATAACAAATTTACCTAACACCAGTAACTAAAAGAAAAACAAGGCTGGCTGCTGCTGGTGGAATGTTAAAGTGAATGACATCTCCTTCATTTCGTTCTGTAGACTTGATGTTTGAAAAAGACCCTTAATTACTCTTCTGTAAAAGTCACAGCAGTAAATATGACCCTGTAATATTTGTAACACCTACTACACAGCTAAAAACGCATTGTTAAGCTTGGAGATAAGAGGCCAATAAGAAAAAAGTAAAATATTTCTGTTTTTCACCCAGAACGCGGTGCGAAGTCAAAGCTATTACTGTTAAAATAAATTATTTTTACTGCTCACTTTTGACATGTAGAAAACTTTCTGCAAAAAACATATTGTTTTCTCATATTTTCCTCAGAGCTCTCCGACACCTTACTACACTTTCTACTATGACACTGGGTTCTCTGATGAAGAAGAGAAAGAGGAGCAGGTTCTGCGTAACACCATCAACAGTGAGGCTCTGATGACAGCCTTCCACCAAAACCAGCCAGGAACCAACGGAAAAAAGGTATAGTGGAGTCTGACATTTCAGCCTCTGTCAAAGTCACATTTTCAGTGACTAATTGATTGATTTCAGAGTTAAATCAGAGCCCAGACCTGAGCCTTTTTAAAGCATCTGTTCATCCAAATTACAAACACAAGATGCAGATTATTTTTCATAAGAAAGAGAAAAACTTGCTATGAATGAAAAACCACCTGTGGTGCATGAACCTGAATCAGTGTCGTTGGAAAACCTCAGCGATGTCAACAAGTCATCATGTTTATTTCTGAATCTTTGCGTTTGTGCCAGACCACGGAGCAGTTGAAGGAGCGGCTGTGGGAGGATCATTTCACGGAGTTCGGTCGCGGCGTCCACATGTTCCGCACAGAGAAGATCCAAAAACTTGTTGCCATGGGCATACCAGAGTCCCTGCGAGGGGAGCTGTGGATGACATTTTCTGGTAAGAGAAGGCTTGAGAAATAAAGAAATATAGTTTACTGTTGAGTGCAGAGCAGTAATTTGACCAGTCGTTCAACAGGCTGTTTTTCGGGTAACGACTTGGATTTAGGTTTAAGGTCAGAAAGTAATGCCATATAATTTTTAACTTTAAATCACAAGAAAAATATTAACATTTGTGGTATAGTTTTATTTTGTATGACAACATTAACACAATACACAAATCAGAAAGACACAAAAATTGACAAAAGAAGGGTTGCACATATACATTCAACACAGTCTGCAATAAATCTTTCCTTCATGACGGTTATAATGTTTACTTTTGTTGAAATTCTTTTAGAGAGGTGTTGATTCAACTGTAAAGTCATTTTAGAGAACAGTATTATACTGAGAGGTGTTTCTAATATTTAGTGTACACTCATTTATATAAATTGTTGACTAAAGTGCCGATTTAAAATAAGTTCAGCATGAGCATAAACAAGTTATTTGATGCTGGGTTGTAATGATGATACCTGCTCAACGAGGCTAACGGTAATGCCTTAGGGTGCTGCATTAAAAACAATCAAATCAAAGTGGTACCAGTGCATTCATCTGAAAAGGGAAAGGGAGAGTGAAAGCGATGCCCACGAGATTACTGCGCAGGGCACTCAGGCTTCACATCCTCTTCTCTCCATCTGCTGCAAGGCAACACCTTTTGAGTAAAAACCAAACTGCCAGCTTTTATTTTGGTCTGCTGTCAGTTCCTCAGCTCAGTCTCACTGAGGAAGAGTATGTCTTGGTTACAAAACTGAAACTGATGAACAGTACCTGTGGTGGAACTGAAACAGAACCTGGAAAATACAAAATAATTTTAACTAAATTTAACTTGGGTAATAAAAGCTGTCAGCACTAAGACAGAGAGAAGTGACCATTGATGTTTCTTTACAATACCCTCATATAATCATATATTTTTGTTAGTATCCTAATTATGCTTACTGTGTCCCATTTTTTTTTATGACTGTTGTTCCTGGGATATTTTGTTGCAGCATTTCAATTTCTCTAACAATTCAATGAAGCTTTTTTGGCATTACGTTTTGTTAAAAAAATAGTTACTGACAACATAAAAAAGTTAAACTCCTGTAATACTTCAGTTAATAGCCCGGGCTTTTATTTTCTTCAGTCCCTGCACTCACCCTGCCTATAGTTGGTGACAGGTATCTATATGGGACAGGCCTTTGAGTCCTTTCACACAAAACTTTTGCCCAGAAAAGAAAGGAAACCGACTACTATCAAATTGTTTATTTCAGCCAGTATGAATATTACTGAACTAAAATTAGGATAGTACATCAATTATGAATTATTCATTTGATCTATCTTAGAGAGACAGCGCATAAAGACCAACCTCACGCACAGAGAGTGAGCGAGAGAGACTCTTTACCAGGTTTTATACATCAAGAGAACGCCTATAAAAACCACACCAGGTGTCTACTTGAGATCTGTGTTTATTTGTCAGAACAAGTAGCCACGCCATAAAGAAACAGGCATCGTAATGGGACTAGGCTTTTGATTGAAGTTATACAGTACTCTGATTCAGAAAAAGCAAACACAACAAATCTGACATGACAGTTTGTATTGATTTATGAGAAGCAGGTGTATTCTACTGCCACATGAACAGTTTCATTAGTGTGTGAATAAGTTCTTCTCATGGTAGTGGAAAGAAAGACAGTCATAAACCAAAATCTTCTGTTCCATTTCCACATGTTTGACTTTCTAGGGTACTGAAACTTTTTTTTTTCTGAGGGAATTTATAATTAATATAAAAAAATGGGGTGTCAGGAATTTAAAATAGAGATTTACCACAATGAGGTGGAGGATTTACTGTGGTTAGAGTGTTTTTATATTGATTAATCTTGTAGTTGTCTGGAGAGCAGCTGCTTAAATGCAGAAGATCATGTCGATCATTTTTCTCCAAGACAGCCACTGGTTTCTTGTTTCTATGATAGTACAGTATGATTTTCATATTGCTTTAAAAGGAAAATATTTGAGATGGGCAATTAGTGACCACAAACAGTATGATGTGATGGATGACAGTTGAGAGTTGAGGTGCTGTTTGGAAGTTGCTTGTGAGAAGGACGACATATTAATCTTTGGCAAACATGCTTATTTATTATTTACATTACCTTTACCTCTGTGCAGACGCGTCCTCGGAGTTAGAGTGCCATCAGGGCTATTACACCAACCTGGTGCAGAAGTCAATGGGCCATAGCAACCTGGCCACAGAGGAGATTGAGCGGGACCTTCACCGTTCTCTGCCGGACCATCCCGCCTTTCAAAACCCCACGGGCATCGCTGCACTGAGACGCGTGCTCACTGCCTATGCTCACCGCAACCCCAAGATCGGATACTGTCAGGTAGGGACTTGATGATCTGAGCAGTATGGTGACATCAGTGCAGAGATAAAGATGTGACTTTACAAATGTCACAGCATATGACTTCATGGGGTTCACTGTAATTGGACAGCAGCAGCAGCAGTAGTGGTAGTGGCAGCAGAAAGGGTGTAGGTTTGGTTTCAGAAGTGAGAGGAACACATGAAGTCAGAGGTCACATAAAGATAACCAAAAGACAACCAAAGAAACTGGCTATCACGCTTTCTAAAAAACATTGCAGGCAAATAAATAGAAACACAGAAAGTAAATGCAGCAGCAGAAGAAGCAGCAGTAGTAGTACTGGAGCTAGAAGTTGTGGTCATTGTTAATAGCACTAGGATTGGTAGGAACAGTGGTTATAGGCACTGTTGCAGTAGTACCAATTACGAGGAATAGTTAATAGTAGCGCTAGTTGTAATAGTTGTCTTATACTGATTTAACTTTTGCTACTATTCTGTGTATTGGACAGATGTAACTTTTACGTGGGACACAGCTTGGACATCTTTAAATCAAACCAATCATGAAAATGTAAATGTTAAAGCAAATGTTTACACTGTAAAAGTCTATACAAGGCTACATCCAGCATAACAGCCTCCACGTTGTACATCATTCATCGAAACCCAATTAAATTATCTGTCACAGTATCGTATCTGGAATTAAACATTTCTCAGCTGCTGTTAAAATGGCCTCTGAGCCTTGTGTGTGTTTCTTGCATCTTTACGTTTTCTTATCTGCTCCTGTACAGTCTATGAACATCCTGTCGTCGGTGCTGCTGCTATATGCTAAAGAAGAAGAAGCTTTCTGGCTGCTGGTGGCTGTTTGTGAGAGGATGCTGCCTGACTACTTCAACCGCAGGGTCATAGGTAAGAGGTCAGGGGATCAAAAAAGAAGAGAAGGAATGAAGAACTTCAGCCAAATGCAGTTGCTGGTCCTTGTTTAAAAGTACACAAATTATTAAAAGTCACTTAACCACATTATGTTTTGTTGGATCATTAAAGAACTACGATCTGTCTTTAAACTTCTGTTGTATATTGTGGTTGTTTTGTCTAAGCTGCTGCTTCATGAAACAACCCACAAGGCTTATTTTGGCCTTTAGAATAGAATAAGGGCTGATTTCCTGTGTTTGTGGGGCTGTTTATTTATGACAAGGTGCATTTGAAGCAATTTCCTTTTCCCTTTTAATATCCAGATGCTTTTGATGTGTTACGAGAATTTATGTGGGACATAGATTTAGCACTTAATGGATGAGGCTTGAGGTATCTTGTTTTTAGTATTAACAATTTGCCTGACCCAGAAGGGATGTTTTATCCTGGTAATACCCCTGTGTTTGTGTAACCACATTTGTCATGAAAGACAAATTTTCACTGTATGTCTAAATGCAACAATATGGCTCTTTCTTATGTTATTAATAGTTTTTGGATGGCAGTGTAGTTATATAGCTGAAAAAGTGATAAAATTGAATGAACTGTATCTTTTGTAGGTTTGTTGTATTCTCATTGAGACAGTTATGTTTAAGAACCAGTGTGTAGGATTTAGTGGCATCTGGCAGTGTGGTTTCAGATTGCAACCAACTAATAACCCTTCCACTCACCCTTGCATTCCAAGCAAGCGTCAACCTTTCAGGTCTGAAAAGTGAAGCCAATGAGGACGCGACTTAAACCTGCATTCTTTCTAATGTCCAGCAGAGGCCGACTCCACTGGCTGCAAAAAAAAAAGTCAGATTGTATAAAGTCTATAACAAAATTACCCTGCTTCTCTCTTGATTTATTACCTTAGTAAACACTAATGAAGAAATTAAACACTTCTTCAATGCATCATCATGATCATTTTGTAAATTATGGTCCCATTGTGACGAAAATAAACGATAAAGGAGGATATACTTAAATGCGTAGTAGTTACTATGGCAAACTGCCTGGTATAGAAATGCGGATGCCACCCCAATTTCACCCTCTGGTCCAAATACGGTCTCTCCTGGTTCCAAAAAAACAAGATGGCGATGGACAATATGCCAAACCTGAGGGTTCAAAACTGTGGCCCACTGACAAATTTGGGATTTCTCAGTTGTTGAGCTTGCGTAAAAATGCGCTGTTCCTTCTACACTCAAATTGAATGTCAAGCTGTCTGCTACCATCTAGTGGTCAAAACTATGGAAAACAGTTACAGTCTATAAGAACTTAAAAGTACAAGATATGGATATACCTTTACTATCAAAGCAGCAAACAGTCAAGTACCAAAAACTGGCATCACATGTCTGGTCAGAATTGTTTACTAGGTCTTTGATCAAGTAGTTGCTGATTTAATCACAATTGTAGACTGTATTTAATTTAGGCAAAATGTTAGTACGACTGCTTTTGCATGAAGTAAGATTTAACATGTCAGAACTTTTGTTTAATGAATTTGTTATTTTCCAGCAACGCAGATATTGTAATTTAGACCTGTCTTTGCTGGAGTCCATCCTGTAACCCCTCCACCTTGACTCCAACCGACACACACAAACACACTTCATCATGCTTAATGCCTGAGACACCATTATTTCCTCCTGCAGGAGCTCAGGTGGACCAGTCAGTGTTTGAGGAGCTGATCAGGGAGCGTTTGCCAGAGCTGGCCGAAAACATCCCAGACCTCTCCACCCTCTCTTCCGTCTCCCTCTCTTGGTTCCTCACCCTCTTCCTCAGTGTCCTGCCTTTCCACAGCGCTGTCTGCGTGGTTGACTGTTTCTTCTTCCATGGGATCAAAGCCATATTCCAGTTGGGTTTGGCAGCGCTGGATGCCAACGCTGCACAGCTCTCTGCCAGCACAGATGATGGACAAGCACTTATGATTCTAACAAGGTAGACTGGGTAAAGTTGATTGACTGCATTCTAAAGTTACTTTCAGAATGAAGTCAATCAACTTTACGTGCTCATTCAGTAACTAAATTAAATTGTCATGTATGTTCATAATAATTTTGACATTTCTGCTTGAGGCATATCCTGGTTTTAAATCACTCAAGTTTTGTAAGAGACAATCAGAGATGAGCCTGTTGCACATTTAGAACCTGGTGTCATATTAAAAAAAACCCATGTTGCCAAATTCATTCATTATTCCTAAATCATATTCAATATTTATACATTGAGTGAATGGGATTACTTTTATTTTTGAAAATATTCGAAAGCATATAGAATGCCAGGATGTGAACCCTCTTTGCCCTGCAGTTTTCTGGACCAGGTGGGATGTGAAGAGTCATCTTGTCTTCCATCCTCACTGCCTGCAGTGGAGGACACTGGCCACAGCGACACTGGTATTCCTGCTGTGGGGCACACAAACATCACCGACCTCATCAATGAGTCCTACGAGGTGAGAAGCACACACACACACCACAGTTGTGGTTTTTGATTTTTTTTGCTGTGATTTTAATAGTTTCACATTTTAAAGGACAAGTGAGGTGGTCATGCATAGCTAATTTGGGTACGTTTTGGTTGATCTGACCCACAGACAATCTTCAGCATTTGTGGAGGATGACATGTTTGCTGTTGCACTGAAGTTCCATTTACTCTCTGCTGTTTGTGTTTTCTCAGAAATTTGGAGACCTGTCGGTGAGGCAGATTGAGCGGCTTCGCTGTCGACACAGAATCCAAGTGCTGCAGGCTCACGAAGACACCACCAAAGAAAATGCTGTGAGCAGATGAAGAAAATAATTGTGACACTGTCACAATCTGACTTTTTTAAAGTACTTAAAAGGAAATTTAAGACTAACATTGGAGTTTAGCATCTTGAACCTTTTTGCAACCTTTTCAATAAATGACCTGTAATTCCTACACTCAGACCTCCATCTCTTCCCTCTGTGTGTCTGTGCAGTTGAGACTAGTGGTTCAAGATGTTTCCATCTCTCCAGAGAACTTGGCCGAGGCCTACGACCTCTTCAAGGTATCTTCTTGTTCTTCTTCAAATTAACAAATTTCCTCTTAGCAATAACATTATCAGTTGTCTTGTGTAAGGAAACAACCTTTTTTTCTTCTCCTCCTACCTCTCCAGACGGAGCACTTTATCAGTCTGTACTGGGGTGACAGTAGCTCTGCAGCAGCAGCAGAGGCGGCAGCTTGGCATTATGGTGACTCTGGTCACTCCTACATGGAGAGGCAGTACCGACTTGACCGGCCCCAGTTCAAGAGCCTGTACGGACTGTTGGTACCGTGGCCCAGCGGCTTGAACCAGCACACCGACACGCTGGCTAATCGCACTTTCACCCTGCTAGACCAGGATCGCGACAACCTTGTCACCTTTAGAGAGTTTGCTGGCTGGCTGGGTAAGTAAAGGAAGGGAGAACAGACAGGATTAATGACAGCGGATTGAGACACTGCTTTATGTCCATGTCCTGTTTTTTAGTTTAAAAAAATATGGTCCCCCAGTAAAAGAGAATCTTTAGGGCTTTTCCAAGGCGAGCAGCTGGCACTGCCAAATTGTAACTGTAACTTTTTTTTGGTCACTGCACTTTAGCTCAGTAATGCTTTAAAAGAAACTTGTGACTTTGAGGTGACATTCTGACACTGCCACCTAAACCTAACCTCATTTCTAGGCAGCAGGAAAAGTCACACACAGTATGTATCTAGATTTTACTTAGAAAACAATGCAAGAATGTTAATAATAGTTTTGGGGGAGAAAGGCTGTTTCTATAGATGAAGAGATGAAATTAATCCGTCAGTTGAAGAATGAAATGGATAAATTCATATTTTTAAATGTCGCTTGACTAGATACCATTAGGGGTATGTGGGGGAAAAAAAGTTTCTTGGGTGAACTGACCCCTTAAACAGTAAACAGAAAAGTATTCCATTATAGGAAATGTGAAAGGAATAATAAACTTCCTTCACTGGCTGGATTCAGTTGTAATGTTAATATAATGTTCAGTACAAATCCACAGCCCTGCTCTTGTGGGTGGGACTTTAACATTCCCTCCTGGCTTTTTTTTTTTGTTGTTGTGGGTTTTTGTGGATGAAACTCTATTATGTCTTGTGTCCACCAAACAAAATGGAAATGTAAGATGCTTCAAAAAAGAGCAGCAAGTGAAAAGCTGCAAATGTGTCGCTGGTGTAATACATTTATTTACATAGAAACATTGTGAATAACTTTTCTGCATTATGGTTTGGTGACTGAGACAGGAGGGAGTTGCACATCTGATATGCTGTCTCTCTCTCCCTCTCAGACACTTTGTACTCTGAAGAGCTGAATGAGAAAATAAGGTTGCTGTACCGCCTGCACATCCCACCAGGTCATTCGTTCTGCTAACATAATTAAAGTCATGAGAGTTTCAAGCTGCAGTCAGGGCTGTGATGATTAACTTTGCTGTGTGTGTGTGTGTGTGTGTGGCGTGTGTTTGTGCCTGCAGCTCTGACAGAAAGTGAGGATGACCCCTCTCTGATGAAGAGCCCCCTGCTGTCAACGAACAGACCCCTCTATGTTAATCTGCCCTCTGGTCAGTTCAAACACACTGCGATTCATCAACTATTGATTTATTAGCTAAAGAGAAAACACAAGCAATGGATAATGTGTTTTACAAGGTTGTTATTGTGAGTGTATTTTGTGTGTCTGGTTAAAGAAACTCTGACTCACTGAATATTTTTCCAGATGTTGAAGGTGAAGTGAAAGATTACCACGAGCAGCTGAAGCAGATGCTGCAGGATCTGGCTAAGGAGAAGGAGAAAGATGTGGAGAAACCTCTGCCTCTCATGAACCAGGTAATGAGAATATGCTGTACTAGTGTTGCACTACACCGTACATAGTACAGTACACTGGCCCTCAGTAAAATCTCATCTTTAAGTGGTGCTTACCTATAGTTAACCCTTAAATCTGTTTGTATATAGATTTTTTTTTGTGGTAAAATCAAGTGTATAGATTTTATTTGGATCCACTATATACAGAATTGGTTATATACAGAATATATTGGTCAGTGGCGCCTCCTAGTGGTAATATCAAAAAAGAAAAGAAAAACGTGGGATAAGAACAGTTTGAACTATAATCTCATTCAATTTAAATGAACAACTGAAATTTTATTTTAGATTCATTGACCAAACTAACTTTCTATCCATCTACTTATCAATGTTATCTATTTGTTTCCCCACTACTCTATTGGTTTGCAGTAAACAAAAACCTAGATGATATCATGTAGTGAAACACTGAGATAAACCTCCTTCATCTCTTCCTCCACAGCGCGAGTTCATCCAGTTCTGTAAAACGCTCTACAGCATGTTCCACGGCGACCCAGAGGAGAACGACCTCTTCCAGGCCATCGCAACGGTAACGAGTCTCGTGCTACAGATTGGCGAGGCTGGCCACCGTAGACACAGCTCGGGGTCAGAGGTCACCAGCCAAGAGGAGGCGAAAGGAGCGGGACAGGTGACTGCCGAAGATGCTGGGGTGGATGCCAGCAGAGGTGACGGAAGTTTGGCGGCAGATGAGGAGTGGACAGTCAGCTACGCTCAGATCCTGGCCTCGCTACTGACCGAACAGGCGCTGGTGAACTTCTTCGAGAAGCCAGTGGACCTGTCTGCAAAAATCGCAGCGGCCAAGGAGAAGCAGTATCACCAGCGGGCAGGTTTGCTCACACTGCAGCAAGGGACCAGCTGATTCAAATGTGAACAGTGGACTCTCAGGAGCCACGACACCAGCCAGGTGTTTTATGAAGTAAACCACAAATCAGTATCATTTGACACAATGTGACAGAAAGCAGTGGCTTCTAATTCAGAAGCCAGCAAGGAAGCTGAAGAGCCTTAAAGTTATCTGTGAGATATGCTTAATCTGTAGTATGTAGGCATTGCAGCCACACTGGCAACACGGGAGTCTGTGACTCTCTGACCTGCTTTAACCTGTAACTGTCAACAGAAATGTTTTTTTCCCCCCCAGAAACATTTTGAACCAAAAAAAGGCAGTTTTCAAGCTTCAAATCTCAGCAGCAGGCCACATTATTGTCGATTCACTGGTCTCACATTAGTAACGTTAAAAGATATGGTCATTTTGTGCAAGGGGCCTAGAGATATTATTGCCTTCTGTCCAAATGTTTTGTGAACACACAATCTTGTCACTACTTTCTAATAAGGCACTCTTTATAAAGTATTTATAAGGTTAATAAAGCACGAAACATCTCTGGAGAGTCATTCATAGCAAGTCAATAATGGTGTAATTAATAAAGGTTACACGTGACTCACTTTATATTAAGAGAGCAAAGTTAGTAATTAAAAATGTAAATAAGTCAATAATAAAGGGTTAAAGTCTTTCATTGTAAATGTAAATAAGTGAGTGATCTATAAGATCAGAGATCTAGGTCATGAACTAAGGAACTAAAAAGACAAACAAGAGTCCAGCTGGAGGAGGATGAACACCAGACGACCTAGCAACCCAAAGTTTGTTCCTATTAATGGCGTATGACTTATCTATTAAGTAAAGCATTATTTATAACTTAACTGCATAAAACCATTTTATAAAGGCTGCCTGATTAGAAAGTTGTACCAATAATCCTTACAAAGAAATGGTGCAGCATTAAGGACAAATCTAGCATGCATTCTCTGTTCTTTTTTTATTGATTACATACCTTCTGTTTCTTTATTTTTGATGTGTTTTCACATGCACGCACCTTGAAGATATTTTTTAAACTTTTTCAAATTTACAGTGATCTAAAACAGAAAGACAACACTGCTGGAATTCTCCTTTTAATAAAATATATATTGCCTAAAGATGTCACTTCTTTTTCTTCTAGTTAAGCAAAGGCTGACGATCCAACTGGGTTGTCATTTATTTTTCATTTCATTATTCGGTCGTCGTGTTCTTTTGAGCCGTTTCTGTTAGGGAGCAGGTAACAGTTGCAAGGAGGAGTTAATATTGGTCATGTCAAACGAATATATATGTGGATTTCAGCAACAGTGGTGTAATGTACGTACAATTTTGAGGTGCTTTGCTTGATTAATTTTATGCTATTGGTACTTTATACTTTTACTGCACTAAAGTTAGGCAGATACAGTCCCCTCCAAAAGTACTGTAACGGTAAGGCAAATTCCTTTTGTTTTGGTTGTTCACTTAAGACATTTGGGTCTAAGATCAAAAGATGAGTATGAGACGAGTTCAGAATTTCAGCTTTTATTTCCTGGTATTCACATCTAGATGTGTTAAACAACTTAGGACATATCACCGTTTGTATTAGACCACAGCATTCTTAGGTGAGCAAAAGTAATGGAACAAATAATCTTAAAGTAAATAACATTTAACATTTGGTGGCATAACCCTTGCTTGCAATAACTGCCTCAAGCCTGCGACCCATCAACATCACCAAACTGTTGCATTCTTCAATTGTGATGCTATTCCAGGATTTTACCACAGCTTCTTTCAGTTTTTTGGGGTTTTTGGGGGTGGGGGGGGTGGGGCAGGGGGTGTTTCTCCCTTCAGTCTCCTCTTAAGGAGGTGAAATCATGCTCTACTGGATTAAGGTCAGGTGATTGACTTGGTCAGTCTAAAACTTCCACTTTTTTCCCTGATGAAATCCTGTTTTGTTGGCAGTGTGGTTTGGGTCATTGTCCTGCTGCATGATAAACTCCTGATTAGTTTCAATGCATTTTTCCGTAGATTGGCAGACAAAATGTTTCTGTACGCTTCTGAATTCATTCTGCTGCTACCATCACCAGTTACATCATCAATAAATATTAATGAGCATGTTCCAGAAGCAGCCATGCACGTCCAAGCCATGACATTACCTCCACCATGCTTCACAGATGAGATTGTATGCTTCGGATCATAAGCAGTTGCTTTCATTCTCCACACTTTGGCCTTTCCATCACTTTGGTAGAGATTAATCTCATTCTCATCAGTCCATAAGATTGTGTTCCACAACTTTTGTGGCTCATCTCTGTACTTCTTTGCACATTTCAATCTGGCCTTCCGATTCCTACTGCTGATGAGTGGTTTGCATCTTGTGTTGTGGCCTCTATATTTCTGCTCTCAGAGTCTTCTTCGAACAGGGGATTGTGATACCTTCACCCTGCACTGTGGAGGTCGTTGATGATGTCATTTACTGATGTCTTGGGGTTTTCTTCACAGCTCTCACGATATCTATGTCATCAACTGCTGTTGTTTTCCTTTGCCGACCTGTTGGACGTCTGTTGCTCCGTACACCAGTAGTTTTTTTCTTTTTCAGGACATTCTAAATTGTTGTGCTTGCTACACTCAATGTTTGTCCAATGACTCTGGTCAATTTGGGTTGCTTTTCTCCCACAGACAGCTCTCTGCTCTTCATGTTGGTTTATCCTCTATAACAGGAAATGTAGTCTTTTATGGGTTTGAACCAAGGATGAAAACTTAGACTAGTCATGCAGAGCTATTTAATGTTTGGACAATCAACCTAAAAGGCACCACCTGGGCAACAAGAAACATCTGTCACATGGTCCAGTAGTTTCACTACTAGTAGTGCTCTCTTGAAAAATGGGTGGGTTCAAACAAAGGGTGATATGTCCTGAATTATTTAACACATCTAGATATGAATACCAGGAAATGAAAGCTGAAATTCTGAACTCTTGTCTCATACTCATTTTTTTTATCTTAAACCCAAATGTCTTCAGTATAAAAACAAAAACAAAGGAATTTGCCTTACAGTTCCAATACTGCAACATTAGTGATGCTTACATATTGCATCGATAATTATATAATAATGATAATATAATGTGTAGTATTTTGAAATGGGTCTTTCTGTATAGTGAGTACTTTTATCGTTGGTGCTTTAAGTATATTTTGATGCTAATAACCTATGTACTTTTATTTGAGTAAAATTTTGAATGCTTGTAACAGGGTATTTTTACACTGTGGTCTTGCTATTTTTACTTAAGTAGAATATCTGGTCAGCATTGTGTATGGCAGTAGTATAAATCTCCCAACTAAACCTTCAACCATATTATACCAGTACTGTAAACTCAGAGGTGATAAACATTACATAGTTTGTCCACCAGAGGGTTTATCTTTTTTTTTCCAAGTGTAAAATCCCAAACTCAGTTTTTATCTTGGACACGATTTATTGCCAATCAAATTAAAATACCATCATAAATGTCTATGTAATGAGTAGAACACGAATATTGCCATCAGATTTTTTTTAACTCTCAAATATTGATATCGGCTTTAAAAATCCAGTTTTCGTCACTCTCTAATATGAACGTGTCTGTATTTGTCTAAACCTGTTCTAGTTATTATTCTGTAAATGCCACACAGTACACCCATCCAGCAGCGACTCTAAGACTACTTAAAGAGGAAAAAAAAGACTTTGCCAAAGGTGAAAGTTGAGAATGAAAAGAAGGAGGCGGAGTGCTGCAGGAGCTTGGTGTGCTTTATTAGCTACTGATTAAAGGTAGAGGACGTGCCTTACCCGGACCTAAATAATCGGAAGAAACAAGACACACATTCTACTAGTGGCCAGCCTTCAGTATAAAGGAGGGAAGACTGAGGCTTGTCTCATACAACTCTGCAGGAGTGGTTATTCATAGAGGAGGTAGATGGTAAATGACTCCTTTTAAGTTTCATTATTTTAATCATTTCCTTTTTGCTCTCCATAGAATTTCCATAAAAGGCATAATTGGAACTATTTGAGCCCATTGTTCTTACGCGAAAATCCTCTCTCAGTGTAACTCGGACAATTTTTTAATATAATCATATATTTTTTGAACTTTACAAAATAGTGGGACAGAACGTATGTTAGTGAGTCTTGCTTTTCTTTAAACAACCTAAAATAGTCTGTCATTCATAGTAGCCATAGTATGTATAATCAGAAATATTTATATGTGTTATGTTATGATGCTTATGTCACATCCACAGGCAACAGGGGCAGCAGCATATGAATGATTACAGACTTACTAACGAGAATTACAACACAATTAAAATAAAGTTACAGAGCTACAAGAAACTAAAAGCTACACATTGCACTAAGCCACATTTGGGATCACAGGAAGACCAATCAGTTTGCTCTGTGGATGTGTCTCGCCCACGCCGGATGGACGATGGGCGGGCTTTAAACTGCTTCAACGTAGTTGGCTGGCAGCATGCCGGTCTTGCCGGTGCGCTGCACAGTGCCGTACATCCATCCCTCGTCAATGGATTGCACGTTAACGATGACGTCGCCGTCCTTGAAGGACACCTCGTCGCTGTCGGCTGCAGCGTAGTCATACATGGCACGCACAGTTTTCTGCAGAGAATAAAGGAAAGGAGTTACTTGGAAGTATACAAAGGGTTGCGTGAGTGCGAGAGTTTAAAGGATATGGGTGAGTTACGCTGTTAGGAGTAATTCATAATCTGAATATACAAAGGCTACTACATGAGTTGGTAAAATACCGCAAACAGCAAAATGGATGGAAATGTGCACACAAGAAAACGGGGTGCAAGTCACAATTGTATGACGACATAAAGTTCCTTTTCCAATAGAGGATTTGAGGATGGCATGCAGATAGTTTCGTGTGAACTTTGCTTTGTTTGAGACAGAAAACTTAACAGCAGGCTGAAAGTCTTACTTTCACCCGTGACCACACTCAGCATTACTGATGGATGTGATTAGGTGTGGTCAGAAGAAGTGTGCTTTATTGCAGCTGTAATGACACCCAACAGTGAGGTCACGGGATCCTGGAGTACATGTGTGCATCACTGCAGCAAGGTGAGAAGTTGTACCAGTGGAGGTCAGAATTTTATGGGCTGTTACGTTACTCTTTAAGCCTTCCCTACCGGCTTGTGCAGTGTGTGTAAATTGAATGTGTGTTACTAACCCCGGTGGTAGAGGGGTGTGAGGGGACGGAGGAGACTGTGGTCTGCTGGGTGGCTACTGATGATGACCTCTGCTGCACCTCCACAGTCTTAGCATGCTGGTAACCTGCAGAGGTTAAAAAAAGAAACAGACGAGGCACAGTCGTATTATTAATACTGTTACACTGCAGTGTGTAGATGCTAAACCCCACATACTTAGTAAAATATCCTGACACGCCAATATAATACATCATTTTGAAGTTTGCTGTGGAGACTCGGGATCATTACCAATAGAGGAGGCCATGAAGCCGTTGCTGTAGAGGGACATGTGGGGGTCAGCGTCCTGGGACACCTCAGACTTTTCATCAGCCATGCCACTCAAAGCACTGGTGGAGCGGGAGTGCTCCTTGCTGCGACGCTGAGCTTGCACTGTCAGAGGTAAGATACAAATGGTTCTTCAAGACTTTATGTAAAACACAGTTATAGTATCAGAACGTAACATATGCATCATACTAGCTATAGCTGGTACAAATCTGTTTCATTTAACATATGGATGATTCTTTTTGTTGATTCAGTTGGACTTTTTGATTCCTCAGACTGCCTTAAAGAGCTGGGGTCCAGCACGTTGCTGTGCCCTAGTTGTCCCAGTTGAGACGTCTAGACTGCAATGTCTGTCAACTGGTCACAATGTCACAAGTCTCTCCACACAACACTCTGGCTCAGAGCAAGAAATTGACTATTCCTATGTGTCCTATGAAACAGATTCATCATGTTCATCTTCACAGCAATACTTTGTTTTAACACCCCCTAATTAGAATTTACGAGCTGTATATTATTAAACACGCCAGTTTATGGCACACTATTATGTAGTTATGTAGTAGGGCATTACAGTAAGTATTATAGTATTGTCAACAGCTGTATGAAAAATCAATAACTGATCTATAAAGATAATGAATGCTTGATAACATAATATACCATAGATGTATTCTTATGTAATAATATATCCTTGTGATTTTTGAACTCATTTATAACAGTTTTAAGGTTTCCTGTGAATGATATGTACGTACAGTTAATAAATGCTGTAAAACAAACTCTAAGATTTGTTCATGTGAGTAATTTACATCTATATTATACTTTATCAATTTTTTTCCTTTTGTCTATTGTATAATGTATTTTATTGTGTTATAAAAGTTTACTATTTTAGGATGCCCAAAACCATCTGGCAGGGTGGACTGCCAATGAAAACCAGCCTGTGGTTAACTCGGGTGCACTTACATTTTGCTTTGAATGTTGATCGGTGTACATTGTCCCTTTTCAAATAGACAATAAAATAAAATAAATAAAAATAAATAACTGCTCATAATTGCTAAATGGGGAGTAAAATTTTAAAATTTTAATTTTAATCGTTTGGACCATCGCAAGGCAGCTCAAAAACTAATGGTGAGATTTCTCTTAATTTCTTTGTCTTTGTTTAAACATAGAGCAGAAAGGACAGATTGCTATAAAGCACACTCTCCAGCCTCAGGCCAATGTCTTACAATCATTTGGGATGATGAGGACAAACTAAATATGCAAACCTTCTTCAGACCAATGAGCTTCTCATCTCACCTGACATCATGTGCAGACTCCTCGACTGGATGTTGTCCTCAGCAGGGTCGTAGTCAAACACAGAGCCGGGGTTTGTGCGCCACACACGCAAATCTGAGGGCAAATACAGGATTGGTTGGTTTCTAATTCATCTCAGACTGTGGCAAAAAATGTGTCTCAGTCTGTGTCTAAAATTTGCCCCCGTTTGTGCCTCTCATATTGTTATTATACGTATTAGCATTTGAGTCATGGAGCTGGAGTATCTGGTGGATAAACCCTTGACTTTGATCCTTGATCTTTGAAAAATCTAATGAAAATATTTACCAGCATATACAGCTATTTGGAAGGTATTTCCAGGATTGTCAATAGTTCTTCTTATTTCTGGTTATTTCTGTCAAAATATTTATATAATGAAATATAATTAAGATTTTCAACCTGGTTCCCAAGTTGTGACTTCCTATTTCAAATCAAGATAGAAGGAAACACTTATAATCTACCTGCAAAGTTTTTATGGGAAAAGAAAAATATTAATTTGTTACTGTGTTTAAAAACAAAGTGTAAATTAACAAAATATAGACAAGTATTACTAACCATTCTTGTTTGGATCAGGGAATAGAGTTGCAACCTGGGAAGTGGATTAAAAATCCATTTCATCATGTAGAAATGTTTTTTTCAGATGATTAGAAAAGTCTTTGAGAAATATGGATATTGAGTGTATTTAATTTGCTTTTATCGAGTAAAAGCACCTCCATGAGCCAGTTTTTCCAACAATGTGGAGTATTTTCATTTAGTTCTTAAAGAATATAATCCGCCTTTCATTGCGGAGATTTGGATTTCTTCAGTTCAAATTTTGATTAGTAGAACTTTAATTTTAATGCCCATATATTTAGTTTTCAACACACCAAGTAATGAAAGTAATGACTGCATGCTCTTAGCTATACCAGTGATGGTCTCCTGGTCATGCTCAATGGCACGTCTCCTCTCCATCTCCACCACACGTCTCTGGATGCCACGGTAGTTAATGTCGCTGAAGTCCTGGGTATTCTTCTTCACGAGCTCTGTCACCGGGTCAGAGGTGGTGGGAGTGAAGCTGCCCTTGCTCTTCTCAAAGTCCTCGTGATATCTCACCTGGAAAGCACCAATCACAACCACAGCAAGTGTGACCACAGTTTATACATGTAATGACCACTACAAATCTGCACATCTCTGTGACTTTAAAAGAGAATGCCTTTAAATAACCCCCCCCCCCCCCCTATTGTGGTGTTTTGGAATATTTTAGGATGCAGTGGTACACTCTGGGAAAATTCTAAATTTTTCTTACTGTCAACAAATCCCATTACAAGACCCAAAACAACAATGAATTAATCTAACAAACAAGTGTTGTCTGAGTAGCCAAAGCCTGATATAGCTTATTCCTCTGTGCCACAGAGCTCCAAAAACAATAAGCCACACCGGCTCAGTTTAACATACATACCCACTAAAATCCAAAATGTGTAGTAAACCTCTGTTGGAAATAATAATTATAATCTTCAATAAGTACATTATTTACTCCTGTTTCAGTAACGTTTTTCTAAAATCTACAGTGTCTGTTTTAGGAAATTACTGAGCCTTTATTAAAAATAAAAGTATATTCATAATATATATATTTTTTGTCTTCAGTGGGAAGAAATCAGCTTAGGGCTGAGACCTACAGGCTAGGGACAGACTACCACATTGTTTGTTTTGGTCTTTTCAAGGGATCTGTTGAGAAGAAAAGAAAAGAATAACACCAGCCTTATCCTTTAAATAGAGAAGTACTGTAGTAGAAAAGTAAACTTCTTGAGGTAGAAAAAATAGGTGCATATACACAATTAAATAAACAACTACAAAGGTCTTACTCCAGAAATGATGCGCTGGGTCTCCCTGACACGCCTCATCTCAGGTGTGTCCAGAACGAAGGCTGCCTTGCCCTGAACCTGTTTACGGAAACTGTCAGAGTACAGCACCTGGTGGAAGGTGGAGGAACAGAGGACACACAGTGAGCGTCTGAAAAGTTTCAAACCTGAAGTTATCAAACAGTAGCCGTTAACACACACGAGAAGAAAACACACACATATTATTGGGATTTCAGACGAATGAATTAGCAGGGAGATTTTTATTAAGAGGTTAAATTATTAAATCAAACAAGATTTACGTCCCAATCTTCAGTGGGAGGACGGCAGGGGAACAAGATGAAGTGGAGTAGTTTCAACAACGGGAGAGGTTAGCGGTGATGATGTGCACAGACACACCACAGCTGCTAGTATTAAACACATTGAAATAGAATAGTGCAGTGGGGAGAATTAATACATTTAACTAGAGCTGGGAGACAAGTCGGTTAGGAAAGGTTAACGTGGGGTAGAAGAAGATTTCTTCAATAGAATATGTTCTTGCGGTGGTTCTGAAGTACCGAGCTAATGTTTTCTTGGTTCCGTTTGACTCGCTCCATTTCTGGAGTGAACACCACAGGAGTTCCCTTGGCTGAACTGTCTTTATACAACACCTACAGGACAGAAGCACAGTGCCCCAAGGGGCCAGTCAGACACTCTGAACCATATACAGACCACACACCTATAGGACTGGTTTCATAGACTTGGATTAACCTCAGACAGAAGATACAGATAAAGTAGTTTTCAGGAAACATTAATAAATCAGAGATTCATCATCAAATCAAAGATTTGCTTTCAGTTGATGTGACATTTGTTGCATTTTGGAATATATTTAAGCAGTGTCTCAGAAATTGGTCCTATAGTGACTCATCCTGGCAGCTCCTGTCAAACAGCCAGGATGTCGGTTGTAGAAACAAACATATGGAAACACACACACTCCTCGAGCTTCAGCAGGAGATCTAGCTTGTCATTTGCTGTGAAGTTGAAATTAATTGAAATTAATTAAGCAGCACGCAGCAGCTTTCTGTAAAAAAAAATGCTGGGCTGCAGGTTAGAAAATAGTGTATGAAAGGGGGTGTGTGGGGGTTCACACAGCTTTGGGGGGTTGATGGTTGAGTATTAAAGATGATTTGAAGGGGTAAGAGGAGAAAAGAAAAAAGAAATGCGCGGATGATAGTGGTAATGATGGCAGGGCTGGAGCTCAGGAAACTAGATGGAAGGAGGCAGGGGGAGTAGCAAACAGGTTTACAACGGGCATTATTGATGGGTACTACTGTCCACTCTCAACAGTTAGGAGTTCAGTTTTGTTCCACTACCGAGCTGATGTGCTTCTGGGTTTGTTTCACCCGCTTCACTTCAGGGAGGTCCGGTATAGCTGTGCCTCGACCCAAAGAGTCCTTGTATTTTATCTACCCAGCAAACAGTTGAGGTTTAATGCAGAAACAAAAATAAAGAGCAGGTCAATCAGACACAATTGCAGGGTAAAGAGAGCACATCACCAAAAAATCACAGCAGACACGAAACATGGAATTAAACACACCTGAGAAATGAAGAAGCAAGTTGTGTTAGAGACACAGTGGGTTTAGCTGACCCCACGAGGCACATTGGTGTTATATCTGCATGGTTGGTTTGATGTGACAAGCATTAACAGTTACCATAACACCACTAAACACGTGGTGAAGGCTCAGGAGAGTGGTTATGACAGTGTGTTTGTAGGAGATGAAGTGTGAGATAGAGGGGCGGATAGAGGTAAATGAATGTACAGCACATGAGGTTACAGGGTCACTCTGTGGAGTACCGTGCTAATATTGTGCTGATTGCGTTTAACTCTCTCCATCTCTGGGGTCTCTGATACGGACGTGCCTTGTCCCACTTCTGCTTTGTATTGAAGCTTTAAATGAGATAGCACAAAAAAGTCAAATTTGGTGGTGACACACTCAAAGGCAGATTAGTTTAAAATTTAGGAGGGAAGGAAATGCCAAAAATAAGAAATTAAAATAAAAAATCCAGGGAAATGCAGACTGACTTAGAAAAAAACAGAGTGGAATTATGTTTTTGTGTAAATGTCAATTCAAAATCAAGTCATCAACCGAGGCTAGTAAAAAAGGAATGATTTATGAAACGTAGTTAGGATGGAGGAGGAAAAAATAGAACTAAAAACATGGAAGGTAATATTTTTAGACTTTTAAATAAGTAGGAGAGGTCAGAGGACGTTTTGGGAAATGATTATAAGGGAATAAGATAAGGGTCCTTATCCTCTACCAAGCTGATATTCTTCTGGGTTTCACGGACCCGCTTCACCTCAGGCAGATCTGGTATGGCTGTGCCTTGACCCACAGAGTCCTTGTACTGTATCTGCCCATTGCATAAGTTACACAGATACAGAGTAAGGCAGGGACAAACAAAAGCCCAGTATGTACTATAGACACAGACACGTCCATCCATTCATAACAACAGCACACACTTTGGAACATTTGACAATAACACATGATCACATATTTCATTAGTAGTTGGGTTTGTTGTCTATAAGTAAAGTTGGGAGATTTGCACATTCTGCTTTAAAATGGATGATACTTCATTTAGTTTATTACTTCAGGTTTAGATGTAATGACTTATCATGAGAGAAAAAAATAATCCTACAGAGCCCTCAAAGTCCCAATAGATAATGAAGACTTGAGTGACCAATTTATTTTATAGTAGAAACAAGAGCCATACACACTATATTGCCAAAAGTATGTGGACACCCTAACATTACACACGTTCATTGTAGAGCATGAACATTTATGTGTGACTATAACAGCCTCCAGTCTTGTGGCTGCAGGGATTTACTCTCACTCAGCCACAAGAGCATTAGTGAGGTCAGCCAGTGATGTTGGTGATGATCCCATCCAACACCTTCCGGATGAAATGGAATGCTGAATGTGAGTCAGGCCTTGCGTTCTGGTTTCTGTTCAGGCCAGTGAATTTTTTCCACACCAGACAGGGAAAACCATTTCTTTATAGGCACAGCAGGGTGTCCACATACTTTTGGCCATTTAGCACATTCTGACAACAAGTTATTATCCAGCTAACATCAAGTTCGCCAAAAAAGTGCATGTGTTTCAACAAGTTAACAAAAAAAAACATTTGGGGCCTTTAGGAGCTCTGTAAAATCCTACAATTTAAATTTTAAAATGTAAAATAAACTAAAAAGTAACATAATAAGCAAGAAAGATATCTCTGTATAAAATTGGATTGAAAATGGCCATCTGAAGAGATTACATGTCAAGTAGGGTCTGGTTATATTCTAGGACACTTGACAGGGAGGGAATATGGAGGGAAGACTGGTTGAGGAGGAGATGAAGGAGGGCAGGGTCACTCTGTGGAGTACCGTGCTAATGTTCTGCTGATTGCGTTTAACTCTCTCCATCTCTGGGGTCTCTGATACGGACGTGCCTTGTCCCACTTCGTCTTTGTATTGAAGCTTTAAATGAGACAGCACAAAAAAAGTCAAATATGGTGGTGATACACTTAAAGGCAGATTAGTTTAAAATTTAGGAGGGAAGGACATGCCAAAAATAATAAAATAAAATAAAAAATCCAGGGAAATGCAGACAAATTTAGGAAAAGAATAGGGGGAAATTATGTTTTGTATAAATGTGAATTCAAAATCAAGTCATCAACCAAGGCTGGTAAAATAGAGGTGATTTATGAAACGTAGTTAGGATGGAGGAGGAAAAACCAGAACTAAAAACGGAATGGAAGCTAATGTTTTCTAGACTTAAGAAAGTAGGAGAGGTCAGAGGACGTTTTGGGAAATGATTATAAGGGAATAAGATAAGGGTCCTTATCCTCTACCAAGCTGATATTCTTCTGGGTTTCACGGACCCGCTTCACCTCAGGCAGATCTGGTATGGCTGTGCCTTGACCCACAGAGTCCTTGTACTGTATCTGCCCATTGCATAAGTTACACAGATACAGAGTAAGGCAGGGACAAACAAAAGCCCAGTATGTACTATAGACACAGACACGTCCATCCATTCATAACAACAGCACACACTTTGGAACAACTGACAATAACACATGATCACATATTTCATTAGTAGTTGGGTTTGTTGTCTATAAGTAAAGTTGGGAGATTTGCACATTCTGCTTTAAAATGGATGATACTTCATTTAGTTTATTACTTCAGGTTTAGATGTAATGACTTATCATGAGAGAAAAAAATAATCCTACAGAGCCCTCAAAGTCCCAATAGATAATGAAGACTTGAGTGACCAATTTATTTTATAGTAGAAACAAGAGCCATACACACTATATTGCCAAAAGTATGTGGACACCCTAACATTACACACATTCATTGTAGAGCATGAACATTTATGTGTGACTATAACAGCCTCCAATCTTGTGGGTGCAGGGATTTGCTCCCACTCAGCCACAAGAGCATTAGTGAGGTCAGCCAGTGATGTTGGGTAATAAAGGCCTGACTTCCAGTCCATCCAAAAGGTGCTGGATGGGGTTTGGTTCAGGTGTCTGTGCAGGCCAGTCACGTTCTTCCACACCAAAACTATTTCTTTATGGAATCCGGAGGGGGTATATGTCCACATACTTTTGGCCATTTAGTGTATTGTAAAAACAATCTCATCAAACATCTACATCTATGTGTATCCACAGGTATAAAGATTTGGGGCCTTTGAGGGCTCTATAAAGTCCTATAATTAGTAAATTAAAAAATCTCTGTAAAAAGTTGGATTGAAAATGGCCATCTGAAGAGATTACATGTAAAGTAACGTCTGGTTATATTCTGGGACACTAGATGAGGAGGGAATATGGAGGGAAGACTGGTTGAGGAGGAGATGATGGAGGGCAGGGTCACTCTGTGGAGTACCGTGCTAATGTTCTGCTGATTGCGTTTAATTCTCTCCATCTCCGGGGTCTTGGGCAAAGCTGTTCCTCCTCCCAAATCCTCTTTGTACTGAATCTTTACATGGAGGAGGAATGAAATCAGCAACCAGTGGTTAGCTTAATTTCAACTCCTGGACAATGAGGACTAGGAGCTTGATTTCATTTTCAAACTATCCATGATTTAGTGTTGGACACACATCAACAAAAACACACTGAATGAAACAAACACAAATCAACATTAAAAGGGACACATTTTGTCTGGACACTTCCACAACTATATGGTGCTGTGAACAAAGTATTTAACAACACACAAGCTTTGCACTAATAAGTGTAAATGTTACACTATACAACAAAATGTCATGGGTTAGTTGCGTGAATTAAAATGCTTATTTTACAAGGTTAAAAAAGATCTGTTTGGTCCAAAGAAATAAGGGCTGCATTTCAGGGTGTGTTAAAGATGAGAAAATAAATTTAAAAAAAAAATTAAGAGAAACACATGAGTGTTATTAGAAAACACTAAAAAATATTTATATTATGGAGTAGATACCAAGCTGAAATTCTTTGTATTCTCTTTAACACGAAGCATTTCAGGAGTGTCCTTTACAGAAGACACTTTGCCCTTTATGTTTTTAAGGTCAATCTGGTATTGAAGCTACAGGGAGAAAAACAAAAGTGCAGTTAAAATGTTTCACAATGATGAAGAGGCAAAATAAAAAAGAAGCAAAGAGAAAGCCAGAGGAGAAACTACTTGTTCATAGGAACAAAAAAAATTACCTTAGTTTCTGTTCAGGATTAGCTTGAAAGCAATTTTCACATAAGTACCTGAGTAAAACATACTATACTGCTTTGAAACACTTAATTTACAGCTGGAATTAATTGAATCAGAGAACACCATACAAACTATTATAAAGTATTGAATACAATACTTTACAGCAGACATGGAGACAGACACAGAGTTACCAGACACTGGGAGAACTGACTTCATACTGTATTTCCTACAATGGTCAAACACATGTTGTTCTAGTAAGAAGCAGCATAATTCATCATTTACATATATTACTTACAGTGCTGAAGTTCTTCTGGTTCTCACGGACTCTCTGCATCTCCGGAGTATCCAGGACTGGTACGTAGTGAGACATGGTCTTTTCAGCCTCCTCTCTGTACTTTTTCTTTTGAACAAAAACACAAACAGCAGGATTAAATTAAACACCTTTAAATATATTTATACAGTATTTCATAACTTCTCGGTTAATTGTTAATGAGATACCTCCAGATTTTTTTTTAATTTAACCTTTATTTAACCAAAGGAAAAGACGCATTGAGATAAAATCTCTTTTTCAAGGGTGTCCTGGCCAAGAAAAGGCGCAGGACAGCAAGTCAGACAGTACAAACATAAAACAACAAAATACAATCAAAACATTTAGCCTTTTCCCTATGTACAAATGCAACAGTCGCAGTACAAACCACTACATTCAAAATTCAAGAAGCAGTTAAAATACATCAATGTAATTCCAGCTTATTCAAAAACAGTTACATTCATCTTTAAAAACCTCTGTAATCAAGGATCTGAACTTCCCAAGAGGTACCAATACTTCCAGATACACATGTAAGCAACCTAGAAAGAGATATTTCTGAATGAAACTTTTCGGTAATCTACCTGGCTGACAATGTTCCTCATCTGCTGAGCATGGATGATGTCTGGGGTGTCGATGACAGTTGTGTAGCTGGCCCTGTCCATCTCGGCGGTATGCTTGTACTTAGCCTAAAGAACAGAAATCATCAATCAGTGCAGATTGAATCTTTACATGGAGGAGGAATGAAAGCAGTAACCAGTGGTTAGCTTTTTTTGACCTTACTATGACTGCAACCTAAAAAGCACAGATAAAAATATGCCAGAACTGGTCTTGATTACATGTGTCTATTTATATATTTCCCACTATGTCTGCTCAGAGCAAAAATCAGAAAGTACAATGCGATTCAGACCTGACTGAGGATGTCAGTAGCATTCCTGGCTCTCATGAAGTCAGGGGTGTCTGTAGCCAAAGCCAACATTCCCTTGCCCTTGATCTCCTGCTCCAGTGACTTCTTGTACTCTCTCTGTAAATATTACAGGTGCATAAAATCACTGTAGCTGCTAAAAGTAGACATGACTGGCAGATTACTATAAACAACAGGATTTCTACTCATTCATATGGGTGGGGGAGGGATTGGGGTGGGGCTGCAAAACCAAAACACCGTAGGAAACGTCTAGGGGAATGGTGAATAAAGCTTAGAAGATATTAGGATTGTTTTTCATCAGGTTGTGTGTGAAGCTCCGCTTAAAACTGAAAAACAGCAGTAGTTAAAGACAGTGCAAGCAAAATTAGACATTTTCAGTAAACCTGTTTCATCTTAATATTCTCTTATTGCAGTTTATTAAACTTTCAACTGCTTTATAGTGCTACATCTATCGTGCACACCAAAAAAAATCAACCTCAAAAGCACCCACAGCATTTCTTGACAATGAAATGAATTAAATGAGAATTTAATGAGTGATGTTTTGTACACAGCTTTGATGCTATCGTGACCACAGCATTAAGCCTTTTTTTTCTTAGTCCTTCTGTATTGCAGATGGGCTGTGGCTGCATGCTGAGGCTAAATGTGCTGTAATATAAACAAGTGAATGTGAAAAAATACAATCCTGTAAAAAAATAATATAAAATGTTTCATCAAAATATCTGAATTTGAGGTTGATTTTTTGAATATTTATCAGACATCAAAGAAATAAAGAAAGGAAGAAAGAAATACATGACAACATCACAGGAAAATCAAATAGGATAAAGGTCAATTTATGCTTATGAGAATATTTTATAGACATCAGTGAAAGGAGAGTGCTGGAAAATTAGTGACGTCATAAAGCGGGGACAAGAGTCAAACTCAGCAGGTGCTCTTTTAGTATGAAGATGAAGCTTAGTTAAGGGGACAGGATTCAGCAGATGATGCACCAAGAGCGGGATTGTGGGAAGGCACTCAGTTGAGAGCGTGATGCTGTTTCCATCACCTCTCAGTCAGTCGTACCTCACACAGGATTTGAGTGGCATTCCTTGCTCTCAAAAGCTCCGGAGTTTCCTCCAGTACAGTTAGCCCTTTACCCTTCACTCCCTCTTCTAGATCCCTCCTGTACTCTCTCTACAGGACGGAAGAAGAACAGAGAGACTGCAGAGAAGGGCACACAGGCAGGCCAGGCCAAGGCGTACAGACAGACAGTAGTACATTGGGCAAACTCTGTTGCTTGCCCTTTGAGCTCAAAGTCACCAAAGCTTCCAAAAAAAAAAAGAAACTTAAACAGGGATATGTTCAGAGTTTTAAGTATAAAATTGTGAAGACTGTTTCAATCAGAGGAGAGACGTTGGTGACTTTGGCAACAATCCTGATAAAAGACTAGGAGAACCACATTTTATCAGAGCGTGGAAACAACAAGAAACAACAACAATATCAACAAAACAATTCAGTCAGCAATTCACCTTTAAAACATTGCGGCATCACTAAAATGAATGCATGCAGACTTAAAGCTGTAGACAGTCTTGTGATTGTGAAATTATAAGTCCAAGATGTCAGTGGACACAGATATAAATGCAAACAAACAACTACTAAAAGTCATGCAATGGCTAGAGAGAAGGAGATGGATGAATGTAGCATTAATAGTTTATAGTTGTGTAGTGAATCATGCGAACAAACAAGCATTTTCCTGCATGGGTGGACCTATAAGAAGTCAAGACAAAAGGACACACTAGTGGGATTAAAAGAACGTAGTGAAAAGAAAGAGGGACTGTAGTTGTCATGTAGTCTTAGTATGATTATGATTATAAAGCATAGGTGAAGTAAATAGGGGAGATTGTCAGGTATAAACTTTCCTTTAGTTACCTCACTGGCTATTTTGGTGGCGTGTCTGACATGTATCATGGCAGGGGTGACCTCCAAGCCTGAGAGGTTCTTGCCCCTCATGTGGTCCTCAAAGTCCTTCTTATAGTCTTTCTATTGCCCGCAAAGATAAGACATGGCACAGACAGAGCTCAGATAACCACATGCACGCAGTGCTGGTTCACAATGCAGTTACCTCATCCCAGGTTGTACCATTCGCCTTATAATTATACCGATTCCTGTATCTGCAGCCTTTAAATGTTTATTATTTGTACATATTTGTGCATGTGCATGAGTGCATTTGTGAAGTGTAAGAGACTGGAAGCAACTGTAATATATGGAGTCTGGAGTTTGACATGGTAAAAATGATAATCAAAATAAATGTATTGTGTTTCTCCATAGAAATGTTCATAGACTGAGACATACTTTACCTTTGCCATCTCTGCATCATGAGAGTAAGATTAAGCAGTCTATATACACAGTATTAGGGAACAACAATATGCAAGGCATTGGGTAAGTTTAATTTCAACACATTTTACACTGCCTTCTCCCAGCTAGTTCAGAGTAGAAAATATTGAAGGACCAACAGTGGAAGGGACAATTTCCTGTGATCCGAATTGTCAAAGAAAATGAAAGTAATCGACAAATCACAACATATTTTAACTAATATGCACAGAAGCACAATTCTTGATTTAAAGGCATTAAAGGCACTGCAAAAAGGTTTTTTCTAAGTCCAATATTAACAATACCTGGACATCCAACAAGCTGAAGCGTATCAAAATACAACATAAGGCATTACAAAACAGGTTAATATATAGCAGGCACTGAAGAGTCTTCAGACTGAGAGAGGCAGGTCATGGAAAGTGAACTGCATTTGAGACCATTTCTAAAGAGAGGAGACAGAGGAGACAGGCAGGGTATTTACCTGGCTCTGCATGTGCTGGGCCTCCTTAGCTGTCACATATGTGGGTGTCTCGAAGTCCAGCATGGCCTTGCCCTTCTCCTTCTCATACTTCTCCTTGTATTTCACCTGGAACAGCCCACACAAATATAATGTCAACTGTTTTCGACAGACAGTAGCAGGCACATTATATTCCAGTTTCTGTTTATTTCATTACGCTAGGAAAATCAAATAGAAAAATTGGAACACATGTTTGAGGTATGTATAAATTATAATTTCTAAAAAGATTCAGTCTATTAAATATTTGTTTTTGTTTTTAAATTGTGAAATAATCTTAGTTGAGTTTGCTGTAACCCATTTGACATATTTTATTTATTTATTTTGAAAGGGGCCAGTATAATATCAAACATAAATGTTACAATTTGATTAATTGTACCAGAGTAAGCTTAAAGTTAATTCAACACCCAAATTAGTATTATGGTGTCTCCAACTTAAATTATTAACAGATGAAAGCAACATCACCATCCTGTCAGTGCTGGAAATGAAGCTCTGAGATGCAAATATCTCAATATTCACACAGTGTTTTTGGGTGGCTGAAGTGTTTGTTGACCCCCAGAGTCTGTACCACTTACGTTGCTCTGAAGTTCAGAGGCCTCCTTGTGATGGAGCTGCTCTGGTGTGTCAGGAATCATATGGTAGTGACCCTTACTCTCCTCAAATTTCTTCTTGTAGCGGTACTACAGGGGAATTCCCAAGCAAGTAAGACAGCTCAGTACAGCAAACGAGAAAAAGAGCGTCTGTCCGGAGTTTACTAGCCATTACACAGTACAAAAAAGTCTCATGTTTTATGACAGAAACAAAAATAGTAACTTTTTTTAAAAGCAGCTCTTAGCAATGTCAACAAATATGACATGCTAACAAAAGAATGAATGAAAATTAAAAATGGTAGTTAATAATTGCATGAAAAATTACGTAGAATCAAAGGAAAAACATAGTTTTGTGTTAAGTGATCATTAATAAAATACTAGGTTTGTATAAACTACAGGAGGAAGTAAATCACACTGAAAGTAGGAGTAGAGGTTACAGAAGGTGATTGTATGGGAAGGTCAAAAGGTCAGGAAGGGTGAGAAGGGTAAGGATCACTACCAGATGAGGTCACAGAGTAATGGTGTGGATGATGGAGTTTAGTGCATAAATCCATGAAATGGTCAATAATCTGCAGCATGTTGATTGTTACTGTGGTACGTGGGGTGACGGGAACACTGAGTTCAGACTCATTTCAATACAAAACCACAGAGGGTGCACTGAAACTGAGCTGACTCCCAGAAGATTCCTGGGTGGGAATGTAAGAGGGTTAATGGCAGATGATGTCTTACGTTGCTGGACAGTTTGCTGGTGCTCAAGTTGTGCTGCATGGACAAAGACTCGGCCATGTCAGTCACAGGCTTGTGGATCTTCTTCAGGTCACCTTTGTACTTAACCTGTAGGTGTTGTTAGCAGACACACTCATAATTACAAATCAACATATCTCACAGTGGGTGATCTTTGTAACTGATACATGGTAATTTCCTCAGATCATTAATGATTAATGAGACCCTGTTTCTAATAGATAGACTAAACAAAATCTACAGAAAAAATAATAGATAATAGAGCCATCACATAGAGCCATGGACATTTGTCTAGGATGACCCTTAACCATTAGGCTATCAGAACACCTGAAGCGATGTGACTCTAACAATTCAGCAAACCTTTAACAAAGGGACATTAAAAGGCATCTGTGAATTTGAAGCAGGAAAATGTCTCCAAACAGCACACTATCTCCTATCTGTGTAATATCCTCACTGTATTTGTGTAGCCTAATCTGTGTCTTGAAAGGTGGTTGACAGAATGATGCCATGTGAGCACCTACCTCACTAGCCAGCACATTGGCATCCTTCAAAGTCTGGTAAATCTTACTCTCCTTCAGGTCATATTGTGGTTTCTTTCCTTTCATCTCCTTGTCAAACTTCTCCTTGTACTTCACCTATTGGGGTGGGAAACATACATATAGGAGTTAACATAAGTGGTAACTGTTGGGGAGACAAAAACTGGTGGAAGATTAACAGACTCCATCTCAACAGAAACATTTAAAAGGATAACATAATGTGTTTTTATAGTGTATAAAAAGGGATGAGTAATTAAGATTTCTTTAAACTATTTCAACTATTTCAAAACTATTGCAATAGTTTTGTGTGAATTCTTTAGACATGCTTTGTACTAAATGCTCTGAATATTAGCACTAACTAATTAAACTCTTTAGTTTGTATCCCTTGTTATACAAAAAAAAAACAACTGTGGTAAAAATGTATATCCTCTAAAAGTGATTTTTTTTAATTATACATGCATCAGTTCATCTCCCCTTTTCATTCAGCAATCATAGTGCCAATTAGTCTTGGAGGGCAAGGAGGTCTCTATGGATGTGTTCACATCTGCAGTTTGGATCCAGGTGTGAGAAGAAAATCCTATTTTATATTCTATTTGTAGTTTTTTAACATGCCATTTTGTCTTATTCAAAATAACTTGCCAAAACTCTACATGTAAACATGTAGAGTTTTGGCAAGATTTATTGTATTTCTACATCATAACTGTGGTTCATACCCTGCAAGGTAACATTTTCAAACGCTCAGAGTTTATTCTGGCTAGGACACTCCTGTAAAAGAGATTTTGAATCTCAGTGCGGCCCTTTCCTGGTATTTAAAGTTACATGTAAGTGCACTCGAAGGCTTTTTGTATTTATCTTTACAGAACAAATGAAAAAACAGTTGGCTATGAACACATCTATTACAAATAACAAAAAAAGTCAGTATCATAAAACAAATCAGTTGTTGTTTAGGTTTATGCTGCAGTTTGCCTGGTAGCATTTGCAGCTATTAGAGGTAACAAACCTCATTAATAAAGCAATCACATCAGGGTTCTTCTCAATCAAACCAAACAGGTCAGCTGTGGAGACGCACTACTGTTTAGACCAAGTGTCTTGCATCCAGATGTATCCGGTTTGTGCCTTGATTCAGGTGGATTTTAGTTCACACAAGTAATTAGCATGCATCTCTAATGAGTTTCAAGTGACAATTTGTGAGTCCTGTTTTGATTTAATGGTTGGGAAACTTTGGAGTTGTTAAAGTTGACTAGGTGAGCCTTCAATGTAATTTATGTTAACACTACATTATGTGGTAACATTTTGTGCTCTAATGTGAACTAATCCCACTCACACTCCCATTCTTTATGTATTTTAGGTGCATTTACACCTGTGTTTAAATCTGCAGAAGAACCAGCTTTAAAGAGAAGGTGAAACAAAGCAATATCCTTAAATAGTATCATACATACAACATACAGTATTAGGACCAGTGCAGGGTTAACAACACTTGTCTATGCTTAGCATTGAGCCACAGCTTGTCAGACACAAAAGAGCAGAGGGCACACACTATGCTAAACTGCACAGGTTTGCAAGCCAAATCAAACTTATAACTCGATAATCTGAATCAAATCCTTTTTTAAATAAAAGTTCCTTAAGGCTCAGTGACCCTTGCAGTAAAATCAGATATCAACGAACCAGTCAGTCAATGGATCGATAAAAATAGAACAGACAAAGGAGACAGGCAGCAATCCCTTGGTTTTAGGGCATGAACCTCCTTACATCACTAGTCACAGCACTCATTTTCTTAATGTGGCGCATCTGGGGGGTATCATAGGAAGCTGCTCCATGGAGGGAGGGCTTGGCCTCCACCTACAAAGCGCAGTGAAATGGAAGGATAAGAACACACAGACAAGGACAGCTTGGAAGGAGACAGGAGAGGAAAGAGATGAGGAATAAGGAGAGTAAAGTATAGAAGGATATAGGAAGAGGAGCAGTTTAGGTTTAGGGATGGGGTTGGGACATGTACAATGATATGAGCAGTTAAACATGTAGATCTCCAATCATGGAGTCACAACGATAGATTAAGGCATGGATTATAATGCAGGATGGCAGAGGAAGCGCTATGGAAGAGCTGCTAGTTCTATCGTTAGGCCTACAGGACTGTTAAGCATCTACCACAGCAAAACTAGTCTGCAAATATTAGCTTATGGAAGCTGAACTGACAATGACGGACATCTGACCTTTGTAATATGGCTCCCACTTACAGATTCCAGCCATCTTGTATGTAAAATAAATAAGGGAAACATTTTCTAGGAGATGACTAACTGTGTGGAACCATTGGGAAAGCAGTATGAATGGCCCAGGTCTGCAAGAGACAGATGGTTGGTTAGGTTTGGTGTACCTGGCTGGTCAGCTTGGACACCTCAGTGGCTAGAGTGATGTCTGGGCGGTAGGCCAGAGAACCTCCACGGCTTGCCGCCTCACGGGCTTTGTCACGGTAGCCGATCTGATAGAAAAAAGACCAAACAAGAATCAGTGGACAAACGGCAGTGGTGCAATCAAAGATGAAACAACAAAAAACAGTTCATTGTTGTTATTCAGGTAAAGAGTGTTAGTGGTACATAAAATTTTGATTTGTTTTTTATGGAAAAATGTGGCTTCATAGGTGGTGGGGTCATACTTGTGTATTTGGGGGATCATACCAATGCGACATATTTCTTTTGTTGCCATTCTTTTCATTAAAAGGTCTAATAACATGCAGTGAGCAGTTAAGCAGTGGGGCATATTTACTTGTGAGTCTACATATGTCTAACTCTGGCAGGAAAAACAGGGTTGTGCACATTAAAATTCTGCATATTTCTGCCTTTACATGTGCAGGTTTTACTCTTTAACATACAAGTTTGATGCATGTACTTGCGGATTACCTCACTGATGAGCCTGGCAGCCTGGGTAGCCTTCTGGATGTCAGGACGGTCGACTACACTGGTGTAATGAAGGTTGGCTTTGGCATCCTTCTTGTAAGAAATCTGTGGGGTCGGGCAGAAGAGCAGACTGAATAGTGTGTGGTAAACACTGACAAGTTGTAGAGAAATTTGAGAGGCTGTGAAAATATCCCAATGTGGTGATTGTGTGCTGTAAATAAAATCAATACAGATGTCTTTTTTTTGTGGAGATGACTTACATTGCTCTGACACTTGGCCACTGACATGGCATGCTGAACATCAGGTGGAACAATCATGTTGTTATACACTGACTTGCCCTTTTCCTTCTCAAACTTGGCTTTGTACAATTTCTGTGAGAGAAACAGAGAAATGAATGTCAAAGCCAGCCGCTCAAAAATACGCCATGATTATAAGGTGGCTGTGCTCATTTTGTAAAATAAATTTCAGACATTTGTACCCCGCTGACAAGCTTGTTGATCTCCTTGCTGTGGGCAGTGTCACGAGTCTCAGGCAGGGTAGTGAATGAGCCAGACTGCATGTCCTTCTTACTGGCCTCCTTGTATTTGCTCTGAGGATAAAAATGAAGAATTTATAACACATGTATTGTTAAAGTGATAAATGTTATTTAGTGTAATGTCTTCTTAACCTGTACAAAAAAATGGTTGACTTTTTACTGAACGATACCTCTGATGCCAGAGTGCGCACAGCCTTGGCATGGAGGATTTGAGGAGTGTCCTGGACCGGCACATAGTGTCCCTTTTCCTTTTCGTACTTCTCTTTGTACTTCACCTGGAGGGCAGCAAAAGAAACGTTGTTTGTAAAGTTTGTTAAACATTCAGTGCTGAAGTAGTCTTGTCGTTTGATATGACTTTAGATCATTTAGAAATTAAATTTCATCATTGAGATAGTAACAAAGGTGTGGAAAAACTTACTGTGCTCGCCATTTCCGCATTTTTCATAGCCAGGAGGGTTAATTTGTCATCAACAACAGGTATCACACAGCCCTTCATCATCTCTTTGTCATACTTGTACTCAATCTGTGGGTGAATCAATGAGGGCAAAAATTAGAGCAACACTGTTGGATGTTATTAAAATAAAAAAATGAAATCACACATATGAAGAGGAAGCACCAACACACATCACTCTGTTGCAAGGAGTTCTTGGCAGCATTGAGAAAGTCGGGTCTGTCTGTTGTCCATATCCACTTGTTCTTGGTGGCTTCATATTTCTTCTTGTAGTCAAGCTACAAACGGAAAAGATTTGTGTGTCAAGTTCAGCTTTGATTAGTAATGAACAGAAAGTGATATTTCCTGATACTGCCACTTAAGGCACTTACATTGCTGATGTTCTTGTAGGCCTCCTTGGCAGCACGAATCTCATGAGCCTCAGGGTCCATGTTGATCTGGGCCTTGCTCTTCTCATACACTTCTTTGTACTTTAGCTGCAAGATGCATGAAAAACACACCATCAAACACAAATATGCATTTCATATTATGGCTTCCTATGCCTCTGTAAAAAAAGTGTTAAGAGTGCAGCCAGTCTGAGCAGGACTTACATTACTGGTGATGTCCTTGACCCTCTTCATGTGCTGCTGGTATGGAGTGTCATAAGGCAAGGTGTATCCCTTGGCCTTGGTCTTGTTGTACTCCATCCTGTAGATGATCTGAGGAATAATCATCATCACATAGTCAGGAGCAATTCAAAAGACATAAAGAAACAAAACATTTTTGACCTTTAAAAATTAGACTTAAAGACAAAAAGAAATCAAAAACTTACATCGCTGATTTTCTTGCTGCGTCTGTGGGCCTCATACTCAGGAGTCTCCAGAACAGAGGTGAACTTATCTTTGGCACGTTCATACTGCTCCCTGTACTTCCACTGATGGAGGACGATAACGTGTAAACAAAAGAAAGTTAGTATAATTCAAAATCAACTTGCTGCTGTAATCATTTGCTTTTTTCATGTGTATTCTGACTGCTTGTCTTGCTTCTAATTTATGAAGCTAAAGAAAAGATAAGAACTGCCCAATAAAAGGGGTGAATTAGTTTTTGAAAAGAGATATTGGCGTGTTCTTGAAAAGACAGGATGGACAAGAAGTCTCATCTGAGTCACTTCATATGAAGATCATTTGACTTTAAACGATCACTTTCATTTATTACACAATAAAATGACAATGTAAAAACTATTTGATCATTTTGTTTCCATTTACTGTTCTTATTTTTCTTGGACAGTTCTTAACAGTATAAGTGCAAAGTAAGAAACAGTTGACTAACATGTATTATGTAACCCTTAGCTGACAAATATAATAATGTATGTCTAATGGGTGAAGTGGTGCCATGCATGAGTATATAAAAGATGCTTTATGAAACATGCACAAGCATAAGGGGTTATTTCATCAGATGAAAATGATGACGAAGACACATGTTACCGCTATTCAGTCAAGAGGGTCTGCAGTGCCCATGTAGTTCATGGTGACCAGCCGTCCATCTTATGCTATTGCTCACTGACTATGAGGCTGATATAAAGAGTAGCTTCAATAAAGATGAAGTTTACTTAAGAAAAGACATTGAAAATTAAATATATCAAAAATTTCTCACTTTGGCATTTTTGAAGTATCAAAAAAGACATTGTGGCTCTCAGCAAAAACAAATGGGAAGAAAACTGTCTACACATGGTTTTTACAAAATGTCTAACTGTATAGCAGGTGACTAATGTATAGATACATGACATCCTCGGTCTCTGCAGAAGCTTCAGTCTGTAATACTGCAATCTGTATATCTGCTGGGCAACTACTTCACTGCATTTAAAGATAAGTTAAAGGTTCAGTCATCCATGAGACATGAAGAGGTAATTAGAATGTGAATAGGTGATGGAGAGATTAAAGCATGAAGGGGAATGATGGAATATGTGGAAGGTAAAACCCCTTTAGTAGTTAAAGGTGGTTGAATGGAAGGAATATATATCCAAAAGATGAGTATTTGACGTGATAAGACCATGTACAGAAATAGCAGGACTTAAAACTACACAGGGTTTATTTTCTGCTTTTTTGTGGACAGGAATCAGAGTTACCATGGTTCACCGCTCTGTGGCTGTTTACCTTACTGCTCATAGTGGACTGGTAAAGGGCTGTGAGGATGTCAGGGCGGAGTAGCTCACTGCAGCCACTCTTTAGCAGATCCTTTGCTCTGGATTTATACATTGCCTGTCCACACAAACACACACACACACACACACAGCATGCCATAGTTGAGGACACATGAAAAACAGCAGTAACACTAGGAGGGCTGGAGAAGTATTCTACAGATCCGAGTGTGACGAAAGAGCTGTTTGTCCTCATCTGTACCTTCAGAATGACAGAAATCATCATCTTGAGTAGTGCTGGCTTGATAGTTTGATATTGGTTTGTTTAGACATATTCATGATTTATCAAGCATAATTTAATCATCGGCAAATGAGTGACTAAGCTGTCTCTCTGACGGCACAGATAAAGGAGAGTCCTGCTCACTCAAGATAGCGTTCCAGCGGCTATTTGAGTGGCACTGTTCATAATAACCTGTGTGGAACGAGAAGAAAAAGAGAGAACGAGCAAAGGCTGGTACAGACAGGGAGAAAAATGTATCGTGTTGGAAGGAATATCATAGCCATGCGACGATGACCACTAGCAGGTCTGTCGATGACCTCATGCATCAGTGTCAGAGGTCTGGAGGACCGGACTGGAGGCAACAGCAGAGGAGGCAGGCCGGTCGTACAGCACAACCAGGGAGTTTACCTGGCTCATCTTCCTGTTCTCCCTGGCCAGTTGGTATCTAGGATCATCTGTAGTTATGGTGAACCTATCCTTGGTCTTCTCATAATTAGCTCGGTAGAACCTCTGCTCAGAATGTCAGAAGGAAGTTAAAGACAAACGTCCAGAAAACAATACGCACTGTCATGTGATGAGACTTTTCCAGGGGACAAAGGGTGGTTTAAACAAGTTGCTATGAAGAACAATGAACATATTTTAAACACCTGGTATTATGGCTACACAAAAAAGAGCAGGTCAGAATCATTATATGCAATAATCAGATAATACTATGAATTCACTTTTACCTCCAAACTGAGAGTCAAATTGAGATGCACACAGAGACAGAGAAATGTGATTATCAATGTGTTTCTCAAGTGTCAATTTTACAAATGGGTTCAACAAATTAATTATAATAATGATTTTGCAACAAAAATTTAAATTTGAATAACTGTACTAGGTTAAAGAATGAAAGGGACTCACGTCATTGATGAGAATGGAGGCATTCCTGGCAGCCTGGAAGAACGGAGTGTCGGAGGTATATTTGAAGTTGCCTCTGTTCTTCTCAAAGGAGGCTTTGTACAGTCTCTGTTATCAAGAAAACAAACTGTTATTAGGAACATGCAGACAAATATAACAATCCATTAAGACCCCTTCATTTACTACAATAAAAAGAATACTTATAATACGAATCATGAGAAGTATACTGTATATTCTATAGTATGAAAAAAACAAGCATTTTTACAACATTTATCAGACTGTTGACATTACAAATGGTAAATTATGAATTAAATAAATCCTTTACCTCACTATACAGCGTCTTGTTCCTCTCAGCCTGAACCAGCTCAGGTGTGTCCCACACAAAGCAGCCAATACCCCTTAGCCACTCCATGTCCTCCTTGTATTTGACCTAAAGAGGTTGACATAAAAAGAGATTTCATTTAAGTATTACATAGTATGTCAATAATACTATATGGCCTTCTATCTACTGTAGTTAAATATTTTAAAACTGGGTACATAATTTTGGACTGCAGGTCAACAGTACTCACGCTGCTGACGTTCTCATTGGCAATTCTGCTGAAGAAGAACTCAGGACGGTCAGGGATGGACTTCCATGTGCCCAGAGAGTTAATGTACTTCTCCCTGTATTTAACCTGAGGTGGAGAGATGGTGAAAAAAACAGTAAGAGCGATTAAAGATCTCAACTCAAAATAAGTATTATCAATATTCCATCCATCCATCCATCCTTCGTCAACTGCTTATCCTGCATACAGGGTCACAGGGTATTATCAATATTTTTATTATAAATTATTATCATATATTTTAAATTAATCATTAATTTATAAATAATTAAAATTATCTTAACATTTTTGTTATAATTATAATATAAATATTAATATATATATATATCCCTAACAAATAATTAACAACCCAATTTCAATTACTGACCTCACTGATGTCATCAGTGACCCTGCGGTGGTGGGTGATGTCCAGAGCGTCCTTGACTGTATGGTAGTGGCCCTTGGAGAGCTCAAACGTCTCTTTGTAACGCAGCTGAAGACAAGAAGAAGAAAAATGTGTCAGATGTTTGTTAAACACAAAAACAAATTGTAGTGGTTATAGAATCCCTTCTCTATCAAACATTATTATTCACAGGAAAATGCTATATTTTTGCACTGACTTGTAAAAATTGAATTTTGTGGTATGGTTGAAAGATTATGGAAAGATTTTTAGATTTTCATAGGTGATAAAAAATTGCTAAGGAAATTCTTAACTTAATTGATAGCTTCTTCAGGTGGAGAAACAAAGGTTTAATTGCAGCTATTAATACTCTGAAATCAGCAGAGCAACACTGACCTGTCATTATCTACAGTATACATAATATATAAAAGTCCTACAATGGTATTATATATCTACAAAATCAAATATAGGTTTATTGCGAAATGGGAGGTTGAGCAGAAGAACCAGAGTGTAAACTGGAAATAAATGTCCTTCCCTGGTTTATGGTACTGATATAAATGTTAGGGTTAGTTTTGAAGGTTGATGAGCATACTCACATCGCTGGACTGGAGGTAGGATTTCTTGGCCCGGATAAGATTAGGTGTATCAGCAATGGCAGTGTATCTGTGCTTCATCTTCTCATACTGTTCCTTGTATTTGTTCTAAGGGGAGAAATAATTAATGCAACACATCAGGGATGATTTTCAGAAGAGAGTTTGATAATTCGTTTTACATAATTTTGATAACTGAGCTCACTGAGAACATTTGCTGTAACTCCTATTCTATAGCAGAAATCTAGCTACAAAATATAACCAAACAACACATACTATTAAGATATTCTCATTAAAATTCGATGGAGGTTTAGGGTTATGAAGGTATTATAGCATGCTGATAAACAGTGAGGAAACCCACGTCAATAATAAAGAAGAATTGAGGAAGACAAAGACTTACATCACTGCAGACCACTTTCATTTTTCTAGCATGGCCCATGTTTGGAGTATTCATTTCTGGAGTGAAATGAGCTCTCTCCCTAGCAGCCAAATCTGTGTACTCGTACTGTAGAGAAACAGACAAAATAAGTATTAGATCATCAGGAAAAGAAAACAAGTCTGTGTAAAACAACACATTGGTAATGAAGTATGAACTTGCTTTGTTGGTCAGCTGCTGGGCCCATTTGACTCTCTGGATGTCCACAGAGTCCAAAGTGGTGGTGACCTTAGACATTTCCTGCTTGCTCTGGGCTTTGTAGATCAACTGAAAATAAAAAAGTGAAAAGGTCAAGTCTAAAGCTCAATCACATCTCAAGTCACAATATTGAACTTTTGACAGAATAGAGACATTTCAAGCTATTTAAAGGCTACTTAACTGTCAAGGCATTTACTTTTCTTTGGAGAACGGACAATCAGCAACTATTCATATAATGTGCTAGTGCTAATGTGTTAAGGGAAAACGACTCACGTTGCTCATGTGGCTCTTAAGCTCAGTCACACGCTTATACTCTGGTGTGTCCAGGACCACAGAGAAGTTGGCAAGGTTCTTCTTAGCATCCACTGGATAGCTCGTCTATAAAAGTAAAAAGCAAGGCCATACAAGTGATTGTGATTCCACTGCAGGAAGTTGATTATGAAATGAAAATAAATTACATTGATATAAAGGGATATTCCACAAACCTTGAATTTGGTGATGTTGCGGACGTGGACCATCTCTGGGGTGTCATACAAGAAGCAGCCAAGGCCTCTCAGCCACAGCAGATCCTCTTTGTATTTAAGCTAAAAGCAAAAAGTGATTTTAACCAACATTTTCTAATAAAGTTAGTTATTATGGGAAAATCTGTGTCAAACTTATATCTCTTTTCTTCATACATCGCTGGTGATCTGATTGACGTGGTAGCAGTGCATTAGCTGGGGCGTCATGGGCATAGAGATCAGCTGGCCTCTGCTGTTGTAGTATTTCTCTCTGTAGCACAACTAAGATGAGAAGGCAACAAAAAGGGGGCATGAACAGGAGCATATTATTCAACTTCATCAAGCTAAATAAAAAAAAAGGATAGGCAAAAGAATGACATGAATTGTGTGAAAATGGTTCCATACGTCGCTGAGATGTTCCTGGTTCATCTTGACTTGTCTGATATCAGGCGTGTCGTAGGTTGTGTGGATCTTGTCCTTTTGCTTATGGTATTGCTCCCGATACAGACGCTGAGGAAGGGTAGAAGGGAACATGTGTGTTGCAAGATATTAATGCAAATCTCCATCAACACTAATGTGTCTGGTGTTAACGATAGCAGAAGTGTGTTATCTTACATTGTTGATCATCTTGTTGGCATTCCTTGCATTGACAAAGTTGACACCCTCTGGATGAAGAGTGTAGGCCTTAGCCTTCATCATCTCGTAGGCCTCCTTGTACTTTACCTGCCCAAATAAAAGTAGAAAAGTACATGCTTCAGTAATATTAAAACTACATTAGCAAAAAGGTTTAATCGCTATCAGAAGAACAGGATAAATGGTTGATTAAAGTCAGTGATAGTACTTACATAGCTGGTGACAACGCTGTTCATCTTAACCTGCTTGATGAGTGGGGTGTCATGGGGTAGGGAGTAACCAGTGGGCATTAAGGCCTTGTTTGCCTCCTTGTACCAGTTCTGAGAGAGGCCAAGACAACATGAGTGAGACGGGATGCATTTTAGCTTAACATACACACCAATACACAGAAACACACATACTGACTGAACATAATTAGGTAAAAGCTGTAAAGATTATAGTTGAAAAAAATACAGCTATAAAAATGACACCTGTTTCAGCAAAATGATGATAATTTGTGTGTCTTAATACTGTTAACTATAGCAGAAACAAAAGACAGCGTGTATTGTGTAGGCTGTCTCTTCTACCCAAAATTTTGAAAAAATAATCTTACATCTTATAGTATACATAATCTAGATATAGGATAGTACACTGAATTATTAAGAAATACTATCTTACATCACTCTGGATGTAGTTAGCTAGGCGTGCCCTTTCTGTCTCAATGGTAACAGCAGGAGCAGTGTTGGTGCCCTTGATATTGGCATTGTAATCATAGCGGTAATGCAGCTGGAAAAAGAGAAGAAACAAAGATGAGACTGTGAAGATCATGATTTTTTAGTAATGAATTGTAGATAGTGATGACCCAACATTGTTAAAAACATTGAAAGTCACTTACATCGCTCAGGTTCTGAGCATTCTGCTTAGCCGTCTCATATACTGGAGTATCCGTTACCACAGAATACTCCTTAAAAGCTTCAACACCTTTGGCTCTGTACTTGTTCTGGAATAAAAACACAACAACATGGCAATCAGAGTCACTTCTAATTTAATACTAGTATAAAAAGTCTATAGAGGATTTGCTGGAAAGGAAAATAATGAAAGTTGTTTGAAAAGGAATATAAAGATTAGCTAAACCTAATAACTGAAGAGGATGTCAAATGGAGCATAGTGTCACAATGAATATATCAGGTGTACTAACCTCACTCTGAAGATTGCCAGCATGCTTGACACGGATGATCTCTGGGGTGTCCCAGGCATAGCAGCCGATACCCTTTAGCCAGTTCAGGTCATCCTTGTAGAAGATCTGAGAAGAGCACACAACAAAACACAAAAGCTAAGTAACTTTGACAGATGAGAACGTGACCTTTTTGTATGCAGTACATGGATTGAATGATAAGCTAAAACAAAAAAAAACATATACTTAGGATCCGAACTGTATTTTCACTTTTGGGTTCCTACAATTTTCTTAAATAAAAGACAGCTGGTAACTGGATAAAGACAAAACTTCTAGTCTGTTCAAATCTAAAATGATCTTGGACTGATGCTACGAAGATGCTAGTTAAATAAGAAGGCATATTTTTGTAAATTATATACTCACAAAATACATGTGGCTGTACCTTTGGCCAATGTGTAGCTACTAAGCCTTCGAAATAACAACCACAGAATAGCAAGCTGATGGCAGGTACTCACATCGCTGAGCTGCTCGTTGACTTTGCGTGCTTGAACGTAGACCTGCATGTCAGGGAGGCATATCCACTGATGCAAATACTTGCGGTAGTGGATACCACTGACGGTGGACTGGGTGTTGCGGGCAGAAAGGATCTCCAGCATGTCTGGTGGGATGTGGTTCTTGGCCTTGGTCTTCTCATAGTCTGCCTTGTACAGACGCTATAAAGATGGACAACAGATGCTTCTTTCAGTTCTCGCATTACGAATGCACAAACAGATGGATGTATTTTAGCTGCTTGTTTGTTAAAACAGAGCTCTTCTCACTGTGTAGCTTCTTTATTACTTATTAAAATAAAAGCAGACGTGTAGGATAAAATGGCGCAACAAATTTAACTTACATCAAGGACCAACTTTCCAGCTTTGACGCAGCGAGCAGTGGCAGGATCGTCCTCTAGAGACTTGGGCAGACTGTAGAGGGATTTGAACTTCTCATAGTCCTCCTTGTACTTCACCTAAAGGGGCAAGAAGATTCACATTGTCTTTTGAAGGCCAAGGGCCAAACTCACAACTGAAGAAAATCCCAGCATAATAACATGGAATGAAATGAACAGAACTAAATGTTGAACTCACGCTGCTGAGAATGATCTTTTGTTGTTTGGCGTGTTTCAGGGCATGTGAGTCATGTGGAATCTGGTAGCTCTTGGCTTTGATTTTGTCCCAGGCAGCAGAGTAGTTTTTCTGTTGACAGAAAAGCCAGAACACGATCAAAGTGTTGAGTGTGAAGATGCTGTTGACAAAGCTGACATCTTTAATCTGGTCAGATCTGGTTAATGTAGAGATACTTTTATCTTCACTCACGTTGCTGAAGAAGTGCTTGAAGTTGTGGCATCTGGCATAGTCGTAGGTATCCAGAATGGTAGTATACAGGTGCTTCTCCTTATGATAAGCCTCCCTGTAGTTCAGCTGTCAATGACAATTGTTTAATTATTGCATTCAATTAGGCCTTTTAAACTGAAACATTATATATTTGTTTTTAAAAGACCACTTCACTCACATCACTGGCCCAGGTGTGACCCAGGACAGCAGTCACATAAGATGGGGTGTCAGTCACAATGGAGTAATTGTTGAATTCTTTCTTGGCTTCATCTCTGTATTTAAGCTACAAGGGAAGATGGTACATGGGTAAATTATCACAGTTCCACCAAATAAATATTTTTTTCTAAATGCCAGGATGGTCCAAAAATTAATGACGCAATAATAACAATAATAATCTTCAACAAAATCTAAAGATTTCCTGTGATCTTCCATATTTTTACTCACATCACTTTGCAGCTGGTAGGACTTCTTGGCACGAACGATCTCCGGTGTGTCCCAGACATAGCAACCAATTCCCTTCATCCAGTTCAGGTCATCCTTATAGAACACCTATCAAATGACAATAACAAAAAGCACACAATGATGTGTTCAGTAATGGGGAGAACGGCTGGATTTATCTATAATCTATTGCTAACAGATAACACAACAAATCTATTATAGGATATACTCCAACAAAATGAGGCACAATAAAATAAACTGCTCTTACAATAGCTCTCAATTTTTGAAGACCTTACATAAGAGAGCTTTTATCAAATTACCAATTCACCACATAACATTTCTAAACAGCTAACGTGACTTGAGACTCTCCAAACAGCCACAGGACGTTGCACAATAAATTATCAAGTACAGGCATCGGATGTGCACTGAAGAAGGACCTACATCACTCAAAATCTCGTTGGTCTTGCGGGCACGAATGGCATCCTCCTGGTCAGGATGGCAAGTCCACTGGTGCAGGTAGGTACGGTAGAGGACGTCGCTCAGCATGTCCTGGCACCGCTTAGCTACCTTGTTAGCGATTATGTCAGATGGGATGTGGTTCTTGGTCTTGGTATGATGGTAGTCCTTCTGGTAGACCCTCTATAAAGATAAGCATACCGTGGAAAGTTACTGACATTGTCATTAACGATGTGAAACAGATTCTCCTAAAATAATCTTATGTGGAGCGTTTGCTGCTTTTCCTTAATTGATTTGAATGTATTTTTAATAATTCTGAGCTTTGCACTATTGGTTGGACAAAACAAGCATTGTGAAGGTGTCACTATGGGCTCAGGGTAATTGTGACGGCATTTCTTACTATTTCTCACTATTTTTCACTATAACTATGTATTATTAATTTTTACAAACCAATCAAGTCAAATAATGGAGAAAATAATAATTAGTTCAGTTCAATATAATATATTTATCTAATGCTATAATGAATAATAGTATAACAGCCATCTGGGCCACTTTTAATATTTATTAACTTACTTACATGCCTTTATTTAGTAACATTGTCAAAGCAAGACTTTTACTTGTAATGGTATATTTTTACAGTGTGGTATTCGTACTTTCACTTAATAAAGGATCTGAATACTTCCTCTCCCACTCAACCAGCCCAGCTGCTCTTGATTTAACCATTGTTGGATAAATATGACCTGGATGACTGCCTCTGCAACTGGCTTTGCAAATGTATCAAGATGCCTTGATATTTGGAATAAAAGAATAAAAGGACAATTATTATGAATATCTTACCAGTGGCTTGTTCTTTTCCTGCTCTCCACAACGCATCACCTCAGGGAAGTCCACCAGTGTCCCGGCCATGTAGTGACCCTTGGCCTTCTCGTGGGCATCCTTATACTTGGCCTAGTGAGATCAGGAATAATAATAAAAGTCTCAATTTTGTTTATGTACTGTAAGACAAGAACATGAGTCCATGTGCTTTAGCCTTATCAGCAATGACTACTATAATGAAGTGAGTTGAACACACTCACATCACTAGCGATCTCCCTGCCCTTCTTGCCGGAGACAACTGGGATATATTCATGGTTCAGCTGGTAGCCTGTAGCCTTAGTCTCATCCCATTGCTGTTTGTAGAGTTTCTGAAATCACACAAAGTAAGCACATCACAGGTGAAGAAAAGGTTTACACACTATATGATGTGCAATCAACAAAAACACTACGTAAATAAGGAAATTAATGAAATTGCTAAATATTTTATATTACCTCACTGATGTTCTTAGACACCTCCCTGCTATGGGCCAGTTGAGGAGTGTCATCTGATCCAATATAATGTCCCTTTTCTGCATTGAAGGTCTCTTTGTACTTCAGCTGTAGTAGGAAGAGAATTTAGATTTTAAATTCGATTATTGTTTATTAGTATGCCGACTAAATTAAGATTTAGCCGATTAAATGAGTTTTACATACATCACTGAGGTTGGCAGCATTTATCTTCGCCAGGACAATCTCAGGGCGGTCCACAATCAGGGTGAATTTTCCAAAGCATTCCTTGGCATTCTTCTTGTAGAGCCTCTGCAAGTAAAATTACAGGATCTAGGTGAACAATGAACTGCCACAAAAATGGCAAAAGATTCTAAAAGAAAAAGTCAAATCATAAGACTGAATGTAATATAGAAAACATACTTCGTTGAGAATCTCCTGGGCCTTCTTGACCTTGACGTGGTCAACAGAGTCAGCTGCCATCCAGCCGCAGCCACGAATCCATTCCATATCAGCCTTATACACAAACTGAGAACAGAAACCAATATACATATTAGGAAGATATAAGTTTCTGTCAATATATTGTATAAAAATAATGATTAAGTCCAAGGTTGACATGATTAGCACTCACATCGCTTTGAAGTTCATAGGCTTTGCGGGCCTGGATGACATCATTAGAGTCTGGCATACAGGTCCATTGGTGCAGGCGGGTTCTGTAGTTGTCATCGTTGACTTGGATCTGGCATTTCTTGGCCAGTTCAAACTGCAGCATGTCCACTGGCAGGTTGAACTTGGTCTTGGACTTGTTGAAGTCCTTCTTGTACAGAGCATCACTGGCAATCTTTGCTGAGTTTAGGGCCAGCATGAGCAGAGGATCATCCTGGATGCTGAGGGCTCCGATGTGGTGGCCAACCTGCTTGCGGTATCCTTCAAGGTACTTGTGCTACAGGACAGACAGAAGTCATTAATGTTCTTATTATGAAAGGAACAGATGAAACATTGACTCATTACTCACTTTACTCTGCATTTTAGATGTATGGATGCACTGCTTGATTGGAACAGCATCTCCAGGCATGAAGTAGCCCGTGGCTTTGACCTTATCCCAATCTTTGGTGTACAGTTTCTGCAACAAATGGAAATAGTTATCATATGTTTATGATCTATTGTTTGTCAAGATGATACTAACAGAGGGTACAACTGGTATAGGTATTGTTGAACTGAAATATGTAGCAAATACCTCAGATAAGGAGTGAGTGAGTGAGTCTTACCGGGTGAATGTTCTTAGCCACCTCTCTGGCTGTGGCAAGACCTGGAGTGTCCACTAGTGAGAACTTGGTTTTGTCCTGGTGCCAGGCCTCACGGTATTTGGCCTGAGCAGAGTGAGAAGTCCAAATTTAGTTACCAAAGAAAAAATAAAAATCTGCCATTGCTACTAGTCTGTCAGGCGGTTAAACTGAAGGGAGAACCCAAAACTATCTCATCAGCCTCTGAATAGCTGAGTCACCCTCACCTCATTGAGGACCTCAGCTGCATTCTTGGCGCAGGCCAGGTCGACTCTGTCAGCTGGAACTGTGAATTTCTGCTCATCCAACTTGACACGGTAGCCTCTCTGTAACATAGTAAGAAAGACAAGTTTGATTTTGAAGATATGTAGGATTTTTCTGGCATAAATAAATTCTGAATTCTTCTTTTTTGAAGATGTACATATGTATATACAAGTTTGATTTTACAAGTAACTACAAAGTAAACAGTCACACTTACATCAGCCAGGATCTTCTGTGCATGCTTCACCTTCATAACATCAACACTTTCATGTGGCATCCATCCACATCCGCGTATCCACTCCATATCAGCTTTGTACACAGCCTGAGGAAACAAAACAGGCATATTTGTTTAGGTGTTTCCATGACACTAAAAATGTACATAGACAATAATCCCAATGTCAACACTTGTTGGGATAAAATAGGAGTATCAAGTACACATATTATCAAAAGATCCAAGAATACCATCCCTGATCTGTACTATAAACCTACATCGCTTTGCAGGTCGTAGGCTTTTCTGGCCTGGACCACATCACTGGAGTCTGGCAGACAAGTCCACTGGTGCAGACGGGTGATATAGTTGGCATGGTTGACTTGAATCTGGCATTTCTTGGCCAACTCAAGACTCAGCATGTCCACTGGCAGGTTGAACTTGGTCTTGGACTTGTTGAAGTCCTTCTTGTACAGGGCATCACTGGCAATCTTGGCTGAGTTTAGAGCCAGCATGATCAGAGGGTCGTCTTGCACGCAGCGAGCGCCGATGTGGTGGCCAACCTGCTTACGGTATCCCGTCTTGTACTTGTACTAAAAGAGAAGAGATGACAGGGTGGATCAAAAGTCAGAAAATGTCACATTACGAATCTGTTGTATTTAAGCCGTGTCTATATTTTTTCTTACGTCACTAATGATATCTCTGGAAGCTCTAGCCTTTAGCACAGAGATAGCATCCTCCTTGATATGGTAGCCTTTGGCCTTCTGGTCATCCCATGCCTTTGTGTACAGTTTCTGAACAGATCAAGAAGTATGATCAAAAAGACAGCCCATAAAAATCACAGTAATCATGTACTGATTGAATAATACATTTAAACAAATAAGATTTTGATATACTTTTAAGATATTTATTTATTTTTTAGATATAACTGGTACAGTACTTGTAATAATACAGACTTACATTGCTGATGCTGATAGCATTGGCCTTGGACAGTTCAAAGGTAGGGGCATTAGGTGGCATGTGAATGGTGAGCTTGTCCTTGTCCCAGACCTCCCTATATTTCCTCTGTCAGAAAGAAAAAAACAACTTCTTTATTTTGACACACGCATGTATGCAGATGATTGTTCAAATTGTTTAATGTCTAGTTAAAATCACTAGAGAAGCCATTTAGCAGGATGCTTTTACTCACATCACTGATGATGTCAGCATTTTGCTTGGACAAGACGATAGCCGGGAGGTCAACAACGCTGGTGAACTTCACAGTGCTTGGGTGCTGGCGGTAGAGCCTGTCATTGAGAATAGTCTGGGCATTTCTAGCTTTGATGACGTCCACAGAGTCCTGAGGTGACCAGCCACATCCTCTCAGCCACTCCATATCAGCTTTGTATACAGCCTAAAAAACAAATATCAGTTTTAAACCCACCAAACTCTGTTTTGTTCTCTCTTACTTCATCAGCTCTCAACAAGCATGCAAAACTTTACTTGTACTTACATCGCTCTGTAAGTCATAGACCTTTCTAGCCTGAACGACATCACTTGAGTCTGGCAGGCAGGTCCACTGGTGTAAGTGAGTTCTGTAGTTAAAGTCATTCACTTGCTGCTGGCATTTCTTGGCAAGTTCAATTGTCAGCATGTCTACTGGCAGATTGAACTTTGTCTTGGTCTTGTTGAAGTCCTTCTTATAGATGTTGTCACTGGAGATCTTGGCTGCATGAGCGGCCAACATAATCAGTGGGTCATCATTAACACTAAGGGCACCAATATGATGGCCACACTGCTTGCGGAAACCAGCCTTGTATTTGTACTGAAAATTAGTGATAGAAATATGTTGATTAGTTTGAAATCACTGCAGTGAAAAATAAAAAAATGCTGCATAGGACTTTATAATTGTAAAATTCAAGGGAATGTGAAAACGTTTAAAAGCAAGTACACACTTACATCACTGATGATGTCTCGGGAAGCCTTGGCTGATAAAACAGAAATCGCATCTTTGGGAAGATAGTACCCTTTGTTTATGGTGTTCATAAAGCCTTCACGATAATATTTCTGGGGAAACAAAAATGATGCTGTTAGGGTGTCTGATATATGCACTGTGGGCTATACACCATTATAACTATAGAGCAGACAAGTTCCTTTACACTAGAGTAAAAAGACATCACTAACAGGGCAATGTCATTCATTCTTCAAACTTAACATAATTAACTGGTTAAGATACATAAAGCCAGTTAACAAATACCGATAATATAATAATCAGTGAGGCAGTAACTGGTTAAACAACTATATGAAGAGGCACCACATTACCAGACTGGTGTTTAATTTATTCTGCTGGGCCAGGATGATCTCTGGTGTATCAGGCATGATGTGAAGGTTGGTCTTATCCTTCTCCCAGGCAGAAATATATGCTTTCTGTAAATAGCAGATTAACACATATTAGTAAGGTCCGATTTTATTTGAGTCTAGAACATTATTATAAAGCAACATGGATTTGTCTAAAACAATTTATCCTCTTTGGTGTCAAACAAAGGGAAATACTGAATTATTTGGTATAATATTTTATTTAATATTTATAGTAATATTTTATATTTAGAGTTACAAAATATTAGTCAAGTAACACGAAATAAGATGCGCTGTCTCTACCTTGTCCATGATCTGGGCATTGGCTGTAGCAAGGGCATATGGCATGTCACTTGTCTTGGCAGTGAATTTGAAGTTGCTGGGATGCTGACGGTACTTCCTGTCGCTCAGGATCTCTCCCGCTTTCTTGGCTTTCTCCACATCAAGTGAACCAATTGGCACCCAACCTGTTCCCCTGATCCATTCCATGTCAGCCTTGTACACAGCCTAATCATAGAAGGAAAAAACAGAAGTCAAACAGCATTTTTTTTTTTTTGCAAAAAAATCCTTGCCATGTTCTGGAAACACATTATAAGAAATTTCAATACTCACATCACTCTGCAGGTCATAGACTTTTCTGGCCTGGACCACATCATTGGAGTCAGGTAGGCAGGTCCAGTTGTGCAGATGAGTTCTGTAGTTGAAATCGTTGACTTGGATTTGGCATTTCTTGGCCAGTTCAAGATTCAGCATGTCCACTGGCAGGTTGAACTTGGTCTTGGACTTGTTGAAGTCCTTCTTGTACAGGGCATCACTGGCAATCTTGGCGGAGTTCAATGCCAGCACAATCAGAGGGTCATCATGGACGCTAAGGGCTCCAATGTGGTGACCAACCTGTTTACGGTACCCAGTCTTGTATTTGTACTGCGTAAAGAGAGTAAAGTGATAATTAACAAAATAATGTACAACTTAACACAAGTCAATATCAGACAGAAAAGCATTCATTTATATGTTACGTACATCACTGATGATCTCTCTTCCATGTTTGGCAGCAACAATAGAGACAGCATCAGCCTTAAGGTTATAGCCCTTTCTGAAGATCTTCTCAACATTTTCCCTGTATAATTTCTGAAAAAGAAATGTAATTATATATGAATTATAAAATGAAAATCATTATACCTATAACACTGATATTTACTGACATGCATTCAGAATACTAGTTTAAGTTTACCTTACTGATGTTGTAAGCATTAGCTTTAGAAAGCAAAAGCTCAGGTAGGTCAGAGGATACATGATTCTTAACCTTGTCAGCCTCCCAAGCTGCAATGTAGTTTCTCTGTGGTGAGAAAGAGAAAAATAAAAATTACACAAATTCCAATCATCATAAAAAGATTGAACAAATGTAAAAAAAAATGTAAAAAGAGAAAAGGAGATATGAAATTTTTCACCTTGTTGATGATTTCAGCATTTGCTTTGGCTAAGACCATGGGCATGGAAGTCATGTCAGATTTATATTTCAGTTTGTCTGGTTTCTGCCTGTAGAGACGGTCACTGAGAATATTTGAAGCATTCTTGGCCTTCAACACATCAAGTGAACCAATGGGGACCCATCCTACCCCTATGACCTCATCCATGTCAGCTTTGTATACAGCCTGTTGGGAAAAGCATATTCATGTAACAATAAAAAAGAACAAAAGTGCAGGGGACATGACAAGGTATTTTGAGGTAGGAAACTATGTCACAGGAGGACTCACATCACTCTGAAGATCGTAGGCTTTTCTGGCCTGTACAACATCATTGGAGTCTGGCAGACAAGTCCACTGGTGCAGGCGGGTGATGTAGTTGGCATGGTTGACTTGAATCTGGCATTTCTTGGCCAGCTCAATATTCAGCATGTCCACTGGCAGGTTGAACTTGGTCTTGGACTTGTTGAAGTCCTTCTTGTACAGGGCATCACTGGCAATCTTGGCTGAGTTTAGAGCCAGCATGATCAGAGGGTCGTCTTGCACGCAGCGAGCGCCGATGTGGTGGCCAACCTGCTTGCGGTATCCTGTCTTGTACTTGTACTGATAATATCAGCAGAAAACGTTTTATGAACTAGAATTCCTCTCACATTATGTTTAATACCAGTGTGTCACTCAAATAAACAAATATAGTATATGGTACAGTCTGAGTTACTCACATCACTGATGATGTCCCTGGAGGCCTTAGCAGACTTGACAGAGATTGCATCCACAGGAAGGAAATAGCCCTTCAGGATGGTGGCCTCAAAACCTTGTCTGTATTGTTTCTGAAATGTAGGACATACAGTATATGATTTGTGACTTTTGTTAACCATTTTAACAAATGGAGGTCTAATTGTGGTGTATATGGCTTGCAGTAGGGCTTTGCTCAAGGGATCACATTCGTGTAATAATCACCATCTGGCTGCTACTTCAAATCAGAGTAAACTGAAGCTTGTAGTGGTTAATAAGTACTATAACAAAACTGCAAGATTCTGGCACCTTTAACACAAGAACAATCTAGTTGACAAAGAGACAACCACAACTGTCTACCAGATAAGATAGGGTCCATCTTCTTATCACGTGCAATAAAAAGTATACCAACCCTGCTCATGTTGATAGCATTCTGCTGAGAGAGGATGATCTCAGGAGTGTCAGGGTTGATGTGCAGCTTGGTCTTGTCCTTCTCCCATGCTTCGGTGTAGAGACGCTGGAACAAAACATAAATAATCCCAGTTTGCAAATCAAGATAATCATTTTGTAGTATAAGCACTTTCACACAAAAATTCATTTGTATTTTACCCAAATAATTTATGAATTTACCTTGTTCATGGTCAAAGCATTATTCTTTGCCAGTACGATATTCATGGCATCTGTAGTGCTGGTAAAGGGGACAGTGCTGGGGTGCTGGCGGTACTTCCTTTCACTCAAGACTTCTCCAGCCTTCTTGACTTTCTCCACATCAAGTGAGCCAATGGGGACCCAGCCCAAGCCCTGGAGCCACTTCAGGTCCGCTTTGTAGACAGCCTATAAAGCGCAGTAACACAAAATTCAACTCCTGATATTCTTGGTAGCATGAAAATTAAATAAAAGACTAAGACAAGCAAATTAGCAGGGACGCTACACTCACATCACTCTGTAGGTCATAAGCATGTCTGGCCTGGACAACGTCACTGGAGTCTGGCAGGCAAGTCCAGTTGTGGAGGCGGGTGATGTAGTTGGCGTGGTTGACCTGAATCTGGTTCTTCTTGGCCAGTTCAAAGGCCATCATGTCCACTGGAAGGTTAAACTTGGTCTTGGACTTGTTAAAGTCCTTCTTGTAAAGAGCATCACTGGCAATCTTGGCTGAGTTCAGAGCCAGCATGAGCAGAGGGTCGTCCTGGATGCAGCGAGCACCGATGTGGTGGCCGACCTGCTTACGGTATCCTGTCTTGTACTTGTACTGGAAGAAAAATAAAAAACTTAGTTCCTTGTTTACATGTATGGTAATAAATGTATGTAACTGTTTATCATTGGAATAATGAGTCAGCTTACATCACTGGCAATGTCTCTGGAAGCCCTGGCTGCGATGATGGAAATGGCATCATTGCGCATATCGTAGCCCTTCTTCTTGGCATCTTCATTTGCCTGTTTGTACTTTTTCTGTAAACAAACACAGTCACCCCAAGCAAGTTACATGTATAAAATTAACATGGCAAGTATTCCATAAATAAAATAAACTGTACCACCATTACTGTTTAATCTTTTACTTACCAAACTGTAGTTGACATTGTTTGCTTTGGCTAGAAGAACATCCATAGCGTCAGGCATGATGTGGATCTTCGTCTTCTCATTCTCCCAGGCTTCCATGTATGCTTTCTGCAGTCAAAGAAATCAGCTACATGAGAACTTACTTACATTATGAACGCTGCATTTTTATGATAAATTATTTTCCTTATCGTATCCTTAAGTAGTCGATAGAGTTGTTTCATCTTATACAAAATGATTATTTCATACCTTGTTCATAATCTGAGCATTGGCCTTAGCCAAAGCCATAGGCATGTCTTCAGTGGTGCTTTTGAATTTGTAGTTGCTTGGGTGCTGACGATACTTCATTTCACTCAGGATCTCACCGGCTTTCTTTGCCTTCTCAACATCCAGTGAACCTATAGGCACCCATCCAATACCCTGCATCATCCTCTGATCTTCCTTGTAAACAGCCTGGACAAAACAAAAGGATTTTATTATGTTTCAAAACTTAGAAAATATACATTAACAAAATCAAAAACGTTCTAGTATAAATTCAAGGATTCATACTCACATCACTCTGTAGGTCATATGCATGTCTAGCTTGTACGACATCACTGGAGTCTGGCAGACAAGTCCAGTTGTGGAGGCGGGTGATGTAGTTTGCGTGGTTGACCTGAATCTGGTTCTTCTTGGCCAGTTCAAAGGCCATCATGTCCACTGGAAGGTTAAACTTGGTCTTGGACTTGTTAAAGTCCTTCTTGTAAAGAGCATCACTGGCAATCTTGGCTGAGTTCAGAGCCAGCATGAGCAGAGGATCATCCTGGATGCAGCGAGCACCAATGTGGTGGCCGACCTGCTTACGGTATCCTGTCTTGTACTTGTACTGGAAGAAAAATAAAAAACTTAGTTCCTTGTTTTCATGTATGGTAATAAATGTATGTAACTGTTTATCATTGGAATAATGAGTCAGCTTACATCACTGGCAATGTCTCTGGAAGCCCTTGCTGCGATGATGGAAATGGCATCATTGCGCATATCGTAGCCCTTCTTCTTGGCATCTTCATTTGCCTGTTTGTACTTTTTCTGTAACCAAACACAAATGCCCCACATATATAAGTCCATGTGTTCTCGACTATAAGCAGAACAGAGTGATGATTAAATAAATATGTATTCATAAAAGAAAAAAATATTTTAATGAATATCTTCAAGCCCCAATTTAAGGAAATGTATATTTGTTTCTTTCCCTTGAATGTTTTATTTTTCACTTACCATGCTGAAATTGACATTGTTTGCTTTGGCTAGAAGAACATCCATAGCATCAGGCATGATGTGGATCTTCGTCTTTTCATTCTGCCAAGCTGCAACGTAGGCATTCTGCAGTAATAGAAAACAACAATATGTAAGTTTATTCATATTATGATCTCTAAAGGAAGCATTTTTATGAAAGGAAAATTTCCTTATCATATAAGGAGTTCAAATTAGTGATTTGTTATGATTTACACCTAACAGCACTTTGAGCATCGATGACTTCATACCTTGTTCATAATCTGAGCATTGGCCTTAGCCAAAGCCATAGGCATGTCTTCAGTGGTGCTTTTGAATTTGTAGTTGCTTGGGTGCTGACGATACTTCATTTCACTCAGGATCTCACCAGCTTTCTTCACCTTCTCAACATCCAGTGAACCTATAGGCACCCATCCAATACCCTGCATCATCTTCTGATCTTGCTTGTAAACAGCCTGGACAAAACAAAAAGGGTTTATTACAGTGAAATATGTTCAAAAAATTAAAAAAAGATATAAACAAAATAATCTTCCCCAATATGCATTTTTTAAATTCATACTCACATCGCTCTGTAAATCATAAGCATGTCTGGCCAGGACAACGTCACTGGAGTCTGGCAGACAAGTCCAGTTGTGGAGGCGGGTGATGTAGTTGGCGTGGTTGACCTGAATCTGGTTCTTCTTGGCCAGTTCAAAGGCCATCATGTCCACTGGAAGGTTAAACTTGGTCTTGGACTTGTTAAAGTCCTTCTTGTAAAGAGCATCACTGGCAATCTTGGCTGAGTTCAGAGCCAGCATGAGCAGAGGGTCGTCCTGGATGCTGCGAGCACCGATGTGGTGGCCAACCTGCTTACGATATCCTGTCTTGTACTTGTACTGGAAGAAAAATTAAAAACTAAGTTCCGTGGTTACATGTACAGTAATACATTAATGGTAAATGTTTATTATTGGTATAATCCAACAACGTACATCACTGGCAATGTCTCTGGAAGCCCTGGCTGCTATAATGGAAATGGCATCATTTCGCATATCGTATCCCTTCTTCTTGGCCTCTTCATTTGCCTGCTTGTACAGTTTCTGTGTAAAGAAATAAAAATGCAAGCAAACTTCAACCATCTTTTGCAAAATTGTGGCATATTATGAAGTATTTTGTTTCAAAAAGCATGACTTGACTTTTTTAAGAACATTTTTGAGAAGTGCCTCACCTCACTGTAGTTGACTTTGTTTGCTTTGGCCAAGAGAATATCCATGGCATCAGGCATTATATGAATGGTAGTCTTGTCTTTCTCCCAAGCTTGAGTGTAAGCTTTCTGTAAAGTAAATTTTTTTTTGTTAAGTTTCCATACAAAAAAATGAAACATTTAGAAGAAGATTTCTTTGGCTTTCATTCATGATTAAATCAACACTGATCTTAGACAAATGTCTGCTGATAAAATTAGGCCGCTCCTGATTGTGATTTATTATGCTGAATCTTTATTTTTGAGTCGGCTGGAACTGTTTCTCAGCCTTGTACACATGCATTTTTGGTCCAAATCACAATAAATGGATTGGAACTATACTGAATAACAAAGGCCCAAGACAACAGTGAACACAAAAGGGTCTTCCTCAGATTAGTTTTCTTTAAGTAGATACATAAAACAAGGTTATCCTTTATCACTGTTGTTTACATTGATCGTCAAACCTTTCACTTTGTGTGAAAGACAAAAAAACAAATATCAATGATGGCGAGCATGTAATATCTTCTAAAGCAGATGATATGATTTTATTTTTCACAGAGCGACATAAATTGTGGCACATTCTTTTAGCATAAGGGAAGAGTTCAGGAAAGAATCAAATGTTTGTCTGTTGCTCATCCCATTAACTGAAATGTTACCATTTTTATTGGACACAGGGTAATTTCAAATATTTTGGAATACTCTACAGTTAAATATCTTATTTTAATATCTTATTTTAATAACACTCAACCTCATTTGATAAAGTGATCTGCTTTGTTTCAATGCTTTCCTTATGTTTTTATATGACTAAGGAAATAAGTAAATGAAACACAATAAAATATGGGGGAAGTAATTGCAAATGAAATACCTTGTTCACAATCTGAGCATTGGCCTTAGCCAAAGCCATAGGCATGTCTTCAGTGGTGCTTTTGAATTTGTAGTTGCTTGGGTGCTGACGATACTTCATGTCACTCAGGATCTCACCAGCTTTCTTCACCTTCTCAACATCCAGTGAACCTATAGGCACCCATCCAACACCCTGCATCATCTTCTGATCTTCCTTGTAAACAGCCTGGACAAAACAAAATGATTTTATTATGATGAAAGATGTTCCAAAACTACTACTACTACTACAAAAAATATATAATTAATTAAAAGCTTCTCGTATAAATTCAAGGATTCATACTCACATCACTATATATGTCATATGCATGTCTGGCCTGTACGACATCACTGGAGTCTGGCAGACAAGTCCAGTTGTGGAGGCGGGTGATGTAGTTGGCGTGGTTGACCTGAATCTGGTTCTTCTTGGCCAGTTCAAAGGCCATCATGTCCACTGGAAGATTAAACTTGGTCTTAGACTTGTTGAAGTCCTTCTTGTAAAGAGCATCACTGGCAATCTTGGCTGAGTTCAGAGCCAGCATGAGCAGAGGGTCATCCTGGATGCTGCGAGCACCAATGTGGTGGCCGACCTGCTTACGGTATCCTGTCTTGTACTTGTACTAAAAAAAACAAGTGCAGAAGTTTTCATAACCAATCTCTAGTGAGGGGGAAAGCATGAGAAATAATATATATATAGTTGTAGTACCGTGATAATTGAACGGACACTTACATCACTAGCAATAGCAACGGAGGCTTTGGCAGCCTGGACTGCAATGGCATCAGGGCGAAGATTATAGCCTTTCTTCTTAGACAGTTCATTGTCCAATTTGTACAGTTTCTGGAAAGCAAGAGAGAGAGAGATAGAGAGAGTGCATTTTTATAAAGGAAAGCATGTCTACTTCCAAATGTACACCATCTTGAGGAAATGTACCAATTTCCTATGTGTCAAGATCAAATTGTTGTGGTTACCATGGGACATAGTATTTACTTTTACGTTACAATTCATGACAGATAACAAATCATAAAAACTTATGAGGAAATTGTGCAGAAAAATTTAGGTATCTCACAGTACCTCACTGAAGTGCTTCTTGTTCTCTCTGGCAAGAACAATGTCCATTGCATCAGGCATAATGTGGATCGAAGTCTTGTCTTTCTCCCAGGCTTTGCTGTAGGATTGCTAAAAGCAAAATGTAGTTGTTGGTTTGATATCATTAGACATAAACGTTAGGGAAGAGCTTTTTGTGTTATTTTCATAGCACGTCCTATCCAGTACCTTATCCATAATCTGGTTGTTGGCAGTGGCCAGTGTCAGATCCATGGAATGCATATCCTTGGTAAATTTGAAGTTGCTGGGATGTTGACGGTATCGACTCTCACTCAGGATCTGTCCTGCTGTTTTTGCTTTCTCAACATCCAACGATCCAATAGGAACCCATCCTGTTCCTTTTATGAAGCTTTCATACTCACTCTTGTACTGGTTCTGAGGGGGAATTTTAACATTGATGCCATTAACACATCTAATTAGGTACTTTAAATTCTATAAATAATTTCAAGATGATTAAGTCAGACTCTACATACATCACTGGCTATGAACTGCATGTTACGGGCTAGTTGCAGGTTCATGGCATCAGGTAGCACAGTGTAGTTGGGGTTAATCTGCTTGTAACCAGCATAAGTCTGAACAGCAGAGGCCTGCTTGGCATGGACCACACTCATCATGTCTACTGGGCTGTGATACTTCAGCTTGGACTTGTGGTAGTCCTTCTTGTAGTTCTTGTCACTCTGCAACTTAGCCACCTCCATGTAGTGAACCAGCAGAGGATCATCCTGGAGGCTGCGGAAGCCAACATGGTGGCCTCTGGCTTTCTCGTATGCCAACTTGTACTTGTACTGTAAGAGTAAATAAATACTTGTTTATCATGTATGGTGGGTTGTGGTATATACGCTTCTTGATATGGTACAATAATTCAATTCCAACTTACATTACTGGCAATAGTGGTACCAGATTTGGCAGCCACAATCGGGATGGCGTCTGCTTTGAGGTTGTAGCCCTTATTGGCCATCTCCACAAGACCAGCTTTGTAAAGTTTCTGTAAAAGACATAAAAGTAACATTTTACATTTACATTCATTTAGCTGACACTTTTATCCAAAGTGACTTACAACATAGCAGTGAAATAAAAATGTGATTACATTCACATATTGATCACCATTAAACATATACAGTATCAGCTAAAAGCAGTAGATTTAACAGTTTAACCCCTTACGTTGCTCATGGTGATGGCATTAGCCTTGGCCAGGACAATCTCAGGAGCATCTGGCATGACATGGACTGTCAGTTTGTCCTTCTCCCAGGCTGCAGTGTATGCTTTCTGTAAATAAAGATAACAGAAAAACAAATGAATGGTGATGCTTATGAACAAGTTATTTTGTAATTCTGCACTGTCCATGTGAAAATGCTGCACCTTGTTCATGATCTGATTGTTGGCAGTTGCCAGAGCCACGTCCATGGAGTCCATCAACTTGCTGAACTTAAAATTGGATGGATGAGTGCGGTACTTCTTGTCACTCTGAATCTCACCACCAACTTTAGCAGTCTCAACTGCAAGTGAGCCAATTGGAACCCATCCAATACCTCTGATTGTGTTGTTCCATTCAGACTTGTAGTCCCACTAAAAAGAAATGTAAGGTCTCATGAATCAAGGAATCATTTTACAATTATTAATTGTTATCTGCCTTTATAAATGAATATAATTATTGAGGGAATAGCGCAGCATGTATTTTAACATTTCAAACTCACATCACTACACTGGGTGTTCATGGTACGAGCCAGCACTAGGTTCATGGCATCGGGGAGAAGAGCATAATTGTGCTGGATCTTCCTGTAACCAGCAAAAGTCTGAACAGCAGAGGCCTGCTTGGCGTGGACCACACTCATCATGTCTACTGGTGTGTGATACTTCAGCTTGGCCTTGTGGTAGTCCTTCTTGTAGTTCTTGTCGCTCTGCATCTTAGCCACCTCCATGTAGTGAACCAGCAGAGGATCATCCTGGAGGCTGCGGAAGCCGACATGGTGGCCTCTGGCTTTCTCATATGCCAACTTGTACTTGTACTGTAGGAGTAAATAAATACTTGTTTACCATGTATGGTGGGTTGTAGTATATAAAAATTCTTGACTTGGTACAACAATTTATTTCCAACTTACATTACTGGCAATAGTGGTACCAGACTTGGCAGCAACAATTGGGATGGCATCTGCTTTGAGGTTGTAGCCCTTATTGGCCATCTCCACAACTCCAGCTTTGTAAAGTTTCTGTGAAAATATATAAATTGATATGAATAAAACACAAAACAATAATACAATTAGCCAAAAAAATAAATAACTTAAGCTGAAGCCTTACATTGCTCATGGTGATGGCATTAGCCTTGGCCAGGACAATCTCAGGAGCATCTGGCATGACATGGACTGTCAGTTTGTCCTTCTCCCAGGCTGCAGTGTATGCTTTCTGTAAATAAAGATAACAGAAAAACAAATGAATGGTGATGCTTATGAACAAGTTATTTTGTAATCCTGCACTGTCCATGTGAAAATGCTGCACCTTGTTCATGATCTGATTGTTGGCAGTTGCCAGAGCCACGTCCATGGAGTCCATCAACTTGCTGAACTTAAAATTGGATGGATGAGTGCGGTACTTCTTGTCACTCTGAATCTCACCACCAACTTTAGCAGTCTCAACAGCAAGTGAGCCAATTGGGACCCATCCAGTTCCTCTGATATAGTTGTTCCACTCAGACTTGTAATCACACTGAAGAAAAAAAAACAATGAGATTATGATGCATGTTAGCTCTGAAGTTAAGATCAATGACTATTATTTCCTTAAACTTTTTGCACAATGTCAGAATGAAGCACAGAATGTAGATTCAGTGCAGTTTCATTACAAACGTGGTTTTGATCCTAAAAGAAACAATTCACTGATAAAACTACCGCTTCGACTTACCTCACTTGACTGGACATTCATGCTGCGACACCGCTGCAAGTTTAAGTTATCAGGCAGAAGAAAGTAGTTGTGAGGGATCTTCCTGTAACCAGCATAAGTCTGAACAGCAGAGGCCTGCTTGGCGTGAATCACACTCATCATGTCTACTGGGGTGTGATACTTCAGCTTGGACTTGTGGTAGTCCTTCTTGTAGTTCTTGTCACTCTGCATCTTAGCCACCTCCATGTAGTGAACCAGCAGAGGATCATCCTGGAGGCTGCGGAAGCCGACATGGTGGCCTCTGGCTTTCTCATAGGCTTTCTTGTATTGGACCTAAAAAAGATAAAGGAAAGTGAGTTACCTGTAGATGATAGACTGTTTTTTTTTAAAAAGCTGAATTCTTTATTTGTTCAGGTACATACATTGCTGGCAATGTGTCTACCGTGCTTGGCATGCAGAATAGGAATAGCATCAGGCTTCATGTCGTATCCCTTGGCAATATCTTCCAGCCACTTGTGCTTGTAGTGACTCTGTGGGTAAACATTAAAGAGTTACGACAATGTATTGTACACAGATGACGTGCCATATCAGACCAATCATATTTATTTGACTTGCATATTTTGGTGATAAAACAGTATTCTTTTTTCCATAAATACATTGTGCTCTAACCTCGCTAAGGGTCTGCGCGTTGAATTTAGCTTGAAGGAACTCAGGGCTGTCAGCTGGCAGATGATAGGTGTGCATGAACTTCTCACCAGAAGCTTTGTATGAAGTCTAATGGGAAAGAAAAAGAAGAATAAAACCTGTGAATTTTTATAAGGTTCTAGCAGGAGAAGTTCTGATATGCATCAATATTTCAACACATTTAAAGAGATATAAAGGTATATCATCATAAGTAAAAATGAGACAGTCTTACGTTGTCCAGCTGCTTTGTGTTGGTCAGAGCCAAAGCCATGTTCATGCCATCAGTCTTGCTTGTGAATTTGAGAGTGCTGGGATGTTGGCGGTAGCCTATTTCAGCAAGCGCGGCTTTAGCAGCTTTGGCTTTCTCAACATCCAGAGAACCAATAGGGACCCACCCTAAGCCTTTAGAGAAGTTGCTGTAATCTGACTTGTAGACATTCTGTGGGTGAAAAGAGAAAACATTTCTCTCAATATCTAGAAGAGTTTACATCATCACTGTGCATATTGTTTTACTACTATGTATATAATCCATTTACTTATATATGCGTAAATTATTACACCACAGTAGCATATAAGTGAAAAGTGAAAACATACATCACTCTGAATCTCCATCATGCTGCGACACCGCTGCAGGTGCATGTTGTCAGGCAGAAGAAAGTAATTGTGAGGGATCTTCCTGTATCCAGCCATAGTCTGAACAGCAGAGGCCTGTTTGGCATGGACCACACTCATCATGTCTACTGGGCTGTGATACTTCAGCTTGGCCTTGTGGTAGTCCTTCTTGTAGTTCTTGTCACTCTGCAACTTAGCCACCTCCATGTAGTGAACCAACAGAGGATCATCCTGGAGGCTGCGGTGGCCGACATGGTGGCCCTTTGCCTTCTCATAAGCCAGTTTATACTTGTACTGTATAAAAGAAAAGCATTAGGTATGAATAACTTTTAATTTAGTAACATTTGATTTGCATTATTATTAGCATATTCACAACTTACATTACTGGCAATGTCTCTGGAAGATTTTGCTGCAACAATGGGAATGGCATCTTCCTTCAAGTGATGTCCTTTGAGCAGATCTTTACGATGAGCATAGGTGTAGTAATTCTAAATAAATATAAATAAATCATCAGTGTCATGTTACAACTATAGTAACAATTAAAATTCTATATACATTTTAAAAGTACAAAAGGCTGAAAGATAATGGACAAGAATCTGGAACTAACCTGGCTGATGTTGACAGCATTGTATCTGGCTTGCATCAGTTCAGGGGCATCAGCAGGGAGATGGTAAGTGTGCATGAACTTCTCTCCACTGGCCTTATACTCTTTCTGCATAATAACAATGAAGAGATTGGTTTATGTCTATTCTGAAAAGGAATTCAAAGACTAATATCTAAAACTAATTAGTTTTAGAGCAAATGAAGAAGTTATTCTGTTTCCTCCTTCTCACCACATTCAGGATCTTGGCATTGGCCTTGGCCAGCTCCATGTTCATGGAGTCAGTGACACTGGTGAATTTGATGGTGTCAGGGTGCTGGCGGTATTTTTTCTCATCCAAAGCTGCTGCTGCTGCCTTGGCTTTTTCCACCTCCAGGGAACCAATGGGAATCCAGCCAGTTCCCTTGACTGAGGACTCATAATCCAGTTTATAGTTAACCTGGAAAGTAAAAGAGATAAGTGAGAAGTGCAAAGTGTCAGGCCTGCAGAAACATAATCTTATAGCCATGACATAAAGTATTTGCCAACATTATAATACAAAAGACCCTAAAATTAAACTTACATTACTGGCATTGTAGTTCATGGTGCGAGCAAGGTCCAGACTCATCGATTCAGGCAAAAGACAGTAATTATGGTGGTGCTGCTTGTAGCCAGCATAAGTCTGCACTGATGAGGCATGCTTGGCATGAGCCAGACTCATCATGTCTACTGGGGTATGATACTTCAGCTTGGCCTTGTGGTAGTCCTTCTTGTAGTTCTTGTCACTCTGCATCTTAGCCACCTCCATGTAGTGAACCAGCAGAGGATCATCCTGGAGGCTGCGGAAGCCAACATGGTGGCCTCTAGCCTTCTCATAAGCCTTTTTATATTGGACCTAGAGGCAAAATGGCATACACCATCTCTAATTATTTAGCATTTAAAGAATTTTAACGAGTATATAATGCAACAAGAAGGGCAGTATATTTGACACTGAGCATGTCCAAATGGAGTTTGCACATGGCCCTGAGAAGTTGGCTCAGTCTTTTAGGAAACTTACATCACTGACAGCATGTCTTGCAGCTTTGGCAGCGACAATAGGGATAGCATCAGGCTTTAGGTCATAACCTTTAGCAATTGTCTCCTGCCAGGCAAGCTTGTAGTAGTTCTGAAATGACAGATTACAGATTAAAAGCAACAACAAAAACCATCCAAACACTTACATTACATTTAGAATGGATTCACTACATATTTACATGCACACACTTTTACACCTACAGTATATGTCAGTGCAAATGATTATTAGGAAATTAATTTAAATGTACCCAAAATGATTGCTTAAAAAGTGTGCTATGAAGAAAAATTGGTTTATATGCTAAAGTGATCTCTCAGTACTTCCTTGCATTACCTTGCTGATGTTGTATGCATTGCACTTGGCCTGGAGCAACTCGGGCACATCAGGAGGCAGAGAGTACTTCTGATGGATCTCCTCCAGACCTCTCTTGTAGAACAACTGTAAGGCAAGAAATCAGTAAGGGCAGAAGTAATGTGTACTTAGATCAAAGTAAAGATAAAAACAATCGTCTCAAAAGTTATCTGAAAAAATAGAACCAAAGTGAAATTTCTTTTAGCAGAATTTAAAGTAAGTATGACCGTAGACTCACATCACTCCTCTGAAGCTGGTTGACTTTGGCCTGCAGCGTGTAGGGGTGGTCGTCAATCGATGTGAAGGGGATCTTGTCTGGGTGTTGTCGGTATTTTTTCTGTCGGAAACAAGTACATTAACGCATATCCCACCAACTATGAAAAATGTCCTTTTTAATGTCAAGAGGGAATTTGTGAAGAGGGGAGACCAAAGCAATGACGTTGTGCACATACCTCACTGAGGATCTCAGCAGCTTTCTTACACTTTTCCACATCCAAGGAGCCAAAGGGGACCCATGGGGACCCCTTGGTATAGTTGTTGTAGTCAGACTTGTACTCATTCTGAGATGCAGAAAAAAAATGAAATGGGGTCACTAAATACGTAATTAATCTCAAAACAACTGTGCAATTATATATGTTTTCTATGATTATAACCAAAAGCCACAGTGCCAGAAATAAGACGATGTAAAGTCTGCCTATACTTACATAACTCTGGATGATGTTGGCTTTCTTGGCCAAGTCCAACAGCACACTGTCATGGGGAAGAAAGAAGTTGGTGCTGACGCTCCTATATCCAGCCATGCTGGCAATACCCTGGGATTTCTTGGCCAAGGTGACTGACATCATATCCAGTGGAGTGTGGTACTTGGTCTTTATCTTTTCATAGTTCTTTTTATATTCCCGCTGTGGAGATATCAGTAAGAAATTGTTTAAGAATGCCCTCTCATCTTAGGTCTAATACATTATTATTAAGGGACATAATTTAGTACATCACAGCAAGCTAATGACTCACATTACTCTGTATTTTGGCCACATGTACAGAGTGCAAGATCTTTGGATCGTCATTAATACTGAGAGCTCCAACCATCTGTCCTTTGTTCTTCTCATACTCTTTCTTATATTTAACCTGCAAATAAAAGCAAAAGGTTATTAAGTAGTAGATTCATTAAAAAAGTAAATGTGTACTAAAAGTAACTCAAAAAGCACTCAAGAAATACTGAAATCATAAAGGCTGATATTGCCGCTTACTTACATCACTGGCAATGTTTGTGTGAGCACGGGCAGCAAGGATCGAGATAGCATCGCCTCTGACCTCAAACTTTTTCGCTTTAGTTTTCTCCCAATCATACTTGTAACAGTTCTGCAAGGAGAAAATCATCCCATTCAGGAAATTAAAAATGCACACTAAATTAAAGCTGTCACTTCAGGTGATTGCTAGAAATGAAGTTACTTACATCACTAAGGTTAAAAGCGTTTACTCTGGACTGGATGAAGAAGGGATAGTCTGGGGGCAGACTGTTCTTGAACTTTGTTTCCTCGTACTTTGCTTTGTAGTTCAACTGCAAAAAGAACAAAGTGATAAAAAGATGTGTAATTTGAAAAAAAAATCTTAAGTTCCTTCATAGAATACTGATCATGTTATGTTATGATGTTATGAAGTGTTATTTGATTTTCTGTCACTGGATGGCAGCAGTGTATTAGCTGAGACCTATTGACTATCCCTTTCCCTGCCTCCCCAGCCCCTCTCTGATCAGAGGGGTTTATTCTGGGCCAGCTGAATGCTTGTTGCTATTTATATACTACAGAGAGATGGCTCTCCAGTTTCCATGGAGCCCAAAGAAAGACAGCTGGGCTACGTGGATGATTTGGCTCATGGTCACAAGGTGATATGCATATCTAGGAGAATTTGATCTACAGCATTAGCTGGTGACTGTAGCAATTTCACTCAATAAATGGGCGACATAAAAAATAGGTTCACAGCAACGTTGTATGAATCACATCTAGGATTTTTGTGAACATACAGTAAGAAGGAATTTAAATGACAGCAATATTCATAAGTAACATTACATCACTGTCTGATCCAATGGAAGTTTCTGCGATATACACGGTACCAATTTCCATTCTAATGCATTTTGTACAGTACATAAGAGAATGTGGTCCATACAGTCATACATACATCACTTAGCTGCTTGGCGTTGATGGCGGCTTGAACCTGAACTGGCGAATCCACTACTTGTGTAAATTTCACTGTGCCTGGATGTTGCCGGTAAGCTTTCTGAAAACCACAAGACAGAAACATTTTGTGACTTATGAATATACCAAAACATGAAAAACATGTGAATCTGTTTCACTGCAAAGAAGCATTCAATTAGCCAAGGCTACTCACATCTTTACACTGCTGAAGCTTCTTCACAGCTTCATATTCAGGCGTAATTGTTTGAGGGAAGAAGCACCTTGTTTTAATGTCTTCGTAATCAGCTTTATATAATTGCTGCAAGATAAAATATAATAATTATAAGGAAAATATAATGAAGTATACAATACATTTTACATCAGTGATTTAATTTAGAAAAAAGGAAAGGAAGATACACAATGATTTACCTCCTTCTTCATTTCCTCAACTTTCTGGCAGTGAAGCATGTAGAGATCTTCATAGCTGCCAATGTAGTGGCCCTTCACCTCGTTTTCATACTTATCTTTGTAACGTGCCTAAAAAATAATCAAAATGTATATATTTAAAATAATAATAACATCATTGGTTTATGAAACAAAAAAGGTATTTAAACTCGTAGATTATTCTTACATCACTGAACTGTTTAAGTACTGAGTCCATCTGAAACTTGGGCGTGTCACAGTAGTTGATGCTGGAACCCCTGGATTTTTCATAGCTGGACTTGTATACTTTCTGCAAAAACGATCAAAAAAAATTCACACATAAATTATGAATAAAAAACACATGAACAGCTAAACAAATTGTTTCTCCTTATGGCACATGAAATGGATGTCAAACTCAATGGCTAACTGCAGACAACATGTCAGTGAGACTGTTAACTTGATTCAATTAAATCCTTCTCAGCACCAACTAACTCACTGTATGCAAAAGGGAACTGCAAGTGACTTCCAGATGGTTTAAATAGTACGACTAATATGACATCCACAAAAAACACCCATGACCATCCCAATATTTTTTCGCAGTTGCTCAATTTTTTAGTTGTCTGACAAGAACAATTGTGAAATTCATGCAAACATTACTGTCTACACAGGAAAAAGCCAGGGAGATCAGCTATGATACATTGTTATAGTACTACTAGACTATTTCTAAGATTTTGTGTGTTTTCCCCAAAATATAATTTTCATAAAACCAGCTGTGCTCAAAGATTCCTTTTTACGTAGTATTCTTCAGACACCTACATCACTGAGGATTGTGCCAGCGTATCTGAGCTGTCTGAGGAGAGGATTCTCTGTGGCGGGGAGCGTGTTGTAGTCAGCCTGCGCTTTATTCTTCTCATATTCCTTCTTGTATTGGACCTGAAAACAGATACATGGAGAATAGTCTGAGTAAAAAGAAAACAAAGAGTGTTGATGAGGTTTACTCACGTCGTTGAAAAACTGACTCATAACATAACACTGGTTCAGTAAGTCATGTTGGAATAATACGTGTGTTCGTTGTGTCCTAAAATTACGTATATTTGCATTGTGTGTGGGTGGCTGTGATGTATTCGGTAGCTGAAAAGCCTCTTTACATCTGATCATCTCTGATGTGTTGTTACTGGGGACTAGTGAAATGACAATTTGTACAGTGAAAGTGAACCAAATGTAGATCTCTCCGTCATGCAGTGCATATGTGGGCACAATACAGAGTGTCCCTGCGTCAAAAGTTGACTCACACTCTGCTCTGAGCCATGGGTCAACTCTCTGTCGTGTCTTCCACATGAGATAGGATCTATAAAAATACTCCAATACATTGTCTGTGTGTGTGTTTGCGTGTACTTACCTCACTAATAGCAGTACGAGCTTTCTTGTTTGTGCCATAAACAGGCGTGTCTGTCTGCATGAAATAAATTTGGTCTTTCATATCCTCATACTGTTGCGTGTATTTTCTCTGAAAAAAGAAAAGGTCGAAAGTTAGATATAGAAAAATGACAAACAACAAACATAACATTCTGAAAATCTTGCCCCTGGTAGGGGTAGAAGTAAATGTTGTAGCGCATTCTTACATTGCTGAGGTTGTCCATCGCCATCCTGGCAATGGCCACATCGAAGTATGGCGTCTCACACCATTGACCCTTCACATTTTTATTGTAATCTTCCTTGTACTTCAGCTGTGGAAAACAAATCACAATCAACATATCAACATTAGAAGAATAATTTTACATAATAAAGATCTTGTTGTATAGTAATGTGTGGAATATAGAAGCGTTTACTAGATATCTTCGTATTCTGTTTGATAAAACACATTAGAAATGGCTGGAATCACTGTAATTTCAAATTATTGTTGGCGTTTCCCTTCCAGCTTAGTGTGGCTAGTAATATCACAGAGCAGGTGGCCAGTTATCCGCAGCAGTTGCTCAGAGTTGGCAGGTCTCTGAAGGCCCTGTTTCCATGTAGGTGCAAGTTTTAGCCTAAAATTTTCCTATGAGGTTCCATTTTCTCCTGTGTCAGTTTTTCTCTCTTCTCTCTTTTCTCTCCAAAAGCAGCCCATCATGAAGGGGAAGGAACTTCTTTCTGTTGATGTGCCTGGCAATTACTCATACCTGCTCCAAACACTCCACAGATAATGTGTGACCATGTTTAACACTTAAACAATGTGTTTGAGTGCCAGTTTAAAATTGTTCTGCTTACATCACTGCGCTGATGGGCCACTCTCTTGGCCAGCTCGATTTCAGGAGGATCAGCCAAAGAAGTGTACTTGGCCTTGCGCTCATCATGACCCTTCTTGTAGCGAACCTGCAGGAACACAAAAAGTAGGTGTTGAAATTACTGAGGCGGTTAATTCTTCCACATTGACAGTTGACCTTGGTGCACAGTCTGCCTCACACAGATCCTATCTGCATTCACAAGTGTTGACTTTCCTACATCAGCAGAAAAGGTTAAATGCAATTGTGTTTAAAAAGAAGCAATGAGAGTAGAAATAGCTACACATTATACATCTGACTCCGCACAAACAAATGAACCCTGAAAGGGAAAAGAACAATATAAAGATGGAGAAAATGTGATTGCCTGTGACTGATGCTAAATGGCAATCTGCCAGCAAAGTCAGTGAGAAATTAACTGCTCGTGTAAATAAAGTAAAAAAACATGAAAGAATGAAAGAAGAGTGACTGTCACTTTCCTGGATCACAGCAATCCAGGAAAGTGACTCAAAGTCACAGCTTACCTCTTATTTTTAACAATGTGTTAGATGTTTTATATTGTTTCATATCAGAAAACCACAATGAATGGCACCAAACTACAATCACTGATAGAATCACTGGGGCAATATGGATAAAATCCTATATCGTTGTACATGTAACATTTTAACATTTATCCCAAGTGTTATTTATTGAGAGCAATGCAGTATATTATAGATTAATAAACTAGATAGAAATGTCTACATTAAGTTATTTCAGTGAATTAAACTGACACAAAAAAAATCTGTATCCTCATTATATAGGGTATAGTAAACTCTTTCACAGTTGACAACATTGTCATGGTATATATTGTCATATCGCCCTAGAATCACTAAAATCTTTTTTTCCAGAAAAATATGATGCCACAATACTGTGTTTTTTTCAGTTAGTATTTAAACCACATATACATCCAAAATCTGAATGTTGGAAAACATGTACTGTATTTTCATTTACTGCAGCTGAAAAGAGGGTGTTGTCAGGAAATTTAGCTTACATCACTGAGGACCTCCTGTGCCTTGGCCACCCTGCGCAGCTCAGGGCTGTCGCTGTAAGGGTAGAACAGGGTCTTCTCTTCATCCCAGGCCTCAGTGTAAAGTTTCTAAAGTATAAGAAATTTTTATATGAAATGTTACACTCAAATGCTTTTCTAAGGTCAGCAAAAATCCTCTTGATTAACATAAAATAGAGCGCTTCAATTGTGCTTACTTTGCTGTAGTTAGCAGCATTCTTCACAGCTAGGACCAGCTCAGGAGCATCGGGAGGCAGCAGGTATCTGTCCTTAGTCTCATCCCACTTCTGTCTGTACAGAACCTAGAAGAGATAAACATCATTGGTGTTAAACTATCAAATATATATATATATATATATATATATATTTTTTTTTTTTTTCAAATTTCAAAGGTTCAGGTTACTCACCTTGCTGATCAGTTCAGATACACGCTTGACATGGATGACCTCTTTGGCCTCACCATCATACAAGCTTGTTGTCCGAGCCTTATTTCCTTCCATTCGGTATTTAACCTGATGATGACACGTGTAATTTTTTATTATTCATTCATGACTAGAGCATAATCAAATCAAGTTTTGAGATTTATTATTATCTTAATATTTTTACACTTTCATTTACCCAAAGAAAATCACAATGAATTTGTTCAGCATCTCTGCTCCACACTCATGCCGTAGGTCAGGTCTGAATAGTTTCATTTAAGCATTTTTATGATGGGATTCAAATTCAGAAATCTTCCATTCCAATACCATCCAAACCTTAGCTTTAAACTTTAGACAACATGATTTTGGGAAAAATATTGCCACAGTCCTAAGTAGTACCTCGCTCAGCTGCTCCTGGGCCTTCCTGATGCGAATCATTTCAGGGCTATCAGTGATGATGGCGGGTGGATTCCCTTTGGACTTGTCGTAAGCTTGCCGGTACTTGTTCTGTCAAGAAGAGCGATCATTGAATTGAGCTCAATAGTCACGATACACACTGTGACCACTGAAAATATCATGTCTGATGTAACAGTAAATATTCAAATGACAGGGAATTAATTGATTTAAAATACTTCATTTCCACAACTAAATACCACTAAAGCAAACAACATATGGACTGAAGTATTGATTTTCAACATCAAACCCAAACTTGTTGCTTACGTGGCTGAACTGCTCCAGCATCTTCTGGCTGTGGGCCAGGTATGGAGTCATGAACTTGGAAGTATCCACCTTGACCTTCTTCCTAACTTTCCTGGTAGGCAAGCCAGACTGGAGGAGGACAGAGGGAAATACAATTAACTATCCAACAAACTCAAGGGGCTACGTTCCTTGATTACAGGAAACATATTAGCTAGGAAGTAAAACTATATCCACTTACAACAGGGCTGTGGTAGTTTGCAACTGCAACATATATTTTTTGATTAAATAATGATCGGATCTTGTCAAGGTGAAGGGAAAACAGCTTATCATACTGATATTAATTTATGTGTTTGCAGTAAACCTCTTACACTAATAACTCACCTTCAGTAATTGAAGTGATTCAAATAAAGACTTAAAGGGATATGAATGAATCAGTAAAATATTCTACATGGAACTCAGATAGTTAGGATAACGGTACTGATAAGTACTGAAATAATGCTACATTAAGGGTGACTGAAGAACAGTCAAAACCAACACCAACCAAAGTGAATAGGAAGCATTCAATATACAGTAACACCTACAGTATCCATAAACATCTTGCACTACATGCAATGCCAGGCTCAACACATATAGATTATGTTACAGTATATCATCTGTTGGAAAGCAAAGCCACAGGGAGATAAATTATAGTAATAAGAAGAAGCAATTAACTCTCCAAAAAGCAGCCATTGGTTTCTTGGAGGACACATTAAAATGCATATTTGGCAAAAAAAAAATGTTTTACTGTAAACTGTTGAAAATGTCCATGCAGGGTTTTAATTGGTTTCTATCAGCCTTACTAATTTTAAAGGTTTTAACATAAAAATCTTCAAAGACAAAAGACTCTATGCCTTCAATGAAATAACCAGACAACAGATTATCCATACAGGCATGCAGACAAAAAAGAGGGGTGCACCACTGACAAGACAAGGGAGGGGTATCATATCTTCCTGTACTGTTTGAACTGTTGTCTCTTGGGAGGAGGTGCTTTACCTGAAAGACCTGAGTCTTTTGCTCAGAGACAGTCCTCGTCGTAATCTGCTCAACATATTACAAATATAGGACACACTCTGGGGTTTCAAAACTGCCAGAAGTTATGGGAGAAACAGCAAAGTACTTTTAAGTAGATTGAGGTTGATTTTTCGCCAGCTCTGGTGCTCATCAATTTACTGCTTGACACTTACAATAAGTATAATAACTGGGGAATCATTAGGGGGCCTTTCTGTCAATTGTCAAATGCAACTGTGTCAAAGCAGAGCAGCGTGTCATGAGGGATCTTTCTCCTAACCTGTAATCAACTGATTCCTTCTCCAATCAAAAAGTGCCATGGAAAAAGAGTTAAAATCCTCAGTGGTTAATATCCAGTGGATCTATTCAACTGTAATTGTGACTGCAGCCTAATTAAGCATGTATTCTAAAGAGAAAAGAGAAGTATTCATATCCTCTGTGTTATGTCAGCCTGACCGCTGTAACTATTTGACCAAGTCTATAAACACCAGGCACTCACATGACATTAATTCTATTCTTGTTTTTATATTTCATAGACCATTGTTCCTGTTATCAGTTGCTACAGCACAAGCAGTACACAAACTGTAGACAGCTTTATAAACTCCATGTCTGTTCACACACAGCTCTCATGGATTAAAATGACTGGTCCACCCAAATTACCTCTACTAATATTTAGCCATGCAGAAAGTTTTGGACATGTGTCTCAAGTTTTCAGCCTTCACTACAAGATAGTGAAGGTGAATGAAATTTAATTTGTGGTGCTTACCGCCTTGAAGCGTGGCATTTAAAAAAATTAAACAGCAACTTTAATTTCTAGAAACAATGTCCTTGTTACTGTATAATCCACAGAACACCATGTAAACTGTCGACAGCTGTTTCCTTGGATCATCCAGAGTAACAATTATTCTCTTTCTGGAAAGAGAGTTTAGTTTTTTTAAAGACATTTTGCAATGCTGTGGATCCTCCAATTGAAATCCCATTTGTCTACATTGTACTGGAGTGGAGGGAGAAAGATTTTTGGATCTCCTTGGGCTTATAATCAAACATGTCTGCATAGTTAAATACTACCTGAAGTACGAGAAAAAACTGCTTTGTTGGAAATTGGGAAAAACCCTCCATTTAATGGGAAAATGTTCTTTTGCAATCACGTACTTCAGACTAACTGACAGCATTCCCACACATAGCATACTGTTGCATTAATAGCCTGAATTACCTTCTACTTATGAAGTATCTCAGTGAAACATTTACAGTCCCTTAAGGTTAAACATTTTAAGACATGAGGCTTTAGCTGCTAATAAATAATCAAAAATGTATGAATAACCAGAGCTGAGAGAAAGAACATCTCAATCATTTTGATTAACATTTGTAAGAGGCTTCAATGTCTCAGTCTATCAGACAGGAGAGAACCATAGTTATAAATGAAACCACCATGCTACACATCCCTACAAAGCAATAAACACAACCTCTCTACCACCTGTCTGGCAGTTTTTCCATGCATCCAACTCACTTAAGCAATTTCTATCACTGAACGTTAATACGCTCCAGCTATCAAAGTGTGATTTACAGCACAGTGGCTCATCTCTCCCCACCCACCCCCTTTCGCTTTCTCTCCCTTTCCTTCTCCCTACACTCCATCTCTCTGCCAATGTGCCGTAGATGTCCACTTCTAAATTTGTCTGGATGCCAGACAGAGAACTCTACACTTCACCCCTCAATGACCTTATATTGTAAGTTAATATGAAGATAATACTCATGATCATACTTATTAGATAATCAAACTAGGTCTAAAGTCTTGTGAAGGTTTATATATTTAGATAACATAACCTAACTATATGTATATTTTCATATCTCACCTGAACAGCACTATGTTTCTCCCCATTCTGTAGATTAAACAAGAAGCCGTCTTACAGTTTACACAAAACAATGCAATTTTTCTCCACAGTGTCGATGAAAGTGCTAGTGAAATCAGAGTGTATTGATTATGTGGGTATATATCAGTCCCGCCTCCCAAATGATTTACATCTTTGCAGTAAAGATGGTAAATCTATTTGAAACAGTTGATATGTTATATGGGAGTTAAATGACAACACTTCATTGTTTGGTTATGATCAGCTGAGATTGTGACAGCCAAAAACAATCATTCAGACTCCCCTATAAGATATCAGCAACATTAAGTATGAACAAATACGAGGCTAAATTTAATCCTATTTCACCAGGAAATATGGGATTAACCTGTTAGCCTTCTGTTTTCACTCTTCCATTGGGCACTAAAACGGAGACCTTCAGTGACACAATAATTCATACACAGAATGGACTCTAAATGCAGCATAAAAACATCCTGAGTGAACATGAGGTTTGATCACATAATCTAGAGAACATGATTCGAGTTTGATGATGTGCTACAAATTATATGATTGGTGTGAATTGTGATAAAGACTTTCAACAGGTTATTTAAAACAAAAGACAAAATGGTAACTTCCAGAAACTGGCACACTCCCAAATTGTATGTAATCCAATCTTGCACTATTAATGCAACGCAGGAATGATACCATCCTTATACTGGTACAATTACAGCACTGTAAAATCTGTTCATGGACAGGTTAGATATGTTGAAGCAACAAAAATACATTAAAATGAATGTTAAAATAAAGTCCTCTGCAGCAATCTGCGGAAATAAATGACTTCTTCTAGTGCATATTTCAGTTATGCAAAGCTTACATCACTAGACTCCATTTATAATGTTGTGGGCTGTTTGCCATAAGGCAGGGCCTCTAGTAAAGGTATCTGTACCTTTACAGGACAACAGAGAATGTTCTATGTTCAGTTTGAAATAGTTTTGATTTATAGTTGACTGTTAACAGATCTCTAAGACTTAAAACCCATCTGAAGGTGTCTGTCTGAAACAGGATCCACCAGCAGTCATGGATGATGGTTCCATGAACTGCTGACTGGACTAACTTAACTATTCATAGGGCCTGCCACTGGACATGCAGATCCTGTAGGTAACCTCAATCTACTGAATCACAAAAACTCATTTCTCAAATTTTAATCATATTTAGGCTGGAAACAACAGAACAAATACATAGTTATGAAATGTATATTAAAAGTATTTAGTTAGGTAAAGCAGTACTTTACGATTAATGTGCATAACCAGTGACAAGATGTCCACTTACCTCTTCTACAATCTCCTCCTCCTCCTCCTCCTCCTCCTCCTCAAATTCCTCATATTCCTCCACAATTTCCGTCATTATGGGACGGTTTTAGAGGTTCTATACAAAAAACAGATGACATTTTCAGGAATTCATCATTTAAACTGGACAAGGTCTGTCCTCCTAAGGTGAAAACCATATGTAATTGGGAAGTGTTTAACATAAAAGTGTTGCAGAGTTAACTTAAATGTTCTATCAGTAGCACCAAATCACAATTTCCAACAACATGTACTGAGGTTTAGACAAGAGACCATAAGACAACTGCACGAGTGTTATTTTAGGATGCTGCCAGCTAGGCAATATTAAAAGGAATAATAAATAGCAATGCTAGAAAACGATAACGCCAACATATTGAGATTCAACTAATGTGCATGCCATACCAGCAAAAGATTCCCGCAGTATTTCCTGACAGTAAGGAAGCCTCTCTTGCCATCCACTAGGGTCTCAAACTGATAGTCCAACTTTGTAATTTGTCCAAATCCTAAAGAAAGTAATAAAAATATGTGACGCACCTCACGAACTGTGCAACAAGTGAATTTCAATAATTACACAGGAATAAATACGATTTAGGAAGGTGAGATTGAGTGGATTATAACAGGCCTTTGCCTTTGAATGTGTGACAGCCACCCCTCCTTCCTCACTTGCCACAAAACAGTTCAAAGAACTGTACCTCCTGGCTGAAGGTTGGCGACAGCTGCCCAACACTGCTTCAGCTATTTGACATGTAAGCTAATGCCACAGCCTGATTGGTTGACTCTGTTTAGCAAATGGAGATGCAATGCCTTCTGAGGCTGCAGGTTAAATATAGGATGGCAGACTTAATACCTTTTTTTAGCACTTGAATGCCCTCTCTTTAAATTTAAAACTTAAATGTTCTCTGTAAAAAAAACAAATGAAATAGGTGTAACAGTTGAGGTAGAAGCACAAAAACAGCCAGGCAGGTGCTGAGATTCTGGAAAGAAGACAAAATGGCCAGACTGCTGCTGAAAATTTCAGATACATCCAAAGGTAGGCCTCCTCTGATCTTGCTCGAGTCTTGCAGTTCTGGTTTGTTTGGTTACTCCTTCAGTGTGCAGCAGAGCTCTCACACTCCTTATTCCTCAATCAGCTGTCCTCCTGGATCCAGTTGGCAGCAGAGAATGGAAATGATGGATGTCCAAGCAAGTGGAAAGCCATGCAGGATGTAGAAAAAATGATATGCTTTTTCTCCTTTTCTTTGCTTACCAGTTATTTTTTTAAGTATAATGGTCTCCCAAGCCGCCAATGCCTCCCCAGCTTCCCTCCAGAGAAACACCGGGCGACAGCACACAGCTGCAGTTTGTACCCAGGTTATCATGTGGCCGACACAGCCAATCACAGGGCAGTGCTCTCAGATTTCAAAACCTAAATATACCTAAGTGATCCTTTCAGAAAAGAGCACCTGTTGAGGCTAATGCATCAGCGATGCAGTTATGAGGAAGGCAGTGGGGCACAGGCAGTGGTGGTCTAGAAAAAACAAGAGTAATCCTCACCTACAACAGTACCAGTCTATGGGAAAGGATGTGTGTTTGTTGTGCTGTTAACAAATGTTTTTTCTGTAAAAGGTTTGGTAATAGGTCTGACCATGTGTAAGGATATGAGTACGAGGCTGCAAGGAGAAGGCTAGCTGAAGCCCGGGCAGGGCTGTGAGCACCAGATCTGTTGAGGTCATCTGTTAGCTGGCTCTCAGCCAGCTAGGTCCTGTCAAGAATCAGGTCAAAATCAAACTGAGGACCTATGAGACACAAGTACATGCCCCTATAGATATGAGTCAAAAAAATAATTGTTACTACTATTCCAAATGTGATTTTATCTGAAAAAAGACAGGTCTGATAAATCACCAATGCCCCTAGGATAAAGGACAAAGCCTGTTAAAGAATAATGAGTCACCCTGGGCAAGTCTTAACATTTGCTTCACAGTGGTAATGACAATTTAATTTAACCTTGTCCTCTTGTATGTTATCAAAAGCTTAAAACAATGTGGCCAACAGGTCAGTTGCAGTCCTATATATATATTCACTTCATGTAATAAAATAGACAGAGAAATTCCATTCAGCCATCACACAGGACAAGTGGCTGCTACATGGGTAAAAAAAAAAGCAAATTTCCACATTTTCAAAGACTGCTAACTCAAGTTTCACACAATCCGAATGCATAAAAATCATGAGTTACACCTAAAGCTAGTTCTAGATAACATACACCACTCCATTCAGCTGAGTTCCAGTGGCTGCTAAATCATTTACCATCAAACCAATGAATTAAACCAAGAGTCAAATGGCATTGACTCTGAACATGGAGATATAGTGACAATGAGACTTAAGACAATGAATGAAAATATGCCATATGTACATTTCCTCTCTTCAACTGATGTGCCTAGCTCTCATTCTTTGTGCCAGGAGCAGGGTGCTACCCAGGAGTAAGATGGACAGGAGCAGCTGAGAGAGTGTTGGTGTGTGTGTGTGTGTGTGTGTGTGTGTGTGTGTGTGTGTGTGTGTGTGTGTGTGTGTGTGTCTTTCTCTCCCTCAGTAAGTGGGAATGGCCCTCCATTCTGATGCACAGGGTGACTGCTGCTTGGTCTTCATTTGCAACATCATTCCAGTTCTGAGCCCATGTAATCTGCAAAACTGTACTCATGTTCAAAAGAGTGAGTTAACATAAATTACAAAACATGATTTCAAAGTGGCCTGTTCGCTTTCTTCAAGACAGAGACATGCATTCAATGTCTGGCATTGTTTGTGTCAGCAGCATTGAAAAAATGTTTTAGCAGCAACACGTTCTTCCATAAATAATGTCCTGGATTATCCAGAACTCACTGTCAACTGTTTTCAGTGAAACTACTTTCTAATGAAGAAATAGTCCCTTTAAAAACAATTGATGTCTTGTAAGCTGGATTAGAGTAACACAGAATGGTAACTCAAAACCTAGGCATAGATACCCCAAACCATTAGCTGTGAATCAACCATTCAAGCAAAGGATTTTTTAGGCTATGGAAACATTTAGTGCATTACATTTCAAGTTAAGACTTGATGATTCTAGCAGTCAAAAGAATGACTTCCTAATGCCAAGGACACCCAGGGAGGGAGCTCCATGATGCTTAGTCACCGGAAAAAATGACTGATGACCAGTGAGACCAGAATACAACAGCTGCAGGATAGACAACCACAACATAAACACTGCCAACTGTCAATATTAGCCCACCATCACAGAGGGGGCAATGAATTCTATTGAGGTAAGACACAAACGAAACCAATTTGTCAGTCATAGAATGACAGGATAGGTTGACAATCAGGCAGATTTCCAGATAAATACGCACAATACACCTGCACTGACCTGTCCAGCTCTACCCGTCCAGCTGCTGGTACAAACTGACAGATTGTTTAAGTAATCAAATCAATATATTTTTTATCACTTTGTAATTAGAAAAGATATGCTAAACAGCCTGTATGATTACACATACAGACTGTATTAACAACATAAATTAGACCTGTGCAAACAGTGTTGATGAAAGGGCTCTCCAGTCACGTATTTGGGGTTATTATAGTGTCTGACACAGTCGCTGATGCATTACTCAAAATAAACTGACAGGACAAACCGGTCCACTGTCCAGCACTGTGGATTCGTGGCAAATGGACACAAAATGTACAGGATGTCCATGAATTATTATGGACATAAACATATCGCATGGCGGTTGTTTACATTTTGTTGACTTACCTGCTACAATACCTAAAATGTTATACCTAAAGTGAAATATAATTATTTTGCATATGAACATTTTTGACTGATACCTATTCACAGATCAGTGTGAAAATCACAGCAATAAAGCCAACAACTTCAACAATTGTGTTTCAATTCAATGAAATATTATCAGACCAAGTTCACTATTTTGTGAGCCTTTAGAAATAGGATCAATTACCTAATTGACATATCTGTTAAAACATGTACATCGTTGAAAACATAACCGCTTTTAAATAGAAAAAGGAATGAATAAGCAACACTTGACAAAAAAAGGGCAACGTACTGAAAGTTCTCGTGCAGATGGAGTTTGCTCAGTTGTCCTAGCGAAGACATGATCTTCACACACAAGGATTCACTAAATCATAAAGTGTTGCTGTTAATTAAATTATATCTCTATCTTTGTCAACATGTTCCATTGTTCAGGTCCTTCTGCCTTTAAAGCAATATTGGTACATTTAATATTGAACCAGAGTACATGTTTCACAGTGAAACTGATGGCTCAAAGTTAAAAGGCACTTAAAGAATCATGCTGGGCAAATATTCAGACTACTTACTTTACACACAGTATAAAAATATTTAAATGACCCATATGTAGGGCTATGTTTAAAACTGTTTGTGGGCCAGCAGTTACATACTCCAAAATGGAAAAAAGTAGTAACCCACAATGAAAAGATAATCACAAGACCAAAGCTATGTGAGAAACCATGTGTATTATTGTGGTTTCTACACCATAGATGACACGTCTGCGTTCACTTTGTAAAAAGCTACTTCCTTAAAGCAACAACGAATCTGAGGAGTCATCAAGTCTATTAGCTAAGAAAGGTTGTGGAGGCAAGTACCACAAATGAGTAGAATAGTTTAGCTTTAGTTTGATTGTTTGGATTTGACCGTCCTTGTACAGTTCGTACTATTTTTATGCGTTTTCTTCTTCTCTTAACCACTTACTGTGTGCTGCTCACATTTTGGATCTGGTCTCTTCTGCTCTCCCTGAATCTCCCTGCTGTTTTACTGTCTGGCTCTATCTTCTCTACTCCTGTTTGGCTGCTCATCAGGGACCATGAGCTCATGTGACACACTCTGCCCCCTAAAGGACTAAAGAAAGAATAACTGAAGCTCCAAACAAAACAGTTCAATCTTATCCCTAGAGAAGTAAAATCAAACAGAAGAAAAGGCACCTCAAAGAAATACTCAGTCATGACACTCTGCAGTTCACCTGAAACGGATAAAAACACTTTATTTCACTGATTATTCATAGGGACTGAAAAGAAGAGGGCATATTGTGATTTGACCCTCCTTTCTGAATGTTTCAGTCACCATCAACCATCATTGCTTGAACATTCTGCTGCAGGCACCACGTTATAAGAGAATACTGGACTGTACACATAGGTGGGCAATAAAAACCGCCACAGCCAGTCCGGCAATACTGCAAGGCCACATAGGGCTAGACTCACACACAGCTGAAGAATAAGTTCATGTAGAGTTCAAAGTCAGACACTTTGCTGACCTCTGTGTTTTGCTGAAAGGAAAACCGTGCAGAAATTTCAGTTTAAATAAAAATAAGTCTCTTTTGTTGTCCTTTGTCCTTGTGAAAAGCTCAAGTTTCTTTTCTGAGTTCAGGCGTCTTTTGTAAAATAAATTATCACAGAAGAATATAACGTCCTGACAGCGGTCTGCCCACGTCAGCATCACAGGAAAGACGACAGGGCCATCCATCAACCGACCTCAGCCCCATCCTCATTTCGAGCTCATGTCTGGAGGCAGAGAAAATAAAGAGCAAGGGCACACTCTTGATCAAAGTCTAAGGTCATCATCTCACACGCAGCCGTGACATCATCCACTCAAGACCCTGGCACAACCTGGAGGTAAACAAGACATGGGGATGGAGGGAGGGGGGAGGAAGAGAGCAGGAGGGAGCAAAAAATGAAGATAGACAAGCATTAAGACAAAACCTGTGTGTGTGTGTGTATACACTTTATTTGAACACAATTGAAAGAACACTTTTGCAACATAAAAGCACAATGGTGTGAGTGTACACACGTTTTTACAGTCTAATATAACAAAAGCGAGTAATAAATGCAGTTCTCACCCCTCTCCAGTGAGGGCGCAGCAGGCCTGGATGTGCCACTGGTGGTCTTTGACAGAGGTAAGCTGAAGACTCTGGGAGATCTCGGCCACAGACATGCAACCTTTCACATCCTGCTTGTTGGCAAAGATCAATAGCCCTGCCTTCCTTAAATCCTGGGGGGCAGATAAGTGACATCAGAAAAGGAGGGGTAAAGATTGTAAGTGCTATTTAAATAAAGTTGAGAGCTGAATTTCACTTGCATTTTTGAAAATATTTCAACATTAGTTACAGAAAACATTATTATCACAGATGTCCTTTGGCTTTGTCTGTTTAGTACATTCATATGACACGCTGTTACGTAGTAATAACTAGGTCTTTATCTTAAACACTGCTACAGTGGGTCATATAAAGTTACATACTATTACTATGCAAACTGTGACTGTTTTGCATAATGTATTAACAAATATATATATTTATATATAGTGAAGGGGGGGTGCGGTGTTACAGTAGGTACATTGTTGTCTTAAAAGTTACTGGCACACTGCTCATGAATATTTTTTCTGATTGCACATGGGCCTATCTGTTTTTAGAGGCATATGCGAGAGCCCAGTGTGAGCATGAATAATGAGCAAACCATGTACATTTATACGAATACTTGTAAAAATTATTCATTTTTTTGATACTCACTTCATGTGCTAGCATTCTGTATAATTCCTCCTTGGTCACTGAGATCCTTTCTCTGTCTGTGCTGTCGACTACCACGATGACAAACTACTCAGAAAAGATGGAGAGAAATAAAGGACAGTTAATAAAAAGAATACAACTTTGCTAGACCACAGACACATAGCCTCACTGAAATGGACTGCATTATAATGTTTAAATCACTCATATTCTGTAGGATTTATAAATTACTGTGGAATGATCTGACAGTATCAGATCTACAGACATACAGTAGCAATTTTATCACAGTGTTGATTTAAAATCCAATTTAAAAAAATCCAATAATGATTCCAACATCACCATCTGCAATCACATACCTAACATATCCCTGTCAAATAAATTCAAACAATCTTTCTTTGTGTGACCAAGGTACATACTAAGCAGTAGGGCTGCACAATTAAACGAAATATTATAATATTATATGAATAATAATATTATTAATAGCGGTCCATAGTTCGAATCATTCTGTGGGTCACAAATTTGACCATTTTTGGATCGGCAAAAGAATAAAAGGTTGACGTTTTAAAATGTATTAAGCTAATTCATTTTAAAATGTCTACTTTGGCCACTTTGCCTCTCTCTGTCTGTAGTCTTCCTCAATGTCCCGCCAACAGCACATCTGATTGGTTACACGTCACAGGTAATAGTCTTGCAACATGAGTGTTGCTCTCCAGAGAGATCCATATTACTGAAGCTGCAATGAACATCACAATTTTATGATCTATTTATATGATGACAAGCAAGCCTAGCTGTACTACTGAAAATGCCTGAAATCACATCCTACAGGATTTCAGTCAATAGAGGGGAAAGATAAGATGTTCCTATATTGATCCCCCATAGGGGAAATTCAAATTGGCACAGGTGCACAGGGGAATGTAGACTAAAGTCAAAATCTAGGAAACCGGAGTAGAATGCTACGTCTTTTCAGTCACTCTCCCCTAACCCAATCATGTGTCTTTTCTGTCTTTTTTTATCCATCTGCAACTCTGTATCACGATTTACGTATTTATTACTTTAGAAAGTAACAGTGGCTGCATAACTGTTTCACACTTGGATGGTTAAACTTTGCAAGGCCGAACCGTGGAGGGGATCCGTACAGAAGATCAACTACAAGCCGTTACACCACTAAAAGCCAAGTGCAATACCCAAATGGCAGAGGTTGCAGTTTTTGTGATGAAGGTAAAATGTGTGACAAAACAGCATTAGTGAAGCACTGTAGTGTTGCAGAGATGCCCCGGCCTAAAAATCTTGTTCTCTAGAAGTAAGAAAACGTGTTTGTTTTTTTTTGGTACAGACCCCAACAAATGTCACAACGTCATGATTTAATATTTTTTACAGTGAAAATGACAATTGATCATTTCCACTAATCGTGAATATCTGTCTGTCTTATCTGATTTCTTTTTACCGTATCGTGCAGCCCTACTAAGCTGGACATTTTCCAGTTGAAAAATGTAATTCTCACTGTTCTTTGTAATGGTGACACTGTTTCTAAATGACTTCAAACCTTCTTGGGCATTGCCATACTGATATATTTTATTAATTATTGGCAAACACATAAACCGATACAATATGTCTGCAATAAGCTAGTATCAGCCAATACACTGGCCTGGCCAATTTATTCGTCTAGCTCTTGTTCAAACAGTTCTAACTATTTTAGTTGGATGCCAAAGGAAGCACCACAATTATTTTTGATTATCATTTAGCCAACATAACCATCTATTACCTCTGTGTTTGTGTAGTATGTATTCCATGATGACCTAAGGGACTCCTGGCCCCCAATGTCCCACATCAGGAAATGGGTGTTGTTGACCACAATCTCCTCCACGTTGCTCCCAATTGTAGGAGAGGTGTGTACAACCTCATTCATTGAACTATAACACACATAATGGGGAAAAAACACTTGAGGTTGTGCAACATTCACAAAATGGCCACATCCATTTATTACACATTATATGTAAGAATAAAACTGAAGTGCCATGTTTGGATACTTACAACTGGTAAAGAATTGTGGTCTTGCCAGCATTGTCCAGGCCAACAATAATAACTTTGTGCTCTGAAAGACAATAAAGACACAAAGAATTCACAGAGCTAACAGTGACATCAAAATGTGGGCTAAGTGCTGGTGGCTGACTGATGTACGACTCTTATGTAAACTCAGCCAAGGAATCTGTTTAAAAGATGTTTGATGTTTTGATGTGGCACTGCATTGAGCAATTCAAACAACAGCCCTTTTTGTGCTCAGCATCATCCTTCTTGTGTAGCTTCACGCATCCAGCATAACTGAGACATTGTGGTGCTGTGAACAGTGTACTTTCACAGCTACAGATGAGTTAGTGGGTGGCCTTAAGAAAGCTTGTACAATCAGGCTGAATCCGGCAGCAGGGTTGGAGATGACATACATACTCACTCTCCCTCTCTTTCCCTCTTTCTCTCTCACACACACAAAGTAAGATGGTTTACTTATGAAAAAAACTAACAAGATGCGACAACTAGGATTAATAGCGATCTTGCTGTTGATACACTAAAGCGACAAGACAACAGTAAAATGTCCTATAGTAAGCACAAGGATAGGATAAAGGTAAAGGACACAAGATTGCACAACACGAGAGATCAAAGTGCTGCTTGCTTTTCGATAAACCTTTTCTACATAATACGTAGCTTCAAGCATCAACAGGATTAAACGGCTCTTTTCAAATCCGGATATTAATTACGTTGCCATGTTTGAGATCCTGTGACAATATAGAAGCCAGATGAGGAACTCTGTCTTCTGTACAGACTGGCTGGTGTTATTAGTTATTGCCAAATGGGTAATCAGTTGAAGCGAGAGCATGACAGAAAGAGATCACGCCCATATACTGCCTACACTTTTCTGTAACTAAATATGTTTTAAAGTGTGGCTTATCAGTATCATCTCCAGTTCTACAGGAAAGCCTAGCATCACACAACAAACACATGAAGGTATGCAGACGATGAAGGCATTTTGTCACCTGCTGATAAGAGCTTTCAGTGTATTGTCCTAAAAGTTTTTTTGGTGACCTTTGTGAGCTTGGAGGTACACATTCCCAACTATATCAAAATGCTGTTTCAACTATCCAGGGTGACTTTAAATTTCCAAGAGGGTAATCTTGTTTTGGGGCAAAGTACAGCCATGCAAACAATTTCTTCAACTCTTCAAATTATAACTCACCCAGCTGGACAGCCCAAAGTGTGTCACAAAGTTGGGACCATAGAAAGCTGTTGTGTAGAGAGCCTCTTCAAATAATAGCTTTAAATAGTAAAGTAAGTTTGATGGAGATTTGGGTAAACACAGCACCAGATGTCACCTTGAGTCTGAACGATGGAATATTTCCTCATATCACAGAATCAGCCTAACTAAGATTGAGACCTTTAACAGATTGAGACAGTGAAGATAAATTTAACATTTCTGAGAAGTTTTACAAAGCTCCCTCACCTTTCCTGTGTGGAATACACCTTCAAATTCTGTAAAATCCCAACCAGTGTGAGATTATATTTTCTGCCTGGTAAAACTTGATGCACCTAGCACATTACCACATGCAGTTAGACTAAAACCTCACTAAAGCTGAGGAAGTGAAAGCAGCTGCAAATAGAAATGCACAAGTTCAAAATTTGGGCAACTGTACCATGTTTTAACAAAATAAAAAAAACAGCTGTAAACACAAGGAATAATGCTATTTCAGCAAGAATATAGCTTTAGCAAACATAATAGACTGCATGTATAGACATAACATAGCTTAATACATTATCTATAGCACTTGGAGGTCATAAATTAGTCTTGTGCTACTGGAAATCTTGTTTAGAATACAAAGGTAATGCAGGTGGAAGCTACGCTGCTTGCATACATACCCTCTAACTGAACAAACGGTTAGTATCTTTAAATGTGGGGCGGCACTGTGGCATGGGTTTCCCCTCACAACCCAAAGTAGGTCTTCAAGTAACGTCTATTTGAATCATTGTAACATTAAACTGTTAAACCAAACAGATGAATAACCATGTTTGTAATGTCTAAACACTTGTCCCCTTCTCTGTGAATGAGCTTCTGTTATTCCACTGGGTTGAATCAATCAACTGGGGACAGCCAGGTAAGACTTCCTCAGACTGACATGACATCCAGGAGTTACAATAAAAGCCTTACAGAATCCAGTGACATGACGGATGCAAGCAAAAATGGAGCAGAGCCCAGAGATGATCTAACAGAGGAAGGTGCTGCTATTTGATGACTAGACAGACAAAGATGTAAGACAGCAACAATTACAGTGCCAATCTTTATGTCAGAGAGCAGTTAAAGCACGTTTGTCAGACATTTCAAAGGGGAAAAAATGACAGAAAGGCCTGCAACTAATTTTTTTTTTAAATTAAATCGATTAATTGTTCAGACTGTAATTTGTCCTGCCAATCACAATTTCCCAGAGCCCACTGTGGTGTCTTCAGATTGATTGTTTTGTCCAATCAACAGCCCAAAACATTAAAACAGTCACTTTACAAAGGCACAAAGCAGAGAAAAGCAGCAAATCAAAGTTAATTTTATGTTGCTTGACTAGTCGATTATTTGTTTCAATATCACACCTATCTAATGATAGGTGTGACAACAGCTGACAAATCTCTGTCTGGTAACATTTCTCTCCCCTACATCAAACAATTTAGTTTGCACAAGTCACTGCACAGAAATAGTATAAGATGTGGAGGAGATGTGACAGACATAGTTTACAGTAGGGCTGGGCAACAATAATAATTACTGCAATATAATTGTCCTCAATAACTATATAACAATTATTTTATTATTGTGATATTCTTGGCCATATTGCCCAGCCCTAGTGTACAGCAATCTTGTTCACAGCTGACAGCCTTCAGTAAGCGTGTCCCATGTAATCTGCTTGATCAACTAAAACAGGATAGTGAAAAGTGTAGCCCTGTTTCAGAGACACCAAGCCAAGGATGTTGGGTTACCTGCACTCCTGAACATTACACAGATATGGTGATGTGATTACAATGGTAGTACAAAGTCAATGTGATTCACGCTAAAGTCATTCATTGATCCTTATTGGCTCCTACATTCTGCTGATGTGGCTGACTTTAGTGTGCTCTGTTTGCATAGCCATCACCAGTTATAATACCGGTCAACCGAGCTAAACACTGGACCATACGCCGGGACTCATGTTACAGTGAGCTGTTTACTGATTCAAGATCACTAGACAGACAGGGATCGACTTGGTTTCACCTAACCTACCATAAATAATCTAACGTTAAATTAATGCAGAAACGGTGATCAGAGTTGGTGTAAAACGACATTCACCAGATTAAAGAGTAATCAATATCAATAGCTTAATATTACTCAGGGTAAGCGTATAAACATATACAGTGAAACACATGATGATATCAAAAATAAACCTGATTTGTCTTGTGTAGAAGGCTGGTCTCCAGGCTAGTATGGACGGAGCAGACCTGCCTTTCAAAGCGGGCCTTCTTTGACAATCGAGCCCACTTAGCTCTCATGTCTTCGACAATTTCATGATACATGCCACGGCACAATTCTTACCTTGGTGATTAAAAAGCCTCCATAGCTTTGTAAATAGTATCCCCATGGCTGACGATTAGGTTTTTTGATGCCAGCTTGTAAGAATCCGCTGTAACGTAGCTAGCTACCAACTTTAACTAGCTAGCTAGCTAGCTGGCTAACTACACAGACGAGGAGCTGTCAAAGCGTTTCAGTATTACCGCCATACTTTTAAGAAATATTCTTAATCATTTCCCTCCCATAGGATGTATATTTCAGTCGCGACGGGTAAAGTATCACCGAAAAGAAGACCAAAACGTTCACCGCTGTGGATAGCTGGTAGGTGTCAGCTGGCTGTTGTGAATTGAAGTACGCTGCGCTGCCTGTCAATCGTGCGCATGCGTACTTTCATCTATATGTTACAGAAGAGCAGGAATAAAACAAATCATGTTGCAATTATTTTCATATGAGCTCGTTATTGGCTACTACAGATTCAGGTAATGTATAATGCATAATGCATTATTTGATTATAATATAATAGAAACTGTACTGATATAATGTTGAACTAAATTGGACTGAAATGATGAATCAATTTACTCAGAGCTTCCAACTGTCACGCATTGAGCGTGAGACTCACGCAGTTTGCACTTTTCACATGCCGTCACGCCATACATCAAATTTCTCACGCACTGGAAAAACTAACTGGCTCGGCGCTATTACACTCCACCCAACTGACGCGACACCGGCGGACGCTGTGACAGGAATCAACCCGCTCTTGCGCAGTGAGTAGCAGACCGTTTGTGATCGGGTAGCTGGTACTACTGGTTTTGCAATTTAGAGCTGTATAGAGCCTTGCTCTGTTGGGAATGTGAGCTGCACAGAGCTGCTGAAGTTAACGTGTGGATTTGTGGATAAGTGTTTTCAGTTAATTTAATTTCGCACAGGTTTATACAGTCCCAAACAGGTTCTCTGTCTGTCTGTATGGGATTCTATCATATCAGCAGAGCGATGAATGAACAGCAGATTATAGGGCGGGGAGATTTTGAAAAATATTGTGAACTGTGATTAAATGATGACGTTATTCTCTTAAAAATCTTTCTAGAGATAGAGATGTCAGATTACACAGTTATGCGTGATAGATGCAAAAAGTTTTGAACATTCAACCCAGGAGTTTCTAACTCTAAAATTAATTAAATTATCCTTGAGGTGAAAAGGTCCATCCATCCATCCAGCCATCGTCAACCGCTTATCCTGCGTACAGGGTCACGGAGGGGGGGCTGGAGCCAAGCTGACATGGGTGAAAGGCGGGGTACACCCTGGACAGGTTGCCATCGCAGGGTCACACACAGACAAACAACCAGTCACATTCACAACTAAGGACAATTTTAGCGAAACCAATTAACCTAGCCTGCATGTCTTCGGATGGTGGGAGGAAACCAGAGCACCCGGAGAGAAGCCATGAGGGAACCCACAAAGAACATGCAAACTTCACAGAGAAAGTCCGGGGAAACCGGGGTCCCACGACCTTCTTCCTGTGAAGCGACAGTGCTAACCACTGCCCCACCACACCGCCCTGAGGTGAAAAGGTGCCACATTTAAAGAGAAACTTCACAAGACACAAAGAGGAGGGAAGATTAAAGAAATACAGAATGCTTGAAAGCCATGCACCTATTGAATTATATTCTGGTATATTTTATATTTTAAATTGTCACCTGCTGTCTGAGTTTTGTGTTTCTGTTGACATAGCCTAAAAACATTTCCACCATAAATTGATGCAGAATTGGCAGCAATTGGTGCAGAAAATTTCACCAGAAAGCACGAAAGCGCGAAATTAAGTGTTTAATGCTAAAAAGTTGCTGGGGGAGGGCCGCCAAACTAAACTGACAAGTTGGCAGCCCTAGTCCCAGCTCTGGTTTCAGCCATTCAAATGGGAATAATGGTCTTCTGTCATAGTAAACACCTTTGAGTTTCAGAAGCCTGGTCAGAAATAACAAGCACACTGAAAACATCACCTTATAGGTACTGAGAAAATGTGATCTTTCAGTATTTTCTGACATTTTATAAACCCTGGTTACCCCAGCCTTTCTGTGTAGAGTTTGAATGGGTTCTCTCCAGGTGCGCTGGCTTCCTCCCACAGTCCTAGGTTGATTGGTGACCCTAAATTGTCCTTAGGTCTGGTGTGTGGTTGTTTGTCTATGTGTGGCCCTACGATGGACTGGCAACCTGTCCAGGGTGTACCACTTTCCCCCGATGTCAACTGGGATTGGTTCCAGCCCCCCACGATTAAAAATATCAAGACAAAGAACAGCTGTGTGTGTGTGTGAACAAAAAACAGTGCTATCCATACAACGGCATAAGGGCAGTTTATTTCATTACAACTGTAAAATGACAGCGCAGACAAACTTCTAATCAATGCATCATTCTCTCACAGGCAGTATTCAAATCTTTAAATAGTTTCTCCAGAGTTTTCAACAACAATGAAAGCTACTGTTTATGGCAGATAAGAGCTGAAGTCTCCTTGTCGATCTTCCTTTTCCAGAATCTCTGAGGGCACTGAGATCTCTGGCCTATGAAATTAAATTTAAAAACTGATTTTCAACAAATATTAAATTACAAGATACAAGAATATGCCATTAAAAGGTAATGATATATCAATCCTTTATTATCTGGTAGCAGACATGTGAATTCATCCAATAAAAAAGGGAACTGCTCTGCATTTCATGAAAGTAGCATGTAAGAGACATTATGACTAAAGCAGCACAGTCCTGCCCAAGTGCTTTCAAATAGTTTCTCACTCATTAGGAGTCTTTAATGAAACTCAAATTGAATACAATAAAAAAACTTTAGCTGAAAATATGGATATATGATAATTGGGCCTTAAGTAGCTACTTAATGAAAATGTTTCAATGTTACTTTATTTTATAAAACCTAATAAAGTAAGATGGAGGAAAGCTATCTTTATCAGAAGTTGGAAGGTTTGAAAGGATAAATGGAACTGAAAGTGAAACTTTAAATAAATTAAAGTTCCTTTCTTTCAGTTATTTTTGTCAGTATTTACAACTGGAAGCCCTCAATATACTAACTCACTAAAATCCAATTCCAAATGATGTCCTGCCAAACACAAGACAGACAATAGCAGTTGATAAATGCATGGCATATGAAAAACATGCTGGCATGAGCATTTTAGTAACATATGTCCTGGAAGTGTTTCTTCCTTATATTAACAGCTTTTTATAACAACTAAATCATAATATATCTGAACAATCTAACATAACACTCTGAATCAAATCCCCATCAGATGGGTAAGAACATAAACGCTACATCTGTCAGCACACCTCTAGGTCTAAATGACCTCTCATTCCTGAGGTTTGGGGCTTTTAAATGTGTTAGTATTTGCATGTTTTTTATATTTCTGTCTTGATATGGGTAATGACAAAAATGGCATTGAGAAACAACAAAGAGGGGTCACAGGGAGCTATACTGTGAACCCTGATGAGAACACCACAACACCATTCATGTCACTTCAAAGAAAAACTGTAAAACTCTAGACTTGGGAACAGGCTTCCACAGGATTTATTACACTCACATGGCAACAGTGGCAAACAAACTTGAGGAGCATTAAAGATGCATTATGCTCTGCTTCTAACAGCTCCTGGACGCGTGCAAACAGGCTCGGTGCTGATCATCACCGCTGGATGCTCTTGCTATCTGGCACTGGCTTGAGGCAGGTAGTGACCTGTAATTACAGTCCTACTTTCATGCTACAGTAACAGCTGAGATGGCAGGGGAGGGTCCAGAAGAGCCTACGTCGTACACTATCACCTGCTAGTGTACTCCACTCACAAGCCACATCTGGGGCATAATCAGAGCAGGTTCAGCTTTAGCCTTCCCTTTAAAACATAACTTTTCTGTTTTTGTGCTACGTTTATATCCAGTCCCATCTCTTGTTCACAAAGCAAGAGCAGAGCAGGACTCTTAATTTTTTAGGTTCAAATGCTCATTTGGCAGGGGCCAAGGCCAAAGGGGAAATTAGGTACTACACATCGAAACAAGGTTGTTACAGTCCAAATGAGTGTAGTAGTTTCATGATGTTACAGCAAAGCTGCCTCAACTCTTATGCCCATAGTGGTTGGTTAGAGAAAGACAAGTCTACACTTTGTTTACAGCTGGCCGCAACTCAAAGCCGGTGCCTGGAGTCTTGGCTGTAGCCTCCTGGGGATCCTCGGTTACGATGAGGCTTGTAAGAATCCTGGTAGGGGTCCTGGTAGTCCTCCTCCACCAGAGGTGAGTGGTCCCGGCTGTGCTGTGAACTCGAGGACAGACGGTTGCGATTTTTCCGTGCCCGTTCGTTATGGTAGTTCTCATCAGCAGGCATCAGGCTGCGACGTTCAACAGGTGAATGGTCTGTTGTTGTGTGGTTACTGTTGCGGTTTCTTTGGGCCTGTTTGAGAGAGGAAATAATGATTGTCTTGCTCCGTTTAACATTTCTGACCATTGTTAGAAAATCTGGTTATAATTCACGCATCAAAGCTATGGCTTTAACTTGTAGTACATTTATCAGAAGCACAACATTCCCTCAATGTAATTGTATGTTTTCCTCTGCCAGAAGGATGATAAGTTTGAAGTTATACTTTAGCGAGAATGATGAGCAGCATTTAACACACTGATAATCAATCAGGGAGTTCAGACTTTGATTTAATTACCAAAGAAAGAGAACACAAGACAACTTTTACACCGTTCACCTGAATAGCAGAAGGATACGGGGAGAGAGCGGTGGAGCCCAGATTGCGTCCCAGCAGGGGGTTGAGTGGTGTGCTAAGTGAAGTGTGTGTAGCACGCCAGTATGCCTCCAGGTACTCTGCCAGGTGTTCACACGCATCTTCCAGCTGGTTCTCATCCAGAATAATATCAAACATCTCCTGAGGTGGGAGAGGAAGAAGAAAAGTGTAGCTGCTGCTGCTGTTGCTGCTGCATATAGATTTTGTTGCAAAGTTACACCACTGGCATAGAATAAAGCCTAACTAAATAGTTGCTGCTTGTCTAGATTTAAAAGGGTGTTTGAAGTTTACTCACAGAAGGACACTGTGCTAGTTTTTCTGCCGCAACAAGCTGCACATTCAAGTGTTTGCTTTGAGATTTCCCTCTTGACTTTATCAGCCGCTGGAGGACCTGTGGGAAGCACATATAAAGTTTAAAAAGAACACAAGAAAATATCTCCAATTATGGAATAAATACCATCTACAGAGAGTTAGGGTTACCAAGTGTAAAAGTAATCCCTTCTGCCCAAGACCTACTCACTGTCTGGATGGGCTTCCTCATTTCACTTTGAAATGTAAATATCAGAGACATTAAATTAAAACTGTTTCTGAGGCTCTGTTGATATATTATTCTGCTTGTGACTGTGTGACTTTTTATCATTAAATAATATTAATCCTAAAAAGATACCAACTGCAGCGGGGGTGTTGCAGTGGATAAGACAGATGCCTTTGGTGTGAGAGACCCCGGTTCAATCCCCCACTGTGATACATCCATTATTGTGTCCCTGAGCAAGACACTTAACCCCTTGTTGCTCCAGAGGTGTGTGTGTGACCCCTGATATACATAGCAATTGTGAGTCACTTTGGATGAAAGCTTCAGCTAAATGAATAAATGTAAAGTAAAAACTATATATAGTATCTTGCTGGAACAAATGTGAAAATCAACAGTTTTATTGGATGGCCTTCAATCTTACCTTAGGGGAGGACACCTTAACATGGACGATAATGGGTGCTAATGAGGTCTTGATGAGCTGTGCTGGATGGTTAATGGTGTCTGCATCCAACACGACCAGCTGCAGAGACCTGGCCAGCTCAAAGATCCTTTCTATTTCACTCTGGACCTCCGCTACAAGAATACAACAACATACAGCAGAGCAACTATGACAACAAAACTGTGAAGGTAATTACATAACATCCACAGTATCAACACCTACAAGAAATGCACATCATTGAGTGAAACAGTTCCTGTAGCTTTACCAAGGCTGGAGCGGGTGTTGGATCTCTCAATGATGGCCCTCTTACTGGGGTTGTTTAGTACTGACCTCTTGGCCAACGATATGTCAGCTGTTACCCTTGTGATGGATATCCTGAAACAACACAAAATATACGCGTCAAATAGAGTAAAGTGGCAGCAGGATAACGCACTGTATGGCAGACCCTGCTTCACTTTGACTGCTCACCTTCCGTCAAACCTGTGCTTCAGGAAGTCAAACAGCGCCTTCTGCATCATATCAGTTACCTACATTGATGAACCGAAGACGATGGCGGAGGACACAAGGTGATAAGGGAAGAGGAAGGAGAAGAATATCAGGTAATTAAAGGCATGTAACAAGCAAAAAAAGAGGCCTGCAACATCATCATCCTTACAAATTTACAGAATATGCTATAGAATAGCAAACAAGTAGGAGTTGACTGCTATTATTTATTCTGATTCAGTCCATTCAGGCTGCAGCTGAGCAGTCTGTGAATTACACACTTGACCGACCGATTTGTCTACAGCGTGCACAGTTTCTTTCCTCCTGGCTCTCTGCACAACGAATTTATTCAATGTGGGCCACAATGAGTAAAGTGATTAAGAGCTACAATGCGAAATGTTGCAAAGACCAATGCACAGGTGATGAATTGGGGGAGATCACAAAGTCTAGCCTCCAATATAGCTATTGCTGATGAATATGAAAGCCGATCCAAGGCCTTCAATTGAAACAGAAATTCAAGATGAAGCAGGGCAGTTATTCTATTGGTTTAAGGTGTGTGACTCAAGGCAATGAATTTGTGGATACACGATTCAAAACAGCTAAAGTTTGACTGCGCCAGTTGTCACTCTGATTTGTTCATATGAGCTTGACAGTGACGGAGGGTTGACAGGGACTGCATGTCCTTTGAGCTGAAACATGGAGCAGTTGTCAGATGAAATTTAGTGATATTAACATGTGCAATGATTTTGTGGAACAAAAAATGATTCATTTTACAGTGGTGGAAAGTACATTGTGCATTCAGTCAATTAATGTATCTAAGTTTAGCACTGAGGTACTTGTACTCTTCCTGATGTTTTCTATTTTATGCTCCTCTATTCTTCCACTCCACTACATTTTAGAGCAAAACGTTGTGGTTTTTACTTCCACTACATTTATTTGTCAGCTACAGTTACCGGTTACTTTGAAGAATATTATTTCACATACAAGCATATGATCACTTTTTAATGTATGATGCATCATTACGGACTAAACTACTCTACAATGTATGAATTAAGTAGTTATTGTACAGCTCAACTAGCTGCAACATTAAAATACTGCTTACATGCATATTGGAATTTTAATACATCAGTATTGATTATTGATTGATAATATATGATGACATAACACAATGGTCATTCTGCTGCATAACAAGCTTTTAGTTGTAATATCTTATTTGTAGTATTACTACTTCCACTTAAGTAAAAGATCTGAATACCTCTTCCACCACTGTACCCTTCCCACAAGCTTGATACAGTTCATTCACTAAGCACCCTGTAATGAATACAAGTAACTACACCCTCACTCTGCACCACAGGAAGAACGAATAGCCCTGCTACTGGTGTGTGACAGCTAAAATCTCGATTCCTTATGGAAACATAAAATGCCAGTTGGGTCTCACTCATCTCTTTCCAAAACCTTAATGCAGTGCATATTATTCTCTGTTTCTAATTTCAAACCATTCTCCATTTTTTTCAGACTGGTGCAGTTACCCAGAAGGTTGTTACCACGGCAACACCAGAATGGGAGGCGAAGACTGTGATTCCCTGACAACTGACTCCAGCTGCCATCTCTAACCACCTCCTCATTTATTGTTTGCCCCGTGGTTCCAATGGTAACTGGTAATCAATGAGCAGTTTCATTTTTAACATTGTATGCCTGGGAATCTTAACTTTAGAAGGAATTGACCTATGTGCAAATACAAGAATCCATAAAATGATGCAACATAAGCCATAAGCCAGCTTTTCCCATAATGGATGCATTGTCACTCTGAGGAAATTACGTAAAAGAAGAAGGAACATGGTAGTTATTTCACCTTAATTAATGCTGAATTAAGGATTTTCTTACCAAATGTGTGTATATAAATAAACAGTAATGACAGTCATCTTTCCTGTCAACTGTCACTAATTTTCAATGAGCCAACAATCTTTGTATTGAGGCTTTTGGCCTCACACAATAAAGCAGAAACAGCCTTCACTGTGTAAGTGCACAACATAGACATAGACACATATTGGGTATTTTAATTTATTAGTTATAGAAAGCTAAGCAATGTAAGGATTAAGAGATTTTAGTTGTGGCTGTGAAAAAGAGACTGAGTCAGACGGCTAGAGGAGCAATAGTGCGTCCTACCTCGTAACCTTTCAGGGACGGTCCCACCAGGACGACCGGCCTCATGGAGGGAACCACATCATATGGAGGGATGTGCTCAGCCTGTGGAGGGGGGGGGCACACAGTACAGTCAAGATTTATTATTAGCAAGTGTCTCTCTAAAGCAACTGAGCCTTCTTCCAAGCTATGGAGTTGATGCTCTAAAGAAATGTACCATTTTTATTCAAATCAAACGATTTTATGATTTTCAATTAATATGAAACAGTATCTTTTTAAGCCAAAGACATGTCATCACGGGATATGTCTATGTCTGTTCACTTGTGAAAAAAATAGTCTGCAGCATAGAGTCTGACTCAGATGCAGCAACAAATTAATTAATATAACCCACTGACTTTGGCTAGATGCAAAATAAAAGTGGATTGTTCTAAATTAAATAACACTGCTCATCCATGTCTACAAAGGAGAGAGTGATGATGTCCAGTGAAAAATTAACAAATATTGTTGTTTTCTGAAATCCACCGTTAAATCCACATTAGTACTAAAACAATTTTATGTGTTTTGTTAGGTTTGTTAGTGGAGTTAAGCTATAGGCTTAGAAAACAAGTGGTCACATAGATGGTTGTTAAAATTACAGTCCATTTTAGTTTGATAAAAACTCAATTTTGATAAAGGACAACTGCCAGAATGGCATGCTAATTAAAGGCATGATCTGTGGTGGAAATGTTAAAACAGGATGGCCGCTCCAAACTGTCAATCAACCAAGATTTCCCCTAACATGTCAAACATTTTAAAATAGTATTAGTAACAAACAAGAAAATAAATAAACAATAAATGCAGTCATCAATCATGCTTTTCAAAGGAATTCCCATACTAACCAACTTGTGTAGCATTGTCATTATTAGTACAGTTTCAAATGATTACCAAAAACAGAAAATGAAATAACAAAAGAAGCTCAGATCATTTAAATAATTTGAGAAATTTAGGCCAACTTCAGAAGACCATTTGCATTTATACCTCGCTAGGCACATTCATTCATATTATTCATAACATTCAAGTTTGTGCTCTATTTACAAATTTTAAAAAAAAGATAGTTTACCATTACTTAGTAGAACTAAGCCATTAAGAGAAGATCTGGGGAATACTTTACTTTTTTAATGTTTTTTTATCAGAAACTCAAACTGTTCGGTTATTTAACCTGTGCTTTACAAACCCCCTATAAAATAAACAAATTAATGAATTAATATGTAAATGGACCACTCACCACTTTCTGCTTCTGCTTTCCTGAAAAAGAAAGGAAAGACAGGGTGAATAAGTGCACACTGGACTGGGACTATTTCTGGACATCAGACATTAAAACGCCTGACAATATCAAAGGAGCTGAATAAATACTACAGAGACAAACATAGAGCAGATAAGACAAATTCCCTCTGTGAGTCGGATGACAGTTTCTCCTCTCCTAAATAGACTTGTATTGGTGGGACCAACCTGCAGAGTTGGGGTTTGGTTTGAATGTGCCTGACACCATTTCTCCCAGACTGGAGGAGGAATTCCCGCTAGACTTACTGCTACAATGATGAACAGTGAACAGAAAGAGAAAAGTGTTAATGTGAAATCCAGCATGATGTCATCAGTAAAACATTGACCCCTGGGAAACATGTTACCATAGACTTTACTCAGGCTACACATCATGTTACCAAATAGTTAGCTAAAGACAGAAAATGAAGTTCAGCTATTTCTGAGACGTAAAAAACATATCATAGAATCTGTAACTGTGTGATGTTTTTTAGTTTGCTTTGATATGTGGTTGCCTTGAGCTACACAATATCTAAAAAATAAATATATACAGGAAATTACTGACATGAAAATAGGATAATACTGAGCATAGATTAATCATACATGTCAACTGACTCAGCTTCATTGTGCTGTAACTGTACAAACAACCGATGTCATCTCCTAAAAATTTTTTGTTTCACTGTTTTTATTGAGGCTAAGGCTACAGACAAAATAACTTTTTGTAATAGAAAGCCAGAAACAGAAGAGCGAAATGACTCAAGGCAACAAGATGATGGCACTCAACAGCACTAATTGCCTTAGTGGCTGAAACACATCAAGCCATCTGATGGAAAATTCTGTGGTGGCAACGATCCAGGCACACCTCTGAGAGGTTGGACCACACAACACAGCTTGGTTTTCCTCCATATCTGCCGGCTCAACTGCCAGGCTTTTACTCATCCCTAAAGTGGCTCACACCTCAACACAACCCCCAAAACCCTCCAACTCTCTTAATCCCTTTTGATGCCATGTGTCTTTTCTACAATTTCTGCTACTGCTGCTGATTCCCCCACCTCCATCACTCTGACATCCCAGTTCTTATCCAGTCTTCCACCTCTACTCACCCGTGGAAGCGTCCTCTCTTCTGTTCCTGCTGGAGTCGGATGTTTTCCAGCTTCAGAGGGCTTGGGATGAAGCCGATGTCACAGCCCTCTTTCACCAGACGGCCGATCCACCAGTCATTGCTGTACTTCTGTAGATTGGAGAGTAAAAAAACAGACAGAAAACCTCACATAACTCTTCACACAGTTATGAATGAAGCTTTTTATAATCCCTCATTAAAAATGTGTGTTTGATTAGAATTCCAAGTCCAAAACAGCCTGGCTAACTAATGATTTGGAGCTGCTTCAGTATACACTGAACAAAATTAGAATGGCATAAATTTGGTATGATTGGAAAGCTGACACTCTTGTGGATTCAATGAGCACAATACTATTTAAAGTGCATGATGTTAGTCCCCATAGTAGACATTTCACTGCAATGAGACCATTTTTTGAAACTTGACCTCACTGTATAAAGTGACCTATTGTGACTTCTAGTATAACAGCATTATGAAACATCACAGCATTATGAAACTTTACATCCACAAACTGGAGACCTATTCAGAGGATGGTTTTCCTAGGTAAACTGACAAAAAACAGATTGGCTTATTGAGCATTTCCAGGACACAAGTGACACAAGTGTTTTCCACCCAGTCACAGAAAAATGAAATTCTTACTCAAATGGAAAAAGTACCAAATCTTTATCACAAATTGCATCAACATATTTGAGCATGGGGGATGACCATCATATACTTCCATGAGTTATGTTATAAGCGCTCTAAATTTTCAAAAATGGAAAAGGCACCTAACTAAAACACAATATTTACCTTTCTTTTTTCTTTTATGACTAGAAAAAATTGACAAACAGTGGTTAAACATTTGCAGTTTCTTGACAAGTGGGGAAACTCAACAAATGGGAAAATAATTTGTTATGATCAACAGCTGCAGAATAGCTACTAAACAGATTAATGCTGGTGAGATTGTTTTCTCATGATAGGTGTTTTTTGAGTTTAGTTGTAGCCACTTTCTCTCATTATCAGGTTTGTATGGCCAGTGGGGTAACGGATGATATTCTGTAAAGTTAGAGGCTGCTATGGTCACTGGTTAGTTTAATATACCTTGACCATTATTTCAGATGGAAGTTTAACTGTTTATAGTAAAAAGCCCGCCTGCTTGATTTATAAACCAAATGGAGTGGACTAAATTCAATCCTCCCTACAGTGCCACAATTTTAGCGTTATTGGGTAGTGCCTGAATTGTACCTCTTTGATGTGGAGGAAATCCTTGGCATCAAAGGAGATGGCAGTGCCAGCCACAGGAACATCCTCATCCAGAGCACCACAGTAGCTGACATTGGTCCTCACAGCAAATGCCACTGCTTTAGTCTATAAAACAGCAATGAGAAAAGAGTTATCACATCATTAAGATGGCAACATTAATATGTAATAAGAATGTGTAATATGAATAAAATCTACTTCACAATATGAAATTTATATCACAATATATATGCACATATATATTTATACATATATATATATATATATACAGAACATAACAGAACATAACAGAAGCAACATTGAATACACAGAGATACGTCTGGAGAGATTCCTCTCAGCAGAGCAAGTTATTACAGCACTGATGGGCTCATCAAGCACCAGCGTCACATGCAGCGAGCCTGCAGTGAGGGGTGGGTGCCTCCTGACAAAGATGGCTGCAAAACACATCCACAGCACACAGCAGGGGCAGCAGAAAATCTCACTCCAATGCCAAAAAGCCTTGATAATCTACAAAGATGGCTCCTTCACATGTACCTTACATATTTTTCTTATTTTTTAATTTTTTTCTCTTGTCATTTATTTAACTGGCTTTATTTTATTTAACTCATTATTTATCATAAATTGATTTACTGATAAATCTGGGTGAGATATCAATATATTTCAGGTCAAACAGTGTCTTTTCCTGGTGTTAAAGGCTGCATCACAGTACTTACAAGCACTGCTGCTTTTTGCTGACAGTACAATTACTTCTACAGTAGCTATGCCACAACTACAGTTTACAACTACAGCTAGAATTGCTAATATTACTATGACTTCATCAGGATAAAAAAAAACGTGTATTTCTGTTTGGATAATAAAGTGATTAAAACACCTGACAAAAACAAGGAATTTGATGTAAAAATCCTGTTTGTACAATTTGCAACAAAAGGACCTTTTACCTTTAGATATTTTTGACATTCAAGTATGAATTAATGATAAAATTGCTGAATTCTGTACACATACTGTGATGAATAACTGTGAATTGAACAGAGTCATTGTTATTGTTATTAGTAACAACTGTGCTTTTCCTACTCAGACAAGTCAAAATGTTGCCGTGAAACAGGTCTATAGACTAATACAACCAGCGTTACGGCACAAAAAGCCAGTATCAAACTATGAACGTTACAGAACTCAAAATATCTAACGGCAGTACTGCATTGTGGTCTACTAAGGTTAATGGAATCTCTGCATGCTCTCTTTCATCTTATGATCTTATGATCTTATTTAAAGTAGAGGCCAACACCACCAACATCCTGAATTTTGAAATGCAGTATGGAAACACTTCAGCACACTCAAGACAGGAAACGTCTGGACAAAATGGTAAGCACTTCATCAAAAATCATAGGCCAGGAGCTACCGTCCCTTGCTAATGTACATTAGACCATGGAAAAAGGGACACAAGAATCTAAGGACACCTCATACTCTGCTAACCATCTTTTTGAAGTTCTTTTAAAAGACTGAAAAGTATGAAAACCAGTACACCCAGGTTCTGCAACCGCACTTCCCAGAGGCCACATTACTTGCTTATGTTTAGCCCAGGATCATCAGGAATAAGAAATCCATCCTCACACAGTACAATAGGTGTGATAATGTGATGAGAACAGAACATAGCACAATTTCTCTATCTGTAACAGTGTAAATCTATATTTAGTCAATTTGACCACCTTTAGACAGCCATCAAGACCAGTAGTACAGTGCAGACAGTGAAATTGAATCATGTGTCTTTTGTGAGGTGACATTATACGAGTTTCATATGATACGCAGTACAGTATGTAGCTCTATTGAACTGTAAATAGCTCCCATAGAAACTGACCTTTGCCCTCTCGAGCTGGACAGTGGCCTGCTGCTCCCTCTCCTGCCGGCCACCATCCTTCTCCTCCTCCAGGGACACATCCGAGTCAGATGGTCGGCTTGTGTAGGAATCAGCTGAGCCCTGGAGAGCAACAGGATACAGAAGATGACACAAAAACACGTTACCATGAGGGATAAAAAGTACCAGTTCTGGTGAAACAACACAGAGTGACAGATTTCTTTATGTGATCCACATTGAATTTGACATCCAAGGGGGAAAATCCAATAATAAACTACAGTGTATGTGTAATTTGATTATTCAATGCTAAACTAATTTGAATGCAAAACTGTGCAAATAGATGCAGGACATAATAAGAGCCTGTTTCTTAAAACCACAGAGACTGAACAAATTAATGAGTGGAAGGTGACAGAAATCCAGGTGTATGTGTGTGTGTGTGTGTGTGTGTGTGTGTGTGTGTGTGTGGGTTGGGGGATGCTTTGTCACATGACTGGTTGTATTTGTTTCCATACAGGATCAAAGGCTGACAGATTAAAGATGATGAAGCGGATGGGAGGGAAGGTTCAGAAAGATGGTGTTTTTATTTTTAGAGATAAAATTAGGAACACCAAGGGCAGACACAATACTCAGTCACTGGGATGCCAACAGCAAACCCTGTCTCTTTGTTTCGTAACCATGGCAATTTGAGTAAATATGAATTTGAAGAGTTCTCTCTTTTGTCCGCAATCTCATAGAAAATCTCCAACAAACCTTGAATAAGGAAATGCACAGAAGCATTGACCTCTATGAGTTAGATGTCTGCTACACTCCTGGCAACAACTATCATCACAGGAAAAGAGCTTCAAATGGCAAGTTCTAATGTAAACATTTAATGTTCTTTTCATATTCTAGCCCTGTCTCCTCATCTCTTCCTGGGTTATGCACTATTGAAGTAGCTTTGTGCAGTCTTATTTTAAAGATCAAGTTATTTGCTTTCTTGACTTGATGAGAAGACTGATATGACTTGAGCCAGGCAATTTTGTTGGAGATATGTTAATTTGTTAGCTTTAGAGGTGCTGGGCAAATTATTAAAATTACATTTAAAAACTTTAGACAGAGCCTACTGTTTCCCCTGTTCTCCATTTTTATGCTAAGCTAACCACCTACTGGCTCTAGCTTTATATTTAGCACACAGATTTATTTTTTTTAAAAAAGTAATTCACGTAATGGTTTTTGGCTTCATTTGACATTTGTTCAAGTCAATTTTTGTTCATTTTTTTGTCCCATGTCGTGTGTGTATTTACTGTGACCCCAGAATTTTTTTAAATCACATCAATGGAAGCAAGATGGTTACTATATAGTTTTTTTTCCTTCAAATAATGCTTTTTGACCACTTGAAACAGCTGGTTATATGTGTGTTGAATGTATGTGTGTGTGTGTATTTCTCTATAACTCAGTGGGTTGCTTGACTGCCTGCACAAATCTGCCTTAGGCTGAGAGATCAGTCTCAAACTATCACTTTAAATGAAGTCATCTCCTTTCTAACTCTCCCAACCTCGTCCTTATTAGGTACAAGTCAGTAGTTGTTGGGTTAGAGGAGCAGAAAAAAACATCCACCCTCTTATTCGAGGCATATAGAGGGAGAATTGAAGAGACAGCAAGATTATGAGCAACTTGCTGAAGAAAATGTGCAAACATAAACAGAAGCAACAGTGGATGCACAGAGAGCAGAAAGACTTATTAGAGCACCAATGTGCTCATCAAGCTCCAGTATCACATGCAGTAAGATGGCAGTGAGGGTAGGGAGCCGCTGAGGAGGTGCTATTTCAGACCTCCTGAAGAAGACATCAGCAGTGATAATCACACCACATCCACATGCAGATCTCAATCCAAGGCCACCACCATCCTTAAAAGATGTACAAAAATGGCTCCTTGGTACTGACCTTTGTACAGAAATACTACAATACATCCTTTTCTTATTATATCTCACATCTTTTAATGCTATGGATTACAGGGCTATAATACTAATATCATTCTGTTGATAGTAGTATTAAGAAAAGAAGAAAAAGCAATCCAACATGCAATGGACATGCAAAGACAAACATTGAAATTAACAAGGGAGAAACTAAAAAAACTACAAATAGCCTTAATAGTAAGTGGCTTTGCCAACATCCTGCAAGCACAGCACCAAGGTGAATTCGTAAGGATAATGTTGCCTGCTCCTGAGCGTGAAATGAAAAGCACACACTTGAGATGGGCCCTGTGACTGGATCCCTGGCTAAAAGACTTGTACTAAAAATCCATCAATCATCAAAGAAGGCTAAATCTACAGTGTGTACTTTAACACTACCATTATCAAACAGTGCTGACTTGTAGTATGCTCACATTATCTACACATACAATGTTAGTGTAACTAGGACATCTTGGCTCTGAGGACTTCACCTTTGGCTGACTGATACTGTAACTGTTGTGGTCCCATGTGGGAGATCTGGCTTCAGGTCCAATTTTTAATGTGGAGTGGCTGCATGTATATGTGACAGTTAACACAACTGTCACAAATACATGCAGCACTGTTTCCTTAGAGCTCAGAAACAGACATGGTTGTCTTATCATTAGAGATCCCTCTGATTGATTTAGTGTAATGTTTGTTGCAAACTAACAGTCACAATAACATTCGTCATTTTTTATTATAGAGGGAATAGGGCTTTATAAGAATCTTTTAGCATTCATTAAGCACAAGCTGACCTTATTGGTGGCTCTGCAATAAATCGCACACTGACTGAATCCTAAATCAAACCAGAGGTTTAACCTTTTTTCTTTTTATTGGTTTATTTTTATTTCTTCCTTCTGACTGTTCTCATGCTAAACATGTGTTGTAGAGTGTGAACAAAGACTGAAAACATATATCAGAATGTGACTATATGCGCGCTGAAATGAATACACATCACAACTCTGTCTAGTCCAGTTAGCTATTGTGGTGGAGATGTTGCCACTAAGTAACACAAAATCTGTACTTCGCACTGCACTACAGCTGAGTAATCACTACATTAGCAGAAACACTGGACGCCTGCCCCATGAGCATGACAACTAGCTTGGTGCACATACTATCTGAGGTCCACGAGCTAATTACTGCTCATCATTGCTTTCTAGTGTAGGTACAGGGAATGCACTGTGTACAGCCTTCTGTCGTACTCACCAGGGTCAGAAGCCAGTTATCAGCAATTAAATGAGACAAAGTACTGAATGATGAGAGTGAGCATGGCCGCTGCAACTACAGCTGCCACCACTACCATCAATATCTTTTATGATTCATTGGCCCCGCAGTGTGTGTAACAAACCTGTCTACACTCATTTATAACCTTCTTTGTTTGCCAGTCTGTCTGTCTTTATCTGTCATTTAGTCCAAACCTGCCATTGTCTGTCAGTTCCTCCTGGATTCTATTTATAGCTACAAAAAGCACTATAGGAATACAGTTAACACTGTGTTCTTTGGTTAGTTCAGCCAGTTAGTCTACGATGAAACCTTTACCTATTGGCTTGAGCAGGCTACTACTGCTACATGCTGCAAGATGTAATGCTGTATACATTATAGTGCAATGAGCATGACATACACCATGACATAGCACATAAATGAGTTCATGAATAATAATGACTTCTTCACTTTGATGTCATACAATCAAAGCGGTTCTTCCTGCACTCAGTATTCACCTTCAAAAGACTGAAAATAAATGAACAAATATAACAATGCATAGCACACATTTCTATATATAAAATAAAGTAAAATGTCCTCTTTCTGTCTAACCTCAACAGAATAGACAAATCCTGTTTAATCTCGACAACCTGTCAAGATCACACACTACTTTTCAATATATATGTATATATGCATATGTATATATATTTTTATTACGTATATGTACAGTATATATGTTTTTATATGTCATACCACAGATCATCACCTTTAGGTACAAAGTGAAAACAGCAATTAAAAGACTAATGCCTTGTGACTTGAAACTATTTTTTTTATTTAAATCATCAATGTAATTGTTTAACCACACCTGTCACCATTTTCTTAATATTCTGATGTGACAAAGATGTGACTGGAATCAAAATGTTTTCTTTTTAAATACAAAGTCTGTGGCTCCTAAGTCTCTCTCTTCAGCCACACTTTCTAATCCCCCTCTGCAGAGCTCTCTGTCCTGGTCTCTAACTATACTACACTGAACAAATGCAGCACTTTTGTTTTTGCCCCCATTCATCATGAGCTGAACTCAAAGATCTAAGACTTTCTCTATGTACATAAAAGACCTATTTTTCTCAAATATTGTTCACAAATCTGTCAAAATCAGTGTTAGTGAGCACTTCTCCTTTGCCAAGATAATGCATCCACCTCATAAGTGTGGCATATCAAGATGCTGATCAGACAGCATGGGTATTGCACAGGTGTGCCTTAGGCTGGCCACAACAAAAGGCCACAGGAAAATGTGCATTTTCATCGGAAACCAGTCAGTATCTGGTATGACCACTGCTTTCAGGACTCACAGTCCTAGAACCGCATTTCTAGGACCCTGGTTTCTTGCGACAGCGCCACATAGTGAAATGGTGGGAAAACAGATTTTCAAATAATCAATTTACTTGTTTTTTAACCATGCTATGAACTTTAAGTAATTCCTTTCCCTAAAGTGTCTAACTCCCTAGATCTGCCATCTTCAAGCTGTTTACCAGATACCTTCAGAATTTCCGTTGTTCATTGTGAACAATGAACAATGAACACTTGCTTGCTGGGTTTTTAGATTTCCATTACCTGGACCTCTATCTGCCTGCCTGCTTGCCTGCCTACACCTACATGTAAGATAATTTTTGCAATTAATCAATGAACTGCATCTGCCTGTTTCATTTGCGTTTGAGTCCAATCCCCATTGCCTCAGCAAACCGACCCTGTGCAGACATTACTCTTGTCATCAGTGTTGTTTCTAGATCTTAACAACAAGCTGGGCTTTTTCTACCGGAAAGATTGCATTTGACAAAGTTTGTCATTTTGCACTTTCATGACACACTTACTATATTCCACAGTCTACTAATACAATACTATCACAATATAATTGTCATGTTGACAGTAGGGCAGGTGATGTACACATCTCCTGAACAGTGCAGTCCACTGGATATCATGTTACTGTGTGTTCCAGATATACTTTTCTGTGTAAACACTCATACTGGTCTCACACAGCAATCTAATATTCCAGCTCTTTTTCTATCAGCATTTACCTCCATAAAGGCTCTGTTTAACACCATGAAATAAAACCAGTACGGAACATAACAGCTGACAACCTAAATAATAGCTTAAATGCACTGTGATAAAACTGTCACAGCAAAAAGCAGATGTAGACATTACCTTCTTCAAAAAAGAGATAAAAACAGGATTTGGAATTATTTGCGAGTAGGGCTCAAGCCAGAGAAGGATCATATTCAGTTTATAGAGACTGACTACCAGTATTCTTCTTAGTTACACATACAGTGCATTTTTAAGAAAACTGAAATTTGGCTCACTGCTATCCACTGCAAATACCACCAAAAAGCGGCCAGAATTGGATGCAGTCAGAGTCCTTTTTTCCAAAACTGAACATTAGGTCACACTTCCAATATCTGGATTAGCATAAATCCCAGTATAAACAATGGCCAACTATGTTTGACACACGGTCTGGTTTATTGATTCAAAAAGCCAGTGGGAAGAGATCAAATATGTATCCCAGAGAGAAACCAGCAGCTCTGCCTATTTTGCTATCAACAGGTAGACACCTAAATGTATGTATGTTATAAAATCTAACTTTAATTGTGATGATCAAATTCAGCATTTTACAGAATCGCAATCGTACATCCCTGTGCACTGCAAAAACTGAGCTCTCAAAAACAAGAAAAAAAGCATTAACATGGGGGAAATATTACTTAAAATAAGCAAAATTATCTGCCAACAGAACAAGAATATTTCACTTGCTTTTTAAGGCCAAAAAAACTTGAAACAACTGAAATTTTCAAACATAAAAGCCGCCTGGCAGAAGAAATATCTTGTCAGACAGAAAACAAGTATATTTTGCCTTCAATTAAGATAATTAATCTGTGTGTCTCTTTGTCCAAGTGGCTGCAGTGGATGCAGCAAGTCACCACTCGACTGTTGAAGCGTGAAGCTCAAGGAGGCATTCCATCTTGGACTACACTTGTGTGCTTGAATCTGGACTGTCAAGCCACATTAGTGAAGCCTGTAGCCATGAGACCGACAGCAGTAAGTGTGAAGTTGATCGCTGTTTCCCAGTTGTTAGTCTCAATTTTTTTGTTTCAACTGTTACTATGACCATGTCTCAGCTCTTCAGGAGGAAAGAAAAATATTAATATCAATATTTAATTCTCATAATATTGTTGGATCAACATGCTAGTCTAGTTATGTTTTAAAAAAAATTTTCTTTATGACAACTTTCTTTATTTTTATGCTTTTTGAGAATCTTGCAACAGTAATATTTAACTTTAAAATAACTATAGTTAATTCTTTAAAAAAACTGACTGATTTGTGTCAAGTAACAAATGTCAGCTTGTCTGACGCTTGCGATGTCTGATATGTCTGTGTAAGAGGAAGATCATTCACAAACCCAAGTAAATCATCTGTATCTACTGCTCATTTAAATGTGGAGTTACACCAGTACATCTCCAGTTCATCCGGTTGGGTGGATTTGCTTTCCATTTTGATGGATAGCCAGCTGGTGGACGTTTGGAGTCCTGCAGACTCAGCCAAGTAGGGTGAAAAACTGGGCCCTAGCACAAATGTTTACCTAACAGATGATGGCACAGTCTGTTGCCCCCATGGATGCTGCTACACACTCTGTTCAACACAACCCATTAACAGCATCCATTCACACAGGGCAGGGAGGTACAGTACGGACAGATATGCTGTGTTAGAAACAGAGAAATGTCAGATTTTGCAAGCAAGCGATTAAGTCTTTAAATAGCCAATAGAACTGTGTTCATAAACATTGCTCACATAAATATTAATTAATGAAGCAAATTTTAAAGAAAATCAAAAACAGATCTTTGCACAAGAGTGAAAAGTGATGAAGATGATGATGACAGGAACTCATGATTAAAGGATTACAGCAAATAACTAATTCATCAAACAGTTAGTTTAACAAGTTTTATAATCTATTTCCATAAAACTTCATTAAATAGCTCAGGCTTTAATTTGCAGAAATCCCTGAACTCACCCTGCCTATATTTGGGACAGGTGTCTATATGGGACAGGCCTTTAATTCCTTTACCATGCTGGTAAATTTGAATGAATAATACTTTGGTGCTCATTGCTTCTGTAAAAAGAATGACTAAATTGTGGAGAATGTAACTGATAAAGTTTGTAAAGTTGTAAAGTTTAAACATTTATATTGGTTTGCACAATCTTAGAAGTAGCTCAAGCAGGTGACCTGTTGGATTTCAAGACCTTTTATATATCCAAAGAACTTCTATAAAAACCAGAGAAGACTTCTAATTGAGAGACCTGTGTTTATTTGTCAAAACATGTGGGACAAAAGGGACAGAAGCCTAATTAAAATTTTAAACATTTATTGAGCAAAAATGCCAGAAATTTTCTGATTCCAGGTTCTCAAATATGAGGATTTGCTGTTTTCCTCTGTTTTGTTTCATTCCATTATAAATTGAATATCTTGAGTTTTGGACTGTTGGTCAGACAAAATAAGACATCTGAAGATATGAATTTGTGATTTGTGAATGTGAATTTGTGATTAATTGATTCAAAAAATAATTTGTCAGAGAAGACATCAGTCACTTGTTGAGGCTCTAGATTGCAGAAATAGATTTGGAAATGTTATGAATGTTATTAATCTTTACAAAAACAAAAGAAAACAAAAGAAAAACACTTACACAAACACAATGAACAATCTATCTATTGTATTGTAGAAATCTGATAAATGATAAAATAAAATGATAATGATAAAATAAAAATAAGAAAATAAAAAAGGAGGGTCATTTCAAAACATGTGAAAGCAGCTGTAAAAACTGCACACAGTGCAGGTACACATGCACGCAGACAATGGGGTAAAGCTCATGGGAGCAGGAAACATGCTTACAAAGGACTGCTTGACATTAGGAATGAGCCATGATATATTGCCTTAAATTCTGCCCTGTTCATCAATTTCTTCTCGAGCAACAGCACCTTCTTTTTCCACAACCAACTCATCCACTTTCAGAGCAGAACAGCTGTTTTGCATGACCGCATTCTATGTTGCAATCAGTTGTTTCTACGCCACAATGAAAGAGACAGTGGTGTAGTATGTTCATGGTAAACTCAATATTATTGTTATAGATAGATTTATTTACAATCTTAAAATGCACATTGCTTCACTTGAAGACAGTTATCAAATACACTTATAATCTGTCAAGGAATAAATTACACAGTAAAGCCCATGGGCTTATGTCCATTGTGACCCTTAGGACTTGGTAAATAGTAGTCTTACTGTGTAGATGTGCCCTGTATGCCCGCTAATATTGAGTAAATTATATGCTTGACAGATGGCAGTGACATACAGTTAGTTTATTATTGTGGAGTTTGCCTTTCAACCTTCTACATCAAATGCAGGGAAAGAAAGTATCTAATCTGTTTGTACCCAAATAGCAACATCCAATGTAAAAAAAAAAAATTACACAGGACAAGAAGACTTGTTCTTGTCCTGAATGTGGAAACATTGTTGAAAGCCTATTACATGACTTCAGTAAAACAAATCCTACAATTGCATATCTATAATTTCATGAAAATAAATGGCAAAATGTGCAACAGAGGATTTGTACTGCAGTAAGTCTTTGAAATCAACCTGCCAGGCTGGACGGAAAGGATTAATGCCTTTGTCCAGGGCTTCCAGGCGTCTCTGCTAATGATCCATTCAGAGCCATGGGAGTCATTCCTTGATACAAATAACTGTTATTTACTGCCTCATTACAAATTAAATCTATAACTGGAGGCCTGGTGAGAAAGGAAAATAAAAGTCCCACACCAACGGCCACTACAGACCGAGCACCTGCTTTACATTTCACTATTTGAAAAAATGAATGGAAACAGAAGATACATTTTTTTGCTACTAATGATTATTTTCATCAGAAAGTTTTCCATTATTTTTTTCCATTGGTCGATTTGTTTATAAATCATTAAAATTAGCAAATAATCCTGATCACTAGTATCCAGATCCCAAGACAACATCTTCTATGACTAACAGTTAAATGCTCAAAGATATTCAATTTACAAACTAATTTTAGCAATAATAATTTCAGCACAAATTTCAAAAAGACCAAACCGCTGGCTTGAGTGAAATTTAGTAGAAAGTTAGACAATTGGCCAAAAAAGAAATTATTAGGTTTTGTTGCTATTAACCATTGCCATTTTGAGTGCACAACTCCTGAACTGTGGGCCATAGAAGCAAAATACTGCTTTTTCTTGGCTACTTGCTCCAATATATATCTTTCAGTTGAGGCAATGCTAGTTAATATCTAGGATTGTTAAAGTATTATAAAATATAATTAGTAGTATTAAATATTTTTCAAAACCACATTTTTCAACACACTCCTGTGCATTTGAATTAAATTTTACCAAATTTAGTAAAAGTATTTGAATGAGTCAGAAACAAGTATACCATTTTCCCCCATATTTTTCTAGGTGTGGCCTGTTTGACATTACCTGCCATTAACTCTTAGACAACTTGTGTATGTTTAACCAAATTGTCATGACAGGTGCAGAAGGTATTCAGAGCATGAGACAATTTGAAGCATTCCCAAAAATGACACAGACACACGCAACAACTCTGCCAACCAACCTCTTTTCTTTCCGTCTCCTGTCTCTACCCACACAAACATACACACACTGTCTTGTGTCACTATCTTTGTTGGGATGCCAATGACATAATGCATTACCCTTACCCTAACCATAACCTTGACCTAATTCTAACCGTAAAACCAAGTTTTCACCAAGTTTTGGTTTCCACAAATCTATCGGAACCCACCTGTATTGTGGTATCCTGTTTTTTGGATCTCATGAATATAGTAAAACAAGCCCACACACACCGACAATGAGTTGTTGGTGAAGTTATTATCTATCTCTGGCAAGTGCATAGTCTGGAGTCCATCGTGCCACACTCAAGCCTTATCTGTGCAGACGCCAATGCTTGTTCTGTTCTCTCATCTCCATCCTTCTTCCTGCCTTGACCCCCACGCCTATCAGACTCAAGCTAAAAGGCTAAAAGCATTCTCTTCATTATTATCCACCACCAACAAGGTTGGAGAAGAAACATACTTGTACGCTGGGTTTAAAACAACTGAGCCCAAATAAGGGACTGGGGTTTACCTACAGTAATTTATTCATAATGTTTAAAGGGCTCTAGCTGGTGTACACAATTTTGTCTGCAGACTGAAAGAACTTTTAATAATCCTTGCAATAGTACAATTAATAATCGGCCAAAACAGCTTTTCTATAAGTGAGTCATACATTCCTCTATATGTGTAAAACTGTGGTAAGTGGGTTACTTCAGTCCTCTTAGAGTGGAAGGTGCTCTACAATGCAATGATTAAAATAAAAATGTTCAGCAATAACATTGGCTTACACAGAACACATCAACTTGGTGGACAATAACATCAAGTTCACACAAATCGATGTCAGCCACAACAGCTTGGCCTTCTTGGACTGTGCTATACACATTGTAGAGGACAGGAACCTCCACATTGGAGTATACAGAAAACCCACACACACAGACCAATACTTACCCTTTGACTCTCACCATCCACTGGACCACAAGCTAGGAGTTATCAGGACCCTTGCACCAGTGAGCTGATAACATACCAACAAGTGTACAACCCCACGATAAGGAACACAAACACCTGAAGGATGCACTTTAAGCTTATCAAGGTTATCATATCTGGACCTTTGTAAAAACAGCTCCAAGATCAAAGAACACCAACTCTACAGGTGATGAGGAAAAAAAGAAAAAATGCACTAACATGGTGATTCCATACTTGTCTGGTCCACCCAAAAGATGGCACACCCAAACACAAAAAAAGCAATCTAGTGTAAACTCTCCAATGCAGCGAGGAGTGCACATGTACATATACTTTGGGGAAACTAAACAACCACTACACAAACACATGGCTCAACACAGAAGGGCCAACTCCTCAGGTCAAGACTCAGCAGTGGACATTTGAAGGACACTCTATCGAGGACAACAATGTTCATATTCTGGACAGGGAGCACATATGATTTGAAAGAGGAGTGAAATAAGCCATTCACACCAGAGCAGAGAAACCATCTCTCAACCTAGGAGGAGTTCTGTGACACCACTTATCCCCCACTTACAATGCTGTCCTTTCATCCCTTCCCAGGAGACTGAACAAAAAATCACACTTCCTTATGTGACAATGCCAACGATGGTCATTCAGACTTAGCCTCAGGTGAATCCAATGACCATAATGACTATCGTCACAGACTATCGTATCGTTAACAGCCAAGAGCACTAACAAACAAGTGGTATCCATCACCTTGATAACGACACCACAGAGGTTAAATAGCTGGGATTCCTAGTCAATTAGATCTGAAGAAGCTTCTTGGATGAGAGGCAAAACATCTTCAAGTATCTTTAACCAAGTCCAATTGCCCTTGTTTTTAACCTTCCTTGAATAACTATGGCCTGGATGACAGATAATTTTCACAGAAAAATGTGCCTGAGCAGCTGATAACACATTCAAGAGAAATCAGCTGGAAATGAGACACACAAGAGAGCCTTGAGGTCATTGCAGTTGAAAATGCAACTAATGCATTTGTTTCCCTGTCGGTTGCTTTAGAAGTCCCTGGACAAAGTCTCACTTCCGAAAAATCTAGACACCCACAAGCTAATGACAAGTGCTGATAGTAAACCACAAGGAGAGTAAGAGCCTTAAACGTGTCTTCTGTAGTGCTGCCAATCCCGCCCTAAACATAGTACATGTTTAGGGCGGGATAGAATACAGCAGCGATGACTGTTTATGAAGTCTGAATTCAATGGAAGCCACAACATGAGGACGAAAGAAGACCCACACACCTGCTGTGTCGACAGAAACGTGAGTGGAGTCTTTGTTTGATTGAAATTGGAAAAAGCCAGTCCAAAAGATTAAATGGAACCTGTATTTAAATTAGTAGAAATCAATGGTTCCAGTTACACCGAATCATAATAGGCTGGATGAGACAGTCTCTGTGAGATATTAGGATTTTTACAGAGAAGTCATTTCCTGAACAGTTTGAGGTGGAAGCAAATAGTCTCCAGCCTCATCAGTTATTCAGACCCATAATAATGGGACCATAGCACATGATAACAACAGCTGAAACAACAGGAAACAGATGGTATTTCTAGATTGTGCTGTACTATCAAGGACATACAGAGTAACACATTTTGAGGAGGTAGTTTTGGGGCACCAGGTATGTGGATGTGTATGTGGTGAACTTTAAGGAGTTTTAAGGAGCTATATAGCGAGTTTCAGCTCATTATTTAGCTTTCCAGCCCGCACTTCACAGTTTTGGTCCACTCTCACCGCTCTTACAGTGTCATTTTTGGGCTGCGGCAGGCTGCTATTTTCAGGGGCACAGCTCTAAAAAACATTTGCAAACTACCTGCTGAGCACCAAACAGTACACAGACACAGTTAGCTAGTTATTATTATAATATTATAACTAATTATTGAACATAGTGGGGCATTTAGCAGCTAAAGAGACAGATATTTTCCCCAGGAGTTGGTAGAGACCAAAAACTAAACTAGAATGAATATTTGGCTTGAATTCGCCAGGTGGACAGAAACACGGCTCCAAAAAGATAATATTTTTAAAGATAATTGCTGAATGTGTAAAAAGAAACTCTTTGCCCCCAAGTTCACCATATCAACTTAAAAGTGATGATATGTCATAACTTGTTTACACTGCTGTGGCTAAAAAAGTACAAAGATTAAACAGTTGGGCATGGCATAAACCTAAAGCACTGTTCAACTATCAAGAAAATCATCTTTTAAATATTATGATAGATATCATTAAAAACAAATATTTTAAATGGAAATTCGGAGTGGTAAAAAAATTCAGACAGCAAACCAGCGACTCCTCCCACTGCAGAACTTCTGTCTGTCCAAAAGTATGTGGACACTGCTGTCTATCAGTCTACCCATTCTGAGGCTTTCGTCTTTTAACATGAAAAGGCCCACATGCACAACGCCAGGTCAATAAAGAAATGTTTTCCCATTTTGGTGTAGAAGAACTTTAACTGGCATGTACAGCGCCATTGCCTCAACCCCATACTACACCTTCTGGGAATAATTGGAGCTCCATACAGGTGAAATGTATTTCTGTCCACAGACTTCTGTAGTGTTCTTTTTAGTTCCTTAGATAAGATAAACCAACATATAAAAACTAGACTGGAGAGATAAACATTGGCTAATTCTTCAAGACACAATCAAAAATGCTTTTTTTGTCAAAGACAAAATCGTGGTAATACTGTGGATAGGACAGAATGTGTGAAAAACTCTTCCTCATTTAATCTTAAAAAGGCAGCCACGATGTCAGGTGGAGTTACAGAAACGTCTTGACAGATCCTGGCTCAGTGGGATTCCCTCTGCCCCTCTACCCAGCAGCAGCTCCTATATTTATTGCCTTTGTAAGCATTTTTATGCTGCTCCGACACATTTGTATCCATGGATGCCCACTTTGCCGTCAACAATAATGTTGGCCTCTCTGTGTCAAAGGCAGTAGGTAGGTCTATCTCACCTCTGTGTGGTAAATAAGAAGTTATACCTAATAACAAGGGAATGTGACGTTTATCATGCATGCGTTCACGGCTTGTGTGAAAGACGTCACATTTGGATGCTACAGCACATCAGTATGATACAGATGGCCATTGTTTGATCATTATGATCATAGCTGTCGGTCTTTCCAGTATTCCTGATGTATGGTGGGGGTGTGATGAAGGAAGAGACAGACAGACAAGTGGGAAAGATACAAATGAAGCCACAAAGGAAGACAAGATCACATACAGTAGACATGCTCAGATATGAATACCCACACTGCTCATAAACAGAGATTTACAGCATCCATATGGAGAGATGGTAAAGAAACACTGTTGAGTCCACACGGTAGGAGAACAGTGATCTGGATGGCACTATCAGTGAGAAAACTGTACAGTAGGTTGATTGAGGGGAGACACGCTCTTTCAAATACACACATGCCAATACACACACCTCCGCACACCCTTCCCCCAACCTCTCCCAACTCCCCCAAGAAGAGTGTGCGCTCAGCCCGCTCAAGTCTCAGCGCATTCTGTGGGTGTTTATGAAGGGATCAACCCGCCACGACACAACAAAGAAGCATGGTTTACAAGTGTCAGACGCCACTCCACTCACCGCCTCCGAGTCTTCAAATCCATGTAGGTACAAGTTATCGTACATGGAGGAGTGAGATTCCAAAAAGCAGCTCTTCGGTGCAAAATAAGTCAGAAGCGATAAAGGATCAACCTGTTCCAGAGAGGATGGATGATGAGGACAGGGGAGTGACAGAGCCCACCAGCAGCCTCCTTCTCCACATGAAGGTAGATCACAGAGCACCCAGACCACGCCAGAGCAGCAGATAGAAAAAAGCCCTGTGTTTTCCTGATGCAGAATTGGATGTTATTGCCCCCGAGCTGAGCAACTGTTGGTTCCCATTATAAGGCAGCCTGGTTGTCCCCAGAGGCAGAGCCGACCTGGCATTTCATCTGCCTTCCAAGCTCAGATCACACAAGCCAATCCCTTCCTCCAGTACTGGTTGATGACAGAGGTGGGATGTAGCCTGCTGATTGGCTGGTGGAGGCTCCAGTCAATATACTGAATACAATACTGAAAAAGGAAGAGGCAGAGACGGAGGTCTGCAGCCAGAGAGCGATGTTAACCATCAAACTGTTTGTAATCTGCGCAGGGATGTGTGTGTTTGAGGTAATCTCTCATCCTGAACACCCATTTGCAAAGATTGATATATAATTTACACACACAGTGTCGCAGCTGTTTGATGATACTGACCTGACCTGATGCTACTGAGCCGCTGTTAAAACAAGTGTTCATCATGTCTTTACAGCTTTGTGAATGCTCTGGGGCCATAAAATCAATCTATAAATGTCTGTTACAGGGAAAATGATCAAATCAGTCAAAAGGAGAAATAGAGTTTAAGTCAGAGGTTTGACGTAAGGCTACTATGGTAAGACATTTAATCAAACTTAATAGAAAACTTATTCAAACCAAATGCTGTAATAGCTGTCTAGATATAAATTTCAAATTAGTATCATACTAATATGTATTATTTTCCTGCATGTTCATACACTATTTCTACAACTTAAGCTAGGCAAGGGAATTACTTAAATAATTAATTAATAAACAATTACATCAACTGCGGATCTATTTTGTTTTATTATTCAATCCATGTGAAACTGCAAGAGATTTCGATTCAGCTGCTTCCTTGACAAAGTAGAGCAGCAGCGCCCTCTCCTGACAGACCTTGTTACAGCAGATGTACCTACTCCTATCCGATGATGCATCTTCATCAAAACCTGCTAAGCTTTCTTTTTTTCTTCCTCTTAACAAGCACCTCTCAAAACACCTAATGGCTTCATAATCATATATCGGATATTCTTGTGGAGGAACAGCTGTGACACATCAAAGAGCTCCTAAGTGCTCCTTTTTCATCAGAGACTGACCTGTGTCTGTGGTCCTCGGCAGCTCTCAGGCCTCTCTGGCCTATGAAAGTCAGCCACAGTAGATCAAGGAGAAGCCTTTAACAATAAGTGCTTTAGTAAGGTAAAGGTAGTTTTTTGAGAGCACTACTTAAAGAAGGAAGGAGAGAAAGAGAGAGAGAGAGAGAGAGAGAGAGAGAGAGAGCATATGAGGAGGTAGGTCTTCAATTGATTTTTGAAGACTGAGAGGGTCTATACTGACAGGTTGGCAGGATAATTCAATTCATATACCTTTAATAACCACATTGCTATCCTGTTTGAATTTGTTAGTACAGCATGTAACACCATCGACCACAAGTTCATCAAAAGTAAGTAAATCAGGCCAAACTAAACAAAGAACAGAACACTCAGCATTTAGTTTGACGCATAGCTAAGATATTCAGCTCTATTGTCATTCGAGAACACAGAGGTTCAGCTTGGACCTCAGCAAACCGGACCAAAAAAATGTGTTTGACTTTTTATTCATCATTTTGTAGGGACAAACGTGTCGACAGGTTTAAACACTGATTTTGTGATTAAGACTTGGTTTTAGGGTTAGGTTTGGAATCATGATTAGGTTTAATGTTAGGGTTAGGGTTAGACATGTCATGGTTATCATTAAGGTTAGGACGAGCCACAAGGCCACGAATATAAGTCCTCGTGAGTACAGTACTATAAGTAGTGCTGAAACAATAAATTGATTCAATGAACAATCAATTTGTCAAATAAAAAGAAAATGAATTGACAACAATTTTAATAATTGATTTGTTGGTTTTGCTGTTTGTCAGATAAAACAAGCATTTTTCACTATTTTTTTTATATTTTCTCGTTTAAAATCCACTTACCAAACAAAATCCTGTAAATGATAATGAAAATAATCATTAGTTGAAACCCAAGTTTGTATGCATGATTGTGCATGGTGCCAGTGTGAGCAGTGGCCAGGCCCCATCAATAATTCACAAAATAAAGGCTGCTGAGTTGAGACATGTGACCTACATAAGAGGGATTAGGAGTGCAAAGAAGCCCCTTCCTTATCACTTTTTAGGCTGCAAGTTGAAAAATTAGGTTAAAGAGATGTTTCTGTTCAATACATTTTGATTCAGAAATTAAATTTAATTAATTAATTTAAAGAGAAAGCTCTGTCTTCAGAAGCTATGCCATCCCAAAATGAGACTTTATTCAAATCTGCAGGCTTTATATTGATACATGGGCCGAGACTTCAATTCAGACTTTTTAAAAGAGGAGCTGATGAGGTCTAAGGTTCACAGCTGCATTCCTGCTACAACTAAAAAGTAAATTCCTGGTCTCAGCTGACAAGACTGTTATTAAAACATTTAACAGCTGGTTCATTAAAGTACAACATTCAATTTGCAGTTTGCATTGCAACCAAATTTCTCACACATGCTGTGTATACATTTGTAGTTCTAACAAAACATGTTAGATGTTTTCCCTACCTATGAAAATATACTGCATTTCAATAGCTCTGTGCCCGTACTCTGCAGAATGACATTAAAGTTGAAACCAGTCCAATTTTAAAAAATGTATTTTCAAACTTGCATCAGTAAACCTTGTTGGGGAAACCAAAGGTACCAGTATGTCTAAAAAAAGCACTTCCAGCGTCTCTTTCCCTCCAGTTTTTTTTTTACTTCTACATGTTGGGACCGTTTCTAACAATAATTATAACTCTGTTGAACTAGTTGCCCTACCAGGCTAAGCTACATCTAAATCATACAATGTCTCTGTGTAATACTGTTCCTGTTCCTAATGCCTTCCATTTTACATGACTGTAAAAATCAATTCATTGGAAGGAAAAGTGATCCTGATCAGGAATAATGTTCCTTGTTGGTTAGCTTGAAGATTTGTGTCTCTTTCTGGTCCAACAACAGGACAAAAAAATCACTGTTTTCTTTACCTGTGCTGTCAGTTACTGAAATTGTTGTCTTTTCTTTTCATGTTGCTAACAGAGATTGACTTCAATAAGAACTGGCCTAGCTTCCGCACCTGACTGTTCTTCTGCTTTGTTACAGATTGATTTCTTTTCATTACACTTCACTTCATGGAATTTTGAGTTGAGTCAACATTGTTTACATGCACATGCTGTCTTTCTTTTTTCTTCTTTTAGTGGCTCATTGCTCATTACCTCAACCAACTGTTACCACCCTCTCCAGTCTGGTAGAAATGTTGGTGAAATAAGGACTGTCATTATAATATTTTTAAGACTCCACAAGACATGCTGGTGATTTACTTTTTTTTAACAAGCATATGCCAAAACAAGTGACTCTGATGTAAGCAGCATTATACATAGTAGTGGCAAATAAGTGCCAAATCATGCCTGGACAACACTGGGATGTCTGCTTTGAGAATTTCTGCTTTTTCACAATGTAAACATGACACACAAAGAGGTTACTGGATTGTTAATGTTCAGGCCACGGCAGCAAAAGTATTTTTTTTAGTCTGGTGCTGACCTTATTTCACATTGCTTACTGATGTACTACCGCCCACTGTACATGGGATTAACTGCATCATGCAGACAGGTAGAGTTCATTTATGGGAACATGCACGACCAACGCCGTGACACAGGATATGTGAGCTGGCCATGATGCGCATACAAAAGTACTGCATATTAGCTCTTTAAGTAAACAAACACAAATGTCAAAGAATATGGGAACAGAGCAGAGGTCCTCTGTGCCACTTCAATGCTGCAGCTCCGGATTATTCCTGAGAGCAAACATCTGCAGAGCTTTGGCATCCTCTTATAACGGAGCTCAGAGGTTGGGCCGGATATTGTTCAGGCACCCACTCACCGACCATGCAGAGAAAACATCTGTCCATGCAGGCAGTGCATGTAGACGTTCAGCACACCATCTGGGAGAATCAGCTTTCTAGCAGCAGCTCCCTGTAACAGATCTGCCCAGCATATCATGTGGTGACTCATACTAATCAACAGTATCTCCTTGAATACATTTTGTCCCTTTCCTGTGAAATCAACTGATTTAAAGGAATTTTCTGTTTGAACATTTCTCCCTTTTTAATTGTTTTCGCTTTCTGATTTCCTTTTCCCTTAAATGGATTAATCTGTTTGAGGACATGCCACAGAGAGTTCGCCAGGCTCATCCTCACTTAACCCTAACACTCTGTCTGCAGTGAATTAACACTACAGAAAACTCCACTTAAAGCTCATAACAACCTATCAGCTTATTTCTTTGAGTGGTGGGCTCCTACATGTCTGCCAAAGTAAACAGAGATTTTCTGTATTTGTGCTTTTGCCTCTGCTCTTCTCACTGGTTTGAGGTGGGTGAAGTGTGCTTGGCAATTTTTGAATCACGATCTAATGACAGTTATGTGGTTGTTTGCTTATAATGCCAACACAGTCAATCAAATCTGATCAAGCCACACCCACACACTCCTGATGAATCACATTAGATGAGCTTTTGAGTGTTAGACTCTTAATAAAAAAACATCATCGGTTGTATTTTAAACTCTAACTTTAAATATTTATTCAGTTAGTCATGAATATCAAATATTAAATGTAACAGAGAAATACTGGAGATCTGAAAGTTGACAGGGGATTTAACGCACTTGAAATGCAACACATTACCTAATTTTGCTCTCAAAATCAATTCCCTATTCAAAAATAAACAAACAAATGAATATAATTAACCCTTATGTCAAGGCTTTTGTCATGTGCCATAAAAACAAGATTTCAAAGCACTGAACAGGTAAAAGCATGAAGAATTGAGATTCCAACAGGACTTCTGAAGTCTGAAGGACTAAGATGTTGAAATGTTCTGGAGAAGAGGAGAAGGTAAATTAATCGGATGTAACTTCATTTTCTTAAAGGCTGCATTCTTTTTAGCTTTCTCTTCTTTTATCTGAGCATTTACTGTAAAAAGAAATCGTACTTTCTGGTGAAAAGGAGAAGGAGGTGCCGTTTCCTGCGAATCAACCTTCCGGGCTTGACCCCTGTTTTTGAAGGGCGGCTGTTACTATGGATACACGAGGGAATCAAAGAGAGCCCACTGCTCCTCTTCTCACCTGATGACGATCACACCGGTGATGACACAAATCACAGCGGGGGTGTTAAAGAGCGTTTAATGAGCAATAGATTTCATGTGTACATTTCTCTGTCCTTCTGTCTTATTTAATTATTCTGTTTCTTCTCCTTTTTATCTGTTCTTTGATTCTTTCTTTTCACTTTTGTTACGTTTTTTAGCTTGTTTTTCCTCCTTCCTGTGAGCCACATGATTGCTCCATGCCATCTTCATGCAGTGGGCATTCAGTGATTATGGGAGATATCAACAGGTTTAACATACAGTGTATACACTGGCATGTCAGTAATCAAAATACTCATCTGGTGTTATGCTCTATAGTTAAACTGTCTATATTGAACCAGTTTAGTTGCAATATAAAGAAAATCTTCCCTGTACAAACTGCCCAACATGTTATGGAAAATGCAGCGGCCACAGACCTGAGTACTTGCACATATGGCTTTTATATTTGACAAGTTGTCAGTTTGTCTCTGTGAAAAAAAAGACTCCGACCTCATTTCTTTTGATTTGATGTTGCTGCATCTCCTAGGCGTTAACACAGGCCAGCACATGATTGAGAAGTTCGCAGTCAGGTATGGAGAAATGACAGTGAAAGAGGCAGGGGAAAAATTGGAGGGGGATTTGGGACAAAGGTGGTCAATGACAAACTGTCCTTGTGTTACTGAATGGCCTCTGCAGTCTCAGTTCCCTTGGTAACTTGTTAGCGGGATGTCAAAGTCTAGGGCGAGTCCCTTCTGTATTATGAATTACAGAACAGACTTAATACAGGAAACCCATTTGAATTTGTTTTACAGTGGCACATATAAAGGAGGCGGCAGTGACTGCATTCAAACAGCTCTGTCTAACCCTTCCTGATGAATTATACATGGCTGATAGACGCCTCATGCGCAGCTGAGCAGGCTAAATTCCCAGGCTGACACAAATCAAGGTAATCGATTCCCTAAACTACTGCAGAGGCCAAAGGCTCTAGTCTTGGCAACAAATCGTCTGAAGTCCTAATACTTTTGTTCACTTTTCACTTAACATTAGAATAGAACTTGTGTGAGTGAAAGTTGAGGAATGAACAATCTGATGGATTGAGGTCAGCAACCAGCAGTGGTGCACTGGTGCCAGACCGCAGTCTCTCAAAAAAGATGGAGAGGAATTTCTTCAAACAACAAATTGATATCACACATCAAAAAGTTCTCATCACAGAATTTTTTCAAGTAGTTTCACCCAGATTTTATGTTTAAATACATGAAGGTTGTGTTGATATATAGGTGCCACAACTTCAGCTCAGGCTAAATGCTAACATTACATGTATCATACACGTTCGAACAATTGGACCGTTAACATGCTGACATTTAGTTGGCATGTAACGTAACAAATGTTAGCCTACCGGTAGCAACATGTGTAAGGTTAGCAAGCAATATTTAGCATGATTGAAAATGTTCAATATTTCATTGTATTGCAGATAGGGATGCAGCGGTTTACAACGGTATGAAACTTGACAGTTATCATAACATGTACATTACGGAATTTCACTAGGTACTTGTGCATAGTGACAATAAAGGCTATTCTATTATATTCTATTCTATTCTATTATGGACAGAAAGTCAAAAGGGAAACTTTTTACACATACTTCCATTAAAAAAAAGGTTTCAGTTTTTGTCAGGACATAATGTTTTGTGAAATTACAATAAAGCATTTGTTCAACCCCCAAAAAACTTCTGTTTAAAGAGTCCCTGTAACTGATAACAATAATAAGTGTGTAATACCGTGATACTGTGAAGCTGTGATATTTTCTGAGATGCTTATCATACCATTAAAATGTAATAGATGCAGATAAAGACCCTTGCATATGTATTTCTTGCAACTAATAAAAAAATATAACTTAAGCTGTGACCAGCTAAGCTTAGTGGTACTAAATGAAGAGATTTTTGGGGGGCTTTAGATACTGTACTCATTATGTGAAAAAAAAATTCCAGTTAGGGTAATGAGCCCTGCAGACGTGGTAAAGTGTCCTACCTGTCTGAGGATGAAGCTGGTGGAGGTGGTGCTGCCGTCGGACCTCTTCAGTCGGCTGCGTCTGGAGTAAGTCCCTCTGTTAGCCTGGTGAGGACGAAACGCATGCACAAACAAAATTCTCTTTTTCATTTTCTATATTCTATTTTCATCCCTGTATTTACCCCTTACAATAACTCAAGGACACCTTCCCTCCAGCAGCCCCATTAAAACCAGCGTCTCATCCCCTGGGGTTGACAGGGCTCTGGCTCTTTCCAGCTGCCACTTGTCCTCTGTGATGACCTGATTATATGAAGTCTGTCTTTTACTGCTTTATTAATGACTGCCATACCAAACACCATCATAATATTTCTTTTTCATGAGCTTTGCTAAGCTGCACAGATACACTTTATGTGACCCACTTTCATATCTAGCCAATTTGTTTAAGTGCTTGAGGAGCAAGTGAGGTAACACTTCCCTCACAGATGCAAGAGGGTGTGAAAAATGGCCAAGATGACATTCTCAAATTGTTTGTTTTTTCTGACCAACAGTCCAAAACCCAAATATATTCAGTTGACAAAACACTCCCAACTCAAGGTCCACATGCTCGGTTTTTCTGGAGCTTTCGACTGTGTCACATAGGCCGATTGGACATGCTCAGTTGCCATGGTGCTGTATGTTCAAACTTTCTATGATTTTACTTTCATATTAGATAAAAGCACATTAGATAGAGAAGCTAGTATAAGGTAATGTTCAGCATTTATTGTGGCTTAAATGATTATAAATACAGTAGTATAGTAATTAATCTTCTTGTAAACAAACAATCTATTCATTAGCTAATTGTTACAGCTCTACAATCATCAGCATTCAATTATCATTTGTTAGTTAGTCCTTCACATACTGCCCGCGTTCTCTTGCAATTTTCAGACCCTCCACATACCATCTGTCTGTACAATGTATTAATCTATTATAACAAACTGCAAGTACACTGTGTATAGTGTATATTCAATGTGCAACTGACTTCATTTTAATTTATGCAGCCAAGCACAATACAGCGTTTAACCATATGGTACTGTCATTGTACAGTATATGTCCAGTATATATATCTTATCTACCTCATTTGTCTCATGATTTAATGTGATGTTGCTGCTGTAAAGCTGCATTTTCCCTTTGGGATTGGCAAAGTACTTTACAATCTATTAGGAATACGTGCAGAGTTTTGACTCTATTAGTCATTTAATCAATACGTCAATCAAAGGTTCAGTTAATCTGCAAATATTTTGATAAGTAATCAATTCAGTCAACAATAATGCCAGAAATTTGCTTGTTCCAGCTTCAAATAGGTGAGAAATTGCGTTTACCATTTCTATACATTTCACAACTGAATGATTAAGATTTAACGAGAAAATAATTGTCAGTTTGATCAATAATGAAAAGCCTTACTGTATCTTCGGTGAGTTGATACAAGCGTGTAGACCATCAGAGATGTCGCCATGGCTTTTATTCTGTGGTTAACATCCCCATTAATATTTTTGTTATATTAAGTATTTGTGGACAATAGCCTACTGCAAATCAATAAGAAGGTCTGATTTTTAGCTATCCAGGATCTTCATATAATCAATCATTGCCCCAATGAGATGGAATATCTTAACCTGTCCATAGTGGTTATTTGTTCCATCAGATTTGTCTGCATGCATTTATGGATACTGACAGTAAAAGTACTGATGCAGTATAGATAAACATTACAGCCCTCTTCAGTAAACTCTGTGCACAGTGCTAGAAATCTATTTCTTCTGTGGGAAAGTGACTTAAGTTGGACCACCTCCTGCATCATGAGTGGAGTTTCAGCAGAAAATGCTTAATAATTAAGAACCCAATTTCATTTCTTTTTGAATTTTCATCATACTGCAGCACCTGTGCCACTCTTTGATTAATGGCACCTCAGCGGTTCATTAACGATGAAAAATGTAGCTTCAGTTATCAGAGAGCAATAGGCTACTATACTTAGTTTCGTGTGTCTGCGCAAAAATCTAATCCAATGTTGTTCTTATAATGAACTGTTCTCCTATAACAATAGGCTATATTATTTTCTATCAATGTTATAATTAATAATATTTGGGTGGGATATTTGTATCCGTTCGTATAATTCATTAAAATAATTATAAGATATGACAAGACAAGAGAAGAAGAAGAGGCTCGATGATTTCACTCGATTTTTTTTTACCTGAAACACGGGCTTCTGCAGCCCGTCTCCTATCCCGTGTCGGGTGTAGATGTGCCGGGACATTTCAGCCAGTTCGTCGGTCCAGGGTGGAGGCTGCCGCTCCGTACCGCTCCACTGGAACTGCTGCTGCTCCGGTGGCGGACAGTGGACCGCCGGATCCAGCTTTGCTCCGGTTCTGCTTCACAACACCTAAGAGAAAACACTTGTACTACGGCCACTCAGCTCTGAGGATGTGTCCCACTCTACACGGATGTAGCCCATGTATCAGTGCGACCACAGATACTGACCCTCCCCTCCACTCCCATCACACAGGGCTTCTGTAGTGCTGCGTTCAACGACGACGCAGAAATTCTAAATAGCATTTCAACTTGAGATGCGCAAGATCCACTAATAGTGTTGTTCTCATTTTCAATCTCCATATCATTGCTCCATATTTCACATCTCATCGTTATGCCTTTTTTTGTGCAGGCTACAAAAAACAAAAATTAAGTCAGGCTTACTTGAACACATACTAACCCAATAAAACATTTCCATGCACCAAAACCTGATTTTGGTTATGCTTTAACATTAGTAGTCTAACCCTGCATGAAACCCAGCACTTAAAGATGTGGCATCTAGGCAGAAAACAAAATAAGATGGGCCTGTCAAAGCGGTTGTGTTATTTATTTCTAAATATTTTTTTTTTTAAAAGTAGTAGCTCTGCTGTACAAACCAAACAAGTTGACCTAGGTATGGAAAAAGTAGGAACAAATCAAATTGAACGTTGTTAGGCCTAAAATAAAACAAACTCCAAAAAAGCTAGTTAATTACAGTAGCTATACTTACTTTTGAATTTATGATTAAATTATTTAAATCTTTATTCATATTTCCCATATTGAAATTTTACGAGGAGTATTTGAAAGCAGCTTAAACTATCAGCATGGCATTTGTAGTTTAGGCAAATTCATTCTCTTCAAGGTATAAGGTGAGTAAAAAAAAAAAAGAAAAGAAAACATAGGAATAGGATGAATTTACGTTTTGAAATTTTACGAGGAGCATTTGAAAGCAGCTTAAACTATCAGCATGGCATTTGTAGTTTAGGCAAATTCATTCTCTTCAAGGTATAAGGTGAGTAAAAAAAAAAAGAAAAGAAAACATAGGAATAGGATGAATTCACGTTTTGCATGATAACTGGTGGCTTTAAATAATTTTTAATGGTAAATAAGAACATATTTCTCTATATATTTATAGTATTTGTATCCCAACACTTTATACTGATTTAGTGCTTCATTCTTCACCAAAACATAAAACAGGCCAGTTTTATCTGAGCAAATTAACTAGGATAAACAACAGATGATAAAATCTCTTGTCTTTCTCACCAGACAGTACCAGCCGAGCTGTTTTCAAAAAGTCCCACACAGAAAGCCTTTACACTGTGTACATGTCCTGATGGCATCCTGGAGAACGGCCCATGGTGTCTGGTCTTTAAAAGTCCCCAGTGCATCTTTTTGAAGAGTAAAGACAAGACACCATAAAAAGGCCAAGTTCAATAAATAAATCATGTCTTCTGGGTAATGATCATTTTATTGGCTTCATCATGTGGCTGGTGATATGTGCAGGGGATAGGAGAGCTAATTAGGTGGAAAGTTACTATTTTAATCCTGTTCCGCTTAATTGTATAAATGTAATTACTTAAAGGCATCCAAAGGGAAATGTAGATAGAAACCACCCTCAATAAAAGTACATTTTTTTTATTTCAAAGAACATTATAAGTTTGCTCTGTTACAAAAGCAGTTTTAAAATCCTGGGTAAAGGAAATTTTCATGGAATATTTTAAATATACAGAATTATACATATGCTTCAGATATGCAGCAGATTCTGAGACTGAAGTTACTTGCCCAAGTTGTGTCCTGGTCATTCTTTGATTTATACAGAAAAGCAAGGCATCCAGTGGTAAATAAATGTTTACAAAGCTAAGGTGCAATGTCACTGACAAAACCAGGTTTTCATATACATATACATCTAATATACAATGCCTTTAATATGAGGCGCGTAAAGGAAAAACAGACAGTTCTGACTAAAATTAGAACTACGGATACTGCAACAGGACTGCAGACTCTATAAAAGCTGGTTCTTAATTTTAACCCCTAACCTGCAGACAAACCAACAGTAGGCTTAAAACATGTCTCGCTTTCTTCCTATTAACAGCAACTAAAGATTTCTGAAGTTTTTGAACATTTTGTTCCATTTACATTTTGCCTGGACAGTGAAAGTAAAAGCAGAAGCAAAGTAATAATTACACATTCTCCAACCATGGAAATTACACATGTATAATCTCTCTCTATATATAAATCAAAGTACAGGCAATGTCATTGACAATTTTGAAATTTAAGTAAATAGATATGAAATTCAGAATCGTGCTTTTGCATAAAACATGGACTCCTAACAAGTTCCGCTAATGCAGAAGAGACTCCACACATAAAGACAGGAGGCAAGAAGGTACTGATATTAAGCGTGAACAGGTGCTGCATTTCATCAGATTAATAAACACACAAAGAGATCCAACTAACCATTTCTCACCCTAATTTAAGAAATGCTGCTCATTTAAGTCATACAAGGTAAAATCTGATGATCCTTATGTAAATCAGTTATTATGGATAAGTCCTCAAACCCATACATAGGTAAAACATACATACATGTGCACACATACGCACAAAAAATGTCAACTTAAATATCTCAAATGCAACCACAGAATGCATGAAAAGGCAATGAGTTTATAGGGGAAGTCATTTTGAAGCATTTACACAAATATAACTGTTAGCACATATCTGATGGTTGAAAATATTGTTTATACTTCAGAAATTCTGTTCAAAACAGATCAGCTACAGTGATGGATGCTGGTGAGGGAAGGAAAAAGAATGGAGCTCCGGCCCTTTAAATAACTGCACCCAGAAGCGAGCACCTATGCTTTGTTCTGCAGATTTTTAGAAGAGCTGGCTTTGCAGAAACACAAGCTCTTATGCCAAACTCACTTGTTTCAAATCAGATGAAGTCACCTACAGACTTAAAACCAAGATGGTCATTAAAAGCTAAAAAGGAAAACACATTTAGGCCATGATCACATTGATGTAGACAGATTTGAAAATGCCTTTTAGTGTCAAAACGGGTTCAGTCCACATTGGCTATAGAGCTAGCATATTGTGTATGCCTGCGAAGGCTGACGGCCACTCATGAGCACCTTGGAACAGCTCAGTTTTCCCTGTCCAAACTACAATGTGAGACTGGTGTTTCCAATTTGATTTATGAATGCTTTCAAAAAATTGTGTTTTTTGTCGGCTTGCACACAGTCTATATATGTGCACAAATAATTACACTGATCTTGCATTTGGCTAAATGGGCTGCCAAAACACGTCTACTGGGGATGAAAGTGTCCAGTAATCTACATCGCAGCTGCTCCGCTGCGGTGCAGATTAGGTAGTGTCAATAGATGGCCACAAGTGAGAGAAAATTCAGCATTTTTCACATTTATCTACATTAGAGTGGACATTCTCCAAAGCCTTTGTTACCACCTTAGAAGATGTGGTGACAGACATATTCTTTGAAGGGGGTCAATTCAGAAATATCATTGTGTGGGAGTAGCGTTGAGTTGGACTGTGGATTGTAAAATGCAAATTTCTTCAGAATTAGGCAACAACTGCTCATTACATGGACCTGGTATTGGTGGGCAAACCACATTTTTCTTCTGTGTTGACCTGCAACGTGAATTCCAGCGCCGCATTTATTGTCTGCCAGGAAGAAGTGACGGACAGGAGAAAACTCCTGACACCATGTTAAGCCTCACATACAGTAGCTGAGGACATGCACACAGAGAGTCCTGACTCAGTGAACAACAGACCTGCATCAGATACACACCTCAGTTGTTTCAACTTTTTGAGGTGTGTTCAATTCAGCTCAGGCACAAAAAAAAATGGCTAAAGGAATGTTCCCAAAGCAATTGCCACACACACAAACACTCACACAAGGTAAGCCAAACGAACACACCACTGGAAACTGAAATATCTGGAGCATGTATTCATTTTAGGTCTGCTGTCAGTTGGAGTTTTACAGCAGAGGCTGCTGATAATATGCTGCCTGCTGCTGCTGCTGATGAGGAGTCTGGTGAGGGGGAGCAGCCACAGGATAGGACACGGGAACCATGCTGGAGTTGTGATAGGTCGACATGTCCATGGTCACGCCCGCATGGGGTGGGTAAGGAGCCCCAGCAGCCTGGTTCATGTACTGAGCGTTCATCCCACTGCTGTAAAATACAGATGTGACACTTAGAACCAACACCAAATACAGAAAGTGAGTCTCAACATGTAAAAATTATATTCTCTTATTTGCACATGGCGAATGTGTTTGAAGTAGATCCTCTTTCCTTTGTCCAGATCTTTGTAGAGCTGCTGTGTAGAGCTAAATCTTTGAGTACTTCAACATACTATGGGCAAACGGCGCTATATTCAAATATATTTAAAAATCATAAACAAGGCAAATAATACATCCATACAATACAATCCACAGCTGGGTGATCATCTAGTCTTTAATGAAATCATCTTGTCACAATATGATAATATCTTGCTATCGTTTATAACATTCTGTTGGACAAACCAATGTTGTTGAATGTGTTAAGGCCAGTTTATACTTCTGTGTCAAGTCTACACTGTCTATGTGCCGTTGTGAGCATTTATACTTGTGAGTTGTTGACCGCGTCGCTCTGCTATTGAGTTTAGCCACTGATGTTGTTGGTGTAGGCTGCTACAAACAATGGAGTCGGTGCTGATCAATGATGTACAGCAGTTACTGAATTATCCTTGTGACCCTTGTCATTATATTTGGCGTGTCTCTGCAGAGTTTTTTAATCTGATTTGTGAGGTCCTGTTTACAGTGGTGGGGCTGTTATTCTTACCTCATGTAGGGAGGCTGAATAGCTTGGCTGTTGGGTGGGGCTGAGACGTTGGGGGGCAGTGAGTGCAGTGGTCCGGGCTGGTCGGTGGGTAGAGCATAGGGCTGCACAGGAGGACCCTGGGGCATCGCTGGAGGCATGTAGGTAGGACCGGCCGGACCAAGGTAGCCCTGAAGACAACAGAGAGTGGTGGAGCATGTCAGCTTTAATAAGTAGAGCATGACTGTTGCGGCAACAGCCAACACTTGAACACTTGAAGCGTTCTTGCTGTATGCTTGTAAAGTCCCCCGGATCCAGATGCCCCTATCACTTCCTGGTTGGTGTTTTGATCATCCTGATTGGAGGAGCACCTGGTCCAGTGATCCAATGCAGAAGATGTAATTCAGGGACCAAGAAGCTACAAATGCTTGGCCAGCTTGACCGTCTGGGGCTTTGAGCTTGCCAATGTGACTCTCGGTATTGTTTCAAGCTGTTAGATGTTAATTGTTACAAACTCTGTGAAACTAGCATTGAGGTTATCCTTAACTACCTAGTCACTGGGCTAGTGTTAAGAAACACTAGAAGGTGCTGTTTTGACCGTTTTTGTGGTCAGGTCAGTTTTCTTCTGTTTGTTTTTATTTATTTGATTTGAACAACATGCACAGGCCCTTTTCCTTTTGTTGTTTGCCTCATGTATTTTTGTTTTTAATCTGCATTATCTGCATTATTTGCAAATAAACATAAATTTCAAACTAAAAGTACAAACAGAATGTTTTATAAGCTGTAAAAACTACAAAGCAAATGGCCAGTACCAACATACAGAAATAAGTGGTATTTAAAGAAATTGTTTGACATTTTGGGTAACGTATTTGGACCTGCAGTGACTTCAGACTCCAGTAAGTCAGTATGCCAATTGGTCTTCGTGCTAAGCTAAGCTAAGGGTTGCTGGCTGTAGCTTCACATTAGTGTACTGGCATGACAGCGGTATAAATCCTCATCTAAATCTTGGCAAGAAAGCAAATCAATGTATATTCCGAATGTCAAACTATTCTTTTAAGTACAAAACACTCTCTTTAATTAAACTATTATAAAAACTCATTTTCTCACTAAAGTTCTCATACACTCACAAATGCTGTTTCTTAGTTTCTGAGCTTATAAATCCATAGAGTTTCTTTGCATTTCCTCAGAATGTTAATATAAACTGTCTGTCTCAGGTTGACCCTAGCAACCCTAATAAAAATGCATGATTACATTTTTGGCAAGGAATTAGAGACAGAATGTGAGACATAAAATACCCAGCCATGCTGCATGAATAAAGTGCAGAATATTCCAGTTACTTTTCACATTTTGACACAAATTATAAGGAACAGCATCAGCAACACATATTTACAATAGCTGTTTTATGATATAAGATGATATAAAATATGAACAGTATAAGATTTTTACTTTTCTAATTCTACTGTATAACAGAATGCTTGTTACTGCAGGTGTACCAACCACCTGGTGGGGAGTTTCACTGTACTTGCAAAAAAAAAAAAAAAAAAAAAAAAAAATGATGACGGGCAAAAAACGAGCCGAAAAAGAACAAGTAGCACTCTGGTGTGGGCCTGCCCAATGAAGTGGACATTTCTCTAAATCTCAGGGGAGAGACAGTGACATCAATCACTGCAGAGAAACAGCCTCTGCCAAGACAATCCAGACAGCCGCCAAATCTCCAGGGAGGAAAAAAAAAGGGTTGACTGAATGTCAAGCTATCAGGACGAGTATAAGGTGCAACAAAATCAACTGCTTTACTGGCCAAGTATAAACACACAAGTAGAGGATGTGAGAAATGAAATATGAGAATAATAGCAAGGTATATTTCTTGTGACTGCTCTAAATGATTTTCTCTACATTAGTCCTCAATTGTCTCCATGACATAAAAAAACATCACATCAGGAAATCAATAGAATCAACTGACAAGAGTGAAAGTCTACTCAGAGATGACCTTAATTATGCATGGGTACTCGTGGGTGGCCACAACGGGAGTTAACACACAGTTTGTCGAAACAAATCTCTTCTTTAACACAGAAAATATTCAGCCTTCAGTGTTCTGTCATCCAACCGTTAAATGAATCCATCCTTAAATTCTGTATGACTTGGTACTGCTTTTTGTTGGCTCGACAGTCAACACGCATCACAAAACAGGAACAAAGATAACTACAGCACAACAGCAAGCTTGGTGTGATTTGAAGTTGTCCACGCATATATTCAACTTTTTTGCATTTTTTAGGGAAATTAAGACCACTCATTTGCCATCCTTAATGTAAGTGCATAAGTTGTCTATCATTTAGACAGGAGACATACTGTAAAACTAGCTACAGTTTCTGTGGCATTACACTTTAACCATATTCATCTCGCTTAAGAAGAAGCAAAGTCTTCAGAGAATAGCAAATCCAAACTGAAATACTTTCCTTACATTATAACACCAACACTTGTCCTGTCATTGCCAGCGTAGACAGTATTGATACGTGAGCCAGCCATTGGCAATCCAGTCTAAAAATGCAGAATGAGCTAGGTACTCATGTTATTTTGTACTTTGTCTTGGGGCCTCTTCATTTGGCTGTGTACTGCTTTTTTGTGATTGATTGGCTGGCAAACTGGCTAACTGATTTAGACAGGCTTAGACAGGTTTTAATGTACTATGATGCAAATCTCCATAAATGAAAATATTTAAGTATAAATGCTAAAGATTAAATGTTTGCTCAAGTGAGAGTTTAGGCAGGACAGAGGACAATTTTGGGGCATTTTCCTGACCTGCATGGCTACAGCTTGGTTGCCGATTGGTGTGTACTGCGCCTGCATCTTGGAGTAGGACGAGTAGAACGGAGCCTCGTTCATGAGCTTGTTGTAAAGCTCCAGGGCCTCCAGAACTTTCACATTCAACTCTGACCACTCTGAGTGTTTCCTGCAAAACAGAGAGCGGCAGTTATTAGATAAGAATATTTTTAATTTGTTGCCTACAGATTTTCCCACTGGTCTTTCAAAGCAGCTAATCATCGCTATCTTTATCCTACACTTCATAATTGCTGATGGATGTTAGGTAATCTCAGACTAGAGGTGGAAAGAGTACTAAAATATTAAATAAGTAAAAGTACTATTACTTTGATTAACTAATTAACTTTTGCTTAAGTGCAAGTAAAATTACCAGTATAAAAATCTACTCAAGTAAAAAGTAGTTTATTTAAAATTTACTCGGAGTAAACATTCCTTTGTTCCTTTTCTAACTTCCTAAAATAACTTATTTATATTGATTTAATATCAAATTTATATTTATTGATACTTATTTATACTACATGATCACCCCTGAAACCATGATTTGTAAAATTCTCTAAAATATTGACAATATGCTATTTTTGCCATTCATTTGTATTTTTCTGTATCATCATGGATCGTCTGTAAAATCAGGCGTGTCGGGCTTCATCCAGCATGTAATCATTACTTTCCACCTCTGTCTCAGACACCTGGATGAGCCTTAATATCGGTAATAATAATGTTCACATCTATAAACACACTACCTGTCAATCTCCTGTAGTTTCTCATCAATCAGCGGGTTCATCTGTCCACATGCACCTGTTCAGATATTTACAGTTAGGAAGGGGAAAAAGAAACAGAGTTAGAAAACAAGAGCGTAGCTCACATCACATGGCAGAGCAACTAGATTTACACCAGATTTAAGGTTTATACCCTCCAGCTGGATCAGCTCTAGGGAGTCTGGAGCCGGATCAGCAGGATCTGCATTCTGCAGCAGTGCCAGTGTTCTGTCCATCTTCCCCTGCAGAACAAGAGAGAGAGCAAGTTTGGGTTGGTATTTTGATTGAGAGTTAATTTGGGCTTGTACATGTATGTGCACTGAGGAAATGTAGTACCTCGTCAATGAAGACGGGCTCAGGCTCAACTTTGGTTTCCAGAGATGTCTCTTCAGGACTGGCTGTCTTTTCAACATAAGCCACTGTGGAGAAAGAAATGACAAGCTCAATAAGCATTTCTGAAACTAATTTGCTCCGTTTTAAAATCAAGTAGCTGAAGAGCACAGAGGCTCTTATGTTTTCTAAAAGGTTACAATGTTTACTTTCAGATTCAACAGAAAGACTCACCTGTCTCTGGCTCAGCATTCAGATTGGTTGTGACAAAGTTGGAAGGGAAAAGCCCGACTCCTCTGTGGTTCTCTCCTTTCCACCAGTTTGGATCGCTATAAACAAAAATCACAAAATATGCATTAACATCAATGCATGAGCTTCTAAGAGGGCCATACTGAGTTTCAGAGTTTCAGACTAGACAGAGCCATCACAATATAAAACCTTATTAAGTGCTAAATGGGTCATACCGGTGTGTTCCTTACTTTATTTGTGGAACAGTCAGAAGGTAGGATTTATTGCTTGGGTGTTGTATTAGACTGCATGCAGCTAAAGAATATATAAAATCTGCATAATCTAAGAATATCACAAATTTGAAGAAGAGCTGCAACGATCAATTGATTAAACCAAACGAACATGAGTTGCCTTATTTTGATAATATTTTTTAAGCAAAACTGTCAAAAATTTGCTGGTTCCAGTTTTTTAAATAAAAATGATTTGCTGCTTTTCTCAACAATGTTTAAGCAGGAGATTAATTGACAGTGAAAATAATTGTTAGTTGCAGCCCTAGTCTGAAGGAAACTGATCAGGTAGTCTGCCACAGCAATGGCAGAGCACAAACACTGCTATTTTTAAGATAAAGCAGACCTGATTCGTGATTGGACATGTTATGAAACAATACCTGTCATCCAAAACCAGAATAAGTTCTCCGGTTTTGAAGGTCAGCTCATTATCTTCAGCTGCTTCAAAGTCGTACAGCGCACGCACCTTCCGGGCCTCTTGCCCCCCACTACCGTTGGTGTAGTTTGGGGGGTCAGAAGACACGGTCAGGGGCCGTGTCTCCGCCTGCTGTTTCTGCTCCTGCAAGGACAGCTCAATGGCTGGGAGAGGTGGAGGTTTGAATGGGAGGAAGAGAGAACAGAAGAGAAGTGGAAAGGAGGAGAGGATGTTTGTCAAACGGCCGACGCATGGTCTTGGTGCAGACACAAGATTAATCTTTGTTTTTCCAGAATACAAACAGTTCTCAGAAGACTGCTTAAATATAAGGTGAAATAATGGGATGATGGGAACATAAAATCCAGAACATAATAAATTTAAACTGTTCTACTGCTTAAAAAAATGAGTATTTTTCAGAGAATACTGGTACACACTGATAACAATAAACCTGAAACATACAGAGCAACACTTGGAAAATATGTATCTGCTGTAGAAAATTATGCTCAAAACAACAGATGAAGTGCACTAATGATGATAAAAGTGCATGTAGAGTTAAATGACGCAGTCTTTACCTTTGGCCAGGTTGTCATCATCCGATGCTTTGCCCGCAGCAGGTGTGCTGACCTTCGTGGAGGACCCCTGTGGGCAATATAGAAAGATAAGGTCACGTTTGTGTGTGTGTGTGTGTGTACATACAGGGAGGGAGTGGGAGTGTGAGTGTAGAGTCAAACTGATTTCCAGTGACTGTAATGCCACCTGCAGTTCATATTGAGTACTACTGGTTGGTCAGAGATGTGGTGCTAGCCTTTGGAAAGAAACCTTCCACAAAGCTGTCTCATTACCTTTTGTCTAAGGTAACCTAAGGCAGCTCTGTGACACAGTAATGAGGTCAAAGTGGACAAAACAGGTCAACTGTACTAAAAAAACAACTCCTCACACACATATTCCCAGAGAGCGAACTAATGCTTAATGCTCGTAGTACCCAATAGTGCCCAAAGTGCTTCATGTGCAAATGCCTTAAGCTCAGTGGAAATAATTGGTTTATTACAAAGCACCGGAAATACACACACTTTTATATTACATTGGATGAGTAGGATAGGCATGGCTACAAGTAACAGGTAGGAGGAAACAAGTGAGTAAACTTGTAACTTAATATGTGACTGTACAAATTTGATTTATTTATAAACTAAAATACATATACATTAAAGTATAGCTTACATGTGAATACACTTTTTAAAAAGTCAGATAAAAAGGACTTTAAGTATAACCTTATAGCTAAAGGTAAATTTGGTTTAGTTTATTATCACATACACAATCATACACAGTAGAATGCATAATGAAATACGGTCTCTGCATTTAAACCATCCCAAGCCAGTGCTTTAATCAAAACTATTGACATGATAACAATCTTGTTTTTTGATGGACCATGCAAAACGGGAAGAACATGCAAACTCCACACAGACAGGGAATCAAACCCGGGACCCTCTTGCTGTGAGGCGACCACTGAGCCACAGTGCTGCCATAAATGCTATTTACAAGGAAGCATTGCCACAGCTTGAGTCACACTACCCGCTGTGGTTTGCTCATCAGCTGACAGAGATTAAATGTCATACCTGCTCTGCCTCGTGTGCCACCTGCTCCCCATTAAAGCAGGTTTTCCCAGCACATCACCACAACTAGACAGTGGTGACAAAGGGAGGGTAGGGCAGCAAATTACTTTCAAGACATCTCTGATCATTGCTATTCTGGATAAAATGTAATGCAATCTAAATACAACAGCTCTGCCATAAATTCACCACAAAACACCTCTTAATATAATGTAGGCTAAGAAAATGCTGAATGAAAGAATGAACCTGTTCTCCCGGCCGTCCAAATGAATAAACACAGGGTATGGGTTTATTATTTGCCTTTTACGAGGTAATCGGTGTTTCTGCATGTTAGCAAATGTGTTTCACAACTTCACAGTGCATGTATAACTTGACTATAAATAAACACTTGGGGAAAAACCAAAAGGTGAAAAATACATCATACCTCCGTACACACAATTTGTGGTGATGTCTGACTTGCTCTGTAATTGCTCTTTTCTCCCTTAAAACACACATTTGGAGTGCCAAACTCAATGTCTAAAGAAGCAAAGCCCCCCACTAAGCAACACAAACCGTTAGCCACAGAGGGAGTACAATCACAGATGAAACAGATGTAGGTCAGCTCCTTTACGAAAACCTGAGAGCAAAGTTTCCTACAACCTTCAAACATGTACGGTTGTTGTATAACAGACAGAACACCCGTCCCAATGACCATAAAGACAGTCCTGGTCCTGAGACATACCTGCAGACCTATGTAAAATATGTGAAAAGGAAATTGCACCATAAAACACTTGTCACACAAACGCAGACGGAAAAGCATTGCTAAACCTGAGCCTTCACACTGGCAACACACTGGTCTGCAATGAAACTACAGCCACAACAACTGCTTCAGGCTTGCCACTCCACACACACTTATTTTGTTATTGTGGTCTACGAACTGGAACTGTAATTAAAGTAAGAAAACTAGCAAAACAAAGCAGCGTGAAAGAGAACTGGTAAATCATTACATCTGCAGAATGACATTTAAGTCAAAACATGTATGAGACAAAGTATACCGACGCAACTGGTTTTAACAAAATGCTGCTAAATCTGGAGGTGGCTGAAAGGTTTTCCATGCCAACAGCCACTTTGGAAAGCAACCAAATTGCAGTAGTAACATAAAACCATTTGAAAATAAAAGCTGGCTGGTATCATGGCTGAAAGTGGCCAACGGAATGCTTTTTATTCCTTCTAAGAGGAAGTTCACTAAATAATAAAAAGGCTCAACATGAATACAAAATTTGCCAAATTGGTCCTCACAAGGGGCCTGTTTGCTGTGGTGCAGGTATTCAATATGTTTCGGGATGCACTGAAATGAAAATTCTTGGCCGAAGCCGAATATAACAAAAAAAATTCCCGAATACCAACAAGGTTTTTTCAATTTCACTTTTTTACCCCTTTTTATTTACCATTGCATAAATTAAATAGTCAAAACGTGCTTTTTACTCAGTGTTTCCCACAGGATCTGGAGAGACTATGGTGGGTGGGTCTGAGGCCCAAGATGGTCCAGTAAAGTAAATTATGTGTCCATTTTTTTATTTAACCTTTATTTAACCAGGAAAGTCCCATTGAGATTACTAATCTCTTTTTCAAGGGAGTCCTGGCCAAGACAGCGGCACAGATCACAACAATTCAGTACATCACAGACAATTTCATAACAATTTCATAAGACTACTTAAAAACATTTACAAACCATAGATTTCATTTCCAAACCTTTGAGCAAGAGTTTAAACTGGCCTATTGAAACCAGTTCCTTTAATTTCCAGATTTTTTGTAAATTGTTCCATGTTGTGGTGGCGGAATACTGAAATGCCACCTTACCAGCTTCTGTGCGGACACTTGGTACAGACAGTAGCAGTGAGTCTTGTGAGCGTAAAGAATACAGTCCAGCCGCTTTTGGTTGAATATATTCACACAGATTTGAGGGGAGCAGATGCAGAATACCCTTATAAATGAACATATACCAATGAGTGAGACTACGATTCTCCAGTGCTGGCCAGCCCACATGTGTGTAAAGTTCACAGTGGTGTGTGCGAGGCTTACAGATTGTGATAAACCTCAATGCGGCATGATAAACAGAGTCCAGTAGTTTCAATACTTGGGTTGGGGCATTCATATAAATGAGGTCACCATAATCCAGAATGGGTTTAAAATTTGCAGCTAAAAGTTTCCTTTTTGCATTGAAAGAAAAACATAGCCTATTTCTAAAGTAAAAGCCAATTTTCAGTCTCAGTTTCCTAACCAAATGTTCAACATGTCCTTTAAAACTAAGACTGTCAATTAAAATACTTAGATATTTAAAACATTTAACTCTTTCGATTTCTGCCCCTTGAAAAGTGACAATTGGAGGACTGCAGATTGCTCTTTGCTTTTGAGAATAACATCAACTTGCTCTTATTTGCATTTAAAGTAAGATCCAGTTGTAGAAACATGTTGTCACATGTGTATCCTTGTGCTTAATTCATCAAGTCTGACCAAACATGATAAATAGTGTTCTATGTGGCTCTCGTATTTCGTAACATGAAGAGTTCATAACCTCTCTTCAGGTCAGACTCTCATACCGCAACACTTGACAGGATAAAGTCACAAACCTGCCTGTCAGCTCGCTCTGGTCCATTTCAGTGGATTTACCATGCAGGCTTGTATAAGTGTGCACTCCAAATTTAGGTGCATAAATAATGCATGGTATATAAAAAAGGGGGGGTGGGTCATCAGAAAACACCATGATGAATGACAAAGGCAAAATAGCATTTGACTTGCACCTTTACTTTGTGTACGTCCTCTAAATCAGACATTTACATTTTTCATGTCATCATACCTGTGAGGATGCAGAGGGGAAGCTGATGCCCTCGTCTTTCAGAGACTTGATGGTGGCACCGATCAGACTGAGCTGTGGGTCCTTCTGGAAGTCTTCTGCCCACTCCACCATCAGAGCCTTGAGCTTTTCACACACCTTAGGGTGGGCCTACAGAGGACACGCAAACAAACAGCTGTGTTGCTTTCTCCTTTGTATTCATGCCAGTAGGATACTCTAATGGCTGCCCAATAATTGGGCTCTTACACATTAAGGACAGTAGATGGTTGGGAGGGGGTTTACATACTTTGCTCAGCACACTCCGTACTTCACTGGCAAACTCCCTGGAACAAATTTCTAAGTGGAATATTTTGCCGCAGTTTGACACACAGGCACCCAGCAACTGCAAGAGAAGAAGTCAGAATTATAAAAATGAGATTAAACAGCTGGTATATAGTGAATTATCGCAAAAAAAGGAGGAGTTTTCAGTGCGTTTCTTTTCTACCAGTCACATTACTGAATTATTTAAATACACATTAATAGCAGGTGACACTTTTCTAATTCTAAATGGTTTTGATGACAAGAGGTTTATAATTATCTGAATGGATGGACACAGAGATCTAAATATAGAGCAGGGCCATGCGACAGTATTTTCTCATGATGACTCAGACACAGAAACAAGCTCTCATATTGTTCATCTGAGTTAAACCCTCTGAGTAATAAATCTTCCACTTTCCTGTATGGCTTTAACAAGATGACTATTAAAAATCAATTACAGCTCAATTGGTGCTAAATTGCATTGGTAAACACGTATTTCTTACGCCTAAATGGGTCAAAAGAGTTTGACTGTCCCCAAATCTTCCTTTTTTCAAGGATAATTTGGTGTCCTTTGGTTTTAAATGGTCATTTTAAACATCTGCGACAGACATATGACGGAAACTATGCAATATGTCGGGGAAAAGCCTGGTACTGTAGGTGCCTGCCTGTTATTTCCATTATGAGCAAAACTATTTGCATATGAACAGGTTTTGGCAGTACAGTTGTTGATGGCATGTCTGCCGTATCCAAGACATGTGTACATTTGGTGGCATGAATGAATAGCAGCAACTCACGTTGAGGGCCTGCATGGCGACATGAGGCACTTTGTGGTTGACTCTCTTCATAATGGATCTCAAGCTGTCCTTTGGCCTGAAACAGAAGAGAAAGGGATATAATTAACTGCTAGTCCAAAAATTACTAAAAAATAAACAGCGCCCTTACACAAGATGTTCCTGAACAAGTCCAGTGTAAACTAATTTTAAATTCAAATTCTCATATAAATATACTGTACTTACATAAGGAACTGTTTAAACCACAGTGCCACTCAAATGCTAATGACCTCTTATTACTCAAAGGAAAACGCCGTTTCCCAGCTTACCCATTGGTTGTTGTTCCAATCTTATCACAGATGTCCATAATGAGTCCCCAGTCATCTGTTGTGTTGTTTTCATTGGTTGCCTTCTCTGGAAATATGTCAAACAGGGATACAGTGCATATGGTCCAGTGAGAAAATGTCTTCACTGGCTGCTTGTCTTCAGACATAATGTATTCATGGGCAGACATGCCAGTCACAGTGGGAAAGTGTTATAGCTATGAATAGCAAGTGCTGAGCTTCCACATCTTAGAACCTGGTTATTTTTGTACCAAAGTTTTAGAAAATCTTGGAAGAGTCCTGTACGCCAATTACATTTCACATATTATGGTGTTTTGTGGTGTGAACTTGCAGGGTTTCAGTTGAGATGGTAAGCCATCCAAATCTTGAAGCATTTTAACTTGTGATCTGTTTAGCAGGTTTGATTTTCTTTTTATTAAACATCTTCTCTTTCCGCCTAAAAGTTAACTAACCACTGCTTTGTAATATATTAGCAGGAAATCACTCAAACACACATATTCAACTCATGGTGAATCTTGCCATGACACTCGCCATCCTGGCATTCAGAGAGCCAGTTAAGTGTAACAGTGCACTATTGTTTGGTCATACAAGAACTGTGGTGTTTAAGAGACAGATAAGGAGGATAGTGACCTAGGAATTTTGCATGAAAATTGTATAACGTGACTATGACAAAAGAAATATCTACAACACAAATCCACTAAGCTGACACATTATAATGAAACTGACTGTAGCTGATTCAGCCATCAGTTGATGCAAGATTAATTGCCAACAATTTGGTTTGGTGATTAGAACAGTAAACTAACAATTATATCCATTTTCCTTTACTCTGCTGATTACTTGCTTAATTGTTTGTTCAATAAAATGTCAGAAGATTTAGAAAATGTCCCTCACAAATACTTTAACTGCCAAAAGTCCAAAGCTAGAATATATTCCACCATCTAAGGTGAAAACAAAACAGCAAATCTTCACAACTAATAACTGGAACTAGAGAATTTTTGGCACTTCAACTTGAGGATTAACTGATGATCAAAATAGCTGCCAATAATTTTCAGTCCTCGTACTAATTTTATTAATCGATCAGCATTCATTTTGATATTTGATTAGTCGTTTAAGTTACCTTCCCAAATAGGACGATTTTGTATAATTGTAAGCAGAAGAATGGGCATTTTTCACTATTTACGATTATATTATTCGAAAAAAAAACAACAGATAACGTTACGAAGATTTAATCTAATCGTTAATCTGTGCCCTACTCGTACTGTTACATGCCAAATTTAGAAATAATCGAACAGTACACAACCAATATGACTTGCTTTGGGATCAGGTGATGTTGTAACGTTACATGACGTTAGCGAGTCACGGTTTATATCTCAAAGTAACTCAAATTAACTAATCGATAAACTTAATGCAAGTGGTTGGCAACCACGCAGCTTGTCAGCTACACACCAAGAAAGGAGCTGAGACTTTGGTATGTCTGTTGTTACAAAAATGGTAGAGCGGACAAAACTCGGATCAGACATTTACATTTTACGGACTAAATGACTCAAGCTAAGCTAAAGTTAGCTTCAAGTGGTGTTGGCCCTGTCGTTCTCTGACACACTCAAAACACCAAAGAAACAGCGAGTTCGCTTACCAACATCTTGATCAAATGGATTTTGGGCAAATAAAGGCATCGTAACGATTTAAAAAAGAGCCTAACGACTTGACAAAAGACACGTATGTGTGTTCTCGGGCTAAACCTAAACAAATATCTCTTCCTTGTCCATTAATCTCGAACTAGTTGCTCTTCCGGAAACTTGGCTGCCTTAGATAATGCCTGAACAGTCTTATTAAACACCCTAATGCCGCAGGTAAATTACATACTTTTAATAGTTGTACTGGGTTTAATTAGTTCCGTTATAATCATTAAAAGTACAGCGCGTTGACATAAATTCCTATAAAAAATGTTCCAATATTTGGCACTTGCGTTGAACACCTCTGTTCACTCTAATGAGGCATATAAAACACTGACATCTAGTGGGGAGAAAGAGGAACATGAGCGCACAAAGACTTATTTTATCCTTATTTCATCATGTCCAGCACAGTCACAGTAAAGTCAAACCTACAATCACAATCAGAATAAAAAGGTAAATCCCCGATGTCACAGATGCTTGCATGGCATAAAAGGATCAGAAATAATTGTAGAAGTTAGTAATAAGAGAGTGTGGTAAAGTACAAAAATCAAAGAATGTAATAACAAATTTAAAATAAATGTGGATGTTTATAGTATTATACAGTATTAACAGAAGTGTAATGATATATAGTAATATAAAGTAGTAGGCTATTATACAGTATTAAGACAAGGCAACCAATGAGTTATCTGAGGGTCAATCAGTGAAATGTACTTGATTTTGACTGATCAAAAAACTGATCATGTATTTCACTTGTTGAAGCAAGAAGCAAATGTGACTGCAGTGCAGGGCTGGCAAAATATCACGAGGGAAATGATCAAGTGCTGGTGATGTTTTTGGACCAGAGATGTCAGACAGTCAGTCATTGCAAAGGATTTGATACCAATAAGTAAATAAGATCACTTTTGTCTGAAGGGGTACTTGAGCAATTTGGTCACTCATTAAGTCATCAGTTTTAATCAATTACCATAAAGAATCACTTTTTATTAGTATGCATACCACAGTAACTTGTCATAACCAGCAATAGATACAATTATTGAAAATTGTGTGTGGAGTTTTGTCTGACTAAATTGTTTTGCATTCTATTTGTTGTCACCTGTGACTGATGATCATGCCATTGTCTTCTGAATAAAAATGCATTTTTCAATATTTTGTTTATATTAAAAGGGATCAGGCACATGAATACACATTTTACTATAAAGATGCCAGATTTAGCCAGAAGACTAATTTTCATCTGTAGTCCCCGTCATGTCAGTTCATTACAGAGATCAATATAATGAAAATACGACAGACAATAGAAAGAATAACAACAACAACAACAAACCACAATGAAATCACACATAAATATAAATTGTTAAGTGCATTCGCCCAATGTCAGCTGGGATAGGCTCCAGCCCCCCCGCGACCCTGTACGCAGGATAAGCAGTTGGCGATGGATGGATGGATGGATGGATGGATGGATGGATGGATGGATGGATGGATGGATGGATGGATGGATGGATGGATGGATGGATGGATGGATGTTAAGTGCATGTAAATCTGTTGTAAAGAACAAGTTATAAAGAAACACAGTTTAAAGTGCTATTAATGCAATAAAGTACTATAGTATGCAAATACGTTCAATTCAGTGCAGTAAAGTGCTCCAGCTGAATCCCACAAGGTGCTTCACAATGGCCTTAAGGACTGGACATCTGTTGTTTATTACCATTGTTTTTGAGATATGCGTACATATTACGATACCTGGGGAAATCGGTTTTCTCTGAAGATCTCTGAAGGATCAAAACACAACATGTTTTTAGTATGTCCTGTATGTGGTCTGGGGGAGTCTGGGACGCGCATCAGGGGGCGCGCCCATCAAAGAGCATCTCATACAATCAGAAGAATTGACAAAGATTCCAACAATAGCTCAAGGTAATTCCTTTTCTATAAATCCTTTTCAGGACTGGGGGCACTCGAGAGACATGTCAGCTAGATATGATTTACACAACAATAAAGAAATCCCATAAATACCTTAAATGAATAGAGTTACACATTGAAAGTTGCACCGACTTTAAAGGCGATGTACGAGTGAGAGCGTCTCAAAACGAAAGCGGAAGTACGAAGAAGTTAGTCCTCTCGCTTCAGGACGACACTTCCGGGTCTAGCCCCAAGTTCCTTTCCTAACCTGACAGCCGCAGCCGCCGTCGTCCAGGACCAAAGACCTTTGAGGGTTGTAGTCATGTCGGCAGCTGCTCCGGGCACCAGCAAGGCGGCCCACAGTGATGTGGCCCCGAAAAAAAAGAAGGGACCCGGTGCCCTCGCCACGGCCTACCTGGTCATTTACAACGTTGTTATGACAGCGGGGTATGTAGCTTGTTTCCTCGTGCTAATGCTGCTGTGGTGAAGCGTGTATGTGTGTGTGTGTGGGTTCGTGTGTGTGCTGTTGAGCAAGACATGAATGAATAATATGAGAAATATTTCCCCGTTGTAGTGTTACAGCGTTATTTTTTGGATTATGAATCTGCAAATTGTAATATAGTTATTATTGGAAACCATGCTAGCATGCTATGAAGCTGTGAGTGTGCTTCCCCAGCGTCCAACGGTTTAAACAGATTAACGTTAGATGAGCAACAGACAACCAGCTGGCGTGCACATTAATTCAAACAGGATACAATACGGAAATATTAATACAGATGGCTTGTCTGCATTCAGTGTTTCTTGCATTGTCATATTATTTTAGCAGGGCAACGTTTTAATTTGAGTTGTATTAATTACAAAAGTTAAAATCAGACAAATACCATAGACTACATTGAAAAATGTGACCCCTTTACCACTGAAAATACCTAGTGGGATGTTGGGAGATTAAATGACTGGTTGAGTTAGAATGAACCTGTGAATTTGTTTGAAACATGACATGACATTAAATGGAAAGTTTCACTCAGATTTGTATCGCGCATGCAAAAATACATCTCTGGAAAACATTTATATGAAAGAAGTTGTAGTATGCTGACTAAGTTAATCAGATTGTCCATGTAACTCAAGTTCATGTCAATAATGATTCTGCCTGTCCTTATCTTTACTGCTATATATGGTTCTGCAACTATAGTTAGTTTCATAATTGAAATAACCTAGAAATAAACTTTCTAATGGATTATATTGTATTGCATTTAGCATTTCAAATGAGTACAGATGGATTTGTGTTACAGCAGCAAGACGCCCATTTTATAACCGCCATTGCCTGGCCCAGATAATGAGAAATCTCTGTGTTACACTGGTTTTTAGACTGTTGCACAACTGAATGGGGGTGTTGTTTGCTCGCTGTCCCAACCAGTTTGGTCACATACGTCTCAGTGCTGATGAGACATAAAGGGCTTCCTTTGTATGGAGCACACATTAGTGTGTTGTAGACCCACTTTTTTGCTGTTCAAATGCAGTCTTTGCATTCAGATGCTACCATAGCAGCTAAGCAGGTGTGCTCAGTTTCTGCCCAGTTTGCCCTGACATTATTATTCATCACTGCCTCCAACTGTAATGTAATGCATTATATTACATTACATTATTAGAATCATTTGTTGATTGTATGTGCTCAAACCCTTATCATATATACCCATACCCATATATACCCATAAAATATGCCTACCTGCCTCAATATGAACTTTACACCTAATTAGTTAATAGAGAAAAATATTTATATTATATATAATTGATTATATCATTCTTGGTAATAAAGCTTCATATTCAACTGTAAAATATCCTGTAATATAAAATATGTGATTTTCATCCGAACTTTTATATAACCAAATTAGAGGGATCCTTGACAGACAATTTTGCGAAAAGGCCTTAAAAATCCAGTGTCTGAGTGTCTTTTGCCAAAATATCAGAATACGTTTTCCTATCAGGAATGGTACTTTGTACGTCATAATTCTCCTTAAGCTCAGTATTAATGTTAGCATAAAGAAGTTTCCACTATCGAAGGACTTATTTTATAAAATGCTCTCATCATTTTTAAAACATAAACAGTGGTTGGAGTTATCTGTCATATTGCTATTCCTGTCACTCCAGAATCCTTTATTGAAAAACAGAAACCACCAATGTCTAGCACAGATTTCTATTTCCATGATAAAATCGTCTGGTAGATCTTTTTTTCAGTTTTTGCAACAACAATACTGTGACCCCGCTCTCCAGGTGGCTGGTGATAGCTGTAGGTCTCGTCAGAGCTTACCTGGCCAGAGGAAGCTACCATGGGCTGTACTACTCCATAGAGAAGCCTCTGAAGTTCTTTCAGACTGGAGCTATTCTGGAGGTGAGATAAAGCACAAATAGCTGGACATTGTTAACCAAATCAGGTATTACAATATATTTGATTAAATATGGTATGTGTATTTATTTCAAAGACAACTATTATTGCTCTCATCAGCGCACAACATTCAGTTTATATTTGCAGATGTTGGATTAAACAATATTTCTTTTGATTAGTCCATTAATAATGATTTAAGCATTCAAGTCACCTTTTATTAAAGTGTTTCACGTAATGATTTCACAGCACTGTTGATGCTTATAGTTACATCTAATGGGTGGATGAATGAATCAACAAAAAAATGGTTTACTTATTAATTCCAACCTTTGTCAACTGCTAGAAAAATCATCAAGTCAATAAAAGCTGGCCGAGTCTTGGATTCAGGCCTGTTATCTGAACAGTGTTTGGTATGTCCTCTATAACATATCAGCTCGATAACCTAACATGCCTGGCCACACTGTGTTAAAGGCACAGAATCAAAAAAATACTGGATACTGTAAGAATTCAAACTTATGAATTTGATGAAATTTACAGAGATAAACAAAGCCCCCTGTTGTTTCAAAACTAGGTTAAAGAGAATTGTCCAGTGCCCTCACATGTGGTATTCATGCTCACGCACACACATACAAACACTGACACGTGCGAATGATATCAAGGCTTAGCATCAAGAGGTGTTTCAGTGGGCCTGTCCAGACACACTGTAGCTCCATGATACTGTCAGTATCTTCCATTCATGAAATAATCTGCCCACAGACTGACAACTACCAGCACCATAACATTTAATTGATCTTAACAATGTCGAGAATTAAAGTTTCACTCAAACATAACACATTATGTAGAACAACTTAGTCAGTTTTTGTATTATAAAGTTGTGCACATTAAAAAAATAATTTTAAGTATGTCTTGAGAATATTAATTAATCTTCAAATTAATAATAACAATAATATAAAAATAGCATGATTTTACAGTATTAATGCCAAAGCAAGCCTTACAAACAGGAAAAGTATTCTACAAGACTGTTAAAATGAGCTGTCATGTGTGCTCCACATCCAGAAGCATATTGAATCACTTTCTGTTATCTTTTCCTTTCACAGATACTGCACTGTGCTTTAGGTGAGTCTCTCTTCAGCCACCACCCTCACCTCCAATGCTCTCTGTTATCAGTAAAATATCAGTCTTGCACAGGTCACTTCAGAGAGTATCACAAACAATTTTACCATTTATTAGTGTACCACTGTATGTCATTACACTTTGACTTATCAAAATGTTCATTTAAGCTATCTGTAATTACATTACATGGGAAAACACTCGCCTACAGATACACACACTAAGGTTTTGTTTGAGATGTGAATTCCACACATCTCCATTTTAAATATCCAAGAGACACACTTTTTAGATGTCTAAACTGGATTTACATAGTACATGTCCATCTTTTCAGACACCTGATACCTGTATGGGTTGTATTATGAAAGGAAAAGAAGAAATTCTTTAAGAAATGCATTGAAGAAATACAAGAAAATATTGATCCTAGAAATCGGTGCATTTCAGCGTGCTTGGATCAGCTGGAAGAAAAACTTAAAGGTTATGTGTGCAAGATCTAGTGGCAACTAGCGGTGAGGTTGCGAATTGCAACCAACTGTCTAGTCTACAGCTCCCTTCTGCAAACGCACATATTCGTAGTGATGAGTTTCTACTAGGGCTGACCCCCAATAGTCGAAGATTCAACGCTTCAATGGGCAGAGCCTGATTCGACTGTCAATCTCACAGTTGAAGCTTCGCAGCGAAACAAGGATCATGCCAATTTGGTGATATGTGGGTGCTCAACATCTGATTTTACATAGAACTACCAGTTTTCTCCCAATAAGTTAATATGCAGCCGATTACAATATACATTTCAACGTTTAATGCTGTTAATAAACATGTAAAAAGAATAAAACTTTCAATAAATGTTTTTAAAAGTGCGTAAATAAATCCAAAATTGTAACCCTAACCCTGGGTCGTCAGTGTGCATGTGTAGGTATAGCGTGTGTGTGGTGGCGGAAGAGGAACACTTGCTGAAGAGACGGAGCCCCAGCTTTACTGGGGTTGTGCTGAGTTGTCCGCACCTGGTGGGACTTTAGGATTATTTATTACTGTTGATAAACCACACAAATAATATTATATAGTTTTTAAATAGCCAGCTACTTGAAATAGACCCGCGAGAAACTGTGACATGCATCCAGTTGACGGCAGCACGGCATGCACCCTAAACTCACACAAGACCGGTGAATGACAGGCGAGAGAGAGAGAGAGAGAGAAAAGGGTCTTCAAAAAGCCTCAGTTTAGCTGGAAATTTACAGTGTAAGTTGAATGAATAGAGACTGCAGATCTGCAGCTTATCGCTGTGCACAAAAACACAAATGATTGATGATGAATAGTATGCATATGAAATAGTATGATGATGAAACAAAAATGATTCAACTATCAGCCAGCTATAGGCAGGACTTAGTCGGGGACAGCCCTAGCATCTACACCAGACTTCTACAAGAAGAAGAACGTAGTGACGAAATGCGCTCTGTAATGCAGTGAGTCCATTGTTGGCTACTGTAGAAACATGGCCGTGCAACATGGTGCGTATATGGAAGGGGGGGACCCGTGGTTATGTAGATACAGGAGAAATGGCTCATTTTAAGGTAATAAAAACATAACGATTCATTATGTAGGTCTGCCAACACTGTGAAAACATGTTGGATATTCTTTTGCATTTCTGTCAGCAGATTCTCAGAAATATTACACGCTTAACCTTTAATTCGAAGCAACTCAGCCCCCCCCTCCCCCCACACCCCAACAAGTCAATCATAATATTTTTGTGTTCATGTTGCTCCTCTTCTTCATTGTAATTGCCATAAAGACTAAGACAGTAACTTTGAATTTAGCACAGGGTATATGCCATCCTTATTTAGAATTCCTAACTTAGGAAATTCTTCAGTTAGGACGATTCTGTAAGAGCTGAAATCCTGTCCTGAGATAAGATAGGATTTTTTTCATAAATGTTTCTGTAATACCAAAAACTCCTAAATGGCATCCTAAACTGCGATAAGATAGGATTTTAGACTTAGGATGTTTCTGTAATGAGGCCCCAGGGTTTGCAAACTTTCATAATTTCTAAAGCCTTGCATCAGACTCTGCAGTAGACTCTGAAGTATCATTTTGGCTAATCTAAACAGACTCAGAAATCTGGTTGTCATTTGGTATGTCTGAGGAGTTGAATGACACAACCAGAAATGTCATTATATTAAACGTATCTTGAAAGTTATTTTTACCTGTCAAAACATATTTGCAGATATCTCCACTCATTGTGACAAGTCAGCAGATCTTACAGTGTGATTTTGACTGGTCACATTATAATAATAACTGGTCAGATTGCATTTGTAGATGTATCTTAGATATAAATATGTACAGACAAACAGAAGCTTTTCATAGTTAAAGTGTTTGCCCAAGAAAGAGCAGAGAAGCTGTTTGCTCTCGTGGTGTTAATATGTGAGGAGAGACTGGCTATGATTAATGAAGGATTATCTAGGCTTTCTGAAGCTTCCCTCTCCTCAGAGCAAACACACACCCACACAACCCCCAGAGCTAGGTTCCCCTCTACTGGCCATTTGAAGACACTGCATCAAGAGCTCATACTGTGCTTTTACATGCATTTACAGTGCATTATACATGTAAAACAAGCATAAATAAGAGCATTAGCTCGAAACGCTGATGGATTACACCTATTGTGCGGGTCTTTTTTCATGTTTTGTAATTAAACAATTTCTATCGATATGTTGTCCAATTAATAGTAAACAAAGTATTTACTGTTTTTTGGGAGACAAATTTAGATTTTATTTCTTCCCTCAGTCAAGCAATCCACTCGACACAACAACCATTGTTATTCTGGCCAGTTTTCCAATTGATGTAACATGTAATGATGTAGAAAGGAAACTTTAACTGCAGAGGTCCATGTAAGCTGTTTTCCAAAAGTAAAACAGCAACAGAGGGGAAATAAGGAAATAAGGCCCAGAAACTCTTTCCAAAATAAATGACGTTAGTCATTAGTAGGCATCCATTTTTCTTCTGGTCCCACTTCTAGCAAGTGAACTCACATATTAGGCTTGTGAAACGTTTCGTTTTATTTTTCTAAGAGAATTAAATACATATTGTAGAAGCAGTGACTAAGAGATAGTCACCGGTGATTAGACCTAATATCTAAATATATCTGCAAATAACCTCACATTTCTGACGCTAGAAGACTTTCTGTTCGATTAACCTATATTAGTTTGATTATCAAAAACAGATTATAGATTAATTTTCTGTCTATAATCTATTAATTGACTGATTGTCTTGGCTAGCTTCAGCATCTAAACATCTAAGGATCAGTCTAATTGTTAAAATAGACACATCCAACTTTTACTTAAATTACACTTCCACAAAAAGAAAACACACACACACACACACTCACATAGTTTATTCTAATTCATATGTTCAGTGTGTGCAGTGACCAGGACTCTTTCGTCCGTACATGTAAGCAGTTGTGTTTTGTCTCATATCCTAGGAATTGTACCGTCCTCTGTGGTCCTGACTGGATTCCAGGTCATGTCCCGGGTCTTTCTCACCTGGGCCGTCACACACAGCGTCAGAGAGGTAAGATGGGTTTCTCTCTGTTTCGTAACTTACACACAATAAATAGTAAATCAGTTGTAAATCAGTCTTGAGTAAACCAGTATGACATGTAAATGTAAATGTAAACATGAATTCATGTTGAAAAGTGACCTGCTGATGTACTGTTTGCCCTGTTAATAGATCGGAGAGGAGTAAATGTGTAAGTAAAGTCAGATGATCTTGCTGTAGGGCTGAATTTTGGTGTAGTGAATTTGGTGAGTGTATGTACTGTACTGACATTTTTCTCAAGCGGTTCTCTCATTCCCTTTTATGTCCGTGTGTGTGGAATCTTTATTCAGACTTGTGTATGATCAGAAGTGTGCTTTCTTTTTAACACCATATAAGCATCGGTTTTAACCTAATATCTGAGGATAGTGGCCATCTGCCTGCAGTGTGATCTGATCTCTGAGCATCCGAAACAAACAGCATGGTTCTGCCATTATTAAGTCTAGATTTGCCTACAGCAGAGTAACTACTGCAGCATGATACAAGCCCGTCTTTCCCTCTGTCCTTCTTCACATCATCGCTTGCGTGTGCTTCTGCAGGTGCAGAGTGAGGACAGCGTGCTGCTGTTTGTCACAGCCTGGACAGTGACAGAGATCATCCGCTACTCTTTCTACACCTTCAGCCTGCTCAATCACCTGCCTTACCTCATCAAATGGGCAAGGTATGGAAATCAAAACCTAATGGGGTGTCAGAGCAGTGAGACGCTGGTACCTTAGTCTATCCGCTTACCGTAAACACATGGGTGGAAAACAGTTTAAGATTCGGTTATTCGGTAAGTGCTTGGTCAATCATCAATACTTAAATACTGAATGAATAAATGAATTATGTGAGTTGGACTGAGTATTGACAAATGTTAACTTCTTAGATCAGATATTTCTTTATTTAAAGCCATGATTTTATCATATGCATACTGTATACCTTATTTATTAATCTGTCCACTAAGAGTTTGGTCTACGATATGGCAGAATGTAGCGATAAAATGACCATCCAAAGTTTCTTGAGCCCAGGGCAACATCTTCAGATTACTTTTTTTGACTGACCAACAGAGACCTGAACCAAGACACATTAAATTTACAATGAAATATGACAAAGAAAAGCAGCAAATACTCACATTTGACAAGGAACCAGTGATTCTTTGCCATTTTTTGATTAACAAAAAAGTTGCTGATTATTTTAATGTCAATACAACAAATAATTTGAGCTCCAACTGTATTTTAACAAGACTTCATCTTATTCTCTACAAAGTTGTGATGACATTTTGCACAATGTTGTGACATGTAATACACAAAATGATGAATTAGTTAATCAGATTATAGAATTGGCAGATTAATTGATAATAAATATGTAAAAAACTAAACTGTTGTAAAAATGTTGTAGTATTTAGTACTGATACTGAAACTCAACAGTTTGTATTGCTACCTGTGTTTCAAACTAAACCCGACTCTAAATTTCACTGAAGCTTTGAATAGTTATTAATGTAGTAATATTAATAACAATAATAATGTTGTACCTTCAAGGACAGTTTTATGGAATATTGTTAAACATTTCCAATTAAACCAACCAAGTGAAATATATTGTATTTGCTTTGTTATGCTTGTCAATTTTTGCAAAAGGTAATTTGTTATATTGCTCTTTACATTACCTCATTTAAAACCTAAACAGATGTGACTCTTTTTGTAGACAATATAATGAGATGAGGTTCATGAGGCTTATGAATGTGACACTGTTAAAGGAGAAATTATCGTCACAGTAACACATCACTCTTAAGAGGTATTACTTCCAACACTGATAGTTATTTTAAAAACAAATCTTCAAATCTAAAGAAAATCTTAAAGCAATTTCCCCCATAACAATCTATATCTCTCCACCTTCTTAATGTGATTCATCTACATCTTCAACCAAGGCAACAGTTGTTATGTGCCTCCCTCCACGCGGTCTTTGTTGCTAGGTAGCAAATGAGTCCATCGCTATATTGGTATTCAACTTTCTGTTTGAGTTGCACCCTGAGAGGCAGAAAAATTGGTTGTGCGTCTGTGGAACATTCTGTGAAGGATCAGAGGAGACAGTCGCTGGGTTTGGAGAGCTAGTTAGGGAAGATAGAGAATGAACATTTTATTTTCTCTCTTTTATGTTTATCTCGCTGTAGTAGAAAAGGAGTTCAGGATCTCTTTCTCCTCAAAAGGCCTGATCCTTTAGAAGCATACAGAGGTCCTTTTTTATTTGCATCCTTGGAATTTTCTCATCTGTAGCACATTGTCTCATTCGTCTCATTGCCTCATTTTTATAGCAAAACATTTTGTTTTGGATCTAATAGTAATCATATACATCATGGTATATGATTGCTGTTAGCTGTTTGGTCCACTTCCTCGCAACAGCTGCAGGACAATTTTGGGACTCTGTTTGTGCTTTGGGATTTAAAACTGTGAATTCAGTCTTTTCACTATTACTTTAAACTGTCTCTTTCAGCATTTGGAAAGACCACCACGTCTTTACTGAAATTATGGTGTTTACAAATTGATTTGTCAGTGTTTTACATAATTATTTACTTGAATCATTGTCTACCTGAATTACCTGAGCACATTCTCAAGCATTCCTCATCTCTACTTTTATTGGTTTTTCTGACATTGCTTAAGTTTAGAGTTGCACTGGTTAACAATGCAGTATGTTGTGGTACAAACAGTACAAAATCCAAATCAGTGTCATGCATATCTCCTTCGGTGTGTTGCTGTTCATACCAGTTATACCAACCTGCCTCTCATATTGCAGAAACAATGAAAAATGAAGATGTATGATTTATTATTTCTCTGTCACCAACCCGTCTGCTGCAGGTACACCTTTTTCATTGTGCTGTATCCCATGGGAGTGACTGGAGAACTGCTGACTATCTATGCAGCGCTGCCAAACGTGCAGAAGACGGGCCTGTACTCCGTCACTCTCCCCAACAAGTACAATTTCTCTTTCGACTACTACACCTTCCTCATCCTCATCATGATCTCCTACATTCCCCGTAAGTCAACATGCAGATTTAACTTTTTTCCCCTTTTTGTGATGATAGTAAACAGGCAACGATATTGTGCTTCCAGCAAGAATTTACTTTGAATCACTAATTTACAGAAGTCCATTGCATTTGACAAAAAGAAGACTTTCTTGAAATAATAACATCCTTATCTCATTATTATGATTTGAACTGTGCAGATGTCAGCTGTAGTAGCTATGATAGCCAACAACATAGCCACCAGCCGTGTATGTGAGTGTGCCTGTTCTGTGTTTGTGTGGCAGCTAAAATTCTGTTTAGGAAATTTACTGAAACTTCACATTGCTTTCATTCAGCACCTCACATTTTCTTTCTTGCCTTGGTGCGTCCATGAATTGGAATCATAAATTTTCAGGATAAGTGTGAAGTTTTACCTGTAGTTCAAACATTTACAACCCTCCTGAATGCACTTTTGCCTATTTTGCAACCTTCATAGCAAATATGTGTCTGCTTGGGTCTTTCCACATTTTGTATGCAGTCGTGCCACTTGAGTTCAGGTTGAACACACTTTAATAGTCATCACCACTGAGAATTTAATCAGGTAGTGTCTCATGTCATCACATGATGAGATATGATTATAAGATAATCTATCACATAAGTGGCGCTAATTAGCAGAGTTTCAGGAGCGGGACCACACATGAAGCACGTCACCGCCAGCATCTCCATAAATACCCACACGTCCTAACTCCTCCCCTTCGCTCTCGTATCCTGCATCCCTCCCCCCCACCCCTTTCTCCGTCCTCCTAATCTTCCTCCTCTCCATAGGGTTAGAAGGGGGTCCGTCATGCCCAGGCGCTACGGCGGATTTCCCTATCGTAGCTGCCCCACAACGCTTTTCGAATGTCTATTCAGCTACTGCAATCTTCATACATCTTCCGTTTGTTTATCAATAAATCATTTAATCATAGCTGTTGATTGTGTGGTCCTTGCTAGTGAATCAATAAATAATAGTTTTGGAATGATTAATAAAATAATGAATTATGAAAGTTGCAATTGTAAGAAAACATTTCCACTCGGCCATAAATTCTGCCTTCACAAATTAATTTATAATATTCAGTTTATGTTGTAAGTTCAATCATGTGTTCATCATTGAGGTCATAGTTAAAGGTAGTGTTGTACTGAAATATATTATATTGACAGGTGTTTCTCATTTTTTGTCTTCCCTGTTTATATACATAATGAAGTCCAGTACAACACCATCACTAACTATGACCTCAATACTAAAACAGATAATTAAGGTAACACCATTTGTGAAAGTGCAAAACAACCTGAACGTTACAGGCATGAAATAAGTATTTTCTGGACTTTATGGCAGAACAGTTGTAGTGGATCACCTTTTGATTTTACAGGTTCACCTCATAAAGTGGCCACTGAGTGTGTAAAAAGAAAAGGGAATAAGAAGAAGGCTATCTCCCTGTATGCTGTTGTTCTAGTGTGACTTAAAACTCACTCAGTCTATTGCTAGTATACTGATCTTCCTCTGCCTCCCCGCCAGTCTTCCCCCAGCTTTACTTCCACATGATACGACAGAGGAAGAAGGTGCTGGGCCACGTAGAGGACTACAGCAAAGTGGAGTGAGCCCGACTGCATTCAGACAGATCTGATTGAGGCACAAGAAACCAAAACAGCCAACAGAAGAGGAACAAAATCGAGTCTACTTAAAGAAACGCAAAGTCCAGCCAGTTTTTAAAACTGCCGGAACTGCCCTGGCAGAAGATTCAATTATCAAACAAATTTATTTTTTCCAACTATTGCCCAGGGGTTGTGTAGGTGTTCACAATTCATGAATGAACTGGTGTATTTTTTTGTTGTTTTTATTTATGAACAAACTGCAATTACCTTTGTTTAGTCAGAGAGGTTGTAGCTGTAAGGAAACTGTATTTTGACTTGGATAGAGCTGACTTGCCATCTGAGCAGTGAGCAGAACTCAGTCACAGCAAAGCATTAAACTGAATGGTGCACTGATAGAATCGATAACCTCCTTTTAAATGTCACTGCAGAAAATTCCTAATAGATTTTTCACCTCCCCATGGCTCACCTCTTGGTCTCTTTTAAGTAGCAGTTGTGCTTTACTACGATGTAGAAAGAATAACGTTAAGACTAGTACTGATACTGGGTTGTCTGTAGGTTTTGCATCTACATGGTGTGTTTGTTGGTGCAAACTGTGGTCCAGATTTGTCTTTTTGGTTTTCTTTCATTCATTTCAGTCAAACGTTTAATTACATTCCTAATTTAATTCAATAAACATTTTTCATTCTGTGCTCGCATGGTTTTCTGTTTTTCTCTTGTGTTAGCTGATGTTTTTTTGGTGTTTGCTTGGATGTGGTTTTGACTTTTGTCTCTGTTGCATTCTTAGTGGGCTTACATCGATTATGTTGACTCTTTAAAAGCTTAGGTTTCCCAAGTTTCCCAGTGATGATTGTGGCTTTTTCTTTTGATTTCCTCATCGTTTGATGTTTAGGTGGTTTATACATTAATAATGTAAAGTAGCCAGTTTGTTTATCCATCACAAATCCATACAAGTGAGCAAACATTTCTTCCCTCTTTATGTGATTGCATTTTCTTTCTATTTTATCTTTTAAAAATAACTTGTGTTAATTTTTTTAGCTCCTATAAAGTGATACTTTGTAAACCATTTAAATTAGAACAATACACACTCTCATTCATGTTTTATTAAGCTCTCATTCTTCAGTCTTCATCCTATTACTAATTATTTAAAGAGGTCAGTGTGTCATTTAAGTGAGTTAAATTCATTTACTAAAAATTAAGACATTAAGGTATGGGACATTTAAGCAAAAGAGAACAGATAGCACAGCGTACAGTAGCAACCGTGTTTTCCGATGAAATATGTTTTGATATGTAACAAAACTGAATTGTAGCCCAAATATATGTTGGATGTTTAACTTTATGGACTTATTTTAAAATACAGAGTAATGACCCTATACTTTGTTAGTTAGAAAATAAAAAAAAAATTATATAGAGCTATGTCAGCTGAAATACTATTTCTAAGTGACATGTCCTTGTTGGTGTGGAACTAGTACTCCAAAAGGAAGCGAACACACATTGCAGTGAATTTAGTTATAGAGCTTGTAGTCATGCCTTTTCAATTATGTGAATCTGAACAAAGAGAGAACAGTGAATCAGACTAGTTCCACCTTTTCTTTACCTGATGCAAAGTGACACATTTTGTTTGTAATGGTCATATTTGATGCGGCTTCTATGGTGTTAGATTTTTTCCGACAATGTTAGATTTGTTGTAATGCTGACAGCTTGATATTTTGTTGGGCTCAGTTACAGCTGCTCTGTCAAAAAGTAACTTTACACCAGACTGAAAAGCCTTCTGTTGTTGACATGTTTTAGTTGAAACTGTCTGCTGCCCTTCAGAGTACATTTTTACACTACTGCAGCAAAGTGAGAACCTCAACCACTTGAGGTCAGAAAAAAAACACCAACATTTTCAGTTTAAGTTACTCTTTAAATGGTCTGTTCACCAAAATTAAAAAGACAAGACAAAGATAATATTTTCAAGATTCATAGATTTTGAGATTTCTCCATCCCATTTGAGGAGTCTCTCTGTCCCAGTACATTGAAAGGTGAATTCAACAGCAACATATATTTCAAAGTAACAGTGTGCTTGTCTCTGGATCACTGCCAGACTCTCTTTTAGAAAAACTGTGTGCCCCACTCCTTCCTGAATGGAGCCACTGCTCTGGATGGTCCACCTAGCAAGAAGTCAGTAGGTTTTTCTCAGGTTTTATTTCTTTGGAAGAGAGAAGTTTGAATGACACTTGTCCACAGTGAGGTCTGGGGATTAGAGAGAGCGAGCAGAATGCTGGATATTTTAATTTCTATTTTTATTGCCACAAACAAAATTACATTCACATTTATTGTACTGGATTGGAGGCAGAACTCTCATAAACGGATATCTCAAAACCATGTTATCATTATCATGGGTGACCCTTAAATGCTTCTAAGCCCAGTGGCTACTGTCATGTATTCTTTAAAATGTGCTCTCAGAAGCTAACTTCCATCAGCGTTATATCTTTTAAGCAGTGTCAACATTATCATTATTCCAAAACATACATGTTACTAAAGTCCTGCTCTCTGTCGTGATCATAATTAAACCTGTCTTACACGCCTTTATTCTGTAGCAAAGTGAGCAGCTAGCGGTTCTAATGTCCAGCCTTTATGCCCTTTGCCCCTTTTTCCCATAAATTGTTGAGCATGATCTGAGATACTTGTTGGAAAGGTCTTGCAGGATCAGAAGTGCAGCTTATTGTAAAACTGCATGAAAGATGAAATCTGGATGCCTGGAATCATGGTCTGTGTTACAATCTTTAAAAAATGAAAAAGTCAAAAGCATGGCATATGTTACTCCAGAAATGGTTCTACTGAATAAAGTTTTGATACAAATGTTTTGCATGGGGCAGCCGACTTTGTACAGGTATGACCAATGAGTATATATTTACAATAAACCTATAATATTGGAAGCATATTCATTATTTTTATTATATAGATGCGACTTATATGCACCGATTGATGGTCATCAAGTTATAGTGTTGTGATAATTCAGGGGGGAAGTGGATGGCGTCTGTGCATTGAATATTCCTGTACCAGTGACTCATTCACTCATGCACCACGTAGGAGGGACCATTGTCTGTTTAGCAGACAATTTAGCAGTGCTGGAAGGTTTCACCGGCTCAATACAAACCAACTCTTAAGTATCTTAAATCCCATTAGCTACACTGTTGTGCATTCGGACTAATGAAAATGGATTTGATGCATGTAGCAAGTCTGGCTGGATATGCACTTCACTGAATGGCTGTGCCTTTCATCTGTGTGCTGCTGTTGCGATCAGATCAGTCGCTTTTGATGTATAGCATATATAAGTCGAGAGTACAAATACTCAGCAGGCTCAGGTGCATTCAGGAGCAACAGACAACACGTTCGGTTAAATGAACGTCTTGCAGAACGTATCACATGCAATCATTCTGTATGTACTGTACTCTAATAAAGTGTATATACAGATGAACAAAACAAAAAAATCCAAAAAGTATTTTCAAATATTGTTTATTTTATGTGGCCTGCATTATGTATTAACTGTTGAAATATGGATTCAAAATGATACAGAGAAAAAAGAAAAGAATTAGAAAAATACAAGCAAAAAAATACAAAGATATCCTGATAAATGTCCACGTCTTTCAAACTCTGCAACCCCAGTTTGTAACCCCTGCTTTCTATTAAACAAATGGTGTCTCTTAAAAATATCTGTTAAATGTATAGTAATAATAACAATACATTTAATTTAAACCAGTACTAAACACATTAAAATCAGGTGAAGCAATAAGACAGACATATAAAATCAGACAAATTGAAAGCGAAATGTATATTAGAGGGTGAAGGCTAATCTAAAGAGGTAGGTTTTGATAAGTGATTTGAATGCATCTAGGTCAGTACAGTCAAGAATGTGGAGTTCCAGGGGGAAGGGACTGCAATGGTGAAATTTGGGGGTTATTTACTTACTTAGACTTGGAAGAGCTCCTTCAGAGGCACAGAAGACATTGCACAACTGTTGTCAAAGTTTGAGTGTAAATGACTCTTTCAAGTTAGGCAAGTCAAATGAATTCAATTTAATTGGACTCAATTGGCATGGGAAACAGATGCTTACATTTGCCAAAGCAAGTGTGAAAAATATATATATATATTAACAGAATAATTATGATTGTCAATTTACCTGACTAGTCATGAGTAGATGCAGCAACACTGACTCTGCATTTACTGAAGATCAACCCTTTGTCTACAGCCAATAACTGTATGTTACGGTTGATAACAGTTTCAGAGTATCTCTACTATCACTAATGTCGGACATGTGCTGAGGTTCTTTGTGCCAATACAGAACCAACATTTGGGTACCAATACTGAAACACAATTTTTTACAATACCTTACTTAGTGAAATATAAACATGTTAACATTTTATTCATTTAACAAAAGTTCTCAAATGTTTAAAACAAGCAGTTGTACATGGATTTTGCCTAAGTAAATTGTCAAAATTTTCTTGGAAATCAGAATCGGTTGGATCAAAGAATGAGTAAACAGGATTATAAATCTCACAAAGCATTTCAGCCAGTTCGAACAAAAGATACGTAGGTGGCCGACAGTGAGTTCCAATTATTACATTTACATGCGCAATAGCAGATTGGATGGGACTGTGTGTGCGTGTGTTTGATTGCACAATCCCCAGAGTGCCTCTAAAGGTAGTTTCACCTCCAGGATGAGTCACAACACTGCAGTGCTGATCATTCACTCCCTTTTATGAAAGACAAAATCATAGAAGCCCAGTGTGAACTGAATCTTCCTCCTGCGTCTCACAACGCGATAACAGCGTGCCGTGGGATTCTTTGCCTTTGTCAGTTCTTGGCGTTGTGATACAGTACAGACCTTGTTCTGCATCCTCACTTAATTCAGCCATGAGATCACACGTGTTGTGAATATCTGGGATGCCTGATGCTTTTTCAGACGTCGCTAAATGGTTCATGTGGTTGATATGATGTGCATAAGGCATTGCCAGCACGGGTCATAATAATCAACACACTGGAACAGTGAAAATGTTTATTTTTGTGCAAATGTTTGTCTGAATATATCCCTAGATATATGCACAATGCCTCAGATGTGATATTTGTCAGTGGACTGCATACAGAACTTAAGCTTGATTTGATTAATCAGTGTAGCCTGAGAATCAGACTGAATTGCCATTCCACTTAACCTCATTCATTCATTGTGATTATTCCTTTTTGAATCACTTAACAAGGTGTGGGCAGTGATTCTGAGGACTGGAACCAGGGTAGAGTCCAAACTCAGCTGCTTATATCCTGGGTGTATTTCTGGGATATGCATTTGGAGTTTAGGTTTTGCAGTGACAGCATATTTCAAATACAACCACATGGTTTATCAAGCACACCTGTGCACATTTTGAAACCCTTAGAAATGTCAACAATTTTTAAGAAGAAGACCAAAAAAACAAACAGACAGGAATGTGCATAATGGAGGTTTAATGCCGAGTGCATGCTTAGTGAAAACGTTTTGTTGCAGCTATGTAGGGTTATGATCTGGCTCAAAAGGCCACAACAAAAGGTAGACACACCACAGTTTAACAAAGTATGTTTATTTAACCCAAATAAACCAAATTAAGATTTGTGCTAAGTTAAAGTTTTTGAAGTATTAAGTATGAACATCTGTGGTTTCAGTAGTGTCTGCGCAGGATGATGGATGCATTGGTAAGTGTGTGTGTCTAAGGGTGTTGTGATGTGCAGGAAAACAAGGTAAATACAACTAACACAACATATCAAAAAAAACAAACCAAACCAAAGGTAGAGCCATAAAGTCTACGGGTAGAGCCTGTGGAGATAAACAGTGCAGTCAGTTAGCAGGGAGGTCTGTCACCTCAGCCCAGCAGCAGCAACAAGGAGTTACAAATACTTTACAGGGCAATGGGCCCAGGTGCCCTGAGTCACTGCATTCAGCCTCGGCTCTTCACCTGCAAGGGAGAGAGGGACTGGCCATACCCACACATGACCCCACAGGAAGTCACAGTAGCAGCAGGATGAACCACAGGAGCAGAGGTTAAATACTCTCCAGCAACATCTACTCAATCTTCTGTTGCAGTGAGAATATCTGAAGAGGGAGGGTAGCGTTCTTGGCTACAGAAACGCCCTCCCTCTGCCTAAGAATTTGGGTCCAAAAGCTACAATAGCTTTATAAGGGGTAACTTCTTAAGTTTTTGTATTCACAGAAGCCTGCTAAATCGCCTCTCTCATCCATTGTCTATAAGGTAAATTCATACAAGGAGCTTGGATGATGTACTGTAGCTGACCTGAAGTCAGCATACTTACGTCTTTCTTGGAAATTATAGATCTTGTCATGTTGAAATGGAAGGAACTGGATAAATCACCATATGTCCCTTGGTTACAAAATCTGTGCCTAATGTTTTGCAGCTTTTATTTTATTTTATTTCCTTTCTCATCAGAAACTGCTGTTGCAGAGGTGGGATTCACAGGAAAATGATCAAAAGATTCCAATAGTTCCCTTTCTTTCTCCTCTCCTACTTCTTCTAATTCCTATTTATTCCTATTTATTTTTGTGCGCCTCTGTATGCTTGTGGAACTGATTGCGTTTTAAATGCCTTTTTGTTTTCCTCCTGTTCTCACTCTAATCTCTTTCTGGCCTTCAAACTCAAACATTGTCCAGAGTCTCTCACACATGCCTTCATTACCTCCTGCTTGGACTACTGCAATGGTGTCCTGTTCCGGGCACCCAGCAAAGTCCTGGAAAGTCTCCAATATGTGCAGAACTCAGCTGCCAGGATTCTCAATCACACCAGGCCCCGGCAGCACATCAACCCAACCCATACTCACCTTCACTGACTCTCGTTCAAGTACCGCATCACCTACAAAATCCTCCTTCTCACCTAGAAATCTCTCCATGCCATTGTCCCCCAGTACCTGCTGGACCTTCTCCATCCCTGCACTCCATCGTAGAATCTGCGGTCTATGGGTTTGCTCTCCGCTCCCCATACCAGACTGTGAATATTAGGGGACAGACCCTTCAGTGTCACATTCCCTGCTCTCTGGAACTCCATCCCTTCAGATATCCACAACGACCTGTCTCAGGACACTTTTTGAAAAATGCTAGAAACCCACCTGTCTACCAAGGCCTATAATCCTTAATGACCTTTTTCTCTGTGTGTATGGGTTTGTTAATGTGTGAAGCATCCTTGGGTCCCTTGCAAGGCGCTATAAAAAATATGATTTTCTATTATTATTATTATTATTATTATTATTATTATTATATTATCATTATTATTATTATTATTATATTATATTTTATTTTATTTTATTTTATTTTATTTTATTTTATTTTATTAGTAGTAGTCTTAGTATTATTAGAATTATTCCTTCACTAAATGGCCCAGTGTGCCAAAACAGATTTAGAGCTCAAGGGGTCATTAATGTTATGGCTGCTGTCTTCACAAGAAGACACACATACAAACACAGATAAAGGAAACTAACAGCGCCTGACATGAAACACAGGGAGGGGAGAACGGCAGGACAACATAGGGAATAAGAGAGAAGCACAGCAGGACCATGACACCCAGAGGCCTATTGTTTGGACCACTCCTTTAAAAAAAAAAAAAGTCTGAAGGTGCTGCAACAGTTATATTAGTAAATTGCTTTTAGCCAGGTTTCTGTGCTTATCATTTTAAATAATTAGAATAGAAAAATTAAATGGATAGACAATTCTCAAGTTGGCCTTTACAATCTGCAGTGTCTGTCTGCAGTGATTGACTTTTCATTTAATTATTAACAAAGAGCAAGTCTTTTGCTGCATGTTCTCATATCTTTGATTTCTTGTTGATGGTTTTTCTGGAAAGAAGGATATCTGAGAATAAAGTCACTATTCAGTGAACCAAATCTTTGGTCTTCTTCTTAGTATGACAGTACTCCACTGTTTTAAGAAATCCTATGCACTGAACCCTTTTCTAGTTTTTTTTTTTTTTTACAATGTGTTGCTAATTTAAGTTTTTTATGTAGATTAGCTACACTTAAATAAACTCACTCATAAATTCACTCACTTGCATATGAGAAGATGATGACCAACATGTCTTATGCCTCTCAGTTGATCCTGTGTTTACACAGGAATGTTTTACTTTTGAAAGTACAGTATGTTAAAGGGTCCATTCACTGAGATCACTACACATACAAATTTCTCCCACTCAACCCTAATGGGCTCTAGCTGCCTCGCCATGCAATAGATGTGTTTCTTAGTTAAGTACCAGTTTTGATATTCAGTTGAAAAACAGTCCCACTGAAAACTGTCCTGGTTAATCCACTAATCAGGGAAATTGTTTCTGGAAAAATGCTGTTTCCTTTTTCAAATGTCTTCTTCAGTGCTTTGAGTGCCACAAACAATGTTTTATTCATTTCAGTTGTATCAGGGTGGTAGCAGAAGTCTTTGCAGCAGAAATCTCAAAACCTCTGCAAGTAAAACTGGAACTAACTGGATGAGGAATTTGGTAAAATTACCCTTTAAATAACTGTAGTTTACATAGCCCATAGCAAATTGAGTGAAAATTGAAATAGGGGATGGTAATGAGATCAGATGTGTGTGACTCTTTCTGTGTGAGTGAGTTTATGCATGTGTGCATCTTGTGAATGATGATAAACTGCTTCTGAACAAGTTCATTTAACATTCAGATGGTGACAGCAACAGCAGTAGCAGAAACAGTACTATCCCAGTTTGGTGTGGAACTTGGCCTTGCCAACACAGAGCCCTGACCTCAACATCATCTGACACGTTTGGGATGACTGAAACGCTAACCATGAGCCAGGCCTTATCACCCAACATCATTGGCTGACCTTTTGTGTGAATGGGGGCAAATCCGTGCAGCCAGGCTCCAAAACCTGGTGGAAAGCCTGAAACCAGAAGAGTTGAGGCTGCAATTCCAGCAGGTTAATATTCATGGCCATTTTCAACAATGTGTACTGTTTGGGTGTCTGCATAATTTTGGCCATTTAGTTTAATTGTTTAAAGTTACTTAAATGTCAGTCATCAAACAAATGTGAAAAATATAATACTTTTCTCAGAAATATGAAGCTTAAGTACACAGTAAACAAAACAATTGAAGTATGTACCTTAAATTTTACGCAAGTAAATGCACTTAATTACTTTCCACCACTGAATTCTGTTCTAGGAAAAAGGGGAGAGCGGTCACATTTCCTTAATTAACCAGATTTTTCCCATTAATCTGTTTTTTTATCAGTTTAAAATGGTTAGATCTCTATTTCCTTGTATTATACAACAATAAATTGTGTTAGGTGTGTGTGTGTGAGAGAGAGAGAGAGCAAAGAGAAGGGGCAAAAGAAAGCAAGCAAACAAGCAGTCATAAGACAAGCAGAGAAAATAGGTTGCACAACTTGAATAGAGTTAAATTTGTATCTGATTTATATCTGAGTTCCACTTTTTATTTGACGGGGACAGTGCTGAATGGAGGCTCCTGTTCTATCTCTTAACAGTGTTTCACCCTTGATGAATTCCAAAAGGGGCAAAGGGAATTCAGCTGGAGGTGAGCCGGTCCCAGCAAACACACAAGGCTCCTTGTCACATGCCTCAAATTTACATTCATTAGCACACAATGGGAACTTAAATGAGACAAATGCTCTTTTCATGTATGTAAATGACCACTGACTGCCACTCAGGATAGTGTTTGAGGTGGAGGAACTGAAACATAAGACTGAATCACATAACTTAAACAGTCAGGAGTTAACATTTTTCCCCTGGTCCGGGTCAAGATAACTGCTTATCCAGGCCCATCACACATAGCTCACATGGGCTGCAAGTAATGATGTTTAAATAGTTAATTTTTCCCCCACAATGGACTGATTAATTTTTCAGTTTGTGATTAAATATCAAAAGAATTGTGGAAAATTAGCCCAAGATGAAATCTTCAGTTTGCTTGTTTGCCCAACCAACAGTCCAAAACCAAAATATATAATATTTGCAATGGTAAAAAACAGAGAAAAGCATCATTATCTTATGCTCTGTCATGTATAGTTGTTGATGTTTTGTGATATTCTTTTATGCTCTTCGTGCAAAGCAAATTCCCCAAATGCCAATAAAGTTTTCACTCATTCATCAGTTCATCCAGGAACCAGTTCATGTTTGACATTTCCAACTGAATACATTAACTGATTTGCAAAATATTTTTTTCAATTGCTTCGCAATTAAACCCATGAAGAACAAAATCAAACAGGCAGGATAGTGACAGAAACAAATATAACAAAATGAATCTAAACAAAAGAATAAAAACCTCTCCAAACAAAAGTGAAGTCCAAGTGAGTTGTTTTTTTGTAGTTTGTTTTTTTTTACAATGTGTTGCTAATTTAAGTTTTTATGTAGATTAGCTACACTTAAATAAACTCACTCATAAATTCACTCACTTGCACATGAGAAGATGATGACCAACATGTCTTATGCCTCTCAGTTGATCCTGTGTTTACACAGGAATGTTTTACTTTTGAAATTACAGTATGTTAAAGGGTCCATTCACTGAGATCACTACACATACAAATTTCTCCCACTCAACCCTAATGGGCTTTAGCTGCCTTGCCATGCAATAGATGTGTTTCTTAGTTAAGTCCCGGTTTTGATATTCAGTTGAAAAACAGTCCCACTGAAAACTGTCCTGGTTAATCCACTAATCAGGCAAATTGTTTCTGGAAAAATGCTGTTTCCTTTTTCAAATGTCTTCTTCAGTGCTTTGAGTGCCACAAACAATGTTTTATTCATTTCAGTTGTATCAGGGTGGTAGCAAAAGTCTTAGCAGCAGAGATGTCAGACGTCCAAGTGAGTTGTTGCTATTGGACCCCAAGTTCCAGAGACCTTGGAATCCCCAGTCCCCAATTTGAGAGTGGGAACCAATGGAGAAATGGAGTCGACTGGGGGAAGATTCAACCCCTAGTGTGCATGTGAGGGGGTTATCCAGCTGTGAGAACAGACCCGCCCATTCATCGGAATAGCCCGGGGGTCGCACAGCCTCCGTTTTGGACCGACCAGCCTGCCATCCAATGAAACAGCGTCAAAGCGTGACTCACCCCTTTTCCTTTCCAATGGAAGCGCGGCGGAGAGGCGGGCTGTAGGAAGCACACTTGGTTGAATGGCCATTGAAGCAGCAATCAGCGGTAAATATGTTATGATACCACGCTCCAAACAGACACCGAAAAGATTGTCCGAGGCTGCGGGAGCGCACTTTGGCACCGGTGTCCCGGGTAGACACTTTATGAAATGCTGCCGCTGTACGGCAGCGGATTCGCTGTGCGCGGAGGCTGGCTGCAAATCGAATCGGGAGTCACTCTCTGGGGATATCAGCAGTGATGGACAGATGTTGGACATGCTTTTGGCGCAGAGGTTGAAGATAAATTGACCGTGCGGTAACGTGCTATAGCCTACCATGGACCAAGGACCTGTTTTTTGTGGCTGCCAGAGGAGGAGGAGGAGGAGCGGCTGAGTTTCTCCTCCGCTCCGATCAGCGCAAGCGTGCGAGGATCGTGATGATGCTTTTTGGCCAAACGTGAGGTTCCCACCGTCGTACAGGCTGCAATGTTTAGCCAGCACAGGTGCATGAAGACTTGACGGGACAAAATAAGAGCCGCCAATATGGGATTCACCTTTTTATTTCCATCCACCTCCGTCCTTTCTGTCCACAAACCGTTTACACAAATACAGGAAACATGTCCGATGATATAACGGGTTCACAGTGTAATTGATGGTGTTGCGCTATGATCTCTGGGGACTATCTGAGTTGTGTAATGGTTTTTTTCTCATCTACAGCGCGCGCTGCCGTGCAACCTCTCCATGGATGGTAGTTAATTGGGCCCAATGATGTAGCGCCAAGTCCACCTGGATCTAATGTTCCCTCCTCTCGCGGCGAAACTGGTTCCCCTGTGACTTTTGCGCATGTTCAATTGTTTTTATTCCCAGAGCTTTTATCACTCCTGGCTATTGCTTTGGGTAATGCCATCTCGATTTTTAAAGATTTTAGAATGAATGTTTGCCTATAAAAGTGGGAGATTAAACCGGTGACAGTTTTTTAAAGCTGTTTTAGCTGACCAACTATGGGAAATTCAATTTATGACAGACATTTAATTCGCCTCATCTTTGGGGATAAATAGTCCCCGGACACTATTTTTGAAAGTAGAACAAAACTTTCCCTGCAGTGTTTATTTGTTGAGGCTCGTTTCTGTTAGGCTATTGCCTCCCGTTCTCCACTATGTCCAGATCAAACAGTGTCAGCCCACCCGGAGTCGGTGCACCCGGGTTGAGGGGAGGGACCGAGCACAGATCAGCTTGGGGAGAGTCTGAGTCCGTGGCCAACGGGTGCCCATACTCTACTAGATCCCCGCGCAAGAAGCTCACCCGGACCAACAGTCGGTGGAGGGAAGAGGATGATCTGGACCACCGGCAGCCCGGGCGAGCATCAACGACCGTTAGCAGGGTCAGCTTTAGGTCCAGGTCGGCTTGGCAGGACTATGGCGATGAGACCCGAGACAACAACCGTACGTCCCCTAAACGCCCAGACGGCGAGGTGAGACCCAAGTCTGTGGAGCTGGGTCTGGAGCAACGGAAAGCCAAGCCGAGGACCGACGAGGAGGAGGTCATGCCCGAAGTTAACTTTTCTTTAGTGACGTGCTGCAACAGCGTCATGCACATTTTCAAATCCAAGAAATTCCAGTCGGAAAAGTTGGAGCGGCTCTACCAGCGCTACTTTTTCCGTCTCAACCAGAGCAGTTTGACAATGCTCATGGCTGTGCTGGTGCTGGTCTTCACGGTCATGCTGGGCTTCCACTGCTCAGGCGGGACAGCGAGGCCGAGCATAACTTATGTGGTTGTATTTTCCGTGGCCATCTTCCTCACACTCATACTTATGGTGGTCTGCAACAGGAACGGTTTTCACCAGGACCATATGTGGATTGTATGCTATTTAGTCATCGTGGTGGTGCTGGTGATCCAGGTGGTTGGAGTGCTGCTCGTGCAGCCAAGAAGTGCCTCAGAGGGGATCTGGTGGACCGTGTTCTTCATCCATGTCATCTACACTCTGCTGCCCGTAAGGATGCGCGCCGCAGTCATCACTGGAGTTATTCTCTCTGCCATCCACGTGACTGTTTCCTGGACGTTAAACGGCATGGACAGCTTTCTGTGGAAACAGGTATGTACAGGAATGTGCTTTGCTTAAGTTTTATAATTGCACAGAGAGCCGGTATTTCACGCCCACACTGCGCGCAATAACGCACAGCCACGGGCATTTCCATAAAAGCTTTTTGCTGCTGAACTTTTCTTTCTCACCGTCAAATAAGTAAACAAGCAGTTGTGATAAGTAGCCTGTACTAATGGGTGTTGTGGTGACGGAAAAAAGTTTCTCACACCAGTGGCATGCACACTCTCTCTTAGGGGCAAGGGAGATGCTGAAAATGGGTCGTCATCTCATGAGGGGTCAGTTCTTTACACAACTACTTAAGTCACTTTGTGTTTATAAGAGAGTAACAAATTAATTATCTTGAGGAGAGACTGCCTGTAAGTGTGTGATTCATCATGTCAAAACTAAGAGATTGGGGAGGCAGTGGGATGCAACCACAAGGAGACAATGAGCAAAGGCTTTTCTTCTGATGTGGTGAGACCCAGATTATTTGAAGCATACTTTGGCTCAAACTTTCATTTTTGACTGAAAGTTATTAGTACTACCCAAGATGCATTTAGGCCAGCCAGACATAAGGTGCATTTTGGCTGATAAGAGAGACATTTGGGGTTACAAAGAAGTAACTTGGCAGATCAAAACAGAAAATCATTTGTGGGACAGTAAGGCAGATATGATGATTGGAAGAGCCCCTCTGGTTTTAGCTAATCCTGTGTAAATGTTTTTGAAAGAGGGGAATCAAAGGACACACAACAAACAGGTGTTTTTTCCCCTGTGCAGTAACTTCACATCCTTATGGCTACAGGCTGTCAAGCATTACATATCTTAATTTACAAACTGAGCTTGTAATTGGCACACAAACACTTTGCTAATAATAATAATAATAATAATAATAATAATAATAATAATATAGCTGCTGGTTGCCATGGAAACTGCATCAGGCATAACACAATGCATTGATACAAACTCACATTTTTCTTTGGATCTGGACTTGGTTAAAGTTTCCCTTTTTTCCTTGTCTTGCTCAATCTTAGTCCCATTTGTTTAACATGACAGCGAAAACAGTGGGATCAGAGATGAAGCTTATCAGAGAGGCTGTGATTTTCTTAAATTGGACGGTAATTTGGAAGCATTGGTCAATTACAAATTAGAAACAGTGGATTGCAGTATGTGTCCATCACCACCAAAAGTCAGAATATCGTTATACTCTTCTATTATATGTCTGCAATCACTTCAATTGCATTAAATTCTGCTGCAACATTCAATTGCTATTCAAAATACACCATCACACACGTCTTAACAGTGAATGTTTTTATAGTACACAGTGGTTTCCTGTCAGGATGGATTGTCTGACAGTTTATTTTTTATAGTATTCCTGCTACAGACTCTTCCATGTAATTGCCTTTTTAAGAACACCTCTGAAATTTGGGAATTCATCTTTAATTTTTGAATGGATTTATTTATAACATCTTTAAGCAGCAGCTTAGCTTATACAAATCCTGCCCTCAACCTATAATAATGTTGGCCTTAAAACATGTTACTAACCACAAGTATATATCATATTTAGGACTAATTATTTTATTATACAGTAAAGGGCAAACTGCTGGGTAAGTACCTAAAATCTAAGCTGTTTTAAAGAAGGAGAAAGGTGTTTGCGCTTAGCTTTGGAAAAACTGATTTCAGGTTGTTTGTTTTACTTAATCTAGACTTGTAATAAGCTTTCAGTTGATCATTTCAGGGGATATTACTTTAATGTGCTGCTGAGCCTATGTGTTCTCATAAAATCCCAATGCCTCGGGTAGTATTTTTATAACGTTATTTTTACCTTCATAACATTTCATGGGTTTAATTTTCCACCATTATTTAAAGGTACACTTAATTGCATCATCTGCTGAGTTCTACATCTCAGTGTTATTAACCCCAAACTGTGCTCCCTGTTGTGTGTGTGTGTGTGTGTGTGTGTGTGTTGTAATTTATAACACTGTAACTCCTCTTTCCCACCTCATTGTTTTGGATGTTCACTCAATTAACCGTTTTTATCAGGCCTTGTGCTGCTCATAAACATTTTCTTTTAACAGTGTAGTTCTTCTAGAGTAAACCCTTTTATAATGCGGACAGAATTCATGTGGATATAGTTGTCCATTAATATATCTTATGTTTGCATCTAAGAACTTCCCTGAGATGTGAAGATGGTTCAACTCAAAAGGGGTTTATCCTTGAATTTAGAAACACATTATATGGCCAAAAGTATGTGGAGACGCCATGTAGGCCTACTTTGTTGTACTTTTGGTCTGGGACTGTTTTTGGTGGTTTGGTCTAGGCCCTTTGTCAGTATACAATATTTTAGACAATAGTGTTCTTCAAACTATGTGGCAACAGTTTGGGGAAGGTCCTTTCCTGTTTCAACATGGCAGTGCCCTCGCACACAAAGCAAAGTCCATAAAGAAATGTTTTTTCCAGTTTGGTGTGGATCCATCCAATACCTTTTGGGATGAATTGTATAACAGACTGCGAGCCAGTCCTTATCACCCAACATCAGTGGTTGACCTCACAAAACCCTCATGTCTACTGTTTTCATGTTACATTGACAACCACAGCTCTGTTGTCTCAACTAGGGTTGCAGTGTTCACTTAATAGCTTTGACGCATGCCGTCATGTCTGTATCTTAGTTCACAGGGTTTAGAGGAGAAGTAACGTGAACAAATAACAACTAAGCCCTCTGTACTTAGTAACAAATGACATGCACTTGTCAGATATGCTGTTTCGGCAAAAATAGAGTGAGAAAAGAGCCGCAAGTGAGGTGCTCCCACGTGTCTGATGGACATTGCCCTGTCTCTGTAGGCCAAAATGCAATGCAGCCATGTCTGGTAGACATTGGGGGTAATGATCTTGTGGTCGAATGGAGGGAAATCCCTGTCGCCAAGTTCCTAAATTCTGTGGAAAGCCTTCTCAGAAGAGTACAGGCTGTATAGCAGCGGAATGATGCCCATGGTTTTTGAATGAGACGTTCAGTAATCATGTATGGATGTAATGTTCAGGCCTCTGTATAATTTTGGCCATGTTCTATAAATAAGTAGCATGCAAGTGTAGTTATGAAGCCTTAAAGAGGCTTGTACATGAGCTATTTAACAAAAGACGAGGTGCTCCAGAAATTTGAAAAGGAAATGTCCCATTCTGTATTAGGGCTGAATGATTAATTGTTTTCAAATTGAAATTGCGATTTGAAAGAACACGATTAGCTGGTCATGAAGATGGCGATTAAAATGTAGGTTAATTATACAGCGCATCTGACCTGTTCTAATGGTCACAAATTAATTTCGTTATCATCCTTGTGTGACAGATCTGCTCACCAATCACAAGCTCCATGCATCTCCTGTTATGCTCCTACTCACCAATCAGAGCGGGCACAGGGCATGTAGCCTACATTTTACCACAACAAGCGAAACTAGAGGAAAAGTTATGGGATAATGGCGCCAGCCAAACCGACACAGACAGTGGCTTTGCCGCGGTTAAGTCCAGTGTCAACTCACACTGAAGTGTTTTCAACAGCGTAGCATTTAGCCAACACATTTGAACTTTAGCAAAACTTTAATAAAAAAAATGGTAAATCGAATCGTAACTGCACACCTTCTGATAGTAATTTCCTTATTAACTCACCATAAAACACATTGTATTCAAAGTCGACAGAAACATAATATAGTTCACTAAAACTGCCGTGGTGTTTCCACTGTTTCAACAATCACCAGCTCTGGTTTGGTTGAACTAAACCCTTAATTCACAGTCAGATGTGAAAATATTCTGACTATACAGGCTGTCACTGTCTCTCTGATGCCCGACCTCCCTCTCACTCCTCTCCCACTAAACGCCTCTCCTGTCCCTGCCTGAACCCTGTCTACATCGTCCCCAGAGTAAGAGTTCTGGTCAGAGCTGCTGTATGTCACCTCTGTACTGTACTGTATTTTTTATTTTTTTTGGAGTATAATTTTGACAGCTGGAGAGTTGTCTCAATTGTTACACATTGTACCTTTTTAAAGGATAATTTTAGTTTCTTAAACCCTAGGCCCAATTTTTACATATTTTAGGGTCGAAATCATTAGTGGGTACAAAATGTTTTGAGTTGGAGAGAGGAGTTTGTTGTTTACATTGAGGAATTGGCTAGCAAGACTTTATTTCCTAAAGTTACTCAAACACAACAAATTCCTCTTTCTAACTCTGACTCACATTTCCACTGGCATCTTCCTGCAACAACTCGCATCTCACGAGATTTCGGAGGGAGAATTGTCATTGAGCTTGACTTATGTTTCTGGTTAAAAACAAGGGGTGTTACCAGTAGAGCCCAACCGATTTATCTTTTTGCAGATATTATCGGCTGATATAAGTTACTTGCAGATACATCTGCATCGGAGTTTATAACAGCTCATATATGACTATTAAAAAAGAAACAGAGAGGCTTCTCTTTTCAAAACACTACAGCACCACAGAACAAAACATCAGCTGACTGGAGCTATTGGGCTTTCCAAAACTTTCGCATTCATGTGGAGGGTACGCCACATTGAGTGCCATCTGAAAACAACTAGGGCGGAGTGGTAGTAGGTTAAGCCTCCAGTGCTAAGTGGGCACCGATGCCAGCTTATCGAAGGTGTGTAACACCCTTAGCTACACGATGGGGGACGTTTCTTTCAAATGTGAGTTCCATGTGACTTCGCTGATTAACATGTAAGATTTTTAGTTCTGCAAACTAATTTTATTGTATTTGTGAATGTAATATTTTTATATAAGATAAAGAGGTTCAAATATATAGACTTTTCTTTTACACTGCACTGTGCTAATGTTACAGTAGTACTGGAGGCCATGCTGATGACAGACCTGATTGTAGATTTATTTCTGAAACAGTGTGGCAGTTCTAATGATCGGTCCTCTCATTTCTCTCTAATTTATTACTTCTAAATATCTAATTGCGATTTTTTGTTAGAGATTTCGATTTCTATTTGATTTGCATATTTATTATTAAAATTTTGCTAAAGTTCAATCTGGCCAGCAAGCGCTTGCTGGCCAGCACTGTGGCCTGACAGTTGAAGGATGGATGGGTGACATGTCCAGGGTGTATTCTGCCTTTCGCTCCAGCCCCCGCGACCCTGTGTGCAGGATAAGCGATGGATAGATGGATAAAGTTAAATATTCACCGCTAGAAAAATAAAAAATGACTAAACTGATAGTGGGCTGATGCTGAAATAGATCTCAGTCATGACAGTAGCAGTTAGTCACATAATCATTTCCTGTTAAGTGATTGTGCCTCCACAATAAAAGCACAAATACGTTTTTTGAAGCAAAGGTTCATATTGCGTTCATTGAGAGCTTTTATTTCTTAAAGTTCTGAAAGACATTTGAAAGAGTTCCTGGCTTACTTTACACACCTCAAAAACGATAACATTAATCTGTAAGTGCATGAGTGTTTAAAACGGATCAGATGTGCTGTATAATTAACCTACATTTTAAATACTCATAGGAGGTAAATTGTATGCCTTTTGTCAGTTAGGTACTTTCCACCTCCTCTATTTCTGTAACCTGTTCGTTTCTATCGATGCCATAAAGAAGGTGTGTATCACGGCATACTTTGTTAAGAGTACAGATATTGCCTGTAATGTCTCTTTCCCTTCTAATAAAAATATTAAAGAAAAAAAAAAAAAAAATTAACCTACATTTTAAACGCCATCTTCCCAATTAGCTAATCGTGTTCTTTCAAATCTCAATTTTGATTTGAAAACGATTAATCGTTCAACCCTAATATATAGTACTATATTGGTATTTTTTATAGTTTCTGTTTCACTGGCCCCACAATACATAATAATGTTCATTAGTAGCAGTACTAATTTATAACAAATCAGATATTTTAATTTTAATGTTTTCGGCAGTTTTATTTTTTCTTATTTATCAAAACTTTAATATATTTTGCTGTACTTTTGTTCGAAGTACAATTTCTAACAATAACAAAATTTCTTTTTATACTGCATTATGTCATGGTATCTTGGTATAGTCTCAACATAACAGATATTAGGTATAATCTTTGTTTATATCATGTGTTTCTTAAAACAAGGAAAAAAACAATATCGGCTGATATATGGGCAGTCGGATTTGAAAATCCTCTAATATCGAAATCAGTATCGGACTTTAAAATCCCATATCGGTTGGGCTTTAGGTACCAGGTGTTACTCATTGGGATCCTTTTCATGCTTTTGTTCAGACACCTGGTATAATAGTCTAAGCCAGTCAGTGGCAAAAAGAAGCACTTTTTGTAGACATAATGTTGATGGGTAGAATTGTTCTAAAGGAATATGTTGCAACAGTGCGTGGCTGCCAGCTGAAGCCATCTACTGCCCCAATACCCCGTCATTTCGACCCTGAAATATGTGAAAATAGGGCCCAGGTTTAAAAATACCAAAATAGCCCTTTAAGTTGCACACCATTTAAAAACCAAATGAAAGTACATGAATAGTCAAAACTACTTCAAAAACTACTACTAATTCAATCATCGTCAATGTGCAAAGAATGTGCTCAACACCAGAAAGGATGAAGGATTTCGCTTTTCATCCTTTTGTTTCTTTTGGGAATCTTATGTTTGATTATATAAGCAAAAACCAGGCTGAAAGTTTAGTTTTTTTGTGTGAATGGCATGTGACCCTGCATCTATTTGTATTTTCTGCAAAAGCCACATTGTCATTTGATGTGTTGATGTGACTGTGTGGGAACGAGCTGCTGTATTTGTTGTTCTTTCCTCACCACGGTGTTGTTTTTAGCATATCTGTTCTCCCCTGTTTACGTAGGACCCGGTTCATCTCTCAGTTAGCCCATTGCTGTTTAAGTGAGATCCAAAGATAATGCTGCTTCTTATGTGTGCGCTCCTAGGAATGCTCCAGTCAACCTTGTAACCTTTTGTAATGCTTTATTTCATATTAGCTTGAACAGTTTCGGAAGGTTTTCACTTCCATTTCTATTGATACAGGTGTTTTTTTTTGGCGACACATTTCTGAGCTGTTAAAAGGGACAACTGTCCAATAGTTAAACTAGTAAAAGTTTGCTGTAAAATACACTGCAGTAATGTGTAAAAAAATGTCTTACTTAAACCTTACGTTATTCCTTTCGCTCATCATCAGTGACATCAATCATGTCACACATTTGGTTCTTTAAACAGGCGACATAAAGATTCACTTTTTAGGTGTGTTGATGCAAATATTAATGTGGTGTACAGTTAATGTGATGTGGTTTGTTTGGTCTAGTGAAAACAATGCTATTAAAACTGGTGGACTTAAAATATAAGTGGCTGCTTATCTGTGGTACATTTGCCAAACTTAGTTGTGGTAACAACCTTGCAGCATAGCTAGTTTTATAAGGATAGGGAGACTGATGTTGACAGGACATGATGCAGGACAGAACTCTTATTCTCCTGTTTCTCAGCAACTTGTCCAGGAACTGAAGAAGCGTTCTAGGCATAAAGATTTTTTTCTATTTATTTCTTTTCTTCTATTTTCTCAAATGTAAGTCGCTCTGGTTAAAAGCGTTTCCCAAATGAGTAAATGTAAATGTTATATAGAACCACTGTTTTGATAGAATTTTTAAAAAAAATCTTTCATTAAATGTTGTTGAGACAACATTTATAAATTATGTTACTTAGACAAATAAAAATATTTGACCTTTTCTTTAAAAATGTAGTCCACTTTTAACCTGTACATAAGCAGCTTTTGATTTGCAAATCAACAAACCATTCTTACCGGAGAAGTTAACCATGCCTTGCAAGTTTCTACTTCTTGTTTTGGTTTATGCAACCACAAAATTTTGTCGTAGTACTTTCTGACAGCCCAGGAACTATCAAGGTTGAGTTTGCATTGCTTAACTGCAGCCACTTCTATAGCAAGGAAGCACCGGTTGGTGCTAGTATGTTAGAAATTGGTTTGGGAACATGTTATAATGTTGTTATAACATTTAAGAGTACTCCATCAATTTAGCCGAGATGTTTTATATTAAAGACATTCTTCTTTCATGTCAAAACCTGCCACCTACATTACCCACAATGCAAATTGACCGCTGGTAGTTCAGCTAGTGTGTAATACTAATAGCGGCTAATGTAGCTTCTAGCCTCAAGCAAAGTTGTACTCTACAGCACCAGCTGACGACGACTCAAATGACGTCACTTTGACAGGCTTCACAATTTATCAGATTTCGTGCTGCTCTCTCTGGGGACACAAAATGCTTTACACAACTTATACAATTTCTACAGCAAATCAATGGAGTTCCCATTGAAATTACTCTTTGAATCCCTCTTTGAGTGTTATGTAGTTGACATCCAATTAGTGTAAAAAAAAGCAATAAAGAACAATGAAAATAGAAGCCATGCAAGACCAAAAGTGAAATTTTCAATAAAGACACTCAATTGAAGTCACCTCTTCACTTCTCCTTTCCCACATCAATCGGAGTAGAATGTTATAAGCACAGTTGAACACAATTGCAACAATTACTGTTTTGTGCAACAATGATCTCCAATCTGATCTGTTACAAGTTTAACTTGCCTAATCATAACAATCAACGAACTATGATGGAAATGCAAACATGAGAGTGTTGAAGGAACTTTAAACTCTTGAGTTACTTCCTGAGTTTGTTTCCTCAGACTGTTTGGTTCAAAAGCCCTGCTTCTATTCTTCTCTGCCTTCTCTCCAAATTCACGGAGGAGGGCATGTAAGCAGGCCAATTGCAGTTGGCAGGATTCCAGAGGTAACAGGGTTTTCTGCCTGTCTAATTGTCTTGTGCAGTGCTTGTAATGTGTGGAAATTCAAAACAGATGTCCACATCATCTCTCCTTTCTTTACCTGTCTCCTTAAATCCATCACTCCTGGTCATGACCTGCTTCAAGACATGATTTTAATTTCCCTGGAAGATTCAGCATCGGCGCCCCTGTCCGGTGGACAGACATTTAACCACTTTCCTCCCCTGATGGACGAGCTACATGACATATAAATTGATAAGATAGAAGTGCCCCTTGTGAAAACAGTCTAAATCAAAATCTAAACATCAGATTTCTTATTGCTGGTTTCACCATTTTATCCTCGTCCCCTGTGACAGCTTACAAATATATAGTTTCAGCTGCTGTTTGCTTAATCATATTTTAGATAGTGAGCACCCAGAGGCTGAGGAGTGTGACAGAGGACGCTGCTGTTTCCAAACATGGATGCAAGGCAAGCCAAAGTACCTTTCAGAAACCACTGCTGACGCATTCCCCCGTGAGTCCAGGAAAACTGTGCTCAGTACTCCTGTAACTTAGCAACAGATTTTATTTCACAGCACTGTCCAACTCCTCTCATTGCTTCCCTGGGAACACCTGTGTGTTTTTTACCTCCAGCCATGGACTGCCTGCACATCATATTGTGTACGGGGTCAAACTGAGACACATAGCATCTGTAGAATGCTTGTATCATTTCCCCTCTGCACTGGGCTGTTTTTACGTTCACGGTGTACAGGGTGAGTGCAACATGTAGTTGCCAAATTTTTAGAATACAGTGGTTTATAATATCTTTAAGTTGTTGGTCTGATCATTTAGATATGAAAAGATGCTCAATTTTCTTCTCATTCTTACTGTTTTTTATAAAAATGTCACAGTAGCCGTGCAGCCTTTTTTTTTTTTTTTTAAACCTGTCCCGCCCAGCAGCCTAGAGTATGATGAGCTGGATACCATATTGTGCCAGACAGATTTAACTTTAACAAGAGAGTATTAATATACTCCTTTGTCTGTTTTATTATTTATTTAATTATGTATTGATTTGTCACTGGGCCGGACAGGGGGGCAGATATGGGGATGGGGGGACATCGCACAAACAGACAGCACAGAGAACACCTGCAAGAAAATGGGGATGGGCGCTTGGGGTGGAGAAAAAACAACAACAAACAAACAAACAAACAAACAAAAAAACACAACCAGCTGAACAGCAGCAATAAACAGCTGACATAGGAAGACAATTAAGAGAGAAATGAAAACAAGAAACAGTCAAGCACAATAAATAGGCAACACAGCACTGCCATGACAGCTGGAATAATAACAATTAATTGAAAAATAAGTAACTGAAAGAAAAGTATCAAGAAGAATTCTACCAGGGACCACCTAAATTTGTTTGTGTCTATGTGTGAGAGTGTGTTTCTATATGTGTGTGGCTGTGTGTGTGTGTGTGTACATGTGTGTGCGCAAAAGCCTGTTGGAGAATGTAGTTGTAAGTGAGAGTAGGATGCCACAACCGTGCGGCACCGACCCCAGCAACAGGCAGGCAAGAACCCCACTAGCCAATAAGGGTGGGAGAAATTAATTAATTAATAAAAAAAATAAAGAAAATAAAATGATGCACCGTGCAACTTTGACTCATCTTAGTCCTAGTCTTTCTTCCAAACAATTTCATTTCGTAGGCTGTGGATTGTAATTTACTTGCCAGCATTCAGTGTCCATTTCAGTCTAGTATGTGTCAGCACTATTTGACTTGATACCCAGGATGATGCCTGCGTGCGCCTACGGAGTCCGAGCAACATGTTGCTGACTGCAATTCAGTTAACGGCCACCGGCGTCATTAGTAAAAAAGCCTGACTTATCATTTCGCTGATCGCTAGTTATCTTTCTCCTTTTCCAAAAATGTAATAATACATACCCAGATATTAGTCCATTATTATGTGTCTGCAGTGCAAAATAAAGCTTCTCCTAGACATTTCACACTGGATGTTGCTAGCTTGATGTTAGTCATCTGCCGTCTTTAAGTGGTTTTTATATTTATTTTATTTTCCTCTACCACCAAGGATCATTGGAGACGAGATTAGTTGTCTATTAACGAAATAGATTTTAAAAAGAAAAGTTTTATATCCCTATGTTTGATTGGCGTAAAAAATGAGGATAAAAGGCAAATTATAAACTTATTGGCTTTCCAGAGCCTTGTTGCAGGAGCTTGTAAGCTACTGAACAGAACTGGGGATGTATAGCATACCATGCTTTTTTTGTTTAAAAAAATTGACATTCAGAAACTATCCACACTTTTCTGCTTTAGCTAATCAGAACATTTTTCATTAATTGTTCCCCTTTAGAATTAGAAGTTAACTTCCAACTTGTTACTGAGCCACTATCTGCTGAGAAAGACTGAGATGTGGTTAAAAGCTATGGGAAAAGCTTGTATGTGGAACTTGAGTTTAAGATTTTTTTTTCTTGTCAAACTACTTGTTGCATGTTTGATTCAGAGAAAATGTCCTCTCATTTCGATGTCTACATGTTGCTGTAATTATGAGCAAATTCTTTCACAGTGAAATTGAAACTGATGGATAGTTTCCACACACAGTGTTGACTGTGGTGAGCTCAGCAAAACTTGGCTGCTGGGCTTGATTACTTAATTCTGCTCCTCTGATATTCATTAACTTTAATTTGTTTGTTTGCTTTGTAGGAATTCAGATCCATGGTGATATTATTTGCAGGGGGAATTATGAATTATTATGATACGGATCTCTAATATGGAATTATTTGCCCAGCGAGACAATTCCTTTGAGAGGTTGCATTATAGGAATGCCATCCTGTTTTTTGCTGACCAGACAGTTTTGTGATGATTTTTATTGTTATTTTTGTTATGGTTTATGTTATGGGACTAAGTAATCCTATTAATCTTAATTATTTTGAGCAAAAGCAGGTTGTTTCTACCCTGATATTTAGCCTGAATTGCCATTTTGTTACCACTTCATTATTTGCTTCTTATTAGTTATTTTCTTCTTTTGTATTGCTTTTTTGGCCTGACCAATAGAATATGACAGATTTATCCAGCGGTTAGCGGTGGCTAGGAGCAGTTAGCCTGGTGTTTATTATGTCTTTTGATGTAAGAAAGGGTGTAATTTTCTTTTTAGCTCATACAGGGTACTGCTCAGGCCTCCAGATTGGCTTGTGTTCTTAATCAGTTCCTGTTCATTTGCATTATACACTACATACTGTGTATAACCCTTCAGCACTTAACCTGGCAACCTGACCTGAATGCAAGAGGTGAAGAGGATGTACGCTGCTGGTAATTTCCAGGAGGCTGGGGTTGATGGTCCCTTTAGGAGGAAGATGATCATGAATCCTAAGTGTCATGTCAGGCATCATGGTCAGATTATGTAATGCTGGATATTAGGAGGTTTGTCAACAGTCTGTAGTTGTTGATGAACCAATTTTAATTATGTGACAACAAAAAAGTCTTAGGTCATAGATAAAATGTGTTCAGGTTTTCTCCCCACTGTTGGGACCTCAGTATTCTTAACAAAGTGCTTGAACAGCATCAAAATTTGCAAAACAAAAAACAGTTTTCAATCTAAATGCTCTCTTAAGCTCTCTTTATTCAGCTAGTTTGTGAAGTCTGTGGTAATTTGCATTGTTAATATTACACCTAGTTATGATGCAACCCTGTGGACTATGAATGAAAACTCACTTTTCTCAACAAGGCATCTGAGAACTGACTACACCACTGAGAAACAATATTAGGCAATACATAATTAACCCATAAAATAAACAGTTCTCACCCACACACATATAACTGTTAAGACACTTCATTTAAAGAGCACATTCAAGAACCAAAACATTCAAACACAACTTAAAAAATCAAATTGTAATTGTGTAAACAGACCACAAGAAAGGTCGTTGTGCGAGAAGTAGAAGTGGAGCTTACTTTGTACAAAAAAATATCACATTTTATTGAAATGCAGTTTTTACAGAATAGTGTCAGGCATATTGCAACATGCACACTTCCGTTCTCTTTTCACACTTCTCATTCTTCCTAATGAACCCATTATTGGCTACACATTGAATCTGGCCTCGGTACAGCATCTGCTCTCTACTGTTTTTGATGCATTTACGTTTGGAATAAATCTTGTCACTATTCAAACTGGACATGGAGGAACATTATGAGGTGTTTTAGCTTAAAACAAGTGTTTCTTTCTCATCAGTTACAGCCTTTTCTCATCAATTCCAAAACTATCCACCTTCTCAAAATCCAAGGCTCTCACCAGATCTGTAGATGCTAATAGCTAATTCTGCACTATAAGATGAAAGCTGGGTCTTCTTCTTCTTTGGATATTCAAATTGTCCACCATTACTTTTGCGATACATGCAGTTTACAGGATAAAATCTCTTTAAAAAGGTAATTTGGGTTTGTTTTCTACATCCCAAGATTGTGCACATTTTACAATCATATTATCTTTACTGTAAAAGTCAGGAACCTTAATTTCTGGCCACATTGGCTATCTGTATGTTGTATGGATCATTGTTGATTTTATTGGCCTTTTTCAACTTATTTTTTTTTCTCTATACATTTCTAACAGCCATAACAGGTTTGTTTTTGCCCTCAGTAATGGTAGAGGGGCTATACTAAACAAACCTAAGTATTACATTTACCCATTTAGCTGAACTATTATCCAAAGTGACTTTCAATTGCTAGATATGTCTGGAGCAACTCAGGGTTGTCTTGCTCAGGGACACATTGGTGGATGTGGCAATCAAACCTGGGTCTCCCACCCCAAAGGCATGTGTCTTATCCACTGCACTATTGCCAGCCCTACCATTATCATGTCCATGAGTGCGTAGAAGCATTTTAAAAACTAAAGTGTTCGTTAAATGGTTGTGTAGTTCTGAGCTTTACTGTTTTCATAAGTCTGTACTGTATTGTCTAGTTTTGTGAGCCTTGTGCATTCATCACAATAAAAATAACTTATCCTCACCCTAGTCATGTGCCATGGCCTTCTTGTATCCCCTTGAGGACTGGGTTTATTGACACTGAAGTTGGTTCATTCTGGCTCCCACTGTTGTGTTGTGGTGACTAAATAAATTTCGTACATAAGAAATTATCTACCCGGAACTACACCACTAATGGTGAGCAAGAAAACCAAACTACCATTAAGATAGAGTCATTTCTTGTATATACCAGTAGTTTTATTTAGAAAAGCCACAGCATAATAGTTGTTTCTACTGTGTTCCCTCACTGTGTTGGAGAATATTTGGCCCAGTACACTAAAAATATATGTTGCATGTTGCTTAGCGATGCACCGATCTAACTTTTTCACTCCAGATACTGATACGATACCTAGGTTTGGGTATCAACTGATACAGAGTACCAATCTGATGCCTGTGTAAAAATAATAGGCGATATATTCCTTACTATGAGGAAGAGACTGGGAATTGCGTTCTTTGGTATGATGCTTCTGGAGGTGCTTGATTGAGTTGGTTGTGTTATATTTTGCAGTCCTACCGCCACCCTACAAATCATTGCTTTGCAGATATTGCAGGTAGCTGTAGAACGTGTAGCATAGCAAGCATGGAACACCTCCAAACTGCTGAGCCTTTGTTTCTAGTTCCCTCCATGCTATGTTAGCTCACCTAGAAAAATGTTCGGGTCTACCAGCACACTGCTGACGCACTGGGCATCCTAAGTAGATTGGCCTTTTTTCACCAATATCCGATCCAGCTATTTGAGTCAGAATTGGGCCCATATCCGACAGTATCAGATCGGTGCTTCCCTTATACTGCTATTGTCTTTTGAGAACACTGTGACTACAGTTTTGGTGATTTTACATTTTCACTTCTTAATTGTCGCTACAGTTTGAGGAAATTCTGTGGCCTTCCCTAGGCCTCCTATGAAATATGAAAACATTTCTAACCCATAATGTAACAACAGTAAATGGCATCAAGTAAGTGTCCTGAAAAGACACTTGTCAGATAAAATGTTTCATCCAACAGCAGCAATATGTTTGAATTTACTGTATGTGGTGTCTGTGTATTACCCCAGGTAACTGTCCATGGTTCCTTTTTATAGTAATATGTAAAAATGTAGCACTATTCAACTGTATTGTTTGGAAAAGCATCAGGTTCATCTGATGCCAGCCTCATGAAGCAGAATAAAATGATGTCCAACAAACTTGGGGCCTAAATCAGGTTTTTTTGTTGAGTTTAGACAAAACTCTTTTTGATGGTAACCAATGCTGCAGACCAAATTTGCCAGGTGCAGTTTTCATTCAGGTTCCTGGACTAAAACATACTATAAATTTCATGGAAGGGATGCATTTACAAACAAGTTTAAAGACTTAAAGGTACCCTGAGAGTTTTTGACCACTAGTAGCACTATGGAGCAATGTTGTTTTCATGTGTCGGTCCCTGTTCTCACACACAAGGACACCAATGCATTCACACAACCGTGCGAGTGATGTGATACACATTCCCGCCTGGTTTCACAGACTGCTAGGAAGCAAACACAAAATCTTAATGTTGCACTTTTTAGCTTTTATGAAAATTCAGCTTTGCAGATGTTTTGAAAGGAACGAAATGCATTCAGCACGTTTGTTAGACCTAAAGGTTACGCACTATGTGTTTTGGTAAGAAGCAAAGACTACAAATCACTTTTTTTGTCTACAAGAAAACTGTGACACTTTGGTATCAGATATAAGTCTACAGTAGATGTTTTCAGTACAACCCGTGTCTCACTCTTGTTGTAAATCAGGGTTTATAATAGCCAGTAATAAATAAGATTTACAGTAGCATATTATTTATTAATGAAATTTCTGTTGGTTCAGTGTAGTCTCTTGCACTCGTATTTCATCACCCAGGGGATTGTTAGGCTGATTCGTTAATAGATGATCATTTTTACAGGCTGATCCATGGTAGTAGTGTGATGATGTTCTTTATCATGACATTTTTATGGCTTGCTTATACTAACGTGTTAAAATGAATGCAATATTTGCTTATGGCAAACAAAACCTTTAAGCTTGGTGTGACCTTTAAGCTTAGTCTCATGACCTCAGTATTGACTGACTTCATGAGACTGTAGTGAGTGACTGTCAGAAACCTAATGGTTATTTCCTATGGTCAACCATCTGTGGCTGCTGTATTGCCTGCTGTTGACAGCTCTTTGATATGAGGAAGACAAGCGGATGTTTCCCTGTTGTTTATCCCATGATTTTTCCTTTGTGAATGAATCACTGATTTAATGAGAACTGTGTTCCTATAAGTGTTGGCATCTGAAACGTATAGCTGTAACACAGCCTTGAACAAGTGCACAGATTATTTCCTCTTGATTAATGAAATTCCAGGATACAAAGCCGCAATTGAATGAGTCGATCTGATCTTAATTTATTCATTTTGTCAGTGTGTGTCAGCTACACTTTCCAGGACAGATTTGTCCTGGAAAAGGTAGAAGTCATTGTGATATTTATTTTATATAATGAAGATGTACATTTTTCCCCAAGAAGCACAGTTGTAGTTGAACTAATCAAGGAATGAACAGAAAAAAGCTGGTTCTGTGATTGATTTTGCTGTTACTGTTCTTATAATTGTGTTTGGTCATTGCTGTAGATGTGTCATTTGTCTGAGCTGTGGCACATTTCTGCAGAGTTTCTAATGTGTATATTTTGCTGAAAGTGTAGTTGGGAAGACAAGCTGCTGCAAGTCTTTACGTTAGTCTAAAGTAGTTTTGGTCAAAGAGGTAGTGTGTGCTTTGTAACACACACTGTGCTAAGCTTCCCTTGGAATCCACTACAGCCTTTTTTCATCCTCTCTATAGTGCTATTCCAGGTTTTGAGTCTGTAATCTGTTGTAGTTCAGTTTGGCTTTCTCTTCCTGTTCTGTTTGTTTCTCCACTTGCAAGTGCACTCTTTAAAAAACACATCAGTGCTGCTGGAAATTTTCTCACATTTCTTACTGTCAATATAACAGTCTGTTTGAGAAATGAGGGGTTCCCACGCTGTGGATTTGGACAGATGTTAGAGCCATATGTTACTGTGTAACTGTATGTTTGCTCTGCCTGCAGGTATATGTCTCCTTATCTAGTGATCCTGGCTAGTAATTTATCTATAATATGGTCATATTCGTTTTTATATTATAATTTTGGTACTTTGGTCTGTTCTGTACACACAACATATATTGCATCTCTGTCAGTCCTGGAAGAAGGTTCTCTCCTCTGTTGCTCTTCCTGAGTTTTTTTCCCTGTTCAAAAAAGTTCCCGAAGAAACTTTTTGCTTAATCAAATCTAGGGAATACAGGGTCTTGTATGCTGTACAGATTACAGAAATTATGTTAGGCTATATAAATATATAAATAAATAAATAATTTTAACTTGATTAGGCATCTGTTACTGGTTGCTAAATAATGGTTGCCATATTTAGTAAGGTATTTATGCGAGTGTCAGTAGTACTTGCAGGCCATTAAGGTCTACATGGTACTTGTATTCAGCTGTTAAAACAGCAGGTGGTAAAGGGTTAAGAGAGCAACTAGACCACTCAAATTAGTTGAGAGTGGGCATTCAGACAACCATTACTGTCCATTTCTAATATCAAACTCTCCATGGTTGACCCAAAGCACCCTCTATTTTCTTTACCTTATCTATCTTGTCAGCATAGTGACAACTCTGACAAGTCAATTCTCTCATAGTATGTCAGAGGGTTTGTGTTAACATCGCAAATGTCACATTTCTGTCACAGCTGTTGCTGGCACACATGACTTAAAATTTGTTTAATATTTAAAAAAATGTTTTTCTTTACATATAAAGATTCTTCCTGATGCTTGTTTTTGTTGCTAAATATAGCTAAATATTTATAATAATGATTTAAGCAGGACAAGGGCAGTTGTTTCCTAGAGGAGTCCCTTCATGTGTAAGTAGGCACTACTGCACTGGTGTTTGTGTGTGTATGGTGGCAGAAAGTGCCTGCCAGCATGGAGGAACTATGACTTTTTCCATTTTTGCCCACTGCTGGAGTGACCTCATACAAGACTGCAGTCCAGAGTAAAATTCTTGACCTGTAACATTTAGCGGGAGTTGTTTTAAGCACAGACCAAGAGTTGTGGTGTAAAAATAGCAATGGCTAAGTGTTTTAATGTAACCTTGCTTGAAATGAGGACACAATGCATTGTTTTTCTGTGTGGCTGTGTGTGTTGTGTCATATCCATTTTTATTAGGTGAGTCCACCTTTCTGCCTGCTGCATAGGGGATGTTTTCCTCTCCCATCTTGCATGCTTAACTCATAGTCAATGACTCAGAGGCACTCAATGACAGCAAATCTCTGTGCCAGTTGTAGCAGCAGCTGGAACAGGAATCAGATCCCAAGTTAGACCTCATAAATACAAATTGTGTTCTGATGTTTGTCTCCGGCCTCATGTGTATAGTCATCAGGGTCCATGATATCCAGGGAAACCGTTAGTCCCTGTTTCCTGGCTGGGTTTACTGTGTATTTCACCTTCCACCTGGCGATATGCTTCCCAATATAACCAACCAGAGCATACCAACATTACATTTTTGTTTGTTCTGTTTTTAGTGATGGAGCTGTATTGCGGGCATTACATTTATGGTTAGTTTGATGAGTATTTATGGCATGTCAGTGTCATAAAGTGCAGTCGTAAATAACATGTTAAAGCTATAAGAATGCTTTATTCAACAAAATAGATTCTTTAAAGGTTCAGCGTGTAATATTTTGAATGATCTACTGGCAGAAATGCAATATACCTATGTTTTTAGTTGTGTATAAAGACCTTATATAATGAACCTTTATGTTTTTATTACCTTATAACTACCTTAGAATATTACCCTAGAATGAGCTATTTCATGGGACACAATTTTCATGTGTACATGGGACACAAAGAAGTATACAGAACTTTGATTTGTGCCAACATGTAATCTGTAATATGGTTATAACTGTTAATATGCTGTCCATGTAGAGTGAACTAGATGTCCGCGTGTTGTCCATGTTGATTCCACATTCTGACTTAAGAGCACATGAACACACACTGAAGTTGGAAGAACGACTTTATAAACCGGGAAACGGGACCATCCAAGGAGCACTTCAATGCACCGTGAGCCGCTGTTCCAGTTAGCCACCCTCACAACTAGATGCCACTGAAACTTACACACTGAACCTTTAAAGCAGAATTAGCAGTTTTTTGGCCTCTTAGGGGGCAGCACACACACTTTACGTCACTGTCCCAGATTCTTTTTAAGTCGCGAATCACTGATTAGATTGGAAATACAACAACACGAAGATGTGGAAGTGAGCAAAGCACATCCATTTCTCTGTTGTTGGCAGCAAGAACCAACACAGAAGTCTTCATCTACTCCCACCTTCTGAGAAATTGAGGACCCAGAGGATTAACTTTATTGCTGATGAAATGTAGTCCCTGCAACTACTGAAAAACTCTTAATTGTGTACGCCAACCATCTTTTTCCCGGATTGCTTTCTCAACGAGGGCCATTTCAAACAAGGATTCGCTTCAAGACTGTAGCTTATGGATGGATCGATACCAACTTCAAACTTGGAACCTGTAAGTTTTCCTATTTTTATTTTCCTTTACTGTTCATTTTGCAAGTTAGTCTGTTAAAGTTGGCGTTAACCTGTTCTGTTCCTAATGTCGCTATAGAGTCTATTGTACTCACGCTGGAGTGCACAGCCAAGACGAAACTGCGTGAACGTTAAACCTAATTTGAAGCTGATTTTCCGGAATAGCAGGTTATTGCTACTTTGCACTTACACTGCGAGACTCCTTCTGAAATGAATTTGGTGCCCTTGCTACAGAGCAACATAATCATTCATTTAGAATCATGATTGTTACCACCCGAAGAATGCAATATTCACTGTCCTTTTATCTCTGGTTTGGTCTAAATGTTCCACTGTGTGCAACAAGTAGTTGCAAGTGATATTGCTGGAAATGTGGTTGATGACAGCAGTGAGAGTGAACAATACAGGAATACCAAAAAATGGGCTGAAAGATGTTAAAAGTTCTATCGAGCTGTTTAGAGCTGCAAAGTTGGTAATCTTATGTGGGTTTGTTGCAATGAGCAGTGACTGGTGCAGTTAAAAAGTGATATTCCACTCAAAGTGTCTTTGTTGTCAAACACCCACCATCTGTATGTTTGATAGGTAACTGCAAAACACATGTAATTTAGTGGGAAAACGTTTGGAGATGTTCGTGGTAACTTTCAGACCACTGCTGCCAATTCCACACCTGCTGCCCATCTGTATCGCATGCAACATCCTTTGATCATGGAGGATGAATCTGTAGCCTATTATTATATAGACCATAGGTTTGTTTTTAGAGATTGTTTTAGGGTAAAAAATAAAACTACTCAAAAAGTAGTATTCTAATACCAAACTATTTTGTGACTGTTTACAACAATTTTTCTCTTCAGATAGTGTCGCTGAAGAGCTGATCTGATTCCACAATGTATTCAGTCCACAAAGAGTGTTTGCATGCACAGTTACATAGCACGCCTCACAGGCTGCCTTTGTCAAGGTGGCACGAAGAGTCCATTGAGCCCATTATGTGCCATTATGCTAATTGTTTAAAGTAATTTCATTATTGCCAGTAATGAATGCAAATCTATTGTCCTGTTGCAGGGTTGTTGATAGATAGAGAGGGGAAAATATGGTGTTTTTTTGTGTTACTCATAAAAGACATTCACTTGCACATTTACAGATGACTCACCATTGAAATCATAGTGTGAGAAATGTTCCTTGATATGATAATTACAGAACTGATCATTCAGCCTATTTACAGATCTGTGAAATCTTATAGACAAAGACTATCTTTTGGTTTAATTTCTCCACAAATCTTCATGATGTCCTGAAAGTGAAATGGTTCAGTTTGCTGCACCTTCACAGCAGACAGATTTCATCTACTCCATCAAACCGCAGTACAGCTCCCACAGACCCCCTCGTAGTTTTATAGAGGCACCATTGTGAGAGAGACATAAAAGCAGCCTGCTCTTGAGAGAGAGTGCATGACAGAGGCTGGATAAGGGGCAACATGCCCATCGCCAATTACCCCTCTTGCATGTGGAGCAGAACCATTTGGGGCCCAGATGGAGAGCAGGCATGTGACCTACAGACAAACACATCTCAACTGACGACAGATGTATGGCTGCAATTTAGGATTATTTTCATTATTAATTAGACTACTGTGATGAACTGGGGACTTGTCCACTGTGTACCCCGCCTCTTGCCTAGTATCCGCTGGGATTGGCTGCAGCCTCCCCACGACCCAGCAAAGGATAAGCGGTTATGAATACCGATGGATGGATGGATCTTGTATGATTAATTGATTATTTGGTCTATAAAATTTAAGAAAATTTAAAAATTGTCTGGAACCCAAAAAGACAAATCCGGATAACTTATTTTGTCCAACCAACTATGACTGAAAGATTGAGAAGCTAGATCCAGAGCATGTTGAACTACTTCAATATTGATTTGATCATCAGATTGTTTTAAAGACTGGGTCTTCCCCTGAATTCTAAAAATAGGCTCATCAAATTTTTGAATAGGCTCGTCAGATTATGAAGTGTTATTCATATGCTAATCAAGTATTGTATAATGTCATTGTGAGGGATCATGATGTTTTACACATTTAGACTTTTACACAGTGCATACTGATCAAAGTGAGGTGAGTCAAACTTCAGCATCCTAATGGTATACAAAGGGAATGGTTTCCCTCAGAGACCAAAGAGTTGTTTGAGAATATTTATTCTTACTAGAGATCAAAAAATGTGTCGGCACATCTGTTTATTCCTCTTATATTTAGAAAGAGCTGGTTAGATTGAGCTAAAAGTGGCTCTGAAATTACAGATGGTCCATATCGGGTGGGAAGAGCCATCTTTCAGCTCTGAGGTTATCATTATTCTGTGGCTGGTTGTCAAGGAAAGGCCTCAGTCCTCAGATCCCTCTCCAGCAATGCTTCCCACACATATTATGACTGCCAGGCGGAGCACTAAAGTAACACAGGGCGTGATAAGGCTGACAGTCTCCCCACCTGGCCTTATATGGACGGAGTTTGAACCTGGGCTACTTTGTAAAACTGCAAAGGGGACAACTGCTCGTGAGCCACAGGGCAGGGATTAGTTAGAGCCGTCATCCTGATGGAGCTTCTCCTCCTTGCTTTGAAACTAAATCATATTCAGTAAATGTAGCCAAAGAAGTACAACTGCAGGCTGTATGTGGATCTCAGGGGACAATACTACAACTCAAGAAGACCTGTCATGTTGGAGTACAGTCTTGAAATTATATAGATATATGTGTGTGTGTTGGTGTTGTTTCATTCAACAGTTGTGCTCTGATATGTGCTCTGATATGGACAAACAATTCTGATTTGTAAATAATAACAATAAATAATATATTACGTGTATCTCATTGAAGAGGCTACAGGCAACAGTAGCAGTTTATTTTATGTAATTATATGCAGTTTAATTTATATAAAGCACATGCACCTTTGCTGCAAATCTAGAATTTATACCCTGTTACAAGTACCAGAGAGAAACAAGCATGCATTTGGACTTCCACTAGAAGCTTTTCTTCTTTGCGGAGTTCAACGTTAACTGATTTGTTAAGGCTCTCTAATGGGAGCTTTGAACAATGAAGCATATTGCCCTTGTTCTCATTTACACTGCAAGACTAATCTACTCACTATCAAACCATCAAAAGGCCTGAGACATGTATTATGAGAGGAAATTAGGCAATTATTGCTTCTAAAAATAGTGGACACCTTCTCTGTCTCACCCTACCATCCAACTTCTCAGAAAGCTGCTGAAGCTGTTGCCATGAAAACACCAAGCTGTGTTTGATAATGTGCTACTCCCCTCCTTGGCCTAGTGCCTTGCTAATGGCAATTCTCAGCTTAACTTGTCAGAAATAACACAGCAGAACAATAGCCGATTGCTAGAGGAGGACCATTCTTGTTGCAGAAGCATCCTTGTTAGTTAGTTGTTTAGTATGAGTCTATAGACATTCAAATATAGACTCAGGGATGCACTGAGTATATGTCTTGGATATATTGTCTTAGAAATCAGGTGCTGTATGTTGCAGAACATATAGCTGCTGACAACACCACATTTACATGCAGTCTGAAAAATGTGTCTAACTAACTCAGTAACATAGAACGTATGTAGTTTTATAGAACACCAGCTTTTCAGACTGGCCAGTTGGTCTATTTACTGGTAACTGTGTTGGTCATATGTAACTTCCATAAATTAGTAATTTCAAGTAATTAAACATTTTAACAACTCAAAGAACAAAGCCTTCACATTCACACATCACATTTTCTGTATTTAACATGGAAATCAAAACATTATGGCCAACCTACATTTGGATAGTTTTACAGACCATCAACACCTAGCTTTGCCCTGGTGGCTAAATCCAGCAGCACTACTTCAGAAGTCCTCATCTCAGGATGCAGATGTGGGGATCAAACACCCTCTAAATCCGAACCAGATGATTCTGAATGTCGGTGTAGCTAATATTAGAAATCCTGCTAAGAAGATACAAAATGTGAATAAACACCTCCAGCTCTTGCGACCATTGTTTTTTTCATATCAACTGGTTCATCAAAATAAAAGATAGACATGCATACATAGGAAAAAAAGCCTTTACAGGTGCTGGATCAAAGAATCCCGACAGAAGCAGAAAACAACACAGATCCATAAACTTATTGTAACCTCTTAAAGCTAAGATGCTTGCTCTGGCTTTTTTACTCAAGAATAGTTTTATGTTCATGAACGAGTCTGTTCACTGAAGTCCTCTATTGTATCAAGGCATTTTTGTCTAGTTTTTAAAAATAGCTCATGTTGTTTCTATTGTAGACCAAAGCATTACAAATGCCTCAATTATTATTATTCTTTTCAAGAATTTTGTTGTTTTGTTATTCAGATTTTTTAATTTTATTTACTTTTCCTCAGTTCAACACACAAGGCATGACAAAGTTAAAACACCAGAAAAGTCATCCAAGGGAGGTTAAAATCAAGGCAACTGTACTTGGTTAAACATACTAGTATCCATTCACGAGTCAAGTGAATTTCACTTAGGTACAGTTAAAACAAAAGGGTTTTTAGGACTCAATTATAGACATAAAATACTTGATAAGCAGATAATAAGCCTTCTAGAGTCCATAAATAAAACTGACATAACAAAAACAAGCAACATCTTATAAGCACCAAAAGGTAACTATAACATTGCTCCTCTGTACCACAGACACTTTACTGGAGATATGATATGGCAGATATGTAGAGATATGTTGTGAACGAATGTTGACACTACCAAACAGCAATCTGAAGGGTTTTGGCAAGCTCAGCAGGGCAGTTGGAATATTTTGAAAGGTGTTATAGTGTAAACTGTCACTGAACAGGCTAGTTGTAACTCGGTCCAACAGCCTCCGAGGGCCTCCAGTCTGTTTTGGCTCGGTGTTGTGGAAATCACAGCGTGGGTGTGTTTGATCACTCAGAAAGAACGGTCATGGCAGCTGGCCACCGGACGGCTCTGAGACACCCAAACAACAGACAGGCAGACAGAGAACATCACTAGGGCACTGTGGGTAAAACTGTGGAACAAGTGGAGTGGCAGTGCAGAGGAGCACAGGACATCTTGCTGACATGCATACATGTCCCGGAGTTATAGCCCATGTTGGACATTTATCACTAGGGAACCAAACATAGAGTTGGAACTCAATTTATTAGCACTTTCTTCTTCCCCTTCTCCTCCTGCTTCTTCTTCTTGGATCCTTGAAAGCACAACCTCCTAAGTAACCCTTATTTTGTTGGTAGGTTCCTATACTCCCCAGTTGCTATTACAGTTTGGTTCCCAAGCTTTTTTCTGTTATGCCCCACTTTGGAAGCTAAACAAATTCCACCACCACAACCTCAAATGGGTAAATTGATTGCATTTTTATCAACAAACAAAAACAATACTTGGTTAACCAAGTTGGATTTGATTTAAATTACATCAAGAACATAAATGACATGTTTCTTTTCATGAATGTTTTTACAAGTGTCTGATGAGTAAATAAAAAATTCAATTTCAACTTTAACTGTTTTTACACAGAAAATTGTGAACTTGAGAGTGAGATAGGCTTCTTTATATTTTGGCTTTAACTGAACCTTTTGTGAGATGTCCCAGTAGTCATGATTTGTTTTTAGATGTGACTTATTACACACTAATTTATTGTACAACATTTATTTATTAAGTAAGCTTCGCAGTCTATAAATTGTTAAAGGCTACATGTTTATAAATTGTGACTTGTTCACTGTCATTCCAGTTAAATCATAAGCTTTTAGGCCTTGTTTTTCAAAATGGTGTCAAGTAAATATACAGAACAGGGTAGAATTGCACATATATTGAGGCTGAACAAAAATATTTATCCCCTGCTGGGTCAGACATGGTATGCTTGGTATGTTGGAGGCTGGGTACTTTCTCTCACTAAGCTCCCTCTCTCTCTCTCTCTCTCTCTCTCTCTCTCTGTGTTTCATTCAGCTGTTACTTCTCCTGAGACGGCCATGATTTACTCACATAATGTTATACTGTGTTTGAGTTGCTCTAATCTACAGTGATTAAACATCCAGGAGCACTATCCCGCTTTCATTATTTTTAAAGCTCAGGTCAGTTTCCAAGCTTTGTTATTTGTTGTCGATCAGTTCTCGAGAAATAGGTGAATATAGATTTGGATTTGTTTTCTGCTCATTCAGTTGCATGAGTTTGCAGTTGGCTCTTATTTTCGAGAAGATATTGCAGGCTGAGATAATAGACAGAATCAGCCAATTGGCACAGACACATAAATATTGCTTACCCATGGGAGTACTTAAAGTAGGCATCCAAACTAGAACACCAGTTCTCAATGTGCAGCCAACTTTATGTCCATTGCTTTGGACTACTCTTGAATGGGCCAGTGTGCTGCTTAAAGCTTTCTGGATTCATACTCAATCACAGTCTTCATTCAGAGAATCACACACATCAGGGAATGGAGGCTGTATTTTGCGGTCATAAAAAAGGTATAAAAATGTCCATAGAAACTTTATAAACCACTCCTGCAGCATTATTCACTTCTCTTTTGACCATCTATGGTGTTAGTATGTTTAAACTCTAATATGTTAGCCTAAGCATGGCTAAATCGTCACTCTCTCCTGCTCTTGCATTGGTCAAACATTTCCCTTCCTCGCCTACCTTGAGGAACTCACCTCTAGCTTATTCTTTGGTTGATTTCTGTTGTAATTTACTTATTTGTTCCAAGGCATGTCCTTCAAATACCTACTTTCTAACCAAACCACCAGACACAAGGCAGCTATCTGGTACCACTTGAATTTTCATTCAGACCTGATTTTCACAAAGTTCTTGACTCAGTTTTGCTCTATGTTATAAAACAGAACACACAGTGTCAATATAGTGAGTGGGTAAGCTATGGGTGGGCTGGAACAAATTTATGCACACTCCATCCATATGCTCATATCCATATATAACATACTGAGCATATATGTGGATGGAACAGTTTTTATGGACGTCTTTTAAATGATGTGTTGGCAACATTTGCTATTTAGCATTAAAGACCAAGTATATCTGTTGCATATGTGGAGTGTCATTAGTTTCACAGGTGTGTGTTTATAAACCAAAGTTTCAGGCAAAGTAAATATTTCACCTGATGATGGCTCTGTATTAAAACGTTAAGGGATAACGAATGCTATTACACTCATCCTGAGAGCAACATGAACGCCTGTACCAAATGTTCTTCCACTGCATCCAATACTTGTTGATTCATTTCACTCAAATCCACAAATGTGAAGGTCATGGTGATGGTCAATTGAAAATTGAAGGGACAATGATTTAAACCTGCATCCTTTCTAATGGCCAACATGGGACGACTCCGCTGTTTGTAAAAAAAACGCTGATTGTATTGAGAAAAAGAGAAAATCCTACCTCTCGCTGGATTTATTACCTTTGTCAGCAAGTCTCATTCAATACAGCATAATGTTCATTTTGTAAATTATGGTTCAGTTTAGAGTAAAATATATGAGAAAGCAGGGTATGTTTTAGGGCGTGGCTACTTGTCATTGACAAGTCATTACCATAGCGACCTGTCAGTATCCCTTTCCATCTCCACCCTCTCGCCCAAATATGGTCACTTCTAGTTCCAAAAAAACAAGATGGCAACAGCTAAGATGCCAACCTCAAGTTTTCAAAAAGGTAGTCCGCAAACCAGTGGGTGGCTACGTCCACTTCTTTTATACTGTGTATAATATGTTAAAAGTGTACAAAATGTAAAACATTTTTGTGATAAACAGTGTTAATAACTGTTTTAAATACATAGGTGTATCTGTTTAATTCATGGGATACCCAGTCAAGGGAATGCATGAATGCATTTCTCATCGTGTTTCAACATTCAGGCAGACTAGGGGACGCCCTCTCAGTTCACTTATTTTCTTTCAGCTCTGGACTTCTCCAGTAAGTTTGTGCATTACAGGATATTTGTAGCATTGCTTTAGACCATTTCATAAGGCTGTGCTGGTTCTGAGGCCTTAGGTAAGATGGAAGCTAAATCTTCTAGCTTTGAATAAATCTGTGTGGGCAGAGAGAATTCCTGCAAGTTGTCATTTCTTCCTTTTGTCAAGGTGGTACACTAGGCGCACAGAACTACCTGACTGGCTGTTAAAAATAGATTTGATTCCTGTCAAGAGTTTTCAAAGCATTGGAGGAAAATGGATTTGAGTGGTAGGTGTTGACATCAAAGAGTGGCATAGCTGTGTCTACTGTATGGCCAGTGTTGAAATACGGAGTCTATATTTGGTAGAATCTCCAGTTAGTGTCCCCTCTTTGTCTCCTCTCTTCTAAAGCATCAGATGAAAAATTAAGCGTGCTTTTTCTTCTGTTTGTCAGTGGCCTTGTCTTTCTTCTTCAAAGGCATGACTCATAGAATGACCTTTTGGTTCCCAGGAGTTCAGCGTCTCCTGTGAGGCATCAGGGCTGCTTGAAAGCATTTGGTATCCCTGTGTTGAAGTTGGACTCCAGACATGTTCCTAGTCAAAGCTCGCAAAAAAGCTCGCAAAAATATCTTTTTCACATTTTGTTTCTGACCAAAGATTTTTATGCTCTTGAGATGCCAGCAAGCTGTGACATAGGAGGTCAGAGGAAATGCAGAGGCATGATTTAGGGCATTTTCACACTTGATCCAGAATCAGATACTTAAGTCTGTACAAAGATTGGTGTCTTCATTTGTTAGGAAGGTGAAATAAAAAACGATAAATGCAGACTCATCAGATGAGTCTTTTGTGCTATGTTCTCAGTGCAAACATTACCTTCTGCTGCCCACTAACATTCTTAAGCTGCACTAATCTATATTAATATAATAAGGATGGATTTAATGATTGGATGTAATGTGAAAGGGGTCACTTGTAGTGCTGAGACCACAGAGATTCATCACTGGACTGGTAGTCTCCCTTAGAGCTACCTGGTGCTTTACCGCTTTTCACCTAAACAAACAGATACAGTCTCAGTGTTTTCATCAACCTTCATTAGTTCCATTGAATTCCCAGCAGCTGTATTAAATGAATAAATGAATATTAAAAAAGCTCTGATAAATAAACTTTACTCAGCACCAAACGACAGGCAAACATTTGTGACCAGCTGAAGAGTGTAGTGGAGCATTTAGCTATTGAAATGCCAGATATTGTTTGTGATCAAAACAGAGCTAAAGCACAGTGAATATTGGCATTATATTGTTCAGGAGGATCCAAGGGGGCGCTCTGGTGACTTTGGGGTTGGGGAGCAGACTGGAAGTAGCCCAGTTGTGCTGGGGGCCTTTATTTCGAGTTGTTTCTTCTCTCTCTGGTTCCTTGTTTTCTGTTGTCTCTTTTTTGTCACCTTCACACTTCAGGTGTCTCCTTGGAAAATTGGATTAGGCTGCCATGAATGTTCTTTACAATACAACTGACAGCAGTCCCATTAAATGCTGGCATCATAGATATATGGTCATGGTCAATACACAGACACATAATACAGAAACAGCAAGCATGCAGGTATAGGTATATGTAGTTTCACTTAATGTTTGAGTATGAAATACTGTTTGTCTCCATTTGCTTTTTTTTTTGTTCAATATGTGTATGTATTTGTGGAGCAACGTTGTGCATTTCATGAAAGCAACACTGTCTTGTTCCTTTGCAGGTGCCTTAATCCATCTGAGTCATAATGTCTGTACATTTAACTCATTCATTAAATAAGTTAAATGTACAGTACTAGAGTGCACTTTGACTGCACAAAGCAGAAATAACACAGGAGTGTAATAATAGCAGTGATATAGGATTGTCATAGTGATTTGAAATACAGTATATCACATGACACATAACTCATGCAACAAAACCTCCCTTTGGTTCATGCAATTTGTTTGGTTTGGTTTGTTCCTGGTTACAAAGGCATTAATATAGCAGCTGACAGCTTTGAGGTAAAATCCAGCAACAAATAACTGCAGGCCCTCACGTGAGAGACTTCCACCCTCTTGTACATTGCCCTGCAGAAGGAGGCTGGCAGTGGGCTACTCTCAGTAATCAGCATGAAGCACATGACCTGCATTTATCCTTAAAGCACACAATGCGCCTCAGTGTGATAAGTAAGGGGGTGTACACTTATAATCAATTTAATAATCTAATCAAAGTAAAAGTACGTATTGGACTGCCTCAGGGTTGCAGTACTTACCAAGGGGCCAAATAGAGTTAATAGGTGCCTGTTAATTTAAAGTTCATGGTTGGCCCTAGTCAATTCCTGCAGGAATTGTGATCGTGTTAACGCAAGCATTTTAAATTTCAAAATTCAGCAATCTGGTATTGCTTGAAAGAGCTTGTAATTTGGTCTAAATTCTTAATATTTAGTGTTTAAACAAAGCGCGGTAGAGGAATCATTGCTTTGCATCATTGTTCAAATACAGGGCTTTTGCTTCTGACAAGCTCTACCCATTGTCAACAGTCAACAAATCATATCAAACCTTACAGAAAAATGCCCTTGTAACACATCAACATCCTGTCTACTGAGAATCACAGGAATTTTCACTATGTGATCAAAATGAATCACTTTTAGCCACAATAATCACATAAACAACAAATATGAGTTGTAGAACCTTTACTTGGAGTCGCCCTGTAGATTTTCTGAAACCTTAGGGCCTAAGACATGCATGAATGAATGAATTTTCTACCTTTTAAACCATTTTCAAACCATGAATTTACCAGGGGTTCTTATTTTCAAGGGTACAATATTCTTTTAACATCTACTTTCTGAGCTTTCTATAGCGTTCATTATATTTTCATGGGAGTTTTCAACTTCTAAGAATTTTCTATAGAAAAATGAATGAAACAGGAAGCATAGCAACTGTTATTTAGCCAACCGTGTGTGTCGCTCTTTCTCTTTACTACTCCTTTTTGTTTTGTACTTTTTCAAGAGCACCTCAGCAGTGGCAAAGAGGGCGGTGGGTAGTTGATGCCCACCTTTAGGGTGCCTTAACCAACTGTAAAATCTATAACAAATGAGGATTACTGCCCTCTGCGGGCTTCAGAAATATGTCTTGCTTCACACCTGTGCTCACGTCTTGCAGTCCGACCTCATAAGCCTGCCAGTACAGCAAGTGTCTCAGGAGTAGAGAAGAATCTGGCATTGATGTGGTCATGTGCTGAACAGCTTTCTTCCTAAATAAGACCACAGGACTGCACTTTGCTCAAAAGAGAAACATAATGTGATAGATGTGTTGATAATAGTGAGTACTTTCTACCTGTAGGTGTTTTTATTTTCTGGTGCTCATTGCTGCAGTGGCTTCCATTAATCAGATGATAACAGAAACAAGGATATACAGAGTAAAGAGTAAAATAGTCGTGGGAGTGCCATTAGGCAAACAGCTTTTTTTGCCTGGAGTGTTACATCGCATTTTCTCTCTTCAGTAGGAATTCAGCTGTTTGTGTAGTATAATCTGCCATGGCTTGTTTGGGGAGCAGGTACTTGGTCATTTGGGTACTTTGTGTTGAATTTAGGTTGGTTGTGTTTTAACCATTTTCTATCAAAATAACTTGCCTGAGTGCTCTTGAGTGCCGTTGGTTTTGCAGGTTTTGAATAGGAAAATTAGTCTGCATGAGCAGGGTGAGCAAAAAATATGCATAAATTACTGATGGAAATTACTGAATATGATCTTCCTTTATTATGTATATCAAGTTTAAGAAGACATTGATTTATTTACATCTATTAACGCCAATAATCAGCAGACATCAGTTCTTCTCAGCAGCTATTTGTTAAAAGATTTCTGTGTTCTTACCCTGGAGATGATCTCTGTATTAAACATGGGAGCCGTCTTTTTCTGCTCTCACTTTCCTGAAGCTAGGAAAAGCCCATAGGTTTCCAAATAAGGCCTTGGTGAGTGCAGGCAGTATTAATAGAATAAGACTGCTGCTGGGGAATATTTGTATTGACCTGTTGAAAGACTTTATCTGATGCATGCCGTTTCCATGGCAGTGTGGGGGAGGGATGCTTCGAGGCTGTGGTGGAGCTCCATGTGCAGCTGCAGCTGGCTGGCTAACTCCACTGTAGATAGCAGGGACTCACCTTTAAATGTCACATTTGGACAGTTTCAAGCTGATTTGAAGCAGGAGTCTATGTTTTCCACATTAATTGTCATGCTCTTAACGAAAACACACAGACCTTTACAGTATAGCAGTTAGTCTTCTGCCCCCCCTGGGGTTTTGTACCAGGCAACAGAATCCCCAGAGTCAAAATAGCACATCCTCCTCTGCTTATTATGTGCCTCAAACACATTTGTTATGCTAATAAGCCTCTCATGGACAAGAAAACACAATGAATTCTCTGTAGTTCTTTAGCAGAGTTTCAGCTGTCAACAGGAAGTTCACTAAAAATACATTTTCATTTACTGAATGTCAGAGTTGTGCAAAGTCAGTAGGGGTGCAACAACTAATTGACATAGTCGACGAAAATCGATTATTAAATTTGTTGCCAAAAACTTTATTAATTGATTCGGAATAGCATCAGTGGGCCGTAACGACACAGTCAGCTTAATGGAGTAAAATGACGTGAACAGTCAAGTTACAGTCAATAACATAACGCAGCGCTGCAGTAACACCTTCACAACCTAAAACCTCACAAGTGTGGGAGCTTTTCACTTTTCATGCATCAGCCAAAAAGGTTGTTAACTGCAGCGTCTGTAAAGCTGAGCTTTCCTGAAAACACCAGAGCATCTGAAGAGCACGTAATGTTGTTGCTCTGTGGATGATGAAGACTCATCTCTGTAAGCTAGTTAGCGAGCTAGCTTCAAGTTAAAGCCGTGTTACTTCACGTTATGAGCTGTAACGTTTTCTATACAGTTTCCCTTGGTCAATTTCATTGATTGATTGTTAATGGCGCTGAGTGAAAACATTGAAAAACAGACACACGCACACTGAAAACTGTCATACATGCACTGACAATGTGCACACACAGACTGAAATACTGGCACATTCACATCGACAATGTGCACATACTGAAAATGATCATTTAAGTACTTCAATGAGCGAACACACACTGAAACCAGGCACAGACACACTGAAAATGTGCACACACGCATTAAAAAAGGCCACACACCACCCACTGTGCATGGAAAGTACACTTACACACTGAAAAGGTTCACACCACATAAACTTCACACAGAGTAGGATACAGGTTACTTGTGTGTGTGTATCTAAGTGTGTGCGTGTGAAGTTGTTTCATTGTAACAGGAAGTCACTGATGCAGCTAGCTAAATATATCCATGGTCAAATAAGCTCAGCAAATTATTGCATATTGTAGATCATAAAGCAAAATGTTGTGGGTTTCCTGTGAATAAGAAGACATAGAGATAAAGTTTATAAAATATCTGAAGGTGAGGAGCAAAAATTAAGTGTGACATGCAATTAATACCCCTCCCTGTAGGTTTAAGAATGCTGAACTAAATATTGTTCCTAAATCTGTGAGCAAATGATTAACTGTTCATATAATTGCTAAGATACACAATATCTAATTACAAAGAATGTCACTTGCACTCAAATCAATGTTTAATCATGTTAGCTATGCTTTTATTGCGAAGGTTAGGACAGGAATCTAAGGCTTCCTGTTACGCTACAACAGCTTCTGGGTGCACTGAAATAATTTTGCATGCACACACTCAGATATGCCTGTATTTAGGTGTGTTTGTGTGTACATAGTTGGTGGTGTGCGCACATTATCAGTGTGTGTGTGACAGTTTTCAGTGTATATGCGCACATTGTCAGTGCGTGTATGACAGTTTTAAGAGCAATGTTTTCACCCTAAATGGCCTCTCATACAATAACGGCCGTGTTCACATTCCAGATGTGACATGACTTTACAATCATGAACGATGCATCGCTCATGGCGATGTTCCCAGTTGGAGCATGTTGCTGCTGAGTGCGGAAGAGATGAGATGGCCAAAATCCCTTAAAAAGATCACAGAGTTTTGTGAGTTAGGGGAAAATATATAAATTGTAAAACACTATCTGCTATAAAATCGTACTGGCGTGTAAACTGCTCCATCACTAAACAGCAGATCAGCTGCTCAGATCAGGACTTGATTTCAGTGGAACTTTCTTTTGTTGCAGCAGAAACATTCATTAAAAGATGTATTTTAGTTAATTAGCACTTGCCTTAAACAACCTCAAGTTTCATTTGAAAGCTAATAGCAAAATAAGATGCATTGTGTAATTTTATGATTCATAATCCGAATAGATTATGATTCAATAATCGATAGATTAATCAACTATCAAAATAGTCGTTTGTTGCAGCCCTAAAAGTCAGGGCTTAGAAATTTGTGCAATAATATTACAATATTATGAGATTAACAATTAATATTATGCGACAGTCTTGCCTCTTAAACAAGGTAAATTACTTGACATTACACAGAAAAATTCTTCTGCCTGTACAACTTTCTGTTCGCTGAGAGGTTTGTCTCTTTGATGTGACTCTGGCATGACTCAGGTGGATTACTTCTTCTAGAGGCCATTTGCTGAATCTCTTTTCTAACCTACATACAGATTTTTTTTTAGATTTTCAACAATGACTAGATACACTGAATATGACAAATCTCTTTTGAGCTGCTAAATGTGTTAACTGAGCTGCATGGAGTTCTTGTGCATAATATTGTTATAATTATTGTGTTGACATAAAATAATTTATTTAACATTGTTAATAGTACAGCTTTGCAGATGAATTACCAAAAGTAAGGTTCAGATTGTGTTGACAGATTATTTCTGTATAGTTCATGTGTTTATGCCGAGGGATTACCAAAGTTGTTTTTGTCTTTCTTTGAGAGCTCCCTCAATGAGAAGAGCCTTTTTACGCCATTTGAAATAAATAGTCAGTGCCTTGACAAAAGCTTTTTTGAAATGCTATTAGGTAAGAAAACTATTAAAGTAAATTTTCAAGCAGCCAAAATAAAGAAGGCAATGGGAAATATACCTTGGGCAAAACTCCTTGTCGTGGCTCGACTGTATTTATCTACAAAATAATTTAACTTCTGTGTGTCAGTCTAGTTCTGCTTAACAGTTTTTCAGTTAGATAAAACACATAAATAGCAAATAGTAACCTTTTCTAAATTCACCACCTCCTCTCACACTTCATTTCTTTATTTTCCTTGGTCGTGCCTCACTTCCAAGCTAGTCTTCCACCAGCCACTCCTCCCTCTGAATGTGCTTGGTTTTTGCATGGAGACCTGCTGAGGGTTTTTTGACTTGATAAAGACATGCTGTTTTTGTTCAGTTTGTTCCGGCAACAGAGAGGCCCGTGGTGTGATGTGATTCCGCTGGCTGATTTGGCCCATTAAATGGCAAGAATGGGGTACTGGCTTTAACTTGCTGCTGGCTGCCAGCCCCAGGACCCACTGTAGGCCTGGCACTGAATGGAAACAATGTCTTTTAGCGCTGGTGCCTTGGACACATGACAGCTTGCAAGCTGTTTGATAAGTGGAAACTTGGACTCGGTCTATGCAACCTGAAGGTACTGATGTGCTGCTAATTGAATATTCAAGTTTTTAGTGGGGCACACACATGCAAGTATGCACCAACAAAGGGATTCCCACAAATGTCAACCCATTCTCCGAGGTAGCCTTTGTTACACCAGCTTTTGTAACTCATTCAGTATGATTACATACACACAAGAAACTCAGGAAATCAGTTAGTTAAGTCTGACCAAAATATCCGGAAACATTACATAACAACACTTATTTTGCTTGTATAGTAATAGAATATGCTGCTTCCTGATTGTGTGTGTGTGTGTGTGTGTGTTGAAATGCTGATGTGGCAGTGAGAGGACAGTTTCTCAGCTCTTCGTCACAGTGCAAATGTGTCGTAATTTTACAAATCATCAAATTTGTAGATTTCCTCACATTGCATCTGTTACCACTGCCATGCAGATGAACGCAGCAGCGGGCCCAAAAAGACTCATGCCACTCCCTTACTTGGTGACCTCCACTGGCTACTTGTGGCCTCCCAAATCAAATTCAAGGCACTAATACTTGCATACAGAGTGACTACTTGGTCTGCACCAATCTACCCAAACTCCATAATAAGAGTCCCAGCTATTCTCATCTGTAACACCACAAAGGTAGAACAAGTTTCCACATGCCATCAGAACAGGGGTATACTCTCTAACTTCAAGGAGCTATTGAAAAGACAGCACTTTTACTTATAACACCTCTTACCCCTAACCTCTAACATGCACTTCCTGTGCTGTTCTTCTCTATCTTCTTACAATTATACTGTATTGATTGTAAATGTTCGAAAGGTGTGAATTTCAGTTTCAGTCAAACTTAGGATGGATTTTAAATAAAAACATGCATCGTGTAGACATTACTTTAATCCTGCCACTCCGAATATAAAAAAAGTTTCTTGTCTGAAGTCCTTATCATGCATCTTTTACAGATGACGGAAACCAAGTTTTGCTTAAGATATCAGGTTACATGCATGTTCGGGTACAACTTTTTGTTCTTTAGGTAATAACTGTGGCTTTGAAAATGATTCTAAAAAAACACATATAAAAACATGTGAAAGGTAACATGTGAAGAAGCTTATTCTCCAGACTCCAGATCTCCAAAATCTCAGTTAATCAACTTCATGATCTAATGCATTTTTTTCTATAATGTAAAATGAATAAACTTGAATTACATTAATCCGTGTATGGTTCGTTCTTTGATTATACTGTTTCAAAACCAAATCTGAAAAAAAAGATAAACAGAAAACAAAAAAACAAACATCTGTTTTTCATGTTCTTGCACCAGATTCATAAACATCTGCATGCACATTGTTCAGTGTTAGAAATCATCAGTCTCCAAGAAGCTGTGCATCTCTTTGGAGCAGAACCAGACCTTTTTTGTTCTTGGTCATTATGCACCAGTAATGTCATCTACAGCAAAGCAGTTTTAACTCAGTGCTGTAAGTTGCAAGTCATTACCATTACTTTGCCAGCTTCTCAATAGATTACCACTGTGTTTTTGGGCTGGTGAGTGAAGCAAATCTATCAGACACGTGCATATTTTACCAGCATTTGGCTGGTGTGGATTTTGTGCCCTGGTGGCAGCACAAAATTATGTTTACTTAGGCTCAAGGAAAACATGCAGTACACACATTTACTCTATAAATGTTGAAAATGTTCAGACATATAATGCTTAAATGCTCAATCAACGTTTGCCAGAAACCCCGACCATATATTAATTTGTTTGAAAAGTGAAATATTCATTCTTTTGTGTGTGCAGTATGCATCATATCTGGCCCCAGATATTAAGAATTGTAAATGTAAAGGGTCTGGTGAACTGGGTGGATCCCCTAGTGTGTTCTCATAGGAATAGAAATAAGTAAAATTAACATTTACTTATCTATTTTCTTCAGAAAACATGTCTTATAATATGTGTTAGAGACAGATAGCAGCACCTAAACTATCCCTCTGGTCCCACTCTGCATAGGGAAGGTTAATGTTCAACATGGCATAAAATCTCTAAGCTGGATGTGTGCAATTAAAATGAGAGAGAAAGGGAAATCACAAGCGACAAATATCCCTTGCAGGAGTTGAACTGGGCACTTCGAATTTGAACTGCAGTCTTTGATCTCTGGCTCAGAGATGCCCCCTCATTATAGCACTCTAACTCTTTCTCCCTTATGGTCTTCCACAGATAGTGTCCAATGTGCTGATCTTTTCCTGTACGAACATTGTGGGAGTGTGCACCCATTACCCAGCTGAGGGCTCCCAGAGGCAAGCCTTCCAGGAGACCAGGGAGTGCATCCAGGCTCGTCTCCACTCCCAGAGGGAAAACCAGCAGCAGGTGAGAGCGCACTGATTTATAGTGACATGGTGATTAAATTAAATGAATTTGTCTTTTAAAGGAATAACACCCACCTCCTGTGGGCTTACAAGATGGCTCTGAAAAGTGTGTACAGCAGCTTGCTCCTTTGTGGAAGATGTCAGCTGTAAAATGTTTGAAATGTTTGTTAAAGATAATATCAGATTCTTCAGCTGAGATGTAAAAAGTTGAGAATGGGATTTCAGCCCGAGGGCACACACTACATTGGCATGATGTCACACTTATTTATGTATTTATATTTTCAGTATTTAAAAATGTTGCTACTTGCTGGAAAAACATCACTTTTTTGACACATTTGTATGAAACACTAATCCCCACAGTTCCATAACTTTATTTCTAGAACAGGCCACATGTTCATAGCTTTAGCTTTAGATAACACAACACATGGGATTCCAATGAGCAATGGCAGATAGCTATAATAATACTAACCTGGACTGTACCAATAAGTATGTTCTTGTTAATGGTGAGAAATGAATTGTGTCTTCCTATGTCCGGTAGAATAGTCAAACCTGAACACAGAGGATTCACTCTCCACACTGGCTGTTTAATTCTTGCATTTCTACGTCAGAATACAGAATACAGAGACTACAGCAATGTCGGGTGTCTTCTAGTACAAAAAAATCTACATATCACTTAGCTCCAGTGTTTTTAGTTGTATTTAAAAATGTTATAATAAGAGTTAATAGAATTTTTTTTTTCAGCAGCTACAGGGGGAAATCAACATGACTTGAGTGAACACGTGATTCTCTGACATACCTTGCATTTGCATTTTTAAAAAATATTTCAAAAGTGAAGCCCTTTACATCCAAAGCCATCAGTTTGTCTCCTCTGTCAAACCTGAAATACATGTAGCATCTGCAGGTCGCACGCTGAAACTCTACACAGACTAATATACAAACTATTCCCTTTGTCTAGCATTAACATGCAATAACAGAGTTCGAGCTGTCTTACAATAAACCAGATGGTTTTTCCTCTCCAATTTAGGTCAAAAGAGACACTGCAGAGTCATGTTGGTTCTTATTTTGTTTTTATTTCATCCCAAACAGGACAAAAAAGGTCACATTATGTGGCTGGTCAGTTCAGAATGTCCTCTGTGTTGTAAGGGATATAATGTAGTTGGGATATAAAATATTTCAACTTTGTGATCTGCCATTTTGACACACATATTACTCTAAACTCCCCTAAGTCCTCACTCCCCTAATTTCCCTTCTGTAAATTACCTTTTTGAATTTGACTACAGATTCATATATGCCAGCAATTATTTCTACTTTATTTATGAGACATCTTGTTTTTTCAACCAGTTTGCCGAGGAAAGTATTACAATAACTATGATCCTCATCCATCATTGCTATGGAGAAGAAGCTGGTCAGAGGCACAGATTAAAGCTGTATAAAATTCAGGGTGCTTTGCCATTGCAAATGGGAACAAAACACAGCACCACACTGTTTCCGGTTTCACCCAAAAGTGAACACTTTTAATCTGCTGCTAAATGTTTATGTCATATTTTGCACTGATGATTCCCACAAGCATCATGTTAGCACAGAAAATATAATTTTGTAATTTATACACAAATTATCTAAATACACTTAAGTATTCATGCAGAGGATCCATTTTTTCTATAGCTGTTATACTATGCCTTTAAAATTATTTTAAGACTTGCACTATAATTGTTATAAACATAACGGTTTACTTACTGTGTAGCTGTGTAGTCCCACCCCCATTACCATGGGAGTAGCCATTGCTGTGAACTTATTCATGTGTGTTAGTCACACTGCCTCCGCCACTTAACTTCCTTATATTTGCCCCCCCCACACTTCTTTCCTGCAGGAACGTCTCCTGCTGTCAGTGCTTCCTCGCCATGTTGCCATGGAGATGAAAGCTGACATAAACGCCAAGCAGGAGGACATGATGTTTCACAAGATCTACATCCAGAAGCACGACAACGTCAGGTAACACGTCAGGAAGAGGAGGCGGGATAATGAGTGGAAGTGGAATAATTAAGGGGGGGAAACAGATTGAAGCTGCTAAAAATAACATTTTCACAAATCATTTCAAGCTATGTATTACCTCTCAAAGTAACAAGTAATAATCCAGGCACACACATCAAGATACAGGCCACTGCACTTGTCCTCATGAGGCAGAATTAGTCCTCAGAAAATGAATCTTCAATACAAAAACCTCTGCTTATCAACAACATTACAGAGTTGTTGTTTTCTTTATCTTGAAATAATCCCATACTTTGGACACTTTCTTCTTTGTCCCTCTGTGTTTTCTCTCTCTTCCTCCACCTTGCAAACTGCGCCATCTTAATCACGTCGTGTTTACAGCGTAAGTGTGCTGTGCGACAGTAATAAATGTCCATGCGAAACACTGTGCTGTATAGTTACATGGATTAAACGAAGCATCAAAGAATTTGTGTCGAAGCATTTTATGAATCGATTTTAGCGATTTAATCGATGAATTGTTTCAGCCCTACAGCTAAACAAAGATGGACCCTGATCTAAATTAAAATTAATACCTTCTGGTGTAACCTGGTGTTCAGGAAAGGCTTAGATCTGCTTAGTTTAACAGTAAATTCAGACATAAGAGATTACAAGAGTAAAAAATGAGGACATGGGAACAGCTAGTATGACCAGTCAATTACTCTGTTGTATCAGTTAGTTAACACAGTGTAAAAAATGTTTAGAATAATGTTTTGAGTTCAAAACAGCTGAATTGTAAAATAAACCATGATTTAATCCAAATTAATCCTGAATGGTGCAGCCCACCCACAGACAAAGGCAGAAGAGGAGGGAGAAGTGCCAGTGTTGCCATGGCAATGTGCTCCCTGGTATTTTCCCATTATATTTAGTATTTTTCACCTGTCTCTACATACGGTATGAGTAACCGTGCAGTATGTAATATCATTTGAAAATCTTGTCAACTAGAAATGAAATACTGTTGATGCTGGTCACGGAACACAAACAACCAATAATATAAATATAAGCCATTTACATATAGTTTTACCTTTTACGCAGCAGTCACTAAGTAGGTATTAAGCTTTGATTTAAAAACCTCAATTGAACATGCCAGTCTAATATCTGCACTTTGGAATTCACAAGATCAGACAGATATGATGGTGCAAGGCCATTCACTATTTTGTATGTATGGGACAATACTGATCTAATCTTTGCGATTCTTCAGAGCTAAAATAAGGCTACTTTTGTCACCTCTTTAATATGCAAATCAAACAAAAGTAATCGATCAAAAACGACCCCCAGATTCTTTACACTATCCTTGCAATGAATGACAGAATCATCAATGGACATAGTAAAATTGTCATACAAATGATCTAATCTAGCTGGCCCAATAACTATCATCTCAGTTTTTGCTCAGTCGAGTAGCAGGACGTTTGCTGATAACCGGTTCTGCACAGCAGCCAAGGAAGTCAATAACTTAAATGAATCAGATGCATTTCCTGTAATAACTGGCAAATATATTTTTAAATCATCAACATAGCAGTGAAAAGCCACCCCAAAAGAACAAATGATCTGACCCAATGGTGCTAATGGCATAACCAAAAAAACAGGGGTTGTCCTTGATTGAACCCTGTGGAACCCCGTGCTGGAGTGAGGAAGAATTGGAAAATCTGTTATAATAAAACACAAATTGAAATCTTTTTGAAAGGTAGGATCTCAACCACTTAAGCACCTGGTCAGAGAAGTATTCGAAGTATACTCAAGACTGTCCAAAAGAATACAGTGGTCCAAAGTATCAAAGCCGTACTAAGATCCAACAAGAGGACAGATGTTAGGTCTGATTCAGCAGCCAGAAGCAGATAATTACCTCTGTGAGTGCCGTTTCAGTAGAAGACTGTAGACAGTCTTTAAATTATTTCAGATGATCGACCAGATCAGATTATGTGTCCATAATGCTTGGATAGCTTGTTTAATGTTAAATGTCCGTATGTGCCACAACTTGTCATTATGTGTTTTGCTTTACTCTTCATTAAGCAATGTTTGATTTTACAATCATTTCATGTTAATGGATACAAAATGTTTTTGAATGCTGACGCAGTTCATATACACACTTAAAATCTTAAAATTAGTTAGCGCTGATAAGTGTTGCAGTTTCCAACACTTCTATCTCCTGCTGTTTTAGGGAAGCAAGGTAAAAGCTTGAAAAATAAAACCTACCTCTGTCATAATTCGCAGCATATAACTGCTAAGTAAGCGCTGAGTAAGGGAGTTTGAAGGTTCATTTTTGATCTTGGAAATAGCAGTAGAAAAATCCCTCTCAGCACAAGGTACATTTACTGGAAATTTCTGAGCTTTCAGTCTAAAATTTCTCATGGCCTCCATCAGTGGAGTTTGCTCAGTTGTCAGGGAGATGGTTCAGTTATTATCACATGGTCTAAAGTGTAATCCAAACAGAAAATGTTTTTGAGGCATTTTTGACATCCATTACTTGCCCGTCTCACAGAACAGATACACATCCATTTTGTCAAATGTAACTCCAAGACAAGCAGTCTTCCACTCTTTATATGTGGTGCTCTTAACAGTATGTAAAATCTATGAATCAATAAATAATATCAATTAAGTTTTCTTTTTGTATAATCCCTTAATGGAGCTTACCTGGAAACACTTGTTGTTTTGTAAATTTCTAAGGTTACTCAGACAGTCTGCCTGACCGCTGTCCTCTCAGCTAGTTATGAGGACAGCTATAATAGAATGGAGGTCAGACTGAATGAACGGATGCTTCAGTAGTGTTTACATGCCGCTGATGTCCTGCTTTTAATGTGGATTCCCAGTACGTATGAAATTTCCATCATTTGAACATGTGTGAGGTGGTCACATGTGGGGAGGATATGATACCTCCTGTCTCTATTTAAAGACACTACATCATATGCAAATTGCCTCATGGATCTTTCTCTGATCGTCCATTGACTCCTGATTGATGGCGTTGACCTCTTCCTAGCTGAAGCTTTTTGCTGGTTTTGTTGTGATGTTTACAGACTACAGATGTTGTTTGTTTTCAGTGTTCATTCAGTCTCTTGTCTTTGGTCCAGGGCCCATGCAGTTTCAGTGATGCAGTGTTGAATTACTGGTTTACCGCGCTTGGGTGTGTATTATGATGTGGCTTTGCACTAATAACTGTGAACACTGAGGTCATAAAATAGGAGATCATTTTATACTGATCCCATAGGACAGATGCAACTATGGTTCAGTCGGGCACCACCTTGTGGAGTTACAAAGAGCTGCATCAAGGGGACACAGAAACAGGCTTGTTGTAAGTGTTGTGTGTGTGTGTGTGTGTAGAGCAACAACAGCCCCAGTATCAACTGCACAGTGGAAGTTTTATGGCCTGTAGCAGTCACAGTCAGGTGGAAGCCCAAACCTCGATACATAATAGGTCGTATTGAAGCCCATTATCACTTTGATGTGTCCCTTTGAATTATCAGGGGATAGAGCATCAGATCATATTCTTGGAGCTCTTCTACACAGAGGTCTTTTCATCACTATTATGTGATCATTATCAGAAATGATCCTTTTTGTTGCCTAAATTTAAGAATTCAGTAAAAGTAAGAGTGGAGATTGGTTTTGGAGAGGGGTGAAAAATTATGAAATATCCAGAACCAATATGCACTGAGCCACCTGAGCACTAATAAATGTGCACACAGGTATATTTAGCGAACTATAACAGTGCAACTGTTTTGCCTGCACTTAAGGGTCAAAGACCAAGAAAGTCACATTGGTTCACAGTGGCAGTATTCATTACTGCAGCTGTCAGGGTTAAACCAAATTCAGTAACCTGTAACTCATTCTTACCTGTGAAGAAGTTACTCTCTACATAATAAGAAGAGACAAACCAGCAGCACACTGCTTTTTTCAGCAAGAGCAAACAAAACCAAGATACAAATAAGGAGAAAGTGTCCTTCTGTAGGTTTTTTTGTGACTCGCTGGGATGTAGGCGGCACATTAGCAGCATCCGCTAAGCTTGGCTGAATTCTGTCTGTGGTCATGAGTGTGTTTAATGGGTAGCTAACCAGGTGTGACCCGGCCTGTCGGGGAGCGGGCAGTGGCGTTAGGTAATTGGAGCACTGCTGAGAGGCTGAGTAACAACAGGAAGAGAAGTGACAGCTCCCACTGCCACAACTAAAGAGTAAGAGACAAACCAGAGGGAGGTAGAGAGGTGGCGAGGGAGTTGTTAAAGGTCTGGAGCTTGTTACTGCAGAACATATGCATTAGTCAGTACTGTAATTCAAAAAATGGCCTTGAGTGCAAGGGCGTAGAAATGCTGCTTCTAGAGACGCAACATTAATGTTTACAACAGCCACTATATATAAACTCTATATCTGACATCACAATAGTGAGTGGTTTAGAAAGAATAAAAAACTTTAAATGTCTTTATCAGTCCCTCCTCTTCGTCCTCCTCCTCCTCCCCTCTGTTGTTATTCACTGACTGCAGGTATCGTTACCAGGTAGAAGGAGGAGCAGCTGGTTTGTCTCAGCCAGCAGCTGAGTTTACAACAGTGTGCCAAATTTAAAGACTACACACCAGTCTATGCTACAGACAGACAGTGTTCTATTTAGCTTGTTTTTTTTCCATTTGGCTAACTGCCAAGCTAACGTTAGCAAGAGATGCTTACATGAACCCTTTCTACATGTTTACCCTACACACATGTGTATTAAAAAATTATTGACTTTTTACTTGCGAGGGTTTTATTGCACATCCTTACACTAACAAGCCTAGCTGTCTTCATCTCGAGTAGTTTAAAGCTAACTTAACTGCGCCAGCATCACCGTGATGGCACGGCGTCTCTCTCTGCAGGGGGGTTTGTGTGTGTGTATGTAGTAGCCAACAGAGAGCAGGCAGATGCAGTAAGCTCGGTCCCCACTGATTCTCTGGTTTTGAGAAATTTTGGAACCAGGTCCTTATACAACCGGGTATCGATCCCCATCCGATAGTCCCTAGCAATAATTCTAATCTGAAATTAAAATATAACCACTGTTTGTCAGTGTCAAGTCAATGTATTTGATACACAAACGGTTGTCAGTCAGCTGCATATTAGTGGGAAAATAACATAAACCAAAAGGCGATTAACTGGGATGGAGAATTACGGGCACTGTAATTCTGTAAAGTAAATCTTTAAAGTAGAGTAAAGTAAAGATTTTGGGAAATGTTATGATAAAAAAAGTTGGAATATTTACTGGCGTAAATATGAGACCCGCATCTTTGATGGTCAGAGACCCCCATCTTTGGATACTACTGGCAGTCTACAGTTTTTTAGACTTGTAAATAATTTGGACTGCAGTGTGGTGTCTTTCCTCTGACTCGTAGCTCTGGGTTGGTGCTGTCTCTGCATCCCTTTTTCTTAGGGACACCATTGCTCTAGTAAGATTTAAGCCTGATCAGAAGTGTTCTCAGTTAGTTTTGGTTTTCCACCCTTGATGAAGAACAGCACACTTGTCTCGTCCAGTACAGTCCCATACGGCGTGCTTTGTCTGTCAGACGGTCTGAAGGGGACACTACCATAATAGCAGAGCAAAAACAAAGGCACTGCAGAGTAAAGAAGAAAAAAATTGTGTATTTTTTATGATGTATTATACATATTATATATTGTAAATATGTATTATTTTATAATTCAGTGTTCCCCACAATGTAACAAAACCTGTGTCCTTGCTTGAGGTCAAGTCAGTCACAAGTTTTCATAAGCAGATTTCACATCCAGTATTTTAAGTCTCTGCATGCTGACTGCTTAAATCACACAGCATTGAGCTGGGTTAATGTTTTTAGCACTGCTGGTGATGGCAGTGTCTGTCTGAAGGTCAGTCGGTCAATTGGTCTTTCTATCTACTGGATGGATTGGCATTTTGCCACATATACCTGGTGCCCAGATGATTTATCCTACTGACTCTGATGATCCTCAGACTTTTCCTCGTGTTATCAGGTCAAAATTACTTTTTACAATTCTTTGGTTTATGACCAAATAGCTGCAAAATTAATAACAATATGGCCTCAGCTGTACTTTGTATTCAATGCTTGTTTATGAGTGTTAAACTAAGGTGATAAAATTACACCTACTTAAGATCATTGTTGTTGTGAGTATGTTAGCATGCTGATGTTAGCATTTAGCTCTGCTGCGCCTAACATACAGCCTCAGGGCCGTCAGCATGGCTGTAGAGTCTTGTTTCTACATAATGCCATGATGCCAAGTCCTTTAAACCAATAGGCCTGTCGTCTTTAGGGAGTCAAGTCTCAAGTAGTCTAAGTCTGCTATTCTGTCTCCATCTGTCTACACCTTCCCTAATTAAAAAAAGTTAGCACTGTAATTTCTTAGTATAGTGACTGATTATTATTATGAATAATTGTTTAAAGAAAACTTATTGTCACCTGGGGTACAAAACTTTAGTTTTGAAGTTTGTACCGTTGAAGGTACTTGACTTTCAATATACGTTACCTTTATGTATTGTTTCATTGTAGTGGCCCAGGAACCAAGAATGGTACTGTAAAGGTTCAGTCCTGCTTTACCTTGTCCTAGGAGTGTGGCATCCATAGACTGTATATAAGAAGTGAACGTAGTCATCGTGACGTCAACCGTTGGTTTGTGGACTGCCGTTTTGAAGCCTCGAGTTTGGCTGATAGGGCGCCACCATGTCGAGTTTTGCAACCAGGAAGTGCCCATAAGTGACGATATGGCGGAGCTGCACGACTGTGTGCGTAGCTAGGTAGCTTGCTTAGCTAGGTGCAACTGTAACTCACGTTAACTGTCATTTTAACAGGGCTGATAACTTTGTCTAGCGAACAACACTCTTAAAACTAATTGTACTCACCAGAGAAAGTGAACAGCCAACTCCTAATAAGCTTTTTCAATGGTGCTGGTTAGATTTACACAGCGCCGAGAGTACGAGTCGGCTCTAGCCTGACAGGTCACCATGGTAATGACTTGTCAATCATAGATAATACCGCCCTGAAACATACTCTGCTTTGTGGTCTATTTTAAAATAAATGGAACCATAATATATTAAATGAACATCATTTTGTGTTAAAGAAGACTTGAAACTAGCGACTGAGACCATAAACTCATCAGGAAAGTGTTTACTGGGGTATTTATTCATCTGAGAAGCAGGGTCATTTTCCCATTATTTCTAATGGAGCCGGACTTCTTTTTGCAACCATAAGAGTCGCCCCCTGCTGGATTTTCAATAGAATGCAGGTTTCAGGGACTTCCGCATCGGCTTCATATTGTAAACCGGAAGCTTGGTGGCATCCCACTTGTGTTTGTCCTCTTGAGTAAAATGATGTTACGTTGTGGCTTCAGCAATGAGGCCACAATGTGTGCCGACTGATGTATTATACAAGAGGGCTTTGGGACGGATGTTTTGATGCCACCGGGTCGCCATGTGAGTAAATTCAGAACACTGTGGCTGTAACTGCTGTTGCTGTTATGTAGGCCAGCAGCACCCTGAAGAGAAATACATGGAAAGAACATTGCATAAATTAGAAGAACTGACATTGCCTTTGTTTTTCATGTTTTAATTAAAGTAAGGACAAAAGTTGACACTGCACGGCAAACACATGGTTTTTAGTCTGTGTAATGCAGTTAATTATGGGTGTGTGTGTTACATAAGGTTGTTGTTGGTTAAGGCATGAGACTCTTGGTTCCAGAGTCTGAACTGAGAATCTGTCCTTGGTGAGCAGAGGCAACACACATGCATGCAGCAAACATACAACAGACAAATCAGTATGTTCACTGCCTTTACACACATGTAAAGATGGTATTGCTTGTCTAACTGGGGTGACAACTTGCCACTACAAGTAAATGAATATTTAATAATATTTAATCTATTAATTGTTATACTTTGAGGCTTCTTTTTTGCAAGACTTAGCAGATGAGAGGGAGTTCATAGGGGATGCAACAACATAGGAAAGAAAGACAAAGGGGTAGTGGGAAAGAAAAAGAGAAATAGATGAAGGTGAATGGAATGATGGTGGAAGAGGCAAAGAAAGAGAAGCAGACAACAGTGAAAAAGACTTTTTCCTGGCTGCAGTGAGCAAGCCACTAGCAGAGCAGTGGGGTTAAGCAGCCGGGGTTGGGGGGCAGATAAAAGCCAGCTGGCTGGTGGCAGTGCTACTGCCAGACGAGCAGGGATCACAAGGTCAGGCAATGCCAGCACAGCACCGCTTTGGTTCAGCTGAGATCTGACCCAGAACACATTTTGTAGTGGTGGCTCTATAAGCAGAGCAAGGCCTGCTTATATACTGCATTACTCTCTATTTGTCTTTTTTTTTTACATTTTCCCCTTGTTAATCCTGTTCTTCTTAACCACTTGCTGAGGAATGTCAAAACATATATTACATGTTACTTTTTATGTAGATAGCAGTCTGTAAAAGTTGTTCATGTAATGCTTGCATCCTGCAGGTGGATCCGTGGGAGGTAAAAGGTTAGCAGGAAATCCCCATTGGGAATAAAAACCTCTTTTGTAAAATCTCAATTGTAATATGAGCTGATAACATGTTAAATCACCAGTTTGAATCACATAAACATTCTCTTTACATAACAGCAACCATTACAAACCCACTTTACATGAAGGTATTTACATCCAAATCTTAATGTAGAATTTTATACCCCATATCACTTATAGCCAGATGTGACTATGACAGACAGTATACATAAAAGCTTTTACACAGTTATCCAGCAGACATTGTGGCCTATCTCTGTCCGGGTATGACAGGGAATAACCATTCACACCTTTTGTGTTAATGTGTGAGTTATAGCTGAGGGATTTTTATTGACAGACCTGTACATATCTCCTGTGGATATCTGTGGAATTAAGCTTACAACTGAGCAATGCAGCTGTCTGAACCACAAAATACTGGCTTCTGGATTCTGTGCATTCAGCTTTCCTTCTCAAAGTGTGTCTGCTTACTTTAATGTCTTGTGCTCAGTTACCACTGAAATGATCACTAAAGGCTTTGTTTATCCCTAACCCAAAATATTTAACTGATCTGAGTCATAGATTTATCTCCAAGGCATTCATATTTTCACAGAACTGGGGTTAAAGTTGTGTGGTGGTTGAAGTTTAAAACCTTTTCATGGCTTTGTGTTGTTATCACTTGGTAAACCGATTGCCTGAAATCCTTGTGTGTTCAAAGAAGGGCACAACATCAAAGAACTTGAAAGCAAGTTAACCCTTACATTGCAGCTTGCTTAATTTCATCTGATGCAAAAATATCAATCAATGTCCTTCTGCTGTGAGACTCCAGTGCCTTTCAGTTCAGGATTTCCTCTGCAGTCACCGTCACTTACAAAAGCTAAAATCCCCAGGATTTAATGTGAATGAGTGACCCATCACCAAGGTAACGATTAAATGGGACTTAAAGACCTCAGGTCTCTTTCTCATACCCTCTCTCACTCTCCTGCTTTTGTTGCTCACCACCCACTGTCTCTTGTGATGTTACACGAGGCTGTGGGAAGTGGCCTTCCTCTCTTCTTCACTGTGTCAGGGGGGATCGGTTAATTATCATTACAAATCTGTACATTATATATTTGACTATAAATAGCGTCATTATTAGAGAGAGAGCATAATCTAGCTCTTACAAAAATAAATTCTGAAAACATTAATCTAATCTACTGTAGTGAGAAGATTTCTAGTGAAAATAAACATTTTGGGGGGATTTTTCTTGAATCATGCGTCTCTCTTATTTAAATGTTCTGCCCTACTCTGCCTTGATCCCTTTCTTCTGAAACAAGTAAATCCTTCTCAAAAGGTTATAAGCGTTTTTAAGAATGCTTATAACCTTTTGAGTGAATAAATAGTACAGTTGTTCTATAAAATGCAACAAAATGAACCCATCCTCTCACCACACAGGGTTTTACATATTTAGTCTTTGATAGGGGCAATGGTGGATCATGGAACTCTCTGGGTTGCTCCCCCTTCAGCTTTGACAAACCAATCATTGCTGGTTTCTCATCATTGCATCTGCCAGCGTTAGAATGTCACCACAGGCACCAGATTAAAGAGATTTACCTGTCAGTGAAAGACTTAATCAGCATTGTCTCAACTTATACGTGAGGAGCGTCAATGTTACAGATGATCATTTATATGTAAAAGTCTTGCACACTAGCTTTAAATGGTAAACAAGGTTCAACTTTCATTGGAATGAATGGGTGCCATTTGGAAGTCCAGTATCCAGTTTTATAACACACATTGATGTGTTAAGCGAACTTGATTGGATTGGGATTCCAGAGTGGCGTCCCAGTCATCTCAATGAAATTTCCTCACTGTGCATATATGCCAAAAACCCTTTTCATCAGGTTTCCACATGTCTGGCTGACCTAGTTGACAATTGGAACAAATATAATGCACTGATAATTTTTATTGGACCTAATATGTAAAAGTGTGATAATAGAGAATCAGTGTTTCTGCTAATGATTAAATGTTTCACAGATGTTTCTTTCATAATGATTATGTATGGGGTGAAAAAAGTCTGCTGTGTGTATTCATGTCTTAACGGTATGGAGGAGCCAGTTGTCATTATATAATCTTGATTTAAAAATCAGATTAATGCGTGTGTTATTTGGAAGTACTGTTTTAATGTAAATGTTGAGGTGCACTACAATTTGTATAATCTTTAGTTGGATTAAATGTCTTTTGTAGAGATCCGTTGCAAGTAAGTGAAATAAAACTCATCACTGCATCCACACTTCCCTTCAGTCTGTCCTTCCCTCCCTCCTCTGTCTTTCAATTTCTCTTTTTTCTTCAACCACCACTGCTTCTACTGAGCGAGACAGACCTCTCTCCGAGCTTAAACACATTGGCCTAGTGTCTGGTTTTACTTGACCTCCCATGCAACAGTCCACAGAAAACAATCAGTTATTCTCAGAAATGTGTACTGCAGGGTGGTCTCTCTTAATCATTTTCAGCCTGAGACCCAAATTGAGTAAATTTAGGTATATTGAAATCCAAATTCATTATAACATGTTAGTGCCCTTGACATGTGGGCTGCCAAGAGAAAAGGTCTGTGGATCCCTTTTCTAAAAAATAAAATAAAAAATGCTGCCTTAACACACATAACTCACACAACTACACATGCGCATACCCAAAATACAAACTCACACTTTTATATGTATGGATATGACCATAAACACCCTGTCCTGCTCACACGTCTTGTACAAACACAACATGCTCTTGGCTGTGTAGGAGGCACCTACCCTGTGAGATTCATGTGAGCTTGTTTGGTCTGAAACCTTTGTTTATTTATAGCTTTCTCTTACCATTCCTGGGGGTCTAACTCAAAAAGCCACTTCAACAAAGTCAGGAAACTGTTCCAATATCTGCCTTAAAAAATCAAACAATGACATTACTGTCTGGCTAAGGGTTTTTATGTAGCTGGATATCAGATGGCAGTGTCCAGCTTTGAATGTGGCAAGGCTTGTAATATACACGTGAATCAAATACAACTTGTTTTAGGAGCGAAAGTAATTAATCTCGTGGATAAAGAATACAATATAAAATGGCAGTACTGCAAGCTGCAATACAGAAAATCCAATAAAATGGCTACTACCTACTACCTAATATATACCTATATATATGCAAAAGTAAATAATGCAGTGTTTAGTAATATGACAAACCTAATAGGTGTGCCACAAGCATTAGTGTTAGATCCCATATTGTTTGTCTTATATGATGTAAAAAATACAAATGCTAAGCACACCGTTGTGTATGCACTTGAAAACAGCAAATCTCAAGAAATTGCAAGGTTACGTCACGTAACGACTTGGGTATGCTTTAAACTCACCTAATGTAGATAGTCTTATCAAGGGGGTAAAGGACAGAGCACATCATTGCAGAATCTAAATATCAAGGCTTCATTTTAGACTCAAACCTCAATTTTCAATAACACATCAAAAACTGCCAAAACAATTAAAAACATCATAAAAACTTGACAAATCTGAAATTCAGCCAATCACATGGCACGTTTACATGCATTTAGGCATGTAAACATGGTCAAGACACCTTGCTGAAGTTCATATTGAGCCTCAGAATGGGAAACAAAGGGGATTTAAGTGGCTTTGAACGTGGCATGGTTGTTGGTGCCAGACGGGCTGGTCTGAGTATTTCAGAAAATGCTGATCTACTGATCACGCACAACCATCTCTAGGGTTTACAGAGAATGGTCAGAAAAAGAGAAAATATTCAGTGAGCGGCGACTGTGTGGACAAAAATGCCTTGTTGATGTCAGAAGGAGGCAGAAGGCCTCCTTCTGACATCAGAAGGAACAGTAACTCAAATAACCACTCGTTACAACCAAGGTATGCACAATACCATTTCTGAACGCACAACACTGTGAACATTGGACAGATGGGTTACAGCAGTAGAAGACCACACCGGGTGCCACTCCTGTCAGCTAAGAACAGGAAACTGAGGGAAAAATTCGCACAAGCTCACCAAAATTGGACCACAGAAGACTGAAAAAACGTTGCCTAGTCTGATGTGTCTCAATTTCAGCTGCAACATTCAGATGGTAGGGTCAGAATTTTAAACAACATGAAAGCATGTATCCATCCTGCCTTGTATCAAAGGTTCAGGCTTGGTGGGGGTGGTGTAATTGTGTGGGCGATATTTTCTTGGCACACCTAGTACCAGTTGGGCATCATTTAAACATGTGAGCCTTACTGAGTATTGTTGCTAACCATGTCCATCTCTTTATGACCACAGTCTCTACCCATCTTCTGACTACTTCCAGCAGGATAATGCACCATGTCACAAAGCTAAAATCATCTCAAACTGGTTTCTTGAACATGACAATGAGTTCACTGTACTCCAGTGGTCTCCACTGTCACCAGAGCCCAAGCCATTAGAGCACCTTTGGGATGTGGTGTCATCAGTGCCATCAGTGTATTAGTTGTGACTTTGTATTAAAATTCAGGGCTAACTCTTGCACAGTAATTTCAATAACATTTACGAGAATGTTTCAGAATAAACTTACAATGGAGGAACTGGTCACTTTAAGCAGCATACAATAGATAAGAGCAGTAGTTGCATGAATAATCAGTAGACTGAGTATTGTCAGATTATGGTGACTGCCTTGTTAACTTGTGCGAATCTGATTAAAAGAGTCAGCTGACACAGATCAGCTGATGGCTTGCTTTGCCTAAATTCACACAGTGCTTCATACCCAGTTCTAAAACTACTATTTATTAGTATTTATATTATTACTTATATTTATTAGCTATATAGCTATTTATTAGCAATTAGCTGTTTTATATATATATATATATATATATATATATATATATATATATATATATATATATATATATATATATATATATATAGAGAGAGAGAGAGAGAGAGAGAGAGAGATTCATATTCATATCATATTGAAGATGGAACTGTGCCAATAAAAGTAATATGTCTATCAGGGAAATGTGGTACTATCTTTGCAGTTGGGGCCTTCTCCGTCTGTTGAAACAAAGTTTGAAGCACACAATTGTTTGAAACATATTTACTTTAGCATTATTACTTCCCTTATTTTTAACAATGGGTGTTGCCAAAACTAGAAAAACTGTCCAATAGTAGTGTAGGCATGGTGGTCTACATATTAGCGCTATCACCAAACCAGTAGAATATTGATTTAGGTGGGAGATGGATTGTTCTTCAAAGGTTATTTTAAATTTATAAGAGCATTGGAGTCGAGCTCAGGTGAGTCATTGTCAAAGTTCCTAGAAGGAAGACTGTGTTAAACATTATTAAGTAGCAAAGGACACAAGGCATGCCCCCTGAGATTGACTTATGAAGTTCATCACATGTTTCACTCCGGGAGGAAATCAGTCACCAGAGAATAAATACACTTATTGAAGACAGAAATATCAAGCGTGAGATGTGACTTGTGGTACAGGGTTATGATGCTTCACAGAACAACATGAGCCATTCAGGACAAGCTCATGGGTTTTATCTGTGAGTGTACAAGAGACCAGCCTAATTGTCTCCACTCACTCATTTTGCCAGACCTTATTACCACAAATGCTATATCAGTGACTTTTTAATGCTAAATTACTGGAATTGTATAACATTTGGACATGACTGTACAAAACCGTTTGAACCACAGTATCACACCTTTCACCTCCATCATTGGCTTCAGTGGTACATCTTGACCAGAGTAATTTAATCACTCACCCCTACAACTCTCAGTTCCTGCCTAACAATGTCCTGTATTTAAACTCTTATCTTGTGTGTCAAGCCGAAAGGGCAGAATGGTTTCTCGGTTGGTTTTGACATGAAGTGTTTGATGGGCTGTAGCAAAGCAGGAACACGTAAATCCAGTAAAAAATGTTAGATGATCATGCAAATTTTAGATAGAAATCAGCTGAGTATAACTGTCTAAGGAGGTGTTATTTTAATACAATATTATATAATGCAAAAAAAGAGCCGTACTGTCGCACTTGGGGTGACATGTTCATTCATCGCGAATTGAAATGGCAGAGTTCAGTCTCAACTCATTAAACAAGCAAAACGGTGTTAACACAGAAGCACATAGCCAAGCATGCTCAGTGACATTTTTCATCCATCCATCCATCCATGCATTCCTCAGTCCTTTTTTTGGATGAGATGCTATGGTATTGAGTTATAGGTTTTAGTTGTAGTCACTTTAGGGGACATTGCAGAATGTTGACCTGGCCACAGGTGGTGCTATTGGGAATGAATTCCTAGAAGCCCCCTGGCTTTGGCTGTACATCAAAACATAATTGATTGTGTTCACATGTGGGAAGACAGTGAGGAATCATGTTCCTGTTGCTGCACTAGCATTTAAGTGGGTGGAATAAGGATAGAATTATGCTTTTCTGTGCTGTACGTAGGTGAACATACATGTAGTTAATTTTAGTTTGAATGGCTACTTTTTTATCCTTGTATGTTTACATTTGAATGTCTGTCTGCAGCCTTACCAGGAAACAGTACAGCTAGCACAGACAAGGATAGCTATGCAGAGGGAACTGGACATTCCAAACTGGGAGAGTGAAGGCTGAAATGTTAAATAATGTTTCTCTTGTCTTTGTATCACGCAGCATCTTATTTGCAGACATCGAGGGTTTCACCAGTCTGGCATCACAGTGCACAGCACAGGAGTTGGTGATGACTCTTAATGAACTCTTCGCCCGCTTTGACAAGCTGGCCGCGGTAAGAATGCATTGACACGCACATTATGCTCAAGCTTTCATTGTTGTACTTTTATGCTAATATCCTAACTTTGTTTGTGTTTTGAGAATAACTGCAGTTCAACCCAAATCAAATGGCAAAGATTAATGGGCAAAATATATACCAGTACATACAAATAATTTACCACTTCCCAGCACACAGAAAGGTGTTTTTCAATTTCCAAAAATAACACTTATGAAAAATGGCTTGTTCAGGTGAGATCTTGTGTTATATTGGGTTTTGCTTATAAAAGCATCTGCACTTACACTTATGTGTGACATTAGGTTTGAGGACAGACCTGCATGATCACATTCTGATGTTCCTGAGAACCTTCTTCCATGTTGGTTGATTGTGATTGAGGTAAATAACTCTCAATAAGTAATTGAGGGTTATGGTTATTTGCCTCAATAGGCTCAGTGAACATCCTGTACATGATAACTGGGAGAGAAGGGCTGTAGAACAGCACTATGGTCAACATCTGACTAACTTCATGGGTGCACAAAGATGCATGTAGATTGTGCGCTAGTCTTACAGTCGATTGAACTGTTGTAACCCTGATGGCGTTCCTGATTCACCTCTGGTATTACTGAGTTTGGCACTCATATAAAAACTGAAGCCTATGGCATCCTGAATGTGCCCAAAATACATAAATGTCAGAGGGCCATTAGACCATATGCTGTTTGGCTGACAACTAGTTGGTCTCTCTATAGCTTGAGAAGCAGTAGAGAAGTACACTTTTTGAATCTCCTGTTTACCACGAGGACTAAAGGAGAGCGGGCTCTTATCAAGTTCCTGGCGTGAGGAGGACTAGAGGAGGAAAAGCTGTTTTGAAACTCCTGGATAGGAGGAGCAGTACCTGCATGGCAAATAAGTCCTTGAGGCATTTGTGATATTTATACCATCTCAACTGTTTCAATATTTGATGTGTTATTGAAACACTGGTAATGTAGTGCTAAATAATCCATGACTCAGTTCTTATCTTTAAAATATCAGCATGATATTTTAAATACATGTTGACAGAGAAGGTGCTGAGTCAGTTATCAGATAAATCATAGAAAACACACGAAATTCAATGCAACCACGAAAGAGACCGCTAGATATATTGGAGGGGTCACAAGTTGGTTAAAAGAGTAGTAAAGCAGAAAACATATATTTCTGCTTTGTAAAATTGGGTTTAGTTTTTCTGGCTTACAATATTTGCTTTATTCCCAGTGAAATATTGGATCATTTTACTTTCTTCAGGCCTCTAAAGCTTATTAAATAAAACAATTCAAGAATGAATTATCATCCTTCAGGTGAACTGGTCACAACCTCTAAATATATACATCTGAGGGGTCATAAAATCAAAAAGATTGGGAACCAGCAACATACGACGTTTGCACTAAGCTGACTAAATCCTGAATACTTCATGTGAGATGGTGAATGGAAGACCAAAACAGAGACAGAGGGATGCCCTTTCAACTTAACCCCTCTTAGTATGCGCATATAGTTTTAAACACAGGCGTTAACTTTATTTGCTCCTCATTTTGATGTGGTTCATTAGTAAATGTAAAAGAAAAAGCATCACTCTAAACATTTTTGGACATCCCAAAGAAAATGAAAATACAGTTTAAAAATACATATCATCCAGTGCTAATATAAATGCAAATATGTGCACAGACTTTCAGTGTTTTGGCAGCTCCAAAATATCTACTTCATATCTGCGATCAATATTGCAGCCAGTGTTTATAGCACATTTCTAATATCTGAACCCCAGCTACATAAACGGTACATGCATGAATATTGATATTTCCTTTTTCTTATCCAGAAGCTTCATTGTTTGTCCAGCTAATGCTCAATGTATGCCATTTGTTTATGAAAGGTGAAATGATGTGCTAATCAATATTTATGAGTGAAACAGGCATAATGGCATTATAAACCAGAATGGTTGCTACTGACACTTTTATGTCCATGCCAGATGTACCTTGTAGCTGTGCACACACACACGCACGCACACACACACACACACACACACACACACACACACACACACACACACACACACACACACAGACTGCACACACAGACACAGTCTGCACAGTAGGTCCTTTTGTATTTTCCCAGAGCCATGTGCTAGAAAGAAACTCAGGTGGCTATCATGAGACACAGTGTTCTCCCAAGCCCTACCGATCCACATGCGCACCCCACACGCTGCCCAGAGGTCTTGAGCTCTAAGGCTAATATGTAAAATTATTGCTAAGATAAAACTATTGTAGGAATCCTGTTTTCCGTGTCCATGTAACAGTGTTTCATGCAGTAGCTGCAAATACAACATCTTCTCCTCTCAGCAGTTTGAAGGTCCAAAGAGTCAACTCTGAGGCTGAATTCCCTTTAAAGGATCAATTCAACTAAATTAGTAAGTTCTCATACCTCAAGTGGTGTCTGAGACAGCATCTGATAGTTTTGGTTTTATATGTCCAGGGTTTGAAAAATCTGCCTCCACCATCCTTAAACCTGCAATAACTGATTTTTTTGGCCACTTGAGGGCAGAAACAACAAGCTGTAAACATTGAGATTGAAATCTTTTCACACTATTAAGTTGACGTGGTAAACTTATCAGCAGTTTATTAATTAAATTAGAGGTTTTTGGCACCAGGCAAAAGTCCAACATAAATCCAGAGCTAAAAGGAGAGTTCCTTTTTCCTGGTAGACACTAATGCATAAGGGAAATATCTGGTTCTTCAGCTGTTAAATGTTTCGCTTTGTTCAGCTAGTTAGTCGCTAACTTTGTCTGTCGAGCATTTGGTGCAGGGTAGAGTGGATACAGTGGTAGAGCTTTTTCGCTGAAAATAGCTGCCTGCTGTGGCTGCAAACAAGGTTAAGGAGAGCAATAAGATTGGACCAACAGTAAATGTGTTGTAAATTAAAACAATTCTATTCTAACTTCAGGTTGTTGTTACTAGGAGTCTGAGAAACAAGCTTGTTTACATGTCTGCTTACTTCTTAAACATCTTAAACATATTTATAGAGTGTTTTTTTAACTTGCAAATGTGTGATTGGAAACCTCTATAGCAACACCTGTGCTATAACATAATAGAGTTTAATTTAACATTCGGTTTTGCAGTGAGGTTTGACTGGGGTCAGCTTGTTAATTTTAAAGTTGAATGTTTTTCTGTGATTGTGTCTTTGAGCTTGATTTTTAACAGACAGAAGTATAGATAATAATCATGGAATAGTATTTATTCAAATTGTATAATGTACATTAGCAGAAGAACAGTTCCTCTCACAAGTACACTACATTTGAGGGGTATAATTCTAACAGATATAATTCGTACAGAATCATTGAAACCCATTTTTCAGAATATCCGTTCAGTTGTAATATGCCAAAGTTATAGGTGAGTTTATGATCACCTTTAAAGTGCTGAACAGATGTTATTACTGGGTGCAATGTCAGGGAAGGCAAATCCATGACATGCAGCCATTTACCTGGGATGTTTCAGTTGACTTTTGTTCTCTGATGTAAAACCTTTCTTATGCCCTGAATTCTTCACCTTTTGAATGCCGCTCTGCACTCTGATTTTGGTAGTGGAGGCCTGTGTGATTAAAGCAACTTGTTGAACTCATTATTTACAGATTTTGATACTCTGCTTTGTTTCACATATATTCTAAAAAGTATTTTTGCCACATAGCTGCACTGTGAGCTTCCATTTTAACATGAAAGGTGACTAGAACTTACCGTTGCAGCTGTAACATCAATCCAGTTAAAACACCAATGTAACATTTGTTCAATTTGGCCACAACCGTTGTGTGGTTGTGGTTTGTAGAAGACATCTTTTTTCAATACATAAAATATTCCTTAGTACACAAATACACAGGCATATACAGTCATACAAGCACACCTACAAAAATCCCCACTCCAACAGGTCCTATCTCACCACCTCTAACAGCCAATAATATTAAAGGATGAATGAACCTATGGCATGTGAATAGAACAAACTGTACAGTTTATTGTATTCAAGCGAAGAAAGATTAAAGTGAATTCATTATTTAACTCAAGACAGTAAATTCTCCTTAAAGGTATAACTTTATATACATTCCAGTATGGTATTCTTTTCTGACAGGAGAACCACTGTCTGCGGATCAAGATCCTGGGAGACTGCTACTACTGCGTGTCTGGGCTGCCAGAGGCGAGGGCTGACCACGCCCACTGCTGTGTGGAAATGGGGGTGGACATGATAGAGGCCATCTCGTAAGTTGGCTTTTATCTATCTATCTATCTATCTATCTATCTATCTATCTATCTATCTATCTATCTATCTATCTATCTATCTATCTATCTATCTATCTATCTATCTATCTATCTATCTATCTATCTATCTATCTATCTGTCTATCTGTCTATCTGTCTGTCTATCTATCTAATCTCTTTATATTTCATGGGAATATCTCATTAGCTGTGGGAGCAGTAATAAATAACATCACTTGTTATACAAGAATACTTTTCGGTTATACATCCAAAAGGTACTGGTGCCTCCACTATTTTTCATATCTCACTTAGCTCCTGTAAATGATCTCAAAGCTAAACTGACATCCGACATCTGATCTCATTGTTTTGCTCACGGTTTGAGGTTACAGTTTAAGTAGTCATTTTTTTTTTTTTTTGTAGTCATTATTTATTCAATTAGTCGACTAGTCACAATTTATTTGTCACCCTCTAACCCTAATTAAACCATTTAACTAATTAAATATCTTTTAAGTGAATTACTGATCTCCAACACATGGCCTAATTAGCTAACATTACCATTAAGTGAACGGGGTTTACTATTCAGAATGAACAGTAGGAAAGAAGAAAAGACAGCGCAGGATACTCCTATAATTCACTGATTTACTATTGCACTTAACATGTTTGCTAACACGTTAAGTGCAATAGTAAATCAGTGAATTATAATAAAATTGGCATTGTCACTTGTAGAATTATTCCTGATGCTTTTCTTTCAGTTACTTATTTAAATTAATTGTTATTATTCCAGCTCTCCTGGCTGTGCTGTGTTGCTTATTTATTGTGCGTGACTGTTTCTTGTTTACATTTTTCTATTAGTTGCTTTACTATGACAGTTGTTTATTGCTGCTGTTCGGCTGGTTGTCTTTTACTATTATTACTATTTTTATTGTTTGTTTTTTTTGTTTGTGTTTGTTTGTTTGTTTGTTTGTTGTTGTCTTTCTCCTCCCCCCTCCCCGTTCTATTGCAGGTTTCGTTGCTTTCTGCAATTAGTGTTTCCCTCTGCTATCCCCTGTCGTTCCCTCCTTCCATCCCACTTCTCTTGCTGGTGTTGTCCTTCCTCTGTGCTGTCTTTTTGTGCCCCCCATCCCCATGCCTGCCCCCCTGTCTGACTTTTTTACAAAGATTTTTGCTTTGCTAAATCACGAGCCAGATGTTTCTTGATTTACTTTAAAAGGTTAAACCATTACTCAGATTGAAACGACAGAATAACAGCGGTATGAACATTGAAACTATCTTGCACTTGTGGTCTTTTGGTTGTTGCTGCTGTAGTGGTCTGTGTAACTGGGACCAGAGGGCTCTGTTGGTGTGACTGGCCGGCTCGCACCACTAACCTCATGGGTGCTTGTGGAGTGTCTCAACCCCGAAAACGTTTGAGCACATTTTGGATTTGCCATCAACTTTTGTAAAAGTTCTACAAAGTTGATTTCTCGACTCAAAACATCTCAAAAGCGTATTTAGTGATGAAGTAGAGTACAAACAAACAAACAAAAACATTTTACTGTCAGCCTCTTTTTCCGTTGATTTCTGCTTCTCGCATCAGTGCTTCTTGTCCGCGAGTAGTCTCACAGTCAATCAGTCATGGCAGACAGTGGAAGCGATACTGCCCCCAGCATTATATGTAATGCATTGCAGTTAGAAATGAACACCCAGAAATGTTCTTAATAAGAAGATTGCTATCTCTAGCTTAAACGGCCTCTTTGTAACGAAAAGTTGACAATGAAATTTCATGCCAACGTATTTTACAATCGACATCGTTGATTCCGTCAACTATTCACTGCAGCCCTATTCCTTTCCTTACTTGCCAAGAGTTAGATGAGAAGATTGATGTCCAAACAGTAAATATGTAGCTACTGCCAGTAGCTGGCTTACATATAGCTTAGCAGAAAGACTAGAAACAAGGAGAAACAGCCAGCCTTAATAGACAGACTTTATTTCTCATTTGTCAAGCAAAAATGTCAAACATTTGTAGGTTTCAGCATATCATATGTTTCTGTGTGTGTTTTATATACTTGGAATAGAATATTTTTCACATTTAGACTTTTTATTGTATTATTGAATTATCCCACATTTTTATTGATTTAAATGTATTTTGCACAAGCAACGACAGTGTAAAACCACGCTGAAGTTGTTTTCCAAAGCTGATATGAACTCAGAGGTCTTAGGTCAGATCATTGGGTCACAGCACAGAGATTAGTCCACTTGCAGCGTTGTCTGGATATTTTGTTGTCAAGTAATGACTGCATGGCTTCAACAAAGGGATATGTGTTATTCACCTGCCTCTGTCCACTCAGGTCATTCATTCAGTATCATTAAAGATTATTAGCCGTGTTGCAACTTAGCAAAACGCCATTACTGCTTCTATCCATCATTACCTTTGGGTCTTCTATGTTGACAACGATTATCAGATCATTTAAAATCATTTTAATGCTTTTTTGCAGGCTGGTACGGGAGGTGACTGGGGTGAACGTGAACATGCGAGTGGGCATCCACAGTGGCAGAGTGCACTGTGGGGTGCTGGGACTCAGGAAGTGGCAGTTTGACGTCTGGTCCAATGACGTCACACTAGCCAATCAGATGGAGGCTGGGGGCAAAGCTGGGTATGTCTCTCCAGCAACAGTCAACTGCAAAGTAACTGCAACCCAGTCCGTTTTCTGAAACTACTTGTACTACCTATAGCATTGTATATTTAAATGCACAGTATCTGAATAATGAACATGTATGTGGGTGTTTATGTGTGTTGTTCCCATTTCAGACGTATTCATATCACTAAGGCTACTCTGAATTATCTGAACGGGGACTACGATGTGGAACAGGGAACAGGGGGAGAAAGAAATGCCTACCTGAAGAAACACAACATAGAAACCTACCTCATTGTGGGCTGCAGTCAGAAAAGGGTATGGTCCTCATTATTGTCTAAAATTGCGAAGCCCGAAATGCACACATAAAAAAACTTACTTTATTTAGAGCGTATTGCTTTGTTTTTCATATTTAAAGCTGCATTCATTGATTTCTTCCCACTAGGGGGTAGAAGAACTCCATAACAAGCTGAAAGACACACAACCCTGATGCATTATTACCTTTAAACGTTAGCTACTGGGTTAGCAAATATTACACATAAGCAAACTCAGAGAAACATTATTATCCCATCTGAGTCATGTTTATGTCCGTTTAATGATTTCCAATATTCACTCTCCTTGTCCATAAACTCCTAACAGAAAGATCTGGCTATTTGGCTGCTAGTTTCTATTTTTCAACATCAATTGAAAATTAAAGCCAAATAAATAAATTACATTCTTTAAATACATGTTACTGTTCAAGTCTTCTGGAGTTTCACCATATATTGATTTATTGATCTGATTCATAGCATAAACAGAAACTTTTGCATTTCTCCTAAATTTCTCTGTCCCTGCTGTTTCCCTCACTGCAGGGGCAATAATGCTACTATATATAATTAAGATATGACTCTAATATGTGTTGAATCAGCAAGATTTTGATGATTAGAAACATACAATCTGTATAAAATCTATCTACTGCTATTCAAAACGGTGTGTATTTTTTTGGTTAAAATCATTAAAAAACTGGAAATAAGCAGCCTTAACCATATTATAAACTTGCACATGGCTCCATTAATCAGCTTGAAACAACACAATGTAACTTTCCAAAAATCCTCTGAGACCATCTTTGTGTGGGTGTTGAATCATGCTGAAATTAAGAATGTGACATTTTTGATAAACCATCATAACCAAAACTTAAATGGCTGTTCTTGATCTTTTAAACAATTCACACAGCCAGTCCATATTGCATGCCATTGTTTATAAAGTGGGACTCTGTCCCATATGAACTGTATTTCAAAGAGGAATGAGTTAATCTCCTATTCACTGCATGAGATCCAGTTTGTTTATGACTAGACTGTTTTTTTATCAGCTGTCTCTGTCCTCCAGCAGTATCACAAGCTGTGACTATAGATAGCATGTCATGTGAAGCGATATCTTCCTCCCATTTTGCTGCTCATGCTGTGAGACAGAAGGAAGATTGTACAGTCTAATTATTTTGGTTACTTTTATATTTTTCTTTTTGAAAAATGCATTCTAGCGTGCAGTTCTGATATCAGATCTGGGAGAAATAGAATAGTGACAGATACAATCTCTGGAAACATTTTTTAACACCAGAAGCAGAAATTGATAATTTCTTGAGCATGAAAAAATATAAAGAATTACGGTTGGTGGTTGCTTTTATTTACTGCTTCTTGCAGTATAATGAGTAAATAAATGAGATTCTCTTCTAGCGCTTTCTGTAAAACTCTTACCACCCCACATACAGTGTAACAACACTGTGTAGCTGCTGGCAGTCTATGTTTGTTTCATGCTTTGGTTTTGACTTCTTTTGCTGTCGTCATCTGTGGTCATTCTTGAGACAAGACGTCAGGAACAGGCTTGTCAGTTGTCAAGTGTGAACACCGTTGAGATGACAAAGTAAGACTAATTGGGTCAGTCAATCAGTGATGACTTGAGCTAAAAAATGTGAAGCCAACAATTTTTAGATTGAGAACCAATCTGTGTTTGGTATGTACCTTTGCATTATAATTTTGAAATGATACAACACAACTATACGGCTCTGAAAAAAGTAGAGATTGGGATGAAAACTGTAGATCCGCTGTTCGCATACAAACAAGAGTTTTGCAGCAAGAAGAGAGAAGAGGGCCTCAGAGCTCACCAAATTACAGTACAGTATAACTATTGTACTATTTAGTTTGTTTCAGTGATAATAAAGGGTCAGAACACCCAAATGACTAAACTAAAGGTTTCTTCTTACATGTAGTGATATGTTTTGCTTTTTTTATCCAGATTATAAAATAGCCTTTTCAGAAACAATGTCGCGGTTGATCCAGACATCGTGCTGTGAACAGTTTACATTAGAACTACTTTCTACTGCAGGGAAAGTCCCGTTGACAGTGAGGTTGTGGATCATTCTGAGTAACAGGGACAGTGTTTCTGGCATTACACATTGCTACTGATTTTCTCAAATGTAAATTTTTAAAAGCTCTGAGAATCACAAATAAAGTGCAACAAACATACAAAATATCAAAAACCCATTAAACCACCAATAAATAAACTACATAAAATATTTGATAAAAGCTTTGTTTACCTTGAAAGAATATTTGTGTTACAGTATCATATATATTTTGTGTTGTTCCAAGTCTTCAGTGAAGCTGTACTCTGCTGTACTATGGTGCAGGTACAGATATTATCGAAGGAGGATCCAATTACAACTTTAAAATCAGGCAAATAAATCAGGTGATCCAATTTTAGATGTTGGTGAAGCTTTAAGCTCATTCCATTTTAGTGGAGTAAAGCTTTTAATTGCTTCCCCCCCCAATCATGGTTTTATAAGAGTGAACCTCCAGAACAAGCCGATCCTGAGATCTCGTAAACTTGTCGCTTTTCCTATATTACAGCAGTGATGTAAGATATATTGGCTGTTTTTGAAGAACTTTCTGAATATACAGTAAAGAAAGTGGGTATCTTCCAACAAAGTCGCAGTTATGAGTTCTAAATCATCACCTCAGCTTTGTGATACAAAATATCTAGGTACTGAATTGGAGGTGGAAAGTAGAGAAAGAAGGACAGATATAAAGATATTTCACTTAAGTAAATGTAGAAATACTATAGTATAAGCCCTGTATTGAAAATATTGATTCAGTAAAAGTACAGAAACATTAAGTAACTGTCAAATAAGTGTTGAGGAGTAAAAGTTATTTCCTATTGCACCTGGTGTCGAATTATGAAACATAAATACCTACACCTCAAAACTGTACTTAAGTACTTGAGTAAATATTCTTAGTTACTTTTCACCACTGGGGTAGGTGCATGTAGATGAAAATGACTATAGTCCTGTAGAGGCAAGATTGTCAGCTGAGCCAGTTGTTGCCAAAGTAAACACTAGAAAGAGTTTTGTGTCTTTAAATGAAGTTCATCTTTTGTTTAGTTTTTGTGAGGTCGTTACCATGCAACAACATATTCTAATACCCATTTCTGTATCTTTTATTTCTTACAGAAAGAGGAAAAGGCAATGATAGCCAAAATGAGCCGACAGAGGACTAATTCTGTCACCCACAACAGCGGCCACTGGACTGACCGTCCGTTCTACAACCATCTGGGCGGCAACCAGGTCTCCAAGGAGATGAAGAGGATGGTGAGGAAAATTTAAAAAGCGGTTATTGTTATTTTAAAAGTGTCCTGGCCTTCTGCTTTGTAGAGCTGCTATTAGAGTGCCATAGGCAGGTGACTCTCCTGCCAAGATCTTGTCTCAGCTCTCATTTGGTGATGAAGCCAACACATTGTTAAAACCCATAATCCTTTGATCTGTAGTCCTGATGAGCAGCGGCGATGGCCCTTCATGGCACACTCCGCCTCGAGCACCTCACCTCAGCTCTGAGATGCTCTCAAAGCACTCAGTGAGACAACAGCAACATGTAGGCGGCCGCGATGAAGCAAGTACCACAACAAATGCCAGCTGCCAGTTGAGCAGGGGGGGAAAAAAGTCTCGCCATCCTCTAAACTCTCCTGGGTTGAATTTGATTCGGACGAAAAGCTTAAAATGTAGCAGCAGCAGCAGAGTGATGTAACCATATCAGGATTCATTTTTATTTACGTACTTTAGCTCTCCCTGCTGTGCTGACCCCGCAAACAGTGACTCACTTAGTGAATGGATGCACCCACACACACGCTCGCATACGCACAGAATAGTTTTTTTGTTTATTCTCATATCATCAGTCTACGCACCTCTGTCAGTGAATCTATTATAGGAAAGAATCTGAGGAAGCCCAGTCCATGTGCACAGTTCTGAATACGTTAGTTTTAAATTGCTATTTAATGCACAGCATTCAGAGGCCCCAGTAGGTCACATGGTAGATAAAAGTATTGAAAAGCAAATCTGTGTGCACAAATTAATAGTTTTAAAGTAATATAATTTGTTGTTTAAACTGCAACTAACTAAATAAAAGCACAGGATAAAAGTGACTCCACCACTGATGTATTATTAGAACTGGAAACCCTTTGCCGGGCAAACTTCCTGGTTTACTTCAGGGGTATGAGGCCCAATGAATATGCACAGTAGTGTGTCTGCCACTCCTGTGAGTTCCCACCTCAGACTTCAACTTGACATTGTGATCCTTTCACAAGTACAAGTATAAAACTTCCATGGATCAAAAGTTAACCATAGAGCGAGTCCTAACTGACCTTGTTTGCAGACATCTACTTTATAGCAATACTGCAACTGACCAGAATTGGAGGCAAGGCAGAGCTTATTATACATCTGGTTAAAATTAGTGTGTTAAGGTTGCTATCTCAGGGGTATGTTGCTTAGAAGTGGATGTGTCGTGTAGTCTGCAGATAGACCCATTTTGAATTAACAGGTGATCTTTCTGCGTGTGAAACAGATGTGTTGTAGGCATGGCTTTTGAGGACCTCTTGTCAACTAAACAGAAATTAAACATTCTAATTTCTTTGCTTCTCCATCACATTAGTTTGTTGTGTCTTTTGAGACATTACAATAGTTTGCTGGAACATTTAGACCTCTTCATTAGTCAAATATCAATCGCTGTCTGGTCACATTAAAACCAGCGCATGCTGGAGTCAAACTGCTGATGCTACAACTGTATGGTTTCTGCTGATGCCTTCACGTATGCCACAGAGACATTGAGAAAAGAGAGAATGAGTCACATTGCTTGTCCATGGACATTGTCCATACAGACAGGTGTTGCACCATGTTAAGGAAAAACAAACAAAAAATGTCCGGAGAACAAAGCAGTTTAAACTTTATTAGACATTACTATATTATTTATGTATTATTCATCCTGACCAAACAGAATTTTTTACATCCATTCATAATATTCTATCATGTATCCTAGAAATTCTTATTTCAAACATTAAGTAGGCTGGATTTTGAACCCAAATATTCGAATCCACACGCTTCACTGAGACTAAATGGACAAAGGTCAGATGCCTTCAATATGTTCATCAATTATTTTTATATGATAATTGTATAATTTTATGCGACCCACAGCCCCACAGTTGTCTAAATACTAAATGTAACAAGTAGGTGGTGAGCCAGCAGCCAATATGACTGAGCAAACAAAGAAACCAGCGCCACCTACTAAAACTCCAACCACACTAACTAAAAAAGTAATGCCACACTTATTTACAATCAACCTTTTTAACAGTAAAAAAACAGTAACTCTGTCACTAAAAACTCACAACACAGGCTTATCTCCTGCCCTCCTGGATGAGTACTCTCAGTTACTGGTCCTGACATCATATCAGCGGCAGTGCAGTTCTTTTTTCTTTGTTTGTTTAATATCAGACAAGCGTGTCACCAAAGTGTCTGTGTGTTCTTTATGCTCTGACTCACAGAGCGCTTTCAAAGTTTGCAGAAACATTAACGCTTCTGACATCAACTTTATTTGCCACTGTTCAGCCTTTCTTCATCTTCAGCCTCTATTTTCCTCCTGCCTATCACTCTCTCTCTATCTCTGTACTGCTCATTAATCACCCTGCAGGCAAGATAAAGCGTGTTGTAGAGACAGAATTGGAGAGAGTGTGGAGACAAAGAAGCACAGAGGGCATGAGAGAGAATTTTTATATAAATGGGAGGGAGGGTTGTTATGGATGAGTGTGCTCTCTTGTTCTGTCTATCCAGACACAGATGCAGCTGAGAGCTGGACCATGAATGAATCATGAGACATGCAGGGGTATAACACATGTACTTTCCTTTACTACTGTTGATTCAGCTACTTGAAAAATATAAGAGGAAAGAGGGAAACAATATATTATTTTAAGTTATGTTTTAAGCAAAAAAGATTTCCAAATATTTGATGGTAAACTCTCTGAGTTTTGGACTGTTGGTTGGACAAAACAAGACATTTGAAGATGTTGCCTTTAATTCTGAGAAACTGTAACAGATATTTTTCACTACTTCTTGACATTTATTATAGATAGATTGATTCATTAAATCTTAGAGAAAATAAACCACAGATGAATCGATAGTGAAAAAAATTGTTAACTGCAGCCGTAGTTACAGTATTTGCATGTAGAAGCCAGTGGTGTGCTTTGTGCTCCCTCATTGACATTGACGTGTTTATCCAGAAGAGGGAGCTAGAGAGATGCTAGCTATTCAATTAGATGACTGAACTGGACTACAGGCACAGGCCCAGGGGTGCAAGGGGTAAGGGTCCCCAAAGCCAGAGCCTCAGTATGAAGATAACATTTCCTTATGGAAAGTCACACATCTCAGTTCAAAGTAAAGATGCCTTGATCACATTTCATTCTGTTTTCCCCTTTATATTACAGCTTCATACTGAGGCTACAGTAGCATTTCGTTCAAGTCCGTTCAGTAAAGCAAATTTAATCAGAACAGCAGAATAGGTCTGCTTTAATAAAATTGAACCAGCATCTTAGGCTTTCTCTGATGGTTTCCTATATAGTGTGTTGTAGTGTTTAGGATAATATTTGTTTCTGTGGGGATCTAGTGTGTGAGGAAACTGTGGATAGGAGTCAGACAACCACTCCTCATTTCCAATGTGAACTAAATGATTGAAAGTTCAGCTGCAGTTTTAAAGCAACAGCAGCACGTGAGAGCTCTGGTTCACCGACAGTGCAAAAAGAGGTGCAGAAATCTCTTTCAGTCTGGGGTTTTTTCTTCCTATGTAGGAGGCGTGGGGGGCCTTTTACATCTCTACACTAAGTTTTGCGCAGGAAAGCTCAACTGAGTTGGTTGTTTGTGTCTGTTATGTCTGGTTTTCATTCTTACTCAGTTGCATTTTGGGAAAAGAAAAAGTTAAACTAACGCTTGAAAACCATCCTATTTGTCTCTGCTCAACACTGTAAGTTCTACTTCTCATCTCCTTCATGTTTTTATCCCTTTATCTGATCTCAGGAACTAGAAAACTGTGCAAACAAGTTTTACTTCTCATTATAATTGCTTGTTGACCGCAGTCAGTTTCTTGCTGTGCAGAGCTGAGACTGTGTGAGATAAGAATAGAGGGGTGCCAATCGTCAGCCCAATTTCACGCAAATATCTTTTCTACCCCCACGCGCCCACCCACCCCGGGAACCTTTCCTTTCATACCCTCTGTTTCATTTTCTTTGGCTCAGACTAGTTATTACGTCATCTGGCCTCCAAGAAGTGTTATTTTCAAAATTATAGTTCCAGCATTGAATTTGATTATTATTATTACATTGAACAAGCTGATGTGCAATCAGAGAGGTGATTGGTGGGCTAAAGTCAGTTTTTAATTTAATTTAATTTGGTAGGAGATTAAAATAGCTTGTAGCAATGGTTCAATACAAGAGAACTACAACTACATGCTGTTGTATAAATCATATCATAATTTGTAATTTAAATAAAAAGAATGTGTGTACTGTAGATATATAATTCATCTACAAGCTTAAAACTGTGTGGCCATCACTATGGAAGTAAATGCTGAGCTGCCTTTCGTAAGCTGAACTTAAATAATGTCTTCTGTTTTTTGACAAATGTGTTGGACATTTCTTGGGCTTCAACTAACGATTAGTTTTCATTTTAAATGATCTGTCCATAATTCATGATTTAGATAGTATCACGGGCTATAAAATATTTGAAAAAAATGTTTAATTCCCCTCCACAAGTTTCTAGAGCCCAAAGTGATCTTCAAATTGTTTTTTTGTCCAAACAACAAAATTTTATTTGAATGATCTAAAACAGAGAAAATCAGCTATTCTCATAGTTCAGAATCTGGAACCAGCAATTGTACTAGCATATTGTACTAGAGATACGTAAACCTCTGCCAGTTTTGTTAATGATAATGCATGTTAACAGGAAAAAAAGTGAGCTCAGTCTGGTTTGAAAAGGGTAAATGTAGTTCTCAGGTGTTGCCGTAAGACTGACTGAACACTAGAAGTTGCCATTGTCATCTAATTGTCACTTTTCTGTCCTCTTTTCTGTTCTGCAGGGCTTTGAAGACCCCAAAGACAAGTGAGTAGTGACTGTATCTCAACATTATTGTGTCTTCCCTCTCATCTATCTTTTTGTCTGTTTGCCATGAATCTAGACTTGTCCTTACTTGCTCTTACAGAAAGCAGAAATCATAAAACAAAAACTGAAAAAGAAGAATCAGTGGGCAACTCTAAGATCAATAACAAGAATCAGCCCTGAAACAAATGTTACTGGCACTGATGATGACTGGCAGAAAGTCAGAATTACTTATTTTTGAGTCGCTGTTTGAGTCACATGACATCACTGGCTCATGTTTAGGGTTAAAGATCAATCTTAGATCAGATTATATTGGAGAAGTATTCATGGGATTTGATGACACCTCTGTTTCCTTTACAAAGAACATTTGCTGTCAGCTTACTTTGTGAAACCACACACACTAAAGTTACTAAAAACACATTAACATCAGGAGTCATAAAATATTATGAGAGGCTTAATGTTGCTTCTTATGGCTGATGTGAACACCCAATTTGCTTACAAGCATAAACAAACCACAGATGGCAACATTAAATCTGTTTACACAGCACCTAGATGATTCTATAAATGCCTGCACTGTACAAGAAGTACCTGCAGATTTTTAGTTTGGCATTAAAATTCTTGCAGATACATTTTTAATACAAAAAATGTCTGTTTTTCCTGAAAAAAAGTGAAGCAGAGTCTGTCTAATCAATATTGTGAAGGCCCAAAAAACATAATCTTAACAAGCTTGCTAGGTATGGTGTGGGCCTACATGAACATGCACTTTTCTGCCAAATTTTGAACAATTTTAGATATTTCTCATGAGAGATTTCTGTCTGTGCTGGTTTGTCTGTGCCCTTCTCTCTGGTTTGAAATAGGAGGGGCTTAGTTTAAAGCCAATAATAGCAATATTTGAAAAATAAAATCTGACTGTTCGCATCTGTCGATCAACCCTCATCAAACCACAACCACACTCATTTGTGAGTGGTTAAATCTTTCATAATACATAACATACATGTTTTTAACTTTAACTTTTCTTGTTGCTTGTTCAGTCATGGATATTAAAGCAAATTACTACGATTTGAAACCAAGTCTTTAGGAGCTTTAAAAGAAAAGAAAGAAAGAGAATTTCTTTGCAAGTCATCATCACAAGAAAACCTTATTTACTGTAAACTGTAATGATAAGGAAAAACGTCAGCTTGTGGATCCATGGGGATATAAAATCTAGATGGATTTTCACCCAGATTTTTTAACCAATTTAAAAACAAACTGCTTGTCCTAAGAAGTCTAGGTATTTTAATACTTCTCAGGACAAGTATTTAGAAAAAATATGTAAAAAACTAAACCAATGAGCCTTTAAAAATTCATTCATTATTTATGTTGTGCTAATAATGTGTGGTCTCTTTGGTGTTTTCTATTGAAAAAAACCTTTAACCTTTAAAGATCCCTTCAGACATGTTTTGAAAAATATAAAAACACTCCACTTTGAATAATGTTATAGTTTTTCCATAAAAAAATTCTTAAAATTACAGCAACTCCTCTCTCATTAAAAAAATCTAGAATGAATATGCAAATATTGTTAAAGCGGCTGTAATTGGCTTTACTGAGCTTTTTGGCCAGAAAAGCAATTTCAAATGAATGGTAATGTTGCTCCGTATCTGCTGGATGTGTAAATAAGCAACTAACTACTTGCTATATCAACTTAAAAAGTGACATGTCAGTCTTGTGTAATCACATCTTGTTTCTGCTGCCCCCAAGTGTCCCAAAAAAACAGTTACTTTCTGCAGTTAATTCTGCAGATGACTGTGAAAACTGCCTTCTAGTGTCAAAATCTGCACATGCTGCCTCACACACTAGCGTAATCACTGTGATCACAGTAGCATGATATATCCATCAGTGCGATTAGTGCTTGTCAACAAGCCCCAGGAATTTCAATCAATGTAAGTGACTCCGAGTCTGTGATTCTGAGATGCTTTGTAGTTCTTTCTACCTTGTGAAAAGGGAATTAGCTGCTCGGTGGCAGATGTTCACAGGTTTTCTTAAAAGACACTGCGTAGAATAAGTTTAGCTGCAGTGGAATTTGAATAGCCTTTTCAGTCGTTCTGAGATGTAAATGTCTCCTGGTCTCATTTTGTGTCATTCAGGCATTTTATTTTCAGGAACACGCAAGAGAACCTAAACCCAGAGGACGAAGTAGATGAGTTTCTGGGCCGGGCCATCGACGCGCGCAGCATCGACCGTCTGCGCTCCGAACACGTCAAAAAGTTCCTGCTCACCTTCAGAGAGCCTGACCTGGAGAAAAAGGTTAGGACTTGTACACAAAAACACACGCACACACACACACACACACACACACACACACACACACACACACACACACAGTGACACACACTGCCAAAATAGCAGCAAATAATTGGCCGTGACAAGCAATCTCCCCTGTGCAAAAAGCTCTCTCCTACTCGCTCTTTTCTGTCCCTTGAGGAAGTCAGTCAAAGCAAAGTATTACAGAGAATGGGAGGAACTGGGGTTTAAAGGGGGAAGAGACAGCTACTAAAGCACAGAAGAAGTCTACTGTTTTAGACAGTGAAGGACAGGCTGAGAAGGAAAGTTAGAGCGTGGGTCTGTTTTCAAGTTTCAGTCACTTTCTTCCTGTCATGGTCAAGGTTAAGACTTAGAGCAGATCAGAAGGACTTTTTGTGAGCCTCAGGCTTGCGGTGGATGAGATCATCTCTGTCTCAGCCTTCACCACCTGGACTCATATACAGCATCATCATTCTATAAGACAACAACACAACAATACACATCTACCAGCTACAGTCTTAGCCTCACTTCATTACAGCAACAATATGCAGAGCTGTTTTTAAGACTCACAGGGCAATTCCAAAGATGTTTTTAAACATATCTGTGGCTTGTAAGTCATCCAGTTAGTAATAAGAAATTACAGAAATAACAGAAATGCCAAAAATATGAATAATTTTGGTACAAGTGTCGCATAGTTTGTCCTCCAGAGAACCAGAGTTGTTTTTTTTTGTTCAACTATAAAATATCACAGTTCTCTTTAGTTTGAGGTCTTCATAAGAAAACTGTTATTCAAGATAGATCATTTCTCTGAATGACAGTGATTGAACATTTTCCTTTCAAAGCTGTGTTAACATTTTATTTTAGTTGAGACAAGACCAAAGCCTTTCAATGCAGTATAATGATGAATAATGATCAAATATTCAAGCTTGTGTCTTTTCTTATTTACTTTTTTTTATTGTTGTTTTACCAGTTTACCAAATTGTTTTTGCTTTCAAGCTAAGTCAGATCTTGAAAGAGTCAAGTCTAGACTAGAAATAGAGTAGAGTAGAATAGAGGATGCATTTTATGAAAAAAGTTATTTCAAGCATAAAGCCATACATCAAGAATACAGTTCAAAATGTGCAAGAAAAGTCAAAAGTCAGTTCTCAAGATTTCAAGTGTGAAGTCTCAATAGTTGTTACTTATGTCTGACTTGAATGTCAAGAGAATGGTTTTGCTACATATGTACATAAGCTGACATAAACTTATGGTTTGTCCCAGCACTGATGTAACAAAGTCACATTTTGTTATTTTACATGTATGCTAATTTTTGCTAATTGATGATTGCATTTTTTTTTGTTTGTCTTCAGTGGGCCAGAAAGGAAGAAAAGCATATTGTCAAATGGGAAAATGTTGTTTTTTTCTCCTCCTCCTCTCCTCCTGCAGTACTCCAAACAGGTGGACTCCAGGTTTGGAGCTTACGTGGCCTGCGCCGCTCTTGTCTTTCTCTTCATTTGCTTCATCCAGATCGTCATTGTGCCACAGTGAGTGAACATGTTTCATTCTTAATCCCCTCACTAAAATATGCCACTATTACCAACTCAAATTTTTTATGATTAAAAATGGGACGACAGTAATTGGGCTCATCTCACACACCCCTGTCATGACTGAAATTTTACACCAAGCATAACAGAACATCCACTGTTTTGAGTAATGTGTATTATCTCAAAATTCAGAAAATGAGAACATGTAACAACTCCAATTAATAAATAAATACAAGTTATGCTGAAGGAGGATACCTATTAAAGGATTTTTAATAATCTGGCCACCCAAAGGTTGTCCTTAATAATTTCCTACATAACATCTATTAAGCATTAATAAATCTTTATTAACACTGATAAATGTATTTGTTACATAATAAGGTGTTATGACCTGGCTCATGTGGGCAAGAAATGTAACATTTGGGGAAAGATTGAACAGGACGAGAGTTTGATACAATGTGTAACAGAAAAAGGGCCTGTCGGATGCTGCTTAAATCAATGAAAGCAATATAACAAAAGAGAAATCTCTACTAAGAGAGAGAGGTATTAAACTACACAAAGTAACCAAAAACAACTCTCTGACTGAAACAGTTTCAAAAACCTACTTCACAGCTGACTTAACATATAGTAGGCTTAGTACTTAACCAGAATACAGAAATCAGAGGGGGCGGCCGACAGGGGCCGTAACGTAAGAAAGTCCTACATTCAATGTCTTAGTAGAAGGTGCTGCAGCTTATGTTAGCCTAATATTAAAAATGAATGACATTCTCTGTCACCTGTGGCCAATCTTTCAAAAACATTCAGTGTCTGCATTTAATCTTTGCAGCCTCACAGATCCTACACATTGCTTTAGTCCTTACAGTATAGACTGCATGTTTTTCCATCTTTAGCTTTATAACCAGAATTATAAAAAGTAATTTTGATAACACAAAAAGCTGAATAGATGAGTTATAAAAGAGAATATCAAATCAAAATCAGCGTACTTGCAGCCGAGCCGCAGCCAGATTCAAAAAGATTTTGTCTAGAGGCTAACACTCCTCTCTTTTTTATCTCTGCTGCACTCAGACTTTTCTGCCTGCCCACCTCTCATTATTGATCTTCTTTAGCCTGCCTCTTTATTAACCTTTCTCATCTCACCACTCCCCTCTTGTCTTTTATTCCTGTCTTTACTTCTCAGCCATCCTCAGAGACCCTCCTTCCCCATCCCCTCCCCACCTCCTATGTCTCACCGTTTAATCTGTTTTCCTTCATCATTTTCACCAAGGTCACACCTTCTCTCCCATTTTACTGTTTCCTGTCATACACACACACAAAATGCCTACTTCCATATTATTTACATTGACACAAGGTCAGAGACAATAATAATAATAATAATAATTAATGTATGTAAATAACGACATCCTAACTCTGTCATCTGCAGCTCCAGTCTGATGATCGGCTTCTTCATCGCCTGTCTTATTATCCTGACGGCTGTCATGTTTGTCTCAAGTGTGTACTGCTGTTTTGGGGTAAGTAGTCTCTGCTTGTGATAATGTTAATAATGAACTCGACACCTTGTGCAGATCTAACACATTAGTCTTGAGTGATAAGAGATAGAAGTGAATTTAGCATTTTCTACAAGGATGCAGCTTTGTAGAATATAAATCTTAAAAGTCATCAAGAGCAGAGACAAACTGGTTCTTATTTCTTTAAAAGGAACTTCATTATCAGACATCGAAGAGACAAATCTGTTAAATGTTTTACCAGGCTGTGGTTTGATGCTGCACTTGCTATTGATTTCAGATACTGTCAGTGATCTAGAAATTTAAGCATAATCTGCTCTTGACCTCATACCTCAAGTTCTTTTATGTGAGAGTTTATTTAAACTAAATTCCTTAGTGCAAAGTGCAGATGTCACCATTTCACCCCACTTTGAAAATTACAACTTTGAAAATGTCATACAAAGATTGTGATTTGAAAATACACATCGCTCATTTTGAATATTAGATTTGTGTTTCTCAGTCTGATTAAGTTTGTTGGTGTGTATCTGTAACTGAGATGATCGGTCCATCATCATCCTGTATTGAGATTATGCTTCTGGTATTTGTAACACAGTACATTACAGAGCTACTCAGTTCACTCCAGTTTAGACTCTCTGTCAGATACAGAAAACTTATTCAATTTTTACTATGACTTTACGCTTTGTCTTCCTCTTATAGACTGTTAACAGTCTGATGACAGGGGAAGAAAGAGCAGAGCTCACCTGACAAACCTCGGGAGGCTTTTTTTTTTGCATCCATTCCCTGCTCTCATCACCTGCTCACAGGTCATGAGGGACATAAGAGATTTCAAAAGAGAAAAATGGAGCTCCTGTTCCTCTGTACACACTAACTCCCTCTCCTTGTCTGTTCTCCTGATTTTTTCCTATGCTCCCAGCTCTTCCCAGTCCCTCTACAGACTCTTTCTAAGAGGATTGTCCAGTCCAGACTGAACAGCACTCTGGTGGGCGTCTTCACCATTATCATCGTCTTTCTTTCTGCTTTCATCAATATTGTAAGTTCTCACTTGACAGAATTCCCAAATAATTTTCTCGACAATTTTCAAAGACTCAAGCTGATGATACACAGAGCAACTTTTAGAGCAATCGTGCAGGACAACGTTGTCGTCAATGGTAATGAGTAAAGATTACTACCGTAATTCCCTTCCCCCACCACTCCGCCATCCGACCCGCACCGCCGCTAACCATTTAAAACATAGTCGGACTTGCCTCTAGCAAGATTGCCCAGCAACATTGCTCAAAAAGTTGCCCATTGTATCATCAGCCTCAGTCTGTTTTAATTCATTCAAAATTTATCAAACTCACATTTCATAGAAACACATTTTGACTATTCTGCTTCTGATTCGCCTGATTCTTCTCTGACATGTCCTTTGTGACCTTTGACCTTGTTCAGTTCACCTGCAGCAGTAATGACTTGCGGAGCTGCATCAAGGCGGAGCTTAACATCAGTCTGGACAGCGTGAACATCTGCCATGTCCACCTCCTGAACTACAGCCTGGATACACAACACAGTCCCTGTGGAGACAACTCCCTCATGTGCAGCTTTCCTGAGGTACAAGTGTGCCTTTGTTCTGTGTGTGTGTGTGTGTGTGTGTTTGCATAGTATGATTTCGGATTCAAAACACTATGTAGGGCTTGATTTAAAGCAAAAGAAAATAGTCTATCCAACAACAAGTTAATTTAGAGGTGCCACGAACAGATCAAGAGTAAGGAGGCAAAAAAAAAAAACGATCCAAGTTTACTGAAATTGGTGGAAACTGAGGATTTTAAAAACTCAACTCAGATAAGCAACAAATTTGTCTGATGCAATAAAGCCTTGTTCACCAGAGAATACTTTAGTGCTGCCTGGCACAATATAGTGCCAGACAGTAACTAAGCAAGTAAGTAAACGTCTAGCAAAACAGACCAGGAACCTAATTTACATTACATTATCTAATGATAGATGTGGCTACCCGCTGTGTCCAGCAGTGTAATCAAATCAGCTTGCTACCAGTCAAGCAGTCAAATTCATGGTTAAAGTGAGGCAAAATGTTCCTTTGAACGTCAGGCGAGAAACAACACAGTGTGGCTGTGGTTGTATAAGATTCTTCTGACAAGTGATAGAATGTTTAACAGTAGCAGAACAAATGGATGCTAAGGGTAATTGCAGGTATAAATGTTAACATTAGGTTTGCACAGTAATGTTTAAATGAACAGGTAAGTGGTCTAAATTGTGGGCTTATGCAGTGTTTTATACTCTGACTCATTCAGTCAGAACAATTTGTTACAGTTCGTAAAAACAAATGTACCTTTCCTAACGTCCCCTCTCTCCTTTCTCTCTCAGTACTTTTCGTGCTGTGTGCTGCTGAGCCTGCTGGCGAGCTCCGTCTTCCTGCAGGTCAGCAGCATCGGTAAACTCTTCCTCATGCTCTTCATCGAGCTGCTCTACCTCCTCATCATGGAGGTGCCAAAAGTGAGCCTCTTCGACAACCAGGACCTGCTGGTGATGGCCAACGCCATCAACGTTTTGTGAGTCACTTTATTACTCTTTTATGTGCGTGTGTTTAAATCTTTGACCATGTGCAGATGTTCTAACCAATGATTGGCTCTTCTCTGTTCCTCCCCTCACAGCGAGCACACGAATGGAACAAGGTGAGACTGATGGCAACTGCTATTACCACTGAGACCCAAAGCATCACCTCTGTCATCTGATTAAGCTAACAGCATCATTATCACTGTGCTGGCACAAATGTAACTATAATGACCTGCTGGCAACAGATGCTAGCGCTAATGAGCCAAGATTTAGAGGGCAGCTTGTTTTTGTGTCACAGTGGTCCTGCAAAGTCTTTTTGTACTCAACAACTGAATTTCATGTAGTTCAGTACTTAGCATGAAACATGTTAAATATAATGTGTGTTTGTGCTGACCTCCAGCTGTGTGGCAGACTCCAAGGTTCCTCTGAAGATCATGACCCCGGTGGTCATCACCGTCTTCGTTCTCGCCCTCTACCTTCACGCCCAGCAGGTGGAGTCCACGGCCAGGCTGGACTTCCTCTGGAAGCTACAGGTTGGTCTGTGTGTGTGTGTGTTTGTGAAAGTGTATTACTCCATTATGGGGACAAAAAGCAGGTTGCCACAATGTAAATCATTACATTTTAGGGTTAGGACTTGGTCTAGGGTTTAGGTTAGGGTAGGTCTCCAGCAAACAAATGTCAGTTAATGTAATGTTCCCTTTGTGTGTGTGTGTGTGTGTGTGTATGTGTGTGGTGTTGGTTTAAATATCCCAGACTCCTTTAAGGAACACTAGAACATGCTGTTATAAAGAAAGCCAAGGTTTTTCCTCTCTTCCTTACGAGCCTCAACACATAACAAACAAAACACAAACACTGTTTTGCACTGGTAGTACTGGTAAAATTATTTGTTTTGGGTCTAGTAGATTAAATTACAACAAAGAATTGTGATAGCTAGCTAATAACAGGTTGTACATACAGAAATATGTTGGTTGTCAATCAGCATGAAAAGATGTCAAAATATTTCACTGGATAATTGACCTGCTGGTGGCACTTTATGAAAAGTCAGGGGTTTAACAAAGTCATTAGGATTTATCATCTCAGGACCATGAACGCGTGTACCAAATTTCAAGGCAATCCATCCAAGCATTCTTCCTCCGTAAACTCCCATGTGATTATCTTTTGACCTTAAGAACATTCTAATTTCTGTATTGAACCCCCGACAGGCCACAGAGGAGAAGGAGGAGATGGAGGAGCTGCAGGCCTACAACCGCCGTCTGCTCCACAACATCCTGCCCAAAGACGTGGCTGCACACTTCCTGCAGCGTGAACGGCGTAACGACGAGCTGTACTACCAGTCCTGTGAGTGTGTGGCAGTGATGTTCGCCTCCATCAGCAACTTCTCAGAGTTCTACGTGGAGCTGGAGGCCAACAATGAGGGAGTGGAGTGTCTGCGGCTGCTCAACGAGATCATCGCTGACTTTGATGAGGTGAGATTTGAACAGATCCAGCTGGACGTTACGTCTGCATGTGTGAGCGAGGATGTAAATTTGTGGCTTTCACTGTGGGATCTCCTGGTGTCATTGGTGCTTTACGAAACTGTTGTTTCCAAGTAAAATAAGAAGTAGGTTTCTTTCTGTCTGATTTCATTCACGTAATGCTTGTAAAAGGAGAGACTTTGTACAGAGTTAAAGTTTGTTATGTTGTATGAAGGCATATCTTAAAGTTTATTTACTCATCCAGTGGCCACAGAATGACATCATCATTCATTTGGATTCATATTTGTTACCACCTGATGTATGTAAGTCCAGTATTCTCCTTTTATCTCAGATGTGGTTTCCATTTTCTTCTGAGAAAACTATCTGGCTCTTTAGCTGCTAGATACTCCACTATGTTCACCAGCTTGTCTCCATCCTTTCTACATTATGATCAACATTAGACAAAGTTATTTGTCTAAAAAATATTGATTAAATTCAGGTTTTAGAACTAAAACTCTTAAAGACATGTTTTGTGCATTTCTCTTTGCTAATAAAAACTACAGAGGTCAGAAAAAATCAATATGAGATTTGTTAGACTCAAGAATCCGGTTAGATTTGGATCCAACGAGCCTGACCCCAAAGCCTGTAAAATACAGAGCTTTATAGTCTAAACCTTCCTTGTCCTGCCACCATTAGATCATTAGTGAGGAACAGTTCCGTCAGCTGGAGAAGATCAAGACAATCGGCTCCACCTATATGGCGGCCTCCGGCCTCAATGACTCCACATACGACAAGGCTGGACGCTCACACATCCGAGCCTTGGCTGACTACGCCATGAGGATGATGGACCAAATGAAATACATTAACGAACACTCCTTCAATAACTTCAAGATGAAAATAGGTGAGCTGCGGAAAAGAAAGATTGTGCTTCTGTTGCTCAGGGAATTTGTATATCGAACAAGGATGCAGATGGAATGAGATTGTTATTGACTAGGACTCAAGTTAAGGCAGCTGTTACTCTCAGAAGAAGAAGACTAACACTAAGTTGCCAAATTGAAATTTTACAAACTGATATACTGTATATCTGATATGTGTATCAGTTTGCTTACTGTGTTTTTTGTCATAGTAATCAGTAGTACAAGTAGGGCTTGGCAATAGAACAATAACAATAGCAGTATCATTTTCCTTAATAACAATATAACAAATGTTCAATAAATGTTTGATTTAATTAATTTGAATCATGAATTAATTAGCATTAATTTTTTTCTATTTTGTTGAGGAAAGGGGACAGAAAAAAGATGTTACTTATTTTTTTGAATGTTCTAACTCAGATTTGTTAATTGATCCACTGTTTGGCAAGCGTCTTTTGACCATAAAGAAAAGTTTAAAACCTCAATTAACTGTCTGTTTTTTTCAAGATTCACTCAAGAGCAAAAATTAGCCTTTAAACTTAGACTAATCATCAATGATTTTTTTTCATTGTGATAACAATTTTGGCCATATTGCCCAGCCCTAAGAATAAGTGCATTTCATCTTACATTTGTGTCCTTTCTTAGGTCTTAACATTGGCCCTGTGGTTGCTGGGGTGATCGGGGCCAGGAAGCCTCAGTACGACATCTGGGGGAACACAGTGAATGTGGCGAGTCGTATGGACAGCACAGGTGTACCGGAGAGAATTCAGGTGAAGTGTGACACTACACTGCCAAAATATTCTTTTAACATGTCATTTCACCTAGTAAGAGATGCAAAATAACTCAATTCTATAACTACTAGTTTTTGTCAAGAATTATATTCTTATATTTATTTGTGGACAATGAAATTCAGTATTTTCATACAGGGTGAGAAAATCAGTGAAAAGAGCTACTTTATACAGTATCAGTATGTAAACCATACAGAATGATTGATGAAGCATATATAAAATACATCATAATAATATTAAATTAGTTTTAACTTGCATTATATTTTTGTAGTTTTTTATACCTAGAATCAAATGGAAAAAGCAAAAAGGACCAAGTCTCCAAAAAGGGACAAATATTTTGAGATACAAACACTTAACATGTACTGTAAATAGATTGTATTATAGTTTATTTCTCAGATAGTTTTTGCTTTGTTTGTGTATAAGCTGTAAAAAAACAACGTATACCTAGTTATCACTAAATCATTTCTATTGTTGCCTGTCAATTTTCCCCCTGAATTTGTGTTTCTGGCAGCTTTACATTTTGGTGAATTGAGTAAATGATAAGTTAGACATACAGCTGAATTTATGGTGTTAAAACAGGACCCCTGCATTTAACATAAAGACAACCCAGTAAGCGATGATTTGGTGATTTTCAGGTCAAAAGATGTCTAATTTCAACTGGGTTCAAATTGACTGAGAAGTTAGTTTCCCAGACAGTAAGATCACATAACCATTGTTCCAACAGTCTTTTAGGGACTTTATTTCAAAGTACTTTGAAATTTGAAATAAATATACCTGCTTCAGAATGAATTTGTGTCATTTAAATGGTTTTAACCCAGACGTCTGCACATCTTTTGACCTGCAAATCAACAAATCAATGCTGCCTAGGAGTCATTAGGTGCTAAACAAAAAAAACAACAATAATAAGCCTAAAGAAAAGTGGTAAATGTGAACCAAAATAAACCTGGCCACTCACTGTCTCTTCCTCCCTCTGTCCTCAGGTGACCGCAGATCTGAACCAGGTACTGAGCTCCTATAACTACACACTAGAGTACAGAGGAGTGGTCACAGTCAAGGGCAAAGGAGAGATGATGACCTATTTCCTCACCGGTGGACCACCTAGCAGTTAACCCCAACTCAGTGACTAATAGACACTCTGGGGTAGGCGCCTTAACTCCACCTCTGACGTAAGGAACAGGCTCATGGACCTCTGATATCTTAAGGCGGACTGAGACTGACTGAAGCTTCCCTTCTCACAGCGCCGATCCTTTATCAAACCTACTGAGACCCCAGTGGGGAAGGATGAGAAAATTCCTCCTAAAGCTCAGCCTGCGGAGGATACTATGAGTGGGAGAGGCCTGGCTAGCCTGAATCTGCCATTGAGACCAAAGATCAGTGCGTAAGACTTTGCCAGCTATGTGAGTCTAGGTCCTGAAGGAAGAATGTTCTGGAAGAAATTTGATTTGCTTCAATCTGCCTGATTTTGTGATGGCTTCAGACAAACCTGCAGGATGTGAACTACATCACTTCCTCTGTTTCTCTCTGCCTTTCTCCTGCTGAAGTATATATGTACATGTAAAACGCAGACAGTTTTATGTGTATTTATATGATTTTATGTACTGTATGTAAAACACATTTTGTCTATGTTGTCGTGATACAGGTACAAATCCCTGAACACTCAGCCAGCACTGCATCACTATCCGTCCCTGTGTCAATATCTGATCACGTCGGAAATGAACAGATTGATGGAAGCAATAGGTTGTATCTAATCGGTGAAGAGTGGCGTCTTACAGGTGACGAGGTTCCCAGAGACAGTTTGGACTCTTTTTCTTGTAAGAACAGAGAGAAAACACTCCACAGTGTTTACAGAAAGCTTCCCATCAGACATATAAATTCACAAACTCACACTACAGTATCAACAGCATTTACACACAGGAAACACAAAGAGGATGTCAATGAAGAGCTTTTTCTAATCTTCGACATTTTGTATTTTGACTTCAGAACACCAAACACTATCAGATATTTTAAGATTCTATATTTTGTACATTAATATATTAGAGATCTATCTATAAACACCAATGTGTATTCAGATGTACATACTGTATCACTCTCATGTTGGTATTTCAGAAGTCCTCACTGATGTTGCCTGGTCTTAGCGTAGCCCCACAGCAGATGTACCATTTAGCCTCAATAGACCCCTCCCCCCATGCTCATTTTTGCTCAATCAGATGGTACGACCCAATGAATGTCCAATGATCTCCAATGAGGCCTTTAATAAGAACTATATATGACAACGTTGATGATGCTCATCCTGTGGACAGGGACAGACGACGCCCAGGTGGAAATGTGCCCTTTTAACTGCAGTTATTTTCTTATCAGAGCAGTTTTCTTCAGTATTACAGCATTACTCAGCATGTCATCAGACAAACTGTCTGTAAACTGGCGGTTTCATAGATTTTAGTGATTTTTATTGTGATGTTATTACCAAACATTACAGCTGGTTCTGTTTGTCTTGGCTGAGTCACAGAGTACACTAATCAGTAAATGTCTGGACAGAGTGTCAAGTGAGAATATACTAAGAATATTGAGAAATATGGCAAATTTGTAGTTGTATATGCAGTTTTTTGTTAACATATCTTATGAAAAGACCAAAATCTTTTAGTGTTAGTTCATTTGTCACAACTGACTCTGTGACTTCCCTATTCTGTTGCTACACACACTGTGCCCTAGCATATTTGTTCCTTGTGACGACAAACCTTTAAAACACTATAAACACAGATGATTGTTGAAGTGAGTATTTAACACACCTTTGGTGCACTACACTAGTGAGTATGTACTACACCAAGACATTGTGTTCAGTGTTGACACAAAAGGAACTAGTCCATGGAGCCTTCACTGTGCCACTAGAATAATTAGACTTTTACAGTCTCTAAAAAAACATTATATATTTAATTAATTATGGCAATTAAATTTGAATTGAAATGATGCATTAAAACTCAAGTAAATAATTAAAATAATTAAATATTAAAAAGAAAATTAAAACCAACAGAGCAACTACTGTAGGTCTGATTGGCCAGCTGCAATGCGTTGGCCAGACTCTGGCCAATGAATCTTCTGCTACTGCTCAGTGGCTTTAACGACTATTTATTTTTAGGTAGCCGGCTGCTTACACATCTTTAAATTGATCCTGAAATGGAACCTGTAAATGTTAAAGCAGGACACAAATGGATTGCTAGATATGGATTGCTAATATGTAAGGTGGACACATCAACATATGGAATTACAAGAAGTTTTTTCACTTTTTTTTACTAAATAAAATAAAATAATTAATTCATTATTTAAAGTCAGAATTAGTAAATTGATTTTTATAATGCATACAAGTTAAAGTGTTACAGTTATGATTCTGGTGGCAAACCGCTGGCTCTATGACAGTGTCCATGTTTATGGTAATAGTGCAACCGGTGTGGCTCACTGAGGTATAATATTGTTGTATGACAGAGGAATAAGATATATCTAGGTCTTGCGCCACAGGCAATATTTGTTTGTAGGATCAATAGATTAATGATTTTGGTCTTTTCATGGATGTGAAAATATGTATATTAGCACCAACATTATCTTATGTTGGTGGTTTCGCTTTTAGTTTAAGAAGGAAAGGATAAACTTGACACTTAGTTCAAATGTTTGCTTTGAGTATTTTGGATGAAAATACTACTAAAACTTTAAGTGTTGTCCCATTTGACTCATTGAATGCAGTGCCATTACACAAACACATTTTTCTACTGCTTATTTTGCAAGAATGTGCCATTAGAAAACACAAGGGGTAGGAGAGATGGCACAGATCAGAGGAGTGTAGCAACGAGGTGCCTGAGGTGGATAATTTCAAAGTCGGAGAAGCTCACCACCTTTTCATTTCTACAGCTGAGGATCCTCATGATGAATCTGCTAAGATGACTAGGTGAGGCAGCCTATGTGACAAAAACAGCTTCAGAGACAAAACAGTGGGTTGTGTTTGTTGTCATGCCAAACACTTTTTTTTTTTTTTACAGTCAAATAAACTCCTGAGATGTTTCACAGGTCTTACCTGATTTCATCTGGATTTTGTCTGCCTAATCTGCCTGGGTTGTCAGCTCAGTATCAGATTTAGATAAATGCCTGTTTACTTTGTGCACACTGTTGTGTCAGAACAATCTTATGGAACCAAAGCACATATTTCCTCCATTATAAGACTTCAGAAATTATATAGCTGAAAGTGCGGGGACACCCTATGGTTTGGCCACAGCCTTTCAGTTCCAATTCAGGGGCAGACTGCAGCATACAATGATTTTTTCTACAATGCTGTTCTCTAAAGTTATGGTGACAGTTCAACATGACAATTCATCTGTGCACAAAGACAGGTCAACAAAGAAAGGATTTTTGAATGACATGCTCAACAATCACAAATTGGTGTAAAGCTCAGATGTCTGCTTACTTTTGTCCATATAGTGTCTAATGGAAGTGAGACACTTTCAGTGAGAAACTAACCCCCTTTCAAAGCTTTCTTATGCATGTGTTTAAAAGCCTTCAGGATGAGGTGGCAGTGTGCTGAAATTTGGGGTTATTTTAAATATATCTCACCAACAGATGGCAGCAGCACTACATCACTTTGTTTATACTGTACATGGGGTCCTTTGTCTTTTCATCATAGCTGTTTATATACAATGGAAGAGATTGAAGCAAAATGCTAATCTGAAGCCTGAGTGTTACTTCATCTATTACAGCTTTGATCTATATTTACAAAGTAGTAGCAAGTTAAATCGCTGGCTATTTATTACATTGAATAAGAATGAATATGGGCCTTGGTTAATCATTAATATAATCACTTTTGATATACATAATTATAATACTTAATTAAAAATTAAATTAGGGGTTTCAGTGGCAGAATTAAAGGCCACAGTACTGCATCCTGTTACCCCAATAGTGTTTACTTGACTTTTCTCAGGGGAAGTCAAGAACATGTTGGAGCAAACAACATCCTCTGAGCCTCGGGCTTAATGATTTTGACCTTTTCAAACAGCCAACCTGTGAGACGCCGACTCTCTGAGCTTTGCCATAAAAAAAAATTATCGCTGACATTCACTTGACGCATGGAGTGCTCAAATTGTGCTACACGTAGTCTGCAATTTACACCTGCAGTACCAATTTGTCATTACAATCCAGAGAAAAAAAAAGATATCCCTGTCCCATACATCTCTGTCTGGTGGAAAGTGCTGTTCCTTATAATGAGGTGCCCACAAATAACATCAATTATAATCATATTCATAATATCTCTTGTGCTATTACTTTTGAAAAAAAAGACAAAGTGCTGCCTGAAAAGTGTTTCGGCTGCCTCTGAATCATGAAGCAATCTGTTGCTTGTGGTTCCAAAGAGAAAGAAATTGGGGGGAATTAAACTAAAGTCAGCAGTTTTACTACATTTAGCAGCTGAAACTCCAGTGCTCATTTACCAAATGCTGGAGGCTCCAGCCTCCAAGGTTAGGTAAATGTTTTCTTTACATTATAATAAGGAACTTGGACTTGAATCCCATAACATTATCATTACAGGATACCTTGAATCTTTATCATGATGGGTTTTTTTTACAATTACAACATGCATCACATATCATCGAATGCCTCATTAAGCCCCAGCAGTGCTCTGATGTAAACACACATTCATTTTTTTTGAAGAATATCATTGTGATGGTCTCAGATTTTTTTTTAATGTTCAATGTTCCATAGCTGAGCTCAGAGACAATGAGTATTAATAAAAGGGTAGATATGTTGCAAGTGGCCTGAAGAGGACCAGATTACACTATAATGAATCATCAATGTGTCTCCACATGCAACAAAAAATGGAGATAATTCAAGCACTTCTGGTCAAAATCTAGTGTTCCAACACATTTTCCATTTAATATCAAAGCCATTCTTTCCTAGACCTTAATTTCCTGAATTTAACATTAGACAGAATTGTTCATGATATCGTTTTGTAAAAGTACTGAACTTTAAAGGGCGTGATATTACACTTCAGTGTAAAATAACACAGATTAAAATATTTGTACAACACATACAATAAGTTATCAGCAGTTCATCCCCAAGTCTTAAAGACCCGGAAATGATCATATTAATTTTCTGTACTTGGATAAACCAGTATAAAAGCCTTGAATTTTACTGCTCCTGTTTTACACACCCATGCTACACAAATAATGTAAGTGCTGTGGAAAAGAAGAATATGAACAATCTGAGCCAGTGATGCTCAAATGAGATCCACTAAAGTCTGAGCCATATTGTGAAAAGAGCTATTAGGTCATGTAGGTGTGGTACCGCTGCTGAAAAGCAGGGAACATTTAGAGAGCGTGATGATGAATCATACAATGCTGACGTGTTGCAGAGGTCCCCCGACAGATCTGTAGTGCAGATGCCAGATGGACATGGAGTGGAGACCCGAGGTTATGCTACTTTTCATTTTCACTTTTAACTTTCAGTGAGAGAAAGAGATTTAAATTTTAAAAAAAGACATTATGACAATCTTGGCACAACTGTTGAGCTACTCAAGAACAATGAACAATAAAGGCATGACTCAATTCTCTATTCTTCTCCATTTATTTGCTGTTATTTGTTGGGATGGAGCAGGAAGACAGGAAGTCTTCCCATAATTCCCTGAACAAATCTAACACTGCTCTGTAACAATGAATGTGGCATTTCTTGTCTGTAATTATGTTAAATATGTAACACTGTACTAATATTCATTACACAGGCAGAGGGCGAGAGACTTTGTGAGAGTTTTTGTCTTCTTAAGTGGCAGACACAACCATGTCTGAAACATGGGGCTTGGTGGGAGGAAAGGCCCACCACAGGCTGCTCAGATGATACAGGCTGCCTCTGGCCTCAACAACACAGCTTTGCATCTTTACTGCTGCCAACACACACCTGTTTATTAACATAGTCACCTGACACTGGCATATGCTTGAGGCTGTGTGGGTGAGGAAGTAGGGTAGAAATGCTAACAGGCTCTTTGTGTCTTTTGGAACAGAAGTTACTTTATGACAACTAAGCACCAGGCTGTGTTGCAAAATATGCAATCATAAAACAACAAGTTAAACAAATAAAAATCTGTAAATATTCATTGACCTCATGTCACTGAACAATCAGTCAATAAATAAATAGCAAAATTAACTGTCCACAAAATGACAAATATCTGCAAAATAAAGTATGATCATTGGTTCCAGAATACAGAACACACAGAAACTGAAAAGAGGGCCACACACACAAGCCAGCATTGCATAGTTTTAAAGCAAGACCTAAACCAGAGTCCTGCACCGGGTCAGGTATACACAGGTACATGTGCAAAAAGTGCATGTAAAAGGTAGAAAATAAAACACATTATTGTGAGTGGGATGTGGGTGATAAAAAAAACAACAACTAAAACTGAACAAGAAATTTAAATTAATGTCCTGTCTTGCTTGTATTTTTATGTTCATCTTTCCTAAAGTAATTTTAACAGTATACAATTACATTTCACATGAAAAAAATAGTGATTACAATATGTTTAATTTTAGCCGTATGCTGTTGAACATCAATTTAGCCTTCAGGCAAGCCTGCGTGAGTTGAATTATTTGATATGTTTCACTTACTTAAATGGGAAAAAAATTACTTTATTGTTTAAGGAGTATAATTTTGGTGCTGGCACTTGAACTCTGGTTCTGGAAGGTATCGTTTTTGCTTGATACGTTCCTAGTCACAACTACAGATGTATAGCCAGTGTATTGGTTTGCAAAACTGGACATATGCAGGACTCTGACCTCAACTATGGCTGCACTGAAAGTAGGAAAACGAAATATCTTTATCTGACACTGGTGGGGGGTAGACAGCTCAAAAATCAATCCAATACATTCCATAAATGATTGGGGCTGCAGCAGAGTTTCCTCCAAGTCCACACTGAGATCCATTGTGGTGCTGCAGGTTTTTGGCTTTCTGAACGGGGAGGATTGTTCTTTTGTTTCCACTTTGTCCCCAGACTGGTCAGTGCCGTCTCCGCTGCATTTCCAGGGCGTGTGTGAGACATCCGTCTGAAGGTCCATTTGTCCTTTGTGTTTAAAGTTTTTGTCAGACGTTGTAGTCTGGCGCTTTTCCCAGTGGTTGCCTAAGTCTGATCTGCAGGGTCATGAAGGCCCCCACCGCCACATGGAAGAGGATCTGCCACACGTTTCTCAGTTCATACAGATACATGTTGGACAGACAGATCAGTGCAAATGCCAGGAAGGACTTACTGTTCCTCCAGACAGAGAAGTAGGCAAACAGGTAGCACTGAAAGGAAATGGCAGAGAAGAATTTGATTGCTGCGTACTTTTTGTGACTAACAATGACCAGTGACATGTTTTCATCATTAATGTCCTTCATGGGACAAAAGGTAAGAAATCTCATCTGATAACTTTGTTCCCCCCCATCAGTCAACAATTTGTTGTGTTCCATTTAATAACAGGAGCTGCACAAAATGAGCTGATGAAAATGTTTTAGAGAAGGTAGTGGGGTGAAAGGCATTGAGCTTTTGCTAATGTTAGTCTAGCTGACAGGCTGCTGAGCTGTAAAGTGCAGGGCTGTTAGTCAGCTAGTGATGGGCTGCCCTTACCGCAGACTATCACTTACCTGATACAGACAGGCTGCAGTGCCGAGGAAGAAGGCAATCACATAATTAAAATCTTCATCGTCATTCTGCAGACAGGAAGAAAAGACAGGATTTTTTAGCACTAGTCATCCATGTCTAGAGAAAGCATCAAGAAACCAATATGACAACATCATTTAGACATTCCTATCTTTCAATATGTTTCCCCCCATTTAGTTTCATGTAGTTTAATAGAATATATCATGCCATTTACAGTTTCAAGGAACAGAATGGATGGGACAGGAAACACAAGTTATCAGATAATTAGTCAGATTATCTAAACCACCACTTTATTTCAAGGTGAATCCTAAAGTGTAATGTCACTAATAATCCCTCATTGCATAAGAAAACTGTGTGCACACTAGGGGTTTGATGAGACACTTAACCCACAAGATGAGACACGAGATTGGGTTCACAAGATTGAGACAAGGTTGTAACACTTGTTTAAAGAAATCTTAAGTGCTGAATTTAGAGCTGTAGCTAACAGTGAGTTTAGTACTCAAAGCTTCTACAGGTTATTTCATTGTAAGATCGTAAGTAGTATTTTTGATTGGTGGTGGCGGTGATTAGATCAGCTGTGTAAGTTCATTCATAACTGTGATGTTACAAGCCAAACTCACGGCCCAACCAGGCGGAGAACAACAAACGCATGTGTATACATTTATAGCTGAGGTCTGCGGCTTACTTTGGCTTCAACTCAACAATCAATCATGATTTCAGTTAAATGCTAAAGTTGCTGTTACTGTTAGGTCGTCTGTGGTCTGTTCAGTGGACTTGATGATAGACGAGGTGCTTTCTGATCAGGTGCTGCTGTTGCAGTAGGCCACATAAGTTTTGTTTTACGGTGGACAGACTGTGACATTACAGTTGTTGTTTTCTTTTAGCTTGAAATAATCCCATACTTGGGACACTTTCTTCTTTGTCCCTGGCTGTTTTCTCTCTCTTACTCCACTTTGCAAACTGCGCCATCATAATCACGTCATGTTCACAGCTTAAGCGCGATGTGTGACAGTAATAAATGTCCATGTGAAACACTGTGCTGTATAGTTATATGGATTAAACAAACAGAACGTTAAGCTTTTTAGTAATCCAATCAATCGATTTAACCGATTAATCGTTTCAGGCCTAACTGAATTAAATGAAAATTTTGAGCTTTTAACACTTATTTTCCTGCATTCTCATGATTTTTGTAAAGGGAAACATTTCAGAATATAACAGAATATAATGCAGCTGAGTCAGCACACATGCAGACGTGATTTAGTCGTCCCTACTCTTCGTGTCTTTGTTGGGGGAATTAACCACTTTAAATGTGCAAGTGGAACCTTTTGTTTGTTATAAACTCCTGGACTTTAATAGCTCCTGTGTTTAAGATGGTTTTCTGCTTATGGTAAAAACTTTCTGCATGTTCAGAATCTCTCCCACAAATCTGTGTTCTCTGAGTCTCTGTGTTGTGTTAAATGTTATATTACGAGACTAACATCATTTAATGAGAATAAATATAATTAAGTCTACCTGCCTTATACTCTGCTATGCATTACGTTATTGCTCCACTGGTATTTTCCCCTTCAGACTGTTTGACCGACACAGTTTGGGACTGGATGTTGCATGTAATCGAAACTAACTAAAACACTTTTGATATCAGAATACTCACCACAAATCCATGTTAACTTCAGCAGCTAAAGCGCAGCTCACAGTCCCTTGTGATGTTTATACTGCAAACTCTACCGCTCTGTCATAAATGGCTGCCACACACGGACGTGAGAGGTTCACTCGATTACTATCAAGGAGCACGCCGGTGTCACATCAGCTGGGCGGAGTTGACGAAAAATCTTTTAATCATTTTAATCTTGCGGCATGAGACGCACCCATAGTGCACACGGTGATACAGAACATCAAGGTTGGGTCTGTAAATTGTAATTCATATCAACGGAAAGCTTGCCTTAATTGTCTCTTACCAAATAAGTTAGACTTACCTGGATGTGTGTTTCAAACTGTGTTTTTTTATTTTGTCAGCTACTTTTTTCAGTCTTAGTCCTGTGTCAAAAGCCCTTCCTTGTTAGTTGTATCATATTTGGTCAACCTCATCCTGTTTTAACTTAAGTTTATTATTACCAAGACAACAGACAGACAAAACTATGAAAATAAGACATTGTATTAAACCAGAATTTTCCTTTAAGAGAAAGGGAATCTGTTTGAATGTTATCTCCATTATGTCCTCACCTGTAGTATGCTCTCTATAGCGTGGACCCCTCTCAGCAGGTTCAGGCCTCCACAGAGGACACTGAGCACACAGGACACGATGCCTGGGAGAGTCACAGGGTCCAACATCTGTGTGGGAGCTGGAAGAGAGAAAGAACACAAGATTGCAGACTCAGCACAATCGTCCTTGACAAATGAAGTATATTTCGCATTAGCAAAAAAAATAAATCTCCTTAGTAAAGTATATAACAAAACATATACATTTTACAAAATGTATCATTCATAAAACTACTATATGCAGGATAAAAAGGACAAATCCTTGAATAGAAATGAAAAGCCAAGCATACATTGTTTTTAAACCTGTCTTCCAGAACGTTCTGGCAGGGTAAAAAGATGGATGCGTCACTATTATCAGATCAGCATACTTCATCCCACTGGACAAAATGATTTATGCTCTCAGAAAACAGAGACTGGCAAGGGCAACCAACAGAGAGTGAACAAAGCATAGAGATCTGCCCTGAAGAGGATGTCAGGGTGAACACAACAGCTCTAAGTGACCCGCGGTGGCATCGCTTAGCTTGGGGAAGCTGAGGTGTGACGGTGCGTACAAGAGCCTTGATTTCTGGAGCAACTGAGGGGTAGCGGGTCTGAGCAGTTGAGCTGTTTGACTGTGCAAAAGGATATCTGACCTGTATGAACAATAACTGGTGCAGCGGTGCACCCAGAATTGTTCCTTTTCTGGTGTAGTAGGATACAGTATACTGAGGAAATCCTCAGTGACCTCTCTCTGTCATTGTGTTACAAAGACCAGTGCCAGGAGTGTTAATAGTGCCAAGTATTGAGAGTAAGATAAGATGAGATAACACTTTATGGATCTCCAGAAGGGAAATTAAGTAGGTAGCCAATTGCAATAGCAAACCTCTTTCATACTTGGGGAGTGTATATGCATGTGGCAGCAGCTCATGTCCTACCTATGCCCTTGTATTTAGAGGACGTGTGCACTGAGAATCCATTGATAGCCCTCAGGTCCTCAGGGGAGAGCTGGTAGGGCGGTCGCAGCTTGATCTCTGTCTGCATGTCAGCCAAATTGATTTTGGTGGACAAAGAACGCGGGCTGTTGTAGCGCTGTTTGGTCTTCTGGATGAAGGTGTCTGATGGATGACAGTCAGCACAACGGTTAAAACAGTAACACAGAGAGCAAAACAAGGCAGATAAATATATTATTTTATGTAAAAGCAGAACATTAATCACACTAACTGTGTATTCAGACCAAACAAGAAGCAGGTGTTTGGGGCAGCACAATTTCATACAAAGTCAATGCAAAGATGTGGGGAGCTGTGATTTCCTGTCGGGCGGTGAAGAGGGTGCGCTGCCAGTGACACGAAGGGATTACAATTGAGAACTTGCATCATGTCAGTGTTTCCCACAGGATTTTAAGAGACTATGTGGGTGGACCTCTGACCGTATCGTGGAGTCCGAGGGCATGCCCCCCTAGAAGAAAATTTTGTACATTTTTAAGTTAAATGCATTAATTTGGTGGAAAAGATTTGAGGCTATCAATGACGAACTTTGCACTCTTGTAAACAATGTTGTGCAGCAACCCTAAATCAAAGAACAAAAATTAGAATAAGTAATATCCATAACAACTTTATTGTTGTTGTGTTTTTTTACTTTTAATGGTTACATGGAATCACCTTCTCACAAACAAGTGACAGAATGTTACTGTAGTTACCTCAGGAAGGTGGTAGGCTCAAGTCTGATGCCAAAGTGCATGAGCGTGTGAGCTCACAGCAGCGCCCACAAAACACAACGTTAGAGGTCTGTAATGTTATTATGAAATGTGTAAAAATATTTTATACTATGGCGTATATTAATATATATTTTATACTATGGCGTAGCAAATTAGACTGTGGCGGGCTCCACGGTCTCGTTAATTAATGGGAAACATCCTGATGCTCTGTCACGATAGTCTATGAGTATTGAGATTATCCAGGCATCCCCAGGGGCTTCAGAGTATTGTTTGGACAGGACCAGGCAGAACGAAGGGAGTGATCTCTGCTGGGCGACAGACAGCTGCTGATCTATGGGGATACGTGAGAGAGAGAGCCAAGGACGCGCTGCAACTTTTGGAGAAAGAAAAACCCGCAATCGGACAGGATTATGCTCAGACAACTACGCCCAGAGTTAACTGCTGTTATTAAATTAACTTTTTACTTTAAATTTTGGGATTACAACGTTCATTTATCTTCATTTGCGCTTCTCAGCATGTGTTTCCGGTTACACTGTTGTTGTTAGTGTCAGTGAGCACCAAGAGCTCTGATGGACTACTACTTTATATTTCTATAAAAACCGAACAAAACCTGGCATTGCTTGGAGAAAAGAAAACGAGGAAGTTGAACTGCCTGGTAAGTTCGGAAAATATGTGTCTGTTACTTGATTCCAGCTATTGTACTTCACTGTGAACAAGTTAGCATAGCACAAGCCTGATGGATCCTGATTGAATTCAGAAAACAAACATTTTAAAAGTAAAATCAGCATCATGTTGTAGTTATTTTGGCATCAGTTTGAGATGTTTATCGCAATTAAATCACAGCAAAATGTTTATTTTTGGTCCATACAGCTGTAGTAATCTCGGGTTGTGATTATTCGCATTATCACGTTATGTGTGAACACTCCACAGTAGGAAAGCGTTGAGGATTAAATTTGCATTTGGTCTGAATGCACAGTAACTTTGATCATTTGATTTACTGTTTAATTCAAAAAGTTTCTATGCCAAATACTCTTCAGTTTTAAGTTTTTTTACATAATTGATGTGAATATTTTTGGGGTTTAAAATTTTGGACAAAACTAGTAATTTATACATGTCCACTTGAAACATAAATTATTCAGAAAAATATTCAACCAATTATTCAAAAACATAATCATCAAGATATTTAAATAATAATCATGCACCGATACTCAGGACACGCTACATGTTTGTAGAAAGGAATTTTTTGATCAATTGTTGTCAATTATTTTTTGTTGCAACCTTTCCCTAAACCTCAGCAGCGGTGACGTTTCCTTAAACCTGCTACAGTTCAATACCTTGGGAGAACGCCACGTGTCATTGCTAGTTTCCGACCGACGCAGTTAACAATTTCAGGCCCCCACGTTGTGTAAGCAAGAGCTCCATCTGTGAGCCCATGGTTGTGTTGATCTTCAAAACAGGTGTGGTCAGGACCATTGTTGGTATACTGCTATCTTGAGGCAGCAGAAAGCAATTGCACCATTGACTTGAGTATTTTTCTGCTACAGCAACAGTGGTTACAAATCTAAGTAAAACATGCTCCAACATGAGCCTAATTATGTGGGAGAAATTGGTATGTTGTCTTATTTCACAATGGATGTTTTCCTCATGTTACTGATGAACACAGAGACTCTTGCCCTTTGGACTCTGAGAGACTGACATCATAAAGTCTAAAAATAAATAAATTAAAAACCTCCATGGAGCTCACCAAATTCAATAAAGGAGTATGGCCGCATAGCGCTGCTGATTCGTTTGGTGTCATAGGTGACTATAAACTCCTTCTGTAGCTCATCAAGGAAGCAGAAAGCCAGCACGTTGGGGTAGTTTGCGGTGCACACCATCATGTATCCAACACCCAGTGCGCTTGTGAAACTGAAACACACATGCACAAAACATTATTGCTTTTCCCTCATTTCTCTGACAAAACCCTGGGAAACTGGAATTAGGACAACAAGCTAAATACAGTTCAGATTATGGTGAACAAAAAAACCCATTCCTGATAATGCTGAATGATGCTCTAAACACAGCACAAATACTATTTCAGAACATTTGTGCTTAACATTCTCATGTTCACAGCTAATTAAACCCAATACCACTTTCACATGCACATCGGCAGACACTATCTTTTGGCACTGCGGTGTTAATTGATACACAGAGCACAAATTAGATTCCCCAGATACAAAGACTTCTATATTATCTAAACAGCTCAGAGCACAACTGAGAGGAAGGCTAGTTAACACAACATCTTTATTGATGTGGAACATAAATGTTAACAAACAGTGCAGACTGATGGGATGATTATCAAAAAACATTATATAGAAGATATCCGAAGAATGAGGGTGAATCTGCAGTGCCTCCAATCAAGCAACTGACTAAATCACAAATATTCAAGGGAGGAGGGTGGGTACCTTACTCTCATATGGTGGAATGATGGTTAAAATTGTGGCCTCTAGCATCACAATTAGTAGTAAGTAGTACACACCATCAAGTTGGTTGTGTCAATACAGATGTGAGCATATTACGAATATTACGCCTACCCTACAGTGAGTGTGTATGTAAAGTTCATATATATGTTGTAGCTCCTTTCAAGAGCAGGCATCACAAAGTGTGTCACAATAAAAGACTAGAAACAGAAGATTCAAAGGGTCCAAAGGGACTGCATTTTTTAAAAATTTAGGAACCACAACTTCAAAGGTACAGTCTCCAATAGTTTTATGCCTGGAGGGAGGAACAACCATCAAGCCCTGATCAGAAGACCTCAGACATTTAGTAGTGATATAGGGCAGTAGTAGATTACTGATGCCAAAAAGGTGCCTGACTAGAATCTTGAACTGAAATCTGAATTTAATGGGAAAAAAAATCAAGAAATCAAGATTGGGGTGACGAGACCTTGTAGAGTCAAATGTCTATGTTCAGATTCAAATACTGCATCACCACCTCTGCCATCGTATTAGTGGAATCTGTTTTCCATCATTTTGAAAGTCGGGATTTACAGACCAACAAGCACCTCTAATGTTTTACTGATACCATAATACTATTCCATAGTCACAGGGAACCATTCAACATGACTGAATAGTTGTAATGTGCTAGCTTTGTCTGCGTTACCTTTTCCAGAAATTTGGCCCCAAACTGTAGTTGGATTAACTGGCTTCTTAGACTAATTTAGCCTGGCTCGTCGCTGGTAATGTATAGCCAAACATAATCTCCACAGACCTATCTTAATTTTAGCGCTGTGCCAGTGCTGGAGAGAGTAGTAAAGTGCATAGTTGGCAACTGCTGATGAAGAATGGCAGCGTGACCTTGTAGTGGCATTCATACTGTTAACAGAAACCTTATTTCCTCTGCAGCAGCAAACACAATACAGAACAAAGACTGCAACCTGAGCATCCAGCACATCTCATAGCGCTGTAAACAAACAGAACAAGCCACACACGCATTTTCCTGACACCTGGCAGTGGCATGTTACTACCAGGCGCCAGTAAAAACAAAGGACATTTTTTTTAAGATGATAGTTGCATTAACTACAGTGTTTCACATACATTGATTCATTTGTAGTGAAATTCATTGTAAAGTTGTGTGTGAAACACTGTAGTCTATATTCTTAAGAAAACGCTGTCAATCCCACCGTCAAATAAGTTATTAGCAAGCATGGAGCCTAGCTAATAAGGATAACTATGTTAACGTTAGATTACAGCTCGGTTGTCGAGGTTAGAAATCTATACATTGCTGCTAGTCAATATCCACTGTTGGTGCAATATCCCCCGCACATGCCACAGTTACACTGTGATTTTATAGGAAACACTAAACTATTACTGAACTATTTTAATCATTTATTTACTATTTGAAAATCACAAGCCATCCATATACAATATATCAGAAAATACTGTATATCATAAACACACTGTTGATTGGACATTGTACATTGGATACAGTCCTCAGGTACAACTGGTGTAAGTGATGATAAATATGAGTTACAGCATGAATATGTTATACATACATAATATTGTATTCTATTTAAGATCAGTGCATTCCCTAAATCCCTATATAACAGGAACGATATACTGGGCTTGGAATGATAAAACGAGTAAACTTGCATCCAAAAATGTCAAAATTAAGTCAGTTATTAAGGTTGCAATATATCAATGAGTCAATTTCACACAGAATGATACAAGGAATCCTCCTCCTGCTCATGACACAGAAATATAATAAAATAAAAGCCTCTAAAGGGCCCAGAATATCACAGACGAGATTAACCTGTGACTTTAAACACGGCCTGTCTCATTCTACTCTTCACTGTCGTCTGACCTTCTCTTCTTCCGATGCTCTACGCTCTCATTGATTAAAGAGACTCTTATCAAAGGACACTCTTGGTTGTTAAAAGGTATAGTTGGCTAATTGATGTTAGATACAGAGTTTCTTTTGAGCTCATGTTCTCTGTCTAAGACTAATTAGCTCTTAACAAACAGTGCTTGAGAGAGTTTTAAAGCATTTCCCCAAGCACCAGCTGGGCTTTTAGAAATGGTTTAACACCTCAAATTAAGGCCCAGCTGTCAAATTACTCACATTAAAAAGCATTTTCAATCAAAGTTGTGTTAGCAAGGTCAGAAAGAGCAAGAGCAGATAATTTGTCTGCACCATACTGTTCAATCACCAAAAAGAGGCAGAAAATTGTCTACATCTGTAAAGTTAAATCTCTAAATTGTATTTGATACCTTGAATTGAAAATATGTTAAGTGAATGAACTCATGGTCATACAAATACTGTTTTTATCTAGCACGTTAACAGTTATCCACATTTAACAGGGTATCATAACAGGGTATACATAGCCTTATTGTGGCTGTAAAATGAATGTGTGGTTTAAATGTAAAGGGTCCTTTTAAAATTACAAAACATTTGTAATTAAAAATCAACATCACATATGACCTACTTGACATTGTATGGTCCACTCTTAAGCGTGCAGCGGTCAGGGAACTGGCCAAGTTTTTTGGAGAGACCTTTGAGGTGCTTCTTGGTTTCCTGAAGCTCTTTGTCCTGCTCATAGTCAGTGGATGCAGAGAGAGGCAGTCCATCCCCGACCCGAACCACAGAGGCAAACAACACCATCGACATCTTACAGCTCTGGCAGTCTCACTGAAGCCCTGCAAACAGATGTCAAAAAAGAAAGAAAGCTTTATTGAGATTGTAGCAATAATATATTAACTATCTAATGTTGCTGATCAATAAAAGGCTCTCAATGCAGTCCATGTTTTGTGTCAAATAGTTAACCATGCATTTTGTTCAAATGCATATTTATACATTTAGATTTAAATAAAATATGTGTTAAATCTGAACAAAACTGGTCATGGTGTGAGATCTTAATTCTTAAAAGTTTTGAAACAATTAACACAAAAAAATGAATTCAACTATTTTGATAATTGATCATTGTCATCTGTTAACCAAAGAACATCATCATTAAATGTGGACTGTTAGTCAGACAACAAGCAACTTGAAGGTGTGACCTCAAATTTTCTTGATATCTGACATTTTACAGATTAATTTACTTATCCATATCCAACAGTGTATCTCAGCAACTTTAGGTTTGCAGGCCGTTTATGGGTGGGTCCAATCACAATATCCTAATATGTATATTTATAATCCTCTTTTCTCTGTTTCCTCAGGAACCCTATGAAACCTGGCTGTGAAGAGTGACTTTTTAAGCCCAGCCCAAAGTTGTGTCCAGACATGTCTAAAAAGAGGAATCTTTTATATTGTGTTGTCACAGCACTTAAAAAAGTGAAGAGCACTCAAAGTGTGTTTAGTAAGTAAAGAGATTTACAACACACCCACAGCACAAGGGAAAGTCAAGGGAGTTGTTCCAGTACAAAGCAGAAAACTTCAAAAGAAAGTCTTTCAGTTGAGAGACTAGATATCTTGCTGTGCTGTTTTCTCCAGAGCTGTTCATGGCTGCAGAACAGTGTGTATTTCTCATCTTACTAGTTGGTTACTTGACAAACTCAGTCAATGCTTTGTAATGGTAGAAATGCCCTTTTACTTAAGTTCATCTCAAAGCAAATGTTTTACTTTGATTTTAGTGTAGGTCTTAAATGACGATAGCTTAATAAATATATTAGATCGCTTGATTATGTACACGCGTGCTTGGGTCCCCGGGACACGCTAAATTTCAATTTTGGTGGCACAATTAAAATGTTTGAGACCATCTACTGCTCCAGGTAGTGAAACAGAACCTCTCGGTTGTGCAAACGTTAGAACCATGGACAGCGCCTCAAACTCAATGAAGGGGCGTTGAGAGAGGCTTGGAGGAATTCTGTCGCGACGTGCTTTCACCCCACAAGTGACGAAACGTGAACATTAAATACCTTTGAAGCAAACTCAATAGTTCCACATTACTGCCTGCCTTCATTAACTAAAAGAACAGCAAGACATTACAACGACGGTTTGATAAAGGTAAGGCGTTCATGCTAATAGCTAGCTTACGTTAGTTGATTATTTAGCATAACAGTTAGCTACATCTGTTGATATAACGTTAACCTCAAATGAACGTTTAACCCATTAGCTAAGTTTTGTGTTAGTGGACGTTTATTTTTAACGTAAGCGGCTAGTTAACATAATAAGAAAACTAGCAAATGAGCTAGCTACCCCAGACCAGGATAGCCACCTAGCTACAGTTAGCGGCTAACTACATTAGCCTGTTCACCAGCATTCCCTTTCAGCTAACGTTCGCAAGCTATGGAGCTAAAAGCTAGCTACTTTGGATACCCACTACTCAGGGCAAATGCAGACGCAAACCTGAACAAAGCACAGACGTCCAACAAACTGAGATAGTTAGTTGGATATTTAATACCTGGTAAGCGAGTGTAGCATCATATGGACATCTGTTATATGCAGGTATGAAACTGTGCAGAGAGCAGATCACAAACAGCGGTGATGGTTCTTTACGTTTACGTGGCTGTTCCGCTGTGCATTGTGGGTAAAGGTGACCTCTCAGCGTCACAGAAAAAAACAAAAATAAAACAACAAAAATGCTCTGTTGTTACACAACAAGGGTGTTCTGATTTTTTCATATTTTTTTCCCCCATTTATTTTTTTTGTTATATAATTTATTTTCCACTCACTTAAGTTTTGGTTTCACATTGCCTTATTAATCTATTAACATTAGTGTTTAAACGTGTTTGTGCCTAATATAAAGTTATTTTTTGAATATTTAGACCTGTAGTTCTCAAACTTTTTCACGTCAAGGACCCATAAACTGACCGTGGGGGATCCATGGTCAGTTTATACGTCCGTTTCATAAGATTTTGCCATTCTGATAGGATTTTGTATGAAACCCATGACCAAAATAGTCATATGTCATGTCACTGTGTTACTTAGGTATGGAATTATAGTGAAAATAAATTATACTCCTTTTTGCTGGGGACCCCCTGGTACCCCTTTAAGGAACCCACTTCAACCACTGGTTTATACTGACCACTCAAATAAATTGTTTGATCAAATTATTGTTCGTAATGGGAACAAAGCTATTGTGCCAATTTTTCAGTTTCTTTCAGCTACAACTAATGGTTTGTGTTGGACTGCAGATGTATTTCTTCTTCTCCCTAGAGTCTCTAAAAACAAATGATAACACAAAGACAAATAGTTAGCTGATCATTTTACATATTTAATTATTTTTCCTGTAGTCAGTGTTTTGTCTTGTAATGCTATTGTTCTTTCAATAGTTATCTTTAATTTTTCACAGTAATACCCACAGAAGCAATTTTGTTCTATTATATGTTGTTATGTTTGTATTACCATTATTGATTTTTAGATATGACTTCAGCAATACACACCCTAAATACCACTTTTCTACACAAAGTTACATAATTAAGTGGAAAGAATAAAATTAAATGGAAAGCATAAAATGAAACAAAACATTAAAAAACAAGAGTAAGAGTAGGTGATAAAAGAGATAATATACTGTAATACATTTTAACAAAATGCTACTAAATAAATATTTTATATTAGTATACTGTTTATAGTAGATAGTGTGCTACTGCGGCATACTCATTTCTCTTTAACTGAGATTACTAATATTCATGAGGTTTGTAATAGATACTAAGTTTCATAATTTATTTTCACTATATTTTGGTTATCCTTTTATTCTAATCTCCACTTGCTCCAGTTGCCATTTTCCCACTGAAAGCCAGAAACAAATTAAATCTACTCCCAAGCATCTGATGCTAAGATCTTTTTTTTAATGTTAAAATTAAAATAACATCAAAAATGAATAATGCGTACCCAGAGCCTGCCAAGTTTTGGTGCTCCACTCAGACCTAAAATAGGCCATTCACTGGCATCAGCATTTTCCAACCTATTTTCATACATTTCCTGTTAGAATATTGAAGAAAACACATTTGCGGGTCGAGGAAATAAAAACAACAATACAGAGACGGTTAGTGGCCTCATCCTTCACACATATGAGCCCAGGCAATGTGTCAACCTGACGGGACCTCCACAATATCCTCATGGCCTGTGTGTGTGTGTGTTTGTGAAAGAGGGGGAGAAAGAAAGACATGCAGAGGGAAAGTAGATGATGGATGTCTGCTGCTGCTGACAAGTTGATGAATAGCCACAGGTCTCGGTAAGTGTTTAGTGCAGAGAATGTCAGGTTTGAGGACAGCAGTGGCGTCATTCACAGTGACACAGTTTAAACAGAGGTGCACACACATCAGCATTCAAATGCATTATCACAAATTGTCTCTTTCCCAGGATGTCATCATTATACATTTCAACTTTGAACCTCAGGAATTCCTGACAACTATGACATGTCTAAAAATATACCTGCAGAACATTCTCCTGGTTCAACCGCATGATTTTGACATTTTTATAGGAAACTTATGAAATGTGTTTTTAAGGACTACCTGTCTTGGGTGAGAATCAATATGATGACATGGTTAAAAGTTTGAAACCTCAATAATTGTTCTTGGAGACTGCATTGTTATTACAGCTAGACATATCAAGCAACATACTGACAATTACATTAAGTTTGTTCTCTGGGTAGGGCTAGAAAGAAGGCCATGGGGTCATGAAAATGATGCAGAAAAACTATTCCAGATAGTTATTACTTTTAGGCTGGATTATTGCAATTCCTTATTATCAGGCTGCCTGAACAGGTCCCTTAAGACTCTCCAGCTGATCCCGAGGGCTATGGCACGTGTACTGACAAGAATCAGAAAACGAGATCTCAATTCTCCTGTATTGGCTTCTCTGCACTGCCTCCCTGTAAATTCCTTCTGCTCACCTACAAAGTTCTTAATGGTCGGGCACCATTTTAGGTTAAAAAGCTTACCTTATTACGACACAAAACACTGGGCTCCTAAAATATAGGGTTTGTTGTGGTTACTAGAGTCTCCAAAAGTAGAATGGGTGTCAGAGCCTTCAGCTGTCAAGCTCCTCTCCTGTGCAATCAGGCTCCAGTTTGGGTTCAGGAGGCAGACACCATCTCCACATTTAAGAGTAAGACTTTTCTCTTTAAGCTTATAGTTAGGGCTGGTTTAGATAAGCCCTGAACCATCCCTTAGTTATGTTGCTATAGGCCTGAATCTTCCCATGATGCACTGAGCTCCTCTGTCCTCCTCTCCATCTGTATGCATTCTTATCCTATTAATGCATCTTATTAACTAGCCTTCCTCTCTCATCTGTAGTTTTCTCATCCCTCTCTTCTCTCTGTCTGTTGCTTGCTTTTATTTCTGTCTGTGGAGCTGTGGATTTATGGTTGCAAACCACCTACTGCCCCCATGTTTCTGTTCAACACCCACTGTCATGATTATTATTAGTCCTATTATTGTTATTATTAATATTGCTACCATTTTAAATACTATTATTAATTTTGATTGATCTCTTTATTACTACCACCATTACAATTGTTTTATATCTATATGTGGAACTTGCACTGAGCTACTGTGTTCTCTCTTTCTCCCCCTCCCTGTCCTCCCAACCAGACAAAGCAGATGGCCATCCATCTTGCGTCTTGGTTCTGCTCAAGGTTTCTACCTGTTAAAAGGGTTTGGGGTTGTATTGCAATTTTCCTCAATTGCTTAAACACTATAACCAGGTTTTTGAACTAAAAACTCCATTTTCAAAAAGCACACCCATTTCTCTAAACTCTACACACAAATCCCTTCATTTTTCATTGCCTACATAATGTGATCATTTAGAAAGCACTAACAATGAATATTGTTCACTCAAATCAGCACAGGTTGAGCTCAATTAATACACAGCTACCCAGGTGGAAACACAAAGACTTATAAATTAATAACACAACAACCAGAACCTTCAATGGATAGATAAAAGGGCCAGAGTCAGTTCATTCAGTTTTGGAAAAATGGATCCAGAGAAATATGAAGGAAGAGGTAGAGGACACCACGGAGGAAGAAGGGCAGTAGAGAGAGGAGGAAGAGCTGAAGGAAGAGGAAGAGTCGGAGTTGGAGGAGAAGTAGAGAGAGGAGGTTGACGTGGAGGAGGAGGTGGGAAAAGAGTAGGAAGAAGAAAAGGTGGAGGAGGTGGAGGACAAGAATCTCTGGCCTGTCCCAGACTAAAGACAGGATGCTGGGGAATAAATAACACTAGGTATAAAAAATGTGCAAATGAACATTGTTGTTTCTTTTGTTGTGTTCATCACATGAAAAGGTTTTTGAGGGGGAGAACCACGAGTAACATTATTATAAACAGTTTTTGTCGTATTGTTTTGAATTAGACTCACCAGTGTGTAAGACTGTGTTGTGGTGTGTTTTTGAGGGCTTGTGTGTCATGAGGGCAAAGTTTGGCTTTGAGTGGAGAGCTTAATTTTGAGCTGAAAATAGGATGTTTGGGGAATTGGGTGAGAAGTTATGGATTTGTGTGCAAAAAAACTTGTAATGTCTTCTGTGGCTGTGGACGAGATATACCACTGTCCATATATTTTATAGCAGCCTTTTTTTGTGTGCTGTTCTTTGGGCCGGGCCTGTAATGGTTCCAATGAAGGGAATCTTAATGCTCTAGCATACAATGGTATTTCAGACAATAGTCTGCTTCTAGTTTTGTAGGAGAAGATGATTTCCTTTTCCATATGAATGTCCATGATATTGGAAGCATATGTTCAGCAATCTCACATGGGTATAATGGTGGCTTGGAGGCTATGCATTACAAACCTAGGAAGGCATGGGCATTTACTATGCAGTGTGGGCCTTTCTTTAACAAAATGCGTTATGGTAAGTATATCTGAGCCTTTGTTGCATCAGACCTGATCATTCCTTTTTAATTAGTCTTGTGGGAATATAATGTAATTACTAAAACACTGGCGTGTAGTGTAGTGGAGTTTTTCTCTGGTGTAAAAAGTCAATAATACAATGTTCTGGAGAATCAAAACTACTTTAAAGAAAAAACACATTTAATCATATATCGCAACATTTCAAAATATGCAGCTGTTAATAGATCATATTGTGCCTGTAGAGTATTTGACCCAGTTCTTATACTATCAAAAAATATCAACTGACAAATGAGACATGAAACAGCTTCTTCAGCAAGGGGAATGTGGTGGTCTTGAACAAATATAATCATATATAACTTACAATAAAAGTCTGGATTTAATCATGTGTATGACAAATGCCAGTTCACACATGGATGGATGGGTTTCTGTGAATCTAGCTTGCATTTATTTCCAAAAACATATTGTTTTTGGTTGTTACACAGAGCTATTCCTTTAAAGGCCTGTTCATTTTCCTTGGTGCATGATTTGACATTTTCATGGCACACTTCAGATGGATTTCCTTGACTATAATTGACCAATTTCTATCAATAAAAAGGGATGTTGTTCTTCTCAGTGTTGACTGACAACTCCATTGAGCGCAGAGAATGAAACTATACATCTTTCAGTGACGGATGCAAATCATTTTGATCGCTGCCTTGTGAAAAACGAGTTAAAGAAAATCTTTATCTCTCCCAAGCAGACACTTCGAGGTCTATTTGTTTAATTGACTTCTAGTGTTTGAAGCAATTTGTCCCCACAATGGAATAAAAATAATGGGCTGGAACAAAAGTATGTAAAGAAAAAGATCCCAAAAAAACAACAACAGAAAGTTGCTTGTGATGATGCATCTGAAAAATAGGGGTCATGTTTGGTCATTTATAAAAAATGAACATAATGATTACACAAAGAAGCAGAGGTGAGGTAGAGGGCAAGCAGGTAGATGACGGTAGAGCACAGAATGACAACATGAGAGATAAAGACAGAATGAGAGATAAAATCATGAACAGCCCAAAACACAATTATCCATAGAGGGAAATGGCTTCTGTTAAGGGCACTTGAATCTGAGCAGACCTTGATTTTGTATTACCATGTGTCCTACATTTCTTATGCTAATTTTGTACAGGTTAAAATGCTTGAGCCTCCCCTTCAAGAAAACCTACAGAGAAGCAAAGTGTCCAGGCATTACAAAAGTGCTCCACCTTTTTGAAAATCCTCTAAAGTGAAATTGGGTTTGAGAGGGTATTTCTGTGCTCACAGGCATTAATCAGCCTGCTGTAGCTCAACACTAAACACACCACAACAGCAGCACTTCATCCAAACAGACGGTCATGACCTATAGATTGCAAACACAGAACATAAGAAACCTCAGCCTCAAAGTCACTCCACAACTTAGAGAGAGCCTTGAGGTGGGCACTATGTGAACTCAACTTCACAGAGGGTTTCCCAGGCCCTTGATCCTAAAAGTAATTATTTATAAGATTTTATATGCTTGTCACCTTGAAAACGCAGGTCAGGCAGTAGAGTTATGACAAAACATTTGGGTCATTTTGAAGTCCACTGCAATTTCTCAGCCATTTCACATAATAAAAGCCATCAGTGTCAGATCTGCTGAGTGATGCTTGTGGTCCATTTGTTTCCCTTCCAAGATGCAGAACTGAGAAAAATGTCAAAAATAAAAGGGCACAAAAACTGCTTTCACCACAACTGTCCATCAACCTAGTGACCTGACTAGGTAAACTTCTATTTATTTCATTGTGGTGTCGCTGGGGTATTTTACAATAACTTTAAACATTTTCTCACGCTCAGGATTTTCTTCAGTGCTGTGTCAATGAACAAATTATCATCATCACATCATCATGTGTGTCTACAGTGTCTACTTTTGCTGAGTGGAATTTTAATGTTTTCAGGGTATTTCAACACAGGAAACATCTCATAATTCAGAATATTGTAGCACAAAGACTGGTGGATATGGATGTGGCTGTAAACACTGGCTAAGTAATCACAGTGGTAATAATGACACTAAAATAATGAACAGATACGCTAGCTGCGCTTTACTAGCACTACAATGCTTTGAGCTAAATGTTGACTTCAGCATGCTAACATGTGCAGGATATAACATTTGTATTGGGTGACATTTACCATTTCACCTGTATTCTAACATTTAATTAGCACTAAACACAAGGATGAACTGATGATGGCACAAGATGGAAAGTTAAAGGATCACCGGATGTTATTCCAATTCATACTGTGGGGGGCATGAATGGGTGTACCAAATTTCATGGCAATCGATCCAAGAGTTGTGGAGACATTTCACACAGTGGACGGAGGGAGTGCTTTGTTGACATTTCACTCAAAGTGGCCCAACTGACATTGCTACCCATGTGTATATTTTATAAAAACAAGTGGAAAAAGCTTTGGAAATTTATGACTTTATTCATTTTTTAATCTTGCAAGGTCCTGACTGCAAAGGGCAAAACTTCATGTATGGCTGGGCACAGAAAAATCAACAAAGGCAACAATGACTTCTTGGCATAAGTGAGACAAATTCCCACACAACATGGATACCTTTGGGATAAGATAGAGGTGGTTCTTATATTATTCAACAAACATGTGATGTCACTGCGGAGGCTCCTAAACAAAAACAAATGGGCACAGTAAACAAAGGTCATTGTTTCCCCTCGAGAGGAGAATGAACACCTAATTACAGCAATATGTCAACACCTAACTGTGTAAAGCATTCTTTCAAAATGCCCTTGCATACCATAAAATATTAAAGTCATACTGAACACAAAAATGTGTTTGGTGCCAGCCAGTACATCTGAGACAGTTTCACTTCCATTAAGAATCACAATGATAACTTCTGACGAGAAATGGTTCAGTAACATCCACTGAATATATGTCTTATTGAATACATGTCATGATATGGAACAGAAAAATTACATTTCAATTGATTTTTTTTTCTTGGAATACAAACGTAAACAATATTTAATTTGGTGACCTAAGGGCTCAAAATTATTCAGCTGGAATGCAAACTTACAAACAAACTAGTTCCCTTTAATTGTGTTTCGCTATCCCTGAGAACCTTATTCATAATGAAAGAAACCAAAGTCTTGAATTATAAAACACAAGTTCAGCTACAGATAAGCGTTTAATTATTTATAGTGGCCGAAGAGTGGGAGTTGAAAAAGCACAGCATTTTAAAAAAAAAAAAAAAAAAAATCACACAAAAAAAACACCACAAAAGTAAAGATGATTCTGCCAAATCGATGGTCTTATGCTGCTAGGACAGACTTCACTTCCTTACTCCTTGGATGTGCTGCACTATGAAGTCATCCCTTGGAATATGATGGAAGGCATGGGAGAGCACTGTCCAAGCCAACTGAAGCTGAGCAATTCCAGGCCAAGCAATAGAAGGGAGACACAGATTGAGACAGAACTGTCCAGAGGGATGCCATTTTGGCTCATTGAAAACACATGGCATAATGCAGACTGGGTACCCTTAAACCAAAACCCTGAATGCCCAGAGTGTAAACAGAGGTCTGAATTATTCCAGCATGTGTTTGGACGCAGAGGGGATTGTGGGATACTGGGAGGAATCCATGTTTACTTCAGTTGACGGAGGGAAGGGTCATGCTTTGTTGATATTTTATGATCAACATGCAAAATTTAGCCACCTTACTTGAGCATCTCCCATGCTTTTGTAAATGAGCCCCAAATTTGTACAAGAGGTCACTACAGCTGTGAATGTTGTTAATATCTGGAAATGTATGAAGCATGAAAATATCAAGGGCAATGTGCAGAAGAATATTTGGCATTTCATGTTCTTGACTGTTTTTTTCTTCTCCTTTGACTTGCTCTGGTCCATGACTTGAGGGAATTGCAAGGGCATCAAGCCTCTGATTCTCACTCATCAATTTATATTTCTGCAATTCCAGAATTTTTAAAAAATGTTTTATCTTTAAGGCCACAGTTTTAAGCAAACAAAAATGTGTAAGTCCTTTCTAAAAGCAAAACTAATCATGAGAGCCCAAAACCATACAGAATATTGGCCCTTTGGCAACGATTTCACAGATTTCACCTATTTCACATTGCTTAAGTACCTTTTACAGTAGCACTTAACATTTTACTGTATACGTTATGGGCTTTTTTCAAAAATAAATCTTGGTGTTAAGCACAGTTATCTTCCAACTGATCTGTAAGGATAACAAAGCAATATTCTGGATGGTTCTGGACTTTATGTTCTGTCCAAAAATATTGGAGCCAACACGCATCTGTGTCCCTTCAAGGAGAAGAGTAGGTTTGATGGGACTGGATCAGGACCCCTGTGGAGTGATTGACAGCGAAACCTCCACCTTTAAATAATGATGCCCACCACGGGTGTCGATCAGACACACAGACCCCTGAAGAGCTAAACAGAGGTCAGTATTGCATAGATACAGTATAGGGTGTAGCTTTTCACATATGCAGTCACAGTGTTTGGGGTCGGGTCACTTTTGCCCATCAGAATATCCATGAAAAAGAAGTCTCAAGTGGTCGGTCAGACTGTAGGTACTCTGTTGGTATTATTACAAACGTTATCACCACAGTATAAAAAAAATAGCCTTTCGCTGAGGTCATCAAGTCTCCCATGTCAGTGCTGATAGGACCCTTGCCATGTCAAGGGTCACAGTGCAATGACAAACTGTGTAGTGCAACACCCCCTCCCAGTACACAGCCCTCAGAGCTCCTCCTTCCTCTTGACAACCTTTTCTTGATCACGTCCTCTTAGGCTGCGCATGAAACCTATGAAGCCCCCCTCCTGTGGACAGAGGGACAGTTAGAGAGTCAGTAAAGCACACGTTTTTATGATCATGTCACAACCTGAGGCACTTCATCAGTCCTGAAATGCCCCTTTTCTAATCTAATCAAGATCACAGTACCGTCATTAAACATTATGTCAACTTAGCCTGACAGCTTGGAGATAAGAGAAGTAAACATGGAAACCAAATATTGTTGCCAAGTTAAATGTCTTTCTGCTTAGCCTTGTCTCAGATATTAATGTATGCCTGCATTATTCTCTGCCGCCAATTGTCTATAATAATAAAAATATCGCTGATATCTATAAGTAGTGTGTTCCGTAGCTTTAGGCGCTACAATTGATATTCTGATATTCTGATATTCTTGCAGTTTTGCTGGGGAACCTCTAATAAATTAGCAGCAGATGATCACTGTGTTCTTCAATGCAAATAGTAAACGAGGGAGTTAGCAATGTAGCTTGGTCCTAGCACACTAAGGGCTTTGAATATTAGGAGGAGGATTTTAAAATCAATTCTAAATGTCACATGATGCCTGTGCAGAGCAGCTAAAACTGGACTAATGTGCTCTCTCCTCTTGGTTCTAGTTAATAGCTGGGCTGCAGGGTTTTTCAATGACCTCAAGTGTAATCTCAGTGCTAATGCTCCACTTAAGGGTGGGTTGAGCTGTGTACATGACCCTGGCCCTTGACTATGCTTTTTGCCATATAAAATTCAGTTAACATAATATTTCTGTCCACTTGTGGTGCTCTGCCACAAGAGAAATTGTCTAGTTCTGAAAAAGTACAGCCAACATCCACCCTCTTTGACTGAACAATACATAGATTACTTCTGAAACGGGGAAAAGAAATTGTAATAGCTCTAGTAAAAAAAATATGCCATTATGGGTGTACACAGACAGTGAAACCAACCGTGAGAAGGTTTAATCATCTAATCCCTGTATGTATCATCGTAACAATATCCAGGCTGCGTCGTCTGCATCTTTGACTCCTCCACATTCACCCACTCTGTCATTTCTGTACCTACTGAGTTCTCTCAGCAGTTAAGGATAAACCCATTTTGGTTTTGTTAACTTTTGTTTTCACTGATTAGTTACTATGTAACTCCATTTGAGTAATGTGCACATGACAGGTCGTTATCAGAAATTTGGATATGGTATTCACATGCCACAGTAACCCCAGTTTATATTGTAGTAACCCATCTAGAAATATGTGTTCCTCAAACACACTCACTGGTCAATTTGTGGAACAATTCAGTTACTATAAAATCCTTTGTAACATCACACACTTCAGAGAGTGCTACATGAAAGATATTGATACATGAACAACTGCCAGTAGCTATGTTTCCATCTAAATCTCAAGTGAATTTTAAGTGAACTTTTGTGTGTTTATGTGTTTCCAACTGGTTTGGCGTGAATAAACCAGTATATGCAAACCGTAGTTTCACCAGAAGTTGGCGTTACACATGGCTGTAATAAACAAGAAGTATGGGTTGCAAACCCGAAACTGCTCACATGGACTTGAAGACCATGGATCAGAGAAAAGTGTGCAAGTTGTTTCCAGCCGTGTTTCCACACGCTATATATAGAATATCTGGGAAGACGGATCAGTCGTGAGGTAAATGTTCGCCACATCAGAACTTATTCAGCATAGGTGTTTCCATCTTCCATCTTTAGCTTTAGCTTATTTGAAAAAGGCAGAAAACATTTTTTTTTTAAATTTTGCCATTTCCATCAGCATTTTCTAACGCAATACTTCCAAATGTGCATACTAAATATGTTGATGGAAACATGACTAATTAAGAAGACATTTCCCGTGTGACCTCCTCTTCCAGCACCACACTGGCATCGCCTACTTTGTGTGGAATGGCTGTTAATTGCAAGGCAACACCAGAAACACACTATGAGCCTTTAACAATTCTTACTGTGGAAAGACTGACACATCACACATTTAAGGACTGTTGTCCAGGAGGCAAACACATTTAAATTCTGAACCCACGCACATTACAAGATAATGTCTACTGGCTGTGGTGATTGCTCCTTTTTGGCACCAACTAACAGACTCTTCAGGATCCTTGATATTGGTATTTTAATTAAGCTTTGGGAAGACTAAGCAGAGAGCTTATGTATGCCATTCACTTTCTTTAGTCTACATGCAGATTGTGTATAGTGTCTGATTTGTCTATGCAACCAAACAAGTTATAGGGTTTATATGAACAAGCTTACTTTATTACCAAAGAAAAAAATGGTGTTATCAATATGTTTTGAATTTTTAACAGTTTCAGGAGACTGTAAGGGACAAAAACAGTGAATGGAAGATGTATTACCACTTACCCCACGATCTCCATTGTACCTTTCCACAAACTTGCCATAGTTGTAGTAGTTAAACGTTGGGTAGCCCTCCACCCCTTCCTGTTTACAAAGCTCATGGTTCTGTCCTTTTGTACAGTCCACAGCAGCGTACACAATCTAAGGAAACACAACAACAGCAATCACCTGCAACATGATGTTACACAAAGAATAACAGTGAGACAAGGTTTCACTTGTGTAGGCGTTTCACATGCTGCCATATCAGATGTGTGGAAGTTTAAAGGAAATGAAATTGTAAACTGTAAAACATCAAAGTGGAATTTTGTGAAATATACCACTTGTTTGTTATTACCATAACAGGATTTTTAACATCAAATATCAGACTTATTAAATGAACACTCTCTCATATTAGCATACTTCTCAGCCTTAATTGTATTGTGGGTTGAAATTCCCAAAAAGCCTTCTAGGGAGGTGGTTGTTTACTCTGACAATAAAACAATGCTAACTATGATGAAGTTTAATGTAGGTACTCATTTGCACTGCCTGTGGAAATTAAATCTAGCAAGATCTGCAACATCTTTCACCTTCTACAACCTTTTGAAACAGGTTTATACAGGATTTGGGTGATATTCTATCATTTTATTGTTCTAACCATGATTAACCATGATTTTACATCACACCTGGCATTTTTTTATGGTTTGGGCTGACTCACTTCTTGTTTCAGTGTCTCTTATGCACTCACTTACTTTCACAACAAATAAACTTAATTATAATTGTAGATCAATACTACAAAAAATGTACACACAGGATATTACAACAGAATGTTACAGAGAACTCAATATTTCTCAACTGTGAAATGGCCATTTACGATGAGTGCTTACATGTATTCAGCCGCTATGGCGATGAGCTGGCTCAACACATTCTCCTTGTCCAAATTTAGACCACTTGTTTCTCCTACCAGGTTGCAAAAAATGATACATTGTTCTTCTGCAAAACCATTTGGAGTGGGTGGTGGTGAAAAATCCCACAACAATCACTCCTACATAAAAACAACAAGGAAGATTTATGTTGCGAGACTGCTGCATCGATTAGTGACAAGCTGCCCCAATGAGGCGTAAATGCCGCCTCACTGATACATGGCTCACTCAGCGTGTCCTTTTGGACAGCTGAAATGTCACCCTCTCTCAGGGTGCTGAGCGCTGCACATTGAACTTGTCACTATCAAATAATCGCTCTCCGTCCATCTGTCTGCTCGAGCTGAATGTGGAAATGACAGAACTGCTGCAGGAAGAAAACACATTAGACACACTTTCTCTGTGTGTCCAACCGTGAAGCGATGCTCAAAACGTCTTGCTCTAATTACAAAACACAAGTGCTTCTTGTTGTTTTTTTTTCATGCAAATAAGTAATTGTACTCAAATGTTGAGACTGCATTAGCACATACACTGTTGTTGAGTGTTGGCTTTGTCTGCATCAGCAGAACAGACATCTGCGAACACAAAGGGAGGACAGCGGAAAAACGAGTCTTCGGCACGTCAGTGTGGAGGACAACCTATAAAGGGATATTTCTTCTTCTATGGTCTGTTAATCAGGTCTTAAACTAGAACTCAGTATACTTCTATATGAAGAGGTTTTCAGGAACTTGCAAGGTGTGTACTGTATATTCAGCCGGACTGAGGTGTTTCACCTTTGAAAAAGCAAAACTGTCAACAGAAATTTTGCTGACAACACTGCAACTGCAACTGGGAAGTTCACCAACAAATACTGTTTACAATGTGAATACAATATTTCACCACCTCTGGGTTAGTACAGTTTGAAATACAACAGAGAGAACTTTGAGCAGCAGCAAAAACAGTAGCTGCAACAAGGGACATAATGTAGCTACCGATTCCATGTGACTGTTCATCCCTGCGTAATCAATCAGAGTTGCTGTGAATTGACAAGAGAAAATGAAGCCGTAGAGTTGCGTTTCTTCAAAAGGTCCTCAGCTAATTCCGCTATTGATCCATCTTCAAGTTACAGAGGACCCCACATAATGTCATTGATCCACGAGCAAAATTCCTGAGGAGCAGCCCATTACCAGATGGCTTGATCTCAATCCATCAGCGTCACACTGAAGAGCAGAGCAGTAGTCAAACTGTACTGACAAACTCGGAGCTAGTTATGTTGTCACAACACAGTTCATTCGCTTATAGTATTAAATACTATAATTACTATTTATATAAATATATGTCCCTGAGCGGGTTTGCATAACTGTGGTACCTAAGTAGGCCAAAATCAATAAATATTTGAATTGATTTTTATGATTAAAACAAGAAGTGTAAACACAATATTATAAATATTTTATTCATTTATTCCGGTATTATATTGAAGTTGCCATTCAGGTGCTAAATGTGCTAAATTAAAACACATGAATACAGTGACTTAACCAAGACAGCGGATTAAGGGAGTTTTCTAGTTATCAATTTATTCTGTGGAGCTAGCCTGCTCCAGACCAGGCTTAGTTAATCCTGGTGCCTTATCTGTTCAGTCAGCGTCACTACGATTTTTTAAAATATCATGTGCAATTTTTCACCATAAACCTTCTTTATTTGCTTTAACTCACTGTGTGTAAAGTATACTGACATGTCTTTTATATTTCAGCATCAACAAATCTGTGATTGGCCATGTTGTCTTGTGAAGGAACCTGTTGACACGCATTTATCTGAATTACTTACACCTGGCTTGACATAGTCGCTCCTCCTGAGCCTGTTTGGCATTTGTGAAACAGATAAAGGCAGGATGCACTGATCACACTAGGTCAAGCCTCGCTTTTTCAGTTATCCTGGATTTCTAAATGCTGCTTTTGTGAAACAGTCCTCGGTTGACTGAGGCAAACAACGTAACACTGCTTTCAAAATAGAACAGAAGTTTTCTGCAGATACGTAAAGCAAAAAATAAAAACACCACAAAAAATATATGGACTGTAATTTATTTCATCATTGAATGTTTTTCTTACTAGACATTATTAGATGTTGCTATTACGTTGTTATATAGTTTTTATTGATTTTTTATGGTTAACCTAAAAACCTTAAAAATATGAACATGTTGAAGATCTGGAAAATATTTAAAAAATATTTATTTTAATGCTGTTTTTAAAGTTCAGCATAGTTTGACTATACGGGATTTGTTTTATGTCCTTTACATTATCATGCACCCCCATTTCATGGGTATATGATAATGTAATGTAATATAATTTGATTTATCTCCTGTTGAAATGTGATGTTGGGGTGGATAATTCTGTTTTATTTTGACTAGGGTCTTCTTTTCATAGCTCTGGCTATCATTTGCATTTACTGTAATACTATAGCATTTTGCTCATCAAAGTAAATGCTGAAATGTTGAACACGGCAATCACAATCACAAAGTCAGACGAGAAAAGAACCCTCGTATTCTGACAATCAGGTTGTTAACAAGCTCACAGTTTAGCGACAATATCCTAACTACTTTATATGAAGATAAAAACCAATGTAACCACACCCAATATGTCTGTAAAAAATAAAATAAAATAACTAAGTACACAAGCAAGCAAGTTTGGTGGATCAAAGCTGAACCAGGAAGTTGGTCTCTAAATGATTCTGGGTGATTATACAAAAGACAGTTTGGGAAACAGTTTAACGGTTCATCTTCATTCCCTGTCTGATTGTCTTGCTGATTGAGTTTCTTGATCTATCAGATTTGTTTTTAATAATGTTGCCAAGTTCTCAAATCTCAGTAATTGGAGGGCACATTTTCAAGTGGCCATTTATTGTGGCCAGCCTAAGGCACACCTGTTCATTACCCATGTTGTCTGATCAGCATCTTGATATGCCACATATGGCATACCATCCACCTGTTTTGATAGATTTGTGAACAATATGGGGGGCAAAAACAAAAGTGTTGCGATTATATATTTTTGTTCAGTGTAATTACTGATAGGAATGATATGAATGACCTAATGATGAATGATAATGAAAACGAAAATACGATGTGAAAAAACCTGAAACCTGAAAAAAGCCTTTACCTGTAAAGCAATGGAAAATCAGTGAAGAAGAAATGGACTCTTTGCTTTGTCACTTAATATAACATTAATAGTTTTAAAATAAGTGACAGTGTTGCAAGTTAAAGTCTCCATTTATTGGGGCATTTAAGTGTGCACTGTTGTTAAATCAGGGTTACCAAATACAGTGGAAGACATGTAGAAACTCCACATCACTACATGCTCAACATTAAATGGCTTTGATTAGGTCAGAACAGGGATAAAGAAAAAAAAAAGGATCATGATATCCAGATCACTATGGTCACGAGAAGTAAGTATATTTCTTTTGAGTACATTACAGGTACTGTAGCAGCACCAAGGAAGGCCCTATAGGACAAATCTTTTAAAAAAACAGCCAGTTCTCTAATGAAACAGTGTTTTTTTTTTACAGTGACAACAGACAACTTTTGGAAACAAGCAGTTCCAGCCAAGGTGCACCTTTAATCCTGCTATTGATTAAAATTTGGAGAAAAGACAAACAGCTCAGATCACAGCTTCCCCACTCTCATACAGCATAAATGTGGAGTTTTAATTGCTGTGCGTCTTCAGAACTGGAGCTAAGCCTGTGTTTGTCTTTGGTAAATGAAGCAAAGGCAGTTAATAGACTGTGATCAACACCAGCCTGGTACAATACACTAGGGCTCACCCTTTATAAATAGAGAGCTTTGCCAAGTAAACACGTGTCCAGTTCTCAAATTTACTCTTGTTCAAACACAACTTCACACCTCCACTGGCCACTGGAGGGACAACAAGAGAGAATAGATCTTAAACCTCTGCATGTACGTTTGGCAGCTTGTGTGGATTTCATCATAAGGAAACTAATCCAAACATCACAGCTTAATGGAGAAGCCATGCCAAAGTGCCTTAAGCTGTTGTGGCCACTAGATACCGGAGCCCCTAAAAAACATGTCTGACTGTTTGGTAAGTTCAAACTTTTCTCTTAAAACACAAAGTCAACTTTGTTTTTTCCTTTAGGTTGTAAGGGTCTGAGTAGTTTGTGTTTCTTCTTCTTACATTGTTACGACTAATAATTTCTCCCTGTCCTGCAAAGACAAGATATATTCTCCACTGTGGAGGACATGTGTACAGATGTATTTCAGTGTTTATGCTAAGAATGAAGTAATGGTAAGAGTTACTTAAGTTGCAGCTGAAGGGCAATCTTCAGAGAATTACACAAAAACATTTTGAGGTTTAATGTTAGAGAAATGTTACAAAGGATTGCCTCAGAAAAATGGATGAGTAAGTTGTTGAGGACACGTCACTGTTTTTACACCATCTGACAATGATTTTGAAAAATTCCAAATAAATGAGAGAGCTACATTGCCTGAGCACTATTGGATCAATGTGTGTTTAACATTAAGCATCCCGATGAGGCTTTAAAATCAAAAGGCAAGATTTTTTTCTAGGTGTTACTTGAGATGATTAATTGTAGCTCAGAGTATTGCCAGAACGCGCCCCAAGTTTTTTTCTGTGTGTGTACGCGAGAGAGAGAGAAAGGTTTGGAAATCCTGAGTCCTGCAGTCAGAGGTTATTAACAGGAAGAGCAGGAGTGGGAGTATGTTGGGACGCGAGTCCTGGGGGGGGGAAAGGAATGAGAGGGAATAGAGATGATGTAGGATGAGCGTGTCCTGTTGTGACTGCATGAACCTCCAATAACCCCAGAGCCCAAGTGTACCGAAGACTTGATGAGACTGTACTAAGTGGTTAAATTCCTAACTGATGCATGGAGACAGATATTAGGAACGAGGTGGAAGGAGTTATAAGTTTTGAGTTGGGAGTTGGGAGTTTTCAGGACACCACTGATTAAAGGTCTTATCACATTCTGAGTATGCAATATGTAGCTGCAATATGTAGGCCTCCACTCTAATTTCAGAAAACTTGCTTAATTTACGAAACTCTTCTTAGACACAAGGATGAGCAGTCCACGCGAATCATCAGACTAGGCTCCATTGCTCTGTGGTTAAGTTCTGATACTCTCGTGTTTATTGTAGGTGCTTATGGCAGTGGACAGGGGTCAGCATGTGCAACCTGACTGGTCTGCAGCTACGCAGGCCCACACGCAACAAACTGTGATGCGCCTTCTGTTCTGACACTTTTCAATCAGAATCAGCATTAACTTTTTTCTGCAATTTGACCTACAGTAGCTAGTCTGTTAGATAGGACCATTCAGGCCAGCTTTTGCCCCCCACATGCATCAGCGAGCCTTGGCTGTCCATTACTTGGTCATATCGATCCTCAACTTGGACAAAACGATCACTTGCTACCTCATACTGTATATCTCACTGACAGGCGCCATGATAACGAGATAATCAGTATTATTTACTTCACCTATCGGTGGTCATAATTATGGCTGATTCGTGTGTGTCACAGAATGTGTGAAAAAGCAACACTAACCTTGCGGTCCTCTTTGAAGAGTTCTGCTGCTGTAGTAAAGTGGGGAACAGCGTTTTTACAGTGTGGACACCCTGGAAGAGGAGAACACACAGATGGGACATTATTACAGCATCAAGCTTCAGGACCTTACACAGGTACAAATGTCACATAAAAATGATGCTACTAACATGCATACATTAACAGATACAAACAAAATCCCTTCCATACATCATGGACTCAATATCAAAGATGTTCATAAAACATGTGGCCCCTTTACAATCCTTCAGTTATTTAGAGGTTTGCTCCACATTAAATATGGTTAACTTGTATGTTATTAGAGACTGTAAATCTCTTTATTGCTGTCATAAACACAGCGTCCCAGGCTCTCTCTGCTCCAGTGACCATCCATAAACAGTAAGTCAACACTTACAGAAATACAACACCAGGTACCAAAAATACAGATCCCATTTACAGACAGCAGGTTCACTTAACTATAAATCTGTGAGGGATGAAGATTTTAGATTCTGGCTACATCTTGCCAGATAGAAGGGAAGGATGTGTAAAGTGTGATGACATTTTTTTATTTCTCTGAATTTCTGTTGAAGTTTGACTTCCTGTAGGCGCTGCTCATTTGTTTTGTTTATTTTTTGGTAATGTCAAGTACCCCATTCTTCTTTTGTTCATTACAATCAAACTGTTGTTGCTGCTGTTGTAAATGGGATGGATGAAGAAGGAAAGAACGCCTCTTGTGGTGACAAATCTAAGAAGGCATTGGCTGACAGGATTAAAAGATTTCATATACAGAGTTAGGGCTAAATCACTAATCAATTAGCTCATTAGAAAGAGTCACAAATTAACAATTTGTATGTGGATTATCTCTTAATCTTTTTCTCATATGTGCCAGTTTCCCCAAGAGTTTACTAATGCTAATTCTAATGATGGGTTTAAGCTTTATTCAGCGAAAGATGTTGTGGGCTAACTGTACAGTTTGAATGGACGTGTTGGTTAATAGGTAGATACAAAAATATGTGGATACCCAAACAACCTATGTGATTTTTGGACGTGTCATTCCAAACCATGGACATTCATCTGCTGCTATAACAGCATCCACTATGTTTAGGCCTTAAGTGTTTTAGCTTAACAGATTATTAAAGCTACATTATATCTTACAAATGTGACTATTATCAAAATGTACATAGCAAAATATATTCAGTTACCTATTATTTACACTTACCCTGTTAAAAGCAACATCTCGGGGTTTGTTAAGAGTCATTAAGAACATTAACACAATGATACCACTGTAAATGGATTTCAAAGGCTACAAGTACACTGGGTGTTGGTGGCCCCATTTATAATTAGGAATTTTTACTGTTGCATGCACGGCCGCAAGCACCGGTTTACACACCTCAACTCAATTATGCATCAAATCTGCAACTGTCCATTTGCCTTTCTTTTCAGAGCTGTCTCTTTAAGCCAGCATTCAGCACAAATCCATTTCCTGCTGAAGTACCCTTTTCACTGCAACATTAAATGGCCTTTAAACCTTTAAAAGGTTCTGTCACAATTCTGAAAGTGATATATCAAAAAACACAGCCATGTGCCATATTCCATGATTTGCCCTCACATAAAGGGAACAGACTGACCAGGCAGGTCACCGTAACTGCTCAGAGATTGCCTAAGAGTAGAATGAGAGCAGATAATGCCACAAACACCGCATACTAAGTACAGGAATATTTCAGTTCTCACATCTCACATTTATTCTGTCATCTAAGATGCTTAAAAGCAGCTAAAAGGTAGGTCTGCTGTTGATGACGCTGATAATAAAACCCGCCACTCTCATTTCTCTCCTCCACATGCACATTTTCACACGCCTTTCTCATAATTACTGACAGAGACAGACTGTGAGGTAGAGAGAAAAGCAGGCAGAAGAATACAAAGAGACAGATAGATATACTGTAAGAGCTTTGATTATTTTTACCATCAATCAATGATAAAAAACTACAGAAGTAAGCAAAGCAATATAAATATAGCTTAGCATTAGCCAACAACATCTTTTGTTTGGAACTAAACATCACTTAACACTATTTATACACTATACAGATGGCTCTATGTGAGTGTTTAGTAAATTAGACAATGAATTAATTTAACACCCTATGCACACGAAGGGACCATCAACTTAGTATTGCCTGAAGTCACAAAAGTGTTGATGAGAAAGATGTGATGACATTAAGTTTTAAGTTTGGTTCAATTATGCAGTTTTGGGGCTGAAGGTTTATAACCCAAACCTTTTTTTTAAAAAGCTGATGGTTCTCTGAAGCATCTCCAGCCTTGATGTCTTAGCAAGCAGCTGTATCTCATGAAATGCTCTATTAAACGCAAGCTCCCTCACTGATAAGACACCAGTGAGCAGGGTGCAGATGGGGTGGGAGGGCAGCAGCTGCCTGATGTGCATCTGGAGTATCTCTTTGTAGAGGGAAGCACCAAAGGGGCCGATACAGGCAGCAGCCTGACCGTTGTTCCCCGTCTGGCTTTGAAGCCCTCATCAGACACAGAGGGCAAATAAACAGACAGAGGTGCATGTGTGTGTCTACCTGTGTTTTGATAATTAAGCAAGTTAGCCACTCTGTATTCCTTCTGCACCTGTGTTGTTTGAGAATTCAGATGAAGAGTGTCACAACGCTGGGTCCTTACATTTTAAAAGAAATCATTTATTGAGACAAGTTCAATGACAGAGGCCGTGTCCGAAATCACCACTCATTCACTACTCCCTATTTAGTGAGTTGTATGCTCACACACAAAATGAACATTTTCAGACACTACTCCGATCATCACCTCGGCGCTGTTGATTAAGTCATAGCTGTCAAACAATTGGTGGGTAGACTGTTTTTTCTATCAGAGGTCAATGCATGGCGGTATATAAAGCTTGGTTAGTGACCATCAGTTTTACACTACTTTTCAAAATGCATTCAGGGATACTTTGAGTCGACTGTATACAGAATAATAATTCTTACTCTACATTCGGACAGCACTACAAAATGGCGAGCTTACCATATAGTCTACGATACAGTAAGTAGAGGGTGATTTTGGACACAACCAGAGACTCTCATAAAAGACTTTGTCTAAAAGACAAACAGCTGTGGTAGTTGGTGCCAAAGATGAGACCAAGGGGATTGTAGAGGGCCGGATCAAGATGTTCTAGGTCTATTCTTAAAAATTGAATTCTGACTACAGTTAACCAGATGTGCCCAGTTAGAGAAGAGATTAATTACATTTCAGAAATGTGATCCACTAAGGCTCACTTGTTTGCATTTGTGGTGACCTTCAGAGAAGCTTGAATTGATTTTCTTTTGGCTACATAGAAGCAGAATTACATACGTAGCGAAAACACATTTGACACTAGTGTCCTGTTCATTTTTCATGGCACACGTTAGCAGACAATTGGCCATTTACACATCCAAGATTCACTTGGGAGTCATGTTTGTGTCCCCCTGGTGAATTTAAGGGTGCTTTCACACCTGGATCGATATGTTTTGTTCCGGAACAGATACTTTGTTCCGAATCAATTAATTACGTCACTTGTGTTCACACCACACTGTTGTAAAGCGGTCCAAATCACGCACCCTTCCAGGGCTTTCCTTATGCCATTACATCACTACCTCATGCGTGCAGGTTGCTCATTCCATTGGGCGACATCTCCATGACAACAGTAACATAAAATGAATCGCGGGTGGACTTCGCGTTGCAAAAAGGTGAAATAGATGTTTGGTCGGAACAACACATCTCCCGGATGTTGCACACCACATATAAGAACACTAAAGTCTACAAGCGGGTCAGTGATAAAATGAAAGAGAGGGGTTCTGAACGCTTCGTCGAGCAGCGCCGCACAAAGTTAAAAAAACTCCAACAGCAGTAGGCCTACATAATACAACCACAACAACATACCGCAGCAAAATACGCTGCCGAAGCTGTTGAAAAGTGATTTTCCACTTTTTTCACCAGCTAATCAAGAAGTTTGTCTCTCTACTGTTTGGTGCTGAGCAGGATAAGTACAATAGGTTAAAATGAGGTTGTTCATTTGAAACAGCTGCCCTCAAGCTGTACATGTGACATATAACCAAAACAATGAGCTAAAAGAGGCTGAAAAGCTCAGTAGCGCTGCAACGAGTTTAATCAGCGGAGCTTTAAAGCCATTATCAGTGATTTTAACTTTATTATGTCCATGACCAGGTTGTAATTTAAAATGCTTCCTGAAACATTTGGGCAAAGACATATTTTTGACATACATTTGTCATATGGCAACATAAAGGTAGTTTTGTTCCTAATTAAAAAAATTAAGAAGACATGCCATTGTAAAGCTGCATGATAGAATTTTATGTTCTCCAGGAACCCTGAAATATGAGGTGGAACAGTGATTTGTTCTCTTTTTTTAACTTGCACAAATCTATTTTCAGTCATCTAAATCATTCTTGAGTCTCCCCATGGGTTAGGTGGGGCTTTTATACTGTGCGATGAGGAACATGACAGGCAGCTCTGAGTTACATATGTGCACTGGTTTAAACTCAGGATATGATTACTCCAAGTCCATCACAGCAGGGCTGCGATTGCAACGACTTCACACATACTTAATATTTTGATCAAAACAGCCAACCATATGAAATGTAACAGCTGAAAAACGTCTAGTGCCAATTACAGACACGCCTTTTAGGAGTAATTCTAGACATTTGGGTAGACAGTTACTTCCAAACTATGTTGTTAACAAGTGTTAAGAGTTATTTTGAATTGCTGTGAGCTCTTACAGGGAGCGTAGAACATGACCAGAGCATGTTTCTTTTTCTTCAGTGCCTCTCGAAAATCCTCTGATCCAAGATGGCTGACGCTGGAGGGCTTGTCCTCCCAAGACTGCTCTGGTGGAGGAGGTGCCTGGGGACTGCAGACATAAAAGAGAGCAAAGCACAATTTATGATGTTTACTACAAGTTGCGAAAACACTGCATTACAATTACTGTGGCAATAGTAGTAGATATATATGTTCTTTATATCTATTTACACTAGAACAGTCAATAAGTGAGACTTTATGTCAGCCTTATATAAAAGGTGTCTGTTGACCTCTGGCTTTATGGAGCCTGTATAGTAATTGCCACAGCTGGAGTGATGTCATTACTGGTCTACTACTTTTCACAGTGACCCTTTCCAAAGATTAATCTATTGCACTGGGAGGATGTTTAAAAAAAGTGTTGCAGCTAATCAATACTTCCCTTTGTTTTTGAATGTAACAGATAAGAAAGGTGAGTTGGCATGCAGGACAAAAGAGGGTACAGCTAAACAGTGTAAGCTCAGGACTAAAATACTGCAATGTACATGAGTCTGTATTTTAAAGATGTCAACTTTGCACAGGCAGCGTTTGTTGGACAGAGGTAAAGAAGTGATCAAGATGCCCGTTAAGTGTGAGACTCACTTGTGCATGAACTCGATGATCTTGTCTTTGTTTCGGAGCTGTGGCAGCGTGTACTTCTCCTCACCTTTCTCGAAATACTTAACAGTTGGGAAACCAGAGATCTTGAAGCGATCCCCAACAGCCTTGTGCACTGTGGAATCCACTGCTGCCAACACACCCGGACTCTGCAGGAACAACATCAGCAAAGCTCAAGTCATGTGGGACTTTGGTACAATTATAGAATGATCTGCCCAATTAGACCAATGATGGTCTCTTAGATTAACCTGGACACCAATTAACACCGACACTTTCAAAACAATTCAAGTTCAACCTTTGCAAAGGAGCACAAACTGTGTGTATAAAAGCGCTGCATTAGTATCACTAGCAGAGAGGCAAGGAGGAGAAAAACAAATGATATGCTGGGTCTTAAGGGCTCAGGGTGAGAGAGGCTCCAGTCCATCCATATTAGATAATGGCCAGGCTTTTCCCATTGACCTCCGGTGCTGGGCAGAGAGCCACAAGGAGAAGGTCCAAGCGTCTGGCCGGGGGGACGCTCATGGATGAGATAATTGTTCCAGTTACCAGTCTGTAGTTTTATAGGCCCTGCCCCTGGCTGGGGAGTGTCAGATTACCACAGAGGATAGCATGGCGAAGAGGAGAGGGAGGAACACACCCGACTAATCAGAAACACATCGAGAGCAAGGCTGAAGGACGTGCTGACCAGCGCGTCAGCTGCACAGGCCAGGAGAAGGGATTATCATGATCTGTAAATGAGGCACCCCACACCCATGTAGTTCTCTATATTCAGAGTAGAAAGTATGAAAAATTAACAAAACACACAGGCCTGCAGAGATGCATGCTGTCAACACATAAACACAAGATAAGGTTATGAAACTTACGTTTGCACCCTTGTTGAGTATTTCAGCAGCTTCGTCATACTCTGGCTTCATCTTCTTGCAGTGACCACACCCTAAATGATTCAAATCACACATTAGAGCCTGACCAATGTCAGATGTCTGACACTTAAGTCAAGAATTATTTTCAAACTCAAAACTAAACCAAGATTTTTGTTCTATCCCTTGAAACTGGTTATTAAAAAGGCGGGAGCAAGACATGTATTGAGGCAGAATATTTTAGTGTCCTATCAACAATGTAATGAAAATATAAACAATATAAATATCAGGGTTCATTTAAAACAAAAACTAGAAATAAAAATATAAATACATGAGAATCAGCAGTATATGGAAATGCATGTATAAAACACTTATGCAGTGACAATTTTATTCACATATGGGCTAACATATACATCACTACCAGCTTGCCATCTACACTGAACAACATTCTAAACGCAACACTTTTGTTGTGTTTATATAGGAGAAGTGCTCACTAACACAGTGTGTACATAGAGAAAGTCTTAGATCTTTTGAATTCAGCTCATGATGAATGGGGGCAAAAACGAAAGTGCTGCATTTATAATTTTGTTCAATGTAAAACAGTCATATCAGTGAGATAATAAGCTCCCAATCTTGCAGAACATAACTGTTTAAATGTATAAAAATTAATTCCATAAAACTGACGCTCAAAGCTTTAATGGTGCAATCGTCGCACAACATTACGCCCTCAGAGCTGTCTTGCTGAATCAATGTGTCAACAGCTGTAATTCTCTGGTGTCTTGCTGTTTCACCCTGGTTTGTCAGTGGGCTTACTGCTGGCATGCTGAGGGTGAAAACTGTAAATGAGATGACAAGAGTCTCTCATGTTTACCGGGGGAGTCAAGTCATGTCTGCTTACTCACTACATGTTTCTCAGGCATGGGTAAATGTTTTTATCTGAGGAAGCATGTTAAAGACAAACTGAGCAAGACTAAGAGTCTTATATGAGTGAGTGAGGGTTTGTGAAATTCATTGTCATTATTGCAAAAATGTCCTGTAGTATTCATGACCCAAAAATGATGATAAAAAGTTTTTGTTTTAATTTTTTATTTTAAGTTTTGTTTGCCTGCTGGGCCAGTGAAAATACAGAAGGGCCCAGTAAAACTCGTCCACTTAACAAGTGAGCCAGCGGGGAATTTGTTTTTTAATTTTTTTACATTAGACATTGAACTGTGCTCCATTACTACATACAGCATCTCTATGTGTGTAAAACTAAAATGTGTAAAACAATTTTTGTAACAATCTAATTCCACTGAGAATCACTTAATACTAATATGAATGACCTTCCAGCTCTAGATAGAGTTGCTGTGGCTCAAAGAGAATGATTTCCATCACCAAACTTTACCATCAGCCAAATACCGTACGTCTCTGTCCTTTAATTAAGAAGCGGGACAGCATTTGTGGTGCTGTCGTTCTGTTTAACGCTGTAATATCTGGAGACAGTGATATCTGTACGTGTGTGTGAGTGTGTGTCCCCACATGTGTTTGCCACTGTTCTTTTCAACAAATCTGTTCGAGCTCCAAGCAACTTGAGGAAAAATCCCTGTTTGGTATGGAGGTATGTTTAATATTGCATGAGCAGCAAGTAAACTGGCATTTATTTTCAGATCTAAAATGACTTTCAAAACACAATATTTGTCTCACACAGTGTACAAGATGTTTCGTCTTAAGATATAAGAAATATGCTGTTTGATCAGGGATGAGCAGTGTGTGTATATGCTCACAGCGCTGTAGTGCACAGATGCATGAAACAAACTTGGTACATTTCCAAAACTGGTAAATTGTCCTTGTCAAAACAGTTCAGGAATTCCTTTCTTCAATATGCAATGCAGTGCTGGCGCAGGCTATAAATCAAGTGTGATATGACTTGTGGGAAAAAAAGCTGCCTCTCTTTCAACTGAGTCACTGTAGTGTGTGATCAGATTGTGTTGAGGCTTACAAGAGAAACAGCAACAGAAAGGACTTTGTCTGACCCTTCAAACTGATGAGTAAGAGAGATAAACCAAATATCCGTCCTGTGCTATGCATCAGCTCCGCCCTGCATTCAGAATAAGTGGTGCATGAGGGGCATGGTCAGTCCGTGTGTGTGTAGGGGGGTTACAGAAATATTGCTGATTCAGACTAAGTGTGGGGGAGAAGAGCTCAGAGTCAAGAGAACGAACAAACTCACTACATATTGCTGTAGCAGTAATAAAAACAGATACCTGCTAAAAAGGGAAAAGGCCTGGTGAGTTCCCTCTGCTTTACAGCAAATGTCAGATGTTAGGTGTTGAAAGGGCATCATCTTCTTCTCTGGGCAGCAATAAGCTGAGCCTGCGGCTACTTGCTAAGTAGCCAGTCAGGAGAGATGCTACAATCAGACCTGATAACTTCCTGATGCACCAGCTGCAGCCCAAACACAAACATTTAGGGATCAAACACTGTAATTTACAGCAATCTCTGCAGGAACAACATTCTGTATTCAATATTTTGCTGTGCTTTCTTCAAACTGCGTTGGCAGAGAGGAACATTTGTTTTGGTGCGGGGACAATAATCAACCTCACAATGGGAAACAGAGTGTTCAGTTGGAGGTTTTGCTGGCTGCACGCAAACAACCCCTGCTGAGTGCTGTTCAGAGGACGGTGAGAATGGCTGCGCTGAGAGGTGGACAGAAATGCAAGCTGATGGTGGTGGTTGGGAGACCATTAATCTCACTCTGACAGCAGGGCCATTAAGAAACTGCAATGAAGCAGCAAGGCTGAGCATCTGTGTGTGTGTGTGTGTGTGTGTGTGTGTGTGTGTTTGTATGACTGAGGGAGAGATATGCAGTGTAATTGTGTGCAATAAATGTTTGTCTCATGGTGTGAAATGTGTTTCATATGTGTTGTGAATGTACAGATATTTGTGTTTGTGTGTGTGCTGAAAAGATTTGATGTAACTAGTTTTAGTTGACTGCCCTTCACTTGAGTGTGGGGGTGCTGTCCGCAGGGTGAGTCAAGTGCAGGATGACACCACACAGGTACAAGGAAGACTTGTCTGCTTCATGCATGATAACAGTAGGATAATGTGAACAGAAAAATTTCAGTTAAGATGAAGATTTAGTTTCCAGAAGTTATGACCCTTCAGAAGAATGAATGAAACCAGTGCTTTCAACTCTTTCATTCATTTTTGCTTATTTTTTGAAAAAAAGTTGCTAAAGAATATCACATATCACTAAAACTATGAAAAAGAAGAAAATGTTTTACTTTAGAGGTTGAGATTACAAGATTAGTTTCACCTCTATGTTCAACACAGACACAGCTCTGTGATATGTGGTCTAGCTTCGCACAAAAACTGGAAGCAGGGAACATGGCTAACTGCATCAAAGGCCAAAAACTCCAATTCTGCCTGATTACATGTTGTTCATATTCGTATCTAACATGTGCAAAAAAACAAAACAAAACGATGCAGATGGGTGTAGCTACTTCTTGACTAAAAGCTGGTCAAAAGTGCAGCATCTCAGTCTATCCTAATCTGTGAGTCTTGCGTAATGGTTGTTTTTACATTCCGAACAGACGGGTCACTTAACTTTTCCTATTCAGGATCATATTTACTAAAATCCCATGTCACAACATTTTCTTCTGGAAAAAATATTTTTGACTTTTAGGCAGTGAATAATGACGTAGTGGATGTAGCAGGTCCAACTGCAGTGTGTAACTGTTAAGGATGTGTTTTAATCATTTCCACAGCTGGAGAGTGCGTTTGCCCTCTGGGTGGAGTGCAGTGCTTCCAGCAACCTCGAGGTATGAAAGCTCTGCAGCAAGGCTTGTAATTTTGAAAACAATGAATCATTATTATGGTGAAAGCTAGAAAAAAGGATGCTCTTCTTATTTATTCATCTATTTTTATAGCATGGAGACTGAGATAAGCACAGAGGGGAAGGCAGAGAGGAGAAAGGATGGGGAGGTGAATAATAGGAGGTGATGTTATGGAAGAGGTAGCTACAAAAAAAAGTTGTTGCATTCAGAAAGTTTCTAAATAGGGTCAATCTATTTGCATGCTTTTACAGCTATAGGTCGCATTTATCAATTTCTTATGGACATCTCCCTCACAAACAGGACAGCTGGACCAAAGCAAAGCAATATGGAACTGGGGAAAAAAAAATCTAACCCACTGTCAAAGTCTGGCATGTTTACAAAGCCCTGCGTAACAGCAGCATGAATAAAAATGACAAGCAGGCTTATGTGAACCATATGGCAAAAATGAAGTATTCTGTTGTAAGGATGAGCTTGTGTGCGAGCGTGTGATACAAAAGAGCTAACGTCACTACAGCCAGCTTTGTCTTCTTTCTCCAGCTGACTGTTAATACTGAGAATGACAAACAGTCAAACAGTGATGTTATATGTGTGACTTAACAACAGCAACACAGCAGGAAGGAATGCAAAGCTCCTCTGACACGCTGCTGCACACAATTGAAACTGCTTTCACTTTTCTGAAGATGTTATTTCTGACGGTGAAAGGGGGGTTATTAAAGGACCCAAAACTAACAATGAATTTATCCTACTAACAAGAAGTATCTGTGTATCTAAAACCTGGTATATCTTCATCCTCTGTGCCATGGAACTATTTACAAACACTGAGCCACAATGTTGCACTGGGTGACATGTTTCTTCATTATGATGAACACGGACACTGTAGTTTATTTTGATTCAATCCCACATCCACCGTCCTGTTACTGTAAATAAAATTAAGCATCAAACGTATATTAATCTGCAGCTGAAAACAGTCACAACAAATCCACTGTTTATTCCTGTTTGCCACAGACAGGGTAGGGAAGTTGAAATGTTTTGACATATGGACTAATGCATCTTTTAATGAGATTTTTTGACATAGGGGGACATAGGAAAGTACAGATTACCACAACCTTATTCTTGGAGGTCCTACCTAGAACCGAGACAAGAGTTTCACTGCTCTTTTTGGTGCAGCTGAATAACATTATTAGTGAGATGAACTCAAAATTCACCAACAACAGTTTTGATTTTTCAAGAATGCCAAACATTAGCTGGTTTCAGTTACTAAAATGCGAGTTCTCCTCTGTTTTATATAATTGTAAATTGAACATCTTTTGAGATTTGGGCTGTTTGCTCTGAAAAATCCGTAATTAAAAGAGACCAAAAAGACCAAGATCATTTGGGCTGTGGGTTCTTGAGATGTTCATTTTCACTATTTTATGGCATCGTATAGATAAAACGATTGATTAGGAAATTAATCCTTGCTTACCGCTATGCTCTTTTTCAACTTGTGCTCTTACTTACACGGTGCGTAGAACATGACCAAGGCTGCGGGATGTTCCTCCAGGAAGCTGTCAAAGGACTCATCGGTCAGGTGGAAAACCGGGGAGTCTGTCTCCGACCACGGTACCTCAGGGGTCTTAGGCTGGGGTGGCTGAGGGCTGAAACAGGAAGGGGAGGCAGCAATGGCAAGAGAGGTGAGGGACATTTTAAAAAGCAGACACATTGCAGCTGGCGTGTAATCTGTATGGAGCAAAAATTAAACACAGCTGTAGCCCACACTCCACCCAGTATGTCACGCACACACATGCATCTGGACCGAAGCAGCCCCGCCTTGATGACGGAACACAGCGATGCAATGCCAAGAACGAGTGGACATAGATATAAACAAGTGCACACTCCCTACACTTGTACATACACACACATTTACTTTAAAAACACAAGCACACACTTTCCCCTTCCGCAATCTTTCTCATCATCATATACTCTAGCCTGAGCCATTGAAGCCGCATGAGACAGACCACTTTTAAAAAACGTTAGAGTTGCGCAACTGTGGAGCTAAGAAATGCTGGATCGCCTCCACACACTTATCTTTTATCCAGAATGTCATCTGTCTTATATACATTTCTGTGATTTATAAAAAGCTCAGGATCAGGGTTTATCAGGGACTGAAGGTACACTTAGGCCTTATCAGATGACATCAACGGTTGCTCTTCTGTAACATAAAGTGCAGTTCTCTATACAGCCATACCAAATGCACTCTACACTATTATTGGTGTAACACTGCTGCAGAGGACTGATCCGGTCACCAAGGATACTGAGTCTCGCCTCAACTTCTGTGTCCACTTATTGCCTTTAAACTACACCCTAGAGTAAGTAAGTCAAGATAGGTATTAAGAGCAGGGGACCATTTGAAAGGCATGGCTCGAGATAAACCATCATATACTAACCTCTATCGTTGGCAAAAAGAGGAAAAACACTGTAAACACTTATTTGCCATTGGATTTCATGTCAGTGCAAACAGCAAAGGGCAATGATTTGGTCCAGTGAAAAGGGGTGAAAGAAGAGAAGTACAGTGGGCAGTGAAAAAACTGAGATAGCTGAATCTGAACATAAGAGAAACTTCATCAAAACTTGAAGCAAGGCTGATAAACGGTGGAGAGGAGATAAAAACTCTGAGGCAGAGAGTTCCAAAAAGAGCACAATGGACACAACGTCTCAAAAATATGAAGGCAGCAAATCGGACTCTTCTGGTAAAAACCTTTCAACAGCGTTTACTGCAAAAACCCTTCTCAGCTTTTCCTCATCTACAGCATCTACAGATGAAAAAGGGCCCTGACATGACAAACTGCAGATGTGATGAGGCTTGCAGGGGGACTGTCTTCTACCTTTTTACCATATGAGACATATTTCTGTGCAAATGAATCTAAATTTAGTGGTCAACGGTCAGTCCGTCCATGTAAATTCATTGTTGCTCTGTGCCAAAGAGAGAGCGCGGGAAACAGACAAAATAAACCACTTTTGTCCTCTCTTTTTTTACTGAAATATGGAGTGCAGTTATACTCAAATTTTGTAGAATTATCACTTAATTCAAACATGGCAAACATTCTGTCAACTTGACTGTCTGATTGCCAGATTGGCAACCACTTGTAAATTATACTGCTGGGCCCTGAATAAGCAGAGCAATAAAAGCTTAGGACTGGGAAGGGAGTTGTTGTGCCTCTGGGCTAAAGAGAGTGCAGCTAGAATACATCCTCTGCCTGTCTCGCTCCGTTTCCTGTGATGGCTGTGAAAGCCCTGCTCTGTGCCCTCTGGCTGCAGCCCTGTGGACAGTCATGGCTTTCTTGCCAGGCCCTTAACGCAAGTGGCAAAAGGGAGATGGAGGAGAAATGGAAGCGGGACAGCCTAGCCGTGGTGGGAGACAAGGGGTTATGGGCAGAAAGTGTGAGCCAAGGTGAGAAAGAAAAATGAGACGAGAACAGGTGTAGATTGTTGACACCATGACAAGGTGAGTCAGGGTGAGGAGAGGCAAGAAAAGGTGTGATGAAGACCACGGTAGAAGGAAAAGTTAATGTCAAACATTTAAGGTGAGAGATAGAAGCAGATTAATTGAGGGGACAAAAGGCAGGATGTAGTTTGGGAGCTCTGTTTGTCTTTTTATTTGCTTAAACAGCTTTGGACAGAAACATGTTGAGGTCTGCACTTTAATAAACAAAGTAAATGCATCTTCAGTGGGTGAAGTGATTAGGACCATACTCACGTCTTCATCCAGTCCGCGATATCCTTAGCTGTGGCTCCATAGTTTTCATAGTGGTAAAGGAACTTCCCCTTCCTAAAAGACAACAGATGGTTTAGAGATCTTCTATTATTTGTCCTGTTCAAACAAATTTAAAACCACTGCCAATGTGATATCTGTCAGTTGGTAGAAAACAGCGCTTTTTGTAAATCCTTACTTTAATGGTTATATTACTAGTACTCTGTCTTCTGTGCACTGGTATTATATACTCACTGCCTGTAGTAATATAAAGATGGATCTAAGAAGTTTGCGGCTTACTCCTTTGAGGAGTATGACAACAGCTGTAGTCAGCTTTGACTCACAGTAGTTCCACTGGTTTCCAAAGCACACCCAAAGTCATGGCATTGCAACAAGAAAGCAGCATATAAAACGATTCACTGGTAAAGGACAATTGTTTCAAACACATGGATCAACACTAAAGGGATAGATAATGCTGCATGAGTGGTTTGTGGTTTCTATGGATGTATTGGTATCCATTGTAACTGTCAAATCAAAGCTGACTACAGTCGCCATCCTCCACAAAAACCATCTTTTCAAACCAGCATGGGTGAATAAATATAATCAGATTCTCAAAAGATACATTTTCGGTGGAGTATTCCTTTAATAAAAGTTTTCAAATCCAGCAGTGCTTATGGTTATCTTAACAAAAAGACTAGAATGAAATCTAGAATGAAATTAACAAACTGATTTATATCAGGACATATCTGATCGAAACAAGCAAAGCAGACAGAGCTGGCGGTCGCCAATTGATCGCTGATTTATCCCCGATCACAGCCTGACGGTCACCGAGCTCGCTGGCTGGCAAATTGGGATTAAAATCGTGATGTGTGAACTAGGCTTAAGACATGGAGGTGGATCAGTCCTTTTGAAAAACACTTCGCAGCCAAAAGGAACGGAAATGGTTTACAAAATCTGGCAAAAGGCTCTGACGAAAAATTCTGACTGATACACTCTCCTCTGTCTTGTATTTTGCATGTTAGTTTGAAAGTGCATATAAGAGACACCAGTGACCCATCGTAATGCATTTGGAATGAGCTAGAAGCATCTCCTCAGCTCCACAGTCTGAAAAGATTCAAAACTTAAGCAGATTTTCTTCATAAGAAGGAGTTTATCTACTCTGCTATTCACTGAGACTAAATGAAGGCTGGGTAGCGTTTGTGGTGGCTCAGCCCAGCGCTGAAGGATCAGTGTCAATAGTAGCTGGCTCTGGGTATTGTGATTCTGCAAACACAGAGGGTGGTGACGAACGCAGTTACAGCTCCCAAGATACAGAGCGGACACTATTAAAGGTGATCCAGAATCACACATGCTGGATTTGGGGTTTATAACTTGCATTTTAAGTGAACTGAGTACCGTGGCGGAGAGTGGCTGCTTCGGATTCAATCAGTGAGATTTATGACCAGCTCTATATTCGCTTGCTTTATCTCTGCTGCTGTAAAACACGCCAAAACCTTGTAAAACCAAGTTGAGAAAATGTCAAACAAATGTCATTTGCCTGACAGTCTCGGGTGTTTTTCTTGGTTAAAAGGACACAGTAAGGACAAAGCAGCTGAAATAGTTTCACTTTTATTGTTATTTTAATTGATAGAAAGTTGAGGTGCGCTGCTGTATTGGCTAGTAAGCTTTCTTAATCTGCAGCACTGAAAAGGTAAAAGACCTTGAACACTTGGTCTTACAGCGGGTGCAATAGAGAGATAACTCCAGCAGTGTTGATGTCGATTTACCCTGCAGTGATTAGCTGCTGTTTATCAGTGAGGGGCTCATTACTGAAGCCAATGGGCTCAGATGGTCGTTAGCTTGCCCTGCGCTGACACTAATGTGCTCCCAGCTAACGGACTGGCTCTGGCTCAGCTACACATGAGTGCACGGGTGTGTGCGTGTGCCTGCACACGCATCATACACACTCATGCACAAAAGAAAGAAGTGCACACGTACAGGATGAGGGCAAGCGCACACTCTCTGACTAACCACAGAGGCACTTAATCAGTCCTGGTCTAATTAAAAGGCCAGACTGGAATGAGAGAGTATTTAAAGTGGAAATAGGGATGATAAAGCTGGTGCAGGAGGAATAAGGAGCAAAGAACAAAGAGGGAGCTATGTAGCACCAGCACACAGTTAAAATCACAAGAGTACAAGAGGGGGGGTCTGCATTAACAAATACTATCAGTCACACTCGTAGCCCCTATTGCATACATTGCTTGTGTGTATGTGATACTGTATGCATTTAGACACTAGGGTTAAAAAGTAAAATGAATTATCTGATTACCAACAGCATAACCAATCACTAAACAGAAATGCAGAGACCTAGTGCTAAATCAATTCCACATGTGGCCATTAGGAGTTCTTGCATATGAAAAAAAGTTGGTACAGTATATTAAAAGTCTTTGCTTAGTCTGGCATATTAATAATTAAAAACAGTGACAACAGCAATGAGGAACAGCCACTCCAATATTTTCAATGGGCAGCTACATTAGCACAGTGTGGTTCCTGAAGCACAGGGCTCTGGCAAAAAAACACAGGGTTGCCCAGCAAAAAAGTTAAACTTTCTTCAAACAAAAAACGCAATGTCTTGTCATCCGGCAAAGTGCTGCCTTTATGACTAAGCGAACATTCCTGATGATGATCAAAAGCTAGAATCAATTCTGCTGTAATAACCTCGTGGAGTTATAAAATCTGTGTCCACTGTGTAACCACTGTGAGGTGTTTTGGTGTCTGGTGAGCCTTCAAACTCATAGATCCTTTGCTCAAATTGGTCAACTAGATCATATTTTATCGTTACACTGGATACCAGAAGAGCCTCCACCGCTTTTATTGTGACGGTTCACAGGCAGATGCAGACAAAATACAACGCTTTTCAGAATATACACATTTACTGGGAAAAAAGAAGAAAACTACTGCAGACAGGGTTTTTTTCTGCTGGCGCCTTTTTCTCTTTGATCTACACCAGTTCAATGCAATGATCGTGATGGCGGCTCTTAAGATGGGCAATTAAATTTGTAGTGTTGAAGGAATGCGATTTGGCTCCTTCTTGAGTGACCAATGCTGAGCAGTCACTGCAAACAGCAACTTTGATCTCCATTTCAGACACTTCAAAAAGCCTTCACACTGCAGACATACTCCCGTGTGCATAATTAAAAGCGTCATCTTTGGTTAATTTCGGGCTGCTACTGACATTTAATTTTAATAGCATTTATTGGCCCATAACGATGAAAAATGTCTTCAACCATGACTGCTGCCAATAATTTTTTGTCTATCAACTAATGGATTAATTTAGTTATCATTTCCACTCTACTTCATTGTCAACCATACAGCATCACCTGCATCCTCTGTGCTCCCTGACAATGGCACACCACTGCAACCATGACTCCCTCTCATGAATTAACTTCTTCAATGCTTGTCAGAAACTTTCTCCTTTATACCCGTTAGAAGCAAGCTCTGAACCTCAAGGGCCACCACTGCAAGCTGTAAGTCTGCCGCCATCGTGTCTGTTGGTGCTTAAGAGGCCTGGACTGCACTTTCTGTTTGAAGTGGCCCTACTCTGATGTTTTGAGCCTTCGAAGGGAGGGCTGAGCCTAAAGTGAGATGGATGACAGGACTCGACTCACTCAAAGTAGCAGAAGGTTGGGTAGCCTTTGACGTTGTACTCCTGCTTGAGGCCGTCAAACTCAGCTGGGTTCACATTCATCCCCGCCAGTACCTTAAAAAAGCAAAAGGTAAAATGAGGCGTTGGTTGTCAGAGAGGTGAAGAAAAGTGAAGGGACAGAGACAAGAAAGAGAAAAGACGTGAAACCTCAAAACAAGGTTAGTCATCATCAGAGGGCTCCAAAGTAAAAAAGATGGATTACTCCAAGAATGAGGAGACTGCACTTTGAAACAACATAAGTAAAATGAATGCTGATGAGTGGATTTTAATCAAACACTTTTTGTGATCATCCTTTTATAGACTTAAATCTAAATAACAGACAGAACATGAAAAACTTTAGCTGTATTGAAATATTTTAACACCTAACTATGGAGGGTTATCACATAATAATATATACATGAACCAACTTTTATCAGGTGTAGCAAACTTGTTAGCATTCGAATTCTTCAGGAACAGCTATGTTATTAACAAATACAAAGCATTTATCCACTGTACAGTAGCCATTTCAGAGGGTAACGCTAAGCTCTACATTGTCAGACACAGCACAAATTTCATCATAAAATCTGGACTGTTAGATTGTTGCTGTTAGCATAGAAATGTTAGCATAGTATGTGTATGTTTAGAATGTTAGTCTGGTAGTATGCTGACATTAGCTTGCTAACATCTGTGGAGTTAGCATATCAAAATGTAAAAGTTTAATATGTAATGTTTAGCATGTTATCATGTCTACATGTATGCATTACAGTGTAGCTGTGACCTACGTGGTGCTACATCAAGAGTAAGGGAATTACTAAGGTTATCCAACTAATATATTTATGTAAAATTTCACTCTGGATCAAAGTGTTAGCCTCTAAGTAGAAAGTAGAAAGTAGTCTTTTACATGTCGAAAAGCTGTTTTCTGCAAAGGGAGGAAACGCCTCTGAAGAAGGCATTTGCTTTATGCTGTGTGATATGAGAGAATATTGTGTTTTTTTAATGGGTCTCCCAGTTCTAAAATTATACCCTGTTTAAGAGTAAGCCTCAGGTACAGTTAATATTGAAAAATGTAATGCCTATGACATTGTTTGTAGGTCAATCAATTTTGAGTGACTGAAAATATTTTTCCAATAAAGGCATTTCTTTAATATAAAATGAAACAGCTGCAAGCCTGACGAGATGCAACACTTCAGACATCGCCTTTGAGCCTTCATGTGTCCATGACACACAGTCGAGAAATGTGTTGTACAACTTGGCTGACCACCAATTCAGTATTTGAACCTTTCACTTCTCAGAAGCACTACTAGTCTCTTGTAATAACAGGCACGCTCCCAAAAATCTATCTCAGCCTGACACACACACACACACACTCTATGTTCTGTATAAGATGCTTGGATGCATACTGTTAATTTCCAGTTGAGAGGCTTAAATGTTCACTAATCCTAAGCTTGATAATCAAACAAACATGCAGTTAATTATCTTTTCATTCTTGTCCTGCTTTGTGCGAGGAAAACATGACAAGCTACTCCACTTCACTGTCTTCTTAGGCAGCTGCCGCTCTCTGCTCTCATTGCACAGGACGTTCTCCTCAGATTCTTCTTCTCCTGGCGCTTGAGGAGAAGCATTTATGAACACAAAGTATTTGTTTCCCTAGCTGATCACATAGGCCTCTGGTTGCTTTTTTGCCTGCATCTCTCCAGTGAAGTTAAAAAAAAACATCTGGGAACAGAACCCCCCCCCCACCTCCTCAAGTTTGCTTGCTATTGTAATACTGCCTGTCTGCAAACTGACAACAGGGGTCTTTAGGGGACCCGTGAGACCAGGGAGAAGAAGAAAAATGGATGAAAAGAGGAGGGAAAGGAAAAGTTAGGAAGAACACACAAAGACTGGCTAGGCTAAACTGACATTTAATCTATATAGAGCTTGTAAGCTTCAGCTGGAAAGACATTAGCCCTTAATTGTGGTTGCAGGTGCCAGCTAAAAACCAAGTAAGAAACACATTTTATAGTCACTGATTATACACCTGTACAATAATATAAAGCACTAAAACCATTAAAAATGAATTTCTAGGCAAGATTGGTAGACTTTTGACTACTACTGTAATTGCTCTAGTGGGTCGATGCAAACCAAAACACAGATAAAGTATAAATCAAGTCCAGGAGAGAGGGGATCAGGGCTTCTGAATTGCCCGTAAATCTGGGTTATTATCTAGATGAATCAAAACCCAAGGTGCAAAACTTGCTGAGGTACTATGCTTGTGAGAGGTTTTGCAGGAAATACAACCAAGGAAGGCTTTCATTTAGGTCAGACTGACAGACTTGCGGATAGGCAAGCTAACCATCCAGATATTCAGTGCGGGCCCATCTTATCTAGTCTGCAAACATCAGAGACAGACGGCTGCAGATCAGAGCCAGTTAAAGCAGAGGACTTGGGGGGTGGGAGGGGGGCATTAAGCAGACTCACATATTTCCCCTTTGTCTCTGTGGCCGCTTGTTGAAAGATGGGCTGCATTCTCTTACAAACACCGCACCCTGCAACCAAAATACAAAACGGAACAATCGAAGTTATTACAGAGAACTCAATTTGAACCATCGCTCTGACACTGTTGATACATCTGTCAAAAGACTTCCCATCATCTGCCAGGGGAACTATATTTTTTGCAGCTTTGCAGTGTGTTATCTGCTGAAGATATGATGTCACGAAAACCACTGACCATAATAATTGAGTATGTAAAGTATTTACTATTCAGCAACAACAGGAGACAAGACAATTAACTTGTTACTGGCTAAAATTTTTCTTGTTTGGCAGGTATAATGAATGTAGAAAAACTCATTGCAGTATTGATTATGACGCTGTATTATTGCCAAGATGCCGAAGTTTACTGAAGTAGTCAACATACAGTAAGATCTTTCTTCACATGAGGCATCTTATATAATAAGTTTTTCTAGACAATTATAGCTGCGGTCAGTCTCTCCTGGCACACTCTCTTCCAATCACAATATGTTCAAGCAGTCTAGCAAGGAGAGCACCACTTTTCCCAGTAACTGCGAGTTACTGTGCATTGTGATAATGAAAGTACTCACAGGGAGCATAGAACATTACGAGGACTGGCCTCTCCTCTTTCTTCAGCAGCTTCCTGAAGTCCTTAAAAAGAGTGAGAGAGAGAGGTGACAAGAAGATGATCGAGAAGCTTCATCATTTATAAACAGCAAAAAACACAAAAAAAACATCACTACTGTTGAGTAACACTTTAAGTAAATGATGACTATACACCATCTTGATTCCTCTGACATGTTCCTCTGGAGCAAGCTCCAGGGTTGTTTTCTCTTTTAGTATACAGAGTTTTAAAATAACTAAGCACACCGTCATCTTTGCCTTATCAGCAATCTGTTAGACTTTTTCTCAGGACTTTCTTCTTCTCAGCAGGTAGATCAGCCCCCATGCAATTTTCTCTTGCTCATCATCACCTTGATGAGCTCAGCTACTTCCTAAAAAAAACATATTCAGCACAATCTTTTGTTGACACCTTTAACAAGCCTCCAGGCATGAGTGGCCAAGCAGGCCAAAAACCGACAGGACTGCTGTTCATTAAATTTAAGGGCTTTCAAAAAGCTGAATATAGTATGTCTTAGGTTGTCAGACCATAGGTGAATGAGGGATGGTTAATACAAGTGGCATCTGACCCGGCTGGTCTAGAGCCGTCTTTCAGGCTGTTAGTAGACTTCATGAACATCACTGAGCAGCTCTTTGAAGTTAAAGCCCTGATATGTTGTTTTTATGCGTGGGGTTTTATGTTGCAGAGGTGGACATCAACTTCCGAAGCTGATCAAAGCTCCAAAACATGACAGGACAGAAGAGAAGTCGACCCTGCATCACATTAGCGGCTTCCTTGCTGTCTTGAAATCACAGTAACTGTATGTCAACATTATTGTTCTGGATGTCAATTTACAGTGCAGTGCAGTCTTTATAATTAATACAAAGCTTAAAAAGGTTGTCTAGGTCACTACTTACCTTTTCTGTCTCTATGTGGACGATATCTTTCGCCTCTGGGTTCTCTTCCCACAATGGGGGTCCTGATGGGTCTTTCAAGAACGATACCATGGACTGATTGTAGTAAAAACCGAAAGAAAAGATGGAAAAGAGAGTCTGAACAAAGGCAACACTGAGATCATGCAACAACTTGTCGCTGGCACAGAGTTATCTTGTGAACAATAGAGTGGTGATGATTTCCTTTAGCGTTGCAAAACTCACTCCTAAATTTAGTAGAGGCAATGCTGTAGGCTGTGCCAGGTGGAAGCTTGTATACACCAACATGTTCTTGCATCCAAGGGGTGTTGAAGCTATTTCCTTTAAGTATCGGGTAATGGGCTTGGTAAAGTTCCCCGTAAATATAATGAACCATATGTCTGCGGAGGCAACAGCAGGAAATATTTCATTCAGCAGAGTTACAACGACGACAGTGTGGACACGGGCGGAATATTTAATGATTCTAATTTTATTATCAGGATTACTTGGTAATGTTTTAAACTGAGACTTTTGTTTTTTATTGTTTCAGAGGCCTTTCCATCTGTCTGGGAAAGAAATACGGTTAAAAAACACTAGCAAGCATAGTAATGAAACGATAACAGTCAAAATCAAAGCAGCAGTAGCTCCCAGATTCTCTTATGACAGGTTCCTTATTAACTCAGATGAGTCTAACAGAAGAAGTAAGTTCTACATCTTTTAGAGAATATTAATTAGGACTGTTCATTGATTTTCAAGAATTTCAAATCACAAGAACTGTGATTGTTGTCTTGCAGTGAAACAGGGGGAAGTTTCAGTTGGTGACTATCAGTTTTACAAGCAAATTTAACGCTTCAGTGTGTAATATTTCTGAGGATCTATAGACAGAAATACAATATAAGATCCATAACTATGTTTTCACCTTACATAATAAACAATTGTGTTTTTATTAACTTAGAATGAGCCATTTATAAACATGTTTGTTGTGTGGTTTCCACGTTCTTTGAATAATGATGTCTGTACTATCTATGGTCTGTCAAAAATGGTTTGCCAGAGAAAGTAGCTCTGTATCATTCTCCCCTTCTTCATTGGATGTACTGCATGTTAAGTCTATGGCACCCTGGGACAGTGGACAGCACAGTCTGTAGAAATATTTAAGATTTAAAAGTTGATTTAATGTTTTTGACCACCTGATAAATGTGATAAATGTAAAATAAATCGTTAAGCACTGTTTTCGGTCTCTACACCAGGGAAATATCTGGCTTTTTAGGTAGTGTACAGTTTAGAGCTTTTTTTGGGCTGAAAACCACTGTATGGAGCAGCTGGAAATAATACTATGAAAGCAGTGAGAGTGAACCAAAACAGTAAAGTTAAGGGCTGGAGCTAAAAAATGAGCTGAAACGCACCATAAATCTCAGTCAAGCTGAGCGGAGCTACAGATTCAAGTGATAATTCTGGGTTCATGGGTACAAGTGACCCCTTTCACATTGTCACATTGTTTTCCCATTGTCATTTCATATACTGCTATCATAAAAATTAGTGCTTATAGCTGTTTTAATTAGGAGTAAGAATTTGATTTATCTGCAACTGAAAAGGAACCAGAGAGAACCTATACAGCAACACTGTATCTGACAACATTTGGTTATGCTTGATGTACATCAATACAGGCATTGAGATCCATTTATAGAAAATCATTTTTATAATCACAATCACAATATTAGTCAGTCAGAAATCACAATATTATATTGTCCCCAAAATTGTACATCCACGATCTAAAATAAAACAGGCAGAGTGAGAGTGCACTTATCGAATGAATAAATTAAATTACAGACACACTGGGCTCCACAGTATAATATGGTTAGACTGGCAAGCTAATTCATACAATGAACGTGAAGTGCCATTAGTAAATACTAGACAGACACAAAGAGAACTGTGCTGCACTTGAGCTGAAAGCTTGTGTAAAGAATGCAGGATTTCAGCTGCCCACTCACCTTGAAGGTAGCCGGCCTGTTGTACTCTGTGTGGAACGCACCTTCTCTGCAAGACACACCAAGCACAGTGCTCACAAAACCAGAAGTAAACGGTGAACAACATGTATCTTAAGCTGGGAACACAGTACTACTTTCCAGAAAGCAGTGAAGTGTGGAAAAGTGTCTGACAGCCAGCTGAGTTTCTGGTTACTCACTTGTAATGCAACAGCTCTGCTCCACCACGTTTGGAGCTCGGGTCCACCTTCACTTTCTTACAGAGCTTACGGCCCTCTGAATCTCTGTGAGAGGAGAGAGAGAGAGAGAGAGAGAGAGAGAGAGAGAGAGAGAGAGAGAGAGAGAGAGAGAGAGAGAGAGAGAGAGAGAGAGAGAGAGAGAGAGAGAGAGAGAGAGAGAGAGAGAGAGAGAGAGAGAGAGAGAGAGAGAGAGAATTATATAAACTTAAATGTTTTCTATTACTTCAAAGAGAGTTTCAGATAAAATGTTAAATAATATGCACAGACACATTTCACCAAAACACAGCTTTAGTAATCACCAATTATCTATTGGAAGAATTCATCACAGCAAATGTTGGAATTTCGACCCTTTCCTTCCAACAAAATAATGTCCTTGGTGAAACTGTTGATGTGAGAGAGCTAGTAGGAGAATCTGTCAGACATTATTTTTCTTTTATACAATAATACACATATTTTTCCTTCTGTTCAGTGACAACGTGTTAAATTTCTTGTAACTGCTAACATTCTTTATAAATTCATTGTCTGTATTATGCACGTAATTCTGTTTAAGAAAATGCTTTGCCAACATGTTTTTGCAAGGTCTTTCCAATAAAGCTTCACTGAATTGAATTAGGAAAGAAGATGCTGCATGAAGACATAAGTGCATTAACTTTTCATTAGATCAATCTAATCACATGCACAGTGTTATATAAACAAGAATCCCTGTTGTATTTATTAGTTTCTCCTGTATGTATACATAAACACATACATCTGCAATGGGATTGCAATGCTAATTACAAACTACACTGTAGTGTGTCAGCATACAGAAATTCTCTGCTGTGTAGGGGCTTCATTATGTGATTAAAAAGGCTGTGGTTGGAAAGGAAATAACTATGCATCTAGCCACCTACAAATACTTTACACTTGCTACAGTGAGGCATTATCAGTGGTATGGTGTACTATTCCTCCTCTCTAATAAAGAGCAAGGAAAATAGAGAGAGAGAGAGAGAGAGAGAGAGAGAGAGAGAGAGAGAGAGAGAGAGAGAGAGAGAGAGAGAGAGAGAGAGAGAGAGAGAGAGAGAGAGAGAGAGAGAGAGAGAGAGAGAGATCTTTTTTGCTGGAGAGAAGGCAGGAAGCCAACATATTCAAAGAGGTGGAATTCAGTTATGGCTCCAAGACCCAGAGTGAGCCAAATATACACTCACAGGCCACTTTATAAGTTACACCTCTCGAGTACCGGGTTGGACCCCCTTTTGCCTTCTGAACTGCCTTAATTCTTTGTGGCATACTTTCAACAAGGTGTTGGAAACATTTCTCAGAGAGTTTGGTCCATATTAACATGATAGCGTCACGCAGTTGCTGCAGATTTGTCGGCTGCACAACCATGATGTGAATCTCCCATTCCTCCAAATCCCAAAGGTGCTCTGTTGGATTGAGATCTGGTGACTGTGGAGGCTATTGGAGGACAGTGAACTCACTGTCATGGTCAAGAACTGCTGATTCAAAGCAGCATGGATCCATGCTTTCATGTTGTTCACGCCAAATTCTGACCCTACCATCTAAATGTGACAGCTGAAATGAGACTAATCAGACAAGGCAACGTTATTCAAATCTTCCATAGTCCAATTTTGGTGAGCCTGTGTGAATTGTAGCCTCAGTTTCCTGTTCTTAGCTGACAGGAGTGTTGCCCGGTGTGGTCTTCTGCTGCTGTAATCCGTCTGCTTAAGGTTTGACGTGTTGTGCGTTCAGAGATGGTATTCTGCATACCTTGGTTGTAACGAGAGTTATTTGAGTCACTGCCTTTCTGTCATCTCCAACCAGTCTGCCCATTCCCCTCTGACATCAACAAGACATTTTCACCAGATAACTGGTGCTCACTGGATATTTTCTCTTTTTTCTGACCATTCTCTGTAAACCCTAGAGATGGTTGTAAGTGAAAATCCCAGTAGATCAGCAGTTTCTGAAATACTCAGACCAGCCTGTCTGGCACAAACAACCATGCCATGTTCAAAGTCACTTAAATCCCCCTTCTTGCCCATTCTGATGCTCAGTTTGAACTTCAGCAAGTTGTCTTGACCACGTCTATATGCCTAAATGCATTTAGTTGCTCTCATGTAATTGGCTGATTAGTGTTCACAAGCAATTGAACAGGTGTACCTAATAAAGTGGCTGTTCAGTCTGCGTGTTCAGTGTAGTTTTGTATTATATGGAGGAAGAGTAATTTGTTGTGTGCATGTGTTTAAAGATAGTATTTAAGTTAATGACTGAATGCCATATTCTGCTGACTCATGAAGGCAGATGGCACCAGTCGGGGCACACCAGGAGCAGATGTGACCTTGACATGTACCTGGAGCTGTAGTGCAGTCATCTGATTCAAAACCGGTCTGTTGCTTCTAACTCCTTGAAACACTGCCACAAGTGACAAGGGCAAGGAAACCCCAAAACAGTAAAAAGTAGACACAGGACCCCCATTCAATTAGACTAAGAAATTCCATCCAAAAAGATTTTTGTTGTTAAATGTCATGTATGTAACCGTGTTCAGTAATTTGACAAACTAAAACCAATCCTGAAGCCTGTCACTTTGTAGATTCATAAATAAGCTCGCAATACAGAGGGAACAATGCACTGGCTACCTGCAGAGGGAACATCTTCTTCTGCCTAAAATCTTTTAATCTGGACATCCTTGACCTATACATGAATGTCATGTTCACTTGACAAAAATTCACTTCTCTTTAAAGTAATTAAACATTAAATATGCCATCATTTGTGGTCACCACTTTTCTCTATATCACTGTAAATTAAAGATCTTTGGATTTTGGACCATTTGTTGTCTTCAAATTACTTGTTTTGAACGTCACCTTGGATCCTGGGAAAATGTGATGGTTTTAATCAATATCAAAGGCAGCCTGGCCAATCAGTAGCCATGTCCTGGTCATGTTTTTCTGAGAGTATACTGACACACAGTCTGATCTAGTGCTGTTTAAATTACATTATGATTTTTCTATAAATGGCATCTTACCCTGCAGACCTACATTACAATTTGTAAAGAAAACATACTATTGTTGACAACTGAACAGCTATTCATTAAAAATCCTAAATTTAACCAGCATCACGAGTTTTTATTATTAAATTGTCTCTTGTTCTTCATTCATGATGATCTGTCAGATGCAGTAGATTCTCCGAGAGTTTACTGTTGACCATAGAAATACAAACTGCTAAAGTTGAATGATAACTTTAACTTTATCTAACTAAATAGTATTATTTAATGGAGACTGGCATTTTAGCTTTGGCCATTGTTGCTCTTGGTTATAATAACATTGTACACACCAGGCAATAGTGTTAAAAAGCAGACGGATGATGAGACAGGTTTCAGACAAATCTCCGTGTTAGCAAAACGTATTTGGAAAAAGACAAATGTCAGTCGATGCGTCAGCACCAAAGCTCCAACACTGCAGTGAGTAGAAGGTCATGTCATGTTAAGAAGGCATGAGTGGAGGCTGAGCAGGGGGAGAGGGCTGATGAGCTATAAAGATAGGAGTTATAACCTGGTTGAGAAACAAATGAAATGAGGTGACGAGATGAACTGTAACAGCACAATCAACGCCAAAAAAAACTTGTCCAAGCATGTATTGTTAGGAGTAAGACACAATGTTCAAGGAACACAGTGAAATTATGGTGGAGAGCGCATTATTCATAACAAAAGTAGAAGGGAAAGTCTGCACTCACTCACCTGGGCCATATCAACCATGTTTGTGTAAATGAAAAACCTAACTTTTCGTTTTTTCTCTTAAAAACTACAGCTTCTGGCTCCTACAATTAGGTTGATCACATACAGTATAGCATGTATGTTCTGGGTTTATATAGCATCATATATTTGTCAGCAAAGTTCACATGCTTTTTAGTTCACAGAATGAACAAGCAAATTGTGTTTTGTTCTCCATTCATGATGATTTGCCAGAGGCAGTAGATTCTAGGATATTTTACTTATTTGACCATAGAAATACAAACGGCTAAGGTTGAATGATAACTTGTATAAATTATACTTATATAAATTATTATTTATCAGAACCCTGGTCTTGTTTTTGTAGCTTTGCCTATTGTTGCTCTTGGTTATAATAACACTGTCCACACCAGGGAACAGAGATGAAAAGCAGCCAGATGATCATACAGGTTTCTAAAAAATCTCCAGGTAAGCCAAACATTGAAACATGGAAAATACACCATAGCATCAATGCAGTAAACAGTAAAATGAAAACCTATACAGTCTGTTGTTAACATCCATCACAGGTTACAGACCAGGATCATGGTCACACTTTGACTTTCATTTGGGGTGCTCTCAAATAAAGTGGTAGATCATATGGCTAAACTGTTGATTTGTTAATAACCTGTTGGATTGTCTGAGAGATTGAGTTTCTTGTCCCAGGGGAACAGTGTCCTTGTGTTCGCAAATCTCAGTAATGTCCAATAAAAAAAATTGTGACTCCCTTTACCGATAGAAAATGTCAAAGCTATTTTGTGTCCTGAAAAGTGAGTGATTACCTTTTCTTCTACTTTTGTGACATTTTATTTGGTTGGAGGTACCAAACTAAAAATACTTGACGCAATGAGGTGGTTGAGCGATGTGCACCTTTAAAACAGAAGAATCATACAATTTTTTTTGAAGTTGGCACCAAGACTTTGCATTGAGCCAAAGTCAACAAAGTCTCTTTTGTAAAGGCTTAATAATGGATTTGTCATGCAAAGAGGATGAAGCCCTGCATGCCATTTAATTATTACTCTTTAAAATACAAATCCTAATCCGTGGTATACTTGTTTGTTCTCTGCTATTCCCATTGATACAGATAAGAACGTGTTTCATACCACGTTTCATGCCTGTTCGAAATTTCAAGGCGAAAGGGAGCTGGGAAGCACAGTCCTGTACTCCCTTCCTGTATGAGATCATCCATCCCTCTGGTGGGTCCCAGTTGGCCAACACTCAGGTCCCTGTCATCTGTTCAAAGTGTGTCATTTTGGCCTTGGTGGCCCTCTTCCTTGGCAGGGCTGACCGTTCTCACGCTGTGATATGCGCTCTACTCTCGCTCTCCCTCTGTCCACCATGAGCTCACAGCTGGAGCTTCTATTTGGAACTGGCCCATTGGAGATGGTGGAGAAATATGCCAAATAGCACAATGCTTCGCTACAGAGCCTGGCACGGGATCCATGTGTCCTGCAGTGATGAACCCGGCTCGCTCTAGCTCCCCTAGCAGGAATCTGGCCCAGTATAAATATCTGCTTAGCATTAGCACATGCTAGCATGCTGGAGTTGTTGGAGAAGGACAAGAGAGCTGATACCATGCTCTCCCAGGCAAAAAAGAGTAACTGAGTCAAAAAGTAAACAGTAAAAAAAGAATGATCATGGAGTGTCTTTGAAGAGAAATGTGGACACTAACAGCTCCTACAATTCCTTCAGATTGTTTTGAGTTTAGTTTCTCTTCCTTTCTGTCCGCCTGGTCTTTGATCCCGGATAAGCTTGAGAGAGATTGTGAATGCTGCAATGAGCACTAGGTGTCAAAAGGGAGTTACTGCCTTCCTCACAGTTTCCTGTTTTATGATACATTCTTTCCTCTCTGGTGAAGACGACGGTTCATGCCGTTGATGGGTTGACAGGTATAAAAATAATTAAATAAAGTGGAACTGAACACCAGGAAAGGAAGAAAGAACAACAAGCCAAAGTCAAGATCATGGGGGAGCATAGCAGGCTGTGCTTAGAGAAAACAATTCTTGACACGGTCTTGGGAGTATGTAGCATTTGCTTAATGTAAACACTGCTACAATGTGGGCTGGAGATAGATGTGCTCACAAAAGTCAGATGACAGATCTACTGTTCTGCCTTTTAGGGGAAAAGGTTTTGGAGTATGAAAATAATCAAATAATTTTTTTTTCCATATGACTTGGGCTTTAACTACTAATTACTGTTTGATTTTATTGATTGATCAATTACTTGTTTATTGTTTGTCAATAAAATGTAAAAGCATAATATAACCATCATGATATCCTAGAGCTGAAGGTGACGCCTTTGCTTGTTTTGTCCACACAACAGTCCAAATCCTAAATATTTTTTTTACAATGACATAAACTTAAAACAGCAGAATATTGAACCAGCATTCTTTTTGACCATCTTATTTATTTTATCTTATTGCTAATTATTATTCTGTCCACTGAATAGGGCTAGGTATTAAGCTTAAACCAACCAAATGGTGTCTGTAACATACTTTGTGTTATTAACTGTGTCAATAAGAGCTGCAACTAACTAATACTTTCTTTATCGATTAACAGGTTAATGGTTTGGTCTAAAAAGTCAGAAAATTACTCTGGATCAAAAAATTACCATTGCAATTTCCTAAAGTTCAAGGTGACATTTTCATATTGCTTATTTTGTGAATTTTCTTTAACATCAAATAGAAAAATAGAATGAATGTTTGCCATTTTTGCTTGAAAAATGATACTAAAATGATTTATAGATGATCAATTAATTTTCTATCCAATTAACGGTTTCTGCTCTATCAGGTAACTAAAGTTGGCATTAAATGTTTGGTCAGATCCATAGTCTCGTTTACTTCGTCTCTGATCAAAGAGTTCCTGACTTAAACTATTTTGTCAATTTTTGGATTTTATTTAGACTGTGTTCTGGTTAGGCTTCTTGTGTTTAGACATCATTTACAAATTATACAATTTGTTTCTAATGTTAAATGAAGAAAAGTTTTTGTAGAAAAACATGGTTGTATTCCTCAAAGCAAAAGGTATTCAAAACAGCATTGTTTTGGTGTTGGTACCACAACTGTACTGTAGTGGTACCAAAACGTTACCAGCACTGGATTCTGGGTGGTACTAGGCAATAGATACAATAGATTGACTGACTAGTCATTTCAGCACTACATACATGACTGATACCACTAATCAGGGATACTTACAACACAAATCCCTCTTGATCAGAACCATAAAGCCAAATTCAGAAGCTGAAACATTCAGAAACTCTAGCAAAGAACGACGTGAAGCATCGTCTTCTGGCTTCACACTTATAGGGCAAAGAAAAGCCACACAGCATTAAGTGAGTGCAATTTTAGGACAAAACATAAACAAACCCAAAAAAGGGAGAACTGATATCTTATGAGGTGATGTAACACATGACACCCAAAGCTTCAATAGCTCTAACAAGTGAGTGGCCTCCTGTCAAATTGAGCCTGTACAACAGAACTATTGGAACAAGGACATTTATACCCCCAGTGGAAAACCCATAAATTGTGTAGATGGATGGCAGCAGAGACATTCTTAGGAGGAGTAAATTGCTCTGCCTTTATAAATGCTGTCCGAAAATTTCTTCGACAAAAGAGGCCGTAAAGTCGAAAGAGACAGGGAGTCAATGGGTGAGATGGAGGGAGGAGTCCTAGAATGTGTTTCTTAAAAATCATCCCATTACTTACCCACAGTTGACCCAGGCAATAGTCCCTTGGCCCTTTACTGTCTGGGCCACATCTGATAGCAGTTTCAGGTGGGAGTCCCCTGATGTAGCTACAAACACAGAGAATAAACCATGGTTAGTCTTGTTACCAAAACCGTTCAATAGCTCAGGACAACCCAGAGCCTTCGAGACACAGAGGACACTGTCATGTCAAACACAGTGAAGAGGAGTTGAGTTACAGTGGAGCTCAGTGTCTTACTGAAGCACCAAGTGCAGAAAAAAAGAGATCACTGGGATGGAGAGATGATGGCAGTGGGTTTTCAAATACCTTTCACTGGATGGGTTCAGGGAGGTGGTTTAAGTTACATCAGCTTTCAACACCTTACAATAGTGTGACTAAGCAGGGGATGGGAGGATTATGAGGTGACACAAAGGCTCTGCTGAAGCTGACCAACTTTTTAAACAGGGGAAACACAGCAGGTACGTTATGGCAAACTAGGTTGTACCTGCTTGCATGCTGCCTAGTACCATATTCTGAGCTATGAGGAACATTAAGTGTGAGCTCAGTTAAGGACAACATGGAGAGTTCATGACCACCGGAGACTTACACAATCTAGTATGTCAGAGTAAAAAATATGGCTGAGCTGTGCAGTTTGCTTTCTGTGTTAGGAAAGAGGAACATAGTGTGTAATAAACTGTACCAGCTATAAAAACCATGTACAGTAATATTACTGATTTTTATCAGATATGGCAGGCAAAGCAGATTCCTGCGAGTAAAGTAAGCTAAGTGTAATATTCTAGTCCTTGTTTAATGCAATACATCATTTTTATACTCCCCCTGAAACCAAATGTGTTTTATTCACTGCATAAAGAGAACAATTCCTCTCAATGCTCCAGGCCAAGGCTATATTTAGATTGGGGGGCACTGCCTTGACTCCCCAGGGTCCCGCCTTGCACCGGGCTGGTAAAAAAAACAAAACATCTGGCAATTCAGAGTCAGTTTATTACCATGTATGGAGCAGGAGGAAAGCAGATCGTGGCTGGCAATAAGCTCATCGCTGAAAGTTAATGGGAGATAATCAGAGTAAAACTCAACAGGGAGGTGACTGACAGCAATGGGTTACAGCCTGGTGAGGAAGGAACAGGGCAATACTCTCTGTAAGAGGAGCAAGGAATGTGATGTGGCTACAAGTGGTAAAATAACTGGTTGGTGAAGAGGGACATTAAACCTTCATGAGGAAAGGAACCTTTGGTGTCTTTAAAGAAGTGATGTCTGTGTGGTGCTGAGCGAGTGATCAATCAGAGACACTTCGATATGTTGAAGCCTTATCCACTGCCTTGACACAGGTTGATATGGAATTATGAATAAATCTGTGGCTGTGGGGCTCCAAGAGTCCTCTGCTGCTTACTGAGGTAGGACGGCCTTTTGAATCGAAAAAATAACAATTTCAAGCAGCTCCTTCCACAAGCCTGCAGAGTGCATTCCTCTCCTTCTCAGCATTACCAAAATGAAAATGGGAATTTAAATCTGCTGGGGTGCATTAGGGGTTTCCTAATGGTTAGAAGAAAACGTGGCTTTATAACTCTGTTTGACTCCATAAAGTGGTCTATTTTCCATTTTCATCCTACTCTCTAATTCTATAAGATAAGTATTTCCAAGTTCATTACTGAGATAGACCACTGCGATCATCCCTTTAAAGCAGGCTGCAGGCTGAAGCTGCACAAAACATTAATTCTTAATAAATCCTAAGATACTTTGGTAAAATGTTTCTTAATTAATTATATAAGATTTAAGCCAAGTGCCACTGCACAATTTCACTTCCTTATTACAGAGGGTGACAACAGTGATTTTAATTTGGAAATTAACTTACATCTTCAACTTGACATAGTTTTTATTCTCTAAGTTAGGATGTTGGAGCAACAATGTGAGAGACAGTCAAAAAGTTATAGTCATAAACGTTTTGCGCATCATCCCCTATTGTCACAAATGACTTTTTCCTTCTGAAGAGAACAGCTGTTGAGGTGCATCTGTATTTTTAAACACAACTCAAGGCTTTATTGGTGCTTACTACTGCTAACTTGGTCACTTTCACATTCACCTTCCCTGATTATAATAAAATGATATTGTGTGAATATCATATATAGTCAATTAAAAAAAAAAGATAAAAAAAATAATAATAATAATAATAATAATAATAATAATAATAATAATACTGTGAATTCCTCATGCTCAGGAGACTGAGGGGTGCAGATTGTGTTGTATATAGTTGCCAGCTACACCAATTATGCAGGTTAATTACTTACCTGTCTATGCATGATTCTAGCTAATGTATGATACGGTTTACGTTTATCAATGAATTGTAGAGGATGTTTATTTTCATTAGCACAGTAGGAGAATTGTACATTAATTTCAGTAATTGATAATTAGTGATTACTGGCTTATTCCTCCATAAGAGTTAGTAGGCATTAAAGAGCCATGACATTCTTCTACCATTTTTTTATGTACAGCATATGTCGGCCTGTAATATGTTGCCACCTTACAACACAGTAAAGAAATTGAACTCTTTGTTCTCTCTGAAAGGAGCCATGCAGCAGCCAATACTATCCAGCCATTTATATGGGGTTAAAATTCAACAATTATAACAGTCTGTTATTATTCACTTGTACAAGTACTTATGCCAACACTAAAATCATACCTTAATGAAATTAAAGAATGACAATTCAATTTTGATCTAAGGATAACATAACTAAATGTATAGTTAAATGGGGTATTTTTTGTTGCTTCACATATTGGCTAACATACAGTATGTCTATAAAAATATCTGTGATATTACACATAACATCAAATGTTATTTGGTTTTCCCGAGCTCCATGACCACCTCTTCGTGAGAAGCTGTTTAAGAGTCATTGATATAATACAAACATTATCCATGAGCTATTAATATGCTTGTCTGGCACGACTGCCATCCCCGCCTCCTCCCTTGCCAGAAACAATGAATGCTAAACCACAAATACATGCTGCTAAATATGAGACCACATACAAGAGCATAATGTCTCTAACAGAAAATTCCAATCACAAACAAGGTATGTTTATTTATTATTTTACAACACACGGTTGTCATATCATTCAATATCGAAAATTATTACGATAAGTATCAAATTATTTCTTCGAGTTTGAAGGCTGCTTTTTGCTTCTAAGTGAAAGTTGAAGAAACCTAATGGATAATTGCCAAACAGTGGATCACTTCACAAATCTGAGGTAGACTGTTTAAAATAATTATGATAAAATCTTTGTCAAAAAATATGCATTAGTAAAATTATCAGAATTTTTCCTCAACAAAATAAATATCCTTATAAAAAAATTAAGTCCTGAGTAATGTATGTTTCAAGTGAATAAAATCAAACATTTATTTAATATTTATTGAACATTTGTTATATTGTTATTGAAAAAAGTATATCCCGATAATTATTGTTATTGCTTTAATATCCAGCCCAAGATGAAATTGTAGGTCCCTTCACTCTACTCACAAAAACATATGTGTTGCACAAAAAATTATATACACTAGATGGATCGATAAAAATATTTTACAAGGTGAAGTGCTGAGGATGAATTGAGGAATCTCACAGCCTGCGTGCGCCGTTCAGACTAAACATGACTTTAATGCATGCAACGCTTTTCTAGCGGGTTTTATCACTGGACAACAGCTGAGTGTTCACACACAACGTGATAACGCAAATAAACACAACTTGCCATTCCTACAGCTGTATGAACCCACAGTTAACATTTTGCTGTGATTAAATGGCAATAAACGGATCAAACCGATACCGAAATAACTACAACATAATGCAGATTTGTTAAACATATGAATTCATGCTTTGTCAGGTCTATCATCAAGACAGCAGGACAACAACTTCTAAAATGTTTGTTTTTTGAATGGAGTTTGGATCGATCAGGGCTAATTTCTTCACAGTAAAATACAACGAAAGATGGAATAAAGTTACAGACACAGCTTTTCTGAACTCACCAGGTAGTTCAACTTCATTGCTTTCTTTTCTTCAAGAAATATCCACTTTTGTCCAGTTTTTATATTAATATGAAGTAATCGTCCAACAGAGCTCTGAGTACCAAACGACACTATCAACAACAGTAGAACCTGAAGCTAGCTGCTAAGAAGCTCGAGTGAAGATAAATCCACCTTGTAATCCCAAAAACTAAAGTAAAAAGCTAATTTAATAAAAGCAGTTTACTCCAAGCTCCTCCCGCGAGCAAACAGCATAGTTGTCAGAGACCAATCCAGTCCGACCTCGGGTGTTTATTTGTCCAAAGCTAGCTGCTCACAGCTCCTCTCCCCCAAGTTTAGGGGCTCTCTGCCAGACAGCAGATTTTCAATCTCCCGCTCTGCCTGGCCCTCTCCACACAACGCTCTGAAGCCGTCTGTGACGTACGGACAATCCCAACGCTGATAGGCTATCGCGACTCAGCATCATGTGAATTCTTCTATATATGTCTATGAATTTCTCGCTTGAGTTGAAAATATTCAACTCACGCAAATTCCTTTATGTTGCCTTCGCTTAGCCTTCGCATTGCCGGCACTGCCCGTCTCACATCACTTTGCGCTGCCTGACAGGAAATCGCGGCTCTGTGCATCTTTGCATTGACTTTGTATGTAAACTCACCGCCCCCGAACACTCGCTTTGCTTTTGGTCTGAAAGCACCATAAGGGAGAAATGTCTCTTTAACTAGGTGTATATTCTGGTAAAAACTACAGTCTGATCCAAAAGAATACATGATGAGTGAGTGTCAGTCTTCTGTAACCTGTCTTGGTGTAGAGCACCAGAACGTTGGTTCTCGTCCTGAGCAGCTTCTTAAAGTCTTTGTGGTCGCTGACTTTCTCAATGAGAGGAGACACCTTCACCGCTTCCAGCACTGGCAGCAGCCACACCTGGTGAAACACACAAATACAAACTTCTGTTAACAAATCAGTGTGTGATATAGCCAACACATACCAACAAGTGACAAAGTAATTTGTCATTTAGTTGACGCCTCTGGAGCAACAAAGGGTTAAGTGTCAGGGACAGGGCTCTTTATCAAGCCTCTTTTGGTTACCATGCAAAATGTGTCCATAGTACAGTGCATAGACAAAGGAAAGGTAGGAAAAACTGGCATTGAACATCTGGTTAGATTCATATACTTTACTTACACATTGATCACATAGTTTCACATTTAAACCAAAGTTCTGCCAATTTTAGAGTCTATTATTTACGCAATGTTACCCCAGCAAATACTACTGCCTAGATTCTTATTATTATTTAAAAAGGCCAAAAGTTCAGCTACACAAGAAACATAAAAATCTAACGCACAAGATTGCCATGAAATTTACTGAGCACATTCATGCTCATAAAGACATAACTTTCTATTTACATTTTGAACTTTACTCTAGTGCCTTCCTCAGGAAAACCTTTTTATTTTTAGCCGCAATTCTGGCAAAGCTCTAACAGAGACAAAAATGTCAGTAGGTAAGCAACAGGGTGAGTACGGGTTGGTACATCTGCATCATTAGTCTGAATGGCTCTTTCGACTTTTCAAATACTGGTAGTTGGGCTAATGGAATCAAACACCTAATATGGGAAACAAAACCCATATCGAGAGGCTTGTACTTTAATAAAAGACAAAGAAAAAAAATAAACAAGACAGATTATACTCAAGCCATATGCATTTAATTCCATGAATTCTAATTGGCTCTGTGCGATCAGCGTTCATTAAAAAAGCCCTTCCTTTCTGCATAAGGACAACTAAATTGGACACCAAACATCGTCTGCTCACTCAGCGTATCCTGTCTGATGCGTGATATCACCTGTAATTAAAACAAGCACCTGTCAGACTGCTTTCTTAATTTTAACTCCCACCTGGATGCTCTTCTGGGGTGAATCAGTAAATTTTAAAATTAACATACAGGAGCCAAAGGACAAAGGAGAGGAGAAAAGTATGAATAGACTACTTGGACGAATATATAAGCAAGTTTTCAGGGAGGCAATTTTGTCATTTTATTTTGGAGGGGTGAAGGGGAGATATGTTTTTATTTTTTCAACTTGAAGTCAGTGTGCTGATTAGGTGATGTGGTGACAAGATTTTTGCGAACTAGAGGCTGGCTTGATGACACCTAACTGCATAGGTGGACATTCAGTGGTTAAGCGAGCAAGGAGCTCAGGGCAAGAATAGGAAGATATGACAGGCTATCTTACTTATCCAATCGCTTTCCAGCCTTAGATGGGGCCTTTGGTATATAAGAGGGGGAAGTGAAAATATTATGTGGTACAATATTCTACAGCACAGAAAATTTCTTTCTGAGGTGTGTAGAGCTGAAAGATGGATCCCAATATCAACTAAACTGTTTTTTTTGTTTTAATGCCACACAATCACATTGTAAATATGATTGTACAAACTTCTCATTTAAGGCCATCATGGTGTCTGTAAAGGGTGTCAGAGTGTATGTAGGGGTCGGCTATCAATTTGGCTTCCTCTAGCTTCAGGTGGTCTGTTAAGACTTGATACTTGAACAGTTCAGTACTGTCAGAGGGTAACAAGTTCTCTAGAGCAATCTTGAGATGAGCGAACTCACCAGGGTCTCGATGAGTGAGGTTTGGGATGGTCAGACGAGGCCCATGATAGGCCATATCTAGGCCAGTGTGCTGATAAGATGGCCTAGAGTAGGATGGCAGTGGACTTGACGAGTAGGGAAGGCTCTGAGGCAGTGAGGGGTACTCGTTCAACTGAGGACGGACAGCTGAGGGGTTCCCAGGCGTGTCATAGGGCGTGGAGGCAGACAATGGAGGAAGTGGGACTTGACCAGACCATGGCAGATGCTGTAATGTCATGCCTTCAGGAATATGCTTACTATTAGAGTAATTAGCCCTTGGAGCCTCGTGGGCTTGGTTTATTGACGGAGCTTGCTTGGGTAATAACTGATCTTGCTAGCCCATTAAAGTGTCTTTCTTCAGTACTTGAAGGTCACTCATCATTTTATCTAGGAGTTCCAGCAAATGTTGGTTGCTTGAAGGCAGGGCTTCTTCCTCCTCACTTACTGAGGGTGGTGGCGGTGGCCAGTCCTCTTCCTGATAATCGTTATCTCGGTCAAGATAGTTTGGCTCTCTTGCTGGCTGAACATTGCGTGCTCTCTGTTCATCAACTGTACCATATCTGTCCGAATTGCTCGTAGGTCCGCTAGGTCGGCTGCCATGCGCCGCTGTGACTGCTGCAGTAGGATACGTTCATGCTGAATCTCCTGCATCTCTACTCTTAAGGCTGCGGCTTGGGGGGTTGTGTGATAGGGGGTATGGTTAGGAGTGAGATGATCCCATAACTCGTCTTGTTCTCCTTCTGAATGTAGCTGGTGGGCTAGCTGCTCCTCCTGCTCATGTTGCTTTCTGTCTGCATAGTATGTATCTGTTTCATGGAGGAACACATCCCTGCTCAGCTGTGGACGTAATGGAGTAGCATATGGAGAGGTGAGGGGGGGTCTTCTTGGCCGCTCCCTCCAGGCGGGACCTCCATTCTCTTTCCTTTACTTGGCAGTTAGTGCTCATACCTTTGAGGCCAAGCTCGTAGTCTTCATAGCAGATAGGGGGGCGCACATGGCGCCGGGGACGTGGCACCAAGAGCTCCGAAGTCTTGAACATCCTCCATCTTGCGGTGTAAGCGCAGTGTCTCCGGCTCGAAGGACCATCAATGTACGTGAGAACAACTAGGGTTAGGGGTTGTAAAGCACCAGTCGTATCACCGCTCTCCACCTGGAGTGTCGGCCAGAACACTAATTAAGGCCAGGAGGTACTTAGAGGAAATGAGTCGAGATGGAAGGATGGTTCAAGTCTTTTGTACAATGATCTTATTCTAGGGCTAGATATATGAAAAACAGACAGTTTCTCTGAGGATGTGAAAGGAACACAAGTTTTTGAGTATCAATTACCTTTCACGCTTGAAATGTAGCTCTGAAAGTAGCTGTGGTGTAGCTTTCTAACTTACAGAAGGAAGCCTATAGTCACAACAAACACACATATAATAAATAAATAGTACATCTCAAACCACTCCTGCAGTATAATCCATTTTCTATCAATTATTAAGAATTTCTATTGACTTTTTGTTTGATAGTTTTTTGGAGTGACTCTCCTTTGGAATCCATTACAACTTCTGTAAATCCAATATGCACAGCTGCCATGTTCTGCGAGAGATCCATTTACACGGAGCCACCTTTCAGCTAGTAAGTCCATAATGCTACAGACTTTTGATAGTTTTCCTAATATGGGTTTTGTGGCCAACAAAGTGACTGGATAATGTTAGTCCAAGCAAGGTCAGACATGTAGTCTTTCCCTTAATACAATTTCATCACAGGATTATTTATTTTAACATAAAGATCTGCTCACAGAAGAGCTGACTTATTTTTGTAAAATGCTGTTTTTGCATAACTCATTTTTAAGGAGAGAGGTAAAGCACAAGAGAGCCTTCTACGGTCACAGTGTCTCAAAAGTACTGATAGTGTTTTGAACCATCAACCGTTGATTGCATACAGTTTCAAACAGATTTCGAGTTAACAACTGGTCATGCATGAATTGGAAAACAACAACAGGTGGTTACTTAGGTACATCAATGGGCAAACAGGCACATTCCTAAGTACTTCCTGTAGCAATGAAATGCACAGGCTGATACCTACAACTACAGTCGAGGCAGCAGAGAACAAAAGTGATGTTGTTGTCAAGCCAATACTGCTGATGGCTGTGATACGATGTGATTCTTCCACCAACTGAGGCAAGCGCCATCTTTGACAGACGTGCAATAACAGAAATAACAAGATTGTGCTGGGGACAGATTCCCCACAGAGCATCATAAGTGGCAGGCCCATTCAGAAGCAGCATTACTGCACTGCTGTCGATTTAAGCTGGAGTTGTATTACAATGAGGCACATGCACAGGCAGCTAAAATAGAAAACACTGCGTTCAGATGATATGACGAGTGGAAGTTACAAAAATGAAATGATAATAAAAATTGTGACAGTAATGTAATTTACTTTCATGGTCTCTGAATTATCTGTGAAGTGACGGTGCTCTCTTCTTTTCTGAGGCTGCTTGCCTTGTACAATAGCAACAGCAATTTTTCAACTTGAACTGCAAATGATAAATGCAAGCAAGGCGAGACAACATGATAACTTTCCAAGTCCAAGATAACAATTTGTGCAATAAAATCTTTTGTAAATGTACATTTTTTGATTTGTTGTCCTATGTTTAAGAGAGCATAATGTACATTTTTGTTACTAGTGAATATATGTTCAAAAGCTCACATTCAATGCTATTTAATTAAAACTCTTGTAATCCATGATATTGTGCAATGGATCAAAATGGAGTGGAGGCCGTACAATGCGTTCAGAAATTAGCATATTCCTGGATTCAGTCTTTCATTAGTACGGTGATGATGATGGTCGGTTTCTATGGATTCAAGGAAATTGTGCCCTCTTCATAAAAAGACAACACAAAAAACTAATGGTGCACTTTAATTTTCACATCCAATACCCCCACTGACTTTCATAGTACAATCTAGTACGATAGCGTCTGGATGAAATGCACGCAGATTTTTGTATAACAATGAGGGCACAGTGATCTATTTATCCCTTGAATTTCTAATAACTGACCCTTCTTATCATCACTAAGTGGGATGCCAAACCCATGAATATGTGCATGGTTTCTGATACTGAATCCATCATTCACTCTCTCCTGTCTACTGTGATCCATTATAAAGACTCGAAGGGTAAGCAAGCAGAATTAGAACCTGCCTCAAATGCAACACAAGATGCTACAACATTTAGTGTAGGCAGCACATGATCTGAAATTTTTATATTTTATAGTAAGTTGTAACTAATTATTATTTCTATTGATCAATTTATTGATAATTTGTATGTATATTTTGGCTACACAAAAGACAAATGCCCATTAAAAGTTACAGAGCCCAAAGTGATGTCCTAAAATTGTCAGATTAACGGTCAAAAAATTTAAAGGAATTAATTTTCCAATAACACAAAATGGGGAAAACAAATCCTCAATATGTAAGAGGCTGTAGTCTGAGCCGATTACTTGATTAATCGTTTAACCCTTTCTACCGTTAAACCGTTTTTTTGTGTTTTATTTACAGGCTTTTGGCATTAGTCACAACATGCTATAGACATGTGGGAAATGCAAACATATCTGTTTATGAATGGATAGGGGATATAATATCCAGCGTCACTGAAGGAAGAGGCTGGTAATATTTCATTTTATTGCAAAACTAATCCAATGAAAACAAGAATAAATGTATAAATATATAACGCAAGCCTTTTCACTTAATGCTCTGTTAATTGTTCAATCAATTCCCTAACTACATTGCTTGATTTATTTTATGTACACACTGTCTCAAACTTGGGAAATAATCTCCAAATAATTTCATTGTCAAAATAACTGAAACAATAAAGATCTACAGAACTACTTACATGAATATTTTTCAGTTAGATTTAGTGTACCAGTTGACTTGAGGACAACCCTTTTGCTTCACTGAACTCTGCCTCACGTCTCAGCTGGCAGTTGACCGATACAGAGAAACCAGTGACTACCAATCACTCAGCCGTGTACCACGACAGCTCTGGAGGCATCCTTCACCTTGCCATCACTGTGAGAGGCATTATAATGGTGCTGCATCCGTACCTTCCCAACACTGTCTTTGCCCATTATCACTACCTCCTCAACACACACACACACACACACTACAGGAGGACAGCCTTACTGGTACAAAGCAGATCAATGGAGAGGAGACACAAGGAGAGCAGCATGATTTGGTGTTACAAACGCAAAATCATTTTTCCACATACAGTAGTTACACAGGAATCAGACTAAGGAATGCTAAATAAGAAAGAGGAACACATACAGAGATAACATGCAGGAGTTCTGAACCACAATTGCAGGGTTACTACATTGGAATACTTTAGTTTTAGCTATGGGTATAAACTGGGTGTATACACCGATACTGATTAATCTGCGATAAGCCAATATCCTATTAGCCTGCTAATAAATTGGTATGGCTCAAAACACTAAAAGAGTTAACTAAAAATGACCCTGTCCAATCCCAGTGTTTCCCATTTATTATCCAGACTGTTGCGGCCCACCACAGTATCATAATGAACCCGGAAATATTTTTACACTTCCTAATGTAATATATGAGAAGCTGTGAACCAAAAAAAAAAGACATGTCTAAATCTGTACTCTCCTCTACAAATCCTGTACTTTTGCAGAGAGTTCTCTATATTTCTCTGTCCTCTCCTCTGTCCTCTCCTCTCCTCGTGTTTCACTGAGGGCTGGGCTCAGCATAGAGGACAGGAAGAAAGACTGAAACAGACAGATGGATGTGTTCTTTATTCTTTCTAAACTGCATTCAGTATTTTTATGTCAGGAATTAACTTTTTTTTTTTACTGACATTTTACATTTGTTTCTAGTGAGATATTATTGAGTTTATATAATGACTACTGTTGCTTGTCTAGAAACAGCATTTAGTTATAATCCTGTTCTGAATTTTTTAAAATTATAGTAATAATAATTTAAAAAACACTCACTTTTTAGTAAGTAAAGAACCGGTAAGAGTACTGATAAAGAACGGGCAGATAAGAGTAGATATTCCTATCAATAAACACTCCAAGGGCTGGTTAGTGGCTTCACCCTGACTTTGTGGGAGTGAGCAAATCCCAATACAAAATAAATCCCTTCACTATAAGCCTTGTTTCACCGGTGTTATTTTGTGATTATTATTTTTTATGGCACACAGCACAATCACTCACAAAAATGTGAAGGATTACTTCAGGACATTGCTTAGGCCTACTTCATCATTCAGTGAGAATATTTGTTCCACTGTTTTTCTTGCTGAGTGTAATGTGAAAAACTACAGCCCGTGTGTTTGTTTTATCAATATTGTGATGATAAAAGCATGTGAAAACACTGGGAAACACTAAATCCACAGTGTTGCAACCGCGCTCAAACCCTGGCCTCCATTCAGTTGTCACAAAAGCTGCCAACTCTCTCTGATGGTGGTCACAATGAGACAACAGTTTAAATGTCAACTAGCACGTGCCAAGTGTGACCTCTCAAAAAAATCCATTCTTATAAATGCAATATTGATATTCTTTGAGTTAAACTTGCATTCTGTGATTAGGCCACAGGACAGACTCTGTACTCTGAGGAAATCCATTAGTGCTTTATACATCGACCGTCCTTATCTGCCATAAAGGTATGTCCTGTCACGTTGCTGTAAAAAATACGGCGGTTACTAAGCAGCAGGTGCCCAGCCCCTGCCTGCAAGCCCACACCCTCCATCTGCTGTGACAAATCTGCTTAATAAATGGCATCCAGTTCTAGGGGCTGTACTGAATCAGCACAAATCACACCAGTGTTTGTCAAGCACTTGCGTTGAGTTTCGTCTGACTAATGAGCCAGTCAGGTGTATGTTGGTGTCTTCGGACTGGTTAGGCAGTAGCCGATAACACACTCAGAGCACCGATTTAGAAGCTTCTTAGCCCTCAAATGAGCAGAGGAGCAATCAATTAGCAGCTTTAGCAGATATCACATTTCAGCTATCCGCAAAGGAAGACGCTCAGCCTACTAACATGCTACCAAGCCGCTGTTGTGGGATGGGTTATTAAACCTCAATTCTTTTCTGGTACCTACCGAAATATGTCTGCAGAAATGGAGGACGTACAGAAAGATGCCATTGAATGTCTTGTCAGATTCATAGTCGTGTTAATTTAATCAGATATTTACTGGTCGTAATTTTGCTCATTAAGGATTATAGTTGGGTGCTCCTGTTTAAACAACATTGAACATTTGAGGAGTTTGACTTTTTTCATAAATAAAAGATTGTTTCATAATGAAAATTCTGAAAATATGCACAGTAGCAATGTTTGAGGATATACTCATTATCAGGAATGATAATTGTAGATCAGTTTTGGTTAAATTCAACACTTTATCCTGTTTACACACAAGAGTCACACAAGCTCATGGGTGCCTTATCTAGAAGTCAAAGGCAACTGGATTTGCAGTTTTATTCTTGAAGCTGTTTTGATGGACGACTTTTTGTGTTTCTGTGTGCAGTATGATGGTAATCCTCCCCAGTGTTGAGACTGGCCTAGTTTAGCCCATACAGCATTTTGTTGAACTCACCCAAGTCACGGGCAGCATTTAATACTTTGTACATGATAGTGTTAACAAGTTTTGGCCTCCTCCCACTATTGTTGAGTGGATATACTATAAGAAGCAAGTGGCTCTGTTGTTTATGACAACATATTAGGGCCATTGTAGGTTAAACAAAAATAAAATAAAAAAAATTACAGAGCGAGAGAGGGGGTAATAGTCAAAATATACGAGATTAAAGGCTTACTTTATGAGAAAAAAATATAGATATATTCTGAGATTAAAGTGGTAGGCGAACTTTCAGAAAATAAACTCAAATTTACAAGAAAATAACATGAATATTCTGAGATTATAAAGTCACAAATTTGCCAAAGAAGAAAACCTCCAGATGTGCTTGTGTTATTCAATGCAGGGTATGTAGACGTTAATAACAACACTTGTCACATATAAGACAGTTTTCACAAACCAGTATTATTAGATACTGATATATTGACTGAGATACATATCCTGTTCAAAGACCAAAAGCATAAAAGCTGGAGGAGAACTGCAGACATTTATAAATAACTACGATGTGACACATGCTTTCAAGTGGCTTTGTTGCAGTCCTTCATATCTGCCTAACTGTCTGAAAGATCCACCTCTTCTCTTAAGTCTACGCTGTCTCTTATCTTGTATTATTAATGACTGGGGAAAAAAACAGAAAAACACTTTGTGGTGGGTGACAAGGACAAAATTAGCCATTGTATTATGGCAATATTGATATGTCATAATTAGGGCTGCCGCTAATAATTATTTCCCATCACCTGTCAGTTGTTTTTACTATAAATTTATCAACCATCTGGTCTATGAAATATTTAAAAATAGTGCCAATCATATTATCCTAGAGCCTATGGGTGACATCTTCAAATAACTTGTTTTGTCTGACCAAAACACAAAACTAAAAGGTATAAGCTCACATCAAGAAATTAGAACTTAGTACGCTGAAAATGAATTAATTGAATATCAATTCAATTCAATTTTTGCTAATCTAATTTAGTCTAATCAAATAAAAATTTGTCACAATGTTCAGTATATTCAGATTCTCATTCATTAATTCACCATACTCATTTACATGGTTGTAAACAGAAATAGAGAGTTTTTAAGTTCTAAACAAAATGTGAAAGAATTTCAGCAAAATTTAACTTCAACAAGGCAACCAAAGAATGCATTGGAGACTTCAGACAGTCATTGTCTTTAAGGGATTAACAACTAAATATTAAACATGATCACTTTACTTAAGGTGTTATCTGGTCCAATTAAGCATGCCCCCCTGAAATTGGGGTACTATGTATATAAGGCCTGCAGCGTGCATCTGTTACAGATGTAAACACTGCCGAATTAGAGCTGCAAGTCAGCACTTTAATCTCATAGTCACAATTTCATTTCAGATCCAGTGAGCTGTGGCACAGTGCCAAAATAACAAATAGTGCCACTCTCTAAATACATATAGAGAGCACTGTGTGTACACACCCAAGGTGCAGCCCTGTTTGTAATGGCAGCTGCTCAACAGGAAGCAAAGCATGAAAAAGTCTATATCAGTATTAAGCACAGTGAGGCATGAATGTGATACGTTACTTTTTTATTGCAGAGCACTTTCACTGTAGAATTTTTTAAAAATGTTTCCCTATAGTTCCCCATAGCAGTGTCTTTTGTTTATTTCTGTACAGTATGATAATCAACTAGAAGACTCACAGTGAACTTGAGGTCGGCTTTAGATTTTGCTTATGTTACATTTTTATCTTTTGGTAATGAAGTTAAAGTGAGAAATGACTAGAAAAGTCTGAACTGTGTTACCACACAATAATGTCACTTAAATGATACAGACTGGATGCTCAGTTTGCTAATTGATTGTCATGGCATACTAAAATTGCAGGACTTGGCTATTCTGTGAAACGGCACCAGTCTGAGCTAGTGGAACCTAATAAACTAGCAATTGAGCATATGTCACAACTTTAAACTTATTCTTATCACTATGTAAACCACTTTAAATGGCTCTTGTATGAAACTGTCCTCTAAAAATACACAAGAAATCTTCTTCTTGTAAGAAGGCTCATACTTAGCTACACATGTGGAACTTAATGGAATACTTACCATATAATAATATTTTATGTCACTCATCAAGCAAAAATACAAAATATGTGCTGTGGGTGAACTGAATATTCTGGATCTTTGGACACCTTGTGTTTGAATAGTGAAGGGCTTTTCCACTATTTTCTGACATTATAAAGAATAAACATTAGACAAAACAGATTAGATTAGCTCAGTAGATAATAAAAATTATAAATAGCTGCAGCCCGACTCTAAAACATAACGTTACTGTGCATTTTTTATTCGGTGAGGATTCAGTTCTGACAGTCACATGACGTGGAAGGATACTTCCTCCAAAGGGCACTTCTGTTAAACACAGATATCCACCAGCCAGCTCACACCCACCTGTGAATGGCCAACACTTTCGTGCAAGTTAAAAAGTTTTGAACTTTCAATTCCTTTTTGAAACTCAGACGACGGGACCGTTTCTGTGAGTGTTCATAGCAACAGCCAAGCCTAAATGAAACTAAAAACAGCAGCAACTGTTTAAACATTAAAGTGCAGCGTCAGGCTAGAGACAGAACAAGTTAGCTCACCGGGTCTGGGTCTTAAGGCTTTACCATTTTCACAGGACGTTAGTTATGGCTCAGACACAGGGGAGGGACCCCGAGTAACGTTACACAAGCGAACGTTGGCCAGAAATCCGCTCTGTGTATGCAGTTAAACTACATAGGTAAACCCTGTGGTGTCGCCCGCGCCACAGAAACCGCAGTCGACCCCACATTATGACTAGCTAGTTAAATCTGATCACCAAGTTCAGGCAAGGGCTGTCAAGTTTACCTCCTGCACGGGCAGGCTAGTACAGGAGACGCGGTAAAGAGAGATTTAGTATTTTCTCTCTCATTCTCTCCTGAAATCCTTAACAGAAACAAACGCCCGCAACCGCGCACGGTAGGCTACTGTCACAGGCAGCCGTTGCACTTTGCACCACACACAGAAGAGGCTCTTTTGACTCACCAGCAACACCAACATGAACATTTTCGCCTCTCTCATCCGACTCCCGAAGCGGTTCCAAGAGGCCATGATGCCGTTGCCACGTCTGGATACGCAGGCGCAATCGGTTTTCCTTGGATTCTTGGGCACGGCGCAAGGCTTCTTGGGAAATGTAGTTTTGTGAATACTCGGTGGGAGGTGACACACCTCCGAGCAGTCAAATTACTCATTTATGCTGTTGTGATAGCAATGAGTGTAAGTAGGCCTACTATAGTCTGCATGATTTAGATTTTATCAGCATAATGCAGCCGTATTGCAAAATAATTAATTACACAAGACGGTAATAAGTAAATTGGCCTGTGATTGAATGGCTCTTAATTACTAGCTCTTTGTCAATTCGACTTCCGCTGCTTTAAAAAATTTGCTTTGATTATAGGCCTAGCTGTAAAATGTGCTCCACAGCATCTGATTTACGCAGTGCTTGGGCCAATACGGATAGCCTATTAAAAAAAGCTTTATATTTGAAGAGGGTAACAACAATATAGCAATAGCCTATAGTAGAATAGAAAATGGAAGCATTTAAATTAACCTTATTTTCAGTTCAGTTTGTTTATCGGGTGTAGTAGGCCTATCAAACTGAGGTATAAAGAAAGAAAACATGAAGCATAAATAAGTTTTTAATGGAATTTGGTTTGCACATTTTTTTCCTCATCAGGTCTTGCAATATAAATCACACCCACCTGTTTATAGTTTATAGCCTGCATCATGTTCGACAGTACAGATTAGAAAATAGAGAATAAAATGAAATTGGGTTGTTGCTGCATCAAAATAATGTACAACTGCATAAAGTAATGTTTTATAGTTATTGTTTACTTTGCTAGAAATCAGCATTAAAACGTTCTGAATGGCGTTTGTTTTGCAGCATCGATATTGTAGCTTTACCTTTCCTCATCATGATAGACACTTGTCTGCTCATTATGTTTAATAGCCCAATATGTCAAATTAATTTTATGGATTGAGATTGACTTGTGTTACTTTCCTCAACCTATACACCTGGCTGACATATTTTAGTTTCACTGTCTACTTTGGACAAAACAGCAAAGCAACAAAGAAAACACTTAGATTCCTAGTGGAGTTATTGCCATGTTACCCCCGCACACACCTATCAGGTAGACTACTGTAAAGTCCCAGACAACAACATGCAGGGCAAACCTTTCCAGACCTGTATGTGTCTCTCGGGTACACGCTGTGATTCAGTCTCAAACGTTGCCTGCTTTTGCTCTGGACGTTGTTGCGACACTTCCATTTCTCCGGGGCTGTCCATGCGTACTTCCTCCCCACTGCGCTTGGAAATCGGCCCCATCTTTGCTTTACAACACCCCCTCACCACATCCCCACCCCCTCAACCCTTGGTATCGTCCGACGCTGAAGGAGAGAGAGAGCGCAGTTGTTGGCTGCAGGTCGCTCGGAGAGGGACGCAAGCAACGGCTGAGGACAACACTTCTGTCTCTACTGCTCAGAGTGCAGGTCTGATTCTCTCCTCATCTCTGCTTGGCATTGTCATCAACTTGGGAAATACAAACACCTTCGAAGGTAAAAGAAAAATCACTTTCCTTGTTTCCTTTGGCAAAATACCTGAAATAACTGATACAAAAGCACTTTTTAGGTGTGTTGTGCACCAGTTTTTCAGCTTGTATTAGATTTGCCGTTACATTCGAAATGGATGTAGCTCGACTTTGGGTTTTTATAGCCTACTGGACAAAATCAGCACAATAGCCCCCTTTAGCTTGGGTAACCTGCATAGATCAAATTAAAAAAATATTAATCATCCATCACTAAAGGTTTGACGGCTCGTGAGCTTTATTCAACCGTGCCCTGGGCTCCGTTTTTTTTCCTGGATGGATGTTTCTATCAGAGCAGGGTATGAGCAATGTGGCGTTTTTTATTGTAAATGTCAAACTCTTTTCTGCGCTTTTGCCCACTTTGGCTGATTCAGGCGAGGTGGTTTGTCCGTTGATAGCATGTGTTATTCAGAGCAGTTAGCAGCCCCTTTATGCCACGCCAGTTTTACTTTCCACTCACGTTTCATCCCAGGATCAGAGGAGCATTTGTGGGCTGCAGGAGCTGCCTGTGCCTGCCACATTAGCGCTGTCTCAAACTTACTTTGTGCTGTAGGCTGATCGTAGTCCCGATCTAGAAGAGATTTGAAGTTTAAAAAATAATATTCAGGACACCCTTCATTGATGTAATCTTTCCGGAAAGTGGATTGCGCAAGTGGCGCGCGTCCCAATTGCATTTTATGTCAAATTGTCTATATTCTAACATAACCTAATTTGGTTTACAAATGTATGGCGTACAATTAACCATCGTGTTGTCCTTTTCCCAACTTTGTTAGTGTATTTTGTTTACAACTGCCCATAATGATCTCTTTGCTTAAGAATTCCATTTAACAAATTGGCTTTTACGCGCGGAATGCGCAGCTTTTGCGCACATCCCGGGAGTTTTACAATATGTTATTCTTTCCAAATCCCAGCAAACGTTCATGGGCCTAATTCTGCATGAAAACACTCACAATCAGCTCGGAAAGTCATTATTCATGAGTCTGTCACTTGGATGGATGGCTTCTCCATTTCCCCCGATACATACAGACATTCCAGTTCGGTTTTATTTTAAATTGAGAAGAGATAAGTGCCCAGCAAAAAGCTCCCCACTGTGGGGATTTCGAACAAAGAGACACAATAACATAAAAAGGACATTTCCCTCTTGCATTCATCTAAGTTGATTATTCTGAACGATATTGTTGGAGCAGGACACGGGCTGTGTTGTTGGAGAGCAACAGAGGGCAGTGTTGAGCAGCACTGTGCAGCTGCGATAATACCTTGCCAGGTGAAGTTTGTGGCATGTGCTGGACTATGTGTTGTGCTCTCCACAAGTGAGCACAGAACAGTTCTGCAGATGAGCTTGTCTGTGCACCGGAGCAAAGGTGCAGCACTCATCCAAGCTTGGACAAATGAAAACATATAGGGACATTGCTTTATGGATTATTGCTTGTGTGATTTTTTTTTTTTTTTGCTTCAGGTGATTAAATGTCAAGGCGTTTGAACGAGCTTTTATCTGCAGGCGGTTTACTAGGAACACCTTTCAGAGACATTTAGTCTGTAGCAGGCATTTTTCGAGGCTTAAAATATCACATTCACTCGACTAAATTAATCAAACAACTTATTCACTTGAAAGCTATTTTCCAGAACACACTTTCACCAGTAACCACCACCACTGGGGCTTTCAGAAGCTTTTTTAGAGCTGCACTCCATTCTTATCTGTAATTATATTGAGCCTCAGCGGTTCTTTGTCTTCAACAGCACAGATGAAGGACATTGTATTATTCATTAACACTCAGTGCACCTGAGCATGGCTGGTTTGAGTTTAAGGAAAGTGTCAGGTGACATAAGGTTATTAGTGTTGCAGTTAAGTCTTTTTGAAACCACTTTGCATCTCTTGAGAAGATGCCATCGACAGAAAATATTTGTACTATTCTCCACAAATCATTTGATAATTACTATTACTGATCCAATAATTGTGCACACAGCACGGAATCTTGTTTTATTCAGTCCTATTCCACATCTAAACAACCACATTCTCACCGCCTGGAATTAAACAGCAGTTGGCACAAGTCTTGTTTTTATTTTGTTAATTCATCAACACGTATGAAAGTTCCATATTTCCCCCATCGTTTGATTGATATTCATGTATTCTTACAGGTTTTGTCAGGCCCACATGCTTGTCTTATGGATGATTAACGCTTTTGTTGTATGAATAGCTGTTTTAGTATCCTGGGTCAGTCCTTTCAAATGGAAAACAGGTTTTCATCTTTGATGAACTTATGAGGGCTCTTGACAGGTCCTGGTGGGGGGGGGGGCAGACCAGCAAAGCAAAAGAGATCTGAAACCAAACACAAACTGGATGGAGCACCCCCCTCCTCAACCCCGAAACAACTCCTCTTAGACCACCTCTATTCTCACTTTCCCCTTCTTTGTATTTCTCTGTCGCTCCTCCTCCTTGTAGTTACAGTGTAAAAGTGTTTTGTTGTTGATTATATGTAGAGGTCTGGATCATTGTGGCATCTAATGTCGACATAAATAATTCATTTTCATTAACAAATATGATAGGTGATGAGCCGGCACCCTCTTCATCAAAATTTTAATGATGCGTATTTAACTGACTGTGCCATGTGTGATTCATTTTTGTTGTCGGCATCATTTGAGAGTGGACAAACGGATATGAAAGTTTAATGTTTGGAGAACCTGATCCATCCTCTCCCTGCGATATTATGTCTCTAAGAAAAAAAGATGCCAGGTTGAATATGGTCGGACTTCCATGACGTGTGTGAATGTTGATGTGTGTGTCTCCCTAAAGAGATAACAGACAGATAACAAATCTGATTCATTCTGGTCGGAGGTAACACTATTCAGTTACTCTACCAATATCTTTAGGTCTATAAAACCAGAAAATACATTTCAAGGAAAAGTAATCTGTCTTCCCAGAGTTGACATACTGTTTTGTCATTTCATAGTGCAGCTTTTCACCAACCAAAACCAAAGTGGAAAGTGACAACTTCTACGGCATGACATTTCTGCTGTTAGTCTTTCATTCAGCTGTTTGGCTTTTCATGCACGTAACAGAAGCACTCCAGGACATCTGTCGCTGCTATATGAACCAAACCTCAGTTTATACATGCACTGTAACACCTCGTGCTCTTTTTTTGAATCCTAATTTGAGAACGGCCATGACAAAGATGCATTTCTACACTTTAAAACCCAGGAAGGATGCTCTAAGAAATGTTGCGAGGCAGTGAGTGGCTGAGACGTGTTCTGCCGACCGTTGATCTTGATTTTGTTCCCTTTTTACACTCCCTGAACCGGGAATGTGAAAGCAAAGCAGAAAGATTGTAGACTTTAAAGTGGCCTTCTTGAGCAGGATTCACATGGTAATTAGGTCAGGGCAGACTGTGCAAAAACAAAGCTGTCTGGATGCAGAGATAGCAGAAAACATACCACATTTCTGTTAAGATGTTTCGCGGGGAGTGAAGAGACACAGAGAGATGCTTCCTTAAAGTGGCTCTGTCTATTCAGAACACTGCAGCCACATTGCAGTGTCTGTTGCTCTGTGTTTTGTATAATGCCAGATTTGAAATCACAGCTTCAGGCACTGTGACTTGTGTTGGCAGCCCTGGCCTCAATATTCACTGTGGTCTTTATACCCAGAATACAAAGCTTGGTTGCCTTGTCACCTGAGTGTGATTATACTGTCACAGTGCTCACATAAATGTTGCCATTTTACATTTACACAGTCTCCGCAGCCTGATTGAGGTCCTGCACCTGAAAACTCCTCATTTCATTTTAAATTACATCATTCCTCCGCTATTTGATGGCTTGTGCAGAAACATGCAAATTTTGGCAATTTTTTTTCCCCAGGTTGATGTGAGCGTTTTGTGGCCAATTTTACAGTCAAAAACAAACTGTAGCTTGACTTCGTTGCACTCGGACAGCAACCTGATGAGAATCTGCCTTCGGCTTTAGTTCAGTTTTTTGTTCATGACGGAGCAGGTTTGAGGGAGACAGTTGACAGTTTGAGCTGTCAGCAGAGGGAGGCCAGTGGTCTGCATGGTGCAGTCTAAACCGGTGGGTGGAAATGAATAATTCCACGATGTCTGTCTGGGTCGCCTCAGCCTCCCGGGATCTCATTGTTTCTGAATGCAGAGTGCACTTGGCGTGGCCTTCACTTGCAGTGTCTGTTTGTAACCTAGCCTCTGTCTGCCTTAACACACAACCTTGCCGTCTGTGAAATCCGATACGGCTGCAGCATCTCTGCACTCTGTCTGCAACCCTGCTAATTAATGCTCGATGCGACCCAACAGTCTCAGTTTGTCTCGAACGTTATCATCATTTGTTTGCCCTCCCTTTTCCTGTGTTGTTTTTACTGTACATTAAAAAATAGGGTGAAAAGAGAAGGGTATGCAGTCTGTCGAGCGGAAAAATAAGGTGGAAAGAAATATGTTCCACCTAATACATTATTTTTATGGTGTTTAATGTAGTTCTAAAATAATTATTTGATTAATATAATAATAAATAATTGTTAAGTGGACTGTCAGACAGAACAAGTAATATAAAAATTTCACCTTTGTCTCGAGGAACTTTGAACAATTTTAGTATGGTCTGAGATAAAACAGACAAGCAATTGATAGATTAATCAATACTGAAAATAAGTAGCACTGGTTTAATGTAATGCTATTGCACATAATTCTCAAACTTGCACTGCTGCTTGAAAATCATCATGAGAATGTTACTCTACTCTCAGTTACTCTGCATTTCTCCTCTGTTGGTCAGTCGAAGGACAGCTTTTAAACTGAAGGTGTTTTTCCTAAAGCATGGAACTACACACAGACACTCACACATTCCCATTGTTATCCCTCTTGGTATTAGTTGAGGTGTGTGTGTGAGTGTGTGTTGTGTGCAAGCATGCGCTCATACCTACAGATGCGCATGCGTGCATGTCTGAGCAATTTGATTTTTCTCTTTGTATGTGTGTGAAGCGGACGTGAAGGCATGTGCCTTTTCTCTCCTGTCCCTCCTCTGTTCAGCCCCGGGAAGGTCTGAGCAGGGTGAGAATAAAAGGGGCGCATGAGGAGGAGAAACTACTCCCACAGTTGATTTGGCCATTGTGGGGGGAGGAACACTATTCCCATTGATGCTCTGGACGCATGGCTGAAACCCCCAGAAGCTTTAGGAAGGGAGCTTATTCAAGGCTTGATGTGACCCGGAGGACTGGGTTGGAAGATGGGTGTTGAGCCCATTGTGGGGACGGTGGGAACATTGTCCCCGCTCTGCTGCTTTAATACCACTTTGAACCACTGGCTCTGTGAGCTGGATGAGCTCTCAGGTTGTCTGTTTTTGCTTTACAAGACACTGGAGAGGTCTCTTATGTTAGAGGTGTCATGCACTTTCCTGCAGGCTGCCATCAGAGAATCTATGATGATTTTTAATTTAATTGAACTATTTAATAGAGTTGAGCTGTGTTTTGTGTTTTATAATATTGTAAAATAGATTTATGTTTTACTTTCCAACCAACAGTCAATGTTGGTTTCTTTTACCCACCTGTGGAATCCTTCCCTAAACTCAACCAAGTAGTTTATGTCTTAATGGAACCAGCCTTTTGAATTGTTAGATCAGAAAATGTTAATATAGTGCATTTGCCTATCATTTAAAATCACTGACATATCATCACATTAAGTCAAATACAAACTGGTGACAAATTCCAATAAAAAACAGTATAAAGTGACTTAGTAAAGTGTTGGACCTCCACAAGCCTCCACAAATCTTGGGTATTTGAACAAAAAATACCCTGAGAACTACTGTGTTAAGTGTCTTCATCACACCCTTGCTTTGAATCCTTGGCATTCCTCTCAAGGATGTCTGGTTTTCAGGTATTTTACTTTGAAAAACCCCATTGTGCACTGCTTTAAGAAACCCTCCTAATGGAATAAGGCTCATTTTTGCCCTGCCATACCCTCTAAAATGGTTGTATCTCTTCCAAATGGAGTCACAGGGTGAGAGCTAAACTCCTTTCTTGAGACTGTGCTCAGTGAAGTAATAGGTTTGCAGTAAGCCCTCCAAACAAGGCTTGGATTAGGACACATTGGCAACTCCTGTGGTATTTATCTAGCTATGTACTTACACACTGACAGGAAAGAAAGTGACTTTATAATATGTTTTTACCAATTTTCCTCTTGTATTTGGATTTTTTTTTTGGCATTGTAAGAGGCTGTCATGCTTCAGTTTGTCATCTCAAGGCTATTAGCTAAAGCAGATCAGAGTTCCTGATGTGTTTACCTAAAGTTTTATTAGCATTGGTTTGTTTCCAATATCAAACTTTGATTAACTGCCTCTGATAGGGTGTATAACTGGCTCATTAGAGAGCACAGCACATGGAGCAGTCTGGTGTTTGTGAATGTTCCTATTTGTTTGAACATGCATGTGTTTGTGTCCGTGTGTGCATATGTACGTCTGTTTTGGTTTTTCTATATTTGCGGTAATGGCTAGGAAATCAACAGTTAGCGATAGCAGGCAGCTGGTCTCTACTTTCACTGTTCCCCACAACCCTTCATCCCCATAGCACATGTAATTGGACAACCACATGTCAGGCTGTGATTTCCAGTATGAGACTAATGATTTTGCAGCACTAAATATATTGAGAGCAGTTGTCCCTTTGTCAAATGTAATGCATTGGCTAAATTCACTGGAGAGTAGAGAGTGACTGGGGTGAGAAAAATCTCTCTGTCCCAGATTCTGTTCTCCCTGATCCTTGTCTCATCCACATACATTTCCTCTGCTTCCTGTCATAATGGAGACAAAACATTTTGCTTTGAGGCTGGGTTATAAAAGCTTTTGTCTTGATGAATTCTCAAGTTTACCTGATAATGATATGTAACAATGATTTTTAAGAAAATACATTGGTGTGTGGTATTTTCTTTCACATGTCAGCTCAGTTCTGATTTGTTTATCAATTTAACGGCTGTATGACCAGTTTAAGATGGTGAACTTTTTCACTGATGTTTGCTAAACCTTTACGTCATTATAGCTCTTCTCAGTTTATTGACATTGGATTCAAACAATGTACCTTAAAATTTGGGACCTGAGTAAATTAAGGTCAGTAAAAAGATTCACAGTGATGGTAATTGAATTTGGTCTGTTGTCTAGTATTATTCTGTATCGATGTGTGGTAACGTGGACTTGACATTGCTTCGTCCTTGTTGTGTTTGTAAAACAAACTATTTTATGGGTAATTTCAATGCATATTACTAAACAATATTTACTTTTCCACATCTTATCTTGCTCCTGAAGAGTCTGACCGCTGTCCCATTTTAAATGTCACACAACAGCAGAGCAGAGGATGCATCACATAATCAACTGTGGAACGTGAACAGGTCCAGTGACAAGTGTAGCAGCTGGAAAATCAAATGCATTGCAGTACACAGATACACAGACATTGATAGTGCTGTTTATATAGTTTCTGATGGTTTCTTTATCATTTTGTTCATCTTCAATTTTTTGTATTTCCATTTCTGTGAGAAGTTAATCTTTCCCTGTTAGAATCCAGGGCCTCTAAATGTTTTATGCTGTATGTGTTATTACTTTCCCTGAACCAAAGAAACAAAGCCTGCCTTTTAGATAATTGCATGTCTCCTCAGCCACCACAATGAAATCCAAAAAACCTTTTGTTACCAAATCATTTATTTGTTACCCGTCACTTGTTTCTATATATTCTATACCCTCATGGTGAAACCCACTATCATGCTGACATCATAATATCATCTTTTAAACGCTATTCATAATATGTTCTTTATTATTCTCTTATCACCAGCGACAATTTCTCCCACAATCTGCTTTCAATGCCTCTGCTCAATTTCCCATGGAAAATCTACATCAGAGCGTGCATGTATACAAGATACGGCATGGTTCTGAATTGAGGAATGAGTGACAAAGGGGAGCAATAACAGATACCACATACTCTTTTGTGTGGCAGCTATAGGCCTATTTCACATTTCAGATGCCAAGACATTTCAACATGCTCACAGAGAATCAGAGCGGGTTATTATTCAGTGTCTGCGTTTGATAGCTTTTCTCATTTGACCTGGGTAGCAATGAGCACCTAGCTGTACACTAGCTTAACCTGCCAGACGCTCAGGAGAAATTATTCTACTCTGTCTTTTGACCTTTTTGTTTGGCTGCCAGAAATCTCTTGGTCTAAAGCCAACAGACAGACTGGAGTTTTTCTCCACCAAAGTGGCTGATTTGGGATTCACGTTGCGTGTGAGCTGTAGGCTCATTTCTAGAGTTGAGGCTTGCAGGGGGATTGTGCTGCAAGAGGAGCCTTAATCAAGAGCTCATTAGTTAACTGGTGCTGAACATGGAGAACATAGACGACCACATGTCCATGAAATGAGCGTACCAGCAAACATTTTGAGTGTAGACACTTCAGAATATGACCTAAGTCCTCATTTGTTGTTTGACACGAGGATCTGCTGCTGGGCACCATAAAAAGCTTGCTCTGTCTGTCACTGGTGACAACTCAGACAAACAGGGGTGAAACAAATGTTTAAGTCAACAAAGTGGAACAAAAACCATGATGCATATAAGTTTTGTCCCCTGAAGCTTCAAATGTTAAATCGTAAACACATTCACTACGGCGCTGCTGAGTTTGGTTCGCAGTTTGGTTCGGTTACTATGACAATAGAAACGGCTCTCGGCGGGGGCAGGAGGGTCTGTTTCAGGCTGAGACAGACAGAGAAAGAGAGAAGTGTGACAGTGATTAATGTCCTGGCAGAAACAGAGACAGTCGACTCTCAGGGGCCTGTCTTCACCATCAGAGTGTTGAGAAGCATGCCGGCCCCCAACCAACACAGTGTCTCACTAGCACAAGAACGAGAAGAAGTTTAATCACAATCATTTGAATTATTTATTATGCCAAAATCTATTACTTTTTCGACTGTGTGGATGAAAGCTGGAGTAAATTGAAATGTTGGATTAAGCCAAGGAGGAAATGAGATTCACCTATGTGTCTCGTAAAATCAATCCTCACTATCCGGCTGATTAATGGAAAAACATTTGTCTCAGCATCCCCGTCTACTGCTCGCATCTTATTCCGGAACATCAAACAAGCCGAGGTGGCCTTTCCCTGGTGGCGTGTGGAGAGGTGCAAATAGTCAACCGTTCAAAGTCACATGTCGCTCTGGTTACCGTGCCGCCTGTTAACAGGGAAGTGAAGTGATGGACGACCAGAGGCCAAACGTCTGCATGACAGAGATAAGCAGCCGATGGTGCTTTCTCTCCCCCCAACAAGAAACACTACAGAAACACTGCTTCTGGACATTTGGCCAGCAGAATTTGGATGATGGAAAATGTACAGTGTGTGCCTTATAAACCTATTGCAATATTCTGATAGTTTGCTTCTGAACATACAACTTACAACCACATACACACATGTACACACCTCATTCTCCCTTCATATTGGACACACTTTTATATAAAGAAACAACCTCAAAGCTTCGCTGCGGTACCTGTTCCTCTTTCATGTCCCCCACCTGGATCTCAAGGTCCATTAGAGCTCCTTTTGAGAATCTTGGTCTCTGTCTGGGTTTTCGCACTTCACCACACTTTCCCTCCCCTGCCCTTTTACTCCACTGCTCCCTAATAACACTGCATCTGAAAGAAGCTTCTGTTGGGCTGCTATAGTGCATAGTGTGTGTGTGAGCATGTTCTGCAGTTAAAGCTCATCATCGGAGGGGGAAAAAAAGCCTCTTCTTCTTCCTCTTCAGTGACCTCTACACCTGGCACTCCCGCCCACCACCTTCAAACAATTCTGGCTCTCTGTGACTTGACCCTCTGGCCCTCCTGTCTTATGTCGATAGCAGTGTAACGGAGCTCAAAGCACACAAAGGTGTAAGTCTAAGTAAAGAGATGATGAATGAGATCCAGACATACACGTTCCTTTGTGTATTCTTTCATCTATAGTATGTAACATTACCTTGTCATTTTTACGGCACCTGTCTGGTTTCTTCTTCACCAGACCTCGATGGAATATATGTGTAGACCTGTTTTCATATTGTTGTTTACAAAATGCTAAAGGAACACTGGTAGTTTCAACAGGAAGGAAGTGGAAATGTTGTAGCAATGTGTAAATCAGCTGGTGGATGTTTGATGGCAAGTAAAATGCAGTAAATGTCTGCCCCCGCTCACAGCAGATTGCTTTTGCTAGTCTTGGCCAACAGCCCCATTCATCACCCACCACAACAAGACCTTTAGTGAAGCCCTGTTTTAAACTATGTCCGAGGTCCCACTAATTGTCCTGGAACGTATGGTGTTTTAAAAAATATAAAAACATCAGACTGAGGCTTAAGTCAGGAGATAACAAGTGAAGATGTGTTGTATATAGAAAAACAACCGAAATCACTCAACTGAAAAAAAAAACATGTTAAAAGAATATAAAAACTAGGACGAATGTCAACATTGTCCTTTCAAGATGAAAACCCCTCAAAGATGAGAAATGACCCACTCAATGCTTCACACTTAATTTGACAAATAGTAAACTTAAACAGCATACTAAGTAGCATCTTGCTGCATCTCTGCAACAGCAAAGCATATCCTACGGAAACCTAAGGCTTAACCTCTACCGCAGGGGGCAATGCTATGGGAAAATTTTAATATATATCATATATGTCAAATCTATTTAAAAGCACAAACCTCATATATTCCCACCTAATGAAAGCAGTCTATTTTAACATTCAGTGGACTGAAAGCATTAGCAGTCATCTCTGGCTAGCTGATGAATTGGAGCATATTCATTCTCCTTTTACGTCTTCATAGTTTGGTCTCCACCAACTCCTGAGAAAAAAATATCTGGCTCTTTATTTGCTAAAAGCTTCTCTTTGTTAACCAGCTAGTCATTAACCGTGATGTTGCACATTGGTTTGTGGACTACCATTTTGAAGCCTTGAGTTTGGGATTTTGGCAGTCAGCATCTTTTTTTTTTTTTGGAACCAGAAGGAACCTTATTTGGATGAGAGGACACTCCTTAGAGTGTCAACCAAACGCTGAACAAGACATTTTAGGTGACCAAAATGTTACACGTTACCTTCATGGACAGAAAACACCCTGGGAAAGGGTCAAAGTTCTTTGATGAAAACACAGATAGCAACCGAAAACAAGTAGTGGCTAGTAGGGATGTCCCGATCAGGTTTTTTTTGCCCTCGAGTCTGAGTCCGAATCTACCGATACCGAGTCCCAATCCGATACTTCTATAATACTTAAAAAAAGAATGAAGAAGAGCGAAAAAAACAAATCTGACATCCCTAGTGGCTAGTTAAATTTACACAGTTCAGTGCAACTAGGTGTAACAAGCGGAGTCACCCCCTGCTGGCCATTAGAAAGAATGTAGGTTTAAGGCACTTTGGCTTCACTTTTCAGACCCAGAGGTTGCCGCATTGGTTTATCATAGCTTGTTTGTTGAGTACAGCAACAAGGATAGTTCTTTTACATTTAGGTCAATTTGAGTATCTTAAATGGATCAGTGATAAAAGAACATAAAAAATAAAGACACTGTGAGGTACACTGTAGCAATACCTGGTCAGTCCCTGTCATTCTAATGTCTCCTTGCAGTCTCTTACTGTGTGACTGATTCTGTGTCCAGAGATCTGACTAACATACATAACCCACAAGACTTTTCCAGCACTACAGTGATTTGGCCTGATAAAACATTAACACCTGGCCGGAAGAATGGCTGTATGATGAATGTAGATAGATGAATACTTACGTCACATCATTGCAACAGCACTAGCAATTACCAACGGGTCAGACAGGCAGGTGCGTGTGTGTGTTATTTAGACACATGCTGCTCTCTCATTTTCTGCAGCACTCTTGGTTGGGCTTCTCATTTTGGCTCCAGTGAATTATGACGCCCTCTGGGAGCAGTGAGAAGACAACAGGAGAGAAATACTCCTCTCTCAGATCTCTCAAACACACAAACATTCAGGTTGCAGACATGGGTACTGAAAGTTTTGGAGGCTGAAGACTTTGACTGAAGGTCAGGGCCTCAGACTGGCACAACTCAAAGGCTGTTATTACATGCAGATGACTCAGTTTGTGTGGAGGGGCCGTTGGCTGCCCTGTGCTCTCTTGTGTTGTATATTAATCACACAGTAGCAAAGCCGCAGTTGAAAGATGAAACATTTACTTGGTTTGCATGTCTTTATTGCTTATGTTTCATAATTAGATACCGAACTATTTAATATTTAACTTTATTAATATTTGTGAAAATGTGCATTACAAAACTATGTGGACACTCAAATATTACACCTGTATGTGATTGTTCAGCATCTCGTACCAATACCGCTGGCATTAATCTGCTGCTGTTACAGCCTCCACTCTTCTTGGAAGACTTTTATTTTGGAACCTAGCCTGGCTCACAGTCAGCATTTCAGGTGTTGGATGGGTTTGAGGTCAGGGCCTCTGTGCAGGCCAGGCAAGTTCTTCCACACCAAACTGGGAAAACAGTTTCTTTATGGACCTGGTTTTGTGCATGGGAGCTTTGTCATGTTGAAACAGGAAAGGGGGGTTCCCCAAACTGTTCCCACAAAATTGAAACCATATTATTGTATAAAATATCATTGTATTTAGAGGCACTAACATTTCTCTCATTTGGACCCAAGCGTTCTAGCCCTAACCGCAGAAAACAGCCTGAGATCAGAAGTATACAAATGTTCTGTATGTGCAGAATTGGAGAAAATTTCAGTCAACACTAACAGTGTAACCTGAAACTTGTTTCTCTTATAGCCACCTCTCTTAGCCTTAGTTCTGTGCTTACAAGCCCTTCTGACTGTCCTGCATTTCCCAAAGTAACCCGCCCCAGCCACCCTTGATGCCCCTTGCTGCTTTGACAGCATGCCTCCGCTGGCATGGTGCCCAGCTGCCCTTGGCGATATACAGACCTGTGGTGATGGCGGGCATGCCCACGCGTCTTTGACTTTGCTGAAGATGTGCTATTCATTAAGGCTGCACAAGTGACAGAGGGCCGCTTGTATTCTGCAGTGAGAGGGATAAACAAGACATAAAACACAGGGCTCTTGGCTGGGGACAGCCAATTTGTGGTGGTTAGACTGCGTTTAACTTCAGGTGTCCTCTCTCTATGTCCCTCTCTTTTTCCTTCGTCTCTCTGATTGTCTTTCTTCTGTGTTGTGATTTGTTTTTGTATCAAAAAGGTAACCTGCAGGCGATGTAAATGAGTGTTTTCCAGTGGCTGCATATTTCTGTGAGAGATTTATGTTAGCAAAGGGCTCCTGGTGTGTCTTCAATTCATTGTTCTTTCATGAGTTGTGTGTCTTGGATTAGTTTCATCAAACACTAAAAATGATTTTTGTAATCTTCAACAGGCAATGTATTTGGAATCACAGCACTCTGTAATATCTGAAAGAGATTGAAGTTTTACCCTTTAGTTTTGTCTTTAATTTCCACAAGCTTGCTCTGTTCTGCAGGTGTTGCCAACACAAAATAACAACTATTATACGTGATACTTGTGTTTTGTTTACACAGCAACTTGCTTGTTGTGGTGTGAGTGGTTTTATGAGGTTTTCAGTGAATGTACTGTCACAACAATCCAGCTGTTATCAAATTTCCAAATAGAATAGGTTTTAGGAGCAAACTGTGTAATTATTTAATTTATAGAGCTAACAAGTTACTATCAAGTTGGTTGGCGTTTTTTTTGTGTTTAGTTTAACTCTGTAGTAATTTGTCTTCAAGCTTATTTATGATAGCGATTGCACACAACAAGGTATCTTGTTATATGAATAAAATGTAGATGTGGAGAAGGTTGATTATTGCAGAGGAACACATTATGCTGTGTAAAAATGTAAATCCCCAACAATTTTAGAATTAGTTTGTAGTCAACCTGACTCACAGTAGGTTTTACAAAGGGTTAACTAATAGCATAGCATTTAGCTACATGCAGTTAAACTTGCTTTATATGCACTGACTAAGTGGTCAAAATTGTTTAGACAGTTGATGTCAGGCTCAGTTTTCAAGCTAGCCTCTTTTTCACTATGTTAAACAATGAAATATCTAATCGAGTGTATTTCATTAGTTGTTCTTAAATGTTCGGAACATGATACATTTCTTTTCATATTTATATGAATTAATGGTTAATAGAAATGCTTCATAGTAAAAAAGCTAAAACAACGCTGTCAACAGCAACATATCCTGTCTGTCTTAGTCTCGGGAATGCTGTCAAAGCCTCATGTGAGGCTTTTGTTGAATACTAACTAAATAATTAACCTTTAATAGAATGATAGAGTATTTGAATCTTACTACAGTAGATACCCATTTAATTTAGAATATTGATATAAAACCACAGGATCATGTTTCAGCTTTTCAGAAAGAATTATAATAAAAATGTCATCCTGCAGTGAACGTAGTAAAAACTACTAACTCTGAGCAGATCTCGTTCCATAATTTGGAAGCAGTGTACTTTTTTCGATCAACATTAAAAACTATAATAGTGACTTTGTAATGACTGAGGCTGTGAAGCTTTATGATTCAGCAGAATGACCTCCCTGCTATGAAATACTCTGAAATGAAATGACCTGGCCTGAATCCAGCATAGTGGCCCTGCTTCTGCTGACAACAGCCATTTGATACTGAGGACAGAGGACGGGACAAGTCCTCTGTGCTACTGTATACGTGTGTGTTTGTGTGTTTCTGACACTACCTGTGATCTAGTGTGTTGGCTCTGGCCTCCAGGGACACCCAGACAGCTGGCTGGCACAGAAATGTGACGAAGACTAAAAGACTTACGCCACCTCAAGCCATCCTCGTCTACCTCCACTGCTGCATCTCTGTTTTGTCTTTTCTCTCTTTCTCTGCCAGTCGTATGCACCACAGGTGGACGATTTCAAAGCCTACTGTGAACCCAAGACTATGAGTAAAGATTCAAAGATGTGCAAAACTGACAAGAGTGAAAAGGGAATTTTTTGGCTGATGATAAAAGCATCACTTTCCACTCAATCAGACGTATCTGTAAGCACCGCTAAGTGGATTGATGCAAAATATGCACTCTGGAGCTCATCTTTTGTGATGGATGCTTTGGCTGTGAAGCTTTAGTGTACCTTGTTTGACTTTTTATGTTTGAACAATCACATTCTCCATAAATTACTGCATTTTTATGGGCTCTCCAGCTGACTGAGTCAAACCTATTTCAGATGATTGTTGTGAATGATTCACAACAGTGAATTAATTTTGGTGCGTCTGTCAAGATCAAGTCCATTACCACTCTTGTTTGTGGCTAAGTTACTTACTGGAATGGTACTTAATCCAAAGGCTTTCCAATCTAATATCTTCATTTACAGGCCCTGAACATATATTTTCTTTATCAGCTTTGTACATTTAAATGATACCCAACCCTATTGCTTTCAATAAAAGAGTTTATTCTTGACCTTTAGTTTAACTTAAAATTCTTACCTTAAGATCCGCAAGAGTTTTCCAGAGCATCTAATCACATCTAACGGCCTTCCCCAGTGGATCCAGTTTAAGTAATGAGAAATTAATTAACACTTTTTTATCGTCTACCAAGTTAGAGCCATACTAGAGATATGTCTGTATATATATTTTTTTCTGTCTAATTTGAAGTGGCGGGGCTCAGTTGGAAAAAGGTTATATCAGGTACTGTATCTCTCTCAGAACAATACAAGAATCAGAATCTAATGGCAGTTGTTGGGCTGTCAGAAGTTATCAAACCACACACACATAGACTGATGAAGAGCTTCAGGTGTTAGATTATTATAGGTTAATAACAAATTATGCTTTTTTAGATTTAAATTGAAGTTTTCAAGTGATTTAATGTGTTGAATAGCTGAGATAATGCCTTGTGTCCTCCATAACCCTGAATTGTTTTTGCCTTTGAGGCATTTAAGTTTAATTTTCATGCATGTATTTATGTTTACCTTAAGTCTCACATGCTTGTATTTTGACGTCTGTAATTTCAACTGAAACAGTCAGTAGGATGGAAAATCGCTCTTGAAGCACCTTTGAAATGGCAGAATGGTTAACAATACAGACATCCACATTACACCAGAGAAAGGACATCTTACCTGTTGATTCCTCAGCAGAAGCATAGCTTGTATGTATTCCATCATCTAAGTCAACTGATTAATATGTTGATTTTCATGTAAAAAACATGAAGTTATGAGGCTAAAAAAAGTTATGAGGCTAATGTGACACCGTCAAGACTATGGATGCTAATGTTAGCACAAGGAAATGTTAGCATTACCAGACAATTATTTTACAAGCAATTTGAAGTAATGTTCATGAAACTAGGTGGCTAACTAATTGCAGTATTTGTTTATTGTTTTTCTCCTACTTTCACTCTCATTCTCCCTTTTGCTTATGACTGTGGATTCAGTACAATGGTAAGAGTGAAAATAAATCTGCAAACAAGAATTCTGGCATTGTTCACATTCTGGAATATAGGTGAGTGTAACTCACTGTCTAGTTGGAATTACCACACCTCAGCGAGGACAGTACAGTGAAAAGGCGTAATTCAGCTGGAGTTTCAGTGTCTTGAGAAGCAAGTAGAAAAGTAAGTTAAGGAAAAAATGGAACTGGCAAAGAGTGACAATGCATGTGAGCACACAAAAATTGAAGAGCTCTCATGCCTTGACATTTTGTGCAGCAGTAATGGTGCGTGCTAAAGCAGAGGCAACGAAAGCACAAGCAGCATTTGCTGAGAAAGAAGCTAAACTCAAGGTTCAAAAATCAGCGAAGAAAGCAGAACTGCAAATGGGAAAAGCAAAGCTGGAAGCTGAACTGAGCGCACTTATCATTGATTTATACTCCTGCATAGGGTCTAGCCAGGCATTTACTGTATACTTGTACGTCTGTGAGTCCAATTACACCCCCAAACGCTAGTTGGCAGTAGCGCTACAGCGTCCACTGTGTTGACTTTTGACAGCCGAGCAGGCTGACTTCTGGTTTAGCGCTCTGCTAACGTGAATGGGGGTAATTCCCCCATTCCTTCCTGTTGGCTCGGAGGCATTGCGAGGCTACCCAGCTGACCAGTCACAGAGCTTACGGTCCGCAAGCTAGCAAGCTACGTTACATGGCATCTTCCATCAGGGCTCAGAGTTGCAACTCAGAGTCGCACAACAGAGGGTGAAACCCCTAACAGACCATCTGGGCATAACAAAGCACCAAAGCATCAATTTGTGAGAAACTATGCTAAATTTAGGGATGTAAACCACATCAGCACACCTCTCAATGGCGGTCATACAAGTCCAGAAACATGAGGGACATTACACAATACCTGCTAGATAACTTGGATGCCCGACTAAACCCAAAACAGCACATCATCTTAAAGCAACAGCCCTGTCATTCACACCTGTGTATGCTTCACCCTCCACAAATGTGGCACCTGAAATGGCACACCTGGCACTATACATGGCTCGTCGATTTAGTGAGTGCAAGTCTCTACCAATTCGATGATAAACCTGAAAATTATCTACCATGGCAGTCATCCTTCGGTAATGCTACAGGCTTAGTACTCACATCCAATGAAATGTTAGATCTGCTGATAAAGTGGCTCGGACCAGAGTCTGTCAAGCATGTCAAAAGGATTCGCTTCGCGGATGTTGGCAATCCAGATGTAGCACTACAAAAGACCTGGAACCGCCTCCAAGAGTGCTATGTCGAAGAATTCCCAAGAATAACAGCTAAAGATCATGGAAAGATCAGGGACCTAAGCAATCTCCGTATGGAACTCCAGGGTGGCAGAGAAGAAAGTTACCTCACAGGATTGACCTACTTGGACACTGCCCGGGGCATTGGGCCCATTGTCGAAAAACTTCCTCACATGCACAAGGAAGAAAACAATAACTACTTCCCTCCATTTGATTTCTTTGCGGATTTCATCTGTCACCAAGAACACCAAAGGAATGATCCTAGTTTCATCCTTCCATCTACCAGCATCAATGGCTTGAAGTCAGTCAAAGTAGCCTCAAATAGTTGTGGAAGAAAAATCTCTTTTCACAAGACGGACATTTCTTCAGGTAAAGACTCACCTGCAAACTCACCTGAGAAATGACCGGATGGGCCAGAGAAAAACTGTTATGGGGGCGTCTGCGAAATAACAAAAATAAAAAGGATTAAAATACAACAGTCAACTGTTGGTGTGAAGAGCCCAATTGAAAATACCCCCCCACCATTCATATTGTCTCCAGCAATGATATTTACCCAGAATGTCGGGGTCAACCCACCACATGGAGACTTCATAGACAAGGATCTTCTCAGCAGACAATGGAGAAAAGTCCAAGCCCTGGCAGACAGGTTCTGGAGTCACTGGCAGAAAGAGTTCCTCCCCACTCTGCAAGCCCGCCGGAAATGGACAGATTCACAACCGGACCTGAAGAAAGGAGATACTGTACTCCTGAAGGACAATCAAGCCACATGCTACTTGAGGCCTGTGGCAAGGATCACAGCTGTCTTTCCTGGGAGAGACAGCAAGGCGAGAACAGTGGAGCTCAGGACCTCAGATCAAGGTTCCACAAAGATGTTCCTGAGACCAGTTTCAGGTGTAGTTCTTCTGACTAAAGACTGATGAATAAGAGACATTTAAGGTCAGATGGGGAGGGTTCTGCCATCCCCGCTCCAACTAGACAATGAGTTTAGCTTACAGTGAGTTTAGCTCACTGTCTAGTTGGAGTTGCCACACCTCAGCGAAGACAGTACAGTTTTGTTTTTGTCTGGGCTGCTGGATGCTTTGGAGGGAAATGAAGCAGAAATTAATAAAGATGTTCAGGTTGGAAGCAGCATTGGAGAGGTCTAATTCATGCTAGATTGAATTCCACTATGCTTTGATGCGCAACTTTCAGAGGTTGACAGAAGAGGGAAGCTTGAATCACAACTTTTGATTAGGCCATAGAGACGTGAGAGGAAACAGTCTTTCTTCACTTGGCTGATGAAACCTGAATTAATTATATACCACTTGCTAACTACCTCATGTTGACTTGTGCAGGTTCTGCAGAGGGCACCTTAAGTTTATTTAAGGTGTTGTCAGAAGTAAGCTAATTATGTTGTGTTGGCTTGAACATTTCTTCTGGGTGAGTTGGAAATCAGCTGGAAGCAGACTTTCAGATTGCGAATGCACACTGATACCCGTGCACATACACATTCAGACAGTGTAACACGCTTTAGTGGTTCCTTTTATTTCCCCCCTCAGGCCATGCTCTCTTTGAACCCAAATTAATAGCCTCCTTTACTGCGTCACATATAATTTGAACCTGTCTCTCCGTTCTGCAATTCAATCTTAATTGCTAAGTACTTCCATTTCAGGAGTTGTTAAGCAAACAGCGCGTATGACGGATGAGTCTGTGGCAGTAAACACCGAATTATTTAATCAAATGCTCTCGCTATCTTCCTGCTGCCTTTCAGAGAGTCAGGAACTCTTTGCTGTTGTCCCAGGAGAGGAGTTCGATAAAAGACAGGGGCATTGTAACCTGCCACTTTCTTTTTTTGTTATATCCTCACACCACAATGATGAATGGGAGTTTCATTCCTGCACTTCAAAAGATGGATTGGGAGCTTGATTCCCAGCCCTGGTATGTTAAATGGTCTAATTCTTGCTGTCTCCTGCCCCTCTTCTTGTAACACTTTCAACATTTATCTCTGTTATTCTCTCCTATTTGCTCTGCATAATCTTTATCATCAGAAGCTGGTTTTTAATTCCTGACATGTTTCATTTCTGGGGCTCTTTTGTGGCACTCTTTTCATTCCTCGCTTGATGTCTCATTCTTACAATTTTTGTGCTTTTCAGTGAGCCTCATTTTTTTGGCCCTCTCCGCCTCTGCTCCAGGTGGAATTTCCATTGATCAAAACCAGACGTGGCCTGCACTTCTGTGTCCACCTGATCAAGTCAGCTCAAGAAGATGAATCACTTGCAGCCCTTTTCTCAGTCCACTCCCTTTCTACATCCATCCCTCATTCTCCCGCCGACTCCAAGATGAAATGAGCCCCAGACTGATTGTGTTTAGGTTTAAGAGACAATAAGCTGGTGAGCTTTTTTGTTGTTGTTGTTGTTGTTGTCATGTTTAGCGTGCGTATGCAAAGTTTAGTTGAGGTAACCATTGGTGCTTGAGGTTCCCTCACTTTGGGTAAGTGCTTCTTTTTTGCTTAACCGAACAAAAAAACAAACTTCAAATTTCCGTGGCTTTTAGGCCTGAAATGAATCTTGATTTTTTTTTCCCAGCCTGATCCTTTGTAGAACAAAGTAACTGTATTCAGCTTAGATTCACAGCAGTTAGAATGGATTCCAATGGCACCAAGTGTCAAAACGTCCACAGAAATGTATAAATCAACTCCTTCATTATCTAGTTTTCTACCATTGCAGTCCCTAAGATCAATAGGTTACAAGAAATCCTAGTTTTGCCACTAAATCACCAATACATTCAGAATTTCTAAGTGACAGTATGAGGTTGTGGAAGCCATGTGGTGCAGAAAGTGTTTTAGAATATGGTCCAGATATTCATGGTTTCTCCACTGTATAACTTAATACATTATATCCATGTTGCACTATTAAGACTTCGTTCTTAATAGCTCCAGTGCTTTTCTGAAATGCATTTACTATTTGATTTGTGAAGTGATGAGTGTTTGTAACATTCTGAACATCAACAGCGTAGAAGTTGATTATGCTGCAGAAGTCGTTTGTGAAGTGTCTATGGACTCAGGGTGTAAATCCACAGGAAAAAACTGCAAACATGTCAGAGGCACCTTTCAAACAGTATATAAGTGTTTGAAGTATTCCTTCAGTCTGGGGTTGCTTTTTATGGTTCGGCCAATGCCCCTTTCAATAAAGAAAAAGGGCATTAGCAATAAATTTCCAATAAATAGGAATCTGAATGCTGTAGCATACAGTGATATTATAGACAATAGTGTGTTTTAACTTTCTGGCAGTTTCAGCCTTTCAAAGGCCCAAACACACATTCAGGTGTGCAGAGAACCCTGACCTCAAAACTATCCAACACCCTTGGGAAGAACTGGAACAATGACTGTAAGTCAGGCCTTATCACTCCAAATCAGTGTTGGACCTCACTAATACTCTTATGCCTGAATGTGAGCAAATCTCTGCAACCGGGTTCCAAAATATGGTGGAAAGCCTAATACCAGAAGAGTGCCATAGCAGCAGATTAACATCCATGGTTTTGGAATAATGTTTGCTTGTCCGTATCCTAGCATGAGCATGATTCACATCAGGGGTTAAAAAGTCAGACCATCTCATGTTTGGGTCATCCCTGGCAGGGTAATTCTAATCCATACTGGGAGAGTTTCTTTCTCACATGAGGAGTTAGGCCTGTGTTTCAGCACTGCAGACTGAAAGCTGTGTTAGCTTAATTCACATAATGCATTAGGCTGATGGGAATATTTCACTCAATTTTCTACTCGTAATTTACATAGTGGAGGGTATAAAAGCATATGAGCTGCGCAGCTTCAGCAGCTGAAAAGGCTACTGATTGCCATAATACAGCTGATTCCCTCTCTGTTCGAATTTGCTTTGATGCAGCTGCATACAGCAGAGGAAAATGAATTTAGTTTTAGTTCTGTCTAAGACTTCTGCAGGCAAGCACTCCCCGAAGGTGCGTTTTTCTCTGGATATGCGTGGTGCTGCAATGCGCCCTTCCCCTCTCGTCGCTCTTGTTTCCTCCTCCTCCTCATCGCCCATTCTCTTTCCTTCTTTTTCAGTTGGAGTGATACTTACCGCTGTTTTGCTCAGCTAGGCTCACTTCTTCCCTTGATGGCATCTGACCAACAGGGAAAAGACGGAGAGTTATCCTTAGTTTTCCTCCCTTTGGAAACCGTGTCCTTTGGCATAATAAATAATTCCTCGCCCCAGTGCTTCCGCTCCTTATCCACAGAGCTCAGTGTCTGTTGGACAAAATATGCATGTGAAAGGCAGGTGCAAATGGTTTTCTTCTCCTTTCAATGCCACATATGGTTTGCCCTCCTGAGAGAGAAGTAACTACTTCAAGAATCAGTTCTGTCTTTCTGTGTTTTTGAGTGCATCTGCTCTCCTCCCACAAAGTCAGGGATTTAGCTGGATCGTACTGCTGTGCATGTTTTAATGATGCAGCTACTGTCAGAGTTTTTCCTCTGTTGAGATGTGAGGTAGAAGAAAAGTGAGAGGGAAACTGAGATCAAGTGTTTGGCATAATGAGTTACGGAGGGTTTGAGTGCAAAGCTTCGTTAGGCAGATCCAACTTTCAGGATTAGAGATAGGGACCACATGATGTACACTGTAGAGCAGCCAACTCTGATACTTGCATAAATACTGTGCATATCTACTATATGTGTACTGACCTGGTTCATTTATTTGACCACTGATTTACGGGTTGTGATTCAACACCATTTTATTGAATCTGTATCCTGTGTCGAATTTGTTATTCAAGCCGACTTCTTTCAAATCCAGCAATGCAGAAGATATAAAATGAAACGCTGATTAAATATGTAACTGACATATTAAAATAACAGGTGCAGCCCCCTTAGTTTACATCTTATTTTTCATAAAATGCTGTGCTTTATGCGAATGCTTGAGATCCTTACTCAGAACTATTAATGGATGTACAATGCTTGTTGCTAATAAAAAAGAATGAGAAGAGATAAAATATTTGAAATTTGTTAGCATCAGTGCTGGACAATCGCTGGTGTTTGGCCAACAGGTAACTGGATCTAAAAAAGATTATTGCAACCCAAACTTAAGTTTAGTTATTAACATTTTTGTAACAAAAGTTATACACAAGTTAATATTCCAGAACTAAAACTTAAATAAATTCAAGCAACTGCTTAGTTTTGTCGGATAGATTACATTTTAGCTTCAGTCAAATTCCGTGAATGTTTTATATATTGAAAGGAGCTGCTAAAAAGTAAAGCTGTAAGATTTGACTTAGAGCTTAGCTTGGTTTCAAAATGGAACTGGCTATCTGAACCTAACCCTTGTGATCCTGTGTGACTGCTGTGGTGTCTGTGTTGCTCATCTTTAATCAAGAAAAGAAATGCAAAGGAAGGATTAATGTTCCTCCAGCCATTGTGAGGATTAGACTCTTTTAACTATTTTGAAGGCTCAAACTTCACTTCTAGTATGTTTTTCATTCTCCTATGGTTCACATCCTAGGTCTGACTGTACAGATATGTAAATGCATGCTAAAGAAAATGCTGTTTGAATGTAAAACAGAATGTGAGTATAAATGGAGTCACTTATTCAGACCACAGTCGGGAATAACATCATGTTTTCTTTTTTAGCTAATTGGGGTTAAAGCACACAGAGGCTTAATAAACTACGCCTATTATTGCAACAAATTGAATAAAAACTTCATTGTTTTAGTGTTTGAACCAAATGTGATAAATTCATTGCAAACTCAGTAGAGCAGCCTCACAATAGGAGCCCTCACTTGAACACAACAGTGTATCACATGTTTTTCATGTTTGTGTCAAGTGCTGTACAACGGATCCAGGTCTTGTTCAGCCAGCTTGGCAAGACAAGCACGGCCATTTGGCTGCTGTACAATTTGGACGCGTAGATCAATATTCAGCTCGATAAGTATAATGGTGATATGAAGCTGAGGTTGCTGATGCTGGCTGCCTGCAGACAATTCAGACCCCTTCCTGTGCACTTCACTCTGCAGTAACACAAAATACTGTGCTTGGAACAACCAAGTTCACATGCATGTGATCAGCCTTTCCCACAAACAAGTACTCAAGGACAACAAAACACAGAAGTGGAAAGAAGTGCACACCTAAAGCACACATATGCTACATACTGTAAAAGGTTCCACATTTACTCCAGTAGCAGGCTAATCAACAGCCCAGGACCACATGAAGACTCTGTTGGAAAGACTTCAATTCAATTCAATTCAATTTTATTTATATAGCGCCAAATCACAACAACAGTTATCTCACAGCGCTTTTCATAAAGAGCAGGTCTAGACCGTACTCTGAAGTTATTTACAGAAGCCCAACAATTCCCACCAAGAGCAAGCACTAGGCGACAGAGGCAAGGAAAAACTTCCTTTTAAGAGGCAGAAACCTCGAGCAGAACCATGGCTCAGGGTGGGCGGCCATCTGCCTCGACCGGTTGGGGCTGTGTGCATCACACATGATGCACACAGCAGGATTGCACCGCTAGGGCTGCAAAAATATCACAGACTAGTTTGAAAGGAATGTCCAACTTGCTGCAGGCCTTTTGTATCTCCTTTATCTTTATCTTTCATAGTCATTCTTCTCTTACTTAAATTCTTTGTTGAATTTTTTGCTATAACTGATTTCTGAATGAGCTGTTTTTTTTTTAAATGATGCAGATTTGTAGGATATGACAGCATTGGTAGCAACATGAAAACCTGTATCATTGTCTCATATAAGGCAAGAATTAGGCTAATGGAACATGATGTATTAGGAGCCCCAGGCGTCTTTAATGGAGGTGCCACTTAATTACGACGGAGAACAGACTTGAGAGCTTAGTAATCAGATAGAAACATACACATTACACAAGTTCTGAAATTGCTCTTCACAAATAGGTAAGTACACGAACACACACATATATATTACACAGTAAATACATGCAGATGTGGATTTGTAAGCATAAAAAAGAGTCCACTGTTCCTCTCTCAGGTGTTAGTGTGTTCTTGTTAGCTACTGCAATTTCATGGAGCTTTACTCCTGAATGCCAGCCTGTCAGTCCACAGACTCCTTCTTACTGACTCGATGAAGCTACTGCAGCAAGACATTCTAAATATTGTTAGACATGAGAAAAGGTGTACGGTCGTTGATCAGTTGCTGACAGTTGAATACAATGACTTCTGATCCATTATTAACTGCTGTAAATGCATTGTTTGTTTTGTCTTTTTTCATTTTTCATCATTTGTTATTCTACCTATTGCAGTAGTGAGAGCATAATAATAGCAATTATTGAGAAATGTATGTATGTATCTATAAAAAAAGTATTGTCCTATCACTCAATTAATCTTAAGAATAATCAGTTCAAAACTTATTGATCTAATAGTGCTACTGCCCTCACTGCAACCTGTTGCAACCTGAAACTCAGCATTAGTTTAAAAAAATACTTGATCAAGTAAATAAAAGCCACTTTAAGATCATAGCTATAATAAAAATAAATTCCTATCGCCAACAACACCGACTATTGTGAAGACTGAACATTCAGTATTTCATTCAGCCCTGGTAGAATACAGCCTGTAGGAGGTGATATCACGTTACTGAGAAGTGAAGCATTTAAATAGGGTAGTTAGCACTCCATTATTTTTCTAAGCCAGTTGATTAGCTGTGCAGTTTGTAGCATTAAAGATAACACTGATGTATTAGGAGCCCCAGGCTTCTTTAATGGAGGTGCCACTTAATTACGACAGTGAACAGACTTGAGAGGTTAGTTAGCAATCATATAGAAACTCATACACATGACACAAGGTCTGAATTAGCTTTTCATATTATGTAAGTATAGGAACACACATATTTATGTAACACTTACTTACTTACTTCCTTAATAAATGCATGCAGATGTGGATGTGTTATTGCATGGACACAGACAGCTACCCCGTTCGCATTTACGGTGATACTTTTATTCCCTCTGTGGTCTTTATGCTCATTTCTTGTTTACATCTTAGCTGTAACATTTTAGCTCTTTGTCACCACTCTCTCAATAACACAAGTGACCTCTCCACTAACCTGGAGAGGTTGTCTCTGAGAACAGGGAGTGCGGGGTCAGAGGTCATGCCATATATAAACAAGTGTCAAGTACTATGATGGAAAGCCAAGGACATATGAAACTGGACTGGAAACCCAGCCGCTGTAGAGACGTAGGAGGATGGAGCAGAATACCAAGGGTAATGGATGACTTCACTTGTGAACGTGATGCCATGGTTTCAGGTTCTGCAAGTTAAACCGCCTTGTCTGTAAGAGTCAAGAGTGTGTGTGTGTGTGTGTGTGTGTGTGTGTGTGGTGCGCTCCTGTGTGCGCTGTGACCACGGTGACATGTCTTTATACAACAGCCACCAGCCAGTTGAATATGTTATATTATTTAATCAGCGTAATTCCCACTGTCTCACTCCATCTCTCTCTCTCCCTCTAATCAATAAGATTCATGGGGTTTTATTAGAATAGCATAGCAAAAAATGCACATTAAAATAAAATAAATAAAAACTTTTTTTGGGTGGTGGCTTTTTAAAATCTTTTTATTAACTTATTAGATTGGGATGTAAATAATGTAAAGTGTCCTAGGCTCTGAAAAAGTCCATTCACGACTTGAAGCACTTTTTGTGGAAGTAACTTTGATGGGCACAATTGCCCTAATAGAATACGCTGCAGCTGGTTCCATCTCATACTGGCTCCGCCCTCTACTGGGCTCTATGGGTACTACCTCTTCCAATCACACGCATGCAATTTCCCACTGAAATTTTATCGTGCGCGGTGCTGACCAATAGGACGTCGCTACCGATACGTGCATGACTTATAAATAGCAGTGTCCCTACTGCCTCAGCATCCTTTTTCTTCCAGCAAACCACAAACTGCTCACTGAATTCACCACCTCCACGGATGGAGTCGCCACTACTAGAAAATCTAGAAAATTATCTTTGCACCCGGGCGAGTCCAGGCCCCCACCCCCCTGCCAGCCGACCTGCGGCTGGGGAAGGAAGCGACTGGCCAAGTCACCATTTTGGAGGGAGAGAGGCCTGCTGACGCTGCCAAATCCCCCTTCTGGTGTTCAAGACGCCATTGTTTTATATGTGCTGCTTGTGTAAAACTATGGTAAGGCTTTTGAGAATGTGAAACAAATGTTTTTTTAGTAAAACATGTTCATTACATTCCTCAAAGAGCTAAGTTAACTTCTCTTATCAAAGAGCTAACGTTAACTCCTGGGGTGAGACTAAGGGTTCGCCCTGCGGCCTTGTGTTCACACGTAACACGTAACATGTGCTGCTTGTGTGTACACTGTGGTGATGCTTGTGAATGTTAAATTGTTAATTAGAAATACATTACATTCTTAAAGTGCTAATTCACCAACACCAACCCCATCCCCTTCCCATTGAGCTAGCTGTGTTGAACGCGCCGCTGCGCTCACAGACGCTAAGCTAACGGTTCACCATGCGGCCCACGCCGCCCTCCCGGTCAGAACATGGGTGAGGCCCGGGCGTCCACTTTGCTAGCCTGAAACTGGGCAATGCAGCAGTGTATTGTAACTCTGCATTCCCAGCACGCCCACGAGGACTCTCATGTGTATGTGTTTCTATTTGACGCGTTGTTCATGTGTACACATTTTCATGCAGAATGGCGACGCTGCTGCATGCCGACAAGCTGGGTGGACAGCGTTCTGAGACGAGGCTACTCTCTTCAGTTCTGCTGCATACCACCAGTTTTCCTGGACATAATGGAAGCAAGTCTATCCTCTCAAGAGGAAGTGGACTTCCTTGCCGCTGAGATCCAGCAACTTCTGCTGAAGCAGGCTGTCTTTGGGCATCTCTGCGCATGATATGCACAGAGGTCTTGCACCATGTACTTTTGGTCCCCAAAAAGATGAGAGGCTTCTGAGCCATTCTGGATCACTGCCACCTGAACCAGCATAATGGACAAGAGGGCATTCCACATACTGATGATCAAGAAAATGCTGGAGCCAGTGCAGCTCGGCAGCTGGTTCACTGCCATCGACCGGAAAGACTCCTATTTCAAGTCAAGGTGACACAGTAACAGGGAATTTCTAAGCTTCTCCTCTCAGGGGGTAGCCTACAAATACATTAGGCTCCCTGTCAACTACTTGCTAGCCCCCCACACACTCAGCAGATGCATTGCACTCCAATCATTGCACAAGAAGAGCATGAGTGTTCTTTTCTACTCACGACCTCATGGTCATGGAGAGATTGAAGCCTTGAGTGATCTCCACACAGCTCCACACAGAGAAGGGGCTGTCGCACTGCCGCTATCTCTCTTGTCATAGGGGGTTAGGTGACAGAACAGTCTTCACCCACTCCCTTGTGATAGGCTTTCTGCAGGGTGTGAGAAGACAGTGACCGGTGTTGTGTGCTCTCTGAGCCTCAGTAAGACTTGCTGTTTGTGTTTGCTGGTGGCTCTAATATCTGCACCTTATGAGCCCCTGGAGCAGTCCTCATTGAAAATGCTATCTCTTGAACAGCCCTGCGCCTTGCTCTCACCTCTGCTAAGAAGGTGAGCTGTGCCTATCGGTTCACCCCAGCTGCATGCTGGTTCTTGGTGTCCACAGTGCAGCCAGATTGAGACAACACACCTCCTTTGTTCTTAAGAACATAAAGAGCATGTTCAGGTCCAGGACAATAAATCTGGATGCTTTCTACCCCCCTACCCCACTTAGGGTGGAGGGAGGTGAGAGTGCATCTGTTGTGTCCATGTGTGCTAGGCGAACGTCCTATGTAGAGCACACAGCCCCCATTCGATGCACTGGTCAGCTGTTTGTCTATTTCAGTGATAGTGCAATCAGTAAAACCCTGTCCAAGAAGAGCCTGGCCAGCTGGCTTTGTGAGTAAATCTCCCAAGCCTGTACACGGGTGGGAACAGACCCACCCTTAGCGGTGCATGCACATTCCACTCAGAAGTGTGGAAGTGTCTATGACCCTTTTTCAGGGGGGTGTGTGTCGAAGAGATCTGCACAATGGCATCTTGTCCCTTACTGTGCCCGTTTGTACGTTTCTATCTCTTGGATATGTTGGCCTCCTTGGGATCCAATTCGCTAGTGTGACCTAGGATCTGAAAAGTGAGGATCTGGTGACTACTGGGTGTAGAGGGGGAACATACGCTGGCAGTGCCTGATGTTTCAGTGTAAAGTCAGGGCAGTGCAGGTGTTAATGGTCAGGCCAAGCCCCTATCGGTCCAGCAGCCTTCTCAGGAGTGTCCCACCATTCTGTCACTAGGTGATATGGTGGTCGGGGCTTTGGCCGGCCTGTGGCCGACAGGTTAGTGTGGTGGACTTCGGTCATTGGACTCCACCCACTGTACCCATAGAGTCCAGTAGAGGGCGGAGCCTGTGTGAGATAGAACAAAGCTACAATATGGTAACCCTAGTTCTATAAGCACAGGCGGAGACCTCTACCGATGAGCCCTGCCGCTCTGATGCTGTCTGCTGAAGAGGCGGTCGGATGCTGAGGCAGTAGGGACACTGCTATTTATACGTCACGCACGTGTTGGTAGCGACGTCCTATTGGTCGGCTACATACACAATAAAATTTCAGTGGGCAAGTGCATGCGTGTGATTGGAGGAAGTAGTACCCATAGAGTCCAGTAGAGGGCTCCCTCTGTGCTTATAGAACTAGGGTTACCATATTGTAACCTTCATTCGCAGCTGCCATCTAAAGCCATCTATTGCACATATTCCAAAACGTTTTGTACCTACTAATCATTTCAATCCGTGACAAAAGGTTGAAAAATACCGAAACTACCTAAGATAATTTTTTTGTGCCTATCCTTTATAATGGATTGTCATTAATACTACATACTACACTATTATAACTACTTGTTATTGGCAGCTTGCCTGCCTCTTGACACAAATATCAGGAAAACTTTGTTTTTTGTGGGGTGGATAGTCTTCAGTGTCTTTCTGTGTAATAGTATAATTTCTCTAATTACGTTTAGAACAGATAATAGTCTCTACCAATCCAATGTCAAAATGTATAAACAGCCTCACCTTTTGGATAGCCATGTTTTCTGTCAGTCTATTTCTAACATCCTGTCTGTTCTCACTGAGACGTGATGCTTCTCTGTTTGTTTTTGTTGTGTTTGCTTTAGTCTGGATTTGCCCTTAGGCTGTGAATTGTAAAGATTGAGTTTAAGTGTTAGGGGAGTTTTGTTTTTTCTCTTATGCTTGGGCTTTTAATAATTTAAGTGGAGGTCATTCTTTTTCAGATTTGTTGACAGAATGCGATTGCCCTTTTCTGCATTCTGATCAGTACTGACTGTTTCTCTCTGCCCTGCAAGTGCTATTTGTCTTGTTCTCTGATTGTTTTTTTTCTTTTAACAGAACCCTGCAGACAAGCTCAAAATTGATGGTGTCTCTTTTGATAAAATCTTGCAAATTTGTAATTGGGCCTCTGAGATTTACTGATTCTAACATTTTCTGCCATATTCTGAAACATCTACTCAGGTTTTACTTTGTATGGTACAACTGGACCTACATACAGTAGGTGGGTCATAGGAGGCGTGATGTTATCAGCTATGTTGGCTAAATGAGGCTTTACCACACATTGGTATATGTGTTAGTCATTATGCAGAAAATGTGACAGCACATAATCCACAAACTTTCTTGAGGTAATTTAGAAACTGTGTCATTATATGGCTTATCTATGAGACTCATTGTTTACTCAGAATGTGAGTGGGCAGAGAAACAGAAAAGCTGTGCAGAGAGAAGCCCTGTCTGCTGTTCCTCTTTGTTACTCACTGCATGGTGAAAGTTTATTGTTGTGCTAAATTTTAGACCTAAATAATTAAATAAATGTGTTTAAAATGCTCAGTGCATTTTATCCAATCTGTCATTTTGTGACCACATACATATGAAGTGCATTGACATACATAACTGATCAAACATTGTTAAAGTGAAATTTAAAACAGCAGCGTTTCAGAATTTTTCTTTTTAAGGTTTACATTCATTTGAACTCCAGCCACACAGAGCTATACCAATATTGCTGTTGATGACTAGGAAGAAAATTGTGAGTTCAATGACAATTACCCATATTGGTGGCAACATCAGAAGATAGCCCAGTGACAATATAAGACATATCTGTGACTACAACAGAATAGTGAAATATTTTTTGGAGTACTGCTGTCTCAGTTTATATCATGCAGTGTGTCCTTGTTCAGTAAAACCTAGGAGCTTGTTTGTTAGACTTTGGGTGGCTTCAGAAACAAAAGTTTATTTAGCAACAGCACACTGCCAGAGTCTGATGTAAACTGGAAAGCTGCAGGCAGTAATTCGCTCCTAATTAGACATATTTCCTTTACTGCCCTGAAGGAGCAACATTAAACTACACAAGTATACTGTGTAAACGTGTGTGTGTGTGTGTGTGTGTGAGAGAGAGAGAGAGATGAACTCCATGAGTTGTCAAGTTGTGAACTCCTGCCGTTTCATAACTCGCCTCTCACCTACTTCCCACTAAGTCTCAATTAACTGTCTTATTCAGTTACCAGTAACTGGCGCTTAATTAGGAGAATTTGATTTTCACTGTTGGACCCGCTGGCGACTGTTGATAACCACTTCTTAACTTCTTATGTACAGAAACGGGCGGGGGGATTCACTGCGGTGAGCTGCAAAAGTTGTGACAGACCAAAATAAAGTTTTAGATTTGAGCACAGGAGTGTGATCTCAACCTCCTGACTGTTTTGCCGGCCTCATACCGTTATCAGAAGGACCTCTGGTTATAGAGCATCGGAATACACTTAAGGTAGAGGAATAGATAAATAGAATAACATCTAAAAAGTAAAAAGAAATTAATAAAGCACCCAATGTCTATCTGAGATACTACTGTAAAATACAAAAGCTCAAAAAGTTAACTTGGGCATCTTGAAAGTGTTTCAGCTGTACTATTACTATATTATGGTGTCAGGGGATCTATTGCCTTTCACTCTCGATTCAGACTCATTGTAATGATTACCATGATAAATAATAACTTTAAGTTCCCTTAACCTTTCATCTAATGCCATCATCAGGTCAAAATTTTGATTTGTCCAATACTTTTATAATGTCTAAATACAAAATTACTTACTTTGTGTTTTGTGCTTATTAGCAAAATGTTAACATGCTGCTAACACACTAAAAAGTGGGACATGTTGATAAACATGACTTCTCAACATCAGCATGTTTGCATTGTCATTGTGAGCATGTTAGTGTCTTACACTAACCCTTTAGGAAAGGTTGTTCCTTTCCTCTTAACAATCAGCAGTAGATACCGCTCGGTAAACATCATTTTTAGTCAAAAAGGAAAATGGAAAAAAGTGATGATTTAAGAGTTGTTATTTCTATAAACAAACTGATAACGTACAGTTTGTGTCAATCTCATCCAAACTTTTCTGCCACTGTTTTTGTAGCTCTGAAAGAGGAAGACATATGTATTCTTAATCCTGCCGACTAAGCTCTAATTTTGGATTGTCTTCTCCAACCAAGGGAACTGCCTTCAGTGAGCAAAAGACTACATATGATCACATGTTTCGGCTCAGTTGGTTTCGTAACAATCAGAATCTTTGAGTTGAGTTTGTCTAGTTTAATTTTGTTCATGTTTGGTGTACAAACTGATAATTTATTAAATATTTTATTATCTTTAAGTAGCTCTTCATTCTGAAAATTCAATTGTGATGATTACACCTACAGATCACAGTGATTTCTCAATAACCTGCATTGTCTCATTTAAATCAACACCTTATCAATACTTTTGTTACAAATCGAAGAGGGCGAGACATTTGTGTTCGAAAATAAATTCATATAGGGTTCATCCTAAAATATCACCCAGCTAGAAGTCAGTAAGCTGGGTCTTTTTCAGGTTTGGCTTTAAGGACGAGTTGCTCTGACACCAGTTCCAGATACATTTTAAACCACCTGTGAAGGAACCAAACAATCCAGACTCACCTCAAATCCATTGACTGTATATAAGAAGTGGACATAGTCATCATGATGTCACTTGTTGATTTGTGGACTACCGTTTTGAAGCCTCGAGTTTGGTCGATAGGGCACCGCCACGTTGAGTTTTTGCAACCAGCTGCACAGGGAGTGACCATATTTGGACGAGACGGTGGAGCTAATGGCTGTGTGTGGAGCTAGCTAGCTTGCTTAGCTAGTTGCATCTGTAGTTCACGTTAACTGTCAAATTAACAATTTACCCGGGCTGACAATTGTGTTTATCTAACAACAGTCCTATGTACTGTAATGTATTCATTGACAGGACACCATGGTATCGACTTGTCAATCATAGATAATCCCGCCCGGAACGATACTCTGCTTTATGGTCTATTTTCCTTTAAATAGGACCATAATTTACTAAAGGGACATCATGCTGTATTGAAGAAGGCATGAAGCTATTGATTGTGACCATAAAAGTGTTTACTGAGGTAGTAAATCAGGTGAGAAGTAGGGTCATTTTACCATTATTTCTAATGGAGCCAGACTTTTTTTTGCAACCAGTTGCTGGCTGTTCAATAGAATCCAGGTTTAAGGGACTTCCGTATTGGATTCGCATTTCAGACCAGAGGCTTCCCGCTTGGTCCAATCGTCAACATTCTAATCAAGATAGCTTTGTCCTCCACGTATGAAGAACGTGGCCAGGCATTGGTTCTGATGTTATCTGTTGCTATCGACTTCATATCTGTGTTTTATCAGACCACAGCTCTGCAGTGTGATTTGCATCATGCTGACTGTCACATGCCTGTCAGTTATCTGGTCAATAAAGTTCTACTGAATTTGAGCATTGTTGAGTAGTCCCAGACTTTGCCTGACTGTCTGGTGTAGAGGCATCACTGCAGGAGATTGGGGTGTGTGTGCGTGTGTGTGTCTGAAAGAGAGTAAGACTATAGGTCACAGACTAAGCAGTTTATGAGAATTCTTCCTCCTCACTTGTTGCAGAGAATAAAGCCTGATCCCACACTGACATTGGAGATTATGGGGAGTTTTTTTGTTTGAGCGGACACTTCCCGCTGCTCAGCCCTAAATTCTCAGCTTAGCTCCATAGAAAATCCTCTTTACTGCATTTGTCTACCTGTCTTTGTGGTGGTTCAGAGTTTCAGCATTGCGCTGGAGAATCTGGTAGAAGAATGTTGTCCTGGATTTTAATTAATTGATAACTCGATAAATTTATGAAGCAAAAAGTATTGTCTGGTTCCAGCTTCTCAAGTTTGAAAAATGTCTGCTATTTTCTGTTTTATATAATTTAAAATTGATTGGAATTCCTTTTTAGACTCTAGGCAAAACAAGATTGGATTGTGGGAACCTCTGATGGACATTGCTCACTATTTATATTTCTTATACACTAACTGTCAAATAAGTTTGTTGAAAAAAAACCCACATCAATAATTGTTGCGGACCTAAAGTCTGTCAAAGGCATCTGCTGAGTCCATGTTGGTCAAGTTTTGGATTCATGCCAATGACTAGCAGCATCCTACATGCACAATGCACAGTCAATTATACTGTAAATCTAAGCAGATGTGATCATTCTTACTTGAGCAATGAGATGGCAATAATCAATCCTTCTTATATTAATTTTTGCTGCTTGGTGTGGAAGTGAAGGAAACAGCAGCCATATCTCGGCTGTTGACGCCACAAGAGGGATGGCAAGTCTGAGCTGCTCTTTCAGGTTGCCGTAGAAACCAACCAGCTATTTGTTCCAATTTGCTCTGTGCCGTTGAGATCAAAAAGCCTGGAACCCAAAGTGCTCTTTGCATATTAGCATCTGTGTTTGATTCAACACAATTAGGCATCCGTTCACCTCATTTACATCTATATTGTTCATTTACAGTTGAACACATTTGGGCTGTGTTTTCGAGGCAATACATGGCTTCTAATGTTTTACGGGGTTTAGGGTTTAAAGTGTTTGAACTGTACTGAACTTTGTGGTTTGTTATTGTCCAGTTAGGCCTCTACTCAATGTAAAAGCATCTTGCAGGTCCCTCTTTTTCCTCCAGCTCCCAACCCCATGAAGTCTCAGTTTAAATGCCAGTCCTGCTCCGCCTCCTCTGCTCCATTAAAAAGTTGGCGGTTTGTTTACGAGAGCGCCAGCACTTCTTTGTGGCTCTGCACTCTGCTTATGAGGAGGCGAGCAGCTACTGAAAGACTCACCCTTCCCCCTCCTCTCTCTCTCTCCGTTCTTCTAGAATTAGTTTGAAAAGGAAAGACGGCCCTCTCAGCCCCCTTCCCACGCCCCAGTGATGCTTAGTGGGTGAGTACACTTTCATCTTTTTCGTTCAAAGCTTTTCATGCCACTTTCGTGCTTTTCTTTGATTAGTTTGTGCATCTTTTACCTGAATTTCTGATATTAATTTGTTCCAGAATTTACTTAGCTTAGCTTAGTTTTGCTGGCAAACACCAAACTCCTCTCTGGTCTTGTGGATATCTCGGCGATGAGGGATTGCTTTTATTCTTTTTATCTCATTGTCTATTTCTCTACACATTTTTCTTACCTCACCCCAATATCTCTGTGGCCTCTGTAGCACAAGTGAGGCGGCCATATATTTGGGTAAAAGCCCTTTATTCTGACAGAGTGATTTGAAAAGCAGCGGCAAGAGTATGGCAGCGGTGGACGTGAGGAGGATAAGCAGCAGAGATGGTGGGACTGGTGGAGGGGCTTCATGCATGCTGCTAATGGATGGGTTTTACCGCTTTCTGTCTCTTTCTCTGTCTCTGTGCATGTGAATGAGTGAATCATTCTGGTGCAGACAGCCTTGAACCTTAAAATTGTTGAAATGAGAAGTGACATGAGAGCACAATTACCTTGTGTTTTCACCTCCACCAGAACAGACTGGAGTTACTTTCAGTGCATTTGCATGACTGCTATTAATTAGATTATAAAAACAGTAAGATGGTGCTCTCAATTTTAAATCCTTCAAAACCAGAGGTTCATTTCTTTTTGCTTTTTTAGAGTCATTTTCAGGCATTTTAGCCTTTATTATATAGAGAGTGAGGGAGATGACCTGCAACATAGGTCACTAGCCGGACTATAAAGTTGCTTTCACATGGTCAATATCACAAAACCCGTTCAACTGGAACATCATGTCATTTACAATTTCACTAAAAATACCCTCATTTAAAAAAAACAACCACATTTTTCTTTTGTCCGTAATTATTGTTCTCATGCATCCAGAAGAGATTGTATTTCCAGCTCCAAGAGGTTTTGTTCAGCTATGCAAACAGGGTCCTCTTGTGACAAACTCAAAAAATTCAAAAAGTGCCTCCATTAACAGAAAATGAAGTTGAAACAGGGAGCAAGCAATAATTTGCTTTTGGCAAAAAAAAAAAACTCATGGAAAATGTGGGTTTTTGGGTAATTGTTTAATGTGAAACATCTGAATGCTGTACATGTCATCAATCTATGACTTCAATTCAATCTGGTATTCACTGTAATCAAGCTCTGCTTTGTTTGCATGAGAATGGCGTGATTAAGACTTCATGTAGATTATTGGATCATACACATTCTATTATCTTCGTTCATGCATAATTAGAGATTAACTGAATAAACATAAATATGAGAATACTGAGCAAACATATTGCTTGAAGCCTCGTTATCTGCTGTTGTTAAAAACATTTTTTCACTTGTCGACCGTATCCTCATCCGAGGTAAAAAATAATTGTTGAGGGTAAAATGTGTCATTCATGAAATGTAGCCGAGTCAGATGACAAAAGGACATTTTGAAGTGGAAGTCGAGTTTGAAAACATACAAAGCAAGCCCCCAAACTCCACATACAAGACAATCACATGTTATCTACCGTGTAAATAACCTCTTGATTTATCTGCTGCAGTAGTTGCCATCTGCCATTAGTTATTTTATTTACTGGTAACAAGATGTTATCACAAATGTACAATAAATCTCTCTTTAGGGTTTACCCCCTAATCGTGTCCCTGAATAAAATCCAAATCACGTTTTTTTTTAGATGAAACAATGTTTAAGCTGAGAGTGAACATATAACTCATCAAACACACCTTTACTGCCAAAAACCATAAAACTTGTAGAATCCAATTTATCATGAAAAGCACAGACCACTTCTGCTCCAATCTCACCCTCCTCTCGCTCTCTGTATTTAATATCCCTGAAGGCCGGCCTTGGCATTTGCTTATGTTCTGTTGTTTTACTCCCTTGCTTAGCACTCACCTCCTTCTCACTTACTCTGCTCGATTCAATTTGTGGCCTAAATGTCTTTCCCTAATATGTGTCATTGGAGCAGGGCATTGTGCTCCCTCTCTGGCTGTTTGGAGGAAGCTCCGCTGTGTTTGTCTTGGTTCTCTTGGCTCCTCCGGGAGGAGATCAGGGGCTCCAGTCGTGGTTGGCATGTTGTCTCTTGCAGCCCTGCTGTTGTTTGCTGATATTTAGTTCAGGATGACAATAAGCCGGAAGAAAACAAGCTCCTTTCAGGCCAATATAGAGAGAGAAGGGGTGGACTGAGAGAGAGAGAGAGAGAGAGAGAGAGAGAGAGAGAGAGAGAGAGAGAGAGAGAGAGAGAGAGAGAGAGAGAGAGAGACCAAGAAAAAAAGAAGGGGGGGACTCATCCCTGTATTGGGATTCTCTTTAAAGCTTTCTGTTTGTGGCCCCTGGGGTCGAATTAAAGGAGCGTCATTATCCCTGGCAAATTACCACGCTGCCATTGTGGTCCAGCCATGGTACATTAGGGTGCCTTAAAACGTGGCTGAGCCGTGCCCATTCAGCCCACAAAGTGAGGGGCCGCTGGCAGATCCTTGGCCTGGCTCACAGAGGAGGCATTCACACCCGATCGGGGGGATGGTGACGTTGATGGAGAGGGTCTCCTGAGATGAGTAAAAATCACTCGGGCCAAGGCCGATGTGACATAATCTTAAAACACATGCCAGATGATGATGTCATCTCTTGGCTTCATCTAGATTTTGATCAGCCGTGGAAATCCTGGATCTGATAAGGGGACTTGGAATGTGTTTTCCATGCCAGTTCTGTCAGACCTGCATGTATTCATCCATTTCCCATAGCAGGATTTAGGGCCATTCTTTCAGTGCACTAATTGCTGATTAGCCATGTAGCAACAAATCATCAGCTTGCGACAAATTAGGACTCTTTTCCTTCATCTTTTTTTCTGTCCCCCCCCTAAACCACAGCTGCTGTTAGATCTCGGTTTAGCTGGTGAATAGTCTCTTGTGAATATTATGTGCAAATGTGTACAGTTTATCTAAAATATAAAACAACAGTTTTTGATGTCAAACAGATCCTTCGGTCTGCAATACAATATGTGCAACAATTTGGCAGTGTGTTAAAAACTGGATGCTCGTGTCAGAAAATGGTTCCTTAGGAGTCCCCTTAATTTTCTCAATTAGCTGGCTACTTCAAAACATATTGAACACTAGTCTTGCTTTAAGATGTTAAATAATGAGCAGGTGCACAGCCCAGGGAAGAAGAAAGAACTGGGGAAGCATTGTTTAACCTGGTCAGTGCTTTAATTTTTTAGGGGTGATTTTAGATGATTAGATGAATGATCTGAGATGGAAGAGCAGACACTGTCTGAGTCTGTGTGAAGGATTTCAGCCGTTGCAGAGTGCTTGCAACATATAAATGTCTGTCAGTTATGGATGGCATCCACTTCGAGTTGTGGTGGAAGTTTAGTCTTCATTTCAGACATCAGCAGGTAGCTCAGACTCAATATAGAGTGGTTGATCCTCTGGGCCTGAAACGGTTGAATCGAGTTTCCACCAAACGGCCATAAATTCCAAGTGCACCATGAGCTGTAATGTCAAACTCTTCAAAGAAAACTAAATAAGAGGGCTGCTGAAGGCACTTTAAAACTCCTCGTGTGTGAAATGTTTGTTCTTGGCACCTTGCCTTATTTATCATCTAATCAACTGGAAGCTTTACCTCAATGATTGATGTCTCCTTCATTTTCTTTTTCTTTCCACGATCGGTGGGAAATGTCATTACTTTCAACATTGTTTCCTGCTTTTATGAACTCATTCCCTCTGCTGAAGTAGATGAAGGAAGGGAGGAGGCTTTTGTCAAGGGGCCGTTGTGGAAACCCTGAGCCTGTAAATCCTGCACTGATCTTTGGATCATTAAACTGAGTCCTGAGTCCTTTGGTTCTTTATCACCAGGCCTGGATCCCAGACCATAATGGAGGCTAACTGGCTAATGATTAGCTGTCTTCTGCAACTACTCCAGGGCTGGCATCTGCTGCAGCTGCCTGTTTAAATGGAAGGAGGCAATGAAAACATATAAATCTGGACTCAAATACTTTATTTTTAATCTATCAGATTAACGTCATAATGCCGATAACTATTTAGAGTTTCCTACAAAGCTCAGTGTGGAATTTATAAATGGTTTATGATTGAGTAAAGCGATGTTGATGTAAACTAGCCCTGACATGCTGTAAAGATATTCATGTGCCTAGTCCACAATAGAGGGTGGAGTGGTTTGTGTACATGTCCTTGTAAATTTGACAAACTGCATTTACCTCCTCTTAGTGCTGCTGCTGAACAGATTGCTTTATCACTAAATAGTCTCTAGGTTTATGGAACTGAGAGGAAGATGACTGGCTTCTGTAAGGCAATGTTTTGGATAATGATTGCTTTTTCTTCCTTCTATCAAAAATCCTTGATTGTTTTTGGTTAGTCAGGAACTATGCAGGCAAAAATAGCAAAGATCATGTCTCTCCACTTACACAGTTGACTTTGAATTAACTAATTTTGAAGAGAGAGCCTGTAAGAAAAGCTTTGGAAAGCTGAAATTGTGCTTCTTCGTCAGGCGTTACCGTGGCCCCACCACAGACTCTTCCAGTGTGGAAATTGATCTACAGTCCAGCCCAGGACCACAAAATGTTTCTTGTGTAACTAAAAAGAAGATTACTGAGCCTGTCTTAAACTTGCTCTTGCTCCCATTTTTACTGTCCAAAATACTTGCTTCAGGAATATCTATGCGAGATCACAAACAGTCCAATCAATTACAGTTCTTTTGGTCTTCACATGCACAAGCTGTTGTGCGTGAGGGGGTTACAGACTCTACATGTAACCACAAGTGTAAATCCAGCTTTAATGTGTTAACATTTCTAAAATCCTATTTGAAATCCTTGATTTATTTTGGGCTAAACCAGTTTCACCTGAATCTGACCACAAAGCAGAATTCTACTCTAACCTCTGACAAATTTTTCACTCAGCGGGAAAACCACTTTGACTCTCCACAGCCGGTCGGTTGAGGGTTCCTGGCTGTAAACTTGCTGTTTGCTGCTTAATCATTCAGTAAGGATTAGTGGCACTGTGTGTTTTCTAATTATAGACCTGGACTGTGCACTCTCCTCCTCTGTGGGGTCAAATTGAGCCCACCAGGCCCTCAGCCAGCGGCTTATTCACAGCTACACTCAACTGCTTCTTTCACACGTTTATTTCTGTCGTTAACTTGCCATCTTTTTATTGTTGTTTTATCTCTCTATGCTCTCTTTTCTGTCTGTCTGTTTCTCTTTTTCTCCCTCTCTCTGGTTTAACTCACAACAAAGACTTTTCATTTGGATGAAATAAAACTCAATGAGGTAGCTGTCAAAATAAATCACTTCTTGTATCATGAAGGAAACAAGGAATTGCCTGAAAGAAAAGGACACCAATTCTTTTTTTCCCCACACAATCAATCAACTGCCTTTCAGGTCTTTTCACAGCTTTTCATTCCTGCAGAACAATGGATTTGATTAACCCCTCTAGAAAAGCTCATTATCCATTTCCATTACAAAGGTGTTTGCATGATGCAAAAAAAACATACATCAGAGGAATATACTGTATTGATGCCCATGAGCTATGACAGACAATAATAGAAAAATGATGGTGACTAGTCTCATTTTAAGCATCTGGCTTAACAAAAGGCCAGATGTGTATCCTTCAGTGTTGATGTCAGTAATGTGTTTTTGATCATTGTGACCAGTCTATGAACTGGGATGCTTGACACAGTAGCACAGTATATGAGTTGACACATAGTCTGAGATCAGTGGGGGGTATTTCTCTCTGCTGATGTCTCTTCTGATGCCCACTGACATTCAAATCTTTTATTCTGCCTTATTTCACTTTGTAGATGAAGTGAGCGGCAACAGCGGAGCTTGAATTATTATTTATATATGTGTTTATTTTTATCATCAGACCCTGTTAGGGTCTTTCAGGATTCCATTGTTAAGCCAAATCAATTTCACCTCTTCAAGGGATACCTAGGAAATGGTATTTTACAGTATTTATCAAAGCACCGTATAAAGCAGATTAGTGTGTCTATTTTCCCATCAGTCGTTTGACGAGCCTGTGATGTGGAACCACATAGTTGTTGTGAAGATAACTGTATGTTCACTGAAATGACCCCAAAATAATTTATTTACATCATCAAATGTCTTATGATGCAAAAGTTTTAATCAGTCAGTTTTAACACTGACATTTTGGGAGAAACACTTGTTTACTGTCTTAATGGCTGCACATGTTCCAAAACAGATGTGGACACAGTTTTGCTACTTTGGTTTTCTTCATACACAGGCATGTAAACTTTTGTTTTTTTGGTGTGGACAGACTTGTGACAAAATTGACATTAAAGAGTGTTAGGTTTGAGTTGCCTAACACATATCTTGATACATCATCTAGATAATGCCATCTGATCCACAGGCCTTTGCATTTACACCTGTACTAAAAAGCATTCTCATTATCTCTTTTCTGCCCACATTGTGATCAGAAACAGGTCAGGTCCAATCTATCACAGGGTTGACATATAGAAAGAACAACCATTCACCCCCACAGACAAGTTTGAGTCTTCAATTAAATCTAACCTGCATGTCTTTGGACTGTTAGAGAAAACTGGAGCGCTCAGAGGAAACCCATGGAGACGCAGGATGAACATGTAAACTCCAAACTCCTGGCCAGCTAACAAGGTTTTGCAGTGTATTCACCATAAACAATCAATGTACAGATGTTATCCCCATACAGCCTGTACAGCAATCCTGCTTTTTTCTCATCCATACATGTCTCTCAGTCATATGTTGTCTACGTCATATGCACTCTGTTACAAACTTTAAGGGCATCTGGATTTTATGTCATCCTCTCACCTAGTTGTGCCATCTTTTAAAAAGATACATTTTCTTCAACATATCAAAATGGGATTACATGTAATCCTTGCTCTTGTACAGGATGACCTCCTCCTTTTTGGCATAATTAGGTTTCTTTACAGAATTAATTACTCTGAGGTTTGGGGCGGAGGAGATTTCTTTGTATTTTCAATCTCTGGATTCTTTTATGTCATCCCACACCAACATTAGGGAGCAAGATTGATAGAGAAGGTCTTATTAGTTCTGCTCCCTGTGAATATTGAAGTGTATAACAAAAAATAGACACACACGCATAGCTACACAAAGGAGCCTTAAACAGGCTGTCTCAGACAGGTAATTCGATCTTTGCAAAACATTCTCCTTGTACAGGTGACTAATAGTTGTAGCTGGAGAACTGTGTTCATGTTTTTCCCCAGAAGATGTCTGGGATGCTAAGATTCTGGCTGGCACATTATGAAACCATCCACACACTGTTTGATGAAGATGTCCACGCTCCAGCCTTTAATTTACAGCTCAGCTTGATCAAACTGCTCATTTACAGAACTAATGAGAAAATGAACAAAAATTAAGGAATCATTTGGTTGTTGTATTTCATCAAGAAAAGAGGCTGCATTTCTTTTTCTGGTGCGGGTGATTATATCACAATTACCACACAACACGGCCCCTTTAGATGCTCTGTGAGGACGACAGCTCCCTTTTGGAATTATAAACATAGCATTGGAGGCGTGTTGTGTATCGGGGCCGTAAACAATGCCACCAGTGATCAGAGTTGTTTTTATTTTCAGCACCAGATTTCCTGGCATAATGCCTGGGTCACGCATCAAGAAGACCGTAACGAGAAATTGTGTTGTGAGACCACATAGCAATTAAAACAGGATACAAGATGTTTTTTTTCTAATTACATCACAATGGATTTAATCATAGCTGCATGTTTTGCAAAGCAACAGTGTTGCAAATAGCGTCAGGCTTGGTCGTCTTTCTTTTGTTTGTGACAGGATGTCCCCCCACTCTCTGGACTGTAATCAGTGTTTGAAAAGGCGCTATGATATGGGAACCAAACACTGGCATCATTAGGGAGATGTAGTGAAATTTAAGAAATGAAGCAAATGATTCACCGCAGCTCTTTTCTGTTTGATTCTAACATATAACTGTCTTACAGGAGTAAAAATAATTTACATTTAATGATCTTTTAAATGGTAACGTTAGTGGAGGTAGTGAGGAGGTACAGATGTTGAAGGCTCATTCAGAGCTCTCATACTCATCCACAAAGTTTGGAAGCTTCAAATAAAAACATACACCAAGGAAGCTTTTTCTGAAAGTTGAACCTCTGACAGTTCAAAAGCATTGTATTCTCTGACAGCTTATAGTGCTCCTATCTGAAATTCCTCTCCCCGACACTTCTTCTTCCTCCTTTGCTTTCAGCCTTTGTGAAAACACAAGGGTCTGACAGCCCCAAGCTGAACAGTGTGAAGTTTGTGAAATGGAAATGGCTTTGTGGTTACTTATAAACGTCTGACCACTTTATCTCTTACGGTGTGTGTGTGTGTGTGTGTGTGTGTGTGTGTGTGTGTGTGTGTGTGTGTGTGTGTGTGTGTGAGTGTGTATGTGTGAGACATTGCTTAGATCTAGCTACATGTGTCCAGATTGTTAGATAGGCTGTATTTGTCTGAGAATCCATCACCACTGACAACTGGTGATCAGAGTTTGCTTTCCTGCTCAGTATGCAAATAACAAAGGACATCACTTCTACAACATTTCTGCACAAACAGCAGAATGTTCCCCCTAGGACAGTGCAGGGCGTGAGCGACTGTTATGGTAGACAAATGTTGTCTTGTTTTCTTAGAGTGCCCATTATGTCCTGCATGGCATCTATGTTGCAGACACACAAATTCCAGAATCAGTACTGTTAAAATATACAGAAGGGTATCCAATTAAAGAAAATCTTACAAGATCTCAGCCTACTGTAAGATAAAACCTAAGGTAGATATTGGTGCTCTTCACCTCATCATCAATACACCAAATGATGATTTGTCTTTTTGGAGAATGTTGTTCATCCCTCTAGGCTAGTTCAGATATTTGTTGAATCTATCAAAAGGACAATGAAAGCTGTTCTGGTGAGGGCATAACAACATGAACACCTGTTAGATACGCACTGCTGGGAGAAAAACAAGTGCACATTTCCTCTCACTAAGTTGGAGGAAAAAAAATCTTTAACAACTCAAGGCAGGAGGAAGGATGTCATCTATCATGGCTTCCAACAGGCACATAGATGTAATTTAGTTAGCTGTATTTACCCCTTGCTGTTACATGCTACTACATTTGCACAGTCATTGTCCCAAGTTGAGTGTGTGTGTTATTTAATAGCAAAGACTCACTCCTGTGGGAACATTTAATATTTCTTTAAGAAGAAGAAGACAATGGTGGTTCAGTGTAGTGGAGAAATGCATACTCTAAGTTCTGAGATAAATTTTCATGATTCAACAAGATGTGCGTCTTGTGTCAATTGTCAAATTCAGCAGAAGGTGTCATAATGACAATCACGAATGATCCAAAATGATTTTATATATCTATGTGAGTATATCTATACACATGTGAGTATGACATATTTATATATGTGTTTATTTTTTAACTTATTCTGTTGCTAGCACATCATCTGTCCTTGTGAAGAGATTTTAACAACCAAAACATTATGTAAAATATGTCAGTATCAAAGTCAGTTTTAAATAGGCAGTCTAAATTCTGCCCCAGTAGTTTCAAATCTTCACCTGAAGTTGTGTGTTTGTTTGTTTGTTTGTGTGTGTGTGTGTCCATGTGTCTGAAAAGATGTGAATATGTCCTTGAGTAAAAGATCAGAACTGTGCCGAGATGAAAGAACAGCAGGACTGAGGAATTGAAGACAGATGAATGGAGAACATGACCGCTCACAGAAAGGTGGAATGTCATCTCACATTTTCCCATTGACAAAGTACCCATCCAAATTTAAATGATAATATACATGAAAAATATAACTATAAATTCATCATTTTTTGGAGTCACTGTGTACATTTGATGTTTGTTGTCTTTCATCCATTTTTACTGATTGAAGTGATTTTCATTTGGATATTATGCATCCAATAGTTGTACTATGTATGTTCTGCTCATACAACACCGTTAGCTGCAGTTTACGGTATATAAGCTCCTCCTGTGACAAGAACAGCTAGGAAAATTCTTCTGCTAATAGAAAGTGAAGAGAAATGCAAATGACCTGCTGATTATGCTCCAGAAAGTAAAAAAATATAATGACTGGATAAATAAATAAATTGTATTGTGCAGCAGATTATATTTTTAGAATCTGCATTTTGTGTTGATATATTAAATAATGAGCTGTGTTAGTTTGCACAGTGTCTGGGTCAGCGTTGTGGTGAAGCTGTTTGTGAATGTGACTCACTAAAATTGGGACAGATAATAAGCTTATATCACAGATCAGACCAATTAATGCGAAGGAGACAGGGTAAGGATGTTCCAGAGGTGGAGCCGCAGACGTCGCTGACCTGTTGCATCTGTTGTGACGGCAGAGCAGAGACCACTGAGAGTCTGAGGAGACTTGTTAAGAAGCAAAGAGCTGCTTCACTCAGGATGCTGCATCATCTGCAATTGATTTTTCTCTAGACAGCACAGGGACCTGAACACACACATACTGTACTTCCTCACAGACATCCACACTCTAGGCTGCCGGTGACAGCCTATTCAGTGTCACATAGCAGAATATGTATGTGTAATTGGAAGCTTTTGAAAGCAATTGTTTGCCAAATTGTTATATAACAGTCATCGTCAACAACGAAATTAATGCTTCTACTAAAATGTCTCATTTTGTAATCACAAAGCAGCTTGCGATAGACTGTGTGTTTGTGTGTAGTTGGCAGGTGAGCTTTTATTAAAGTTTTGCAGCCAATCCCCAAATAGCACAATGGTAGAGAGTGATGAATGCCCACAGCTAAAATCCAATAAGATGGATTTGGTGGGAACAGCAGCTCTCGCTCGCTCAATCACACACCACGAGACAGAAAAAGAGAAAGGAAGGGAGCTTCCTTTCTCTTTTTCTGTCTCGTCCTCCCTCTACCTTGCTCCATCAAACACGCCCAGTTGCTCACCCACCAGTGGGGTTCCAAATCAGTCGTTAGTTCGTGCCGGATCAATGCTCTGTCATCAACAGGGGAGGCACATTGCTGGTCTTTATAGGAATGCCTCCTACCTGGGCTGTCTGTCTTGTCGACTCTGAAGTGGTTCACCGGAGCAGTTGGTGATCAACAACGACGGACACATCAGCTATCTACTGTTGTCTCCATTGTGCATGGCCAATCAGTGCTGAAAGATTGCAGCCTTCTGTACAGACCACTTAAAAGGCTTTGAGAAACAGCAGCACGAATGCAATAAGCTTGCACTTAATTACATTCACACAAGATTTGTATTTGATTCCAGTGTTGCTGCTTGGCAATGAGGGCGGACTGTGCTGATTTACTGTACATTTAAACATGTACCTCATTGTGTTTAAAGTTTAACTGGAAGAATTATGAAAGAATGAATGAAGGAAACTTCTCTTGCCCTTGACTTTGATTTGCACAATTGGCCTTTACAACATGCATATAAAAATGCTTTACACTAGCAATAGGTCTATAGTGCAAATTAGAAAAACAACATAGAAGCCATTTACAAAACACTGACTCCAAGCTGTAGTAAAATAAAAATCCTGGTGAGGATTGAAGATGGTAAGTCAAGTTAGAGTTTGTTAAGTAGGTGGATGCTGCAAGAGACAATCAGAATAATACCTATTTTTCTTTTCTTCCTGGACGTGATAACTGTATCTACAGACAATAAAGGTGTCTGATGGATTTGCTTTGATCTTATGAGCAAACTCATAAGTAAAATTGGTACCATACACCCAGGTGCTACCTGAACTCTTTATCTTGTCCTGAGCCAGAAATACAACAGCATTTGCTGTTTGTTGTTGCTAACCTAATCAAATTTTTACCCAAACAATGCCAGATCAGAAAATGCTCATTTGTCATAATATTTTGGGTCAATCACATGGGTCACTCCTAGAACGCACTGACAGTCTGTTTTGTCATTTGCGTATCAGGACTTGTTAGTTTGTTGCAATGCTTTCTCCCAACACTCCATGCAGCAAGTAAATGCACTCTGAATAATGATAAATTAAAACTGTATAGATCGGCATTTAAATTCAGCTTATCATCAATAATATTAGTAAGTACTAAATACATTTGAGCATGGTCAGTGGTGTTAGCATTTACAAATTCTGTGAAGTTTGTTTTAAGATCAATTAGAATTTTTTAGTTTTCTCTGTTTTATCATAAGGACACCAGTTATGAAAGCAGTTTATCTCTGATCTTTAAATGCTCTCCGCATGGTTTTAACTTAGTCTGAGTTAATGACCCCTAAATGTTGTTTTTGCATTAGGGTAGGTGCTAAGATAGATGTTTATAATTACTGCACCATTTACACCATAATATACCACCAAATATTTTGTCTATTCAATTTCAATGAAATTTTATTCTAAAAGCACAAATCATAACAGATGTTATTTCAGGACACTTTTCATATAGACCAGGTTTGGGTTTATAATATTACATCTAAAGGGTGATGCATGTATAATTTTAGAGGTCTTGGACCAAAGGCTTGGTATGAGTACTTTCTTTGACGTGACCAAAATGTGTCCGTTACATCCAGAATCAGAATGTGTCAAGTACCTGAAAGTTGTTACTGAATGTCTGATCAGATTTGTAATCTTGTTCAAATATTCTTTGATCTCTTAGTACCGGATTTAAACACAGATTTTGCCAATTTTAGACTTGAATGTAGGCTAATTTGTAGTGTGTATGTTTGTGTTTAAACAACATTTGAGAATGTTGACTTCTCAAATGCTGTATTGTTTTGGTATTGGTAAAGAAATTCAGGTATCACATTGGCACTGGTCAAAAACACAATACCCAGTACTCATTCTCAAGTTGGAAGGAGGTGGACTTTCTTCAGTGCGGTCGCACATAAAATAAAACGAGAATGAATTTCTCTTATAGATTCATGCTTCTTGGCTGAGTTGCTCCACTGCTCGTTAGCATTCCACAGGGATATCAGGTGTTGGTCTCCAAGGTTGCCATAGCATTTGCTGTACCAGCTGCTCCTCTTTCCTATAGGTAATGTGAGATTTTTTGCCACTTGTAAGATGTTGAATAATCCACACGATCACCAGAAGGTTTCAACTCCAAACACTGGCATTCATATTGTGAGGCCCTGTAAGAAGCAGAATAAGAATAGAGAAACATTTTGAAAGATAACAAACAAGCAGCTTAACGCATGTTGTAGCTGCAGCGCAGCCACACCTCATAGACTTGACGACTATGATGAGTAAACCCTCTACTGTTGTATTTTGACTGATTGGTGCCTTTGATTCTTCCAGTGTCTGCTGTTTGGCTCGACTGTTGTTTAGCTGTTATTTTCATCAAGTACTGCTTGCAGAGACGTGATCAGACACAATGTCCAGTCTAGGTGCACAGTGTCCATATAAATAGCTTCCTTTTTTTCGCAGAAAAACAGCTATTCCAAAATGTGGCAATTTATCTGCCAAATGGTTTGTCATTCTGCACACTTTATCACAACATTCTCTGACAGGAAACAGCTCGCACAGAAACAGCATGTAAAGAGCTAGACAAGTGGGCTGTTTTGTGTCTGAATGACTGAAGCCCTGAGCTCAGTGCCACCGTCCCAGCCGTGTCACTCATAACACAGACACAGCACAGACACAAAGAGCTCTTTAAACATTAGCCACAAGCTTGTCATCAGGCTGCCTACAATTGATCACTTTGACACAGTTCAATACTGTGTCATTATTGCGAGTAGCCTTGAATATGTGGCTCTTTAAGATGGACTGTCATTCCTAATAAAATACTACTGCGGACCACTGTAGATCAGCTGAAGCTCGAGATTGATGCATAGAAAAGGACACATCATTTGTATCAGTGCAGTTGTGGCTTTGTGGCATAGCTACTTAAGGTTTCTGCTTCTTCACATTTAATTTTGTTCCTGTCGGAATACTAATTCAAACATTTGCTTCGTTCTTCCCTCAAATTCAGAGTCCTGTGAGAGAAGGCTGGCATTTGCGTTGATCAGTCATGCACTCAGATCATTCCTTCTTCCAGGTTCCAGTGTGTGCCACAGTGTCAATTAAACCTGAGTTCTGCTGTGCTCTAGCGGGCTGACTCTGTCTAATGGGGCTCCATGCAAAGAGACTATCCATAATAGAATTAATAATGAGATGCTCTTGCAAAAAGGGCTCAGTTATCATCACCATCTCATCCACAGTAAATTCTTGCGGAGCTGTCTGGCTCTCTGAAATAAAACATTGGAAACTAACTGGACAAAACCCCAAGCCTGGCCATAAAACTTAGTGTTCATGGTGCATTAATTTCCAATGAGCCCCAATCCTACCTGGCTTCCTGGTGATTAAAGCTGATTGTGTGTGTTTCGGTAGGGAAGGGGAGTGTGTTGTTGTAAAGTTACAATTCAGATCTATCACCCGTGAGAGGAAAGGAGCTGACAATGAGCAGAAGGTTTCATTAGTGCACTCCCTTCTGCTTGGTGCCACAGAAATAGAACAGAGAGAAAATGAGCGATACTGCTATGGAAGAGAGATCGGTACTCTTTCCAGCAACCTGTGAAGAGATCAAGTATATCAACTAAAAGAGAAAAGATATTTTTCATAAAATAAAGGAAAAATGAAATAAAGGAAAGCTATACAAAATTGTCACTGTTCTGAATACCTGAAGTCAGGTAAGAGTTTATTGAGTGGTGTGTTTATATTTCCAGGAGTAGCAACAGTGGCTGTAATAAATAGACAGACTGGACCATTTTTATAAATAACAATTGTCACCAGGGCTGAATGGACAAAGAAAAGAGCATCACCCACAGAAACCCAAAAGGCCATCAACAGAAAATACAGAATAAACATAAAATGACAGTAATTTAACACAATAAAATGCCTGAAGTAAACACATCAAGCAGGTCAATACAAAAGAAATTTCATTCATATTAATGGTGGCCTTAAACCTTTGACACAAAGGTGCCATGGCTGACAGTTTGTCATGTAAATGTTCCTTCAGTTGAATGTCTTTTTCTAAATGTATCAACCACCATGTGAAAAAGCTTGAAAAAAACACAGTCCCCTCATTCATTTGAGGGCAGAACAGCAGGGGTTACCAAAGCAGAGGCAGGAAAAATAGATAAAAAGATAAAAGAAAATGCTAAAGTAATTGCCGCTGCAAAATCTTTTCAGATTTGTAAAAGACTGTGTGTGCGGGGAAAAAGTTTTTCTCAATTGTTTCATATGTGAGTGTCCAAAATTATATATTTTGTATATATAGTATATGAGCTCATACATGTGTCTTGCATTAGACACGAAACTAGAAACAAGATAAATGTTTTCACAACTAACATGAGGTGACAAATAGATTTCCTGAGCAGTGGGCAGGCTGTGAACAAAGTTGTTGTGCTTCCTCAAGAAGGACTGGAAGAACAAGTGATTCTACCCTCAGGCTGTGTGTGTGTGTGTGTGTGTGTGTCAGCATTGTAGGTGTGTGTTACTATGGCTATTGATATGGGTGTCTCTTAATGCACTCCTGCCCACCGTCCAGGGTGAGTGACCAGGGCAGTTTGTGGGATTGAAACCAGCCAGGTCTGCCCAAACACCAGGCTCTACAGCAGGCTGAGGGCTCTTTTCATTGCCCCCTGTCTGTCCCCGAGCATGGCTGCTGCTGATGGGATCATGGCTGTGGATCACTACTGCTAATAACACTCCACACCCCTCCTCTCTCTAATTGGCAAGGGGTACTGCCTGCTTCACACTCACAAACACAGGACTTAATTGCCATGTTAGCACAGCTGAATACCAATCATTAATGTTCATACAGCAGGGGAGCATCAATTTTTTTAATTTTTTTTTAGATTTTGCTTCATGGTAGTGCTGAAACAATTAGTTGAATAATCTTTCAAATAATTTACGAAGCAAAAATGACAAACATTCTTTGATTCATCTCAAATGTGAGGATTTGCTGCTTGTCTCTGTTTTATAGAATTGCAAATGGGATACTTTTGGGTATTGGGATGTTGGTCGGACAAAATAAACAATAAATCAATTGATAATAAAAAATAATCATCAATTGCAGCTCTCCTTGTTCGAGTTGGAAGTAGAGAGCGACCAGAAGTGTGGGAGATTGACAGTAGAACAACTGGAGGTTACAAGCTGGACCATAAGGATGATTCTTGAATTTAAAATCCCACATACACGCACACAAAAACAGAGCACATTTTTATAGTAACGAGTAAATAAACTACACAAAACGTATGTCCCTGAGAAATTTTTACCAACTATGCAGCTCTTTAGAGCTTTTTAGCTCTTTCAGCTCATGTTTTAGGTTTTACTGCACGTTCGGGTATCAGCACTCCCTAATTTCCAGCTGCTGTTTGCAGAAAACAACAAGTTAGAGATTAACTAGTGAAAAAAGTGTAAATCAGAGACAGATATTTTACTCAGGACTTGGAGTAGACCAAACCAGAGCTAAAATGAGGGATAATAACATTCAACAGTAGTGCAGAAACAACTCTAAATAAATGCTGATGTTGCTCCATGTCTGCTGGATGTGTAAATAAGTGATTGTTTGCTAATTATTACACCATTTTAAAGTTAATGTTTATCATGTTTGATACATGACAAGCAATTTGAATAAATGGAACTTGTTTCAACATTAGCTCATAAATATCTGATTTAGATGTACAAAAATAAACTTTTGTAAAATAAAACTACATAAACATTTTAATCACACCATTAATTATTCTTTGAGTATTAGAAATACTCAAGTAAATGACAAAAACTATGTATGTCAAGATATGGCTGTAATACTTTTCAAAAATTATTACAGCTATGAAAACAGTATTAATTCAAACACACATCAGCAGCTTCAAGCTGATAATTAGCTGCAGTTTTGTGTTTTTCTGTGTTTGTGTTTGTGTTGCATACTGTGCACGCTGCAGCCACACACCATCTGAAGCTTTGCTCATCATATCACGTGATATGTTTTGATCCGGGCTCTCTTTGAAGTCGGATGTAATAAATTTGCTCATCAATTACACTGTCTGGCTCGGCCTTCTGTGCGTGTTTTGTTTGGTGTCCGCTCCAGTTAATTAGAACAGAACGTGTCGTGTCGTCCTTGAGATTGCAGCTAATAAGTGCGAGCTGTCTGAATCGCTGCCTCATAGTACCTGCTTTGCTCTCCTAGCAGAAAGGAACATCATGCAGAATGGAAAGGTAATCCAGTGGGTGTTGCAAATAACACACAGGCAGTACTCCTGCACACATCCAAACGTCGACAGGGCAGCCTCACTGAGAGGGGACAGCCCCATGTTTTTGCAGAGTTCGTGGACCTCTCATAAACACACTGTTGATGTGTGAGCTGGTTTAGGATTCCTCGGCTGGTTTGTGACATTCCAACTCCTTGATGTTTGAAGTGAAGAGATTGTCTTAAGCCACTATCTTATGTTATCAGCTGTTATCAGCCCAGTTTCATTGCCCTGCGGTGTCTGTAACTCATCACAGAGGCATGTTTAAAGCATTTAGCAGCCCACACACCACACGCTGAAAGATCTGAAGCATGCTAAGCCCTGAAGTAAGCCCATACAGAGACCACAGCCGTCCTTGAATGAGACAGAGGTCGTCTCAGGCAAAATTATCTTTAGTGTAACTGCTAGAGATACCCTGATGTGAGTTTTTCCCAGCCAATAATAATAACAGATAATTGTCTGTTGTGGTTTATGCCAATATGATAACAGATAACATTATGAATGTGAAGAGGGCAATAAAGGCAAACATTTGAGACTGACTGCATTTTTAGAGCATTCGTTATTTTCTCTTTTAAAGTGCTAACAGGCAGCACAGTACAATTATTTTGAATTCCTGTGCCAGTGACATGATTATACTTGCAGTGTTCATTCACAGTCACAGACTATCTGCACTCTGCAGCTATTTACATTCACTTATTATATTATTGGGCATAATTATATTGGCAGATATAACATGTATTCATATTAATTACACTAGTTACTCTGTAGAAAACTGTGAAAATTGAGTCTGTAAGAATAACTACAGATTTTTTTTCATTGCATTTATTTTATCAAACAATAAAGGCAAAGTCAAATGACAAAAATCTGAATTGGTGGGCATTGCAACACATTTGAAATTGGATTATAGTATAGTAGTATAGTACTATAATATGACACTGTTTAAAGTGTCATACTATAAGGACCACAAGCTCTCTGAGGTGTCATCTACCAATATCTTATTTAGTCTGAAGAACAGTTTAAAAAAATGCAAAGGGATTCAGTTAATGTGTAATAAACAGATGAAAGGTGTAAATCCTGACATTAAGGAGTCTGGAACCTACAATTGGTTAGCTTTTATATTTGATAAATTAGTCAAAAAGATGAATAAGTAATTAAAATGGTTAATTGTCCAATGATTACTAGATTGAATTCCAAAATAGTTACCTTTGCAGTCTGCCACAGTCTAATCAGTCTTACACATCTAATCAGTTCTTATTTTTTAGTAAAGAACACAAGAACAAGAACAGAAGCCTGGATAAAAGCTCACATTACCCCCCAAACTGGCCTTTTCTTTGTGACCTTTGGCTCCCCAATTAACATCCTCCACTCAGAGCATCAGATGGGCCTCTTTTGTGGCTGTCAAGCCAGAAATGTGTTGGACAGACCTTTTGTTTGAGTAGTTACTCATTTCTCTGCCATTTTGTTCCCTAATAGCCCATCATCTGGGCACTGTCCCCCTGACCCCGCTCTTCTGACACATTGCTCTGCTAAATGACAAAGAAAAGGCCATGACTTTCAACTGGAAATGTACAAGAAATTATATCACTACGTTTTGAATACTGGATGCACTGAATGCATTAATAGGCTGTGTTGAAATTACCTGGCTAATTTGAAAATGGTTGAGTTTTAGTTGATTTACCAGAAAAAAACTCAAGAAATTTAAGACATCAGGCTGGGTGGCTTGAACTTGCAATGGGCATTTTCCACAACATTTAAGTAAGATTTTGGTAGAAATACCTACTGTATTGAAACTCTGCCCATTAAACATAACTTTACAAGAAACCAGTTGACAATTTGAGTCATTCTGTAAATAATAAACCAAATAAATCAATAATAAAGATAATTATTGCACTGTACACATTCATACATTTCTTATAAACTACACTGCCTCCATTAGCAAATAAGTAACCAGCTTAGTATTACAAGGATGGAACCCAAAAAGACGACTCACAGACCAGGCCGGTAAAGTTAAAAGTTCTGTTTTACTCTTGGTCAGAAACAGGGAAGGTCAATACCAGACAGGAAAGAAAGGTAAGTAAGTAATATATCCAGTTAGGGATCAGGCAAAGGTGCAGAAGTCCATAAAGCAGGCTGGGGTTCATGCAGGCAGGCAGAGATGATTGCTGGATCGCTAAGTTAAAAGCACGTAAGACGATCTGGCAGGGGAATGGGAATGGGCCAGTGTATTCTGCAAGGCTAATGGAGAATTGGGGACAGGTGTTCAGGTGGGTGGGGGAGGTCAGGCGAAATGGCGGGAACACGGTTTGCTGCAGGGGCAAGAGGGAGTGGCAAGATACTGCATGGGCAGAGAGCAGATAGGAACAAGAATTGAAGGTAGGCGAATGCATTAAAATGTACAGGCTGTTGATTGCTTCCAATGAATATATTAAGACATTATCAACGGCAATTAGATTCACTCTTTAAGTAGCAAATAGCTTTTCTAAATTCCTCGCTCAGAGCATTGCTGTACAACAGTGTTTGACACTTCGTTATTGGCATTTACAGAAACTACTTTGGGACTGGTTTACCTGCGAGGCCCACTACAACCCGTTCTCTATAATGCATCTGTGCTCAGTCTGTAAAGTAACTCTCTAATGTGAAACTGGTGTCTCTTACTCCCCGAGTTCTCTGAACTAGTTGGGTGAGCTAAAATCAATACTGGCCTGGAGGCTCCCAATTCATACAATGAAACTGTATCAGGTAGGCACAGAGAGAAATGCAGTCAATAAGATCATATTATGGTTTGTGTGTGTGTGAATGAAGGTGTGAGACTATGGTTGACAGTGCCAAGTGAAATCATAATGGAGCTTCTGAGGGCCAGACAGTGTGTTATTACAGACTAGGAATGTGGAAAGGGATAAAATGGCTGTCTGTTACAGTTGTGTGTTTGAAGTAGAAGGCTAGAGTTTGACTTGTGTTCATGTGTGTGTACAGCTAAGGATTTCCCAGTGTATCTCCTGGATCAGACGTGTAATTGTGCACATGTGATAGCGTAGACATGTGTGTGTGTGTATCTGTGTAAGACAAGAAAGATAGAGAAATACTGAGCCATCGCCACCCTCAGCAGAGTCTGCCAATCAAACCGCACACTTTAATAATACTGCAGTCTCATTTGACATTTACTGACCTTAAATAGGCCCTTATCCTTCAATCAGACTTCTACCCTGATTGTTACTGTTACTACAAGTAGAATCCAATTTGGGTAAACTTTTCCAAGAGGCTGATCATCGTCTATTCAGTGTGGTTTAGCTGAAGATATACAAAAACCCGGCCATTTAAATCTTAGGAATGAAAAGCAGGTTACCCACTGTAATCAGGAGCTTTTTGAGACTGAACATGCTGCATTCTTCTGGAAATAAAGTGTTGTTCATCAGAGCTGGCGCTGCTTGATGGACTTTTCAGTTTTGTTTGAATAGATCAGTGTTTCTTTATGTGATCTGTTGAAATTTGTTTTGAATTTAACTGTGTTGTCGCTAGAGCTGGTGCATTTTCATATTTGCACTCTAAGTAATGATAATGCAATTAATATTTTCATGTGCTTTTACGTTCTCGTGTCCAAATTCAGAAGCACAACCACATTTCTTTTTTTTTACCAGCAAAATCATTGGTAAATTGATGTCACTAGTAATTTATAAAAAGTTTGATTGATTCGACTCTTTTGAATGATTGATTTGAACTCCCACAGAAACTCATTGACTTCAATTACAACTGCTTGGGTAACTTAATGCTATTAGCCTAATTTGAGAGAATGAATTATGTAATTTGAGGACATGATATATTAAGTCAATGGCACGAGTTATCAATTTGATGGAACAAATTATTAATTAGTACACACAGATTATTTGTTACCAGACAACAATTACAAACAATACAACAATTATTAGATACTAATTATTCATTAGTGTGTACAAATCATAAAAAGATTCTACTATTGATCCCTGCCTGGCTGTGTAGACACAACAATCTGAACTCAAGGTCTACTTTCTCACTTTCAGCCTCATCTTACAGTCTTCATCAACAGATGAAGCTTTCTCGAGGATCCATAGATGCAACATCAGCTGTGCCCGCTTATTCACTGTAGTGCACTATATCAACTTTCCGCCATTATTTGCGAGTGTCCAAAATGTTGAATGTATTCACTATATTGTGATCCATTACATCACAATTTAATAAAAAAAGTATTGACCACAGCATGTACACTACTCTCTGCCAACAATGCCATAATGTAATAGAGGTGAAAATTACAAAATTACACTTAGTCTTGATAGTGATGACGCAAAATCTCTGTCTCTGCTCACTGTGGATAAATCTATGGAGCGTCTGTTACTTAGGGAGTAGTGAATGAATGAACGGGTGAGTAATTCTGGACACTGACATAGCATCTACAGTTCCATGACATCAGAGCAAACTATGGAATAAGCAAGGAAGTACATCCTGAATGGAGATTGTTTTGTCAGCTTCCGTTTACAAATTTCACATTTCAACTTTTATTATGTGATTCATTTGCAGATATCGGCACATAATGTATTGGAAAATAATTTAAAGAAATGAAAAAAGCCAAATACAATAAAATAATGCACTAGAAAGGCATGCAGCCAGTAAGGTATTATACAAAGCCTGTGTGTCTCTCCCACAATCCCACAGATTGCACACAGATACACACATGCTCAAGGAGCTAAATGAGCAAAATGTGCACACACACATCGAGTGTCTTTTTTTCTCTCCGTCCCTGTGTTTTGCTGTCTCTTCTCACATCTCATCTCACTTGACAGTCCCACAGCCATATGACTATATCAGATGCTGCCCTCCCTCAGGCACCATAATGCCTTGATTCCAGCACAGCCTCTGATTTGATATCGGACATAATCCAGACAGCGCCTGCCAACCTCACCACCTCATCAGCCCTGTCACTCAATGTTGTCTCCAAACACACAAACACACACACACACACACACACACACACACACACACACACACACACACACACACACACACACACACACACACACACACACACTGTTTTTCTCCAGTCTAAGGTCAGCCCTCCCTCACTCCTATAGAAGATCCTTTCTCCAGTCGTGCCTGCCTTCTCAAGCATGAGTGAAGCGACTCAATAACAAGAGATACTTGCCACGACCCCTCCGTCACCCTTTCTTTCCAAGAAGAGAAAGAAAAAAGATCTCCCATCTCACCCTGTAACCATCTTCATCGCACATTCCTGCATCCTTCCCCCAAGTGTGTTGTCTACATGTTCAGCCCCATTCCCTTGAGACTCCCATGAGGCCCCAGTTGGCTCTCCATCACAGTAAAGGCATTAAAGAGATTGGTGGGGTTGAGCTATTGAGGTGAATTAGACATGGTCAATGTAGCCTTGGCCAGACCAAACCCCTCAGGGCGAGAGTGGGAAAGGTTGAATAGGATGGGAATATGTTGGCAATATGCATCCGTGGGGTGGTTGTCAGCGTTTATCACAATGTTGTAAGGTTGGTTTGATTTGTTAGGTTGATTAAACAGAGGCACATGTAAACACGCATGCTGTACTGGACATGTTTTTTTTCATGAACTTCTTTAACTGAGCAGAAACAACAGTGAGATAAAATGACAAGTGTGAAATTAGCTCTGCTGCAGTTTGTTCTGGTTAAAAACCTGCTTGATTTACACTCGAAATTGTGTTGTGTTTTTGGTTCCTTGAGGAAACAGGTGTTTTTTCCTTCTGTTGTAATTCATCGTGTGTGTGTGAGAGAGAGAATTCCTGTGAGCTCGTGGATGAGGAGGTATTGGTATTCCTGTGCCGTGCACGCTAATGATGAGCGCTGGGAGGATCGCAGAAGGCTCTGTAGGAACAACACATTTTTCATGCACTTAAAGCTCTGGAGGGGCTTAACTTAAAATCCTGCTAAAAGATGCTTAACAATGATGTCTAATCACTTCTAACGAATCAAAGAAAAAGGGAAAAGATTCCTCATTTGGGAGCTTTGCTGCAGAAATTACCAATTACATTTCCGCTGTCTGTGAAAAGAAATTTTTCTTAAAGCAATGGACAAGGATTTTCTTTTTCACCTGATGGTCACACAGACTTCCTTCCTTGTCCCCCTCCAAAATGGCATAAAATCTGCAGTTCTTTAATACAGGTGGAAACTGCTTCCCAATAGGTCAGAAGCTGTTTAATCAGTGTCGTAATAGATACTGATGAGATAGGGCTCAGAGAGATAGCGTTGAGTTCTAATTAGGGGTACTCCCCATGCAGACTAGGTTGAAGAAACTAACACCCAACAAAGGTACAGTGGACTCTGGAAGCTTTTGTTCCATAACTGTCTCTAGTGTGATGGAAGAAAGAAATGAGGGAACAGAGCTTGGGTAATAATAGGAGGAGAGGGTTAAAAATGAGATAGGAGAGAAGTTTTTATGACTGGCACGAGTAGGATCCACATACCTGCCGAGAGGCCCTGCTGCCTACAGGAATTTGATGTGCTCTGACAACAGCAGGGATGCAAAAGCAGTAGTTATGACCCCCTGTCTGGCCTCTTTCCCTGAGTCTTTTCTTTAGCTGCTGGTGAACTGTAGCATTCGGAGCCAGGGCTTTCACGCAGGATCTTCCTCTGACGCCACAGTTTCAGCTAAATGAACAAGTGGGAGAAGAGATTAAATTTATTTATGGCTATATTTTAAATCCTGTTTTAAAAGGCTGTTTCTCCATCAGCAGAACATCTACTTACAACTGACCTGAAAAACTAAATTAGATTTACCTCCATTCATGACTCCTTGTAGCAATGCAATAGCTTTCATTGCCACCTTAGACATGACAGGTGAGTTGGTTAACTCACTGTAGCTACAAACATATGTTATGCACGGTACATAAATATACTATTATGACCTGATTTTAATACATATTGCTCAAATTTGCGTACTTCTAAGCACTTCACTTTCTCATACCATGTTGCATCAGTGGGCAGTTCGCCATCCAGCTCCCCCGGGGAGACTGAGACCTGGTTCCCACTGCTTGGCTACCAACTTACCGCTCTGTTGCCATAGATACACGCTGGCATTGGCAGGGACTTGTGAGAGCCTGTGCTCAGGAAAGGTTGAGATGTACTGGCCACAATCTGGATTAAGAGTGAATATCTATATTTTTTTAAAGGAGAGCTTACATTGTGTATGTATCTTGAGCCTTCCAAAATTATCTCAGTGCCAAGGCACTGTGGTCTTTTTTATGAAAAGCCCCTGGGAGAAAAAAAAGTGTCTTATTGCTTTGGGTTGTTTACAACAAGCCTCACCATGCTGAAGAATCCCGGTGAGATATTAATGCAGTACAGCTCAACAGGAAATACACAGCCTCCAGCTTTTAAACATTTAGGTCAAATTGTGTGTCTGTAAATTGTCACAGTACCCAGCCATAGGTGAGAGACATCTAATCAAATATTGTACTTTACAGCTACTTTATGGTAGTGAGCATTTAGAGTTTAACTTTATTTCCAGACTTTATACTTTCTTCTTTGGCTACTACTTAATATCACAGGATCTGATAGCACATCAAACTTTAGAGAAGCTGGTAAATATCATATATCTCTAATGTGTCAACTACTGTATTTTACATGTGTGTATAAAGTTGTTTTAAAGTCTTGTTTTAAGACTTTGTTACTACAGTTACTACAGACTAAAGTTACTACAGGTTGTATAACTTTCTCACACTGTTGAGTAGCATGCCATTCTTCAAATTATAAACTTGAATGAGAATGAGGTTTTTACTGCCAATAAAGTAATAAATATAACTTAATTAGACACTTTTTGATCTTTAGGTCCAACTAAAATCAGCCTTCAGTCATCCCCTTTTGCAGTCAAAAATAATGTGAACATTACATACAACATACATTAAATGTATATTTAATATTTTATACTATTTGAAGAAGAAAAAATGTCTTCAGGGAAATATCAGAAATGCTCCTTTTCGGTCTCAGCAGCTGTAAGACTTTGTCTGTGTTTGATTTACAGCAGCTGGCACGCTGAGCTCCAGAGTATGGTTTAAAATGAAGCAATTCGACTGGCTGTTCACTATCTATGTAAGTGGAGTATTAATGGTAGTCTGACAAATGAATGCAAATGTGAGGATGCATCATTAAACCAAACATACAACATTTTTCCTTTCTGTTTTATTATTTCTTTTCAAAGGAAAACACAGGACATGTGATTTACAGAGCTGATATGTATGCTAAAGCAGATGGGAGAAAAAAACCCAATTTCATTTCGGTTGGACTTTAAAACTAATAAAAAAGGATTTCATGAAAAGAACGGCATCTCAGAAATCCAAGATTAAGACGTTTGAAACTACATTATCTTTTATTTCAGCTCAATTTCGGGTTCAGCACTAAAAAGATCTGCAAGAATCTGAAAACACTGAAATACAATTATGCTGCTTTACACATGATTGCGAGGAGCTCCAGCAGCAGGTTGTAACACCCCACCCCCTCATCACACATCCCTCTATGCAGAGACAGGAAGTTTTTGCAGTTAATACTATTAGCTGCAGGACTTTTACTTTTGCATTTTGTTCATACTTTTTGAAAGGACTGACTAATGTTTGTTTATATGTGTTATTTTTTATTTCAAGTTTATTAAACAGGGACGATGCATAATAAAACATTGACTTGAAATCTGATGCATTGCACAGAGATAACTAAACAGCTAATTTTCATCCGCAATTCCTGGGAAGGTGTGTGTTTTTATTTGTTTGTGTTATTGTGTGACTGATGTTTTAAAATGCCAGCAAACTAACGGATCGTGGCCGAAGTAGAACCGAAACAAAAAACAAGCACTTTTAGTGGACGTACTGTGACAGCGTTATATTACCATAAGGATTATGTTGTAGCTTGTTTCGCCTCTGCCAGCTCTCGCATATATTACTCAAAAATAGTTGTCCCAGTTAATCACTTAGACACAAAAGCATGGAAAAATAGAGTACACGGTGAAGAATACCAAACTTTCCTTTTAAGGAAGTAAGTCTCACTCCTCAATGATTACAAATATATTGACAAAGAAACGTGCCTGGACATCTATTAGTCCAATCCAGACAAGAACCCTGTAAGTCCTCAGCATGTAGTGTACCTTTAATGGACTCAGGGTGCTCGACAGAATGTCTGAATGACTGACTGATGGGCAAACAGTGACTCAGTGAGTCTTTTTAAAAGCATCCACTGTGTGTATGCCTGCATGTGTGTGTTTATGGAGACAGCTCACCCAATGGTATGGATTGCCGCAGTTCCTTGCTGACAAAGATGTTGCTAATCCAGAACACAGCAGGATGAGAAATTGGATGGACTCTATCAGGCCTCTTTGGAGTCGCCTTGAAGAGCCTGGTATAAACACACACACACACACCCACACACACACACACACCCGCACAAACTCAGGAGTGGATGCTGGCACACAGCATGTGTCAGTTCTGCCCACTTGCTGTGACCCAATGTGGAGTGTGGCCAGCTGTCCATGGCTGGATTTTGCCACTTTTTCAGAGTTGAGGCTGTGTGTGTGTGTGTGTGTGTGTGTGTGTGTGTGTGTGTGTGTGTGTGTGTGTGTGTGTGTGTGTGTGCGTGTCCGTGTGCGTGGGTGCGCATTTGGGTTTGCTTGAGTGTATGACATGACTTTCTACAGTCATTTTTGACATCCATGCACTTACCTCATCCGGCTGCTGACAGTAGGTTCCCTCTGTGTGTGTCCATGCCAAGATAACTCCTCCACCAAAGTCTAACTTACAGCAGAATTCTGGTCATCTGTCATGATCTCCTGCTCTGCCTGCTCTCAGTCCAGCTTTTAGACTAATGAGAGGATTTGTAGAGTCAGCCTTTGACTTTCAGGACTCAGTGATTTAATGTGAATTAAGCACCTGCCAACTCCACTCCTGCAGATGATAGACATAAAGAAATGGTGGTGTCCTACTGGGGAAAATTCATACCCTGTAAGCGTAATGTTCACCCAGGAACCTTAATCATATGTCAGCCTGCTCTGTCTCTCTCCTTATGTTTCATGTCACACTCTACTGTCAGGTATCTAATCAAAATGATAACAAATTATACATGAATATAGTCAGTCTGCTGAAGGAATGTTTGTCTATACCATTAATACAGAGTAAGCACTCTCTTTAATATCTCTGGTTATGTTATTCTGCTTTGTGGCAATATTAGGATTACAGGACTTTTTGCATCAATGTGATAATGTGCCTTTATTTTTCAAGAATGGATACACTAATTTACTACTCGTCAGTATGTGCAAACCCGTTCAAATTAATCATGAAACAAACAATCAGGAGATGCTAAAATTAGGAATATATAGTTACACTTCTTGTACTTTAGTTTTAGTACCTTTTGAAGTAGGTCTCAGTGCTATTTAAATAGAAAAAAGACTGAAGAGCTTTCTGACAAGTCAATCAAAATTAAGACAAGAGTTAATACTGAGCAATAAAGCCTAAATGAATGTTGGAAAATGTTGAATATTATTAAAATATGCAATGCAATGCACTTACTGTCATCTGCGTTCAAGTGTAGTTTCAGTTCTGTCCAGGTGATGGAAACCAGAATGAGTGCAGTGTAGATAGAGAAAACTGAGCTTGACTTTTTAGTCACTTGATCTCAGAGATCACACTGTTACATGATCTTACCAAGGTTTTTTGTAAGAGGTAACAGAACCCAAATGCAGACACTTAGCAAATGGCAATTAGGGCTAAAAGGCAGTTTACTTGGTTGTTGGGCTGGATTACGGTCTGGTCAAATAGGAGACTAGATCAGCCTTCACCCAAGTAAAGTTACTTGGATGGATCAAACACTAAAATACTACCACATCGATCAAGTCTCTGGAGAGAATCAGAGACCTCAAAGAACCTAATGACTAAATGGTAAAGAACATGTATGTAAAAGGTCACATGGGTGGTCAGGTGACACGCTGAAGCCGGAATATTATGAAGGGAACCTAGTGGACAAGTCCTGTACCACTGTATCTACAACAGTGGTTGTTAATCATGGTGCTATGGCACCTCTGAACACTGCAGATTTCATCTCCTCCTTTTCTACCCATACGTAATTAGCTCAATCAAGTGTCATTACGCGATCAACAGCTGGAAAATACAGTAATTTATCTATTTCAGCTAATCAAATGTTGGTAAAGCAGGTAAAGATGGAAAAATATAATATGTACGATTTAGAACCACTGGGTCTTGAAAAACAAAGAAATAAAAATTAGAAACATGCTGGTATATAAAAACTCCAATATTCGTGTACTTGGTAACCACAAACAACTCTTTGAAAATTAGACATCTGCCTGCAGGAGTGGCATAAAGTTGCTATATCAAGTGGCTTGTGTGTGCCCTGTGGAGCACCCCCCCACCCCCCCACCCCCCCCACCCCCCCCACCCCCTATTATTATGACATTTCAGTCTGGAAGGCAAGTTTAAAAACATTAAATAAGTACTGTATGCGCATGATGAAAACATTTTGACACAGAAGCACAATACTTAAATGTGTCTTTATTAGCGTTGAGATAACTTGATGATGCCTTAAAAATGCCTCATCTGACATATGACATTAGAATGATCAGTACCAGGCTTTAGATCATGGGTCACACAAACAGCCTTCAACACAAACAGCCTTAATCTATTCAAGGACACAACAAGAAGCCTGTGTATGATAGAGCTTGTATGTCATTCACCTGTGTCTGTAGCAACACACCAATGAAGATCTTTGGATTTTTATTCTTTTATTCTGAATTTGGCCTGACAGTGAGCCCAAAAACGTGTGACACAACCAGCCTGGCTGAGTGAAGTCTAGTGCAGAGTACTTTGAATACTTCCACCTGTTTCATCAACAGGATGTTTGTTGGCAGTAGCTGGGGGCCTGTTGACTCCACTGTTTTGTAATGACAAACATGGGCACTCTGTGCATTTGCCTAATTAGTTACCAGCTGTAGTGAGAGGGATAATTGATTGCAGGGCAATATGGTTGATTTGCAATTCAACCAAGCTAATAATTTGTTATTGATTGAAGCATTAGTGAGGAAAACACTATAGAGAGATGTAACGCAGCCAAAGTGCTGCAGAAAGTTGATGCTCTCAGTTTTTAATCTACTTAAATGATATTACACCTCGCTAAGCTAACATCGTAAGGAGCGCGGGGCAGGAGATGATGAACTGCTGGTTTCAGCTCAGCACTGTAGACTCATATGTTATAACTGGAGGGGATTACATTTACTCAGGAAGCATGAGAGTGTCTGTATGTGTGTTTTGTTCACGATTCGTGTGTCTATCTGTCTGCTGGCTGGACCTGCTTAAATATTGCTTGAATATGGAGGTCAGAGAATGACTGGATATTATTCATGTGCTGATAAGCATCACACATTTGCCAGGAACACGTTTTTTTTTTTTTTTGCGTTGGATTCAAAGCAAATCATTGTGTAAACATTTTTCTCCAAAAGGCATCAAATTTCCTTTTGAGTTCATTTCTGCTTCACTGACTTGTGGAAACCTCGGCCTCATTTAGCGGTCCACTACTGAATTCAATTTTCTAATTTTAATCAGCCATTAAATTAACTCGCAAAGTTTAATTGCACATTTTAAATAATTATCTCAACGTCAAAGGTTAGGTATTTCTTTGAGATGGCTCATTGCTAAAGCACAAGAGTTTTCTGGGCAGTTTTTGCGTTCTGTGTCCTTTACGCCCTCTACCTCTCCTGCCCTCCTTTTTTTTTTTACCTGTATTTTAAGTTTACTCAGCTTTATATCTTGTCTTTCCAGCCACCCTCTAGTTACCTAACATCCTGACTTTCATCCCACGGTTATGTCCTTTTTACCAAAATTTTATACCTTTTGCATGACTTTTTTTCATTCTCTTTCTGTTCCTCTATCCTGGATTTGGAGTCAGAAGCCCTCAGGAATTGAAAGTTGAAGAGAAGAAATAATTTTGAAGTGACTCAGAGAGCTTATTTTCTTTGTAGCCAAGTGTAAAAATGTTTCATTGAGGTGCTGAAGTCATCTCTTCTCTTCTTCAGCTGTATCCCAGAGGCCCACCTTGGCAGTTAGAGGAGAGGTCATCACCATGACAGCGTCCTCGCAGGACTCCACCCCCTTGTCTATGGCCGGCCTCTTCCTGCTCCTCCTCCTCCCTACTGTCAGCACGCAGAGCTCTGCTGTCCCGGCGACCCCAACCCCATCGCCATTTGACCCGCTGACCCAACCAGAGTGCATGAAAAAAGAACACCCAAAGGTTTCCATCCAAGGTCAGATATCATCTACAACCTGTTGTTTTATGTAAACATCTGGGTTACTGAGAGAATGCAGGTAATAATTAGGCTACTATAAAACCTGCATTTGCACACAGCTTGGCAGTAATGACATTTCTTTTTTGTCTTCTCTACTGTTGAAAAATGAGTGGTTTATTTAAGATTTTACATTTATTACCATTTTAGATTGAGAGCAAAGTAACAGGTTCTGTTGTTACCAACTTATTATGACTGAAAAATATGTTTATGTGTCAGTTTTAGTTGGACTTTAGATTTAATTATTTGGATCCTGGGACCCAGTTTTCTACGTAATGATGTTGACTTTAATCTTGTAGACCTGATGACGCTGCAATATCTTGTCTGGCATGTACATTCACATGAAATCTGGGTAAGTTTAAATATAGCAGAGAAATCAAGCTCTCTAGCAAAAATCTGAGCTAACGAGGTTTCTATAATACCTAACCCCAATTTACAGAAACTGGATTTCTAATCTAGAAAGCTGGTTATGCATGTAAGTGCATTTAAGTACACTGACTGCCACCATAATGGTTATATAATCCTGTGGGGGTTTTTTTACACCTTGGGGCTTATTTTGTGTGTGACTTTCCCCCCTTTTAGATTATAGTGACATCACTGAAAATCAATGATTAATAACAGAAACTATGAAAATAAGAACCAAAGTGTAATAAACCAGAGTTATCCTTAAATGGTGAGGTACATGACCTTATGTCAAGGAAAAGAAGTTTTCAAATCTTAAACTTTTCAACAGTCCAAAAAACAAATCACGAGTAAATGTCAGATTTTAGTGTCGAGTCCAGGGCTTCTGTGGATCATACAGAGAGGAGGAAATTCTCCTTCAACAGTATCTTCAGTGAAAAATAATATAATGAAGCCAGAAAGGGCTCAACTTTTTCAGTGGTCATGCTCCAAATTTACACCTAAACACCCCACAGCAGAAAAGATTTGCCAAAAGGTTCTCTGAAAGATATAGGTTATCAGTAACTGAAGTGTAAGCAGAAGGGATGGAGTAAATTTCCAAAAAAGCCACACAATGAATTCAACATTACAGTGTGATAAAATTGTAAGAATAGGTGAGAACACAATCTACGTTTAACCATTGCTACCGTGGTATAAAATCTCTCTCACCACCTCATAACATAAGTAATGAAATGGTTTGTGCCTGCTTTATGTGTTCTAAATTAAGTTCATCTTATATCTTGAGAGGGGACATTTCTCTTTATATGCATGCCTTATGTCATTGGATGTGACGCTGTGCACCCATAAATGTGTTTTCTATGGATGAAAGCATACATGCTACTTTTCACAGCATCAAAATAAACTGTGTTCATAAACATATCCCTCTGTCAGCTGCAATAAAACCTCACAGTTTGTCACTCAGGCAGGTCAGCATGGCGCTAAAAGAACAACAGAAAGAAAGAGGGAACAAGGTAGAAATGCTCACTATCTATCCCTTTTATCTGTACAGTGGGCCAAGAAACAGGGTCTTCCTCATGGCGTGAAATGGAACAGAACAGTTTGGGGCACAGAATCACAGATAGATATGGCAGAATGAAAGGTAAACACGCACAAAATTGCTGTGTTTATTTTTGAATAGGGTTGTTTGAGTTCCTTTTGCCAAGAGCGTAGACTAAGATTGGAGGACCAAAAAAATCGCTGGTGGGGATCGAGGACAGAAACACAAAAATTGAAGAGGTGGCCAGAAGGTTTTCATGTGATTAGAAATATACTCTGCCCCCTTCAAACAGTATTGCCGATACTTCCTCAGGTGTTTTTGATTTTTCTTTTTTTGGTCTGTAGTATTGTTCCCTTGCAAGTCTCCCTCTTTGCTCTAGGGCCAGCTCACTGATGCTGTAGGTCTGAACTCTGACTTATGGAACTGAAGATGGACAAAAACAGTTCTTTGCCATTTGGTTTTTGCTTGACTTTCTGTGTAATAACGTTAGCAGTTTTACATTTTAAAACCGGAGCCTTTTTCAATTGGGTTTTCAATCCATAGAACTGGTGAAATGGCTATTTCCATTCTCCACAAAGCTCACCCATATGCAGAGTCTTTGCCTCTGTCCTGCTTCACCCACCAGGCCTCCAGATGTCCAGATTAGCCCGAGCTCCACCGGTGCTTCACTTCAAAGGCGTGCCACTTGAGAATGGCTCTCATGGCAGGGCGCTGCAGGGCTGCTAGCCTGTCAAAGCATGCAGAGCAGGGCATTATGTGGAGGCAGCCGTATAGAAAAGGCCTGCACAATGAAAGTGTCAGCAAGAACCTGAGATTAGCCCCTGTGATTGATGAGCGTTTTATAGCAGCTTGTTGAGGCGCTACCTCTGTTACCTGGAGGAGACCAGGGAGCCAACTAATAAGATTTTACTATGGATGTGCAGTGTGTGTACCAATGAATACTATACATGCATTGACTGTATATGTCTATAATGACAAGTAATTTGTTTGTATTTGCATGTTCAACGGCCTATCTAGGTGGGGTTTTTTGTATGTCAGTTAGTGTGTGATGCATTAACATTTTCCTGGCAATGTGTTCTGAGCAGGGTTAAGGGATCAGTTGTCCTCTCGGCCCTGAGTCGGCCCCTCCACTGGAGCATGCTATCGGCATTAAGCTGGGCTCCATCCTCTTTAAGCATTTCCGCTTTGGCTCCATGGACATTTGACCTGACTTGAATTTGTGATATGGTGGGACAGATTTATCTTTCACTAGTACACCGACTCTTTTAGGTCGGTGCACAGACGATTGCTGTTGTGATAATCAACTTAGTTTGTATTTATGGGCTGTTGTATCATGATAGAGAGTCAGTCTGTAAAACATGATGGATGTCTACAACTGACAGTTTGGATAATACTGAATGAATCAATGTTAACCTTCATTTTCTTTTCAAATAACTTTATTTCACCTGTAATAACTGATTTTTTTCGGCCACTAAAGGAGCAGATGAAACAAACTGTGAACATGATGTTAACATATTATCACCTTTTAAGTAGGACTGCAACGATTAGTCGACTTAATCAAGGACGCCAATAATAAAAATAAGTTGACGTGAAATTTCATTGTTGACCCATTGTTGCAAAGATGCTGTTTAAGCAAGAGATAGCAATCTTCTCATTAAGAACATTTCTGATTGTTCATTTGTAACTGCAGTGCACTACAGGAAGTGCTGGGGGTTGTATCGCTTCCACTGTCTGCCATGACTACTTGACTGTAAGACTACTCGCGAAGAAGAAACATTCATGCGGAGAAGCGGAAAGCAATGGAGAAAGTGGCTAACTGCAAAACAGTTTTGTTTTTTTTACAAGTTTTGTATGCTATCGCATCACTAAATACACATTTGAGAGGTTTAAAGGCGAGAAATCAACTGTGTAGAACTGTGAATATTGGCAGTTGACAAAAATAATCGTGACTAGTCGCCTAATCATATAAATAATTAGCAGAATAAATAATTAACAGATTAGTTGACTATGAAAATAATCATTGTTTTAGTTGCAGCCCTACTTTTAAGTTCACATGACTAACATATTGCCAAAGTGTTGCTTATTTACACATCCAGCAGATACAGAGCAACATTATCATTCATTTAGAGTCATGTTGCTGCACACTTGTATGAATGTAGGCCCTATTTTCACTCTCTTGTAGCTCTGTTTTTGGTCTCTTCCAAGTCCTGAAGGAAATATCTACTCTTCAGCTGCTAAAATTCTCCATTATATTCCCCAGCTAGTTGCTAACTTCAGTTTTTTGCTGAGCAGGTAGTGTGCAGTGGCTTTTTAGGTCTTTTTCGCTGAAACCTGCTGCCAGCTGTGGCCAAAAACAATGCTATGAGAGCATTGAGAGTGAACCAAAATAGAAAAGTTGAAAGAGAAACACTGCTTTGAGGTGTGATGGGATGTAAATACTGTAGTTGACAGCAGTAATGGGTATCATCGGGAAGAAGATGCAGAAGACAATCTAGACATCTACCATGTTTAGCATCAAACTTCTCTACCAGCTTTACTTTGGCCTCAACAGCATGGTGGTTTCCAATCTCCAAGAACACACCTTGAACACTGCACATCTTCTGCAACAGCAAACATGTCTGCTGTTCCAGAAGACGTGCCAGCATTTTATGTCAACCACACCACAGATGCATCGCAGGAATACAGCATTGGAATCACGTAACTTCCACCCGCAGGCACACACTTTACAAGCCACCAGCTCATGATTTAGATGGATGATACTGGCTTGCAGCATAAGACTGTGGGTCTGATAAGAGCATGGCATGAGGGCAGCAAGTGGAACGTTCTGAATCTAGATGTGGAGTCTGGTTTGGGAAATAATAGAGTTGGTTGTGCATTATGATATAAGGCCTAAGGAACTGGTTTTGGAGTGGATGTAAAGGGTCAGCTTGGTTTGTAAAGATAAATAGATAAACTCTGCACCTTCATCATACCCAGTGCAGCAATATCTATCAAGGAAGGAAGATATTTCATAAGGGAGTATCTTTAGGAAAGTAATGGTTCATAGTAAGACCTTTGGCTCAGGTTTCATTACCTCCTTCACAGAGAAGAGGAGGAGTTGTCTGATGGATTAGATGGCTTCACAGCCTGGGTCATTTGCTCTGCTCAAATCACCCTGAAGACAGACAAAGGAGAATAGCAACAACTGATGTCGTTGCTCATTTCCTGTTCAATTCCTTGGAAATCTTGTCTTTTCCATTGGCTTTCTCTACCCTGTCTTATCTCCCCTCCTCTCTCGTTCATTCACCTTCTCCATTCCATGATCCTTCTGTTATATCCTTGGTCTTGCCTTCCTTCTTCACTTTCCTCTCATCTCTCATCACCTTTTCTCTCTAAAGCTCTCTTTTTATGCTCTGTAATAGGCCAAAGAAATGTCTTGCGCTCTTTGTATAAGTCCTTCCATCTCTTTCATCGTTTGGGTAATGATGCTGTCGTTTAACCGTCGTGTCGCCATCTGAAGAACTCTTGAGCAGCGCAAGAGCGATGCCCCAGTAAGACATAACTGTTCACTTAAAAGAAAAAGCCTTGAATTACTGATTTTATTTTTTTACATTCTTGTCTTACTTTGCCACCTGTCCTAGTTTTCCTCCTCATTCATGATTACAGTGGTGGGCCTAATTGAAGTGGTGCTATCAGAGCTGTGGTATGTTTGCAGCCATCAATCAGGTAGCTGAATGGAGCTGAGTTTAGCATGCTGCTGGAACCAGCCTCTCAGCCACTGATGGTATGTCAGGATATCTGATGCAGGCCCAAGAGATAGCAAAGAGGATCAGAGAATAGAAAACATTTAAAGGCTTTATTGCCACTTAAACTGAAAAGTAGGGAGGCAGCAGGAAAATTGCTCTCTCTGCTTCTGTGTCCATGCTGTCTCCTGTTCCGTTGAATAGCCCCTTTCAGACATGTGCCTTACTGTGTAAATGCGCTGGTAATTTAACATGTCATTCTCATGTTTGAAAAAGGCCCTGAGTTATGTTTCCACAAACTTCTAGAATTTTTCACAAGAGTCCAAAATTTTCTAGGTCAGGCCTGGTAACATTTCTTTAAAGGAAATTTTTTGAACCTAGGCCCTATTTTCACACATTTTGACTAGTAGGTGCAAAACGTTTTGGAATTCGTGCAGTGGATGGCTTCATCCAGCTGCTGCAAACCGACTGCAGTGGCTGCAACATATATTCCCTTGGGGTAATTGTGCCGGTCAAAATAAATAGAGAGTTATTAACCCTTTCTTGCATGCTTTTCTTTTGAGATACTACAACTGGCTATATCCAGTCATACTATTTAGTAACTCTGATGTCCATAGAGGATATTAATGGCATTTCCGAGCAGCAAAGTAAAAAACTGTGCAAAAAGCCTAGGGTTTAAAGAGTCAATTGCACGACTTTTTACGCCTTGTCACACTGTATTACACACTGTAATACATTTTTAAATTATCTCTCTCATGCAAAAATAAAAAAATGGTTTAATAACTTAAGTATCAATAAAAAGTAAAACCCAATAATCTTTAGATCTTATTAAATGCTTAGCTTTTATTTATACCAACTTTTGCTTACTATAACAATAAGCAATTGACTGATTCTGACTATAAGAATTGTCAGAGAATGGCACTTTCCCTCATGAAGGTCATTAATTAAGCCATGGAAGAGAGAGTGCTCTTCATCATTGATATCATTATTTTTCAGCTCACAGCTCTTCTCCAGGAGTGCCACTGCTCCCTCTTACCCATCAGGCTGCAAATACTGTGTGAACACTGACTCACTACCCTACCCTAATAGTTCTGTCATGTTTGAATAAAGCCATTTCTGAACATTTATGTGAGAGAAGCCCATGTTTGCATACCTTAAGGTTATTACTTGAACAGACAGATGAAACAGATACCATTTCTAAATGATTCTTATGATATCATCCCTACTTTTCTCTCTCTGTCAGGCTCTTTTTCTAAGAATTATACTCACATGTCTGTCAGTTTTGTAACACAAACAGTGCTGTAGACTCTGGAAAATAGTCAGTAGCTTTGGGTGTTGCTTTCACCATTGGTTTTATAAGAAGCAGACAGACATCTTTACCGGTTGCTGACTGAGAGGCTATTAGCCTCCTGGCCCCAGCACCATTCCTCCTGTGGCTGTTCAGTCCCCAGTCTCCCCAGGCTCTTTCTCAGAGCTGCCCGTAACCTGTGGACCCCTCTATCTGAGTACAGTCAAGTGGGAGGAGGGGAAGGGGAGGATGGAGCAGTGGAGGAACCAAAGGACGTGGGGATAGAGGGAGAGTTGTGCTCCATTGAGGCACAGCAGCCTCTCTAAAACTATCACCCTCTGCAAGTCAGCCTCAGTGAAAATCTGAAGTTAGAAGAGGAGAGATAGTGAAGAATGGGACCGGCAAGACAGGATGGAGACTAGAGTGCAAGGAAGGGCAAAGAGTGATATGAAGAAGACCAAACAAAACATATTTCAAGGGATTTTGGCCAGATAAGGCTGGCATGTGAAAAGATCTGGCACTTCAGGACAAGTTTTGCTTCTTCACTGCCAAACAACACTGGAAAATATGGAGAAATATGACATTTATTGTGCTGCTTTAGCTTTATTTACACACAAATGTGCTTACAGTAAATGGCTATTCTATGTAAATTTGTATATTGCATGATGGATTCACTTGTGGGCCATTATTTGGGCACAATTGTTATTTATCACTGTGGGTTGAGCTAAATTTATTCAGAATAGAATCATATATGTGCTAATTGACACTGGAGGTGATCCTTCATTCACAGAATCAACTGCCAGATGGAAGATAGCAGCAAGTCTTCGTGTGACCTGCTTTGTTAACAATATTGGATCAACCACCTTGCCCTGAAGATAACCATTTTTAATCTAGCCTCTTCTCAGCGAGTGTTATTCCTATTAGGAAGACATTGTTTTCCTGTGTATCACCCACCCTTCACCCCCCAACCCCTGAAGGAAGATAATGATAGACCACTACCTTTAGTGCAATGTGTGTCATTCATAGCTCATTAAACAGAGCAGTTCTTGAGGGGAGAAATCAACTTGATGCCTGATTATAATGCTAATGATAAAAATATGATATTTTGCCTTATGTTATTAGGTGAAAATTTGCTGTCTAACTGGGAATGAAAAAGCCAAAGTAAAGAAATGCATGTTTACTGAAATAGACAAATTGGGCCTACAAAAGTTCGTCTGAGCTTCATCCTATGCCTAAATGTGCACTTACAACATTTCTACCATTCAGTGGCCACAATGTTATGGCAGCCTCTCTGTAAGAATGTGTCTCAAGCTAAATGCTAACAAGATGGTGCTAAGCAGGTATAATAAATGGTTTAAGTTTAGTCTGTGGCCATGCACTTTAGGATTCCTCCTATGGGGACACGAATGCCTGTAGGACATTTCTTGGCAATTCATGCAGTAGTTGTTGAGATATATCAGAGCCAAAGTGGTCAGGACTGACTGGCTTTGACATCACTAGAGCTAAAACACCTTCATTACTTCTCTGCTGCCTGAATGGCTCTATCAGGGTGCTGCTAGTTTTCCTTCCAGTTCAAACGTGCCCTCCACTGTCAGATTCTACCTTGTACCTTTTTATGGTGAATCAAATGGTACACAACAGACATATTATATGCCTAGTGTGGAGCATGTACTGTGAAAGTTTTCATTACAAAAAACCTTCCTCTATATTTGAGTTTGAACCATGCCTTTAATGGCTGACACCATCCTCCCAGTTCAGAGATGGACAAAGTTTGATGGACTAGCTAGCAGACAAGCCCAGCGGCTTGAATTTGGAAGGATTAGATGAAGGTACGATTGGATCTTTATCAAATAGCCCGGCCCCTGAGCTCGAACTTGAGAGAATTCTCATTCCATCAGATTTTAAGTGATAAACGGCTCAGATTGAGTTTTGAGCTGTGCGGTTCTCTCTGTGTGTGTTTGTTTGTGCAGACACAGGGTTCCACAATATGTTATGCTTTCATTCCCACGGCTCTATAATATGTTGGCATTTTCCAGCTTTGACTGCTCTTCATCCAGGCTAGGTCTAATAGCTCGACTCAGATCAGTTGGGGTGCTACTTTACTGTGCCCACATGCTGGTTGTGTGGGAAGCTGAATGTTTAAAAACTGTTAGATGGAAGAAGATAGAAAAGTTATGATTTATGTCTGCATGAGACGAATGTCTCAGCCACTGTCCTCATCCCTCTCCTCATCCCTCTGGCAACCACGGTCTAATGCATTAATCCATCTGCCTGCTGATTGCAGAAGGGGGGAAAAAAGAACGCGATAATCATTCATCAAGTCCAGCTCGGGGCCCACGAGTCCACCACGAGGGAGGGGGCTTTCATATTCATCCTGCTTTATTGTCCCTTCTTTGCCCTACCACCAGGCCAGACAGTTATGAGGGCAAGGAGTGAGCAGGGCATATAAAACTACTTGTAAGCAGGAGGATAAATGTCAGTCAATGAAAGACCCCTCACTGTCACGAAGGCCTCTCTAAGAGAGTAAACAAGCTCAGGGTTCACAAGCTCTCCTGCATGCTACTGAATCAAATTTGGCCGTGTTTTTTTTAACAAGCTTTTGAAGAGATATTCACGATGGGGAAACGTTTATATTCGCATAATGCCCCTCAGTTCGAATTTCAAGTGATTTACGCCCTTCATTAAACTCTCTGAACTGAACGCGGACAGCTCCTGTTTTTACTGTTAGGTGCATAATGCTTCTGTGGGAATAATTCTCTTGTTATCTATTTCTCCACTGCACATTCTTATTTTATGGTTCATGTCATATGCTCTGTTTTAATAGTCTTATTTTATGGAGAGAATAAGTCACTTTAATAATCTGTCAGTTGTTTGAATGACATAATTTTCCATTTCTGGATGTTTTCCAGAATATATTTAGTACATGTAACACAGAGGGGTGGGCCTTGAGTTTAGTTGGATGGGTGCAGTGTTTTATGCTTGCAGACTGCACTATGATTTGCCTCAGGTTGAGCAACAGTCCTGTTTCTGTTCTCTGTTTTTACCATAACACATATTGTATATTATCTTTGCCTTCACCTCTAGCTTCTAGTAACACTATTGGACTTTGGATTGGAGGGAAAAAACCCAGATAAGCCTTCAGGCATTATGTATACTTATACATCATACAACACATACTGTACAGTGTTAATGGAATGAAAAAGCTCCTTAATTAATCCACTGTTATCGTTGTTTGACATTTATTTGACTTCAGTTGCATTTCCAAACACACAGTAGACCGGATATTAACACTTATCCTGTTAAAGATCCTGTTTGAGATGTGCTCTTTACATAGTTTGTATTCTGCTGTGTAGCAATCTTGTAACCAATCAGGATCCTCCCAGGTGTTGCAACCCAATTTACATATCACATCAATCACCAGCATACCTGCATAAAATGCAGTATATAACTATTATCTAATATTTGCATATTGCAATATTCATATTTTTGTTTCCCTAAAAATGTTGAAGGCAGGTTGAAGGTTGAAGTTTTACAAGCTTAATGCTATTTAAGGCTGGTGTTTGCCTAAAATTAACTAAGTGTTGTCCAACTACTACTATACTACCGCCATACCTCTTACATATACTACTTATATAGCTCTTCCTAATGGCTAGACTGAAAGGTTGAACATAAAGCCTACCATCACAGAGCGAGGTGAAATATGATAATCAGAAATATATGATGATTCTTTCAGACAATTTCTCCTAGAAGACATTTCTGGTGTTGTACTCTTTTGTACACAGTAAAGTGATGGAAGTAGCTGTGTAAGGATAAAAATGAGAGTTTGAGAGATAAGAGAAAACCCTGACAATCACACACCTGGTCAATCACTGCATGAAGTGTTGCAAAAATGAACATAGTCGCCCAGGATTCGACAGGAAGGGTGAGTTTCAGTCACTGTACAACGATCTGACAAGAGCTTTCTCTGACGCCTTTAGTATACTGACAAATGAGTAACAGATAGCAATGAAATTGTTTTAAATGCTGGTGTATCTGTTTTGTTTGTTTGAGAAATAGTATACAGGGAAGAGAAAAACTTGGCCTCACCTCACCAACAACAGCTAGAGTGTGACGACACTGTTTCTCTGTTAAAACAAGCCTTTAAGGTTATAATGAGGCCCTCTGATTGGATGAACAGAGCATGCATTAAGATGATCACAATTTAAAAAAAATGTACAGCATGTACACTTTTTTTGTTCTGGTTTGTTGCAATCAGAATAATTTGTAAGAATGATTCTGTCAGCACTTACCGCTTAGGACAGCTGCAGTTTAACATTCACATGGCTTCATAATGATTGGCCTTTCAACCGTTTTGACATCATTAGATATGTCACAGTATTTGCAATATTTCACACAAATGCAATGCTAAGCAAGACAAGTGAAACTGTGTGAGCTCTTACAGGCAAACATGTGCTATAACTGGAAAGCTTTGATTGTCTAGTAGCTTCATGTAAAATTTGGATGACACTAAAACTGCACGGCATTTGTGTCATGAACATTTCAAACTTTAGTGTTTGGGTGCATCAGAATTATGTCCACATTTACAGGGACACCATGTACACACGTACACATTCTGTTCACACATGCTGCTGCTTTGTACAAACCCATGATAGTGGGGGATTCTTTAGGTCAACTTCAGGTCTGTTTACATTAGATTATGAGGCTTCAAATGGACTGCACTCCCTGGTGCTCCCTTCTCCTCCTCCAGTTTTGGCCTCTGCGGCCATTAATCAGAGAGCGATGTACAGATGGTCCTGCTGGCCTCCTTGCACCGGCCTTGCATGGTTTGTACACCCATCCTGCAATCTATGTGCATATATGTAACATAGATATTTATGGAGAGAGTAAGATATGGCCTCTTGCTGAATTTGCTTGGTATTAGAATTACACTGGGACATCCAATGATTTATTATGTGTGCTGAGGTTATCAGTGATTAAATCCTGTGTGCATATAAGTGTTATACAGTCTATTATTGATTTTTAAAGGTTATATAACTTGATCTGGCTGGTTGATTAAAAATCATTGCATTATTCTGTTCATGTTTCTCTTGGTATGTTTCCAGTGAGACTAGAGCTGTTGTTGATATAATTAACCATGTATCATTTTGTTGCTTCTGGCAGTGCATGATGGTTTTTTTTCTTCTTTTCTGAGCTGCTGGGCGCTATACACTGTAAATATGATACAGTTTCAGTGTGGCCTGAAAAAGCTGTGAAATCTAATTGTAAACATGATTAAGATTGTAATTATTTTCTGTAAATTAAAATCAAAGCCTATATGTGTGGTTTTCATAGTACTGTATTATACATGATACATTAATGCCAACTACAAGCCTTTTGTTGAGTTCTTTCCAGGGTCCCCCAGGCATTTGCAGAAATGTCACTTTCTAAGTAATCCACAAATATGACTGATGATCCTTTTATATATATCATTTGGGCTGACAATGCAATTGATCGGACCAAGGTGTTGACAGTCAGCAGGGTTAGGGTTAAAGGTTTTTTGTTTTTAAGGACTAATGTATTGTTTTGGTCTTTTTATGAGATTTGTTGACAATTCTAAACATTAAAAATTAAAAGCAGTCTTATCCTAGAAAATATAATATAACATACAATCATATTGGAATTTGAAAATTCCACTCTTTAAATATGCATTTCATTTAAATAAAAAAAAGATGACTTGTCGTAACTACAAAACCTTGAGTCAAGTTCAGTATGACAGCAGCTCAGTGAAAACTTCCCCAATCCTAATCAACATCTGGAGAACAAAAAAACAGATTGTGGCAGATCATTCTCATTTCACTGAAGTCCCCTGTCAATACTGCTACCCTTAATTACAGCATATGAGTATTTCTGTTCCCATGCGTGTGCATCATATCTGTATCTTAAATCAAGAGCACCATACTGTGCTGTAGTTGCTGCCTTCTGTCTTTTTATCACGCATATCTCTAGTTATGTTTGCAGATGACAGAGCCATATGGGTCCCATCAATCCTCAAACCAATCCCTTTGGATGATGGAGAGTTGTTCAGTGTTCACTTTGACTTTTCCAACACGGTGGAAACAGTGTATCGCACCTGTAGCCTCGAGCTTATACAGGCTAATTTGTAAAGAAAAAGAAGATTTAAGGTTTAAAATGTTTCATGACTGCTTCCCATACTGAATAAAGATATCAGCAGTGTATCCAAATGTTTTTGGAGGATCGAACAGTTTAAAATAGACAGGAAATGTGGGAGAGAGTGAGTGGTTTACATGCAGCAAAAGGCTGCAGGCTAGACTCGAACTCAAACCTGGGTTGCTGTGGCCTAGCCTATGGGGTGCACGCTCTAGCAGTGAGCTAAAACTTAAACTACAACTATAAAGTTATTGTATATATTAATTTACAGACATGCAATGTATTGGAATGATCATTCTCTGCCATTTTTTCTTCTTTCTCAAAGCTATTTAACACAGCTTTTTAAAATTGGTTAAGGGAATCTCAATTCCCACTAACCGCTGTGATACTGTGTACAGCATGGGAAATATGGTAAATCCTTTTATGCTGCACAAACCTCCCACATGGAGAAATCAGTTTAAAGGGCCGCGCTTTGGGTCACACAAAGATTGAGGAGAAAATGCTCTTTTCCCGCAGTTTTCAACGAGACATTAAACTCCCCTCCAGGCGGCCTCTCTGCTCTGCTACTTTGAAATTTTGATTTGTAAAAGCCAGGTTCAAACAGCGTTGATGTTTCTGCATCGTACGCCACACAGAGATGCGTTTGTCCCAATGTCAGGTTAAATTAGGATTGGTGGTGTGATGTGGCCTGGGCAGCTTTGTCTCTCTTTGCAGGAGACATCAGCACAGTACAGGAAGCTTTCCCTGCACTGCTCACTGGACGTTTTACCACTACCAGTTCCCAGAGGACAGGGGTGACATGTTTTGCCTGACCAACAGTCAAAAACCAACAACAATGAAATTTGAAATTGTTCCATTTCAGAAACTGGAACCAGTGCTTGATAAATGATTTGATTCACATCATAATTGTTGATCAATTTTCTGTTTATCAAAAAATTGATTCAGCACTGTTTGCCTCACAAAGTTATGCCTACACTTAAAAATATATAAAGTATATAAAATACTAAATGTAAAAGGGTTTTTGTGTATAGTAGTAAACTATACTTTAAGAGTATTTTCTGTAAATGTCACTGCTTTTATCTCATGAACTATGACATGATTTTGCATTTGCTAATCTCTTTTCCCCCTTTGTTTCTCTCAGCACTCAGTCCGTGGATTTCCACTTTCTCCCACCCCGGCGTGAGAGACTACTCGCAGCTCACCCTTGACCTGACTAGGAATGAGCTTATTGTGGGTGCCAGGTAAGAAACTGTAAATCCACTCAGCTTTTCACCCCACACAGCACATTACTAAGAATGTGATACCCTTTCTGACTCACTCATATAGTGTGGTTTTCGGATAATGATGCTCCTTAAGTGCTCTGCTGAGGCCTCGTTGGACCAAGTCAAGGATTAAATTTGGCAGAAGGGATGAAGTTGGAAGAAATACGTCATGCCACAATAGTGTATTCTTGTGAGCTGACATAAGTGCAACTTTTGCCTGGTTTGACCCTTTTAAAACACATGCACACACAAATGCTATTTCATGCATGTGAAGTATTAGTTGCCACACAACCCAAACTTCCATGAATCAAACAACAATGATATGATAAGGTCTGTCCTCTCTGATACTACATTTGCATTATTAAACACATTTTTATAAAAGGATATAAATATATAGTTTTATATAAGTGCACACACTCACAAATCTCCTTTTCATCTCTCCCCAATCCAGAAACTACCTGTTCAGACTGGACCTCAGTAACATGTCGCTGATACAGGTAAGCCTGAAATCAATTTCTATGTATTTTGTGTGGTCAAGACTTGGTTTTAGGGTTCAGGTTAGAATCAGGTTAAGGTTAGAGTGTGAGTACGGGTTAAGGTTAGGCATTTTGTTGTGATGGTTAAGATTAGGGTAAAGGGCTAGGGAATGCATTTTGTCAATATCAGGTTCCCACAAAGATAGTGCCAGAAGGCTGTGTGTGTGTGTGTGTGTGTGTGTGTGTGTGTGTGTGTGTGTGTGTGTGTGTGTGTGTGTGTGTGTGTGTGTGTGTGTGTGTGTGTGTGTGTGTAGCATAGGCCCGAAGATCTCATACATTCATTCATTCATTACAAGTCTGTAATAACTTGATGACTTCTGGTGGGCTTAAACATCATCTGATTAGATGCTTTGGGAGCAGCTCATCACGTAAATCTAACAGAAACATTTACAAGATCCTTAGAACCCTCCACAGACAACTGTATATTACCGCTTGGATTAACTTTTAAACCCAACATGTTTTCTCAAACTACAAAGAGTGCGTTTTTGTTAATGAGACAAACTTAAGGAGTATAAAAACAGCAGGCGAGCAGTCCTTCCCTCTGTTGAGTTTTGCTTTGATCCCATTCCCAGAATTTATGAAAAGCTTTTACACAACTGTCCTGTCAGTTGGACCCCATCTCTTTATTTGATTTCATCAAAACTTTTATTGCAAAGTTACGACCAAGAAAAATTCAGTTTGCCCACTTTAGATTGATCATATATTTAGAAAAATTATGACATAAAAATATTTTCTTTTCATATTGCATATTTTGTACATGTCTTTTATCTTGTAGTGCTTGTCACTTTACATTTCACTGTACATCCCATGGTGTGCTTGTGAGAAATACAAATCTTTGAATGTATACCAAATTGAGATGATCATAAAATCTTTTACTCTTTATTGTGGTATATATATTTTGAAACTCTACAGGCTACTGTACTCTGCACAGCATTTTCTTTGGGGTAAAGGGCACCTAACATGACATCAGTACTGCTTATCTGTATGCAGTGTAACAGTTTAACAAGGTGGCAAAAACAAAGGACAACAGCAACATAAAATGATTTTGGTGGCTTTGAACTCTGACAGATCACTGGTCACAATACACGTATGTCACAGTTGCATCAGTTTTCGAACACCTTGGTTTTATTGACATTTTTGCAGCAAGTGCAAACTGCTGTGGTGCTTTCCTGGTGCCTTCCTTTAGAACGACATTGTCATAATGTGACATCTCATCCCTTTGATTTTCTGTCAGCAAAGTCTCTGTAGGGGATGCTTTATGTCTGGTGAGCCTCGATAACCATCTAACTAACGACTTATTCTTCTTTTTATTCTAAACTGTGCTGTGAACTAGAAATGTAAAAAAAAACCATTCCCTGATCAGGGATATGGCCAAGCCACTGCTGCGTTATAAAAGTTAATGATAAGAATATTTATTGACATGATACAAGTTCTGGAGAAGAGTGCACATGCTGAGGAAAGAATCAACATAAATATATTTTTGACTCCATGTTTAAACTGTAGGGATGAGTTGAGTGAGACTTGCATTTCTGTGTGTGTCTGCCTCCTGGTGTAATGTGTGTGCGTGTTTGGGAAAAGCCCGGGGTGATGTGAGCGTTTTATAGTAAAGTAGCTTGGTATAGCCAGGAGTGTTAGCTCTGGGGTACTGGGTTGCCAAACAGTTGCATCAGGCTTCACAAATGACAACCCCCGACTCTCTATGGGGCCGTGTAATCTAAACCGGTATACAACTGTCACTAAAGAAAAGCAGTCTTTATATAACCCAGATTACAGAGCACAGTTTCCATGCTTCAAATGACTGTAGGATATCTTCTTTTTCCAAAGTTTTCCACTGCTGCAAGGCAAATTTAATGTCATGTGGTTTGTAATTGAAGGGGGCAGAAGTGTAAAGTATAATAACACATTATACATAAACATTAAAAATGCTGCAATACATCTTTGGTCACTGAACCATTCCACTGCTGCTGTTTTCATAATGGTGGTTTAGCATGTTTTAGCTCATTAAGTACAAATTGTGTGTACTTTTGTGATCGTGTACATTTTTCCAAACCATACAAAAAGCACATACAAAGACATGTCTGTTTTAATAGTTCTTATCTGCATCGGCTTTATAACGTAACAATCACTTTAAAATGTAACTTTTACACAAAAGTGTGTCTGTGATGGTGCATAGTGATAGTGTTCTGAAATACAAGTGGAGAGGTAGGAAATCAAAAATGTATGGCATGCTTTCAAGAACGTTTAGTATCTGTGATTTGCGATTAATAGGTTGAATCATATCAAGCCACCAGTGCAGTCCTTTAACTAATCACACACACCACAGTTTCAGCTTTGTTTAATGGGCCTTTTGTTCCCAGGCTTGTGTAACAGGCTTTTTTTCAACTTTCTGAATCTTAAAATAACCAAGAGTAGCTTAAAGAATTTCATTTTTAGCATCAGTTAAATTATTTTACACATTTCCCCACCGTACGAAAGCACATCACCAGACTCGAATTTGTCTGACAAAGTCCCCTTTCACAGCAGCCACAACTGAATGACATGATGTGTACAGCTGCCACCCGTGTGTCACTGCCGGTATCAATGCGCCTTTTGTCTGCATGTCCTAGTTGTCTAGTTTTGGCGGAGAGAAGTTGACTTATGAGGCTTTTCATTTGTTTTCACCCTGGTAGTGTTTTTCTCTGCAGCTCTATAATGCTGATGTCTTTGTCCTGAAAAAGGCATCAGCAATCTTAACATCCTTATGAAATGTAGGACGCTTGCACACAAATATATACATTACAGTGATCATACAACCAATAACCACACACACATGCACTCAAACATGCTACTATCTAAATTCTCAAAATTTGTCTTTCTCCTAAACACACACACACAAATAAACAAACAAACAAACACAAACACACACACACACACACACACACACTCACTCTCACACACACACACATACACACACGCCTACACACACATCCTCAGCTTATTCTGAGCTATAGCGATAAATGAGGTAGATCCTTTCCACTCTGGCCAACGCGGAGGTGTCATCCATGATGCCAAGGCTGAAATCAATGAGAACATTATACAAACTGCCCAGTGAAGCAGAGAGGAGGGTCTGTACCCCCATGCCCATTTGCCAGTAAACGAAATCTGTCCAAAGAGACGGAGGAGGGCGGCATCTTAAAATACTCCCTTTCTTTTGTTGTATAATCAAATGGAAAACAAACGCAAATCTCCCACTTGCCAGTCCAGGCCTCTGCTTCAGCATCAAAGGCTCATTTCTCTAAGGCATTTAGTTTAGATTCCTGAACCAGTGGTATCCTGCTTAAATATCCAAACCACCTGTCAGAGGTTCAGGCTGTTCTCTCACTGGGTTTGTTTGTTTGAATGCAAACTTGAGTTAAATTGCCTGCACCCCTTCGTGAACCCATTTTGATCTACATAGGAAAATTGTAAAATGTGCTGTGTAAAGACAGGTGGACTGCAGGTGTGTCATCACAAGAAATATCCGCACTCACATAATTAATTAAGCAATCGTGTTATGCCATGATGTTACGCTACTACTTCTAAACTTGTAATTGTACTCAGTTTAGCCTTGGATTCTTTGTTTAGTCTAAGTTGTTTGTTTGGTGCACTGTCTATAAGGTTAACCCTGTAGCTCAGCAACCCCCTGTCTGTTGCAAAGTTATTGCATCATTATCATTATGTGGATTCTGAAATAATGTTTTTAGCCAGGATACCTGCTGTATATCACAACTGGGTAATTTCAGCATATGATTCTGCCTCTATCACCTGATGGTTGATTTAAGTACAAATGTCTCAACACCCACCACAGCTTTTGAGCTTTAGTCAACATCACCACCACTCCCGTTTCCACCTGTTTCAGTGTGTGCTGAGGGGAGTGATAGGGTCAAGACGCTAAACATTAACTATTCTGCTGCACAGTATAAATAAACTTTCTTATGGGAGTATTGATTTGTTCTGAATATGTCCAAACAGTTTGACTGGAACAAAGACCACTTCAGGCATATGGTATTTGTCACTTTGCATTATGGAAAACGTCTGAAAGCTCTGAGAGGTGATGCATGGTGATGTTTTCCATGGATGCTATTTATTACAATTTAACTTGTTTTGCACATTCAGTGTATCCAGCATGGCATTGAAATGTAGAAGACAAATTCATGAGCCACTTTTGAAAAGGTGTAGTTCGTTTTTATTATCAGTCACCTTACCACAGTGGTCTTTCACAACTTAAACCACTTAAACGCTAAGCATACTGTGTACTTTACTTCTAAAGTCAAAGATACAACCTTATTTAAAGGCGGCATCAACTGCCAGTGCGAAAGTTAACTGCAGCAGCTAGATTCAGGAGCCAAGTGAACTTGTAGAAATGGACCCAGACCTGTGGGACACAAAGCATGACTGGCTTTACCTTAAAATAAAGGCCATCCATTGAGAGCAGATGAAAGTCACACTGATGCTATTTAGAAAGGACTTGCTGATTGATTGAAAAGCAAACCAAAAAGGGTGACCCACTCATGGTCTAGTCACAATGCTGCATTCTCTGCTGTCCCATTCATCTGTTAGGACCGGTTGGCCTTGGCTTTCCAAGTGAGCCATTATCATGGCCTGTAACCACACACCGCTGCCACCATCAGCACCCCTTCCCCCTTTTAGTGTCTGCTTTCCTCTTCAGTGTGAAGCTATTAGAGATTGTATGTGCTGCTGTGTGTGGTTTGAATGTGTGTCATTTAATGGACTGTCTATGACAGCAACAAATTAGAGACACAGACCAATCCCCCTCACACTTGACGCCAAAACAACCGTTGTCTGGGTGCGCCAGAAGAGATGAAGTGCTGGATGTATTTTTCTCGCTGCATATATGTGTGTGTGTGTGTATGTGTGAGTGTGAGTGTGTGTGTGTGTGTGTGTGTGTGTGGAGGCAGAAATGTGTGCACATGCCAGCTTTGCAGTCTTTCGGTGGCAGAGGTTTTGAAGGCGCACCATGCCAGAGAGGGGAGGGCCACCAAGGTGCTGATTCCAGGGCTTTTAAAGGCTCAGCCCAGGCCGTTCTGTTCAGGCACCTGGGAGAACACCTGCCATGGCCATTAGTGAGCAGGCAAGCGTACAGGAATGAATGCGTAGGCAATCAGTGGAGAATGAAAGTGAGAGGGAGGGAGAGGAGACGGACTAGCAGGTAGGCAGCAGCCCGGAGAAAGAAAGGCAGTGAAGATAACAGGAAGAAAACGCAGTAGCAGTGATCACAATAACAACATTAAAAATCATACATACAGAACCAAGATGAAGACAAATGAGAAAGAAAAGAGGGGTGAATCTGCGAGAGAGGGTGAAGGAGGTAACAAGCTTTCAGTCTGCTCCAGCTCGGAGTTTTCTCTCTGGACAACTACTGAGCCTCAATGTCTCTGTGGAGTCATACAGAATAGTTTCCCCGATGTGCAGTATCTGCACTGGACATGTCCAAGGAGAGCTTTCAAAGCCTTCAGAGACAATGTTTCTTACACATACTAACATCCCACTGGTGTTTTTGTAGGAAAAAAGTGGACTTTGGCAAAGTACCTGGAGATTTTCAATGAATAAGTAATATGAACATTTCCCTGCTGCCTGATAAAGACATCTATGTACAAAGACGAGATGATAAAATGGACATGAACAAAGGAAGCAGGCAAGCAAAGATGCACTTTGAACTAAATCCTCTTTGACTAATTGAGCGTAACTCAAATTATGAATGAAATATTAGAACAAGACCACGTTGCTTAGTGATTTTGCACGGTTTGACAGGATTGTATTGGAGATGAAATATTGTTTTTTACCTGATGTTGGATTTGATTTTATGATTTTGTTCTTGTAATTATGTCAGTTATGGAGCATAACGTTACCTCAGGCAGAGTACCCCAGTCACGCTTGCATGAGTTGATTGGCATCAGCTGCTACAGCATCAACGGTTCATTCATCACCTGTTTGACACTTCTCCCTGTCTACTCTGTTGATACCTTCATGCCACGGCCTTATGTGCTAAGTTATTGGTGTTTGTGTGTGTGTCAACAAGTTAAACGTTCATCTTTCACCTACGTACTGTAGTTGTGTGTTCATACTTGTTTCTTTTGCAATAACAGATTATTACTGACATTTCAAGTGTATTCACTTGGGAAACGATTCAGGTTTTTTTTATTCAGATTCGTAAGTGTCATATTATCAAAACGGACAGATAATGATGTCCAAAACAAACAAAAACCAGGACCATGTTGTAATAGACCAAAAATATCTCTTAAAGTTGTATTTTCTAATATATTTTATATACATTTTATTTTGGATATATCCCTTGAAGTTTTAAAAAATATTTTTTTCATGTGTTATTTATTGTTTTGTCATTACTTTGAGATTATAATATGTGCGCATACACACTTCACATACACCATGACCCACCCAGCTACCTCACTGTGGGACTGCTCAGACATCCTACTCCTGCAGAGTCTCAGATGCTGCTGCATATTCTTAGAGTTTGGCGTTTCTATTCGCCACCCTCTTTTTCTTTTCATTTTTAAACTCTTCTTTCTCTCAGCCTTTTTTGTGGGATTTAGTGCTGGTATTACTGCTGGTGGTGTGTCTAACTACAATCCACCCACATGCTCCATCCTAGCAGCACCCACTGACAGAGCTCTGTGTTGTGCTGGTCGGCCTGATCTCAGCTGCAATCAGAACAGCAGGAGGAAGATGGTGGGATGTGTGTTTATGTGTGTGTGTGTGTGTGTGTGTGTGTGTGTGTGTGTGTGTGTGTGTGTGTGTGTGTTTATGGTGGGAGATAAAACAGAGGAGTGGGAGGTATAGAGGAGCTCAAGTATCCGATGGGTGGGAGAGGAAAAGGAGAGCTGAAGCAAGAGCCCTGTTTCTGTAATCTGTCTCTTTGTATTGGGATGCAGATCTACCAGATGTGCTATGAGCAATTCCGCTGCTGTCAAGATTAAAAATAAAGAAATAACAGCAACTTTTGATGAGCAAACTTTTCATGTGTCTGAGATGGGAATGAATGCTAGCCAGTCTCCGTTTTGTTTTTTCCTTTTCTCTCACCTTCTTTTGTAGTTTCAAAGTGATAGAACACAACAGAAGTGGAGCCTTGCTTAGATGGCTCTTTCTTTCTTCTGCATGTTGCAAGGTATTAACAGGAGATAGAATATTGATTTGTCTCCCGCTAACATATTTGTACAAGACCACGGAGCTACAGAATTGTACATGTTATATTTGTCTTTGGCTGTGTTGCTGTTTTCTGTTTTTTTTGAGTCACAGTAGTCAGAGTTGCCCTTGTCAATTTGTGTCAGATATTCTGTAGGTTTTTTTTTTCTTTTGTCAGGCATGCCAAGAAATCACACACTGACGCTTAAAGTTCATTCCTTACATATTTACACATGCATTCACATAATTACTGTAACTATAATGTGGTTGCACATAAATTATCTCTCTCGCTTTCTGGTTTTCTTGGCTTTCTTCTTTTTTTCACTCACAGATGTGCAGTTATTTGACAAGGTCAAAGCATCAAAGGCCCCAGCGTTAACCTTATGTGAGAAGATTGTGAAGAATGTAGCTCCTGGTATCAGCCTCTGCGTCAGTCGCAGATGTACTGGCTTTTTTATGAAAATATTTGAGCTTAGGGACCGGCATTGACATAAATGTGAATTGAAATAAGAAGAAGAGTGAATATAAGAATGGGAAGGAGAAATATGCCAGAGTGAAAAGGATATATTTAAATACTCTGCCCTTTGCTGATATTTTTGTAGAAAGAGAATTCATGCATTTTGTACTTTGCTCAGGTAACTAAAAGGAGAAATGTTCTGTAAACTGAAAAGCACAATAGGAGGTGCAAAGATCATAATATCATATGTTTAAAGGAATACTTGTGAAAGAGAAAGATATACGCCAATTACTTAAGTTTTTAGTATTAAACTCTACTTGCAGGATTGAGATGTTCCTCTGAAAAGTTTGTGGCTTGCTGTGATAGGATGGCTGCTGCAGTCAGCTTGGATTCACAGCAGTTGGTTGGATGGATTCCAACGGTGACAAAGCATTATGCCAAAAAAAAATATATTAAAATGTCCATACATCTCAAACCACTTCTGCAGCATAACCTTTTTCTCAGCTGTTTATTCATACGCTCAGTTAACACCCCTATTTTTTTTTAGAAAAATATAGCTAAATATGCAGTTTTTGTTTGTTGCTGTTTGTTGAGAGTAATTAGCTGTTTAGTTTTGTTGCATGTAACTAATTTTACTTAGAAATGATAGGCAGTGTTTGATGCTCAAACACTGGTATTCTGTAAGTGTTCCTTTAAAAGTTCCCCTGTGGTTAAAATGTATTAAAAACAATCAGAAAAACTTTTATTAAATTAATTTAAAATGTAGCAAACTCTGGTGTAATTCAAATCAGAAAGGAAGATATAACTGAATGAGCTGAACTGAATAAAGCAGCAAATATATACAGTATATAACATAGATGAAAAACATAAAGTAGACTCAGACTAAACAAATAAAACATCCATGTAAGAGAAATGTAAAGATGAACTGAAGAAAAAAGATTGTTATTAAGAAAAAACAGTGTGAGGAAAACTATAAAATGCAAACTCATTCAAAATCAAGATCTTGCGAAAAACTGACCTCACATTTAGCAAAGCGTTGACAGTTGAATCAAGTGGATAGTTAAATGTACACTTTTAATGTTTTATTGACAGCATCAGGAGTAAATACAATAAGTTTAGCAATACGTGCAAGTGTGGAGAATTAAAGCGAGGAGGAGGGAGGGGGAGGAGAGAGGTCTTTGTCAGTCCATCAGATAATCCCTGTATAGATAAGACAGCACCAACATGGAGGTGGAATGTAAACACCATATTACCGTCTGGATCTCCGTATATCTGCTTCCATCCTTTCGTTTGCCTCAACCCACCCCTCCACTACCCCGACGTATTTTCTGTATCGCTTCTTTCACCATTGCGTATTCTATAAATCCCATCTACTGAAAAAAAGCACAAGGCCGCTATCTGTGACATTTCTCCTCAGGAGAACATTATATTTGCTCCTGATGTGGAACAGCTGTTGCATTTCGATCAGGTTTATTCCTCCATTGAATCTTCTTCTCTGTGCCCATTCATTGTGTCACTACGCTAGTTTCGCATTGTATGAAACAATCAGGTTGTACATCAATATTCAGACCTTTACTCCACACAGTATTATATGCATTTAAACGATAATGGACGTACATGCCATTGCATAGCTGCTCGTTCATTCGTGACGCGGTGGGAGAGGACTGGAAAACGTGCGGGAACAGTGAAAAAAGTTTAGCTTGACTTTTGATTTTTGTCTCTTTATGCTCCAAAACACACACGTTCTCTCTCTGATCCCGTAGGTGTGCTGCTGTTGAATTTCAGTGATCCATGTGGCAGAGCTCAGTCAAGCATTTCCTCCTGATTGGTTTGCCCTTTTTGTAAATGCATGAGGGGTAAAGGGCTGTGGAAAGGGACTTTTTTGTGATTTCACTTTTCACAAAAATACAGTTCTTTGTTATATCCAATTCCATCTGCCATTGACCCTGATATGACTGAACCCAAAGTGAGGTCTTGCTTTTTTAAGACTTACTTGCTCTTGAGGTCACCTCTATTTAGCTGTGTCCTTATTTTCCAAATGGGAGACTTTTCTTTTTTGTTTGTTGTTACTTTTCTTGTTGAGAACATGTCAGAAGTTCTGAGACGGGAGTGGCCCCCTGTGTGCTTGGGGCATGGGATTTGTCATTGACATGGTGTTTGTTTTTAGGGTTGTACGAGTTGAGTAGTGGTCTCCGGCTCCCACAGCCAGCTGATGATGAGCAGCCCCCAGGTGGTTGTCCTGCTGTGCGACATGATGGTCAGCCCTAAGAGCTTAAGACCTCTTTACCAGATGCAAGGCTGGGATACAGGCTGACACTGGCACTCCATCAAAACTGCACTGCGGTGTTCCACTGTAATCCGTGTCTTTAACGTTCAGAAAACAAGAGGGGAAAGTAACAAGTTGTCTTTTTGTTCCTCTTACTGAGTCTCAGTTTTACCTTTTTTGATATATTGTGGTTAGTAATGTAACTTTATTGGTGGCTGTGCTTTGGCTAATGTGTGTACTTTATTCACCTGGTTCAACAATATCCTGCAACACAGAAACACATGACTCTTCTGGATAATGAAATCATATAGGTTTAAGTTACGCCCACCAGTTTTAATTATTTCAACTTTGTTTCTGAGAAATTATGTTTTATCTGTCATTTTGACTTGAAAGTTGCTGAATTCAACCAAAGTTTAGCCCAAAATTAAAAGTTGATCCTGTTTCAACTAGATGTTGCAGATTATACAATTAGTTTTCTAAGCAAATGAAATGGGACCTTTAGGTCTACTTATGGAATCAGGGCACGTGAAATAGCAGTGGAATGCAGTGAAACTCATTTCATTGAAATAATTGTCTTGATATATATTAATTTAAGAAAAATATTTATATTAAAATTAGGATATTGATTTCAACAGATTCTGCTTCTTTACAGGAAAAATACTGGTTGTTTACAACACATGTCTGTTTTCACAGTGCTTAAGCCATCATTGTGGATGGCAATGATCACATTTTGTTAAATGCAGCAACATTTTGCTAGTTAGAAAATTAACAGTAGTGGTGGTCAGATGATCAGACACGTCAAAAAATACATCAAACCAAATTGTTTAACACTGAAACAAAACATTAAAGCTCTGTGACTGTTGAAATTATTCTTTGCAATGAAACCTGACAGCAACATGAAGAAGAACCAGTAGGTCGGTCAAAAGAACAGCTGGTTTGGATGTTTGCTGTTGTTTGGTCCCAGCGTGCATCGTTTCCCTGTGGTGGATCAAGGTCAGGAGAGCAGAGCTTATATGTAGGGTCACAAAGTCAAGTGTCACTGTTTGCTCCTTTAAACAGGAAATGCCTTGTGCATACGTCCCAGTACACCAGAAGAGAAATAAATGCATCTGTTAGTGTAGGTGTTTTTGTTGGACGCAAATTCGTCAGAACAGGAGGAACTGGCATTTGGTTATGCTGAAGACACATTGACCTTTTCTCGGGGATGTAGTATTAGTGTGAAGTGACAGACACAAGTCTTTGAACTAGAGTCCAAGTCAAGTCTCAAGTCATTCGTGGTGATAATAAATGTTGTGCCACCTGCTGCGTTCAATCCAGGCCAATTAAGAACACTGCATATCTACAAGTGTACAACCATGTAGCCTAATGTAGCCTACAATGTGTCTACAACTAATCACAGCATATTAACAACTGTAAGTCAAGACATCCCCAAGACTTTCAAACTATAACATTATAGCTAAATAACATTATAGCTAAATATGATCAACAATAAACCTGTGATGGCAGCCAGCTGGACATAATTATTACGTCATTCGACCACCACAACTTTGGCAAGCAAGCAAACGCTCATTCATCTTTTCATAACGAGCAGTAAAACCTCCCGTAGGTCGTAGCTGAAGGAAGAAGCAAGCTAACGTTAGTTAGAAGTTTCAATGCCAAAGTTTATGATGGATGACACAGCAGCTGCCAGTGTTTGTAGTTCTCTCTCATGTGTGGCCGGACGCAGCTGATACATAGTATGTGCTACGTAGGCAGGTTATAGGTAACACAACAGCAAGCTCATCAGACGTTTCCTAAAAATAAACATTGCTCACGAGTTCCGCATCTCAAGTCCGAGTCAAGTCTGAAGTCTTTTGAGAACGAGTCTCAAGTCGGGTCTGAAGTCACTGTGTGTCAGACTTAAGTCCGACTCAAGTCTGAGACTCAAACTCGAGTCCCCATCTCTGATATATACTATATAAAATTTCCCATCTACATAATACATGTCATTTACAGCTACAGTCCTCATAGTGCTGAAGGGCAGAGTGGATTTATAGAGAAAGCAGTGGATCAAAAGGAATGAAAGGCCACAGGATGGACTTTAAGCTGACCCTCTCAGATATTCATCCCCTTGATTCGCTCACAGTATCAAACTCCTCTTTCTTGCTTTGAGTTTGATGAGTCATGGCTGATTTCATTCACACTCTTCATTAATTTCTGTGCTGCAATTTGGCCGGAGATTTAATTATTGATGTGGTCTTTGTCAGAATGGAGGGATAATCTGTGAGCTACAGAGCTGAGAGCAAGAGGAGGTTACTGGTCACCCTGTAATTAGCTGTGGCTCGGCCAGCCGGATGAAGATGAATAACGATCTCTAATGGCATACAGAATGTTGGGCAGTGGTATCTGCATGTATACATAAGGCTCATCATTGTTTTTAGTCTTTGCGAAGTGGTTTTGGCATGGATATATATCCCTACATGCCAGAAGTTTGTTGTGTTGGGTACTGGTTAATTTCGTAAAGCAATATAATTCTATACTTGCAAACATATATACACAATACATAAGGGCACAGAGTAGTAAGAAAGAGTAGGGTTATTTAATAGAGTTTGACTTATAAATCACACAGGCCTATATATATCAGCCAATATTAGTTAATTTTTTCTGTAAAATTTCTTGCTTGCTCGTTCTTTATATTTTAATCTCAATTCTTTAAAATTATCAAATTATCAAATTTAAGGACTTCTTATTAAAGTCTGTGTTCATGTTATGTGTTTATGAGAAAAAAAATCTGCTGGTGTATTATTATTACTTTTGTTAGTCTCAACATAGACTAAATACAAATTGGAAAAATGAAATGAAACACAAGCTGTAAACAGACATCATGCAGGATGAAAAAACTAAGAGCACTGCATAACCCTTCCCCTAAATGCAGACCAAGACAGACCGAAGAAGAAGAAGATACGTTGCCTCATTACTTCAGTTAAAAGTTGCACCTCAACGCGCAACTGCAGATTACAAAACTACATCTGATGGCGAGCTGTTGACAGACATGCACCTTCATTCTGCACCAGCATGCGAGGAAATAACTAGTAAATAGTCTGTATGTGTAATTTATAAACAAAAAACGGAAAGACAAATAAACATGAGCACATGTAACATGACATTTGGAATACAAATAAGAAAATATTTGATTACAATTTTAATAAATTGTATACTGGCACCTGAAGTTTTGCTTTGCTGCAGTGTTGTCAGCCTGTGATCTTTAATGTGTGGAAGAAGAAAGGGCATTTCATCATAATGATTTGGCCAACTGGCCACTGTTAAGACAGCGAACAAAAGATCTACAGACGATGATTGGCCACACAAGCGTCCAGTGACCACCTGTCTGCTTAGTGTGTCAGAGCTCAGAGAATCAAGAAAAGGCTGCTGATATTCAACAATGTATCATTTTTTTGTTTTTGTATTGAAAATAAATTGTGACAAGTGTTTTTTTTTTAAATTTGAGCCCCATGTAATATATGCATTAATACCATATTAGTGTGCACATTCATTTGTATTACCTTATCTGTTTGCATGTGGGTGCATATTGTACAGTAAGTGTTTGAGGTAGAGAAGGAATAATCCACTGTGCTGGTTGGTTGGTCATGCACTGTCTGCTTTCACCTGTCAGCCTCCCTAATGTGGAATTACAGTGAGTGGGAGGCAGCAGCAGGGTGAGTGGGCAACCACATACAGGCTGTTACACAAACTGAACCATAAATGCATTCAACTTAACACTTTTACATCAGAGGAGGAGAAAGATGTTCCCAGCTGTGATCGCTTGAATCAGTTTTGTTGTAAAATAGCCACCACTGTGACTATTAACATATTAATTCTCTTAAAAACTATCACTCAGAGAAACATATTTCTATATTCCTTCCATATTTCTAATGATGTGTGATTATGTAATTACTATAGGATTTATAACATTTCATTTTCTTTTTTTGTCTTGTTGCAATCCTGAACAGCTCTACATTCCTTTATAAGGCACTCACAAGGTTTACAACCAAGCTTTTTAATAGTTACCATAGAAGAGAGTTAGGCCATGTAAGAATTTTATAATTGCAATTTTAACTTAATTTCACTTATTGAAAGGGCTATGTATTGCAATTTCTTTTTAATGACTAGACACACTGTTTATAGCACCAAGTATCAAATAATAGTTATTGACTACTCAATTGTGTAAATTTATTCTGGCTTTGTTTTTACATTTATTTAGTCTTGTAGATCTGATGGGATGATGTTTTTGTCAAAATAATTTATACGCTTGTTTTATTTAATGATTTTGTGTGTGTTTATACCAGCAATAGCAAAATAAAAGCTATCAAGAAAATAACGACATACCCAGGGTCCACTGCCCTGTCTCCCTTTTGTCTGTTCCTCTGACCCCTGCACTTCTTGAACATACCCAGACTGTGTCATTTCCTACCTGTCCACCACATGACTTCAGGGTGTCCAACCCTATCAGTTCACATGATCCTGCTTCTCTATGTACACCTGTCCTTCATTCTCTCATCAAGCCCCAGTGTATATTTATTGACCACTCTCTAACCCATTTGCCACATTATTTATGGTGCTTCTTTACCTGTCAGTAATGGCTGACAGGTAAAGAAGCTGTTTTTAGAACATATACATGTCTGTAAGACTGATCATTGACATTGAGTCCCCTTTATTCAAAGTGCTATACCTGTCTGCATATGGATCCTCTTCCCTGTTGCCCATACCTAAACTTTGACAGAAGGGTATTGTTAGAAGACAATAGATACTGGTGTCATTATATGATTTATAGTATTGGTAGCAAAGATTTACTTTTTCAGTACTTTTGCTTAAGAAATACGAACAGGTTCCCAAAAATCTCACTGCATTAATGGTTTGGTTGATTTCTCAACAAAAGCATGCATAGAAGAACTTTACCTAAAATAAGCTGTGATTTAGATTAGTAAATATCTGACCAAAGACTATGTAGATAAACAAGAAAACTGCTCAAGCATTTGATGCAAACTTGATGTTTTCAATAGCTGGTGCTATGGAGAAATGTCGGTGTCTGTAGCTGGGTATGTATAACAAAAAGCAGTAATTTTGTAACAATACCCAGACGTGCGAAACTGAATCATTTTCAAGAGGGAAGTCAGGCATATTTTTTGAACTGGACTCTGTAATTTAAACTACATTGGATACATAGTGTTTTAGGATGAAATAGTTGTCTAAATGCTGCTTTTCACATTTGAAGACAGGATGACATGATACTAGTTGTCAGGAGTGTTTGTTGCATTGTGTTCATGGCTGAATGACTGAATCTGCTGTTTGCTGTTCATCTCTCCTGCTGCCGTCTCTCTGTTGGTGTCTGCACCTAGCTGCATTTCCCAACAATTGAACATTTTGTCAGAACTTTTAAAAATGGTCCGATGTATGCTGAACTGCAGACCCACACAAACACACACTCACTCACTCAGACTGTTTCACCCTATGTGAAGTAGATGTTGTAGTTGTCTGTCAGTATGTAGCTTTGAAAACACTATATCTGTGTTAATAACGTGAACCTATAGGTGTTTGTTTATGTCATTATGTATTTGGTTATTCATTCGTTCATTCATGTTTTGTTGGACAATGACCCGTTCCCCATGTAATGGTGAAATTGGCATGAAAGCTGCTTAATTCTTATTTCTGGTGCATTTTTGTATCAAAGTTAGCTAAATATTGTCATTGAAAATATTTTCAGATTTACCACAGCAACTTAAAACAAAGGCATTCGGATTGGGATCGAAGCTACGCAGACATTTTTTTAAAGATTTTGGATCTGTGTCAAGGCTACGTCTGATGCTGTTTCCCCATTGTGCTTCATTAATAAACAGTGAAAGTTGACTGCGCTGTGAGAGTGCAAATGAACATGCAGTTCACAAAGTAAATTAACAACAGTCATCAGTTGTAAAAAATAAAATCACAGCGAACAATTGGAAATGGAAGAGGTTTTGTGTCCGTTTGAGTGACATTTGGCAAATGTATGCTGTTTTACAGTAGTTTAAGTCTGCAGTTTAGTATTGTGTTTGTGCTTGGGCTGATGAAATCCTGTCCAAAATTTTCTGCCACAGCAGATCCATAGTATTGAAGGACCGATTTTCCCTTGATTGTATTGGATGACACTCTTAATGACACTCCATAGTCAGCATATTCCCCGAAACACATTCCCCCAAGCTAAGGAGGTAGCTTTCTTCAGTAAAAACTGACTTTCAAGATCTTTGCGAAAATACAATTCTGTCCAAATGGTAGCCTCGAGAAGGGCACTGCACCTTTGACTACTGGTTTCGACACTGCTCATTCCCTCAGTTGACCTGGAGTTATCAGCAGCAGTGTTTACCCCATTAGCCAATAACTTCTCCTGCATAAAGTGCTGCACACAATTATATTTTTCACTTGGAATAGACTATTTGAAAGTTCTATGGTGAAAAATCTACCAAACGTACATGTTTTCTGTATTAGTGTTGCACTTTTAAAAACTTCACAAAAGTCAGGAATTCACCTTCTAATGACTAATGGAGATGCCCATTTGAGCACTATGTTTCCTATTGGCACCTATATATTTTTTTCTGTGTGAAGAAACATGGGCAAACATTATATTTAAAATCCAAATCATGAAACAGGCGATAAAGCTAAGAAAATTTGGGTAAAGAAAGAACATGGGAGATATTACAGTTTTTCACAATTGCTAAAACACTAAACCCCATTCTCTGAACCCAATGCTCAGTGGCCTAAATCCTTTTGTCCAACCAGTCACTCTGTAGGCAAAACCTTAAACAAGTTCAGGTAGTTAAGACACTGTTTGCAAATCTCCTCCACTCTTTTTGCAAAACTCTAAACACATTCTCACTCACTAAAACACATTTTGCACTGTGATGCACTTGTGTTGCAAAATGGTAAAAACATGCAGCAAAAGTTAAACACAACTACAACACAACTGTCATCTTTTACACACAGCAACTCATAATTCTGCACACTTGTTTCTAATGATGAGATCAAACCAATATGTGGTCAAGTCCCCGGCCAGCGTTGTGGCAATGTCACACTTTGACTTTGATTTTGCAGTTGCACAACATTTTTGAGTGTAATGTGCTTTTCCTTTATAGTTTTTTTTGTTCTTTGGGCTTACTTGATACTGTACAATACTGTATTGATTGCAGTACTTACAGTATACTATATTCACTGTACTTTGTTGTGATTACTATACTTTTTACCATTTTTTACAATTGCTAACAAGCAAGTTTTTCAATAATGAGTTCACTTTTTCAAAACTCTTCAGGCTGACAACAGAAGTCTATGTGGACCAAACTGAGACTGACTCAATGACTAACTCCCACAGGGGGGATTTCTTTCAGAGTCATGGAGCTGGAAGCCCATCACAAACCCCATGTTTTTTTATCTACGTGGACTTGGCTAAAACAGAATGAAATTTGATTGCTAAAAGAGCTAGTAAGTGGGTGTCCCAGGCCAAAGGTGTGCCAATGTTACTATGTGTGCAGCGATATCCTCTGATGGAGTGCTGCAAGCATTTACAGTGCTGACTTTTGTTTCCGTTGCAATTTTCATTTACTGTAGTTTATTTTGAATTACTTGATGGCAAGGATAAAGCACAGTGAAGCTTTTCCTGTTTTCCTGTTGCAACCCGATAGCTTCCTGTTGTATACTGTTACCATTCTTACTGTATTACATAATGGGAACTTTATTGACACAACCATGCAGTGTTTTGGTAGTTTTGGTGCATTTTGGGTGTGAAATTACTGTAACTGTTGTGCAAGCTGCATGTTGGTACAAACAACAGTGTGAAGAGTTTTGAAAAAAGTAAACTCAGTACTGAGAAATAATGAAAAAAAAAAATGTTAGCGATTGTAAAAAAACTAAATTGGGAGATGTGTTTTCTCTACACAAAAAAATGAAACATTTTCTGTAACTACATGCCCTGTACGATGTGTTTTAAATTTTTTAATGTAGTGTCTAAAGAATGCTTGTAATGTTTTACCTATTGACTGGCTGTGTTAATGTTTTGAATGCATTGTTTAATTTTGAACACAGGTCACTTGGTTTTGAGGCAAGTGTTTGATTTTGCCAGAAGAGTCAGGGGTTTTGTGAATGTAGTTTAAAGACTGGGGTTTGTGTTTAAAGTTTTGAGAATATGGGTGGAGGTTTCAAGAAATGTGTCTTAGCAATTGTGAAAAACTGTAACAGCAGTTGATGATTTCTTGAAGCTAATTGCAACACAACATCACAATCAACAATGAATTAAGCTGCAAATTCACTATTTCAGTTCTTTGTCAGAGGCAAGGTGGCTGAAATAAATGAACAAAACCAAACATAATCCGGGTCATCTAATATCAACAGTTTATCTGTTTGACAAGTGTGTTAAAGAAGCACATGGTGCTTCACTGGTTTCCCTCTTGTGAGTGCTGCCAGTGGTGTTCACTCCTGTGTCGTTGGTGGAGTGTTTCTGCTTTGCGCCACCTGGGCACTGATTTGTGCCAAAATTGGCCATATTGTCTAGTTGTAAGTGTGTATGTGTGTATGTGTGTATGTGTGTGTGTGTGTGTGTGTGTGTGTGTGTGTGTGTGTGTGTGTGTGTGTGTGTGTGTGTGTGTGTGTGTGTGTGTGTGTGTGTGTGTGAGTGTGAGTGAGTGAGTGAGTGTTGGGTGTGGGTTGTTGCTTAAAATAGCAGATTACGTAGATGGAGGTAACAAAGAAGATTACATGGGAAGCGGGATCACATTGAGGAGTGAAGGGCTGGAAACAAGAGGGATGAATCAACAGTCTGTAAATGTAGAGTGAAGTAAGGACACCTTGAAGAGAACAGATAAAGTAGATGGATGACCTCTCTCTTTTAGTGAGGTGGTGGTGGATATGCAGATTGTTTCCCCAATGTCTCAGTGGTGAGGTAACATTTAGAGGAAAAGCCTGCAGTGAAGTGTAGCAGGATGATTGAGGAAGAAAACACGAGGAGCCTACAATTAGGTAGTAAATGTAAATGCTCTGTATAGAGCCTTTTTGACCACTCAAAGCGCTTTTACACTACATCTGCATTCACCTTTCACTCAAACAGAAACTAACATTCACACACATTCATACACTGGCAGAACAGCCGCCAGGGGCAATTTGGGGTTCAGTGTCTTGCCCAAGGACACTTTGACATGCAGCCTGGGGTGAGCCGGGGATTGAACCGCCGACCTTCTGATTAACGGCCAACCCGCTCTACCTACTGAGCCACAGCCACCCACTATAAGACACTGACTACATGCAAAACGTCTCCCGAATATTTATCAAGTTTGCAATTTGTAAATGACCTGCTTATATGATATGTTTTTATGGCTGAGAGCATTTTAAGTAAATAAATATTTAGAGGAAAAGTTGCTTCCAAATGTTCTAAATGTAGAGAGAGATATTCAACCAATATTTTGACATTTTGGTCATTTTGGTCAGAATGTCTTTAAATGCTGTTCTGCTGCATTTAAATGATGTTCGCTTTACATATAATAAGTAGCATAATTGCTCATTTAGGCTATTATTCAGATTTGTACCTTCTTAGGTTCCAAGTTAAAGACATAGTTTAATATTATTTTTCTGCTTCTTATTTTTCATAGACTAAACTCACACCAGTAATGTCCAATGCCATTGTACCATTGCTCCCCTGACACAATTATTTACAAAATTTATGAGTTATAATTAGTTGTCACACATGATGTTAGCAGTGTGTCACCAAGAAGCGGCCTTATCAACACAGTGCCACATTTCAGGAAATGACCATATTTGCAGCCGCGGCTCCTTGCAAACTCTCTGTACTTCATTAGTGTTTCCCACTCCCCGTCTCTGTTTTATTTTCACCCTATTTCTTTCTGTTTCTCGTAAAATAGAATTAATTTTCGAGCCCAGACACCATTTTTCTGCAGCAGAAGTGATGAATCCTCTTTTCTGCTACTAATTGTATTTTTTAGCTATTTTATTTGCCTATAAAGAATTCATGTTCCCCCCCCCTCTTCCCTCCTTTAAGAAAGATGCCCCAGGCAAGATATTCGTATTGTGTCTAAGGAGTGGCAAAATTGGGAGAAATGGGGTGTCAAGCTAAAGTTTGGAGGGGGAATTGATGGCAGGGAGAGCACATGGTTGTTGGCCTTGCTAATAGATGGAAATGAACTCTAACATGCATTTGAGGCTAAAGGCACAAATAATAAACAGCCTCTGTGGCCTTGGGCCTATTCAAGCATGAAAAATGGCTGTAACTCGATGTCTCAGAGAGGCAGACGACTCTTTAATTGTCTCGTTTGTGCTTCAGGGACAGTGATTTAAATTACATTTCATGTGTTGTTGTTTTCTTGTTTCTTCCAAAGTTATGCTTGATTTAAGTCTACAAAATATACAAACGTGATATTGATAATACACATTTTTCACTGCTCTCACCAGGAAAAAACTGCATTTGTTGTTTGTAATAATGATCAACCTATAGTGAATTTTAGGACAGGCTAACAGCCGGTTAGTATAGCCAGACTAATTCCTTGCAAATGGCGATTTGTCATTTCTAACATCTTCATTAATTTGACAACACATGCACAGCATTTCAAAAACAGTGCGAATACACACTACACAACCAAATACATAAATGCACTGCAAATACACAGTGCATTTGCACTTGTTGGCCACCATATTTTTTACTTAAGTAAGTTAATTTTGTTGCATATTTTCCATAACCATAAGTCAACTGAGGTCAGTTAGTGAACCTGCCCATATATTACAAATGAGCAATTATAGAGCAAACGAGAATGCAGAAAATATGAACATATTGTTTTCCCTCTTTATCACTTACCTTTGTTTTTTTTTTCGGATTGAAGAATAATCTGCATCCTCCCCACACATTATTATACATGTTTAATTCATCCTGTTTATGGCAATCAGGCCATTCAGGGTTTGATACAGAGTGAAGGTATTTGAGGGAGAGGATGTTGAGGCGGAATTGGTATTCTCACCGGCTCTGTGTGAGTGTGGCTTTGTTCCAAAGTGGTGTAAAGAAGAAGAGATGGACAGAGAGAGGGGGGAAGGGAATGGGGTACTTTCTGGTGAAGGTCAGCGGGTTAAGCCGATGGGGATCCTTGGAGACGGGGCCCTGCCGAAAAGATGGTAATACCGCAAGCCATGATTCATCGCAAAGGCATCCATCACCCTGTGTGAGTGCATGTGTGTGTGTGTGTGTGTGTGTGTGTTTACAATGACGTCATCTACATCAGTCCCCAGACTGTCAGGAGCTGACAGGCAGGGGCTGTGGAGGAGCAGTGTTTTCATTTCAACAGGCAGAGTGATGGACTGCCGTTGTGGGGGTGGAGCTGCTCTCTGAATGGCAGGTGCCACGCTGTTTGCTGTGCTCATGGGAAGTGGATTCGAGGTTGTTTGCGTACTGTTTGGCTGCAGCACGAACAGCTTGACTAGACAGGCGAGCTCCTGCAGAGCACATTAGCTACTTTTGGTATTTTTATATCTTCGTCTACTTCATGTTCAGTGTCTGGAGCTCAAGTTTCATTTTAATCACAGTTTACATTATATACAGATGTCCCCTGCTGCCATCTCTCTCCCCATTACATTCCGACGCAGGATAATTGAAGGGAGCGGCTGTGGGAGACAGGGAGATGAGCTGTAACTATCAATATGGGCCAGAGTCCCGTTAAGGTGCTCTACCAACTGCAGGAGCTAAACATAGCTTTATAATGCTAATGAATTTGTCTCAATTTCTTACCTGTGCTTACGTATGATTATAGAGTTCAGACGTTTTATATGGTTTTTGTTCAGTTTAGCTTGGTCGAAGCTGCTCTAATCAATATTATCAATCAATCAATATTTTGACACTGGGGGTCAGAAGACCTCCAAAACAAACTGGCACTCATGCAGTCCTGAAATGTAATCATCATATAATGACTTAAAAATGATTTTGGCTAATATACAGTTTAGAAAACCTATTTGTCTGCCATTTTGTGCCGGGCAGGTAGTTTACAGTGGGTGAGTTATGTTATCTCAAAACAATGAAACTTGGCATCATAAATGTGCATGATTATTTCCTTTGCAGTGCTTTGGCAGCACAAACCATTTTGGCAGTGTGAACAATCAAAGAACATTCACACACTCATAAAAGTCTATAAATATACGCTTAGTAACTTAGAAGTAAATAAGCAATATAAGAAATCCCAGGACAATGTGCAGATGTTTGACTAGCTCATTAGGCGGTGGCTATTATTGTTCAGTCTGGTGGTTTCACTCATTAGCAAAAATGTATGCAAAAGCTAATCATCAAATATCATGAACTTCAAGCATAGTTGATATAATCCATGATCTGTGAAATAAGAGATCTATTTATATACTTTTAACAAAAAGGAGAAATAAGTGAATTTTAACTTGACATTTTGTCCCCAGACAGATTTTGGCAGTTCTCATTAAATGTGCTTATCCTGTTTTACTTCCATTTCCATTTCTAAAGAGCCATATTCTCTGCACATCTATCTAAAAAAATGTGATTAACTCCATGTTTTCCCAGCAGAATTCCTCCTCAGTCTTGAGGCTATACAGTGTTAGTCCCTTCCGCTGAGCTTTAATTAAAGCAAAATCCAAAAAAGAGTGATATCACCGCAGGACAAATTCTCACCTAAAAATGTGATTGTCCGTGACTGCATGTAGGAGCTACATAGTTTATCAGCTTTAGTTTTTACTCCTGAAGTTTTAGTTTACAGGGGTTTTGTTTGAGTCCTCCATTTGGCTCCTGGAATACTGACCCAGTTTAGTGTTGACTCTTGGTCGGCCTCAGTTGGCAGGCTCCACTGAATGTTGGGTCACAACTTTGTCCCAGTGGCCGATTGTCCTGGGAAAGCAATTCATAAGATCTACATAATTATCTGCCATGCGTCCTCTTGTGCCTGACAATAATCCCTTTGGTAGAGGAGAGAAACATGAAGGCAAACAGACAGAAAGATAGAGAATATATTAATGTTATATAATAGCAGACTTTTTTACTTTTAGACATTTAGGCAACCTTCCTACTTGGGCAGTGAGATCAGAGAAGAGGAGGAGATGGGGGAGGATGAGTAAAATGAGGCCAATGACACACAACAGGGGGTCCTCTGGCACCTTGCACACATACAGTTCATGCCAAGAGAGGGACATCTCTCAGCCCTCTTAACGAGAGCCAGTGCGGCTCTGGTGGCCAAGCAGCATGTGTGTATGCACATGCATTAGTGTGTTTGCAGAGCAGTCGTGCAGTGCTGCTGCCTGCATCCATAATTAAGCCCAAGACACAACCATCAACAGGAATATAATTGGCCGGTAGGAGTAAAGGGGGAATGGAGTGTGAGGGGGGTGGTAGTGGAGGCGAGTGCTGCAAACTTTCTGAGATAGAGAGGGGAAAAAAGAAGACGATGGAGAGAAAGCCATTTACATGCTAATGCCGTCCACAGCCCTTCAACAGCTTTGTTGGGTACCTTGCCCGCTACCCCCGAATAAGCACTTGGCTGGCAAGCTGGTCGCTATGTTTACACAATAAACAAACAGCAATGAGGTTAAAGTCTTTTCATGCATCTTTTTGTGCGTGCCTACAGTATTAGCAACAGTCAGGTGTTGCATAACTGTTTTGTAATGTCTGAAGGACTCAGTGACTGCTTTTCGGCCTTTTTGTCATGCCTGGCCTTTTTCTTGTTTTTGTTTCCTAGGCGACAGAATGGGCACCGGACGAGGAGACCCGGAGGTCCTGTCAGAGCAAAGGCAAAACAGAGGTAACCTCAATCCCGCCCCCAATTACAACACTTCGTGTCAGTGCTGCCTGGTTTACAGAGAGGCCATTTTGATATCTACTGGCTGTTGTGGCAAGGTCCTTATGGGCCTCATGGGAGTGCTCTGTACAGAACAGCTATTTCAGACCCTTCAATCAAGAGTTGTTTTTCTTGTAGTGAGGAGAAAGGGCAAATGGAAGGGAATGAAAATATAGAGAGCCTAAAGCAAGATGAGATACACAAAAGTACTTCCTTTCAAATACGATAACCAACACTGCGATCAGCTGTCTTATTTTGAGTATTTTGTGAGAACTAATGGCAATGTCATTTTTATCTCCCACAGCTCCTATAGAGCCAAGGGCGATGCCTAATACACAAGAGAGACAATCTGTGAAACCTGCATGCATCACTGCAATTACCTCAGTTCTTTGCCAAGACACAAAGCACCACCATTTACAAAAATGATACATAACAGAAAATGTTTCATTACCAATAAATCTATGTCACGCCTTTGTTAAAGCAGATTTGACTCTCTTCACTGAAACACATACTTGACTTACTGTAGAGCCTCTGTCGATGTCACAAACAGGCTTCCATTCAGTTGCAAACGAGTATTCTTATTTTTGAACAATGAACTTAGAAGAATGAAAGCTGCAGACACTGTATTGCTGCGGTTTTGGTTGCATGCCAGTCTGATACCAGAGGACTGGGTCCATTGTTCTTCTCAGCAACACATCAAAGAATATTTAGCCTGCCACCTTAGCTTTTCTCTGCTCCACTGTAACTTTCTGAAAGCTTTCTTCTTCACCCACTTCTCTGCAGATTGAATGTCAGAACTACATCAGAGTCCTGCTAGTGAACAAGACTGAGGTCATGACCTGCGGAACCAATGCTTTCCAGCCATTATGTATTAGCAGAGAGGTACGGATAAGTGTGTGTTTGTGTCTGTAGCTTTGTAGAAATTCAGTGAAAACACTGTACATTTAATCCCTTCCTGCCCGTCACTCCCTTTTTCTCCCCATCTCTGTATCACCCGTGTTTTCACCCGTCACAGGTGGGCAACATGAGCAGTGTGGTGGAGCGGGTGAATGGTGTGGCACGCTGCCCATATGACCCTCGTCACAACTCCACGGCGGTGGTGACAGAGAGTGGAGAACTTTATGCTGCCACTGTTATCGACTTCTCTGGCCGTGACCCCGTCATATACCGAAGTCTGGGCGGCATGCCACCTCTCAGGACTGCACAGTACAACTCCAAATGGCTCAATGGTACAGTAGTACAACAAGAGCTACTACATATAATGTAGTATATGATATGATTTTAGCTAATGATTATTTCCATTACCAATTAATGATGGTTATTTTTTCAATAAATTGGCAAATGATTTGATTTATATCTAAGATGTCAATATGGCAAATGTGTAAAATCAGCTATCACAAGTTCCTAGGGTCCAGGGTGACATTTTCGGTGTGTCCGACCAACAGTACAAAACTCAATTATATTCAATTTACGATATAAAATACAGAAAAGCAGCTTATCCATTGGAGAAGCTCGAACCAGTAGGGGCTTGGCGTTTTTGCTCAGTAATAACGATTCATTTATTATTAAATTTGTAGATTTGTTTTTATTGCTTGACTAATGTTTTCATTGACTATGGTTTATTTTAGAGCTTTCAGTCCTGTGAAATTCGCAGAAATACTAATGAAATTATCCATTTTCTGGTTTGAGTTACAGCTTTGTTAAATGTTTCACAGGGTCAGTGTTTTCTCTTAGGCGTGAGAAATCTAATCTAATAGAATTAGAAACCTTATCGGGTCTAAAGTCTCGTTGGCTTTCCAAATAATCTTCACAAGGTTAAATTGCACGGTAAAGACTTCACAGTCAAACTTTCTCTGAAAGTTTCTGCTGTTACTTTAAACATTGTCTTAAACCAGCCTGGAGTGACAGATGTGTACTTTTGCTTCCAACACAATCGCCTCTTTTGTTACAGTCAGTATAGATAAGGTGTTTTTTTAAAGGATTACAAAGACTGGATTTGAAGTTGTGCACACAGTACAGGTTAGGCAAAGGAATTGGTGGGATATTTGAAATGGCGGAGAACATGAAATGCTATCAATCCTACTGGTGTTGGTGTCAATAATCTCCTTGCTGCTGACGCTATGCCTTTTCCTCTGAGCATGCCGCAGCAGAAATCCATTCACACACACCCTGACTCTAGCAGAAATGTAGATGGACCTTCCACTGCCTTTGATATGCAGAAACGGTCAGATTACTGGATTCATGGAGGTATATAGAAAAGCGAAGAGGGAGGAGTTATTTTAGGCATCCATTGTTCTGGAGGTCAAATTCATTTTCTGCATTATCCATTGTCCCTCAGAGATAGAGAGCTAATTGGGACCCAAAACCTGTACCTAAATGTCATCCTTTCATCCTATGCTGGTTGTTAGATGGTCAGGTTGATGTTACACTCTTTCCCTCTTCCCATTAGACATTGTGTGTTTACTTCCAACGCATGACATGCATGGACACAGTCAGAGAGAGAAAGAGAGCAATTTCTTTCAGGAAAAGGACAAAAAAAAGAAAATACAAAGGATCAATATTGGCTTTTTTTAACCAAATGTCAATGATACTGTGGCTGCAACTAATAAGCAAATTCATTAGTGATTAATCAGTTCATTGTTTTCGTTTATTCCAAGTCCTAGGTGATGTCTTCAGACGTCTTGTTTGCTTTGTCTGACTAACAGTTCAAAACCCAAAGATATTTAATTTACAATGATTTGAAACTGAGAAAAGCAGCAAATTTGAGAAGAACATCTGAGAAGCACAAATCAACAAATGTATGGCATTTCCTGCGTGATAAAAGACTTAGTCGATTTATCATTCGCCAGAGATGTCAAATGTATTAATCAACAGCACCAAATGTAATAAATAAATATTTGCATATGTCAGACCAGCTTTATTATTACAAAGTAGGAAGTAGGATGTGAAAGATTTTGATTGTAGAGAGTTGGCCGGAATAAAAAGGAGAGGCAGGAATGGAGAAGTTCGTATGGGAAGATCAAATGCAAGCAAATATGGAAGGTGGGAGAGTGTGAAAATGTGTGGTGGTGAGAGAGCCGGGATGAGAGAGATGAGGATGAGAAAGAGAAGCAGAGAAGATAGACTGAGGAGTCAGTGAGCGATGTAATTATTCCTCACGGCAGGGAGAGGGTGAAATTACAACACACAGTATGCTTCACACCACGCAGCGACTCTGCCTGTGTGTGCATGTGAGCGTGTGCTTGTATGTACGGTGTACATATTTAATAGGGATGCCAGCTGCAAGAATGTGTTTCCATGTGTGTCCAAGTTACGTGTGTGAGTTTGATAGCGACACACACGAAGACAAGAGTATGTGGGAGGGAAATAGATGAGTGGCAAAATAGATACTGTCCTCATCAGCATAATTGCAGCTGGCTGCACCCACAGTCATGCACACATGTTGCACTCCGCTCTGGCCACATACACACACTTCCATGCCATCACATACAAAGCCTGCTTTGCTTCATGGCTTCTGTGAGGGTTATGGAGTTGTGTTCCCAGTGGATTTGGGGTGTGAATGAAAATCTCATTTCCAGCTCTAAGCCTCTCCAGTTCAGGAGAACCGAAGGCAGGGAGGGGGTTCTGGATCTAATCAATCTGTTCCCTTATTGGATTGGTAGCCTGCCAGGGACCGACCAACTGTGTCCCATCATGCATCTGAATGACACAGGAAGCTATAGAGTTGCCTGTGAAATAATCTAAACAGTTTCTCTGCTTCTCTCAATCCCCCAAAGACTTTATATGGAACAACACATTTATATTTCTGTGGTTTGCTGCCACTCTCCGCTCAGCTTTTGTAAAAAAAAATTAAAAAAATAAAAAAGTTTAAAAAGTGTGTTTTGGCATATATAATCAAAGAATTGTTCCCATATTTCATTTGTTTTTCCTACAATATCTACTCCTGGCAAACAGAGCTTAGCTTTGATTCAGCGAGAGCACTGAGGTTGCTGGCATCAGCTATTTAATTCATGCTTCAAAATGAGTGGCTCATTCATCAGCTGCTTCGCTACCAGCTGATATAGACTGACACTTCTCACTATAACTCTGCTGATCTCTTCGTGCCAGTGCCGTTTGCTGCTGTAGCTCCCTCCACCAAAGTTACCTCCTCATTATGTGCTAAGCCCTTGGTATTGTTGACACTACTTAGATTAATTTAGTTTAGTTTATCAAGGTGAATTTCTTCTCCAGCAGAATCCTTGTCTCTTTTTTAAGAGCTCCCGCAAAAAGGCAATAGATTTAACTGTAGAAGCATTAGTTATAATTGGTCAATTCCTTGACAGAAGTGTGTCTGACTAGAATGAAGTATGGTTGATGTTTTTGTGGTAATGTTCTGGCAACTCAAATTACTTGTTGAAGTTAGCGCAAGACTGTTTGAAAAAGTCTGGCTTGAAAAATGTGGTGGGATGAGCTGACAGTTTCAATAACACAAAAAACATTATATTTTCCTAACCTTCACCAAATGCTTTTGTAACCTAAACCTAGCAACACATTTGACAAAAGAGTGTGGACCTCAGTGTCCAGTGTCAAAGTCCCGTGCTTTGTATGCCCATGACTTCTGTGCAGTGCAAGGAAACAAAGATGACATTGAACATAATCCAGGGAGAAAATACATTTCCTCTAAATCTTATTTGGCAAAACAAATTAGTAGTATACAAACATGTTGTAGAAGATAGTTGGGACATTTTGTTCTCGCTTACTCTTGCATTTTTTACCTTCAAGCCTCTCTCAACCTCTTCCTTAAGACAGACCTGTACACAACTAACCCAACTAAATACAAATCATGGCGATGTGTAACAAGTACAGTGAGAAGAAAACATAATGAATAAGGACTGAATAAAATTAAAAAGAATCTGGATGCCACCTAACTGCTTTACAAAAGTGTGCAGCAGACCATCTGACCTGTTTGGACATAGCCAAGCTATAAGGCATAACCTGTTCCCATGATTGATGGATCATTTTTGCATTTTGCTCTTCAAACTGTATCTGTGTTTTATCTAAAGCGTCATGTAATGTCATTAATGGCAGCTTCACTCCTCCAGCTCCCAACCAGCCTGCCAGATTGAACAATCTGTTTACCACTCTGCAGGGAGCTGCAAAGGCTCCGTTCATCACATTTGCACCCACGCAGCTTGAGTAATATTATGCAGAATTTGTCAGCTCCACCTGCCCTTTGCCTGACATACGTAAAGTATGCATAAACACAGGTATGTAAATACAGAAAGACTCAGGAATGCTGTATACACACGCACTCGCAGTATCCCTTACACCGCGTAGCGGATACATGCATAAACACAATTAGCGCCTTCCCATGGCCTTTAGCTGTAGGGAAATTTTTATGCATTATGATGCTTGTCTCCTCTGCCTCAGTTGCAGTAATTGCCACTGACCCAACAGGCATGACTCCACTCACTTGTTCATCTGCATGCTTTTTAGCACCAATTAACATTCTGAATGCAGATGTTATATTACAGTGATTTGTTTTAATTTCTTTGTCACAGATATCAACATTAAATGGTACTTTTGCATTAAAACAATTGCAATAATTATGATAATTTGAACTAGAAAAACTGAAAACTATATTAAGAAAAAAGTTGATTAGATCACTTGCTCAATTAGCCACTGCTGCCATTCCACTTTAGTATGCTTGTTCCACATTGTAGCAGAATGACTTATGACTTATCACACTGTGAGGAAATCAGCACTGGCAACTTGATTACAGTTTCAAAAAGTTTGAAACACTCCCTCACCTGGTTTTCTCTGCAAAACTCTTTTTACTTCACAAGTGCCTTCATCTGCAGTTGGTCCGAAACACGGATAGTGTTTTTTTATTTTTCACCACAGATGTGAAATGGAATTACGAGACTGCTGCAGCTGTGTGGACAGCAGTTATGTTTCTTCCTGCTCCATTTCAAAGTCTTATTCTCTTATAAAAAGCCTCTCTAACCCCTGAGGCACATTCTATCATGGCTGTTAACAGGTCATCTCCTCTGTGTGTGTGTGTGTGTGTATGTGTGTGTGTGTGTGTTTGAGAGGAGAGAGAGAGAGAGAGAGGAGAGAGAGAGAGAGAGAGAGATTCTTTGTGACTGTGTTTATAAGATCAGCATATATTGTTTTTTGTTTATGGGGGTACATGTTCAAATTAAGGTTTATACCTCCATTTGTGTTTATGCTAGTGTGTGATATCACTTACAATAAATCGGTCCCAGTGGAAAACTGAAGTGACAGCAGCAGAGGAGTATTTTCTCAGTTTTGTTGTTTTTTTCACACAAGTAGTACTCTCCTGATAAAAAAGAAAGCACTGCAGTAGAAAACAAAACTTCAGTATGATGAAGCTACAGTCAGATTAGCGTCAAAATAGCACCATGGATGTTTCTTCTTCTTCTTCTTTATTATTATTATTATTATTATTATTATTATTATTATTATTATTATTATTATTATTATTATTATTATTAATTTTTTTTATTTTATTTTTTTAGAAATGTTCAGTTGCAAACTACAACCTAATATGAATTGTTACAAGAAAACAAGAGGTATTCAATTATAAAACCAAGTAGAATTTGAGCATGAAGAAATCTATGGCTAGAATCATTTTTATTTATTAATTATTATTAATTCTTTATTAATTCTGGCATCAAATTTAATATGATATGTCAATTTGTATTAACAAATTCAGTGTCTTTCTTGAGGACTTCAACAGATAACATGCTGGCTGACTCTAACATACTTATCATGGATTAATAAATATTGCTTTGCTTTTAACGATGTATTCTTTAAATAATGCAATGGCTTTTTAAATGATTCTTTACATAGTTAAAAACTCAGCAGAATAATCTCAAACCGCAAAGGAGCTTTTCTGAAAATGTAGATATGATTACATTTAAACATTTTACTCAACAGCGATACTGTATTACATATTTATATATTAAAGGCTTTGTTCACTCAAATTACCCAAAATGTACTCCTCCATAGATTAGGCTCTCACTGTGGACAATGGAATTTTATTTTATTTTTAAATAAAAATAGCTCCAATGACAACTGTGTATGCAAGGATCTGTGGATGATCCAGAGTAACTGGACATTGTTGCTGGAAAGCTGCTACTGAGTTTAAAAATTATAATTTGTAAAAGCTGTGAGTGGCACAAATAAAATTCCAGTCACCTTGACTGCAATGATATTTCTGCAGAAATGTCTGATACAAATATCTTAAAATCTCTGCAAACAAAGCCAAAAGTATCTGCATGATTAGAAACTATAAAAAATAGGTGAACCCATTCTTTGAATCATTACAAACCTCTAAATATGGAGACGTTAAATCAGCATTGATATGTTGGACGCAAGACTAACACTTACTTACAAGTTTAAGCTTGTTTTCCCTCCATGTTTACAACAATGATTAAGTATTCTGTGATTGAGTCATGTGTTTACATAGGATGACACTAACGTCCTCTTCAAACAGTTTTTCTGTCTGCTTTACGTGATAACCGCCCAGCAGGGAGGGCCGTTAATCGTTGGCTGTGTCACTCAGGGCAATAAAAGCAGCACAAGCATCCATGGATTTACCATCAAAACCTCGGAAGGATTTATTTGTAACCATTTTTTTTCTTCTCCTCTCCTCCACACTCTGCACCTTCTCTTCTCATTTACACATTTGACACTGCGGCTGTTTTCCAGACAATGTTAAACAGGATGTGCAACAAAAGAATTTTGAAGATTTTATTGCAATCAATAATAATGAGTACAGGGGTCAAGGCAACAACATCTAGAAGATAAATGTTGCAAATATTTCTGTTTCCCTGGAGTCATTATGTAATGATCCTCTCCCTCCCTTCTCCTTCCTCCCGGCAGAGCCCCACTTCATCTCAGCCTACGATATCGGCCTCTTCACCTTCTTCTTCCTGAGGGAGAATGCAGTGGAGCACGACTGCGGCAAGACAGTTTATTCACGTGTGGCGTGAGTCTGCAAGAACGACATCGGTGGGCGATTTCTCTTGGAGGACACCTGGACCACTTTCATGAAGGCGAGGCTCAACTGCTCCCGCTCCGGGGAGATCCCCTTCTACTACAACGAGCTGCAGAGCACCTTCTACCTGCCAGAGCAAGACCTCATCTACGGCATCTTCACGACTAATGTGTGAGTGAACACAAAAGGATTTTTTCCCCCCGTGAGGTTTCTGACATTAAGGTTTATCATTTGGCATCTTTTAAACAAATGATCCATATTTCCAAAGTATTATTACTATTATTTTAATAATAATACTTAATAAACGGGTTAGCATTAAGGTATGGCACTCACAACTTTAAAATAACTCTAAATAATACTATATATTAAGCATGTGAAGGATTCAGACATTTCAGCGACTGTACAGGGTTGAATGTTTTCTTGTGATTCTAAAAATATTTCTCTTGTGAATGTATTACTTTCCCACTACAATTAGGATTTCTCTCCATAAAAAAGATTGTAAACACAGAAATGCAGGCAGTTAATCGTTAAATGTTATATATGATATTTAGTAGATCATGTGGTACAAAACAAGTAGTTTTTTTTAGCAGCAAGAATCGTTCAATCCCCTGCCCTCTTACCAGTTTCATGTCCAAATTTATACATATGAATAGATTTTTATACAGTCAACGTATTTGGAAGCATACCTTATGACCGTCTTTATAGTACTGACCTTTAGATATTACTGTGTGCAATGGCAGCAAAGGGAAATCCCTTACATGCATTTGCATGTTATTCCCACCTTTTGAGGCACAGAGCACTGCTATTGGAGTTTTAGTTGTAATGTTAGCGGCTCCTCTGCACCTGATGCTCCACCTGTCGATGCTCTTGATGGAGACCATGCACTGGTTTAACCACCTTGTGCATTTGCACTCCACATAAAGCGTAACATTCCTTGTAATAAAATGATCTAATTTTCCATTATTTAATCCTAGTACAGATCCATCCACAGTTTATTATGTCTGTGAAGACACATATACACACAAAAGAGTAGCGGCACCTTTTTCTAAAGTATACATATGATGTCACCTTTTATGATTACACCTTGGTAATCTGTTAATCACGTATAACTCATTGTTTTCTTTACAGTCACCAAATATGTAATTGCATACTTCCTTATTGGGCTTAGATCAGATAATTAATCATAATTAGCACAAATAACAGTCTATAATCTATAACCAGCATGTAGGCTATCAGTCAATTTCAGGTAGAATCTTTTATTAGATTTTTCTGATCGCATGTCAATGTAAACAAATGAACGGGAATAAATGAAGGGAATGAAGGTGGGAACACTTTTAGAACAGTTAATTGTGAGTCCGCTATTCAGCCTCTGTTGTGTATTTAGTGTGCCATCTATATCTATACAATCTATACAAATGTGAATAAATACAAGCTTTAGTTCATACACCAGAGAACAAGGGAGTCCTTAATAGTTTGCATAGACATTGTAGAAAGTAAAATTATAATCCTTATCCATGCATTACTCCTCAACATTACCCTCACCATTGAATAGAAAGGATGAACAACCCACCAAAACAAGCTGCAGCTGTACTGAAGAGTCCTTTCAGCATCAATGAGAATATTAATGGGGGAACAGTGACACACACCAAAACACTTCAACTCCAACTTCTTTTCATTTAACCCTCAGATTTCATCCCCTCATAAGGTCTGGTACTCCGACATTTTCCCACCTATACAGAGAGAAAATTTTTTCCAGAGTTTAGAGTCTACCCGCTAATGATCAGTGTGGATGCACGCAGCTCTCATCGGAGCTGGCTATACAGACCGACTCTCACTTCTTCTGGTGTTTATTGCTCCAGGTGGGGGTGTCACACACTTCATTACAGAGAGGAAACACTGAGAGCCAGGGTGTATAGATTAGTGCTCTTGTTATGCAGTTTTACTATGTTTAGTTCAAGTGGAACTGCATCACAGAGACGTTAGGATGGCGCCTTCCGTCACTCCGTTGGGTCAGTCTGTCAAAAATCACAATCCAGAGCAGGATATCAACAAACATATTGCTATTACTTGGCAGATTGCCTTGAAAATCTGTATAAATATTTGTCATCCCCTAAGGAAAATCCCTAATTATTTTGTTGACCTCTTGACCTTTTATCTAGGCTCACCATCAGATCAAAATGTCCCCTTAAAAAACTCTTTGACCTGAGACAAATAGCAAAAATAATACTAAGGTTGTGGATTCGTTCAGAACACTTTTGTTTTGTGCTGCTTGATAAAGATCACAGACTTTAGGGTCCATTAGCAGGACACTGGAGTAAGAGAGACAGTAAGAAAACTAAAGGAATAGTTCAACAGGGTAGACAGGGCTAATTATGTCATTGGACTTTATTAAGGCCTACTTGTAGGCTTCTAGATTGCCAACACCTTAATTTGACACTGACACGTACATACCAACTTTGCAGGTCTTGCACTCTGCTTGACACGGATCCTGGCCCCCCCATCCTACCTTGGATACACACACACACAATTTATTTTACAACAGAAAAACAGAACAAGGGGAACGTGTTTTGGGCAATTTAGAAATCCCGGCCAGACGCATTTTAAGGTCATGTTTGGGAAACAGAGGACATATGGTCACCCTATGAAAATGTTGAAATGTCATCGTCTACAGTGACATGAACAGAGATACACTGCAAATTCTCTCCGGAGGCCAGATGCAATGAAAGCACCTGTTGACATATTTTAGATTTGGGAAGTCAAATCTTAGTTCATCAGATCTGAGACTTGAGTCTTACTTTAGTCCACCTCAAGGCAGACTATTTAGAGTTGCCAGTGAACACTTCTGGTGTAGCAAATTGTTGTCTTGGAGTATACTGTGTGTTTAAGTGTAGGCAAGAGACTATGCTTCTGTGTGTGTGTGTGTGTGTGTGTGAGTGTGTCTGAGCAATCATGGTTGTTGGTATTCAGATGTATTCTGTGTTCTGTCAGGGGAGAAGTTGAATCCTGCCTCTCACCTTCTGCTCTCTCACCTGTTAGGCTGCTTGTATTCTCCACCATATGCAGGCTGCTCTCTGTCAGCCTGCAGCCATCTTTAGTGGTAGAGTGAAAGAGAGAGTGAGGAATAGTGAAGAGACAAAAAGAAATAAGTAGGAGAGAGAAACTGAGCTAGAAAGAGAGGGGTAGGAAATGAGAAGTAGTAATGAGAAAAATCTGTGAGGTTCAAGCTTTCGTCCGTCGTCCTTTGTCTCCTCTGTACTTGCCTTTCCTCTCCAAAGCAACTCGTCGGTCCTCCCTCCAAAATCATGTCCCTCGTCGGGTTGGATATGTTAATGCAATCACCACAAACACTGTCTCCATCTGTCTGGCCTAAATTGAACAGGCTCACAGCTGCTCCCAGGAGTTTGTGGCTGTAAAACAGAGCAGGAAGAGTTGGAACAGAGTACTTAAGCTCTCTGTCTGCTCACGATCTGGGCCAGGTCTCACTACTGTAGAGTGACCATGGCATTTTATACATTGAAGCCTACTTATCCATTGATTCTCTTCAAATTATAGGTGAAGCAATTCAACAATTAATCAACAGGAAAAACACGCATTTTGATTGCTAGTAAATTGTTATTGTTTGTCATTCAACATGTAAAAATGGTTCCAGCTTGTCAAATGTGAGGATTTGCTTTTTTAATTAATTCAGAAATTAAAGATATTTGAGTTTTATTTGGACAAAACCCAACCCAAAAGTAGTTTAAAGATGTCACAGTCCTCAGTTTCTGGGAAATTATGATGGGTTTTTGGACTTGCAAGAGACACAAATTAAAAAACAATGGTCAAAATCAAAGCAGCAGAAACCAAGATAGCTTGATTTTTAGTCCCTTGTGTGTGAAAAACTCCAAACAGTTTGTTACACAAGGTTCCTGTTAAATATTTAGTTTTGAAGAGGTATCAAAAATAACCTGGGAGACATCACTAAGAACCACCAGGGTTATTGTCTCTGACTTTAGAGAACACTTATGTACAGCCACAGAAAATATTATACAACCTATTTCACTAGCTGAGTGGTACCTCTCATAAATGGTAAACTGATGTTGATGTATAAAATTGGTGGAGTGTACCTTTCTATCAATCAGTCAAAATACTAAAACACAACAGATACATCAATGGTAGAAAGAATCATTCCAGCCCTGCATCAGAAGGAGGGAGAGGAAGGAAAAAAAGATTCTGCTGTAATTTTATTAAGACATGCACCAGCCATCGAAGCCTGTAAAGTGAGTTATGTGGTGGAGCGTTTTAGCATTCCATCAGAATAAGGACACTTAAGACCTCAGAGCACGACCAGGTCTTTTAATTAACTCCAGGCCCTTATTGGCAGAGTCCTTCTGTTATGGGCCCAGAGCTGCAGCAAGATTCTCGTACTAAGGTGTCCAACCTGCCATTACTAACTAATTATGAGCCCCCTTATCTATTTTTAGGTGACTTCACTGACCCCTCCACTTCACTAGTTCTTAGTGGGTCTCATATATGAAAGGTTGTGGACGGGATAAGGAGGAGAGCTGAAAGAATTGGTCCATTAAGTGATTAGTTGATTCACATAAAATGATTGGACACAATGACAAGTGATTTATGAGGCAATACTGTCAAACATTTAGGATTTGCTTTTCTCTGCATTACATCATTGTGAATGAAATATTTTGGGATTTGAACTGTTGGTCAAAAAAAACCAAACAAGCATTTTGAAGCAATTTTCATCAACCTGGGCTCTGGGAATGTGTGATCGCCATTTTAATATGATAAATTTAAAATAGTAACAGACGATACAAAAAGAGAGAAAACAATCATTAGACTAGTTCCAGACCTCTGGTTTGCTGTCCACATCTTATTTTTTTAAATTATTCAAATTCTGTGGGTCTGCTGTTGTGCTCATTTAAAACGGTTTTTAACAATAGAAGAATCGTACCTTCTCAGCAGGATTAAGAGTGAAAAGAGTAAAAGTGTGGATGAGATCGACGCAGCTATATACATATGGGCCAGTATATGCTTTAGAAGAACTAGTTTGTACTATATGTTGTCCGATCACGTCAGAAGGCAAAGTTATTTATAGCGACCACGCTGGAAGACAGGTCGAAAAACTGGTGGAGAGAGTGGAAAAACATTGCTTAAATATGGGGATACTGACGCACTGACAGGCAGTCTCTTGTGGAAGGCATGTATAGTGTTGTGTTTGGCCATTCACATGAAAAATGCCACAAAAAAAGAAAGCTAGAGAGACAAGTTCAAACCGGAGCTGTTCAACTATCCTTCAAGCGTTTATGATGGAGTATACGGCAGCGTACGTCAATTTAAGAAAATAACAACTCTTAAATCATAATATTTCTTTGATCATCGTGAAAATGATTGCTCCTAGCAAATGTTAGCTTTTGTGTTTACAGAAAATTAGATTGATTGAGTGATGTCAGTCACTAATCACTGGCTAGGGCAAACCAAAAAAATTATCATTTTTCCCAAACAGATATAAGTTCTGTGGAACATGATGAAAGACTGAATGATGACATGAAACAAAATGGCAATTCAGTCTCCTTATCAGGCTAAGAAGGCATTAGTTGTAGCTCTAATAAGGACCCTTATGGTTACTCAGTATTGTTAGACGTTTTCATGCATTTCAAACTCATATGTGCAACCTGACATTTGTGCTGAACACCTCCTAAAATCCCTCCTATCTATGGAAAATATGTAACTGACTCCAAGTGACATCAGATTTGACGTGGATGATAAATGATGTGCTGGGAAGTGAAGCAAGTCGCATAACAGTACAATATTTTTGATTTTACATTCTCTTCCCGTCATATCATCTTGCTGACATCAAATCTACCTTGAAATGAACTGCAGGTTCCCAGTGGAAGACTGTGACCTAACCTGAATACATTTTGACAGAATCTGCTGTTTGTGTACCAGCTGTTTTATCATTTCTGTCACAAATATTCTTTAAATTGAACCCTCTATTTGTGCTCTGTTTGGTTTCCTTGGCTTAGGGCCAATTTGCAATTGATTAGAAATACTGTGAAAATAGGTCAAGTCAAGCTTAGACTCAAAATACAACAAATACAACAGTGATCAACTGTTGTTTCTCAAATGGATTGCAATGCCATTATAGTGAACTGTGTGCTTCATTACAATGGCTCAAGTCTAACACCTGGATTTTTGGGCAACTTATTGAACCTGTGGTGTTGCTTTATTGTTTAGTGTAGGTGTAGCTGACTCAGTCTGCCTCTGAATGTGACTGTTTTGGGCCAAAGCTGTTGCTTTTGCTGGCGTATTGTTGTGCAGTATAAAAATATGTATGGATAATCCTGGCAGCCTTGGTTCAATTTCTGGTCCCTGCAGCCATGTAGCTCTGCTGAGTGGGCTGTTTTCCTTTTTTGCTGCGATGCAGGTATTCACCGAGGTTGAAACATTGGCCTTAATGTAGTTTTAGCGGTTCCCTTTTTCACATAAAATGAGGTTAGGCACATTAGCTAAAAACCTGGGGTTTCAGCTGGACTCCACTGCACTCTCTGCATTCATGTGTGCGAATACAATGCATGTGCCAATGTCTATATTCCCTGTCAAATCAGTGACAGTTATACAGCACATAAAAAATACATGTTGTACAACGTGGAAATCAAGAGAGGTTAAAATCCCACTAGATAAATAACATTTAAAATTAAGACATATAAAATGTAAAATGTAAGAATACGACTAAATAATAAAGACATTATATGACAATATATCATTACAAAAAACACAAAGCTAAAGACAAAAGATGAACAAGTGAGATCATGAAAAGAAATATCTAGGGATCTGGTTTAAAACATGCAGTAGCAACTATACCAGCATCCAGCCTTTAAAGATAAGGTTATTGAGTAAGATGCATATCGCCTACTTGTGTTTTCCCTATAGTCTCACTGGTGTACTGATCTGTACTGATTGTAGCTTGCAATGAGCCAAACGGCCAGGCTGAAGGAGGAGTTCATTACTTTTCTGACACTTTTTGGGCTGAACTGAGCTACATCTTCAGTTGCATGTGTGGCAAACTGTCCTGGTATCTGCAGCCAAGTATCCTTAGTATCACAGTGGTGAAACAAGTATTCAGTTTCTTTACTTGAATCATAAGGCTGCCATGATTCTACATTATCCGCATTGTCAGCAAATCTTGTGAAAAGACCAAAACCAACTATGTGCCTATGGCACAGAGGAATAAAATACATACACACAATACTGTTAGTAGAATCAGTTCATTGTTGGTGTTCATTGTTGGTCTTTTCAGGTGATTTGTTGATAATAAGAAAAATGAAGAAAATATCAGCAGCCCTCAGCAACATGCACATTTTCCTTTTAAAAGTGTTATATAAATAGACATATTGTAAGATTATTATTACTGATGCATTCATGAGCTGCATTTTAATGTTGTACCCGGAGCTCATTTTACATGCCGCTGGGTAGCAACAAATTAGTGCTTATCACAAAAAAGGAAAACAAGAGAATGACAGAGAGGTTGACAGGGCTGAATTCTATAAAACAAGACTGGAAATCAAGATGTACATCAGAGGACAACCAGTGACAGGACTGGGCTGTTGGGACGAGATGAATCACTTGAAGAAAGAGCTTCACTCATAATGAAAGTGATCATCGTGGTGCTGAGCCTCAGAGTGCGGCAGCAAATGGCATCGCAGATGTCAAACAGCTTTTCAATCCTTTTCCCGGGCTTTTAAGCAGACTAAACATATGGGTTGCATCCATTAGTGCGATAGACTGTATTCCTTTCAGTGTTCCTTTTTGCTCTGTTCTCTTGGCATTATGTGCAGCAACCCACTGTCAAAGTACAGATCTCAAATATATTCTGGACAGCATCAAGCTTTCTGTGGTAGTGTTTGGCTTCATTGCAGGCTGTAGCTACAGTAGAACCACAAACCCACAGTTTAACTTCCTATTTTTTAAAAGTGTGTGTGTGTGTGTGTGTGTGTGTGTGAGAGAGAGAGAGTGTGTGAAAATAGTTGTGGCTGCAGCTCATTTGCATTTGATTTCCTATAGTTGAGGTTTGGTTCCCGCCAGTTTACCACAGCGCTCACTCTACTTTACAGTCCTAGTCTCTGCCTCATTGTGACTGTTGTCTCCGCCAGAGCCATTGAAAAAAAGAAGAGGAAAAGTTCTTTTACGGAGGTCTGGAGGCTGTTCACTTATGCAGCCTGCGAGTCAGTCAATGAGCCACCTGCTTGGCCTTCCTCATTGTTTTGGAGGTGCACAGCACTTTGCCACCCCGCGGCAATAACAGAGCACATTAGTTTTCTCACAATCCTCAACTGGATTGCTGAAAGAAAGTAGCATTCAAAACAAAAAAACAGCAAATGTAATCATGGATCTCTCAAGCGGGCTTAGAAACATCCTCAAGGTGAAAATAAGGATATTACCTATGTTTTTATTTTTATGTATACAAGATTTTTGATTGATGCATTTTGTGTTATAAATCAGCCAAACCAGAATGTGCAGAGGTCATACACATACTGTTAAGATCAGTTTATATCCCAGCATTCTAGTGAAAGCCTTTTCCTTTTCTGTGGGTGAAGATAAAGCTCAAACTAATTAGTAAGTGGACCTTTTGAGCTTAGATTGTCTTCACCATATTCTATACCCAAAGGTCAAGAATGAGCTTTCAACCACCATCCATAAATCTGTTCTGCTCTATATGAAGATATGATAATATGAAGAGGTACTCCTTGTAACTTCGAATCTTGCCTTATCATCATCAAATTCATACTCTGTGTTCTGTTTCAAAAGTAATCCAGTGATTGTTGTCCTTGCATCCATGGTTACAGTGCAAACAGAAACATCAAGTAGCTAATCCAGCATGACTTTTTGTGGAGTATCTTTGCCAAAATGAAAACAATTTAAGGCAAAGAAAAATGGGGCTCAGGTGTAGGGTACAGCCAAAATAACCCTTCCTGTTTTCATCGCCCAAAGCATGACAGAATCTGTAGTGCCAAAATCTCAGAAGGTAAGTATGATAAATGGCAATAAGTAATAGAAAAACAATAGGAGTGACAAAATCCATGAAGATAGATAGATGTGTGTTTTCATCTGACATTTTTTGGCATTACCAAGCCCCAGAGTGTCCAATGAATTTTGTTCTTGGACTTAGAACATTGACACTCTATCCATTCATAAACTGACATTTTTGAGTGTTGAAGGTACATACTGGTAAAACCATCAAACCCTTTCAAATTGCTTAAGAATTTTTTTTCTGCTAGTGACCTGTTAACTGATTTCTGAGTCGTCTATAACTGCAGTAACTGTAAATAGTATGGCATGCCTAGCTGAGATGATGAGTGACAATGGCATGAGAAAAGTAAAACAAAGGGAATGAGATCCGAGCAAAAGCAGCCTTAGGATTAATAACCACACATGTAGTCGTCACCAAAACCATTTACCAAACCCAGGGACACAGCTTTTTCAGCAAGCAGCAGCCATCACTGATTTATACTTCACCCAAGGTACCGAAATGGCTCACAAAGCGCCATGAAGGCCTTACAATATTCTTTCTTTCTCTGCCTTGCTGTCTGAGTCTCTTGTTGTTTCTCTCTGTCACTATAATGTTATCACTCACTATCTTCTAACTGATGGTTTATCAGCATCTCACAAGCTGTGCCAAGGCAGCAGGCTGTTCACTGCATAGTAAAAAGTCTGTGTGGTACTGGGTGCATGGGGAAGGGGATAGTCAGCATAGCAGGCAGTTCAAAAACTCATTACCTTGCAGCACATTATGGCCGAAGAGCGTCACAATTATAACTTTACTCACACTGCCAGTTTAGCCAGGGTTTACCTTCGTGTGTGACACCTGCGAGGCGGCTGCGTGTGTGTGTATGTGTGTGTGTGTGTGTGTGTTTGTGTGTGTGTGTGTGTTTGCACGTAATCTGAGCAACTTCCTCCCATATCCTCAGCTTAATGCTGTCCCCATTCACTGTGCAGCACAGATAGCATAGCTTAGCCTCCAGCCAAAGCAAACCAGCTATATGTAGTGCCTGTTTAGTGCAGGTATAAATGATAGGACTTCCATTAAGAGGATGGAACACATTGCATAATGGTTTTATTACACAGCTGTCTGCTGCTGATTACTGATATGGATTCACATTTACTGCCAACATGTAAACTGAATATTATTGTTGAAATAATTTTTTTTTTTACTTTCCCCCTCTCTCTATTTTCATCGCTTCCTCTCATTTTCTCCCTCTGCCATTTTCTGCTGTCTTCCCTTTGCTGTCATGTCATTCCTATCCATCTCTCTATAAAGCAACAGTATTGCAGCATCTGCGGTGTGTGCCTTCAACCTGAGCGCCATCACCCAGGCCTTCAACGGGCCCTTCCGCTCCCAGGAGAACCCTCGCTCCACCTGGCTTCCGACACCCAACCCCATCCACAACTTCCAGGTTAGTTTAACCAGTTAACCACGTCCAAACTATGCTAAATCAATCCACATTATTCTGAACACAGTTCAAGCCTCAAACCCAATGAACACATTTCCTTGTAACTTCAGTCGAAAGGATTGTGTTCTCCAAGGACATGTCTTCTCAGACAGGTTTTGCCCCCAGATGTATCATTCAAATGAAAACTCTCTGAAAGATGTTTTTTTTAAATTAGCAAAACTGAACCATCTCTATTCAAGTATCTAGAACCATGCAACCGAGCATGGACACACTATGGTTACCTTACAGACTGAAATCAACAACAAAAAAATTAAATGGCTAGCTCACTGCACAGGTCTATGGGCAGAAATGCCTGTGAACAGAGTTCTTCTTCAGAGTAATTCTTTTACTTTCTCTGGAACTTATTACATGTTCAGATTATCACTAAATAACATATTAGAGGTAACAAAGTGCAGTGCAGTACTGTAAGAATCTGCAAGATTGGTCATTATTTCTAAAAGAAAAACATAATATGAAAAAGTGATGCTAATTTAGATTTCGGATATCTAATAATATAGATATCAGTTACCTACTAAAATTGAAAAAGCATTGTTATACTTCCATAACCATCTATATCTCCAAAGAAATCCAAAAATGCAATCTACGAACAAATCAATCTCTCATTTCAAGTCCCCAAGAATGAGCAGAAGCTGCAATCCACAGTTAAGCTCTACAACCCAAACAAAGCTTTCAGAAGGCTGTCATTTTATATTTGTTCTTCTGCAGTGTCTCATTAAATTGCTCTGTTGTCACATCACAATCACGCTGTAGTTTTGCTCAGCTGAAAAAGTTACAATTACTGAGAAGAGAATGAAGAATTGAAACAATCTAGCCAGACACAGTGTATTGATTTAGTAAGTACAATGACGTGCAACAATGAGTGAGGTACACTGTTTGTTTTTTCTTCCTTTATTGTGTTCTTTCTGCCTTCCTTTTTCATTTTTCTGCACCCATTACACATTTTCATATTCTCTTCTTACACCTCACCCTTGTCTCTTCTCTCACCTCATTGCCTTTTCTCTTCAGTGTGGTACTATAGATGACGAAGGTCCCAACGAGGGTTTGACAGAGCGCAGCCTACAGGATGCCCAGCGGCTATATCTAATGAATGACGTGGTCCAGCCAGAGTCTGTTGATCCGCTGGTCATGCAGGATGACATTCGCTTCTCCAACTTGGTCGTGGACATTGTTCAGGGCATGGACAGCCTCTACCATGTTATGTACATCAGCACAGGTTAGTAAAGGAGGAGAAAGGAGCAAACTATAACTTATTTTCACACACCTCACATATATTAAGAAACATTTGAAAAACAAATATCAAACAAGAAATGTGCTTTTTAATTTGTCTCTATACAAGATCTTTATGATATTTCTGAAATGTCCTTCTTGTCCAATCAGAATATGGCACCATCTTAAAGGCACTGGCTACACCCAATAAGAATCTACAAGGTTGTTATTTGGAGGAGATGGAGCTTCTCCCACCGGGGGTGCGGGAACCAATCCTGAGCCTGCAAATTCTGCACAGCGACAGGTCGCTCTTTGTAGGGCTCAACAACCGAGTCCTGAAGATCCCGCTGGAGAGGTGCTCCACCTACAAAACTGAGACGTGAGTTCATGCAGAAAATCTCCACACCTAGTGGGAATTTTGATCCAGGTCAATGGGAACATTAACCTTACTGTATCTAGGCCATTCATAAAATCTCATATAGAGAGAATGTTGACGACACAAACTAAGAACTCATAATGTGTAAAAAACACATCATTAAGCAGGTGTAAAGAAACAAAATATGACAATAAAGTTATTTAAAAAGCTGACTGAATTCAGCAGGCTTGTCAACATTATTTGCACCTAACTGTGATGTTAGTAGACACCCAGGGATGTCTAAACCCTCAGTTTATGAAATCAAAGGAGCCACTGCACAAGTGCAGTTTTTGTGGACTTTCCACAGACTTAATAGGTGCAAATTTACCAGAATTTACTTGAAAGATTAGCATAATCCATACAAATGGATGGCTCGTTCTTACCATTGGTCCTTTACAAATTGGGCAACATGAATAAAGTGCAAGTTCAAATCTTCACCTTGGCAAAATTTGCGTGCATTGCAGGACTTTGCAGGAATCACTTCACTGATCCAGAGCTGTTTATCCTGGATTAATCTTAACCTTAAATTCTTAACCTGTTTTAAAAATTGCTTGTCGTCTTGTGGACAGACATGACAAAGTATGATTTCAGATGTTTTACATCTATTTAAGCAAACCAGATTATGTTATATAACCCAAATATTCACGGGTTGTGATAATGCTCAAGTAAACACAAATAATCCAGCGGTCAAATTTATGCAAATAACTCAAGGTGAATCTAAGTGCATGTTATATCCTCATATAGCCTACTTGACGTAATGACAATGATCATTTCAGTGAAGATGGCTTAATATTTCTTCCTCGTTCAACTGCCGGAGTCAGTGCTGCCACTTGTGGTCGGAAGATGTGTTACAACAGTGGATGCTTCTTCATCAATATCCTTGCAGTATAGCTTTTAGCCAACAGTGGCAGCACTAATTCAAATGTTGCAGCTATGATAAGTAGAATTATTGGCGGATCACGGCAGATGAACAGGGCTAGCTATAATGAGGCATCTAGTGGCCTAGTGGTTAACTACATAATTCGGTTCACTTCTGGTAGGGACATTTGTTGTATTTCATTCCTCCTTTTTCCCGTCACCTCTGTACTTTCCATTTTGACTTTTTTTAGAGATTTCACCTACTACAGAATAAAGTGATGAGCCACGTGAGGAACAGTAGTCCTGATTTTCTAAAAGCATCTGTGTGGCATACAGTGTATATTTTAAAGTTCATTTTATGCATTTTGGCAGAGGGTTCATTTTAACCTGGTTGGTTCTCTATTGAAGGTAATTATCTGTCTTCAACTAGGATTAATGTCTGGAAGACCTCGCATATAGTCATTAAAGTCCTTATGGAACCAGACAAATGGCTGGGGCAGTATCTGCTCAGCAGAGGAAATTAATTTGTTGTGCTGGGCTTTTTTCCTCTAATGAAGTTCTGCATAATACAGAGAAAGCACTGTTCTGGCTTTTGTTTGTGTCTGAATCAGAGAATAAACAAAGTGTGTGTGAAGTCACCTCATACATTGCCAGAGTGGCTTCACTGAAGGCACATTTGTGTGTGAGAGCTACAAAGACAGAGAGAGAGGCCTTTTGCTCTGCCATCTTCAGTTTCGCTGTTATTCATTTGAAAATCTCCGTTACGAGGATGAGTGAGGGGAGTAAAGCTCCCTGGCTGTTTGTCCAACCTTCTGTATCTCATCAGTGCTCTCAATCAGGATCCTCAGTCCGCCACCTCAGTCCTTCAAAGTCAACTTCATTTTAGCATACAAATGGGTTGGTGCTTTTTTCACTTTGTGTGTGTCTGTATATGGAGGGCAGTCTACTCAGTGTGATTTGTGTGTGGGTTGGTTCTTGGACGAGTTCTCATATGTGAACTGCCTGGTGAGTCAGCTTGCTATTTCTAGTAAATCCGAACTCCTAGACACATGGGAGCAGACACACATCAGGTAGGGAAATCATTGCATTTAATAAGATGTGGGTGAGATATGCAAGATGAGAGAGAGAGAGGAGCTGGAAGAGAGAGAAAAGCCAGATTTACAGAGAAAAGCAGAGCAAGCAGCCAGAGTCCTATTTAAGACACAGTGGGGTGAAATGATAAGATGAGTGGGCTCCAAGGGCAAGGAAGGAGGGGGTGGGAATTGTAGGACGGGCCATGTTTTATCCAGACTGCGATATTCTGCTCATCTCTGTAGGTGATTCACTCTTGCAGTCTTTCAAACGCACTGTAGCCAAAGGCTGAGCTGCAGAATACGACAGATTCAACCTGTCCGTCTGCGTGACATCAGAGCTCGTCTGGAGGGACTCAAGCAAGCAGAAAAGGGCAGAAGTCAGAGTAGTGACTTAGGTAGTGACTTAATACATGGGAATATGATTTCAGCTATTATTTACATTAACAGTTAATCTGTTAATTTGTGAAAATTGCCAATGACAATTTGATAGAGCCAAAGGTGACAACAGTTAAATACTAAAATATATTTAATATACATTGATATAAATCATCAAAAGAGTTGCTTGCTTTACTGCTGTGTGTGCAACTTAGAGGAAACCACACACACACATCCTCGGAGCAGAAGGAGCAATTAGCCAAGATAGAGGTAGGTAGGTACATTTATTATTACAACAAGTTATATAATGAAATTGAGCTTTGTAACTCCCTTCTGCTACATAGCAGACAATATACATTAATACAGAAGCAGTTATAAAAATTGTAAACAGAAATAAACAATATTCAGTGTTCAATGGCGCAGTGTTGAGGATGAATTACAGTTTAAGAGTGATAGCTTTTGGGGAAAAAGCTGCTCTGCAATCTGGTGGAGCGGCAGCAGAAACTTCTATATTTCTTTCCAGAAGGCAGCAGGGTGAACCGGCTGTGACTGGGGTAAGTACTGTCCTTTAGTATCCTTTGGGCTCTGTACAGGCAACTCACCTCACCAATATCACTGATGCTCGGGAGATCGGTACCAATCATCTTCTGAGCAGGTGTAATCACCCACTGCAGAGCCGGTCCTGGGCCGTACACATCCCATGCCAGAGAGGTAGATTATAACTTTGCTGAGCCTTTGCTTTTTCACTTTGTCGATCATGGTATTTAACCAGCTCTGCCAGTGTAATACCTGAAATGCAGGAGCACTTTATTAAATTTAAACAATGAATACTTAGACAAGGAAAAACTTTCAAAAATTAGAATGTGACAAGGCACATTTTTGCTTCTATCACTACCCTGCTTGAGCAGCACCACTTAGCACTTGTTGCTGAATTCAAGTCATCTTTGGACTCTTTGAGCTAAATTAGATTAAACTCTCATTAGGGTAAATGACCATGAATGGTGTGTTATGGATCTGTTCCTACCTATACATGAAATATAAGGCGGCTGATCTGGAGGAACACAGTGGGAGCAAAACTTGTGAATTATTGACCAACTGGAATCTGTCAAGAGGGCTCACTGAATGGCAAGTTTTTTCTCTGAGATACTTGTCATGACCGACAGAGAACAGCCTCTTCAATCCCCTCCAGAAAAATGATCGGGCACACCATTGCACAGCTCCTAAAGTTGGTCCCATTGTACCCATTGTTGATATGTCTGCAGCAGTACCACTTTAAAGAAGTGTCGATTCAGGGCTTGAAGAACTGGAGTATCACAGCCACCGTGTCTGCATACATACATACATATTACACTCAAAGATTAACAATTTATCTTGTATTTTAACATAATTTCTTGGAAAATACTGGACAATGCGTCACACTACTTGTAACTAGAAGTGCTGTGATTGCATGAACACCAAGCTCTGGCCTTTCTCTAACTATATTTTCTTACGGTCTTTTTTTACTTTCTCTGTCCATCTCTCTGGGGCTTCACTGTTCAGACTATGTGAAAAAGACCCACCTGCCATCCTACTCTTTGTCTGAACACACTCCCTTGCATTGTACTGCTGACTGAAAGGGCCATTCTCCTCATCTCCTCTGCATTGTGTGTGGTCGTCCCATTCACATACAGCCATACATCCATTCACACGCTGGATATACTCAGATAGTTTTATAGCTGACAGCGACTCATCTGCAGCTACACATGCATCGTCACATTTCACTGTCACATACATTCATATAAACAGTGAAGAATGGCAGTATTTACAGTACTGTGATGGCCGTCACAGCTAGAGAGAGAGGTTGAAACATGACTTCCTGTATGAACAAGTCATAACTTATTCTCTTTGTTATAAAATATCCAGATGGTAATGGAATAATGGATAGACTGTGGCTGTGCAAGCATGCTTCAAGTATGTAAGTGTGCATGTTTGGAATTGTTTAAACATGGAGTTAAAATACAGGCTTTAACACTTATGAAATTAAAAACATATGTTGGGTTGAATGCCTCTATGATTGTTGCAATCTGAAAACTCAATTATGCTGAAGTGCCTTTAATGTTTAGGTTTTCTTTGTTATTGATCCGTTTTGGCAACTCTTGCAACTCAGAGAGTAGAATAATATTTACATCTTTAACCAAAGTGCTTTTTTGTCACACTGCTAAACCTTTTCAACAGCTTGTGATTTGTGGCCATTTAGCGATAGCTCGCAGACAAACGCTACAGCTTGTATGCCGTTTTGTGTGTGTTTGTGTGTGTGCACATGCCTGTGTTTGTGTTTGTCCTCTATTTGCTGTAATTATATTTGACCTGGCCAATTGGCACCTCTGGCTAACAGCACCACTCAGTCCTCCACCCAGCCCCAATCGCTCTATTTCCCTCTGTTAGTGAAGTGATTTATTTTGGCTACAGCGGCGGCGTGCTAGCTTAGCAGCAATGTTGCATCCATCAGGGCTTTTTTTCTCCCTTCACGAAGGGAAGAAAGGTAGTCCACACTGCCAAATGAAGGATGAACCTACTGTCAGTCAGAACAGTAGCACAGTGCTTGCAACCCTTACAAAAAGCCAACTTTGAAAGAAAGTGCACTACATTTCTTTCCTGGATAGGTTTTCATTTGTGGAAACTGAAGGTGTGAGACAGGGAAGAGTGGTTTTACACGGTGGATTCAAGTGAATGTTGGAAGCTTTTTTTAGGACTGTTTTTACAGTGGGGGATGAGGAGAAAGTGGAAAGAAAAAGATAAGAAAAAAATATGGAAACAGAAATAACTACAAGAAGGAGGCAAAGGAGGAAAGGCTGAATAAATGATGAGGATCATGTTTAGGAAGATCAAACGAAACAAATCAGGCTTTCTGTAGCAGCTCTATGCCAGCATCCCAACCACTGCTCATACTTCTGCTTACATAAACATTAAGTTTTACTAGAGAGGTACAATTGTTCTGCTGGTCATAGTTACATTTCCACTTAAAGGGCTGTGGTTCAATTTGCTATGTGTGTACAAGTGCGTGGTTGTATGGGTGTGATAAACAGCGACCTAGCAGTAGTCATGAGGCCAAGCAGCTCAGCCCGCCTGCAGCAGAACTTTAAACCAACATCAGGAAATCACTTCAGGAAACCACTAAGTGGCCATCAAGGAAAACCACTGACCATTAGCATCTGCCACAGTCTGAGTGTGTGTGTGTGTGTGTGTATGCTTGTTAAAACCAATGCATATGACTTGTTACAGTGCAGCTTTTGCTATACTTTAGCATCAGTCCCTATAGGACCCCATACCATGGTGTGGACTTCCCTGTCTGTCTGTGTGAGGGGAGCTTACAGGACCATCCCCAGCAAACCCAATTTACTGTTGGCTGTGGCTGCCAGCCTGTCAGCAGGCCTCAAGAGCTCACTGCTGCTAAGCCTGTATGACCAATCAGAGGAACACTTCACCAGCCAAGCACTGAGAGAGAAAGAGATGCTGTTCACACTGTGGATGTATTTATTACTGCTCCAGAATGCTGTTACTTTTATTACAGTCTTTGTTCTGGCTGCAGCTCAGTGTAATCATTTTGCTCTCTGTCTCAGTCTCCCTTTCTCCATTTCTGTCTATATTGCTTTCTCACCCTCCTCTTTTGTTCAGCCTTGATTTGGACTAGCACTATATCATGACCTCCAGCTCGCCACCTTTCAAATCCCCTGATGCTGACAAAGTCAAACAGCTCTGCTCCCTTTTTTGGGGGGAGGTTGTAAACTGAAAAAGAAATAAAAACAAGCAAGTGGTTATGATACCCACCTGGATTTGCAAAGCTCAGAGGACAATGAATATCTTATCGGAACTAGTCATCTTTTCTGTAAGCACAGAGCAATGTGCGAGTGGACTGTGTGTTTTGCAGTTCTACAAGACCAGCAGTCTGGGTCTTATCTAGAGAAAACAAAGTTGATCTGTGTCACCCCAGTTTCAGTTGTTGGATTCTTAATGGTTTGTGTATATCATACCAGTGATTTAAACAGAGTATGAGGACCTCCAGCATTTGGCTTAAGCAACTTGTGAAAAATGTAGTTTCAGGTTATATTTGTACAAGTTGTGAACACTGATTATACTGCCACTCAAAACTGTAGTGCTTCTGTCTTCTCAGACAGATTATCAATAGGTGATTACATATTTCATCTGAATCTTTTCTTTTAGTTTCTCATAATTTTAGTTGGTCACAAATGTTGGACAATAGTCAATAAGGAATTCAAAAAGAAGGGTAGATTGGTGGCGCAGAGTTTGTATGCTCTGCTGATGCCTGCATGGGTTTCCTTTGGGTGCTTCAGGTTCTTTCCACAGGTTACAGGCAACAATCCATGCAGGTTCATTAGTGAGCCACTTTTGTATTGTCCATCTCTGCAGTCGGTTTAATGTATATTTCCTTATCCCTCAGTTTCATCCATTTACTATCTTTCTGCCATCTGTTACCTTACTTTTAAATATACTTATAGTTTCTTATCTTCTCTCTCTCTCTCTCTGTCTTATAGCCTGTCTCTGCCTCCCCATTGTTTCTCAGTGATGATGCAGCTCCTTTTTATTCACTAGGGGCTAAATTGTACATGGAGGACAGCAGGCATTTTTTGGCTGACAGCCATCTCACTTTTGTTTTCCCATTTTTTTGGACGCGCCACCATCAGTCTTCAGACTGGCTCCAACTGGGCCTAATTGGATGTATTAGCGCTGAGTGCTAGCAGGAGTTCTCTGTGTTTCCGATTCATCATGAGCAGACTTCCTGAATGGCCAGCTCAGCCCAGCACAGCGGGGAAAAAAGCCCCAGGGATGGGCACTCTCCCCTGGAGAGAGGATGAGGACAGAGAGCCTGTCAGCGCTGGTCTCCTGAGAGCCGCTGCAAAAAATGTTGGCTTGTGTGGAGAGATGTAGAGAGGCTGGTGAATGCACTGTGTCACTGAGTCAGAGCATCCACAAAGCCTTTGCTAACGTATTCCCAGAGTGTCAGCGCTACAGCTAATAATGTCTGATTCCAATCCATAATTTATCAGCTCTGGTGATCATATTTGCAATTATACACTGATGGCCTGCCATTAAAAGCGAGGTGAACTATTGTTTTTATGTCTGGTTGTTAAAGGACCTGTAATAAAAGAAGACGCTGGTTTTTACAGCGTTCACAAACGATTTAAAATGCCAATTACACCCCCATGGAGAGAATCCGGCAGATTTATCTTCCGATGCCACTCTTCCAGATATATTGTTATATAGGCTGGTGGGTTTTGCAGCTTGGTCTGTTTAAAATTTAACAGGCCATGTTCCATGGCTATTCGGTTTTGATATAGTGTGCCACCGGGCACACATGCCGCTGAATTAAAGATCAGCCAGTGCCCTGCAGACTTGTCAAAGCGATGCTCTCTCACATGGTGGCACACCCACTGTACAAAGGCACACCGGCACACCGTGTACACAGACGGAGGCCGAGGGGTATTCAGAAAACATATTTGATTATGCTTACACATGCATACACACACACACACACACACACAGTCTCTCATACAGTTTAGATGCCTCACATTCCTGTGTATCTGCAGACTCAGTCTCCTGTCCGGGCTGATATCCCTCTGCACTGCTTGTTACAGAAATTAGCTTTTCTATTCCCATCACACGGCCCTTTCTCCACCCACACTACCTCTAATTGACTTTTACACTGGACCTGTTTTTAAAAGAACGGCGAGCCGTCAGAACAGGAAGGGACTGAGAGCGCTTGGCTGGTGTTTTATGAAGCTGCAGAAAGGTCAGAATGGGAGATAAACACCTTGGTACGCCCTCTTCTTTCCCTCAAATAGTAAATTCTCATTTATTAAATGACTCCTGGTGAAGGACATTATTGGAGAAAGTACTGAGACTGCAAACCTGTGCCATGTCCCAGTCCTGTATATTATAGCCTACTAGCATATGTATCCTATATATGTCATAATATTTTTGCGCAGTATATATTGCTGTTAATCAAACTGCGACTCGGATTGCCAATGGCAAATAAACTTCACATAGACAGAGTAAAGTGTTTTTATTAAAATTGTTCTAATTTTTTTTCAGTTTTTGGGGGGGTATATTTCATTTAGTTGTTTGGGGGGGGGGCGTTGTAGTGTGAGCACACAACTATACACTCAAAGGTATGTGGACGCCCACATACCTTTGAGTGTATAGCACTGCTATATCAGCCTCAACTGTTCTGGTTTCAGACTTTCCACCAGATTTTGGAACCTGTTTGCTGGAAGTTTGTTCCCTCAGCCACAAGAACTTTAGTATGGTCAACCACCAACGTTGTGTTCGACTGCTTTACTGTTTATCCCAAAGGTGTTGGATAGGGTTGAGGTAAGGGTTCCGTTCCAGTCAAGATGTTCAACACCAAATTGGGAAAACCATTTCTTTATGCAGCTAGTTTTGCATAAAAGGACATCATCAAAGCCTTCCCCCAAATGTCTACTTAGCACAATATTGTCTTAAATACCACTGTATACTTTTATGAATACACACATTCATGATTGTGGTTGTCAGGCATTATTTGTAGGGATGGGGCTGACTGTTTTGTCTAGTGAACAACAGTCTTAAAATTAAATGTACTCACCAGAGAAAGTGAACAGCCAAATCTTAATAAGCTTTTTCAGCAGCGCTGGTTAAATTTACACAGTGCCGAGGGTACAAGTCACTTCTAGCCTGATTGGCAGGTCGCCATGGTAACGACTTGTCAATCATAGGTAATCCCGCCCTGAAACATACTCTGCTTTATGGTCTATTTTCCTCTAAATGGGCCCATTATTTGCTAAATGAACATCATTGAAGAACACTAGCAAGTGAGTCCGTAAGCTCATTAGGAAAGTGTTTACTGAGGTACTAAATCAGGTGAGAAGTAGGGTCAATTTACCATTATTTTTAATGGAACCGGAGTTTTTGCAGCCAGAAGAGTCGCCCCTCTGCTGGTTGTTCGATAGAATGCAGGTTTAAGGGACTTCCGCATTGGCTTTGCATATCAGACTGGAAGCTTCCCACTTGTGCCCAACCCCAAAAAGTCCACCTCAGGGGCTGGGGTCTTCACTCTAGTATCCACAGGAATTGTTTTAAAAGTTCAGCAGCCAAACTCACAATTTTAGCATGAATAGATGCAGAACAGCCAAGTCAGTAATCATGGTCAATAATGAATGAGAGTGATCATCATACTTGTCAACCTCAACATCATAGCCTAAACTGTGTGTTCCTCCATAAACCGTGTGTCAATCCCGAGACTGCTGCTTTGTTACTTTTAGCATTATTGGGTAGTTTTCTTAAAATGCAAGAGCACTGGTTTAGTTTCAAAGGCAGCAGGGCCTGAAAAGAGGAGGGGTGTATGGGGGTGTCCTCCCCCTAGAAAATTTTAAGCATTAATTTCCTGCATTCTGGTGAAAATTTCTGCACCAATTTCTGCCTTTTCTGCCTTAATAAATGGTGGAAAATTCTTCATTTATGTAAGGGGAAATTCAGGCAGCAGGTGACAATTCAAAATATACAAAAAAAAATAGAACTAAGATATGTGGGAGACATTTTGAATGTGCAGAAGTTCTGCTAAAACACAGCGGCTATTAAAGTACAGGAATATATAACTTAAATTGAAATTAACTTATTTGAGGTGAAAAGGTATCACATGCAAAACACCACACAAAATACTGAAGGCCCTTGTTCAAAACTATTAAGTTGATTTGCTGAATGAAAGTTTAACTGGAAGGATGCAACTCGTAAAATTGACATGCTATCACCTACCGAGAAGACATGTCACTTTGTTGGAGTTGTTGGGACTACAGAAACACTCAGTCGCTTGCAGTTGTTCAGTGGTATTACACAGCTTCTTTCACCTAATAAGCAATTTTTGGCAGATTAAATGACAGCGGCTTGCAGAGAGCACAGAAATCCGAAAATGACTAAGATTAATGTTGGCCTGTCTTCAACTTACTCTCGGAATTAGCATTAATGAGCTGTTAGCAGAATGTTTTGTACACCACTTTTTGCTAATAAGAGGAGAAATAATGGACTCGTTACCATCTGAGCTTGGTTGCCAGTCAGGGTGTCAAAACAGTCACTCTCTGGCCCACTTAAATAATTTTTCACATTCATGCAGTGAAATGCTTTCTAGTGTAGAACCCAGCTAGAAAGCAGCGCTGCAACACCTGCTGGCTGAGGTGTTGGTTGACCGGCCCCAAAACCATAATACAATAAGACTGTGTCTTGTTTTCAAGTCTCCCTTGAAAAAGATTCTTCAGGAGACATCTATTACTACCTAATTTAAGTTTGATCTATGATTTGCCTTAATTGGAACTAAGGGAACTTGTCCAAACCAGAAAAAACAGCTCCTGACGTAAAGTATGTGTCTCCATATTTGGCTTTATAGTGCAATATAGTACAGATATATTAATATATGTTAACATTTACATTTAGCTGACGCTTTTATCCAAAGCGACTTACAATTGCTATACATGTCAGAGGTCGCACGCCTCTGGAGCGACTAGGGGTTAAGTGTCTTGCTCAGGGACACAGTGGAGATTGAACCCGGGTCTCTCACACCAAAGGCAGGCGTCTTAACCATTGCGCCATCCCACCCTACATACAGAATACAGAGAATATGCAGAATTCAAAGAATTCAAAGAGCGACGTTTTTTTGTGGGAAGATTCAACGAACTATTAGCATAAGCTATGTTTCAGGTGTCTGTGCATTCTTGTAAGTACACACATTGTGCGCTGTGTGAATATCTCACCCCAAAGCATTAACCTCCATCCTCTTCTGCCCTGCAATCTATTTGTCAGCAATTCTTTCCAGCTGATACATTTTCTCTGGTCTTAAGAGCTTACAGTATGTACAGCCCCGTCGAGCAGTAGTCCTCTTTTCATATTTCAACCAGCATTTTTCTCTAAATGAATGCAAACAAGGTGAATCCAGAATTAAATGTGTCTTTCCCTGAGGTCAGATGCCTCCCAGCCTGCCTCTCAGCACACTTTACCCTGAGCTAATAAGGCCTCAAATCTCTCCCACCTCTCCCTTTCATATAACATTATATATTCCATCCTTGAAATACACACTCATTAATTGTTCCGCTTAGCTGATCTCTGTAATGGTGTGTGTGTTGGAGGTGAGTGTGTTGATAATCAGAGAGCCAAATGAGAATTCTTCTATCGATGATGATGCAAAGCCACACATCAAAGCCATCAGATATTATATTGTCGACCTTGATCCAAAATGGCAACACGCTCCTCCCTCTGTCGATTCAAATGAACTATTAGGTTCACTGAACTGTGAGTTTGTGGCCGACCTCATTATGATTATTGTTTCATCAGTGTTGAAGATTGCATCTGGAGTCATTGTAATAATGTTGCTTAATTAAAATGACACACAAGAAGGTTAGCCATGAATGGGTCACGTTCATGAAGGAAGCCGTTCTCTTCTGTTGTGCCACAGATCACCAGAAAACATGTCCCCTCTCCTACTCCTGTCCTTTCCAGGCCTCTGTCGTACTTTGTCTGTGGGGTCACCTCTGATGTGCTGCCTAAGCAGTAATGTCTTTATTGGATCTAAGCCGACCCCGGGTTCACCACAGAGCGCCAGACCTGGCACAGAGAGCTGTATCAACACACGGAGATTCTTCAACCTCCAGGCTAAAACACAACAGGGCTCTTCAAATAAACTATAGAGCTCTGTGCCAGGAAAGAAAAAATACATCACCAGCAATCTCTCCTTTCAGCTGAATGGAGAGAGAGTGAGAAAGACAATCTACAGTGCTGTAATGAAGGAGTAGTGAAGGAGAAGGAGAAGGATGAGAGGGAGAGAGGATAGTTGAAGAAACTAAGACTCCAAAGGGGCATATGAAGGAGAGGAAGGGAGGTAGAACATGATGGGGGAGTTTTTGATAGAAAGGAGTTATTCAGTTTATGCCTTTATCCTACGTTCCTGAAGCGTCCAGATCAGCTCTGGAGGCTTAGCCTTGTCATTAACAGCTTTAGATTTAATTAGTCGTCATTAAGCCTGTTTTACTGGAGGAGCTTACAAATATGTAATCACTGTTTGGTTGATGTACCATGTATAGTGTTCTTTGTATGCTGAGGGAGGAACAATGCAAAGAAAAGTTTAAGAATTATTTGGATATGGGTTAGTCACAGAGGTACCCTTTTTTATTTAAGTCTGAACTTTACACGCTGTGTAGTTTATTAACTTATTTGTGACATCGCTCCACTCCCCTATGCCATTTCATTGTTTTATTATATTTTACTTTATGTGTTTTTATTTAAGATGAAACACTAACTTTTTTGGAGTTAGCTATATAAAAGTGCCATTTTTTGCACTGTGGCGTCGAAGATTGTATATAAGAAGTGGACGTAGTCATCGTGACGTCACACGTTGGTATGTGGGCCGCCGTTTTCAAGCCTCGATGTTTGGCCGATAGGGTGTCGCCATGTCGAGTTTTTGCAATCAGAAAGTGCCCAGAAGTGACGATACGGCGGAGCTAACGGCCGTGTGTGGAGCTAGCTAACTTGCTTAGCTAGGTGCATCTGTAACTCACGTTAACTGTCATTTTAACAGGTCTGATAACTTTGTCTAGAGAACAACAGTCTTAAAACTAAGTGTACTCTCACGAGAAAGTGAACAGCCAACTCTAATAAGCTTTTTCAAAGGTGCTGTTTAAATTTACACAGTGTCGAGGGTACAAGTCGGCTCTAGCCTAATTGACAGATCGCCATGGTAACGACTTGTCAATCATAGATAATCCCGCCCTGAAACATACGCTGCTATTTGGTGTATTTTAAAATAAATGGGACCACAATTTACTAAATGAATATCATTTTGTATTGAGGAAGACTTGAAACTAGTGAGACCAGAAAGTGCTTACTGGGGTAATTATTCAGTTGAGAAGTATGGTCATTTTCCCATTATTTCAAATGGAGCTGAACTCCCCTGCTGGATTTTCAATAGAATGCAGGTTTCAGGGACTTCCGCATCGGCTTCATATAATAAATCCCAAATAAATGAACTCTTGGATGTAAATAACTTTATTTCATTCCTCCTGACCACCAGAGATGGTGGAAATCCAGGTATTACAGCCTGTATAGGCGTAGTCACATACATAACTCCTGTTTGGAGTTTGTTATGGGACTGAATGCATATTTTACATTTATGAGAGGATGGGGATGGTAGGGGTAAAGTTACTCTTTAAACATATTTGTTTCACAAGTTTATTTATTTATTTCCTATTCCGCGTTGAGTATGTTACATCTGTCTAGAGAATACAGATGTAAAACATACTTTTGTATAATTATTATATATTATTTATTTGCAAGTACACTACTAAAATGCTGACAACACAGTTTTCCTCCACCGTCCTCTTTCCTGTCTCCTGCAGGCTGTGCCTAGAGGCGAGGGACCCCTACTGTGGCTGGGATTTTAGGCAGCGCAGATGTACCACACTGGAGGACAGCTCTAACATGAGCCAGTGGAAGCAGAACATCACTGTTTGTCCGGTAAGAATAATGACACTGCACCTTTTACTGTATAAAAGACTGACATGGCGTCACATCTATCCTCATGGGACTGTAAGACAGGCGCTCTGTTGATGTCATTTTTGACAGTGGTTGACATCATCCATGACTAAACAACTTCTCAGTGTGTGTTACAAGATAGGGCAGGATATAGGAGTAGAAGATGTAAAACAGAAGTGAGTTGGACTGAACAGAATAGATTAGACTGTACTGAGATCAAGTGGATTGAATTTGGCTGAAGTGAGGTGAACTGCAGCAAATGTATTCCCTTATAGTCCAATGAAAACTCTTACTATCCATTTTCAAAGGAAAAGTCCTGTCTGTCATGCCCTCTAAAAGTACTTCTGATATGCTCTAAGCTGCCACTGACACATGTGTTGGTTGGTTGCTCACCAGGGGCCTTTACCATGAAGCAGGATTTGGAGTAAGCAAGGTGACTTCAGGTTTAACCCCGGGTCTTCAGAGTCATGACAGTAGTTTGTTTCTTACCAGCTATGGTAACTTCTGCTACTGCACACCGAACCTGCTGTGGAGCATATGTTCGAAAAGCACCGCCTACTGACAGTTCTCATTTAAAAAATGGCGTCAGCATCTGTAGGAGGTCCCATAGAGCTTGGTGCATGGATCGTGAGAGGGAATCTTAAGAGGCACTTTGGCCTTCCCTGAAGATTTTTTTATATTAGCAGCAAGACTGTACTCATTGTGTAGGAGGGCCTCCCTCCTGTCTTCTTCATTAACTGTTTTCCCCTGTTAGCTGTGAACAATGTCAAAGCCATTTCATTGTGGTTTGTTTATTGATATCCTACAACAGAGACTGATACTGATTAAAGCACTAAAGCACTGTACTTGTTGTGCTTATAAGATGTGAAAGTAAGCCTACTTAAAGCTTTGAATTATGTTCTTAAATGTATTATTTATGTGCTCCTAAGTCTGTTTTACACCCCTGTGGTTGCAGCTGAAAGAATAAGGCTAAAATCATCATACATCTAAGCACATCTAAACACATTAATTTAATGGAATACACAAATGTAATGACATTAACAAAAAGAACTTCGTCCTAATGATGAGGCAGTGATGAAAGTGAAGCCTATTTACATACACATTGACATAGTTGGCAATTTGTGTTGCAACTACTGTGCCGCTAGCCTGGATTATGTGTTAAACTTCTTCATATTTATTTGTCTATCATAGTTCAGTCTTGATTTGCAAAATATCATGCTCTGCTGCGAATAGACTTGTCCACGTTTGTGATTGAGCAAATGCTGTAAAGACTACCCCTCTTTATGTGAATACACTCATAGCTATATTGGGAAAACCAGCATCATGTGACGGCCTCTGTGACCTCTGATCTCACTCAATGAAGTTTTTTTTCAGCTGCGGAACCAAACCACCAATGGTGACTTTGGACCCTGGGCGCCATGGCAACCCTGCAACAATGATGATGGTGTGGATGGTGTGAGCTCCTGTTTGTGTCGCTCCAGGTCTTGCGAAAGCCCACCCCCTCGATGTGGAGGCAAAAACTGTGAGGGCCCCACCATTGAAGTCTCCAACTGCTCGAGGTAGGGAAGGAATACGACTGATTGATTTTTCAATCGATGATGATAACTATAACAACAATCACCATCACATATAATAATCAATACTATAATCTTGATTTTTTCCCCCATGCATTTTTAATACAAAGGTTTAAAATACTGGAAAGCACTTGCCCAATCTAACTCCTGTGGTATTAAGAAATAATAATAAAATCACTACAACTATAAATGCATGTAAGTCAATGGGAAAAAGACAAGAAATAATTGATTTTGCTAACAAGTAGAAAAGACTCAGTCTTATTCCCCTGCAGAGTTCTAACAAGAACCAGGAGAGCAGAGCAAATTATCCTGCTTTTAAATCTTTACACTGGCTTCCAGTTAGTTACAGACTATATTGTCAAGTACTGTTGCTAGTTTATAAATTACTTAGCAGCCCCATGGGAAAATACCTTTTTGATATGCTTGAAGAATATAAACCCAATAGGTACCTTATATCTTTAGGAAGCAGTCAGCACCTCAGGTCAGAAGTAAAACACAGTGAAGTTGCTTTAAACAGATGCAGATTCTCTCTTTTCTACTATTACATTTTGGTCAGCTTATTACTGCACTGTAACTCTATTCAGTGTCTTATTTTTTGTCTGTTTGTATTTTGTTTTATTTTATCCTTCTTTATTTTTCTCTTTTCTGTCTTTATGTTGCTCTACTGCATTTCTTTGCCTTACACAAACACTCCATGTTTAAAAATGAGCATACTTTGCCTAAAATAAAGCCGAAGCGTATATGATAATAATATCTGCAACATATCATAACTAAAACAAGTTGGGAGAGCTTGCAATGTAATCTGGCACAGTACATTGGACAATCCTTTGATTGAGCACATTAAGCTTGTCATTTTGGAAATGACTCTAGTCCAGGATCAGCAAAAGTTTAAGATCTTTTCTTGCTGCTATTGTAGGAGCAATGTCATGATTGACTTTGAAGTATCCACCTCAGGGGACAATTTACACGCTGACAGAACATGAGAAAGATCATGAAAGTGAAGAATCTTATTAGAAACTGTAGGGGACATCCAGGTTCTCCTTGTGACACCTCTCACAGCCTCTCTCTGCAAAGGATTTAGCCAATCAGCGTTCCAGAGAACAGAACAGAGACAAAGAACTTAGGCACCTTCATCCCAACGGATAGCTATGCCAGATTTAATCTTTGGTGTCGAAATTGAATTGTGCTTTTGCAGAAAGTGGCAATTAAATCATGAGAAGTGCTACCCAGGAACAAAGCACTTAAGCAAATTGAATGACTGTTTCCCAGTCAGAGTGAGCTCCCTGTGTATGTTTGCATTTCTGTTTCCGGAAGCTCAGAATCAGAGTAATGATTAGACAATACTAAAAAGCAGTTTCTTTTTTCCCCTTTAGCCTTAGAGAACACCCTGTGAAAGAATAATACTAAAAGCACTCATGAATAATTATGCAGGCTTTGGAGCCATTGTGAAATATGTTGCTAATACATGTGTCTGTTGCCATAGAAATGGAGGCTGGACGCCCTGGTCGTCATGGGGACAGTGCAGCACAACTTGTGGTACGGGCTTCGAGCTGCGCCAGCGTTCTTGTAACAACCCTTCACCCCGACATGGTGGCCGTGTGTGTGTGGGGCCGAGCAGGGACGAGAGGTGAGGATAAGCAGATGTGATAATAAAGTCATTTTGATAAATCCACCTTTGATACTGAAGACTGCAATAATAAAATGCGTCTTTTTTTTACACCAAATATAACATTGCAAAATGAGACCGCCAGTGCTAAAAAAAGTATGCAAACATGGTGTAAATATTCACCCTGTCAGTGCTAAGCCTTGATCCAGTAGAGATTACATGTATCCTGTCTTTACTCAGACATTTTAGATCTGGTTTTAGGTCTTTTGGGGAAAGTCAAGGATGCTGTGGGGTGGTGGTGTAAGATGTTTTCACATCTAGCCTCAGGTCACACTACTCCTGTCTTTGTCGTATCAAAGGATCAATAATGTCAGTTTTCTGATGAGGGCTGTTTTATTGTTTTGTGCTGTTTGACCAGGTCAAAACTTAAGACTTTTGTACTTTCAAAATGTATTTAGGCAATAAAGTCTAAGGTAGGTCAAGGTCAAGTCTCAATTCATAATAGCTCCCACTGCTACTGGATTTCTGTTACAATGGTTACTCTTAAAATCCCCAACCTCTTTTCCAACCACTGCCATCTCTGCAGGTTCTGCAACGAAGGGGTGTCTTGTCCTCAGCCTATCTTCTGGTCCCCGTGGGGCTCCTGGACCAAGTGCAGCACCGAGTGTGGGGGAGGTGTCCACTCCAGGGTCCGCACCTGTGAGAATGGCAACAGCTGCCCAGGATGTGCACTGGTAGGTGTACACACACAAATAAACTTTTTTTTAAAAATTTCAATAACCTCATGGCTTTTTTTTTTCAAGTACTATTCTTAGAAAAAATTATACTTCTAGTTTTGTCAGAAACTGGTATAATACATTTTGCAGCTCCTAAAATCTCCTAGTAAGACTTTTCAAATTTAGTCTTTAAAAGTTAGTTTTAAAATATATTTATAAAACGTGCTCCTGATTACGGCCACCTTCTCATTTAGGAGTACAAGGCCTGTAACCTGGAGGCGTGTCCAGAAGTAAAGAGGAACACACCTTGGACCCCCTGGATGCCTGTCAATGTGACTCAGGGCGGAGCTCGTCAGGAGCAGAGGATGCGCTACATGTGCCGGGCCCACCTGTCTGATCCCCACGAGCTGCAGATTGGACGTAGGAAGGTGGAGACGCGCTTCTGTCCCAACGATGGTACAGCAGCCTGTGAGACAGATAGTAAGTAAACCAGCTGACAGATATAGTCATATAAGTTGTGAACTACATTCCTGTGAATGTAGTTCATAAATAACACGAACTACATTCACAGGAAAGTCTACCCTAAAATAGCATAAAAACGGTAACTAAAAGAGAATAACACCAAAAAGTTCTTCTTTTTAATACCTTCTACTTCTACTTCATTTTAAAACCTGCTGCACCACATCTTTAGAAAATCCAGTGAGCCCCTTGTCATAGACATTAAAGGATCCCCAACACAAGTCAAGTGACCACACAGTTGTGGAATTAATTAAGATTTCTTGTGGAAGATTTACAGTCCATATTGCATGGAGACAATACTGAACCTAAACTGAACAACACCTAAAAAATCTTCCTGATGAGAAAAAGACTCCCTTTAGAGGTCTGTCTTGTGATAAATCTTCCTAAGACTTCTACCTGACAACAAGTAATCCTCATGTTTACCTTAACTGAACTTTGCTTAATTATCTCTGTTATCACCATTAATTTTAATTATTTATGATTCTGTGCCTGTGTTTGTGTGGCCATGGTCTGTGTTTATTCTGTAATATGTGCAGAGACTCCATAGGGTGATGCTGCACAGTAAATAAACTGACAAACTTAAAAAAGTCACTTGACAACATCGTCAGTTCAAGTTTAATGCTCCAATTTTTAGCACCTTAGAGACAAAGCTGCCTGAATTAATATATATGGGAATAAAAAATATTATTTTCTTAAATTATAATTAACCAAGTTTTAATTGGAAGTTGATAGAAAAGAAAATGTGCAGGGAATGAAAAGGCAAAGTCTGAGCAGATTTTCTTTTGTGTATGTGTGGGAAAATGTTACCTGGACCTAATGTGTTCACAGACGCACACAGTACTGCGTGAAAGATTTGGCGAAAGAATAGAATAGAAAGAATAAATACAGACGTCAGACCAGGGTTTTTTTTTTGCATCCACCAATAAGGAGTTGTGACTGTTACTGAATGTAATACTGGACTGTGGCAGCGGAAAACAGACTGGGGAGTTGTTGCAAAGTAAACGGTGACATGCACAGTGCAAGTCTAGGCAGATAGGCCTAAATGTTATTTGCACAGTACAGACTATTTTAATAACAATACCAACTCAAAATCTCTGTCAGTAGCATCGTGTTTCTGCTTTGCATGACTTATAACTCCCAAACACCAGAGAGCCAAGCATTAGCTGCTGCGTCATCATTTCTAAAGTCCTCCATTTTTGCCCATCTTCACTAAAACGCCTTCCAGAGTTTCGAAACGCAAAACAGGGTTGGCAGCATTTCCAAACTTCTTCGTTTTGATCATTTTAGTCCTGACGGGATGTGCAAACATAGCAAAAGGTCTCTGTTTTAATTTGAAAACAAAGTAGTGTGGATGGGGTCTGTATCAACACTGTGAGAAGGCAGCAGTGTGCTAAGATTTCTTCCAGTAAGACCGTGACATACTGAAAGGACCGTCCTGTTATCTTCCATACATGCTGTTAGTGACGGGGTCACAGTCCAGAACTCTCACACCGACACCAAGAGAGTTACATAAGGTCACACTCCACTGCTCTCCACTGGTGGCTTTTTCATGCCCCCTACTCCTGAATCGATTACCTGTCTCCCCCTGTCAGGCTCCTGGGGGGCCGCATTGACTCTGACAAACAGATGAAACACTGACAGCAGGGAACTGTGGGATCCATGAGGGACACAGAGTCTGAGAGAAGGACAGACAGAAATATGCCTGCTGGCAAAGTCATATACACTGTGTGAATTATACTCAAAGAATCTGCATGCATATCTCTTTTTAAATTCTTTAAACCCTCAGTCTGACAGCACTGCATATATTTCTGACTATAATTTAAACTGGAACTGGTTTTCTCCCCTTTATTACTTTCTTCTCATTGTAGCCCTTGTCGAGGAGCTTCTGAAAACACCGGTGGTAAGAGTGGCAGGCACTGGTTGGTCGTCATGGGAGACCTGGTCAAGCTGCTCACAGAGTTGTGCCAAAGGCTACCGCACTCGTCGGCGATCCTGCGCCGGACCAGAGGGAAAGAGTGCCCCTATCGCATGCCGTGGCTCACCTGTGGATTACCAGGACTGTAATGTCCAGGCATGTCCTGGTGGGTAAAGACACAAAAAACATGTCTATACAAACACTCATTGGGTACTTTCAATTTGTTTTAATTCAGTACAAACACTTATTAACGCTTATTGGGCTGTTTTGTCTCTCTAATACAACTTAAATGCAGGAACTTACAAACTCTCAAATAGAGTGCAGATAAAGTCAGTTATTGGCCTTTTTCTAACATCTTCAGTATATTATGGGTTCATAAAAGAAAAACATGCTCACTGAGAGACAGAGATGCAGATAGAGAGAGAGAGAGAGGGAGGTCAATGGTGGTAGTAAAATATTGCTTACTGGATCATTAGCTTCATTAGCTAATGGTTACCATCAGCTGCAGCAGTGCAGGGAGAGTCTGCGGACAAATGAAGTTATCTGTTTCAAACTCCTCATCAAACCATAATCAGCTGACCTAGAACTCTGCTGACCACAGACTGCTGTCCTGACAGGCTACACTTATTGAACCAGACTGAAGACAGGCACTTAATGTGAACACATACACACACACACACCCACACACATTAGATGATGTTAGAAAAAGGTCTGAGCTACTTGCCATAATTATTCATGGCTGGTACCTTATGAATTAAGGATTTATGATTGGTTGGTGCAAAGCTGATTAAACTCTGTAGTGTATTTAAATGTTATTTGCTGGTATGCACATGAAATCCTTAGCAGTTATCTTAGCAACTGAGACGTGTAACCTAAGGAAGCCGAGGAGAATCGGCCTTGGTTACCTCCCAGTGGGAGGTAGCCAATCAGGAAGCCTTTTGCCATGAGTGTCACGTGTACAGCTGGTCTCACTGCGCCTGTCTCGAGTAGACACGCGGGTGAGAAGGACAAGGCCAGTGACAAAAGAGAGAATGTGTGCAAAATAGTAATTGATGATGAGATTAGAGAGAAGGATAGAGGCAATATAGATTGCTGAGGAGATTGAAATGAATAGTGGAAGCAGGTGTGTGCATGTGTGTGTGTGTGAGAGAGAGAGAGAGAGAGCGAGAGAGAGAAATTGCAAGCAGCCTGAGTTCGATTATGAGTTTCATTAGAAGAACTTCTGACCTGAAAACAGTCTTTTGAGTTAAGTTTGTATTCTGAAACCCCAGTTCCTGGCATGATGTCAAATGAACGTGTCTGTCCATGCAAACAACAGTAAAAATACAACTTTAAAAGACTGCAAGCTATTAAAATACTAATTAATTCAATATTCAACATGACATGTTTTTAAACCAATGACTATACCACAGAGCTATTGACTTTAGAAGTAAGAGACTTCTCAGACTGAGACAAGTCCCAAGTCCAATCTGAAGTAATATCAAAGCCAGTCTCATGTCAGCTGTTAAGTGTACATTAGCAAAGTCAGTTGCAAGTTTTAAAGTGTGACAATTAAAAAGCAGTTTAAGTTGTATTTAAATCTTTTCAAGCAAGTTCAAGTTAAAGGTCAAGTGATTTGAGACAAGTCTAAGTCTCAGGCCTGTCAACAAAAATTCAGGCCAGTGTAACAAGTCCAAGTCAAGTCTCAGGCCAGAATTTTGAGGTCACTCAAAGTCAAGCCTAATCCAGTCCAGGTCAATTCAAGTCCAAGTTAAGTCCCAAGTCAGGTCTCAGGTTATTAGGGATAAGTTTTGTTAAGTCAAGTTTTGTCAGAGCTTGTTCAGGTCGCAAGTCTTTCAAGGCTAAGTAAATATGCAAGGTGTGTGGTTATTTAAGGCCTGCCTGCCGTAAAAATTCTTGTGACTAAAGTCTACGGACAATAAATTTCGTTAATCTAAACCAAACTAAAGTTTCTGGTGTTCTTGTGCAGCCAAACAAACACAAAGAGGTCGGGAATGGCATGTTTCCCACTTTTCAGCTTCATGTTTTTGAACTTAAACACAGCAAGTCAGCCACACAGGAGGGCAGGCAGACATCAGGAGAGTTCAGTCAAGTACTCGGTAGGCTGTTCAGTAATTCAGTGAGTCAGACACTCAGCCATTCAGCCAGGTACACATCCAGTTAGTTGGAAACTCAGTCAGGCGGAGCGGTGGCTGGCTGTGAGAGCTAGTCAAAGTTAAGTGGTCACAGCCTGCTTTACTCTGTGTCACACTAATCCACTCAGCTAATGGAGTTTTCTGCAGCACTGTGACGTTACCTGGCAACGGCGCCTCTCTCCCCATCAGTCAGATGACCATTCTCCAGTCAACCAGCCGGTCAATTAGTCAATCACGCTCTTCTGATTAGATCAGATGAAACACTAACGTCCCCCATGGGAAAACTAAATCAATACAACAGTAAAATAAGACAAAGCAAAGACAAACTAGGATATGATCAGGAAGAGAGCAACACCCTAAGTAGACATTTATTAGAACAGTAAAACAGAACATGAAATACACCATGTATATAGTGTGTGCAAGAGTAGGGACCATTAAGACAAAAAGTCATGGAAATGTTTATAATATAAGAAACATAAGTATGAGAAGACAAAGAAAATCTACAAATGATCAGATAGAGTGTGTTTACTGTTTGTTTAATGTATGTAGGACCTCCATTAATCTTCACTAATGTGGTTGGTAGTCTAACTGAGGCCACCTCCATCAGCTGGCCTCCAACAGGTTTGGTGTAGCCTATGTTAGGCTTAGCTACATGTAACGATAAAGGTCTGCCCAGGATCTGAATATTTAAAAATACATAAAAGTGCCCAGGTGGTGCAACAGGAATAAATTATGTGTCAGTGTTAATAAGACGCTTATATCACAACATAAATTGCTCTGTGAGCCCTGTACATGGCTGCAGTTAAAGCATTCAGTTATCTCTAAATGTAACGTATCCTCATGTCCAACCTCAAACTAAAGCTAATGCCCCTCTGAGAACAGCTGTATAGCTCACATCACTCAAATCACCAAAATTAAAACATAGCCATGGTATCAAATGAAAGGTCTCCTTAGTCCAGATCGATTGATGCCCCCATCACTGTGCGATGTTCCGTTCTCAAGTTATAGCATGGGAGTGTTTTTTAGTCAGAGGAATGTTGATGAATATTCACTATGTTTTGGAAACTTTATGTTATTTGGAACGTGGTTGTATAGGCACAAATAGTGTTTTAAAAATAACTCCCAATAAAAGTCAACATTTAAACAGTAAATATTGCCAAAATATTGACATTCACCCGGTATATTTTTTAAAAATTGTACAATAACGATAATTATTTTAGTTAATTTACATCAACTTTACAGTTAAAATTGCATTCCAGGTGTAGTAAAAGATATTCAGTTGCATTACAATCTATTTGCTGATGGTTTTGATGGTTTATTGCATTAAAATATAGCTTTTTTACCAGGCGAGGATGAAATTATCATATTTTTCTTTATAGCATCTCCATTGAGTCTGTAATGGTAAAATACATATGTGAATTTACAATAGATTTATATTCCTTAGCTCCTGTCCTTTCAAAGGAGAATTTTGCATCTAGGCCAAATGGTTGAGGAGTTATTCCTGATTCATTTTAGGTATGTTATTAGGCGTTTTTCCTAGAAAAAGGTGGCAGTTTCCAACACATTTTACATGCAGCCTTGAGGTACTTCCAGCTGGTGCAACCGGCCAAAAATGCACACAAATATTAACTTAACAGAGCTTTTGTAGAAGTTTCAAGTCTTCCAGAGTCGTGTCATGTCACATACTGAACATTAAACTCACTGGCCATTTGTATTTATATGTGTTTTTACATAGCAAATATTTAAATATTTAAGGTGAGTGCCTATAAAAGAGATGCCTGTTGCTGTATTTCTTTTTTTTTATTGTTCTGGGATTTAACAGATCAAAACATAAGACTTGAATGTTTCACGTCTCAAGTCTCAAGGAATCAAGTATCAGATCAGTCAAGTCTCAAGTCTACAGTTGTTAAAACTACATTAACAGTTACATACAATACCATTAATGAAAGATCAAATAAAAGGGCCAGAGGAATTCAATCTGTAGCATAAGTAAAAATATACATTGTTTAAACATGAATTAAAAGAATTAAATCAAGTCATAGGCCCAACATGATGGTTGTAAAGTTGGATATTTATATCAGATTGCTTTAAAATTGCAATTTAAAAGTCTTTGAACTTGTATTTTGTCTTTTAGATAGTTTGTGAAGAGAGATTTGATCCTTCTAGGCACTGCTGGTTAGATGCTTACACTTTAGTTTGTGGAATTCAATCTGAGCCAAACTGAGTCCAGACTTTCCTGATAAAGTACTAAGAAGAACATTAGTTTTAACTTGTAGCCAATGAATTAGTGTGCATCTTAACACATTAACAAAGGCAGTATGTTATGTAATGTGTATTTGTGTTTGTGTGTGTGTGCATTACAGTAAAGGGGGCATGGTCCTGTTGGTCATCCTGGTCTCAGTGCTCAGTGGGTTGCGGCGGCGGTCACTACCAACGCACACGCTCCTGTAACAGCCCTGAGCCCGCCAATGGAGGGGACATCTGCATTGGCCTACACACTGAAGAGGCTCTGTGTAACACACACACTTGCGATGGTAAGGTCACACATAAATTCTAAATCTAAGTCTGTCATGCCACCACTGCCTGGGGTCCTTTCATCACGCCTGCAGGCAGGCAATCATCTCCCACACCATTTCATTTCTGTGTGTCGTCCCCTTGGCTAAATTGCTTCTTTCATCTTTCCCTAATGAATAAACCAGATCTTAGATATATGAAAAGACAAACAGAGTCACGCTGAGAAAACAACCCGTCCTCCCACCATGTCGTTGCCCGCTGTACTGATGGAGCACTGAGCGCCATGGCAACCTCTCTGGAAAGGTTTAAAAAGGGAACCACTTGTGTTGTTGTACTGAACATATGGAAATATTACATAATGTGTCCAGACATTTGAATGCTTGTGAGAGTGTGTTTGATACTGAAAAGCAAACAAATAACACAGTATCAAGTGTGCTTCTAACTTACTGAATCCTGTATTTGGACAAAATTGTATTCATTAAAAGAGCAATTCCAAAACAACAACAATAATCCCAAAAGTTTTTTTTTATTATATTTTTAGAATCAATTAACCCATCTTTTCTTACTCTACTCTAGTGGTATTTAGGTATGCAGTTTTGCTTGCCAAGGTTTCAGGATATTCCTTTCACTCATATTTCTGTTTCCACCAATTTTGTTCATGGAACTCTGTTAAGGATGTCTGATGGTTCATACTCCTCAAGTGCTTTTTCTTTCACATTATTAAACTGGTCCAGGGTGTACCCCGTCTTTCATCCGATGTGAGCTGGAATTGGCTAGGAAAGTGGTTGACGATGGATGGATGGATGGATGGATGGATGGATGGATGGATGGATGGATGGATGGATGGATGGATGGATGGATGGATGGATGGATGGATGGATGGATGGATGGATGGATGGATTATTAAACTGTCCTATACACCTGTGTACTTGGTGTGCGTTGGATAACTTATAGTATTTTACCAATGGAGGTGACTGGAATTTTGTTTGTGCTGTTCCAGATTTAAAAGTCCCACTGCTCTGGGTAATCCACAGAACACTACTAGCTATGTTTACATGGAGCCTAATATTCAGATTAAAAATTAGTTTAAAAAACCAAACAGTGAAAATACTCCATATAAACACCACAATCTGAATGACCTGGGCCTGTTGTAAATGCGTGGGCATATGCGTTTCTTCTTTCTTCTCAAAAATGGCTGCTTCCAAGCTTAACTGGACCTCTGCGGAAAGTTTGTTTTTGATACTTATAGAAGTGATTGTTACTTGACACATAGACTGTAAGAATATAAGACATTACAATCTATTCAAACAAGTCCATGAAAAAAATCAACAAAGCCGTGACTGACCGAAGTATTGAACAAACTTAAAAAATGCTGGGAAACTTTGAAATTTGTGCTAAAGAGATATCGCTGAATGGGTTGGTGCTGAAAAGTAGCTTCTGAGGAAGACAAGTGCATGATGTATTCATCACTTCTTTAAAACAGAATGGGGAATAAAGCAGCTTCTGTCAACAGTTTTCATCGAAACTGTGTCTTTAGTACAGAGCAAACTTACAAAAAAAAACGTTGACTGCTAAGCTGGATAAATAATTTTTTTAGTCATTTGCATGATCAAATTCTTTAATAACATATGACAACATAAGATTGAAAAGTTAAATAACATAAGAAGACACATTAAAAGAAGTAAAGTTGGGTTGCAATATAATTGTGTTTTTTTGTCTTTGATTTCGAGGTTAGCCTTTTTTGCCCCAAAGTCTCACACCATGTGACGATCAGATGTGAAATGTATAACAACGCCCTCTGTGTTCCCCCTCTACTCCCATTCTGCTCAAACAAGGTCACTGAAATATTCATGATATCTCCCTGCTAATACAGGAGGAGAAAATAAGTCCAGCATTAGAACTCTAATAATGAGGTTTTACCCTGACTCTGACTGTAGTGTAATATCAAACAGCCTTCAACGTTTTGTCACCACAATGTGATTTTAATCTTTTCTTTTCGGATTTTGCTAGAAAACAAAAATGGCCTGGATAAATATTGTCTCGGGTGTTTGTGTTTCAAAGTTTGTGTCCACATGCGTGTGTGTGTGTGTGTGTGTGTGTGTGTGTGTGTGTGTGTGTGTGTGTACACTGATGTCTTTAGTGGTGCAGATGATTTCTGCCTGAATTAAATAGTTGTTACCCGCTAACTGTCATTTTACTCAGCTGCTTTTCATTTTGCATCAGCTCAACTGTCACTCACAGGGAGAGTAACGCTTACAGTCAGCCTCCCTTGTAATTACAGACAAAGAAAGGTAAATGGCTTTTTGTCTTTTTTCCCCTCCCTTTGCTGAGATGCTAATCGGCCTCCTTTTCATCAGGTTAATGTGTTCCTGTTTGATGTGGACCAACACGTCCCGTTAAGCCTGTGCTAATCGACTCTCTGCTAACATCCTACCTAGCTCGATTTGTCTCTTCGTCCATTCATTTTTTGACAGGCACAACATCAGTCATCTATCAGGGTCCTCCTGGTGCCGCCATCCTCTCTGCATGCGTAATTAGAGACAAGCTGGCTGTCAGTCACAGAGATATTTGATGCCCCTGTCACAGGTCATTTGATTAAAGTCTCCCGCAGTAATGGAGGACAGCAGGAAGGACTGTCAGGACAGAATACTAACGAGGAGCTTCAGACCCGATGGCGTTCTTTCTGACTCAACAATACAATCACGCAGGTCGTCCGGGTGACAAAAATAAATGGGAATAAATTAAGCAATTAAAGTGGGCTGTAGTGATGCACGGTTATTAAACACATTTGAGGTGGTCTATGTGTTTTGTGTGCCTAGATGGTTGTGCAGCAAGAATGGAGCAGATGGTGCAGCCTGAGCAGCCTGTCAGTGAGCAACAGACTGATAGGAAAGGTGAAAGAGGCCTGTCCTCTGCCTCTACTCAGGCCCTCTCTGCCAAAACTGCACACTTGAGAGCACCCTGAATAACAAACCAGCTTTTTTTAATCAGCCTTTCATTGCGGTAGCCGGTGCTCCCTCCACTCCGCTGCTTTTAAATACAGGGTGAAAGAGTGCAGCAAGCACATGGTTCAAAGGGAGGAGTAGAGAGTTGGGAATTTTCTCTTTCCTCTTGGGTAGGAGCTTTTGTTTACTGCTCTGTCGCCTGCTGCGGGGAAACGGCACTAAAGCTTGACTCAGGAGACAAACATCTCTGCTATGCACTAAACAAACTCTCCACGGGTTGCCTCTTCCAATCCTGTTTACATCACAAACACTTTTTGGTGTGTTTTGGGCTGTTTGGCTGGAAAGTTAGGTGGTGACAGCTTGGGTGGGCGCGTTGGTTTCCAGGCCGTCTGAGTTTGATGTGGCCTTGTGTTTGTATTTATTGATCTTCTTTCTGTGTTTAGGTGGCTGGATGGCCTGGTCGCTGTGGTCTGCCTGTGATGATTCAGGCTTGCAGATGAGGAGTCGAGTGTGTGGTACTCAGGGTAACCCCCCCTGTGTGGGGAACAACACTCAGCGCAGAGACTGCAATGAAATACCTGGTGAGTCAGTCAGCGCTCAGATACACACTGAACCTGTGCAGCCTCCTTCATCGTAACAGGTCAAGGTGGGCCGTTCAAAGGTTCCTTGAGTGAGACGCCCTTTCGCCTGAATTTTGAGGAGACAACCTGCTTCCTTTGCAGCCCTGAATTTCCCAAAATACACAGCATGCTTTTCACTTGTTTTATCATGCTTTTGGGTTGCCTTTGTCAGGAAAAACTGTGATGCCTTCAAATAGAAACTTGTGAGCTTCTATTTTCGACATGGAGTACATGACATGCCTGCTGTTCTAGTGGTTTAGTCTTGTAAGCTTTTTTGAAAATGGTTAGATTTTGTGTTTTTCAGGTTAGTGTTGGTGTCATGCTAGGAACAAGAATAGGGTTGACAACAGGTAATTAGTAAGAAAAAACCTTTCACATGGAAAAACATTTTGAAAATCATCAGCAACTACCAAATAACACACGCTTTATTTGCCAGTTAATAATCCGATAAAATTCTCCCAGAGTTCCCAAAGCCCAAAATGACATCTTTTCATCTTTTAAGTTGCTCTGTTTTCTCTGAAAGAGTCTAAAAATATCCACTTAACAACCATGATATAACAAGTGAATGCAAATGTACGTGACCAAACTCTTAAGTCAAACAAAAACTTTAAAGCCATTAATTTCGGCTTACTCAGATTCGTTCAATTTGACAAAAGACCTGTGTAGAACAATAAAATAAAAAGATCATAAAAATGATCACAATATAAAGTGAAAGTTGTGATGAAATATTGATTGTAATATTGATCACCCGGCCTTACGATCAACAAATAACTAATTATTTCAGAACTAGTTTTGACTATGATATTTGAACTGTGCAAAGGAATTTAAACAACTATCATAGTCATTCAGCATCATCAGCCATCATTGTCACCATTCTCATTCACAAACATGTCCACACACACAAATCTGCTTTATTTGTCTGTGTATAGCAGACATCCTCTCCATGCACTAAACTCATTTGCTTCTGTTAATGAACCATAATTAAGTCCACGTGAACCCAGCAAGTTAGCTGTTGACCCTGTTGGCTTCAGTGCACCTTGTTATGCTGATGACAATCTCTGAAAGTTTCTCCTAAAATGATCTTTCATGGCCTGCCAGCGAAGGCCTATCTAAGCTCAGAATCCCTAATGAGTCCAGACGAAGGTGATTAATATTAATGGGTTGTCACAACACCAAATCATATCTAAATTTATTGCAAATTTCAATGAGGCGATGGATGGATTTGTTAAGGTCACTCGCAGAGGGGAGGCAGCTGTGAGGAAGCCGGAAAAAATTGGGCCAAAAAATTAATCAGGAGACGTGGCACTGCAATTAAATATCATCCCGCCCGTCTTCTTTCATTCTAGGATTTTGGGGGTGGAGGGGAGGCAGGATGCATTGTGGCTGTTGATTATTGTTCTGCTGTCAACAGTTCATTTTTCTCTAGAAAGTTTTGTAATTCACTGATGCAAAAAAAAAACTCTCAATGGACCGTTTGTTCAATATTTTAACCGACATATCAATTTCTCATTCACTGTTTTTGTTTCTGCATGTATCAACTCCCCTGATGTTAGTCAGTGATTGTTGTGTTCTGAAGGCTGTTTCCCCAGGGAGATTGTGTGTGCATGCGTGTGTGTATGTGTGTGACCATGCATGTGTGTGTATGTGTGTGTGTCTGACCCTGTGTTCCTCTCCTCTCTGCAGTCATTCTCCCTGCATCTGGTTTTGATAAAGACCAACACTGTGGAGGTAAGTGGATAAACAGCTGCCTTCACTTTGTTTCTTTCTGCATGTTAAAGTTTGCCTGTGTATGTTTCCACAGATGTCCTTCCATGATGTGGATTTTCATGCATTATATATGTACATTTTCGTGTTTGTGTTCATTTCAGTCTGTGCAAAATTCTAACATCCAATTAAGAGTTGGAAGAACCGTTATGTAAACTGTACCTGAAATGGGCCACAAGTTGTACAAATATTAGATAATTCCACATTGAGACACATTAAAGACAGCAAAGACTCACACCCAAAACTAATGGCTGTATTATATAACCTCAGAATTATTGATAGACAGTAGAAAAATATAAACCCAAGTGCACATTCGAGTCCTTGAAATGACAAAAATCAACACAAAAATTTTATACAAAATTGTTAGTATTCTCATCCTGACACCTTTGTAACTTAAGCCCCCTTCACACTGGACAAAAAACCCCCACTAACATCTGTCTTTTGTCTTCTGTGTGAAAGGGTACAATCAGCATTCCCTCCTGGGTGAAATGACTCTGCAGTAGTCACGGGTATTTGTCGGCTCCAGCTCCGATCGTCAGTGATGTAAACTTTCCACCCGGGTGGACACGGTTATTTTCTCCCCTTTTCTGGCGTGACTCTTTCATCTGTTTCTATCTGCAGATGTGTACAACTGTCTCACCTATATGTTTATGTACTATTAGCATGTTAGGCTATCAATCAGTCAGCTGTGACTTTATATATGTGCTAAAGTCTTTCAAATCACCCAAACACTATAAACACACCTGTCACCTGCCAGGCTTTAGGCTACAAACAGCAACCACTGTAACATTGTCTCTGGTCTCCATGATTCTCTCCTGGTGCAAAAAAAAACAGAAAAGGCAATCTGGCAGTGTGAAAGGAGTCAGTCGACTATTTTTAGCGAGTTTACTCGCGTTGAAAAAAACAACTATTCTATCATAAAAAGGGAACAAAAAATGTTTAACTTTTAACATTTCATAAGCTTAGTTCAGTCAGGGACACTTACATCAAAGCCATTTCTAGCAAAGTGTCATCCAGTTACATTTAGCGTAAAAGGCTCTGCTCTTTAGCTCTGAAACAATCAAAGAAGCAACAAGGATTTCTGCTAAATTGACTGTATGAAAAACTTAGCGAGGATGAGGTTGTGCTGGTGGAGGGAGATGAGACAGCATTGGCATGAGCATATCAACAGAGTAATATTGATGAGTGTCAGGTAATATTGGCTGAGCTGTGCACCTGGATGAATAATTCTGAAAAGGCATGATTCTTTTCTCGCCAAAATTTATTCAAAGACTGATTTTGTTGCTCAGTTTAGAAGAAATTTGACAACGGAGGCAAGAAAGCAATGACAACCCAGCAGAATGGAGGGTTTATGCAACAACGGCCAGAATTGAACTGTATGGTAGTTGTCTTAACCATGAGGACACCTTTTGTACTACCTATTGGATATATGTCTTGATCCAACTCAGAAGGAGAACTGTGGTACATAAAGCCTGGGGTGTGGGAAGAAAGGTTTTCAAAATGTATGGTGAGCCTTTACACTCCATGTATCTTCTTCATTTCCCAGCATTCACCTCCATTCACCTAATCGCCACCGGCGTTTCCTGTTTCCTTGGGGCGGGACTGCTGTCCTTCCTGATATATGTCTACTGTCAACGTTTCCATAAGCCTTCGCAGGAGTCCGCCGTCATTCACCCCACCACCCCAAACCACCTCAACTACAAGGGCAACACCACGCCAAAGAATGAGAAGTACACGCCCATGGAGTTTAAGGTATATGATCATCAAAGGGCTCATTGGCTGCATTTTTAAATATTACAGAGATACAAATAATACTAATGAAACTTAGAAATACTATTTATTTTGTGTTACCCACATGCATAAACATACAATGTAAAGGCTGAAGATTCAAGGACAATGAATGTGATTCATGTTTTATTTAGAGTCTTTTTTCATGCATTTATCTCAATAGAGCGCTAACCATAGAAGATGAATTACTGTTCATTTTTATTCCTCCTTGCTCTTATACAGAACCTATAGGGTTTTAGCCTTTCTACCTGCCCACAAACCAAGTCCTTATTAATGGGCCCCATTAACTTGCTAAAGCATTAGTCAGCCCCCGACCTCCCACTGCTATCGGTCTACTGTGCATTCACATTTACAGCGAGTCAAGACTATTTTCATCAGCGGTTCACAGACTTTTAGTGTCCCGTTCTCTACAACTTCTATTGTTTTTCTCTCCAACTGCTGATTAGTTAAACTCTGGTGGATTATTATTGACTTTTCTGTCTCTGTAAAGTGAGCTAAAGCATGCTTGCAGTAATCACCTGTAGATAAATGAACCAAGGGTTTGAATTTGATCTTTGCAACCACCAACTCATTTTTGTCTGCATGGAAGCTCAAATAACGATTTTTAGGGAAACATGCAGTAACTCATTTAAGTTAATTAGAATTTGCTGATCTGACATATGTTGAACTTGATACTCCAAAATATATTATCCCACATTTCAAAAGAAGCATAGTGATTCATTTCATCCTCTTATATTCCATCACATTCTCCAAAACCAGCAACTGCACCCATCTTACCTTTACAATTCTAGACAGGTCTCCCTCCCCTGCTGCCTATCTGACTGATCACAGAGCTGCTCAGATTATCAACAATGTTACAAACAGATATTTAAATTTCTTTCAGAGGCAGGAGGCAGCATCACATTTACTGTTGCCACTAATCCATTGGACCCAACACTGCTGTTGCATCTCAAACTCAAGGCAGCACTAAGCCACCGATTAAAATCAGATTCCAACACAGTATCTTACTGCTAGCAAACATAAAGTTATACATTTAAAAAAAAACATTTGCACCCATTTATAGCTGACTGGTACAGGTCCTCAAAAAGTTCTAAAATCTTACTTCATCTAGAGTCCCACGCTCACCACAGTCAACAGAACCATTCAGAATCTGTGTGGGGCTATACATTATGTTAAACTCATACTTCATTTGCTAATATCAGGCAGGAATAATGGATCAGGAAGAGACAACACTGTTTGAGCGACCTTTTTTTTGCTTTTTGACAGAAAGCGAGACATGGGTTGTGAGGTGTGGATTCTAAAAGATGGAGGCCATGTGAAAGATGAGAAGGGTTTAATGAAAGATGCTATCCACTTGGATTATGGGAATTATTTTTTAAGTGTGAGTCGTCCTAAAAGTAAGACTAAAAGTCTAAGTCCTAGCCTCTGATGCTTAGATTTTTACTATTCATTTTAAAAATCTGTCTCCTGTGAGCTCCCCCAAGCGCAAAGTGCTTCAGGTTATGGATGTAATATTCAAACTGGACTTTCTTGATTGCATTTAATCTTCTCAATGGCACTCATTTACATTTTATATTTAGGGCATTTAGTAAGACGCTTTTGTCCAAAGTGACTTACAATGAGTACATTTGTCAGAAGAAAGTCAAAAAGTAATAGATTGCTGTCGGCAGAGTAAGGATGACTTAGCATTTCTTTGGTTTGAACATGGCCTTGAACATGTCTGACTTCACCAAATGTGTCAGCAGGGATTCATCTTGACCTTTCCCATTAACCTGACGGTATCGAAGATCTTACCAAAACATGGCAGGAACATGCTGCCTAACCTCAATGACCCATCCCTGTGTTTTTGATCGTGTCAGCCTCCGGACACTTGTTGTCCTTGCTTTTGCTGTGTGGACGCAGCGCTGACAGCCATCGTGGTGCTGAGAGCCTGGACTTATTAGCTTTAATGACCGGAAGGGGCCAGACTCTGCTGGATGTGCAGCCGATGTCACTGTGTACCACTACAGCAGATTCCTTCTCCTCCAGGCCAATTTATGATGCCCAGCGTTGTGTGTTTCACCGACTCTAACCTGATTATCTTCCTGCCTCCATCCCCAGAGCTGTTCAGATGGATTACATTAGTCTAATGCTTCCCCTGGAAAGTGTTTCACCTTATGTTCGGCTTTTACCAGAGACTCAGCAATTGCATTAGAATAAAATGTGGGTTTTAGACTTGTTTTTATTTAAGAGAGCTGCAGTGGATTCCTGCCATCTCATATATATTAGTGTATTGAGTATGCTTGACATCAACTAAATTAAATTTGTTCAATTGGTTTGCTGTGGTTATGAATACAATTACAGCCAAACAAGCTATAACCTCGAGGCTAGTGGAGGTATTTTATTCACCTGCGAGCAAGAATTACTGATTATTTGTATCTCCTACAGAAAAGTATATTCTGTCTATAATTGAGCTCTCAAAACTTACTGCATCTCTAAATGCATCTCCTTTGTTATACCATGAACAGGAGTGCAAAATCTGAGGTTTTATAGAGGTTATATGCTTGACAATTTCTTGTGGAAGAAAGTAAATTTTGCAAAAATATTCAGTAATATGGCATTAACTATCAAACAAGCTAAGAAGAGTGGAAGGTTTAATTCGACCTTTTTTCTTTGCTTTGATGCCATTTCAGACACTGAACAAGAACAACCTGCTGCCAGATGAAAGATCCAACTTTTACCCAACTCCACTCCAGCAGCCAAATGTCTACACCACCACCTACTATCCCACAGCGCTCGGCAAATATGACTACCAGCCCAACTCCTCCCCTTCGCCATGCAGGACCTACAACCACAGCAACAACAGCTGAGACATGCCCCACAACTAGCTCTCCGAACCCCCCTGCCACAGCCCCAAACAGACACCACCCCAATGCCATGGTGACATAACTGAACTGACATGAACTGAAATGTTCTCAGAGCCAGGTTCCTCTGTTTGCCATCACCCTTCTCCTCACTGAGGTAGTCTCTTCCGCATGGTGGAGTTTGTGTCTTCAAGGGCATTTCTGGAACTTTCCAACAGGAGGATGTGGGTTTGGACAATGACGCCTGTGTCCTGGTGCCGTCAGGGACATATGCAACCAGCTGGGAGAATGTTATTGCAGGGACCTGAATGGATATAGCAGTGTCAACTCTGATATTCACGTGGGGACATACTGGGAAACTCTTGGCACAATGAGTTATGGCTTTAGACAGCTTATGACCAGACAACCTCAGTGCAGGTGCTGAGTCGAGCATCCACGATTCCGGAGACGAACATGAACGGAACGTAAAAAACTAAATTCTCTGGATCTGGGTCACCATTTCACGCCTCTCTATTACTAACCACATTTTCAGCCTGTAATGAACTTTCAGTCCCTCGACAACAAAAGCAGTTACCGAGAACAAACAGCGCGTATTGTTATGTCCTTGCCACACAGCGCAGAGTGAGAGAACAAAAGAGAAAACTCAATTAAGTCAATGATGAAATAAATTAGAGATGACTATCAGCCTGGTTGTTAGGGGTGGATGCACGCCTTCCATTTTTGGTATTTCGCATGACAGAAAAGATAAGAACTTCAGGGTTGATTGCATTCTGGGACTGCTGTTTGGAAAAGTCACAACACTAAACATCAGAGTTGGAGAGAAATCTGCTTATGATCAGAGTCACATGCTTTTGTGGACAAGGACGTTCCCCCGTAAAGTCTGAGCAAGGGGGATTGTGCAAAGAGGTCTGAACTGTACATAAAGCTTTGGGATTGCCTTGGGTGCCTGTATGCAATAGAGGGCAGAGGTGATATTTGCTTTCTTTCTATTTCTTCTGTTTTATTTTTATCTAAGAACAAGAAAGACTTCTGAAAGGGAATTGACTGATTCTCCAATGGATGCATCAATTCTACTGATACTAAATAGCTCGGTGGTCATATCAAATATGGCCAGTGTGCTGGATTGGGTTTTCTATGATGTTAGAATAAGCTAGTAGACTGGCACTTGTTTTTTTTATGTTTGTTTTTTGAAGATGTGTTTTATTCTCAGAAAAGTCGTAGCATAGGAGGAAATATTTTGTTCAATAAGATATAGCTGATTAATGTTTCTCTAATTTCACTTCACTGAATGAACGTGTTTCGTGTTGTTTACGTGTTGGGTTTTTTTTCAGAAGTTTGGTAACCATTGCATCTTCAATACATGAAATATTAACACAAAGATAAAACAATGACAATTATTGATATGGGTTTTTTTTACAAAGAATGACTGAAAGAACATATCCATTTGGCCCTGCTTGAGAATAAAAAACACAAAACAAGTAAATTATGTTTGCTTAGAAGTTTGCCTGCGTGAAGGTCACAATGAGCATTTGTGTGTGTGGATGTGTGTACATGCATACACATGTACTCTGTCTCTGCGTGTCTGTATGTTTGAATGAACAAAAGGGGTTGCTGTATTTTGTACAATGTAAATGCTTTCATACATATGACTCTATATATGAGGAGCTCTGTAAAGGCGATTTTTTTTTTGTGCGTGTGCATTCCACATTCTGTCGATGACACTTGGTGTTCTGCTGTTTTTTTGTTTCTATATTTCATGTATGAGATGTTAATCATTGTAAGTTAAAAGCATTGCGCCTCTGGTTCCTACGGAGGTGGAATGGACACTATTTATAGTCAAAGCTTGGTTTATAAAGGGCATTTTCACAGCTATATTTTATTATTATTGCCTGATCGATGAATGCTAACCCAGCAATGCTTTTCATTTCAGCTACTGTACATGCACGAAATGAGCTCTATCTGTATATAGGAGCAACAGCCTTCTGCAGCCCATTTAATGACCCTGCAAAGGATCGTGTAAATGTATCTGTATATTGTATAGCTAACACTGTTTGTTAAAAAAAGCCTTATAGTTGTTTTAAAAAAGTGCAGCAGCTAAGTACACACCAACCAAGAGGTTTGTTTGGGGACAGAGCTCCACAATGTGACCGACCGCCTGTGGCTTATGACCTTTCCCAGCTGCTCAAACATCAAATTTCGAGAATGTGAATCCAGACACAAAATAACTCTGTGTAGCACTGATAATATTAGAGTATCAAATAGATAATAGACTGCAGTTATTTGCATATAACGGAGGAATGAAATTCAGAAGAAGTTGTTTTGACCTAAACTAAGCCTCTATTGGCCTGGTCTGAAAGCCAGTCATCTGATTGGTCAATGTTGAGCTCTGTCCCCCTGGGATGTGAGGCTCTGTGCCCTTCTATGCAACTTACCAGGTGTACTGTTAGACCTGTCATGTAGACTGTAATCACTGCCTTTTAGACACTGTGAATTTTTTGGTACCCTATATTTTTGTATATTGTACATTATAAAGGATAATAAACCTTGATGCCAACAGTATGGCCAGTGGTTTCTGTGGATTTAGATTTTTAAAGGCTGAGATTCATATTTTTAATTGGAAGTGCTGGTAGAAAGGGTTAGAGTTAGACGTTGCAGTCTGACCTCTCTCCAGTGCTCAATAAGTTACTCTTAAAGATAAAAATATTTATTATGAATGATTGTTGGGGGGAAATAATTTGTTGCATTCAGCTTTGACAGGTTTGCTAGATGAAAATGCGCTGTTCACTCCAGAAAACCTTTCATTTCATAAATGATAATAAGACTAAAATAAGAATAAATAAACTAAAATAAGAATAAATAATAAAAAGACTGGGTGCACTTTAGTTAACTTATATACCTCCATCCAAAGATTCAGGGATTGTTGGTACTTATAGCTTGGTTGTGTGTTCCAACAAACGCAGCTAGCCATGTTTACAGGTAGGAAGCTGTTGCAGGATCTTGCCCTTCTTGTTGGTTGGTAAGGGCAGAAAATTGGTGGGATAGAGCAACCCTTAGGGTGAAGCTCATCACTGGCAGGTCAACTGAATGAACTGGAGGTTGCACATGTCTGTCTGCAGTTAGCAGTGATCCTTTACTAGTCTTTAAAAAAGCCTATAATTGTGTATAGCCTGTACTGCACACAAGGTCAGTAGAACCACGTTTGGGTCAGACACGTCACAGAAGTGCATCCTCTCCCTTCATCCCCCAAAACAAATGATTGCAGCTCTGGAATCGTTCGCCATATGAGAAGAGCGGAGATGGATGGGACAAATGAGCCAAGTAGTCAGGGTGTGTCCAGCAGAGTGCCCGTGGATCACTGCTGGTGCCAGTAGCCTTGACACTAGTACTTTATCATTACACCACAATGATTCTGCTGCTGTGCAGAAAATCAAGATCAAAGCCAGAGCAGAACAGCTACTGTCACACAGGACAGGGAAATACAATAAAATCTAATAAAACATTCTGTGTACACTCAGTCTTTAGTTCTCACATACTGAGACCATTTGTATTTTGCACTGGAACATCTATATTATTGGTTGTCAGAAAGTAGAGCAGCACACTCTACAACCCCCAAAGAACACACAAACACACACGAACACACACACCCGCCCATAACTTCACATCTCTCTACTGTTTATGTCCTTCTCATTTGGTTCAATGCAAGCTTAGCTGTACCTCTCAATTAGAGAAAGCAGCCTCTGGGCAGTTTTATTAATGGTCGCAGTGAAAGCATTAATCAGTTTGTATTCTGCTGACAGACAGATGCAGTGATCGGCACTCTGGCAGGCAGCCAGGAGGAGGTCGCCAGGAGGAGGCTGTGGGATGGAGGAGGCCGCTCAGATAAGACAGTAAAGGAAGTCATGGAGGAGACGGCAGCAAAGGAGTGGGAAGGACGCACGCTCGGCTTTATAATTCACCATCGGTGAGACAGTGAGAAATGAGAAAAACACTGAAAAGAACGGAGGAAAACACCAGCTTCAGTGATGATCACTGATATTAATGAGGGGTTTTGTTGAAACAGAGATAGCAGCTAGGTGAAAAATGAGTCAGCATCTTGGGCAAACAAAGCACTGCACAGAGAGTCACATACATCATGAATTATCTTGGAAATTATTTTCTACCTGAAAGCCATTGTTTACGAAACTTGTTAACATTTAAGAGGATGGAAGAAGTTTAACTGCACTTTTAAAAAGACATTTTTACATGGGCATGCTTTATAATGCGTTTACTGATTGTAACTACACTGATAGTAACTACTACCCAAATAAGTTCAGAATACTCAAAATATTTGTGGAAACTGTGTACCTCAGCTTTTTATAGTAGTGGTAATAATATTTTTGAGTAAACCTTAAGTATAATACATTTTTAAAAAGCATTTAGTTTCTGCATACTAAGTCTTTTTGGTGACTTTATAAAACATAACCTACTGCTGATGGATAAACTCAGGGGAGCAGACAGGATGAAGCAGAGAAAGCCAGTGTGTTTGCAGTGAGAGACCAGAGGTAAAGGTGTGTGTGAGTGCAGGGAGAAGTCGAGGCAGGTGCGAGGCAGTTACATTTACAAATAGAAATAATTTCCACGGGGATTAAAACATACTTTCACAGGGTGGTATAATGTAAAAAAATTAAGATGGTATTTTTATGTGGGGGATTGGGGGCCTCCCCCAAGAACGTTTCCAATAAATAAATATAGAAATCCACATAATTTTGGAACATTGTTATTTCCACATCTCTGAATAAGTAGGAAAATCTAGAGCAGATTTGGAATAAATTACACCCAAAAGCTAAAATTTCAAAATAAGTCTACTAGGGTTGAATAACCATTAGATCTGGAAAATTAATTTAGTTCGTTTTAAGGCTCTCCACAATGATTTTATATTCATTGCACAACACCAAGCAGTTTGCCTTTTGTGTCTTAATTTACTGCTTTATACATTTGTAGAAATTAACATAAATAGTCAACATGAGAATAACCTCCATTTGTATTACTACAAGCCTTTCATTTGTACATCAAAATCCAAAAGAATCTCATTAGGTCTAACATTAGTTTGCATCCCTAATTTGCTTTAACGTTACTAACCTCTGCTTCTCCATGGTCAACACAGTCCTCTTTTTAATTTAACTATCGAGATGTACAGTAGAGGACAGAGCTGTAACCTGACAACTTCATGTTCATCGTTGATAATCATTAACGATCGAACAGCGACGATTAATGGCGGCGCTCATTCATTAAGCAGCGACAGTAGGCTTCAAATACGTTGCTTAAAAATTAGTTAAAAAAGCCCTAAGATCTGTTTTTCCACCCAAGAACCGATACGGTTGCACTTCCCCATAGCTGAAGAAGAAATCTGTTTTATATCAGTAGTACAATCTGAAAGAGACTTGCAGCAATAACACGAAAGCTGCCTGTTAGTCTTTGTAGTCGTAACACAGCAAATTATATTTGGACTGATTTGGACTAGCAACAGAAAGAACTACAACACCACGGGTGGAAAAAAACTTCTATTTCAATGAGAATTAGATGTAGCGTTACATGGATGTTGGAAAATAAATACCCGTTTAAAATTATTTGAGACCTCGAACACAAACTTCAGTGATTTTAGGACTTTAAGGCCTTTGATTTTGAAATTTTAGACTTTTTAAGACCCAGCGGAAACCCTGCAGGACGTCTACCTGACAGGTGTTCTTATCAGAGCAGCTCCTTTAATCTGGAGGTCTCCGAGTATATGATTGTGCGAGTGTATGAAAGTGACAGTGAATCTCAGAGGAGGGAAATATTCCGGCAGTAAAAGTACAATGTCGGTGTGTCGGGTAATAAATGCTTCAGCTTCTCCAGACCAACAAAAGTCTGTTCCCAAACGGCTGACGAAGTGAAGTGTGACAAACATCTCCCCTTCAGAGTGGAAGCTGAGCAGGAAGCTAACAGAACGTCTTTTAGTTCAATTTATAGAAAGTAATGAGCAGCTGTATTTTTTCCAGCCCACATGTCCAGCTGAAAGAAAAGAGGTGTTCAGCTCAGTCCTGAACACAGACTGAACATGGGGTACCACATTTGGGTCACACATAGCAACTTGTCAATCACAAGGTAGCCCTGCCCTAAAGCCTCCCTTGCTTTCTGGTCTATTTTCCTCTAAATGGGACCATAATTTACTAAATGAACATCATGCTGTGTTGAAGATGACTAGCGACTGACACCATAAACTCATTAGTAAAGTGTTTTACTGAGGTAATAAATCAGCTGAGAAATAGCCACATTTTCTCATATACTTCTGTAGGATCCAGCGGAGTCGCCTCAGTGCTGGCTGTTAGAGAGAATGCAGGTTTGAGGCTTCACTTTTCAAACCTGGATGTTTCAATGGTTCCTACTTGGTGAAGACACAGCTGCTTCCTGGTTTCACAAATTTCCATGTGGTTTTGAAACAAATCAATCAAAGAACAAGACGCAGATTCAGGTTGTCCTCACACAGGAGTAGGTGGAGGTGGGGCTACGTTCTGACATGCTGCTGGAGGCGCGCTCGTCCTCGTTGGTGGGCGGAAGTGAGGCGAGGAGGCCGGAGCCTTTTGGTGCAGTCGTCAGAGTATGTGTATGAGTGCATGCGTACCTCATCTTGTGGAACTCGTCACAGCTGGGCTGAACATGCAGCAGATCTGGGGTCTGAGTGAAGACTGGCAGAGGCAGACACAATCAGCTATCAGTTGTCAATCCCTCCTGAAGCGATCAATAACCCTGTTTGTGTACTGACAGCTGTTCTTGGTGTTGCTCAGGCTCAGCCTTAGGTTGTCCATGAGCTCCAGGATCTGTTCCAGAGTGAGCTGAGCCAGTTTACTGCTGGAACTGTGAAGACTGAGGACGGAGACACAACAGCTGTTCAACAGGTACCCAAAGACTGTCCTCACCTCTGTCCTATCTGTCCTTACCTGTCCCTGTCTGTCCTGTTAGTCCTCCCTTGTTTCAATCCTCACTGTTTGTCTGGTCTGTCCTCATCTCTGTCTCAGTCCGTCTGTCTGTTCTGTCCTCACCTGTCCCTGTCTGTCCTGTCCGTCCTCTTCTGCCTGTCCTCACCTGTCTCAGTCCATCCTCACCTGCCTGCTTGTCCATTTGTCCTCACCTGTCCGTCTGTCCTTACCTGTCTGTCTTTCCTCATATGACTGTCCTTACCTTTCTGGCCTCAACTGTCTGTCCTCACCTGTCTCAGTCTGTCCACATTAAATATCAAATTTACCATTGTGGTTTTGAAACGGACCAATCAAAGAACAAGACACAGATTCAGGTTGTCCTTACACAGAGGAGCAGGTGGAGGTGGAGCTACGTACAGAGGATTAGTGGGTGGAGCCGTTCATTTCCGGGAGTAAGGCGAGGAGGCCTGGGAGGTCTGGGAGTCTTCGTACTCCTGCAGGAGGAGGAAGCGATATCATCAGCCGTTGCAGTGATGTCACCCGTCAGTGTGTCAAAGTTCATGCATGTGTACCTCATCTTGTGGACCTTGTCACAGCTGGCCTGAACATGCTGCAGAGCCTGAAGGATTGGGGTGAGTGAAGACTGGCAGAGAGACACAATTAATCAGCGATCTGTTATCAATCCCTCCTGAAGCGATCAATAAGCCTATGTGTGTAATGACAGCTGTTCTTGGTGTTGCTCAGGCTCAACCTCAGGTTGTCAATGAGCTTCAGGATCTGTTCCAAGGTGAGCTGATCCAGTTTACTGCTAGAACTGCAAAGACTTAGAAGGGAGACACAACGGCCATTCAACAGGTACCCAGAGACTGTCCTCACCTGTCTCTGTCTGTCAATCATTCCTCTCTCCTCACCTCTGTACTTTCAGTCCTTAACTGTCCCAGTCTGTCCTCACCTCTGTCTCTTGCAGGGCTGGTTGTTGTTCTTCATAAGCTGGGCAGGTGGACACATGAAGAAGACGCCGCAAGGGCAGGTGTCCTCTGAGAACGTATCACTGAGGATGTTGAGCACAGAGTCCTTCCTGAACATTACATGATCAGCTGTTACCTGTGTGAAGTCGATGACAGCAACAATCATGTTTAGCAGCTAAATGCTCTTCACCGTCTCATCTGGGAACTGAACTGAGAGAAACATTCAGATCTGGATCTGTGTGTGTCGGTGTAGACGGAGGGGGTGAGGTAGCAGAGCAGCCACATTTTGTCCTCCTGACACGCCTTCATGCTTTTACCCCACCCCCCACACACACCCCCACACCCCAAGTGTTGAAGGTGTTGTTACCCGGCACATGAAGTCCAGTAGCATGGCATTGAGGGTAGGATGAGGTTTTGAGGAGGTTTCATGGAGTGATGCATCACCAGGATGGCCGGTTCTGACACACAGGAGTAGGAAGAAAAAAAAAACACAGGTTAGAAAATCTGCACAAAGGTTTCGAGTTGAGCTCGACTTCAGCGAACCTGAACATCTCCTCACGGTCTGCAAGCTCTCCGTTCTGTGTATGTGCTGTCAGGTACCGTTAAATGTCTTGCCCACAGACATTCAGCTTACTTTCTAGTTTGCCAAGACTGCTGTAGTTGAGATGTTGGCTATCAAGGCAGGAGAGTTGTGAATGTTGCTGTCTGGAGCTGCTGTGCTCTGTGGGCTCTGGGAAACTGTTTCATCCTCTCTGCATGTTAGCTTCACAGCAGCAGCTGTAGTGACCCACACCCTAGCTATTGGTAGTAACATTACTTGCTGTGTTTAATGGATTGTGACCATGCACATGCATATGGAAACAATGTGGTGCTGCTCAGTCCAGGCATTCTAAAAACACCATAATGCCAAAAATATAAGATAAAATATAGTAGGGCTGAGCCTAAATTCTCGAAGATTTGACACTTTGATGGTCGGAGCCTTATTTGACGTTCAATCTAAGTCAAAGCTTCGCAGCAAAACAAGGATCATGCCAACATCTGATTTTACATAGAACTACTGGTTTTCTCCCAATAAGTTAATGTACAACCTATTACAACATATATTTCAACGTTTAATGCTGTAAATAAACATGTAAAAGAAAAAAAATTCAATAAATGTCTTTAAAGCGCTTAAACAAATCCAAAATTGATTGTCAGTGCGTATGTGTAGGTTTAGCACATATGTGTCTAGTCGCAGAAGAGACGGAGACCCAGCTTCACCGGTGTTATGCAGAGTTGTCCGCACCTTGCAGTACTTTCGGATAATTTATCACAGTTGATGAACCACACAAAGAATATTTTATCATTTTTAAAAACCCATCAACAATATGCCTCAGTTTAGCTTCGGCTCGCAACTGCCGTGCACAAAAACACACATGATTCGACTATCGGTCGACTATAAGACTATATTCAGGACTTGCCAGCCCTAAAATATATGACAGCAAGTTTGCTTAAATTTGTGTTTAAGAGTGTTTGTTTTTTTAGAGTTAGTCAGCCCAAAAAGTGCTGGAAGCCCAGTTCAACTTACGGGATTTTCTGACAGTTGGTGTAACATGTTTTACTGCCACAGAGGAACTATATTCCTGACAGGTGAAAATGAGTTGAAAGCATCTCCTGACATCTTTACTGCAGAAGCAAACCTGAGACCGATTCAGCCAAGAATTGCCAGCATTACAGATGTTAAAAGATGATAAAAAATGATAACAGTCAGTGAAAATAATTTCAACTGCTCCCAAGAGACTGCTGGCAGACGACAGTGCGAATATGTGACTGACAGACAAGTTTAACAAACGTGGAATTTATTTTATCCATTCGTGGAATTATTTCATTTACTTTTATGTATATATATAATCAGGGTCATCTAATATTTGAGTTGATGCAGAGGTTTCTTCTCTGTATGATTACTTGATCGGTAATCTAGTCTACTTGACTTCTCCATCTGTGAAAAACGTAAGAATTAAAATCCCCAGCTGAAAATGGAATTAAATTTATGTAGTCATTTGATTCAATGTAAAAGTAAACAAATACAAATGCAAAAATACAGATGTAATTACATATTGTTGTGTTAAAATATTAATTTAAACAGATAATGTTACCATTGTTGTGGGGAACTGGAGAATATACACCAGCCAAAGTGACTTTTCAAACCTAAGCAACACAAAAGATGGGATCTTAATTAAATCATGTATTAACAATAATAAAGCCATTAACAACTTAAATACATCAGTATACATTGTGATACAGAAATCCTTGTGATAAATGTTTGACAAAGCAGAGTAGGGATTTATGAGATTTCTGGCACATTTCACACCTACTTCCAAACACCATGGCGAAGGGAAAGAGCCTGAAGAGGTAAAAAATGCAGCAGCACTTGTAGTATAAAGAACAAGTTTATTGTGAAACCAATGCTTTCGGCTGGTGGCCTTCATCAGGGTCATCCACAAAGGTTTAATGGCCAGCAAAGCAGCAGCTCAGTGTTGGTCTGAGAAATTTCTAGCTCTACAAGCACCCAGCATAGATCACAGTTGCATATTATGACCAGCTGATGTTTTTATTCTGTGTAGTCGTGTTTACAGAGCAGGCAGCCAGTTGTTTTTGATGTGTGTTCTGCCGCGTCCCAGGAGGTGGCCGGCAGACAGTCTGTGACGGTCTGTGTTGTCACACAACGAGACAGGATGGGCAGATCACACTGCGTCTGAAGTGACCGCCAGAAAATTCTGTCATCGTCTGGAGGGACTTGAGACTTTGCCGCCTCTGCCATCACAGCTCTCCATCCTCCTCTATGGGAAAACAGGGCGATTGTTTGATTCATCAGCTTAGCATTAATCCACTGGCCAATTCTTCTGTGTGGTCTGTGCAAAGCCTGTCTGAGAGGAACTCAGAGGGAATAGGCTGTATTGGAAATGTGATCCAAGGAGTCAAGAAGCCACCAAAGTGCTATCTGTTGTAGAACAAAATCAAGCTGTCTATTCAGGTCTGTCATGCTAATCTGATACCACTGATGTTTCACTCACTGAGCAAACAAACAAGCAGACACTACTTCCTTACTTCTCTAACTGCTCACTCCAGCCTGGGAGTGGATTTACAAAGACTGATGACTGACTGTATGACTCACTCAGTCATACTTCAAATATCATTTGTATGTATAAGGACAAGAAACTGTAATAACTGCACTAACTCTGCTCACTGTTCCAGCAAACCGTTCCCTGGAAGAATTTTTGGCTTATAAGGATGTATCATCAGAGATGAGTTTTTCATAGACTTCCCTAAAAAAAAAAAAAATCTCTTCTCAATTGTCCAATATATTTAGGGCTATCCATTCCTGCCAGTCCTCCCTCAATCTGTCCATCCAAAACACCAGGTAACCAAGGCAACGAGTGCGTGCATCATTTTCTTTTAACAAGTCTGTTCAAAGTGTCACCTGGAGCTCCACATTTTTAATTACAATACAGGTAGACGTGTGGTTGTGATCAACATTTTGCGATAAGAGATTTTTATGGATTTAATTTCATAGTTGTCCAAGTGATTGAAAATACAAATGAAAAACATGCAAAAACTGGACCAAATTTTTAATTACTACTACTACTTTTCATTTAATATATGTGGTAAATAAATGCAGATGGTTATTTATGGAATGCTGTGATGACAATGCATTATTACACGGAAAACATGGTGAGACTGCTGGATGTTCAACATTTCCACTAAAGTCACCTATTTAACTTTGACATTGCCTGCTCTTGGCAGTAAATCTGAGCTACTGTATTCATATCTGAAACTCTGCAGGTCCAAGACAATATTAAGTTTCCTCTGACGACACGGTTCGCAAACTGTCAATGAGTCATGACGAGGAGAACCCTGTGTTTAAATGAGATGAAAGTAGCTGTAGTAGTGTTACAGCCTCTTATACGCCCATCTATAATGCATGATAATGTATTCTTTTTGATTCCACCCTGTTTCTAAGTGGGACAAGCTTTTGGCAAATAACACAGATTGTAAAAAAAAAAAAAAAAACTGCCTCAACTCTGTAAACTACTCTAACAGTGGTTTTTGAAAAAAGCCCTGAGAGGTCATAAGGTCATGTAGTTGACAGAAGTTGAGATGCTGTCCTTGCACTTCCTTGTAGGAGGACAGGATGGGTTAATGGTGCCATGAGTTAACCCCGGTTGACAGAGAGAGATGAGAGGGAGAGACGGAGCCGGCAGTGATGGAGGGTCCTCTCCTCCTCCTCCTAATAAAGCAGAGAGGGGGAAACCAAATGATGTTAAATCACCTCCAACGGCTCCTTCTCACTAAGAGCCAAGCCTCCACATTTGGCCGTTAAAGTAGCCGCTACAGAGTGAGGGGGTATGTCTCCAAGAAGCTCATTCAACGAACATTGGGGTTTATGGCAGCTGCACAGCGCAGAGCTTGAGTGAGCCATTTGTGTTTTATTCAATCTACTTAACCAGCTGACGGAGGTTGTAAAGGCTGGCAGCCACACTGAGTGGAAGCAATATTGATGACAGTGTCGTAAATAAAACTGCTGATGGCACAGAAATATTGATAGGGACATGGGGTGCCTCTTAGTGTGAAGCAAGGTAATGTGACCTCACTGCTCCTCCTGCATCTTTTGAAGGTGTCAGAATCATGTAAAAGGAGCAGACCACCATCCTTTCATTTTCGCACTAATACATTAGGTTTACACGCGGCCTGCCCATTTATGCCCATAAGGCTTAGTGCTGGCTTTATACCATCTGACATTTTGCTCCATAAACAAACACACAGTAGTCTTCAGTAAATGCAACCTGATTTATAATCGAACCAATGCCATCACAGATTTGTGTTGCGATATGGACCCCAGCCACCATTCTCCCTTTGGCAGGGTTAATGCATCCAACACACACCGAGAGAAGCCCTTTACACATTTGCTTTACAGATCTCAGAGGGTAACAAGTTGTTCAACGTGAATCATTTATTCAGCCCGGGGCTTCAGCTTTTACAATACAGTTCAAGCTTATGCTTGTATATAAGCCTGCATCTGAAGCATAGTAATTTAAAAGTGCTTAAAACATCAAAAAAAAGAACATGGGTATTTAAGTTTCAGAAATGAGAAAGTGACAGAATAACTACAAAGCGGTTTTAGGCCACGCATTCGCCACATGCTCAGACAGGCTTTTAAGCAATTTCCCTGTCCTTGTGCTTGTTTGATGCCTTTTTTACCACAATGTCATTGAAACACAAGCACACACACATCAAAGCCATTGAGTCCCATTAACTGACAATTTCTTTCAAAGAAAAGCTGCTAGAGGTTAGAAAAGTTTTCTCTCCTCTGTGCCCTCAAAACTCCAACATTACCACAGCAGACATCAACACAGATTAAAAGGCACATTTTAATCATACCAAGTCTACAAGGACAAAAAAACTAAAACATAGCAGTGTCTACACACAGACAGCAGCACTTGTATTGAGCTATGAAGGCTTGTTTTAATGCTACGCACCACAGATAGACGGGGTAAAGACTGAACTACCAGGCAATTTTTCAACATCTTTCATTCCAGCCTCGGGGCATCATTACTTCCAGTACTAATTTAGCTTCACTCCTCCACCGCCTCTACAAACCAATAACTCAGATGTGCTGTACAGTAATCAGTTGAAATGAGTCATGGTGCATCGTTGTACCTGCTGCAGAGTGAACTGGGCCTGTTTTGTGGAGGAAGTGCATAAAAAACTGATTTCTTGTTCATGAGCGCTCCTGTGAGATCAGCTCTGCGTGTGGGCGTTGAAGCCAGGAATGTGTAGAATTACAGTCTGGCTGTGCACAGTTTTGCTCTGCATTCCAGTTGTGAAATCAGTCAATCCTGAAAATAGCTGCAAGCTTTTGGGTTTTGAGCCTCACAGGAAGCTTTGGCAACAACTTTCAGCTCCACTCCCCTGCTTCCATCCCAGGTAAAGCCCTCCCTGAGCCTGTGGCGCTCGTGGAGGAGGCAAGCCAAGGCTCCACTGTGTTTACCCCAAACACGACAAACAGGTTCATTGTTACAAGATCTCTCGTTGTGTTTATGCCCTACTCTCGTTTCCTGTTGATGAAAGGATCAGGAGGTTTACAGATTTGCAGCACCTTCACAGAAACAGTCTGAATACTGCGGTGTAGTTTCTGCACAATCAAGAGCAACACAACTGAAATGAATTTAGATTGATGTACAGTACACTGTCTGCTGCGGGTGTTCTGTTATAGTTCTATTGCTCTGAGGACCACTTCAAGTTTAAAACTGAATACTCTGGCTCTTTCTCTGAGATGCATGTCATCTTTTCGCAGATTTAAGTTATCTATATTTCACTATCTTAACGTGTGTGCATGTTACTGATGCTAATTTGTTTCATGTATGCCCATTGAACACTGAATAATCATCTAACTGATTTACTTCTGGTGGATTTGACCTCTACGGTTCTTTTGTGGTACTTTACGGGTCCTAATTGTGTAGTGGTAAAGTATTTTGACCTGTGTAGCTCAACTAAATGCGATGTGATATTTATTATACTAGCTATAAAACTTTTGAACCATGATGTGTTTTTTTGTATTTTGCTGAAAGTTTATTGGAAAAGTTTTCTGTTTTCATTTTCATCGGTCTGGGGTGTGGGAGCAAGCTGCTAAGTAACTCACTTGTTGTTAGTATTTGTTCTGTGTATTTATGTTTTTTTTTCTTTTTTTCTAGATATGTTATGGTTTTGCTGTTGTATTATGTACGTGTGTTTCTGGACCCCCTTGAGAAATGAGATGCTGCATCTCAAGGGGCTATCTACTAATAGACTGAAATTGAATGTGAGGACATAACATTGAGGACATTTCTGCTGGACCTCATTTGTTCAAAGGGTTTTTTATGGATTAAGATTAAGAGGGTTTAGGGTTACGATTAAAATAATGTTTAGGTTTGAAAAATCTATAGTATAGTTTATAAAATGTTAAACAAACATTTTGTCAGACATAAAGTTCATAACCTTAAGATGTACAAATTTTCTCATATGCAAAATGGCAATATGATAAAGAGAATAGGGCCTCCCCCTAATAGACAGTACACTGTTAGTCGATGAAAAGAGTCTTAGTTGACCAAGTTTACATTGGTCAGTTAGTAGGAAAAAAACACGACAAACTACATTTGGGAGCAGCACCTTATCGTTAAGGCGTAAAGGCATAGATCAGGAGATTGTTGCAACAATAACTTTTTCTATTGTGACGTGGAAGTCGCCTACCTACGCACACTGCTCAAGAATGTATTATTTTACATGGCACTGCTGCCTTAAGTTCTGCCATTAGCTAGTTAGCTCAGTCCCATTAGCTGACTCTAAACAGATTGGGAGCTCATAGTGGGGGAGCTGTTCCAGAATGAGCACCAGAGCCAAGTGAGTGGACAACAGAACCGCTTTCACCAGCCTCCCAGTAAGCACAGGCCAGGACCAAACACAGCCCTAAAAATGATGGGAGGCCAGTTTTACAACAAGGGATACAGTACAGAGGACGTGGTTTACAGCGGCTTCGACCAGGACTCTGACTCGGGGGAAAAGAGCGTAAAAAATAGAGTTCGTGTTCATGAGCGCTCCTGTCTGTGAGATCAGCGCTGCGTGCAGGCGCTGAAGTTAGATATGCATAGAATTACAGTCTGGCACAGTTTTGCACTGCATCCCACTAAAATCCATCAATCCGGAAAATAGCTGCAAGCTTTTGGGTTTTGAGCATCACAGGAAGCTTTGGCAACCACTTTCATCTTTGCTCCCCCGCTTCCATCCCAGGTAAAGCCCACCCTGAGCCCGTGGCGCTCGCGGCAGAGGCAAGCCAAGACTCCACTATGTTTATCCCAGTGCAATGATAGTCAGCACCTCCTAGTTGGGATGAAGTAACGTAAGTAGTGCATGGTGAGATTTAGGCATTGTACATGTGTTTTCATTACTATATATAATCCTTTATATTTCTAGAAGCAATGTGCTTGAAACAATACAATACAATACAATATGTTCTCTGTTTCATTCAGTGTTTGCACCAAAGGAAACAAGTGAGGAAAAAGAAGGCAATTTTATGCAGCCATTTTCTTCTCTCCAGCAGAGGATTTAAGACCCATTGGAGTGATTTTTGGGTGGGTCACTTGGCTCTAAATTGAAGCTGAATTTTCCCTTAAAGTATTTACCACCCTCACATATATTCTCTCACAAACAAACCACACATCTCTCTTCTATGTCTCAGGTGGCTGCTTGGCATCTCACAGCAGCTCTTGACGTCACCATCAGCCTGCTTTTGGTCGACAGCAGCTGTCAAGATCAAAGCAGGTGCTGTTTCGCCGCACTGCAGGAACAGGGATGGGTTAATGAAACCACCGACCCAGCCTGGAAAATCATTGACATGTTGCACCTCATATTTTCTGCCCAGTGGGGTCACACAGGCAAAACTCACAGGTTTCAAGACGACTACATAGAGGCCAGAATCACTGGGATTTTTGCAGCGAGTTCGGGTATTTAAATATTTTTTCTTGTAAAGTTAAAAGTTCTTAATTCCAATGTTTTGAACAAAGAGATTTGTATGATATTATACTGTGTTGAAATAATTAAAATGTTCAGTCTCCTTGCTGGTGATTCGGTCGCATTCAGAATGATTATCACTTGTACGACGTGTTCACAGTGTTACTTATACCATTCTTTCTCAGCTCTGGATCCATTTTCTAATTAATTAATTAATTAATTAATTGGTATTTTGAAAAACAAAAGGGACAATACATATTAATGAACATTTTCACAAATGTAAATATGCCAGATTGTAGCCTTAGGCTAATTTCCATCTGCAGACCCCAAGGCAGGTTGATGGTACACAAAATTTAAAATTAATAAATACATACAAATACACTATACACAGGCTATATACAGAGAAACAAGGACAAGAACAGTGATCACATCATGTCAGAACAGACAGTAACAAAAAGAGTGGACAACAAAGGACATATAGAGATATGAAAACATTGACTATATTACACAAACCACAATTTTGCACATGCCCCGTCTAACCTGATATTGCACTGACCCATATTACACCACCCTATATTGCACAGACCCACATTTTTATAATGCACTAACTCTGTTTTACGTCTGATATATAAAAATTAACTAAACATGATCATATGTTTGTGTGTCCCTCAGCCACACTTTTAAACGACTCAACATAACTGTTTTTGTCTAAATAAGACTTCACCTTCTCAACAAAAACTGATGACCCAATAACGTTTATTTATTTAAACAATTAAAATAATACAATAAACTTGCAGCAACTAGCCAACAAATGGCTTTAATTGACTACAGCTAGTGGAGTAGGAAAATATTTAGTCAGGGGCAGCCCTAAAAGAGAAGCAGCCAATCTTCACATTTGAGAAGCTGAAACCAGAGAATATTTGTGTTTATTATTGTTTATTATGTGGAATCTACTGTGTGTGGGCCAGCAGGAGCAGCAACCACCAAGTGCCCATACCCCTGCAAGGAACAGGTGCATCAGCATGAGCAGGAGGTAAACAAGTACCAACAGAGCTACTGCCTTCAGCCAGCACTCAAAACATCCCTCAACCCTCATCATACATTTAACCAAAACTTTAGGGCAGGGGTCACATTGTGACAGTTTGTACATTCAAATAATAATTATTGTAATCCTCTGTTTCTGAAATAATTTATTTAGAAAGGATTATTCGAGTGTAGCCCTATCCCACATGCTTAATCTGAGGAGATGAAACACACTGAATTAATGGAGTGAACTCTTACACTAGACACCCACACCAAAGCCACATCTATGGAGGACTAATTCTGACATAAAGGGAAATAAATGCAGAAATAAATAATTTCTCAATAAATAAATAACCATCTGATTAAATGCACAAAAAAATAAAGTAGATAAATAAATGTAGGCAGATCAGAAGTTCACCCCTTGAGTCACAGCTCCTCCTAATTTGCATATTGAGGCAGAAATGCATAGAAAGTTGTAAAATGAGCAGACAGAAATATATAACATAATATAATATTGTGGAAATAAACAAGGTAGAAATGCAAAGGAAGAATAAAACACAAAAATGTTAAAACACAAACATAAATAAATACATTTTTAAAACATAAGTAATTAATAAATAAAGATGAAGATTATAACCGACAATAAATAAATAAGGTAATTATTGGTTAACGGTGAGTAAATAAAGAAGCTAATTAAAAGTGATATACATTTATGTCTCACTGTATAAATTAATTACTGCCTACATTTATTTCTCTACTTTATTTTTTCTGCATTTAATTGGATTTTTATTTATTGATTGAGCATTTATTTATTTCTGTATTTATTTCCCTTCATGTCAGAATTGGTCCTCCATACACATCCTCCGAATTTTGCTTTTCAATGGCAGAACAAAACAGAAATTGCTAAACATGCTAGCAACAAGTTATTGATGTTTAAGAAGCAACGTCATAGCATAAATATGGGTATTTGAAACATACTGAGAACAAGAATGGACAGTGGAGAGTGGATTATAATGATGTCTGTTTCCCCAATTGGAAACACGACCAAGCTAATCTAAGCTTTGTAGGCAGGATTAAGAATGAGGACATGTACCTGTGCCAAACCAGAATCCGTTCCCAACGCACTCCTACATTCTTGAACCATTCATGTAATAGTATTTTCAGGGGTTTACAGTGAAGATAATTCTTCATTTGTTACCACTCCTATATCCAAAAAATTACTGTTGCATAATTAATAACATACATTATTTGTCACGTCAAATGCTAAATGCTCCTAGCATCTGCTAGGTAAATCACTTACTACTGAATCCCCTCTCCTAACAGAAAGCAGCCAAAGGCCCAGACCAGCACAAAGTTTTCTTTATACTACATTTGGTTGTATTATGTGGGAGTGTAACATGCAGTAAAAGCAGGTTGCATGCAGACCTTTATGGACATGAGCCGATGATGACATTCACAGCAGGCGGGCCCTTATAGGAAACTGGTAATTCAAACTTATGATCAGGTTATTTATGAAGGTTGCATGTTCTTTTTTGACTAATCTTTTGTTTGGTTTATAAATAAAAGTGAAAATGGAAGTCTTTCCCCAAGCTGATGATGTTCAAACTATTTGTTTCTTTCTGTCCAACAAATCAAAACCCAAAGATATTTACAATGATTTTTGTGGTGAATCCACAATCCACATCCAACTAAATGAAAGACAAACAATTGCGCCAAACAAAGTTCATGTTCTTGTTCTGGCCATTTGACTACAATTCTCTGGTCTCACCAACAAAGAAACGCCATAATCTTAATTGTTATTACCAATTGGTTAACAAACAAGACTGACAGCTGGTTAAACAATGAAACTGAGATATGGCATGAGCGCTTCCAAAATAAAGACATATCAAATGAGTTGACAAAAATGATCAATAACCATATTAATACAAACTTATTATGCATACAGATTTGGAAACTTAAATACACGTCAAAAAAGCTAAAAACATATTTAGAGGAAATTAGAGCAAGATATTACACTTTAGATATTTGAATTAAACGTTTTGTCTGTAACACTTGTAAAATCCAAGCAAATTTACAGCTGCATCATCTGTGAAGGAGAAGGTTATGGACTCTTCAGAGCCACATTTCAAAATAAGGTTGGTGTCATTATGAAGATATAAATATATAGTTAAACTTTCTTTTTAAGTTTATTAAACTTAAAATAGGGCACTGTAGTTTTTTTTTAGAATAATCACTAAAACATAAGTAAATAGTACTTTTTGTTGGGGACTTTTTCAGCTGCAGATTAATACACATTTGATGCTCTTGTGAGTATTTACAAAATCAGGATGGTGTATGAGGCATTGACTGTAATAAACTACAACAGCATTGTTAATAGTAATGAAGGAACATGTCACCCAATGCAATGGCGTAAATCATTGGTGTTACTTTTTTATGCCACATGGCAATATGCTAAGCTTTTTAATGAGATTTCTTTACAATAAATACATATATAGTACATAAAAAGACTATTAGCAGATTGATTCATTAAAGCTAGGCAATTAATGTTTATAATTAAAATATATGGTGGGATAGCTGTTTAATGCAGAGTAAGACCTTTTAAAAACGGCTTTACATGTTCAACATAGAGCCTGCACATGGAACATGTCATAAACCAACTGCAGCACTTCACTGAAGGGTGAAAAGATTTTAAAGTTACATGTTTTAGAATCTCAAATATCACAGCTCTTTTTTATTAATTACATTTGTGAAATAACATGGAAACTGCTTTAATTAAATTTCTGCAAATGTGTGCTTTCCCCCCCTCATCTAACAAACTGATGTGTCACAGTTCATTAAGTCCTCCCCTGAGTTTAACACTGGCCCTGCGATGGACTGGCGACCTCTCCAGGGTGTACCCTGCCTTTCGCCCAATGTCAGCTGGGATAGGCTCCAGCCCCCCCGCAACCCTGTACGCAGGATAAGCGGTTGACGATGGATGGATGGATGGATGGATGGATGGATGGATGGATGGATGGAGTTTAACACTTTGTTGTCCACAGACATGAGTCAAACAGACTATGATTCGTTTTGTGAGCTTGTCCAGCACTGTCATGACAGTCTCGATCCAAAGCCCAAAGAGTTTTACAAAGACTTGGATTGTGTTCTGATACAAAGTTAATTGAGCTAAATTTTCCCTCAGAGCTTTCTTGGTGCTTCAGTGTGCCTCCACAGGCTATGTGTCTGGGGCATGGCCATAAATGGCCATGAAAGGAAATATCACTCACTAAAACCTGAAACAAAACACCTTCAATCACCTTTGATGGGGAGAAATTGCACGAGAAACAAATTATGTTTCTAGGGGTGAAACAGCTGCATATCGTGACGGAGAAGCCCACAGGAGCCTGCAGTGGGCTTGGACTTCTTTTTGAAAGCCCATCTACATTAGCTGAGGATGGCGTCTATGGTGGAGGTGAGCTGTGATTTAAATAGGCAGCCTGCCGGATCAAAGCCTGTCTTGCTGTTCTACTGGCTACAGCCTTTCCGCTTGCATGGTTATCATAATTGCTCTTGCTCAGAGGACATGCTGTTTCCGTCAGGGCCACGTCCTCCTGCATTAGAGCTGAGGAACCTCAACCAAGCAGAACCTGGCTTTGCAGGTAGATGCTTTTCTCTGTCTCGCTCTCTCTCTCTTTTCAGAACATCTCAGGAAGCTTGACACAGCTAGTTTTAGGATTAATAAGAGTGTACTTAATCAGTGACAGAATCATGGCTCATTAGCTTTCAGCCAACTCTGATTTGACCATCTAACATGTTTTCATTGACCTTTGAAACCTTTCTTTACTTTCTCTCAGTAAAGTGAAACTATCTACTAAATATCAAACATGCCCTCTGTAGGCTTAAAAGTTGTAAAACTGTACATTCCAAATAGATGGAGTGCAAAGTCTGTGGTCAACTTGAATCACATCAATTACAAAGTATTCCAATGGTGACAGGATTTTACAATGTAAAGAACTGTAAAAGTCCCTTGGAAAACCATTTCTGAAGCATGAAATATATTCATTATACTGCTTCTGTGTCACACTATTTACCTAAAGCATTTCTTCCACTAAGTCCATTATTTTCTATGTATGCAATGATACACTTCATTTAGCACAGGCAAATAGTGAAGCTGTGCTCAAATCATTATCCACTTTATACAGTTTGTCTTTCTGGTAATGTAGCAGAAAGCAGACTCTGTTGTTTCAACTCCATTTAAAATAAATATTTCACTTAGAAGCAGGTTCAACTAGTCAAATGTGTGCAAATACAATGATAATGCAAATTATCAAAACCATTCTATGAACTTCAAATTTTTTTGGTCATCCATAGAAACCAAAATAATTTCTGTGGTTTCCTGTATACAATCCATACAGTATAATATATATATATATATATATATATATATATATGCACATATATTGTGATATATTGATATATTGAGCCTTCACACCTGTTGTAATGTATGAGAGACAGTGCTTTGTCTGACAGTGTATTGTGTTCATCCACTAAGCTGATGCTTTCATGCAGAGCAATTTGTAATGAGCGAATCTTGAAGTGAGTTTGATATGTAGCTTGGGACACACGGCTGTCACACAATAACTGTCACACAGCCCATAAACCTGTGACCAAAACGCTCTGTGAGCACTAAATCAACCCACTGTGTGCCTGCAGGCATGTCTCCCTTAAATCTCCCGTAAGTCTCTTTCTTGGTTTTCATTAATACTGTTGGAACATTTATAGCCTGATACATGTTATGTTTTCCCACAGGAGCGGCCAAACACCACAAATTCCCCAGTGATGAATTGGCAAATTAGTGGCCAGCTGTCAAATGCCTGTAACTTGGACTTTTGCAGCCCATCGCTCCTAATCAAGAGCACCTAGCCCTTTTTAATATGTTGAAGATAAAGTAACAGGCACTGTGATAGCAGCTCTGCTAAATGAGCCATTTGAAAGCGCGGCTCATTTTTCATAATCCTGGAGAAGTCAATTAGGGGACGTGTGGAGCTCTGGGAGGCCCAAGGAGACATTGAGGTGCAACGCTAGAAGAGAGACACAAGTGAGTTTTAGTCACAGGAGGAAGAAAACACAGCAGTGTCTCAATAGAAACACAACTGGGAAATGTAAGAAGCAGCGTCTAAAAGGAGAAAACAAAAGATGGGGCTATAAAAATGTCAGACGCAGTGACAGCGACACCAGTTTTCGTCAGCCAGCCAGCTGCTTTCGTAGTTTGTGACAGACACAGCAACAAAAGCCAAAATACCCAAATTGCTTATGGGTAAAAGAAAACTATTGTTTCACTTTGTATGGTTCCATCCTCTCCCCAGAGTCCCCAGAGACCCCAGAGAGCTACAATACCAAACCCCGCACTGGCAACGTGCCAGAGGAAGACATTTGAATTGAAATCCTGCTGAAAGGCTGTTAATAAACAGTGTGTATGAACAGTGGGACATGTAAGCATCATTATCTTATCTCTCTGACAAGAAGACACAGCTACCTCTTTTGTCCTGCGCTTGTCAGGGAAGTTGAGCATATAGGCTTACACTGAGGTGTCACTGTAAAAAAAGAAGTGCTTTCTCCTTAATGACATCTCTCCATGTGAATAAAATGGCTCTTCTTTTTGTACTAATTTCCACATCAGATAAAAAAAACTCAGATAGATTTAATTAGATTTTCTGCTGTGGTTTAGTGCCTCCTGCAGCTTCTCTTTGACTGGGACATGAATTTAATAGTTCAACAAGATTTACTTTGGACCACTTGAAGAGCTGATTGTGGATACTGTGGAAAAAGGACAGGAATAAATAAACAGTGGTTATTTTGTTGCAGGATGAAAAGATTGATTTATGAGATTTTGTCTGTTTGTGAATTTAATTCCTCCAGGACAACTTTAAAATAATGCCACAACAATGGCTGTTTGGTCACTGCAACCATTCCAAATTCATTATAAATAGCCTCTATATAAAAAACTCAGAGTATTTGGCTGACGACCATTTGAAGCAACTCAACAGCCTTTCCTTGGAACCATTTCTTAGATTTCCAACTCCGCAAACAAATGAACACACCCACGATAAAATGTTTCAGTTAATAATCATACTCTGTTTAATATTTTGTCAGGCTTACATTGTTCATTTATGTGAAGAATTAGCCTTTTTTCTGTGTTACTTCATATATTATATTTCTGCACAGCAACCACAGGGGACAGGCTGCGAGACAAGGGGAAAAACTGAAACTGTGTCAATAAAACTGAAAAGCCAAAACAAAGCACGTTCCTTTTCACTGCAGGATTTGTGATGAATGCATGTGACAGCTCCTCTAAAACCAAACAGATCACCATAAACCAACAGCAGATTAATTATACATCCCTGCAGGCCTGATTTGTAAATGACGAACAATAATTTGAGGCACACCCAAACTAAAAGGGCCAAATTCGTTCCTGCCAGTTATTTTTTATGTCATTTTTGAATTAGATTTTTGACAAAAGTCTTGGCTTGGGTCAGGAGTTCCTGCCAGCTTGGATGGCACCAGTTCAGAGGATCACGGACAGAATCATTTGGTAGATGAGGTGAAATTAATCTCAGTGTCCTTAAGTTCACACACACACACACACAGCCACTGACACTAATTGGAAGCAGACTTCAGCAGTTTGTTGCATGCAGACTCGCCCCAGAGACCTTAGTCATAGCGAGCAACAGAGCATGAGCTCATCTCCAGCTGAGCCACCAGGGGGAAGGGGCTATACATGTAGGCACTGAAGTGAGGTCATGCCTATAGGTCATACATGTCCATCCAGATTTGGATCCAAATAAAGACAGAAGTAGAAAAATTATTTCCTACAAAGTCCTTTGAGAGATTCCTCTACTTCTGCTTCCTTGGGACAACGTGTGAAAAATAACACAGCAAATTAATTCGGGCCACACCAGAGCCTGATGTAATCTGTTCCTTAGAGACAGTCTCTGATACAAATGTAAACCCACAACTCAAGACCGGAACCTTCTATCAATCAAAAGCTGACGGGTCTTTAATGACATACCAAACACTAAATTATTTAAAACTGAAGTAAGTTAGTGTTAGAGTGTATGTTTATTGTAATTGTAATCAGTTAAGTAAACAAAGATTTTCAAAAGTCAATCAACATGTCAGACACAGGGAATACAGTATGTAATGTGTATGGTGTCAGATAAATGTCAAACTGCAGCTTAAAAAAAAATACTCCAATGAGTTTACACAAAGTGGTTAGATCTACTCTCAGCCTGTGAAATCAGTTCTATGATGCCATCTGTGGTTTTGGAAGACGGTTTGTCGGGTCTGAGAAAATAACTGTGATGTCATCTGGATTATCTCAATTTGAGTGGGAAATGTCACATTTCCAACAGTAAGCCTGTTTTACAGAATGGAGACATGGAATTTGAAAGACGTGGGCATTTCCAAGGCAGGGAGAGTCTAATGAAAAATATGCTATTGGTTGCATCACGGGAAATATAGTACATAGAGCTTGACTCATACTAGGGACTAAAAGTCAGGACATCTCAGCCCTTGCTAGCTTGATTTTGACCATTATTTTTCAAATCTCATTAGACCAGCAACTTTATGGAAGAGCAATTGTTAACTCAAATGTTTAATCATCAATCCAGTCTCATACAGTAGCAAAAAAAAGCCAGAACCTAAGCATCGAAGGGTTTTGTGTAACTGCAGGTTGCAGAGGAGCTGTTGACAGAACTTTACAAATATCAACAAACTTTGTGCGAACCTGCATGTCAAGCAAGTTGACAAAAATGTGTCTGAGTGACCCTTGTGCACGTAATAATTCTAGGTTTATATATAAGCTGCAAACAGCAGAAAGTGTATCAGTTAAATTATTAAAAACAGAACAGAGCAACAGCCTCTTTCTAGACTCAAATTTGTTTAACAATAATTCTGAAAGGAATTATTTTATGTGAGACATAGATATAAAAATGCCATCGACTGCAGTCTGGATGGTGAAACATTCTCTATTGTGTTGGCTCTGTACTCCAGCACACTGGATGTAAAAGCAACTTTGAGGGAAAACCACAGACTTTTAGCTTTACACCCACCTCTGAGTAACAGCAACACGTTGATGTCGCTTACTGAACTGTGACTGAAAGGAACTGATGGAAATGTAGGAGACCACTAATGTAAGAACAAAGAAATCTGACAAGATGAAGGGCAGTGGCTTAGACACAAACATCACAAATTAACTCTGGAAAGCACTGAACATCACAGATTGATGTCAAACAGCTAAAAGGTTATCTGGGGCATATTAGCTTATTAAGAAAAAGGAAAACAGCAGCAGTGTTAATCTTAAGAATGTTTATTTTTAAAGGTAAAGGATTATTAAGGTGCTGGAAATATTCAACAGACACATTTGTTGTTTTTCCTTTCCACAGAACAAAGACATATCGGGAAACCACAGAGTGTGTGCTGTAGAACAGGAGAATCCAAACCTCTAACATTATATACAGACAAAATAGTCACAGTGTAGAAGACAGGCAGGCTCAACGCACTTCACTGGGCAATTAAGGCAACACGTTAAAAAGGTAAAACACAACCTTTTCCCATTAAGGAGAGTAAGAGTACAAAAAAACAAACAAAAAAAACCAAGCTCCAGGGAACACATTACAGAGCGTCCTTGGACCCTAGAGGAAAACACATTAAAACCCTTTGTATTGCTGCTGCGCAAGACAAAGAGGCAAAGGGAAATCGTGGACACAGAAAAATGTGTCTGAGTGACAGATGGTTTTCATTTCCCGTGTTTCTTGTGGTTATGTACCTCCAGATCAGGAGCTAGTTTTTGTCTCTGCTCCAGTTTTATCAGTCAAGGAATCCAAAAAATGGCAGCTTCCTTTTTTTTTCCCTTAAGGTTTTTCATTTTTTATCAGCAGACTCTCAGTTGGCGCAGAGACACCTGCTGGTGCTTTGGAGGAAGAGCAGCTTGGCAATTAAACGCACCGTAATCCTCACGTCTGTCCAATAAAATGATCTCCCTCAGTGTGCCTCAGCTGTGGTCGAAATATTCACCAAAAATCCTGTTTCAGTGAAACTAGGTGTTAACTGTGTTAGTGTTCAGACATTTCCAATAAATACTGGCAGGCTACTTAGGAAAACAAAAAAAATAATAACATTATTGAGTTAGATTAAAAAGCAAATGTCCCAGAAATTAATCATAAATAGGCTGAACTTCTGAAATGTGAAGATGTTAAGAGTTCAAGTGACTCAGCTTCTTCCACATGAACAGTTCATTGGTGAGGAAAAAGCTCAGGGTTTATCCAGTCCCAGCCCACATCTTTGGCCAGAATCCAATCATCAATCTGGTAGATCATTTTTGCATAATATTCATCTTGAGGGCAATAAAACACAATTTAGTACCTGCCTCTCAATGACCAGCAGTATCACAGGTCACTTAACAATGTTGGGCCGGTAAAGTGAGTCAGCCTGTAGGTTGGAGCAGCACTAAAAAAAAAAAAAAAAAGGTCCCGCCTTTAGCCCCGACTCAGCACAGCCAGGCCTGCTGGTTGGCTGATGAAGCTGTCCTATTATAATCACCTACTTCTTTGTAATGGGCCAAAGCTCAATGTTGATCTGGAGTCAGCATGGCGTCCAGCTTGAAAGCCTTGAGTCAGTGTCCAGTTACTTAAGACACAATCAAGGAACGGTGAACTGAGTAGTCACACAGGGGTGACACAGAGTACAAATTTAAATATTACATTATCTGTAAACAACAACAACTATTACTATAACAGTCCAACATGCCGTGCCTGATTAAGACAATTAAACTGTTCACAAAAGTTTGTTTACATACAAAGACAGGTAATGATATGTTAAACAGTCTTATGGCATTGAGTCGATCACATATAAAGAGCAAACACTGCTGCAGAATCACTTCTTGAATCGTTTCTCTGCAGCCATTCAACAGCAGTCCATCACCACTGTTACCAATATATGTATTTACACTCTAAAATCTAAAAAAAATGTGGGCTTTCTGCTTTCCCTTCTGCTCTTCTTTGTGCAAGAGTAATTATTCTGTCCATTATTAAGTTGTCGTGTCTTTGTCCTCAGCAGTGTCACACGGAGACAAAGACGTCCAGGTAGAGGCGGTCATAAGACTCTCTGAAGAAGAGGATGAGGACAAGGCTGAAGAGACAGGAGCCAGTCAGACACCAGTTCAACCACGACAGCTCTGGATAAAGGAGAAGAGGAGAGAGGGGTGAAAAAGACATGTTTGGGTTAGACTGTAAGCAGTCTTTTTTGAGCTGCCACCATCCCCCAACTTTGGAAGCTTTATTTATTAACTCTATATTTGTTTGCCTTTATTATTCTCTTTTCCACCTTTACCCACCACATTTCCTCTTGCCTTACAAAAAACACAATTAATCCTTGATGGACAAACATATATGGACAACTCTGTACTTCTGTGCACTGTTGGTCTGAGACTTTTTCATAATTTAGCTAGTGCCCTTAGTTCCAATGACAGGGAATCCCAGAGCTACACAATACTATCATAAAATAGCCAATGGGTTACCAAACGTTTTTATGTCAAGGACCTTTACATAGACACTTATCAGACCACTCATCCCAATTTGATAAGATTTTGTCACAAGGTCCCTCATCTGATGGGATTTTTTGCTTTTAAATTGTAAATGGTTAGTAACATCACATTCACCTATACACACACATTCATGCACTGATGAGCAGAGGCTAAGGTGCCAACTGCCCACCAGAAACTGAAATTAACTCATTCACACACCAATGGCACAGCCATCGGGGAGCAACATGGGGTTCAGTGTCTTTGCCAAGGACACTTCAACATGCAGGGTAGGGTAAGCAATGGATTGAAACCCCTGACCTTCTGACAAGTGGACTGCAGTTGAAAATTAGCCAGCTGGCTAACACTGGCACATTTACAGCAGTGTCAATTGATGTCTGTTGTATATAAATATATGTAAATAAATGAAATGAAAGTATAGTGAAAATAAATGATTCCCGTTTTGGCTGGGGAACCCGCTAAGGGGTCCCAGAACCCCTCTTTGAGAACCACTCACTTCCAACTTTGTGTTGCTTCCAACAGTTTGGAAAGATCCTTTCCTATTTCAACATGACAATGCCCCTGTCCAAAAAAGAATTTTTTTCCCAGCTTGTTGTGGAAAAACTTGACTGGCTTGACTAATTCCGGACCTCAATCCCATTCAACACCTTTGGGATGAACTGGAACGCTGACTGCAAGACATGTCTTATCACCCAATGGTCTTGTGGCTGAATGGGAGCGAATCCCTGCAGCAGGGTTTCAAAATCTGGTGGAGAACCTTCCTAGAGGAGCGGAGGCTGTATTAGCAGCATATTGTTGCCCATGATGTTTGAAATGACACATGAAACACGTTGAACAATTACATATGGGTGTTTAGGGGTCTTCCTTAATTCTATCCATGAAGCGCACACCTAATTATAGTGGTGCAGAGATGAGTTTGATATAAAAAAAGAAAAAAATATATACACACTGATATTGTGTACATTCAGCTTCTTTGCCTTTGTAGTGTAAATACAAACAAAACAGAATAAAATAAATTATTTACCAGCCAAAATCACAGTGGATGCATGCACATATTGGTTGTTGCTGATACTGTGATATGTGTATATGTAGATATGATAAAACAAGATCATACTGGCTCAGAATCTGAAAAGAAATGACCATGCAGTTGAACGCTGCCACTGTAGAAAGCAACAGACGTAACATACTGATCACATGATCCTTCATAATAAAATATCACATACATCAGGAAACCTAATTAGAGTTAGTATAAAGTAAAATGGAATAATTTATGAGTGTCACAAAGGAGCAATTCCTAATCAATAGGAATTCCTGACATACCATATAGTAAATAAGGCCAGCCTCCTGAGCTGTCTTTCATAATGATTCTGAATAATTCAATGATATTGGCAGTGTTCCCCATTATCATTGACCTACACTTGAACCTAAACATGGTGCAGAATGAGGTGTCCTATTTTCTCTGCTCTGTTCAAGCTCCATTAACCACAGGAGCAGTGCTCTGGCTGTCTGCAATAATGCTGAATCTGCGAGGCAGCTCGCAACTGCACTAAACCGTTGGCATCTTAACTCATCAGCACACAGACAACTAACCTCTTCTTCTTGTTCAAACTTGTTGAAGAATTATTGTGAGCCAGGTTCAGGTGAGCAGAAGTTTCAGAGACTGATGAAGACTTAACATAGCATGGTTTATTGAGCCCGGCCGAGGAGATACAGTGATAGCATACAACATTATTCTCAAAAAACATCAAATGTGAAGGACATCTTTTGGTCCCTTCTATGTCTACCCCCTAGTTCCTGTAGGTTTCCCTATAAGGTAATCTTTAGCTGGCCTTAACATAGAACAACACATCTAACTGATGTTTATTCTCCAATGCTACCTCATATTGGAAAATATTACAAGCCATGAGATCTCTGGAGCCAGTGAGTTCTTATAAACATTCTTATAAGACTCAACCTTGTAAGATAAGATGGGGTCAGCTAATGACTATAAGCTAGACCTGTCTTACCTTTCCCATTTACATCAATTAAGACACCTAAGAATATTCTTTAACAAGCCTCTGTGAGGCCCAACCTCAGAATTTCACCATGCACATCTGCAGTTACATACCTTACCTCAAGCGTCTGGACAAAACCAAATCAATAAACTCCTTTTTCAAATGCATTAATTAGCACTCAGTGTGAAGCCACCGATCTCAACCCCACGTAGCTCTTTTGTTGTTACGTTAAGCAGAGTCTACGATGCGCCACATGGGCCATTTTCTCTGCCAGGATGGAGGATGTGGTGGCAGCAGGCAGCTGCTCAGGTCCCGATAACAAGCCAGACTAAATATAGAGAAATCAGGTCGTAACACACAGTGGAGCCCTGGGGGCCCTGCCAGCACAATGTGTCTCAACTCACACCGGCTCCACTTCGATTCCAATCACCCAGCTTTTCATAATATCGTCAGTCAGCTGCCGTGGCCGAAAGAGAGTACCTGATCAATGCAAGAAGAGAGTTGTGCTTGGACTGTACGGCAGTGCCTCATTGTGGTAAATTATGAGCTTTGGCTGTAAGGCACAAACCTTTGTGTGCTCGATCCTTCACCACTTCCATGAGGAGAAAGAATGTTGGGTAAGAGGTGTGAAAATGAAAGCAAAGGATAAATCGAGGCAAAAGGGAGGTGAGAGGAGGGGTTGAGGGATTGGGCGAGGGTGTTTGCAGCGAGGTGCCGAGACTCCTGAAGCAGCCTCATTAATCAGGAGTGTGTGAGCTGGACAGCAGGAGACCCGGTGTGGAGGCGGGTTAATGGAGTTGTGTTTATCTGACCTGCCTTCTTCACTGTCTAACTCTGTCTCGATTTCATCCATTTAAAGTTGGAGACACACAGTCTGTGTGCATGTGTGTGTTTGGGCCTCCTCCTAATGGGGGACTTGGTAATTGTTGCAATTCAATCAGGTGATGTGGTAAAAATGGAAAAGGAGCTCAATTGCTCCCCTCCAGCAAACTTTTGGCTGAATGGCAAGCAGACTGGTGGGAAACTGAGGAGGAGGAGGAGGAGGAGGAGAATCAAATGAAAGCAAAATACAGGTGAAACTCGAAAAATTTGCATATCATGCAAAAGTTCATTTATTTCAGTAATTCAACTTAAAAGGTGAAACTAATATATTATATAGACTCATTACACGCAAAGTGAGATATTTCAAGCCTTTATTTGATATAATTTCGATGATTATTGTGTACAGCTTATGAAAACCCCAAATCCAAAATCTCAGAAAATTAGCATATTGCATGAAATAAATAAAAAAAGGATTTTAAATACAGAAATGTCAGCCCTCTGAAAAGTATAATCATGCGTATATACTCAGTACTTGATTTGGGCCCCTGTTGCATGAATTACTTCCTCAATGCGGCGTGGGATGGATGCTATCAGCCTGTGGCACTGCTGAGGTGTTAAGGAAGACCAGGATGCTTCAATAGCGGCCTTCTTCTGCATTGTTCGGTCTCATGTCTTTCATCTTTCTCTTGGCAATGTTCAGGTCAGGTGAGTTTGCTGGCCAATCAAGCACAGTAATCCCATGGTCATTGAACCAGGTTTTGGTACTTTTGGCAGTGTAGGCAGGTGCCAAGTCCTGCTGGAAAATGAAGTCAGCATCTCCATAAAGCTCGCCTGCTGAAGGAAGCATAAAGTGCTCTAAAATGTCTTGGTAGACGGCTGCGCTGACTCTGGACTTAATAAAGCTCAGTGGACCAACAGCAGCAGATGACATGGCTCCCCAAACCAACACAGACTGTGGAAACTTCACACTGGACTTAAAGCATGTTGGATTGTGTGCCTCCCCATTCTTCCTCCAGACTCTGGGACCTTGGTTTCCAAATGAGATGCAAAATTTGCTCTCATCAGAAAAGAGGACTTTGGACCACTGAGAAACAGACCAGTTCTTTTTTTCTTTAGCCCAGGTAAGAAACTTCTGACGTTGTTTATTATTCAGGAGCGGCTTGACAAGAGGAACACGACATTTGAAGCCCATGTCTAGGACCCGTCTGTGTGGTGGCTCTTGATGCAGTAACTCCAGCCTCAGTCCTTGCTCCCCCACACATTTGAATGGCCTTTTCCTTCCTTTCCTACCTTTTTCTTCCATACTTTTCTCTTTCACTTAACTTTCTATTAATGTGCCTTGATACAGCACTTTGAGAACATCCAACTTCTTTTGCAATTACCTTTTGAGGCTTTCCCTCCTTGTGGAGGGTGTCAATGATGGTTTTCTGCACAACTGTCAAGTCAGCAGTCTTCCCCATGATTGTGAATTCCACTGAACCAGACTGAGAGACCAATTAAAGGCTCAGGAACCCTTTGCAGGTGTTTTGGATTTATTAGCTGATTAGTGTGAGACACTTCGAGCCTACTATACTGAACCTTTTCACAATATTCTAATTTTCTGAGATTTTGAATTTGGGGTTTTCATAAGCTATAAGCCATAATCATCGAAATTATATCAAATAAGGGCTTGAAATATCTCACTTTGCATGTAATGAGTCTATATAATATATTAGTTTCACCTAATATATTAGGTGAAACTTATATATTAAACTTGTTCACCTAATATATTAGGTGAACAAGTTGAATTACTGAAATAAATGAACTTTTGCATGATATGCTAATTTTTCGAGTTTCACCTGTACATAAAAAGGAAGGAAAGAATAGAGTAGTCACTTTGCTTGATTTCTGGATGCTCCTCAGTTCACTTTTACAGCTGATTATTAGATTTTTAATGATCACTCTTTAACGTGACAGATCAGGTCTATCTGTCTCAAGCTGTGTTGCACGCTGGAAAAGCCACAAATTCCTTTTCTAAACTACTGCTAGCTTTGGAACAGTTTTAGACTAATAAAATCACTAGAATCTTTTAAATCCTTTCTAACTTTTTTACCTTTAGTACATCATTTTCATCTGTCGTGTCCTCTTGCTTTTACTTATTTTAATGTTTTTGACATTTAGGCAGTTTGTGGCGTTATTTAAATGGCTGATAATGAAGTTGCTGAAGAGGGTGGCAATTAGGGATGTCCCGATCAGGTTTTTTTGCCTCCGAGTCCGAGTCATTTGATTCTGAGTATCTGCCGATACAGAGTCCCGATCACGATACTTCTATAATACTTAAAAAAAAGAACAAAGAAGAGCGAAAAAACAGATCCAGGATGTTCCTTATTTTTTATTTAATTCACCTTATTTTAACATTCAACAGCTCTGTTAACAAACAGAGCACTTCTGTGAGGTAGTTTGAACAATCAAGTAATAAATAACATAAATTCTTCACTTTTGGACTTTAAGTGCAACAGTAAATATAAAAAATGTCTAAGACTATTATTTCTGTGTTTTAGTAATTTTACTAAAAGTAACTGCTGTTCAACATCTATCAGTTCCAACTCCAACATGATCTGTTCAGTTTTAGTCACCCTTGTTTGTAGTAGCCTACACCAATGAGGAAGAAGAAACTCAGTGAATCAAGTGAACATGGGGAACATAGAAACCCTACTGCGTTTTGGCGATATAAGTGTATAAGTATAAGTGTGACTGTGAATTCTAAGTGGTAGATGTGGATAAATGGTAGATAACCTGTGGTAAGTTTTGACAATTTATTTATTTATTTTCCAGATTAGATATTACTCAAGACAGTATTCAAAAATAGTAACGATGATGGCGGAGGACATTGAGCGCTTCAACCCGATGTATGAAGTTTTAAGTTTTGTTTTGGTCATCAGCCACAAACAACCACCAGTGACACTGACATTGACTATACCAGGTTCACTGTGACTGTATGATCATATTCAGCAGACATCAGTGTGAACACTGGACAGTTCATCATATTAAAAGCCTATTTCTTTAGCTGCCACCATCAGCACATTGGTGCTACAGATGAAGACAGAGACGTGGGCCGACAGGCATCTTATGGCCTTCATCAGTCTTAATTGAGGTCAATGCAGCATTATAATTAATGTGTCTCAGTTCTCCTTTATGGCTGTGGCCTTTGCTTAAAAAGACTGGGGTCACACTTCAAAATACATCCATCACAAAATGACCACTTTCTCATTATGATGCATGCAGAAATAGATACTGTAGATCAACATGTTGCTGAGCACAGCTATGGTTATTATACTTATATAGAGTATAGCTATTCTAATAGCTATTCTTAATGACTGTCAAAGTATGCGTGTATGTGTACTTTGTAAGTGTGTAAACTGAGTGTATGCACTGCTGTTCTTTTACTCTGTCAATGCTTCTCACTCATGACTCAAAACACTTCCAAAACTTAAAAAACAGCAAATGAAATAGGCTTTTTTTCTCTCAGGAATGACTGAACTCTACAACGAAAGTTTGTTTGTTTTGTTTTTTTAAACACCTCCACAGTCTTTACGGGGGGTTGAAAAAGTCAGTCGGCAAAGGCGCTGTCACTTCAGACGAGAATGCAAAGTTTAGCAAGCAGGGGAAAAAAAACTTCTCGGGACTAAAGAACTGCGGCAATTATTTCTGTGCTGAATAATCCCTGCTTCCTGCCATGCAGGAGACTCTTAACAACTCACAGCTGAACAGAAACTCAAGGCCTCCCCTCCCCTCCCTCCTCATCTTCCTCCTCAACAAAACCTTTGAAGCTCTTTTGCTCCACAATACCTCTCTACTGCTTTGTATTCCACCCGATGCATCTCACTAAACGACACAAACACACAGCAGATAAAATCGAAAGGAGCGACAAGTGCACATATATGGCCCTGAGGCTACATTCATGTTTCTGAGTCACATTGTTCAGAGGGGATTTTAAAAACACAACAACAGAGTCAAGAGGCTGGGTTGGGCTCACTGAACCAAGACTGGCCTCTCATGGATATTAAAATTGACAAGGAGGTAAATTCATAAACGCCTCTTTGCTCACAGGGAAAGAGAGCCATAATTCAGAATGCATAACGAGGCAGTGGGCAGCCAAAAGGAAAAGCCTAAAAATGAACCGTAAACTGGAAATTGATAGAAATCTTTAAAAGCCAGGGTTGCCAATTTTCAATATTAGGAGGTAAAAAGAGTTTTGAAAAGACGAGGCTCGTGCTGAATTTATCAGTTTTGAAGTCTGCATATTATTTGCCACATCCATTACGGGACTACCGGGAGGAAATTAGAGTAATGAGTCGGCCCACTAAAATACTTCCAAGGAGAATTAACATAGTAATCAAATTAATCTTTGCAGCAGGAGAACAGAACACAGCTGATTCCCTATCTACATTGACCACTGATTATTTCAGCATTTCAACATCGAGGCTGACTTTCATTCAGAGTAGACATGGGTAAAAATGTGTCTTTTACCGCAGTATACAGTATGTTATGTTATATGATAGCTATATATATATATATATATATATATATATATGCTGGGTTGAGAATTGGACTAACACTTTGGCTTTGGTTTTTTCACCAGCGTCATCCTGTAACTATTATGATTCCAAAGGACACTAAACCTTATATCATGATGGGTATATTACACAGATTTCTAACCTTCAAACAGTGGTTGGTCACCTGCCGATGTGGCACGTCTTCAACAACTTGGTACCTACAGACATTTTGTACAAGTAGATTGTTGGCGGCAATCTACCACTCAGGTAGTTACATGAAAGCTCACATTACAATGCCAGCATGCGGCAGCAGTGCGAACTTTCTGACAAGAAAGCTTAGATGCAACATACTCTATTAGACGACTTCAGGGTGGGAAATAAGAAAAGAGCAGCAAAGGCTCCATCATCCCAGCTTGATCTTCTCTCCAGCTGTCACAGGGAAGTTGTCATGATCCATCTCAGCACATCACACACCCTTTGGCTCTCCCACACACATGGCACACATACACACCATTGCATCTACACTCAAAAACAAGCACATACGTTCACACCCATGGAGAAGCAGTAACACACAAAACATGCAACACATTCAGTTGTACATACACACACACACACTTTCACACCAGGCAGTCTATCATTCAGCACAGCAGAGAGAAGTGTCGAGCAGATCATGTATTCTTTATGAGTCTTACTTACTCTTGTGATTGTGTGTGTGATTGTGTGTGTGTGTGTGGGCCTTCAGCTGGTCTATCTTCCCAAAGCTCTGTCCATCCACACCTGCTATATTGCTGTCTAATCTATGATTTATCACCATACTGACATACTATAGGTTCAAACAATTCAAAATACATTGTTTGTCATCTGGACAACTTTCAAACAGCTTAATTTCTGTTCGAGTTATCCCTTAACGGCTGTTCTTTTTACTGAGAAAATAACTAAAACTAATCCATTCAATATCCCAACAGCTTCATTCTCAATCCTTCAAACTCCATCAGTTAAACATACTGAGCCACACATGTATCTGCATTTCATTTCTGTCCAGCTGTCCTAACTAAAAACTCGAAACCAAGTCTGTGGTGGCAGCAGAGTGCTTTAGTCTTGTGTGCCAAAATAGCACCTCTTAAAAGAAGACTCATTCAACCTGTTTCAAGAATCAAGCACAATTTTTAAATACTAGTGCAGCAATCTGCCTTGAGTCTAACAAGATTTTAAATCTAGTAAAGTATTTGCTGTGTTGGTTTGTCTTGTAATTTGAAGACAGTTCTGATAACACATATCACTAATTAATCCATAATGAAAAAAATCGTGAGGATTAAAACCTTCCCACGTTGGGGTATGTGTTATGTAAATGTTTGAGACCTGCTGTTTTCAACAAGAAAAGCTGGTTTTGTGCCCTGGCTGTCGTACTTGTTAGTGGGCCCTGAGGGCCTCTGGACTCAACGGCTGTTCAGGTCAAACAAGAATCAAATCCACCTGCACTGGCAAGACAACCGAGAGCACACGATACAGTTGTCAGGCAGCAGCTGTCAGTAGACTCGCAGCAATCAGAGGGACTAGGCAGAGGAGGATGAAGCTCATTAATATTTATGAAGGTCTTATGAAATATATATCTTATTTACTCAAACAAACAGGGTAGAAGGAGCATGTGTCAGAGAAGGATCGACCATGCCAGCCGACTGGTGCCGTGATGTAGCCAAAGTTACAGGGAGGGTTAATGAAACAGAAACAGGTGGTCAAAGATCACTGTGGAGCTGAACTCATGAAACTAAACATGGTCCTGATGACACACCACCTTACACACTCACACACAAAAAACATTAGTACACGCAGGCGCTTACATGGATGACTGAGCTCAGTTTACTTATGATTTCGCCTTCTCCTATAAAAGCTGCAGAGGCAGAAGAGAAGCAGATGACATGCTGTCCTCTCTGCTGTGAGCCTAAATTATTATATCAAACTCTGCCAGGCAGCCAACTCAAAGAAAATCTGAGGCTAAATTACAAGAGGGAGTTTTTATTTCTTTGTGCTGAGTGTGTCAATTACATTGTAACCTAATTTTCCCACTGTCCGCCTTTTATCGGCAGCATCTGCAGGGCTTGAAATGGATTTTTCAAATCTAGGGAGCTTGTGGCGTTTGGGAGGTGGGAGCAACCTGTAGGGGTGCAGAAAGCTCCTGAATGGTCCAAAAACTCCACAGAGTTTAGATGTTTTCTTTGACATCAATAACAAATACATGAAAGAAATATTTAAGTGGCGTTACCCAGTGGTTCTCAAAGTAGAGGACGGGAACCCCTGGGGAAGGGAGGAAGGAAGGAAGGCATAGAGTCACTGCCCGGGTGGGGCATGGATGTTTAGCAGACCTAAAGTTCAATGAATATGATTCATGTGGGAACATTAACAAACAAAAATGTTCTGATGCTAGTAAGACTATTTTACTAACCTGAATCTTTTGTTTACTTCAATCACCCAAATTGTTAATGACTGATAAAAATTAAATAAACTTTTGCTGGGGCAGGGGGCTTGAACTTTTTTCGGCTTCTGAAGGGGGCATGATAGAAAAAGTTTGAGAAACCCCGTTGCCCAAACCCCAACACACTAAATAGGCACTAATGGGTACAGTACAAATGAAAGACTAGATGGATTTATATTTTGAAAGTGTACCACAGCAACAGTGATGTCATCACATACTGTCTCCCCCTTTGAGTAAATTCAGTACTCCTGTCTTACCTGTACAGTAAAAGCTGAGGAAAAAGAGGAGCAGACCGGTGACGAGGTTCCCTAGGAAAGTGACCACTCCACATGTGATGCCTTCGGGGACCGGGTACACTGTCTCGATGAAGAGCTCAAAGAATATTGGCACGCTGCTGTTAATAAAAATGCCCACCAGGATGCAGGACGTGTACAGGATGGCTGCGGAAGGGCAAAGTAAACAGTAGAACAACAGTAAGTTATAGTTTCATTGGAAACTGTGATGTACTAGGGAATCAAATCCCACCTGACCAACTGTTTTAATAGGATGGCATACTGGTCAGGTTTATGGAACAGAGGTGGTGATTTATGTCACCTTCCACAACTTCCTACTGTTCCATTTGTTCTCAGCAGCACTTATTTATGATGAAACAACATTTCAATTATAATGCCATCCCTTAAGGTGGCAATTTACCAGAGACCAAACCAAAATACTGTATATAGACAGAAAATAATCAGTTTTCAACCAGAATAACATCTCCTCCAACTCCACCTTCACCTTCATGTGGTCTACAGTGTCACATGCGGAAACAGGTTTGCCCTTTGAACTGTGTGTTTCTGGTTCATTTCCTTTGTTTATATCATATTCCTATTTCATGTTTCAAAGACACACACACACACACACACACACACACACACACACACACACACACACACACACACACACACACACACACACAACACACACCTCAGCAATTTATTGTAAACTGTGCATGTGTGTGTGTTCATGTCTGCAGAGCAAGCAGAAAGCATTGAGTATGTTTGGCCAGCTTAGGGTCTAGTCTCAGCTGTCTTTGGCTGGAACCTGAAGTAAAATGTGTGAATGTGTATTAGAGTCGATGTGCGGGGAGATTAAGCCATCACCTCTGGAGCATCACGGTACCCTCCATCTCCCTTATCAAAGCAGATTGGTCCAAATGAGCTCCCCATTAGCCTGCACGTCCCTTTTATCACAGTGCCTCCGAGGGCCCTCCTGTGCCTGCCTGACTGCCTGCCTGCGACAGGGATCCCAGGAACCACTCATGCAGCCATCAAAGGGAGCCTTCTCCTCTGCTCATCTTTATTCAACCCTGATGAAGTACTGATATCAAACACTTAGGAGCGCCTCAACCACTGCACTTTTCCCCTCACATTATTGAATTAGGCTATCTGGTGCCATTTCCCAGAAGGCAGTAGGAGATCCCTTAAAGGAAGGAGACATGGTGAGCAGAGCAGCGGAGGAACATGGGGAAGAAGACAAAACAATGTATTTATCTAGAAATTATATTGGGTGTCGTATTACGATTGAGGACTAGATAGTTATGCAATTAGGCTTGAAACTAACAATTACATTAATTAATAATCATATTAATATGCAGATTCTTTTCATAATTAATATTTCAATCTTTTGGTCCTTAAAAATGTCAGAAGTGAAATATGACCATCACAGTTTCCTAAAGCTCAAGGGGATTTCATCAGTTTTCTTGTTGTTTCCAAACAACAGTCCTAAACCTAAAGCATCCAGTAAACCCTACAGTGGTTTCCAGATGGCTAATAGAGTGTTAAATGTATTTAGCTGCCATGGAAGAATCAGAATCTAGATCATCTGTCAAGTGGCCAAGAATTAACGGTGTCACACAATCATATGTTTGAAGACGGAGTTCTGGGGAAAAAAGTTAGAGTTACAAATATCTTTACTGACTAACTGCTTCTAAGAGCTTGAGTGTGCAAGTACTTGACTGATGGAAAAGTGCCGACCATGAAGTCCAACTACCGTATCTGTGGACCTTTGCTTGGTGTTATTCCCAGTGTTCCTCAACCCTTATATCCCATCATCTTTCTACTGTCACCTCTGTGATAAAGGTATAAAATTAACCTACACCCTATGTGGGTGCAGCATGTATAATTTGTCTCAACTTTATTACTAGCCACACTTGGATGAGCTACATAAAGATGATAATGCTTAACAGGAAGCACCAGCTGAATCCATATTGAGTTACCTACTGTATTTTTTATTTAAAGGCGACAAATACATACATAAAATAATAAATCTGCTTTATCTATATACGTAAGCAATAATTTAAAAACAGGTTTGGAAAAAAAAAGGGTGGGGTTTCTTATACTCAGACCAACATGAACATGAATGCTGCTTTAAATAATGTTAAGTTAATGGGAGGATTTTTAGATAGGACCACAGTTAAACCAAAACACACAACAAACATCTATGCAAATTATTTAAATATTTTTCTTTTTCAAAAGACAGGACACGTGTTCACAGAAACAGCAGATTACTCTGATCTGTGTGTGTGCTACTGACCATCCCACACTGGGATAATGAGGCATTTTGGCAGATTTTGTTGCAGTATCACACCACCCTCTTGAATGATATGCCAGGTGGATGAACAAGGTTGGAGCCCGGCTGCTGCAGACTGCCAGTGTGTGGGATAAGAGGATGTGATATAGACAGAGAGCAGTGCCAGGACCCAGAGAATGATGATGGATGATGATGGGTAGAATCAGTGGCTTTGAACGACATGCTGGTAAGCTCATTGGTTTGGCTTAGGAAAAGGCAGCTAAATCCACTAATGTCCCCATCAGGTTTATCACTGATGACTACCAATGGATTTGGTTCTACTGAATATGTACCAAATATACAGAGCAGTCTGTAAGTATTTGGTAAGTGAGACATTTCTTTTTGGCTCTTTACCCAAACACTTGAAATGAAACATGGTTATGGTGTCAGAGGGTGTTTACATCCATAGTGAATTAACATTGTTTGACACCTTTTACGCATAGTCCCTCAATACAAACAAGATGACCATAGAGTGGTCCAAACAGTGAAATGTGTCCAAGACAGTCACCTGACCTAGTAAAGCTTATCATGTGTTCTGTTTGGAGAGTTGGGCAAAAAGGTTTGAAAACAAACAGGATGTGAAGGTGGCTGCAGGAGTCTGCTGATGTCCCCGAGTTGTAGACTTCAGACATTTATTGACCGCAAAGGATTTTTAACCGCATAAAGGGTTCGGAGTTAATGACCAATAGTGGTGCTATGGAGCAATGACAGGCTTCAAAAGGTACACACAATACACACAATGTGTTTCGGTGATGAACACTGAATGTAAACAAAGTTTGTTTACACATTCCACAGTGTACCTTTAAATGTGCTGACTTTATCTTAGTTTACTTAGTTTACTTTTAGAACTTTAGGTTTGAATTGAGGGAATATGTATATATACAATTCCAACATTGTTCATATGATCTCAAATCTAAAAGCCAGTATTTCAACATCAAAATCAGTGTTAAATTTAAAATCTAACACATGAAATACAAAGCCAGCACAACATAAGGTTTTTTGCTGAACAAATGCTTAAACAATGGACTGTATGAACAAAGATGCAATACAGAGAAAACAAACCTGTGACCTGGTCTTTAGCTAATTTATAGAATCATTTAGAATGGATTATTCTGTGTTTTGCAAATAAATCTGAAAATAAACTGCCCATTTTTGGCTCTGGTTGTCCGGTCTGCTGCACTGCCTGTATGCAATGTCACCTTGACAGTGATGCTGCTGCGGACCCACCTGCAGTGGAGGGGAGGTGAGTGACTCTGCTCAGACAAGTTAGTGTGAACCAGGTAGAGGACAGTGAGGCTCCTGCCAGCATCAGTACCAGAATCAGCTTCAGCATCCCCCGAATAGAGTCTGCAAACCTATGAGTGGACGGAAGAAGGGGTGGAAAAAGAAGGAATCAATTTATTTTATTTTTTTTTAATGAAGCAAAGTGCAACATATTCAAGATACTGATCCTGAAACACACCAGAACAAAGAGCAGACAAGATTACTGAAGTGAGTAAAGACAGTTGCTTTAGACATGATGAGCAGCTATGCAATTTCTAAATGGCTGCTTTCTCTGTGAGTTGTGTCATAATTTATTACTGGAGACATGCATTGTTTCAGAGAAAGCCTAGATCATTTCCTTCTCCCACTTGTTTTTGAGTGCGTCACTTGTACTTGTCATTACACAAGCAGACACTACTAAAAGACTTGATTCGATTTGTCTCACAAGCTAAGCAGACGGGCTTAAGATGCGCATTCATTGTATTATATTGTGGAAGACACGCCATCAGGCCATTCCCAAAATCTCTTGAGCTCTTGTGGTTTCTCTTTGTAGCCCTTTCTAAACCCTCACAGTTCATTAACTCCTCTTCATTCCTCTGGGTATGCATGTGTATGCTTGTGAAAGATTAGATGAAGCTACACAAGCCTGTAGCAAAGACAGACACTAATTACTTTTGTTTTGTTGCTCACAGACAAAATGCTTGAGAAAAGAGGGGTGAACTTGACAATGAACTTAATGCAAGAATAAAATAAGGAAGTGTTGGAAAAGGCTGATTAGTTCAGCTAGGTTGTGAAGTTCTGTCAGTATGATGAGGGCCGGGGGGATGAGGGAAATCATGCTTTGGACGGATAATGAGAACTTCTCCACTTCCACCACACTCATTTTCAGATGACATTAATGTCTCCTGGGATTTCATGAGCTGTCATTCACAGCCTCAACACATTACCTCCATGTTCATAGGACACCAGCTACCTTTGGACTCCAGATCACTGTGAGAGAATTTAGAGCAGGCTAAGGGCAACATTGGATAACATGATGAATTTTGGAGTCAGATACAAGACTGTATATTACTGCTTTACACAGCTGAGCTGGTTGCACTAGAAAAGGCAGTCTAGTCTTAGGGCCAAGGCCATGCCACTACACACAGAGATGTTTCTCTGCCCAGAGCTACACCCCTCAAATCTGTATCACCCATCTGCCAATGACTGGCTCACATCCACAGCCATTCACAAGCACCCCTCATGCCAGAGATGGATGAAATTCTTAGCCTGCACCATGCCATGCCTCCATCTCTTTGCGGAGAGGATCACAAGCTACTCTACTGTGTCAGTTCCAATCTGATCCTCTTAGCAGCAACACCGTAAGTAGCTTATTTCCTAAACTAACTCTGATTGTCCCTGAGTCCAGTTGATAAAGAGCTTGGTCACTTATTGGCAAGATAACTCAGAATTAAAATAATACAACTGAGCAGAGTTTGGGTTTTATAAACCGCTACCTTACAGCTGACCAATGGCAATATAAATATCCCATCATCAAAAGGTAAGGCCAGCAATATTCTGTTTTTCTCTTACTGTCAACAAATTCTATGAAGACCAAATCCAGTGAGCAATTCTTGTATAATCAAAGCCTGATATGCAGTACTTTCTACATATGTGCCACAGATGTCCATCATTGTCCAAAAATTATTTAAAATCATATCAATGAGCTACACTATTGCAGTGGGTGAAACAATCCATAATTACCATGAATCTGGAAATAGTTTATTTTGACTCATTCCCACACAGACCGCCGCAAATACTCATTAGAGAACAAACTATTTAATCCGTGGTTGAAAATAGTCCCTAAAAAATGCCTTATTTACCCTTGTTTTGGTAACATTTGTTAAAAACTACAGTGACCAGCTCCTAAGAAATGATGCACCTTTTGTGAAAATGCAACTGTATGTTAGTCGGTTTTAAAGATTCATGTCCCTAGTAGAAACAATAGGGCTTGCCACAAACAGGGTAGGAGAGTCTTAAACATATTAAATACTTTCTGTTTTCATAGGATTTGCTGACAAGAAAAATACAGAACAATAAAATAATATAACAAGAAAACACTTTGCTATAAAGGTTTGCATGTCTCCAGTAATGTAATTCAGAGCACTGTTTCTCTACTCAGTGAGTAAAGAGGGTCATGAGGTAACTCAGAATTAAAAGCCTATCTTTCACACTTCTCAAACAGGATTTATTGGCCATAAAGATAGCATCATTTAAGTCATGTAGAATCAGATTCCATTTTCTGCTCTTCCAGTGCCTGCAGGGAATGAAATATCATCATCAGTATGATTTTATCAATTGGGCCTGTTTACATTTTTAGCGAGGGACACGCAAGTAAATAACCAAATAGATGTAGATGGTATAATATGATGACCAGCATGCAATCACAGACTGTCCCTGTTTTCATGCAAAACAAATTAGGCACTGGCTGATACTCATTTGTGTTAGCTCTATCTCATCTCATTAACCTGGAGTATTGTCTGGCTCAGACCTTTGTGATGAAGGACAATAACCTGATTCTGTTTTCTGCCACCTCATCCTCCCTCACCACCCCCCTTTCCTGAGGCTTGTAATGGGAAGATAACGAGGGATGCTTGTTGGTTATTCTTTCCACCCTCCTCAATCTGCGAAAAAAAAGCAAATAGCGTGCCACTGTCATCCAATCAGCTTCTGTCTGGGCCATGCAATTAAACAGCTGCCAGACCTGCCGCATCAAGCTCCTTGCCATTCAACTATCCACTGGCAAGACACCGGCAATTAAATGTTTGCAAGCAGTGTTTTTTTGGTGAATGGCAATTGCTAACCCCCAAAAAATTTAGCTTTGCAGGGCTATAAACCATTTAAAATGTGCAACTGCAACACGTGCAGTACAAAAAGTATTTAAAGAGGTATATGGATTATGCTTTTTTGGCCTTTTCCCTCTCCTTTACTGAGTTATTTATCTTTTTTATGAATGTAATAGGTTTGCAAAGTGAAAAAGCCCAAAGTCCCCACAGAAAGCTCTGAACTGTCTGAAAACAGCTTGTTTGTATTCCAGCCTTTTCCCTTTCAGATAGTCAATGAACATGAAGTTCTTACTATGATGTAGAGACAGAGCTCAGTTAAAACTTTATAGATGGAAGATACATTTGTTGCAGATTAATAACTCACCACTCTGAAACTCTTGATCCAGTCCATGTTGCTAAGCTGGTAAGGGGAACATACAGCTGAAACGAAGTCTAGTTTACCGGCTTCTCACGACCCACCCTACTCTGCTTCTGATTGGCTAGTAGTCCTGAACTAGGAACTGTGCATGTGCAACTCCCAACAAAGCTCTTGTAGAGGCAAGATGTATCACTTCATAGCTAAAACAAAGCACACAGGGTGAAAAGAGGAGCTGCAGCAATGTGCAGTATGACAAAAATATGGTGTTAATGAAACCATGTAAACCTGTTCTGGTAAAACTCCTAAGTAAGATTTTGAACCCGAAAATAAGAATAAAATGACCTCTTTAAAGGGGGCCCTTTTCTGCCCCCTGGCAAACTGTGCTCAGCAATGCAAAGTATTGTGCTAGCTGGAGGGAGACGGACATCTTACAGGCTGCTAGAGTGTAAGAGGAGGGACAGATTGCTCTCTGCTCAGTTCATTACCACACGCTTTCCAGGGAATGTATCTGTTGATGCCATATTGCAGTAAGTTGATGAAGAAGGAGAAGTAAAAAGAAGAGAGAGGAAGCATTTAGTTTTAAAGGAGTATAGGGAGAAAGAAGCAATTAAAGACTTAATTTCTTTTGTTTTAAAACATTTTTCTATTCAAAGGACCCTAGTTGGATTATATCTAGGGGCTTGTCTCCCAACGGATGCTGCCAATCAAAGAGAAGAAGTGAGAAAAAAATGCCATCAGCCTGTTGACTTGTGATAATTAATGGGAATGTTCGCTCCCTTTTGTGAATGACCCTGGAGCAGCAGCCACATATCACAACACTTTTAATCGTATTCTTACTAACATAGCGTAGCGTTATTACAGTTATAGATGTACACTATAAAAGCGTATGGTGAGATATCTAGAATTCTGAGATAATAATGACAAAGTAATAACTGCGTTTGGAAAACGAACGTCAAACTCTCTGAGTCTGTGTCTATGACACCTTTTTGTCACCTTTGACTTTTTCTGCAATCACTCATTTGTAAGTCAATATAGCTGTGTTTTTAATCAACCTATATTATCATTATTTATTTTTTCAGACTTGCAATTACTAAGTAGTGATGTGATTGATATCTCAGTGCAACAGTTACGGTAGCATTTGTGAAGCTGCAATCAAATCACTATTTGATAATTGCTCAACATTCATTTCATCTAAATACAGAAAATGAAGTTTACTTATAAAGTGCTTTTTTAAAACCAACATTATACAAAAAACACAAAATAATAACTGCAAAATAAACTTTGTTGATAAAAATAAACAAAGTAGCAGACCAGATGTAAAAAGCTGAATTTCATTTAACTATCAACTGTTGCACCAAAGAGAGACTAATCAATCCCTCCACTGGCTCAGAGTCTATGTAATCAACACCAATAATTCAGCAGCTCTGTTTACATTCACTTTCATCTCGTGCTGCAAACAGCCTCATTGATTAACAGTGGGAGTTATGGGCTCATTTCCCTGATTACAACTTAAAGAAAACAGTGGGCCTGCCTGGAAGTGCTGATTGGGTCTCTGCCTGCGATAAACATATATCCGTCAGAGCAGGAATGAATCCCTTCCTTTTGCAGACTCCACACTTTGTCTTTGCGGTGTGGCTCCCTATCCATCATGGAGGTGAAGTGGCTGTTGCATTAGCATCTATTTCCCTCACTCTATCACAGTGTCGCTGGATTCAGATCATATATTAAACAAGAGTAGATGAGATTAGGAGAGCAAGAAAGAGACCCCTCCCTTACCTCTATTCAACTCTCAAAAGTTCTTTATATGAGATTTATTAGTTATTTCTATAAACAGTATAGCTTTCCTAGTGTCAGGGGATACGCTTATGTACAATATGTATGCATACCCAGTGACCAGCGCTATTCGGCTGTGAGGAAAATTCATAGGTGCAAGTTTTTAATCGTGTTTGTCAGGTAGAGGCACAGCCAAAGCTATCAAACAGAACACGGATTTATTATATCCATGCTTTCTGAAGTAAAAAACACTTTGTTCAAAACAGTCTTTTGTGTTATGTTATGCCAAACATTTATTGATGCAATACATGTGCTCAACTGTCCTCTTTGTATCAGAGTTGTTTAAAAAAAAGAGTGTTGTTTTCATGTATCTCACTATATCCGTGTACTATTTTCTCCCCCTTTCAACTATGCAAAAAATCTTAAGAGTTGAAAACTTATTTATGTGCTGCCCTTGCAATGCAATCTCTTAAGCAGAGCTAGACAGCCAGTTAACATTCAAGATTCCTCCCATAAACACACAAGGCTTGACTTTTCTTGTTTTTACCAAAGTTGTTTTCTCTTTTGGTTTGTTTTGTAAAACTGAAACATTACAGAATAAGAATATATATCAGTAACGTTACCCAATGAACATCACATGGATACAGAGATTACATATTATACACATAACTATGTTACTACACAATTCCTATCAGTGTAAAGTGTAAAACATGCACTGTAGCCTACTGTATACAACAAGCGATGTAGACTACTGTATGAGAAGACAGTTCACCTACCATAACATTTACAAGGTATAAAAGAATTAAGAACAGGGCAGGCTAGCTACTGCTGTGCTGCTAGCTAACAGAGCACATGTGTTACCAGAGCATAAACGTTTCTAACATGCCCTACAAATGCAAGTGATAGAAAATGTTTTACACATTACTCACAGGCACATAGTTTCCAAGGCAGAAGCAGATCAAAAATACTCTCAGCAACATGAATCCAGCACTGTCTTTCTTGCCTGTGTCTGTTCAACTTAAGAGTGTGCTTCACTGAATTATTAACTCTGACCAGTAGAGGGCAGCACCCAGCATGAACCCCTGTAATTTAACAATTAACTTATCTAAAAGACAGCACAATTATATTAGTTCATCTACTTTACCTTTATCTCCTTCTAGGCTAGTAGTTCCCAACTTTTTCAGCTTGCGAACCCTTTAAAAGTGTCTCCCAACTTGTCAATGAGTTGTTAGCTGTACAACTGAAGTAGAGTCTGAAGTTGATTTTATTTCTTCTTATTTGCTTTACTTTTACAGATGAGAAGATGTAAAACTATTCGGTACACTGAGAAAATTCTAAACAAAGTCACTTTGTGTTAGAAGATGTATACATTTTATATGTTTCCTTTCTGTTAATTGCCTGCGATTTAGGTCCGTGTCCCCCAGATGGGTAAGCACTGATCTAAACAACTTTCTTATATATGTATATACTACATATTTGCTGGAGCAAATAATAATTAAAGCAAACTGTAATAAATAATTTTCCTTGGTCTAAAATAACATTTTAATCTTAATGACATTTTAATATTTATGTAAAGCAATCTAAACACTGTTTCATAGGTTTTGCATAGCAGTTCTCTCCATATTGTCACTGTGTATACAGTCTGTCTGGTATTCTGACCATCTTAGAGAGATGCCAGAATCAGCTGCAAAGGAGGTCTACAAATGTAAATGAGGCATTATAGTAAATGCTTATTTTCTAATTTGCTGCCTCACCAGGTCCATCACATTTCCACTGAATTGAGTGGAATTAGCCTGATAATCAGACTGAACTGCGATTTTGTTTTCACTTAAACTTTGACAAAATCAGAGGGGTGGCGGGGCAACCTCGAGGACTGGAAACAGGCACTTAATTTATGTTGACTCTTGAACCATGTTCAATAGTTACACAATGAAAAAGCCACATAAAAAGATGGGATGAGAAGGCTGTATATGAGTTACCCAGTATCACATCAGTGGTCTAGATATGCTCAGTTCTTAGTAGCCTGTATAAAATAAAAACATGTTTATAGAAGCTTACCTGGCCATTGCTACTCCAAACACACATCCACCAACAGTTGACCAGAAACCAATCCAACCTGCGTCCACCTGTGTTAGAAAAGAACAGCGGATGTTGGGGTAGATGGAAAGAAGGTGAGAAGAGAAGAGAGGAGAAGATGAGGTTATACACTTTTCACCATGCCATCCGAGACTGAAGGCTACCGAGGCCTGTCAATCATTGGGTATGTTAAATTTCCAAGTAGCATTGCTATAAGAGAGACGTTCTCGTCTGGGTACCATACTAATTTGTTGTGTGAGTGGTTTTATGTGTGTGTGTGTGTGTTGTGTGTGTGTCAAGATTGTTGGCCTTAAAGACAGGAGAAAGGACGTTATAGCCAAGCTACTGTAGCAGAATCAATAGGAGGTAAAGTGTGGCACATGCACGTACACGCACACACACACACACACACACACACACATAAAACCACTCACACAACAAATCAGTATGGTACCCAGACGAGAACGTCTCTGAGTGCCAATGAAGGTGTTTGGTTCCCATCAATCTCCCCGAGGCAATAACTCACATCCTACCAAACACAACCAGATGGAAGATGAGACAGCAAGGTGGCTTGATCTAAAGTAGGATCTGGTGCTTTTTGCTTAATCATACTCTGCAGCAACCTGTCAGGAAAATCTATAATAAAGAAAAGTGGACTATCAAATTTATTAAATTTAAAATGTATTCTGGCTTAGTAAGTGATGAACGTCAAAATGTCATTATATTTGATCAAAATTGCTCTCCTCCAAGTTTTCTGTGACACCAAACACTCATTGGAAAGGGATCCATCTCTTTTTTGACTGGCCAAACCCCCCAGTATTTCTTCTGTTTTAAAACATTTTGCCCCCAGCGTTATAGGTGGGCACTCTATGACACTGCTGCTTAGGCTTTGTAGCACTGGTGCAAGGGTTTCTAAGGAGTATAACATGTACCATATACTTAGAAAGATAAAAACAAATCTTGCTAAGCCATTTAAATTCTGAATTGCAAATTACTGTTTCATGTGTGGGTGGAGAGTTAATTAACTGCAGTATTCTTAGTGCCTAAGAACCCTAAAAAGGCCAGATTTAAAGCTTGATCATGTCTGCTATATTGTGTTTATGTAAGTAAGCTGGATATGACTGTAGGGAGACAGTACGGAAAGGCAGGACTTGAAGCTCTTGACACCTTAATGTGTTTATTTCCCCTAATGCTCTCTCTCAATCTTTTGTTATAAGGCATTTAAAACCAATAATTAAAGACCTTATCCTTAGTTTGGATCAGTCTTCCAGTTCTGTGAATTCTAAATGGCTACTCACCATTAAGGGAACAATTACATATGACTGATGAGCACTGTAAGGCACCTGTTTCCTGAGTCATACTCATTACGGTGATGCTAAGCTTGCTGCTTAATCCTTCTGTCTGCAGGTCCAGCATATTTCCCCGAGCAGAATCGACACAGCAGGCATTCAAGCCCCAGGAGTGCAGTGCTTTAACAAGACCCTATAACAAATCAGATCCAAACAAAGAGCTTTTCCTTAGCCTTTGTCTGACAATTTATACTTTTAACCATCCCTTTTGCGTTTGAATGGCTCTTGTCCTGGTCTCACCCCAACTCCTACTTAATACAAACACAGTGAGACTATGCTGTCAAAATATTGTAACTGCAGGAAGGATAGAGTGACTGCATTTGAGCGTAATGCACAATCTGTTTCTAAACAAAACAAGGATAGCAACACAACCAAATGGCAACTTTGTCTGCAGGACTGAAGTCAATGTGGAAAGGCTTTGAGAGGCAGCACTACTTCAAATGGCTCACTGGGAACCACTAACTGGATTGAAGTAAATATAAGCGAACTGTACTTATTTCGCCTTTTTAGTCTTCCAACCAGTCAGTGCTTTTGCGATATGTGTCACAGTCACTCATTCACACACATTCAATTGGGGGTGCAATTTGGGGTTCAGCATCTTGCTCCTTGCATCACCGCAGGAATTGGGACCACCAATCTTCTGATGAGTGGGCGACCTGCTCTACCTCCCGAGCCACAGCCACCCCTTCTTAACTTGGGGCAGCAACACACTTCCCAACATCACAAAATGGGGAAATCCACCTGGCGGAGTCAAATCTGAAGTCATTACCCATACACTCTCTACTCCTCTTCTTTATCTAGAAATTATTTACATGAAAATACAAAAACAGAATAGACTCCAATACCCACTCAGAATGAGCTTGACTGCCTGCCAAGAATATTCACACAGCTCTCAGTCCAGTTACGTAAGAGTTATATGACTTGTATCAATGCCCCAAGAACCACATATTCCCATTGCACCCCTACAAGACACCCTGAGAGACATGGTCACAGGTCTCCCTCACATAATGCAAATGAAGACTGGATGGGAAAACTCTTAAAACCCATTTGGTTTTTTGGGGTTTTTTTTAGTTAAGGCTAATAAAAGGCTTGTACACTGTTCCTCAGCCAGGATAAAATCCACATTGCTGTTCTGCTGTGAGCACAGTATGTTTTTCTGGTTGCTGAAGGTCGATCCATGTTCATACAGGACAAACATTAAAACTAGTTGGAAATACATGTCCATGTACCTTAGGAAACATCAATGTCTAGTCACCCTCAATTTAATACAGTTTCAGCATCACCCTAAACCCTAAGTTGAGTTTCCTAGCCTAGTTTTAGTATGATCACCACATCAACTCCTGCTGTACCGTTGTGCCAGCCAACTGATCCCTGCGTGTCTCTGCCCCTCTGCCTTTCATTTAATGAATCAATCCTTGGAAGTTGTTAAACACCCCATGTGGATTTCTGGGTCATATTTTGTAAATTCCTGAAATCTCAACGTGACAGTTGTAACCAGAGTGCTGGCATAGTGCTGGGACAGTTTTTATTATCTGCAGGGGATGTTCCTTTTGCCGTCATGGTGTGAATATGTGTTTTTTATTAATACAATATTTTTAGGACCTTATGCTGCAGAAAGTTTGTTTTTCCAATCCAGTCAAGTAGGTAGCAACATTTGTCTCATCAGATGACAACTGCTCCTGCTGCCCCAGAGCAGGTACCGTCACCTCTCAATCAGACTGCGTGGCTAGCTGAGAAATCAGATGACAGAAGCCACTATATTTATGTAGAAAAACCCTGAAGAAACAGCAGAAAGAAAAATGCTGACAAAGATCAACATAGGGTATGAAGGAGAAGAGAGATGAAGCGAGATCTGGAAACCGACTAAGGATAAATCAACTGCAAGAAACAGAGGCAAAGGAAAGTTATCAAATGTATGTACTTTAGAAGACTGAAAACCGCATTTGACATCTGAGGTCTTTATTTAAAATGACTATGAGAGCATGCAGCACCAGACCTACTACTGTGAGAGGGGAAATAAATGGACAGGAAAGGGAGAGAAAGAAAAAGACCTACTGCCAAGAGCAGGCAGAAACCTGCAACTAGGACAGACTGTGGAAATAAACCGAGAAGGTGGCACGTAGGTGGGATGCATTACATCAGATCCCGATTTCGTCGGTGAGCACAAAACGGAGCACGGCAGAATGTAAGTGGTGCATTTAGCAGTGAGCCTAGTGAGCCCATTCTGAGCAGGATCTAGTCTGCATAGATACAGCTAACTGGAGATACCGTTTGCATCTTAACAAACTGACATTAGCATTGGCAGCAGTACAATATTGCAAGTATCAGCAATGGAAAAGAGTACCAGTAGTTTGTGAGAACACCTGCATGTAAGTTAACCACCTATTTACATCAAAATGAACAAATTATTGGAAAGCATGAGGAAATTAATAGAAAGTATGAAATTGCTCTCTTGCTATCAATGCACTGAGCCCTGACCTGCAGCTCTTACCGCATACTTTAAATTACCAGAGAAACTATCAGACCCAGTAACATTCTTCAGGGATGAGAGAGACATAATAAAAGAGCAAGGGAACTGTGCAAAGCAAAACATTTTACTCAAATGAAAATAGGATAGAAAGAGGAAAAAGGTCTCTGTACATCATCTTTATACACTGTTTTTGGATCAGACAGAATCAACAAAGCTTACAGCATATGAAAACAGGATGAGTTAAAGGGGTGGTATTATACTCATTTTCATTATTATTATATTTAAGGGTTGTACCAGAACAGGTTTACATGGTTTAATTTTCAAAAAACACCACATTTTGTGTCCTACTGCACATTGCTGCAGCTCCTCTTTTCCTCCTGTGTTGAATGCTTTGTTTAAGCTACGGAGTGATACATCTTGTCTGTAAATGATCTTTATTGGGAGTTACACATGGCAGTTCCTAGTTAAGGACTACTAGCCCAATCAGAAGCAGAGAAGGGCGGGTCAGTGAGAAGCCGGAAAACAGCTTCATTTCAGCTGTACATGTTGCTGACCAGCTTGGCAACATGGACTGGAGTAAGAGTTTCAGAGTGGTGAGTTATTAATCTGTAACAAAAGTATCTTTCGTCCGTAAAGTTTTAACTGAGCTCTGTCTCTACATCACAGTAACATATTTATGCTCATTGACTGTACGGAGGGTAGCTGTCTGGAAGGGAGAGGAGGTGTGTGCTGCAGCTCAGTGTTTTTCCACTGGTGTTTTTGAAGGCGTGTCGGACTAGCCACTTGGCTAGTGTTTTTGAAGGCGAAACTGGTGTTTTTGAAGGCGTGTCGGACTAGCCACTTATATGAGGCGCATTTAGCTTTCATCCCTGTGTCGTCACAGGGATGAAAGAGAAATGGCTGGACTACAAACGAACTGTTTTCAAGCAGTTCAGAGCAGAGTTTTCTGTGGTAGATAGGAACTCCCTTTTATAACCCTATTACATGCACAAAAAAGGTACATAACTCAATAAAGGAGAGAGAAAAAGCTAAAAAGCATAATACCACCTCTTTAAAGCTAAGTTTGGGTCTGTGGGTTCATAGTGAGCTTCATAATGACAAAAGAAGATGCAGTATTTGCTATGGCTAAACTTTATTTGGAAACCTAAGCAGAAGCTTTGAATGAAAAAAATGACATTCGTAAGAGCCCAAGTATTTGCTTGTCCTCCGTTCAACTTGATTCTATGAACAAACATCTCCACGCTCAAAGAACAAAGACCAATTTCAGAAATCATCTGCTGCATTAGCACTCCCCCGCCTCACCATGTTTGGATGCACCTCTATCCTATTTCATTAGTTGTTTTTTTTAAGTTCAAAGTTTTGTACCCAGATGATATCCTGTAACAAAGCTCACCTCATTGCAACACACTTTTAATACACGTTTTTTTTTATCTTAACTGGCATAGATAAAAGAAATGTGAAAAAGAGAGAAAAAAAATCTTTTGAGAATAAATGAAATCTAAGAACAATTTGGTATGCGCTCTGCTACCTCTTCACTGAGGTATAAAGATAGAGGTGTGACGAGAAGCGTCTCATCCTCCGCTCTCCTCTGTGTGATCTCCTCTCCTGCAGCACCTGTCTGATGATAACCTTGAAAAGATTCTCCCTTTGTCTTTTGACATACTGCTGTGTAGAGACCTGGAAGAGGCAAACTATATGGAGTTTTTTCTCTAACCTAAACCACACTCCCAGCCTCCCTCAACTTGTCTTCCTCTTTGGTGTGCCTCAGACTCAAGATAGAGAGCAGGCATACAAATGGTGAAGTGCACATGATTGGGCTCTTCACAATAGATATACAGAAGCTCAGAGTAGGTTCAATGATAAAAAGTGGAAAGAGAAACCCATTGTGCCAAGATGAATGATCATATTTTTAGGCTCCTTGAAATATGACTGAATCTGGTTTTGTGTGGCGAGGGACAGTGTTTTTGAACTTTAAAGTGTATTCACAAGAGGATATGAGCAATTTAATAAACCCATAGAAAGGTTCAGATGTCTGAAGGCCCTCTACACTGAAATACACATCTCATGTTAGTACAGAAGCCTTGTGGCTAATTATCTCTTTACGTGGTCAGTATTTCAAATCTGCTTTAGAACGCAATGCATATTTTCTGTGCATCACCTGCATCTATGAGACTGAGGAGAAATGAAAGAAATACTTTTCCAGCTATTCATCACATTGCTCATCTGAGTGGGGCTACACATGTAAAAAGCTTTGTAAATTGCTGGCACAGTGGAGGTTTTCAAAAAGGGAAAATCAAACCTGGCAAATGGACGGGCGAGCTACTTCGCTGCTTCGTTTTTTAATGCAGAAATATAAGATAAGCCTCTATTCAAACTTGGTTGCCACTTATCCATCTAAATGGGTAACCAAGATGAAAAGAGTGTTTGGTAGAAGTAGTGCTGGCCTTGTCAGCATATTTTCACAAAACCCAGTCAAAATAGCAAATACCTTTTTAATGGCATGGTGTTTGGAATTGTCCTCCACAGAAATATTATTTTGGCAAATTGTGAACAGAAATGTGGTATTTCACTATTTAGTATTGTTAGTGACCTTGGTTTGCTGACATTTTTACCTATTCGAATCTAATACCTATACAATGTAATTCTGTTGTGTGTGTGTTTGCTGCCTACCTGGCTGACTTTAGCTGGTGTAAGGACCATGTCAAGGACTCCTGTCCAGCCAGCAATCACTCCTGTGGGGACTGCATAGGCCAGAGCTATCATCAGGAACCGATGGTTACTAAAGGGGACAAAAACACATTAACACACTCGTTCTTAACACAAATGAGATTCAAGATTGCACTCACAGGAAAGTCTTATGAGCTAACCGTCAGTGTACTGATTCCTCCAAAATATGGATAATATGGATGAATTCTTTGACCAGTTGTGTCCATGTGAAAAGACAGAGGGTTGTTATTTTGTTATTTATTAACTACACACATTTACCTGTGTTTCTTAAAAAAATTACAGTTAATTCTTATTAAGATCTTTACTTTTTAAATTACCCAGTTACCTTTCACAGAGACCACTATATGGTTCAAAGCACATCAAGCATTGCTTGACACAGTTTCTTCCATTTAATATACAGCAGATTGCTCAAATAAAAAAAAATAGGCTGAAAAATAGGATGATTCTAACATCTGCTGTTAAAGGTGGTCATTATAACAAAAGGGCAAAAATTCTGTTATTTATAGATGAGCGTCTAAGAGTGTTAGCCTCAGCAGGTCCGGGATTTGATTCTAATACAGAGGGGTCATAAAGGGTTTCCAACACAAAGAATGTGTCCTTCCTCTTCTGTTCACTTATGTCTGGAGGTCTGCCATGAGCCCCAGGTATTTTAACAAGACCACAGTATGTGTCACTTTATACCTATGCAGCTCTGGCTCATCTCCCCGCTACTGTCACAGCAAAAGATCTATCCTTGTGCAGAGCGTAGTGACAGTGATATAAGGAGCTACCTGAGCACAGTGGCCACAGCTGTCAGAATAAAGCTGAGAGGTATAACGGAGGGTAACATCCACCAAGCAAAGGATAATACTAATTACACTGATCTGCTAAACGAAACAAGGGAATCAGTTCACACTGGCTTCAGCAATAACAAATCAGACACTTTGAATCAAAATGATCAAACCGAATTGTTCTGACTCCATGTTCTGCTAAGACTGAAAAGTTGAAAGCGGTACTATTACTGTTAAAGAAACTAGTACTGCCTCTGTCACTATCAAGTGTGGAAAAAATGTTTAATTAGTTAAACATTTCATTCAGTATAGAAGGTATTCAATCTTTACATCTTGGTTTAAAAGCCATGTTTCAGTTTGACAACATGGTTAAATGGATCTGTCATCAGAGATAATTTCATACTATTCAGTGGAAATAGTAGGAGAGGACTAAGGGCACAAACGCTTTGAGCTACGCAAGATCGGTTTCACACGTTGTTCCATTCTGGGGTGCGTCACCTGAAAAAACTAAAAGCTGACCCCTTCTGTTTGGGTTCACTTCGACCAGTTTGACCAACTGCTGACTAACTGACAAGTCCTTATCATGGGTGTAGCCTATTATCCATAGGCATTTCATTTGCATTTGCATACTTCTGTGGATCATTTTTATACCCAAAGGTGTTCTTAATGTGAAAATAAAAATTGCTTTGCTGTGTTCCACAAAATTGATCTTTTACGGATTAGTCTATATATTTTTGTTATATTCATTGATTTGCTATTTAGTCAACAGTGAAAAATGACTGTCACAATTTCCCAAAGGGAAACCCAACCCAAGGGAACCCAAAGGGAAATTGTTTGTTTTGTCTGACCAACAGTTTAAAACCCAAAGATAAATTCAATTTACAACAACATCTGAAAGTTTAAGTTAGCAAGTGTTCTGCATTTTGCTTCTAAAAAGTTTCTACTGATTATCAAAACTATTGTGACTATTTTCTGTCTGTTGTCCATTATCTTTTCAGCACTATCTAAGTGTATTGTCAACTGGTGTCTGCTTATCAAGTTATCAACTGAAATCAAACTGTACAAATAAGGGATACAAACAAGCACCTTCTTCCATCTGTTACAAATGGCTTTAGGCTACAGATATTGTGCTGCAGGCTCTGATATGAGCTGTTTGCTAATATATGATCAGCTCACAGTGTACAGTGAACAACTAAAGAAAAAAATTAATTAAAACCACTCTATATGCTTAGTTGTGTATGCATATCTAGTATACACACACCAAGCTCACCTCTTCAGGGTATATGGAAACCTTCCAATCACATGCAACCCAATTACAATCACTTGGAACACCCACGCTAATCACCTTTGCCCAATGAGGTGGCATGCTGATTTAAATCAGTGCCACCTCCTCGACTCTAACAATATGATTAGAATCACTGGGTGCCTGACAAATGAGGTAAGGCTGCCGGAGCAGGCAGCAGATTCATAGACTGTTTTGTTTCCTGCTCTCCTCTTTTATATTTAAGGACACTGTTTAACTCCTGCATTTTTTCTCCCTCTGCCTTGTTCATTATAATGCAGGCAGCATCCTGGGCAGTATCGTGCGGAGACATCTGAACACTTTGGTCCTTCCGCATCCCTACTATGGCTTCAAGCGCTCAACAAACAGACAGATAAAGTTCACACACAAACTTTAAGTCTGTCTTTGAGCTGCAAACTCAAGGGGAAGGGGACTAGTCCCAAGACACCTAACCTGTATAGCAAAAGCACTGTTGCTGTAAACATATGCACACCCTTTCCCTTTCCTGACACTGGTGCACTTCAGACAATGAATCACTTTTATTCACAGAAAGCTTTGACTCCACAGAAAAACAAACACAGCCTGTCTTCCTGCTGCAGGCTTGTCTTGTCCTAAGCAGTATGAAGCTACTTGGCCTTGAGGAGAGTATGGAGGGACAGTCATAAAAGCCCCTTGATGGAGCACCCTCTCTGCCTTTCTCCCACCACCCTTTTCATTAACCTTGCCACAACAGCAGGAAATCAATATCCATGCACCTTTTTCCCCATCCCTGAGATTATTTAGATAGCTAAATGTAAGCAGGCAGGGGCTAGTTACTGCCTAAGAGAGGGGACATTTTTTTCACTTTCCTGCTGGTGATAAAATATTTCCGAAGAACTCCCAAAGCTGGCGGTATCATCAGCTAAGTGCCATTTGTCCTTGGCAGACCTGGCCAGAGTCCAATGCATCAAGATGACAACTTTCCAAGCTAAAGTGAGTATGACTGAGAAAGGAGGGATCATCAATACTCAGGATTTGGGCTGTTTAGTATTCACTCACACTGTGATCAGAATACAACTATAACTTTACACCACATGTAGAGACACTCAGCTTTCTAATTAGGCTGCTGCTGTGGAAGCAGATGTGAACAGCTGGAAGCACTCATTAAGCTGAAGATCATTAACCAATGCTCAGACCCTGACAGGCTAAATGGGTGAACAGATACAATCAATGGATAGGTATCAGGCAGACCAACTGAATAGTTGGCTGACACCTTCTGTTTGTCAGTCTCTATACATACAAACTTTGCTAGGGATGCACCGATCCAATCCACCAGTTTGGCATAAGCTATCGCCCAGATGTGACCAATACACTTTAAATGCAATTCCAATCAATACAAATTTGTGTTTCCGCAGCATTTATTAGGTCACGGCAGACTATCCACTTTGGTTTTAGTCCCACAGCAATCTCAAGCCTCATATTACCTAACATAACAACACATATTAGCCAAATTTGTTTCATTCTGTGAAGTAAATCGATTTTAAAATTTGGGAATTGGTATTGGCAGATACCTTAAGTTGTGTTGTGTTGTGTTGTGTTGTGGAAACCTCTGATTGGTGCATCCCTAAAATCTGTCTGTGACTGGTAATGAATCTTAAAGGTACATACAGATACTTCAGACTTAAAGTCTGTAAGTAATTAAATCACACTGATATCATATCCACTTTGTCGCAGAGTTTGCAATGGTTAATGGTTATTTAAGTTACTTTAAAGCTGCATGAAGTTTTTTTTTCAAGGAATCCAAAAAGTTGTTAGAAAACCATCTCTTACATGTTATCAAGTTGTTTAGTTGCCTATTTTAACATCCAGTAGCAACAGAACAACGTTTGAAATTGTATTTATGTCCTAAATCTAAGACAAATATTCACTAAACTGTAAGAAAACAAAATCTCTGTTAGATATTCCACTTGTCTCACTCGCCAATCAGTTCTGACATTAGGCGCTGGGCAGGAAGCATTCAGTGGAATTATGAGGGCAGTTTAGTTGAAATCAGCTCCCTGCTGCTGCTGGAAATAGGACAGATAAATGCTATGACACTTAACCAAACAATTAATGTGCTGTAAAACCAAAGGCATAAAGCTCCACGGAGCCGCAGAGTTGGTAATACTTCTCTGAGTCATTACAAACAAATCAAGCAATCCCTTTCACATAAACTGAGCCATTTGTTCAACTTTAAATATAAACATTAAGTTGCACTACTTTCTCCAGAGGTGTTACATTATTTTGTCTACCTGCTGTATGATTACACATGGATGGAAAGACTCAAAAGTCACTTTTCCTGCTCCGTGTCCACTACGTGAATGAGAATTCTAAGGCTTGAGGTTGCTGGACCGAGATACAACATGCTGACCAAACAGGTCACTGGAAGGCTGCCTATCACAAGTGGAACAGAAACCCTCTCAGCTGGATGTCCTACTTAAGTTGGCCAATCTGTGTCCAAAACTATGCATTAGGTTGATATCAGCTTGGTCCCTGTGATCTATCTGGGGGAGCTCTTACAGGAAGTTAAGCCTCTCTGTGCTGGATGGAGGCCTGTGGAAAGCATGGCACTGTAGTGAAGCTATTTCTTACTGCAGGGGACCAAGTGTAGCCAACAAAGCTAGGCCAACTCCTCAGCTGCAGTCGCCCAGTTTTTCCTCTCCCTTCTCCAGCCTTTTAATCACTGGCCACTGCTACAGGCCTCAGTCCTCCACATGCCAAGCCAAGGACTCACTCCTCAGGCAACGCTGATATTGCCTTGGTGGATAGTGTGATGGGGGTGTTGCAGGTTTATAGTAACGTGTGAATAAGTCATTGTCTTTCAATTCAAGGTGATGAAACATCAATAAATGCATTCCACTACTGAGATTCGAGACTTTGTCATAATAGACCATCTCTCTCTCTCTCTAACCGCACGTATCAGTGGTATCTGTCTTGAGAATATATTGACGACCCTGATGGTACAGATGCAGAGGATGATGCAGTTTTCAACAGCGACCAGTATATTATAGCTTAGTAATTAACCTAGAGGGAAGGCTGAGGTTTCTTTGATAACAACCCAAGCAGATGGTGAGTGGCAGACCCCTTCATTAAGATTCCATATCCTTCTCCAGCACAAGATTCTGTCACTTTCACTTTCTAAGACAAGAAGCATGCAAAGCATCAGCAAATAAGAAACCAAACTAGACCTAATGGATGTGTAGACACGGTTGTTTATAGAGCACTGAAGGTGCTGTAGAAATATAGTCTTGACTGCTCTCTTAGTGTCTGATGTCGTAAAACATAACAGCACTTGAAACTAATTTCAAAGGCAGTACTGAAGTTTTACTTGCTTTACACGTCTACACCAGAGTTGAAACAAGGACACGTCAAGTTAGGCATACTGAATAATGTACTGAAAGAATGGTCTTAACAAAAAGGTGTCAGATGGCGTTGGTCTTTCAGATGACTTTGTGTATGTGTCAGCATGTGTATGTGTGCTTGTGGTTTTACCTAAGAAGCTTGCAGATGCTGCTCCTGTAGCTGAGTCTCTGGCTTGCCGCAGCCACACTGGGAGGTATCGGTGGCCGTGACGGGAAATAGAGCAGGACTGCCGCAAAAAGCACAGCAATTGCAACCAACTCTGCCAGAGCACAGAGACACAGATAAAAGAGACATACATGTTATTTTCAAAGACAAGACAGTCAGACCATTTTGACATCATAAAAAAAGGTCACTGTGACATTCAAAAGTCCTCTGAAACCATCCCTGGAATGAACATAATGGCCTACTATAGAGGAAATACATATTTGTGTCACACAATGGTGCAATCTTGCACAGCGGTGGTTGATATCATAACTTTTTTCTCTTGAAAAAAATACCACACTTTACAGTTTTGGTCCAAAAAGCTCATCATACATGGGCTGATTAAGCAGTAGTTGCTTATTACTCCCTGATAAGAGTTGCATTCCCACTCGCACTGGTCTATCATTGGAAAGGTAGCCAGTTGCTTTGGTACAGTTTGTAGGCCCTTTTTAATTTGATGACCTCCAAAACTTTTTGTTTACAAAAGGTGGCTGCTTTGTCCTTTAAAAATGAATAACAATACTACCTTAGGTTAAACAAAAGCCATAGCCTCAATCTATTACAGCATGCTTGTTTCTCTTCTCAGCGTGCTTTTAATTTTCTGAATCAGTTAAGCATAACAGTCCCAGCAATCTATTTTTCAGAGGGGCGGTTATGAAGATTATAATTGGGTTTTTTTGGAGTTTGTGCAAAATTCCTGGATCCCTTAGCCTGATTGTATTTGTGTCCCCTGACAGGGCAGACATGATGTTGTGAAATGATGTGCTATCGATCCTTCATGCCCTCAGAGGTTCTCGTTGCTTTTAGTACCTGCATACATAACCAGCTGGATCCTGTCTCGGATGGAGCTGTCGGAAACCGCTGCTGCCAACGTGGATACTGCCAGGGTGTCATTGGGGGCTGGAACTACCAGAGGTCCTACTATAAATGAAGCAGCGCCACCCAAGTAGGAGAAGAGTGAGGCCACGGCTGTGGCAGTGGCTCTCTGGTCAGGAGCGAACCATGTGGTGGAGAGGAAGGGGCCGGCACTCATTATGGTTGGGCCGGCTAAACCGTTCAGAAAATGACCTCCGTGTATCATCCTGGAACAGAAACAGTAAAAAGAAAGGGCTTTAACTTCTCGACAAACACAAACAAAAGATTAAATAAATCCACACACCACATTGTGAGAAAGGCGTGTGATAGGAGGTCTAAACATCTGTGCTGCACTTTGTTTTCTGCATTTTTTTTCTTAAACTGCAAATATCCAGAATAATCTTGCGATGATGTGATCTTGTGTTTCCCACTCATTTAAAGAAAATAAACCATTTTCCAAAGCATAGGGACTACTTTAGGTGTAAGTAAAAGCACACAGTACAGTTTTGTGATGCAGTTTAGTCTGTCTCTGAAAGGTTGAGTCTTCATCGTGTGCGTCCACAATGACCTTGAAAAGCTACTATCAGCAAAAACATAAAAATTTGATCCCATATGATATTCCACCTTATACTGTCCTTGACCTAGGGCTCCGGCCCACGATATTTGAGCTAACTATGTATAACTCATTCTCTTTTTTAAAAGTGTAGGAATATTGTTCTTACTTTCTAGCCTTGTGCACGTGCATGTGCTACGATTGGTGCAGGCTATTTCTCGGGGGATTTTGAGGGTGCACCCACAGCCACCTTGTTCAGATTGGCTACTTTAATGGTCAGTCCTAATTATTGTATTTTGAAATGTGAATAACTTTCTTCCCAGATAAACATAGTGTCCAAATCCACACCAAGTTTGGTATCTGTCACATTAACAAATTGGGGGTCTGGTAGTCATCCGCTTATCCCAACCCCGGATAAGCGGATGAAGATGGATGGAAGATGGATGGGTCTGGTAGTTTGTGTGAAAAGGGTGGCCTGGGATGGAGTCAAATTCCTGGCCCGAAGTGCCAGTCCACCCCTGGCTGAGGGTGTTCACAGGCTTACATTTAGCAAAAACATTTAAATAAAATATGCCAAGACAGATACACAAACAAAATGGCCTTGCCACTTCCAGTATGTCCAGAATATGAACTAAAATAAAATTAATAAAATAAAAGCATTTATTAGTAATACCGTTAAAATAGGGAAAATGTTTTTAAAAAACTCATTTGTAGGTCGATTAAAGGTGTGCGCCCCTAAATTTTCTGCCTGTGCCCCTAAAATTTAGGGGCTAATATGCTCCTAATAAAACTAGTTAGTCTGAAGCCTTGACCATATGTGAGATTGGATTTGTATGGGTCTTATTTATAATAGACTGCATCAGATCTGACACCATTAAAAAACAATCTAACATGACTGCAGCAGTGAGTCTGACATCAGTGTATTTATTAAGTTAAAAATAAAGACATGAGACATGACACATTTGTTATAAACGTCTGGAATGGAATAATGACCGGCTAAGGAAAGAAAATAAGTTACAATTATCTCTGAGGGATATAGGGAACAACCTGCCTCTGACAAGTCCAAGTTGCAGTACAATCTCACTTGTTCACCATCAGACTGAGCTGTGCGAGACAGATGTACTCTGAGATGTCCCCTGATGCCGCCAGACCCCTCACCACCTTTCTCTCCCACCAAAACTGTCTGGCTGAGACAGCCAGCCGCCAGAGACAGCGCACTGCTGATTGTCTGCAAGCTCAGTAAAGACACCTCTCACTCAGAGCAGCCTGAGATGGCTCAGCGGGGAAGAAGGGAGAATGAATGTAAAAAGAGGCAGCAAGAGAAAATGATAACAGAAAGAGAGGAAAGGGAGCGAGATTGGGCTAATTCTGAGTTTATGGTTTTCAAAAAAATTTAGCATACTTGCGTTCAGATTGTAACTTTGACAGCTAAGAGTCCTGCCGAATCTTATTCAACATAAGTGAGCGCAGGCTGGAAGGAGAAAACTGGATGTTTGTAAAGTTAACTTTAACGCTTTTCAAGATCTTGTTAGTATGAATCTGGATGACGTACATCACCAATTAGGTAAGTGAAATAAATTTTAAAAAACTGTATCTATCTAGGGTGTATGACAACCCGGCCACCTTTTCTAAAAACTTATTATTAAGAAATATTATTCCAGACCTTAGATATTGGAACTTGCTGAGACCCTGAAAAACGCATAGCTACAATGCTTTTGGCTCAACAATCAACCACCAATATTACTATTAAAAAAATATTACTTTGTCAGGATGACAACCATATTTGATTAGGACACAAAACTAATGCTGAGGTGATACCTAGGTTTTAGTGCCAATACCACAACATTATACATATGTTAAATACATTAAAAATGATACCTTACTATGGAAACTATGAATATGTTTTTCTAAAAAACAAACAAACACAAGCAGCCATACATGAACAATGCCTAAATAAAATACAGGCTAACACTAGCTTTCTCATTATTTGAATCATGGAACTATGTAACCACATCATAAGTAGCCTGCATAAGATTACAAATTTGAACAACCATTAAATGTCAGCTACTGGTTGTTTTTGATGGTCTGTGCTATAGACACATTTTTTTCAGTACCAAAAAAGTATTAAGGTATGACACACAGTTGTAAATTTAAACAAGCAATGTCATCAGACTTACAGCAGGAATTCCAATTTTGTTTTACTCTTTAGTGTGCTTACACTTCCCTGCCCTCTGACTCCTTTTAACTTCGCTGCCCATTGCCTCAGGGGTTCACAGATAAATGTGTCATGGCTGAACGCAAAGTGCAGTGGTCACTGACAGTCTGATTGGTGAATATAATAACTTGTTCCCTCTACATCTTCTTCCCACATCTCAGAGCAGCTAACATCCCAGCCTACACACCAGCAGTTCCTAAAATACTCTGTGGCTCTTAATTTGTATTCATCCTTCTGTGTTTTTAGATTTCTTTGTGTCTCAATGTCTCAATTTTGCTCAATTAACTGTGTGTTTAATTAGTTCAAATTACAGCCATGGAAATAACATGGAATGCAGAATAACCTGGTTATAAACCAAATCACTATGATGTTGCGCTAACTAGTAACTAACTAGTCACTTTCAATGAATTATAGAGATACGTAAAATCTGAAAATGTGTTTATTTCTGTTGTCATTTATTTGTGACTGTAACATTTAAAATATACACAGTTAGACACAGAGGTCCTATCTGACATTTCTACTGTGTTAATTTTATGGACTATGTTCGATTATCCAAATCTACCCAACAGCGACATCTCATTGCTGGTCGATGTAGTTTTGGATTAGCTCAAGCTTTCATTTTCAGTTCATGGGTTCAGTGGTCCATCAGGTAAATTAGGTCACCATGCTAACGTTAGTGAAAGTGTTGTATTAATGAGCTATGAAAGAATAAATCAGTTATTTTAGATGAATGAGAGGCATACACTTTGAAATATCATCATGAAAAAAAGAAAATATTTAACATGTTGCTGCCATTACACAATGTACAAGATGCAGGGGTCTTCTAACTGGAAGTTATTGTAAACAAACATTGTGATTGGTTCAAATAATCTCCCATATACATGATTCTAACATTGCTCATCTGTGGTGTGCAGTTATGTCTTTGACTCCACAATCAGCCTCTCTGTCATTTCTGTACCAAGTGAGTCACTTCAGCAACCGAGGGATGAACCCAGTGTCGGGACACTGCTGCATTTCCCACTCTGCTGTTTTCTTCCACATCTTATAATCAGTGATGGACGACGACAGTGTTAAGCAAAAAAATGTATCTGTAATTTCCACTTCAGCATGTAGATCATCATTACATCTTGCGTCATCATATGTTTTCTTTTACAGACTTATCAGACATGATTTAGATCAAACATGCATTTGCTCACGCGACACAAGGTCAGAAACCTGGCTTATATATGTTTACATGCCACAGCATCCCAGTCTCAACCACAGTAACTCAGCTGACATATTCAGGTTTCTCAAAACCTGGAAATGGTCATACAGAGAAGCCCGTGGATATCACTTGAAAAACATCAGGTATTACAACATGGCTTTCATTTTATACACATTAGGGTCATAGATACCATCTTTCAGCTTGTGACTGATGGTCATCCTTCTAACCAAGTGGTGCAATACTCCACCACTAGATACTATATGTCGGAATTACTAGCTGATCCACTGTTTGGCCATGTCGCAACTTCTTGAAACATCCATAAAATTTAGAAACATTTGAGACTTTTTTAATGCCATCTCTCCATGATTATGTTTTTGTGTACAGTCACACTTTGGTGACCTCTAACTGAAACACAAGGCATATTGTTGTGGCTGCGCTCATTTGGCTGGGCTGGCATGTGAGTTGTTTCGTAACATTAAGGGCATAGAAACCTATATGAATGGGTTTTGTTTTTTGTAGAGCATACCTTGTCATTACAATCTCATTTAGGCCTGAGAAGGGTCCTGATACCAGACTAGTCCACCTGCTGTATCTTATCATTAGACACAAAAATTATTCCAAACCCAAAACTACACTTGTGTCCAAATACTTATTATTAAAGCAACAAAGACAAGGAGCACAGGTGGTGCAGGTGGTGCAGGTGGTGCGGTTGGCGTAGGGCCCATGCAGCATGTTGTCCCTCTCTCTCTCTCATTTACTACCTCTCTCTGTTCTATGAAGACTAAAAAGGCCCAAAACTACCCTTTACAAAAAGCAACAAAGACAAAAGAATAATCTAGTATTGATATATGTATTCCCTGTGTAGTATTCATTATATGATTTAACAAAAATATGACAACAAAACAAGCCAAACATAAACTTAAATATGTAGGCTAGTGTTTAATTCTGTCTCAACACAAAAAGCTGAAACAGAACTTTTAAATAAAATGCAACATAAAAATAATAAAACTATAGTTAAAACAATGTCATATCTGAAAAATTAACCATAACTAATAATCTGACCAATCTGATAACAGCTTACAGTACTTCACAGTTACAAAGTTAGGTCAGTAATGTCAAAGTACTGAAGTTCAGTACCCAGAATTATTGTCTATATGCTCTCAGGATGGAAGTAACTAAGAAAACTGCGTTGACAGTGACAGGTGATGATGGCAGATGATAAGTAAACTGTTCTGCCGGTAAAAAAATGAAAGAAAGAGAAGGGAGTTGCTTTTATTCAACTCCATTATTAAGTTAATCAGTATTGATGAACCCTGTCAGATGGAATCTGATCGAGAATGAGACAAAAAAGCCAGCACTGTGGTGAAATCATCTCACTGCTTCCAGTCCACCAGGGCTGACAGACCCAATTCTACCATCAGAAAAATGCCAGGGCAATTCTGTCTCGAAAATGACACCACAGCAATCGTCAAAGTAATAGGACAGGCTGCTGTGGGACCCACAATGTGTTGTGATGGCCAATCAGACAGTCTCTGAGATCTTACTGATAGACACTTACTAATCACACAGCTGGTCTATATTTAAATGCATGAGAGACAGACAGAGATTGCATGAAAACACAAGAGAACAAGGAGGGTAAAAATTTGATGTCTTTGATTTGAGAGCAGACTTAATCACAGCAAGGTCTAATCAGTGACCACTGATGCAACACTGCCTCCTCTCTCCTTATCTGAACGTCATGAAACAAATGCTCGGTTCTATTTCAAACGTGACTGTAGCAGCTACACAGAAGATCCTGGTTATAAAAGAGAGGAACTTCCACTGCTCACAAGTTCACAGCTGCCTTTGATTTTTTAAAAGGACGTTAAAAACTCAAAACAAAGAGGCGGTTTACTTCCTCAAGAGGATATCATAAAAGAAAAAGAAGTAATCGCCCATCAAACATGAAACGCATGCGGAACAAACACGGATCTGCAGGGGGCTGTCAAGGGAACTTCTGAACCTGGATAACTGTCACCCTATGTCTCCTAATCAGGTGAGCAGGAAAGTCAAATGCTGTGTTTGATCGCTCTCGCAATGCCCTTGTACTCTCACACACACACACACACACACACACTTAACATGAACAAAATATCCATATTTTTGAGAGCCGGCACACACAGCAGCAGCACGTCACTAAACAAAGCTCTCACAGTCTGATCATCTTTGCTCTAAACTACTGCAAAGCAAAGAGTGACATCTACTGGTGATTCTATGAGCCAGTACTTTTTTGTGATGTTTCACTAGGTCATCCATTAAAAACCCGGCTGTGACCAATTACAGTGAATATGCAACTTGGGAGGAGGAGCTGTGTCAGAACTAACAGTCCCTGCGTGATTTGTGTTATCTTGGCTTTCACTGTGCCATCTTGTTTTCCACCTTTGTTTAATTTTGAAATTATTTTTTCAAACTTATTTTTTTAGTACTCTCTATCTCTTTTAAGTCCTGATTGGTAGAAACCTGAGTACTTAGTTTTTAGCATGTTTTTTATAGTGTGTTGTTGAGTACTTAGTTTGTTTTCATAGTTGTGTGTTAAATAATGGGAGTCAAATGAATGTCATATTCTTACTGTAAAACCTATCTGCCTATAGGTACAAATAAAGTAACCTGAACCTAAACTTTGAATACAGAACCTGAAGGGTTGACGGCGATGGATGTGACATGGGCTACACACCTTAAAAATTTTTCCCACTTTTTTGCTTGAGATCAGCAGACAGCTATTATCCTGGTGTATGGTTGTATTTCAGGTTGTATTTAAGCATGTTGGAAGTACTGTATTTCTTTTACTGGACTGATGCTTCAGTAATGCAGAATTGTACTTTTGTCAGTGTGACAACTAACAGTCCTGCCCTGAAAGTATCCTAACAATAAAAGGAGGATGTCTGCAGCCGTGTTTCTATTTGATTCTATTTCCCCTTTACGCTAAAAAGGTTAGGTCAAGAGAAGTTACATTTTCAGTGCAGACAGGTTCATTCACAAGTGTTATGATCCTAGTACTGTATATGGGTATATGGGCATGAAATAATGCTGTTTCAGTCAAACAAAACAGCAATAATCTAAATAATCTATGGTCTATCATTAGAGGGAAAACGCCAGTTTTACATCAACATCAGTTTACTTGTCATGGTAAACACTTCTCAACCTTGGGAAACATTTGCCATGTTGTCTGTGACTGAGAAAGATCTTGGTTGAGTCTGTGAAAATAACCCCTGATGCTGCTATATGGGTTATCTTTTAACATCAAGCTTGCATTAAAACTGGGGCATGGAGTTTGAAAGACATTGACATTTGCCAGGCATGGATGATCTAAAGAAATAAACACCATTGATATGGATAATGGGAAGTGTATGATTCAGTATTTTTGGCCTTTACTAGGTCAAAAAGCGAGAATATCTTGGCTTCAGTTGCTTTTTGGAAGAAAAATAGCTGAAGAACTCTTTTTAAAGGGTCACTGAAACATAAAACAATAAAACAAAGAGTTTGTCCACTCTGATAGGATTTTTGTTTTGATATTTTCATCAGTTTTTAACTTCATATAGATCCATCCATAATTTCAGGAGGACCACAAATTATAAAAGGTCCCAAAATTGTGAGTGTGGTTTAGTATGCAGCCTAAGTAAAATACAACACCCTGAAGATTTAGGCCGTAGCTATCCCACTAAACCCTAGAGGATGGGATTAGTTAAAGCTATGGTACTGCCACTGGAAAGATTCTCTACATTTCTCAATAAAACTGATAAGTTTCTGCAGAAAAAGACATTTTTTTCCTGTTGTGAAAATGAAGACCCATTCTTTGTATGGTCTGTAAAATCTGCCACTGTAAGACACAACCCACACAACCTATACAAGATTCTGTGATAACGTTCGCACAATGTCGGTATGAGCATGTAGAAGTGGACTGGTGTCACTCTCTTGCTGTGAAAAAAGCCCTTAAAAGTTATTAGTATGGGCTGTGAAGAACACACAAAAGCAGAATGCAACCAGGATGCAAAACTTGACATTTCACAGCAAACTGTAACAGCAAATACTCTTTATCAACTTAGGCACAATGACAAGGGAATCATGATTCTATCACTACTTCTTCCTAATATACTTTATCAGAAGGTTTTACTTTTGCTTACATTTCATTCCTACCGCAGCCTCGTGAGACAGAGGGAAAGAGATTGCAAAACAAAATAGATTTATCTGCTCTCTGAAAGCCAAAATTATCTTCTTTTTTTTAAAAACCTTCACATCCATGGAGTGACAGTGATATGTGACTCATTCTGTGGAAATATAATTTCCTCTATGTACTGATAGTTTATGATATACTGCCTCATTGTGCAGCCCACTCAGATATTCAATGAAATTTTAAAAAAGGCAAATTATAATTGAAATGACCTTCTCTGAGCCCTCAACAACGGGGAACATTGAGCTTATGAGAATGAAACACAAAGAGGAATGGGATTCTTTTTATATTTTCCAGTGACGGCCTGCCAAAGTGCTGTCTGATAAGGACAAGGACACAAAAAATAAGTAACGGATCCCTACAGTAGTAAGCAGTCTCTCAGAATCCTATTCTCCGGCAGCCAAACGCTTCCTGACTTTCCCTCTATCCAGTTACAGGTCTCTACTTTATAGAGAAGGCAACTAAATTATGGCTGGGATCAAACCAGTTGAATACAGTATAGCAGCCTTACAAGCCACAATAATAATCGCCTCTGCATGTTGTACAAATGTTCATCCTGGTGCTTATACTTTTTAGTGGTGTGTCTTATGGATGGCTATGTCTGTCTGTTGTCCACCGATTTGGTCCTGAATTATCTAACTACTAACCATTGGTTGGATTGTCATGAAAATTCAGACATTCATGCCCCCCTCAGGATGAACTGTCATCACTTAACTTTAATTCCTTTTGTAATAAAGGAATGAAATAGAAATTTGTCCAATATGACACATATTTCAAAACTGATTTGTTTAGTGCTAATTAATGTCCTAACATGCTAAACTGAGATGATAGAATATGGTTAACATTAAAACTCATCTATTACTAGACACATTGTGAGCATGTAATGACTCTTTTAATATAGAGTAATGTGTAAATCAATGAATGGTTTTCTTTGTAAAATGTCAGAAAATAGAAAAGATTCTTGTTTTAATTTCCCAGAGCCCAAAGTTTTCAGTTTTGGCAGTCTAAAACCAAAGACTATTAGCTTACTATTAAATTTGATGATGAAAAGCATCACATCTTCACATTCCTTACAGAAATACAATTGACTTTCTGCTTTAAACAAAATGACTGAAACAATTAATCAACTACCAAAATAGTTGCTGATTAATTTTCTCTGGATTGACTAATCCATTAATCTCTTAATCTTTTCAGCTACATCACAAATCACGGGGAACTCATTAGACAAGGAGTGGTCCTAACATTGGCAAGCAGCTCTTTTTATCCATAAACCGATAAACATAGCTGGTTCTGAATTGGCTGTGGCAGTCGAATAGAAAAGTTTGCCTAATAAATCAAATTATGGAAATTATGGAAGTCTTATGGCTGCACTGAAGATCACGAGTCACTCTCTGCCTCCTTTTCCAAAACCTTTTAAATGATCATCATGACACTATCCCCACTGAACCATCTACTGCCATACTGTTCACAGAGGAGCCTTACCATCGTCTGAGATGCTGGTCTGTCAGTGGTATGCTCCTTAGCGTGGCTCCAACAAGCATGAAGAACGCCGAGACAAGGAGGGATGCCCGCAAACCTGAAAGACACAAGACAGGGGAGAAAAGACTAAGGACTATGTATTCTTGTGTTGTTTGTTTGTATTTTTACTTAATAAGTTACTTAAATGATTACCTGACTACCAAAATTTTTGTGGATCTATTTTTGGCTGACCGACTAATTATTTCAACTCTATTTTCAAAGCACCTACACTCAATAGCCAGTTTATTAGCTACACCTAGTTATATTAGTTAAATAAATGTTTCTGTTACTTAGCCTACCATTACTGCAATAAACGAGATGGCAAAACAAGAGAAACACCAAAATGAAAGCATTCATTTCAGCTAGCTGTACTTAATAAACTGGCCAATCAGTATATGTCGCTGAAGATAGTGCTTAACGTGCACAAAGGAATCCCACAGTTCCTTTCTTAATATTGCCAGGATTGTGTGACAGCAATAGAACAGACTGCTTAAAAGAGGAAGTGAAGAGGCATGTCGGTTGTATGCTTGCCCTTGCTTAATTTTGCAATAAATTGATAATCACTGCATTTAAAGTACCAGTAGTAGACATTGAATTATTTCTTCACTAAGGTAGTAATTGTATTAGGTAAAGTGTGTTTAACATCTTTAAGGTTCTTTTAGGTTGCTCTAGCCAACGAAATTAACATATCCTTGGGGCCTCTTTTCCTGGCCACTAAACACAATCCTAGCAACCATACCAAGTGCACTGATCAATGAGAAGAGAGCTGTCGTAAACGGACGTGGCTGGAGTGGTATTCGGCTCTGAGGCTATTCAGTCGGGTGCCATTTCAGAGTAAGCAGGGTAGGCGTTCGGAAGAAGACAGTGAGAAGCTAGGCGAATCTCTTCGACACCAGCTTAAACAGTCCTCAGTAATACCTAATAGAGTAATACCCATAGGCCACGAGGATCGGACCCTTTAAGATGGAGAGCTGGTCCAGTACCTCCTGAACAGGGGTAACTCGGGATCTAACAAGACAAACACCTTTCTCTATCAACTCGGAAGTCTCTATTCTCAGTTTCACCCACATGACACCCATTTAAGGAAACTCTCTCCACTTCTCTATTCTTCTTTTTCCACGTGAGTGTTCGTTGGCTGAACCTTCGACTAGATCAATATATAAAGCCAGCCAACCAAGGCTGAGACAGAATTGTACTTTATTGATCCCGGATAGGGAATACAGGTCACAACATGCCAATATAGCCTCATGGTTCATGTTAGCAGTTTGTCAGGCTGTTGCCTTTAGATTTCAAAGCAGAAATGCAGTCGGTCATTTGTCTTCATGCCGTGTTCTGCTGCATCAAATATCGACAGATGTAATTCGCAGCAACAAGTACTGACAGGGTAAATAAATCCCTCAACAGAGTATTAGTTTTCCGTCAGCTTTTTAAATCAAGAAACAACTCTCCAGCTTCAATCATAGCTGAATCAGAGAAAGCTTTGTTTCACTGTCAATTTGAAGAGTTGCATGATGATTCTATAACCACTTTTTATAATGCCAATATTATAGATAAAAGGGAATTGGTTGTGCTGCCATATTTAGGCTTCACTATCACAAATGCCTTTGTAGAGTTAGACAATTTTAAAGATTTTTTATATTCCTCTTTTGAAATGCTCGGGCCTGAAAAGTGTCTAGAAGCACATTGCCGTCTAGATTGGCGTCGTAAACCTACATTTGGTGGCGGGCAATGAGGCCTGCACCTCCCTCTTTGACTCAATGTTTATGTGCCCTTGGATGACGCACATAACACCCCCAAAAGACTTTAGTTGTAAGAGGCATCTCTCACGATGACTGAACTCAACAAGTTTAAACAGGACAAAAAAAGAGTTTTCCTCAGCAAGCCAAACCAGTCCTGAAACAATTAACTCCACTAATCAGGTAGTGATAATGTTAAAGTCATCTATCAAGCAAATATACTGTATACTGTGATATGTGAGAATTTGCTAAATGCTTCTGTTTTATCACTATAAACTGAATATGTTTGAATTTTGGAGTGTATGTGGAATCAAACCGGTCTACGTCGGCTTGGGGTCTTACTTGTAATGGACGTTTTTCACTGTGTTTGTTACAAACTAAATTATTAATAACTTCATATCCTTCATATATTCATATCCTTCATATCGCAAACGATACAGTCCATTTTCAAACACAGTCACAGTCAACATTGACCCTGTACCAGTTACCTGTTAGCAGGTGTCAGGCGCCAATTCCATTCCCTGGAGGACAACTACTGTGTTGTTGACAACCAACATCCCAGAAGACAACTCCCCTCCCCTAAGGGGGATGTTCTACTGTGTTGATGACAATAAACAACCAAGCATTTTCTGCACTGGCAAGTTGGAGCAGAGCCAGTGAGTGTAGGTAGGAGAGAGACTGTGTGTGCATTATATATAGACAGTGTGTCTGGATGTCCTGTAGGTTATTTTAAACAAGGTCACGCAAACAAGGTTGCAACTAATAATTGCAAATAATAATTGCTGATGAATCAGGATCACAAGATGAGTTGTGTAATTTCTTGGCAAGATTTTGCGTGTGGTCTTTATATCGTCAGCAGCCTGGTTACTGTGATGTTGTTACTGCATTGTTACTGTTTATGTCATCTGACAGCCCAGCCTGAGCATGAACTAATGTGTCAGTCAGGTGATGCAGAGGAACTGGTTAGGTGAAGTGGGCTCCAACTCAGTAAATCAAGGCGGGAGTTCTTCTGCGGGCAAAGGCACTGTACAAAAAGTTCTGTGGTTTCAAGACCAATTTAAATTTCTTTTGAAAGAGAGAAGTCTCATCTTCAAGAGATGGTTGTCCTGCATCAGCACTTTTAACATGGGTCCAACTCTGACAATGGACAGCAGAAACAGTAAAACCCCATCTGATGTAAATTTAAAGTGGTATCTATTCTTTTACAGACAATATTTTCAAGGATAACGGTGATTAACTTTAATATGTGTTGAAAAAATTGTGATCGCAATTTTTTTCCGTTTATAGACTTAGTAAAATGAAAGTAGACAGATTAATCTGAAATAAAACCACCTATCTGTATTAGCCAACTCGGTAGGGGAAATATCAGAGAACAGTATTAGCTTCTACAAAACGTATTCTCAGAATAAATGTACATTGATCTCTCTGTGGAGGGTTCAGGTCATTGTCTGTCCATCGTTTAATCAATGAATATACTAATCGTTTCAGCTGTACCCGTACATACAGTTGCATTGTTTAATTTATAACAGAACATCACAGTTTATAAGCTCCCTTTGTAAAACAACTAGTAAGTGAAGTGGTCACATTATTCAACTATAAGTACTAGATTTCTCTCTGAACTTTAGTGGAGTAAAATAGAAAGTAAAAGTACCTCAAATTTGTACTTCAGTTTTTGAGTAAATGTATTTTACTTTGTTACTACTGATAACTGCTTTTAATATATGTGAGCCTTTGTATTACTTGGGGTGCCATGTTTAATCAAAATGCATTAGGTGACCAGGAACAAAAAACTTTGCTATACTTTGTGTACATGTAAATACCTAGATTTCTACTGAAATTACAGAAAAAGGTGGATAACAGAAGACTGTGTGATACCGGATATTAGAAAACACCAAACGCTGAATTAACTTAACGTTATCTTACTGTACGAAGATAAGACTATCAAAGGTAGGATGTCAAGTAAAAACACCACACTTTTGAATTATTTATCCAACAAAGATATCGACTAATCATGTGCGTTTAGGAAATAAGTGAATTCTGGTTCAAAACATCCCTGCATAATGTACAGACTGTAAAAGTGTGAAACAAACACCATAACGTTAAGATAGGACACAATGTACCACATTACAACAGCTCACCTTTTTTATCCATTAACCACATAAATAGCAGCCAGGGAAAGAAACCCACCGGGCCCCACAGCACCAGAACAGCAATGTCCGACTTGGTGAAGCCGTACGAGTGAACGGCCGAGTTCTGAATGGGACCCCAGAAGTTCCACACCATCCCTTGCATAAGTGCCAGCAGGGAAAACAGGGTCAGAACCAGCCATCTTCTCCCATACACTCTGCTGTTTACTGGCAGATTGTTTGTCTCCGCGTGAGAAGACGGGACGAGAAGCGGTTCCCTTTCGGCCTCGGTGCTCGAACCGGCACCCATAGTGGCTGTCTGTTTGTCAGTTCAGTTAAAATTCCAATTTTAGCGATTGTACAGCAAGGAAAATTGAAGTCTCGCCGGGATTATGTCGACCACACAATCAAAAACAACCGATGGCTTCAGGCTCTGTCACTTAACTCTACTGCGCATGCCCAAACGGAAATAGTTTGCTAATAGAAACTGTGGTTACTAGGCTGTCATTTTGGCTCGTCTGGTGCGTTAGCTTGAGTGCGGCTGGTACTCCGACCGAAGACCCGGAATGGAGTTAGATTCACAGTGAGGCATTCCCGATGTATAAAGAAACAGTACACTGTCACGTGAGGTTTGTTTACTTCCGTCAGGACATCGAATGCACGTGTAGTGAAAGGTGAGTCCCCCGTTTTTGCAAGAGACCCCTTTCTTTCCGCGAAGCTAGCTAACGTTAGCTTTCCTGGGAAAGTGATTTAACAGTGAACACGAAGCCTGTTAGCTAACGTTAACTTAGCTAATAGCATCGTGTAGTTTTCTGCAACCAGCCGAGAATTGCGTGTACCTCCAAGTAACGTTACTGTTTAAAAACTATGTAACGTTGATATTCTTTGTGGGTTCCGTCAGTGGTGATAAATGATTCAAAGTGTATATTTAATGAACCTTTATCATCAGATTACCTATCGTTATCAATATTAGATTACACTCAGAAGTAAGTTTTTAACAACAACATATGCTGATATAATATAACCGCAGCAAAATTTCTGATAAGGAAGAGGAGGAGGATGCGTTAGCATTGGTACAGATTTGACTACCAAAAGAATTGACTACCAAAAGTATCACTGTAAAAAATAAGGTATCATTTTTGGAGGAGAAACAGCAAATGTACATGAAACTACTGATCTGTGATGGCACTGACGCTGACCTTGCAACATCGACCACTTCACCCTGAGATAACTTAAAATGTAGACCAGTTTTCAAAACTTACATCAAAGTATTGCTTAAACATTGATCTTGGTTCAGCTTAAGGGGGAATAGTTACGTTGAAATGTATGAAAATGCACAATAGTTTGGTGAGGAAAAACCTGACTAGGATGCACAGAACCCTGACCTTAACCCCTTCCAACACTTTTGAGATAAACTGGACATATCAGTGGCTAACCTCATTAATGCTCTTGCCATTGAATGGGAGCAGATCTCAGGGCCACAGAAGTATAGAGATTGTTGTAAAATCAAATGCCCATGGTTTTGGTTAACCTTAAAAATTGACCTCCAGTGACACATTGACGTTAGGTACCTCATTCTGTCAGGTAGGTAAATATCTGTCTGAAGTTCTGATACCTGTTTATGTTGCAGGTTTATGCCATAGTTATACAAACGTTCTTGAAAATAAGGAAGCTTCAGTTTCCTCTTCTTCCCAAATGCTCCCTGGGTTTCTGAGCAACAGCACTTTTAGTGATGGCACAGTTGTGTTTCTTAAGGTTGTTTGTGCAGTGACAGAGCACTGAGGGGAAAACAAATGCAGCAGAGAGACACAAAAACTTTAGTAAAAAAATTTACACAGTTGTTCACCTTTATGTGACAGAAGATAAGACACGTTGTAGATAGTAGACATTGGTATCTCTGTGAAGGACTGGTATTGTCACCTTAGCTCAATTGCCAGTTGTTCATCAGCTGATATCTATATCCTCTGTGTTGCAACCTTCTGTTGGTTTGTAGTACAGACCATGGCTGCTCCCGACCCCTCTAAACCCTTCAGCCCAGCAGAGACCCAAAAGATTCTGCATCATCTGGAGCAGCCCGTAGTCTTCATGAACATGACCTGTGGCTGGCCTGTACTCCACTGGACTGCAGAGCACCTTTCTGACTGCCTTGGTGACAAACTTGTCCGATTCCGACTTGGGAGAAAAAAAGAGGCACACAGTAAGAGCAAAAGATTAATCCAGACGGATCTGGGTTGAAATAATTCCCACAAAATTAATCAGTAATGAAATAGACGAATGAAAATAGATTTATGTGATCCAAAATCATCCCAAGTCAGCATTTGCTGTAAATTCACTTTGAAAATGTACTTTTTGATACAGAGTACATGAAATGTTTCGCCCAAAAACATTGTTGAGGATTCAGTGGTTTTCTACCCATTCCACTCTAAGATATTAATCCAAAACCGTCTGGCCAAAGCACACTTCTATAGGCAATGCATTTGCCATTCATAATTGATCGTTCAATATGGTAAATGAATAAGCTTTTCTGTTTTAGTGTTTCTGATCACATCAATGCACAGCACCTCATATAGTAGTTCTGTACTTCCACTCAGTGTTCAGTCAACACATAATAATTGCCTGCCCTGCAGTCTTATACAGTTAATCCTCTGACATGTGGTAATTTACAGATTAGACTGTAGTTTGGCACACCTGATGAAGTATTAGAAGCTGTTTTAATGATCTGATTTAAAATGTCACATAAGTGAAGAAAAAAAATACAGTTGGACAGTGATGACTCCTCTTGTGATGAATAACTGAGCATGTCCTCTGATAAAAGCAAGCTAATTAGATTTTCAAATCATCTTTTTCAGCTGTAACAGCTTACATGAGGGCATTGCTCTCATGTAAGTTGCTACAACTGTTATTTACTTTTTCATAAAAACAGGTAAAACAAAAATTCATAACTCTGTTATTAAGTATGTAACTCTCTGTACTGTGATTCTGGAATACATATTTATTTTAGCATGGATCAGTTGAATTATTCTGTTGAAAGTTTATCAAATTCTCAAGTGAGTTCTGTCTGTCTTGCACTTTTTCTTGCCATATTCTTCTTCTCTCGTAGCACCTCTGTTTGAAACCCAGTGTTCCTATGTGGAGGCGAAATTGGCACACTTTCTCAGCTGGACCCAGGATCAGGCTGGGGCAGATGTAGGGCCTTTCTTTGAATACCCCAAATCAGAGTATTGGGCCTATGCTGACTACAAATACATCGCCATATTGTTTCAAGATCAGCCTTCCATGTTTGAGGTAATTACCATATATAATGCTTCTTGGTCAAAAAATCATATGTGATTGAAACACAGGAGATCTGGTTTTACAAGCTTAGTGTTAGTTATCACCTCAAATGTTTGAAAAGCATTGCAACTACAAGGCTTTTTTAAAAAGCACACAACCTTTTCTAGGCAGTGTGGTAAAGGAAAATTACAGCAGGCTTGCATGAGGTATTAATGGGCAGATCCTAGACTTAGCAGTCAACCTAGCAGTCATTGTAATGTGTTTAAGTTATTCTGTCAGCATCAGGAGTCAGTTTCAATATGAAAGCTTGTGAAACATAAATATAGGGCCTGTGATGAAGAAACAATGTAACTCTATTCCTGGCTGTATGAATATATTAAAATGATATTCAATAAAATAGTATATTTTTGGAATATTGGACACCTGAACATTACATTTGGATGTGCTCCGATTTGGCCAGAAGAGCATTAATGAGGTCAACCACTGATCATAAAGTCTGGTTTTGTTCCAGTTCATCCCAAAGATGTGAGGTGGGGTTGAGGTCGGGCTCTGTACAGGCCAGTTAAGGTCCTACTAAACTGGGAAAACCATTTCTTAATAAAACCTTCTTTCAAAACAGGACAGAGCCTTCCATATAGTTGGAGGAACCCCGTTACAACCCCGTTTCCAAAAAAGCCCACATTTAATTGAAAATAGCACAGAGACCACTTAGTCAAATATTGAAAGTGGGAAATTGTATTGTTATTGGAAAATGATATGCCCATTTTGAATTTGATGCCACAAAAGTTGGGACGGTGGCAAGAAAAGACTGGAAAAGTTGTGAAATGCACACATTCAATCACATTTTGTTGCTTCATCCATAAATGCAAGTTGAAACTCTACCATGCAAAGAGGAAACTGTACAAACCAGATCCACAAACACCACCACCTTCTGTGGAGCCAAGCTCATTTAAGATGGACTAAGGCAAAGTGGAAAACAGTCCTTCTAGTCTGACAAGTCAAACTTTGAAATTGTGTTTGGATGTTATAGACGCGTCGTCCCCACAGCTGAAGAGGAGAGAGACCACCTGGCTTGTAATCAGTACACAGTGTAAAAGCTAGCATCAATAATGGTATAGGGGTGCATTAGTGCACATAGCACGGGTAACCTGCGCATTTGTGAAGGCCCCGTCTTTTTCAGGGACAACCTTGCTTATTTCAGTAAGACAATGCCAAACCACGTTCTGCACGTATTACGACAGCAAGGCTCTGTAGTAGAAAAGTTTGGGTGCTAAACTGGCCCAGCTGCAGTCCTCACTGGTCACCCATCGAGCTGCTGAAATCCTACATCGGGCAAGAATGCGAAAAACATCCCACTTTCAAGATTCCAGCAGTTGGTCTCCTCAGTTCCCAGATGCTTACATAGTTTTGTTAAAACAAGAAGTGATGCAACATAGTGGTAAACATGACACTGTCCCAACTATCTTTCAAGCTGTGTTGCTGGCCTCAAATTTAAAATGGACATTTTAAATTCTCCCAAAACAATAACATTTTGATTTTTGGTTCACATTTGATAAGTAGCTTTTTTTTGGGAACAGGGTTGTAAATTGACTGAACAAATATCACTCAGTGTCTGCTAGCACAGAGGTGGAAGTAACAAGACCAAGAGAACAGCAAAAGTGCCATCATCGCTCATCTGCTCTTGAGTAGTTTAATGTATTCAAGTAAGAGCATGTTGAGGATATGCACAAATAAAACAGATGAAAGAGAAGCTAGGGTCAATTTAAAAGCCTGTTTGTAATAGTGTTTTCATTATATAAATATTTCCATGTATGTTAGCATGTTTATTGTTACTCTACTGTACTCTGAACTGTGTAGAATTCACATAGATAGACACATTCACATTCTTTTGCTGCAGTGGGTCTATATCACATAGGAGGAGCTGGTCATGTATGACTTAAATATGACCCAAAATTATGATACAACCACATACACATACTTTGTCTAAGGAGACAAAGAATGTTAATCAAGAATGTTATGAACACCAAATTTTCTTTAAGATGATAATAAACACATTTAGAAGCTTAATTTTAAAAAATTGTTATTCACATGCTACCTTTTTAATCTAAATGCAAGGGCTTTGGCTTATCAGCAAATTAAACATTAAATAAAAAATTGAAAGAGCCAGTATATTCCCGTCTAGTCCGATATTTTTTTTTTCAAAATTCTCATTTGTATTCTACCATTTTTCCCCTGTTGTTTTGACATTTTCAATTAAAATGTTAAACTTTTGCCTATAACGACTTTTTATTAGCTGCTATTCTTGTCCTTCGGTAGGTAAAGACATAAAAGTGCCATCGTTTCTCAAGCCACTGTCACCCATTCATTTCATTTTTATCTCAGTGATACATTTTTATTGGGCATCCACCTGCAATTATTACCCGCTGACATTCATGCCTTTGAGACAGGCAGACGTGGGCTTTTTACAGGATAAATGGTGCAAGGGAAAAGGCTGCCTGAAGGCTAGATTGTCCAGTCAGTCATTTACAGCTGCCTGCATACAGTATATGGTAATGACTTCATTATTCTGGATGCTGTCGTGATTGCTACACCTTTGTGCGCTGGCATGACATGATTGACAGACCAGTTTTTCTTGAAAGATGAGAAATACTGTAGCCTGGTTTCTCTATACAGAGACCTCCATTGGTCACCCATAATGGGTGCTGTCAAAGTAGCTGATGAGGTAGGGGTCTTCATGTCTGATTATTGTAATTTGTGTGTGTGTGTGTGTGTGTGTGTGTGTGTGTGTGTGTGTGTGTGTGTGTGTGTGTGTGTGTGTGTGTGTGTGTGTGTGTGTGTGTGTGTGTGTGTGTGTGTGTGTGTGTGTGTGTGTGTGTGTTGTAGCATGTAAAGTGGTCCGAGTTTGGATTTGAAGGACGTAATGGGAGAGAGAGCACCTTATGGATTGGCTCAGAGGGGGCCAACACACCATGCCACCTGGACTCTTATGGCTATAACCTGGTACTGCAGGTACATGGACGGTAAGAAGGTCCATAGCATGTGTTTGCTGCTTTATATGCACCAAAGTAACACGACTGTAAGTTCGTAACATTAATGTAAGCCTACATGAATGTTTAAAATACTGCTTTGGCAAGTACTATTTCCTATTTATCATACTACATTTCACTATACTTACATTTCAACAAAACTCTTTCAATAATAATCTGTATTTATAGAGCACTTTTCAAAAACCAGTTACAAAGTGCTTTCACAAGTTTAAAACAATAAAACACAAAAACAATTACATGCTAAAGACAAGAAAACACTTATAAGACTAGAATACATGTTTAAAATAAATATAAAATGTATAAAAATAAATTAAATAAATACATTTTCCTTCCTCCTCTTTTCTCATCTTGCCAATAATGTCATTACATAAGTTACAGCTTCTTTTCTTTCTCCCCAGGCCTTTATATTTTTGAGCTACTTTGGGGAGTCTTATGTTGATAACCCTGAGATTAGACATAGCCTGTCTCTAATTCCTGTTTTTATGCTACAAATACTTTGTTTTTTTACTTTTTAAATTGGACGTAAAGATTTGTTGCATACCTTGCTCTGCTTGTGCTCAGTGGTTGTTTTAACTGATAAATGTTGTCAAATTTTTGTGTTATCCAAAAATAAGACCCGTAGCTTAACAGTTGGATATTTACGTAAAGTCAGTAATGGACCATTCTGAGATGTAACTTTGAATATGCACACATTCTGATTTTGGATATGGCATCACTTGTGTCCCTGCCTCACAGATTTGTGAATATTATTTCAAGTCACTTGAAAGGATTTCATTTAAATGGCGCAAAATTAAGACAGACCTTGGAACTTGTAATATGGTAAATTGTCAATGTTAATTTTGTGCTCTGTTTCAGAAATTTAGAAATATGAAAGAATTTGAGAGAGACTCTGATTATCTGCATGTAAACTAGTCTAACAGCAGCCAGGCGGGCATTTAAGCTGGTTAAGTGATTTTTTTGCCGTGACCTAATTTCTCACAGTAATCTCTATTTTTATATATATATATATATATATATATATATATATATATATATATATATATATATATATATATATATTTACTCCATTTAAATGAAATCCTTTCAAGTGACTTGAAATAATAGATGAAATAATAGATATAGATATATAGAGAGAGATATAGAGAGATAGATATAGATATAGATATTGATATTGCCCTGTCATACCTAGTGGTAGTAGGCATTTAATAGAAAGGAGTTGTAACTGCACTTAAGAAGGCACAAGGTAAAGTAAAAGACACAAGGTAGAAGGTAGATCTATGAATCATTAATCATTTTACAACACAGGGTTGTATAACAACATGGAGCTGTAGGTTCCTTTATGCTACTTACAAAAAGCAAATGTTACCAAGATTATAAACACAAGACAGGTGGATACATAACAAGTCCTAAAAATAAAACTGTTCTACATGGCACAGTGCTCATGATGAATTATAGAGTTTCACAGCTTGAGGGAAGAAGTCGCTCTTAAGTGTACACAGCGGGTTTTTCTGTTTTATTCCATACACCGCTGGCTGTTAAACACCTAGCTTCTCCGCGACACAAAGGTGCACGGTACTGTAACTGCTTACAGAGTGTGATCTGTCCTCTGCCCTCTGAAAGACAGTTAATTTGTCGCAGAGCTCGACAGAGCTGGAGGGAAATGGAGCCAGAGGCCGAGGCGCTATATGGGGCAATGTGAGAGAAGATAGAAAAGGGAAAAGGTCTTTTTGTATCTTATCTGACACCCCTGTTCTCCCCAAGAGCAGCAGTTTTATCTCACTCCTTGTAATTGGGTCTCAGGCTGTTTTTATTTGGTATTGATCTCAAATGCAATGAAATTCACCTCACACTGTTCTTTGACACTGCTCATCCAGTGCCGAGTGATATGACGACATTTGTGACAAGCGGGTCAACAGAAAACAATAATGGCAGTGTTTCTAAACAACACCAACATTATTCAGGGAATGCAGTTTGAGTTTCAGGTTGGAGAAAACTGGATTATTTTACATTGATGGATTTGCTATTGGCCTTATCAGTTTTTTTCATCTCCCAGAATAAAAAGGATTTGAAATTTTAAAAACTCTTTGTTCAGAATGACTGCTTTTAAAACATCACACACACATCCCCCCCACACACACACACACAGAAATGACAGCAATTCTTTTCATACTTTATCTACATACAACTAAGAGAAACGGAAATACCAGCTGACCAGTGAGCAGAGAATTTCATAAATCAGTGTAAAATTCATTAAGTTGAGTAATTTATTATTGGAACCCTTTTCATGATTAACACTTTCTGTTGTATTTTGGGTAAATGTCTATTCTGGATCTATCAGTTGATTTTTATTTATTTATTTTTTATTTTTTGTGAAGTTTTGTTTACAGTTACGTAAAACCTGAAAGTATGGCTAACTAGATCATTAACTGACACCACTGTGCCTGACCAAACAGCTGTGTTAATTTCTAATAAAAATATTTTGCTGCTTGCTTTTTTCTTGCGGTTAATCTGAAGTCATATCTAACTTTAATATTCCTGTGTGTAGGAAGCGCTGGCACCTCTTTCCTCCAGAGGACACTGTTAACCTCTACCCAACCAGGATCCCCTATGAAGAGTCCAGTGTATTCAGCCAGGTCGATGTTCTCCATCCAGACCTGAGGAGGTTCCCTGCATTTCAGGAAGCCAGGGCATATACGGTCACCCTGCATCCAGGACAGGTCAGGATTTCTTGACACAATGTTTTACAATATAAAATTATAATGTATCACAGGGTCATGCCTCCTAAAATGTGCTCATTGTTTGGTCTACATTCATTGGATGCCAGAGGGTGGAATTAAATTTAGACTGTACAGTGCTGCCAGAAAGTCTACAAATGCTGATTTTCTTGAAAACACATGACCATGTCCTTGGCCAGAAATATAAAATCATTTTCTCTCAAGAATTTTAATTTCATTTTATGACCAGTGAGTGTATTAGGAGGGGTTGGTCGGACAAAACTGTTTTTTGACATTTTAAAGACTAAACCACTGGTTCCCGAACTTTTTCAGCTCAATACCCAAAAGAGAAATCTGGTGTCTCCCTGGCACCCACATTTACAAAAAGTATGGATAAAAAGCAAAACAAACCATGTAAATAAAATTCTATTGTTCTGTTCTATCCTTCTTTCTGTGTGTCACCTCTTTCTCTACTCATCATTTTCTCATCCCCTCCCATCATCACCAACATGTCTTTTGACATGATCTGAATTTAATGAGAAGTATGTGGCTGGTTGAAGTTTTAAAACAGTGGGCTCAGCTTTTGAAAGTGCTGTTCTGGGTTCATTCTAAGCCTTAAGTCTGTTTCTGAAGTGGTTATTCAGGTATGCTAGAGTCGGAAAGCCAGATTCACACAAGTATGTTGTGCCATATTGAATCAAAACATCTTGAAGGATTCTTCTTTGCAAAGAAAAAAAATGTTCGGACTTTCCCAGATACAGCAAATGTTTAGTTTGGAAATACCTGTCCAATTTATTGATTTGAAGCCTCTCCATTCTGAATTGCTTTGGTGAAGCCAACATTAATAAACTGGCCCTTCTACTTTAGTTTAGACATCATAGGATTGACAGTAACAGATTACAAATTGACATAAAAATTCTGTATGCATGTGGACAGAAGATCAGGTTAGAAAGAGGAGAGAGAGAAAAGTGTAGTGTAGAAAAATAGATCCTTCACTCACATATTTACATTTTGTAATTGACTTGTGTGCCAATTAAAATCTGGCCTTCTCAGATATAGTGTGTTATCTTCAAGAGACAGGAGCTTTTATTCTGAAATGGAAGGTTAAGGTTAAGTCGTCTGCTCTTGATGTCTTATCAGGAGAGGAAGGCTCAAATATCTAGACCAGTGGATCAAATATTAATTTTACCTGCTCTGCTTTAGAAGCAGGTGAGTTCAGAGTGAGTATAGTTATGATTGAGGTGTTATGCATTCAGAAGATGTAAATTTCAGACATGTCCTCTTTTGATGTAGTTTTCAATCCTGTAAAAGTCTTCCTGGATTTATTTGTCCTGCTTTGCCTCGTTTCAGATTCCAGCTGTATTGTTTTGTTCTTCAAGAGTCAAAATGGTGACAAAGCAATTAGCCATCTGTCTCTTTTTACCATCTGCTTCTGCCTGAGCTCCTGTAGCGCACTAAATGCTCTCCTATCAGCAGCACAAAACCCAGCTGTCAAGTAACTCTGAAGGCTGGTGAATAAATGTCCAGGTCAAGGTCACTGTTGATTCTTGATCAGATCTCTGCTTATTTTAATTATTAATTTTAATATTAAATGCTGATGGTTTATACAGTTGACAGATGATAAACCAAAGCCTTGAAAAAACCTAACTCTTCTGTTTCTCCAGTGTTACCATCTTATTACCACAGTTCCATCAAGGTAGTTTTGGTATAAGACCAGTCTTGTCCGTGTGGATCCTTGAACTGACTTTGAGTTTTGGGAACAGCACGTGGTGGAAAAAAGCACATGAAGCTTTCAACAGCAGTCTTTGTTTAGTAAATGGAATTGGTTCAGGTGTTATCATGTTACCTCAATCTGGTCTTTTAGTCACACAGTAACAAGTGTTTAACTATGCCCATCTTGGTTCAAAGCTGGCCTTTGGAGTTAGATGTCATTGGCCTCCTTTATTCTTCTTAGGCTGTCCACAATCTCCAAATCAATTAACTGTTCCAATCAGTGTCGTGGCTGTCTTTGCCCTGGCATTTACATACTGCTGAAAGTGAACCTTTATGCTTTGATTATTTTTTTTACCATAAACCTGGAAATATAGCTGTTGACACAGAATGGATAGTTTTGATATCTGTAGTAATCTCCTACAGGATGGCTCTGCCTCTGCAAATAAAATCAACGAACAAATCGTTCATCTTGTCTCGTCAGACCACATGAGTGAATCGCGGCTGCTGAGAAGGCAGGCGATCAATAAGGCTAGCCCATTTTAAAATAGTCACTTTATGGACGGGTGAGCCACTGAGAGTCTGCGGGGGAAAGGGTTATTCTGCCATCTAGTGGCTGATCAGTACGGATGAATGAATGAATTCCCTCAACATTAATCACAAAGGCTTAACAACAACAAGGAAGGGAGTGGGTGATGTCAGGAAAATGTTTATCCATTTAAGCTTCTGAGGTCTTTTAATCTTCTCTGCTCAGGTGCTTTATGTCCCCAGACACTGGTGGCACTATGTGGAGTCAGTGGATCCCATCACTGTCAGCGTCAACTCCTGGATCGAGTTGGTAAGCAATCCGACCATGTCTCGCCCTCACCCTGAACTATTTGGCTCAGAACCTGAAATAATGACGATGTTTCAGAGAAAGTTTGGAAAACAAATTTGCCCTGAAGAGTTCCTGCTCAGCGTTTAGTGCTCCCAGATGAAGGCCCCTCTCAGCTTTGAGTAATGAACAGGCCTGGCAGTAAAAGATTCCCTGTCATTATGATGAGTGTGAGTGCACAACCAGGAGTGTGTGCTGCATGAAAAGCTCTCAACTGCCAGACAAATGTGTATTCAAAGAGCAGGTCCCTCACCAGTTTTCCCTTCAAGGTCACAGACACAACAAACTATGCCTCCAGCATACCTGTAATTATCTTGATATGCAGTACTTGTTCTTATTTTGCTTGGCTTTCTTTTCCTACACAGGAAGTGGATGACGTGGCAAGAGTCAGTGAAGCTGTGACCAAGGCTGTTGTCAGTGCTCTTAAAAGCGCACCAAGTGATGACAACACTGACGACTGGCTAAACCCCACCGAGGTAGCAAATTAATACTGTGACATTAATTACACCCTAAAAATCAATAGCTCCTTCATTATTACCTCTTGCTTTTATTGGTGCAGCAACAAAAATTACATATATTTAAAGTGTTGTTTCTGTTTAACACCAAGGCCATGACAGAAATATTCTCTTTGCTGCTCACTTCTCACTATATAAAAAAATAGAGGACTGTATGGTAAAATCAGAAAACACATTGCTCGTTTCAATCCTTTCATCTGGTAGTGGGCTAAACTAGGCCTGAGACTTAATCGTGATGATATGATTGTAATGTTTTCTTCTTCATCATAATAATAATAATAATAATATAATCATCTTAAGAGTTTTCAAAATTCTGGTCCAAATAAATGTGTTTGATTAGAAACACAAACACTTATTTTTGTGTGAAAACTTTTATCTGATGTCATGCTTAACATTGAAAGACTGCAAGCACCTTACAGCATTTTGTTCATTTTGATATTTTTTGATTCTTTTTTTATAATGGCTCACTCAGAATTTGCTTTGTAGGACATATACAGTGAATGGAAGTGTTTTCATTTGTTGACTGAACATAGAATGTGCCATATGTGTGTAGTCCCACTAAACACTTCATCTTGCAAAGCCAGAACCTCTGTCTCAGTAAGCTCATTTATAGGCACATTTAATTTGTTGTGAATTTAAAGAGGTTCGCCTTTTGTTATTTTGGTCGGGTACAAGAAATCCTCCGTTGTGCAATATTTTAGGTGTAAAGTATTACTGAAATTTGTGCTTGAAACTTATCCAGATCTCCAGAAGCCTGATGAGACTCTGGTCTGCCTATGATAGAATACTAATCGCAGTACATCCCACACATTCTTCTTTCTCTGTGTATCAGTTTGCAAAGCCAGGCTGCTTCTACCACTGAGAAGGTATATTTATCCCACCTACAGGAGGTTATTTACTGTGTAGTCACAGTATGAGCTGCAGTACAGAAACACAGATGTTGTGGTGAGATTAAAGCTCCTGGGATGCTTCAGCTTCAAATTTAGAAGAATAATGCCAGTCCCTTCACTGTGGTGGTTTTATGACAGCTATATGGGTTGCAGTGTCATTCTGCAGAACCTAGTTCAGTGTATCATCTTGTCATCTGAGCATATAAACAGACATTAATAAAAAGCTAAAAGGACAGAGGGTTCCTCAGACATTGTTGTAACCAGCCGCTGGTGCAATACATAATTTTTCTGGTGATACATTACCATTTATTAAATGAGCCCTAAAGTTCCTGTGTAGTAGGTTTTTGTTTGTGAAAAAAAATGGTTCAGTCTATGTGTTTCTTTTACCCCATTCACTTCATTGTATTAGCACTTTACAGTATTGATGTCTGTCTTGTTTTTAAACTACTACTCACCATTATAGCATTAGTTATGAGATTATTCTTTTGCTTTTCTTTACTTTATCGAGTGCTGCCTTTTCCTGAACTTCTTTTTGGGTTAACAAACATGACGCAACCTAACCCTACCAACCAAGATAAGGGACTTCAACATTTTTATGAAAGACCCAAAGTTGGATTGCAACCTCAAAATCAAACAATGCCTTGCACGGTCAACGTCACCTTCATTGTGTTGTTGAGTCAGCAGCCTCTTTAGACTTCCTCCCCACAACTACAAATATGTATTGAATGTACTGCGTTTAGGAATAAAAATAGCCTTCCACACGTGTGACGAGGCTGCTATTGAGCTGGCACCTATTGTTTGTTTCTGTAACACTTTGTGTCATGTTTCTACAGGAAGGAGTAGCATCCCATAATGACAACATGCAGTATGTGAACCTGGCAGTGAGAGCTTCTGCTCAAAGACAGAGGGGCCTCTGCCACAGCAAACTGACCCAGGCCCCAAGAGACACCCGACCAGTCAAGCGTGACTCCAGTGGACAAATCAGGACAAACAGCAATTTGGTCAGGGATTCTGTGCCCTTCAGTGTTCCCTTTGGACCACATCTCATCCCTGTGTGCTGTCAGCAAGAGTACTCACCAGAAACGAGGGGGTTGACCACTAAAGATCTGGAGGTCAAATCTTCCAGGAACTGTAATGCCCAAACTCCAGATGACTGCACCGCCAACTCAGATCCAGCCACGAAAACCAAGCTTGCATCAGCGGCCAACCAGGGAAAGTGTGAATGTAGCCCTGGTTTAACTCAATATAGAACATGTGACCGTGCTGATATGTCATCAGAGAAGTCTTCAGAGGATTATGAGGAACCACTACATACAATAACCACTAATGACCTGTTAGACTGCCTGGTGCATCCTGATATCATTGACCGTGTCACAAAGCTTTTACTGGAAAGGCACACAGGAAGTGACAGGACCATTATGCCATCCTAGCTTTAATATCTGCCAGCGGTAAACAACATATTAAGCCTGAAGAGAAAGAAAAGCTCCTCATTGCACTGGTAATGGTCTGAGCTTCAGGAGCGATTTAGAACGCTTTATCTGAAAATATCAGGATATGGTTGTCTTAGCTTTTCAACTCTGGGTGTCTCATTGGAGTTTACAGCTGTGGGGAAAAAAGGCAGGAGATCTTTGGCTGCGGAAATCCGTCCTCCAGGCTACCGATAATCCTTTGGTGTCAGTAAAAAGTGCGGGAGGAAAGATGAAGATCAACAAAAGACTTTTACCCTGCTTTTCTTTCTCCTTTCACCTTTCAGGGTCCTCCTGAGATTAACCCCAGATGTTTGAAGTCACAACCGCAACTAATCATAATGTGATGAGTGATGCCTTTAAGTGGCTTTAACATTTCCTTGTTTTGTTGTCCTGCACATACTAATCCTGTTTGGTTCTTCCAGAGTAAGCAAAATGACCACCTAAATCAATTTAGTATGCTAATAAGCCACATAATTCAAGGTAATATTCCTGCAATGTGAACATTTGTTTTCTGCATAATGTTTGCCTGTCATTTACTAATGAAAATTGCCATAGAATAACCAGAAGGCTGATTGTAATGGTTTAATGATTGATTGACGCTGTTAGGGAGAACTCAATGACATGGGTCTGTTTGAATACAGCCTGCCGCCACAGGTCTAACAGCTGCGAGAGAAAGGAAGGTTGCAGATGTATAAGAATAATAAATGTAAACTGTCTACTACCAATTTATTTGCTAAATTGCATTCTAGAGAGTGAACGTAGATATTGTTTTAAAATGATTTTACAATTTCAACATTTTAGTACAAAATTATTTTCTTATTAAAATTGATAGCAATGCACATTTTAATCTTCTTTAAAATTAACAGCACAAAAAATAAAAAGCACAAAAACAAGTTTCAGCATCACAACTGTCTGTTTACAGTTTATAGGGAGCAGCATTTACAAATTCCCTGACTACAAAATAAATTAAAGTATTTTATGAAGTTAAAGGACCACACTGTTGGTTTTGCATGTTTTAGCACATAAACCACAGCTCTGACTATTTCTTGATTGTTGTGTGGTAATGCAAGTAGGATTTTCTTGATGATGTGGCACTGATCATCTTTGTTTTGTTTTTTTATAAAATCAAACCTAAAAGATAGACAATAAAAAAACTTTGTGGAAAGAAATTCAATTGGTTGTTTCTTGCACAGAAATATTAACGTCAGCTCCTAAATCCCAGATGTCGACTCATCATGCAGAGTTTTTATACCCATCAATCATAAGGCAGCTCACAAAAAATAAAGGCTACAAATGTTCCATTGTGTTGTATTAAACTTAAACATGTATGGTTGTGGACTATGAGGAGTTGCTTTCTTTATGGCAGGACACCATACAAAAAACATGGTATGCTTTGAAAAATGGTTAGTGGTACTGTTCTCTACTGAATTTTAAATGAATGACCTATAAGATACAAAACCACCAATAATCATGGTCCTTTAATATCATTGGTAAAGGCAAACAATGTAAACAATTTCTTCAATGTGTTCTGTTAAAACCAGTACAGGTTACGGTTATTATGTAGAGTCAGAAAATATTACATTGACATTGAGTTAATATGCGACAAATATATACAGCCTATAATATTCGACATGTTGATCGTGGTGTGGGATATCACAGTGTTGAGCATCTTTTAAACACTATTTTTATGTATTGAGTTCATTCAGAAAATACTTTCCTGTTCTCTGGTTAAAAATGTTGAAGTAACTGGAGTGTTAAACATTTCAAACAACTATGCTGAATGACGTGACAAACAAATCCAGTACTTCTAACCAGAAGATCCATTTATCACATCACAGTGCTTCATTATCGCAAAAAAGTACCATAACCCTTTTAATGTTCTGCTGCAATGGTTTGGTAGAGCACATTGTGAGTCACTCTGTTCTAATGAAAAATGCTTTAGGTATGTTATGCTAAAATCTGTCTTTAAATAGCATGCCTTTTCAGTTCTCCTCCTTATTAGAAGTTAGTAACAAAAAAGTCACACCAGACATATAATTTTAGAGGCCTTGTTGAACAGAATTATGTGACTTCAAACAACACAAGTGTAGTAAGGGTCAAATCATTTGTTAAAAATACGGTCTATCAAACAGGTTTTTTCATTTAAGGTAAAGGTAATGAAGCTAAATCAACAATTTGCTACGAAAAAACATAAATGTCTGCTCATTGTTAATGTGATATGTTATTCCATACACATATACACACAGAAATAAGTTCACAAGTATGATTTTTTTACTGTCTAAAATCATGCTAAACCAAACGGTTCAATTGTAGTGGTAAAAGTAGTGATGCTAACATATTAGCAATTTACAATATTTAATGTTTCATTATATTTGATTTAAAAAATTGTATAAGTAAATATGTGGAAATACTACTAGTGCTGGTAATAATACCAGTATTACTAGCATTAGAACATTAACTGGTTTGTAATTTATTTATTTTTTTCTGTTTTATAATAGAAAACATTTTACAGTTTAAGGCCATGCACTTTTCTAGCCCTTATTCCAGAAAATCCTCCAGACTCTGATCTTAGTCTGAGTAATGAGGAAAAAGGGGATCCTGATTATTTTGATTATAAATATTTTGTTGGTGTGTGTAATGTGGCGCAGTTACAAAATGGTGCTCTTTATCGTTTGTTTCAGTTGTATGTCATCATTTTTTTTTCTTCTTGTCACCATGATCGTCATCTTCCACCCTCCCTGAATCCTCTGGGTAAATCTTGTCCAGCTGATCAGGGTCAACGTAGGTGTAAAAGTAGGCCATGATGGAGAAGATGACGCAGACGCCCAACAGCAGGCAGGCAAACAGCAGGAACTCTATCCACTAGGACAAGAAAATACCAGTTAGTGTATAAACTGTACTGGATAAAGAAGCATTTAGTTCCTTGTCGAGGTTTGCTGCACTCTTAATAAAATAAAATGCTTCTAACATTTTATAACAGGATTAGAAAGTTAGAAGTGTTTTATGTGAGACATAGTAATAAAAAAGCCGTTTTTATAGGCCACATTTAAACTTGATAAAGTGATTGTAAGCAATACAGAGATTAAAAAGAGTTTTAACAGCGTCATCATTGAGGGGGGAAAAAGTACAATAGAGGAGATTGGAATTTCATTTGTGGCGCTCACAGCACTGAAGAATGACGTGTAGGAAATTATATAACTACTGGCACAATTTGCTGGATACCACAAGAGAGAAGTGACAAAATGTGTTGCTTTGTAAATTAAGGGAAGCAACCCTTTAAAAAGAGCTTACTGTTAACACACAGGTATCTCATAAAAGTGAGTACACCCCTCACATTTTCGGAAATATTTGATTACATCTTTTCATGTGACAACACTAAGGAAATGACACTTTGCTACAATGTAAATGTACAGTTTGTACATTGTACAACTGTAAATTTGCTGTCGCCTCAAAACAACACATCACACAGCCATTAATGTCTAAACAACTGCTAACAAAAGTGAGTACACCCCTAAGTGAAAATCTCCAAATTGGGGCCAAAGTGTCAATATTTTGTGTGGCCACCATTATTTTCCAGCACTGCTTTAACCCTCTTGGGCATGGAGTTCACCAGAACTTCACAGTTTGCCACTGGAGTCCTCTTCCACTCCTGGCGACATCACCGAGCTGGTGGATGTGCTCCTCCACCTTCTGTTTGAAGATGCCCTACAGGTGCTCAATAGGGTTTAGCTCTGGAGACATGCTTGGCCAGTCCATCATCTTTACCCTCAGCTTCTTTACAAGGCAGTGATCATCTTGGAGGTGTGTTTGGGGTCATTATCATGTTGGAATACTGCCCTGAGGCCCAGTCTCCGAAGGGAGGGGATCATGCTTTGCTTCAGTATGTCACAGTACATGTTGGCATTCATGGTTCCCTCAATGAACTGTAGCTTCACAGTGCGCAGCTACAGAATGTTCCAAACTGTTTGCAGGATTTAGGAGAGGCTTCATACTGGGACGACGCCATGGAGACCAATTTGATGCAGTGTGCGACGTAAGGTCTGAGCACTGACAGGCTCACCCCCCACCCCTTCAACCTCTGCAGCAATGCTCGCAGCCCTCATAAGTCTATTTCCCAAAGACAACCTCTGGATACAACACTGAGCATGTGCACTTAACTTTTTTGGTCGACAATGGCGAGGCCTTTTCTGAGTGGAACCTGTCGTGTTGGTGCAGCATGGGGGTCTTTCCCACCATGCTGCAGCTCAGGGTCTTGGCAATCTTCTTACAGCGTGAGTCATCTTTACCTAAAGCAATAATTCTTTGTTTCAGATCCTCAGAGAGATCTTTGCCATGAGGTGCCACTTTGAACTCCAGTGACCAGTATGAGGAGAGTGAGAACAATAACACCAAATTTCACACACATGCTCCCCATTCATACCTGAGACCTTGTAACACTAATGAGTCACATGACACCAGGGAGGGAAAATGGCTAATTAGGCTCAATTTGAACATTTTCACTTAGGGGTGTACTCACTTTTGTTGTCAGCAGTTTAGACATTAAGGGCTATGTGATGTGTTATTTTGAAGGGACAGCAAATTTACACTGTTATACAAGCTGTATACTCTACTCACTATTGTGTTGTACACTTCTGTGGTTTTGGTATGTATATCCTCCTGAGTTATATTTTGTCAAAAATTTGATTGTCTCCCATGAAGTCATACCTGTTCCAGTCCTGCACCCTCTGCCACAATAAGCACTATCACATTCCCAAATGCGACAGTGAGCAGCCAGCCGGCCTGCAGGACTGATTTCATGGTGACTGGAGCCTGAAGGGAAGAGAGATGTCCACAGTTATTGAAGAAAAGAGTCACCAAACCCTGGGCTCATATACATATTTAAACATACATTTAATTTAAGAGAAGTAGAAAGGTAGGACTGTTAAAAAATTCTGTCATCGTATTGGTTGGACACCCATTCATGGAGCCTAAAGTCGAAGATGTACTGTTTTCCAAAAAGTAGCTGTTTTAACTACCACGTTTATTGGATCTTTAAAGGACTGCCTCTCCAAAAACCTATGTTTTGACTATCAATGACTTAATCCTTGTAGTAACTACTGTTGTCCTTGCTGAAGTCCTTTACACCTTTAGACCAACATGTGGTGAGTGTTTGATACTCAAAACAACGGTGAAGGATTAAGATTATAAAGAACACAGAGTTATTACCTAATTGATACTTAATGTGTATCGTGACAAACCTGTGAGTAGGAGAACTCCAGGCCTGTAATGGAGAACATGACCTCTCCTACAGTTAGGAAGACGTACTGGGGGATCTGCCAGGCAATGTGCACGTTGTTGGCTTTTACATCCTCCATCTTGTGGGGCACAATTTTACCTGATTCCTGACAAAATACACAGAAGGGGTTATTTTATGTTGTATAACTGGTGAGATCTATATTTAAACTTGTATGGCAAGCATCCTGACCTCCACGAGTATGAAAGTGTAGGAAGCTCCAAAGTCCAGCAGGCCCAGGTCAAGATTAGAGCACTTCTCTGACAGTGAGCTGCAGCTGACATCCCGGTATCTGCCCAAAGGCAGGAGGTACATGAAGGATGAGATGAATGAGAGACCAACGGACACATTGAATGATTTCTCAAGCTATGTACGAGTCTACGTTTAATTCAACAGTTTTATCACACATAAAAGCAATTTATTTCTTAGTTGAGGTCAAATTTAGGTTTTACTTAAAGTCACTACAGTTGTGAAGCGTGAGGAGTTATTTTGGCCATCCACTGTTCTGGAAATAAAAGTCTATTTTTTCTGCAAGACCGCCTTTAGGCGATCGACAGTTGGAGCACTGATCTTGTTCAAATTAAAATAAGTAAAGTAAATAATTTCCCAACACTATAGAGAAACAAAAGGAAATCAGAACATCTGTTATCTGTTCCCAAAGAAAACCACATTCAGAATCACATTGACATTTCTAATAATACAAATTATTAGAACTGATTTTTCTGGCCATTTGAGGACATATAACCTTAAATGTTTATATGGAAAACCTGTTAGCAAACGGTTGTCTCTTCATACATTAATTTGGAGATGTGATTATGTCCACCCGATGAATGTCAGTCCACTTCACTCTCTCTTTTAGCATAGTTTTGGTGTCCACCAACTCTTGAGAAAAATATCTGGCTCTTTAGCTTCTAAATGGTCCACTCTGTTCACCAGCTAACGGTGTGTACCTGTTGTTTGTTGCTGGACAGGTAGCCTACAGTGAGCTTTTGGCAAAAGACAACTTTTGGCAAATGACTCTGACAGCGGTGAGAGTGAACAAAAACAGTAATGTTGTGGGCCAGAGAACCTAAATCATGTCTACGAGTGAACCCTAATTGTTATTTGGTTTTACCTTAGAAAATCCTCAATAAGAGATTGCATTAGTTATAGAACCTAGTTAAACAGTTGCCAGACAGGAAGTGGCTTCTGGAGTCCAGCAGTTTATACTGGTTTAGAAAACCAAACCCAACTCACTCTCCTCGATTCACAGTCTTGTTAGGAGACATGGTGTAATCAGAGGACACGTGGAAAGTCACATCGCCAACAGTTAGATTTAATTCCTCTGGCTGTGTGTTGAGGAACCTGCCAAATAAAAATTTGAAGAACTCATGATCACACTTAACAGATTGTTCAAGTAAGGGATGAATATCTTAAAATGTTTACTTTGTAAATATAGAAGATGAGTCGTAACCTCTAAGATTAAAGATAATTTACCTCAGAAGAGGATTTCCACCTTCATTTTTCTTTATATGGTCGTCCACCTGAATGTAAAAAAACAGCTCAATCAAATCAAACAACACTCACAAAGTTGGAGATGGGTCCAACTCAGGATTCACGTCAGAGTAGAGTGAGTGAGATGTAGCTAAATATTTTTAATACATTTTGTATTGTATATATTTTTAATATTATTATGTGTGTTAAGTGGAGAAATACTATGATAAATGACAGTCTGGTTGACATAAAGTGCAGGAGGTCTCTTAGAGAAGTGTTTATTAGAAGTTAACAAAATATTTATAAAACCTTGTGAAACAGATTATATAATATATCCGATTAGCTGAGTATCTGAGTTTTAAGTTCTTAATTAATAATGCCAAATGATGATCTTTTCACTCACAAGTTTACACTGGATTCCAGTAGTTTTGGAGAATAAGATGAGACTGTAGGCGTTCTGCTGGTCAAACGTTTGATTACACTCTGAGGTTTTTCCATTGAGAGTGACTTCAATCTTTATTCCCTTGTCAGACATCTCCAGCGGAAGCATTTCATATTTAGGAGGGTCCTGAAACAGAGAATCGGGAGGGTTAATGTTCAGGATCATGATTTGAAAAAACATCTCTGACAACGTAAGAGAATTAAAAACAGTACATCACTCAGTATCAGTAGGTAGAAGTTCTAGTATCAGTTGAGCTCTGAACTTAAAAATGTATTCAAGATGCATTTATTAGTATTGTTTAGAAAACTGAACCATAAACTTCATACTACATATTTCCTAGAGCAAAGTTGCAAAATTAGCCACTGAAGGGAAAAAAAAAACTCATCTCCAAAATGTTTCTGTAGAACAGCTGGAGGCTCACATAGTAAGGTTAGTAAACACTAGTGTAGTTTAGTGAGTTCATTAAAATGCAAATACAAAAACAGACGTTAAAACAGACAAAACGAGTTTGAAATATCCAAAGGGCTTTGCCAAAAATAAACACAAGCAACACATTCATGATGAGCCTACAGTATACGTCCATTGCCTCAAGCTTTTGTGTATTACACTAGATATTCCATATATATTATAAATCTGCTATATATATAACTTCTTTGTTATATATACAGTTTATGTGCACAGTTCTGTCTCAGTTAGGACACACTCCTGCAAAACATTTCCTGGTTAAATAAAATTAACAATATTAAGCAGGGATGATAGCTGTGCAGGTCAGCGCTCTCTCACAGAGCTAACACACTCTCACTCTCCTATAGTAAGTTTCGATTCTACAATCCTGACTTGTAACACAAAAGAAGTAAAAAAAAACAAACAAACAACAAAACAGTAAACATTAACCTGGGCACTGAGAACTCTGTGCTGCCCTGCATCCACACTGGATATCATAAAAAGTCATTTTCCCCTTCTCCAGTCAGGTTACCTGAAGGTATTGGATTGGCTCTGTAAAGGGGTTGCTGCCGTGGATCTTCAGACTGACATTACCTTCTGCCAGGTTAAAGACCTGCAGGAGAAACTTCCCCTCAGGTGCAGGATCCACCACCGTTTTCTAGCAGACAGAGAACGGAATTACAGCACCAGACTGATAAATATCAGAGAACAGTCTTTATCATGGAGCTCTCACTTTTTGAGCATATGCTCAAATTTAGTCAGAACATTACGATGAGATGGAAATTCAACGATGTGATGAAAATTCAAAAAGTTAAAGCATAGCTGTAGTTGTCATTCCCATGTGGACAACACTTGTATAACACTTGTAAACACATATTATTCGTAGCAGAATATGGAAAAAACAACATGTTGTCAAAAAGTATCAATGGACAAAGCTGCACATGTATTACCCAGGAAAACATACTGTATGTATTTTTTGACAAGACAAGTTGGATCAAGATTAGGGCTGAATAATGATCAAAATTGCAATATGGCCTACTTCAACTTTCAAATTGCAGAAGGCGCAGTATGGTGAAATGTGTGTCAAAATACCATTTTAAATGAAATATTGTAGTGCTGTAGAGATGACCTGGAACACATCATATTAAACAGACTACAGAAAACATCTTTGTTTGGTACAGAGCCTTGTAAAACTCACATTATAATCAATCGTATTTTTTTCAATGAAAATGAAAATCATTCCCTCTAATATCACAAATCATATTGCAATTGCGATATCAGTCAAAATAATCACAATTAGACCTTTTTTCAAAAATCATTCAGCCCTAAAAAAGAGGATTATAAACATAAATAGGGTCTATTATTATTGTTATTATTAATACTACCATATACTTCAAAGTCTCCGTTCTGCACACAAGCTTTAAAACATAACTGCAAACAGCTCATGCGAGAGCTCAAGTTTCAGCTGCCATCTGCTACAGCATGAGGACATCTTACAAAAATAAATTTTGGGCTCAGTTTATATTACAACCCAACTGTAAGGACAGTTCAGTTTTTTCAGGGCATTTTGGTTGTAGTTGTACTACAGGAACTGGAATCTAAGATTTAAGAATTTGTTAATTGTTTATCAGGAATGCATGAGAACAGTCTAGATGTGCAGTTATTTTCATGTTTTCTGCCCGGGCATGCATGCATGAAAGTAATCCTATGTGTGTAAGAGAGTAAGGGTTTCGGTGAATGTCTCTTTATTTCTGTGACAAGAGACAAGATCCATGATTGCTGCTCCTACGTACCACAACGTTCACCTCCACCAGTGTGGCCGCTCCGAAGGCCAGCGCTGCAAAAATCATTCCTGTGGCCATTTTCCTTAGAGGTCTGAAGGCAAAGAGACAATTTTATACACCTGTCATTAGTGTAAGCCCAGTTTGTGTTTACAATTCTGAAAGTCAAGTTTTATCACTTTATAAATCAGAAAGATGACTTCCACATCAGTGTCCTCACTGATATCGTGCCTGATAAGAGACGACCTCATCACTTGTTTTGAAGAAAATGCCATCTGTTGCAAAGGTGTGTTTTACAACCTGAGCTATTCTCTTAGAAAATAAATCGGTATTAGAGCTCTGTGATATTCTTGTTTATGAAATCACATCTGTAATTCTGGAAGTAGTTTGAGTTCCCCTTTCCTAAAAAATAATAAGAACTGAAATATGATCATTTATTTATTTACAAAGCCAACCTTGTGTTTTGCAACATGCTGTGACCTGCTGGGTTCTCAGTTTAAGAGGCTTTTTATGCTCATGTCTGCAATAAAGATGGGACCAAAACAAAGGCTTCTTTCTACTTACGTGACGTTGATTCTGCAAAGGCCAACGAGCGGATATATGATGAGGTCAAAGATGGGCACAAAGAGAAGAATCAGCAGAGCGTTCAACATCTACACAACAGGGAGGGAAAAACACTCCATAAAATCCTCACTGAAACTCGTAAAATCATAAAAGTTAGAGTTACACATGAATAAAGACAGTGATTATGATTCAATATCAACGATAAAGAGAGGCCAAAATGGCAGTGATTAAGAGCAGCAGAAGTGTTTTCATGAGTCAACCATCAGTCGTGCTTTACTTGATGTTTTCATTTGAATGTGTTTTCACATAAAAGTATATAACAAATATACGCAGCGGTCTGTAGGCATTAGATAAATGAGGGTTTTTTTAAATGCACACCATGCCTAGTGCACATGATTTTGGCATGTGGAAAAATCCAAAGCTTGACAGACCTGTCATGCATAGTTACGGTTGCTAAGTGGAGAACCTTTTGTTGAGAGGTTGTTACCTTTTTTTCTTTTGGTATGTGGTCATGGTATAAGTGTTAATGCACATTAAGGTGTATAGAAATAGAAGATAATAAGACATGAGAGGAAATGTCAGTCCACTTTACCGCATTTCAGTGTTGCTTTCTGTATGTTCTCACATCACAACTTGTTGTGCATTTTTGTTTATTTGGCTGAGAGTGCAAGGATCTGCACATACCTGCATTTGGTCAGGCTTAATAACGAAGGAATCTCCCTGTAACAAAACAAGATGGCAGGATAAAACAGAATAGACATTTAAACTTTAACTTCATAAATCTAACATGATGTGCAGACATTGCATTGCCCAATACAATTCCCTTAAACCTGAGGATTGCATGATTTATCGAGGCCATAACTATGTAATTTGCTGAAATAAAATGACAAACTGCAACAACACCCTAACAAAGGGAAAGTGTGTTTTACAAGACAGTTTGCTCATTCAAATGAATATCAAAACCCACCCACTGATATCAAAGTGCCATAAAAGATTTTATCAGCTTTTTAAAATTTTGACACCATTGTAAGTTCATGTAAGGGAACTCTTACAAAAGCCATGTTCATCCTTGTTGCTTGAAGTGTCCAGCGGGAACCCTGCAATAAAGAAAAACCCATGTAGTTGACAATTGTTAGCTTAGCAAGGTCACCCTTTAATTACAGCTGATTCCTATTGTTTGTTTTTTTCTGAAAAATGTCATCTGATTTCCAAGGAAAACTTGGGTTTGTTTATTTGTTTGTTTATTTTTCAGAGGAGACGATAACAGATCATTATGGGATTTTATGGGTGAGATATGACACAAGACCTTGACCTGCTGACTGGTCATATTATCTACAATTAACAAGAATTACACATGATATCGATTTAAACACTAAAAACTCAACAATGGCTTCTTTATTGTTTTACCTCAGTAACATGAAGCTGCTGCTTTAATTGGCTAGACTTAAGTGAACTTAAAAGTCATACGAACTTATTTCGATTTATCCAAATTACAGACTACTTTAGCTGTGTCCCAACTGCACATTACATCCAAAAATAACAAAATAAATGACAATGACGAGATGCCATCTCAATTAGGGACAGCTGTAAGTCTGCACAGTCCACACAAAAAATAAATAGAACCCTGCAGTCTTGATTGGGTAAAGGTAAATTGGATTATTGTTACTTAACATAATAAATTATGTTTCTTCCCACTGAAAAATATGTGATGCCTTGTAGTTATTATGAAGGCTTCTCTGTATTTATTGATGGTTATTTTTCACTTGCCACATCAATGCATGGTTCATCTACAAATGTTATTCAGTGATCTTTTTTACGATGCTGTTGGGTCTTTAATCGTTCATTTTATAGCCGTTTAATATATGTATTTTAGGGTAAAGTTATTTTTACTATAGAGAGTGTTTTATTTTTATAGCTCCACATTATGATATAGGATACTGTCATTTAGTAAATTGATTTTTGGTATTATTATTTTATATTTGGACACAAGGTTGGAGCTGGGAAGGGATCAACCACAAGGTAGCCATACCCCAGCTTAATTGTCTATTTTGCTCAAATGAGACCGTGATTTACAAAATACGAAACTGTGCTGTATTAAAGAAGACTTCTTTTTGCCTGCCGGCCATTAGAAATAATGTAGGTTTTGGTCACTTACACATTGGCTTCACTTTTCAGACCCGAAGGTTACGTCCATTTCTTTTACACAGTCTATGGTATTTCTACTTTCCTATTGCACGTGGGGAATGTGATTGGTTGCAGACTTACAGTCACTCCCTTCTTTACGATGGCTTCTCATTGTCACAAGCCTTTTGCCTGATGGTCTAGCACTGAAACGTCGCAAATAATTGTATAATTGCAATATTCCATATTGAGTGAGACAATATGGGAGTTTATTTGCAACTTTAAATCCAATCATCCCTCTCTTTCACACTTGTCTCATGAAATAAATGTGCAAAGTGTTCTTCTGTTCTAAAGCAATAGATCAACATTCAACATTTTTTCTGTTCTAAAGCGTAGATCAACTACGCTTACTACTTTTTAATCGGACAGACATTCTCATGTCAGCACGCAGCTGGTTAGCTCAGCATACAGACTGGAAATAGGACACAGGTCACAGGTAGCCTTGCTCAACAGTGAAAAATCTGCTTACCAGCTCTCACTAATTAAAATGTTGTTTTATCTGCACAAAAACTGAAGTGTAAAAATGACAATTCGCCATTTTACTGGGGGTCACGTGACAGAATTATTTTGGCTGGGACCAGTAACTTCCTGGAGTCTCCACCGGTAACCAGCTGAGTTTGATGGGAATGGCATTAGTTTTGCAGGAATATAGTGAAAGTATTAGTTAAAAAATAAATTTGATTTGATGGATCATTAAAGTGATTGGAATTTATCTTGAGGAGGACATTAATGTTTGGACCAAATTTCACGGCAATCCATTGTCCCATCCCAATAGTTGTTGAGATATTTCAGTAGTAGGACTACATGGTGCATGAAATACAGAGTTGGGACGGCTCTTGTTGCGACAGTTGTGTTTTGCGGTCACGTACCTGCTGATCAAACAGAGCCCAGAACATTGGCAGTGGGATGTAGAGCACCAAAACCCTCAGCACCATCTTAATCTCCTGGATCAGACGCTTCTGTTAACACACAAACACAAAGACTGAAACGATTATTGATGCATCGAAACCACAAACGCGCTTTAAATTGTTTCAAGTGGCATCCATAGAAAAAACTATCCAACAAATACAAATTTTTTTTCATAGAAGAGTTATCAGTAAGAGTCCTTTTGTTACCGAATAGTTCTCCTCTGCCCAGTCCAACCAGTGCTTCCTCTGGGGGTCAAACTTCGATCTATTCCAGCGGTTTTTGATGGCAAACTGCAAATCAAAACTTAATAATGTGAATGAAAATGGAAAAATGGACAGCTCAGACTGAAACAGAAGTGGATGCAATGTGTAAAATGCATAACTTTATTATAAGATAAAATGATTCTTGACATTAAACAGAATTAATGTTTGCACTTTAATAAATCATGTAATAAGACTCAAGTGGACTGGGAGATGACTCACCCCAATGCAATTGCAGACTTCCAATAGGATGTTTCCCTGGGAAGGATTTTTCTTGTACAATCCGCTGCCAGCAATGAACACAACTGCACAAGATAAATGAAGCGTTAGACTGGACTGAAGAAAACAGTTTATGTTGGACATGGCTCCGCTGTTGCAAAGAATTCTCCTCTACTTTCCTGGCATCACAAGTACCAACATACTAGTATCAGCTTAACATTTCCCTGAACATGTGAAGAATCAGCAGAATCTAACAGTAGTTTAGCTTTTAAGGATGTTTTGTCCACTTACAAAATGCTTTAGGGTAACACATTCTCACCCTGATTGTGATCTGTCTGCGGCCCTTCCAGTGATAAAACCACAGTTTATTTTCAAAGTAAGCAGTCAGCCAAGCATGAATCCCATATGGCTCAGTGGGGACGGGGAGGCAGAGGCAAATACAACTGACTGTCAGGACGTATGTGAAGGGGCCTTGATCAAGAGGAAGCCCAGCCTGTCAAAAGCTGGACTTCATATAAACATGATCTCTGCAGATTGCAGACTGAACTAAGCTTAGAATCTGAAATGTGACAGTTCATTTGGACATTGATAGTTTGGACATTGTATTTAGTGACATCATCACCAGCTATTTGTCTTTGTTCAATGGAGGTTTACATACCATTTCTACACTTCTGTTTCTTAATTTTCATCATATTGTGTTTGTAGTTGTCAAGCTTAACATGTCCACCCTGTCACATAGTGAAATATTAATTATTAGAAAAACTTTTTAGAAGTTCAGCATATATTTGCTAAACAGTACACAGTCACCTTCAAAATTAATCACTTTGCTAACTGAGGGTCCACCATGTGCTCATTAAATGCTAACTTTAGTGAAAAATTGTCCACCCTGTCATGGTCCACATCAATCCTTCTAGGGTGGACATGGTACATTACATGGAGGACACATATATGATTTTACATGTCCCAAGTGCTGCTCTGCTAACTTCAATGAGTTTTTATTTGTAATGATGGTCCTTAGCGAGTTTGTTCATAAAACAAGTCATTTTGATAATTTAATTTTCATTACAATATTTAACCTTCTGTCCTCGTCCCTGAAATTGCTGTCCACCCTGTCATTGTGGGGTAACTGCCTCTTTAAGAAACAGGCTGATGTATTTAATGACATCATCACCAGCTATTTGTCTTTGTTCAATGGAGGTTTACATACCATTTCTACACTTCTGTTTCTTAATTTTCATCATATTGTGTTTGTAGTTGGATGTTGTCAAGCTTAACATGTCCACCCTGTCACATAGTGAAATATTAATTATTAGAAAAACTTTTTAGAAGTTCAGCATATATTTGCTAAACAGTACACAGTCACCTTCAAAATTAATCACTTTGCTAACTGAGGGTCCACCATGTGCTCATTAAATGCTAACTTTAGTGAAAAATTGTCCACCATGTCATGGTCCACATCAATCCTTCTAGGGTGGACATGGTACATTACATGGAGGACACATATATGATTTATTTTAGTGTAGCAGGAGTGGCCAATATAGAGTTTGTTTGGTAATATTGGTACCAGCAGGTCTTTTGATGATCATGATTTAACAATGTTTTACAAACTTCTATGTAATTGGAGCAACAGACTGCGATCTAAACATATAGTCTATATAATAGATTTCACTACCTGTTACCTATTATTTAAAAAAATACAGTTGTAAAAATCCAAAAGAATAATACCTAGGCTATTTAGAAGCAATGACAGTGACAAAGAGAACTGATTGTGTCCCCAACATGAAATGAAAACAATAACTAAAAAAAATATCATTCAGTCTGTTAAAATGACTAGTTTTTACCAAGTCAAAACAAGTCATATCCCCATTTTATGAAAATAAACAAATTATTTTCACATGGTATAAAATATCTGTATGATTTATTTATGAACAACGAACACAGAAAATAGTATTGGTTGACAGTTTGACCAAATATGTTTGTTGTTAGATTTTATTTAGAAAAGAAAGTGCAAATATCACAGATGACAGGGTGGACATATTTTGTAGGCTTGACCAACATGCATTTCTAACAAACTAAGATCTACTTAATAAAATGTATATAAAGTTAAGTGGAAAATCTCAGCTTTTTTGGGGGGGAATTATGATGTTTCAAAGGAACTTTATAGTGATAATGACCCTCCAGTGGCTTGCGACCTCTGACATATATAGCAACCGAACAAGTACATTCACATTTTTCCCATGTATTTTGCCTTTTTTTTACCATGCATAAATTAAATAGTCAAAACATGCTTTTTACCCAGTGTTTCCCACAGGATTTGGAGAGACTGCGGTGGTGGGTAAAGTAAATTACACGTCTCCATTTACTTTTAATGGAAACATGTAATATGTTTTATACTTTCTGTGAATATAATCCAATTAATCTGATTTCCATACTGTATAGACACCTTATTTTGAAAACCGGACATTGTCACATGTGTATCCTCACGCTAAATTCATCAAGTCCGACCAAATATGTTAAATAATGTTGTATGCGGTTCTTGTATCGCATAAAATAAAGACTTCACAGCTTCTCTTCAGGTAGGACTCTACCTACCTGAGAGAGAGAAAATGACAGGATAGAGTCGGGAACCTGCCTGTCAGCTCACACTGGTCCGTTTCAGTTGCCATAAAGGCTTGACTGCGTCACAGATGGAGTGGATGTGCTGGGAGGCAATTCATGAAAACAGTTTCTACAAACAGCGATTTTTGTGTCTTTCTCAGACACTTTAAAACGCTTCCACACTTGTCAATGAAATTGTTCGGTAAAATTTGTTCAGCCTTTTGACCGATTAATTTCAGTGGCCGAACATTCGGTGCATCCCTAGTTACAAGCGGATGGACACTCACCTAAAGCCACAACCATCAGAGCTGCAGGAACTCCAAAGGCCAGAGCATAGCAGTCACCACCGAAACACTGCACATCCCCTGCAGGAGCACATTTAGCATTAATGACCCAGTCAACAGTCGCAGTGGACCTCATTGGGTATATAACATGTGCTGAACATTAAGAATGCTCACCTCTCAGTACGGGTGTAATCACAGTTGACAAGAGGCTCCCAGCATTGATTGACATGTAGAAAATAGAGAAGAATTTCTGCCTCTCGCTAATCTGGAGGAGAAGAACAACATAATCAGACACGAGTTTTGCAAATATTTCATTATCGGATCTTTAGGGTTTCAGAGTAGTTTTCACTATGAATACTAGGTAAATCAAAATATACACAAAATGTACAATTATAGCAGTATAGAATATAACCTATTCATAATGTAAATATTCAAATATTATTTGTCTATTTTTGGTCATTAGGGGGCAGAAAAACATCAAACAAGCTGACAGATACACAGCGATAACATATATTGATATATAGCACGTTTGCAAATATTTGCCTATTTACATCTCAGCATTCACTCTCCTTTTAGCCCTGGTTTGGTCTCCACAAACGACGCCTCTTTAGCTGTAGATGTTACTCTTTTTTTATGTACATGCCATAAAAGCAAAACAATGAGGTATAAGAGGCTAAAACGCTTTGTAAAGCTGCAGACAACAAATAATTCTCTGTGGTTTTAGCATTATGAATAAAATGGTGATGGTGAAATGGTGAATGATAAAATCTTTTAATTCAATGTTAATATAAAAATATTGAATTATGCAGGTTTAAAGTAAAGGGAATCCATCTGTAGAGAACAGATTAATTGTTCAAGTGTAGTTTTATCATTAAAACTAGTACATACACAGCAATTCCCAAGTTTAAACATTTAAAACTCTGTTTGCCATTATTCCCATAACCTTGTGTAGTGTACTTTTGTGGCACAGCACTAACGCAGCTTTTATTGATGCCATGAACACATAAATGTATTGGCATCCAGCTAAATTGCAGGGACAATGTTTTATTGAGAGTAATACTTTAGTTGGCAACATTTTTTACTCGGACTGAATAGATTCTTCTGGACATGCAAGGTTTTATTGACTCTCACAATGTTTTTTTCTCACAGTGTAATTCAAAGCCAACTGTACATGCTACATTGCTTTCATATCCTCAAACTAAAGAAGAAATGTCTTACATGCTCCTCGTCAAACTGGTCTCCTCCAAATGCTGCCACGCACGGTTTGATTCCTCCTGTGCCGAAGGCTATGAGTACCAGACCTAACATGGACAAAGCACTGCAACACACAAACACATGAACTACTGATGATGTGATATGTACATCATGTGTTAACTTAAACTATTTGTGTATTAATTGATTTGATTTGAGCATGTCATCTCAGACTGTGGAAACGCTAACTGTCTAATTGACTATCAATTATCGATAATAAAAATAATGGATGAAACTGCCTATCTCTGGCCTTTTTGAAGACTTCTGACTCACTGCCCAAATCTATGATATGTTGAGTGATTCAAAGTGAAAGCTATTGGCACTTCAGTCTAATTCGTAGGCTAACCTAATACATCTAATACACACCTTAATACACAGTGCTGATAAACGTATCTTTGTCTTCTATCTGACAGCACTTCACTTAAACTTACATGTGCACCTCGCTGTTTCCCACAGTGGGAATGGCTCCAACTGACTTGACCACATGGCCGATCACATAGACAATGGACAGGTAGATGATGGTCCTGTTGAGGGCAAACTGTGATTACATGTATGTACATTCAGAGCTGCACTCTTATTATTACAAAAGATCTACGTGTGTGTGTGTGTGTGTGTGTGTGTGTGTGTGTGTGTGTGTGTGTGTGTGTGTGTGTGTGTGTGTGTGTGTGTGTGTGTGGTGTGTGTGTGTGTGTGTGTCCAGAGAGATTCGTCTCCACGAACAGATAGTGTTACACAATTTAGACAAAGCTCCAAGGATACAGGGCTGAAATAATGAATGATGTATTGCAAACTGAAATCCTGCCACTGCTAATGATGCACTACAGATGCATGATACACACACCTGCAACTGCAACAACTCTGCTTTATTTCTCACACTTACACACCTATCTGTGTCACCTATCTACCACACCTTAGATATCTTGAGACAAATATCTCAAAACCTCTGTACAAGAAGCTAAAACTCTGCATGCCTTGATGCCACTGTTTTGTTTTGGGGGGGGGGCTGTGATTTTGGGTGAACTGACCCATTTGCAAGTGGGGATGAAGGACACAGGGACTCACTTGAACTTTCCGAGCCAGGAATCAGCAATGAGAGCTCCCATTATAGGTGTGAAGTAGCAGAGGCTGCTGAAGGCATGGTAGACAGCAGTGGAGAGGTTCTTGTCCCAGTGCAGGTAGGTGAGGAAGTAAAGCGTCAGCACCGCTGTGAACAAACACACAAGCATGATATGTGACCCAGCCCAGGGGATGGGTGCTCCCAAGTCCATGTGTTAGGTGAAATACCTCAAGACATGCAAATTCCAAAGTCATCACCGTATGTGGCAGAGAAATGAAACCTGCTCTAGATGTTTACTGAAGCCTTTATCCATTGTAGGTTATCAGAAGTATTGTACATGTTATGTTCAAACCTGCAGTGCTTATGTTTACTTATGTTAGCGAGATCCCAATGTTTCCAAAGATACAATTTTTGTTAGGCTGAATTTTGGGGCAATCTGTGTAAAAACAACTAGAATAATTGATGGAATGGTTCAGCCATAAAACACATGCAGTCTTTTGTTTGAATGTTTCACTAAATAAAAACATCATATAGCTAATGAAGAATAGGAACAAAATGACACAAGATATATGAGATACGCTCAGAAAGTTTGGAATGAGATTATTTTTCAAACCGTAAAGCTAATTTAGAGGAAAGTTATTAAGTTATATGAAGGGGATAAACTCCAGTATATGCTGCTGTTATCAGCTTGACCATGATTTCCATCACTACATGAGGCATTACTGGCAAATTGGAGTCTCATGGACATGTTTATCATTAACTCTGCATCCAAACTTTGAATATTGTGGAAAACTCAATTTTCTTACATAATATAATTTAAAAAGTGAAACTTTCATATATTCTAGATTCATTACGTGAATTATTTCAGGCCTTTTTTTTTGGTTTTAATCATGATGATTATGTTACAGATCATGGAAATCAAAACTCCCAGTATCTCAAAATGTATTTAACCTACGAAGAGCTCTATTCAGCTATTTAACTCAAAACAAACACATAAAAATGTTTCCTTAGCCTTCTGGTTCTGGTGCAAACAATGAACTTTTTTGTGAGATGAACCTGTACATTGAGGTAAACATCACAACTCATAAACTCAGCAGCCAGAGAATTTCCCGCAGTATAACACTTTGCCCGCCATTTGAGGGCAGTTTTCTGGTAGTAAACACTGAAAACTGTTTATTTAACTGTTTACCTACGTACAAGCTTTTTCCTGAACTTCCAACTGCTGTTGTTGAGATCCGGTTGAGGGCTTTGGAAAAAAGCTAGTTAGTGCACCGTTGTGGCAGCATCCATGGAACAGCTGCTAATCGATTCAAGTAATGTTTGAAGATGAAATGAGAAGTAACTTGCTGTTCTAATAATTTGTATGCATTTGATCATAAGTTCACTGATCTTGAGAAAAATTATTTGTTAAATATAAGACAAAGTTAAATTGCCATTGACAAGTGTTTAATATACTATATTTACCAATGTACCTTTTCAGTTATTAACATTTATCAGAGTGCATTTAAAAAAATAGGTTTAGTGCTAAGTTATGTAATTTTAAGTTATATAAAGCAAACAAAAATCAATAAATAAATCGATAATGAAAATAATTTGTATTCTTCTAAGAACTACCTTTCAAATAATTGTAAAATTCTCTTTTCTGCAATAAATCAGCATAATCTCCAGCTCAAATTATTTACTAAAGTTTTTAATTTAAACTGCAGATGAGGAAGAAATTGGGCATGTTTGTATTTGTGTTTGAACTGATTGAAGTAATGTGACTAACAGACATGTGAGTGTAAGTAACGACATGTGAGGGGAAAACAAAATCCAGCTTGATCTGTCTATTATATACTGAGCATCATTACTCATTCAACTTTGTGTCAAGGACATTTCACTGTTAAAGTGAGACCCTAACGCCGCTCTTTGAATACAGAATCCTGTACTTTAGGTCAATCTATACTAACACATGTTGTCCAGACAGAAAGTGTGCATACCTTTCATGCCATAGTAGGAGAAGCGTTCACAGAACTCATTCACCACTATGAAGCAGATGCTGGCAGGGTAATTGGTCCCGCATAGTTTCTAAAAGATGCAAAGTTTGTTTACTTAACATTTTTACATACAGCATGAGACATTCATTATACAAAACCGCGGACGATAAATCCGCAGCTCATTGTGAAATCTCTTTTCTAATATAAATATTTTAAAAAACTTGCAGATTCAATCAGTACTGGAGTTTCACAATCTCTAACAGAGAATTGACCTGCAATTGGTCACGGAATGGAAGGAATGTGGCTGATGCATACTTCCTGTTAATCAATCCCTCATAAGTCACTGTAGTTAGTCATTATGCAGAAATAAAAGTTACACAGACTTCTGATATGATCATTGAGCTAAACTGAGGAAAATTAGTTTATACTTACCAGACCCGCCATTGTCATCTGTCATTACGAAATGACAATCCCTTAAAATACTGAGTAAATACTTAATTTACCCTAAAAAACATACCAAACACTTTAATCATGGACTGTTTGGTAAGAGGGAAATCATATCATTTGTCCATTATTTTGAAAACGTAGAAACCCAACTCCTTAAAAACGCTTTAATTTGAAAAGTACCTGACCAACAAATTAGGGACAATTTAAAACACAATAAGCTTGTTACAATTTACTAGAACTACTCAACAGAATCTATAATATATTATGATATTTTCTTAAACAATTTGTCGATTAGTTGATCTATAGATATGCTGCTTTCATCAGTTTAATATTATATTTTTGATAAAACAGCAATTTGAAGCTGTAACCTTGGTTTCTGGGAACTTGTGATGGGCATTCAACCCTATTCTACTATATACTAACACTACTACATTATCTCTAGATAATCATCAGATTAATAAGTAATGAAAATAATCATTAGATGCAGACCTAGTACACACAAAGACTTAGCATCACCTGGACCAGGTACAACAACTGTAAATACTGCTTACATATTAACTTGCTTACATGTTAACACTGTTTTAAGCAATATTTCTGCTAAAACTTAACTGATGCTTGAGTCAAATTTGGATTGTTGTTGGACTTTTACTTGCAGTTGGAGATGCAACAAGCTGGTATTGGTGTAGTTTCTTTGTCATGGCCTTTATAAAATGCAGTTTTTTCTATCATCCATGCAGCCAAAGTGGGATGCACACTTTTTTGAGCTACAGCGATCCCTGATTTTAGGTTGGATCATTACTTGTAATGGGTTATATTATATGTAATATGGCTGCTGGTAGTCTACTACTTTAAGGACTACATATCAGCTAAATGAAATGTGATGTAAAGTAAGGACCAGTTCCCCAAAATAAAAATAAAAACATTTTCTCTTTTCGCTCTTGTGGTATTTTGCAAATATGGTTCTTCAGGCTGTGTTTGTCCTGGTTTTGAGATATCTTTCTTCAATATTTCTGCCTCCTGCCTGCTACCATAGAGATGTAATTTTGTTTGCAGTCCTCAAAGCACAGTCATCAGCATATTCACAAAGTGCTCAGAAGATGTGGAAACAGCTGTCACTGGGCTGTTTCTCCAGCAGAAAGTAGGCTAGTGTCAGGGAAAATTTGGTGACAGCAGAGAAAGATATCTCAAACCGTCAGTAAATAAATAAGAAACGTGCTTTCTGCATGGGGGTGATTAAATAAGTCTGTTTGTATTTTATTTAGTTGACAGCACCCTTTAAATGATTTGCCACACGATGTGTTGCCAACAAGCTAATCTGAAACAGGGCACTTATGGGACCAATTTTCTCCAAACAGTGCCAAGAATGTATTTGTCTTTGAGTTTTACTTTTAGGGACGATTCGCCTGTTGCATCATCTCACAACTAATTCCACGTAACGGTTCAGTGACATCTTACCAAATGAGAGTAATTCCCTGACACTGTAACACGAGTCTGCAGTCCAGCACAGACAAAAACACATCGTGGCTTAATTCACATATCTTTGAGGCAAACTTCGCTGCCTTGTGTCCACGCAAGGGACACGCAACTTTTCACGGTGGATTTAAAACGTATATTTTTGAACTTTTCAACAACCAAAACACACAAACAATCGGACCGACACATTAAATGATGCACAAAAACATCGCTTATGCTTACCTTATTCATGTTGCTTTATTTGCTGAAGAGGTTTTTGATGTTTACTGCCGCATCGGAAGCCCCTGACTGACATCCAAGTCCGTCCCACTCTGGTCTGCTCTCAGAAGGCACGAATGCAAACCCTCGAACATTTATGTCCTTAAAGACCGACTTAAAGTTAATATTCCACCACAAAACTTGGACTTGCTCCTTCAGGAGACTCAGACTTCAGCTCTTGAGAAAAAGACTCCCGAACAAACCACACAGATCATCCAGCTAAGTATTTTTGAAGTTTGTATGAAACTCACTCTCTGTGGAGCAGGAGGTCCGTTGGTTGCACTGGGTCTCACCAGCAGCAGCCTTTAAATTCTGGTTTGTACAATAGTGTCGTTGTTTGGCGCACAGCCGCAGACCTGATTGTGGGATGGAGGGTCAAAGTGTTTTAAGTGCTGGCCAGCAGCTTTTTTCGGGTGGATGACGATTTTAATTCACCACGAGCAATCACTTCACTGTGTGACTGTGTGTGTGTGTGGGGGGTCACTTGATCTGACAAGTCACCTTACAAAGGAAATAGTTTTTTCATCTTAAAGTTTTCCACTTTGTACAATGAACAACACAAAGCACTGTGCAAGATATAAACAACACAATCACAGTGATAATACACTGTGCTTTCCATTTTAATAACCAATAGGCCTAAGTGCCAAATGCCAAATGAAACCTTCAGAAATCTGCTTCAAATATTCAGTTTGGACTTTTTTAAGCATTTATGGGCGTTTCCCCGCTTTTTTATTAAAAACAGGTGTTGTGCCAGTTGCGCTATCTGCCGAGAATTACACGCACCTCGCGGGAGCGCGCACAGTTAAAGCGAAAACTACCATTTCGAATTTTGGAACTACCATTTCGAAATGATTTCCATGGCAAAGTACTGTTTAAAATGATGTAAGAGTCTTTGATAAATTAATCTATGTTGTATGAATGTTTAGAGTCATCAGTGTTTTAATTAGAAATCCCGTTGAAATTTGCAAGGTTTCATTGATTCATCTTAGAGTGAATTAGTTGGTTTACCTTTATAAAATACATTTCAGACCAATCGTATAGCCCATGTTATATCGTTTTAAAACAGTACATGTATTATAGTATTGTATTTTTGTATACTTGTACATTTTTTGATATCCTTAATTTCTATATATTTATATTTATGTTTATGTGTCGCCTACTTTAAGCACCAATTTTTACCTAGGCAAATTCCTCGTAGGCTATGTGAAAATGTACCTGGCAATAAATCCTGATTCTGACTGTGTAGAAATCAATACAATGTTGTTTCGCTGTTCGCGTTCCTGCGAGGTGCGTAGGGCACAACACCTAAGCTTTTTATGTACTGGAGTAGAAACCTAAAGTAGGCTAGACAATGGGAACACTAAGCAAAGCAGTAAAGAAAAGTCGTTATAGTCAATATAGTGCATTATACTGTTATAACTCTGCATAAGTAAAGCCTTTTTTGACACCCACATTATTTTTTCAGTACTACTTTAACTTGATCCTTTGTTTGCAGGGATACTTGAAATGAGGCACCAGCTCTAAAACTGCAAGCCACAAAACAGGTTCACCACAATCATATTATACTTAAAGTGTACTATGATTGTGGTGAACCAAGTTTCTTAGTTGTCTTGGGATGCTAAGGTGTCAAGTCAGGTGGTCACATATTTTGAGAGATGTTTAAGGATCTTTTTCGTCAGGTTTGAATGTCCTCCTTGATCTTTCCACTGACTCCTGCGTGACGGTTTTGAAGGAAAACCGGCGTGTTTTATGACATCACATGCAACACATGCAGGGAAAACTATGGTCCCTGGACCAACACTGAAGGGGCTAAAGGTCACTGACCAGTATTGAGGTCATGAGTCCAAGACTTTGAGCGCCAACCCACTCACCTAATGTTTGACTATAGCCACCACCCTGGCAAGTGATTATATTTTTTTACTTTCAAATTTGAACTTTATCATATGTGTGTGTGTGTGTGTGTGTGTGTGTGTGTGTGTTTACATTGTGTACAGTCTTCATCTAGTCAGTTTTTTACTTGAATAAAAGTAACAAAACACTAAAATACTAGTAAAAATCCTGCATTCAAACTCACAAAAATAAAAGTACCAACACTTAATGGCACCATTGAGCGTTCATTTATACACATGTACATGTTTATTGGAGTATTATTGCTGTAGCTGTTAACAGTGGAGTTCATTTTAACTTACTATTTTGACCTGGCAGAATATGTGATGCTATTTACTGAGATAGTCTAATCAACATTTTGATAGTCAACGTGAATCCACTGCCCATCTTGCAGTAGTCCAGAGTTGTAACTAAACATGACTTTCTTGTTTTAAAGTGATAATGAGTGCCATCGCAACCTGTCTGGACTGACTCCACAGATGGTTCTTGCTGGAATGCGACAGTTTAATTTACACGCATGTGAACGCATTTCCACGCGAAACGTGGTCATTTTTCCGAGTTGCAGTTTTCAAACACCGTGGCCTGTCTGCGTTTATAAAATACTCAAGTAAAGTATACAGATACCGAAAAAACTACTTAAGTACAGGACTTTCTACCACTGGTGGTGGGAGAAGTAAATATGTTACATATGTAAAAGTAGCAATGCCACAGTGTAGAAAACTATTAATATCAAAATATACTTAAAGTATAAAGTAGGCTAATCATTATGCAGAATGGCTAATTTCACAAAAATGTTCATTATCTTATGAATTATTGATGCTTTTATGTGTACAGTACATTGGCATTGGTATTGGTATTGTTTTACTATATATTCTTCCAGGTAGTTTATGAATTTCACACTGGGATCAACAAAGTCTAATCTTTATCTATTTGAATATATCATTTATTTGCTTATATTTTGTGTTAATGATCAGCATCTGCACAGTAACTAGTACCTAAAGGTATCAAATAAATGTAGCGGGGTAAAAAGTATATTCCCCCCAGAATTGTTATCCATCCATCCATCCATCGTCAACCGCTTATCCTGTGTACAGGGTCGCGTGGGGCCTGGAGCCTATCCCAGCTGGCATAGGGCAAAAGGTGGACAGGTCGCCAGTCCATCGCAGGGCCACACATAGACAATCACTTACACTCACACCTAAGGACAATTTAGAGACACCAATTAACCTAGCCTGCATGTCTTTGGATGGTGGGAGGAAGCTGGAGCACCCAGAGAGAACCTACGCGGACACGGGGAGAACATGCATGCTCCACACAGAAAGGCTAGGGCAACTGGGGTTTGAACCCACAACCGTCTTGCTATGAGGCAACAGCGCTAACCTCTGCGCCACCATGCCGCCCCAGAATTGTTATAGAGAAGTATAAAGTAGCATAAAACAAAATTGTAGAGTACTTGAGAAAATGTAGGCTACTGTAGTGCTGGAAGTAGTAATATCTGTGACATAGCTTAAGTCATCAATTCGTCAAGTCCATAAGTGAGTCTCAATAATGTTTATTAATGTGCATTATTCCTGTTAAATACATAAAGAAACGTAAGAAATCATGTAGCGTTGTAACAGTCCACAAGATGGCAGCACTGGTCTGTAAAGACAACTGACACTAGGTGCGTTCGAGATGACGGCAGCTGATTTGATAGTCTAACGTAAGCTGCAGGTGACTGCAGGGGCGGGGTATAAAACGGCGCCGTCAAATCGGACACATTCTACCTGCAGCATTTGCAAAGAAAAATGCAACAGTGTTTTGTTGTTTTGGTATCCATGTGAGATGGGCACTTGTACATCCATGACACAAATACTAATATCGCTGCTTCTGTTATGAGAAATTTTGTTTTATGGGATCGTATGCACTGACTGATACATGACAGTGAACTGTAATCAAATCTTAAAAAGTAAAATGCGTGTTCATAGTGGCATATCTATCGATATATGGTTTAAATTTAGTTTTTTTTGAGAGAGAGAAAAATCTTGTCATGTTATAACAAGATATTCTGCATGTTATTATGACATATTTTCTAGTTGTTACCAAAATTGCTTTTACAAGAAGCTTTTTTTGCTATATCACAAAACATTCTCATTATTTCACAAAACCAATGTATCGTGTTCATACAAACTTTTCTCGCTGTAACGTAACAAGTTTGCATGTTGTTATAAGAAGAAACTTGAAATGAGAAAAATGTTGCCATAGATAGCCTGCAGCAACAATCTAACATTACTAATAAACATTTAACATAATAATCTGGACATGTAGCAGAGTGTTATTATGGCTGGGGGTTGCTTTTGTTTTCTTCAGTGACTGTCATTAACTGGGATGTGACTCGGCCCATGCAGTGTTGGGATACCGGATGACATATAGAAGTATATAGAGCCAATGGTGGAAGAAGTATTCAGATCTTTTACTTAAGTGAAAGTGCTCGTAGTGCAAATTATTTATATATGTAAGTTATAAAATTTACATTTTGGTTAGAAGTTGTTAAGTTTATAAAAGAAGTTTTTAAAATGTACTGTGTATTATATGGCAGAGAATATTATATTGGGAAAACTTCCACAATATTTGTTAAGGTGATTACACAAGATTAATTTTTTTTATTTTAATTTTTTTAAATCTTGAGAATCACGGAAAAAACAAACGCCTTCCTTCTCCTGTAAAAAAAAAAAAAAGCTGGGACTGTGGCATATTTTAACCACCAGATGGAGGCAAAAAGCAGCAATACAAGAAACTGAGTTTATTTTATTTGTCATGGTGTCAAAACAACTAAATTATAATGCCTGTATCTTCTTCTAGATGTACATTTCATCCATCACTTTCAAATATAAGTCCCCCACGCTGGACGTAGACGTAGACGTATGCCTATATTTACTGAATATGACCACCTACTGGTCATCGTTGCTTTTTATACACATTTACAATACACCAATTTCTTCACCTTCTTACAAGACTATGTACACAATACTTCTATGTATGTGTATATATGTTTGTTTAGCTTAGTTGTTCTTATTTTTAGCTGTATGTCGATTTCTATTCTCCTGAAAATTTATCTTGGAATCGTGTGAAATTGAGAGCAACTTAAAACTGGAGTAACTTTCTTTGTATGTGTGCACACACTAGGTCAATAAAACTGATTGATTGTCACAATTACATGCAAAAACTCAGTATGATATTTTTTGTCATAGAATATCGCTTTTGAAGTTAGTATACAACTAATTAACATGCTTTACCATTTTATACAGGAAAACAGGGGGAAAAAACATGAAAAGCTGTTTAAATTAATGTCCCTTTAAAAAACATGAGCTCTGTTTTATAGACCCCTTTTTAAAGATTTATGTTTTCAGTAGAACCCAATGAGCAGGGGGTAAATACAGAAAGGTGGGGTGGGGGAAAGGTATGCTCCAAGGCAACACCCCAAACAACTGAAGAAATACATTGCATTTGCTGAACTTAAACGAAATGAATCCACAAAGGAAAACTGTTATTGTGAGTGTTGTGGGTTAAAGTGTTTGTATTTACATTTTTAAAAAACATTCAAAGTCTGTACATATAGCATTATACTCATTACTGTATAATGCACTACATATTCAACCAGCTTGTATTTTATGCCATTGAATTGACTGCATTCCAGCCAGTCCTGTGAATCCTTTTTAAACTTGCTTGGTGACAGGCAGGCAACACAGTAGGAATACAAACAGCTCACAGAGGAACTCATGATCTCTGCTCCTCCTGCTGGACTCTTCTGTCCAGAAACTGCAGGTTGATTGGTTTAGCAGGGCAAAGCAGGGTTCTGGTGATCGGCTTGACTATTGTTCCGTCAGGATCCGGCCTCACCTCATAGCGTTTTATCAACTTTAAAAAAATAGGAGAAATACAGGAAACTGTATTATTGACAGGATATTTATTTATGTGTGGCACAAACACGCAGACACAGTCTACATTCCAGTTAATGATTACCTGACTGAAATATAACTGTGGTTCTTGGGTGAGATGACTTAGTCCAAAGTCAGATGACTGATTTGTGGCTTTTATCCATCCCACTGCCAAGACTAACAAAAGAAGAGCAGCCAGGCATCTGTGCTCTGGTTGGAAGGTTACTACAGGTCAAAACAGCTCCCTGAATGTTTACAAAAAAAATAAGAAGGTTTCCATGGACTGAAAATGACTGTTTAACTTGCCAGTGGTACAGATACCCTTTGCTAAATATTACTCCACTAAAAGTAGAAGTCTTCAATGTACATTTTTTACTTGAGTCTAAGTAAAAAAATAGCTGCATTTATAAATACTTAAAGTAACATTAGTATGGTTGTGTTGGGTTGCTGACATGACAAACACAATTAGAAAATACAGAAGGCAATTTTTCCTATTTTTTAAACGCAGTGGTAGAAGAAGTATCAAGATCCTTTACTTAAGTAAACATAGTAATATCACACTGAGAAAATGCTCCATTACAAGTGCAAGTCCTACATTCAAACCCTTACTTAACTAAAAGTATGAAAGTATTATGAGCACTTTAAAGTACCAAAAGAGATTTGCTCTGAGATGCTGAAGGCTCTGGACATTGCTGGGCTGTCTTGGGCTGACACGGCTTTTCAGTGTTGCATTGAGGTCAAGGACATGGCCTGTGGACTAGGGAGGTGGTTCTTATTTTTACAACGGGCGACCAAACCAATTACCAGAGTATCACACTGCTCAGGGTTCCTGGGAATGCTTATGCCAGGGTGCTGGAAAGGAGGCTCCAGCCGACTGTCGAAGCTAACCAGCTCTTTAGTCTTACTGGGTTACTAGAGGCATCATGGGAGTTTGCCTATCCACAGTACATGTGTTTGTAGGACTCGGAGAAGACAGGCAAATTAGTGTACCTTCAGCAGTAATGTAGGCGTTCTACCGGACTGTATTTACCAGTCATTCTATGAGCTCTGTCTAACCACTGAAAGAATGAGATCACCGTGACAAGAACCAGAAATTCATGATAACAGCTATGACAGAGAAAGCACGTCTATGGTCATGGTTGCAACAATAATGAAATGTTCTTACCCTGGAAAGGAGAAGATACATCTCTAGCTCAGCCACCCGTCTACCCAGACACGCCCGGATCCCAAAACCAAATGGCACTGACCCAAATGGGTGTGTCTTAGACTTCTCCTCAGTTACCCTGAGCCAGCGCTGTGGCAGGAAGGTGTGGGGGTCAGGGAAAATATTCTCATCATAGGACACAGCGTAGTGGCACAGGTGGAACAGCGTCTGTGAGAGTAAAATATACATACAGTATATACCATTCAGTAAAGCTTTGTGATTATTAGCTTGAGATGAAATGAGTATCCAAAGTTTAAGTCAGAAATGTCAGAAATTGGATGTCCACAAAATCAGGCAATTGTAGACTCACTCAGAAGCTACCCAAGTATTTCTTTACCACATTCTAATATATGGACTATTTCTATATTGCACTTTATATTGACTTACATTAATTTCCCGTACACTTACCCTAACACATAACCATAACCTCTGCTTGCCCTTGCCCTTACTTACCTTTAACCCTAATCTTTACGGAAACCTAACCTTCATGTTAAAATGTGATGATTTACATTTTGTCTTCCATAATGTGACTGTGTAAACAGATTTTTTTTGTCCCCACAACATAAGTAATACACTCACCCATGTGGACAGCAGGAGTCAGCCATAAACAATATGTGTGAAAAACTAGATAGTGTTTTTAGTGTTTTAAATGATATATAAATATATAATACTGTTTGTCTGTGGTGTTTCCCGCGCCGCCACCTGCCATGTATTTTAATTCATGCAATGTGCATCTCTGTGCATTTCCTTTCTGCATAACATTGAGGGAAAGAGGAAAGAAACAAGAGTATGTATACTTAATTATGTCCCCTTTTCATTGTGAGCGCACTACGTATTACATACTTTGGAATTGAGCACCATGAAATACAGTGTGACGCTGCTCGATTAGTGAATATTCCTGTACATAGTTCTAACACCATACTTAAGTTTTCAGACAACACCACAAAGGTAGATCAGAGGGGGACGACAAGACAGCCTACAGGGATGATGTCTAGCACCTGGCTACATAATGGCCAGACAACAACCTGGCCATTAAAATCCAGAAAACCTTGAAGATCATTGTGGACGTCAGGCAAGTTAGCACACACCGCAGGCTCAGTAAGAGCTTCTTTCCTGAGACTAGCATATTCCTCCACATCACAGCACTAAACATTATTGAACTCATTACTGCACCATCCCAGTACATGCACTATTCATTCTTGCACTTATTTATATTGTACATACAACTAACTATCCATATTCTGTCTGTACATAACAACCCTTATCTATACACTCCCCATCCAACTCTGCCCACTTCACCTCTATGTATAACATATTTGATATATTATATACATACATACATACTGTACATACATAATCTGCATACATACTGCATTCCACTGTCAGTGACACTGTTCATATTGGAAGCATCACTGAAGTTTAGTACTAATTTATACCTGCAAATATCTGTAAATACTACTAAAAAAACTTTTTTAAAAATTAGATGCAGTGAATCCGAGTCTTTTTTTAATGAATGCTCACAAATTGCATGACTAAGAAAAAAGCCCCAAAAACTGACTGAATACATTGAGAACAGCACATTTTTACACCAACCAACAAACATTTCAGGGCCGGTTATGTCTGAATTGTGTCTTACCTTTTTAGGGAAGAGATGGTCTCCCACCACAATCTCATTTTCAACAGTGACACGGGCATTTCCTGGTACCACTGGATACAGCCTGGTGACCACGGAACACAAAAGGTGCAAATCTAAGACATCAAGTACTGTTCATTAATTGTTTTGTTGACGTATGAATAGGTTTTTGCTTGTCTCTATTTGCACAACACTTGACACAATGTGTCAAAGAAAAAAATGATTCATAAGCGTCCTTGCGCAGTTGACCAAAGATTATTATAGGTGTGCAATGAGAAGAAAGTTCAGACATTGTTTCACTAGACATCTGTAATGATATACCTGTAGCTGGAATCTGTATCTTCACATTACATTATCATGTAATGTTTCAATATTTTTATTTGTCTAGTTAAAAGTTAGGCATCCACGGTTTGGACCTCAGGTGATTTTATGAACAAACTCCTGGTCATTGCAAGACCCTCCAGTTCCTGCAATCAGGTGTCATATTGATATACTATGTTGATAAACATGAAAGAATCCCTCTAACCGTAGCGTCTCTCTGATGATGGCCTTCAGGTACGGCATCTGAGCGATGTCATCACTGGTTGGCACCTTGTCTCCTGGGCAAACACGTATCACTTCCTGGTACAGCTGTTCTTGGATCTCTGGCTGCTTTGCCAGTTGGTAAAGAGACCATGAGATAGTGTTGGAGGTCTGTAACAGAGAGGAACACACACTTATTTTCTGTTTTGTTGCTGTATTTTTTCAGAAGACAGATGTCTAGGTTAGAACAGGAATATATTTGGTAGACAAGTAAACGTTCTGGAGAAACTGCTGTTTCATCATTTCAGTTACAATGAGGCATTGTGCATACATTACTGTATTTAAGCCAATGACACATTTAAATGAAGGAAACTATTGGACTCTAAACCCCTTCCTTCAACAGAGTGCACGCACACTGGATCTACTCACTGTGTCGACTCCTGCCAGCAGGAGTTCGGTAATGCTGCCTAGGATCTCAGTGACTGTCATCTGATCACTGAGCAGCAGGTGTGTGAGGTATGCTCCTTCCACGTTCTGGTCCAAGTGCACTTGTTCCTGGATCTCCTCCATTTTCTTCTGCACCAACTCTTCAGCTGAGACAAGAGAAAAATCGTCTCATGGGAGGACCACCACTTAAAGGAGGAGGGCATGACACTTTTGCCTACTAGATGGTGAAAGCAAAACACTATGACGGATCTTGTTCAGACAGTGACTAAGAATATGGGCAGAATTTGTCCTTTGAGGGAGTCACCAGAGTCTAGGATGCTTAAAATTATTTGATGGCAACTTAAAAATTTGCCATGAAGCCTGAGCTCAAGCAAATTTTTATGAAAACAACCAGTAATGGGGAATGGCAGGCACGACACATGTGACCATTACATGGTGAAAGAAACATACTGTGAGGGATCTTGTTCAGACACTGATGTGGAATAAGTGCGGCATGGCCTGTGAGGTGGACTTTGTCCTTTGAGAGAGTCACCAAAGTCTAGGGTCCTTGAAATGTTTTGCTAATGCAACCTGAAAAATAGCCATGAAGCCTGTGTAACCTTTTTATGACAACAATCAGTAATAGGGAGTGGCAGAGAAAGGGATGTTGAGGGATCCACAACACTAACACTGCCAGGGCTCGAGGCAAATCCAGAATGAAAGTGTGTTTCTTTGGGGCTCAGGCTGCCATTCAAATGGTTTTTGATTGGGTTTTATGAGCCACTTAGGGGTTTTATGATCACATTTGTAAATTTCTGGACAATCACAGAACATAATTTCAGCTAAATACAGATTAATTTCTTTATAAACAGTACATCACAGCACAATTCCTTCCAAAGATGTTTATCACAAGGCAACTTCAATAGTAACAGGAGTGAGCATTAAACTTCAGTATTATTTGACTGGCACCTGGTATCAACAACAGTGATGTGCTGAAAGTTGGAACTGATTGTTTGGCCAGACTCTAAATCTTGTTTACTTACCAGTGTGTTTCAAAGTTTTAACTCCTTAACTGCAAATCATGTATACTTGAAACTATGGTTTCACTATTTCTGTATAAAAATCAAGAAGCAGGCTCAGGAACACCTGCATGAACTGTAGAAACATTGAGTCTGCAATAGTTCTCCCAGCATTTAATGTATGTTGTATTTGAATGTTGTCTTAATGTTTCTGTCCATAACCCTGATTCTAGTGCTATTCCACATGGCTGAAAACATGGTGTATCATTTTTCTTTACTATTTCATTATTTGAATATCAAATTGCTTTTATGAAATGCCTATAGAAATACATAATATGTATGGTATGTGACATTGTCATACAAGGGCAAAAACTAACACTTTGATTCACTGTTTGAAATTAAGGTAGCTCACCGACTTTAAAGAGATGGTCCCAGACTGACACAAACTGTTTCCAGTAAGGAAGGTAAGGCCAGGTGAACTTGGGGAAGAGGATGACGATTGGGGAAAGCCGGAACATTTCCCCCACGGAGGTGATGAACTTTTGGGTTTCCTCGGGCACCACCTCGTCCATGCAGCCCATACGGGTCTCAAACAACACTGAAGAAATCCCTGCATTAAAAAAAGATTATATAGACATTCATAAGTTATTGTTGAACATATCATTCCAAAATCATGGGCATTTTTCTGCTGCTATAACATATTCCACTCTGCGTTTTAGGCTTTCCACCACATTTGGAAACCTGGCTGGGGGGATTTGCTCATCAAGAGCATTAGTGAGGTCCAACACTGATGTTGGTTGATAAGACATGGCTCACAGCCAGCGCTCCAGTTCATCCTAAAGGTGGTGGGTGGGTTTGAGGTCAGGAGTCTGTGCAGGCCAGTTAAGTTCTTCCACACGAAAATAAAAAAAAAATCTTTATGGACCTGCCTTTGTGCACAAAAGCATTGTCATGATGAAATAGCAAGTCTTCCCCTGTTATAGGTATATGTACCCATTATGTACATGTACAGTATGTGCCTATAATGTACCTCACTGTAGGCTGTAGCATTAAGCAGAAACTGTCCTAGTGGTGTTTAAAGGAGTGGTTCTGGATTTTGGGAAGTATGCTTACTTCATTTTCTTACCAAGAGTTTGAGGAGATACCACTGTCATGTCTGTCCATTACACTTGAAGCAACAAACGACACCAGCCAGTTAGCTTAGCTTGGCTCACAGATTTGGAAACTGGGTGAAACAGATGTCCGCACATAAACCCCTGTAAAACCAGGTCTGAACCTAACTTTGTAATCTTATAAGGTACTAGGATCAAACCCACAGTTTATCTAACAGTATCTAATCAACTGTCAAGGCCAAGCTAGATAAAGTAACACAACTGCAAAGGATTGCAATAGTGAAAGGTTCAAGGACACTGTTCCCTCTAGTATGTGTGTTTTACATATAAAATGTAATTAGCTAAAAATTGCAAATGCAATTCAAAGTTAATATCAGAATTTGGTTATATTACTAATCAAGATGTTTTCAAGAATCTAAAAGATTAGTTTCCACAGTTATTTACATGGAAATATTTCATTTGTTCTCTGCTGACCTTCAAAAGAAAATTTGTAGAGTTCTCCTGTCAAGTCATTGACCATGACTCCCTGGCCGCTGGATTCCCTCAGAAAATCCACTCTGTCAATGAAGTCTGTCACCACCTCGTTGATGGTGTTAGTGTAGGAGGAGACATGTTTGGGCTTCAGCATCCGAGGATTCAGGATGCTGCGGATGCGCTGCCAGTTGGGACCCATTCTATAAATGAGGATTAAGTTGTTTAATACTTACAATAGTCAAACTGTAACAACCCCTTTCGTTGATCTAAGTTTAAAAGGGTTTACATCAGCTTGGGGCTAGAGAAGGGCAGGCCTGATTTGCTTTTACTGGGAACTTTTTTTTGTGGAAATGTGGTACGTTTGGCTTTTTGCACTCTTGTTTACGTCCCTCATTGACTGATTTTCCTGTAAGGATGAGGCAGGTGATATTCTGTATTGCATATGCATTATCCCATTAAAAAAAACAAACAAACAGTGAAATGATCCCACAATAAGTTTTGTTTGTGTATACAAAGACTGCTTTATCTTATTCCTCTATGTTGTAGGGCTGACAGTATTCTGCAATTTTTAGAAATGTACTGAGGCTTTTTTAAAATTAAATCTATCTATATGATCTATCAAATGTCTATACGACATTTGCATTTTTAATCATGATATTTGTTGACATTAAGAATTGTTCATTATTATTCAACTGTTTTATCCAAAAAATGTAAACAAAGACAGATGTGGTAAAAAATAGAGGAGAGAACATTTTATCCATTTGTGAATGAAATGGATGATTTTAAAAACACCTGAATTATTCAAGTTGTTTTGTTTGTCAGTTTCCTGAGTTTGACTCTCAGAGTGCAGGCCTGTCTAACACAGCATTCACAACAAGTGACGAATTCTGCCACAACAAGTCTGGCAGGAAAAACCGTTTTCCTGTCAGATGTTCTTTGTGGCTTTTTGGGTCGGACTGGGCTGGCACCTTGGAGGAAGTAAAGATTTGTTATGAAGCCATATCTGAAAAATAAGTTGAAAACTGAGCTGCAGGCCCAGACTGACTTGTGCACTTATCCACTTCTTGTTTATGAACCTGTCACCTTTAAGTACACATCATGTACAAAGCACACAGCAACTGAATACAGTAGTTAACTTAGAACTATGTTTCTGCAGAAGTGAAATAACTAGAGGTGGGCATAGATTATTTTTTTAAATCTAGATTAATTTTGAAATTAATCTAGATTAATCTAAATTAAAATGGCTCATTTGAATTCTGCCGAAGGCATTTAAAATATGTGTGCGAACGGGTTTCAAGCCAGGTTTCAAGCCAGGTGGCGCATTAGACCAGAGGCTCATTTCCTGTTTCCAAAATGCATCACAAACTGCTTGAGAAAGCTGTTCTACTATGATAATTGGTGATGAAAATAAATCATGTTCAATAAGATGTACTTGTGTGTAGCGTGTGATGTGCTTTGCGTTTAGGTGGTACTTGAGACTGGAAGAACTCCTACAGTAAACTAATTCTGCGTTGCATAAGGTGCAAACAACCTTAGTCTTGTCGAATTTTCCATTGGGAAGCTTCTTAAAAGTAAATTTTCCCAGAAGCAAACCCGGCGGCTTCAGAAATGTTCGTACACAAAGTGCTGTCCAACAGCTGTCTGTGGACGTGTTGTTACAGTTAGTGTGAGTAAATACCGCACAATGCGTTTTTTAATCAACCGGCGATCAATAACTAACCTGGCTAGTTGTAAACAAACAGCTGGCCGAGCGAGGTTGTAACTGGAACGCCGTCAACTCGGCTGTGACGTCATTCCCAGCTCCGACATCCGAGGTAAATGGACCGGAGCAATAGTTGCATCCATGTTAGCACGTCACGTTTGATGTGGTAATTTCACAGAAGGCAAACACACAGGTTCGAAGGCTTGTTCTTGCCCCCTACTGTGCAATTCGGTATACATCTGCGCTAAAATATCAAGGTGAAAGTCATCATAGCTTGCGTAGTATAGACCCAGCTTCCAACCCAACTTTGAGAATAGATTAACGGCGATATTTTTTTAATCGCCCGATAAGAGTCTCACGTTAACGCAGCACGTTAACGCCGATAACGGCCCACCACTAGAAATAACTGACTTTGTCTCTTAAATTAGATTTATTAGGTCGTACAGAACATTATGATGTTAGCCAAAGCCAAAGGTACAGTCTTTATTACCAAATTTGTTTCCTGGTACATTGTTTCTTGCTGAGCTGTCGCATAGCGATAGTAACACAAAAAGGGAATTTTGTACTTTAAAAAAAAATTTAATATAAATCCTGCCTGCCGAATTCTCATATTAATTTAATCTGAATCCTTTTTTTGCACAGAACAAGGTCTGTGGATTTCCTCCCCAATTTCTTACATTAAAGTCGTGCTTGGAAAGGATTTGTTCACAGCCAGTATGAACAAGAGGAACAGTTACATTGACCAATAACAATTTCAATGTGCATATCGGTATATTTAATATTGTTTTAATACAGGATTGACAAAATGGGGACCATCCTTTAAGGCGTTGTGGTCCTATATGCATTATTGAGTATAATTTGTGCTGCATCCACAGATTCTTTAAGGTGTTGTTATTACAGCAGGTTTGTGGTATTTTGATTACACAGAAATGTCTAAGAATATGCACAAAACTACATGTTGACTCAAGGTCTGTCAAGACCTTTCTTAAGGATACAGGTGTTTGTGTGTGGGTGGGATCCATCCTTGCTGTGACCTAATGTTTTAAATTCAGTTCCTCTGTAAGTGCGCACCTGTCTACAGGTTCCTCCTCTGGCCAGAGAGGTGTGCTGTGCCCCAATTCATACTACATAACTGTAATACTATTATTATGACTTTAAATTGATAAAGAGCCTGTTTTACCGCCATGATTTTTTACATAGCTATTTGCAGGTTTTCGTTATACATTGCATTGTGGGAAAACAGGGTCCACTGACAGCACCCTCAAAAATGAGGTGTTATTTGGCATGCACACCTTCTAAAAAATACTTTAATTTGTCACTTATTTTTTCCACTGGGAGCACACTACGTACACAAAGCCTGCTTAGAATTAGAATCCTGTTTGGATTTGGGACATAGAAACAAATGAAAAGCTAGAGGATCTAAAGAGGGGTTTCACTTACTCTGTCAGGGGTCCGTGGGCCTTGTTCTTGAGCTCTCTGTACCCCCTCCAGTGTGGCATGTCCGTCCGGACCGGGTGTCTCCCCTCCTGCCTCAGAACCTGCTCTATCAGATCAGCGCTGGCCACGTTCACCACCACCAGAGGGCCATATGTTGACTTCCACAGAGGACCATAGATCTTGCTGTGCTCAATCTTCGAGCAAACAATGTGTTAAGGAGTTATTTATTTGGTTAGTAGATGTTCCATGTGCTAAAGACATGAAACAACTGGGTTTTTATAACACATTCAGTTAGCGAGTATAATCAGAAAATGATCAACAAATCAGTCTTCCACATATTGATAAAGGCTCAGTTCATCCAAATCATAGAAAAAATAACATTTCACTCAATCTGTTTTCATGAAAGATTTTTTTAACTATACAAAGTGCCTCAGTAGAACGTATTAAATTCACTTTTCCTTTTTTAGGTGTATTTGTGATGTTTTGGAAATCCTGTAGGGGGCACTGATTGAAGAATTGTGACAGAAACGGTCCCATAATCCAGCTCATTTCTTAATAACTCTTTGGTCTTTGATCTGAGCATTTCAGTCAAATACACAGGGGGGTGTTATGTGTACTTTAAGCAGGAGTTTAAAAGTTTATTTGTCTAAATAATGTGCAAATTATCTTGTATCTTGATAATTGCCAATAGCAGGATTAAAAAAAGATTCTGGTTCGCAGTGTCTTGGCTACATGCTACACTATCCTTTTGTGATCAGAAACACAGGTCCATGGGTTATGTCTTTATTGAAACAAGGCCTATCAATTAAGTCAACTCTCAGTGACTTCAAGCCTCCTGCACTGAGAATCCAATCCTAAACATTCTTCATTATATCCGTACAGATAGTTTTGGTTTTGTATTGAAGCGTCCCATTTACACATTGCTGTGATTGATTGTCAGGCAATACTTTCTACTGAAGAAACAGTCTGAGGCGGGGAAACAGGGACACTGTTTCTGGAGAGATGATACTGTGTTTTTTTCTCTCTCCATTTCTCAATGCTGCTACCAGCACAAATAACATTAAGTCTCCATAGTACTGTGGTCAAGGAATGAATAAGTACAAACCCAAAGATAAGCTTGCGACAAAAATCGGTGCAGGAGTCATGACTACGCATTTCAGTTCTCAACAGAGAATCAGTGATTTCGCCTCCTCATCCCACTTACTTGCATTTGTTGCGCCGTTTGCAGATACCCCTTTACAAAAAGCCAGTATAAGGTATACATGAAACTTGGTCCGCTTAAATCGTCCATCGTTTTCAGTTTAACGTTGTGACCCATCACGGTGGTGGTGGTGGTGGAAGATGAGTCGCGGCGGCGGAAGTCTCCATAGTTCAATGGATAAAGTCGGGCGGTCACTCTCTGAATTCCTTCAAGTTGTTGGCGGTTCACTCGCAGTCCAGTGTTTACCAGAGATCTCCTGAACATTTTAACCGTAATAGCCACCTGTTTTATACAGTGTCTGAAGTTCAAACAAGAGTGACGGAGCCGGCCAGTGATTCCCCGATGTGCACGGTGATGATAATGGCTACTTGTTTGCACGCAGCCCAGCCTGCCGCTTATCCAATCCACTCTGAGCTACACTGTGGACTTTGATATTGTCATAACTTAAGTTACAAATTCAAAGACAGCTATTGATAATATGGTGCACTTAGTTAAGAGAAGCCATAGCCTAAAACTAATAGCCTAAAGCTGTTTACTAACATATAATAATATAGGCCTTGGCTACTTAATTTAAGGTAAACTGCATAAGTCCGAGCTTGATATAAAACCAGATCCATATAGACAGCTGCATTTATTCAGCATTTCCCCTCCATGTGGTTTTCTGTCTCGACACGTATCTTTTCATGTAGTTTTACTCCGTTGTTATGCGCGTTATTTTAAATATTGTGGATCAAATCTTGAGATGTGCCTTCATGAGTTTTGTCCAAATGTTGACCCATTGAAGTTAAATGCTAAATTGACCATACAATTTGCCTAATTTCATTTCTGAGTTTAGCTCCACAAAGGGGTAGCCTAATGGTCCTTGGATGAGAGGCAGAGCGTCTTCAAGTATCTTCAGTTCAATTTCCCTTGATTTTAACCCACTTTGTATAATATAAATGATAAAATGACCAGGTTTATCATCTTGGTCAGTGGAGTCAGCTAAAATGGACCATCATCATAACAGCCTAATGTGGTCCAAATGGCCCAAAGGTTAGAGCTTCATAGCGCTTTAAAATGTTACAACCAATAACAATAACTGATTTTACAGCTTCGTTACAACACTAGTTGATTTGTAACAATAGTTTTGATTGGTCTGAGGTTTCTCTGTTGGGCGGGGCAAAGTGTTACATAAAGAAGGCATACACCAGAAATTATATGGAAAGTGAACTTGACTGGTAAATTTAACAACTTTCAGCTAAAATGGACCACGAACATGCAAAGAAGTTACACAGAAATTAAGGGTGTAAAACAGCTTCTTAGGTCCATACATATATTCATGCAAAATCTAAACAATATTTTTATATTACTTTACGCATAAAATAACACAAGAAACACACAACCATACAACATGATTGTGGTTGCACAATCATTTTAAAATTATTTTTAAACAACTTTTTATTGTATGAAGTTTATTTACGTTGTTGTTACTGTGGCACTCCAAAGACAATAATGTCAATTTACTGCTTCACATTCTTTTAACAAAAAATATTTAAAATACCCATGGAAATTTATTAAAATATTTTAGATCTCATGCATAGCTTATTTGATATGGTCAGACTCAACTATCCAAATATCACAAAATTAAAGTAATGTAGGCTAACCTGATTACTTTCCATTACTTTTGAATTGCCTCAATGAAATATATGTAAATAAAGACAAGAGAAAAGAAACAGCAATAAGAGAGCATTTAGGTTAGGGAACATTAGATAATTAACATTAACATTATCCTGGATTTTTGTATAGCTGTGTTCTTACCTGTAAGTGTTTCTTTAAATAACAAGTCAAGTCCTTGGAAAGTGACAGGATTTTAAGCTGACAAGCAAAAGCTGCATTTCACGGTTGTGTTGTTCCCATATTCTGAACGAATAAACTGTTTCTAAATTTTTACTCAGTGAAGGTGTTTTTGTTGGTGGCAGTAGAGGGAAGGTTACTTTGGAAGTGTGATAGGTCAGTGATTACAAGTTACGCAATTTAAAATGTAATACTAGCGTAACTATTTCAATTACGTTACCAAAGTAACATATGAACCTTGATTTTATATTAGTGGTGGGCCGTTATCGGCGTTAACGTGCTGCGTTAACGTGAAACTCTTATCGGGCGATAAAAAAAATATCGCCGTTAATCTATTCTCAAAGTTGGGTTGGGAGCTGGGTCTATACTACGCAAGCTATGATGACTTTCACCTTTAGCGCAGATGTATACCTAGCCGAATCGCACTGTAGGGGGCAAGAACGAGTCTTCGAACCTGTGTGTTTGCCTACTGTGAAATTACCACATCAAACGTGACGTGCTAACATGGATGCAGCTGTTGCTGCGTTCCATTTATCTCGGAGGGCGGAGCTGGGAATGACGTCACAGCCGAGTTGACGGCGTTCCGGTTGCTCGGCCAGCTGTTTGTTTACAACTAGCCAGGTTAGTTATTGATACGCCGGCTGATTAAAAACGCATTGTGCGGTATTTCCTCACACTAACTGTAGCAACACGTCCACAGACAGCTGTTGGACAGCACTTTGTGTACGAACATTTCTGAAGCCGCCGGTGTTGTGCTGAATTCTGCCTGCCTGCCGAGAATCGCATGCACCTCGCGGGTGCTAACGGTCATCTATGCTTAGAAAAGAGGTGGATGCAAATCTCGGCAGGGAGCCTACAAAATCTGATCTGCCGAATTATGCATCCACCTCTTAACGTCCTTCTCAGACACTTTGCTGTGCTCATTGATCAAACAGCTTTATCACCATGTATGTACTGAATGTCAAGGAATGGTCCTTCTAGCCTAAGTGTATTAAAATATTAAAGACTCTAAACGTTCATAAAATATATACTTCAAATCAATTTATCACCATTGATGAAGTCCACAAAGAATTTTACAGCATTTAAAAGCATTATTTGGAGGTGCATGCAATTCTCGGCAGGCAGGCAAAACTCGGCACAACACCTGGTTTGCACCTTGTGCAATGCGGAATTAGTTTACTGTAGGAGTTCTTCCAGTCTCAAGTAGCCTACCACCTAAACGCAAAGCACATCACACGCTACACGATTTATTTTCATCACCAATTATCATAGTAGAACAGCTTTCTCAAGCAGTTTGTGATGCATTTTGGAAACAGGAGATGAGCCTCTGGTCTAATGCGCCACCTGGCTTGAAACCTGGCTTGAAACCCGTTTGCACACATATTTTAAATGCCTTCGGCAGAATTCAAATGAGCCATTTTAATCTAGATTAATCTAGATTAATTTCAAAATTAATCTAGATTAATCTAGATTAAAAAAATAATCTATGCCCACCCCTATTTTATATATATATATATATATATGTCAAAATTTATATGTTGAATAATATTTATTCACTTATATAGTCAAGGTTCACTTTTGAACTTTTTCCAGATCCATCTCATGGTCTTCATCTGAGTACAGACTTTGCTCGATGACTGAGTGAATAGTAGTTAATTGAACAACAGCCACCCACAAAAGACAGGCAATGAGGACTGTGACATGTTGCTGAAAGCTCCGGAATAAGCTAGAAGAAACAAATTAAATTCCACCCACTTCTATTGTGTTTGGGCAAAGACAGAAATCTCAGTGACTGAGATCTTAAAACCAGGGGACATAAAATTAAAACCATCTGCAGGGCAAGTAGCTAAGTAGACCTAACATATGGGTTTTTTGTAATGTGTATGAAATTATTCTTTAAAATAAATAGTAGTAGTATGATGTTTCCTGTTCATTTCCCCTTTGATATTTACCTTTAAGCCAACACTTTGCTAAAATCAATGTGCTTTATCTTTCTACATATCTGTTTTAGTACCTCACCACTTACATCTATTGCCCAGGTCAGTAATCAAAATAGAGTATGTCCTTGGGTAACTTTAGTTCAATATACTTATTGAAAAAATGAGAAAAGAGGGAATAGAATTTATATAATACAATCAATGCACTTTAATGTTCAGAGAGCTTAAGTACATTCAACGAAAATAAGAAGGGAGAGTGAAGGTATCAGCTGACTAACTACAGTTTGCATTCAGGTTGCGAATGTTTAAGAGTAATCAGTTTCAGCAGCTGGCAGATGTTCAAGAACATAAATTCCTTCACCACCAAAGAAATCCACACAGGTTGTTACATGTTATGTTTTCTCAGTCCACAGAAAGACAACTTCTTTTTGTCCCACATTATTATACAGAAATATTTCCTCACGGTTTACTAGCTCTCTGTTTTGTGTGTGACCAGACCAAAGATCTTGTTTTCCCTCACAGGCCTGGCTCTGTAAATGGAAAACAAAGAAAGTGCTCGTCCCTCTCTCTCTCTCTCCCTCCCTCGTGGGAAACACTGACAGGAGCTAAAGTCCGGCCAGTTACTGAATTAAAACGGATTAATTTATCACTGAGATGAAAAGGGGCCATAAGGGGCCATAAACACATTTAAATGTTACTCAAAGTTACTTCCCCACAAAAGAGGAGGTAAGACTTAATCATGTGTGTTGACTCAGCAGGGATGATGGAAATAAGTTGATCTACAGGAGAAAAATATTTAAAAGCAATAAAAATGCCTGAGAGGCTCACTACATTATTTTCTATTATAATTATATATTTTGAATTGACACCTGAAATTTCAGACATTTCCACCCTAAATTGGTGCAGATAAGGCAAATTTTCACCAGAATGCAGGAAATTAAGTGTTTAATGCTCAAAATCTTCTGGGGGAGGACCCCCATACCATACCCCCTTATTAAGTGCCCATCCAAGAAAACAGGATTTTGCTTTATAGGCTACACAGTTTCTGGAAGGAACATTCACTTATTAGTTAAATATAATTACTTTTTACATCGCTTTTTTGCTACCTTTTCCATGTTTTTAATAACAACAGTAACAATAAAAAAAATTAAATATATTCAGGGCAAATAGTCAACATCTTTATTGATGGGGGGCGGTAAGGGATCTGGATAGTGGATAGGGGGGCGCTGGCCCAAAAAAGGTTGAGAACCACTGGTTTAGGTAATACAGATACCGTGTATGTGCATATACTGTGTATGTAACTATAAGTATGATGTGTGTATTTGTGTGTGCTATAGTATTTCATAAAGTGTTTTGTGATGGACTACTCTTCTACTCTAAAATAGATCCACATATAAATATAAACAACATTGGTTGGACATTATATCACAGAAGTAGTACACTTAACTTCCTGTAAATAATGTTGTCTTATGTCATCATTCTTATACTGTGCTATTTATTGTATTACCCTAAATGTATAATTTTTTTTTTAAATTGTGCTATAAATATGTACACTCATCGGCCATTAGGTACACCTTGCTAGTACTGGGCTGGACCCCCTTTTGCCTTCAGAACTTCAACATTTCTCAAAGACTTTGTCCATATTAACATGATAGCATTCTACAGTTGCTGCATATAGTGGCACAATAATATACAAATAACGCAAAAGCACAAAAAACTATTAAAATCTTTATTTTTCTACAAAGACATTACTCTCAAACAGTCTGCAAATGATGTTCTGATGACATCACTCTGTTTAAGGCTAAACACATTGACTTTTCAAATTCAAAAGACTTCTTCATCCGAGTCTCTCGCTGTATCAGTGAACTGGGAAGCCAAAGAAATGCTGGAACTTAAAACAGTAGCTTTCTGTGTGCTGAGGCAGCTCAGCAGTGACATGGCTCTTGTTGCAAAACAAGAAGGCCTGCGTTATTACTGGCCAAGGCAAATAACAAAAAGGCACATGAAGTTCTGTAAGGCTCACACTGAGGTGCAGTATCAAAGCATCTGGTTTCTTATGCAATACAGTTCATATTAACTTGTACTTCCACTTGCCTGGCTATTAAAACATATCTAAAATATATTAAGCAATTCACCGTTGGTCGAGTATATTTTGAAATATAAATAATTAGATTCAAGTATTGCAGGTTTAAAGCTACAAAGCATGACCCCAACTGAGTTAACCGAGTACTAGTGGACTAGTTTGCCAGACATCGGAACCACTTATATAATAAAATCAGAATAAGCAAGGTTTTGAAGAGATCTTAATTCTTAAAGCTGCAATAATCAATATTTTTATAGTAACAATGAATCAAATGGTTCGGTGCAATGCAAAATGAGTCTCTTGTGGTTATGAAGCCACAGATAACTACCACCCTAACGCTTCCCATAAGTTCTACAGAGCATTTCAGAGGAGATAATGCATCAATGTTGTTTTCAGCTTGTTCCCTGGCCCCCAAAATGGCCAAAAAATGTCTTTTATTTAACGCAGCTCCAAAAAATTTTTTGTTGTCCTGCAGCTGGGTTTCAGTAATCCAAAGCAATAGGCTCCCCATCTAATTTTACAGATTAATGTCTTCAATCAGAGACTAACACAACGCAGCTGAGAAAAATGAACTAAAGATATTAGTTGACATCTGACCTAAGGCACAACAAAACTTCCTAATATTGCTAAGCTGAAATGCAGAAACTCCCGTGGTGGTTTAAGACAGCCAATTGGTGGGAAGAAACATCTGTCTACACTACATAAATGCCACTGTCATTCTGCCTCAGATATGCTTGGTCAGTTTAACCACACATTTGTATCCGGTGAGATGGAACATTACAGATACATTTGTAATAATTTACTGCTGCTCTTATGCCAACCACATCACACAAAAAAAGATCATGAGGCAATAAATGTGACATAAAATTTGAAGCTTGCTAGCAGAATTGCAGATATGTAGAGAAAACTGTCCCACATAACGGGAACAAGACACTGACAGGTCTGTTCCTTTACTCCTCAATGAAAATCCTCCTGAGGTCCAAAAGCAGGCAGACATCCTCATGTTGTTCAGTCATCACTTTCACTACCTGATTCACTCAGCTGGAGATCATTCTCTGCAATGCAAGTAGATAGAAAGCAAAAACCACAATGAGTTTGGGTATTTATTTGTATCATTAAACACAATTATACCTTTTCATGCTTATTTCTTTCTTCAGTCTTCTCTTATGTAATCTTATTGGGTACTCTTATCATTTCAGTTATTTTTGGTTTTAGGACGTTCTGTAAAACACTTTGCAACTTTAGAAGGAACAAACTCATTAAGTTAGGGAGTGTGATCTCTTTTGACCTGTGGTTCATCCTACTCTTTAGACAAGTGTATGATGCACTGTAACAGAGTAATGTGCAAAAGGGAGGGGGGGAGACAAAATTTTGCTTTTAAGCATTTAACTACAAATTTTTACTGTTTTTCATCCGTGAACTCCTATGATTTATACCGACATCACCATAAACCAAGGCATCACCATCATCCTTATTATTATTATTATTATTATTATCATTATTATCATTATCATCATTATCATCATGAAGCATTAATGACATATTTGAATTATGTTGGTGCAGAAGCAAACAAACTCAACAAATTTAATGTCACATTAACCTCTATTTTAATATTTTAAGCATGTTCTGAAAAGTGTTGTTTCTGTAAAATGCTTGGTATAATAAAGATTAAATGAGTGTCTGTTTGCATAAGAGTGAAATTGAGTTGCTTCTGCTTCCACTGTTTTGCCGACACAGTCAAACTCCTAGCCCACTGACTTTGGAGCAACTGGCTGGCATCCCCTCAAATGTAAAGATAAGAAAATATCGAAAGGCAGAAGCTCAGACAGCTCAGAAAGAGAATAAGCAACCTTACATACTCAGGGCTGGATTTACTAACATCCTGAATAAAGACTACTAAATTGCGTGTGCATTTTAAAGACATTGTAGTACATGTTATGTGTTAGTAAAAATTACTGCGTAGATGACAACAGGAGCAAACACAATGTGGGTGGAAGTATTTAAATGGGGGTTTTGCATGTTTTAATGGCCGTCAGGAGGGAAAGCAGCCACAGCGTAAAAACCTTGGTTTGTTTCATTCAGTGCGTCCCGAGTATGTGGAAATCGTTTGTACCTGCCCATCCTGGCTAAGATTGCACTAAGTACTTGGGACAGCACACGTGAAGAACTGATTTGGAAAACCCCAGCAGAAACAGCTACAGCATGCTGGAATAACCCAGACGTGACAAAATGTCAGCAGTTTAGCTTACATGCTAATTTGCTGGTGAAATCAAGTTTGCACATGTTTTTACTCACGCAAACCTTTAGTAAATCTGGCCCTCAGATGGGTCTGAGAGGGCTACTCACTGAGTGTGTTCATGAGTCCTCCTCCACCCTCCTGGTGGCGGCTGTTTGTGTTGGTGCTGGTGTTGATGATTGGCATGCTGGGATTGGCTGGGGCCAAGGGTGGCGCAGAAGTCCGTTCGTCTTCGGAGTCACTGCTGCTGGAGCTGTCATCACTGCTAGAGGACGAGGAGCTGTTCGAGTCTGAGGAGCTGTCGCCACTGCTAAGCTGATCCATGACCCGCGCCTCCGCCATCAACTCTGTACACAGTGGCAAACAAAGATGAAGACATGTGTGACAAGTATCCCAATTTATGGAAAGGAGTGCACATTAAATAAAACCATGTGGTCAAATGCCAATCACTGACCCCAACAGTGTACCGGCTTCCACCAGATGAGAATGTCCTAAAAATTATGAAATGCTCATGAAAGTCACAAAAGTTGAAGTTATTCTGCCTTAAACCATGTTACCTCTCTCGATGTCATCCATGGGGGATGCAGGGGGTGTCTTCTCTTTGGGGGGAGAACTCTTTGAGCTGGCTGAGGTCTTGTTACTGCTGCTGTTGTTACTCTTCATCTGCTGGCTCAGGCGACTGGTTTGTTGCTCCATCCGAGAATGGATTTTACTGCTGCCCTCAGCCCTGGAAATACATGTACAAGCATGCAGTATGTTTCTATTAAAATGTTGGACAAGTTTCAAATTAAATTTGAAAATGTTGGTAAAATAAAACATGAACCAGCGCATTAAATAATCTGTCAGCAGTAATTCTTGTAAAGGGCATTTTATTTCTGGGTTTTTTTGGATATGTTGACTTCTCTCCCTCAGTCAAGATTAAAAAGATTAAGATTAAAAAACTGTAAATTGGCTTTATTTTTAACTTCTGGTATTTTCACTCAGGTTTTTTATGCTAAATATGCACATTAAAACATGTGGAAACATGTATACAAATTACAAATGGCAAAACGTGTTAAAGAAATATAGAATAAAGAGAAGAAAAGTAGTAACATCACTTGTATGCAATTTTTTAACCCACCTGGTTTTCTTTACAGCTATATTGCTGTTGAGTTTTTCCAGTCTGTACTCTCCTGTGTCATGGTTCACAATGAGGATGCATTCTTTCATGTACGGCCTCTTGGATCCCTTGAAGACTGTTACAGGAGCACTTGAACCCTAAAAAAACAAACAAAACAAAAAACCAGGCAGAATTGTGACCAGGACTTTAGAAATGCTGGAGTCATTTATGTTCTTTCCACCAGAGAGTTTTGACCAGACACCAAAAATAAAGTCTGACATATTATTACTTGTATTATGTAAAAACATTATTAACTGCTAACTGGTCAACCATGTACTCAGTACATTTTAGTTCTCACAGTAAAAGGTCTAAAGGCTTGAAAGGCTCAATGGGAGCTAAGGAAGGCCCTGAACACAAGGAAGGCCCTGAACACAAAAAAGGCCGCACATACACACTAACCTCTAAATTAGGTAAAGTAATAGTGACTTGCTCTCCTTTGCCCACTTCAAGATCCCCTTCACATGTTGTATCAATGGAGGCTGGTTTGAAGTCATCTGTGACCAAAAAAACATGAAAAAGAAGTACTTGTACATATTATACACTTTTACATATATATTATCTGCTCAATTTTAACCGCAGTATGATTATTTGTAGATATGATCCAAGCACAACGACAGGTGGTCCCTCAGTGCTGCAGTTGCCTACCGGTGTCACGAGATGGAGGTAGTGTACAGATTGACGCAATGCTAACATTAGCTAACGTTTTGACAAATTACACATCAGTTATTTATAATAGAAGTTAGCGAGCTTATGAAGACAACAAACACGGAGAACTGTCTGCTTAATAAACCGTGTCAACATCAGACGGATACAAAAGGAGTGACGAGGCTGCTAACTTGACTAAACGACAAACGTCTCCCTTCGGATTTTTAGCAAAAAAGCTAACTAGCATGCTACTGTTAGCTACTGTAAAGCAGTAATTCGAAATCCCACTTACATCGCACCGTATGGTAGGCACTTTTAGGGTGTTTCTCAAAAGTCTCTCCCAATTTCAAGACATGTTCTTGATTGTCAAAGTTGGAATACGCTGTTCCATTCATTCTGAGAGTTTCATGAGCTGTAAACTTTCTGCGGTTCCTTTTTATCCGATAACCATGTATGGCAGAGCTCTGGCCACCTCATTGGTACCGTTAAGACCCGCCTTCTCTTTGTTTTGATTGGTCAAGTGGACCGTTCTGTTGTCTGATTGATTCAACGTTTGTCAATCAGGCTTTTGTAATGACAGGGCAGCTTCAGGGCAAATGTCACATGGTTTCTTGACTATGGCATTTTATGACCTGCGCAGTTTGAATAATTGTGCTACACAACCAGTTTATTAATCGGAATCGATCCAAAGTTTTTGTATAGTCACATATTCTAAAACAAAAAAAAAGAAAAATGGAATGAAATCAATATTCACAATGGTATAATTGTTACACAGACTCAATCAAATGTGAACAATATTTCAGCTTTACATGTGTGATATATGCAGTTTATTTTTCAACATTCTCCACTTGTCCTTCAAATCATAATAATGCTGAAAGCAGATGTTTAAAACAGGTTCAGGTTGGCATGATTTGAAGATTTGGAATTTTTCAGAGAAATCTCAGTATATCTTTTACTGTGGTTATATGCTCTTGTGTATGTTTTCTCCTGGTTAAACATCTGCCCAGTGTCAACAGATGAATATGAGCCTTAGGCTACCTCATTTCAGAATCAGAATCAGACTCAGAAATACTCCCCCGAGGGGAGTCACAGTTGCACGCTTATCAAGGCATAAGGAATAGAAATAATAATAGAAAGTAGGTAGAATAAAGAATATATATATAAAAGAGTATAAAGAAAAATATAAAGAAGTGTGGGTATGTACGATATTTACACTGTTATTGAACAGTACTAGTGAATAAATAGCAGCAGAATAACAGCTGAGAATATTGCACATTAATTATTAATCAGATAATATTGCACAAAAACAGCTAATAAGGTCCAGTTTAATAACTAAGGGCTCTTAGAGGGAGGAGTTATGGAGTTTGATGGCCACAGGCAGGAATGACTTCCTGTGGTGCACTGTGGTGCATTTTGGGGGGATGAGTCTTGCACTGAAAGTGCTCCTGTGTTTGAGCAGCACGTCATGGAATGTCAAATTACATTTCTCTTTATAGCCAATTTTTTTTATCTGCTCTTTTGAAAACCTACTTTTATTTTAAGATTTTTCACATTCATTTTTTCTGTGTTTTAGTGGGGTTTTTTTTGTTTTATATAATCTTGTAATTTTTATTGGTGCTTGTGTTAGTTGATGTTTTACTAAGATATGCCCTCACTTTTATTAAGATTGTTGTTTGTTGTTTTCATTATGTACGGCAAATTGCAACCTAAAGAAAGGTGCCAGGATAAAAACACATATTATTCTTTTTTCCTGTCGATCACTAAACACATTCCTTTATCTAAATTAGCAGCCTCACCGGGCTGAGCTGTTAACGTAATTACTGAATTAGCTGGAATAGCTCAAACACAGAGTGGAGGTCCTGAGTGTCTGGCAACAAGAGACTAATGAACTGCTGCAGTAACATTTACTGACTTCAGTTTCAAGCTCAACAGACTGCAGGGGTTCTGAGCTCCATGAGCCTTGTGGCAGTGAAAATAATCTCTTTTCCTTTCTTTAAACTGTTAATGATTCCTAAGCCGTAAACCCCTGCCTTGTCTGAACTTACTGCGTCCATATGCTCTGCTGCCTTCAAACATTAAAGGATCAACATCTTAGACAAGTGGAATGTCGAGATTACACAAGCGTGTTATCACTAATTCGTCATCGTTCACATTGTCTTGAGGTGCTGGGAATTGTGAAATAGGAATAAACAACAGAGAGGCAAGAGAGGTACTGAACGGTTGATTAGCCACCTCTGCAACCTTTGACCTCTATAAGGTAGGAATTAGAATAAAACAGCTGCAAGGAAGATCTAGTATAAAGATAAGATGTAGGAATGGTTTCAGAAATGTACAGCAAAGATTACTAAAACATGATTAGGTAATTTTGAGAAATCTTCAAGAATTGAATTGTTTGATTTTCCAATTTTTTGTGATTAGATCCTATTTTAAAGATGCCAGTGCCGTGTTTAAAAAAATGACCAAGACACATTGCAAAAGACCAGGAATCCTGTTTCATTGTAGGTATCCCTTGTGAAAAGAAACCAGCAGGGGTCCGTTTCCATGGATGGAGGTAAACAGTGTCTGTCCTCTGATGATATCAGTTACTGTGGTTGCCCTTGGACAGTGGGAGCCAAGGTTTACTGTTTCCAAGCAACTATCTGCAAATTCACAATACTGTGGTCGAACCACAATAGAGAGTTCCCCAGTTGTAAGGTAGCAGTGATGGGAGAGTTGCCAGCTCCAGACTGCAGAGAGAAAGACTCTATAGTTTATAAAGCAGTTTGCTAGACTGCATACAATTAATGTTTCAACTTATTAAGTGTGCAAGCTTGTAACCATACTATTGATACAGGCCTATAATGTTACCATAATAAATTAATGAATTACACTTCATGTGTAAACTGTAATCATTTTAAGCAGGTTCAACTTAAAAATCAAAGTTCCCCTCCAGCCCTAAAATCTGCTTGGCAATGTGACAAAATTCCCTCTAAGGTGCTCTTTCAGTGGAGAAAATGTGATGAAGAGCAGCAATGGGTGCCCTTTCAGTGGAGAAAACGCAAGATGCCCTTCTTGCTGGAAAATTACACACGCTCCTACAGGCAAGAAAACGTTCCCTCATGATGTCTTTTTATTTATTTACTTAATGAACCTTCAGTCTAATGGTTTTATAAAATACTTTATCTATTATAATGTACGTAGGTTTCTATTTTTGGACACTCAGTGTAGAAAAGAAGCACTGCACAGACACATCAGGGTCAGATTTGAATCATACTGAATCACGGGGAGAGAACACCACCATGATCTCGGCTCTCAGCATTTTCATCTTGAGGGGGGCCGAAGAGTGGGACACAGCCAGCTTTTTTCATCTGAGCCAATCAGGAGCAGAGTGCGAGCGCTTGTCCTATGGTTAGTGCTGCCTTCACTTGCAATCGGAAATGTGTGAAATCACAACATGCACAATCAAACAAAGCGTGGGTGGGCCCAAAATGTATTATAGATCCCAAACATTTCAAATTTTGCCTTAAAAAAAGTACATTTTCTGAATAAAATGCATTTATATGCAAAACTGCACTGAGCAGGTAGCACTTTGATGATTTATTATATTAAGCTGTACTCGCACTGATAATTATCCTAACTAGCAGCATGGTACAACAGCATGGCTACTGCGGCAAAACGTTTACGTTAAAGCTGGGGTAGACAGTTTATTTAAGAAACATGTTTTGTTATATTTGTTGATCCTGACAGCAATCAATAAATCAAATGCACCGGCACAAAAAAGGAGAATAATCTATTGTATGTGGCTCTCACAGGATTGTAGCATTGCAGTGACTCTGAGCTGTTCGATTTAAAAAAAAGCCGCAACCTAGATACGCTGCCATTTTCAGGGCCACACATAAGCCCATTCATCACTTTATTAATTTAAGGTTTTGTGACACAACCTATTTGACACCCTGGATGAGGCAGTTCACCTCTAGTTTTCTGGACAATGCACATTTCTTGTTGTGTTAATCAACTGCCTTGCCAAACAAAAGTTGGCTGATAGACAGGATGACATAAACAAAGCCACCAAAAACACCAACACATCGTTTTCTATTTTTGTTACATGTGAAATCACACTATCAAGCTGTAACGTGAAAGTAGACACATTCCGTTGATCTGAATTTAAAACTGGGAATGTTGATTTTACGAGCAGCGCGTGAAGGCAGCACAGTTCCCAAGGAGTAGACCCCCGCAAAGGAAAGAGGCCGTGTATCCGCGATCCTCCGGTAAAATATCACAAACCAGCGCAAGGGAAGGGCAGAGAATAAATGAATGGTCAGCCGGGGTGTGATTTTATGTCGGTGCCGTTACCGTCCGGTGTGCACGGGTCCCGGTCTGTAACTCACATCAGATCCTTCAATCCGAGGAGAGACGGATGTTCAACCTGCTATCTGGATCTGAATCCAGACAGAAACGGGACTTCTTCTCTCTGATGGGACGGAGGTGAATGCGCCCCGAAAGCACCTCTGAGTAAGTAGCCTAGCCACTCAAGAACGCAACACAAATTAGGCTATATTTCGTTATGAAATCAAAAGACAGACAGGGCTGAGGATGCCTGGTAGAGTGTTTTGCTTTCAATTGTGCAATTCACCTGAAGTATTCCTGTTGGGATTTGTTGTCCACAGCTATAATTTTACACTGACCTTTACGTGCTTAATATTTGCCCCCAATTAGCAGTCTTTAGCTACAGAATCCCAGCTTAATTTAAGGCATCTCTACTTACATATTTACTTAATGTTAGCTGCTGGTGTGTAAAAAAAATGGAAAATAGACTGGCAATGTATTTATTGATTAATCTATTTAAAGAAAAAAATAATCATAACTTCACAGAACCGTAAAGTGACTTCAGATACATAGAGATATATTAGCTATGGAAGATATATTGATGTAGGCGTTTGTAGATATTGTCACTATTATGGACCTTGCTGTGAGATATTTTGTTGACCACTGTTTTGAAGTTCAAGAAGGAACCTTAAATCTGAATTTTTAAGCCAACATGGACAAAAGGTGTTTTTTTTAAAAAGAAATTTGCATATTTACACTTCCACTTTATCTACAGAGAAAGATTGTGTGATTTGATTGATAGCTCCAGGCTAGATACTAAATGTAACCCTTGGTGGGATTATTTTGTCAACCTCAAATTTATAGCGATATTAAAAGGGTAAAAAAACAGCAAATTGCTTCAAATTTCATGCGATTATTTAGTTTGACTTATTAAAAAACGAATGAGAACTTATCTTAATTGTTTGGTTTCTGTCGCTAAAAGCTCAGGCAGCACCAGAAATGAGGTATCTGACTCCCACACTAAAGAACTTAACGTCATTACCTGAATCAGAGGAGAGGAAACAGCTGTCAGGTTGAACTCTGCTCACCTTTGGGAACTGTCTCGACAGCCTGAACACTGCCGTCAGTATCAAACTGCCCTATGGGACTGTAACTGTGGTGTCTGCAGATTTCTTTAAAAACAAACTCAGCTGGAGATTCCTGATGGCTGATATGGAGAATGTAAAACCATGCAGCAACAGAAGGATGACTGTCTTTATTCTCTTTAAGTGATGCTATTTAGTAAATGAGATAGTAAAGAATTGTTGTTATTCCGTATTTCCCATGGGGCGTCCCTGGAGTCTCCGATATACTCCCTGGAGTCCTAGTACAACATTTTGGGGATGACAGCAGCCAGGTGCATCCAAGCCATGACTGGAAATGCCTCTAGGGCCGATGGGAGTGCTGGCTGACTTCCAGACTGCAATCAGATAATGTTAATGAATACGGTAAAATTGTGTTATTTGCACTAGCAGCAGTTTCTTTGTTTTCCAGGAATGGAAACTACTGTATAATGAACCTCAGGGCTTCTACACATGAATAGTTGATGAAAACTGACTTAGTTGGAGGCTTTTTTCCCCCCCTGATGGGGGTCACATGACTGGAAAACCATTTGAATTATCATGGGTGCTCTCACAAAAGCATCCCCCACAGGACATGTACTAGTGCACCTTCAAGCATGTTATTGCTTTAGCTTGCATTATGTCTGGTGTGTATGGGTTTTAAGCAGAAATGAGAATAGGAAGAAGTTTTACGAAGTTTTTAAGTTTAGTGATGCGTTCATCTTTACTTGGTTAACACTGATCTAAGTTATAAAAATTTTAGTTTAAAATTTTTAGTTTAAAATTTTAGTTTAAAATTTTTATTGTTTAAAATGTATACAAAAAGTTTGTGCAACCAGCTGCTGAGGAGTTTACATTTAACAAATGCACACTATGTTATAAATAGTAGGCTGTTTTTCATATTTTAAATTAAATAAAACAAACAATTAAATTAAATCTATTAATTAATCTAATAATTAATTAAATCTTTAATTACATTAAATTTAGGTTCAGTATTTCCTCACCCGAATTATGTAGAATTATGTTCTTGGCAATGTGGAGGAGGCTTTAAAATAACCTTTAAACCATCTTTTAGGGATAAATATTTTTGAGAAAAACAGTTATACTGTTAGAAAAAATAACTGCATGTCGTGTTCCCACTTTGTATGACTTATGAGACCCAATCAGAGAGCCAAACGTGACCGTCTGCTTCATCGTTTCTAAACTCCTCCATTTTTGCCCGTCTGCACTAAAACAGTCTTTATTATAAGTTTTAAAACGTAAAACGGGGTTGGCAGCGTTTTCAAAGTTCTCCGTTGTAGGTCTTCATTTGCGCCATTTTAGTCTGGATGGGAGGTGCAAACATAGCAAAAGGTAGATGCCTGGCGCCTAATGTTCAGCTCAGTGGGAGGCCCCACACTGTAGAATCTCATGGATTTTCCTCCACAGAGTGTTGCTGTCTGAGTGCTACAACATGGACTTAATCAGTGAGATGATGTGATAAAAGGTCAAGTAGTGGACTTGCTGACTTTTACAGGTTCCTGCTAGCTAGACACACACACACACACACACACACACACACACACACACACACACACACACACACACAGCTAAACAGGTCAATAACACTAGATTTAATGAGACAGGTCGATCTGTCAGGCTAAGCCACCAGAAATACGTGGCAGGTATCCTAAGGGCCCCAGGGTCCTCTAATGCTAATGTATACACTTGTGACACGCATCGTAATGTACCGGTTTCGTTTTGGAACAAGATCAGCTTAGCTGGACAGAGTATCATTACCTTCCATTAACTTATTGGCTGACATCAGGTGTTTCTTTCAGTCCATTGACTTCCAATTACTTAGATCTTAAGTAATAGTCATTACTGTGGTCATTAAAGGATTAACGTAATATGTTATGAGCTAGGGGTTTTTGACAGTATACAAATGACCAGTACAAGTACATATCATATCAGATTTTGTCCTAAAAACACACAAGTAATCATAACCTGTCATGACACAGAGAACAGGGTTTGTCTGTTTTGTATCTCGTGTTTTGAGCTGACAAGAGACAGCTCTTAAAGCTAATAATGATCATACATCCAAATTAGTGATTTATTGCAACATGTAATTAAAATAAATAGTAGGACATAGGTCATTGCATTGGACATCACTTACAAGTATATTTGAAATATTCCTAGTTATTTGACCAAAATATCTTACCTAAACTTAACTGAGCAAACTCCATCTTCTGAGGAAATGCAGTTGAAATCTCTGAAAGATGTTTTTTTCCAAGCTCTACTTTCTTATTAATAATTTTTATATTGATTTAAACCATAGTGGCATAGGTGCTTGCCTTTGGTTAAAATCAGTGTGAATGGTTGTCTATGTGAACCCTTTGATAGGCTAGCAATCTGACCATGCTGTACCTCACCTCTCACCCAGTGTAAGGTGGTTGAGAGGTGACCTTGACCTTTCAAAGGATTAGCGTTTCTAGGTTATGAATGGATGATTTCAACCGTATCACCCAGCCCTATTATGTACACTGCAACCAATTCCAGCTGTTGTATTGACTTGAGTCTTCTGAGGGTGCACAGCTCATCGTGTTTTGAATCTGTTATACCCTAGACTTCTCAGAAATGTGTTCAACATCTCAAAATCTATGCAGCATTTTTACATAGATGGACATGAACATTTTTGAAATATTACAAAGCAGAACAGTGTCTAGAAGAATGTATGTAAAAATCCTCCAACTTGCTGTTGATGTCAGTCAAAAGGCACTCAGCCTTCTCAGCCTTGATGAAAGGAATGCAACCTCGCTTCAAGAGCAAAGTGATTACACCTGCATAAAAATAACCATTTCAAAAATCTGGCCCAAGTGATGCACTGGAAAAGACATCCCTGATGTCAAGGTTGTTGATGGTGACTCATTTGGAGATTTATAGTTTGGAATTCAGGTCAAACACAATAATGTCAGCTAAATAACGATAATAATGGGAATGTGTTTGAGGCAGCATTGAACCTCGTACATTGAACCCATTGTCCCCTGAGAACCTCCTTTGTTCTTGCATCGTGCTTGTAGGATAAGCTGTAACACATCCTCTTGTGTCCTGCTAGAACATCAGTCAGAGCTGCATGAACAGCTTCATGAAGGCGACATGACTGACAGTGTGCGTGCATGCGTGTGTGCGTGCATGTGAGACTATCACCCATCTTCCCCCTTTTAACAATGAACACAATCAACAAAGGGCACTGTGTGGATGACAGTCTGGAGTCCCTATCCCAATTATGGACAACCACTTATTACCAGTGGTGTAATTAAGAATCAGGCAGCTGTGGCATACAAACACTGCCCCTGGGAGACCATCGAGAAATGCTGCTGCAGGAGGTGAAACAGTTAATTATGCCTGTTTACGTTGCATGTACACACAACCTCAAAATATGGCCGCATACTCGGAGACACAGTTGATATTGCTCAGAGTAAGAGTGATCTTTCCCAAGTTTTGAGTGATGCAGTGAAGCTTGGGTCATACGGAGCTACTTAATGTGTCTTTACTGGGGTAAAGTGAAGGCTGGAGTGAAAAAGAAAACAGTTTTTATTTTGGCAAAGTGGAGAGCAGAAAGGTCACTTGATAAAATGCTAATACAAGCGCTTAGCATCCATGCTCTGTCAGTCTGACAAGGCTGGCAGGGCTGGTTGGCTGAGAGAGCTCTTCAACTAAACACAGATTCTGTATTCTCACTCTCTCTCTCACACACACTCACACACACACAGACACACACACACACACACACACACTACTACTGCTGTGAAGGGCATAAACTGTGAGATCCTCAACCTTGGGGTTGATAAGCCTCGCAGGGTCGCTTGATGTGCAGACCTCCAAAGATTTGTAAGGAGCAGTAGTTTGATATTTGGTTAGCAATGTTTCTCACCATGATCCTGATAATAAACAAAATGTTCTCAGCAACTCCATATTCTACATTTCATTATTAAATTATGAAATTGTTGGTTCAGTTTATTGTTAAGTTAAGAACATTTACTTAGGTACTGTACTTTAGTGCAAATTTGAGGTTCTTGTACTTTACTTGAGGCAAATATTTTTACTGCTCTAAATTTATCTGACAGCTTTAGTTAGTTAGTGTAGTTACTTTAAATTTGGGTTTTATAGGCAAGTCATATGTTCTTCTGATAAGATGAGCTGAATTAAACTACCCAATAGCAGTGGCCTAATGATAATCTAATTCTATAATATATAACAATGCAACTCTGAAAATACAAAATGATGTAATGCATTAACTTAAGTATGATTTTAAATGCAGAACTTTTACTTGTTAAAAAGTATTTTTACCGTGTTACATTGTATTAAGTAGGCTACTTACAAAATGTGAAATGTGAAACAGTTTATCACGTTTATCACGATGATCACCATTTCACATACACTTACACATACATGTAAATGATCTAATGTCAAATTTCTAAATTCCACTTTTCTTAAGGAAAACAAGCAAATACAAATAGATACACTGAATACTTAAAGATAAAATCGAGTTCATAACCCATAAAAATGACAGAGAAACCTGACTGAGACTCTTGTACTCTACACACTAATTATCTCTATTCTGCTGTTTAAGTTGCTGTTGTGTTCTGTACAGAATGTGATTATCCAAAATCCAATATTTTTAACAGTTTACATGTGAAACTTGAAACTTTTTAATATTTCACTTGCTTACAGCATTCATTTCTAATGTCTGTGTTCACTCAGAGGTGTAACGTTCTCTAATGTGGCCTTCATCTAATACTATTATCTGGATCAGTCTGCATAATCTATTTATGTTTATTTGTGTGGTAGTATTAGTATTAATCTTTACTGCTCAATAATTTCACAAGCCAGAATATACAAATTGCCTCTATACTTTACATCACTATGTAAAAATCTTTGTCAGACTAAAAATGTGAGTCACGATGTTTCTAAATTGACCTGACATGAGTTTACTGCGTGCTACATTACATGCCTCATAACTATAGTATCACCTGGAAGCCTGGCTTTGCAGTTCTGTGTGTTAAGTGATTGTAAGGCAGGTTTCTAGTAAGTCAGACAAAAGATGCAGCTGGTTACTTTGAAATGACCTCAGCAAGCACTAGCAGCTTCTTGTCAGCGCAGTCATTTTTTAAAAAGCACAACCTTGCTGATAGCCTGTGGCAGGGTAAAAGCTCCCTCAATGCGAGACCTCTCCACCCATCATCTGGTCTAACCATGAGTAAAGCTGCAGACAGGCTCCAGCTGTGCTCACTCTCCGTCCACATAAACCCTTTTCCCTCTACTTCACTAACAACCCTTTCTAACCCTGCTTTTTTCCTGCACCTCTTTTCCTCTTTTTTTCTTCTACACTACATGCTCTAATGTTCCAGTCTGTTCTACTGTGGGCCAAACATTAATTTATCTCACATCCATTTATTGCTTCTTTCTTTTTTTCCTACAGAAGGACAAAAACTAGACTCAAATGATGATAAAGTTAGCATCAAATCTTGCTTTAACATTTCTATTTGCATTAGACAGGGTTGCTGCAAATCAATTAGAAGGACTGCTTTATGGCAACAGTGAATTTACAAAATGTTTACATTAATGTGATGAAGTATCTTGATTTTGCCATAAATCAAATTTTACCATGTCATTATAGATATTAAAATGAATACATGATATAATCCATATATCCCACCACTAATTCCACAGTAAAATTAATTAAAAAAATACACATACACAAAGTATTTGAAATCCCACGCTGTGACAGGTTTGGTTAAGGTTTAACCCAGCCCTCCTTCAACTGCATATCTGTATTATCACATGATCTGAGCTTATCTCGATGAGACCTCAAAAAGCAAGCAAGTTAGCTGACGGACACAACAGATTCAGACAGCAGCAATTTTTAAAAAAAGCACCTCCTAATGGTTAGCTCTAAAGTAATTAACTATTAGTAATCAGTCATTTAACCAAAGCGACTTACAATTGCTATATAAGTCAGAGGTTACGCACCTCTGGAGCAACTAGGTGTTAAATGTCTTGCTCAGGGACACATTGGTGGATGTATCACAGTGGGGAATTGAACCGGGTCTCTGACACCAAAGACATGGGTTTTATCCACTACTTCATTGCCACACCCCTATTAGCGTAAAAATACTAATAATGTAAAAAACTGAGATTGCATTCTGACCGAGTGTATTTTTGCCGAAGAGCATTTTTCTTTAAGAACCAAAAATGAACACGCCACACAGTGAGGTATTGTTCGCTTAGATTTTCCATCTGTAATGTGAAGGCATTGGCATTTTACCAGCAGAATATATTTCTCTCTGAGGAGATTGCTCCTTATGTGTGTGTGTGTGCGTGTGTGTATGTGTGTATATATATGTGTGTGTATATAAGTGTGTGATGTGAAGCCAGATGAAGAATATTAATGAGACTGAAAGCCGCTGCTCTACCTGACAGCTTGTAGACGGCTTGTGCTTGTTTGTTTGTGAGTGTTAGGGTGTTTATGCCCACGACCTTACTGTGGACTATTAGGACTCAGGCCGGAGCACATTTTTAGCAGTAGGAAGGATTATCCTGAAAACAGCTGAATCGGCATGTTCAGTAAAGAGGTTGGTTAGTTGATCAGCAGCATCCCAAAGGAAACTGGTTTGAGAGGCGGGAGACCCTGTGCTGACTTGTGAGTCTGCTTTGCCTTTAGCAATTTGGCTGGTAAAATATGGATTAAGCTGTTGGTCTGCACATCCTCCCCCATCTTTCGTTCTCTCCTGCTGCCTGTCCTTTTCTTCTTTTGTCCTTCTTCCCTGTTAAATATTTTGTTTTCTGTATATAAATCAAGGGCATATGGGTGAAAGAAAGTGTCATATGTGGTATATTGCAAAGTCTACTCAGACAAATTTCTAATTTCAGGCTATGAAAAATGGCCTTGTCTGCAAAGGCCCTCTTGATCCTTATCTTTATTTACCTTGTAAACTTTGTTGATCAACATTTTTTGCAGCAATAAAGCACAAGAACTGTTGGGCACACAGGGAAAATACTTTGTACTGTTATTGTCCTTTTTAGAAATTCTTCAGCACCACTTGTACATTCAACTTGACCTGACTTGACTGAACTGCTGGTGATACATATAAGGTGAGACCAGTTCCTTTACACACTTGCTGTCACAGACACTTCCTATACATACCAACTGCTACCTGTATGTTAAAGATACCACCCAGTGGATTCTGGCCTCTCCACATTTGTTCATGTACCAGAGTCTGACAGTAAACTCAGTGCTTGATAGCCTGTGACACGCCTCCTGGCTGCCTGTGGACTGCAGTTTGGTTTATATTTAAATTATTTAGTGTGTCTTAAAATTAATAAATGTTTTGCATAATGATTTAAATACTTTAACCATCCTCTCTAATTAATTTATCTTTTCTTCTAATGCCTTGATACAATGCACATTCACATACAACACAATCATCATTAAGTTTATTTGAATGTTCCACTATTTAATACATTGTCCGCTTATATAGCTTATGAATTAATATTTTGGAAGGATAATGAAAAATAATTTGCTTCATTTCTGCTCAGTTCCAGCACATCCTGTTAGCTTGACTCTGCACCCTCGTGGCCCTAGGAGTGAGCATTTCCAGGCCCGGACCTGGAAATGTCGAGGCAACAAAACACTCAAATGTCCAGTACTAGCGTTCTGACCAAAGATGCTGTGTTTAAAAGAACTGCGGGACTGATTTGTTGTGGGAGGTGTTGCTGCAAGTACCAGGGAGAAGATATGAAATGGAATCTATGAAGACCATTTTGAGAAATGGATCCATGAGTTTGAAGGGTTATGAGACACCAAAACACTGCACAGTGGCTTGTAATATTACATGATATGATTTATAGCTTTGTAAAGCAATCTTGGCGATCATCAATCATTGAATAAATGAGGAGGCAGCTTTTTTTTCATGCCGTGCTGATATTGGTTTACACGTGGTACTGTCCTCTCTAAAAATAAAAACACATGTTCTGTAACCTGGCTAGCAGGTTGTTGCTTAAAACAGAAAATGTTTCTTTCCAGATAAAGCACCTTTCATCTAAAATAGTTTTCCCCACAGTGCTTTCACTTCGTTCTGCCCATGTTTAACATTAGAAGCTCCTTTTTATGGCAACTGCTTCACTGGTGGCTTTGCCCTTTCATCCAGAGATAGCCCAAGGTCTCCTCTAATGGCTTTTCCTATGTGCTGTTATTCAAAGTGCAGTAACCTTGTTGACTTCCTACTCTTTCCCTTCCTACTCTTTCCTCGGACCCTCCGTTATGTCACTGTCATTGCATGCTTTGCTCTTCAGCACAACTGTTTTTGATGCAGAGATGGACCTCATCCTCATGTAGAATAATTGCGTTCGACCGTTCACAAAACTCGCCCGTTGCCTTCATTCTGCCCAAGTACAATGTCATTGAGATTCAAAGTGTCTTGCCCAATGTCTGAATATTCAGCATTATAATACGCCTCTCCAAGCCCCCTCTATTGATGTGTAAATGCGGATGTTTCTGAAGTATGCCCAAGCTTCCTACTATTACTATGAAGATTGCCGCTGTTGAATTTTGATGGCTAATGTGTTCTTATTTTCACCTCCCACGCAGCACAGAATCTTTATGAACCTCTCGGGAAAAGAGGAATAACAAGGCTAATCTTGCCTTGATTGAAGGTGATCCAGCCAATTGTTGCTACTGGATTCTTTCAGCTCTGTAGGTTCAATACATTCAGTACATTGCACCATCTGCAGATACATTACACAGAGGCATCAATGTGTCAACATCCCTGTGTTAACTGTATCTACTGAAGCAATTAATTTATGCTGAATATTAAGAGAGGCATCCATTTCGCAGATGAATGAAGCCCAGTCATGTTTCTGCTAGCACTAGATTTACTTGGCAATTTCCTGTTCGGCTAATACGTAGTCAGATGCATGCTGGGAACTCTTGGCACTCTGTTCTGTTATGTGGCACTATCAGATGAAGTAGAGCTTTTTAACATGGTAAAGAAAGTGCACCTTTTGTATTTCCCTGTGGTGATATTTCAGCCAGGGAGTCAATTTAATGTGTATTTGTGGTGGAAATGATGAAAGCGATATTAGCCACCAGCAGCATAATCCTGAAGTCGCACAAGCCATATCTGTGGTATCATCTTGGGGAGAGCACTCAAGGCCGGCTGATGAGAGAAGCATGTAGATGGTAAACAAGAAATCCAGTTTTGAGAGGGACTGTATGATGCATTGTGGAGTCGGATAGATTAACAGGGAAATTGGATTTCAAGGCTTCCCATCAGGAGGGCCGGGTTCATGCAGTGTACTGTGCAGCTGCAAGGCATGTTGATTATGATAGCAAGCTCCTCTCTGTATGTAGGGCTTTAAATCAGCCAATACAGCCAATATGCATACACACATGCTCATTCACAAGCACATGTGAGAATATAGGTCATAGTGTTTCTTTATGTAACATCTGACATTTAAATGCCAGATTAAACTCTGTAGTTGCCTCTATTTCCATCAGACCCATCAAGAGCAGATAGAATATAAAATAATGTTCAATAATGTTCAATCTGTCATGATGGTTACATGTGGAAAACAGGGGTTTTCCATTTATTTTCCCTTTTCCAGACAGGTCACCTGTTCTAGTGCAACAATGAATAAAAACATGCATACACTACAAGCGTATTTGGCAGAGCAGATCATCAACACAGCATGCTAATAAAAACATTACCATGTTTAAGCATTGAAAATATTGGAACTATAATAGGTAGTTTTTGCTAGTAGTGCTATTTGTTGATAAACATAAAACAACAACTATTCTGGTAATCAATTCGTTGTTGAAGTCATTCATCAAACATTGTGTGGCTCTAGCTTCTCAAATGCGAGAATTAGTGCTTTTCTCTTTTTAAAATCACTGTAAATTAATTGTCTTTTTGTTTCAATTGAACTAGATATTTTACATTTGGTTAAATGTAAAGGGAAATTGTATTTTACAAGATTAATTGAGATCACAGATAACCATTAGTTGCAACCTTAGATGTGAGTATATTTAGCACATTGTATGCCCAGGAATGTGGGTTGTGCGCACTCACACCAACACACGTCATCATGAGTGAATGAAGCAGCAGTTTTTACTAAGGAATGTGGGCCACTTCCCCTGCCGCCTCCTGTCTCTTCAGCACTTTAGGTCAAAGTATGCAAGTGTTCACACAACAGAGAACAGAACTAGAGTCTACACCCATGCTGCCATCTCTTAGGCACAACCATGCTACGTACAGCATTTAGCTTTGAGCTAAGTACACAATACAGCCAAGGCTTATAGGAATGTCATTAGTTTAACAGGTATGTGATTGGTAGAAAAAGTCCCAATTGATTGATTTGGTGCTTTTAAAATTACATGGGCAATGTTATAGTCAAGATGGAACATTTGAACACGTGTCATTTAACTGCGTTTTTGGTGCTCTTTTGAAGACCAGCAAACTGATGTGTTTGTATACCTCTACACCACAGATGCTAAATGTACAGAACATAAAACTCATTCTGATTGACCAAATTTTCCCAGGTTTACCTTTATGTCAGACGAAAAAGATCTAGTTAATATTTAAAATATAGTTTGAGCCTGTGGCTACTGTCCTGTTCTGTATGTGTGTCACCGTGTGCCTTAATGCATTGTGCCCTCTATCAGCCTCCCCATCACTTTATTGATTGTCATGCATCAAAGGACCACACTGTGCCCCACAATGCCCCTGTGGTTGCCAAGCAATCAAGCGCTGGATAAACACACTAGCAAAGGCTATGACGTCCTGTATTAACGCATACCTCCCCCTTCGATATGTAAACACTTCCATTTAGCTAAGGGGGTCGACAACAATCCATTGTTCCTCACCAGGAGAGCTAACAGTAACAGCCATTGTGGAGCAGCGAGGTCTGCATTATGTGAACACCCTGCTTGTGCACACACTATTAGGCTTCCTCTGTCTTGGCTTTACTTACTGCTGTGTTTGTTGGTTCTGGATGCTTCATGGTTTTGGGCGCCCAGGGTTACTTACTCAACACTAAAAGCTGGCTCACCGTCTTTCATCTCCTCATGTGACTCCTCCCCTGAGTCATGGAAGCTGTGCTAAATTTAGCAGGCCTCAAAAAGTAATGGTGTGGTTAAGTTCTTATTGGGTTTGCACCCCACATGTCTCTTTCTCTCTCTCTCTCTCTCTCTCTCTCTCTCTTTCTTGCTGTGTCTTGCTTCCTCTCCTTCTATTCTCAGTAAAAGGCTTGTCCGTGACTTACCCACGGCAGAGCGAGGGCCCTATGAATTATTGAACCAATGGTGGAGCCCTTATAAATTATCAAACCGCGTGTCACCGGTTGAAGCAGCGCAGCTCAGTGGATACGTCTCATCTCGACCCTTGGTGTCAGTACCACCTAGATATCTGTATGGATCTGAACAGGACAGGGGCAACCTGCACACTAACACACTTGTACATTATGTCACCTGAAATAAATACTTCTCCTTATTGACTTCTACAGAATATGTCTGTTCAAACCAGAAATGATAAAGCGCAAAACCTGCACAAGGCAGAGCACAAGCCATGGCACATTACATCAGGACAGCCACCTGTAATAAGGTCTACATACAGTAGATTTACTTACTACTAACATGAATAATGAGCCAAGTTAATGCTTTCAGGTCTTTAAGCTCCACAATAATGTATAAATAAATATTAAATGGTTGGCTTTTGTTTTCTTTTAGCTCACTGAGTTGGTTGTACAGCCTGCAAATTCTTCTCTCAATCCTGCTTCTGAAAGCGGCAGCACCAAGCAGCAAAATGACAAAATTATTGACTAGCTGGTGAAGAAAGTAGAACATCTAGCATCTACGATACAGATATTTTCCTCAGGAGTGGAGACCAAACCAGAACTAAAAGGCGAGTGAATAATAGACCTCTATTTATCGGTTGGACACAAACACCACTCCAAAAAATATAATGATGCTGGATATGTGAATAGGCCACTGTATGCTAACACATTAACATAATCAATCTATAAAGTGGTTATTTGTTGGAGTATGTGTTTTTCAGTTTCTTGTGCAGTTCTCCTGTTCAAAAGTAGCCCGTAAAGTAGCTTCAATATGACAAAAACTAGCTTAATGATGAACGGTTAGGTTAGGTTAGGTTAACTTTATCATCCCCAGGGGGGAAATTCTGCTTGGGCACAGTTGAGTGTTGCTTCGGTAAAAAAAAAAAAAAGCATCACAAAAGACAACACAAAACACATCAACAAGAACCTGAGAAGTGTTGACATGTTGTACTTCACAAGAACAGAATATAAACACAGAAGAAAAAGGACATTGTTGACAACATAGTGCCATGGATTAAAATGCAAGAGCTAAAGTGCTAGTGTGGTTGTTGCACATTGCTCCGTTGCACAAAGGGTTGTGTGAAGTGCATGTGCTAAGGTACTAGTATGTTTATTGCACATTGCCCTATTGCACCGGGATCAAAAGTAAAGTGCTAAAGTGCTCACATATTTGTTGCTGTTTAATCTGATTCATGACGTGCAATTAGAAAATGTTCTATCCTTTTAACCATATTTTTGGCAGATTTGGCAACAGAAAAATGTCTCCTCTTGTCTGCCAGAATGCCATTAGACTTCTTTGCTGAGGTCAGTACGTTTGGTCAATGTTTAATTTAGTTAAGATTTGGGCCCACAATCTAGCAGAAAATCAGGTGAAGACAAAACTTTCACCTGAAAATAATGACCGTCCTCCCCACTAAGGTTGCAACTTATGAATGATTCTTGATTGAGTGATTAAATATTTGGTTCATTAAACATCAGAAAATAGGGAACAATTCCCATCTCAATTTCCCTGAGCTCAAGGTGATTTGTCTGACCAACAGTCCAAAACTAAACAATGTTCCTTTGCGATGCTTGGATCTGCAAAACAATTAATTGCAAAATAGTTGCACTGCTCTGCCTGGGCCCTTGATGTGAGAGGCCTGTCCTGTTATTGATGTTGTCCACACTCTTCAATAGCATGTGTTGTATGCCTGTTTATAACCTGAGCAGCACCTGCAGTCATTTTGCTCCCATGTGCAGCTCTTGCAAAATTCATGGTTATTAATTAATGTAAAAGTGGATTTAAACATGGTCAGTTTGGCAGTGATTACATACTGTATATTTATATACTTCAACAGATCCACCTCCATCCTCTGATTAATGCCCTCCTGCAGTCGTCATATTGATTGTTTGATGTGTGATGGAGCTGCTAAATGGAGAAACACTTTAACTGTGTTGAACGTTTTAGTGGGTTTCTGTTGATGGCAGGTAGCCTTGAGATGCAGAACAGCAGGTGTTTAGAGAACACACCCCCTACGGCGTGTGGGCTGCATTGCATTGACTGCTGATAATGGCTTCACCAACTCCTGATTTCTCTCTCTTCTCTCGCTTTGTCATTTGCTCTTGCTTTCCTTGTGGATGGTGTAGTCAGAAAAACAAAAGTGTAAGAGTGGGCTTCGATGTAATTTCGCAATAAGATTGTGTTGGAAATTACCCATATTTACTCTTAGTTTGTTGCTTTGTCTCCATTTGATGGTCAACTGCAGCTTGGTTTGTTCTGTTTCATAGACACAAACACACCAAGAGCGTTCTGGCAGATGCTTGCATGGTGCCTTCAGTGACTGTTATTCCCATAGGAAGTCAGGGTTGTGGGATGCCCCTGGAGTCTCTCACCATATGCAAACACACACACAAACATGCTGCCATTACAACACACTGCAGCAGCGGACAAATACTCCAGTAGCAGAGCCTTGGCTTCATTCAGTGAGACAGTTAAACAATGTACACGCTTGGTGTTCGATAGATTGCATGTTAAAATGGTTCATTCTTATGACACATGTTCCTCCAACAGAGCAGAACACCTGATTAGATTCTGAGCATCCTGCTGTCTAAATAAATGTGCATATTAATGAGGAAAATTGGCTTTTACTGAGATGGAGACTTCATATTAAAACCACCCTGGTGTTATGCAAAGACTAGTGAACAACAGCAATATCTGCTAATAACCTTCATTTTCATAATTGATATTCATTCATTTTATGATATGTGAAGAAATCATATTGATTGGTATTGAAAATTGTATTTTAATGAATTTCAACACTGCGAGTCAGGATGTATAATGCTATCTTTCACAATCAATAACACTCAACACACAATCTTTGTTGTAGAGAAAGGTCAGTAGTGCAAAATGGACACGTTTATTATTGAGGCAGTTATTATACCATTATCTCAATACTGATATGTCATAAAATTCAAGCAAGTTGTCTAAATTAAACAATGAAATAGCCAATTGTCCATGCCCTCCAGAACGACATGTATCAGTGTTTTCTGATCTCTTACATTAATGCATGTATCAACACAATGATGCAAATTGGCGGTGCCTTTCAAAACCATTACAAATTTTTAAAAATTAAGCGTAAATTTGAGTGTTTTTGAGTAATTTCTGACTTTTTAAATATGTAAATAACAACAAAACCTGGTTTTGTAACAGTTCCCAGTATTTTATCAATTGTGTTGGCAAGAATGCAAATGCAAAAATTTCTTTTTTAACACAGGCGTGGGTTCATGGTATGAGGCACACCAATAATTATTTCAGCATATACGCATAATGTTCTTCCCATTATAAATCAGGATTGGCCATTCAAAGGGGTCTAAAGTTAAGATAAATGCTTTATTGCATTGTGAGTTAACTGCAACAGTGTTACAGATTAAAAGTGCACTTTCTACAATGAAAAAACTCAGTGTGGCCCCCCGCAACTATCCAGCAACGTGGGTTGCATGTCATTCCCCAAAATCTCCACTTCCCCTATTTCCCTTTTTCATCTCTCTCATGTCATTTTAAGCACAAAATGCCCAAAATATACTTAAAAGAGCATCATCAGGAAATGACTTTAATATTTTCTCCATACGATTTGTCACAATATGTTTCTGGAGCGATGATGCATCATGAGATTACGGCCAGACAGTTCCAGTGTCTCTGTTTGTCACATTTATGTTTTTTCCAGGTTAAAAGTCAGATATTTTACTGAGAACTCAGGACTGTTGTGGATTACTTTTTTTCCAGGACGCTGTGTGAACTTCTGTCTGTGATCCAGGTCATGGTCTGCTTGAGCAGCTGTCACTCATTCTGACTGAAGAGAATCAAACACCAGAGAATTAAGGATTGTGTTGAAACAGGATGATGACCCAGCAGCAGCACCTGCCTGCACTTTGCAGTGTGTGTGTGTGTGTGTCTGTTTGTGTGTGTGCGTGTGTCAGGAGCAGAAAGCACCTCACAACTCAAGCACGACAGCCGCTTCCCGGTTTCCATATCAACCAAAAGGGCTGTTCATGTTGGAGCATGCTCAGTTTGGCTCGCTTCCCTGTAACAATAGCCAGTAAGAGGGCTCTCCCTCACACACACACACACACACTCTCTCTCTCACTCACTCTACTCCAGCTCGCAGTGGGAGCGAGACGGAGAGGAGAGGCTGCCTGCTGCGCTGCGAAGCTCATAACACACTCTGACCAACATATACACAATCCTTCATAACAAAGGTGAGTACATAAACCTGCAAAAATTACCCTGAATATTCCAGCTTTTATTTTCTTGTGGTGAAGAGTTTGTAGCATCTGTAGCTCAGTAGCTTTGCCTGTCTGAGGGAAAGCGCTGCAGAGTGGAGACAGTTGTTGCCGGTGGAAAAACTAGAGATAAAGAGGAAGCATGTGCTCTGCTTTGTAGATGAGGGGTGAATTCTCATATCTCATTCATCATTATACTTGTATTCTCTCCTATTTCAGCTTGAAAAAAACAAAACCTTTTGCGTTCATAGATCCTGTCATTATGAATGGTGAAAGCAGGCTGAATATTTATTTTGTTCAATCAGAGGTGTAGTAGTTGACAGAGCAGGGATCGCTCAATAATTCATGTAGCCTTGTATGGAGGAAAGTCAGGGGATGACAGCAGGTGTAATGTGATGCTTTGCATGGACACAGATAGCTCTTTTAGGTTCTTTTGACAGTGTGGCTTAGTTTTACAACCTTCTGCTTAGTCAGATCCTTATACTGCATATGAAGCATTTTGAAGCATGTTCTTTGTACGCTCACTTGACCTGCAGATATAACTCAGAAGGTGAAATGTTATATTATCTGCAGGTAGAGGGAATGTGAGGAGCTTCTCTTCATGGCTGCCCATCTAAAATCTTGGGTCTGTGTGTATGTGGTCTGCCTGTGTGTGAGTGTGTCTCAGGGGCGGTCAGCACACAAGATATCTTCAATTTTGTTCTGTAGTCTCGCCCCATTTCTCTCTCAGAGGCACGCTGAGAGATTCACACACACAGAGAGTCCTGCAGTCCCATGAGATTAATTGTGGTGGCTTGGTCGATAGTGTATTCCTCTGCAGCCGGGCCAGCCCCTTGAGTTTGTGCTTTTGTGCGTTGTTAGCTGTTCACAGAGCAACATGAACATCAACTGGCTAGGTCTGTGGCCTCATGTAAACTGGTGCAACCAGGACTGGGTGATATGGTTCCCATGATTATGATATTGATTATAATATTTATTCTTATTCTTATTCTTATTATGTAAATAACTATTTGGGAAAAGCAAAATTTTATTTATTTCAAGCAAATTTTTTACTACAATTTGCTTGAAATACTTCATCTTGAACACCTGATTAAAAAAAACAGGTGACACTACTTACAAATGTAGTACACGTGGAGTAGTAAAATCATTCATTTGAAGTCATTTTGTGTCCACCTGTCCACTCTTGTTTAGCTCTGGTTTGTTCTGCACCAACTCTGTAAAGATAACTTTTTAGCTAAATGTTCCACTTTCTTCTCCAGCTCGTAGATGGTAAATTTGTCTGTTTGGTGCTGGTCAGGTTTGAGCTTGTTTGCTAAAAACAGCTGCCTGCTGCTGCTGGAAATGAGTTTGATGAGAGCTGACACGAAACTATGCAGTAAATGTGCCGTAAAGCCAAAACTATGATCTATAAGAGGCTAAAAATGTCCAATAAAATTTTTTAAAAACTTTTTCTCCTGTGTCACCTTTCTGGCACATGGAGTAGGAGGATAATGCCAACAAGCTAACTGAAATCTCAACTGAAGAGAAAAGTAACAGATAAAGAGATGAGAGGAGGGGACACATGGAAGGACAGAGAGGAAAGAGAGAAGGAACAAAGCATAGAGTTGTAGAGTGATAGATGGCAGACAGGAAGATAGAGTGAGAGGTACTCTTTCACCCTGCGGGAAATTGGAAAATAAATTGAGTTGACAGAGGCAGGTTTGCATAGCATTATTGATGCTGGGGAGTGGAAGGGAAGAGGTTTGGACTCGGGGCTTAGATGGTTCATGTGAGGCTAATCATGTCTGTATCCACCGGTTAGGATGAGCAAAAGGCTTCCTGGGGTTAGTAATTAGGAATTTCCATCTGCCATTGATAAAAAGATACAGTCCAGTATGGTGGCTGGCTCCTCAGCAGCCGCTGCTAGCAGCCTTTGTGTCTAATTAAATGGCACTTCACTTTGTCCTTTGAATATTGTAGTCAAAATGAGTAACAAGAAACCTAATTCTTCCCAGCAACAAAAGGTTTGAGTCTGTCTGCAGAAACATTTCAGCTGTTATTTGAGCATCTTGTGGGAGTATATTCTGTATAGTGTTGGACAGAATATAAAGTGGCACCCAGTGTGGGATGTCAAGTTTGATTTTCAGAGCTCAGAGTGTTCAGAGCTCAGAATAGACAGACAGTGTGTGAATAATGTGACGCTTACTGATAAGAGAGAAGGCATCTGTTTTTAATCTCCTTGTTGTTTTTGTCATATTTTTTTGTCTTCTTCTGCTTCCACTCTGTGCTAGCTAGCTCTACTTGTGGCTTTAAACTGGTCACAGTTGGAGATTTGCATAAATGTTTCTCAAAAAGATCAATACTTTCTGATGTCGAGCCCTGTCTCCTGCATGAAAGTCAGACACCTTGATCTGTGCCTCACTACATACAATAAAGGACACACTACTTGTTCAATTGGCACTAAACGTTGGCACTTGATATACTGTAGTTGTCCAATATGAACGTAATTCCTGGAATACTGAAATGCAAAGTAAGGCATCGTAAAAACAACCGTACTAAAACTTTGGTTATGTATGGGCACTAAAATAAAAATATGATACGCAGCCCTGAAGAAGATGCACATAATTGCAGATCATAGTATTTTACACTTGCACGTCTGCACATTATGTAAATACACACATACATTATAGAGTTAATACAGCTTTCGAGTGTTGATGCTTGTTAGTCAGGTCCCTGTAAACTGTGGTGACAGTTGATCAATGGCTCCTCCTTATTCCCAATCCCCCCCACTTTCCCTCCTCTCCGTCTTCCTCCATGCAGCTAATCATCACATCCCTCCAGTTCTACCCTTTCATCACTCTCATGCCTTCGTCTCCCATCCCCTTTCCCCTCAATGCTTTTCCTGTCTTTGCTCTCAAATCTCTCCTGTCCACTCCGCTCTTCTCCTCCATACAGTTTAAGCCAACTACAAGCATGCCTTGGCTTCCGAAAGAGAAAGAAGAGGAGCTTCTCTTGCTTTCCTCTCTCATCTTTTATTTCACCCCCTGCTCTTCTTTCTCTACCTCTTTTCAAAGAAGGTGTGAGTCATGTAATGCCATCTGAATGCCTTCAGCAGTTACAGATAAGTAAAGACCACTGCAGGACCCAATCAGTCGATAACCATGGTGCATACGTGATGGATCCTTGTTAGAGTCGCCAATGAGCTGATACGAAAGGCTTTTTGAAAACACTGACACCCCCTTAGCAAGGTTAAAGGGCAGCATTGATCCAGATAAAAGAGGCGACTACAAGACCACATGGCTGAATCTGAAAACAGGTTTTCAAATGGTAATTTTTAAATAATAAATTGATCCGTTTCTCAATAATACAAATTTTTCAGTCAGGTGTCATCTATTTAAGTCCGTTCTGATTCTGTAAGAGCAGGGTCTCTTATTTTGTAAAGAGAGGCTCATGCAAGCAGCAAAGCATCAATGAAACATTTTATTCTTTTACTCACTTTTTGCTAAATTTTAAAATGAAATTCTAAAATAAAGATCATATACACCAGGACAGTCTCATTTGGAAGTGCCTAGTTTCAAGTCAACTAGCGGCTACATTTCTAGGAACAGCGAGGCATCAATGAAACATTTCACTTTTATTCATGGCGGGGAGGATTCATCACGGGCAGCTGCCTGTGACCCAATGGGTAAATGACACACAGCACAATCTGTTCATTCTTTTCTTGAGTGATTGTCTTGTTAAGGAGAAGCAGAAGTGCTTCAATGGGATACATGAATAAATTTTTCTGTTTTTCTCTCTGTCACCGTCATCAATCCCTATTTCTCTTTTCTCCATCCACGCTCACCCTCCCTTATCTCTCCTGTCTCCCTTCATTCCTGGTGATCGGAGTGACTCACGTAGCCATCTGCTGCCCAGCAAATCCGCTCCTGCCTTATTACACTCCTTTTGTTTATTAACACGACTCCTGGGATGAAAATGATACCTCGATCTTCTCTGTCCATCTCATTCTCTGCTTATCTGATCACCTAAATCTCTCCTCCTCTCCTGTCCAGTCAGATATTTGCCTTACAACCCCCTTTCACCTCCTCAGCTGAATTCATCTTTAAATGTGTTGCTTGCCTTCATTTCACCTGATATTCATTTTTTCTCTCCTCATCTACCTCTTCCTTTTTCTCCCAGGAGACAGATTGTACAAATGAGGTCTGACTGCGTGCGTGCGTGCGTGCGTGCGTGCGTGCGTGCGTGCGTGCGTGTGTGTGAGCATATGGATATGAATTTGAAATTTGAGCAGACTGTTGATGTTTTGTTGATGTAGGTGTTGCTGATGTCATTATGATCCCCTGCAGAAATGACAACAGACGCACAAAAACACCCTAGGGGAAGTTGTGTGTGTGCATGGGTGTGTGTGTTTGTCTATACGTAGGTCACGCACAGACTGAGCACAAACATTGGCCTTGCAAGTTATGGGAGCAAGATATGGCATACACAGTTTTAACTGTTCAGTCTGTGCTGCAGTGACCCTAAATCCACCAGAGGTGGAAGCTTTTTTCCAGGCTAACAAAACATTTATATATTTTTTTATTATCTAATGAATTTGGCAGGTACTTAAGTTTTGCCAAATGTGTGGGCCATCGCACATAGGAATACAAAACACTACAATTTTGTAAACATCAAAACTAACTAACAGCAAGCTGAAGTTTAAGATATTGTAGAAACCTGACAAAACATTTAAAACATCAGTTTGGGGTGATTTTTTTTGCTTCAATTTGAAGAACTTTACATTTTTAATTTGATATGTGCTTCTGTCCTCTCCATAGCGGCACTGGCATTTGAACCAAACACAAAGAGAAACTCCTGTGTTTCGATGTTGAGGAACATTGAGGATATCGTCAAAAGAATACAAAATAGGATTTTATAGTGTAGGAAACCACCTTCCGGTTCCCTCTACTTCAAAAAAAACCCTTTATGAATGAAAACTTTAGCAGTTGAAGAAGAAGATGAATGAATGACGAATATCAAAAGGGGAAGGATAAACCAAAGGCAGTTTTGACAGTTTGTAATGTATCTTAGTTTTACTGTTTGCAGTCTGTTGTGGATCTGAGAGGGTATTTTTCAATCTTTGAGAGACCAAAAATATCCTTTTGATACAATGAGTACTTCAGAGCACTCAGCCTCGGGCGAGTGGTCTCATCCTGAAAACACTAACTCGCTATTTCTGTTCATCAAACATCCTTGAAGATCAGAACTTTAAACTGTCACGAGATCGTAATTACCACAGTGCAGAGATGCACTATTGTTTGATCTGATATCTATAAGGTGTGTGTGTGTGTGTGTGTGTGTGTGTGTGTGTGTGTGTGTGTGTGTGTGTGTGTGTGTGTGTGTGTGTGTGTGTGTGTGTGTGTGTGTGTGTGTGTGTGTGTGTGTGTGTGTGTGTGTGTGTGTGTGTGTGTGCGCACATGTGTGGAGCCTGTATCTTCCCTCTTGCACAAAATGTTCACTCTGTGTAGCTGTTGTTATGGATGCAGCCACCAATTTGGGTGAGATCCATAACCCTTCATCAGTCGATAGGAGAGGCTGGCTGTGGTGTGACAGAAAGCCACTCTGCTGATTGGGTGACAAACACACACACAGTTATTGAGATTATGCCTATTTTTATCAAGGCTTGTTTTCCTCTGTGATCACTGGGTAATTACATGGCTTGCTGCTTCATCAATTAAACATGAGCCACAGACGTGCAGACTTCGATTGCATCTAATATTGACCACGGATATTTTGTGTCTGTGTGTGTGTTTCTTTCTCTTAACTTGACTCTCAAATAGACCTGGGTGTCATGAAGTGTTTTAGTACCTCTTTAGTACCTTTGCTAAATACAAACATATTTATTCTATAATAATAATAATAATAATAATAATAATAATAATAATAATAATAATAATGATGTTTCCCTCTGTAAGACAGGTTTGTAAGACAGGACTGAACAACAACAAAGGGGAAATTCACTAAGATAAATAAATAATAAACCTGAAGAACACTCCTATTTAAAATAATCAAGCATAATAACCTATATTTCTCAGAGGGATATCAGACCATTTTTCACCAGAGCACTTTATCTTTATTACTAGGCCTCATATCAAATGACCGGTCATCATTTGCATTAACTGGCTCCTTGACTGCCACTTTTGTCCTCTTTGAGTATGTGCAGATCTGCTGTGCTGCTCATGGAAAACCTTATGCAAAAGAAGCAAGGTGTTTGGTCTCAGGTCATCTGCTGCCTGTATCATTCATCTGCAACATTTCTACCTCCCAACAACTGAAATATGAATGAGACTGAGATGACCTGGAACCACACAAGAAGAAGGACACAGCAGTGCAGGTTGTTAAACTGCCACACCATAAGTGTTTTATATATATATATATATTTTAACTTTTCCTAGTGCATTTAACTTCACAACAGACTGCTGCAAGACTTGACAAAGTTGCAGTTCTATAGTCTTTGAGAATTTACTGGTGTGAACTAATTGTAGCTTCTGACCATACACGTGTGGCTGCCGTAGATACTGTATCTGTTAACTGACCTGTACCTCCTCAGAGATAACTACACATCAGAATTACTGCAGCTATAGAGATACCAGATGGGCACCACAAGAAGCGTGGGCAGCTTGTGTATCTCCTACAAGTTTCCCATGCCTGTGAAGATAGTTGATGTCAAATTTAAAGGTGCCCTGTGGAGGTTTCTTGTAAATAAACTTTACTCACAAAAACCCATTGTTTTGAATATTTGAGGTCTAACAAACATGTTTCCTTCCTCATAGAACGCTTGCCAAGCCAATTTTAAAAATAGAAATGCAGCACTTTTGCTATGTTTACGCCTGCTGCCCACACTAAAACAGCAAATCCGAACACCTAAAATAGAAGAAGAAGAACACAGAAGTTTGAAAACACTGCTTACTACGTTTTCATTTTAAATCTCCAGAGTAGCGTATTAGTGTGGACAGGTGAAAACGGAGGACTTTGAAAACAATGACACTCACATTTGGCTTCCTGATTAGATTTGGATAACAAATTACAAGAGTTACTAAACTTAATGTCTTTGTTAGCAACTCTATCTTTGAAACGCACAAAGCACATGCATGCCCAATGTACCACAGTGGTCACTCGATATGTGTGAATGGTCATGTGATGTGTGTTTTCAGTCGTTTTAGTACAGACAGATCAATTCTGTTATGCAACTTAAATGCTGGTATGGACAGAGATGGCTTTTGTTTGAAAACCCAGTAATGTGAATGTAGCGTCACTTTAGGTGATGCTTGTTTTCACCTAAATCTAAACATCTCCTGCTAGCTTCCTGCTACTGCTCATTTGACAGCCACCCTTTATAGTAACAGTGACTTCATATTATTTTTAACTCCACAGCTCAAAATAACCAGTTACAGATTCCTGCAGCACCAAACACTCAGCTGCTACAGTAAACTGTCTCTACTGTACAACTCTATTCATCTTTTCAGAGACTTAGTAGTTCATACACATATCATTCTGCCTAATTAACTGCACTCTTCCACACTTCCATCTTTGATGTTACCGGTGCTCATTGCCTCGCAGGCCTCCCTGCCCACTCTCTTGCCTCGCCTCCCACTGATGAGACTTGTAGTGTAGGTGTTGTTGACAGTGCCCCCGGGTGGTGCCTCATTAACCCACATTTCACTGGGTGATGGGAAACAGTGAGGGGTGTGGGGTTTATGTGGCTGTTTGTGTGCATGTGGGAATGTGTCTGGAAGGGGGAAAATGGTAATGTTGAGCATTGCCTTTGAAGAAACTCTTCAGCATCTGTATGCAAATATGGCAGAAGCTGGAAGCTGTTTTTTTCTTTTCATTTTACAACCTTTTCTCCCAATTTAGATTACCCAGTTCTCCATGTAATACAGTCATTGTCAATGCTAATGGCTCTCCATTAGCTCTCCTTTCCAACCTTGTGCATTCAAGCTCCTGAAGTGGGGAAAAGATGTAGGATGCATGCACATGGTTGGCTGCTCACAAGCACCAGAAACATTTAATTATACAGATATAAGCAACTGACCATATTGTATTGGAATACTGAATGATTAAACCAGCCATTAGGATGTCTTTATCAGTTTTATTCACTTTATGAATTTTCCCTGATCTAACAGCGTCTCCTGGCTCTGTTCTTTGTTCCCCTCTGTTTTGGATTATAAAATCTCTTTTTCCCAGTTTAAATTGGCCTCTTGCCTGTGTCCTCATTGTTAGAAATGCTGCATTAAAAGAGTGCACCACTGATTTAGCATTGCACTGACAGTTTTTATAAGGATCAAAATCGATGCAGCAGATCCAGAGATTTATTGTCTTGACGTACTTTAAATTACCCACAAATCAACTTGAGCGCCAACAGTTTGTCTGAGATTAGGTGCAACTAGCAGCTAATGTAGCCTCAAGTTGCTAACCTCAGTCAGAGATGAGGAGCTACAGAGGCCTGGTAAGCTTACTTCTTTCTAGCTCTACACCCTTTTTTCATTTTCGAACTTGTAGTCTTCAGTTCCAACTGCGCTGACTCAAGTGACATCAGTTGAGGCAATTTATCAGATTTCTTACAGATTTCTCTGGAGTCACAAAATGCGTCACTGTGACATCTGTAAACAGACTTTGATGTGTAAAAGGAGTTCCCTTTGAAATTAAAGATGCGGGTTTCTTATTTATTTATACCATATACCTGATTTGAGTTAATTGGTAAATTTTTGTGCTAAAAATTTCAAACGTCCTTCAATATTTTTATTGTTTTGTATACTGCTAATAAGGATAATAATTTGGATTGGAAGGCAATGTAAAGCAACAGAGCAAGTTTCACACTAGGGTTGAACGATTTTGAAAAAAATATTTATTTGTGATTGTTTTAACTGATATTGCAGTTTTGATATTCGCATTATTAGAGGGAATGATAATTTTTACATAATTATTCCAAGTTTTATTGAAAAACATTTAAATAGCATGATTTTTGTGGCGATCCGTACCAAACAAACATGTTTTCTTAAGATTATAGAATATGAAGTGTATCTCTGCAGCACAACAAGCACAACAATGCTTAATGGCATTTTGACACACATTTCGCCATAAACAAACATTACACCTCCTACGATTTGAAAATTGTAGTAGACCATATTGCGATTTTGATAAGATTACGATTAATTCGTCAGGCTTATTTCACACTTAACGTAATTAATGCAAAGATGCTACAGATTACATCTGCGTCTAGTTAAAAATTTTCCATCAGTTTACCTTGATGTTGTATAGTACTGATATCCAAAACCCTGCATGTGCTCTTGATGCTGGTCTTCTCCAGTTCATGTGTCATTGAGAAGCTTCTGTGAGGCTCAGATCCCACAGCTGCCCCATCCAGGTGCTCTACTCCTCATCTACATCTGTTTTTTCAGTGTTCATCCCTCATTCCCTACTTCTCACTTTTCTTTCTCATCCTTCCTCACCTCCTTAATTTGCATCCTATCTCAGCCATTTAGTAAACTAATCCTTCCAGTAGCAGTTAATGTTCAGCCTCCACAGATCCTCCAGAGCCCTAATCCGCTCTCCTCCGTCCATCCTCCTCCTGACATGAGATGGAGAGCCACTTCACTTCATTAGGATACTAGTTTCTTATTACCTGCCGGGCCATGTGTAAGCCTCTCCTTACTGTGTGTCTTTGTGATTCAGCTACATTGCCATTGTCCTTGATTACAAACAAGACTGGAAATTGATTATTTTTATTGCTGAATATTTCTGATTCATCAGTTAATCGATTAGCTTGCAAAATATTAAATCCAACGAAGGTTAAAGTCAAGGGCAACTAGATTTGGTTTAAGATACTGGAAGATGTTTCATCCCTCATCCAAAGGGCTTCTTCAGTTCTGACTGACTGCTATTTATTTATTTTATTTATTAGTTTATTTGACAGCGACAGTGTACATTAATTAACATTGCTGCAAATGCACCAGAATTAGCCAAAAGGCTATTTTTCATCCATTGTCCCTGGATTTAATCTCAGTGGGGTCGTTTGCCAGGATTGTCGATACTGCTGGTTCGTTCGTGTTCCTGGTTGTTGTCCTTTGGATGAGGGACAAAACGTCTTCTAGTATCTTAAACCAAGTCCAGTTGCCCTTGACTTTAACCTTCGTTGGATAACTATGACCTGGATGACTGAGAATCTTCATAGAAAAAATATTAAATATTTGAATGCTTCTTATAAGTATTTGTTTCACCTTCGGTATGAAAAAATTAAGAAAAGCAAGTAAATACTCATATTACTCATGGTCGTATTCTTCCTGATAAAGTTCCTTTACAATAAATTGTCAACTATTGTCAATTAAATTTCACTTTGCAGACTAATTCATTAACTGTAACAGTATTTACAACAATTCCATTTTAATACATTATTTGTGTTTGTGTCACGCAGTATTTTAACATCTGTTCCAGAAATGACAATTGCAAAGCTATGTTACTTTGCTGGAGAAATTCCCTCCCACCATAAATCCTGCTTGCATGGAGGAATCTGTAATGATAATGGCAGTCAAGTCTTCTTATGTAAGACACTGCGGATAAGCATCTCAATCAATAGAATAATGCTGAGCCCAGATCGTGCTGGGAGGATTGGGGCTTTATGTGGGTACACTTTCACAGGGATAAAGGTGTGGATTGCTGGATTAATAGATGACTTACACACTGAGAGGCAGGTGGACTGGTAAGCCATCAAACAGATGCAAAACTGCAGGATACGTATGATAAATATTTGACATGTATGGGATGTGTTCTGTTTGTCTTAATCTGCATTGTAAGTGAAGTTTTTCTGATGAGGCTGTTTTAGACCGGATGTTTTGCCAAACATTCCCTAAAAATGTTTCATGTATTTAAATATATTTTGCCCTAACATTGACAGTAGCGTCCACCACATATGAGTTTTGTTTGTCAGTGTCAACAGAGTCCCATGTCACACATATAAAAGGCCACTGAAGTGATACTTTGGCCTGGTTTTATTCTTATGTTTCTAATTATGTGTTCAGTTTTTTCTCTTACCTTTCTCCGTAAGCTAAAGTACTTTGTAACCACGGTTTTGAGAAGTGCTTTAGAAATGTACTTCACACACTTACTTTGTCAACTATCCCTGCAATATGATCCACTTGTTCACTGTCAAGCTCCCTCAGAATGTTCCAAACAGTCACTGATTAGCCAAAATAAGTCTAAATACACTGCTTCTGTAACATGATGTTGCTGCCGCCTCTAAGCTCTGAAGCTCTGGTGGTGTCATAGTGTTTAGCCATATTTTGCCAGAACTGTGAGTATCAAAATACTGAACATACAGGTAGACTGGGAAAAAGTGGATTAAGCTGCAGAGGTGACTGGCAAAGGTTTTGTTGTGCAATTTCGCCAGGTGAATTTAAGCTTACAGCCTCTGAAGCAGCAAACTTTTTACAGCTATCTCTCCAGCTTACCGGGGATAAATGTTTGATCCCTAAAAATAGATTATGGCTGGAGTGTCTCTTTAAACCAGGAGTGAGCTTTTGAGGAATGCAGGAGTCTGTTGACACACTTGAACATGTCACAGTATTAGCTAAATGTCATGCAAATGGAAAGGGGTGACATTTAACTACAGGCAATGATATCATACATTTTGCATGTGATGCTGACTATGACTTCTGAGCTGTTTAGTCACCTGTCGAGCCTTCTTACCTTACCATACCTCACCTTACATTTCCACTCCCTGTGTCACAGTTTAAGTCACTGTTGTTATTGTGGCTTCAGGGGCTCATAAAACAGAAACCAGTAGTGTTCGCTTGTGGCCGCCATCTTCAGGCTCACTGTTGTGCACAGTGCAAATATCACAGTGGCTGTCGATGTTCAAGTCGTGTTTGGGTCTAGACTGCATGCCAGCACACGGTGTGTGGACAGCAGTCTGCCATTTTATGCCACATGCTGAGTGGCGCACACAGCATGTCTGTGCACTCAACCACATGCACACTCGCTCATTTGTGGTAGTACCACCAGTGTTTCGTTTAACTTGGCCAAGACAAGAGATTAGAATAAAGCTATAAATATTTATATTGGTCAGACATTTTCTTAGTTTGTAACAATTTCCCTTTGCATCTTACACATACAGATCAAATTACCTTTTTCAGTTGTCCTCATAACTTTACTGCAACACAGCGCCCTGCTATGACTGAGCAGGGGTAGGTCATTTTTTTCCTTCAGCATTTTTTTCCATTGAGGAGAACATTTTCACAAAGGCCTATTATCGATTTAAAAAAACGCCAGCCAGTGTGGATAGAGGGCCAAAACAGAGGTAAAAAGACACATAGTGTGTGGATGTGAATAAATGTTGAATGAATGCTCCGTATGTGCATAGGTCCTCTCAGTTTGTCTGACTGCGTGTCCTCTCTACTCTTGGCCTCAAGGTGAGCGCTGTCAAGTCTGTCACACTCCTGCTGTGCCTTCCAGCTGTGCTAACGTTAGCCCGCCTTTCATTCACTCATAGCACAGAGCTTCAGATTCAGACACCTGCTGAGCCACAGTACACATTGGTGGGAGGTGAACATATTCATGCCATGGCAGTTTTATGGGTATTTTTAAATATTGTTATCTGAAACTTCTTGTTCTAATTTTACAGAGACCAATTTCTTTAGTTGTTTTAGGGATTTGTTTCCTGTAAAATGTAAATATTAATATTTTGGCATATTCTCATATACCCTCAGTTACAAGAGTACATTCTATCGTCATTATTGTGTCATACTGCTATCCATTCCCTCGACATAAGCTCCAGTTTGTTCAGATAAGCTATGTGATTAGATTTGACCGCTTTGCTCGACGCAGCAAAAAGTCATTTTAGCTGGCCTTTGAAAATAATGGGTTTAAGAGTCAGTGCTGGCGTTTTCATGTTGTGTCTAAAAGGGCCTTAATGCAGTGGAAGCGGTGTTGTGCTGTGCTGCCTCCAAATCAAAATAGAGGTATTCTCTTAGGGATGGTGATGGCGCAGTGGATAAGACACAAGATTTTGGTGTAAGAGACCCGGGTTGAAATTCACTGTGACACAACAGCGTGTCCCTGAGCAAGACACTTAACCCCTAGTTGCTCCAGAGTCATGCAACCTCTGACATATAATTGACTTGACTTACAATTGTAAGTCCCTTTGGACAAAGGTGTCAGCTAAATGAAGTATTGATTAGGAGTATGTTTTTTAAGTTGACAACATGTACAGTTGCACATAAATTGAATCTATTTATCTACTTACCTTCCTCTGGATTCTTTAGTCGCTGTTTTCCCTTGTTGATCTGGGTGTTTGTGGATGCAGGAGTGATTCTTGTAACAGAGAGCAGGATTTGTTTACTTCTTTTTTTGTGGAACCACAGTGTGAAATAATATATATTTATCAAGATGAAGTGATGACATCTTCAGGAGATACAAGTAATGAGGTGTGTGAGGCTGAGAGATTGCCAAGGTCTCTCTTTCTCTCTCTCATTCTCCCTCTCTCACACACACACACAAACTTACACACTTGCACACACACACACACACACACACACACACACACAGATCCACACACACCACAGCTGGACCAGACAGACGGAGGAGTGAGTCTGCATGTCTGTAGGGAACAATGGAGGTGTCAAAAAATGGAGCACATTATTATCACCTTTTCTTCCACTACATAGGATCTGAAAGGCATTCAGTCTGCAGCACACACACCATACACACACACACACACACACAGATCAGTAATAAGACTGTCTGCACAGTCTGCTTAGAAACACTTCTGCATAGTTTAGGAGGTTCTGAAGCGCCCGTAAGGAGAGGATGAATGAAACGGGCTGGAACGGCAGGGAATTGGCTCAGTGATTTAAACGCTTGCCAGATAAAAAGAGAAAAAAATCAAATAAATAAATGGGTCACTTCAGTCAGTGCTGATAGCCAATCTCTCATTCCCTCTCAGCCTATCAGTTTCAGTGGGATTGTCAGAGCGAGGTTATTCTGGGAGCAAGACGGCTGAGAGAAGAGAAGTCTCCCAGTGCAAAGTGAGGCTGAAGATACAGACCTGAGCTAATTCAGAGTCTTAAAATCTGTTTCAAATCAACAGATCTGGTCATAAACAAAAGGTGGATGAAGTAAGTTGGATCATTATTGCAATGGAGGAGCTGGATCCTGCATGGGAAAGAAGGGAGGATCCACTGGAAGCCTTGTCAATCATCCAGCACTTCTGGGATGGAGGAGATGGTAGTGGGGGGGGGGTTTCATTTCAGTGGTTCAGCCACTTGTCAATGCTTTAGATGACGCAGCATTAGCACTCTCCATCCCAGCATCCCGCAGTGGGAGGGGAGGGGAAGGGAGATGGTTGTATTAACGTCAGAGAACATGTGACCTGAGCTTTGAATGACAAAATTTGTTGTCATTGTTTCTCATCGTGTGGCCGAAGATGTTGAAGTGATGGATGAAGGGTTTAGTGGAGCAGCTGTTAAAGATGAGGTGGGGTCATTCTTTTGTTTGTCTTTTTTGTGAGGTGATTATCCATCATTCCTGCAGAGCGGTGTTTCACAGTCTGAGTTGGGTCTTTGATCTGAGCTGTTTCTGTAATGCACAGTTCAGTCTTGTTTTATTTTAGGCCTGCTGGCCTACATTACATTCATGTCTGCTGTGTAGTTATGTCTGGAATTTGTGCCATTAACCTTCTTTGTTGTCTAAAATTGTGTTTTTGACAACAAAGAAGAATAAAGCAGTGAGATTTTAACATTTTGAAACTACACATTTTAATGTGTTGATGTCATTCATTCCATAGTGTTTTTCTTATTACAGTATGTTGAGGAACCATCTGTTTATGTATATGGTGTTTTTCAGCTGCGGCTGTTTATTTCATTTATTCCTTTTTTTCCTCTGTGCACCAAATTTGTTTAGTTTTATTTATGTTAGCAGCAATGAGTATATTTCTTTATTTAATGATCATTTCATTCTTTTTTTTCTTTAATTTAAAAAAAATTAAAAATGTATTTGATCATTTATTTGACAAGGACAAAGCCCAAAACACATATTGCACCAGGTGTATTTTATCATATTCTGTTCTCTCATTGAATGTATTTTTTGTTTCGTTTATTGTTTATTTAAAAGGTGCAGTTGCCATAGATATAGCTTAAAACTGATTTTCCTCTGTGGTCCTTAGGTGTGCACCACTAGTATTTCTTTCCTCTCTTAGCCATCAACTGTTAATGAAACATGATCATTATATTCACTATAAAGAAAAACTGTTGTTAATGGAAAATTTGTTGCTTGGAAATATAGCATTGAATAACTAACCGCAGGCTGTTTTCAACACACACACACACACACACACACACACACATACTATATGCAAGCTCTTGGCATGGTGCATGTAATCTGCTACTCTCTCATGACAGAGAAACACTAATTATGTAATTGACTCATCTAATTCAATCTGCGAAAGGAGGACACGGTTTGTTTTACAGTATCAGGATACATCTGCTATTCAAGTCTCTGTTGCTCTGTGGGTCTCTCTCCTTAGCAGAGTGAAAAGCAGCAGCACTTGGCAGAGTGATCATCTCCACAGTGGTAGTTTGTTATGTTTAGAAAAACCAGCTCATTGATTGATATGCTTTTTCTTCTTTTTCTCTGTCTTTACTTGTAGCTCAGGGCCACGTCTGTCTGGCTCAGTGGAAACTCCAGACAGATCGCTGTTCTGAGAGGAGGCTGAGACGAGAAAGTTGGGCACTTTGGGATCTGAGCCGGTGACCTGTAGGAGGAGAGAAGCAGCATAGAAGCTTGATTAAAATGGGGTAAGTTTAGAAGATCAGACAGCACGCTGCCAGCAGCTGCAGGAACTGTTGGCTGCAACAGGAGGATTTGTTTCCAGACCTGATCTCTGCAACATGAGGCTCGCCCATAGGTAACCTCTGCCCTGTCAAAGAGGAGGGGAGATGTGCCGATAGCAAAATAGACACGGACTCACATATAACACAGTGATGAACACATACAGAATTATACCATAACAGTAGAGCCTTAGAATGACCTGCTACAATATATAGAAATTCTACCAAAACCATTTTTAAGGTTTCTTGTTATAGTGAGAACTTTTATTATGAAACTTGATCTAAGGTTATGCCTAAGCGAGTCAGATCTCAGCAATGATTCAGAAGTGGCTTCCATGCCAATTTGATTCTCTTTCTCCACTCACAGGACTGTAAAGTGGACAACATTTTATACCACTGACCTTTTAAGGCTCATTGTCCCTTGAAGTGAATACAAGAGAGTTTTACACTTTCAACTTTTTATGATATGCATATACTTCATGGAACAAGGTCTACATGTGACCTCCCCTCACTGTTTACCATATCTCCATGTGGATGTCAGGTGCAATCAGTTTGGCCTAAATATTTTTATCCTTCATTCGAAGAACTTTTCATTGAAATCCAATATAGTATACCACATGTAAAAGACAAACATTTGAGACAAATCAGAAGAAAACTAACATACTCGTGTTTCATTTGTTGACTTCTATCTTTTGATGCCTCAGATTTAACTGGGGATCCATTGGGGATACCGATGCCAAAGTTGGGAACAATTATCCTATACTAAGGACAACCCATTGTTGTCCTTAGTAGAGATGTCAGCAAGAGCAAGAGCAAAATGTACAAACTCATGTACGGTTCGTTTAAGGTGTGAGTGTGGCCCAACCTTGATCCTGCCCAATTGCAAGAAGCACTGTGCCTTTTTTGGGGTTAACAGGCTCTTATAATGCAGATTGTGTCTTTAATTAAACTGATAACTTGGCTACCTCATATTACAGACAAATCTGGAGACAAATGCACTGAGCCACAGTGCCTTTTTTGAGAGGCAATGAAATAGCTAAACATTACTTATTAGTGATTAGCACTATACAGCAGTAATGCAGTATAGGGCTGGGCAGTTAACGCGTTATTATCGCATTAAAAAATAACGCTGACAATTTGTTTATCGCAAGTTAACACAGTTTTTTTATTATTATTTTGAAAGTTCGTTGCTCACTGGCTCTGAATACACAGGCATACAGTCAAACCATGGGTCACAGGAGAGGTGGGATGTTGATTAGTCTGCAAATAACCCTCCCAAACAAGCAGCAGAGAGACGCTTTGACCGGTTCTCTCAGGTAAACAGAAAGGGAGACAGCGCTCTATGGATAGTAACTATGGCAACGGCTTCTGTGCGCTACACAGCCATTTTTAAACCAAATTATACATAAGCTTACTTTACCTGATAGGCCTACATTTAGTTTTGCGGGGATGATCTGCCATGTGAATTCCTTCCTGTTGATGTCCTGATAATTATTTAGATTCTGGAAACTCACAAATAGCGATGATCAGTCTTTCTTCCAATGATTTGTGCTGCGTGTCGCTTACAAAAAGTTCAAGACAATTCGGAAGCGGGCCGGCGTGTGCGTGAGGCGAGCACGACTGCGACAGTTTCACAGGAACGCGCACCCGCTTGTCGCTACACCTTATGCTCGACCATATCACCTCACTGTAACAGGGAAACTTGCTACTGAACATAGACTGTTTCTGCTGCTCCCTGATAAATGAAAAATGTTTCTGCTTGCTCAGAAAAAATCCAATGAAAACTGGACTCTGATGGTAACTTGTTTTAACAAGCTAGATAAAAGGTAATTCCCATGCAGTGGCAAATAGCTTTGGTTTAATATTTGATTTGATTACATTAATGTTTAAGTTGAGATTTACAAGAAATAATTTATACTGTGTAAAGGGAATACTGCTGGTAAAAAGCACCTTATTTGTTTACAAACCACATGTTATTGCACTCTTGTGTTTATAGCAGTACATTTAAATCACACCAAAAGTGTGCAATACACTACTTTATAATTCATTATTCATTTTTGCGCGTAACAATACAATTAATTGCAAGAAAATCATGGGATTAATCGCAATTAAAAATTTTAATCGTTGCCCAGCACTAGATAGCAGTAATAATTTCTGATATAATGATGTGCTGGTTTGGTTGTGTGAACAACATATGTATTCAAACTTTTATGCCTCATCCGTCTTCTGCAGAGTGCCATTGTCAGCATGCCATAGAAGGTCCCATAAGAGCATGCTCTCCTCCGGAGCACACTGCCTTTGCAGAAAGGGCAGTGTGACATAAAACTGCACTGAAAAATCAACGTTGTATTTGGTCCGAAATCAAAGCAAGTCAACTAGCGGATTTTCCTAGTCTGAATGCGCCCTAAGTCTTGATTAGTTTTGTAAAATGTTCATGCTCATCCATTTCTATATTGTGGTGCTGACAAAACTGCATTGTCTCAACAACAAAAATATCTGAAATACTGCAGATGGTTTTTTTTAAAAACACTCCGGAAACCAGCTAGTCCTATGTATTTCAGCATTTTATTGTGAATTATATTCAGTGATGCAGTACAATACAAAAATAATGCATTAAAGTCATTTAACAGTCAGCCTTTAAGACATATTGTATCCCGCTGCACTAGAGTCAATAAAAATTACACTAAAAATTTCTTAACATTGATTTGTACTTGTATGTGAAATAATCTCAGCCTATTGGCTGCATTTTGTTATTCTTGTTCAGCCAAAAGAAAATTACACCAATGCATTACGTGATTGTTGATCTCTTTCCAAAACCATGGGCATTAATCTGCTGCTATATCAGCCTCCACTCTTCTGGTTTCAGGCTTTGCACCAGATTGTGGTTGCATGGATTTGCTCCTGTTTAGTCATAAGAGCATTAGTGAGGTCGAACACTGATGTTGGGAGATAAGGTCTGGCTTCCAGTTAGTGTTCCAGTTCTTCCCAAAGGTGCTGGATCCGGTTTAGGCCAAGGCTCTGTGCAGGCCAGTCAAGTTCTTCCACATCTTTATAGATCTAGCTTTGTGCATGGGGCATTGCCATGTTGAAACAGGAAATGTGTAAAATATGATATTAGGATGAATACAACATATGATGGTATGCCATATGCAAAGTATCAAGTCCAGACCAAGTACACAAAAGTTATCCATACACTTTTGGTCACATAATTTAAAATGTAAGGACTTAATACTGCACCATCTTAGTGGTCTGTAAGTGTATTTAATAATACAGACATTTTGAAAGTGAATCTGATCACATAAATCATTTATTTCCTCATTTTGATGCTGTCCTCTCCATGCACTCTTCTTCATATCTGAAGAAACCTGCCCCTGTGCATGCTGGGACATTGTGGCTGATTTACTGTCCTGCTGTTAGGGATGAGTTATTTCTCAGTTAGCTCCAGTGACAGAGGGAGCAGAGAAAGTGCGGACCTCCAGAGAGCCTTTATACTGGCAGTAATTCAACCAGAGAAAGGCAGTGAGCGGGAGAGAAGCAGAGACATGCTGAGCAGCATGCTGCCTGCTATTCAGATACACACGCTCCTGTTAATTAAACCCAAATTCCACATATCAGCACTTTCCCTCCAATAAAAACTATACATGCACACACATATATTGTGTCTGCCAAACAGGATAATAGGAAAAGGAATGTAGAGGTCAAGTGTGCAGTCAGTTTCTCATGCAGTAACTTAAGGGAACCTTAAGGTGGTCTTCAAGATGAACAAAACTGATCATAAAAATGAAAACATTCTTCAGGCACTCTTAGAGCAAAGGAAAAAAGTATATTAAAAGCCATTATTTAGTCAGGCATAATATATGTGTAGTGTGTGATACTGTGCACCAAATTGTTTTGACCACACAGGGTCTTAAGCATAAGTACAGATATAATACAGCCTCACAGAGCCTCTAGCATGGGTTAAGACTCATAGTCAGGGTAAATGTTGGCATAAATATGATTATGTACACTGACTTATCAGGTATTTAATTCACTAGATTAAACAAAAACTGACACTTCTATTTGTTTTTGTAATTATAGTTTTTGTAATTAACAGTTTATCAGAGGATTTTCTCAAAAATGTATGATATAACAACATCTGTCAATATACTGTAAAATTAAAAAAGTAAGTAAAGTAAATAATAATTATAAAATAATAGTCATACAAATCGTAACTCAATAGGTATAATTAAAGTCTAAGCCAGCCATTATTCTACATTCTACATGAAGAAAAACCAACAGAGGGTTAGTCTGTTTGTCAGGACCACGTATGTGGGATTGAGTTAAAATAAACTAGAATGTGTGTGTTCATGGTAATGAAGCATCATGTCTGCCAATGCAACAGTTTGGCCTACTGATGTGTTTTTGATTGAGTTTTTGGCCTCCGTGGCTTTGGACGCGCAGACAATACAGTTAGTAGCTTAGTTCATTGTTGGGTTTAGTCATTTCATGTCATTTGTTGACAATGGCAAAAATATAAATGGTCTTCAGCCTGTTCATTGAAGAATGTTTATAAAATGAGAAAACCCTGTGTTTCAGTGAATTCCGTGACCAGCCACCAAATGAGATTTGAGGGAAACCGTCTGTGCTTGTTATGTTGGAGGTAACAGATTAACTCTGATCACAGCCTTGCTTACCTCAAACCGTGTGAGGAATCGAGATTTGTCTATTTATCCTAGTGCAAAGCTGCAGAGACGCGCGGTGGCCTGTTCGTGCTTTGGCATTAGGCAGTGTTGGAAACTAAAGATGATTTGGGTTTTATTATTCACCTAATGCATGAGCCCTCTGAGTCCCCGTTTCATAATCATAGTCATAATCACAGCCATAACCCTGCGCTGCTGACCGTGATGTAGACAGAATATGAGATACGGATGACGGGCGTTCGGGTTGGGCGGTCGACATGCTATTTGTACTCATTACAGAGAGAGAGAAAGAGCTGCAGTACACCCAGAACCATCTTGCCAGCTTTGTCTCGGCTCCTGGCTAATCTACAACTGCTGTCTGATTAATCAGAAGGAAAGAGCAGAGCCGGCCGCCAGCGGACGGACGAGCAGTTATCTTCATTACTGTCCCCTCAGTTTACTGCTTTTTCTTAGCATCACACTCATTTCCTCTGTCTGTCTCATCTTTGTCTCTTTTACCAGAGCTTTCTTCTTTTTTTCTCCCTCCTCCACTGTCTGTCTCTCTGTATCTGTCTCTCTATCTCGTGTTTTAATAGCCTGACAAGCAAGGCAATAATCCCTCTATTATTATTCTTGCTGCAGAGAAAGAAAAAAGAAAAAGCCCAAAGGGTAGACACGGAGACATTTATATCAAATGAATGTGATTATTCTGGGTGAAGGAACCACGCTTCAGAGCTGTGGTTATTCAATGTTCCAATATGGGTGTGTGGACTGTGGTTTCGTCCCCATGGCTGAAGACCACTGACAGATTGGTCACACGGCCAGTGCCGGTTCATGACGTCTGAACTGTGGTATCAGTAATATAAGTCTAAGAGCTGGGCTATGTAAGCAATCCTCATGCTAAGTTTAACACAGACCATTAAAGATTCTAGTCTGATAATACGCAAGGTGGTATTGTTGAAATCACTTTCACAATATTACCAGTATTTTTTTGTCTATGTCACAATCAGTGGCGCCCCCAGAAGATTTCCCTAGGGGTAGCCAGATGGGGCCACTGAAAATCCTAGAGTGGCACACTGAACGAAAAGCCAACTTTTTTTCAGGAATTCTATTATGCAGTATATAGACTAGTTGAATACTACATAAAAATATGAGTTAAGGAATCACAGACTGAATTAGTTTGGTTTCTTATATTACAGTTAAAATTGTCTAATGTCCATAGACTAAAACCAGTTCAGTTAACATTCCATAAAAATCCTGATTAATGTGTTATCTGTATGTGTTAGGCGATTAAATGTTTTTTAATTAGGCTAGTTGACCTTTTCTTTAAAAAGACAAATGCAACTTTTATTTGTAGGAGTGCATTTGACGGGGAGGAACACAACATTTATTGGGAACAAGCAAACTCAATATTACAGACATATTACAAATCGAAATACATAAATTAATACATAAATACATTGAATACAATATTTTTCTGTGTAGAGTTGTATGATTATTTACAAACCATACTATTTCGCAAGTTTTGTGTTATTTTGTTACAAACAAATAGGTCGTTATTCTTGAAATATCCCACTTTTTAACCACTGATTTGCAAACAGCAGTGAGCTCAACACCACTGAAGTCAACAACAATGCGCACAGACAACGTTTTAGGGATCCCGACCCTTTCTATATCCACTTTCCACAGAGATCCGGCAATCAAAACGGAAAGAATGTCCACCAATATATATCCCATTCCCAGACTCGTACCTTTCATGCAGCGAAGCGAGCCAGCAAATTTGCCTAATAATCCTGAATAATAAGGCAGTATGAAAGTGGCTATTTGATAACATTATAAGAACAACCGTAATCTGTAGCCTAGTCTCAACCGATCCAGCACAATAACTTGCCCATGCAGGGACCAGCAGCAGTCAGGATGATAAAAGATGCTTTCACTCACCATAGCTGAGGCCTCACGTGAGGAGAAAAGCGGCACAGCGGTTTCTCCTCTGGGCAAGCTTCTAGATGACTCTGAAGTTTTTCAGACAGTCCGCCGACTCGTTGTGGCCCTGTTGCTCCATGGAGCGCTTGTAGTGATGTAGTGATGTTTACCTTTCCAAGTAACGTTAAGCCCAGTTTCACAGCCTCTTCCAGATTACTCCTGCTGTTCTCATGTTTTGCAATCCTTTCAGAAAGTTGAAGATGATAACAGGCACAGGACAGTCTCCCTCTAAGCATAAGGTTAACAGCCGGTCACACACAGCACTTGCTATCTGCAGACTATTAGCTGTCACACACAGTACAATACACAAAACAGTGTAGCAGTGTGACAATCTTATTATAAACTAGCCAGGCTACTAATTGTCTCTGTACATTAATTAAATTATACTTTTCTTTCTTTGGCAGCTTGTTGCTACCTCCACAGAAAATGCACACATTTGGCACACACCAGTGTACTCCGATCTGCTCTGTTAGTCCCGCCCCTTAACCATTCATAATTTTAGAAACGTGATTGCCATCTACATGGACGAATTGGAGTCTTCTCCTAAAATAAACATCATAGTCTGTCACACCTCAGGGTCAGAGGATACCCTCTTAAAGTGACAGAGCCTAATAGGAGAACACTTGTATGCTGCTATTCACCTTTTAAATCAAACCGAGGGGTTACATAAATACAGTTTGTAGCATTTTATGCATATGTTCCTTGCCAGGGGGAGCCACTGGGGTGGCCACTCATTTTCTTAGGGTAAAAATAAGTAAATATTTTATAGTGATATTGATTCTGACATAATTACAGTTTACAGTTACAGTTTTCTCTAAACTGATAATAAAACAACAAAAACAGAACAGGACCACAAACACAGTGTCAAAGGATACAAGACTCAGGCTCAGTTATTGACTACATGAATGTCCGTGTCCTCTTTATGTCTCTGATCTTATCTTCTTCGTCCCTGCAGGCTGCAGATCTTCGTACCTGCTGACTGTGCGTATGAGGGCTGCTCACTCAGCCCACAGCCATGCCAGATATAAAGCCTCCACCACTATGTGACTACCCCTCCACCTCCTCAACGGGCTCTCCTGCTGGCTGCGCCTCTCCTCTTGGCCTCATCATAGACATGGAGCCCTGCATCGCCAACCTCCCCCTGTCCCCTGACCCCTTGTCCTCCTTCCCCCGACACAGATCCAGCGTCCCTCACTACCCAGGCTTCCAGGGGCCTCACTACCCGCTCATGGCCAGGTGCAACAGCAGCACCCTGCTAACTAACTTAGGGCTAAGGTACTGCTCCAGCAGGCAGGGGCCTCTCGGGGCGACGCCAGGTCAAGGGCTCGCTCCGGACTCCTGCATCCACGCAGGAAACTACGTTAGCAGGCCTTACAGGAGTATGGAGAACCTCAACTGGAACGCTGTGGCAGATTCTGGCCTGTGCGCATTCAGTGCTGCCCCCTACAGGAGCGTGGATAGTGAGTTTATTTTACGCTACACCTCAACTAGCCACTGGTGCGGTGGGCCTCCAGATGGATCTGTGGTGGGGGCCCATGGACAGGTACCCAACCCAGAGAGTCTGGCGTTTTACCCTCGACATGGACTGTCCAGGAAAGACCTACCACTCTTCCCTCAGCTGCTGTTTCCAGGTGGCGTCGATGAGTGGGATGCAAGGAAAGGCTTGAGGGAAAAACTCCGCCTCCAGAGTGCAAGGTCATCAGTTGAGCCTCTGAAGCCCCTTCCATTGCGGCCTCAGGTGAACCTGGGTGCTGTACCCATCGAACGGGAGGGTGTGCATCATGTGAATTCAACAGGTACTGGGTCCAGGCCGTTGTGCACAACACGCATCACCAGCCCAGAGGAGATCAAACAGGAAGTCCTGAGGCGCTTACAGCTCCGGCGGCAGAACAGCAGTCCCAACCTGGCTCTCCACAGCTCCCCATCTAGCCCAGAAGTGGTTAAGACATCCTACACAACAGACAACATCGCAGGTAACAGGAGCAGATCAGATTCTGCATCTGAACGCTGCAGAGCTCCAGTGGGACGCCTACATATCCCCACATTTGAGGAGTTTAAGAGAATGAGACAGAAAGAGGGAGAACAGAGAAAGGAGTCCACAGCGGGTTCTGTGGTATCTGGAAAACCCGAGGCTCACTTGACACAAGAACCAGAAACATCAGACAGTAAGATGCCTCCTTTTGATCGGACTGTCCCTCAGTCAAGCTCCAGTGGAGAAAACGGAGAGCAGCAAGACTCTGAGGATGTGGAAGGAGAAATGAGCAGAGGTGAAAGTTCAGGCAACAGTGGTGAAGCCCAGCAGACTGTCACCTTCTCAGAGAAACCTCCCAGTAACAATGAGAGCAGTAACAGCACTGCAGCTCCCAATTCCTTTGCCAGCACATTCTCTCCCATCCGCATAGGCCCGTCACCACGTTTACCCCTGCAGCCCCTGGCCAGCACAGCCCAGGAGAAAGCCTCCGCTACAGTGCAAGATGATGGGAGCAGCAGGCGTAGGAGGAGTAGTCTGGAACCAGCTGGGTCAGTTCCCTTCCCACCCAGCAGGGAGAACGGGGAACGGCCCTCTAGCTGCTGCCCAGCACTCCTTCTGGAGGGGACGGACCTGTCCAGCTACGGAGCCAAGATCTACAAGATGAAGGATGGCCTCATCGGCTCTGCACTGGACCTCATTAAGAAGAGGTTAGTTTGGGAGGGGGCATGAGGGGAGGAATGAGTGGGGTGGATGTGTGTTTAATATTGTCAGAAGTATTCAGATCCTTACTTGAATATACTACAATGTTAAAATAGTTCATCCTATGTAAAAAGTGCTCCATTCAAACTTTTATGTAAGTACATTCAGATAACATTCCAAGCGCTCAGATAACTGAAATTCAGCTCTTATTGTGAAAGCAGCTTTAGTTTCATTTTGCCATTGTTTTCCTGTGTGGAATCTATACTAGATCTGTAGACTTGAGACTTGACATGGACTTGATTTAAAATAAGAAAAGAGCTCCGACCCATACACACATGCACATAAGATGTGTGTGAGTGCTGCTCAAGCACTGTACTTGCATACAAATTTTATATTGCATTTTTATTATGATGTATTTTATGACTTGAACTCTCCAAACTGTACATACAGTAGAAAGAATTTGCTCCACCTTCACCAGCTACAGTTTTAAATGTTAATCCATCAGTGGTACTAATCATGTAATGTCTAATGGGCGACAGATACTCCAAACGTTTAGCAGCTATGCTAGCCAGCTGTGTGGTAAATTAATGGCTTGAGTTTATTGTTACGTGACGAACACTAAAATATTAAGCAGGTGAATCTTGGTGGTGGGTTGCAGCGGGCTTGCAGAAGTGGGCCCTGGTCATTAAGTTTGATTTGAAGCGTAGTCTTGCAGTTCATGGATTTTCTTTGAGTTGTAAAAACTAATGTGACTCCTGCCATCCAAACATAACAACTAAGTGACCAACCAACACTGGATTTTTGAGACCAATATCGTTATCGATATTACTGTTGTAGAGAAAATCCAGTAAAGATATATCAGCTTATTTTCTCTTTTTTCATTAAAAAACAACATAAACACACACTTTCACAGAGGATCCCTTAAATTTTATTATAATTATAACCAGCATATTAGTATATGAGTGGGACATTTACATGTACAGTGCTGTCTGGTGGACAAACTCTGTAATAGCAACACTAAATGACCTGAAATATACTGTGCTGATATTTCTGTGCTGTTATTTCTTGTTAGTTGTCAGCTGACATATACTATTTACACTGTAGTATTGCTGCTCTTACATGTACAAAGAATCTACTTCTTGCACCACTGCCAAGATCAAAGTGGAGTTGTGAAAGTCCTTTGAATACAAACCAGCTCCAGGTAGACAAATGAGAACAAAGGATTTTTTCTCTTGTTTTTGCTGCACTATACTTGTAATGTACAACTAATCTTGCATTTTACCAGTAAGCATATTGATTTTAAATCCAGTTAATCTGTTTGGTAGTAAAATTAGATCCTGTTGTGTACATCATCTGCGCCCTGAGGCAGCATTCAGCAGCAGAGGTGTGTTTGTCAGTGAAGTGTATGTGAGAACACTTCTATGTGTGTGCTTTGCAGTGTCTGAATGCTGTATATGTACGCTGTGTATGCGAGTCCATCTGTGTAAGCCCACATGTGTTGCTGTGTTATCGATGTATCTCAGTTATTGTGATAACAGCTGTCAGAGCTAACAGGGTTGGCTCTGCAGACAAAACTGTGGGCGGGAGGCTGGCATAAAGCATGACAGACTGGAAGACTGGCACCATCCCTACGGACTCTCTCTCAGTGTCAGCTGTTGGCTAAATAAATGCAGGCTTCACTCCACTGTGGTTCATTCTGATCAAGGACAAACAAGAGGAGGGTGTGTTTTACAGCACTATGGTGTCATTTGGGTCCTGGCTTCCATGCAATGTAAATATTAGACCCTAAACACAGAGGATCTACTTGATAAGGTTGAACAATATAAACTCCACCCGCCTGTGGGCTGCGATTGATGAGAGATATAGACGCTCTCTTTCCCTGCCTGTCAGGACTCTCCACTGTCACTCCTTTGTCTGCACTGCTAGCAGTGATGATGGATGTCTGAAGCATGAATGCAACAGAAAATAACTGCTGTGTGTGTCTTTCTGTAGCCTATAGTTCAATATGTGAAAGTGCAGTTGGGACGCAACTAAAGGTTATCTTTATCATGAATTTACATAACCTGTGAAAGGTGAAAATGCCCAATGTGATGTTTTTACATTGCTTGTTTAATCAGATTGCTATTACTTACTTATTATTAAGAATAATGGTCATGCTAGCAGATGTGTGAGGCTGCTGTACTTACATGCTAATATGCATACTATGATAATGTTAACATGCTCATGCTAAGCAGCTATAAGGCTAAACATTTAACATTTTTACCATCTTAGTAGCTTAGCGTGTTAGCATGCTAGCATTTGCAAATTAGCACTAAACAAAAAATACAGTAAATAATGGGAGTGTCAGTAGTTTTTAGTAGTTTTTAGTTTGTAAGTTATTACAATTAATCCTGAGGCGGACATGTATGTCTGAACCTAATGCTATGGCCATTCCATATAGTGATATGGCGATCATCAGAGTTGAAATCAACATCAAAATGGCCAATTGAGTGGCATTGCCATCTCTAGGGCCATGGAGCCATGCTGCTAACATACTGTAGCAGCATGTAGCATAAAACATATTTGCACTGATATAAACAAAGCAAATTCAAATTCATTAATTAATTGTCTTGCAATGGACTAGTCGACTTATCATTTCACCAGGCCTCTTATAGCCCATTGACAGCTCAAGCAGCTCACATTCAACATTGTTTATCCCAAGTGGATTCATCTTTTATGTTCAAAAAGCACCCACAAGGCAACACACTGTACTCTCTTCATGTGATTTTAATTTGACTTGCGGCTCTGTGAATGTTTTAATGCTTGGAGATTTATTAATTAAACATGACAATATTCTGTGTGATCTCTGCACCCTGAGGTATTTGACTTCTACCAATACATCTGTTTAAGTGTATGCAGCCAAACTTGCATACAGAGCATAACACGGCTCTACTTGTATTATTACAGTAATATTCATAGTATTACACCTGGGAGGCTTTTATAGAAGTGGCGTGAAGCATTAAACCAGCACTGCTGCGTTAATTGTATACTGCTGTAAAGGTGCACCAGTAGCGTGTAGAGGGAGGCACTGTATCTAACTTTTTTTTACTACTAATAATAATTTATTGTCTCTATTAGATGCACACATTCATAAATATATTCATTGGAGTGTTAGATGCATGATGACAGCCTGGCAGAGTTTCAGTGTCACATGGTTCTGCGTTGAGTAGTGATTTATCACATACAGTGGTTTCCCGATAAATTGAGCTGCAGGTTATTACTTCCCATGCATCATCCGCAGTGTGACAGCTACGACTGTGAAAGAAAATCTTTTAATGACAGTTTGTCTAAGGGAAAACCGATTGGACGCTTCAGAACAGCGTCCTCAAAACTGTATTAATTATATCTGCCTTTTGCCACCCTGGCACTAGTTTAATTTAGACATTTAGACGCCTTTCATCTGCTATGTTGGCTTTGTTGATTACATGTGTAATACAAAATGGTACAGGTTGCCAGGGTTTGCTGTAGTTTAGTGTGCAAAACGTGTGTGTGCTCGTTGAAGTGCATGCAAGTGCCACAGAGCATCAAAGGAATTTTGCAAAATCATTGTTATGATGTGTCCAGAAAGAGCTCAGTTTAACTGGTTTGGGAGGGATGGAGCTCGGAAAAGACAGTTATGTAAGAACCATTAGAATTATGAGACCGCATGTTAAGTTGCCATAGGGACATCTGAGGATACATTAGTGAACTGCAACTGGATACCATAGCAAGGTTTAAAATTATGCTGGAACAATTATTTGATTATTGGATTAACAGTAGTCAGTTAATTGTTTAAGTCATTTAACAAGCAAATGCATTCTGTGGTTCCTGCTTCTGAAATGTGATTTGATGATGTTTTATATCAATGTTGTTGGTCAGACAAAACAACATGAGTTGTTTCTGATGTTTTGATTTTCCCTCATTTCCAACATTTCAAACAAAATTAGATTACAGATTGGTCAATGGTGTAAATAATCAGTAGTTATAGCCCTATTTTTAGGAAGCACATTGCATCTATCAAAGATTTTTTTTAGACACCTTATCTCATGAGAAGAAGAAAAATGATCTGGATGTCAGACAGCCGAAAGGTGCCACTCATGGCTTCTGCTTTGCTTGGTAGATCCACTGCACAGCAGCAGAAACTTGCTTGATACTTCCAGTGCAGTGGCCATAAGTTAATGTTGCTAGAAGACTTTATAGAAGGCTTATAGGTAACAGTTTTACAGCAGTGTTGACAGACTAATATTCATCTCCTAATTATAATGTATCTTCTCATAAGTAGGAGATAAGATGTCTACTTTTTTTTCTTTGTTGAATGCAATGTGCTTATGTACTAAACAATAACAATAGTTTAAGTAATTTGGATTAGACAAAGAATGCAAACATTCATGTATAATGTATCCACAGCAGCAGTTATAATAATATCGTGGACATGACAAGAAACAAGAGAAAGAGGAGGAAACAGGAGATTAGCTGCTTTTGAATAACAACCATCTAGCCTTGCCATGATCAACACCCTGAGTGCTCCTGAGACATCCTCCTCTCTTGTTATATACACCATTTGGGGGGGGAGTCAATATTTCAGCAATTTAAAGTCTTTCATTCTGAGAGTCAGACATCGGTTGAGACTTTATAATGGGTTTTGACCCCTGGGCCTAGTAAAACTGCTGAGCTGATAAAGAACTGCAATCGCCTTTTAATTTGAGTAAAACTATAATAAACTCTGAAATTGCTGTTACAAGCTTTTTTTCTTTTCTTGTGATATAATATTTCGCACTCATGCCTGCTGGACTGGGAAGCTCTCTAAAATCAATATACTGTACATAGGTCCTGTTGTTAATAATATCTGAATTTAAAGATGTGTACATTTTCCTGCATGTTCTGCATTTTAAAGCTCAACTAATCAATATGACTACATGTACTGTGAAAGGGGTTGCATGCAGTAAGGAACCCACAGCAAATTATTATCTTTTAGCCACTTTTAGCTCACAATTTTGGTTTGATTTATTGTTGTTCAGCCTCATTGTTTTAAGAGGCAGCAGGCAGCTGTTTTCAGGGGCAAACACATTATAAAGGTACACTGTAACACCAAATGGCAGACAGAAAATCTGGTGAAGACGGTGGAACAGATATTTTTCTCAGGAGTAGGTGGAGACCCATTCAAATTGTGAATTTGGTTACCATGTCCCTCTCCAATATAAGGTTTTAATGGGATTTACTTACTAAAATCTCTCTAAACTGAATATTTGGAAAGTCCAGCTGCCAAAATCCAGAGGAGAGAAGAAAGATACTGATTAAAATGTTTACATGTTCATGTCAGGTTGCTTTCAAATAATACCGTGCATTCAAAGTGATTAAGCTCTACAGGCAGCAGCGAGTAATTTGCAGACTTTGTTTGGCCCAGGATTTGCCTTTGAGTCAACATTTACGGTACAACTATACCCTCTGTAGAGTTCTGTTATTATTTATAGTCTATCTTCGACTAAAAATATCAGACCCCTCTTCGCAAATATTTCAAGTGGGATTAAGTAAAAAAAAAAAGATTGAATGAATTTTTATTAGACTACTATTATCTGGGGAAGCATGAAAACCAATTCCATCCAATATGTTATTTGCTAGATTTATATAAATATATTAACTCAGTCTCTTGAGGAAACCAAACAGAGCTAAAAGGAAATTAGATATTGAACTTGCATTCATCAGGTGACCAGAAGCATGACTCCAAATGATTGATTATGTTGCTTTGTGTTTGCCAGATATGTAAATAGCTACTATATGCTAACATGTTTATCATAGAACCATCATAAGGCTTTATTTTGTCAGAATTGTGTTTTGTGGTGGTCGTCTTCCCTGCAAGTGGCCAAAAAAGAGAGAATCAATGGAGCATTAATTAAAATGGTGAGACTGGACTGCAATGAACTTGTTACTTGTAACTTTATTATTTTGTGGCATTTTTGTTCCTTTGTTGGACAGTCAACAGTAAAGAGATAGAATAAGAGAGGTAGAGAGCTGGGGAATGACTTGCAACAAAGTTCCCCAGTTTGCATCTGCGCACCGTGCGGGTTTGGTCCGCATCTTACTCCTCGGGCACACCACTTGTTTAGACTTTTGTTGTCTTTGCTGTGTGTGTTTGTTATGTGCTCTTAGAAATGCATGCATGTGTCCCCGCAGGCATGCATTTGTGGTTTGTCTTCATGGATGTGAGCATTTCAGTGTAGTAATGCAGTGTGTGTGTCAACGCCTCTGTGCTTTTGTGTGGCGTCTTAGACCACATGCTGGCTGTGTGTTGCAAAAAATGGATCCCCAGTTACCAGACAAAGGAATGAAGGAAAAGTATGATGCCTCCATGAGTGTGTGTGTCTGTGTATGTTGTGTGTTCTGGCAGTGTCCCTGTGGTCCAGGGGTTCAGGTGTTAATGTCCACTGATGTGTCTAATTGCTGTCCTCATGAGGAGGGGTTGAGGGTAGGGTGTTAGGAAGAGTGGAGAGGCATTGATTTGGGTGTTTGGGGGGGCAGAAGAATGATGGAGGAGGAGGAGGAGGAGGAGAAGGGAGGGTGGCAAGGATAGAAGACGACACAGCAGGAAGCAGGGAGGCATGTGAGCTGGAGAGGGAAGAATAAGGTGGAATGAATGACAGGGATGCTGTAAGGAGAAGAAAGCTCTGCCAGAATTACAATTTCAACCCTCCTCTCTCTCCTCCTTCCCTGCATTTTCTTTCTCCCTCCTTTGACTTTCCCTTTTTCTTCATTAACGTCCTCTCTCCTCCCCTTTCCCTTTTCCACCTTCTCTTCCTCCCATTATTTCACTCTCTTCCTTCTTGCCTTCTCTTCTTCCCCTGTCCCTCCCTTTCGTTCCCCCGTCTCTCCCTCCCTTCTCTTCTCATCTCTCTCCCCCTCTGTACCACTGTCTCCTCATCTCTCCACCAGCTGCAGTGCAGAGATCTCTGCCGAGGCCCCCGTCAGGCTGTCAGGTGACCGGGACGGAGGCTGTGACATCACCGCCCCTTCGACCGACTGTCAGCCCTCCGCCGTTGCCATGGCAACGTCGGCAACGGCCTGCGGAACCGAGGCTGGCGACGAGACGCCTGCAGGAGGAGGAGGCATAGAGGAAGCAGGAGAATGCGTAAGGATTCTTTTTCATTTTCTTTCCTCATGAAATGTCTGTCGTCTGTGCATGTCTTTGCTCGCCACTTTTCATTGTTGCTTCGTAGTGTACAGAAACACATAGCTCTATTGGTATTCGAGGATGACTGGGACAAGCAAGGGGACTGCGACACATGCACATCACTCACACATACTGATGCAGAGGTATTTGTTGAGACAAGAACGAGCATGCAGCTCTCTATCTTCCAGCAGCAGCTCGACATCTGACGATGCAGTAAAAAAAGAGGATCAAGCTCCCCTTCAGCAGCTGGCTGCTGGTAACTCAGCATTTTATTCCTGCTCTCTGCATGGCTCCTCTCCACTGACTGGCTGCAGCTTGACACCAGCCTCAGCTGCAACTAGCATTGTGCTCCTCTCTGTGCATCTACAGAACAGAAGACCTGGACTGACATGGAGTCACATCTTGCTTGCATGTTACGAGGCTGTAGGTAGTTTAGAGAACAGATGTCGAGGTGCGTTTGCTTCTTTCTTAATTTTTGGCTATGAATCCACAATGGAGCCTGCCTCTGCATCCCCAAAGTAAGGGCTGCAATTTGATAATTCAGCGCAACATGAATTATTCTCCTTCATTTTACCTGATAGCTGCAGGCTGGATATCATGTTGTTTTCTGGTATAGAGTGATGAAAACCTTTCTGCGCCTGTCATGTGAAGCTGTTAGTTGAGAACTGTCAACATTTGTGGAGGTAATCCTTGATGCAAATCCAATAACATCAAATGCATTGATATGGGTGATGCCGTTGGGGTGAGGAGTTGCATGTCACAGCAATGACATTTTAACTTTCCACCTTAGGTCAACTCCCAGGGGCTTGATAAAATGATTATACAAGCCACATGAGGAGTGTTTGTCCATGCAGAGCGCTGCAGTGCGTTTGGGAATTCCCCACTTTACCTAAAAAAAACAAGAAAAGCCAGGACTTGCTTTTAGTTGTCAAAGAGGGGACATCTCTGGTCTTTAAGGCTGGGTAGTTTCAAGTTGTGATCAGAGCAGATTTTTGGATGTGTGGCCTTGTTGTGTTTAGAGTCTGTTACAAGACTTGGCAGACGATTAGTGCTACAACTCAGTATGAAATCTGGATTCTTGTCAGTTTGGCAAGCTGGGATCAGAGAGATAATCAAGGTTTGTTATGTAATGATGTCATGACAGTGAACATGGGGACATCACACAGATACACAAGCTGTGATTGTCATCATTCTCACCTTATCTCATCGGAGAGTTTTGCCTTTTTTCATCTGTTGCTATAGCAACGTGACCATTTGATTGACAACGTGTCTTCCAACCGGCAGCACACTGGTCTGGGCTGCAGGCGCTCCAGCTCAGACGCAGCCTATGAGCTGGCTGAGACAGTGAGGGCCCAGCGCGAGTGCCGTCTCCGGCCCCACTACAGCGACCCCATGCCAGCCGACGCCTCCAAGCGCAAACAGCTGGAGATGAAGATCGCTGCCGCCGCCAGACTCCATGGTCATCGCAGAGACCGCGACAGAGACCGAGACAGTGGTGAGTTCATGACACACGTGTGACAACTATTTTTTGTTACAGTTACTGTAAAGCAAATTATGATAAAACTGAATCTATACTGTTTAATTCTGAAACTAGAAAGTATTCAGTGAGCAAAGCAAATATGTAAATTAAGAAATGGAAAATGTTTACAGATTTTTTTATCTGCACATGGATTCAAATCTGCATCAAAACCCCATAGAGAGGTATGCTGATTGCCTGAAGGTTAAACTACGTTTTAAAGAACTGTAAGTGAATCAGTAATTGTAACTGAAGCACCAAGCACTGAAGTTTATGTCAAGTAGGCACCCAAACAAATGTGGAAACCAATATATGAAAAATATGAAAAATTCACAGTGGTGGACAAGCTGTTTAGATGGAAATGTAAAAAAAAAACATTTGCCTTGAAGCATGACATCTAGGACAAAAAAAGAGTTTGTTTCTCCACCTTATGGCATAAGGGTTGTGCGCTTTATAAATGGTACAATACCACAATGATTCATAAGGCCTTTGATTGTTCCTTGGTCCTTAAGCCTAACTTTCCGCCAAACTTCATTAAATCTGTTTTAAAGAATACTCCAGTGATTTAGTATTGAGGGACTGGCAAAAGCCTGATGAACAAAAGAATGGTCAAGTACCATTGGATCCTATATTTCCCATAATCTAACTCAGGACTTTTAAAACTCCACCCTTTCAGTTTGCAACCCAGGTTCTTTATTAAAAGTGTGAAGTCTCCAAGCCAAGGCTTGGATAATCCTGATGACATCACTATGGCATCATCTGAATAGAAAGCTCCTTCGGTGCAGCTTTTATCACAACCTGAATGGTACTACTTGTGTGTAGTAAACTAATAACACATTTGTCGAAAAACAGACATTGACCCTTTGTATCAGGGGTCAGGCCTTGGTGCTTCATTCCTGTGAAGAATTACATCCAGCCCACTCTGTTCATACATGTAATTATGACTGATATACTGTAATTACCGAACTCCATGTCCTTATTACATCTCCGTTACCTCATCAGGGAAGGTGAATCTTCCTAATTTGTAAATGAACCTCAAACCAAGCCTGGCATTTTCCAATCTATTTAATTTAAAAAAGATTAAGCGTTGTTTCAGCATCTCTTATGCAACTGTGTCGTGCTGGTCTCTGGATATGTTGGCCTTTGCACCCAGTCCTCACCTCCCCCAGCAAACACAGACGTACAGAGCTCCCCTGCTAATACCGTGCTCTTCCCTGTCAGCAGAAGCTCTTTGGCACTGGATGCTGTCTACAGAGTGTCAGTCAATATGAAATATGCTAATGATGACGTTGTTGCTACTTCCAGTGGATAAAAGTGATAGTGACTAGAAATTGATTTTTTTCTCAGTGCCAAAAACAAAATCATCAACCAATGGTTTAATATTAATGCATAATTAACATAGAACCTGTATAATGAACCAAATGCTTCAATGATACATTTGAAACCTTAGCAACCAAGCAAACATACACATACAGTCTGTCTGTCTCCGAACACACACACGCACAAAAGTATTGACATGCATGCAGACAAAGGTTAAGTGCTTGACTGGAGGGTTAGGGATCTAATTATTGGAGAAAGATGATATCAATTATCGTTTCTTCATTTTGACATGACCAGTAATGACAACTCCAGATTAAATGGGCGCTCATTAAGGAAGCTGCTATTAATGCTTTGTGTGTGCGCGTGTGCCTCCATGCAGTTTGAATAACAAAGACTGTAGAGAGTGCATCATGAGCACTAATGAATCTGACCATCACCTCCCTCCCCAGCTCCAGCAGCAATTCGGGGTCGCTCTGAGCCCCCTGGTGAGGAGCGCCAGGCAGGTCTGGGTGTGACTCGGTCTGGGCAGCATCGCTGGAGCACCATTAGCAGTCTGAGTGCCGACAGCGGAGTGGTGGGGCTTAGTGATGACCGGGAGGAGGAGGAGAGCGAGCCTCGTCGTTACCGCAAAAGCCGGGGAGCCGAGGTGGAACGGGTGGACAGCGGCATTGGCCCAGGTCTGTCCCGCACCTGGAAGAGACCATCTGCTTCCCTAAGAGCCTGGGAGGCCCAGAGACCCTGTCCAGACTGTGGACTGAGGGATGGCGCCTCCAAAGAGCGAGGAGAACGCATGTGTGAACGTTGCTCCAAGTTGCGCACTGAGCGCAAGGAAGCCATCCTGGAGTTTCTGAACACAGAGTCGAGCTACGGCGAAGACCTGCGGATCATCAAGGAGGAGTTTTACGGCCCCATGCAGAGTGCTGGACTGCTGACAGCTGAGCAGCTCGCTGTAGTATTTGGTAACGTTCAGGAGCTGATAGATGTTAATGACAGATTCACTGAACATCTGCAGGACAGCATCGACCAGGCCTTTGACCAGGTGACCCCTTTCTCTCTCTCTCAGACACACACACACACATACACACACACATAAAAAGACTTAAACAAGGTGGTCTGATTTTTAATGCTCTTATAAGCTTTGCACACCTACTGGTATTACATAAGTCACCTTCAGGGTCCCATTTATAAATGCATTACATGGCAAGGTTTCTTTGGAGTGCAACTGCCTACAGTACATAGTTATAATGTATACTTAAGTAAGGAGTCTTTTCACACATGTGACCCACAGGTTTACCCACAAGCACACACAGAAAAAGAATCCCAGTCGTCGTAGTTAAAAATTTTAATACAACAACAAAATCAATCTTACTAATTGTCAAACAGAAGTAATGTCTACCACACCAGTTAAAATAGGAGGGACCATAGCAAAGAGAACAGGTGGTTTTCTAGATTTCAAAATCTCAACAGAGCCTGACTCAAGAAGTAGAAACTCGGTGCTCAATGACGAAAGGCTCTATTACCAAAGGATTTTTTGTTAAATCTAGGTTAGAGAAACACTGTACAAAGGTTGTAATGTTAGGCTACTATATTACTTTCACTACCACTTTCCATGACCCTTTCTAAAAAGTGAGGTACAACCTTTTTTTATACAGTCTATGGCATAGGCATTGCTAGATCCTTTTTACTGGGGCACGTGCCCCTGTATCCATGTGTTGTGCCCCAGTAAAATTGGCGTAGTTTTTTGGACGTGTAGGGCTCCACTGTCAAGTTAGCAATAATATACATTCAAAGTCCGGTTACAATTTCAAAATAAAACTGCTGGTTGATGTGAAAAGGCACTTAGTTAACAATATGAAACATTGCAAAAAACGAGTCAGTGTTGAAAACAAGTGTGTACAATGTTGACGAGAGGACAAAGAGGGACTATTCTGTGCACAAGAAGTGCTACGCTGTCGCAGAAGTATAAATTGCACTTAAATCTGCTGAGCAGCGCAACTAGGTCTGTTTTTTTCTCAGTGAAAGTTTAGTTACAACTATGGACTAATGCAAGATGGAAAGCAGTGGATGCACATAGACTATTACAATGTTGATTAGTGGGGCAGACTGGTCAATATGGCTGTAGCCTAAATCTTTCAGTAAATAAAAAAAACATCACTTATTCAGTCAAGTCATAGTATAAATTAGAGCTGGACAATAAACAACAGCCTAACAATAATTCTCACAGTATTATTTTCCTCAATAACAATATAACAAATGTTCAATAAATATTCAGTAATTGTTTGATCTTATTAATTTGAATCATGAACAGATTACTTTTTCTATTAAGATATTTATTTTATTGAGGAAAAAGGGACTGAAAAATATTTATCTTAATTTTACTGATATTTGTTGAAAAAAAGTAAACATTGTTTTGAATGTTCTACCTTAGATTTGTGAAGTGATCCACTGTTAGGTAAGTGATTTTCATCGTTTGGACCATAAAGAATAGTTTAAACCACAATTAACTATTTGGTTTCTTCAGCTTTCACTAAGCAAAAATCAGCCTTTAAACTTGATAGAAATCATGATTTGACATTTATCTTGATAATTATTGATACTGAATGATAAAAAGAAACCTGGGATCCAGTTTGTATTGGCCTGATGACTTGATAACATTAATATCTAGCAAGTATTGATATATATTATTTACAGGGGCTATGCTTAAATTTGTCAGTAGAGTAGATGCTGGATCATAAGCCAGGACAAGCACAGTTGATCCAAATCCAGTTTGAGCACAGCCAGAGATGTACAGCCAGCAGCAGTCTTAACAGACTTTATGAGGATTTTTCTGGAAGAGGTTTCCATTCAGGCTTATAACAGAGTCAGACTGTTTTAAAGGTAGTAGTGAGAGCAATGCAGTGTCAGGTGTGACTGTGCAGCAGTGCCAAATTGTTTACAAGGCTCACAGGTAACATAGCATACACAAAATATATGTATGCTTATGCTCTGGTCAAATCCCCTTCTGACATGACCGATATAAATGGGCTAAGCAAGGTAAGCTGGTAAGCACATACTAACACGTTTAACACTTTAATCAAAAATAAATCAAAAATTTACATGAGGGATGTGGCGGCCTGAGCCCCAGTAGAGCCTTATGTCTAACAACGCCCCTGGTCTATTGGGACAACCTGTTCAGCCATCTCATATTAGAAATGAAATGGCATGAAAACACCTCTTTAATTATATGTATATATAAATAAAATCATTTGAAAAAAAACACAAAATGATCAACTTAAATGAAGGCTACACAGCCGATTATACCGTCATCCTCATTTCAACACAAGTGTCCACACTTGGGGAAACACATAAAGCACATAAAATCCTTGTGCGAGCAATAACTGAGAGCACCGCTGTTTGTGGGCAGAATTTTGGGACGAAACGTTTTGTGAATTTCTGGGTGGGTGAAATTGGGTGAAGTGTTTCCCCATTACGCTGTGTGCATTTACGCATGAGGCACACCAGCATAACTTCATTTGAAATGCCGACAGGATCAGTCAGAATCTAACGTTAATTAATATTTTGTGTTCTTCTCCACATCCAGAAGTTCTCATGCACAGTCCAGTTCATTCAGTGAAACTATTTGGAGTAAAGCAACCGTCCTCCTGATCAATCCTGAGCTCCATTAGTGCGTCCAAATTATTTTAGAAGCTAAAAGTAGCATTCTGTTTCCTCTGTCTGTCCTGTCAATTTTATAACTACAGTTTTTAGTTTTGCTGCATAAATGTCCCATTGCTGTGATGCGGCGGCCGCTGTGACAGGAATCAAGCGAATCCGCTCCTGCGCAGTGAGTGGTAGACTGTTTGTGATCGGGTAATGTAGCTGTTATGGTTGTGCAATTTAGAAATGTATAATCTTGCTCTGTTGGGAATGTGAGCTGCACAGAGCTGCTGAAGTTAACGTGTGTGAATTTGTGGAAAAATTATTTCAGTGCGTTTCGTTTTGTACAGGTTTATACAGTCCCAAACGGGTTGTCTGTCTGTCTGTCTGGGATTCTATCATATCAGCAGAGCGAGGAATGAACAGTAGATTGTAGGGCGGGGAGATTTTGAAAAATATTGTGATTTGTGATAAAATGATGGCGTTATTCTCTTAAAAAAATCTTTCTGGAGGTCAGATTACACAATTATGCAGGACAGATGCAGTTTCTAACTGAATTACAATGAATTAATTATTTTCTGGTATATTTTATATTTTAAATTGTCACCTGCTGTCTGAGTTTTGTGTTTCTGTTGACATAGCTTAAAAACATTTCCACCATAAATTGACGCAGAAAAGGCAGGAATTGGTGCAGAAAATTTCACCAGAATGCAGGAAATTAAGTGTTTAATGCTAAAACTTTGCTGGGGGAGACTGGTCCTTGCTACTAACTGAAAGGGAGATTTGGTAACATTCTTCATTCTTGTAGCTCAACAATTTACATTACAAATCAGCTTGTTTTACATTGTCTCAAAAGTCAAGGCTTGTTTTTAATGAGATTGGAACTTTCTTGACCTCGGAAACAGTAGTCGGCAAAACAAAAACAACTCTGGACCAGCTGGACCCTGTGGTGAGATTGTTTGGTCAAATGTTTTCCAATGACGAAACAGCCAACATGGATAAGATGTGCTCTTTTGCCTTATCAGTCCTGCTGCCTCACCCTGAACGCCACTGTATGCTGTAACTGCAGAAATTGCTTGCATTTGAACCACTTCCACTGCTGCATTAACTTGTAGCCTCTGAGCCTAAACTGTTATTGGGGAAGTCATTATTGTTACTCCCCAATCTTTGTAGAAAAATGAACTGAACAACTACCGTCCGATCACCAACCTTCCCTTCCTGAGCAAAATCCTGGAAAGAGCAGTCGCTAGCCAACTTCATCAACACATGTCCCACTATGATCTCTATGAACCCCTTCAATCTGGCTTCAGAACACACCAAAACGCTGAGACTGCCTTATTAAAATCACTAATGACCTCCTCACCGTTGCGGATTCTGGATATATCAGCATCTTCATTCTTCTAGATCTCTTCTAGATCTCCCTTTGACACCCCTCCCTTTCACCATTTACATGATCCCCCTTGGCCAGATTATACGCCATGATGTCATCTAACCTACTCAAACTAAACAGCAGCTAAAAAGAACTAATGGTAGTGGCTCCCAACCTGCTGCTCCTGAGGGTTGGTGATCTACTCCTCAAAGTGGATGGTTGCTCCATCTCTTCATCTCAAGAAGTCTGCAACCATCCATTCATCACCTCCCGCTTGGACCACTGCAGTGGTGTCCTGTATGGGGTACCCAGCAAGGTCCTGGACAGGCTACAATATCTCCAGAACTCGGCTGCCAGGGTTCTCATTCACACTAGGACGTGACAAAATCCTATTCCTCACCTAAACATCTCTCCATGCCACTGCACCCCAGTACCTACTGGACCTTTTCCAACCCTACAACCCCTCACGGTACCTGCGGTCCACCGACAAGGGCTTGCTCTCTGTCCCCCACCCCAGACTAAGGACTTTTGGGGACAGAGCCTTCAGCATCAAAGCCCCCACCCTCTGGAACTCCATCCCCACAGAGATCCAAAATGCTCCCTATCTGGACACTTTCAAAAAACTCCTAAAAACCCACCTCTTTACAAAGTAATTCAACCCTGAATAACTTTTATTGCTCTGTCTCTGTAGTTATGTCTAAAGCGTCCTTGCATCCTGTTAAAGGTGCTATAGAAATGAAAAAATATATAAATTATATAATAATAATAATAATAATAATAATAATAATAATAATAATAATAATAATAATAATAATAATAATAATAATAATAAAAATAAAATAAATATATGTGGCAAATTTAACATTTTTGTTGGATGAACCAATTTTCCTGGCAGCAGATTTTTGAGACACGATAATGGACAACAGCGACTTGTTAAACCAATTGTTTCCAAGTGCAAGATGTAAAAAGAGGTGAACATTGACATTTTGTCTTATGTGGTTTGACCTCAGGGAGATGAAGATCTGCTGACAGTGTACATAGGAGAGATCTTTCTGGAGTTTGTCAACATGCTGCCTGCCTTCCAGACCTACTGCCTCCAGCAGTCCACCTCGGTCAACATGCTCAACACGCTGGAGAAGGAGAAAGAACTGCTCAGGTACACACCAAATACAATGATTCTTCTTCCAGTTTGCCTGTGAGCTGAAAAAGTTACTCTGGGAGCTTTCTGTAGTTCCTGCCACGGCTCTTCTGTATAATTCTTAATGGAAAAGACAGTGGGTTATCACTTATTCAAAAGAAGTTCTATTTTGAGAGTAGAGCTGCAATGATTCATATTTTTAGACAGAACCACAGCTCACCCATGAGTCATGCTGTCTTTTGATTCCCATTAATCAAGTTTTCCCAGGACATGCACAGAGTATCTGTTTTCAACTTAACTTTGTCTCTTTTGTCTTCTCAGAATCTTCCTGGATGTTTCCCAGAATGACAACACGGCACTGCGTCCGTATGAACTTGCGCTCCTTCCTCATGGCACCCCTCCAGCGTGTGACTAAATACCCGCTTCTATTGAGCCGCATCATTAAGGTCACTCCCGAATGTCACCCCGACTATGCACGTCTCCGTGAGGCTAAGAGTCGGGTAGAATCCCATTTGGAACACATCAACATGAAGACCAAGCAGGAGGGCAACGGCGTCACCTGGTCCCTCCGCTCATTCCGCCGTGACAGCCGCAAAAACCGAGAGGTTATCAACATTGAGATGCGAGAGGTATCAATGAAGACCGTGGGCTGGGCGAGAGAAAACACACGATTTGTCATGGAGGGTCCCCTCCAGTTGTCCCAGCCACCAGATGGTCAGTGGATGAAAAAGGGCAGCAAGGCCCTCAAGTTCCAAAATGTCCAGAGTCTGCTGATGGTTAGCACACAGCGGCCCAGTGAAGCCCCAGGACAGGGCACCGACTTGGGGGCCGGGGGGGACCAGGGGGAAGGGGGTGGAGAGAGCATTCGAGATGGAGTGCTGGTTCTAATCAAGGACAAGAGCAGCGGAAAGTTCACAGTGCTGAGAGAGCCCATACGTCTGGGAAACTGCGTGGTGTCAACCGATCCGGACTGTGAGGACACATTCGAGGTGCTCGACATTCGGCGGGAGTCTTTCGTTTTCCGAGCCTCGGACAAATCTCGCACCCAGCAGTGGTTCCATCAGATTAAGAGATATGCCCGAGACTTGGGCACCTGGAGGAAAAGACGCAATGCTTTGCCCAACATCATGATCAACACAAACCAGACCCGCTCCTGAGACCAACTGTCCCCAGCCTTTGTTACACTGTAAATGACCCAAATCCTTGTACAGCAAACCGAAACTGACAACAAGAAACGTTTGAGTGACGCCACTGTTATAACCTGTTAGACTTCAGTAAAATAAAATCTTTCTCAAAGTCTCAGAAGGGTAAGAAAAAGATCCAGCACTTTTTTCTTACAAAACAATAAGTGCAACATACTTTCATACTATCATGTATGAAGATATAAGTTGTTAACAAAAGATCTGATTCTTGGACAACCAAAAACCTTGGGCTGTGCTTGTCAGCCTTGATTGTAAAGACTATCTGCTCTTGGAGAAAGAGCAGGGTTAAGTAAATAAGGTGCGTATGTTGAAAAGCATGACTGCACATGACTGACTGCAAAAACAAAAATTGTAATCTAATTTTTTTATACAAGACAGTCGTAAGGGGAAACATTTGTTTTTGTATGAAGAGGTGGAGATGTGGTTTGAGAAGAGCTTTGTCCAGTGGTTTCTGTTTGTCGTCACTGCCCTCACCTCTTTGTGGCGCCCTCTACTGTATGTAGACGGTAGAGCAACTTTCACTGCCAGAGATGCAGTCGAGCAAAGCCTCCCCAACAGGCTGAACATACCTCCTGTATCACTGTGTTTAAATGAGAAGTCACGAAACAGCAATAATCTCTGCCAGTTTCAAAAGAAGTAGCTACTGTATGCATTTATTTTCCCAAGATTTCCTTTGCCGTTCAGGTGTTTAATCTGCTCTAACGCGCGCTGTTACCTGGTGTCATGTGGCAGATTCAACTCAAGTCTCAAATCTGAGTATGTTTGACATTGGTAACACTTCTCTTCATCATCCTTACACCAAGGAAGTCTCTGTCCCGCTCAGTCACTGGAGTTAAGATAATCTTAGTGCCATGAACGCAGTTTGTGAGAAGTCTAGTCATTCTCCTTTGTGTTATCATCATGTCAAACACTACACCGTTAAGTGCAGAGTTTTTCAGTCTTTGGTTCCGGATCCCATGTGTGGTTGCACAGGTTGGGCCATGGGACAGATTATTTGATAGATCTATTTGTAGGGCTGCCACACAGTTATTTCCATTATCAATTAATCTGATCATTCGGTCTGCAAAAATAGTGAAGAATGCCTTAGTTATTTCATTTAGTATATAAAAAGGGAAACATGAGAAACTCAAAATTGTGTCACTCAAGCTAACCATTTACTTATCATTTCAGCACTGTGAGTTTGTAAAGAACTCAAATAGGTTTGAAATGAGAATACATATATGCTATCTTTATATTGTCATAACATGAAATCTCTCTGGCTGCTGAGCTCATGACAATTTTGGCGTAAGGTTGAAAAACTCTGGTTACTTGACTCAAAAAAACCCCCCATCCCAACCACCTCGTCAAGACATGGTTTTAACTGTGTGTTATGTGACCTAGCGATGAGCTGTTGTGCCTTGGTACTTAATTACTGTTATTCTAAAACATACTGAAATATTTGCACCTGTCACAGTAGCATTTATATCTGGGATACGGAGTAGACAGCCCTCTGTTGGCACGATTTACAGGCAATATAATTATTCCTCTGACTGTGATCACCTGGTCCTCTCTTATTTTAGTGTGTTTTCATTTATGAAAGCTTTTTGTTTAATGCACTTTATTATGATTCAGTAATGGAATGCTCTCCGGTGTAACATGTCTTTTTTTTATTCTCAATTCTTCATATTAGAAGGAACCTAGTTGACCGAAGCAGATTTCAGCAGGTCAACGCAATACAGTCATCAAACCAAATCCACTATTTAAGACTTATACTGTTTTAAGTTTGATATAAAGTAGCACTAGAAGAGGTAGCGAATCACTGTGTTTTGGAGGGCAGGGCTGCTCAGCTCCACACCAATACTCTTGCGCTGTCCTAGGACATCGTTTCAGATTAACCCTTTCAAAATATTAAAAAAAACAAACCCTGCTGAGTTCCATATGGTTTGTTTTGGTTTTGTGTTGCATTTGAAAGACCTAATGTATTATTTCCCCAATGTAATATATTGTGAATTATATTAAAAGATTTTAAACACAACCTTGCTTGTTGTATTTTTCTGATGTCTGATGAAGCTGCAACCGTAGAATGTAGAAATATATTTACAGTAATTTTAAGCATCTTTAGGACAACTGATTCAAAGACATGAATACATACAGTACAAGTGGAATGCACTTATCACAAGATGGAGAGTGAAAGTGAATTAGCTCTTGAAAATACAATCCAGCTCCACTACAGTATAGAAGCCAACAGAAGCGTGGATGTTGACAGTAGAAACAAATCTGCCAAGACATTTCTTTAAGTGGAAAAAAAATACAAGAAAAACTGTTAACATAACATGCAGTACAAGACATTCTGACTATTTTGTATTTGCTCATTTCCAGAGAAAGCTTCACCTGACAATGAAAATTTTAAAACAGCTCAACAGACATATTTATTGGCACTGTTTGCTGAAAAAAATTACCCCCCACACACACAAAAAAAATCTAACCAAACATAGAGTAGCTTTATGTCATGTGAAGTGCATCTTTATCATTTCTTTGGCTCTACCTCTCCTGGAGCCTCATTTTTAAAAATTAGGAAGCTACTGTATATGCAGGCTAGGTGCTAATAATCAGAATCCAAACAAAGGCTTCTTCATGAAAGTCAGAAATGATCAAAATCTGCTAAGAATGCTGCAAGACCTTCATTGGTTGTTACTGCCTTCTGTATTTTTGGATTCCTGATTTACTCCTCTGATTGTTGCAAAAATATTCCCCTATAAATGAGGCTCCTGGATCGCTGTAATTTTTTTTGACAATAATTCAGTCCTAAGAAATGCAACCAGACGTGGACTCTGGTGAACAACACAACCACATTTCCCGTTTTCTTCTTCTTTTTTTTGTTTATGCAACTAAACATTACAAACATCCACAAAAAACAAGCTCTGCATGGCTGGAACACTCCCCCCTGATCTCCGCCTAGCTTTTCCAATGAATTAAACATCAATATAATGTAACTGAAGATGAAGTAGGTGACTGTTGCAAATTAAATGAAACTGTTACAAAACTAACTCAGTGAAACAATAACATCAGATGAAGCTGAGAACGCACATTTCCGAAAACCAGCAACAAACTGAACCTTCGATCTTAAGCCACTGAACGAGGGTGCCAAGCTCTGTCGTCGTCTCTGCCACCCTCCTGACAGACTGCCATCCATCTAAAGCACTTCTCACGCATGCATTCGCACAAACACACACTCACACAGTCTGTCTTCAGCTGCTGGGGCCTCAGGTGGATCCCTGGGTTTTGCCTTCCCGGTGGGGTAAGGTGCAGCAGCCGTGGAGAGGTCCCTCCTCCTTCTCCTCCGTCTCCCACAGCCAATCAACACCTCCAAGCTCTACTTGTCCATGCCAGACTCTGGCTCCTTGGCCAGCCCGCGAATTGACAGGTCATAAACCACCTCCTCGATCTTCTTCACGTCGTACTTGAGGCCATCGTATCGCTTCCGCAGCGGGTCGTTCTTCAGGTTGAGCAGGCGGAAGCCTGAGTCCAGCTCGTTGATGAAGTTGGAGATACGGAGGGGCCGGGTGTAGTCTCCTGCTGTGACACTGTTTACAGCCAACCGTGACTGAGGGAAGAAACAACAGCACAGATTAAGCATTTGAAATAACAGCAGTCAAATTGTGAGAGTTTTGTCCTTTATATCCGACATTGGCAGAATTTTGACAGGTCTTTGGTCACCAGAGTTCTAGGTCATACTTTGGTGGACATGTCTCACAGTGTGATCTAAAACCACTGTTGTGGTTTGACCACCAGATATTTCACCATGTTTCTCTTATGATTTTCAACTTTGATCTGCTACAGCACAAACATGCAGCGTATAGGGGCCCTTAAAGAATTCCAGGACAAAGGGGAACCCTGATGTATGATTCTGTGTTAACGGGCAACTGAGTTCCAATAATTGTTCTAGCCTGAGTATATTGTTGGTGTAGCACCAGAGCAATTGACAGTAGACTTACCAGTTCACTAGCCATGATCAGCACCCCTGCCAGGTAGTCCTCCACATCCAGGTGAAAGCCTTTTTCTCGCACTACTTCAACTGTAAGGTGAAAATTGGAGAGAATTTTTAGTAAAGTCAAATTCCTAAGTGAGAGTTACACACTAACTGGCGACTACACACTTACTGCCGAGTATCTGGGCCACTTCCTCTCGAACTACAAGAGTTTCAGTCTCCAGGTAGACAACAAAGGCTGCTAAGAAAGCCAAACGCTGCAGGACAAACCGCCAATGTTCATGGAACCTAAAGTGGGATCACACAGGTCAGAGACAGAGAGATAAAACACTCGTATCCACCCTGTATCAATTAATTCTGCTTTCTAGAGAGTTCTGCGTACTTAAAGTAAACAAATGTATAAGAGTTGGTAAGTCTGCTGATCAAGTAACTGCTCTGTCCTGAATAAAACAAAATTTACTTTAGTAACTTCTGACACAAACATTCATTTGATTAGCATTTCAAGTTATATGTCTATGACTTATGATGTAATTTCCGGTTACACCACGCTACAGCAGTTAAGACAGTTGGATGAAAGGTATAGTATACTCAGTATAAGGAAATAAATCCAATCTATAAAAAACTGAATTAGGCAGCAAAAAAATAAATAAATTTAAGCCAAGGAAAAATTTGCCAAAGTATATACAGTATCTCACAAAGTGAGTACAACCCTCACATTGTTGTAAATTTTTGATTACTTCTTTTCATGTGACAAGAAATGACACTTTGCTACAATGTAAAGTAGTGAGTGTGCAGCTTGTATAACAGTGTAAATTTCCCTCAAAATAACACATCACACAACAATTAATGCCTAAACCGCTGGCAACAAAAGTGACAATCAAATGTTATCAAAATGTGAGGGCTGTACTCACTGTTGTGAGATATTGTATACTGTGTTAATTTGCTTTGTGAGCTGAGCACACAAAAGCATTATCTGTGTATTTCCTTTGCACAGCAAACTTTTGAATGACAACCCTTCCCATCACACCTCAAAGTGAGTATTGAATGGTCATGACAGCGGAAAACTGCAACCATTGTGAAAAGTGGTTCCTACCTGTAATACTGCTCCACAGGAAATTTTGTTTTTAGGTCTGCAATTTGAGTCCTGACTGTGCTGAACAACTCCCGTGCCTTTGCACATTTACTGGGAACTAATGGGAGAAAAGAAAAGAAAAGAAAAAAAAAAAAAAAAGACTCTTTTTAAATATCAAAAAGTCACTTTTGGAGAGACAAACATTATTCAGTATCAGTCAAAACAGGGATTACTGTGTCAAACACTCACTTTCTTTGAATCCAGATGGCTGGTGGACACTCTGGAGTACCGTTAGTATTTCCCTGGCAGTCTGCTCCAGTGTCTGGACCACCTTACGGATATCCTGTAGCAAAGTCCATCAAGTATAAGTGTTTTCTTCATACAATATAATTCAGTTAGGGCTGGGCAACAAAACATTAATGAAGATTATTGCGATATGATTTTCCTCAATAACAATATAACAAATGTTCAAGAAATGATTGATTTAATTCATTTGAATCATGAACGAATTAGTACTTAATTTTCAGATGTCATCATCGTTTTGAATATTCTACCACAGATTTATTAAATGATCCACTGTCATTCAAGTATTTGTCCACAATTAACCATCTGGTGTCTTCAACTTTCACTCAGGAGCAAAAATAAGCGTTTAAACTTGAACAGAATAATGATTTCAAATTATTGTGATATCTATCATATCCAATTTTTTTTTTGATTATCGTGATAACTTTTTTTGCCATATCTCCGAGCCCTAAATTCAATTTAACATATCTTCTATTAACAACCGCCCCCCATGATGTGGATCATAGGCACAAAAAAACTTATGTTTGGTGCCCAGCACAGCCTTACGTTAATTGAGACAGTTAGCTGCTAACTAGCTAGCTAACTGTCGCTGAGAGCTAATGCTGGTTGCAGAGCTGCAGCTGTTTGTGTTGCTGCTCATTCATACCTCTCTGACGTCCTGGTCGGCGCTCAGGAAACCCTGAATATAACTGAACATCTCGGTGACAGACATTTCTGATCAGAGTCAGGCTGTCCGGGTGATGCAGATAATGAGGGGTTTGCAGCTAAATCATAAAATACATCAACGTGCTCGAGAACCGTAGCCTCCGACTCCGTGGTTCGTGGTTCGTGTGGCGCGTGGCGATGACGTCATCGCTTCAACGTCACGGCGGTGTCTCTCCAGTAAAATCATTTTCTCATTCTTTTTGAGCAAATTGCAAATACTTTGACACCTTCAGTTGTCCGCCGTTTCCTACATTATCCATTGCTTATGTCATATTGATCACAAATATTCTCCTGGTTCTCTATTGAATAGTCTCACTCCCAAAACATCTAGCAATAAGTTCACTGTATAAATCACTACATGCAGAACAAACAGTAAATAAAACAGTCTAATCTTTTTTTTCTTTTCTGCATCACAATGACATGCTCTGTCAACAGATTACTGTACAAACAATACAGTCTCTTGCAGTGTAACTTTGTACTACTGAACATTGAAAAGTGCAGCCTTGTACCATACATTGTTATACTGAACATAGCAACATTGACAGACTCATACTATAATACAATTTTAAAATAAAATCAGACACAGGCTACAGTATAGAGAACACAATACATACACACTATAAACAGAAACAAAAGCAGTATAGACAGGTTGAGAATATAATAATGATAGTGCACTGAGCAGAGTGCAAAGGATGCAGAAGTAAATTATTATTATTATTATTATTATTATTATTATTATTATTATTATTATTATTATTATTATTATTATTATTATGTCGGAGGTGGATTTGATATACCGGTGCCCATGCATCATATTATGCAGCTGTTATGTACTTGAGGTAGGTGGATTTGTTACATAATATATAAATAATATGAATGATGAATAAATAATAAACAGGTGGCTGATTAGAGGCAGAGTTACTGGGTTACTACACAGGAATTGTTCCTGACCCTGTGAGTCAAAGTCAGCTGTTCATCAGTGTGATGGCTAGTGGGAATAAACTGTTCCTGTGTCTGTTGGTTCTGGTGTACAGTGCTCTGTAGCGCCAACCAGAGGGGAGAAGCTGGAACAGGTTGTGTCCGGGGTGAGATGGATCTGCACTGATGTTTCCAGCCCGTTTCCTGATTCTGGAAATGTATAAATCCTGAATGGAGGGCAAGTTGGCATAGATGATCTTTTCTGCTATCCTGACAGTCTGCTGTAGTCTGCTCCTGTCCTTTTTGGTGGCAGATTCAAACCAAACAGTGATGGACATGCAGAGGACAGACTGAATGATGGCTGTGTAGAAATGGATCAGCAGCTCCTAGGCAGGTTGAACTTCCTAGGCTGGCGCTAGAACTACACCCTCTGCTGGGCCTTCTTGATGATGGTGTTGGGCTCCCACTTTAGGTCTTGGAATATTGTGGACCCTAGAAACCTGAAGTATTCCACAGCAGACACCGGGCTGTTTAGCATGGTGATGAGGGCAGAGTGGGGGACTCCTCCTGAATTCGTGGTCATCTCCACAGTTTTGAGTGTGTTAAGCTTATTTGTTAAGGTTGTTCTGACCGCAGCCAGTTGATCAACCTCCTGTCTGTAGGCCGATTCATCACCTTCCCGGATGAGGTCAGTGACCACTGTGTCATCAGCGAACTTCAGGAGTTTGACAGATGGGTCTCCTGAGGTGCAGTCATTGGTGTAGAGCAAGAAGAGCAGTGGGAGAGCACCTTTTTATATTCAGTCTATGTAGAGCACACGACCCTGGGGAGGGCCAGTTCTAATAGTCCGGATGCTGAATGTGATGTTGCCCAGCCTCACCTGCTGTCAGTCAGGAAGTTTGTGGTCCTCTGACAGGTGGAGGCTGAGGATGTCTGGGATGATGGTGTTGAATGCACTGCTCCAGTGATCTGCTGAAGATCTGTATGAAGATGGGGGCTATAGTTATTAATAATCTAGGCCTCCTAATAATGAAAGATAGTAAAAAAGCTCAACTTAATTCATTATCAGCTATTTCTTTTCCTCTTCAACATTCAGCCACAGCTGTCAAGTGTAATAAAAATAAGAAAATCAAAGTTAATTCTCATTAATCTTCTACGACTGTTTACAGAGAAACTATATATTATTAAATTACGGTTATTAACCGTATTATTATTAAATTATTATAACCGTTATAAAAGGCTATACTATATTCTTTTAATCTATTATCACTATGACAGCCCACAAACAATATTGATTTTACTTTCCCCATCAATCATTTTCAGTGGGCTAATTATTTTTTTCATATAGCTTTTCAGCATAAACTTTTACACAGGCTGTAATGTTTTACAAAGTAACACACATTTCATGACAAAAGAACAAGAACAAGAATGATAATAAATTCTGTAATTTGTCTGTTGAACACATTATGGCTACCTCTTTAAAGTATGGTGTTAATCTAATTTAATTCAGGACAATGAAACCATAGTTCTTTTTACATGTCGGGTCTACAAGTAGGTGTGTGGTTTCATTCATGAACAGAAACGGCATTGTTTGCAGCTTGCAGGTAATACAATACAACAAACCTCTGCTTGCCTGGGTTTATTCTGGTGGATAGACATGCTGCATTACCTCAATCGCCCTGTTAATGGAGCCAAAGTAGCACACATGCTAATGTTACCTTCATGTGCTGCAAAATAAAAACCAACATGAAACGCCAAACAGTCTCACTCTTGCCCGCCTTATTTAATTGATTCTTCATGTGGCAGAGTTTAACATAACTTTTATTACAGTTGAAGAAGATTGCCAGAGAAACACTGGCAAAACTCATCACATACTCCACGCCCTTTAAGGCCCTTTGTGTAGTAAGAATCAAAGCTTGCTGTTTGAAAATAACACATATAATATCACCTCATTTTGGGATGGCAGAATTATTTCTTTTTTTATAAGTACCATTTATTTAAACTTAGGGGAGACTATTTTTAATCTAATCAGTAGGCTGCGAAAGTCTATCCCATTGACTGTATATAAGAAGTGCTATCATTACAGATTTTAGTACAGAATGCAGCATTATGACTTATTATCACATAATTATGAATAAGAAAGGTTTATTTTTAACTTTCTGTAATTCTATTGTAAAATTAAAATCAAACTCCCACATTTTGATCAACCACAACTCTCGCTCATGCGCGCTTCATTTGTAGTTGTCAGATTTCCCACGGCTCTAGAAGGCACCATCTGAGAGCCCAGCTGACTCAGTGAAACCAGAGTCAGTCGCCTGTTGCTCCCAACTAGTTAAGCAGACATCCCATTCCAAGTCAGGAGTTAGAAACCCAGCTCACGCTAAACTGCTCGTTCATGTAACCGTCGTGTCTCAGCCGTACTGTGTTTTTAAAATCAGCTGTTTTATTCGTTACCTCTGGGCTTTGAAACGATGCAGCTAAATGTTGTTCAGCCTACCCTTTGAGATGGAGAAAACCTCAGCAGAAGATGACTGCGTGGATTCAGGAGCCGAGACTGGAGGGTGAGTGAAACGTCCGAGTTAATTACTACAAAATGTTTAAACCTTTCAAAAGAATAATCTAGGCTTATTTGCATATTCTGGATTTTTTTAGCAGTGTAGCCTAGATATAGTAGGCTTGATTTTTTTTTTTACGAGGTAGGCTAATTGGACATTAAATAATGGTCATTAAATTATCATTAAAACCAGTCTGCATATTTTCTACATGTTATGTTAGCGTTATGCCTACGCTATTAAAACAGGTCTGGAGGCGTCTTAGCGTGTTCGTGCTACGAATTAAAGCAGCAGGCTACGTTAACGGTGAGAAGTTACGCCACAAGAGCTGTAAGACTTCATTAAATCGACACATTTTTAAATGAGGTGTGGTACACATCTCAGCGAAACTGGACCTGACAACGCGTAGAGCAAAACAAAACAGACAGGAGTTTAATGTGATTTATTTTACACGTCTATTTCGCATTTACAAAAAACGTTTTTATTATATCATTCTGGAAAGTGACGTTTGACAGCTGTGCTTATTTATCGTAGTCAATAACTAGAGGTCCTAAATTTTAAATGAATTTACTGTTCCCTCTTTTTTCAGCCATTAGACAACGATGTACCTCACTTTCTCCCGTGGTATGTCACTGTCACTGCTGGATGATGTGTAGTGTAGGTCCTGTGATTGTTTGTTTGTGTGTTTTAGTGACAGACCCTGCATGATACTTAACCTCATGAAAGGGATCATCAAAACTGGACTTGTGGTTTTAATTGTTTAACTCATATTTACTTCAACATGGAAATCTGATTAGCCACAGGTTGGGCAATCATTTAAATATGAGTTAAATATGTCTTTTAATGTTCTTTTTTGATTTCACCATAAGGGTTCATTGTGGAAGTCTTTAGTCACCCAGACCTGTTATTTCAAATACATACACATACAAAATATTTATACTGTATTGTTTTTATTATAGGATTTTATTCCAGTGACATGCAGTACCAGTTTCAAGCTCTGATAATTATTGTGAAATTAATTTTGTCAACATCACCCAGACTCTCTTACTTCCTATGTAGTTATGAGATTGTCAGGCTTAAAAGTGGTAGCATGTACAGTTTTAGGCCCCTATAATTGTGATATTAAAGAACTGTAACTTAAAAAATAGAGGCAAAAGCCACATAAACAATGTTAAAAGCTCACATGTATATATGAGGATTAAGCCAATGAATGTTTTTGAAATTTATAAAGTAAGCTCATAAAAGTGTGTGACAGATTATACATCAATAGTTCATTTTACTCTTATATTGAAAGTTAGTAAGCTGGGAAAAGTAATCTGACATCAGCACACCAATGCCCTTGTTTTGAGAGTCACCTGGGACCATGCTATTTCATTAGCTGTGAACTGGAACCGAATAATATAATGTGTGTTTCATGGGAAAATGGGAGCAGAGACCCCTGTGGAAAGCACTGATGTGAAAGTAAAAGCATGGGACGCCCAGCTGATAACCAGAGAGCCTCCACCTCCATCAGGTCACATCCTTCACCTCTTCTTCCTCAATCCACTTCCTACTCAGCTCCCACATCCGTTTTTGGTAATTTCTCCTCACTTCAGACTGTCAATTCAATTCAATTTGCTTTACTGGCATGACTGTAGAACAATATTACCAAAGCATCATACATATAACATAACAATCACCCCCATACATTTCGTTAAAGAATCAGAGCTTAAAGTAATCAAAGTCTGTGTCTCTGCCACCATCTCTTCTCCAATCGTAAATCACAGACGCCAGTGAGTGAGTGGTCTCACTATACTTTAAAGATAAGAAAGTGTATAATTGCTTTCTTATGGCATTTTTAAAGCCTCTCAGAATCGGCCTGTGAGACTAAAAAATGACAGAATTTGTTTTTAGTGACATATGCTTAAAGCTCAAGTAATTAATGTGTTTACAATAACAGTGGATCAAATGACTATGTGTAATGTGAAAGGGGTCACTCGTAGTGGCAAAATCACGGTTCACGTTCAAGTTCTTTGTTTCACTGTTATTGTAACAATAACAGTGGACCAGATGTTGGCAATTAAATTCTTAGTTCTCAGGCTCCCTCCAACAGCACTAATGTTAAATTCCATACGTACAATCTACAACATAAAGACATAAAATAGTGCAAGAGACCAGATTGTAAATCAGTTGTTACAAATTGTAAGTAGCAGAAAACCAGGTAAGTAAGTAGAATATGTATGTACAGTACCAGTAAGTATAATATAAGTATGATAGTAGTCTACAGTGACATCCATGTATCATACAGTGCAAGTTAGTGATGAGCTCAAGAGCTCAACAGTAAGGGTTAGGGGCCTTATGGCCTTCATGACATTGCTGTCCCTGTGCCTGGAGTTGCAGAACGAGATGCTACAGTATAGCAGAACAGTTAGTGGCCGGGTGATTAGGATCTCTGATGAAAATATAACTGCGTTGGCCGGGAATCGAACCCGGGTCAACTGCTTGGAAGGCAGCTATGCTAACCACTATACCACCAACGCATGTGCAGAGAGTTGGTGCAAAACTCTGCTCCTCTATAGAAGGGTTTAGCATCTTTTGTTGTGGTTTTACAGCTTTACTGCAAATTTACTGTTTGGTTTAGAGTCAGCTCTCATCACCCTCATTTCCAGACACAGCAGGCAGCTGTTTACAGCAAACAAGCTCACGTAAACCCACTGTACACAGCCTACTCAGCATCAAACAGCAGACAGACAAGGTTAGCGACTAGCTAGTGAACATATTGGAGCATTTAGCAGCATGAAGTTTTCCTGAAAATAAACCTCTATTGATTGTTTGAATAATGCATATCTGTCTGGAAGTAGCATGTTATAGTCTTAACGGAGGACAGAGGAGGTCGGGGTTAAAGGGTTAGGCATACAAAGATTGTGAATTCAACACGGGAAACTGTGATTCATGCTCCATCTCCTACCATCTGTCAGCATAGGTTTCTTTTAACCATGATGGCAGTCTTTCCCGAACAGAACCAGACCTTAACTGTAGAGGTGGCAGGCCATAAAATGCTCATGTGAGTCATTGTTTGGAACAGTCTAATCAAATAGGAGACACCTGAATCTGTTGAGCTCTCCACATGTCAAGCAAGTCTTTTAGACTCGCTCCAGAGCCCATCAGGTCACTCTGCAGTCAAACCTTGTGTGCATGACCGGGCTGCTGCCTGTCTTCGCTTCACTTTTGTGTTTATTGTGTTTGGACGGAGATGAAGCAAGGCAGCGAGGCCAGACTGGGAACGCCTGGCAAGATGCTAACCGTCACTGGTGGCGGAGTCCTGCCAAACACACACCCAAGGGAGCCATCGAAACAGACCTGTAACTGCACACACTACTACCTCCAACTTTACTCTAAAGAGTCTCGTCTTTTTCCACATTTTGTCATTTTTCTCTGGGCATGCAGGGACAAGTCTTTGAGTTTCACTTTGTGTCCTTTTGCTGGAACGTTCCGGTCGTTTATAATCTGCTCTGTATATTAGTCTTTTCATTCGTTCCCTATACGCCTACATTTTCCCCTCTGCAGTACTTTACAGCAATTCAACTTTTCTTTTTACCTTTCTCTGCTCACCTCTGCTTCTACCCATACTCCCATCCAATCCTTCCTCCACACCGCTAATGCCTGTTAGTTAGATTGATAACCTCCCACTGCAGGAAATAGACTCGTTCCTCTGTTTCCTGCTGTGCTGTAGCTCCAGAGGCCTTATTAGTTTAGAGATGGAGTCACGGGGAGGGTGTGTGTGGAGGAACAGTGTTCTCTGGTTGTCAGCTGATTCCTATGGGACTAATAATCTCAGGTTGCGTACTATACATGAGAGGTGAAGTGTCACGGATGGTTCAGGGAATTATAACGTGCAGGCTGGGTTCTCAATCAGTCTTGTTGTGTGTCACATACAGATATGTGTATTATTACACAGTCAGGATATTTTTCTCTAATCCACGAAGATCTGATCTGAAATCTAATTGTGCTTCTCTCTCAGCACAAAGATGGGATCTTCAGATTAGACATGTCTCTTTCCCTGAATGAGAATTTATGTGGTTGTGTGTCCCCAGTAATAGAAGATCAGTAGCATACTTTGCTGAAACAAATTGGAGTTTTGGAAATTTCTTGCAAAGAGTTATGTCTGTCCATTAAGTAGGCTACGGGGCTAAAGCTAGGACATAGTAAACTTTTATCTTAGCACATAGATCAGTCACATGGGTGACATCTAAAAATATATCGCCAACTCCACCATGATGTACTGGATCTTGTTTGTTTATACAGCTATGTAAACTTAACAAATGTTATGTGCCAAATGTTCAATATATCGTCAATAAATGTTTGATTTAATTTATTTGAATCACAAACTAATTAGCACTTATTTTTTCTTTTAATGTATTTATTTTGTTGAGGAAAAGGGATTTACTCATCATATTTGTTAAAAAAAAGATTTTATCATAGTTGTTTTGAATGTTCTACCTCATATTTGTGTTTGTTACGTTTGGACCATAAAGAGTAGTTTAACCACTGAAGTAACCATATGTTGTGGTTGTGTTCTCTTTAAACTCGAAAAAAATAATAATTATTTGACATTTATCGTGATAATTATCAATATATAATGGAATGAAATATTTTTACCGCAATAACATTTTTGGCCATATCGCCCAGCCCTAAGACCACTAGCTATTATTATATTGCCTTTTCTGTACTGATTAAACAAACAAGATACATCGCGTTGAAGATCTTAGTTTTTGTACTAAGCAAGGCTAACCACCTTCTGGGTGTAGCTCTGAATGTTTTATTTTGACTCAGTTGTGCTTAATTACGGTTTAATTGATATGATGCACATTACCATGTATACTACATGAGATTATTGCCGATCTTTTCGTCTAACTCTCTGAAAGAAAACAAATACCTTTCTTTCGCAAAATGTTGAATGTTCCTTTAAGTAAAAGTGGCAACACTGATGTAATAAGTATATTTCTCTGATGATATCTATGTGCGTTTACTCATGTTCTTGAAGAAAAAAGTACTCACTATTATAGAATGTTGCTTTTCAGCATGTTGCATCAGTATAAATCATAGAGCTGGATTAATATTAGTGATGCATGAATGTTTAAGCAGTATGGTAGTCTGCAAATTAACTAATAAATACACCAGTCGAATAAATGTTAAAAGTAAAAATAGCCTGATTTCACTCTGAAAGATAGAGGAATGCAGTACAGGCGGGTGAATGTCCCTGTGTTTTATCCCTTCAGATAGAAACCACTATGAATTGTGTGTGTGCATTTTAGGTGACCTTTCCAGTTGGACCTCTCCTACTGTTTAGCCAGATGTCAGCACTTTATTTGAAATAGGAGTGTGTCATCCTGTAAATCATGTTGATTGTACTTCATACTGTAACATAAACTCCTGTCTCCTCTCTCTGTTTAATGTCCTCTCTCTCCCCCTCGCCCTGTGTCCACATCGCCTCTCTCGCTCTTTTTTTCTCTCTTTTCTGCAGGTCTGATTACAGTCCCTTGTCCTCAACGAGCAGTAAGTAAACCAATGGTGACATGAAGCATCGCTAACAGTGACTCAAACACACAAAGCTAAGGCTGAGGACTTTATCTCCCTAATACAAGCTAACAAAATAAATCCACTCACAGGGGAGGATTGTGTGTGTGTGTGTGTGTGTGTGTGTGTTTTGTGGTCCTTATGGCCAGCAGCAGATTTTAGGGAGAACACTTAGTCAGGCAATAACAATTGTCTTGATTGATTTTTATTGTCTTCCTTCTCTCACCATAGCTTACATTTACTGTGATGTTGCATGCTAGACACTTAACATCTTGAGCACTGGATATAGTAAATGGTTGGGAAAGGGGGGAAACAAATTTACCTTCAATGGGAAATTAGAAGTAAAGGATTAAGGTTTTATAAAATGAACTAATAAACTGGAATTGGAGTTGTGTTCAAAATTCAAAACGTGGACAGAATAATCTGTGTTGCTGTGGCTTTTAACTTTACAGTATTAGCATTTGACTTTTGTGTAATATTTTTCATAATCATAATATGATATTGATGATTGTAACAAAATATATATGATATCCTGATACTTTCTTGTTATTGTTCAATTCTTTCATCCAAATTGATGAAAGTGTGGCTGACTCCCATTGGAAATCAGCTTCCAAAAATACACGTGATACAGATCAGCTACTGGATATTGTTTGTATGTGTTCACAAGTGTTTGAACTATGATGTCGCCACTTGCTGCATACACAGTGTCTGACTGGTCGCCAGATCTCCAGGCCCTCCACAATGGGACGATTATGCCCAATATTATCCCATTAATCTGCTCTGCAGGAAGCTGCGTTATCCCACCCGCACCACTCCCGCAAGTCAGGAAATACAGGACTTCATGCACACACACACACATATAGAATGATCCAGCAGTGTCTGGTTTGGTCTTTCCCCTCATGTTTCCTGTGTCTTTCCTGTATCAGATGAGCTTTCGACCATTATTGTCTCTGTCTCTGTCGCCACTGGAGGTCAGGATGGGGAAAATTTGAGCACAGGCACATTGTCCAGGAACTTTAAATACATGGGAAAGTGTGACCACAATTAGATAGAGACTACTGGACTAGAACTTTATATGATTTTGTGCGTCAGTCAGATTTAGAGACTAAAATCTGTCCAAAGGAAAAGATGTGATTGAAATGTAATGTAAGTTCTACCATTTCTCCATGGAAAACACTTACTGTTACTGTTTACTTTGTATATCAGAGCACCTTAAATGGAGCTCTGATCACTAGTTAAACCGCTGCTACTTTTAACTGCTGGTAACCATAGCATGTGACGCTATGTACCACACGACTCGGTGATAAAATGGACCTAGCCATGGGTTAAAGTTTAACTGACTATAAACAAACTTGTATCTGACCATTCAAAAGCTAATTTGTACCTTTTTTTCTGTTGGTAGGTGGCAGTGCCATCAGTGCGATAATACACTCTGAGGAGGTGTCCTGGTGTAGTAAATACAAGACTTAGTGAAGGGCTGCGGCCTTTTCACACTTGTTTAGTCCATAATTTTCTAATATCAGTATCTCATTATGTACAGTGTCACTTTGTAGAAACCTGTTACCATACCTGTTCTTACCAATATGCTGTATGCATGCATCTTTATCTTATTATTATCTTTCACAAATTCTCACTTTTGGATGGATTTTGCTCCAGAGGGGTCTTAATGCTGAGTAGCTGAATCAGCCTTCTTAGCCTGCCCCTAAAATGTCTTCATAGTTTTCAGTAATCATTTTCTGCTGCAGTGTCTGTAACTTTTGCCTGAAAAAAAAGACTAGACAAAAAGAAAAGAAGTTACTGAGCGCTGAGTGACTTGCTGTATATGTCAAACCTTTGTTGCCCCTCAGGGAATATGTCTGGCATTAGGCGCCTTCACGGATGGACAAAATAGTTTTAAGGACATGGCAGGATTCTCTCAGGGTTGAAAACAGTGATGATTTCTGAAATGATTGCATATCACAGGAAGTCTCCAGGTAGTACTATTTTTTTTGTCTAATACTGGTTCTGAGACGCAATATTAGTTTATGAAAACATACACATCCTACAGACAGACAGATGAAGCGGCCTCTGTTTATTTGTCAAACTGAGTCTCACACTAATGATCACAATATACATGACTCAACAGATGGATGCAAACTGCTGTGGTGACAGATTATCCAGCATCGTGGAAGGACAATATAGAGTCATCTGTCTCAGCGCTGTGTGTGGCTGTCTGTTTTTGTCCTCTATGTGTCTGCATTCATGCACATCAGCGTGTGCTGAGGAGTTAATTTGTAAAGGTGCATGCTGCATCAGTCTCCCTCATCTCCTGCCTCCGAAAAAGTATATTCAGGTTCTGGTAGAGAGCGTACTAATGTTTATACAGGTGGTCTTAACTCCTGACCTTCGACCTCAGCTCAGACCAGCCATAAGCCCCCTGGAGACAGACTGATATCATGCTAAACCACCAACATCAGTCTGACTGAGGTTATAATCTACTTCACTGTAGGTCTTATGTAACTGAGACTGGAGGGATTCAGATGGCCTTAGTCTTGAAACTACATCAATGTGTTCAATCTAAATGTAACAAGCATTAAATTGCCACTTCTTTAGGACAGTGGGTCTGTTATTGCTACTCCACTGGTGCAGTTGAGGGTTCAGCTTTTGACACATCATTTGAAGCTTTTTTTAAGCCTAGCCTTTATGCTAAAAACCCAATTTAAAACATTCAAAACATTCTGTATTGTAGGGAAACTTGCTTGTATCAAGAGATGAAAATAAGAAACGGCAGTAGGAAGATTTAGTCAAACTAGCATAAAAATAGAGCCACTATAAAATGCTTCTTGAGCTGAAAGGATGAGGATGGCTGATATTCTAATTTTTCTTATTGTCACATGAAAGGCATCCATAAAAAAACAAAAAATGTGTTAGTTCAACTCTCAGTACTTTCAGACTTCCATACCCTGCATGTGGCATCAGCCCCATGCATATTAATTCCTACAGAAGATGCACATCTTTGAAAACACGTCTCAAATATATAGTTTATTTTTCAGAAAAGGCTCAGTAATTTCTTATAACAACTGAGCACTGTAGATTTAGCAAATGTTACTCAGGAGGAAGTATTGCATTTGCAGCAGTGGATTAATCCACATTTGGTGCTTACAGAGGATTTCTGGACGATGTATGTAGGATTGAATCAAAATAAACTACAAGTGTGTCACCCAGAATAACAGTGTGGCTCACTGATATGTTTTAATGGGAGCAACAGAGCACAGAGGAATAAGATATATCAGACTTTATATACCAAAAATACTTGTTAGAAGGATCACTTCATTGTTGTTTTTGGTCCTTTCATGGGATTTGTTGTCAATAACAAAATTATGGAATATCGCCTGATTTGTCCTTTAAACTTAGTAAAAAAAAAAATACATCAACCATACAAGCTACTTCTTAAAATAAGAATTTATTGTAATTTTTCTTTCAGCATCTGGAATATTTGAAAAGACACTTGAAACAAGTTCATAAATAAACATCTTCTAAGACTCAGTAACAGACATTATCACAGGCTAAGATGTGGTGTTTGTGTTGTGTATTGCCTTTAGGTGAATTTGTAACAGTGATCAAATCTCTAAAACGAGACTTTTATCTAGTTAAAGAATTGACATTGCTTAAGAGTTAGCTTTTATCTGGTTGAAAGTAACTCAAAAAGAGATAAAATTGCTTATCAAGACAAGGATAGTCTTAGACAGTCAGCAAGTCTGTTTTATACACTGAACAAGTCCACGTAGATTAAAAATATCATTTAAATTTAAAGATGATCTCGCTTACAATGTTGTTTTTGCAGCGTTAAAGATTGAACCCAGCATGGAAAATGGAACAAATGCCACTATTTCTAACATGAGTACTATAACGCTGCCAACACCGCATTCGGAATATTTTGCTAAAAACCTCCATGGAGTCTTAAAATTACATCTAGTCTTTAAAAGATTTCATAAATACAAATGCCTGAGCAACAACACTCAGACTTAAAGTTAAGAGTAGAAATTGTAGCAAGAATTTCAGGCAACAACAGTGATGGAAAGCTCAGTGCTATGAGTAATCTGTCTTTTATGCTGTGTGCACTGGTGTGTGCAGCATCTTTGAGCATTCAATAGAAGGAAAAATAGATTTTGATTCAAGAGGCTTCAACTGAGTCCCACCCCAAACACTTAATCACACAACCTACTTTCTATTGGTCAAAGCAGACGAGTGTCCATTCAGCCTGACTGACCTGTGACCCTGCCCCCACTGGTTTGTGTACATATATGTAAGACAGAGGGGGTCAGCTGTCTGAGTAATGAATGTTTTGAGGCCTGAAGGGTGTTTTAAACTATACAGAGGTCAGACTGTAACAACACAAAGATGCCAAGCACAGACACAAATACAGAGGCAATAAACAGACATGAGAAGGACATGCTTGACTTGTTCACACTCCACATACCTAAAAAATATACTGTAGATGTATTTATTACTCGCAGATGTAGACTCATGAAAATTTACACCCCAGCCAGCATCCAAAAAGAGAAAAACTTGGATGAAAGATAAAAAGAAAACATGGGATAGATTCAGGATATCCAACTTTTGCAGGTAATGGTAAGCAAAACAAAGACTGTGAAAACATTTCTTCCTAAGAAAGAAATCAGAAATGAAAGGAAGATTTCAAAACATTGAATAGAATAAATGTTTATCAGCATATTGAACAGTTCAGTGAGTCTTTTATTCCACAGAGGTCTAGACAGGATTGATAGTAGTCGAACAAAAGCATGGGAGTCACAGGTTGACGTCAGGGATCAGTCTTTCACCGACAGATGTCTGCTCGCTGAGACAAATACATACATCTGTGTGTAAATGTGTGCAGACGTGTCTGCAGTAAAATTGTAGACACATCAGAATACTAACCTTGGTGACCAGTGGATCACCAGCTAAACACTCTGCATTGGTGGGAAAATTTTGGTTTGCATTAGCAGTTACTTAATACAGCACTGATAAGATTGTGGGACAGTATTAACACAGAGGCTGATATCAATTAGGTAAAATTACAAAACAGCAACATTGAATCTTTTGTGCATCAGTAAGCAATTTGAGTCATACAAAAAGAGGCGGACTCTGCCAGTAGCAATGAAAACCACTATATTGAGAGGTAGTTACAGAATGTGAATACACTTAATGGCTATTGCAGAAAAACTACTGGTCAAATGAATATTATCACTAATGAGGTTAGTCTAGTCCTTTGTTCTTAGCCCAATGGTGACAGTTTGTGGAAAACTGACAACCAGCATCAAAAGCTGTCAAATTACAGTATACAGAGCCTTTGTAATGTATCTGTCTATATCTCAAGTCATTTTAATCATGCTTGTTATAGTGTGTTGAAGTAGTCAGCAGTAAAATGATGGGTCATTTCCACAAAGTGAAACACTTGGCTCGTCCAGACTGCCTATGCATCCAGTAATGCCTGAGGCCCTGCTCTTGTGATTGCGGCTCAGACAGGCAGTAGATTAGCAGAACCGGGAACACATGTATATGCAAGTTACTCCAAATCCACTCTCCAAAATTTGAACATGACCCACACTGGTTTATATCAGGCAGTGGATTAAATACTTACCGGTGAAAGTGCGGGAGTCTGGAAAATTTTACTTCCTTCCCTAAAATTCCATGTCCGCTGTGGTTTTGAGTGGCACTTAGAACTGCTGAACATCATGCAGATGTGTAAAGCTCATATATCTGCAGGCAGACAGAACAGAAACTGGAATTTTTTTTTGCTTTTGCTAATTTTAGTTTGTAGGTTCGGACTGAAACATCAATGCGCAAGAACTTTTTTCTGTTCACGGTCTGCAGACTTTTTGTATTGTGTTACTTTTGAAGTTCTGCTGCAGCACCAGTGCACTATACAGTTAATAACCAAGAGAAGGGATGAGCACATTTGTTTACACATATTTTCTTAATTTAACTTGAACGTATTTGCTATACAAGTGTTTGTGTTTTTGCTTATAGTTGATATTTATGATTTAATTTCTAGAGAGATTTTTTGGCGTAGGTTTTGTTTTGGATAACACTGTAAACGGCACCAGGCAACTTTACTGATATAGCCCAATATCACAGATTTGCCTCAATGGGCTTACAATCTTTAACAGATATTTTTTTAAAATGGAGGATATCTTAGGAAGAGCAACAGAAGACAGATCCTTCTTCCAACACAGACAGACATGCAGTAGTGCACATTACGCTACCAGTATCTTTGTGGCCACCATAGCCCCGACTTGTACTTACAATACATTTTCAAGGAAGCGCATCACGAGCATAGGCTGAAAAGCCAAGCCATAAGCCCTTAATGCAGAATTGCAACTGTCAGAACTCTATATTTCTAAGATAAGATTCTAAGATAATGTTGATTTATGTATTTTTTACTCTCAAATTTAAGTATCACTATCAACTTTAGTTCTGAGATCTACCTGACACTTAATTTCTGTGTGTCTTGTGTAACACAGAGTGTCTATTACAGCCTTATTTGTTAAAGTGCTTACTACTTCTTTGCCTCTCATCAGCTCAGACACAGGGGAAGATGACGCACTTGTCTGTGTTAGAAGGACAGTGCTGAGTATCCTTTTACATGCCAAACCTCTTACAGTGATGTCAGCCAAGGCACTTTCAGTACAATCAGTTTGAATAGCACCTGATGGATCAAGAACCCGTAACAGCTCAGCGCATACACACACAACACACACTCCCGGTGCTTTCTCCTTAGTTGAATGTTGCGTATGAGATCCAGGCTCTGCCATAAGGCAGCTCGGATTAAGTGTTACCAAATGCGCGTCTTCCAAATTGAGGTTTGGACCAAGAGGCTGTGATCGCAGCTAAATATGCTGCAGTCAGCTGCTTGTTAATGGTTTCATTGAAACAGTTTTGTCTGTCAGCCTTGTTGTGGGCCCTTCATGATTATGACTTAGTGAGTGTGTGCTCACTTAGTGCACATTCAGTGTAGTCTGTAAATAGTTGCACAGTGAAATATGATTTGTTGTTTTGGCTCTGCACTCCAGCACATCATGAAAACCAAAAGGAGACAGGACCTTTGTCGTCAGGGCCTACTATAGGATACCAGAGCTCGCAGAGTCTATTCGTGATTTCATCTCACTTCTTAAAACACATTTATACAAAAAGCTTTCAAAGTGTGGTTTATATTTTTTTATTATATATTTGTATATTGACTTGTTTATGTTTTCTTTATTGATTATGAGCCACTGTGGCTCCACTTACCACTCTGTGTTACTGATTTCTGGAAGCACTTTGTTACCAGTATTGAAAAGTGCTATACATATAAAGTTAAATATTTTCACGGGTCCAGTTGGTTCATTTGTAACTAAGACCTGACCTGAGACCTACCGGGACTATAGCTTGGCCAGGTTAAATTTATACCCCAGTGGATCCCTCCCCAAAAAACACATTTGAAGGTGCAGGATCAGGAGTGAGAACTCCATTGCTTCTTTTTAAATGGTGGTGTTTTTATGCTGCTACCGGTGTTTTTCTCTGTTTAGCTCTTATTAGCCAACCCACAACTTTACTCTTAAGGTTCCCTCTCACCACTCTCATAGTACTGTCATCAGTGTTGCAGTGAAAAAGTTCTACAAAACCCAAAAGACATTGAAAATTAGCCAGAAACACAATTTCAAATTAATGTTAATGTTGCTCTCTATCTGCTGGATGTGTAAATAAGCAACTATCTAAACTTTAAAGGTGATGCTATATGTCAGTGTTGTATTCACAACTTGTTTCTGCTACTTCCAAGTCACTAAAAAAATCTGTTATTGCTGCATTAACTACGCAACATGTCCCACATACAGTTAGTTTCACGAAGGAACTAATCTGAATCAGGGTAAAACCTCTGGTTTTAAAAACCTGAGGTTTTAGTGGACTCACAAAGTTTAATAATATAAGCATGACTTTGCATTCAAATTTCTTTGGCACCAGTCAAAATCTTTTTTTTCTTTCTTTTTACCAGATGACAAAAAGGGGCCCCCATCTTGAATTTCCCTATTCAGTTTTGACTTACACTGAGGGCCAAGCTAGCTAAAGCTGTGACTGCAGCACTCTCACACACACACACACACAACACTGAGGCCTTAGTTGAGTTTTCGCTGCTAATCACTGTCATATGTGCAGGGGCCACTAGAAGGCGTGTTGTTTTATCTTACGTCATCATCTGTGTCTATGGCTGCAAACATGTGCTGCCGGTTAACTCTGCAACACAGAGCGAAGGTAGAAGTCTGTGAGTATTAGAAAAGACAGGCCTGTCTAGAAAAGTGCAAATTGATTTTGTGTGTGTTGAGGATGGTTGTACGCATGCATGAGTGTGTACGTAGTCAGTCGAGTCAGAACATCACCTTCAGCTTGAAGACTCAAGTGGATTAAGAGCTTAGAGATACACTCCTCCAGAGCTTTACACACAAACCCCCTTCATTCCCTTCACAGGACTGGGGTGACTTAATCTCAAATTTATCCTTCTCATTATCCTTTATTGCTAGAGGAAAACATCAGCATGAATGCACAAGTTATTGAGTTGTATTGAGTGTACAAAAAGAAGCACAACTCTCAACAGCCACAAACACAATACCTTGTGTTTGCTACAAACAAATACATTTTTACAAATGCCTGGCAAAGGTCTAAAGGTCTTTTGATGAAAACAGAAGAGAAAAAACTGACACAGCAAGAAAGGCAACTTAACACTCTGTTGCTAGTTTAGGATGTACACCTGCAATAAATCCTTTCGTCACTACTTTTTTTAGAGAGGAGTCGATTCAACTTTATAAACATTGTAGAGGATGTAGATGGTAGTGCTGTTGAACCTAACAAACCTTCAAATGACTGTTTAACATAAGTAAACAGTTTACACCAGAAACAACAAGTAGCCCAACTAATAATGTTAACATGCAACAAAAATGCAGCAGAAACAACATTTGATTTTAACCATCATTCTGTTGATAAACTGTATCATAGTATGGAAGATAAGATTTAAATTTGAATAAATAAAAAGACATATCAAACAAGGAAATAAAGTTAAATACTATGAAATGGTGCCATGGATGCTTACAGGTATTTTGATTGGCCAACACTGCAGATTTTGGCAGTGCTGCGCCAATATACAGTATTGGACTCTGAAATTAAAATTTTAGAGTTGTTTTTCAGTTAAAAAATTGAAAAGCAATCACTGCTACAGACATAAGTTAGCTGGTCCTCTTAATGCATTGTATAGTTGGTTTTGCTGCATGTGTGCCTTTAAAATGTTGGCATTAGCATTCTTGAAAGCGAATGAAGAAGGGTGAAATTCTCAGGTTTAAGTGCTGCAAGGATTTGAAATATATAATTGGAAACTAATTATCCACGTGTTTCAAACTGTTTTTTGTCTAAATGTCAGTCAGATGTCCAGTAGATACTGTATATACCGATTCTAATGCGATCAGACAGAAATAAACGGGTACGTGGCCCTCGGTGTGTTTGGGAGCCTCTCTGTGGCCTCGATCCTGACCCAAACTTAGATTCTTCTTTAATCCCCAAGTAATTTTAGGTGCCGACTTGTAAGAACTTTGGATGATGAGGAGACGGGGATGAAGAAGGAGGAGGAGAGGCGGGGAAAGAAAAGTGAAAGACAAAACATGAAGAATCAGACAAATAAAACAAGTGGAATGAAAATGTAAGAGCAAGAAACACTGATTTAAAGGAAGAGAACCAAAGCAATAGTAATTGATGATACCTCCTCATGTATTTTCTCTGTTTGCTGTATTTTTGATTAGCCATATTATGAAATATGGCTATCTGTGTGACAGTACAATGTGCTGTAAATACCCTTGAAGATCTGTATCATGTTTGGTGTCTCGACACCAGCTACATGTCAGGGCGAGAGACATTGATTCTAATGGGATGAGGCAGATAATAATGAGCGTGGTGCCCAGTGTGTGTGTGTGTGTGTGTGTGTGTGTTTGTGTGGCAGGATGTCTATACCCTGGCACCCAGCTTAATCCTACAGAAGATCTTACTTGATCTTGCTGTATTTATCTCTTCAGACAAACTGAACCACATAAGGACATGTTGTGTTAGGTTTGGGATTTGATTGCATTTGACCTAATCTTTATAAACAGATGTCTTGCATGAATGAAGGCAGAATCTGTAGGCAAGGGACAGTATTTTGGTATCTAAAGCATTCTGGTTTGCTTGTAATAGTAGCTTTGGTTGAAATACAGTCTGGAAACCGATTAGCTATCGTCTGACGACAATTTAGCTTTTTATCAATCTCGCAGAACTAGGGATAAGCATTTTATTATATTTTTTAAAAAAATCAGCCAATGGGTTTCAAGATTGCAAATTATACTGTAAACAATGACAGGCTGACGGAAGAGAAAGTCTTGGCCCGGATATCCATTATCTATTATATCCCCTGGCTAAACCGCAAGCCCCAAAACATTGCCAGAATTATATTAAATCTGCTTACTAAACCTGATTCCTTTCTAATCACCGTATCAGATCTTTTTAGGTTTAGGTTTTAACAAGTTTAACTAACAGAAGTAAATCAATCAATAGCATTCAAGCCACTTAACTTACTTGCAAGAATATGGTCCATCGGAAGTAAGTTTTCAAAAATAATTCATGAAAACAAACTGCGGCAATAAATATAAGTTAAAATATTGTTACTTCCTGAAGGCCTGTAACCTCAAAGCTCTCAGCTCACTTCCAATTTTCTCTGGCAGAATATGACTGGCAGTTGTTCTGAGCCTGTTATCTTATGTTTCATATTCTCTTTTTCACTCTTCCTGAGGTTTCTATAATTTTTTTCGGAAGGTTTATTTATCCAAATTGAGGGTCTGTTACATCAAAGGTCCAACTGCCAAAATGTGCTAGTTGTTTTTATTTACATACATTAAAGCCAGAGAAGGCAGTTCAATTATATAATTATAAACTCTGTATGCTTTCTGTGGTCTCAGTTGAAAATGTTGAAATATAAAATCAGGGTCTATTCAATGGCTTGTTTTGTTTGCGTCAGTTCAACATGTTGAGACATTTGACAAGGACATCCTGCGTTGTGGAGTGAAACAACTTTTTAGAGATTCTCCAGTTTTCATTTTACACCCAAAAAGACACAATATACAAAACAAGAAGACACAATGAAGTAAATTTTGTCAAAATTTGAAAACATTGTTTTTGCAGATTTTATACCAGTCATCACACTGCTTTCAAATATTAAAAATATTTGTGTATCAAACTGTGAACCCTGTTTTGTTTATCATTCTGGGCCCTGAGCTGACTGTGATGTTCTCTTCTCTAAGGGCCACCTTTAAGCAATGTTTCCTTGTAACCTGAGCTTAACATTTAGAAAATGTCATCTCTTTGGTCAAGTAGAAACTGTTCCTTTGCAAAGGCCAACGGTACTCATGAGACTGAACCTGCCCCTGTTTGGCCTCTCTGTTTCATGGAGGGATTCTGGCAACAGCCACACAGTCTGCTGTGCCAGGGACAAGAAGGCTGTGTCCTTTCCCAAACTCCCTCAAAGCAGAGACGAAATGGGACAAGTCCCCCGAGAAGTCAGATAAAGACCATAGAAAAAGTGCTCCAAAAAGAAAGAATGAGAGAACATGGAGATGAGGAGATACAGTGTTTGTGTTTGTACATGTAACATTCAAGAATGAAAACACTGGCTAAATATTAACATTGCAGTGGTAGTACCTGTGTCCCATGCTTTTCCAGGTCAGGGGTTCAACAGAAGGATACACCTGAATGCATAGCTCCTGCTGTGGTCTGGAACATTCCTCTGGGCTTCAGTAATGACCTCCTAATGGCACTAATGAGCCTCCACAGAGGAGCCCTGCTCCACATGGGTCTGATGGAAAGGAGAAGGGAGGGAGGGCAAGGGGGGTGGAGAAAGGTAAACATAGAAATTGGGAGAAGGATGGAGTTAGATCTGGATGAGTGAGATGGAGAAGGATGACAATGAGAGATATATATCGGCCGATAAATTGGAATGTCGGATTTGAAAATCCTCAAAAATCACAGTTGGTATCTGTCTCGCCATATCCTGTGTATTTAAACATTAACCACTTTGTAGGCGTCATGTACAGATTTCATTCTAAAACTATTGACGTTAAATGTTAAACTACAATGTTTTGTTTACAGCAGGCAACATGTGTGTCTGTAATAATGTCCTAACCCTAACCATAGTTTTCCAAGGAAGGTAAAAATCATGGGCGAATGGACTTTGTTGAACATACTCGAAGACATTTCATCCCTTATCCAAGAGACTTCTTCAGTTCCGCCTGACTCCTCTATTTATACAGCTAACTCAGCTATTTTATCTCTGTGGGGTCGTTGTCAAAGATGATCGATTCCACTGATTCGTTAGTGTTCCTGGATGTTGTAACGAGAGTCATTATGGTCGTTGGAGCCAACCTTGATTTTAACCTTCCTTGGATAACTATGACATGGATGACTGAGAACCTTTTTTCAAATTCAACAAGCAGATTGTAATTTTATCTCTTCTTCCCCATGTGTTTCTCATCCTATTTCTCTTCTTGCCCTTTCTGCCCTCTCTTGTCTTGTCTTAATGCTGTTGTATGTGGAGGTGAGTTATCCATGGGCGAGCTCCAGGATCCCTTCCTCGTCAGCATCCACCTCATCGCCGACCCAGGTCAGGGGAAGTTCCTGCAGCGTGCTGCTGATGCTGTGCTGGCGTGGGTTCACCCTGAGCTGCAGCTCTTCCGGGTCTCAGAGCGGGCCTCCGTCTGCCAGCGGCCCTGGCCTAAGCACCATCAAAATGGCACCCCGACTGCAGCCTGCCAGCCGGCCCTGGCCGTTATCCTCTTCTTCCAGGAGGCATACGGTGGCGAGGAACAGATACTGATGCTGCACCGCGTTCTGCAGAGGCCACCTTGGCGCTACCACCACACTGAAAAAGTCAGCAATGGCCGGCGGATGCTACCACTGACACCATGCAGTCAGGACTTTTTCACTCTGTCTCCTGGCACGCCGCTCTGGGCCGTGCGGCAGGTCCATTATGGGAAAGAAATCGTGCGATTCACTGTTTATTGCCGGCATGAAAACTATGTCTACATGGTGCGCCTTTACAAGCTGCTGCTTCAAAGGAGGGTAGCACAGAAGAAAGAGGATTTTTGCTTCTTTGTGGTGTACTCCAACCCAGATATGGAGATCCAGCTGTCATTTAAGAGGCTCCCACGAGGTCAGAGTCCAGTGGTGCTGGACTCGGCAGTGATGGAGGTGAGGGTACGAGATGTCGGGGCACTAGTGCCCCTGCTGCCACACCCCTGCAGCCCAATCAGTGAGGCCCGCTGGCAGACAGAGGACTACGATGGAAATAAGATCTTGCTGCAGGTGAGAGTACTTTCTGTTGGTGCCAGTTTATAGGCAAATAAATCCATGTTTTTGAATTTTCGAGCTTAAAAATAAAATCATTTCCCGCTTATTTCCTTGGATCAAGACAAATCTGTCACTATATCCATTTCAATTATTACAATAACAAGTTTTATCTATGAAGCTCTTTTCTCAGTCAGAGCGGCGACAGGACAAAATTACAGAAAGAAAGCTGGTTTACATGCTCTGTCTCTGTTTTCATTAATGTGTACAAGAAAAACAGAGGGAGAAGTCCGTGTCTTGGGTGAAAGAACAAGAGAAGCAGAGGAAGAGAGAAATGAAGAAAAAAATGGGTGTTAAACAAATTCTGCAGCCAAAAATAACAAACTCATACAGCAGACAAAGCACCATAGCATCTCCTAAGTTTGTATCCATCTGACTATAAACGTATCTATCATCATCCATCCTTCATCCAGACTGTAAAAAGTGTGCACACATCTGTTCAAAATGATGAAACAAAGATATATATCGCTAGCAAAGATGTGTGTGAATGAACACAGACGCACACAAAAATTGGTCCTTGTTTGGAGGGTATTGGTTTTACAGGGGATATGTGTCCAGGCGGTGGCAGATAAGTAGTTTTGAAAGTTAAAGCCGATTAAGCAGCAGGTCATTACTGGGATTGAAACAACACTGAGGGAAACAATAAGCTAATCTATCATGACAATGGACCATATGCATGATGCTTAACTGCCACCTGGCCTAAAGTCATGTGGTCGCACAGTAACACGCTGCATTGCAATGTGTCATCATCACTGACACCAGGAAGTGGTTAGCAGACAGAATTTCATGTCTTGTGCTAAGCAGTTTGAAAATGGTTTCCCCAAAATGTTAAAAATACTCCATGTATTGAGTTGTTGGGTCGTGGTAGTATGTTTTGTAGTAGTTCTGGAAGTATTCTTTTAATGATATCCCCAGTGTTCATCAACACAGAAGCACATTAGTTTAATTATTTCAGCTTCTTTTCTGGGGAAATAGTGTTTTCAGGTTGAAATGGCTGATGGCTAAATATTATAATACCAAACCATACGTAAAAGAAGACAATACCGCAGTTGCCAAATTAATCCAACCCGAGCTGAAAGCAAATTGATTTAAACCGCTGATATGACTATGAGTGTTTTACCAGATTTCTATGAAGTGCTTTTGCTCGCCATTAGTAGCTTGAGAATTTGAAGCTTTATGATTGGATGTTTCACAGTAAAGTGCATCACATGAGTCTTTGTTGACTGTTCTCCTGAAGTATATAGGCGTGTATCTTGAGTTTTTGTCAAAGAATTGTTCATCATTCTAACACAGCTATTGAAGTTTTGTATTCATTTAACTGAGAGAGTTTCATTTACATCCAAGCTCTGGAAGTGCTACGATTGTCAGTCAACTGACATTGTGGATACAGAAATGAACAGGACTTTTACTTTCAGAAAGATGCCCGCACGAAATAACACCTTCAACCTTTTTACCCATAATATTCATAGGGTCTGTGGAATGGGAACAAAAAAAATGCTACTTTGTGGTATGTTTTTTGTGGAAGCCTATTATGGAATTTAGGACTTCAACTAACAACTGTTTTCACTACCAGTTAATCTGCCAATTACCTCATCGATTTAACTCAGCGTCAGAAAATAGTAAACAATGCTCATTGTAAGGTGACGAGCAACAGTCCAAAACCCAAAGTAAACTCATATATAACAGAACAGCAACCAATTATCACATTTTATCAACTGGAACAAAGGAATGTTTTTTGCTTAAAAATAACCAAAACAATGAAATGATTATTAAAATAGTTAAAAAATAAAATAGGTTAAAGCAACATTATGTAAGATTTGGTGTTTTTTGTCATTTGGCACCCCTACATTTGCAGGTGTTCTTCACCACTGTCGTAAATAAGGAGCTGCCATGACATCCATCTTGAGAATACAGAGCATGTGTATGTGTGAGGTTCTCAGTATAATATGTAAATGATTTCATATGTGAATGTGAGAGGAAAAGTTCATGTCCATGTAACTACAGATAATATCTCTAATAGCCACTCATACTCCAGGCCCGGCGTGGCAGTGGCAGAGACGCTTTTCTCCCTATTACATGTCAGTGTGCCATCAAAATTATTTTTGAAGCTGTTATTTTAAGAGAAATTGACTACATAATGTTGCTTTAATTTTCTATCAACTAATCATTTCGGCTTTGTCGTTTTTTTATTTAAGTTAACATTTATTAACTTCAATCATACATTTTCTAACTTCTGCGGTATCTTGTAGTTGAAGATTAGTGTTCATTTGTGGTGTTTTTGGCTTGCCGAGGTCAGATCTCTGGCTGACCGTGCTCATCCCAACATAACTAAAGCTTAGAGTAAGGGTCTGATCATTGCCATGTCAACAACCTCATTACCCAGCACCCCCTGCTGTGGCTGCTTACCAGAATTGTAGCATGTCGTCCTCACGCAAAACTGAACAGATCCTGTCATGTTGCATTAGCAGATGAAGGCACGCACGCTCCCCTCCCTAAACATGCACAGAATAAGTTGCAGTAAATAACAAACGTGTGCCGCATCTTTGGAATAACAATACACGCGCACAAACCCGTCCTGTTTTGGCCTCCCTCAAGTGTCCTCAAGGGCTGTGGTTTAACACTGCAGCTGCACAACAACTTTATGGCTAAGAGGGAAGGAAAAATTATAGAATAAGACAGTGTGAAGACAGTGAGAGAAGGATAAACAAGAAACAGTAGACTGCAAAGAAGAGAGAGAGAAACGGGCAAAGTTGGTTAATAAGAGAGAGGAGAGACATTGACACTGGGAGAGAGGAAAACACTGGGGCTTTGTTACACTCTTTTCACTTTTGTCTCCATACATAACTGACACATTTGTACTCTCATTTTTGTGAAGACCCTCTTTGACACAGTGCATTCCCACGTTAGCTCTAAACCTGTAACCTTTTTTTGGGCCGATTCCTGAGAATGTAGAAACAAGTTTTGTGAACACAACATTGACATATGATCACTTTTTAAGTTTATTCTATTTTAGCTCAGATTTTGATCTCTACCAACACCCAAGGGAAATAACTGAATCTTTAGCTGCTAAAAACTCCACTATGTTCACCAGCTAGTTAAATATATCTGTCTACTGTTTGGTGCTGAGCATTTAGTGTACACCGGGTTTTACGCTGAAAACCGCTGCCTGCTCCAGCCGAAAAAGAGGGATGAGAGTGAACTAAAACAGTTGCAGCCGGATAGTGAAACAATTAGCTAAATCTCTCCAAAAAGCTCTTTAAAGCCAAAGGGGGCTGCAGATTTAGGTGATTATTTTCTGTAGGTTCATCACTGTATGTGACCCTCTTCACATTGTTTTCACGTCGTCATTTGAAGCACTGTTGTTATTAGTATAAGTATCAATTATAGTCGCTTTAACCATGTGTGAACATGGTAAACAATATGCCTGAATAAATCAGCATGTTACCACTGTCATTGTGACCATGTTAGCATGCCCACATTAGCATTTTGCCCAAAGCACCACTGTGCTTAAATGCAGCCTCTCAGAGCTGCTGGCATGGCTGCAGACTCTCAGTCTTGTTATTTGCTATTGCTATTTTTTTTTTTTTGATGTACAAGCTATTATGTAGCTGTGCTGTTATTTACTTTCTTATAATTATTATGGTTACTTTAATACTTTTTTAGGTTTTATATTGCTTTCCCGATTCCAGCTATATATTGAAAACTAATTTCTGAATTGTTACTTAGATTAATCAATTAATCCAGTTGTCTACACAGATATTCATTTCACAATGACAGAGAACACAGAAAAGCAGCAAACTCTGTCATATGAACAAGCAAATGTTTAATTATTTTCTGTGTAAATTCCTTAAATGATGAACTTTCATAATACATTTGAATTTGAAGTTATAAGCACTGTATAAATATTTCAATTCACAATCAATGATCAGCAAGAATATTTATTATTATATGTCAGAAATACAGACGTCAGTTATTTCCTGCACTTTAGTCTGTCATGAGGATGTGGTAAATCACAGTTGTTCTGAGGAAACTTTAAGATTTACTTCCATTCTCTTCCATGATATTTATGGTGAACATATGGAAATCTGAACCCCCGGTTCCCCATGCTCTTGGAAATAATTGTCTTGAGGTTGCTGTGTGGAAAGTTATTGCTTCTGCTTGTATTGTTTTGTTGGAAAGCCAGATCACAGAGCAGACATGAGAACAGAAACATGGAGAAACTATCAGCGTCGAGAGGAGGGACCTGTGCATTTCAATACTTACAGAGAAGGAAAACATAAACGAGAAACTGAACTGACAGAGCAATGAAATGAATACTGCTGCAGCTGCCTGTAGATGACGTTCAGACTGTAGATTTGTGGTATAGCAGGTTTTTCTGAACAGCTGTCTTTAAGTTTTGAGATGCTTTGGTCCATAAATAGAGGTGATACACATGGGGTTCCTCTGGATGCTTATGAATTCTCCAGCTGCTGGTGTGATTCATGAAGTGACCGGGCTGAGAACAGGGGGCATGTGGGACTTTTGTAAACCCCGGGGTTCCCTTGTATTCCTTCCTCCTTGTCTTTGCTGCCTGTATGGCAGCAGTGTTTGGTTGCATGAGAGCCCTACAGGGAGATGTTAATAGTCTTGAATATGCACCTCCTTTTTTTTAACCCCTGTGACCTCATATTTAACTACCTCTTCGGAGCATACAAAGAATACTCCCCTTCTTCAAACAAGCAACATATTTACGAATGATTCGTATCAAACTGCTATTTCAAAGGGCAAGAATGAACCTTTGAGCAACAACAAATGTTTAAATTTGCTAGTATCAAACAACAAAATTTGGGGTGATCAAAAATTTGGACAATACATAACACTGTCTGAACTTAAAAGACTTGATAGACTTGATATTGGCAAAAAAGTTCCTAAAACTAGGCAGAACCAGTGCGAGATGTGAAATGAAATCCAAATGGTCAATGTTCAAAGCTTCATTACAGAATCATTGGTGCCTTTGTGCATGTAAGAGTTCCCAGTGTACAAATAGCAATTTTGAATTTAACTCAGGTCTGCCCCTAGATAAAGCATAAGTTCTTGTAGTGCTGCAGTCGGTATTAAATCAGCTATACTTTTAACATAAGATTACAGATGTTTTTCCCAGCTTGACATGTCAAGCTGGGAAATGTGTAACCAAGCAAATGTGTAACCAAGAACATTAATAACAACAACTGCATTCCATTTAGCTATGCTATGCTATGTTGTATCCTGCCTCACTGTCATGGCTTACTGGGACACGTTAATGTTATTAGTTCCACCTGTGCTTTTCCAGAATGTCTGCTCTAAAAAGGGTCTTTTCTGTTTAATTTTATATACATGGTTTTTCAGTGAATACGAAGTGCCTTTCAACCAATGCAATAAAAGAAGAAGGAAAAAAAAGATATTGCAGTTTTTTTTGTTTTGTTTTTGTGCATGATGTTTGAGATGTGAGTATTATAATTCACTTGTTCTTGTCAGCTCTAACCTAGTTCCACCTCTGAATCGCCACCTGGACTTACTAAAATATCTGAATATCTTGTATAACTGAATATATATTGAATATCTTACTTAGAAAACAAATTTAATTACATATTTAAACTGCATGATGTTTATCCTTCAAAGGGGTTTGGGTTACCGCTGATAAAACTTCTAGTTAGACTGTCTGATATCAGCAGACACGTATTCTACAGTACAGTATATATTCTAATTGGTTTTCTTTTCCTTCTTGCTCAGGTCCAAGGTGCACACTTCAAACACCTACAAGATCACTGCCAACTATCATCCAGTGTCACTGAATCAGCCTCTGCTCCATCCACATTTACCCGTAGCGCTGCCTCCTACAGGAACCGTCGGCACCATCGAGTATCATCTCGTCTCAGAGTCCACCAGACTACCGCTCTTGCCTATGAGGAGCCGGATGAGCAGGAGCAGTGGGCTGACCAGCACTATCCGGAGAGCTGGAGGACCCAATGGAGGGGTCTCCAGACCAGCTCCCTCTTCTCTCTACCCAACCTGGGTTCAGCCAGCTCCCGGTCCACCTGCTCCTCTCCTGGGCATTCTCCCAGCCCCCATCACAGGAGCCACTCTCTTAACAGGAGCTCCTCCCTCATCCCGCCCTTCCGGCTCAATGTAGACGCTCTGATTGGAGCGGAGGAGACCGATGTCGACACAGGGAACAAAGTAGGTCCAGGCAGCAGTGTGGACCTTAGTGTAGTGTCTGCGTACATTAAATCCAGCCTGCCACAACCTTCTCGGCCGTTGTCGGCACCGCCGGAAGACATCAGATCCTCCCTCTCTCCTGGCATCCCAGAGGACGCCTACAGAGCAGCCACATTGGGCCGGACTCCAAACAGCTTCATCACCAACAGCGTTCCCTCTACCTTCCAAGGGTCACATATCCAAAGAACCAGTGGGAACACAAGTGCTGCTCCATCCCTGAGTGATGTTTCCATGAACCACTCTGACACTTGCAGCATTATTAGTGTCCCAGTTGAAGAGGCAGACAAGGTAGTAGAAGAAGAAGAAGACCAAGAATTCTACATTTGATCTATTGTAAACTGAGGGGATTCACTATGGTCAGTAAAGACCACCAAGACAGCTCTACTCTGCCCCCTGGTGTTTGATAGTAAAACTACAAATTGCAGTGACTTTTAAAGCACAAACTGCATTTGATGTTCTCCTGTATTTGTGAATTTATTTTGCATATAGATTTAAGCTTTGTAAATGTTAAGGTTTACAAATATAAGGTTATATAAGTAAATGCAATTACATGTTTAAAGGACCAATCACATAACTGTGTACAGACAATATTCAATAAATGTTTTTGTCCATCACGTGTGCTACCCATAATGTAACTTTCCAACCATGACTCTCTGTTTTCTAAAGTGTTTATTTGAACATCATTTATGGTTTGAGCATTAATGAGAGAATATAAGTTAAATATAAGAATATAAGTTAAACTGGGTTAAACAGATGGCTTGAGTTTGTTTTTTACGTGACAGGCAGATGACTTGCAGTGTTTGACTCATAGCTCGGTCTTGCAGTTTATGGATTTCTTTATCTTGCAGTTGTGTTTAAGTTAAATGCACCAAAAACTGAAAACACTCATGGTGACTCCAACAACTACTTATTTGGCCTTTTGGGATCAGCAAAACCAGACATATGTTAGCATCAAATAGTTGCCCATTTTCACATCAAGCAGACACAAAGCTACATCATCATTTATTTGGTGTTGTGTTTCTGTCTGCCTGATGAATGTACGTCCAATATACACTCTGCTTTTAGCTCTGGTTTTTATCCACCAATTCCTGAGCTAATTTTTTAAAGACAGGCTGCTTATTAAATAAGTGGAAAATGGATTACTCCATGCCTGCTTCATCTTAATGTGAATGTGAAAATGTAAAAAGGCTTGTAAGGTATATACTTGGTGGGTAGTGAGACATCTTCACTACATTTATCCAACACATGTAAAGAAAATTAATTTATGAAGTGCATTTAAAACCAACAAATGTTGACCAAAGTGCTTTTAGAAATAAGTTCGAAATACAATCAGGTGGAAAAAAAACTAATCAAAATAAAACAACAAATTAAATAAATTCAAATAAATTAGATTGTGGTCACAGAAAACTTCAGTAACTACAGAATAATGAAGACAGAATAAGGCCAAAGATGTAGTCTGAACAACAATCAAATAACTTTGAAAAGTAAAAACATGGTCTTAAAATGTAAAAATGTTAATAAATAAAGACTCAACAAGACTGTTTTTGACCTCCAGGTCAAAGGAGAAATGTGAACATTTTTTGACCAGTGTAAAGTATTGTAATGCAAGACAATGCTGACCTCTTGTGTTGAACTTTGAGGGGAACAATTTAAAATTCCATTTTTACTATAGGATCTCCACATTCAGTGATTTTCTCACGATTGTATCTTGATTTTAAACTAATCTCTAAAATTAAAAATTCAGATTATCCATCCAGTATTTTTTTCAGGACTCGTTGACAGCATCATGTCTGCTTTATTGAGGTCTGTAACACTCCTCCGGGTCTCGGGAAATCTTTAACGACCTCTTGCTTCAGCTCCATCGTTTGAGCACTTAAACAGCTGTGAGTCTACTTGTGAGGTCTCCATACAGTCTGAAAAGGGAAATCTAATAATAGTGCACAGTGATTGTCATTGTGACGTCTTCTTGCAGCCCGGCAGAAGTATCTTCATCATTAGCCAATCGACACAGAGTGTGGTTTAATGTATTGCTTTCACGGTGCAAAAGTAACAGTTAAAGAAGTCTGGAAAACAGATCAGTCTGCAAGTTGAGATCAAGATTCCTGACGCAGTATTACACTCTAAATAAAATATATTCCCTTAACTTTTCTTACATATATAATACAACCATTCAATAGTAATTCCATGTATAGTGGAAGTATTATTAACAGTGTCGGTGCTATCTAGCAGAAACATAGAATGGATTGCTAAAAATTATTATAAATGTTGGAAAGGTCCCAGCTTCACGAGAGACTCTGAATATTGAGATAAATTCCAGCCTTGCTGTGTCTTGTATGAATTCCCTTGTGTAGACATAGATCAGCCAGCAACTGTGTCTCACTTTAAATTGCAGTCAAACAGTTCCATGAAGTCCATCCCATCTATTGAAGGTGTAGGATGAAGGGGTACTCACTGATTTGATAGGGCTGTGGAGGTATGTCAAACAAAAAAGGGTTGGGAACCACTGTCCTACAATATCTGATATAAAAAAAGTTGAGACATAATGTTTAACCTCTTGCAGAGCATAAATATACAGTCAGATGAACAAGCCAATTTTTTAGTTGGTAATAAAAAAACAAAAATATGAAAATGATTTAAATACATAACAAATAAATAAAGACAGAATATGACCAATCATGTAGTCATAGTGGTTTTAAATACCATGCTTAAATAAGTATTATATTTAAAAGCACTAGTCTTCAAAGTGAGTCAAAACTTTTGACATTTTCAGCAAGAATCATTAATTAGGTTATATCTCATTATTAGTCAACAAGGCAAAAGGCAAACAAATACCTAATTTGCCCAAATGTGTTTCAAACTGATGTTTGATTTAAAATTTGTATTCATCACTAGTCCAAAAAAAATCAATTATAGCTACAATTGTGAATTTTTGCGTGCCTAATTTTGGCATTTAATTAATTTTCTGGTCAAGTCTAAGCACCAATGAGCCACTGTGCTTAAAGATAGAAAACTGTAAGTGGCATAATTACTGACAACACTAAAACTGAGCAACCACTCTTGCTTAAAAAACTGACTCAGATCAGTTAATGAAGTACAAAGCAAAACAGCTAAATACAGCTCTTCTTAATAACATGCCATAATAGTGCCTTATGATTTACCCAAAAGCTTTACATGTGTAATGCTGTGCAAAAGTAGCAAAGTAAACCCTAGCGTGGACATTATGCAAATAGCGCTAAATGAAATGCGACTGTAAAGTTGTAGTGCAGATATTTTATGGATTAGATGATGTTGAGAGGTGTATGAGTCCAGGGTAACAGTGTTTGTATTAGTCTTATCGGTGAGGGGGAAGCCTGACGCTTCACCTCCCAGAGAGGTCTGGTTGTAGCCCATAAGATGACATGATAAATGCTTGTTAAAAATGTACCTCAAGATTTTAACAGTGAGGTCAATCATGCAGGTTATCTGATGACCCTGTGACACTAAAACATCCACTTAACGTTACCTACTACACATAATAAAAGATATAGCTTATAGGCTTATTTACAGTTTAAAATATAGACCTACCATGCCTTAACATATAGGCCTATAGGCCTATCCATCAAATAAATCTGGAAGCATGTTGTCGAGTTCATAGGCATGAATATGTATATTTCAGCTCCATATATTTATGTCAGGTATAAATAGTCAGTGTGCAATCAGTGAAATTAGCCAGATGAGGGGAGATTTCTCCACCCTGGACAGCTCCATTTTTGTCAGATCTCGGAAGTTAAGTTGGTTAGCGGCTAGCATTTGGATGGGAGACTGCTTGGTGCTGTGCTTTTTGCTCTCATCAGCAGAAACATTACACAGGATGCAAAATTACCTTGATTAACAAATACATGCATAAATTCCACATTTAAAAAGTAAACGCATATTTAAATAAATAAATAGAAGAAAAAATGAGGAAGGGGCGCATTGGTTCCACCGTCGCCGAGGTAACGTTAGAAAACATCACTGCAGACCCATCACACCCCAGACACAAGCTATTCCACGTCCTCCCCTCTGGAAGGCACTACAGAGCACTGCACGCCTAAACAACCAGACACAAGAAACATTTCTTTCCACAGGCCATACCAAAGATGAACAGTTAAATCGGCCATATAGTGGCAATAACCCTGCTATCATACCAAGCACAAATTATGCTTGCTACAATTACAATTTCTAGGCCTAATATTTATGGTTAAAATGACTGAAACCTGAGATAACTATTAATCTGGTGCGAATAGTATTAAATTGCTGTACAGAACTAGTAGGCTATGACTTGGATGACTGTCAATCCTCATAGACATAAACTGAACCTTCAGAAGGCAGCCTTTCACTTCAGTTACAAATGGCAGCAGATGGTGCTATAGTGTAGCAGAAACAGGTTGAAAATGCTGCTACGTAAAACGTTTACAAACCTGATGCGTAGAAGTTTTACAAACAAAAACCCTCACAATGTAACTGATTCTTTGTTAGGACCAACATGATCTAAGACATTTTCCCGGCTTTTTATTTCTCTTTGTTGCAATAGTGACTCAAGATACTTTTCAAACATGTAAAGGTATTTCTCCATGTGTTTTTAAATATGTGCATCAGCCGCTGTGTTGACACCCGCCAATATTTTTCCCATGGTCCTCCAGAGCCATACCCCTGGGAAGTGAGGGCTACGTGGGACATGTCCCCTCACGTCGCCCCTCTCACAGTGCCAGCACTAGTGGCTCTAATCCGCGGTGGCGTACCTGGCAGATCGCTCTGGCGACACCGGCTCACAGCGCTGCTGGCGTTGTTGCAGCCTGGCCCAGCCCCGCACACCAGCATCCCCTCTAATCCCTCCCCGCCTGAACTGCCCAAAGGCCCAGGAGAGTGAAGGGAAGTAGGGCACTGGAGGTGAAGCAGAATGAGTCAGTCACTCACAGCCAAACTGTGCTCAGTGCATCTCTGCTAAATACAGAACTCTGCTACTAAACTACATTTTATTTATACAGGCTGCATTGAAACTTTGTGAACTTTGCATGTGCAATATTTGGCACCTTTGCAAGTCTTCTTTTGTTGTCTTTCTTTTTCTTTTCTTCTTTTTGTACTTTTTAAGTTTGATCTTTATCTTTTTGTTGTTGTTGTTGTCCTTCTTCTTCTGTTGTTATTTTGCTTCTTCTCTTGTGGTTGCCATCTCTTTACTCTTCTTTTTCTTCTTCTGATTGTGTTATTCTGCTTCTTCTGTTGATGTTTTACATCTTCTCCTTTGTTGTTGTCCTACTAGCCTACTTTTTCCTGTTGTTGTCCTCCTTCTTCTCCTCCTCTGTTTGTTTATCTTTTATGTTGTTTTCATCAGGCCGCAGTAGTTTTCTGCTATTGCGGCCTGTACCACAGATCCAGATCAGTGGGTTAGCCAGCTATCTTTGGGCTTAACTCAAGTTTTCCAGTCTCACGAAACTAACTCACTTTTAACGAGGGTAAATCATCATGGTGGTAACCTATGCTACATGCTTATCTGCTCCGGAGCAGATTAACTTCAGAAGCTAACAACCCCTTTCATAATAGTTTGTTCATCATCACAAAACCGTAATGCTAACCCACTCTATACTAAACACATAAATAATCATTATCACATCTTTTATTCATTATTTCTAGCGTTTCTACACCTGCTTACATTTCACCTCATTTCTTTTTACTGTCCCTATAACCACATTTTGCGAGTTTTGAGTATCACATCTCATATCATATTAAGTACTCCACTTGTGGTTCTGTTGATGTTGTTTGTAATTAATAACGCTCCTCATGGCTGCATTGGAAAATCCAGAGGAAACTGAGCCAGTTGATAACCAGATGATACTGGTTATTCAGGGTCACCACAGTTGGTGAAGCCAGGTAACCCAAAGACTAACAATTCCTTCACCAGCTTCTTTTCTCTTGGTTGAATGAAGCTTAAAACACAGACCACATACCACAGAGTTCCCATACTTTGAGGTTATTCTACTCTGTAAACAACGCCCCCCATTATCATTTTCCCTGTAAGGTCAGGTGGTGGAGAGGGGACTGGGGTGAGGGGGTCTGAATGGAGAGCCTGGGGGAAGTCTCCGTTAGGTAGGGATTAAGTTGCTGCTGCTTGGAGGAAGGCGGAGGCATCGCAGGGTCACACAGACACTCATCAATGGACATATTTCCTCATGGCAGGAAAAACTCTCATGGAGTAATGATAAGCTCCTGGAAACACAGACTGACAAGCATGTGCACATGTGAAATGCATCACTCGCCTCCTTTAGCCTCTATTCTCAAAAATCTATGTAGAAAATTTAGCAGTTAATGCTGGTTAATAATGATTTTTTTGTAATTGCCTCCATATTATCTAATAGACTGATAAAACTGCAGGTGTGTTTTGGTGTGAAGCGTTCATCAGAGAGTGGCGTAAACAACAACAGCATTGAAAGTCAATTCATTATTCATTAATTACATTATTTATCAAATAAAATTACATAAATTCTAAATGATCTGGTTTCAGATTCTAGGATGTGGAGATTTGCTGCTTTTCTCAGTTATCTATCATTATATAAATGTCTTTGTAAATCAGATATCCTTTATATACTTACGGCAATCCATCCAATAGTTATCGAAAGGATTCACACAAACAAAAAATGTCAACCTCATGGTGGTACCAGAGGAAGAGTCAGAGAATCACTAGTCAAGTCAAGTTTTATTTATAAAGCGTATTTTAAAAACCCCTAGAGTTGACCAAAATGCTGAACAAAGTTATAGAGTAGAAGAAATAAAAATTAAAACCAGATCAATTGAAACAGGCCAAACAATTAATGACATACAGCAATAAGATAAAAACAAGACAAGACATTTAAGCACAAGTGCCCCTAAACAGACTCAAATGGCAAAGAAAAAAATGTGTTTTAAGATGACTTAAAAGTCTTGATGGTGGGGGATGATCTGATAATCAGGGGTAGTTTATTCCACAGTCTTGGGGCCACCACTGAAAAGACACAATCACCCTTGGTTTTCATACGAAACTGTGGGATGGCTAAAACTAAAGTCGTCAGGATCCATCCTCTGGGAACCACGAATGTCTGAACCAGATTTCATGGAAATCCAGCCATTAGCTGTCAAGATATTTCAGTCAGTCAATCAGCCACCTCATGAGAGGTGGACTGATCGACTGACACATCCTTTTGCCATCTCTTGAGCTGTGCCACTAGCATGACTAAAAATGTATAAGACAGCAGCAAGTAGGTATACCTTAGCCACTAAGGTGTAGCTTCATACGTACAAAACATATTCAAATGCTGTGTTATTTTAATGAACAGTATTCTGAAAGACTTTCATCTTGACTTTCCATTAACTTTTAAAGACCTGAGACTTGCCTTGGACCCCAAAATGGCAGAACAGCTCTGCCATGTGCCTCAGCAGTATTGGCTGTAGCCGAGTACAAACTGGTTGGCATGCCAGTTCGCTACTTCAGCTTGGCCTGGCTGCAACCAAGTGGCAGCTGACCAAACTGTGGGCTAAAGTGGCAGCTCAAAGAGCAGTGGGAGTGACTGTGTTGTAACAAAACAGTGCCAAGTGCACATAATTACCTGCACAGATAAGTAAAGAGTGATTGTCTTTAGTATGCAGGCCCTGTCTGGCTGAGGCCTCCTGAGCACTAGTCCAAACAGCAGATTGAAGCTGTTGAGTAAGTTGCCCTCCATCCTCACCCCTCAGGTCAGGGGCAGCTTGCTTTTCAGTTTGTCCAAGGATCAAAAACGGAGTGCGCAAATCATTATTTCTACTTCACAAATATGACATAGTGTTCCTCCAAAGGCCTCACAACCGCCAAGATGAAAGCTGTTGTTGTTTATGGTGGCATCTTTTCAAACAATTGTCTTTGGTCAGTTACCGTGACACCTCATCTCTTCCATCCCAGTCCCTAAAAATCCAAATTCCTGCGTCCAGAGTTGAGGGCGTTGGGTTTTAAAGAATGTGGCGACTCCGTCTAATGAAGCCAAGCAATGGCTCCACTAATTAGTCAAGTCCAGTAATGGCCGGAATTCCCAGTTGGACAAAGCAGCCAAATACCTGATGGCTACCAATCATGTTCTCTCCTTCATGGGAAAAAATGCCCAAAGATTATTTTGCTGACTGTTATGTCCCCAATTAAGAAGGAGAGATGAGGGGAGATTGCTCCATAACAGCGGGATTTTAGGTTAAATACAGGGCATACTACCATTATATGAACAATTCTTAATTTTCTTGTCTTCACACACATTTAGATATGTGTATATGTTGTGCAGCCAATGGCAATGACCATAATAACTGGATGGTAAGGTAAGTATCAGTAAGATACTTAAGCATTCTGTTCGAATAACCTGTCAGGATTTTTCTCTGAAGTAAAAAGTGAATTAGACGTTCCTTAATTTGCTCTGCTCACTCTCCCTGCAAAATAACTACATTAAAGAGCTGTTAAGAGCGGATAATGACGAATCTTGTGGTACACTCAGTAAAGCTTTAACTGTGTAGTTGCTTTAAAATGAAGTGACATTCAAAGACCTAATTCTAGACAATAGATTAAGGAGATGTTTAGCAGTTTTGCCTAACTTAGTAAGCAGGAAACCACTAGTACCACTAGTATTACTGTTAGTAACATCTGAACATGCAGGGAGAATAGGATGATCACCGGGTCATACTTTACAGTATCATTTTCTCTGGTTGTGCTTCTGAAATGTACGTTTTATTTCATTTTATAAAATAGATTTCTGTCTCTTTTTTCTTGTTTTCTGGGTTTTGTTGGATGATAAGAACTGTGCAGTTTTTAGCAACTCTGGCATTGGCAGCATCCATCTGTCTGCCAATCCACCACTATGATACTGACTGAAATATCTCAAAAATGATTGTATGGATTGCAATGAAATTTTGTTCAGACATCCATGGTCCCCAGACAATGTATAATAATCATATTTCCATTTCCTTGAAAAGTCTAGACCACTATTGGCTGGCTTGCCATGAAATTTGGTGCGGCCATCCAGCTGTTCTTTGTCTTGTGCAAGTTATAAAATGTTAAACTAAGATGTTAAAAATGGCTAACCTTGTATCTGCAAAACATCAGCATGTTAGCATGTTGTCAAGCTAGCATTAGCATTTAGCTGAAAGCACTACTATGCCTACATCCTCACAAAGCCGCTTGCATGGCTGTAGGCTTGTTTTATTGTGATTCTCTCTCTAAAAAATGTTTGATCTCATTGAAGATAACCTAGATTAGGAAACAAAAAAACAATGTATAAATGCCTTTTTGGCATTAATAAAATGTTCCCTGATGGCAGAGATGCTGTTATTCATCACATGCTGGAGCAGCAACATGTCCATGATGAGTGAGTCCACATTCCAGAGTGATTCCAATTAGAAATGCTGAGGCAGTATTGTGACCCTCAGAGCAGAAATGTCTTTTGATCATCAAAACAAAAGCCCAAATGACTTGTTTAACAAAATGGATGTCTTATTCTGTGTGTGTGCGTGTGTGTATGTGTGTGTGTGTGTGTGTATGTGTGTGTAACCTATAAAAATAACTATTTGCAGCTTTTTTGCAAGACCTTAAAGGGATATTTCTAGAAAGATAGTCTTTTTATAAAACTTGGCTGTAAAAAGACGCAAATATTTTTTAAATTGGTACTACATGACCAGAGAAAACAGAGAAGATAGGCTGTGGTTTTCCCTTTTGCTCAATAGGTATAAAACCAAAAACCAAAATGCATTGGGCCCTTTGTTTTCCAAAGACACTTCTGCTCCCAAATGAATGGGCCTCATAAATATATGTATTATCTGTTAGAATTTAAGAAAGCTGGAATATGCCAATCAATAACCAGACTGTGTGTTGCTAGTGAACACAAATGTATTGGAATAGGAACACAAACATTTAGTGAGGGAATGCAATGCTTCAGACAAGAAACGTTTTGCCTTCAAAAGGCTCCACCACAGATAATACCACGGATATACACAAAATAAATCAAAAAAATAAAGGGAACACTTAACACAATGTAACTCCAAGTCTATCACACTCCTGTGAAATCAAACGGTCCACTTAGGAAGCAACACTGATTGACAATCAATTTCACATGCTGTTGTGCAAATGGAAATTATAGGCAAAACACCCCCAATAAAGGAGTGGTTTTGCAGGTGGTGACCACAGACCACTTCTCAGTTGCTATGCTTCCTGGCTGATGTTTTGGTCACTTTTGAGTGCTGGCAGTGCTTTCACTCTAGTGGTAGCATGAGACGGAGTGTACAACCCACACAAGTGGCTCAGGTAATGCAGCTCATCCAGGATGGCACATCAATGCGAGCTGTGGCAAGAAGGTTTGCTGTGTCTGTCAGTGTAGTGTCCAGAGCATGGAGGGGCTACCAGGAGACAGGCCAGTACATTCAGGAGACGTGGAGGAGGCCGTAGGAGGGCAACAACCCAGCAGCAGGACCGCTACCTCGGCCTTTGTGCAAGGAGGAGCAGGAGGAGCACTGCCAGAGCCCTGCAAAATGACCTCCAGCAGGCCACAAATGTGCATGTGTCTGCTCAAACGGTCAGGAACAGACTCCTTGAGGGTGGTATGAGGGCCTGACGTCCACAGGTGGGGTTGTCCTTACAGCCCAACACCATGCAGGACGTTTGGCATTTGCCAGAGAACACCAAGATTGGCAAATTTGCCACTCAGACTCTGTCACTCTAATCTAGTGACAGAGTTTGGAGACGCCGTGGAGAATCTTCTGCTGCCTGCAACATCCTCCAGCATGACTGGTTTGGCGGTGGGTCAGTAATGGTGTGGGGTGGCATTTCTTTGGGGGGCTGCACAGCCCTCCATGTGCTCGCTAGAGGTAGCCTGACTGCCATTAGGTACCGAGATGAGATCCTCAGACCCCTTTTGAGACCATATGCTGGTGCGGTTGGCCCTGGGTTCCTCCTAATGCAAGACAATGCTAGACCTCATGTGGCTGGAGTGTGTCAGCAATTGAGCACATCTAGCATATCATGTCTCGCTCCATCCACCAACGGCACGTTGCACCACAGACTGTCCAGGTTGGTGGATGCTTTAGTCCAGGTCTGGGAGGAGAACCCTAAGGAGACCATCCGCCACCTCATCAGGAGCATGCCCATGCGTTGTAGAGAGGTCATACAGGCACATGGAGGCCACACACACACTACTGAGCCTCATGTTGACATGTTTTAATGGCATTACATCAAAGTTGGATCGGCCTGTATTGTGGTTTTTCACTTTGATTTTGAGTGTGACTACAAATCCAGACCTCCGTGGGTTGATAAATTTGACTTCCATTGATAATTTTTGTGTGATTTTGTTGTCAGCACATTCAACTATGTAAAGAAAACAGTATTTAATGAGATTATTTCATTCATTCAGATCTAGGATGTGTTATTTTATTTCTTTGAGCAGTGTATAAAAGATGCAAGACACTACTCAGGCCTACTAGTTATGCCGGTAGTTGGGTTTTTTTGGACAATGTCAGGCTAGTTGTTTCCCAATATTTTCAGTCTTTATGCTCACCTAGCATAACCGGTGTGACACCAAAATCAGTGACCCAAATTGGATGTTGCATGTGGCTGATATTGTGAAGCAGTTGCAGTTTGGTTAGGTGTAGGCATCAAAACTACTTAGTTAGATTTAGGAAAAGATTGTGGTTTGGGTTTTGACTCAAATTCTGATGGGTCACAGAATCTGGTGCAACACCGGTGTTTTGGCTCACAAAATCTGATGGGTCACAGATTTTTGTGTTACACTGACTGCTGGCTGTATTCAGGGATGTCATTTCTCAAGCTTTTGGCAAATAAATCTCACGTAAATTCGACGAAGCCACGAGGCCTCGCCTTCATGAAAAAATGTCTATGGTTAAATAGACCTTGTGTGCACACAACACAAGGTCTGAACATCAGGCTCTCTGACATTTCAGCACCAGTATTGGTCCATAAACATTGCAAAGAGCACAAAGGACACATTTTGAGTGGCTTTACTTGCACACAGACCTCAAAACTACAAAAACTTCCTTTTATGTTAATCATTATGTTTCATTTCATCAATATTATGTAATCATTATGTATCATTCTCTTTGCTTTACAATTTTAGATCAACTACGACTAGAAATGTCCTTAATTACTAGTTGATGAGTCTCACCAAAAATGTCTCCTCATGTCACTTAATACAGAAATGTCCAAAGCTGGAGTTTTGTATAATGCAGCTGTTGGAAGGGTTCTTTCTTCTGAGTTTATTAAACACCCGAAGCCATTACACCGCAGCAGCATGATGATTTTTTCTGTCCTTTGGATTTTTCAATTTTGCTTAAGGAAAGGGAGTGTAGGTGGAAGTGAATTTATAGTGCTTACATTATTCAAATAAAGCATTTCAATTCAACATAATTCCCACAATATATAGAACAGGATAGATAATCCACAGAATTATTGTCAGTTTCAAAACACCTCCTCTTCTCTCACCTTTTAAGGGCATCCTAAGGCACTGAATTAAGTCAGAGAGCACTTAATCATGTTTTCTTATACTTATAGAGGTCACTTATCATTTTTATCAACCTAACTCTAACCATAAGGACAACGGGGCACTTTCGTTGATCATAGGCTATAGAGGCATCTGAATAACCTAAATTATAGGCCTCATTAGATAGGCTCTTTTTGCCTTATTTTTAAAAGCAAAAGGTTAACTCATTATTTTGACTTCATGACATATGATCATTTTTGAAGTATGGCTATCTGCCTGATTGAGTTTTCAGAGAACGTGCATGTGCGCTGTGCGCCTGTTTTTTTTTTTTCTTCCCTCTGCCCGGTTTGGGATTTGCTGGTCAGTGACATGCCTCCCTCTGCCTGGCTCCTTATAGCCCCGGGGAGGCAGGAATCCCGGACGAGTGGTACGGACATCGCCGACGGAGACCGCGAACACGGCGCGGAGCGTTCCCCTTTAAACACGGTCTTATGACTACCGGCTGCTTCAGTGAAAGAACCAGAGGCTGATAGCCGGCCACAGCAGAGGACTGATTCATTGACAAGAACCCGGTGGCAGTGACTGATAGTCAGGGACGGACAGGACACAGCTCCCCTGCAAAGGCTGAATGGTTGGTGCCAATCTAAGAGAACAGCTGGAGTTAAACGGATACTACCTCACCTGTCCGCAGGTAGGACCTGCAGCTGCACCCGTCATCATTTCAACTGAGCTAATACAACATTTCATCCAAGGAGACATGATAAAATGATCAAGTCACCATATCTAATCTAATGGGAGTCTGTAGCGTTCATTATTTTAGTGGGATGGGCCAACTTAAAATCATAAGTTTAATAGGTTGATATTTAAGTATATTTTCCATCGTTTATGCAGCAGTAAGAGGTATTCAGATTCAGATTCAGATTCACCTTCACTTACGTACAAGTAGCAGTACAACAATGTAAACGTATTCCATTAGGAGTAAAAGCTCTGCATTCAAAATCTTAAACTTACAGGCTAAGTTAAGTATCATCAGCAACATACACTTGAACTACCAAAGGTAAAAGTGTTAATCATGCAGAAAAATAGTTCCAGTTAGTACTCATTTACTATGATATCATTGTATCATACATTATTACATATATTATATTATTATCATTGTATCATGTAACCTCCAAGGTGGAGCAAATGTGCTGCATCGTTAGTATAGCTGTTGAAAAATTGAAGTAGAGATGCAGCATTGCACAGAATTTAATAACTCAAGTAAAGTACAAGCACCCTAAAACGTGTACTTAATTATAGTACTTGAATAAATATACTTAGTTACTTCTACCTCTACCTATGATAGGTTAATATTTCTGCAAATGTCTTGGGTATTTGTGTATCACAGTAGGTGATAAAACAGTACCGAATTCCAAGAATGGCTTAATTGGCAACATTCTCTCCACAGGGACCTTATTTGTCAGTCTACTTATTAAACTGCATTGGTTTTGCCAGATAGACTTATTTAAATATTACCTAGGTCACATGCAATTTATTTCTAAACATTGTGGATGATATGGTTGAAATCAACAATTCAATTAACAAGAATAGTTTCTGAATTTCTATGTATTACGATACAGAACATGTGTGCAGTTGCATTTTTCTGCATTACATTAGACAAAACTGTTCAGCACACATATAAATCAAGAACTTCAACACTGCAATATGATCATATCATCATAATAGTGGTGCAGATCCCACTGAAATCCAATAATTGCCTGTTGGTTGACCTCACTGACCTCTGAGGGTTATTAATTGTCTTTCTTTTTGGTCTTACAGGATTTAGTTTTTTTGGGCCACCCGTTGCAGCCTGTGGACTCTTCCCCTCCTGCAGCACTGAGGTCATGTGTCGCCTGCCACTGGCTTCACTCATCATTAGCTTCTGGTTGGTGGAGAGAAGCCACTGTAACGGCAGCCTTCAGGACAGCATGGGAGAGCTGCACACCAGATTCGCCATCAGCCTCTACCAGTCGCTCACCGACGCTGAGAACAACTCCAACCTGATAATGTCACCAGTGAGCGTCTCCTTGTCTCTGGGGCTGCTGCAGCTGGGTGCCAGGGGCAACACGCTTGCTCAGCTGGAGGGAACACTCGGATACAATGTGAATGGTAGGATTCATCCCAAACATTTGATATGGAGAGCTTGTATTCAGGTAGCATTAGCTGCTCCTCATGCTGAGAGAGTGAGGTTGGAGAGGCTGTTGGTGGCCCTTAGTGCTGTTGGTACCAGGTGGTGTGGAGCCGTGCTGCTGCTGCTATTGGCCCTGCAGAGCACAGTGGTGTCTGGAGCCATAATACCTGCCTCCACACCAACTCTAATCTCATTAACCACTCCTGCTGCTCGGCCTCGGGGTCGAGAGGTCAGTGTGTTTAATTACAAACAAAATAAGAGTCAGAGCTGCTGTTTCTTTATGATGTGATCTCATCTATCAGTCAGGGATGGAAACTGATAAATTTGGGCTCTAATTCAGAAGGATGCGTTGGTTGTGATCTTAAAATGAGTTCACCTCCAAAAGAAAGTCTGACATCAATTTTTAATAATTAATTTATAGAATGTCATAAAAAAGGGAAAATGCCAAGAACAATTTCTCTGAGCTCAAGTTGACATTTTCTTGATTTGGTTTGACCAACATTCCAAAAGGCAATGATATTCAATACAAAATAGTGAAAATCAGAAAATCCTCACATTTGAGAAGCTGAAACTAGCACTTGTTTGGCCTTTTTGCTTGATAAATGACTTTTTTTTCCAATTGATTAATGGACTTTTCGTTTTAGCTCTAATGTCATGTATTTGCAAGTTATGGGGTGAATCTGTTGTTGTCAAGTTCAGCACGGGTGCATTGGACGGATGCCATCTTTCGGTAGAAATCACACTGTCAAGTGACTGCTTTTATCAAATACTTTTACACTTTTAGTTTTATCATAAGATAACTTACATACTGCGAATATTTATACTATAATGCAGAAGGAAGTTAGGACACAGAAAACGATAAAGACAACCTGTCTATCCTCTACTCACAATCTTACAAAAACCCACAATAACAGAAATGCCAAAAAGAGAAAAAAAAGTCAAGCATGACAAGGGGCCAACCTACAATTGACTGCTTCTACCTACTCATAATAACTGCTGTGCACTAATAAAATATTTCAGTCACGAGAGAATCCCTGTTTGACTTCAATTTGGATCATTATATCGACGAATGCTTGGAGTTTATCAGATGAGAAGATCCCTGTGGTGTGTCTGAGAGAATGCTGTTAAGCAACGCTCAAATTAAGTTAAATGAGCATTTGTTTGTGCTCAGTCCTGTAGGGATATGGTTGGAATTCAGTTAAGTTGCTGCTGAAACAAGCTTGAGGCTGTTGAGATGAATCCGTTTGAGTAATGCTTCTTTTGTAGCAGTGTGAATTATACTTCTATGACAGTGCTGATGATCAGATGTTGTAGCAGAGCAAATGATTGATGGATACTGAAATTGCTTCTAAACAATATTAACAAGATTTGCAGTATTTAAGTGGTTTGCAGCATTGTTGCACAAACGCCACTCTTCAACATACATTTCTTCATATACAGCTACGAAAGTTCAAACTGAAGCCTTCCCTTTTCATAAATGTCCCACAGCTCGTAATGCTCGCATGTCTTCCTGTCCTGCAGATGCCGAGGTACAAGGCTTCCTGCTGCATTCACACAGTGACAAGGGCAACACCAGCCAGGGGATGTGGCTGCAGCAGACCTGCACATTATTCATACAAAGTGGCGTCCGGCTCCTCACTGAGTTTAGACAACATGCAGCAGCCTGGGCCAACGCCAGTGTAGTCCGAGCCAACTTCAGCCAACCCAACCACACTCGCAGCCAGCTGGAGCGAACGGGACACAACCATGGTAAGCAAGACAGCTTTATGAAACAGTTAGTGCTCCGCTAATGAATATGTTTATATGTAAAATGAATGAAATTAGTGTGTGTAATATGAAAGGGTTTGCTTGTAGTGAGCCCACAGAGAATCAGCCCTGCAGCTCTATGGAACTTTTAAGCCTCATTTAACTCCTTGTTTTGGTTTCATCGCAAATTTATTGTATGGTTCAGTGTCAGTGCTTCTGTCACCCTCATTTCCAGCAACAGCAGGGTGGATGTTTTTCTGGGAGCAAGCTCTGACAAACCCACGTAGACTATCTGCCTCACACCATACAGCAGATTGACAAAGTTAGCAATGAGCTGGTGGACATAGTGAAGCATTTAGCAGTTAAAGAGCCAATTATTTTTTCTCAGGAGCAAATTGAGACAGAGCTAAAAAGAGACTTCAATTGAATGATAATGTTGCTCTTTATATGCTGGATGCCTTCTTCATAGAGAGATAGTGTGTCAGGACTGAGTTTTAGCTTGTTGTGGAGTTCCTCTGCCCCCTCGTGACCAAAAAATCACTGAATGCAGTGAAAAATTTGATTTCTTAGCTCACTGGTTCCTTACTCTTTTAGCTTGTGACCTCTTGCAAGAGGCAGAATGCACTTGAAATCTACATATTGTCAAATTCAACCAAAGAGTGTTTATTATGTCTCAGATAGTGGTTTTTATTACCAAAAAAGTAAGATTATTGGAAGAGGCATAGTAAGTTTTATAACTTATTTTCTTCTCCTGTCCCTGTGAGGGGAGACTGACCCCATGTTGTGAATCAGTGCCTAAGAGAACTGAGTGTTGACTCAGTGTATACTCAAAGTCATGGTATAAATTACAGTTGTCTCTAAAGATACTTTACAGTTAATGCTTCCTCCATTCCCACAAACACCTACTGGGTGTATTTAAAAATGTTTTCCTTCTGTACATTACATAAGACCTAGCCAATAATCTGGAGACCGTTGACTTCTAAGAGGTAAGTTGCAGACCACATGCTCTTTACATTAAACTTTGCCCTTCCCTCATTACCTCCCAGATGACACATGGCCCCTTCAGGCAGGAAGCAGCAGTGGGGAGCTCTCAGGTTCAGGTGAAGCCCTGGCAGAGGCTCTGTGGTGGGGCCACCGGCTGCAGATGGCCCTGGTCAACACGGTGGCCTTCAGGGGTGTTTGGCAGAAACAGTTTCTGTTCACCAACACCCAGAACTTGCCGTTTATTCTCGCTGATGGGACTGCCATCAAGGTGCCCATGATGTATCAGGCTACAGATGTCAACTTTGGTAAGAGACATCATCCATCCATCAAAAGAGAAGGAACAAATTACATTTTCACTTTTGATAATAATTTCACATTAGCCTGAGTGAATGTCCGGAAGAAATGTTGAAGAAATGTTGGACTCTTAAGATGCTATTGCTAGTGTTAGCTTCAAGCATGTTGAAATGCACCTCAGTTTTTAAAACTGAAATGTTCTTTATTCAGGAAGAAACAGAGATTTATCATCTTGCAGAAATGAATATATATTCATTAGCTCTGCTGATGTAACCATGCTAATTTGCTCATAATGACCATGATGTATTGGTGTTTAGGAGGCATGTTTACAATCTTCACTATCTTAGTTAATGTTAGGGTGTCAGGATGCTAGCTTTGCTAATAAGTGCTAAACACAGCACAGCTTAGGCTGATCGAAATGCTATTAGTTTTGCATGTAGGTTATCAATAATAAACCAAAGTATTGGACATATATCTTTTGACTTGATTTTGGTGCTATAGGTGAAATGTCACCAAAGTGATTTCAGGCCTCATTCTGAGGGGGACATGAATGTTTATACAAAATTTCTTTGCACTACATCCAATAGTTGTTGAGATATTTTAGTTGGGACCAAAGTAATGTACCGACCGACCAAAAAACAGACCAACATTGCCATCACTAAAGCATTAATGGTGCTTGCATGGCTAATATTCTAACTTCTCAAGTATGCAAATTTACTGGTTGTGCCATTTTAAAAGCCAGATGATTGGTTAACTAATAAAATAATGAGTAAATAAATCATTGGAAAAATTCATACGTTTCAAACCCGAACTTGTTGCCCTCCTTGGCAGGTCAGTTTAGGACAGCATCAGATCAGCGTTACACTGTGTTGGAGCTGCCTTACCTAGGCCGCTCCCTGAGCCTGCAAGTGGTCCTGCCCAGTGAGCGGAAGACCCCGCTGTCCTCCCTTGAGTCCCAGCTCACCGCTCGCCAGCTGACCTCCTGGGACACCGGCCTGCGCAGAACCAAGATGGACATTTTCCTACCCAGGTTAAGATCAAGCACCCTGTTACAGATGATTTTAGACTCAGACTTTTGAACTTTTTTTCCAGCATGGATGGAGAAAATGTACAAACAATTTTCTTTCTGGTGTTCACAGGTTCAGAATGCAGAACAAGTTTAACCTGAGGTCAGTGCTTCCCGCCATGGGAATCACTGATGCCTTTAACCCAACAGCAGCTGATTTCACTGGAATATCAGGTTAGTGCATCAATTCATTAGAAACTTAAATGGTATTGATTTTTCTTAGGTCTTTAAATCTGACTTATTCACAAAGATTTAACACAAAGCTCCAACACCTCAGAGTGGATCACAAACAGCATAACGTACCATTAGATGCAGGTCAAACAGTGATTACTCTAGCTCTGCTGGCAGCTGACACTTTGTTTCTGTCTGCAGTGGAGGAGAGTCTTTATGTTTCTGATGCCTTCCATGAAGTGAGAATAGAAGTCACAGAAGATGGGACAAAGGCAGCTGCTGCTACAGGTGAGAAGTGGAAAGTATTTAAAGGAGTGACAGAATAAAGTGTTGTGGGATGATCGTTGCTAAAAAAAAATTTTTTCTTAACCTTGCAGCTATGGTGCTACTCAAACGATCACGTGCTCCTGTTTTCAAGGCTGACCGGCCGTTCTTATTTCTTCTACGACAGATTAACACAGGTATTTATTTTACAATGTAGATACAACAAACCGTTCCAGGTGGTGCAACTTAAATGAATATACTGTGAACAGACACTTTGCATGTTTTAACGCTTTAACACCAATCATAAATTTTATAAAAATTAGACATTTGCAAAGCATGTTGTAGTGTCTCTTTTTCTATAGATGTTTATATCAAACCTGGCTGTCTGTTAAAGTAATGGCCTGAATGAAACTTTCATGCCTTCAGAAAAATTAAAAAGATGTTCACAATCATAAATTTTCTTCACATGGTGCCTTTTAGGGATTTGAATTAACAGAACACAGGTGTGAGCCTTTAAACCTTTCAATTATAACATCTTTGTTTGGTACTCCATTTCAGGGTCCATCTTGTTCATGGGCCGAGTGATGAACCCAGCGGACCAAGCTACCTAAGACTCAAACACCTAAACACCTCTCACATACACACCCACTCCTACCCCAACCCCAATTTCACTACTGGTATTTATTTGTGGACCAACAGGAGGGTCCAGACACTTCAGGAAGAGGGACAATATTTTTGTACATGTCTGTAAATAAAATTTTATTACATGTTTTTACACTTGGGGTGTTTTGGTCCTTTCTTCTATTATTACAAATAATATGAAGCCTCTTTTCTGTCTGATGAGGTGTAACTAATTACCAACAAACACTGACAAAAACACGTAGAGTCACATCTTTACAGAACACTTTATTTACATGGCCCTTCACAGTGTAAAATAGAAACTTTATTCATGGAAATACTTACAAAAAGGCCATTTTCCACTGAACATTCTCTTTAAATAGTACTCTAGGGTTATTTACATCTTTACAGTGTATTCAAAATACTCTTTTGGTAGCGGCCTCTTCACAAACAAAGACAAGTATGGCAGATTTTGGTCCCTGTCCAAGGAGGGAGGGAACAGAAGAGGGCTGCCCACTGAATCAGAAATCAACTCTTGACCTCTAGACCTTAATTCAGATTATTTGTGTATATTTGAGAACAGGCCTGACAAAAAAATGAGGATTGTTGAAAACTTTTTTGCAACAAAAAGGTTTTACTTTTTTAAATTACATTAAATAAACATTCTCAAATATACACAAGTGCATTGACGGTCGAGTGACAAGGAGTTGTTTTGAGATTCACGGCGGGGAGGACTTTAGGGGGCGAGTTAAGTTATTTGGCAGCGACCAGCACGTTGGGACAAGCTGGCATCTGAGACCTCGGTTCATCAACACTCCAGGGGACAACAGTTTGTGTTGCATATCAGCTTTTTCAGGCTAAAATAAAGATTAAAATGGGGGGGTAAAAGTAGCTCCAACATTATTGCTGATTATGATGCATTAGTGTTAGTTCCTGAGCTTTTCGTCCCTGTATTTCAACATTTGTAACCAATGATGTTGCATCATTCAAAATGATTTTACTTTGTGTTGATTTCTCTGGCATTGCAAAAGATGCACTTATGTTTATCGTCTCCTGGCACAATGAAAGCTGTGGATCAATTCTTAAGTTACTACTCAATAATATTAATTTTTACTCTGATAGGTAAACCAAAGGGTGACAAATTCAACACTTGAGCCAAGTCATTTCCATTTAAAAGCACAGCAGTAGAGTGCTTCAGTTAGCGGAGTGCAGAAAGTAAACAGGCAACCAGAACGACAGACTCTCTCATCCTCCCACAAAGCTAAACGCCCAAAAAGTAAGAAGAAGATCTAAAAAGACGGGAAAAGGGGAATGAAAGGCATGAGGGAAGAAAAGTGTTTCATGAGCATCTCCAACGGATCCCATTTCACCCTGAGTTGGCTGAAAACACACACAACACACACAATCTGAACCCTTCCTACACTGTCCGCGCTCCGTCACATCATCACAAATAAAACATGACTGAACATTACATCCAGGCGCAGGCTGCTATCTGTTCCTCTCCAGAAAAATCCTGCATTCCCCTTGTTCACTCCACCCTCCCTAATTTGAGGGATTTGTCTCACTTGTCATTCAAAAAAGGAGAAAACCTTATCAGGGGAGGAGAATAATCAAGGGGAATGCCTCAGGACGGGTTCACAGAAACGGAAAACAACCATGCTCAAAATGTCTACAGGCAACACTTCACCTGTAGCAAGTGCTTCCTCCTTTGTAAAATGCACTCGCATCATCCAGAGTGAACACTGCCTCAAGTTTATACTGTGTGCAAACCAACACCACCTTCAATAATGTTGCGATAATGATGAGTCCACTGAAGAGACGATAATTCAAGTGCTGGATGCCGTCTTATCTTTCCGCGGGGGCCCCAGGAGAGGAGGGAGGCTTTTAGAAGGATGTGGAGTGCTGTCAGGTTCATTATCAGTAAGTTCAGTTTGAGAATAAGCCAGTCTCAGAGCGTGTCCACATGGTTCATGTTGTTGGATCTGTTATGGATCTCTTCGAGGAAGTTTTCCAGCTGCTCGATGAGAACACGTTTCTTAAACCTTTGCAAGGAACAAACATTGAAAAAACAAATGTTATGGTTTTTACTCTGTAGCAGTTAAATCCATTACAAGCAAATTTTTAGGAGTTTTCAGTAACAAGGTGCAGGTGATGAGTGGTGGTGCAGGTCGATACAGTATCTACAGGTGAAACGCAGGTGATTTGTTTCTTAATCACAAGTCCAAATGGTTCTGTTCACAGCCTATTTAAGTCAGCAGGGTGAAAACAGTAATGCTGTGAGTCAGAAGAGGATTGAATTCTATACCTGGCCGCCTCTTTGATAATGTTTTGGAGGAAGATGAGTCGGGTGTCTAGAGTGCCCTGGATCTGCTTCAAAAGGAGGAAGATCTTCTCATAGTCTGAAACAGAAAGTGAATGAGGATCAATTTACTTGATTACTGCTGTGTTTCTAGGGCAGCTGAAGTGCTCAATCCAACTCTCTATACATACTGTAGAATGTTAATGACTACCACCAAGTATTATTAACATTACTTCTCAGAAAATCATGATTTTTTAAAATTTTATTTCTTTAACTAACTCATAAATTATTTGATCAATGTCATAACGCAGTAACAAAATGCCCATCACGGGTCTAAGGTGACGTCCACAAATTACTTCTTTCATTGGACCTACAGGCTAAAACCCAAAGACATTCAAGGTGTTAAAATGATAAAAACAGCAAGCAGCACATCCTTATATTTGACAAGTTGGAAAGTTTGCATCTTTGCTTAGTAAATTAAACGATTAATTTATTCTTTAAATAATTCTTGCCATAATTATAGTATATTTTTGTCTGTTGACTAAAGCCCAGTTGATTAGTTAGACAGATACAGTATATTGACACACACATCGTTGGCATATATGTCATCAAATAATTTGCAGCAAGGAAATTATATAGAAACAGTGACTTCATTACATATTTTTTAACGTTAGTTACATAACTAGCTGTGATGTTGTCAGTATTTGTCATGGTATTGGATTTCTCCAGAATCGAATACGCTGCCATTAACTTTTATCTGTTATTTATGTAATTTGTTACTAAAATTTTTGGGAATCTCCTTCCTGTCAACTTAAACATCTGATCTGAGTTGGTGAACCTTTGTCTTGGTCAGCTGCCTCAGTTTCCGTTGTTACGAGGTTAACATGGACATATGTACCAAAACTAATATAAAAAAAAATAGTAAGGAAGCATCACAACTTATACAACATGTTACATTTTAGAACTTCTTCCTTTAGTTTGATTTTAAAAAGGCTTTTGAAGAAAAACATTCATATATCTGTAAGTTATCAAAAAAAAAAGTATCGCTTTGGTATCAATACCAAACTCGGGTACCATACTGACACTACTATCAAAGAATATCTATCAGTACCACCCCCCACTGCATAGACTATGTGTGGCTACATACGTCTGCCAGGTTTTCTGATCTCCTTGGTGATGAGCGACCTTAGCTCGTTGTTGACCTTTGTCGTCTCGGTGTGAATGTGCTTCTTCAGAGCTGTAGGTGACAGGTAGCGAGGGGGTTGGTCCTCCACCAACACCATGTCCGCTCCTCCCTCGCTGCCAGGCGGCAGCTCGCCCACCTGCAGTCGCCCGTTCTCCTCCTCGTCTCCGTGCTGGAAGTCCTGGGGGCCGGCAGCAGTGTGGTTCTCCTGGTGGTCGGCAGGCCCTGAGGGAAGTTCCGCCTCTGAGTCCGAGCTCCCGTCTGAGCCGTAGTGGTTCTGATTCAGGTGGTTGATGATCAGGTCTGGTTCAGGTGCTCCGTCATTCATGTCCATGTCTGCAGGTTCAGAGATTATGTTTATTTATTTTGTTTATTTGATTTATTTGAGTGATAATCTTCTTGTGAGGCTTGTCAGTCAGAACATCTAACACTAGACTTTAAGGTTTGACCGGATTCTACCAGTTTTAAGCATCAGTATCAGTTTTCTAGTTCTAGTTCACTCAGCCAGTGAGAACAGTTGTATAACCCCTTCTATGCTTCTGGAGAAGCTTTGACTGAGAAAATAAAATTTAAGTCATCAGGGCTGGGCTGGAGACTTTTTTTTTTTTTTACACAAAGCCTGTGTCACAAACTGGGGGTGCGAGGTTTGAAATGCATCCAACACATTTGTTAAACTTCCAGGATACGCACAATGTGTTTTGGTGAGAAACACTGAATGTAAACAGAAGCTTAGTTTGCAAGAAAACTTTACAGGGTAGCTTTAAATAACACTACTTAACACATACAAATCATCTATATTTTAGATTTCTTATAAAATAAATACATTTCTTGCCTACCAAACCAAAGAAAACCAAGTTCTTTGAATGTACTTGATTTTCAGAAAACCTTTTTAGGAACATTAGGGACATGCAGAGCAAAACATTACAGTGTAGGGCTGGTTCACTGTATGCCCCTGCCGATATCACTGTGAAGAGACTAATCCTGAGTGATTTAGAAGAACTGTGTCAGCAGAACTGGCTTCAATACCAAAAACACAGAAAGCTATAAGCAGTCAAAAATAAGAAATAAAACTGATCAGAGTTAAAAAGACACGTGCAATTATACATATGACAGGGTCTCAATATGAATCTCACCTGCTGTTGGTCGAGGGCTGGCAGGGGGCGTTACAGGAGGGGTGTAGGCCCTTCCCAGACGCAGCAGAGGTGACATGCAGCGTCGTCTCTTGGGCCCTCCGCCTGGCATGTTGTTGTTGTCTCCTGGCCTCTTCCCCTTGTTCTGAGGGCTGGTCACAAACTCATCCGCCTCGTCGATCATCATGCCCTGAGAAAGGAGGGAGGAAGACGGTCAGCTTACATGTTCTCAATCAGTAATTTTCATCTGTCTGTTAGTCATGAAAGACGATCAGGGTTAGAGATGATATGAGTCAGTGGGACTTGCCTTCTTGTCTAGTTTGAAGGGGTTGCCGAATGTGTGCAGCCGTTTGGGCTGCTCAGGGTCTGCGTCTCGAAGAGGCTGAGGAGCAGCTTTGAGGAAATCTTGGTAGTTGCCCATCTGGGCTATTGGCACACTGTGGAGCTGGTCTGGATAGCAGACAGAGAAACTCATTTACTGACTTGTTAACTTTATGAACATTTTTCTTTTTGCTGACTTTCAGTCAGTGGTTGAAGTCTTTGGGTGTGGTTACCAGAATAACAGGGCACGCTTACGACTGAACTCAACAGTGGGCGTGGGAAACAGAGTTGCACAATGACTTACCCGAGTCCTGCCCTCTGAGATTGCAGACGCTGGTGTTGAGCAGGTTCCTCCTCATTCGGCTGAGCTGGTCCAGCAAGTGGCTGCGGGGAATATCGTAGGGATTCCTGAAGCTCTGCGGCTTCAGGCCCTGATGAGACACACAAGACAAATGTGATTGTAAAGCAAGAGATATCATTCTAGTCAGGAAAGATGGTGGTCTTCTGGGGAAATACTACCCCACTTTGGCCATAAGAGTCAATATGCCGTGGATACAGCAGTAAAGCATCAAACAAACTATATAAAAGATCTCAATAAACACCTCAGGATACTGGTGGAAAAGGAAAGTTTGAGCAGAAAGTAAATGCTCTTGAGTAGAACATCAACTGTCCAAGTAAATGCAGCTCAGTAGACAACAGGTTTTGGTTTGTGTAATCATGACTGATTATATATTGCTTATAAAAGCACCGTATCCTCAGAAAAACGTAGATTTTGTTAAGGAAACGTTAATAATAAGACAAGCTTACCTTGTTAAGCAGCGCCAGGTGAAAGCCTTGGAACTCTTTGGTGTTGAGCTCCATGGGCAGAGTCGGAGCCTCTCCTGTGAGACTCTGCAGCTGCTGGATGAAGTCCCTGCGCTGGGCCAGAGATATACCTCCCCCCCGCCAACGCACCTTGGTGCCGGCCTCTGGTGGTGGCTTCTTTCCAATCAAGGCAATCAGGCGGTCATACTCGATTTTTGACTGGAAATGTGGGCAAATTAGTAACATGACTGGGTGCATTTTGTATCTTACTTGATGTCAGTATGAATAACATGCACACTTGGGTTGGCTGTCATTTTTGATACCAGATTTTCCTTATTGTAAATTGCTGATTAAGAAAGAATATAAAATTATTTTTTAAATAGATACTCAGCCCAATTACACTTACAGACACAAAGATTTTCTGTAGGTTCTAAAGGTAGCAAGACACAACAGCCCAACTTCTAACCTGTTGACTGAGTTTCTTCAGGTAGGAGACCACGCTGTAGCTCAGGCCATACTCCATGTTTTCAGCCAGCAGGTTTGGAGCTCCCATGATCCTCAGAGCCTTCCTCAATGACTGTTAAAAGAACACAACAATAAAGCAAGTGCAGTATTTTTATGGTCTTCATATGTCAAACAAATGGAAAAACAAACTCAAAAGATCTGAAGAAGAAGAAGTCCACTGACCCCGATATAATATGGAGGCATGGTCTTCAGGTAGTTCTCAAAGGACTGCCGCCATTTGATAGTAGGCTTGAACTTGTGCACTTTGATCAAGTCGTCTGCAATAAGAAAGATCAAATGTCCAAATAAGTATTTGAGAAAAATGACAATTCATCTGCAACATGCACATAGCTTTTTGTGATAGTTATAACTATTATCCAAGAGTGCACTTTTCATTTGAATGGATTCTTTCCATTTTCAAAAGCCAATCATAATCCATAATAAATGTATGGGCTTAACCGATAATGACCCACTTACTATAATAACACATGTGACCATGTTTATTACAGGTGCTGAGGAATGTGGAGGAAACACATGACACAAAAACAAAGAGCATCAAATGATGATGACGTACATTCAGTACAAAAGATTAAGTACTACTATTCAAAAATAATGGGACGTTTCGTCACATGAGCACATTCAGTGACGCTAAAAATGAGCGAGAATGCCAAATGTGACATGAATCCATCAGTCTTACCTAGAAGTGGCAGAAGCACGGGGTAGTTGTAGGGCATAACAAACAGGTTGACACAGTTGAGAGCTGTGCTGGCCTTTAAGTAGCCAAACGGTTGGCCCAGGTCGCTGTACTTGGCACTGTTACATACAAACACCTAAAAGACAGGGGCAAAAAATATATATACATTTCAGTGTGTGGTGACATTAGAAATCAAAAAAATATAGCCACCAGAAATAAATGTGTTTTTCTGGCTCAAAAAGCTGCTGTTCAGTTCTGTTTGACAAGTGACTGTTTCGTTGGTATGTGGCTGCATATCCACACATTAACATCACCACCAGTGGGTAACCCACACACCTGATGTTGAAAAGTATGATCTCTCTCTCTTTAAAAGGAAGACTGCACTTTCAACACTCCCTCTGTGATCTGTTTTCACCTCAACTAACCCCTGTCACACATTCAATATAGCTAAGTAGGCCACAGCATGTGAATGCTGTGCATTTCTTATTGCAATAAGTAAGCATTTCGCTTTATGTATTTAACTGCCTGCATTTGGAAGACATAGGCAGGCAAAAACAAGTCTAAACATTTACAGTCAGGCTAGCGGCCCCCTGAGGATGTACAACAAGAAACAAAATTGTGGGATGAATGAAGAATGTAGGGACAACTTTACCATTTTCAACGTATTACTTGTGGTAATAAGGGTATTATAAAGTTTGGTCTGAGGATGGCAGCAGAGGAAAGACCATGATATCCTATATCAAAAGGTTTTATTCTCTTTTATCAGTCCAAGCTGTTCTTTGAGCTACTGTTGGGCTAACATTAGCATGTTAGCATAGCTTGATTTAGCATGTTCTCATGCATTTTAATAACTCCTGGATGTAAACATGCTGATGTTTAACCTGTAACATTTTATATGTCAGCACACTAACATTAGCTTAACTTGTCAATATTTGCTATGCATCATTTCACATGTTTGTACGTCAACATGTTTACAGTCCCTTATTCCCAACATAATAACTTACTCTATAATGTGCAGTTCACTTACAAATCATTTAAAACAGGGTATGAAAGGGTGAAAACCTAAAATCTGAAAGTTTACACATCCATCAACACACAGTAAATATGGTGGAACATCTACTGTTGCATTTATAACCTCACTGAAATATAATCAAACCAACAGGTGCAAATGTTAAAAAACATTATGGGTCTCAGCTTTGACGTTACAGTCCTTTCTCACAAAGTGTGTGTTTTTTGTGTTGTGTTTGTGATGACGCTTTACCTGCCAGCAGGTGTGCGGGGACTTCCTCTCCAAAATGTACTGCGTGAGAGGCGAAGGCTCCAGCTCATATTTGTCGAAGGGCACCTTGTCAATCACCATGGGCTCCGAGTCCAGACAGGAGAAACGAACGTGGGGGTGAGCTGAGCGGGGGGGCTGGGTGGGGCACAGAGGTTGAGGCAAATGCTGTTATTGTCCATGTTAAGTCCGATTCTACACTTTAAAAATCCCCATGTAATCATGTCAGTGGATACAGCATAATGCACTTTAAGCCTCTCTACAAAAAGAAAATCAATTTATAATCGATCTTCAATCTGAGCTCTGGATAGATTATTGGTTTATTAATATTCATCAGCTGATATTTAACTTTCAATCACATAGCGGATGTTTTTGTTTTAAAATGTTATATTTGTGATCTTTAAGAAATGTTCACATATATATACTTTTTTTTTTTTGAAGTACAGCGAGTGGTGTAGTGCGATTAAATGATCCCTCTGTGTCCTCCACTGTTCTCTCCACCACCAAGACAGTTATTTACACTCTGGAAAGGAGACTGTCAGTTTTGAGTAAAGCCTGCTTATGATTGGATCTCAGATGTTTTGTTCACCTGTTACCTATTTGGTTCCTTCTCAAAAATTATAAATATAAATATAAATATAAATATAAATAAATATAAAAAACAGTTATTTAAAAAAGTAAACTGCAAATAATCTGCAATAAAATCTGGTACTGGACTGTCCTTAATCTATACACCTGATGAAATTGCGTTGCTGCCTGCCTATGCTGCACCTTTATTGTTATATCGTGCAACATATTTGGCCAGTGTAATTCTGTTTTGTTTCCTTCACTACTTCTCTTTTTGCTCCATTATTACTGTAGGAAGTCTGACTGTCCATGTGAACAAATAAATGTGCCTTTTATGACTGTTTATTTTCCCTTATTGCATCTTTCTGATCTGCTTCATTTAAGACACTAAGTCAGCTAAATGGTAGGATGTGAATGCAACAAATTTATTTGAGGCTGTATATAGTGTTATATAAAGGTGCATGATCATAACCATACAATTGCTTTCTTGTAAAATATTCTTCCATGTGTTTCTTACAAGTGTGGGGGAGTTCTGGTCGGGCCAGAAGGCTTCCGGGATGGGCCAGTGACCGATGGGGACACCAGTTTTAGGGTTGGGTCGTACGTAGATCAGCTTGTGACAGCAATGCCAAGGCTGTGGACCGGACTTCAACGCCTCAGCAGGAGCGTCTGGACAGACACATACGGTACAGAGGAAGCTCACTTCTTAGGTAAAACAACCCTCAGCAGTTAAAGACCAGAAGGTGCTTGTGAGGTATGAAAAAAAGATTTTAATAAACTGTAACAGCATGCAGGCGGTTATAATATGAAGGTGGGGGTTTAAACAGTGGCATCCACCAGCTGTTTATGAACAGCAATAAAGAAAAAGCTCAGAGAGGATTAAAAAAAACAGCACGTGGGAGAGTACAAAAAGATTCTCTACTAATCAAACAGATGCAGTGCAGCAGTTGTCAAAAAGGTATTTCAGACATTATTTCAAGACACACAAATAGGTCTCTTACCCTCTAAAGGAGGAGGGTCAGGCCCAGTCTTCTCAAAGTTTATCACCACTCCACTCTGGATTTTCTGCACCAGAGACTCCAGACACTGATTCAACATACGCTGAGAGAACACGCTGTAGGAACGTCCTGCAACACAGAGACACGCACAGTGTACATTTAAAAATGTGAAAATTATAACACCATGTTCTAGGGTTGAAGTTCAATGGCATTTAACTGAATATGAATATTGAAAATTAATTCATGTTTGATCCACTAGAGGGCAGTGGAACAAGCTGAAAGAACAACATTTCTTGTACTGTTATTAAAAAGTCTTTAAGATCTTGAAATTGCCATTGGAACATCTGCATCAGATCTGGAGAAACATTATAATTTTTGGTCATCTGGTAAATTTAATATTGATATATTGCTATCTTTTTAGCTCCACTAACACCTGAGAAACATATTTGGCTCTGCTGAACGCTCTACTTTCTTCACCAGCTTTGTCTGTTTGCCATTTGGTGCTGGGCAAGTAGTGTATGGTGGGTTTATCGGACCTTGTTTACTTGAAACAGCTGCCTGCTGCTGGAATGGGATTAAGGCTGAATCACACAGTAAATTAGCCATAAAAGCAAAATACTGAGCCAAAAGAAGCTGGAAGGCTCCCCAGTGCTTAAGGGAAGTACAGAGATGGGTGATAATTCTCTGTGGATTTGCCACAATGAGTGACCACTTTCACATTACATGTAGTCAGAGTTAATGTCAAAGTTTATTAACACAGCTTTCTCAATATATTTTTACTAAAACTGAAAGATTACCTTTTAAACAACTAAAACTCCAGTTTTGAAAGATAGATTGCACATTCTTTGCATTTTATGCCTTTACACGGTGACTATTTGTACACTTGTATTAAATGTTATGTGCAGACTGTGGTTACTCGTCATAAATGGTTCAGCTGAGTGGACACATGATGTGAAAAATGTCCATATTGTGGAAGTCAAGTTATTATAGCCAAGGAAATAAAGGTTAATTTTTGAAAAAATGTACATGATAGCTACTTGCTTGTGTGGGGGATACCGTTTCAAGGATGCATTCTGAGAAGCACTTTGACATTTATCTTGGTATTTGTCTGACATGTCTGAATCTCAGATTAATCAAACTGACCCAAAATGAATCAAATAAGAACTTTCTGGAGGAAGATCAGTGCCATTATCCCTAATAGCCCTATATTTTTAGATAAATAGCTACCTGAATGTTTTGCATGTCACTTTTCTTGTGAGAGAATATAAAATCTGGGTATGTAACCAACATAAAGCCAGATCCCAAATGGGGCCATTTTTCTGGACCCAAACCTAACCATGAATGTATTACCCACAGGAAAGTAATCCTGGGTAAAGCATGATACACTTAATATATGTTAAGGGCATTCAAAAAGGTACATTTGCATGAAACTCTGAAGCTGCTTTAGTGCATTTGTTGCAGCATCAGTCACAGGGCAGCAAAGGTCACATGAATCAGACACGCTGTTTTACAAAGCTACAACTGATTGGTCTAATTCAGCCTTCTGGCCATTTTCTGCCTCCAACTTCACCTCTAATGACCTTGTTATGCACCCATTCACTCACTCATTTCAATAGGCCGTGGCTTTGTGTCAGGTCTGCCATCAGCAGTAATGGACAGGCAGCATGTACTGCAGACTGTCACTGACAATGGAGCTGTGTCATGTTCTGCATTCAGCACCGCGGACTGCTACACAGAGCTTTGGTGTCCTCTGCTCTCTCTCACTCTCTATGTGCGTGTGTGTTAATCTTAACCTGCCATCAGCATCGTTCTAGTCTGTTCCTCCAGCCAGCTGCTTCCACAACCAGGCAGCATGGAGACAGGAGGGATGAGAGTCTACCTCTATTAGTGGAGTTCCTTAAAACTGGTAGATAGGCAGCCAGGGTTTGACTTATTCTACAGCCGTAGACAGTTAATCAACAATTACTCCTGAAGTGCACTTGAGCAAAGCACTTAACCCCTCCACAACAACTCTAGCAGACTTGGTTAAAATAAGAGCATACTGTGTTTGTACTTGGTTGTTCAGCTCCCACTGGCAAACCTGTAAACACAAGTAACTCTGAATGTTGAGCAAGACGGTGCTGAGACAGAGCTCGGGGCAAAAAAAAAACAGCTGTCAAAGCAAGCTTTCTCTCTCTATCACTAAGTTTTTTTCCCCCTCAGAATCTCACCACAAACACATTATTCTCCTCTTTCTTTATATCAACAGAGATGATTCATCAGCTGTGCTACGGAATGCATTTAACAAATAGCTATTTTGATCTGGTTGTTATAAATACTTTGAGCTTGTCCCAGCATGTTCCATCGGGCTCTGCAGTAGAAATTAGGCTTGTGTCGCTCTCAAGGGGAATATGGCTGTGATGTTTTCCCAAAATAAGATTATAATGACATCCATTTACAAATAATTGGCTGCACAAAATAAAATACATTTGTTGAATCCTGTAAGTCTATGCAGGCCGGGCATATTTGTGTCTGTGATACAATTAAGAAAAAAACATTACTGTTACCACCAACTTAACTGCAGCAATTAAGACAATGTCAAAATATTCCTCCATGTTTGGAGACACCAAGTAAACTCAAAGGATAATCAGAATTCCATATAGGGTTCACTTTATGTTTAAAAAGTACTCTAGTGATTTACTGTTGTACTGCTTAAAAATCTAGAGACTTGTAAGACACAGTTTAAAGGAAGAATGGTCAAAATTGATGTCCTAGGTTGAAACACCCAAAACACTGGATCCTACACTTCCCATAATGCAAGTTTTTAACATCTTTCATTAAACCTTACCTGCCTATTAAACTCCATTCCCGCAGTTTATAACACGTCTGAAGACCACTACAGCTACAGACGACAGTAAACCAGCTATTTTCACAGGCTGAGTAGTACTCCTCATGACAAGTAAACAGACTTTTCTGTGCAATGGAATAGCCCAACGCACCCTCCAAACACATACTACACATTAACCAAACACCAGCTCTGCCTACCTCCAGTGACCTCACACATAGGGGTGATTGGAGAATCGTCAGGCGGAACGCCACCTAGGGGTTCAGGCTCAACCGAAGCATTGCCGGGGATGCGCAGCACTAGAGCGAACAGACGCTGGTCCCAGCGGAAGGGCTCCTTGGTCAGCTCGCTACCCGGCAGCGGGGTGGTCAGAGGCAGATGGAGCTGGAAGGAGGAACAGAAGATTGAGTTTCAATTACAAAATGAACCATGAATCTTAACTAGAGAAAAGTAGAGATGTGTAAGTTGATTAAAGTTGGACAATATGATGTAGGTCTCCCTTAAATAAATGGTTGTTTTAGACAAAAATTGAAAATCGATAAGTAGGATTTCTATGGGAAAATAGATTAAGTGCCTTAATTTATCATGTATTTAATGCACTGCATTATCCAAAAACATTTCCATTTGGTTATCTTATCTATAGACTGTTCCAACTGAACTTGCAGAAAATATACTATATCCAGAACATATTGCTATTATAATATGCAATTATATACAGTGACTACCACACAGAAGATTTGGTTCATATTGCCCACACCCTAGTCTGGGCTGTCACCAAGTACACAAAAGCAGATCTAAATTTAGTCATTAAACAACAACAATTAACTCTTCGAAACATTTAAGCAGACACCCACTGCAAACCCGAAAGATGTCAAAGTGTTGATGCATCATTCCCTCACAGTAAAAGGCATCGCTCCATCATACTGCTCTACCAATACACATTCTGATTTTTCATTTCTTGGGCAGTCCAGACTTTTAAATACCTGTCAGAAGAGCTGCAATCAAAGTTAAACTTCCCCACCAAAGGTCACTTGGTAACTTGTGCCCAGTCGGTACAAGCACAAGACTGGAATTATCACAGAACCCATAAATTAGACCGTGGGTGCAGAATCAAGGACCTTAATGTATGTGTTGGATGTCAGGGATTTATGAATTTATGGGAAATTGTAATCTGCCCCTTTACACAATTTTCTTACATTTTGTAGACCAAAAGATTAATCGAATAGTCAAAACCTAGGCAAAATAACCAACGATAACACTGATGTTGAGTGAGTGACAAGCCAAAAAGCTCACTCTTTGTGTGTTCTTAAATTTGAATATCTGGTAGGTTTTTGACTGCTGCTCACATAAAATAAGCCACTTGAAAGTGTCAACTGGGCCTTTGGGGTGAGGTATTTTTCCATTGTGATATTCTGACACTTTAAGTCAAATGATTAAATGAAATGATTAATAGAGAAAATAACAGGCAGACTAACCAATAAGAAATAAAATAAAGATTCTTATTGCAACTCTAAGCTTGATGTGACACAAAGGCTAAAACTGACAAGCATTACAGATTCTTTTGTCTAAAGTAGTGATATTTAAGTTTGTGGTAGCTTACAGTAATACAGGTAAGGAACGTTTCTGTGAATGGACAATATGGTCAAACTGTTTTGCTTTACAAAGTCATTACATGATGCTACTTTTAACTGTTAAAAATACTTTATATAACAGTTCTGTGAACTGAATTACCCTCCATAATAATAGGGAATGTTTTCATGAAGTAATAGATGCTTGTGTTAAAGTGAACGTCTGTATAGTTGTCTGATCAGACAAGCTCCTGAGTTGTAATCCAACCAAGCAGGAAACACTCCTGATTGGTCGGGACCCCTCGCCTCTGTCGAGACTTTGGCTGACCTCGTCTTGGACTCCGCCGCTGCTGGTCAACTTGTTGCCATCACTGATGGCGATTATGATGGCCGGTTCCAGGAAAAAGGGATTCCTTCCCTGCAAAGAGAAAATAAAGACATATTCACAGTTAATTTAAAAATCACAAGAAAAGCCAAAAGTAATGTGTTAAACTAAAAAGAGTTTAGTGCACTTATAGAATCCAAGAGCAAAAATCCTATTGGAATTAAGCAGCTGTATATTTATAGCACTTGAAAGTCTAAGGCATACATGAGCACAGATAATGTATCATCATTATATAGCTAACTTACAGTGGTTTTAAATTGAGTGGGTGTATAAAAGAGAGACCCTTAACTCAAGGGAATAATGAGGAGGAACAGTAAAAGCAGTCTTTAGTACAGAACGGCTACATTTGAGGCCAGTATAAGTGTGTATCTGCAGTATATGTTCACTCTGTCCTCCACAACGTCAGAGTACATTACCTGAGGATTTGTGTGAAACCTCTTTTCTGCTAGACCCCACAATATTTCATGACACCAGCACTCTGCGCTGATAAAATGAAACTGGAGCAGCACCGCATTTATCACTATGCATCAGACCTGTGGGATCTCCACAGAGGCCAAAGAATAACTGGGTGAGTTAACCGTGTAAAACCTCAACGCAGCACGACAAGTCCTGTCAGCAAAGAGTCAGCACACTGGACCTCACTGCAGTCACAACAGAGACTTCATAAAGGCCAGCCTGTTCTGACAGCTGTGCAATTGTTAATGGATGTGGACCAAGTCAGTTTGGACTCTACCTGTAGGCTGTAGTTTCTGCTGAATGATGGGTCTGTCCAGTTTCACCAAAAGCCCAGAGTAAACAGAGCAAGATACCACCAACTACCTCTGCTGTACTGTAGGTATCCATGACAACCTGGCCAGTTTTTTGTCCTCCCCAAAATCCCTTTATGATATTGAGCATTTTCTTAGCATGCTAATGAGCTGGTGATGAGGATAACTTAGCCAGACGAGTGATGATTCAATTCGTGTCACATCATCTCACTTAGCTTTTACTGTTGCTGTATAATTAAGTGATGATCATGAAGGTGGCTAAAAAAAACAACTAAACAAATACAGCATCAATATAAAATGAGATTTTTGGACATCACATCAGTCCATATTGATGATACAGAACAGCAGTCAGCTCTGCTTCTGTAATCTTACCCACTACAGCCATGACAGTGTATTATCACATGTAGAGCTTAAAACATTAAGTAAATTAATCGATCGATGATTAATTGTTGGAGTCAAATTTCAAGCCGAAAATGCCAAACATTTGCCGGTTCTAGCTACTCAAATATAGATATTTGCTTCTTTTCTTTGTCTTATGTGATGGCAAACTGAATAACTTTACTTCTGGGGGGTTATTTGACATTTGATGACATCACCTTGGGAGTAAGGAAATTGCGATGGGCATTTTTCTGTATTTTCTGACGTGGTACACATCCAATTATTAAGTGAGAAAATAAATCAACACATAAATCGGTAAGTGAAGCCCTAATCATTTGTTGCTGTCAGCTATGTAGTCAGCTACAGTCAAGTCAATCTGAAGCAGCAGGATTTCTGGTCTGCGAAGGCAATGCCAAATTGATGGAGATCCTTTAGAGCCCTGTTTATCACCCCCGCTGGCATGTTAACTTACGACCAAACGCTACCTGTCATATAATTTCCTCACTCCCATATTTTCTGTCCGCTGTCTTTCCTCGGCTCTTTCGTTGCTCTCTTAATGAAACTGTGATCAGTGTCAGGATTACCCGCAGTCTGGCTCCCTCTCTACCTCCATACTCCTCTTCATCTCCCAGGGGAGAGTCATCTCAGATGCCTGGCAACCTTTGTTACTGTAGAGAGAAGCACTCTAGGGCAATATTAACTCCCCCACAGCTTTACTCCCCTTTGTCTTCTCCTTCTCTAGCTCTGTACCCCACTGATCGTCTTATACCTTGAGCACTTACGATTGAGGGGGCTGAAAAATCAAAGTAGACTTTTCTTTATTAATTAAATTGGAAAGAAGAGCGGATTATTTAATGGGAGACTTCAAATACAAAGCCAACTGAGCACAAGCTGCTACATCGCTTTGGTTTGGCTTTGATTCACAGCTGTTGAAGCTAACTGAGACAGAAAAACACAGACAAAAACTGAGTGTAGTCATCAGAGCAATGATGAAACCTTTGTCACTTTTGACTGTTCAAAGAAAGGAGCTGCACCTAAAAAGGTTCGGCCCGATCGCTTTTCCGCTTGTAAACTTGAAATGACATACTTTCAGATAACTTTGTCCAAGTTCAGAGGAAATTAGGTTTATCACTAACATCTGCACCCCGTGTCCCGCTTTATTCAAATGACTAAGGGTCCTGTTAAAACACAGAATATACAGTTTGAATGTGACTCTTGCTCTGAAACAGTTAACCCCATTATCTGCTCATAAACAAATTCATTTTATGCAGAAGCACACTTGTTCTACTTTAGGAAAGGAAGCAAATTCCAGCAACAGAAAACAACTCACAAAAGATGTGATGCACTGGTGTGGGGCTAAAATCAATATGCTTAAAATAATTTGACAAACATTTACTGGTTCCAGCTTCTCAAATTTGAGGATTTGCTGCTTTTTTTAGTTTTATATGATTGCAAACTGAATATCTTTGGTTTTTGTACGGTTTTATTTTGTTATATTTTTGCTTTTTTATATTAAAAGACTAAAAGAGGACTTATCAATTAAAGAAAAAGACAGATGAACAGATAATGTATAATAACTGTTTAGCTGCAGCCTATTGTGAATGGTCATTACACCACTTCTTTAGAAAGGACATTAGCAAACACACCAGTTACTAGTAATTAAACCAGTCATGATGTCAAAGTATGGTTTAGGGCGGGAGTGTGCCACCTGAAACGGACCTTTCAGTTCTGAAAAGGTCCAGAGAATAGTCATTATATTATTAATACTGTCAAACCTGTCATTAGAGGTCATGGGTGACTGGTGCAGGACACAGTAACCTTGACCTCAGCATGTGCTGTTTGTATTCACAGTCATATTTCTGTGAGTCAGAGAGACTGTCTGACATGTATTATGTATGGTGTATGTATGAGTTACCCGGGATGGTAGGGCTCTTCCACTTCTGACCCAAGAAATGCTAGTTAAACATTCACTACTGCTCCCGTCCTCCCGACTTACCTCCACAGTCGTTTGGATTCTACATCAACCACAGATGTACAGACTCACCTAGCAGTCAAACTGACTATGGACTAGACTGTGTACTTTAATAAAGACTATTCTGTTCTTCTCGCAGCAAACTGCAACTAATTTCCAGACACTGGGCAGAAGACAGGAAAGTCTTACAGGGCGATGTGATACATCTCCTGCATGTTGTTTTCTGCTGTTGTCTTTCTAATGAGACTAAATCCAGATAGTCACTCTGGTCATTTTGTGTTACACTACACGGTAAGTAGCATGATGAAAGAAGACTGCGTCACATGTTACAGATATATATATCATAAGCGGACATGAGAGTAGCGCTCTAAAACTGTAAACACAATCTCACAAATTCTCTCTTTCTCATTCCCCCTCTCACACAGCTTTACTTTTAACAACTACCTCCTTAAACTGTAAATTTTGACCACAGAATTAAAAGGGTGATGTCATTAGGCGGCTCTTTTGGGAACTGGGCCAGTAATTCTGAATTGGTTGCAGACTTTGTGGGCTCAACAAATATTTTTTTTTGCTATATACAGACCCAATTAGATTCACGTGAATGCAGGCTTCTAGCTGTGAATCAGGCCTACTCTGCTGTTCAGCTGGCGGAGAGACGTGTTTCAAATTCACAAATTTAAACTGAGTTTTGCAAAACAATGGAAATAATTTATGACTTCTAGTTTTTAAGTGCATTTCTTCTTTAGCTTGCAATCTCCCACTGTAAATCTGATTTATGAATATCCTAACATCCATGATCTGGAGAACAGAATATTTAAATAATTCAAACTATTTTGGCATGCGATAAATCCCTATGTTTGCTGTTGACTTGAATAGTTGCAGAGCTTTACAAATCTGCCTAAATCCCAGTACCATTAACACAATAAACATTTCAGTAAAATAGAAAAGAGGTCTTATGAATATACCCATCAAGGCAGAGTAGGCCATGGAATTTAAACTTCCTTTGGCAAGCAAGAAACCCCACTCAATCATTTTTCTTTAGGTCTACCTAGCAAAACATTATGCCATCTAAAGAAACACCCAGCAATAAATCAAACCTTTATGAAGGTTGTGTTGAAACTGTTTTAGAGAGGTGTTGATTCACCTTTATGTTAATTTCAGAAGCTGCACTCCTGAGCTGTACTACTGAGATGTGTTTTAAACACTGCGTTCACCAATACAATTCAAATCAACACCTCTTTAAAACTGTTTCGGCAAAACTGAACATTATAAAACATCTTCAGGTGGGATTTAAAGCAGATATGTTGTATAAGGTTGCATTATTTTTAGGTAAGGTGCTTCTAATAAAATAAAACTTGGATGAGTATCTGTGCAAACTTAATTAACTATTTAAACCTCTAAGGCTGTAAGCGACCCTTTAATGTTTCAAAAACTAATTTAAAGCTATTATCTCTATACATCTAACCGTATTAGTATGAAGCTACCATGATTTAGAGCATAGTGTCAGTATGTAACACAAACCAATGTCACCAAATCAATGGTGAAATCAATAGCGGTTACTGAGGTGAAAAACATAAAGTCGTTCTTGTCCTTTTTACCTTGTTGCTGTTATGTTTGTGTCATGAGCACCTGACTGAAAGTGTGATGGGGACACAGTATGCAGGTGGTTGATGCTTGTAAGACTGGGGATAAGGGAAGGGAAGCAGGAGGTGGGTGAAGGGGGTCTGTGGGGGCATATATAGCACCTTGTCATAACACTTTATAAACCTGATTTCCTCTCTGCCTATTCAGCACTACATACCTGTCCATAGTTGTCTATCCCAGTCACTAATCTATTGAGATTGAGTAAATCAAAAGCGGTCCTCAAGGACTGGCCAATAGTTGTTAGTCCATTTGCTTGGAGGTTCCTCAACTCTGTCATGAATGTGGCATGACTCTCTTTCCATCCAGCCTAAAAAAAGAAAACAAAAGAAAACAAAACATATGGTCAATGATCCACATAAAGCTAGACAACTACCCCCACTGTTGTGAACACCGGACAACTTCTACAGAAGTCGAGGGTTAACTTGAATGTTTTTATTATGATTCAGAACTGATAAACAAGAGATATAGGTCGCTTCCTCTCTATCAAGCCAATCATTTGACAGCACTGTAGCCAAGAGCGTGATCCGTTTCTACCAGGCTAGTGAGACCGGCCTGGGATCATAAATTACAAAGTGGAAAAGTCGCAATGTGTGCCGTGACTAAAGTGGCAATTTGATCTAAACAAGTAAAGTAAGCTAGTCTGTCACCCCCTCTTCCTCCACCTCCTCCCCCCAGATATCACTTCGCTGTATAAATAACACCCAGAGTTCCTTGCTGCTCACATTGAAACAAAATGTCGGCCATGTTTTAAAAGGGGTATGAAAGCTCCTCCTGAAGATTTTCTCTACACAATTGATGTAGTGATCACAACGTGGTGGAGCGATGGAGGGACAGTCAATCTGCGCAATGTAAAGCTGGACATGACCCGAAAACAAACTCTACCTTTATCCCGAACGGAACGTCTTCAAAATTTACCAACATATACCGGTCCCCTCGGCTCGCCGGATCTCTCCCTCTGAGCTGTGGAAATAGTAGAGAATTATTTACGGTTATCGGAGAGATCAGGTTTGACAGGCGAGCTTGCAACAGTACAATGATGATCTGAACCGCAGTCCCGCTCGGGATCTCCCAATATTAATGTGTCCCGTGGTTACAGTACCTTCATAAAAGTCTCAACAGCGCCTTTTGCTATGTCCAGATAGGTAGTGCCCAGATGGGTGCGCTGGTTCATTGAAGCGGACGTGTCTATCAGAAAAAGTAAAACGGGCATTGTGATGGTAATGACACGTTCTGCATGGACTTGGTGTCAGTACAACCGGTCAAAACGCAAAAAAAATCTTTTGTTCTCCTGCCGCCTGTATCACCTCTCAGCTAGCTAGCTAGCTGGCTAACTAGTCTGTCTCACACATTCTTTCAAAAAAGTGATAGAATAGTGAGTGTAGAAGCCCTTTCCGGGCAAACTAAACTAAAAACCTCAAACCCTAGGGGCAGGTTATTGATTCACGAGGGATTTTGATAATTTTTACAATATTTTGCAAATATTCCTAAGTTTCATAGTAACAAAGTTCCCCCTCATAGTGAGTCCCTGCTTCTCCCTACACTGAATGCGCTGTGTCTTGTCCACTGGTTTTAACCTAAGCTCCGCGCTTGACCCCGCCTCCCAAGCGGTCTTTCAGCGTCACGTGCTCAAATACACGCTCCTCATTGGCTAGCTGAAGCCACTCATTACCATATCCAAATTAGGCAAAAGCTGAGCGTCTCATGCGCATGCTTGCTTGCCTAAGAGGCAGGAATGCGAGGAAAATATTCTGTATATGCAGTATGTGTGCTTGAGAATTCAATATATGTGGCAACGCGCTGTTTATTTTGGAGCATTAGTTTGTTTGAGCACATATTATTTAAGAATGGGCATGTGTTTGCGCTGAGAGCTGATTACATAATCAACATTTACTTCATCCTATGCACGGGCGTGGGCTACTGTGAGAGGAAAGACAACCCACTAAAGACTATAGAGAGAAAACTGAAGGCAAAGATAGACAATATCAAACAAAAAGCAGTGAAATATTAACCCAGTAATGCACCCACGGCACACAGAACCCACTCGCTGGCAGTAAGGCACTTGGTTTTCATGTGATGACCAAATAAAGACAGCCTTTTCTGCAAAACGATCTGAAGGAAGAGAGGTTTAGCTGAATAGTCGCTGCAAGGGATTGACATGCGCGCGCACGCACTCACACACCCTGCAGCTCTAAAATGGCTATACTTGTCTTTATTTCTCATGTGCAATAAACTACACACTTCGCTAAAAATGAGGAATTAACTGTATTCTTATTGAATAAATGATATTTATATAGCCATTAAGAAGTAGGCACACTTCTGATGTTGCTTCCAGTTTTTGCTTTCCAGTTTTGGCTTTCCACAAACATGTAGTTGTGTGAGATAATATGTCTTAACTATTTTATCACAGACTTGAGAATGATTTCAATTGCTCTCCAACGGGCTTCACAGCATCCTGGTTGATTACAGGGTCCACTCCTAATGCCACATGACAGTCAGCCAGACATACACGATTGTGCAATACAATTTACATAATGTAGCTCCTTGAAAAATATCATCACTTCCGCAAAAACCATCCGGTGGCACTGTAGTGGCAGGCGATAGCAAAGGGGAGGACAGTCTATTGCTTCTTGTTTGAGTGAGTTCTCTGAAGCGATATACACAGAATAGTTCATTTTCCGGTGTGTCACTGATAAGTTTTTCAGAGTAAAACGATTTATGTGGATGGTTTAATGGCATTTAGGGGACAAAGTTGTAGTGCACCAGTTGTATTGTCATGTATTGCCAGTGTGAACCAAATTATTATATGGTATGCATCTAGGGTCAGTGGTGGAATGTAAAGTAGGCTACTACAATTATTTGACAATGGTTAGTTATGTTCCAGATTAATATTTTACATGCAAAACATATAATCATTGTATAATAAATGAGACATTGATGTAACACAACAGCAGTAGTCAGCTCTACCTCAACCAGCTGCAGCAACAGTAATATATATAACCCTCAGAAATGAGCCATTCTGTGTGAGTACACTATACTTTAATACACCAATTATTTTTGTTACTACTAGTAACTACTTCTACTACTACTTCTATGCAAAATCAGTTCAAATGTAAATTTGAAATGTACATTTGGATGCAGACTTTTGTTTGTATTGATTTTTTTTTAATTGGGACATTAGTTATAGTTATGTATAGGATGTGAGAACTTCCTCTATAAGAATACATAAGTCACTTTGACTATAGGAAACATTTACATCACAACTATAAGATATCCTCAATATAAGTAGCCTAGTTTGTTCTGTTATTTTGACTACCTTATGTTTTCATTGTTGTCTCATTAATTTCTTTGCACTTCTTTTATATGTTTACAAATTTGTCTCAAACATAACAACATTTTTAAAGTTGTCCTACTCTCATATAGTCGTTTTTTAACAACAAATGTTGTCCTAAAACTTTGATCTTAAACTTCATAGAAATGCAGTTAATCGAACAACATACTTACACTTACCTTTCTAGTTTTACACCTTTATTCTGAAGTCCATACAAAATGTGACCGGAAATAATGGTCCTTGTGTTCACGGCTTTTTGTAAACAGTCTACAAGAGGTACTAGAAGTGTTTTTATATGATGAGTTACATTGTTGTCTTTGTTGATGTTACCACACACATCATTTGAACATCCCATACAGATAATATGTATAGCATACACTATAAGAATTAGCTTTGATCAAAAACAACACCACCACACAGGCTACAAGATTGTCAGTGTGGCTTTTACTATGAAAGTCATAATCGGAAAAGGTGTGATGTTATCATTGAGCATTGATAACTCTCTTGGTCCGTCATATAAACTGTATGTAAGAAAGGTCCGTCAGTGAAATGTGTAAAGCTTCCAAGAATAATCAAAAAAAGACATCAGGTTGTGAGCCTTCAACATTAAAGCACATAAACTCAGAGGCTGCATATGTCTTATTTATTATTTTGAATACAGTAAGTTTGGAACTGTACAGTTTGTCATTCATTTCTGCTGTAGGTTACACAGAGATAGAATTTAGCTAACTATAAATCCACCATGAATACTTGAAATAGTAAAAATTTGGAAGAAACAGTACAGTAGTTCTTTCTTTTCTTTCCAAAGAAAGTTCTGACCTTGTTTTTGACCTATGTATTTCTATGGTTTACCAGTTATGGCCTACAGACATTTTGTAATATTTGTTTTTAGACATTTTATATATATATATATATATATATATATATATATATATATATATATATATATATATATATATATATATATATATATATATATATATATATATATATATATTAGTGGTGGGCGTTATGCGTTAACGTGCTGCGTTAACGTGAGACTCTTATCGGGCGATAAAAAAAATATCGCCGTTAATCTATTCTCAAAGTTGGGCTGGGAGCTGGGTCTATACTACGCAAGCTATGATGACTTTCACCTTGATATCTTAGCGCAGATGTAGGCCTATACCTAGCCGAATCGCACTGTAGGGAGCGAGAGCAAGCCTTCGAACCTGTGTGTTTGCCTACTGTGAAATTGTCACATCAAACGTGACGTGCTAACATGGATGCAGCTGTTGCTGCGTTTCATTTACCTCGGAGGTCGGAGCTGGGAATGACGTCACACCCGACTTGACGGCGTTCCAGTTACAACCTCGCTCGGCCAGCTGTTTGTTTACAACTAGCGAGGTTAGTTATTGATACGCCGGTTGATTAAAAAACGCATTGTGCGGTATTTACTCACACTAACTGTAGCAACACGTCCAAAGACAGCTGTTGGACAGCACTTTGTGTACGAACATTTCTGAAGCCGCCGGGTTTGCTTCTGGGAAAATTTACTTTTAAGAAGCTTCCCAATGGAAAATTCGACAAGACTAAGGTTGTTTGCACCTTGTGCAACGCAGAATTAGTTTACTGTAGGAGTTCTTCTAGTCTCAAGTAGCCTACCAGCTAAATGCAAAGCACATCACACGCTACACACAAGTACATCTTATTGAACATGATTTATTTTCATCACCTTTCTCAAGCAGTTTGTGATGCATTTTGGAAACAGGAGATGAGCCCCTGGTCTAATGCGCCACCTGGCTTGAAACCCGTTCGCACACATATTTTAAAGGCCTTCGGCAGAATTCAAATGAGACCATTTTAATCTATTTTAATCTAATTTAATAAAATTGATATATATATATATATAGATCACCATATATATATATATATATATATATATATATACTATATATATATATATATATATATATATATATATATATATATATATAATAAAATGCTTTAAATGGAGAACATGTGATGCATGCATTCTAGAAAAGTGTCCTGCATGCTGGTGCACAGCTGCAATTTTGGAGTCTGCCACTGCCACTAATGTACTTACAAATGGTGATAAATACACTGACAAATGTGTCACCCGTTTAATAAGTCATTTGTACACTGTCCTATCAAATCCGCAGTTGTAAATAGTGATAAGGTGTCAATAAATGGGCTTTGGTCCAGATGGCCTGCTGCCCCCTTTCAAGTGGTCCGCTTGAGGTGTCTTCTTGATAAAGCAAAGAGCCACAACCTGAACCCACATTGTTTTAATGCCTTTTAACATATTTATAAAGCATTGGGAAATCTTTGATTAACTATAACTAACTATAGGTTATCAATTGATTTTGCACATCAAATAAATCATGGTTATTTATACTCAGCCTGTCAAAATAGCTGTGTAATGTCTTTGGTGGCTCTGGAGGGACTACATTTCTAACAGGAAGGCTGAAATACCAGCAGAGGTGGAGGATAAAGGAATTTACAACAAAGGGAGGTTCTAATGAAAGCTAATCAATTGACGACTGATCATACCTTTTATAAACGTATCTCTTGTGATTCCCACAACTTTATGGAAGTACAATACTAAATCACTGGATCAGCCTACCTCTTTCATAAAGCTATAATTGCAGCTCATGAACCATTTATAAGGGTGTCTTTTTAGTTGTATCATTAGTATGCGAGCTGCTATTTAATGATCTAATTCATTTGAGATTCTACTGCATCACTCTTTTAAATGTTATTGCTAAAATAAAATCTGCTCTGACTTAGTCGACTTTTTTTCTTTTTGTTCGAGTTTTCCTTTTTGTCCGACCACAAAACGTCACTTTGTTTGCCGAAAGTTGTCCTAAATATAAAGTTTTGAGAGATGGTGCTTTATTTTGAAAATATATCACAAAACATCGACAGGAAGTCTTACTTTGTTCAGAGGAAATGGTTGGTCGTGGCTGCAGGCGTGAATCGTTATCTGTGTGTATGTGTGTTGTCAGCTGACTGGCAGCATCTCGGGGAGCCGTCACAACACCACCGTGCCTGCTGACAGCAAGCTAGCAGCTCCTAGCCGAGGCTCTACTTTCGGACCAGGGTGGGTTATGTTTCCCGGAGCCAGAACCGCAGACGGAGGTTTGTGCACCACCAACCCATGGCGGCCGAAATTCAGCCCCAACCGCAGGCTCGGAAGCCATGTCTGCTGAGCAAAATCGAGGCTTTCCAAGATGTGGTGAGCACGGCGGTTATCATTCCCAAGGAAGACGGCGTTATCAGCGTGTCTGAAGACAGGTACGTTAAGCTTTGAGGCCACACGGCGACTAAAATCCCGATTTATAACCGTCACCTGCTTTGTTTGTCCCTCAACCAACAATGTCCCAGCTCCAGTCGATCAATGAATGAATTTAATAATTTCAAAGCCGTTTGCATGTAACAGTCCAGTGGTTATAGAAGAAAACGTCCCCTAACATTTCTATAAAAGTGTCAGCTGGCTTTTGCTAACAAGAGTGTGTACTTTGATTTTTTTTAACCTATGACCAAGTAAGTTAACGTCAAAAACATTTGGGTTAACTGGTCGCTGTGGTCATTTTTTTTAAATAGTAGCTAACGCCTGGTAGGTAACGCTAGCTACCAAAACTGAACCCATTCAGGAAAAAAAAACTCGTTTGTGCAGTTTGGGCTGTTAGTGTGTTTGACGTGTGTATATGCCACCAGTTCGATTAACTGAGACGAGAGAAGCTACTACTTTAATATCCCCCCCTAGCCTAGTTTTACACTTGCCTGGGGCTGTGTGTGTGTGTATCCAGTATTTTGACATCTTCAAGTGCTTGAGGGTGGGTGTAAGCCTATGCATGTTTAAGATTCAGGTTGTCTTGTGTAATCTCAGTTACTGTACCCATTATATCGTGGGTTTCTTTAATTACTTATATTTACTCATTATGTGGTGTAGCTGATCCAGGGCTGTATCCTACTTATCACATAACTATCTCCTGGTACATTTCAGTGACGCATGAGTCAATATAATTTATTTTGGGGAAAAATGACATCTTGGCCACATTCAAACTGGGAACAGTAGTCTGTAAAGCAGTGCTCTCCAAACATTTCATACCAGAGGCCACATGGAGAAAAAAAAGTGTAGTCTTGCGTCATGAGCCTTTTACTTTAAGAGCCTCAGTGGACCTCAGTTTGATCTTGTTAAGTGTTAGAAAAGAAAATATTTCCTTCCATTTGTTTGTAGAGCCAAATGAACTGAGCATTTGTTGGCATGCAATCTGGACTTTTACAGACCCCTGTAGAACTATAAAGATAGTGTTAACTTTGGAAAGTATCATTGCATTGCATTTCAATTAGCTTTAACTGCACATTCTTCTCATCTACAGAGAAAGGATTTGAAAACAGGTTAATGTCCTTTTGACAAAAATGTTGGCACAAGCCCATCTTTTCCTTCCAAGCTTTTGTTCAATGTGTTCTGATGGCCAGTAAGAGCAACTAAAAAAACCCAGCTCAGTGGTGCTCGGTTCATGATTGTGACCTTTTTCTTAAAAAGGGGAGTTATGTTTTATTATTATTATTTCACCAGTTACTTAACGAAGTTGGATGTGTTTGATGCTTTGCCTTTTTGATGTTGATTACAGTAGACAACCTTTCAAAGAGAAACTGTAGCCCACTTATTATTCAGAGCTCAACATGACTGGAGAATACAACACTTCAAGAATTTAACATTACACCACAGATGCCATGAGGGCTCTTGGAAACCCAAAGGCTAACGCGTTATGGTTTAACCCCACAGGACGATCCGGGTATGGCTGAAGAGGGACAGCGGTCAGTACTGGCCCAGTGTCTACCACACTATGTCATGTAAGTATCGTTAATTACCTTTTCATATAGGCCTATGTACATATAACATTAATTTTTGTGCACTGTTTATTAATATAGTTTAAGACTGTTTATTTAAAACGAAGGCTATGTTTGTGGCTTGGTCATGTAATGAAATAATGAATCAATACGTATGACTATCTAACTGTTGTAAGCAAAGTTGTCCAGATAACATGTACTTCTTGGAACAGGCCTGTTGTTCATTCCTGTTTTTGTTCGCTCTTCCTCTGTTTGCTTTCATTCTGTGTGAGCGTCTCTCCTCATCATGACGAACACAATGAATCACGCAGACTCCACTTCTCAGAATGACATGAAAGCGTGGAGTTTAATTGCTCTTGAAATGAGATTCAGCGTTTGAGCCTCTGTAGGATCATTTACTCTGTTCTCTTCAGTACTGCAGTGCTGCATGTCTGTGACACTTTTGTCCTTGTTTCCCTCCAGTTGTGCAACTGAAGGAAATCCTGTGTGACCATCAGCAAGATCTGTAGCCTACAATAGCACTACCAGAGGATGCATATGTTTATCATTTTGTTTTATTGATATAAAAACTGAAATGAGTGTGCAAAAGATAACACAATAATCACCAGTTTAAAGGGGCAGTATGTGGTGTGGTTTTAAGATTGCAACCAGGTGTGTGCTCATACGCATGCTTAAACTCATGAGCGAGCATAATCCAAAACACAACTGTTATCACAGAGATCCCACAATAAACGCGGAAACATCGGCATGCCAGTGGCTTTTCACATAGACATGTTCTGGCTTTGTTACTTCAGCGTACCTGGCCCAGACAATGCAGCAAGCCGGCATATTGGCACAGTACACCCGTAAATAAATGCAACGTGGAAGCGGCTATTGACAGACAGAGAGACAGCTTCACAAAACATGCTGGAAACTCGGGTAAACTCCCACTGCAAAGTTACATTAATATTTTTATCAGCTTGAGGTTGAAGTAATCCATGCTTGTTGCATGACAAAGTTACATTTACTGCATTTAGCCGACGCGCAACATCGTTGTTGCATTAGAAGCGATAAAACATTAATAAATCTAAATAGAAAGTTACGAAGCAAACAGCGGTAACTTAGATCCATGCTAACATTAGCTGGCTGCCCCTGACTTGCATCATTATAGGCTAGTAGGGGTCGGCAACCCACGGCTCCGGAGCCGCATGCGGCTCTTTCATCCTTATACTGCGGCTCCGAGTGGCGTGGGAAAATAAATTACTAAAACAAAAAAACACTAAGTATTTTAATCCACCATGAACTACATTAAAAACAAACACCGCTCACACCTCACAGATGACAGCTTACAGTCCTGCGTAAAGATGAAAGTGACTTCGTACAGCCCCCGATTTGCAGATGATGTGCGCAGAGGTTCAGGAGCAGAAGTCCCATTAACCAGGTAAAATAAATATGTAGGCTATGCAGATATTTTGCAAATATTTATCTTTTATTGTTTAGTGACACAGTGCTTTTTTTCCCAATTTATTTTTTAAATTCAGGTCAAGCTCCGCTACATGCTCTGACGGCTCACTGCATTTTTTCCTTTTGTTTGCTACATGGATAATTTAAGTTGAGCTTTTTAATTTATTTGAAAGAGACATTCAGACATTATTTTTTCAAGTCAAAGCACTAATAAGTGTATGGCTGGGGTGAACCCCGACGCATGAAAGGGAAGTTGTTGTTTTGTTGTTTTTTAAATAAATGCAGGTTTTTTTTCATTTTAGATTTAAAAAGTATTTGTGGCTCCCAGTGTTTTCTTTTCCGTGGAAACCGGGTTCAAATGGCTCTTTCGGTGTTAAAGGTTGCCGACCCCTGGGCTAGTATAAACAAATCGCTCCACATTTGCTTTGTACAATTGCATTTTTTCTTTACATCCCGACCCGATACCTTCACATTAAAAGCAGAATAGTGGCTTTTCCAAGCAACAGAGAAAACAGGTGTATGAGAAGTCAGCCCATTAACAAAAGGCAGTAAAATTGAATTTATTAATAAGTGAAAAAATACATATAGCCCCTTTAAGGATTTCCAGATATAGCAACTGAAATTTGTTTTCAGTTGCTATGAATGGAGTTTTGGTATAGTTCTTTATTAATAAGTAGGCATTTTTCATACATAAGCATCTCTGCATGTTTGTGTTGCTTCATCACAAATTGTCCATGTTTGTGGTGCTCTCAGGAAACTTTCAGATGAGGCCAAATCACAGGGACTTTGGTCTCTGTTTATTATTTTTTTTGTCTGCTAAACCTCTTCCATCATATCCAGGAAATTGCGACAGAACACTGTTATCCAAGCGGTTCAACAGGAACATCTAATTGATCTACAGTATATTCAATTTGGGGTTATTTATTACCAAATTAAATCAACCATTCAGGGTTTCAGCAGAAAGGAAGTTCTCACACTGAACCTTCCAAATATAAGTCAGTGGTCCATGAAATTAACAAATATATAATAATAATTGTAAAAATAAATAATTGTGGCTTTTGAGTTAGAGGAACGGAAAGTATTTTTCTGTTTGTAATAAATATTTGGTATCTATGTGCCAACTGTTTAAACACCTACTGCATTTATTTCTACATGATGACCTCACAGCGATTCTGATATGTTTGACCCGAAGCGGCTGCCAGTTGCCATTTTTGCTAATTCAAGTATATTTAAATATAGAAAACATACCATATAACCAAGAATACATTAGCAGAGTTTCATTTCATTATTTTAAACAAGATGAGCAAAGAAAACAATGAAAATGTTAAATAAACTGCACCAAGGTTGATTGTCTAAGGAAAAACACTTTCTGCTTGAGCGACCTAAATCAGCAGCGACTGAGGAGTAAAGCTGTTTGAGATGATTTGTGTGCTAAGCAATTAGCCTGCAGAATAATCAAACCACCAGGGTATTGTGAAGCTCTGAATGGTAAAGTGTTATTGAGACAATTTCATTCAAGCTATAGTTGCTTATTGTTGAGGCTGGTTTGTAGACAGCACAAGCTGACATTGGTCAAAACTGTTTCAGAGAGATGTTAATTAAACTCTGTGGTCATGTTGAAAACAACGCTTCCAGTACACCATCTACCCACAGACTAGGTGACACAGCTTGTGGATGCAATTTAACAACGTTCCTGGTCTAGATAACACATATCTAGTTCGAGTGATGCATGTTGAATTAGATTTTAGCATATATGTCAGCCAATTAGTAGCAAGGAAATGGCAGCTTAAAAACTGATGTTTGAGGTAATTTAGAAACAGTGTCTGAATTACATATTTTGACAATCAGAGAGCACTGGCAAGTTTACATTTAAATTTTATTATGTGTTGTAAACCAACCAACCATTTTATATAACTCAAATATTGCTATTGGTATCTGCCTCAAAAATTAAATATTGATCTTGTTCTTATTAAAGTCAAGTGTTTTTGGGTATATTTGCCAAACGGTGCCCAAGAAAATCTTAATTCAAGGTCCACTAACTAGCTTCTCTAAAGCTTGCTATTTCATTGCATGGTCTTTCTCAGTTGATGGAGTTTGCTCAGTCATCTATGTGCTAAGTATAGAACTTCGGTCAACTGAGCAAATTCAGTCCATGGGGGGAAGACTGTGACATGCAGTTGAAAGCTCAAAAAATTGACTTTGAAATTTGATTTATTTTTGTCAATTAGACCGGAAAGGTTTAATGATGCTATCATATTGTATTGCTGTATGTCTTTGTGTCTCCAGCATCAAGCTCCTGTATGTCCTTTAACCCAGAGACCAGGAGGCTGTCCGTGGGGATGGATACTGGAAGCATTTGTGTAAGTCCAACTCCCAGCCTGCTTCCCTCATTTAACTGAAGGCTATTTGCTTTTCTTGCTTTTTTAACAGTCATCACCTGAAGCATACATATCATCCCAGTATTTTGTCTCTATGTTGACAGGAAGACCTTGTGACATTTGTTACCTGTCTTTTAGCACATACAATGTAATACATGCTTTAATTGTATGTATTTTGGCTAAAGTGTTTGCTACTCTCCAGTGTTACACAAATGTGTCTGGTGAGTTTGTCTATTTAGTTGGAATAAGAGCTAGGTCAGGTCACTGTGAGCTGTCACTTGGTAAGCAAGGAAATCCTTGTCTATTCTCTTTTGACCAGTATAGAGGTGGTGTAAAACCTTTTATAGATTTTCAGAATGGACATGACTGTGTTTCACCTAGGCTGTAGTCATGAGTCACTTCCTGATTTGAATCCTAATTTTCATTTAGGAAAACATGCACCTACACGTGATGAGTATAACCAGGCCTACTCTTTACACACATTTTAAAGTTGACCTAATAATAACCCTAGATGAGAAATTATGTGATTACCAAACACATTACAATAAATCTTATGAATATAAGACAATTCATCCACTAGTTGTCAAGACATTTCTCTCAAACCTGCAAATTTCAACATCAATTTCAACATTTCTACATGAAAAGTCAGGACATCACCAAAGTTTGTAAGATACATTTTCTGGGAACCATGGATGTCTTTAAATAATTTCATGACAATCCATCCTGTATATTTCATTCTGGACCAAAGCGGTATGAGGGGCCATAGAGCCACACCAAAGAAACTTTCTGTCCAAAATGCAAAATTTCTTGTAGAAATTATAAATCAAATGACAACTTTCTCTGCTCTGGTAACATTTGTATGTCAGTCGGTTTGTTCATTCAGCACTTTGGCCAGGATGCCATGAAATTTACTATGGATATTTATGATCCCCAGATGATGATTCTTGCATCAGTGTCAGGTGAAAATTTCCCCAGGACCAATGCTATGGCCAATGACAAACTATATCAATATATGACGGCCTGATTGCCATTAAATGTGTTGTGGATATTAAAGAGAATGATACCATGACCCTTCCTGTACCTCCACAGTTTCCAGTTGAATGCAAGATATATCAAGGCTGGCAGATTTCCTTGGAATCTACTTGGCACATTTATTCACCCCAGAGGAGGAACCCTCTCCTTTTGGATACTCCATAGGCATTCCTCTAAGCCAAAATGCACACAATAAGATCATTTTTCATGTAACAGGCAGATTCATTTATTAAGTCTTACTTCCCAAAATTTAAACCCTTTTGAATTTAGAGACCCTGTGACCTTTCCTTTTGATCCACTATATAAATGAAGTGGACAAATTCACTGTCAAACATTGGTTTGTGGGCTGAAGCCTCGAGTTTGACAGGTTGGCTGCCACCATGTTGATTTTTGGATTTTGTGAGACGGTGGCGCTAGCAAGGTTGGTTAGCTAGCTGCATCTTTAAGTTTGGGATGCTCAAAATCAGGAGTCAGAAGTAGGGTCGTTATACCATTATTTCTAATGGAACTGGACTTCTTTTCGCAACCAGAGGAGTCGCCCCTTGCTGGTTGTTAGAGAGAATGTAGAACTGTTACTTCCTCATTGGCTTCAGTCATGAGAGCTTTAATTTGCTGCTTTGTCTACCCCTATGGTCCGCCCTCATTATTCACAAAGCTCTTAAATCAGCAAAATAACCAGTATGTTGTAATGAGCACTGCAGCGTCTGGTGGCCGCTAGTGAGACTTCTGACTAGTGGTATTGTTTGTTTTAAGTAGTTTGATTCTGTGGCAAACAACTCTGACAGGAGCTGTACTCTACTAGACTGCCATGTACTGTACAGTACATTACAGTTCAGTCTGTAATGAGATGCAGCATTTTTTTTACTGTCTAGTTTTTATTTTGTTGTTTGAGAAATTTCACAGTGGGAGTTGATTGTTTTGGAACAGGTTCACCCAAGTCAGACAGTAACAGACCAGAACATTTTCTAAGATTTTTATCTGAGAACAACCTTAAAACTTCAAGTTCCCAGATGTGTGTTACTATGGGTGGTAGCCTCAGAGGAAAGCACACGGTCAGACAAAGAGTCCTGCTGTTTTGCCTTTCACTGGCCTGCAGTACGTACATACTAGAATTTAAACACAATAACATGCTTTGTTTCCATTAATAGATTAATAGATTTATTTGGAGTTCTTGGTCATTGACCCCAGTCAGTGTGAACATTGATCCCCACTTCCTGTCTTTCAGGAGTTCATCCTGTCAGAAGACTACAATAAGATGACTCCAGCACGCACCTACCAGGGTAAGACGGTAAATGTGCAAGTGTGTATAAATGTGTGAGTCAGTTAATATCTGGAAGAGAACCAAATGATACAGTTTGCTTTTAAACTTAATCTTAAAGGTTCAGTGTGAAATATTTCTGAGGCTCTATTGTCAGAAATGCAATATAGGATCTATAACTATGTTTTCAGTGTTGTATAAAGACCTTACTTAATGAAATGTTATGTTTTTATTACCTTAGAATGAGACATTTCTATCTACATAACCTCGAGGCCACCCTTCTGTGGTCGTCGCCATTTGGCAGCATTATTGTTCTACAGTAGCTTAAAACGGACAAACAGTGCTACAGAGTGTGTTTCTTCACTACGTTCTTCTTTTTCTTCTTGTAGAATTCTGGCAGTGTAGACGCATTGAGTACATACATTTGAAGAAGAAAAAGTAGTATCATATACAGCGGGGGTCTTCAAATAAGTTTTGCATCATAGCAATTTTTTCAACCATTAGATGGCAGGTGAGAATATAATGCATAATATTTGAAGCCATTGTTACGGTGTTTGGTTAGCTCAGTAGATAAAGTTAAAAAATTTCTTACAGAGAAGGTAATGCATGTTTGATCCCACCTTGGGAATATTTTTCTTTTCTCTATTTGACAAATTATCTATTATATGGTTTATAATGGACTGTGGTGCAGAAATAGTGACAATGTTACACACTCTTGGCTTACATTCTCTGCTGTGTCGGAAATGACACCTTTTGTGCTATGTCATGCCGTAGCTGTTCTATACTCTTTGAAAGGGTAGGGGCAGTGGTAGACTGGACAGTTGGTTGCAATTCACAACCCTCACCACTAGATGACACTAAAGCTTGCACACTGAACCTTTAAAAGTCCAGAAAAAGTAAAAAAAAAATAATCTAAAATTCAAATTGAACTATTCAAGTTTTTTTTCTGCTGAGGGCACTGCTGAGAGGTCAGTTGTGTGTGTACACAAGAAACATCAGTTTGTTGTTGCACCTGGAACGCTTGGTGATCGCAAGTTGGAAATTTCAAGTGGAAAATTGTTAAGGGAAAATAATACAACTATTAGGTAGGTCCAGTTTACTTCCTCTTTGGGCATAGATGTTTGACAGTGGAACATCGTCCACCTTACTGTGTAGGAGAGCGATCTGAGCAGCAAAATTTGACAAAGCCTTTCTTGCTCTGAGGTTTACTGTCAGTGTGGCACAAGAGCTTTGTGTATTTTCTTTTCTCTAAAAACTCTGCCAGTTTGAGTACATTTTAATCTCTGTTTTTAATTTACACTTGAGTAACCCACTCATGGAATTTTATTTTCGTAATAGCTTGACATTAAATGTCAAGACATAAATGTCTGATTCATACAGACACCTGAATGTAGTAATGACATCCATTGTGTCGTAGCTTCACATGTAACATCAAGTGTATCTTAAATATGTAACTGACTGCTCCTTGACCGTCATTACACTCTTTGTAAGATTATTTCCAAGAGCTCCCACCATCCTCAGACTCTGCAATTCTTTGGACCATAATATTATTTATTACGCTGTATTCATTAGTACTCAAGCAGTTTCAGAACAATTCACTGCTAAAGTCTCCTCAGCTCTGTGTACTTAATGCTTTGAAAACTCTGCAGCCTAAGGAGTGGTTGTTCTCTGGCTGTGTTCATAATTCATGACTTTTTTAGTATAACTCACTCAGTAATAACTGGACCAGAGCACCACTGATCGATCTCCACATGTCCCCTCTACAGCCTCAACTATATTAGATGTATGAATGCACATACAAGCCTTGAAAAAAAAGGATTCTTAGATAGATGCGGAGTCATAATTATACCTGACCTTTCATGTTGTGTTTCTCTTATAATAAATAAAGATGTATATATGTGCTAGATTATTCTCTACTGTGTTTGAAAAAGGGTGTTAAATGCATATTTCTGTGCAATTTCAGCACACAAAAAAGGATGATTAAACACAATTTGACATTTTTGACACCGTCCTACCTAACATATCTGGATAGACGCCTGTTCTGTGATTGAAGTGATGGTGAAAATGGATATCATGTTGTATTTATTTGTGTTTTTGTGTGCCTGCAGCGCATCAGGGCAGAGTGGCAGTGGTGCTGTTTGTGTTGGAGATGGAGTGGCTTCTGAGCACCGGCCAGGACAAAAACTTCACTTGGCACTGCTCAGAGAGCGGCCAGCAGCTTGGGACGTATCGAACCGCCGCCTGGGTTTCAGGACTACAGTATCCTTTAATGTTCCCCCTTCTCCTCCTGGTCTGTTTGTTATCTTGGTTTGCCAGCTACTTAGCCCTTACAGTGCGCTCAATAAACCTGACAGCCAAGCCTCTTGCTAAATGGAGTGGGGTGGACTTAACCAAGTGGGAAGTGACTAGCCATCTTTGGTGCTCTGGATTGTAAAAAATATCTGCCTTTTTATTATGACAACATAGTCTATTTTAAGGCCACGGCAACATAAGACGGGGCAAAAGAGATTAGCTTCCAGCTAGTTTGTACTAATGGGAAGGGCTAACAATAGGCATCAGTCCTGCTGTTGTCCAGGAAACGGTCTGAGTAGGTTTCAGTAATGGGTAGATGAAAGGCTGTGGGTGCTCAGCAGCAACACTGATCCATACCAATGAGCCTGCCATGAGGCCGTTAGACTGCTGACATCCTGCTGGCCTCTATATGCTAACCAGTCTGGTTATCATGGCTAGAAAATCAGTGGAAGTAGAAACACTGAGCAGTGACAGTTACATTTTTTTGTTTGGAGTGACTGTAGATTTGATGATAAGGGCTGTTTCTGTATTGATAAAAATATGTATGATGCTCATCAAGCAAACGGGTGAGTCAAATGCAAAGTCAAGAAAATATGGCATAGCCTGTCATGCTCTCTGGTTCACTGTATTTGGAGAGCCCTATTTTTTGTGTGTAAAATATTCTGGTAACTTGGGAGAAGTTTGAAAATAACATTTTCAAACACTTCCTTTTTGCACAACAGTAATTAATTGCAAGGTGAAAGGAAACCTGCAGCTCTTGTTGCATGTTCTTGATGATGTTATTTCAATTAAACATTACAAATTCCCAAATACTGTTAATGGTTGATTTAAAAAAAAAAGAAAAGAAGATTTGTTTACAGTGAGAACAGTGAACCACTGATCAAGATCTAGATGTCTTTTTACTTGTAAATCACCTAATCTGTCACCTAATCAGTTAATGACAGAGCGAGAAAGAAGATTGAAAACTCCCAGTTCCTTGTTTTGTTTTGTAAAACAGAATGATTTAGATTGGATGGTATATTTAGATCATTCCTTGTGGAGTTGTTGTTTTTCTCTTCTACTATGCAGACAGCGTTGTAATGATTTTGTTCTGTAGTGACTTAACCAGGTCAGAGGAGGACTCTGGACCTAGTGGCCAGTGAAAAGGCTAAGTGTCATCCACTGACACACTGCAGTTCCATTGCTGCCACAACAAAAGGCTTTCAGATCTTACATGTTATAGTTTTCACACCGATAAAATCTTTTGGTTCACTGGGCAGTTCAGTTGTTGCCTTGAAATTGCGGCGGGATTTTTCTTGTTTGGTGTGTGTTTTCATTCTGGTTACAGATAAAGATCCAAACGCATCGATAGTTTTTCAGGGAAACGCAGTTTCTTCTTCCTCAACCTTAATCTTATCCCAGGTTTGATGTGGAGACCAGACACGCCTTCGTAGGGGATCAGTCTGGTCAGGTGACCATCCTGAAGCTTGAGCAAGACAGCTGCAGCCTGGTCACCACGTTCAAGGGACACACTGGTACACCACACACGCCCGCACACACACCAACACACACATGCACTAGCGCTGAAACGGTAAATCATGAGTACCGTGATTTACTGATTATAGTAAAATCAATATCTTTGTTTTTTTCACTGTTGTTTCGACTAAACAGAACATTTCAAAACATGTTGAGCTCAGACAAAGTGTGATGTTTTTTTTTCATTAATTTCTGCCATTTATAGCCTAAACAGTTAATCTATGATCAATACAATAATCAACAGATTGATCCAGATTGATCCGATAAGTAATCGTTATTTGAAGTCATATGATAAAGCTCTGAATACTTCCAGCCTCAGCCTAAACCACAGAAAAGAAACACTGGCATCAATATTTGCACAATATTTGTTCAGTAGTTGTCTGTACAAATATAAATTTCCTAATGACCTCGCAGCTATGTCTGTAAGCCCAGATTATCTTTGTGGGTCTGCTTTTCTACACTCACAACTCTTACAAATATTAGTTTGTGAGAATGGAGAAGTATCTTCCTTAGGGACTGCTTGTTTCTTCTGCTGATGTGAAAGAAAGAGAAGCTATAACTGAATACAAATGTCAGACACTTGAATTTTATAATACTTTTGGTAATTACATATAAAATTGTCTTTTCAAAACGATGTTACACTTTGCTTTACAAATAAGAAAACAACGCAATTTAAATAAATGGCACCCAATAATAAAATAATTACAGCTTTTTGCAGAAATATGTCAGCTGAGAACAACTTATGTCAGGAGCGAAACATTATAAAGGAAAAGGAAAATTAAATCTTTATGCTTAAATTGTTTTTTTTTTATAATTAGAAGATCCTTACATAAACCACCAATGTCCATACATTAGCTGCATTAAATTCACACAATCGTTGAAGCCAGATTGACTCTGTCAACCCCTGTTGTCCTCAGGCAGGTTCTAGATTTATTGAGGCACTTAAGAGGTCATTTTAAGAGCTATAAGTCCATAATGGCCTTGAATGGTCAAGACAATCTTTTGCAGCTGTCACTCAGATGTGCTTCAACAAAGGAGGCAATGAAAAATGTAATTTACAGTGTTGTAAATAGGATATAAAGTCTTCAGATACAAGCTTGATGATTGGAGTTAAAGGATAAAGAGGGATCTCAATTAGTTTAAAGATGAGTTCAGGACCAGGAGCAAAGGACTTGAATTTTGTAAAAGGATTTGTGTCACATGCAGGTATTCGTTACATTAATCACTGACAGTCATTTAAAACAACAGAAAAACAAACAAATTTGATATTTCCAAGACGTTATGTGTGTTAACAATATCTGTCTCATAAATTAGCCTTTAGGCTCAAAACATAAAATCAGTTACAGAAGAAATATTATTTAAACTAAATGAGACAAATCTTATGAGAACCAGTGCATGACAGCCTCGGGGACACCAGCCCAGTTCCTAAATAATCAATTCAGTGGATCATAAATAATTCTGGAAAGACTCATCGTCAGTGCTGTGATGGTATTTCATGCGCTGGCCTTGGCCTGATGTATGTATCCATGTTAATTGACCTTTGTGTGAGTGTGTTTGACTCACACACTTTCCTGTATGTTTATTTGTTTGTTTATGTGTGTGTTGTGCTTTGCTCCAGGCAATGTGACGGCACTGTGTTGGGACCCGGTCCAGAGGGTGCTGTTCTCCGGCAGCTCAGACCACTCCATCATCATGTGGGACATCGGAGGGCGTAAAGGCACCGCCATCGAACTGCAAGGACACAAGTAAGAATCACAAACATCAGCTATCTCTGTCCAACTTTTTATCTTATTTCATGGGGGGGGGCACTGTGGGATATTCATATTTTCATTCATGCAGGTTACAAGAAGACTTGATCTTGAGATTGATCTTAAAAAGGCAAACCTGACATGCATTTAATCTCTCCATGTGCCTTTCGGACAGAATTCAATTTAGAGCTGAAACGAGTCCATTAATTGATTTGTTGTACAGCAAGTATATTGATAATTGATTTATCATAAGTAACTTTTTCAAGCAAAAACTCCCAATATTTTCCTGTTCCATCTTTTCAGCTGTAAAGATTTTCTGCTCTTCTCTGTTTCATAACATTGTAAACTGAATGTCTTTGCTTGTAGTAACTTGTTGAAAGTGACTCTTAGATGAGACCAACATGTGAAATTGATACCAGTTTTACGTACCAAGCTGCACATCTAAAGCCAGCAATGTCTGAAAAGGGCCCATCTCTCTGACTGTATAAGTTTAAAAAAAAAAAGTAAAAAGTTTTATTTTATATGACACAGCTGTTTAATTGCAGAGTGAGGTGAAAAATAATGAATTTTTAAGAAAACACAGCTAAAACCAATGTGCATTTTTCATAAAAATACTCTGGTTTTCATGCTAACATGCTGTGAGAGCAACCTCTCTGCTCTGTACTATTTTATTCTGTGCTTGCTTAATTTGTTTTCCAATACCTGTTTGTGTGTGTGCTCCCTACAGTGAAAAAATTCAGGGTTTGTGCTACGCCTCACACACTCGACAGCTCATCTCCTGCAGCTCGGATGGAGGCATTGTCATCTGGAACATGGATGTAACACGACAAGAGGTGAGAGGGGGAAGAGGAGGCAGCAGACTGATGCAGTGTGACATAAAACCAACACACAAAGACACATTGATAATCAGTCTGTTAACTGTGACAAATTGTGAAGAAATTATGGAAAGATGAGGAAATATGTCATGTGTGCAGGGTGTTTTCTTTCCCGCTTGGTGACGTGCACATACTGTGAAACAGATCAGCGTGTTGGATAACTGCCGTTAGCTCTCCTTCCTACTCTAGAATAAATTCTCTTAAGAGATCCATTAAAGGTCAGCGGATTAGCAGAACGTTCTTTGATTTTCTCTTTTGCACACACAGTCTAGCATCCTCTCCCTCTGTTCTCTACCAGTCTCCACACAGTTAGGATGTGATTGCTTCTTTTAACCCAGTGTCACTTTTATTCTGCCTATAAATTATATCATGAACAAAATCCCTAAAGTCACAAAAAAAGTCGGGAGTACAATTGTCCCACTATAGCAGTAAACTAAAGAAACACACAGCAACTGCACCTTGACATCAATTTGTCAGGATACCCTATGTCCTATTTCCCAGCATTCATGTTACTCTGCGGAAAAGTAGCAGTTTTATCACAATTGCTCCCCAACTCAGCATGTCACAGATACGGCACCTGACTATCTTTGATCATTTTCAAAATGTGTGTTTGCACAGACCCCAGAATGGTTGGACAGTGACTCCTGTCAGAAGTGTGAGCAGCCTTTTTTCTGGAACTTTAAACAGATGTGGGACAGTAAGAAGATCGGCCTACGACAGGTACTATACAGTTTCATACATAATGTTGTTTTATTCGTTTGAAGGTCCTGTAGAATGGAAAACTGTATTTACCTTGGCATAGTCAAATAGAAAGAGTTGAATATATGGAGCTGACTGTGAGCCAGAGCTCAGTCACCATTGTTTCCTACTTCATATGTAAATCACATACATGCAAAACACCCTAGAAAAAGGGCAAATGCCAACAAGAACTAGATGTGACATAATATCTGGGATTATTTTAATATTTAAGCCCCCATATTTTCAACATATCAGTCCATGTTCAAAAAAAAGTGGTCATATGAGCTCATCGAGATATAGCTGGAGGTTGTGCAGTATGTCTCACACAAATTGCTTTTACCGTTATGAAGCTGAGGTAACATTTTCTGGGTTTTCCTCTGATGTCCTCCGGCTACACTGTCCTCAACTCTGTGAATTATGAAGTTTCCTCACGGACATAGCTTTTCTTGTTGCTTATGCTAAAGTAACTGCTAGCTGCTGCTAATGGTAGTTGCTGCTAATGGTAGCTGCTGCTAATGGTAGCTGCTGTTAACAGCTTGCTCTGAACCAGCGGTCCAAAGCTTCTGTAGTAATTTTAGATGATGAACACCAGCACCCCCCCAGAGCACCAAGCTTCCAGACCTGACAAAGGGCTTAAAGACACTGGAGCTAAAACAGAGTGTTTAGACAGCAGGTGAAAAGAGGTATGAGACAGTATGATGCAAATAATGTGTTCATTGAACATGAAAGGATGTAAAAATTTCTTAGTAGAGACCCTAACTACAAGTATGAACCTGAAAATGAGTATTTTACGGCACCTTTAACTTAAATATATAAAGTTCCATAATTGTGAATCATCAGACACAAAAACTAACACCACAGTTTAGACATTAGTTACAAGATTCGTACATTCAGTAGCTGCAACACACCCTGACACACCCTGACAAGTTTCCAGGAAACAGAAACTTCGACTCCTGCTTCACCAATGGCCAGCTAACGCCCTGCGGCTGTTGAGTGAGTGAGTGAGAGAGACTTAGTGTTTTATTTATTTTATTTCTAATATATTCTCTAATACACATACAAACACACACGCTTACTGTTTAACAAACACATGCACGTGTTGTTAGGTTGTATGCTTTGGAGAGAGAGTGAGAGTGTGAGAGTGAGAGTGAGAGAGTGTTTCTTGACAAGGAATATACATCATGTGGCATAACCGGCAGGCAAAATTCAGCCCAGAAATTACAAATGACTGTAATTGTGCAAAAGGAAAAAACTCTCTCAAGATACACCTGATGTGTTTGCTTTGAAAAATTATAGTTTGTTTAAAAGTATTAAATTTCAGAAGCATGTTTTGTCGATTTACTATACTGACTTGGAACTGGACTCAGGATTCGTAGCCCAGACTGGACACTTGCTTTTGATTTGCAAAACAATGTCTTCTGCCCACCTTTGAGAGTTAAGCTACTACTAACACTTCTTTTCTAACGTTTTTGCTCCTGGTAAGAATTAAGATAAAAAGCTGGCATGTTAAAGTCCTCCTGTGTTCCTCAGCATCACTGTAGGAAGTGTGGCCAGGCGGTTTGTGGAAAATGTTCGTCCAAACGCTCCACCATCCCCCTCATGGGCTTTGAGTTCGAGGTGCGTGTGTGTGACAGCTGCCACGAGTCCATCACCGACGAGGAGTGAGTAACAATCAGCCTCTGTTGTTGTCGTAATACTGACCCTTTGTGCTCTCAGCTTTCTGAGTGCTTACACAGTAAAGTAACCGGCGTTCCCTTTGTGTCTTCTAGTCGAGCGCCCACAGCCACCTTCCACGACAGCAAGCACAGCATTGTTTACATGCACTATGAGCCCACCACTGGAAATCTGCTCACCTCTGGCACCGACAAGGTTATCAAGGTCTGGATGGGAACAAACAGTATCTGTTGTATTCACAGTTCTCAGATAAGACATACAAGTGCACACAGCAACATTTAGTGGAGTCACTCCTCAGCGGAGTGAGTTTTCAGCTTTGCCAAGAAGGTTAGGTTTGTTGTTTCCTTTTTCTTGGTCTCTTCTTTTTTAAGCATGATTAAAGCCGGATTAAGCTGCTATGGGCTCCTGTTGACCCCCCCCCCCCTTGTGCACTGTGTATCTAACCAGTATGTATAATTGTTTGGTGTGTGTATTGTATTGCAACTAGATTTTGGCACGGGCGAGTGGAAGCCACCAAAGACCCTCGTCATTTCATTTAGTATTGTGCATTTAAATTACCTCAAACTATTTCCCACACAGTGAACTGGGATTATTAGGGCCTTCAAGGGCCCCTGAGAGCCAGGGGCTGCCTTATTCGCTATTATATGTATCACTATTATATATCAGCCTGTTATGTGGTTCATCAGGTTCTTCCATGATCACAGCTACAAGAAGAAAAGTATTTCAGTAATGTGACCGCGGCTGTTAACATGAAAGAATTTCTGCTAACCCTATTTGAACTCTATCTCAATTTTTGCAGACGTAGATGATGCCGGTTTTATTCTTTCATCTCTGTCTGAACTTCAGAAAGCGTCAGCAGAAATGTCTTTCTTAATAGTTACTTCAAACTGACAAGCAAACTGACCATGTCTTATGTTTCCCTGCAGCTATGGGACATGAGTCCTGTGGTTTCCTGAGGTCTGTGGGCGACCAGCAGTCAGCGGGGAAGCTCTGTTCACCAAACTGTGATGGTGGCAGTCGCACTTGGTAGAGAAAGAGAGAAGCATATCCAACAATATCGATGTCATCTGGATAATATTTAACAGTTATTCAACAACATGCAGTGGCTCTTGCACGTTCACAGCGAGGACACTGCAGGCCAGTGGAGCCTGGGAACAGGAAAGGCCTTGGTTAACACAAGGTTACAGACGGTTGTGAGTGTTTGTTAGAAGGGTGCTGTTGCGTGGGGGGATCTGTCTGTGTACATGTTTGTCTGTCCTGTATGTGTGTGGAAAGGGTTGAGGCATTTCACTTTTTTTACACAAATTATGTACTTAATTTTCATGCATTCCTGCCTGATTTCATACTGGAAACTCGCAAAACAGTAAGTGAAATATTTCTGCACTGTGTCACTGGGTGCCATCAAACCCAAACTTTAAGTTTGTTAGTTGTAAAGCAGGTCATGTAACTGGACCATAGCTCACTCACAAACTCACTCAGTTACGTTAAGCTGGCTGTAGAGTCTCAACAAGAGGAAGCTGTTTGATCGTTATCTGACCATTATCAGACACCTCCCAGCCTGCACCACCTACAGGAAAATTTTTACAGCAGCAACAGTTGATGCTTCCTTCCAGAGGCAAAGAAAGCAGTAGGTGACACTTGCACTGACACCTGCAGGCAACAAGTATTTAAGCTACATTATTTGTGTTGTAACACATTTTACAATTGAAACTTGACCACCTGATTGCTAAAATAACATGTCGGGAAATGTGATGTCAATTCATCTTGTGAATGACACCAAATGTTGTTTTGTCAAAACAGTTTAATGTCAAAGTCCCCTTAGACACCAGCTAACCTCTGTATCACATGGTCACCATCAACAGGTGTAGTTTGTTCTTCTCAAATTCATTTTCTGATCATTAATGAACCAGCCATAACACTAAACATTTTTGAGCACATGATGACTCTTAGACAAGCGAGCCTACACTGAGTTGCCAAATTGTTATGTACACCTATCTAAAACAAACCCAGTCTAATACAACATGACTGAAAAAAAAAAAAAAAAAAATATATATATATATATATATATATATATATATATATATATATATATATATATATATATATATATATATATATATATATATATATATATATATATATATATATATATATATATATATATATATATATATATATATATATATACACACCAGTAAATAAAGTTGAAATTTTCTGCACCAGCTGTAGTTACCCTACATTGCTGATATATCTCCTGAAGTTTGCATGTAAGCATCCAACCTTTTTTTTCTTTTCACCCAATTTTTCTTTTACCTATTTGCTGTTTTAGTTCAGAACTTATTTTTTAAAAACTATTTTCAGGGTCAATAATAAATCAGAAATGTCCTCTTTTTCCTTTGGATAAATTAAATCTGGTTAGGGCCATAAACCCCATCTTTCCTTATGCAAAGTAACCAGGAGGCCAGTTATGCAGGACAGAGACACAGTGGCAGGAGCGTTACATTTTGGACATTTTTAAAATGTAAAATTTGTAAACAATTGGACAACTTCAGCAATATAAAAAAATATTCAGTTGTTAGTCATTGCCTGCAGGTGGCACTTGTGTCAACACTGTAGCAGCTGTTGCATGGCACTCATGAGCATATCTACAGTTTATCTGCAGCTCTTAAATACCTTTCTTGCTAACGGTTGGCACAGGTTGGACTGAAACTGCAGGCCGGAGAGGATGCAACTCTATGATATCAGACGATCCTAGTTTCAGGTGCTTCACGTCACTCCGACTGTTCTTGGTATCATCATCACAGGAGAAAGACATCTTAATGAACCTATCAAAGTGATATCAGTAGCATAATAGTACTTGAGCCATGTGACACTAAGGAAACTGTTCATTCGCTCTTTGGGTGTTACCAAAAAGAAGCTCTTCATGTGAGTCTCTATTTAGGCTGCTAAACCTCATATTAGCCACTAGAGGAGAGGACTTTTTTTAAGACAAATTTGGGAAGCATATTTAATGTACACCTGCCTGGTTCATCTAATTATATGTCAGATGGGTGTGGAAGAAAACAAATGTAAGAAAGGGTCTTGTCATTTTGAAACTGTACTTTTGTTCCTGCTGTACTCACAGTGGGGCAGGTTTGTATGCATAGTGGCCTCCGGTATCGGAATATCCACATAGATTTTTCAAGCTTAATTATGTATTTGGATTATGACCTTTCTGGTAGAAGCCGCCAATGTTGACTCACCCAGTCCACTGTTACAGGAAAACGGGATATCAAGCTAACCTCTTAACCTCATAAAGGTGGTCCATGATTCCAAAGTCATTCTCTATAGGAAAACAATGTTCAGACCCACATGTTCAGAGATTCTTAAGTTACCAAAGACAACATGAACTACGTTGAGCTAAAAATCTGTAGAAATTAATCCATTTGATGTAAAATGGAATCCATAAAGACAGATCTTTCCTTCATATGGAATAGATCTGTAATACCATCAGCCTTTTAGTTAAAGAAAATTTAAGTTAGGCCATTGTAGAGGACATTGATTTTATAATAAAACCATGTCATGATACTGTAAATCCACTGACATGCAGAGTACACTTGTCAGGTTTTTGTAATCTAACTTGACCAATCAAATTGCTTGCTGATCCTTGTGTGTTCTCTCATGTCAGCTGTTTTATGAGGTAATTTATTATTCAAACTGTGGACTTAATGTTTCTAACATGCAAATGCACATATCAAGCTTTTCAATGGCAACACAAACATACATATATCAGGACTGAAAGGAAGCTTATGAACATGGTTGCTTTGATTTTGTTCTCATTGTTACTGGTCTTTTAAGTCACAATACTGTTTACTAGCATTTATGTCAATGCACTGAAATCAAGGAGGAATCGTATGTCACAAATTGCTGCCGTGGAGAGAAAATGTTAAATTTCTTTGCGATTATCATGTTAGCGCTTTAACGGTAATTAAGTTGAATTCTTCTGATGTTCACACATCTCTGAATATGTTTATTAGACTTCATCTAAAAGTTGAGAAATGAAAAACATTAGGCTTGACTTGAACAGTTTGTTTGTCTGCTCTTTCCCTGGTTCCCATAAAGGTACATTCACAGCAGCTCATGAATGTGAGCTTGTGGGTACTAAGACCCTAAAGAACCATGCCAGTGTTTTTCTGCCAGAGTTTCATCTCCTCAGCTATAAATAATGTATATTTCACTTTTTTGCAGACCAGTTTCAAATGCATCGTGTACAGTTTTCAGTATTTTCCAAAAATTTCCAAGAAGCTGCACTGAAACTAATATGAAATGGTGGCTGCCTGGAATAAAAAAACAAAAACTGAAAAACTAAAACACATAATAAGATATGTCATCATGTAAAGTGCATGTGATTTAAATGAGCCAAAATGTGCAAAATCACTTATGTAATACTTTAAATGTAAAAAAAACAGACTACACAGGAGATAAAGTTATTACATAAACAATACCTGAACTTTTGTTGCAGTCAAAATGCATGAAAGATTCAAGTTCATCTGAGGCCAGTGTTATTTTTTCTGTTGCAGAAAAGATATTGGATATTGTTGTGTGTTTCAGTGTGTCAATCAATGTAACCATGTATGTGAAAATGGCACAATAAAAGAGAAGGTTAACCTGCTCTACCAATTTTGAGTGTTTTGTCTTTTGTCTTCCTCATCTTCTTCTTCTTCTGCAGCATCAGTTTCCTGCATCACCTGCTAATTTTAGTTCCCTCACCTTCTAATTTCCTTCATGAAAGGCAAGTGCTACAGAGTAGAAATTTCTAAAACACATACATTGCTGATAATCTGAAGTTTGCATTTAAGTATCCCACCTTTTTCTGGTTAGGAATTTTTTTTTTGTTTTGAACAAAGCTTTTACAATTCAGGAACAGAACAAAAAACACAATCACTTTCTTATTCTTGTGGCTCTTACCACTGAACAGCCAGTTGAAAAAGTCATTTAGTCTTACAGCTACTTACTAGGAAAGCAGAAACAAATATGTGATGTTTGTGTTGTTTTGGCAGCCTCCCCCAATAGAAAGTAGGTAAGTGTCATTTCATTCAAGATTGTTCTGAACTGGCATCCAAATACTGGCATCCAAATACTTTTTACTTTTAGCTCCAAAACTGCCCACTGTTACCTTTTGATTCATAGAGAACAGCCTTTAATTAACAATAATTAAAACAACTTAATTATTTTAGAGAATGTATAATATTCATTTTACTTGTGGTTTTGTCAGTGTCTGTAACTGTCAAAAATAGACAAATTTTCACCACAATGTGGTCTTCTCAAATTACAAGCAGTCTGAAATCATAAAGGTATTAATTTGATATATCCTCACATTTCAGCAGCTGGATTCAGCTGATGTTTTGATGGAATTTTTCCCCCAACATTTTTCATAAAAGATTAACTGGTCGTCAAAGTTACTTTTCTCTTGAGTAAATCAGCTGAACTTTACTGCCAAGGTGACCACAAACTATTGAATTTTTAGTATTAGACTAAAATATCTTCAGAATGAGACTATATGAATATCAGAAAGTGGAAATAAATTACATTTCCATTTAAAGCCACTTTATAGAATAATATTAAGACTATTTTATATCTCTATCAGAGCTTTAGGGATCCAAGTAATCATTCTTGGTACTTAATACAGTCCTGAATATTTTTGTCAAACACTCAATGACGGAACTTTCTTAGTATGGCTTTATGGATAAACACGTAGCAGGGACTTGGTGTGTGTAGAGTATAATCTGACCTGTACCTGTAGATTTTAAGACCTGACATGACTGAACCCAATAAGTAGTGCCAATTTAAGACCACAACCTGACCTTAGGCTTTCTTTCATCAATTACTGGTTGTTAGCTCACCAGGGTAATGTACACTCTGTCTCCTTCCATCTTCTCATGGGCACTGAATAGCTACTTTCAAGACATGACACACATGGACGACACAAGAAAATGTTTAAATACATTTTATTTGAAAATAACCAAACCTCAACCTGACTGAAACTGAAATATATATTTTATGGAAATTAATATACAAAGTTACATTTTCTCTTACATTTAAGCATCAGTGATCTAGAGAATTCTTTCACTCAGTCAAAATGTAAAAAAAGTGTCCTGTACATAAAAAAACATGATTATGTAAACATTAACAATAATAAAAATGTTAATTAGTGAGGAGTGTTTGGTTATTAAAGTGCAGATATTAAGGTTTGAACTTGAGGGCGAACTCCTCCAGCGCAGCCAGAAGCTTCTCCTCCTCCTGGGGTGTGGACCTTGAGAAGGCCAGCGGCAGGTGTGTCGCCACTGCTTTGCGATCTGGAAGAAATTCACAGCTATATGAGACAGCAGGAGAGACACTGAATCACAAAAATGGAGCTAATATTCAGGGAGTTGATTAGAGAAATCAATTTAAATTTCAAATTGTTGCGGTATTACAGAAACACGAGCAATGAGGCATCGCCCTTGATTACTGAATGCATAATCATAAATATGTCGCAATCACTCTATTTACATGAAGCCTTTATTTGGTTCAGTGCTTTGACATAAGTTGTTGTATAGAGTTTAATTCTGCTTCTGACACACGCATAGTGAGAAATTAAACTCTCCATCAGGACACATGGTCCCAAAACATATTCGGCTAGGGGTTATGTTAAAATTAAATCTGATTCCAGTATTAAATCTGCTCATTTAATCTGAATCCTTTGAAATCTAACAATTTCAAGCATAATATTATAAATTAAATTCTTATGAGATACTGTTGGTTTGGTTTGCCGTCTTTGAAAAAGGTCTATTAGGCACTTATTATTTTTTAACTTTTACTTTAAGTAACATTTTCAATGAATGGTCAGTTCAGTGTGAATGCTCCTACCGATAGTTTCACATTATTCCACTGATCTACAGGAGACAGCAACAAGTTAAGATATTCAGCAATGCGCTAGCAAAGTCAGAGAAGAAGACTGCAAGCTACTAAACATGGATGTAAACAAGGCAGGATTTAAAATTTTTAAATCTGGACTGCAAATGTTTTATGAAGAAGGAAATTAATTCAAAATGTCTAGTAGGCATCAAAAATTCACACACTATTTGCTGAGAAACAGTGGCCTGCTGCTGCAGGAAACAAGGCCAATGAGAGCATTGAGACAAAAACATACATTGAAACATGCTGTAAAACGATGTGATAATAACTCGCTGCGGGTTTGCACCTGAGCCACTGTGACGCCCATTCCCACAGCGTTATTGTAACATGAGTCATGGTCTGACTCCAGCCTGAAAAGTTGTGATATCAGATAGAACAATGACAAACAGGTTTCTCAAGTTCTAGAAATACTGAGTGTGATTTGTTTCTGACCTTGGAAGAAGAGTCCGCTCGGCTGCTTTATGGCAGCTGCAGACATAGCGAGCCACACCGCGGTGTCTGCCCCCATGGCCTCCGTCCTCAGCTTGGACTGCATCTTAGCATGGAATGAAGGCATGGAAGTCTGGACAGCTACAGAGGGAAAAACATAACTGCAAATCACAGAGGCAGCGTTTTCTGTCACATGTAGGTGTTATTTGGGGGGTATAATTCACAGGTTTTAGTATCAAGTGAATCCTAGATCTTAGAGCTCAGTCTTTACCACAGTGTACACTAAAGCATTGATTTTGTTTCACTGTTAGCGCCAACAGGGACTGTTGCTCTGGTATTTAAAATGTCTTTATTATTTTACAGCTGTGTTTAGAACAGCTACCATTACTACCACAGACAAAATGAAAACTGTCCACATTTATCCATATTAACTGAAACACCATTTCTGTGGAGAGATGTTGCTGTTGAATTTCATATTTTCTCAACTTAATCATTTTATACTGTGAGAACCACAAATACAAAAATTTCTTTGCTGTTCATGTATTGGCTGGAATCTCAAAGACAGATATTTAAACCCGGACTAATAAAACCACAATGCTCTATCACCTGGCTCCTCGTTCTGCTTTCACTAGCAATAATCCATAAAATCATCCACTTGCAAAAAAACTGCAGTAGGAATTACTCTCACAGCTAAAACTTAAACTGTTTGATGTACTTACTAATTAACACTTGGCTCTGCTGCCCACTGTACTGGCAAACTCATAAAATTATCACCTCGTTCAAGATTGCTCATAAGTAGCCTCTTCAGCATGTCATATCATCAAAACGCACCCACCCTGATCCTGTCTTCTAAAATTCTCCAAACAAAACCCACTGCTACACTTCCCTGCCTCCTGGACTCGTGAGTATACAGATTTACCTTACAAGAAATTTGTATTCAATTAAATAACATACAAGTCCAAACTATGGCATACCAAGCAGACTAAAACTGGCCTTGGAACTTGAAACATGATGCCATTACACTCACAAACTGATCTCTGGGATGTTATGGTGGGTATTTTCTACTAGTTTTGGACTATTAAAAAAAATACTCAGCATATTAATAACAACTAAAATGCTATAAAAAAACGGTTTACAGTAATTCACTATGTGGTCTTAAACATCAAACACAGTGACCTCTAGTGGCAGCCCAGGTGACCCACAGCTGCTGTTTGACAACTTAAAACCGATTTAAGTTGTCTTGAACTCTGAAGCTCAGTGTGGCTAATGAATCTTAATCTCTTCTTTTATTTACCTGGTGTATCCGCCCAGCCAGGGTGCATGGAGGAGAAGTGGATCTCTTTGTGCTGAGAAGCCCACCTTTCTGTCAGAATCACCTGCTGCCTCTGTCAACATGACAACACAAAAAAACAAGACTGTTCAAACTTGCCAGAACAATTTCTGTTCAATTCTCTGGTGTACAGACAATCAGCCTCATTTACTTTGTTCTGAGCATAGGCCATGGTACCATCAAACGTCCCTTTCTCAAACTGCAGATCGTCCACGTTCAGCTTCTGCGTGAGCATGCCGCCTGATGACACTGTGACCTGGGAGGAGACAGTGGCAAAAATTCATTTTAACTGTTAATAATAAGATTGAACTGCACAGTGTTAGTCTGCCTGTTCATACTTATGTTTATCTTTATCCTTCCAAAAATGTATTTGTGCTTTATAATTTTTGACGTGATTGACGAGTCTCTTCACACAAAAATTCAACCCACCACTCTTGCGTCTTCAACCTTCTTTAGTGCAGGTATCAACGCTGTGGTGAGGATGTATGTACCTGAAAATAAAGGTCAGCAGAGAAGGTAGTTCAGTGACACTTATTTGCACTATAAAGAATGTTTGACTACTGAGTTTTAAAAGCTGTCAACCAAATGCTTGGTCTGACTTCTGTACCTTAATACCTTATTATTTAATCTTATCTTGCCTATAACCATTAATTTCTTTAAATTATACTATACTTTATTTAGGTTAAGTGGTTGGATCTGCTTTTGGTAAGACAACAATTACTGAGAAGTGGCTTATTTTGATAAATAGATTTTTGTAGGAAAAAGGTGATGACACATAGCAGAGTTAAGTTACTGCCTGGTGCAGGGTCTCAAACATCAATAAATCTGTGGTACTGACCGAAATCTGTCTGTAGCACATGTAGAGTATTGAAAACCAAAGTAGCCAAGTACTAAATGTCAGGTCATATTTGTAGTTTACTTATTCTATGATCAAATTGATCATTTTTATTGACACAAAGTTCTTGTGTTCACATTTAAGAACTTTTTTTGCCAAAAAAGACTTAAATAGAAAATATGTTTATATTCTCAAATTTAGGCATCCAGAAATAATGGAATCAGTACCTAAACTTATGTATCACATTGGAACTAGTAGTGTATAAAAATATCTTACCGAGTGTATTTGTGGCGAAGTTCTTCTCCAAACCCTCCTCAGTTAACTCTCTCTGGTTGACCATACAGCCTGCATTGTTAACCTGGTGAACACGACAAGTGACTAAATGACTACACAGGCCAGTATTGTGTATTACAGTTGAAGGAGTTGTATTACACAAATCCTTGCACCACCTACCAGTACATGCACGGAGTTGTTTTGTGAGAAGGTCTGGGCGAACTCCCACACTTGTTTGGCGCTGGACATGTCAACAATGTGGATGTGGACATTCTGTGAATAAACAGGAAACATAAATACTGTCAAATGTCTTCTCATGAAAGAAGAGAATAACAAGAGGATGTTTCCTTATGTGGATTTTTCCTTGTGAGACAGTGTCAAGAGCACGGGAGGTGGAGATGTCGAGAGTGGTGAGTGACCTAAATTCAACTTTCGCTGCTGGTTACTTGTAATGCTGATGGTCTACTGTGTTATACTTTGCAAAAGCAATTTATGTTATTTAACATATATTGATCTGTTGCCATTTTCACACACATTTTGCTTGTATTAAATCTTTATAATTTGCTTTGGACAAAAGCATAAAAATTGATTAAGCTTAATTTAATAGCCCAAATAGCAAATTTCCCTCAGAAGACTTAACAGTCAGAACCACAGTTCTCTATCCTTTGACCCTTGATTCAGATACGGAAGAATCCCTCTTCTTGGACAGACAGGCAACAGATTTCCCACCTGATTTTTACTCCGTTCCACAATTTCATCTTTGGCTGCTTCTGCTCGCTCCTTGTTTCGACACACCATGTGCACGGTTCCTCCTGCAGAGTCAAGCATATCAGTGGACAAACCAGCAGGAACTTCCATCACCTTAAAAATTTGACATCTTCTTGTAATTACCGTCAGAAACAAGCTGTAATGGTGAGGTGTCAATCAATACATCAGACTTTACTTTCCTGGTTCATTCATTGGAAGCATGTCAGACAATTGACAAAGGAAGAACCGTCCTCCTGTCGTCTCTGTGCAGTTAAAAATGACTTTTATTAATTGTTGACTTTAAAAACAAACGCTCACCTCTGTTCGCTATTTCCTGCGCTGTGGCTTTTCCTATCCCACTGTTGGCACCTGTTATCATGAAGGACCTCCCATTCAGGTTTACATCCAGGTCTGCTGGGGAAAAATGCTTTGCTGCAGCTTCGTAGCCACTCCTGTCAAGATCAAAGAGCAGTGCTGTAAATACACACTACACATACACTGGCAACATTATTACCACAACAATAATAATTATTACAATATCATTCAAGTCACGATCAAACAAACATATTAAACAGTGATTTTTCTGTTGAATATTTCAATAAGAAAAACTGAATTGAAAATCTGTGGATTTGGACTGTTAGTCAAATAAAAAATTGCAGTATAAAAGACGTCACTTACGCTCTGTGAACGTGTAATGAACCTTTTTTTTTTGGGACATTTAGTTATCCAGAATACCATAAAGCCATAAATTGTTGAATATTATCACTAATAAAAATGTTGTTTATCCTCAGCCTACTGTTTGAAAGCAGATCACAAGGTTAATACTACATTAGGAGGATTGGGTAAGCGTTGCGCAAACCATAAAAACGACAAGACTTTACTGTGCATTGCAAGCTCTCAGTAGAAATGTACTCTCCACTTACTTGGTGTACTCCTGCAGTCCTTTCATAAACCAAACGGCGTTCCTGTAAATCGACATTTTAACACAAACGTGCCTTCTCTTCTTCTCTTCTTGTCTACACACTGTGTCCTGTTGGAAATGGCAGAGTGAACACAGTCCGGTGCTTTTGTTTCATAAGGATGACTTGTGGTGGTTATGTAGCAGAGTTGTAATGAGACGGTCGGGGAGTCACGTGTATGACCACCGGAAGTAAATTTAAAACAACTTGGAGCGCCCCTGGTGTATGTCTGCGTTTATTACCGTTAACACGGAAACATATCTATACAGCAGGCGGTCTTATAAGTTTAACCTATGAACTTTAGCTAGAATACAAGATTTCAAAGAAGGAAAAGGCAAGAATAACATTCCCATCAACACCTGGCCGTTAGGGTAAGAACTGCTGAATTGTAAATATGTTAGAGTATGTTTCGGCGGAGGTGCACAGTTGTCAGGATGGCCGAGTGGTCTAAGGCGCCAGACTCAAGGTAAAACCTTCCTGTGTAATGGGGTTTCTGGTCTCCGAATGGAGGCGTGGGTTCGAATCCCACTTCTGACAATAACTTTTGGTAGCGAAACAACAATTATGATATGGAACTGCATAGATCTTGGTTTTATATATTAATGTTATACTTTGTCTATTTTGTTTTTTCCATAATAATTGTTAAAATTTTATTGCATATCGACAAATAAATGTCAACAATGTTAGCACAAACAAAAAACTGTAAAAATATTTAAAAAATATATAACACATTAAAAAACAAACAAACCAAGCATGTGAGTATTTGTCTGTTATTCAGCTCTGATACTGTGGCATTTCAGCACAGTCTTCCAAACACTGTTACCCTAATAATTAGACTATCTATGCAGTTCCAATAAGCACCTTGTCGCTGCAGTTTCTAATGAAGATTTTGGTTTAGTTTATTATTTTATTTTCATATCTACCTCATGTAGAGTGACAAATTCGACACAGTCCCGAATCACGACTCCAGTGCTGTTTATCTCTATTTATACTACAATAGTATAAAGAAAGTAGTACAGAGAATGTGACTCGGTTGGTGTGATGCTTTTGTTACGGCCACTGGCCATAAACAAAACTAAATTTTGCACAGGTCCTTTATAGTTGCAGCAGCGTCTACGCTCTTAAACTGCTAGCGCTGGCAATGGATAAACTACATTTTTGTAACTGGCACCAAATCCCATTAAAACTCCAAATCCAACAATGAATTGACAACCAACAATTCTTTCTGTGCAGCCTATAGCTTTATAAACGTATTTTATTACTTGTAACTAAGTTAAACGTTTAGTGCAAAAAGTGACGCATCTCGATTTTACTAAACTAATCACTTCATCACTAATCTCACACTGTGCGGCCCAGTCTGTCCTAATTTACGCGAGCTGATACAGCATTATTTAAAGGTATGTGTTTTACTGAAAAACAACAAAAACCTCTACGGCTGTAAACATTAACGAGCAGCAGTCAAACAGCCTTCTAGCGGCGTTTCGTGTACAGTTGTCAGGATGGCCGAGCGGTCTAAGGCGCCAGACTCAAGGTGATAAACCTTCCACAATATGGGACTTCTGGTCTCCGAATGGAGGCGTGGGTTCGAATCCCACTTCTGACACTAACTTTTTCTCTCTGTGAGAGACACAGATAAGCTTGTGGATGATGCTTTTGAATAAAATATAAAAGGCTCATGTGTTCTTTTTTCTTGGCACATTGAACAACAGTGTATATGTATATTTTTGTCAGTGACAATGATCAACAGTGATGTAGACTGACAACAGTACAGTAGAGTTAAAACAAATATTTATAAGCTGACCTAAATTTATTACTCATAAACCAATTCTATAAAATATTATGCTATTGGTGTGTGTGTGTATATAAATATATGATTTATTATAAATCTCATGTTAAACCTTGAATAGTTTATTAAGATAAGTAAAACTAAAGCTTTCTAAAGCTTTATTGGTCACTAGAAAAGTGACATTTAAGAACAGTATAGAGACAGATAAAGAGAAAACAAAGTAAATACATATAGCAAATAAATCATAGAAAGCTAGTATTTACTGTACATTACCCTTGCTGTGAAATGTTTGTGTAACACCAATAATGTAGTTTTATGATATTCCAGATTACAGATTACAGAAATAGTAGATAGTTAATTTGAAATACATTTTAAACATAAATTACTTTTCTATGAGAACTATAATCATACATGGTGTGAAAACATTACAAGTAGAACTACAATCTGAAAAAAGATACATATGAATATATTACATAAACATGTTTATAAAGTATTATTTTATTTAATATGTATAAAATAAATATGAAGTATAGTAATTCAACAGAATACAGTAAAATAATCATATGTCACCTCAAACTGCTACCGCAGCAGACAACAGCAAACAAGACAGCAATGGCCACCCACCAAACTATTGAAAAAAAAATAGAACTACACTGAATGAAATTAAAAACAGAACACTCTTTTTGCCCCCATTCATAATGAGCTGAACTCAAAGATCTAAGACTTTCTCTATACACAAAAGGCCTACTTCTCTCAAATATTGTTCACAAAATCTGTCAAAATCTGTGTTATTAAGCACCTGTCCTTTAACAAGATAATCCATCCACCTCACAGGTGTGGCATATCAAGATGCTGATCGGGCAGCATGGGTATTTCACAGGTGGGCCGTAGGCTGGCTACAATAAAAGGCCACTCGAAAATGTGCAGTTTCACTGCATTAGGTGGGTTCGGAGGGGTCCGGACGGAAACCGGTCGGTATGTGACATGACCACCATTTGACTTACACAGTGCAACATATCTCCTTCGTATGGAGTTGATCAGGTTGTTGATTGTGGCCTGTGGAATGTTGGTCCACTCCTCTTGAAAACGATGAGGACGACGAACATGCAGACGAGCTTCCCTGAGACCTGACAGTTTGTGCAGAAATTCTTTGGTTATGCAAACTGATTGTTGCAGCAGCTGTCCAGGTGGCTGGTCTCAGACGATCTTGGAGGTGGAAGGTCCTGGGCTGGTGTGGTTACACGTGGTCTGTGGTTGTGAGGCCGGTTACATGTACTGCCAAATTCTCTGAAATGCCTTTGGAGATGCCATATGGTAGGGATATGAACATTCACTTCACAGGCAACAGTTCTGTTGGACATTCTTGCAGTCAGCATGCCAATTGCATGGTCCCTCAAAACTTCAACAATATCTGTAGCATTGTGCTGTGTGATGGAACTGCACATTTTTGAGTGGCCTTGTTGTGGCCAGCCTAAGGCCCACCTGTGCAAAACCCATGCTGTCTGGTCAGGATATGCCACATCTGTGAGGTGGATGGATTATCTCGGCAAAGGAGAAGTGCTCACTATACGGATTTTGACAGATTTGTGAACAATATTTGAGAGAAATAAGCCTTTGTGTACATGGAAAAAATCTTAGATGTTTGAGATCTGCTCATGATGAATGGGAGCAAAAACAAAAGTCTTGCGTTTATAATTTTGGTGGGAGACCACCTGGTAATGGCCCATGACCCCTCCAAGTCCTTATCCTGGGCCCTGATCACCCTGGAAAAAAACAAAGTAAACAGATCAGCAGGAGGGAGAAGAGAGGGGAGGGGCCAAATGGAAAGAGATGCATGCTAGGTATATTTTAGCCATAATATGAGAATATAAATAACATGGCAAATTAAATTACACTGTAACCCACAAAGTGCAAATAACATTGAGGACATATAAATCTCTGTGAACAGGTAATTCTGACAACACCATGTCTAAACCAGTACCACATTAAGTAAGTACAGCTGGGATTAAACCAGGTCTAAATCATGTCTAAACTAGGGCAAAATCTAAACTGGTCTAATCCAGGTCTTAACCAGGTCCAAACCATACCCCAGAAATCTGCTATTGTGATTTGGGGGATGTAGTTGCAGATGTAGTTGGCTCTCTAGTTATTATTTTTTTTCTTTTTGAGTTCCTCATCTACAACACTTTTGAAGTGTTCAAAACCGTTGAACACAACTCCTTCAAAACCTGAAGTGGTGGACTTCCTAGTTGCTGGGCAATAGGTAAATATTTTTTGGCTACTTTCAGCAGTCTTGTCTTTGGAGGGCATGTACCTCTTATGCTGCCAGGTGCTGTAAGCTTTTTCCTGCTCATCTGTCCTCAGCAGAGGGCACTGTTGTTTCTTCAATTCCTCAAGAAACTAGTGCCAGTGGCTTATGGAAAATGTAATGTTTGTTCTTACTGGAATCTGTTCCTTGTATTGTACTGGTATTTAATTATTTTGGTCATTTTCAGCAATCACATTTATTATGGGGTGGAAAATAAATAAATAAAGGAAAAAAATAAATTATTATAGAAAAAATAATATGTAAATAAATGCTAAAATAAATACAGAACTAAATGAATAAATATATAAATTAATGCTAAAATTAATACTGAAATTAATGAATAAAAGTTGGTAATTAGATAGCACATTAATAAATGGATACCATAGTCTTATTTCCACATTTTTCATACACCTACAGTCATTTGTTTTGTATTTCTGTGTCTGTATGTTAATGAGGTTGGACATCCTCCTTAGAGCAGGATTGGTTCCCTAGGTGAGCCAAACAGAAGCAAGCAATTCACACCAAATCTTCCCTGTACATAATATAGTTTGGCTATGCTAACATTCTGTGAGTTGGATGTTTGCAAACTAGTTACATGTAATCTAAATAAACAGATATCTGTATGCACCACTGACAAGCATAAATGCTGTCAACAGAGACTCTGTGCCATCTGAAAACTTGAAGCACTCTCTGTGACTCTGTGTCATCTGCTACTACTGTACAAATAAATGCAGTTGAACAAAAATAAAAAAAATAGATGTCACATTTCTTTACGTATGTCCTATTTAATTACCAACCTTTATGCATGTATTTGTGCATGTAATTATTTATTTTAGCTGTTTTTTATTATTTTGTTTATTTACAGGATTTCAGTATTTGAATGCAGTTTCCATATCTATTTAACATATCTTATGCAATTATTTCTTATTTTATTTTTGTACTAATTCATTCATCCATTGTCAACCGCTTATCCTGCGTACAGGGTTGCGGGGGGCTGGAGACAATTCCAGCCTACATCAGGCAAAAGGCAGGGTACACCTTGGTGTACTCATAGGTCACCAGTCCATAGCAGGGCCACATATAGACAGTGACAGGAAGCCAGAGCACCCGGAGAGAACATGCAAACTATACACAGAAAGGCCAGGGTGATTAGGGTTTGAACCCACAACCTTGTTGCTGTGAGGGGACACTGCTAACCACTGCACCATCGTGCCACCCATACATATTCATACATTTATCTACTGATGTTTTTAAACAAATCTTTATTGACAATTGTCAATAACCATAACTGTGCAGGGTTAACGCTGGGGCTATTTTATTAGGCCTACACTTACAGTGTGAGTACATTTTTTTATACAGTCTATTGTGAGCACTTATCATGGAATGGCGACAGGATTATACAGTGTGAGGACATTAATCATGAGCTTATGCTTCACATTGCTGATGAGTTACTCATAGCATACAGTAGGAATTGGAATTAAACAGTACAGGTGCTGGTCAAATAATTGGAATATCATCAAAAAGTTGATTTATTTCAGTAATTCCATTCAAAAAGTGAAACCTGGATATTCATTACATACAGACTGATATATTTCAAATGTTTATTTCATTTAATTGTGATGATTAAAACTGACAACTAATGACAATCCCAAATTCAGTATCTCTAAAAATTAGAATAATACTTAAGACCAATACAAAAAAAGGATTTTTAGAAATGTTGGCCAACTGAAAAGTATGAACATGAACAGTATGAGCATGTACAGCACTCAATACTTAGTTGGGGCTCCTTTTGCCTGAATTACTGCAGCAATGCGGCATGGCATGGAGTCGATTAGTCTGTCACTGCTCAGGTGTTATGAGAGCCCAGGCTGCTCTGATAGTGGCCTTCAGCTCTTCTGCATTGTTGGGTCTCGTGTATCGCATCTTCCCCTTCACAATACCCCATAGATTTTCTATAGGGTTAAGGTCAGGCGAGTTTGCAGGCCAATTAAGAACAGGGATACCATGGTACTTAAACCAGGTACTGGTAGCTTTGGCACTGTGTGCAGGTGCCAAGTCCTGTTGGAAAATCTGCATCTCCATAAAGCTGGGCAGCAGCAGGAAGCATGAAGTGCTCTAAAACTTCCTGGTAGACGGCTGTGTTGACCTTGGACCTCAGAAAACACAGTGGACCAACACCAGCCGATGACATGGCACCCCAAACTATCACTGACTGTGGAAACTTTACACTGGACTTCAAGCAACGTGGATTCTGTGCCTCTCCTCTCTTCCTCCAGACTCTGGGAGCTTGATTTCCAAAGGAAATGCAAAATTTACTTTCATCAGAGAACATAACTTTGGACCACTCAGCAGCAGTCCAGTCCTTTTTGTCTTTAGCCTAGGCGAGACGCTTCTGACGCTGTGTCTTGTTCAAGAGTGGCTTGACACAAGGAATGCGACAGCTGAAACCCAGGTCTCGCATACATCTGTGCGTGGTGGTTCTTGAAGCACTGACTCCAGCTGCAGTCCACTCTTTGTGAATCTCCCCCACATTTTTGAATGGGTTTTGTTTCACAATCCTCTCCAGGGTGCGGTTATCCCTATTGCTTGTACACTTTTTTCTACCACATCTTGTCCTTCCCTTCGCCTCTCTATTAAATGTGCTTGGACACAGAGCTCTGTGAGCAGCCAGCCTCTTTAGCAATGACCTTTTGTGTCTTGCCCTCCTTATGCAAGGTGTCAATGGTCGTCTTTTGGACAGCTGTCAAGTCAGCAGTCTTCCCCATGATTGTGTAGCCTACAGAACTAGACTGAGAGACCATTTAAAGGCCTTTGCAGGTGTTTTGAGTTAATGAGCTGATTAGAGTGTGGCACCAGGTGTCTTCAATATTGAACCTTTTCACAATATTCTAATTTTCTGAGATACTGATTTTGGGGTTTTCATTACTTGTCAGTTATAATCATCAAAATTAAAAGGAATGAACACTTGAAATATATCAGTCTGTGTGGAATGAATGTATACATTATACACTATTTCACTTTTTGAATAGAATTACTGAAATAAATCAACTTTTTGATGATATTCTAATTAAATGACCAGCACCTGTATATCTACACTCATGGGCTATAGGACCAGTATGCTAAAAAACAGGCAGGCTAACTACAGAACAAACTCTCCAAAACAACACTTTAGGCTACTGCTCTGTGTAGAGTCACTAAGCCATCAGACTCACTAAGCCATCAGGCTTTTAATTGAAACAGCTCTTTTTGTTCTGTTCTGCTATACTCTTTAAATATATATCATATTGATATATTCATATCATTGAATTGTCCTAAATCCTAATACTAGTGCAGCAAATTAGTATTAGCATACTCCGCTGTATTACACTTCCCACAATCGAAAACGTACCTGTCCAGTTTTTGGATTTAATTAACCACAGTTAATGGCGCACCTGCGCAGTGCCTCCATTTTCGGCATCTTAGGTCTTTTCTGGATGCAAAGAGAGGAGGACTGAAGCATTACCATTGCTTTTGGACTGATGGCTTGGGTTTGGATTGGTTTAATACTAGCCCGGCTCAACAATGCTCAGCAATCCCGCCGCTGCAAGCTCTGCTCCGACCACGACCAGTGTTGCCTCAGCAATGACAACCAGCTCCCCCTTGACCAACACAACCAGCTATCCCTCCACTACAACCACTAGTCCGACAACGACCAGAGTTGCCTCTACTGCCACAACCAGCACTGGCTCAACAAAGAGAAGTTATCCCACCACAAGCACAAGTCAGTTTAAAAGTAAATGTACATTTGTATGTGTTATTTGAGACTTCTGATGTTGCCTCACCGACATTGACTTTTCCAACCTAACAACCTGTGTTCTGTCCAATAGAGGGTATGCGCATGACGTCACAGAAAAGAGCTCGACCACTGGTTCTTTAGTAAGCAGTTAGGATCACTGTCAAGTCCGACTACCTTTAATTTGAGCAAATGATCACTTGTTTTACTCCCAGTTTGCTAAACGCAGCCATGGTAACAGATGTTTTGCCACTCAGTCCAGCGTGTTCCAGAAGGAGAAGTGACATCAATGCATACCCTCTATACAGCCAATGTTGCCTTGACAACAACGACCAGCATGTCCCTCACCAAGCACTGTAGTTAAATGACAACTTACTGACCATAGTGGTAAGGCTATGAATCCAACAGTTAAAACTAGGGATGTCCCAATCAGGTTTTTTTGTCCGAGTCCGAGTCATTTGATTTTGAATATCTATCGATACCGAGTCCCGATCCGATACTTCTATAATACTTAAAAAAGAATAAAGAAGAGCGAAAAAACAGATCCAGGATGTTCCTTATTTTATTTAAATCACCTTATTTTAACATTCAACAACTCTGTTAACATACAGAGAAATTCTGTGAGGTAGCTTGAACAATCAAGTAATAAAAAACATAACACTTTTAGACTTTAGTGCAACAGTAAATAAAAAAAAGTCTAAGATAAAAACATATAGCACCTCAACTTGGCATGTAAACAAATGCAAAAATAATTACAGTGCACAGCATATCATAGAATATACGATTATCTTGGGGTAAAATCTTAATTTTAAGGAAAAGCCAAAGGAAAGAGATGTGTGTATAACAAGGATTTAAAGCGTTTGAGAGTGTGGGCACTGTGAGCTGAATTGCAACTTGAGATCCTCAAGCAGAGATCTCTTGGCTTTTAAAAAGTTGGCAATGAGGACTAACTGTGTTTGCTGCAGAGTCCTGCCAGAGTATATTGGTCTCATCAGGTCTGTACTATTTAACCATATTTAAAAAAATCCAAAACTGGGCACTAGATGGCAGTCTAATATAAGCACTGACGAATTACATTTGAACGTAACCATCCAAGGACATAAGACATTGCGGCAGTGTGAATTTTGTGACTCTTCAGTAAGAACAGGAGGAGTAGCAGAAGTACTGTGCTTTGGGTTAATAATAAAATTGTCTAGGTGCATTCACGCTATTATGTAGGCCTACTACAGCTTTTCACATGGCAAACATAAAAACCACAAGCTCCTGTACATGAGGATCAAGTTAATCATTAAATTTGTCTGACCCTATCTTCTATATATTGCTATTTTCCTAAAAAGGACACAGAAAGGAATGTAATTACAATACTACAATTTCCCATTGAACCAATCTTAACTTAATCATTTGAAAAATAAATAGGCTACCAAAAACTACAAATAAAACTTATTTTACATTTGTTACAGGACACAAACTCTTGTCTCCCATACTTACAGGACTCCACGTGAGGGCTTAAACTCTAATTTGTCCAATGTGAATGTTGTTCCTCCTCAGGGGTCAGTTTCACAAAGATAGACTTTGACTATGCAGTGACTAATAGAATTCAGACATCTAATTTTATCCATTTGTTAATTAGATTAATTAAAAGCTGTCTTGTTCTAAGCTGTTGGACTACTTATGTATGAATAGAACATTGCTTATGCTCAGCTTCCTTCACTCCATCATAAAATGTTTGGCTTCTGAGGTAATTCAAAAGTCACATTTAATTGGGAATATTCAGAAAAGAGTGCAATAATATATATATATTAAAAAAACTCTATTAACATTAAATGTCAATGCACAATACAGCACAATACAGACCTGTTGCAGACCTGTGATGCTATAGGTTCAGAATGTAGCAGGGCTCAGAACTTGTGCTAATTGGTCTGGCTCAGGATAGTTTCCTCCAGATTTACAGATACATATTTTAAGTTGGGTAGGACATAGTTTAGTTTAGAAGCATTTTTTGAAATTCTCTTTACATTATGACAGCAATGAATAAATCAAATGCTTTGACACAAAAATGAAAAAAACAAAACTGCTGTCTGTGGCTGTCACAGGCATAGACCATACTGAAGTGGATGTAGTCACCATGACGTCACCCATTGGTTTGTGACCTACTGTTTTGAATCCTTGAGTTTGGTATGGCCATCGTCATCTTATTTTTTTCAAACCAAAAGTGACCATATTTGGACGAGAGGGTGGAATTGGAGAGGTGTAAGGGTTGATGTATCCATGCATTCAATCCTCTCAAATTCAGTTTGCTGCTTAATGTGCATCCATCATACTAAGTAGCTATTGCTAGCGTAGTTAGAATGGTGCATCTGTTACTCACAATAAGTCACAGTGGAAGCGACTTGTCAATCACATTTGAAAACTTGAAACGAGCAATTAAGACTATAAACTCATTAGTGTTTGCTGACATAAAAAATCAAGTGAGAAGCAGAATCATATTGTCAGAGACTCCAATGCAATCTGACTTCTTTTGCAACGAACAAAGCCCCTATTGGCCATTAGAAAAAATGAAGGTTTAAGGCACTTCCACACTGACTTCACTTTTCAGAGCTGGAGGTACCTGCTTGGTCTTAGGACTGCAATAAGCATGGCCAATCATTTTATTTGACCGGTGTTTTGGGAGAGTGGCTTTGAAGGGAGGCTTAAATGGAGGCGGTGGGATTTTTATTTTGGTTAGATATATTCAAAATCTTGCTGTCTCTTGCTAGTTCTCCAACATTGCCTAACCCAGATTTAATTGTATTCATTAGCGAATACAGTGTGAAAGGAAAAGCAAACAAAATTTTTAAAAGTTGCACACATTGTAATGGGACAAGTCAGCCTGCTGTTGTGCAAACTTATATGAAGAGCAAAGCAGTGGCAGGTGGTTTAAACAGTCATGTTTCTTGTCATGTATACCAGGGATGAGGGAGCGCAACATCGCAGTAAATGGACAAACCTGTTAATATGGAAAATAGTACCTGTCCGAGCAGTAAACAGTGAGTTGCCATGTCATGAGCTGTCACATAACTGCTTTTAATACTGTGATTTAAATGATCTGATGTATTGCTTTTTTTTCCCTCGCTGTTTTGAAGTTTGAAAAAGTTAAGGTAAATATGGACAATTTTTAAACGTGGTGAAATGTTATTTAAAAACCCACAATAAATGAAGATAATAACAGAAATATTGCAGCACCCATGGCCTGTCCTCAAGGTACCCCACAGTGCAGCTGCACACACTTTGGGAATTACTGTGTAAGTCTAATCTAAAAGCAAAATGAAGAGAGGCCTAATATCAATATCTTTGAGTAATTCCCAACAGGCAGTTAAAAATGTAATTCAACTAAATTAATATATTATTATTATTTTTGTTAATTGGGATTATTATTGATAACATACTTAAACAGGGAGGTACAGTGGTACAGTGGCTAGCGCTGTCACCTTACAGCCAGCTGGTCGTGGGTTAAAACCCCAGTTCCCATGGTGTCTGTGCCAGAGGATATCAACCTCCTAGGCATTACAACTATTCTCAGGAAAATGTGAAATTCAGTGTGCAGACTTCATCTCCACTGTATGAGTTCATCAGAGTCTCATTTATTTTATCGTATAACTCAGTAAGTTTCTAGTCGCACAGCCCCTCCTCAATGTAACCAGGAATTAGAGCCTTGATCAAGAATAGATTATTGACCGAATAGATTATTAATAGATTTTACCAATGTGTCTTAAAAAGTTGGAATGCTAATTTTCTTGACGTCATATTTTCTGTTCCCATGAGTTGTGCTGTTTGGAGGGAGCATTCCCCACTGCCCTCAAGCCCTCTCCAGCAAGCCAGCAGAGCTAGACAAACAAGACCCGGGACCCAGTCAATTTGTCTGGACAAATGTGGGGATTTGGGGCCACGGCAAGCTATGCAGTGATGAGTGCTAATTGTTTGTGTGCCAAGCAACTCCCCTCAATCCCCTGGTCTCTTAAGTCACTATTCAGTAACTTGAACCTGACACATCAGGACAGGGAATGTGGAATTCAAGTTATTTTTCTCCCTCATTAACAATTAAATTCTGTCTTTTGGATGATCAAGCCATTGTCCATGAATAAAATCTAATAAAATGTGATTTTTCAATATATGCTTTTGTCACTCTTATGTTTCTCTTTCATGCTCTCAGTTTTGTGGAAGAGGGGTCACGTTAGAAGGATGGATGAGGAGCAGATGGGTAGGGGAAGACGTGGTCCCCTTATAACTTCACCCCCTGGTCAACAATAAGCTGAGGCCGTACTGCATGAGTACATGTGGCTGAGACAATCTGAGAATGCGGCTTGAGCCAGGCGTCACCTCAGGGCCCTCCACCAGTCCAATGAGGTCTCCCCCTGTGCTGTCCTGGCATGCTGATCAGAGGATTAAGCATTGAGTCAAGAGCACGCTAGAGAAAGGGAAAGGCATGCAGGGAAGATGAGGTACATGCCGGTTTCACACACACACACACACACACACACACACACACACACACACACACACACACACACACACACACACACACACACACACACACACACACACACACACACACACACACACAAACACACACAAAGAGGCGAGCAGATGTGTATCACGAGTACCACACACTTGCCTGTACCAGTGGTAGCTTGTCAGTAGAGGGTACCACAGTGTCGTCACACAACGTTTGCACAGAAGAAAAATTATTTAAGAAATAGTACAAAAACATTTTCCCCTTTAAATAGTATAGACTTTAGTGTATGGCGAAAGAAAGTTCACTTCTCATTTTCCCTCTTTTCCCTTAAAGGGAAACTAAGTTTTCATCAGCCATTAAAAACACAACTGGAGACATCAACTACATGATGTAATTCGGTAAACTGTATACACATAAACATAACCCAGCAACCATCACATCTACACTGACTGCAGACTGAAAGGAAGAGGCAGAGTGGTTAAAAATGCTCCCACAAATTGCAACCAATTCAGGCCTCTTGTGGTTTTTGTGAGTGGTTCTGCCCACCAAACAGGAGCAGGTGGTCAGCAGAGCTCAAACAGTTGTGCCTTAACATGAAGCCAAGAAAGTGTGGCCTCTTCCTGGGTATACCCAAGCAGTGACCCTTTGCTGAGTTGTACATGTGGACTGGGGAAACTGAGCTTCTCTTAACTACCAATTTGTAGCTGTCAACTTTCACAGAAGTGACTGAGATATTTAAAAAAAAACTTTCTGTAAATGCTTATATTTTACTCTAATATGGACATGCTGTTTATTAAAACATTAGTTGGTTTCCTTTAAGAAAAACTTTAGGACTGTGTGCTGCATAGCTAATTCCTCCTGTTCTTTCTACATGTTACAATAATACAATTGCTATTCAATTCAATTCAAATTAGCTTTATTGGCATGAATGTATCATAACAATATTGCCAAAGCATCATACAAACTACATAAGAAAAATCAACGCCATACATTTCATTAAACAAGTAATTAAAGCGTAAAGTAATTAAAGTGTGTGTTAGAAAAATTAAAAATTAAAATAAAATAGATAAATAAATGAAACTGTGTATGTTATTATAATAATATATTAAAAATAAAATAAATACAGAATACTGTAAACGTGTGTATGTGTGTGTATATTAATAGAAAAAAAATACATTTTTTTATGTTAGATATAATACAGATGTTCTTATTGACATTTGACTTTCAGCCCTTTTCCATTGCCGGAACAACCTGTAACCTGGGACTGTCCATCACCTGAACGTTTACAGCTTGTCATTGTTATGTTCTGTTTAATAAGTGAGTGAAGCAAGCAATTAAAGGACAGACGAGAATAGAAAAAGTGGTAGTTATGTTGTGATTGACTTTCTTTTATGTTTACATGAAAATGAAAGACACATTTATATTCTGCTGAGGCCAACACAAGACGGTTAATGGCTCAAAATGATCATCAAAATCATATCATCACCTTGTAGTTTTGCTCCATAGCATACATTGTAATCCTTTATTTTTCTGTTTTTGTGTTCATCTTTTTAGTATTTGCTGTGCAGTGCACTACGGCTGTGTGTATTATCCCCATTTCTGACAGATGTTGAGAAATTTACCTGACCACTGTTCCTCCTTTTTCCGACTACTCTGAATAGTGTCCTCTAGCCAAACTCAGTGAGGACCTGGACATCTTGGATTTGTCCAACAAGCGTCTTCTACTGTTCATCTTATTTAAAGCTTTTGTTGACCTGCATCATACAGATGTTACTGTTGTTGTGTTGGTTACTAGCAGCAGTCATCCTTGTTGTTGTGGTGTGATGACCCATCTGCTTGACCAATCATATGTGACAACACTGCTAGCAAAGTACCTAAACTTGTATCTAACATCACCCCCTTAGCAGGGCAGAGAGCAGTGGAAACAAAAGCAGACCCCATGACACTGGCTACGTGTCTTGTTAAGTTCCTGCAGTAGCTAACTTGCATGTACTGTAAGTCAGTGGATAACAACAACTAGATTGTGTGTCCAGCTATGTTACTTAAAAAATAAATGAATTTTAACCAACAAAAAATAGGTTTTTCCTGCTGAGACCAGTTTCACAGCACTATGTCATTCAATTTATACAATCTATCGACTTAAACTCCACTCCTTAGCAGAAGATGGTAGAAATGCACAATTTTTGTTGAGTGCCAACCCAAACAAATGGAGACATATAAATATCATCTTTTAGTTTTTTGCATCTCAGTGAGGCCATGTGGATGGAACCACATTTGACACATTTTCAAGTTTCTGTCCATTGATGTGGACATGGCCAAAGACATGTGAAAAGCGGTCCAGTGATTGTTCAGCACTGTGTGTGTCTGTTTGCATATCCATGTGCATGCTTTGGGAGTGGCAGGTTGGGCACCGAAGCCACAATATGTGCTTTAATACAGACCAACAGCCACTCTGTCAAAAAGGAGGGGATGGAGCAATTAGCCCCGTGAGGAAAGTGAAAGAAAGAGGGAAGAACGAAGGGAATTGTGAATTTGACACATTAAATGGTGGCGGTCATTAGCATGTAGCTGTGTAGAGTTGGGGTGTATTCACTGGATCCTTGAATGCATATTGCTTTGCTACCACAGCCATACCCCCACCTCTCTTCTCATTCTGTCCATCATCCCCACAGCCACCTTTCACTTGTAATCACCCTATTTGGCCTCCTATTTCATTCAGTTTCTACAGCTTTTCTGTCGCCTTCATCTTTTTATGCCGTCATGCTGACTGGAGTAGAGTCCCTGGAATACCGAAATCAAAACAAATTAAGTTGGATAATTACAAGTAGGAACAAACGAAATGTCAGACTCTAGTTTGTAGATTCAACACCAATAACAGCATGAGCTTATCTTCCTGTTTTGGAACCAAATATAAAGTTGATTCTGTGTTTATAGATGACTGACCAAAATATGTGGATGCAGTTCTTACAGGGTTTCTAAAGACACATTAAAAACTCATTTTGACTTAAATTAGGCTTTCATTTTGCTGAAGGCCTGACACAGCTTCTGTTGGAGCTGACTTTCACTCGTTTGTTGTCTCTGCTATATGAGCCTGGAAAAGAGCAAAGTAGCGAGCCCAGTGTGGTGCCTTTTCCTCCATTGTGCTGAGATCACCTCATGCCAGCTTTCCCCTGTCACATTAGCACACATCAAGACACCGAGCAACACACAACCCACAAAGAAAGGAAGTTTGTCATCGGGGTTTCACTCTTTCTACTCAGTTTTATGCTTTCTCAGTGCAGAATAGTAATTTAGCAGGTAATTAAGAATTATTATTAATTAAAGTCATGACTGAATACAATGTGTATCATGAATTAACAAGGATGGGGATGTTGAACATAGTATTTGAAAATAATGAAGTAATGCTGACTCAGTCATTTTGTGTACACACACACACACACACACACACACACACACACACACACACTCACATACACACACACTCACATACACACACACAAGAACGCACATGCGCACGCAAGCACATACACACATACTCACACACAATATATATGAAATATGGAAATGTGCCCCCCCCAAGTATTTCAACTTTTAACTTTACATTTATTGTTCCTGAGGAGAAAGTTATCCTTCAGTCAGGTGAACACTGGTAGAACACACAGAGACATAGGCACACAGACTAGGGTACATAAAACAGGATACATAAAACATGAATACATCAAGTGACAACAATTTTTTGATTTGATTTGATTTATTTGACAGTAACATAAATAAATGCATAACAAGATGCCATCTCAATAACATTATACATTTATCAGAACTGTCAAGGATAACACAAGAATGTTACAAGCTTATTTCCATTGTGGTCCTCGTTCTAGTCTGATAAAGATGGCAAGGCAAGCTACAGATAAAAGGGAAAGTAAAGGAATCCTGTACAATCAACCCTTACAAGAAATGACCAAAATTAAAAAACGCACAAACAAATATCCATCCATCTAAACAAACAGCCATCGCCAAAAACATAACCAGTCCCCAGCAGTTAAAGGGGAATCATCTGCTGAGTCATCATAAGTAACTGTTTTGTGGCCTGTGGGATTGAATTATTATTCACCCTGTTAGACCTGGCTTTTGGTTGTATAAAACTCTGCCTGGTGGATAGAAGCTATTTGTAATAGCTAGTCATCAAATGCCTCCAAAAGCTCAAAGAAAGCTAATTTTCTCCGCTCAATATTAAACTGATTCTGAAAGATGCTGGATGTTCACTGTATTCCTCCTGTGTCATGTTGATGTTCATGTCAAACAGTACAGTGAACATACCAGCTCAGGAGCGCGTGCCAAAGCTTTTGGTCTGTTCTGGTAGATCTTGGTAGATCTACACAATGCCTGCATGCCCGGTTGGTCCCCCCAATGTCTGACTGAAAATCTTTCTAATAAGATGAAACAGACTTTGGAAACACAGTAGGATCCATTCATTAATTGCTTTTAGTATTTTTATGGTGTTAGTTGAAAATAAAAAGCATATAGAATATTGCCAGCACCATCCTTTAAAGTGGTGAAAACCAAAGCCCATTCTCCTCTTTACACTCCTTTCCCATTTTTTTCTGGTAATCCCTCTCTTCCAGCGTGGCCTCCAGTCCCCTTTTTCTACTTGGCCTGCCTATCTCTCTCTCCCTCTCCCTCTCCCCTCTCCTCAGCGCCAGTTAGGGCCGTGCATCCCGAGCTGTCAGAGCAGCAACAATCCCAGTCCATTAGTATGGTAATGAGGCTGCGGGCCGACAGGTGGCCTGCTAGACAGCTCAATTAAACTGCTCATTAAAGAGGAAAGTTAACGAAGCTGCAGCCCGGTGCCAGTACGGCTTTAACACATAATGTGATGTCACAGGCAACAAATTGCTGGTGAGTAGGGGAGTGTGTCAGTCTGTGTGTGTACAAGTGTGTGTGTGTGTTTCCCATTGTGTGTCCTTGTGTGCGCATGAATAAATGTGTGTGAGTGCGTTATGACGTGAGTGTATATAAGCAGTGAGTGTGTCTGTGTGTGGCCAGAGATTGAAATAACAGGTCAGAGAAAGTTAGATGGACATTACTAATAAGGCAGAGATGATCAGATAAGATGAGAGACAGGGAGGAGATGGGACGGGGAAAAAAATATGTCACTCAAACTTGGCCTTTTACTGTCCCATCAGGCTGCCAGCGGCAAAATTCTCTGCATCATTATCTGTACAAAAACATAGTAATGCTTTAGTTTCTATACAAACAACCAAAAATACACAAAGACACAAGTTACTGCTGATTACTTAAATACTCACCATCTCCCAGCTAGCTGTGTTAAAATTAAACTCCATTCAACACAACTAAAGCAGGTATTTGGAAGTCAAAACAAGTCATTATCCCACTATTGGCAATATTTTTCATATATATTGTAAAACTATAGATAACCTAACCAGACTAGACTTCTAAATGATTAAACGGCTGGCTGCCTCAGTAGAAATGTAAAGAAAAACAGTTTTACAGATCTCTGGTGTCTTTTACCTTCCTATTACACAAGCCTATGATGTATGTTGTTGTTGTGTTGCCAGAGCAATGAGACGTGGTTAGCAAAACTGAAGAGTCATCCAGACCACAAAATTATTGTTGTTGCTGGAGAAAGATTTTTAAAGTATTTTTTTTATTTGTTTCACGTTTTACCTTCAAGTCATTAATACTCACTCTTTGAGTAATAGGTTCACCATTCAAAGAGTTGTTGGTCATTGTAAATATTTCTCCTCTCCATACTGACTGTGAAGTAACTAGTGATCCTTGTTAATTTTAATTTCCTGCCGTTTTGTCCCATTCAGTTACTACCTGGAGTATCTCTATGACATCACAGCTCAGACATGAAACAATGTCCAGGGAAACAAAATGTTGAAGTCTTATGTTAAAAAACTTTTTGAAAAATATTTTTGAAAATACCAATTTTGCTAACTTGGACTGCTGAAGTCTTATATGTGATTCAGCCCTCACCTTTTAAGTTGGATGGCCTGACATAATTCACAGCATATATCTGCCCACCATCAACCTGAGTAGAGGTAAACAGAAAACACCTGTGTGAGTGTACAAAATGTACCCCAAAGAAGCTGTTTAATAGTAAATTAGGGTAATGGATGCACACTATAGGCATTAATGAACCTCAAGGTTCCATTCTTGTGCAATGTGCAAGTTCATTAGTATTTTGTTTGCAATTTCTGGGCCATTTGAGCTTTTGGAAAATTGGAACAATGTATCATCCTTTTTCCGCGACCCTGTATGCAGGATAAGCGGTTGACGATGGATGGATAGATGGATGGAGGAATGGATGGATGGATGGATGGATGGGTGGATGGGTGGGTGGGTGGACGGATCATCCTTTCATTGGTTTGAATCAGGAACTGGACCCTTGTGAACCCGCCCTAAGAGCAATGACAAATGACACTTTTTATAAGCAATCATTTTAACAAGCTTAAAGTTGGTTGATGTAAGATTAAATACAAACATTAAGAGGTTATTTCAGTTAAAGAGTGCTTATTGGAGTACATATGTCTTTGTAAGTAACTGAAAACAATAAAATTTTTCCTGCATTAATTAAGAATAAATTACAAGATTTACAGTATGTGATTAGTTTTGATTCATTTTTTTATTTTAATTTGATTAGTCTGGTTGGGAGGTAGGTGGGGAGCATTGAGTGCAACATGTTTTAATAGTCGCACATTGTTTATTATGTATGAGAATAAAGATGTAACACGACATGGTAATCAGTTTGTAACCCTGACCAATTTAGTCTGTAATCTGGGGGGCGTGCTCTCTCAAGTGTGAAAATGGGGCCATATGTGTCTTGCCTCTCTCTCTCTCTCTCTCTCTCTCTCTCATTTCGATCTCTGCGTCTGTGACATGGAGGATCATGGGAGTTAATGGGGTAGGACTCCGGTCAACAAACGGGGTTATGTATGGGCACAAACAAGAACACAGTGAGAAAACAGACCCACCAGATTCGCTCAAAGCTGTCTGAAAGATGTCTGCCCTTATGAATATGCTAATCCTAGTTTACGATGAACAAAAAAATGCTCATTAATTAATCAGCAACAATGGCCTCTTTTAATGACACACTAGCTGCCGTTGGAGGCGGAGACTAGTGTATGTGTGCGTGAGAGAATATAAAACAATATCAATCCAAACATTTTGGCAGCTCATCCACTGGAGGGTACAGTTTCATGAAACTGTAATACATTTTTTGCCCCCCCCCCACATGATAGCATGTGAAAATCAAACATACATAACAACAAAAATGATATTGTGTTATTAGAAACACCAATCTCATTCAAAAGAAATTTCACTGATTACCATTTTGAACAAACATGATGACGGTTGTCATTGTGACAGTGATTGACAGGCAAACAGAGACTGGCCTGCAGCCAGACACAGTCAGAGGTGTGTTTTGTTTGAATAAGCTGTTTTGCTGCATTGGGTATTAACCCACATAACACAGATCTCCTCAGCTCATAGATTATGCGAACCGAACTAAATGGAAACAGGCCATTTTGACCACAAGCACAAAAGTAGACCAAACCCTTAAACTTTTAACAATAACACAGTTGGCCTTACGTTCATGAGTCAGGCTGCAAAGCAGAAAGTGTACAGTCAAGTGTGCTGTGAAGAGTGCTATTTTTGTATTTTTGTTGCTAGAGACATGTGATATACCTAGATATTGGGATGGAAACATCGTAATAGGAAGGTGTTAGCGACTGGTACAATTATGGCCACGTCACACGTGCTCCTTCCTGCCTGTTTGTAAAAATTCTCTTGAAATGCAACTAATCTGAGTACAACAGATGAATAAGGTCAGTCCTCCTGTAGAAAAGGATTGTGCTGTGGGAAAGGAAAGGACTGTAAAAACAATCCCTTTTGTAAACAAGCTAAATATTATATAATGCAGAGAAATTTGCAAATCTGCCAATGATATGATTAAATTAGCATAAAGATTAGACCACGACACAACACTATCTGATCACTAGCTGAACTAGAACTTGATATAACTGATTGAATTCCACTAAGCTTAGTTTAGTTAATACTTTGAAATAAGACATGAATTACACCCGATGGTGAGTCTTCACTAGGAAGACTAATTATATGGATGAACTGGATGGATGAAGTTTCAATTCATTGTTTTGGTTTCGCAGTTCTTGTTCATTTTCACTGCTCTCATAGAGTTGTTTTTGGCACATGCAGCTGTTTTACATTTTACTCATTTTACATTTCACCTTTTGTTATATATGTCAGCGGTTACACGGTCTGGAGCAACTAGGGGTAAGTGTCTCGCTCAGTTGGCTCAGATCTTGAAGATCTGGACAGCATTAAGCAAGAACTGGGAAGTGCTGGGCTGACAATGGGAGGTGCATTTATGTCAGTATTTTTAAAATGAAGTAGGCTGCTCTCTTTAATAATCACACACTTTGCTGCTTATTACTGGAACATTTTGCCTTGTTGTATGATGGATTGTTTACTTTGCTGTAAAGTGCCCCGATTCACACCATCGTTGCTTGATCGAAATTTAACTTAAATTCTCCTTCGAAAAATAGTCCCTGACTTCATAATGTGTTTTCCCCTAAGGTGAAGGTAAATTGGTTAGAAACAGAGCAAGGACATTTTGGGGACTATTTGACCACACCCTGCTCTGCTCCCACTGCCCTGCCACTTCATAACACCTCTCTTTTGACATCTGTCCTGTGTCCCTTCAGCAGCAGTGGATCATTGAGGTCCATGCAGTCAGCAGTCAGTGGCCTGCTGGTCTATTATTCCACTAATTGGTGGCATGAGTGAGATGGCTACAATATCAAAAGGCAGGAAGCAAAGGTTGAAGGGACTGTGGGGGGTGGTGTGGGGGTGGGGGAGGGATGAAGAGATGGAGAGAATGAAGGCAGGAAAGGAAAACTGAGAGACAGAGGTAGAAAGGGAGATTTGCTCTCATTAGTGGAGGGCGTGTCTATTCTTCATGTTAGAAGCAAATTAGGTTGACAGGGGAGTGACAAGTTTTGTGCATGTGTGTGGGTGTTTGAGTGTGCATGTCAGTCCAAGGGGTTCTGGTAACAAGTGTTGTGTACGAGTTGGACAATGGAGTTACCAGGTGTGGGCATGAGGCTTCCTGATAAGCTGCTCTCATAATACAGGCTCTGTTGGTGGGAAACAGAAAATGGAACTGTGGGAACTCAGTTAAGCAGAGGTGGAGAGAGGAAGATTAAAACAGAACCGGAAACAAGAGTTTGGGGAGTAACTATGAATTTGACTGCACCTTAGAAGGAGCAGTGGTGCAATTGTGGTGTATCAGTACTTGGTATGTCCTAAGCTGAATACCTTTTCTTTAATGGTAGCCAAATCTGTCTCATCCCACTCCATTAAAGGGGCACTCCTTGAATTTTGTACATGGGGATCAATTTACTTGTCATGAAGAGTATCACTCACCATGTGGAAACCATAGACGATATATAAGAAGTGGACGTAGTCATTGTGATGTCACCTGTTGGTTTCTGGACTGCTGTTTTGAAGCCTTGAGTTTGGCCGTTAGGCCGCAGCCTTGTTGAGTGTTTGCAACCAGCAGGACTGGGCATGCCCAAATTCAGATGAGACGGTCGTGCTAGCTAGCTTGGTTGGCAATGTGCATCAGTAATTCACTTTAACTGTAATTTTAATGGGGATGCTAATTTTAGCTATCTAAAGACAGGCTTAAAACAAAATGTACTTTTTGGAAAAATTAATGGCTGACTTCTAATAAGCTTTTTCAGCTTATTAGAAGCTTTCAGAGCAGTGGATACGAGTGGCCTCCAGCCTGATTGACAGGTCGCCATGGTAACAACTTGTCAATCACAAGGTAGTCACACCCTAAAACATACACTACTTTATCATCTATTTTCCTCTAGATTGGACCATATTTTACTAAATGAACAGCATGTTGCATTGAAGAAGGCTTGAAAATAATGATTTGAATAACTAAACAAATAACTAAAATGATGTCAGTGATGTCCTCAGGGGTCTCTCAGCTCGAGCATGATATATTAAAATATCTGTGTTTCAGCTGGAAAGGGTGTCGAGGAGGGGGGATGATGATTAAAAATGCTACTTGCATTATGGGAAGTGGAGGACCAACCAATGTTGGAGCTTGACTCACGCTACTAAATGTCAGGATGTATCAGCCTCAGCCACATCAGTTTTGACTATTTAAAAAAATCTGTCTCTTATGAGGCTCTCTAACTTTATGGAAGTCAAATAAATTGCTGGAGTACCACCCTAAAACAGTGGCATTGTTTTCTGCTACATGTGAAACTTTTAGTAGTTCAAACATATAAACAACTGCCTGTAGTTTCAGTGGGACTTCCATTTAGAGCTATTGTTTACTGTAGCTTGTCAACCTTTTTTTAATGTCCTGGCCATCCAAGCTGTGATTTGTCAGTTCATTAGTCAAGGCAGCTGTAGTTCATGAGAGCAGGTTGGCCACTAATCAAGCAAGACACTGAACCCCAAATTGTCTTACGGCTTCAGCTGCAAAAGCTTGACTAACAGTTGAACTGGTACTGAGGATCTTGAGGAGGGGGAAGAAGGCTGGTGCATAATCAAAGTGGGGCAACAATGCATCTCTCGCCCACACTGTGTCCCAGTAATCCTGATGGCCAATCCAACTATAATTTCTTGTCTTATTCGTTTGCTAATTTATCAAACCTTAACTGAGTCAACCTTTTATGGAAGCATCTTGCTGCCATGGCAGAAAGAAAAAATGGATCAGTATCATGTTATAACATGAAACGTTTGTTGTTATAACAAGATATTTTTCACGTTATAACAAGATATTTTCACGTTATAACATATTTTCACGTTATACATAACATACAGACAAATCACGTTATATCAAGAAACTTTTCTTATTATAACGATATACTATTTATCACGTTATAATGTGAAACTTTTCACATTATGAAAAGTTTATTGTTATAACATAAAACCTTTCATGTTATAACATAATAACTTATGTTGTTATAACGTGATAACTGTGTCTGCACTGTTATAATATGAAACTCATGTTTGAATGAGGAAAAGTGTGCGCAGAACGGACAAATAAAGGAATATGGCTCATTTACAGGATTTGATAAAGTTCTATTTCGTAGCATCATTTCTCATTGATCAGCTGGAGGGACACGGAAGGTTCCACGGATCCAAGCTACACCATCTCTGCAGCATCCAAGATGTGTATGATGTGATCCAAAGTACAGTGAGGCATTTGTTAAAGTTTCTAGACCCCCGTGGTTTTGAGCAGAGACGGCAAAATCGCCTGATGCAACACCTATCCGTTAACCCTGGGCCTAATTTTATGTGGCATGTTGACCCATATGACAAACTAAAGCCATTTGGTATTTGTATAAATGGAGCGATTGATGGATTTTCAAGACTCATGGTATGGCTTCATGCATTCTCAACAAACAGCAATCCCAAAATCATTGCTTGCTATTACATAGCAGAAGTTGAGAAAAGGATGGGGACAGCTGCCAGAACTCATACAGATTTGGGAACAGAAAATGTCACAATAGCAGAGATGCAGAGATTTTTACGATGGAGTATGGATCGTTGCCACATCAGTAATTGTTATATTTCTGGGTACAGTAATCACAATCAGAGGATTGAAAGCTCATCAATGAGAAATGATGCTACTGCCAGAGGGTCGGACTCATACTTCCTTCTGTATAGCCCCATGCATTTCAAAATCATTCTGAGAGTACGCATACTTATTGCAATATTATCCACAGTGCTCAGTAACTGTAAAATCTTGCCATGTCTCAATCCAAGCATGAAATAGAACTTAATCAAATCCTGTAAATGAAAATTATTCCTTTATTTGTCCGTTCTGTGCACACCTTTCCTCATTCAAACATGAGTTTCATATTATAACAATGCAGAAAGTTAACAGGTTATGACAACACAAGTTATTATGTTATAACATGAAAGGTTTTATGTTATAAAATATCTTGTTATAACATGAAAAATATCTTGTTGAAATGTGAAAATATCTTGTTATAACGTAAAAAATATCTTGTTATAACAACAAACTGGTCCATTTTTTTCTTTCTGCCATGGCAGCAAGATGCTTCTGTAACCTTTGTCAGAGATTAACTCAGTCACAGCTTTGCGGTGCTAGATTTGTGTCAAATTATCGTTATAAATAGCCTGGTTTTCCAGCAGTCCATACCAGACTCAGGGAATAACATTTGTTGAGGGACTAAGGTCAAACCGAGGGGGCACAGGGGTCCTGGTAGTCTCTCTCAGAAACACCATTTGGGCTAACATTTTAACAACAATCAAAACAAGTGTCATCATTGTATGATTATCAGTTGTTGTGTTGTGGGAAGCATGACACTAACACCATCGTGCCCACCCTCCCATCTTGCTTCGCTCTCCTTTGCCCCAAGGGCAGGCTCATGTGTCCTGATCGTCCCCCTCTCGTCGTCACTTCCACTGACCCCCTGTTGTGGAGGGAGAGAGCAACATTACATCTTAATCTTACCCGCTTGATGGAGAATGCAGGTCCCTGAAAGGCAGCATTTTCTGGTTACATGAACCCATTGGGGGTGGATCAACCATATGCCAATTGACATGGCTGGGGCTGAATGGCCAACGTGGATTGTAACAGTGGTCCTTGGACAAAAAGCTCCCCGCAGGCTCCCACACCTCCACCACAACTGAACAGACGTTCTGGCTGCCACTGACACAAGGCCAGTTCCCCCCACCCACACACACCCACACAAACAGACACACACAATATTGGCAGCTGATGTTTATGTTTGTGATATGATGCTGGGAATCCAAGGATTGGACTAACTTAAAGTAACACCTCAGAACATAATGCAGTTCAGTAGAGCTTACACTTTATGTTGTGTTAATGGATTGTCTTATAGTATAAGACCAACTACACAAGACAGAAATACTAAGAAACACATTGTTGTAAAATTAATTAATGTGATAGAAAAAATTAAACAACTCCTAAGGAGTAGGTGACAGCTTTTATTTTTTATCCTGCAAATTTCCAAAATCTAATCAAATCAAATTATTCATGAAAATCAACACTATAGATCACTCAGTTTCTTTCTTGGTTTGGTAATAACAATAAAGTTTATTTGCATTACAGAGATTCAAAGTTACAAAGTGCTTTACAAGGAAATGAAGAAAAAGAATTAAAAAGCAAGTGCAAAGTAAAAACAAGAAATAAATCAAAAAGACGGAAAGACAGAAGAAGAAAAATAATGTTAAACAGAAATGAAAACGTAAAATAGCAAAACAAAAGTTTTGTCACTTTCGTTTATTTTTATTGACATACTTTTTTCATTACGACCAAGTTAACTTCTCTCAGAAGACGAGGGATTTACTGAAAACAAGAATGTGAAATAAAATCTATCCAAGTGGAAAACAGACTCTTTATTATCTAACCACTCTGACAATTCAAATAATGCTTTACATTAAAATTGCATCCTGTGTGCATCATTTAAAATCCCCTGTATTTAGAAGGAAAACTTTACAATCATTGAAAATGTTAATCATGATTGATTGTATAATTCAATTGTAATCAGATTGCAGCAGACTCCCATTCCTGAGACAAACTAACAAAATAATCCTCGTCTTTTCTTCCCCAGTGATCCCACATGAGTGTGAGATGCCGAGCTTTAGTGAAAATGTGCCCTGATTGGAGAGGCAAGCTGGCCCTGCCACTCCACTGACTGTACCACTGGAGAGGCCAGTGCGTTCACCATATGGGACAAGGATGGTCAATAGGATTAAGTCGTGCACCTCTCCTTCTCCGTCTTCTCTCCACCACACATAATCAACCAGGGGATGAAGTCCTGGCCCACCAAGCCTCTGCTGAAGTATCCCGATCCCCTTTCCCCTACTTGGGAAGGGAAAGTGGGGCAGTGGGGGTCTTGTGGGTAGGGAGAAAGAGCAGGAGGACCACCAGATGGATTAACATATTCAACAGAGGCAGAGATCAAGCCTTTATAGAGTGAGGACAGAGGGAGGCTTTCTCTCACACATACAGAGTCTGAGAGAAAACAGAAATGAGTGTAAGCTGGATTTGTTTTCATTGTCATGGAAAAAGAGCGATGGGCCAAGTGATAACTCAACTACTCACATGTAGACTCATTTTTGTTTTCTCACAAAGCGCGAGCAGGACATGGACATGTGCACAAACCCTAGTGGTGAAACGTGACTAAATGCTCTAACTCTAGGTACTTGTAGATGAGAACAATACTTGAGTAAATGTAGTGTGAAATAAATATTTCAATTTGATACTACTTTCCATTACATTCCTAAATTTAGGAATATCATACTATTTAGCCAATTTTATTTTAGACATGTGTTCATATCAGCTGTATTCTAAATCATTTTAACATATAAAGCTTGTGATGGCAATTCGAGTTTTCAAATAAACAGCAGGCAACAGGCAAACACTTGTCTTTCTGTGAATTTTATTGAAGTCTTCTGCAGAAGGACTCACAGCAACACACATATGCCGTGTACATGTATGCTTGAATGAGTGAGGAGAGCTACGTGAGCTTGTTATTTATCCAGTTTTAGGGTGAATCATATCATCCCACAGAGTATATGTATATACACTTTTGCTGATATATTGTTTATTGTGTGCCTTTTTTTATCTATGTAACATTGCAAAAATCAGGAACACCTTGCCCTAAATGGTCAGGCACCATCATATCTTAAAGAACTCATAGTTCACTGTCGAACATTGAACTCCCAGAATGCATGTGGTTCTTATAGTCTCCAAAAGTAGAATGGGAGCCAGAGCCCTCTGCAATCAAGCTCCTCTCCTGTGGAACCCAGTTTGGGTTTGAGAGACATCATCTCCACATTTAAGAGTAGGTTTAAGACTTTCTTCTTTGATAAAACTTATTGTGAGCCCTAAACCACCCCTTAGTTATGCTGCGATGATGCAGTGAGCATCTTATCCCATTAATGCATGTTACTCTTGACTTCTTCCATTTCCCGTTGTGCTTTCTCAACCCTCTCCTCTCTCCTTCCGTTGCTTTCTGCAGTATTTCCGCCTCCAGAGCTGTAGAGTCTGAATCTGTGGTTGCAAACCACCTACTGCCCTCTTGTTCCTGCTGGACACCTGTTGCTACAATAATTATTATTAGTCATATTATTGTCATCATTAATATTAGCCCTGCTCTGTATGAAAAGTGCAATGAGACAAACTATTGGCAAGATTATCCAAAATTGTTCCAAATTACTGTTGAAAAAGAAATCTACCATGTCATGGTTAAAGGGGCATTATGTAGTTTTCAGCGACCACTAGTGGTGCCGTTTTAAGATTGCAACCAGGTGTGGTGCTCGTATGCGTGCTCGCTTGAACTCATGAGCAAGCAGAACCCAAAACACAACCGCTTTCATACAGAAATCCTGCAATAAACGCAGGAACACCAGCATGTAGGCTGTGGCTTTTCACTCAGACATGTTCAGGTTCTGTTACTTCAACATTCCTGTCTCAGAGGCGGATCAACACCAGCGCCGTAACGTTACTTCATTCAGCGCAGCGAGACACCGGCATATCGGCACACTACTCCCGAAAAAAGGCAGAGTGACAGCGGCTATAGACAGACAGAGCTGGGAACTCAGGTAAACTCCCACTGCAATGTTACAGTAATATTTTTATCAACTGCAGGTTGAACTAATCCACGCTCGTTACATGATCACGGTGCATTTATTGCATTTAGCTGACGTGCTACATCGTTAGCTCGCTAAACGATGCTGCTTTTCAATAACTGTCTTTACTATCTGAATCTGTCACCGGAGGCTCAGCAGTGTCAGCACAGCTACATGTACTGGATGATAATGAAACAGATAGAGAGTTGGACTGAATATTATCAAATATTATTACAAATCGCTCCACATTAGCTTTTTACATCGTTGTTACATCGTTTTTATATACAGTCTATGTTTCTTGCAGGCTTTGACACTTTGACATTGTGGTACAGAGGAAAGTAACATGGGTGATTGGTTGGTGAAGTAACGTTAATGTGAAAGCTATATAACTTTGCACCGGACAACATTAGCAACTGCTCGGCGTTAGCCAGCGAGCTAACGCTATCTAACTTGAGCCAACTGCAGCACAAAATCAAAATATATTTTACATGCTTTGTAGTAATATTAGCTTAGCTATCCAGTAGGAGGAAAGCCAACTCCGGGTCTGTTTTTATACCCAAAACAAAGCGGAGGTTTCTCCGATTCAAAAGCCCTGCCGATGTTGTTCCGTGTTTTCGTCCGCAGTCGATCCGATTCACATTTGGCCCAACGAGCTTCAGCAGATAAAACTATTTGCATGCATTTTATCCTCATGTTGAGTTGATTTTGGAGTCTGTGTTGTGCTGGGAGCAGGACTTTCTTAGTGTTAGCAGGCTCCATGTCGTAAGTTGCAGTGTCGTCGCTGCTGAGTGCAAAGTCAGGGCTCTGGACACAGCGAGAGGCTCAGGAGCCGCGATGCACGTGTCAGTCACTGGATTTCGCGGAAAATCCGACCCGGAGCCTTCGAATAAGAATAGGAATATTTGCCTTCAGAGTTAATGGCCAAACCTGGCAGGTGGATCATTTTAATGTCCGATTACAACCCCTTCACACACAGGCAATAAAAAAAGGATTCATTTTAGTAGAAAAACTACATACAGCCCCTTTAAACTGCGAAACTGAAAACACTTGTGATCTGACAGAAACATCACCACAAATGTTCACTTCAGCACCTCTGAGTAAAACAGTAGTGTCTCAGAACAAAGGGGACAGAGACAGCACAGAGCAACAGGTGTGTGTGTTGTGGTCAGGTGTCATGATATTGTGTCACTACTATATATATATATATATATTCAGATCCTTTACTTACGGTAAGTAATATATATATGTAGACTATATAGATATATAGTCTATTTTGGTGTGATATGAGTGTCCATCCATCCATCGATCGTCAACCGCTTATCCCCCCCGTGCTGACAGGGTCACGGTGGGGCTGGAGCCTATCCCAGCTGGCATAGGGCGAAAGGCGGGGTACACCCTGGACAGGTCGCCAGTCAAAGACAGAGAACCACTCACACTCACATCCACACCTAAGGACAATTTAGAGACACCAATTAACCTAGCCTGCATGTCTTTGGATGGTGGGAGGAAGCTGGAGCACCCGGAGAGAACCCACACAGACACGGGGAGAACATGCAAACTCCACACAGAAAGGCCAGGGCAACCGGGGTTTGAACCCACAACCTTCTTGCTGTGAGGCGACAGTGCTAACCACTGCACCACCCGAGTGTGATACTTGAGTGTGATATGAGTATTTTAGTGTGATATGAGTATTGTTATGGTTTGGTGTTTCTACTTTTACTTACCGTAAGTAAAGGATCTGGATACTTCTTCCAACCCTGACAAACATCACACACACAAACACGCACACAGCATTACCACTGTGCTGTGAGCAAACTCGTGGCTCTGTCCCAGCATGGTCACCAGATTAGAGACCCTGATTTTTCACTGGTTTGCTGTTCTCATGATATGTGAATGGCTGCTGAGATAGTGGGCCAACATTATCCTACACATTCATCTCCACATCAAAGATGAGCCCAATGGGCAGAGGAATACCACCCTGAAAGAGAGCAAAGACCCTGCTGCTAATGTTGGATTAGAGATCCAAAAGCAGAAAGTAGTTTGTGTAGTGTTTATGAGTGACTGTTGATATCTGATCAGGCTAATTTCCCTTTTCTTTTACATGCATTTTGCCTAAACCAAGACATTGTTTAGCTGGCTTGCAGGCTTCCTCCTTCTTAGTGTCATAGTGAAGCATATAGGATAGGCATGTAAATATCCATCTCTTTGTACTAATTAAAACCTCTAAGCACTGTGTATACCCTTTCCTCATCCCTGCTCACATCACTCTACACAGCAGCCAAACCTGATAAATTATTCGACTGAGACGTTGCTTCTGTTGTGCTCACACTCATTACAAGCACGTTCATTAATGGGGTTTTATCACAACCACATCTCTGTGGCATTGTTTTTTCTAGCATTATGCCCCTGAAAACAGAAAACTAGCCTGTTGCCGTACTGTCATTTCAGCGGGTTGGAGTACAGTGAATGGAAAAGAATGAACATATAATTAAATCATATTATTTAATAACAGCAACCAAATTAAACTGTACTGTATATCTTTAATTACATGTTCCATAAACTGTATGAAGTGACTAGTGAATATGAATTGTGTGTAACAGCACCATCTGTATTTTGTGAACACAAAGTGACATTTACTTTGAGTTGTCTTCAGGACATTGATCCAACAGCTCTAGAGGACCTTTACTCTCCATACCACTTTCTGTCCAAGAATTTTGGAGTGAGGCAAGATGAAAAGATAGAAGACCTCTGAAAACAATCATGTGGAAGGAGTTGTGGGAAGGTGAGGGGTTGAACAAGTGAATGCAAGGTCGTGATAAAGGAACTTCCCTTCAATTATATTATTTTGTTTAGCAGCAACATGTAGGAAGACTGTCATTTGTCAGGTTTGGCAGCCGTACACTAATCAAAATCACTGTGAACTTCGAGGGTGTGAATAGAGAACAAGAAGAGTGGAACAAGAGAATGGAAGCAGCATATCGATGTGGAGAAGGAGACAGAAAGAAAACAATGCAGAGAAAGAGGGTGAACCTGCTGCCTGGCTGCTGGTGTTGATGATTGATGAGGTCACTGAGAGGGCCTCCCCAAAATGCAGAGTGTCTTCAGAGGGTCAGTCAGAGGTTGGTTAGAGGTCAGAGTGCAACCAAAGGGGAGACACAGAGTCTGACAGGAAAGTCTTCCCTGTCACTGATGGCCACTGTATGCTACTTTGACTATACCCGCTGATAGACCATATTTGACCATCATTAAAGTGAATCATTGTATGACACAAGCTCCCAAATGGCTGCAATTTCATGAGGAGCACCATGTCTTCATAAAATCATACCGTACATTCAAACTGCTGTTTCTCTACAGTCCTGTCCGGAGTGTGTCAACACTTTGTTGAAGTCTGTCTCGTCTCTGAGGACTAATATCTAATGGTACAAATGTCAGCTTATGCCATGGCAAAGCAGTCCTGTCATAATGTCTTGAGGTGTATTCACACTGAATATGGAACATTTCGCCACCAAGAGCCAATTCACAAACTATACAAATGGTAGCCTTTACCAGGACCTTTAATTTCTTGTGTCCTTTTCCTCCAGTTTTTCTATTTTTTTTTCTTGTCATTGTGCACTTTTGAAGTGGAGTTAAAAAGCTGCAGAGTAACTGTGAAATTTTCACTTAATTTAAAGCCTTTTTGAGTTTGTGCAGCTGTGTTTCTAAGATGGCTCTTGCCTCTTTCCATTGACTTTGTATGCAATTGCACCACCTTTAAAATTCTCTATTAAGTCTGAATATATATTTATTCTTTTGTAAGCTTAAGGGAGTGGTGAGTATTGAATACTTGCAGAATAATCATTGTTGTTTCTTGTTTCTTTGATGTGGTCAAAATACTATCCAAGATAGTATCCAGGATCCATTTATCTTACTATGGATTGAAAATGTCAATATTATATGTCAGCTTGTAAGGAATGATGATGAAACTACAATAGTCTATTTAAAAATACATTGATGTACAGAAGCTGGCGGAGCAGAAGGTAGCCTGGAAGCAAGATGTCAGCTTTGTATAACAAAAATATACGACAGGGAAAAACCTGGTTGTAAAATACCAGAACCCCTATGATTGTGCCACCACCCCCAAAACTAACACACATACTAATTCCAACACATATACAGTTCACATAAAAAACACTTTCCAGTGTTGTCACTTAGTGCCCCCAGGTGGGAGGGCCAGCAGTGGAGTAGCTATGTGTGAAGGTAACCTTTTCAACCACGTTGGAGCCACTTGGTAAACACACACTATAATTACTGCTTATTAGAGGCTATAGGGGCCCATTAGTGGCACTGGCCCTATCCCTCACTGCCTGCCACCTCATTATAGAAGCCAGTACAGCACTGTGTGCCTCATTACCACCTGCCAGTTAAACTCACACACATGCATCCATGCAGGGACACACACACAAACAAGTAAACATGCACACATGCACTTGTGAGCACACTGCAGGTGCTGCCAGATTGAAGTCAGGTGTTGGCTTGTTAACGGTTGGATAGTGAAAAATAGCTGTATATGTGTGTGTGTGTGTGTGTGCATGCATACATGTGGTCATTGCATAATGTAACATTAATCCAAAGTGATCAACAGACAATTTTTTTGACAGTTTGCCTCATGTTGTAGGTAGTGGTCATTATTTTTAATACTGAATTTAGTTCAATTTTGCTACAGTCACTTGAGATGGAAATTGTCACTGGCATCACTGCACCTTTAACTGTTTTGCTCAGGCAGCATTTTTAGTCCAAGATGGATAGACATTTATTGATGTTTTTATTATTTATGCCAATATTTTTGTGTGACAGCTATCCTTACTTAAGTAAAAGCATCATAGGACAACAGAGGTAATCCCTGAGTAATTGTTAATTTATTTCTTTAATGAGGTAACAGATAAACAAGCGTTTATCTTGCAGACAGCCATTTCATTTGAAACAAAAAATTTTCAACCGTAGAACCATACTTCTGCACAAAAACACAACTTGGCAGCATACTGTATTATGCCGCTGAGTGTGCACACACTCACACATGCACATAGGAAATGATGTTATGATTTAATTACGTTATAGCATAAGTGGAGGTGGTGCAACTAAACAAAGTAGCACATTTAGTGAGAAACTAAGTAGTTACAACATTCTGTACAAGAAGCTGCTGTATTTTTAGGCAAAATAAAGTATGCTTAAAACTAGGCTGTAGTACTGGCTACAACTGGCACACATACATTATAGTATGCACACACACACACACACGCATGCACACACACACACACACACACACACACAAACACACACACAAACTAAATTTCTCCCTTAATTGCCCCTGTAGAGTGCCCCATTTTGACCCAGCCTCTATTAAAAAAACAATAATGTCACATTCCAGACGATGCCACCCTATGCTGTTCACTGGGCCGCCAGTGCTGCAAACAAAAGCCTCCTCTCTGTCAGCAGGCACAAAACTGGGTGCAGCTGCCACTGTCGTTTCTTCACTTTACTGGCAAGGCCCAAACTTCTCAACAACACAGATTTACTGGGGAATACAGACACTATTTTCCTCCACGACAGACCCTCTCCCTTCCATTCTCACATCCCTCTCTGTCCTCCCTGTGCCCCTTGTTAGGATTACAATTTCTGAGCTGAGTCTGTTTGACTCTGCCATGGCAGCCGCGGCATTCTGCTTCTGTTTGATTCTTGTTTTTTTTACTCTCAGGCTCTCACTCTCAGCCCTCTGTTGAGTGAACAGCACCATGGCAGTACTGGCATTTAAAGACTTCTATCTGTCTCAGTTGCACACTCAATGTGTTTTTCTTTGTTTTCCTCTTTTTTTCTGTTCCTCCAGGTGACTTTCATTGCAGGCAAGGGTATCAGGGAAGCAGATGGTTTAAAAAAGAGCATAAGAAAGTGTGGAAGCTTCAAAAATTAATTTGATGAATATTTTTCCATCCGCTGGCTATGGTTAAGTCAGGTTAAGTTTACGTAACAAAAAACATTTGCTTAACATTTAATAACTATTCATTGCAACTTTTTCACAGCATTGGTCATTATTTCTATCAGATGTGAAAACATTGCACTTACCAAAGAAAAGGCTGAAATCCGGGAACGTTGCAACATTGCTACAACACATTCCAGTGGGATACGTTTATTGCCAATCTATCCACTCTGACTTTCTACCTTTGGCATTTTGCTACACTAAAATGTGCCACTGGAGCATGAACAATGTACTGTAAATAGACGTCTGACAAACAGAAGGAATATATATACAGGTAGAGACAGGGGGTTACAAAAAGCAATGAAAAGTCAGAATTGAACCAGAGACAATGATTACACGCAATACAATTAATTTAGCATTCTTTCCTGTGCACATTCAATTTATGATTTTAAGCCTTATTTAGACAAAAATATCTGCAAAGTACATACAGGTACAGTATGATATAAAACATTTAGAGGTACAACAAATGAAATAACCAGATCAAGAGTTCAAGTCTGTTTCAACAAATGGACCGGTGCAGTCTCAATGTAGGAACTTGCTTTAAAACCAACGCAAAATGACATGTTTGCCTTCGGTTCGGACCCAGAGTTAAGGATCATCAACCTGAAGCACCTGTTAGTCTCAGATTTAATTAGGAAAGAAAGGAGTTAGCTCTCTTGCGCCTGCATTGAACGACAGGTCACTCCCATAAGAATCCCTCAAATTCTTGCCATGTGGGGAGCTGTGTTAGAAGTGGCTGATAAAGGAGCATGTGTGGCATTCAACATGTAAGCATACGTGTGTGTGTGTGTCCACTCCAGGGTGCTCCAAACTTTGAGAACAGCCCCTCCAGAAAACACAGGCCTGGCCCTCCAAACTCAAAGGACGCGCTCCATTCACCGCCTGGCAACGGCACTGAGAAATGGAGAAGAGATGGGCAGAACGGAATGGGTGGGCAGTAAATTATCAGCTTTTAGAGGGGAAGACACGATATTTATTTATAGCATTCAGCCAGGGCACTCGGGGAGGGTTGAAACGGATTGGGGGTGCACGCCCTTTGCATGGGGCATCCTAGGTGGTCAGCACTGACCTGCACTAACCCCTTGTATCCTGTCTTATTCTCCCACCCTTCACACTTGTCTTGTACCCAAAGATCCCGAGACCTCCCTGGTAATTAGGGAACGAGTCACACCCACTCCCTGCCCCCAAAGGCAGTAAATTTTCCTCCTTCTCTCGGCCTTGTGACACACACACTCACACATGCTCAGAATTGAGGCTTCAAGGCACCATTCAGCCTGATCCCTACTTTCTCTATCCCCCACTCTACATTTTATCACCACCCCTTGTTTTGTTTTGCTGTCTCAATCCATCAATCTTCCCATTAGGCCTCCATATTACGGAAACCATGGGGAACGCCCCTTTTACACCACCCCTTCAAATCAGTCTTCCTCTCTGCACCTCTCTCAGCCTCCTCCACTTTCTGCTGACTCCGTCTTTCCCTCCATCCTTCAAACCAGCCTCATTAGTCCTACCTGTTGCTTTCAAATGGTCATACTCTCCCTTGTCCTGTGTCCATCTCCTCCAGGTTTCTGCTGATTCACCTCCAACTCAAGGTTAACATCATGTCCTGGGGCAAGTGAAGAAAAGATGGAGAAGTACAGAGAGAGAAGAATTGGTATTAGGGATGCTGTGGGTGGATGGTGGTGGGGGTAGTAGCACTTTGGGTGGTATGTTTCCTGCGAGGGTGGGACACAATGCCCCCAGTGTTCAGGCAGGCCCACAGGAGCTTGTTTTACAACAGGGGAGGGGCTGCCATCAATAGCCAGATGATGTGAACCACCCTGAGCCGATTCACAGTGACAAACAGCCCCCTCCATGCAGACCCCCACCTCCTCCTCCTCCTCCTCCTCCTCCTCCTCTTTCTGCATTCTCCCATCACCTCCCTCCTTCCCTCCACCCATTCTGTTCTGTTGGACCAAAACCAGGGCAGCACAGAGTGTGCAACAGCACCACAGCTCAATGGACTGTAAGCGAGGGTACACACACACACATACTCAAAATTTCTCACATACATAATGGGCATACATGCATACACTCACATGCACTGACACACACAGGAACAGACCCTTTATGTCCTTCTTCTCTTAATGACGCCTCAAGCATCTTGCTGGAACATGAATTGGTATTACTTTAATTAAACCAGCGTGGCCCTTATTTGTGTCCCTCTCTTCATTCTCAAAAAAGCAAACTGGCTTGATGACAGCATAATTGCTGAAGAATTGAAGGAGAGCTAGTGTGTCGAGTTGCCAAGTGCCCCCCACTCACCCACCCATTTCTCCAGCTCCATGGGCCGCGTGGCCCTGCTTTGGGGACCTGTCCATTTTCTCATCCCCAAAGTCTGTTAACGTCTGCTAAGTCGATGCCATTCAATGGGCCACTCTGCCTGTGCATCAAGTCCTTGCTCTTAAAAGGGCAGTGCAGTGTTTGTCAGTGGCTTTCAAATCTTTGACCTGCCACTTCTATGATTAAGGTCTGGTTAGCTTTTGGTTAATAAAACTACTTGGTGAAGGTCAGGGGAAGATCACCATCAAGGTTAAAACACAATGTTGACTGTTGGTAGGAGAGGGATACCTGGGATGCCTGATGAAGGTCCATGACCAAAATGGTCATAGTATTGTCTCTCTAATTAGTGCTGTGACAGTATGAGAGAATTCAACTCTTGCTACCAGAGGATGGGACATGAAAATTAATTTTATGATGTCAAGGTCATCCACTTTGCATAACAACCATCCACCCCAACCTCCCCTGAGAGTTTCTCGTCCTGTTCCGTTACACGCTACTCGGCCATTGTTCTTGAGGCATCATTATTTGTATTGCTACATGAGGTCACTCATATGGAAAACATAAAGAAAGGTCATCCCAAGCGTTTGAACAAACAACCAATGCTATACTTTTCTGATGGTACAGTCATGTACATGTGCATGTGAGTATTCCAGGAGAAATACTTGCTACGTTAAGTTACACTTTATTAAAATTTGCATAGTTTCGATGATTATTCCTGTTGGTTATGAAAACATGTTTCTTATCTTATCTTAACAATCTTGTGAACATAAGGGGTCAGAAAATAAAAGATTAATTCAGTTTACAGTATTAATCCATCATCCATTCATCCATCCTCTGTACTTCTTGTTGAGGGTTGTGTAAGTCTGAAAATTAAACTGAAAGTTAATGTTAAAGTTACTACCCAAAATGTCAATTTTAAATGTCCATTCGATCTCAGAGAGCTACTTATTGGTATAACTCTGACCTATGCTTACAGTTGTTTTTTGCTTACCGCTTTTCAAGACAACATCTGATAATAGTGGACTTCCATTATAATGCACTTCCAAGTAAGGTTTACAAAAATGTCCATTCACAACCTGTGTACCACACTGACCATTTGTGTTGCTGCTACTCCAGGTGCCTCCATCTGAACATTTAGTTTGATGAGTATTGTGTTTTCATAACTGATGAAAATCAAAACAGCCAGCTCTAACTGAGAACCTGGATCAAGTCATTATTTCATTCTTGTGCCATTCCTTTGACAGAAATATGTTAATGTTAACATCTGTATTGAATGCTGACATTCAAAATGAGCTACAGAGGGAAACACAAAGCTGCCTTCCTAACATTGCTGCACAGAAATCTCAAACTATGACTGTAAAGTTGAACCCATCTCAATTTCCCCTTTATTCTGCATTTTGAAATATATTATTTTTATGTATAATTTATTCAAGTTTTTAGAAAGTTATTTTTTCACTTTAGGGATGGGAAACACCAGTTGACCTCACCATAGTAGTACTTCCAGAGTGATGACAGCTGGTTAGCAGTGGGGTGGTAATAAAGTAGTCTGCCCCTTTGTTAGGGATGATGGGCTGTGTGTGTGTGACGGGATCAGGAGGCTGGCAGTGAGAGTGAAGGAATGTAACCCAGCCTCTCAGTCCCTCCATATGACGCTAATTGCAGCAGAACGGGGATGGCCTGGTCCGCTTGTGTACACCATTGTTATGCCTCAGCCTATTGTCTCCAGCCTTCTGACAATCGCCATCTGAATGAGAGCCTGTTAAGCCTGGCAGATCCCCATCATTAGACCCCTTTACACCCATTGTGATGCAGCACTGAGGATACTGTAGGGCTATCAGTGACTTTCAGCTGGACCGAGGCCTCGTCCACACTAACGCAGATACATTTTCTTTTTGTTTAGGCTGTCCAGCCACACAAAGCCTGCATGTTCCACCATTGAAAACTCTCCAGATTGACTGGATTTGAAAACGCCGCTTATACATTTTAGTCTTATTTTACTGAGGAAGCAAAGAGAGATTTCTTACTGGTGACTCCACAGAAGTCACCACAACCCAATGGATAACTTTCATGGGCCACGGATGTTAAAGTTACGTGAATATAACAATATCATGCAGATGTATGCAGTTGTGGATAAGCTTTTTGGTAATTTCGTCATGGTAGTCTTTTAAAAAAAAAAGTCCTGTTGTAAAAATAATCCACGTACAATGCACGGTCTACAATTGAATCCTTCAGAGCAGTTTGCTAGTCCAACAACGTTACAAATCTGTGAAAACGTTCAACCACATCTAATTCATTGCAATCATCTGATGAAAAATAGTGCATTTGTTTTAATTTAGGCACACTTTATGGTGTGCAGCTGTGGCTCAGGAGGTAGAGAAGGTTGGTGGTTCAATCCCTTGCTCCTCTAGGATAGATTTAACGCTACTGAAGACCGAACGGTGGTGCTAATGCAGTTGTATTGTGTGCCAATCAAATGGGTGGAAGAACAAGAGGTTCTGCATTGACAGTGAGCTTTTAGAGCAACCCAAAATGTCAGTGTGGATGGAAGCTCATCTGACATTAGTATTTTCAAATTAATTCAAATAGTATGGATATAGCCTGAGGAAGGTAAACACACCTAACTAAACCTAATGCAGTCTAATTCAACAGTCTTGAAATAAATCATCCCTTCGTGAAGGTTTTAATGTTGATGGAATTCAGTTTTTTCTTTTAGAGAGGTGTTGCTTCATCTCTAGATCATTTTAGAGGCTGTAGTTTGTGGTGGTGTTATTCTATACAGAGAAGTGTTTCTGTTATTGAACAACTCCCCACTGATGTAAATGTAGTGGAAAAAATAACAGAAACAACTGTCAGTATAACCCCAAACCAAAAATATTTGTCTTATGATCACCCTATCATGTCACTGTGTCTAAAGTAGCTTTCATCTTTCCAGTTTAAACTGCTTGTTGTGTGACACAAACATGTCTTGAAATAAAACAGGAGCCAAATCAGATTATAAATTAGATGATTGGAAGGATTAGTTTATTCATTTTGATGCACAATAGTTTCTACTTAAGATTGGCACAATCTTAAAAAAAAAGTTAGAGAAAAAGTCGGCAGATTATTATATGGTTCAATTGTTACTTTTATTTGAAACCATGGAAACAAAGGCGATGTTTCCACAGTATCAACATATAAACGCATAAAGTATATATATTTATAAATATACTTTCTAAACATCTTAAAAAATACTTTCAACAGTCAACATCTTTCCCCTGTTGACAATTGACAGCATCACTTCAGTGAACATGACACTTTTTTGTCCACACAAGTTTGGTCACGGACGTACTATGAACTCAAACTGCCAGCTGGCCTGCTTTGGGCTGTGTACAGCTCAGTCTAGTCTCCCTAAAACAAGCATCTGGAGGCCCAGGGAGTGAATACAAGTGTGAATATATTCATCCCCATGCTGCTTTGTTAAATCTCTGGGCGTAAAGCCGTTGTACCCCCGTGCCCTCTTGGGTGACCCCCAAGGATCAGAGACCAGGTTGTCGAAACATTTGTAACATTTGGCCAAAGCAAATCTCAGGCTGCCTGTTGAATTGAAGCTCAGACCAAAGAGGAGTGAAAAAAAATCCCCCTGGAACCCTCAAAACACTTCTTACACTGGACCAGGACCCCCCTCTCGTTCCTTATCCCTCACACACACTGAGCATGGAGGCTCAACCCCTCACAACCTCCAGCAAATCCCCTTTATCTTTTCCCAGCCAGATGGGGCCGCTGGAATAATAGCCGAAGCCCAATGAGTTCCATTCAATTTGTCATGCCGTCTAAAGGAGCTTGTAAGCTTCCCATTTGCAGTTATGTTATAGTAACCATGGGAGGCTCTGCAGTGTTAGGACTTAATTACCTCCTAATAGCTGTTGTGGAGATAAAGCCCCCAGCCAGCATAACGTAACACTGTCCAGCCCCTGAGACACAGAGGCCTGAAGACTCCCCTTCTCGCCAGGATCCACATGGTTCATCATTTGTTAGATGGCCTGTGCCTGCCTACATTAGTGACTTCTTCACCTCCCATATACCTGTGCAGAGAAAGGTTAGCAGATTAACCACCGGGTTGATCACACTTTTGCAGTCAAAGACCTTGGAAGAACTCCACTGATGATCTCAGGTTTGGCAGAGCTGTAACTTTAAATTGTGTTTTTGAGAGTATTTTTAAAGGACAAATTCAGATTGCAATTTCCTTGTGTGCCTTCATGTGTATTTTTACTCTGTACCTTGGTATTTTAATTTCTGATTTTGGCCACCAAGCTGTAATTTGATCTGTCCACCACTTTGGTCCAGACTGAAATCTCTCAACATCCATGCTAATGAGTGGATTCCCATGAAATATGGACATTCATGACGTCCACAGGATATAGCCTACTGACTTTGAAGATCATCTGACTTGTCCTCTAGCACCACCATAAGGTTTGCATTCATGGTTTTGAGTGAAATGTTTCAACAACTATAGGAATGGATCGCCATGAAATTTTGCACTCATGGTCTGATGACAAATCGTTGACAGTGGTTCTATAATTTTTTCTTTTTTATCGTTTTGTTTGTTTTGTTTTACTGACACTGCTAATTGTGTTAACTTTTTGACTGTTATTTTTGCACAGTGGGATTTTTGGTTCTTTTAAGTGTTTGGTGACATTTTTATGAATGAAACTCACCCTCAAAAACAACAGGACAGTCAAGGTTAATGGTTAATTGTCAAATCCTACAAACACACACCTCGTTTTGAGCATGTGGTGTGGCAGGTTGAAACAAATGATTTACAACAAATTAGTTTACTTAAACGAGTTGGCTGGATTTGACTTGGAACACGAGCAAACCACACAGACTTTTTCGAGAGTTTCATAATTAGAATATGAAAATGTTCTTGCATGAGGCCCATTGATTCTGAATATACAGACATGACACCCAAGCAGCTGTTTGGGCAAAAAAGTTGTCGACTGGTCATGTCAGTCACACCTTAATCCAACTGATCATCTTTTTCACCTGGAGAAGACCAGGTGCAACTTCAATTTCAAAAATATTTGCACCGGTTTGCTGTGGTTTCCGTGTTGAATTACATGCATCAAATTTTAAACAAGATGACATTATCTGTTGCTATAACAACAGTTACACCAGAATAGAGGGAAGAAATACAGACCATCAAGCTTTATATCTCTCTGGGCTTAAAGAAGGAATTTTACTCTATGCTTTCCTTGATTCTTTTGAAGTTGTCTCATGTTTATTATGATAAATGTAAACTTGATTGTGTTGATTATTGCACTACTTTGGTTACCTTTCTCTCATTGAATGATTGAATCTTTTTATATACAGTCTATGGAATGAATGAGGTCCTATGGTGGCTGCTTTTCACTGATTATTCAAAATATTAGTTTTCTGAGACTAATAGAAGTACAGAACTGTATTTTTGTGTCTCTTTTCCTGCTTTTGAACTTGAAACTTGAGGCACATGTGTTATCTGAATGTGTGGATTTGGGAAGAAACATGAATACATTGTGACAGTATATCCCACAAATTATGCTTGTTCAGCTTAGAAAAGCTATGATTTTCTTGACTTGAAAGAGACAGGATGTAAACTCAACACATTGGTATAATGAAACTTTTTTGTAATTTCACTACAGTTCCTGTACTGGCACTTAACTTTTCCATTGAGTGTACAGTGAATCGCTGCTGAAGGAGAGCTGAATATGAATCTAACTAGGAGACAACTTTACACACACACACACACACACATACACAGACGCACACAGTCACACACACACACACACACACACACACATAGTAACACCAGTGGTGGCGGCAGACGGTGTCTCACGTTCTTCACTACAGATTTCAACAAAAGCGAGAATTTTGCTTCATTTCGTTCCAAGATTTTGCAGAGAAAAGGATTGAGGGGGAGAGCCAGGACATTATTCATGTCTTTCAGTTCATTTGGCCTCAGCCGGTCAGCTCCCCAGTCAGAAAGAGAAACCTTCTCTCATGTTTTTCCACCGTCCTCTCTTTTCTGCTTTTTTTGTTCCCTTTCTTTTTTATTTTGGAGGCAGATTAGCAGGATTAAGTATGGCTCACATATGCTCCTCCTCAGTATTGGTATTCACCACAGCACTGGGCCGCCACCCAGACTGATGGACAGGGAGAGGGAGAAAGACGGAGATGATCGTGAGAGTCAAAGTTGGAAGGGGAGAGGAAATGATACGCCCATGTCCACATACTTTGGTTTAGGGCTGTTATTTTCCAGGTTAAAACTAATACTACAGCATTCAATGATATTTTCAATAAAAGAGCTTCCAAAGTGGAGTCCACCATTTGTGTTTCGTTCTTTCCTGTTTCAACATGACAATGCCCTCATACACATGCTGCCAGGTCCATAACAAAATGGTGTTCCCAGTTTGGTGTGGAAGAACTTGACAGGCCTGTACAGAGCACTGACCTCAACCCCAACCAACACCTGGAACGCTGACTGCGAGCCAGGCCTTATCACCCATCGTCAGTGCTGAACCTCTCTAAAGCTCTTGTGGCTGAATGGGAACAAATCCCAACAGCGTGGTTGGAAAATGTGGTGCAAAGCCTGAAACCAGAAAACTGAATGCTCATGGTGTGGGAAATACATGAGTGTCTTTTTTGGGACAATACATTTATTGTATAGAAATTATTTTTTACATTTTATTCAGGAGACGTAGGCCTACTGGCCTGGCACAAGTCACACACTTGTTACTATGTAACTGCATCTCTCTCTGTGTTTTTATTTTTGCTTTATTTGTTGATTTAAAAAAAAATTACTTGTTGAATTTATTTCCAGTGCAGCATTGTTGCCTAGGAATCTGTCTAGAAATATTTCTGACAAAATGTGATGTAACTATACTGCAAACTGCTGGTTGGAGGGGTGAAATGCACTTCCTATCAAGGCAGTGCAGCCATTTTAATCATAGTCTACATAAAATGCAGATCTACATCAGCTTTGTTTGATAAAAAATAATGTTAGAGCACAAACACATTGATCTCAGTTTGGTGATTTGCGGCCAAATGACAGAAACAGTTTGCAGAAAATTTAAGGAAATTTAGGCCTACTCCTTTTTTTTCTTTGTGTTAATAGGCTACAATGGGTAGCTTTGCATAGACTGGGTTTGAGATTTACTACCTTTTGAATATAATCTATTTGCAGTTTACTCAAGTCCTTTAAAAATGGAATAAGAGCATATCTGTGACAAACCAACTCTGTTTCAATGATTGGACCTAAAAATGAGTTGTCATAAAAGGTTGAGAAAGTCTTCTTAAATCTGTGGTTCTAAAAGTGAGTAGATTTATTAATAGGCCTATTTCTGAGACAACCTGTGAGGGTGCAGACAGCCACAAAGCATCCATAATACCTTATAGGCTAGATGTCAATCATTTTAGCTAGCATGATTCATAAAATGTGAGAGAAACCCAGCTGCTGATTTAAAATGACACTTTAACCGCCTTCTTTACCATAGCCTAATCTTATTTAACGGGAGTTAACACGCAAAGGCAACGGACACAGAGAAAAAAGCGCGCGCGTGTGTGTGTATGTGTGTGTATGTGTGTGGGGTGTCAATCACACCCGTCGAACGACCTTGATATTGTGACATACCTGACTGACGGTGGAGGTCACGGAAAATTTCGTTTCTGATTGGCTGGCAGGTGTCCGCTGAAATCGAAAATGAACCCCCTCAAACAGAGTTCCGGTCAGCTGTTTAATCAATGATCTCAATCAGTGCGCAAGGTGAATTAAACTGTGGGTAACCATGGCAACAGCACAGTCCTAATTCTGTAAACTATGGAACCAACTAACCACAGAAAATAGGTCTATAGAGAGCCTATAACTTTCAACACATTTGCATTTTATTAAAATAGGAGTTTTATTGCTACAGAAAATGAAATGCTCTGATAACAAAATCATTCTAAATTAAAACCCACCTTTTAAGACCTGAGTGTGCAGAATAGGCCTAAACTATTAGGCTAACTTAATGTTGTAGAATTTTCCCCATTTTATTTAATTTAATTTTATCAACAACCAAAAAGGCCTAGGCTACAGAGAGGATCTTTCGAGTGCAGTCTTATGAAAACAGATAAACTTGTAGAGGCAATTAGCGCTGATTGCGTCTGACTGCACAATACCACTTGTCAAATTTCGGGACAATGCCGACTGTCAGTTTCAGTTACGTCCGAGAGCAAATCACCGGTTTGGGCCCTTATGTCAGTCAGAGGCCGTCTGAGCGCCAGCAGCAGGCCACACTGCTATCGTTCATGGCAGACTAATTGAAATGTTAGGGATCATAACCGTTAAAAACAATTTTACACACTTCATTAACTAACGTTAAAGATGCAGTTTAACGGCAGCTGCTGGTCGACAGCGGGTAAAAACGGAAAACACCATGTTATCACCGAAACTGCAAGCAAGGAAACATATTGCGCTGCTCATTAAGCTTCAATCCGTTATTACTGTTCATTTTAAGGGGCGACGTGATTTTATAGTCAGACAGCTCGGCGGGTTTAAGAGCCTAATAGAAATTAAGAACAGGATGATCAAAACAAATATTGTATAATTTAGGCTAATAAAAATTATATAATAGGCCTGTGAAATCCTACAAAAAAATCTTCAGACATTTTTTTTAAAACAGTTAGGTTTAGTAACAGATTTGGCACTAAACGAATTAATTAGGCTATTATAATTTATTTAAACCATTTAAAAAATGCGATCTGATTTATTGTATTACTGTTTCCGGACCCTCAATAACTTGCAAATTAGCTGTTCACTTGTGAGAGGCTAAATGTGGCTTAAAATGTGTTATTAAAATAAAATCCATCCACACGCGGGCCAACATTTTTACCAGAAGGGTCCATATGTAGGAGGGAGTGTGTCTGATTTCACTTAATGCTGTGTGTTGGTAATTACATCAGGGTGGAGGACCCTCCTTCACCCCCTTCCTCCTCCCTGCAAGGACCTGATTGGTCGCAGGGAGGCAGCCGGGACAGAAACTGCGTTGTCCTGGTGACCCGGCCTCTGTGCGCTAACAGCCCACTATAAAACCCTGCGGTCGCACGCAGGCGTGCCAAATGGGCTGTCAGATGCGATTTGGAGTAACAGGTGGATTTGACGTTCAGGTTTTCTCACCATCGCGCTTGGAAAAACAATCTTGGTACGTGTTTGGTTATTTATTTTTAGACATTTTGATAGAGAGTGGCTGTTCTTATTTATTTACCAAGCCAGGTGTAGTGTTGAAAAGATGTGGGCACTCACTGATAGCCCAGCTTGTCTCTTATTTCTTATGTGATGATCCAATATCAATATGAAGATGGACAAGATAAAAATGAAATGTACTTGTAAGCTGTGTTCAAATACTAAGGCCAAATTTAATTTTTACATAGGCTATTGCCTAGGCCTTCTTTTGCTTATGCATCAAACGGATAAAATAATTGTTTATCACCAGTCAACGTGACCCACCGCAGCTAGAGCAAATATTATATCTGTGGTGTTGTCATGACATGTGTTTTTTTATTTGGTTCAGTAAAATAAAGTAAAAAAGTTTTTTGCTTTACAGACTACTGTGCTGGACTAGTACCATGGACTCAGATACGAGCCGAGTGTCAAGCAGACCGTCATCTCCCGAAGTGGACGACATCTTCCTGTCCGCTCTGAAGAAATCTGTGCACGGCTTCTCCGGCGCTGTGTCCTCCACACAGAGCGACTCTCCGTCAGATATCGCCAGCCTGCGCGGCCTCTCCGCTGCCGACGAGGAATCCCTCCTGCGCTTGGCGTCCAAGAAAGACCGTAAACTCCTGTCAGAGGGCGAGCTGCAAACGATCCGCCTAAAGATCAACAGCCGCGAGAGGAAAAGGATGCACGACCTCAACGTGGCCATGGACGGGCTCCGGGAGGTCATGCCCTATGCGCACGGGCCGTCGGTGCGCAAACTCTCCAAAATCGCCACCCTTCTGCTGGCGAGAAACTACATCCTGATGCTGAGCAACTCACTGGAAGAGATGAAGCGGCTGGTCAGCGAAATCTACGGCAGCAGTGGGCATCACGGCGGCTTCCACCCATCAGCTTGTGGGACTATGACACACGCGGGTCCCCTGCCAGGACACCCGGCGGCTTCCCACGCCTCACACCCGGCGGTGCACCACCCGCTCCTCCCGCCGGCGTCCGTCTCTACCGCCTCTCTGTCCGCGCCAGGCATTTCCGCAGTCACCTCGGTGAGACCCCATCACGGACTCCTCAAAGCGCCCGCTGCCGGTGCAGGGCCACTGGGAAGCAGTTTCCAGCACTGGGGCGTTGGCACCGGGATGCCTTGTCCGTGCAGCATGTGCCAAGTCCCACCTCCCCATGTGTCCAGCATGAGTACCGTCACCATGCCCAGGCTGACCAGCGACTCCAAGTGACTCCAAACTAAACGGAGACGAACTTGTGTGGTTGTTACAGACTCTCTCGCCCCACATTATTCCTCTTTTTATTTATCTTTGTTTCTGAATCCGCTGTGTCAACGGAGTCAATAAAGACCAATACATTTATTTCTTCTCTGGGACTTTGGGGTTTTGCAACTAACTTAGTGTTGTATGTTAATTAACCTCAGTTGTAACAGGTGTTTCTTCATAGAGCTCCTAAAGCACAAAAAACTTTAGCTTATTACTGGAAATATTTGATGGCCCGGACATCTCTGTGGCTCTACAGTTGTTTAAAGATCAACTTTAATCGCTGGTGATAAATTGCTTTTTCCGTTTTGTGGGCTTGGGGTGGAAAAGGTCCCAAATCAAACCACAAATATAGTGTAAATATGTAGATGGGTTATTCTGTTTAAATAGTGGGAGATATTATATATTCTTCTTGTTAATGTGCGGGAAGTCTCCCCCTCCCCTCACATGTTGCACCTGCTTTATTCTATTCGTCTTACTCAATGCTTTCTCCTTATTTTCCCCGCAGTAGGATGTCATTCTCTGTCCGACGCAAACAATGACCACTTCTTTATTTTTTTAATTAAAAAAATGAAAAATGATATTTATTTACTTATTTTGGACGGAAATGCCAGATGAATCTCTGATTATGTTGGGGTTTAAAAATGTAAAATAAAGACGATTAATTGAAACGTGATAAAGTATTTGGTGATTTGTTTTTTCTTTGTGTAGCTTAAACAATTGAAGGCAGGACATGTCTAACAAGCTTTTAAGGAGCACTGATACAAACTGAATACACTGAACCTTAACAGCATTATAGAAAAACATGTATCAGATAAACAAACAAACAAACAAAGTATTTTTTATGCTGAATGATATACTTTCAACATCAAACTGTTCTTTTTAGCACATTCTAAGTCTAAGTAAGACATTTAATGTATATATTTTAGGCCTTAAGAATCACAATTTCAACTGAAAACTGACTTTTATTATGAGTATTCTATTTTGAAAGCAGAACAATGGCATGTAAGGGTCCAACTTTTTTTTACCAAGAGGATACAGTGGCCTTCATCAAGATGTGCTCACATAGCCTATACCATTCATTAAAATATATATAAATAGCCCTATATTTTAATTTCAGGAGTCTAATTTGAATGAAAATCTTTTGTGATTTTGAGCTATATTAATAAAACTGACGACTTCATAGAAAAGCCTTAATCCAATATCTGTGGAGTGTTAATTCAAAGTTCAGCCAGGAATAAAAAAAATATATACTGAGTTTTGTTTCTTTAAGAATGTTTTCACTTTTCAATTGTTTAAATCTGAACCTAGTCATAAAATTCAGGATGTCCATCTAATATAAACCGGAATTTATGTCATATAAACAAAAATTCAGTTGTACATTTTTTCCTTTTAGATTTAATGAATAATTTAAAAATGTTTTATGTAGTCTTAATATTCTATAATAGGACTTTGCGCTATTGGTCTATAATAGGCGTTTGTGCCCTCATGAAACAAACTTGTTCCGACCTCGTCTCTCCTTCTGGATGATATTCAGATCATAAACATTGTGATTCTTCACAGTGACTTTAGCTATTTGGGAATCAGCTTCATTTAAAACACAAACCCAACGGTGTGTCATCAAACAGTGATGACCTTTATAGGCACCTGTATGTCCAACTGGACTTTCATCCTGCAGAACTGATATGTTGTAATGAGCTAAAAGATGAATGAATGATTTTTTCCCTCTAACCTGTGTGACAAGATGGCGACCACAAAAATCTGTATTTTGAAGATTTGCAAATATGCGTGCAAACAGCCACTAAGGATGTGCACAAAAAGCTGCATGTGCTGACAGTAAGAAGCCAGTGATGAGTAAAAGGCCGGTATACTTTAGGAAAAGGTAGCAGCTGCAGAGCAGATTGTGCATCCTGTTGCAATGTTTTCCAAAGGCTTTTGAAGCTGGAACGATATGAACTAAATCTCTGAATATTCATGCACGCATTTGTTTATTCGTCTCATTACTGGAATTGAATTATTCAAAGTCCTTCAGCGTTTTGTAGGACGTTTCAGAGAGGAATAGGTCATTTGGTGCAATATGACAAAAAAATGCAGACTATTTTCAGGTAAAATATAAGACAGTCATTCTTAAAAAGGTCTCAACATGTGCAGTAAAACATTAAATCTTAGAATAATATAACAGAGCTCCCTGGAACTCCTTTCTCTAAAATTCATATATTTAAAATTTGTTGGCATGACCAACAACGGCGTGACTATTGTTGTGTATATTTCCCCCACCCATCATACTTTCATCAAAGACATCGTCTTGTCCTGCAGAGCTGCATGGATCCACATTTGGTGACATGCTAAACCACCAACCACAAAAGGCTTTCAGCCATCATTATTGTTCATTTGTTCAATTGTTCTCAATGTGGATGTGGCTTAAATTATGTCAAAATACTGTTAAATTCTGTTGCAGACAGGGCAGAAAAAATAGAAATAGCTAAGACAGTTTTGCCATTTAATTTAGTCAGAAATCTTTATGTCATTGGCCTACAATTTTTTTCAAAATGGTTAATAGGCCCTGGTTGAACAGACTTTGCCATAAAGAGTGTAAATGAGTGTCAGATCTCATAAATTAAAATATTATTTAAAAAAAGGAATAATAATTTTGGAAACATAGATGAAATCTTGAAACACCCTTAAATTTTCTGCAAACTCACGTGCGTTTGAAGTTAGACTTGATCTAAAGAGTCTGTCAGTGTGTCTACATTTGTTCCTATAACTCCATGTGCTAATATCACTCTTAAACATTGTCAGTTCCTGCAGTTGCAATAAAGTTGACAGGATGGTGAGAGCCATGCCGATCAGCTACAGTCTGAATGCACCCACACAATCCTGGGAAGAGGCTTAATCAAAAAGAGGTCAACACACCAGTGTGAGTGGGGGAATCTATAGGTTTGTAAGGACAAATGTTTCTTAGACAGTGGTACTTGTTATACCATGAAAAGCACAGGTGGGCAGGTATCTTCCTTTCCTCTTGTTTTCTGGTCACATTTGCGTATTTAAGTCTACGTTTTCTCGTTGTTGTCTGCGTAGTGGTGTCAAGTGTCTCTTGTTTGTCTGTATGTTAGTTAGTTTTAGGTGCTAAGTGCTTGGTGAACGTTAGGGAGCAATTGTGGTCTTGGTTAAATACTAAAAAGTCAGCACTGACTGCAATCTTGAGACAGGGCATGTTAACTTTTTCAATATTCAACCATAACTGATCTTTTCCACGTTTAACATATCGCTATGCCATGTGTTAAAATGGGTGACTGCATAAGCCATAGCATAATGAGCCACATAATTTTCATTCTTATCAAACTCTTCAGCCCCTGTGCAGTGTGTGGAAGCACACTGCACAGGGGCTATGTTTCTCCACTCATTAATGAAGATGAATTCAACATAAACAGCATTGGCTTTTAAAAAAATTTGCTAATTTGTTGCCTTTTTAGAATTCTAATGAGAGTTTATGTTTTCAACTAAAAGTAACTTTAGTCCAGTAGTTGTTATATTCATTTAGATGTTTTTTTGTCTTTTTATCTTCTTTTGTTGGAGACATTTTTGAATAAGCTGATACAATGGCATCTTTGAATTTCTGAGTTTTTCTTCTCTGCACCCAGATCAACATGATGCAAAAGTTAAAAGAGAAGCTGACTGTGTAGCATCTTTTCAGCTCTGTCTGAACACTCTGGCTAAAAGCAGCTGGGCTTCACATGCCTGTGACTGGATTTGAATAAACAGCTCCATATCCACTGTTGGTGGCAGGCTGACTCATCCATTGATGCTGAGAGTCTGAGGTTGATTATGTGACAGTTTAAATATTCATAACTTTGGACAGAAGGAAAGCATCAGTCTAACACTGTTGTAACTGGATTTAAACCTTCCTGAAAACACTGCACAGATGTACATTCTTTCAGCTCAGAGCATCATGTTGTGTTAGCTGAAAGGATTAAAGATTGGTGGGATGCATCAAAGGTGGCGGAATAACAGAAAGAGAAACAGTCTATGATGGAGCAAAGGAGGAATAAGGGAGAGAAGATAAACAAACATAGAAGCTGTCAGAGACAAAGGCAGGATTTAACACTTACAAGGGAATAGATGGAGCTCTAAGGTGAATATGAGACCTTAGAGGTCACCCTTTCCCATGGGAGTGACGTTTATTCCAATGCAGCCTCATCTGCCCACCCTTAACTATCATTAAAAACTGTGATGGACTCACACAGAAAGAAACCCTGACTGTAAGGGTTAGACCAGCAAGTGATTGCTAAGCTAAATATTTAGCTGTTGACAACTTTCCTTAGGTTTGCCTAGATTTATATTGTGTCAAAGAATTATTTTTTGGGAAATACTTTCATTCCAAAAGTTAGATGAGAAGATTGATCCCACTTTCAGATCTGTTAGCATCTGATTAGCTCTGGAAGCCTGAAACATAAACCCCTATAAAACCCCAAATTGTTTTTGCACTTCAGTTGTTGAAGTGTTGATATAACGTGAAGATTTTTTAGCTTTAGAGGTGATGAGAGGTGGATTATGTTCCCTTCAGACCAAGCCATGCTATCTGTTTCCCCTGTCTCTAGTCTTTGTGCTTACCGACTGCTGGCTGTGGCTTCATATTTAAATATAGATCTGTAAGTGGCATTGATCTCCACTTCTTTGCAAAAAAGTCTAAACGAAAAAAAATCTCTAAGTATTTGTAAGGGTTAACTAACAAATGAACCCAGCTTTGTTGTAGCATACTGGTGGTTGTGACTTGAGGAACGGCACTGTCAGTTTGTCGGTCAAGCACTTTGTTCCAAACTGAAATACCTCTACAACTTTTGGATGCATTGCCGTAAAAACTTTGTACAGACAGTCATGGTCCTCAGAGGATGAATCTTCTGGTTGATTTCTGAAATATCTCAATAAGTGTTAGATGGATTACTATAAAAGTCAGTACAAACTTTTTATGTCCCCCTCTGGATCATAATACTGTAACTTTGAAGATGCTCTGACATCCCATGCATCATCAGGTCAAAATTGTCTGTTTAGTGCCGATTAGTCAATGTTAACATGCTAACATGCTAAATTAAGATGGTGAATACGGTCACCTCTGTAAACATTGGTGGAAATATCTGTTACATGTTATAAAAATTACTTGTTTATTTAGCTCAAAACAACACGGTCACTACAATCCTACTGGATCTGTTGGTAGTAGATTCACCAATTGGAAGATACTGTAGGTGTCAGAAATCTGTCCTGCATTTAAAACAAAACAATAAAACACAAGGGGCTGCATTGGTGGGGCTGTGGGTTGTTTCAGGAACTGGTGAGATGATAAAATACAGTCCAGGAATGCTGGTTTAGTTTGCAATGGGTGCTTTGTACCATTTATAAATTCATCAGGATAGTCAACACTAGATACTTAACAACTTAACAATACTTGTGTGTTAAGTTGTTAAGTATAGTGTATGTGTATGTGTTTGCGTGTCCGTCCAATAATCTATGAACATGAGCAGATGAACTCCTCGATCGGGTGGATCAATGTGTTTAGTAAAAGCCCACAGGCACAAAGACAGAAGAGAGTGAGTGAGAGTAAAGAAAAGTGAGAGAAACAAAGAAAGAGAGCAGAAGATCCATTCAGTGTGTTTTTTGTGGCTGAAGAATCGTCCCCAGTGGCTTTGAAAAGAGGGATAATCCTGTCAAGTAAGCAGACCTTTGGATATTCATGACTGGCCGAGCGGCTCCGCGGACTGAAGGAGGACACAGTGAGGATGGGATTAAACATCAAAGTGAATCTGAGGAGTGCAGGACTGGGACATGAATCAACCAATGCAGAAACACAGAGGTCTCAGAGGGTGTGCTTGGGGCCAGCAGGGACCAGTTGTTTGATGGGTGGACATCACATTGATGAGGCCCTCCTCTATGCCATTCAAGAGAGTGATACGGTGTGGTGTGTGCACCTGCCCCCCAATCTGAGAAACATATACACACATTAGCATTGAATTTGGAAACTAAATTAATTCTAATTATTGTCATTGTTCAGTCTGTTGCTGAGGAAGAAAGTTGTGGTGGCAAAAATGATTGAGTGATTAAACACCCCTGTGTTTTGTGCTATTGGTCCTTGCCTGTTTTTCATCATTTTGGAGGAGGTCCCTCAGTTTGAATGAAGGGAAATCTTGATGCTACAGTATTTGATGATTTTTAAGACAGTGTAAGCAGACCGCCTCTTGTTTTATGATAATCCGCCCAAAGCCAGGTCCATAAATAAATAGTTTTCCCAGTTTGGTGTGGAAGAATGTGACTTGTCTGCACAGAGCACTGACCTTAACCACGTCTAACACGTTTAGGACCGGAGCTCAGACTGCAAGCCAGACCTTATCTCCCAGCATTAGTGTTGGACCTCACTAATGTTCTGTGGCAAATCAGGCAAATGCAGCCAGGTTCAAAATCTGGTGGAAAACCTGGAAGTGGAGGCGGATATAGCAACAGATTAATTCCCATGGTTTTGGAATGTCATGTCTAACAATCACAAATGGGTCTATCAGCATCTGCTGGCATCTACATGAGTCCTTCCATTAACTGTTTACGAATCACTCCATCTCTAAAATTAGCTTTGTGTTTACTCCAAACGCACCATACTTTGAAAAACTGGTTGTTGTGTGTTACATTTGTCATCAAATAATCAAATATATGCTGTCAAACAAACCATGCTCACAGTAGATAGACACACATTGATGTGAAGCTCCTATTTTGGTAAGCAACAAAATGTATGTGTGTGTTCGTGTGGATGACATATGGTTTGTTGACCATCTCACACTCTGTCTGTCCCCTGGCCCTGCCAGCTCTGACTGCTGGCAGCTGGGATGTTTGGACAAAGAAACTCAAAATGACAGGGTTCGTGGAAACGAAACATACACACACACACACACACACACACACAGACACACACACACATACACACACACACACACACACACACACACACACACACACACACACACACACACACACACACACACACACATCTAGGTTGAGACCTTTTTGCCATGTTTTACATTGAGGTAAAGGGGTGGATGGATCTGTTTGGTTGGGTTCAGGCAAACACTGCTTAATTAAGGTTTGGGAGAGCTCATGGCTTGGTTTCAAATACTTTCTTAATAGTCGGTAGTGATGGTTGTCATAGTTAACAAAAACCAATGGTGACTGTCAGTGGGAAACAGGAATCTCCAATGGTCTCCCGTGTTACAGTATTTCACAATTGCTAAGACACATTTCTTGAAACCTCCACCCATATTCTCAAAACTTTAAACACAAACCCCAGTCTTTAAACTACATTCACAAAACCCCAGACTCTTCTGGCAAAATCAAACACTTGCCTCAAAACCATGTGACCTGTGTTCAAAATCAAACAATACATTCAAAACATTAACACAGCCAGTCAATAGGTAAAACATTACAAGCATTCTTTAGACACTACATTAAAAAAATTGAGAACACATCGCACAGGGCATGTAGTTGCAGAAAATGTTTCATTTTTTTTTATGTAGAGAAAACACATCTCCCAATTCTAGTTTTTTTTACAATCGCTAACATTTTTTTTCATTATTTCTCAGTACTGAGTTTACTTTTTCAAAACTCTTCACACTGTTGTTTGTAGCAACATGCAGCTTGTACAACAGTTACAGTAATTTCACACCCAAAATGCACCAAAACTACCAAAACACTGCATAGTTGTGTCAATATGAAATTATTTTATAAAAACACCAGCTCTCCAGCAGCAACACTTTGTCACTCATAACACAATTACATAAAAAACAATAACAACAGATAGATGCATCTATATATATATAAATATATAAATATATATATATATATATATATATATATATATATATATATATATAAATATATATATATATATATATATATATATATATACATATATATCAGCACTGTAAATGCTTGCAGCACTCCATCAGAGGATATCGCTGCACACATGGTAACATTGGCACCCCTTTGGCCTGGGACACCCACTTACTAGCTCTTTTAGCAATCAAATTTCATTCTGTTTTAGCCAAGTCCACATAGATAAAAAAACATGGGATTTGTGATGGGCTTCCAGCTCCATGACTCTGAAAGAAACCCCCTGTGGGGTTAGTCATTGAGTCAGTCTCAGTTTGGTCACCATAGACTTCTGTTGTGCTAAAAGTCTGAAGAGTTTTGAAAAAGTGAACTCATTATTGAAGAAATTGCTTGTTAGCAATTGTAAAAAATGGTAAAAGTATAGTAATCACAACTAAGTACAGTGAATATAGTATACTGTAAGTACTGCAAGTAATACAATATTGAATATCTGTATATTCAAGTTAGCCCAAAGAACAAAAAAAACTATAAAGGAAAAGCACATTACACTCAAAAAATGTTGTGCAACTGCAAAATCAAAGTCAAAGTGTGACATTGCCACAACGCTGGCCAGGGACTTGACCACAGATTGGTTGATCACATCATTAGAAACAAGTGTGCAGAATTATGAGTTGCTGTGTGTAAAAGATGACAGTTGTGTTGTAGTTGTGTTTAACTTTTGCTGCATGTTTTTACCATTTTGCATCACAGTGCAAAATGTGTTTTAGTGGGTGAGAATGTGTTTAGAGTTTTGCAAAAAGAGTGGAGGAGATTTGCAAACAGTGTCTTAACTACCTGAACTTGTTTAAGGTTTTGCCTACAGAGTGACTGATTGGACAAATGGATTTAGGCCACTGAGCATTGGGTTCAGAGAATGGGGTTTAGTGTTTTAGCAATTGTGAAAAACTGTAAATAACATGCACTTTGTTGACCCAAATATCTTAGGTGTTAAGAAATGTTTGAAACACTAACACACTAAGATGGTGACCATGATAAACATTATACCTGCTAAACATCCACAAGTTAACTTTGACATTGAGTTTACTGCTATATAGCCAGAAAATAACTTTCTTGGCTTTGAGGATAAACCGGTCTAGCGTGATTATTTCTGCCCCCACAGCAGTCACACCAGTATGAGATGTTGTAATAACTACAACCCCAATTTGTCAAGTTTCTGAAGCCTGCTATCATGTTGCGCTGCAACATATGTCTACTCTCTGAGTTGTTGCTTCCCCTGGGGTTTTCTAAAATCAAATTAGCACCACTCACAGAATGGCTGTCATCTGATTCACAAGTAAGCTGGACAGAAGAAAACCACAGTTATATTTTCCCTTTTTCATGTTTAGGTATACATTTAGCCATTTACTTAATAAAGTCGTAAAAAAAGTGCAAATCACCTGCTATCACACTCTCTATAGTTAACAGTCCTCAGTGGGAGGCCAGTCATGAGTTTCAACAACATCTGTCATAAACCTGCTGCAGTTTAATCAGAGTGGAGGCTGAATAGAAAGGGAGAGTGGTGGCTGCTTCAGTCTGATCTCTCAGGTCTTAGTGAGGATTTTAATGTGCTGAGAGGCTGTGAGGAGCAGGAGCACAGTGGGAGTTGAATGAGCTTCAGGAGGAGGTGGAGGGGGCTGTAAGGTATGGCAGTGAGATTCTGGGGGTTGCCTCGAGGGGGGTGGTGGGGTTTAACTGTGTGTGTGTTTGTGTGTATAATACAGGGTGTAGGCTGACAGATGTGTCCGTCAACGTCTGAAAGAATCATCTTACATCGACTGCATCCATCTGCCAGCCTGCTGTGGCAAGATTTTGTGAAATCAGAACAATGTATTAAAATGCAAAATAAAGTTATCATTTCATAAAACAAGAGGTAGAAAACTGCAAACTCTCTCAAATAAGCACAAGTTAAAAATTGCGGTGTCATAGCTTTGGTGTTGAAACAAGCAAATATTGAACATAGTCTTCTTCGTTGTCATATAGTGTTATATGGGTCATTCAAAGAAAAATAAGGGGTATTTAAGGTGGAAATTTGGTATTTCAGATGTTAAAAAGCATAGAAACAGGGCATAGTTTCACTTAAAAAGACTGACGGTAGAAAGAGTGTGGTGATCATCCCGAACTCTGACAACACCCAAAATTGGAAATATGCTTTCCGCCTTGAGCAAAGTTTTATCCACTGATCAATTCATTCATGGTGTAACAAACGGAAGCAATTAAATCACCAGACACCTTTTCCCCCAGCATCTTTCAGCTCTACCGTTTGGATCCCTGGTCAGCTGGGAGATGTGGTCCCTGCAGCGTGTCCTGGTTCTGCCTCGCGGTGTCCTCACAGCTGGCCGAGCATGACACCTGTCCAAAGGGATGCCTCCATGCACGTTCCCAAGCAGGAAACGTCCAGACAAATGTTGATACATTTTAAAATACTGTTATGTGCTATGCCAAGGGAAGGTCTGCCAACCTGTCCAGGGTATACCCCGGCCCTCAGCTCCCGCCAATGTCAGCTGGGATTGGCTCCAGCATGGATAAGCGGATGTTATGTGCTATATTCAAATGATTGCTCACACACAGAACTACCAAGCCATGTTTGTCAAGGCATCATCAGCACCATACATCAGCATTTTCAAAATGCATCAGGGTTTTCAACTCTCACATTATTCATTGGAAAATATGAACATATAGTATGTTCATAGTTTGGCCATCATTTTTTAAAGCTTATCAAGGTAGCCTACTCTCAAATTGTTTTCAGAATTGCTGAGAGCTCAGATTGTGTTATCAGGGCAGTACCAGTCAAGGTGGTAAACAAGCCAAATGATCTACAACACTTTCTTTGGAAAAGTGCACTGATGTATTGCAACTAGAGCAAGCACGGTAGGTAAAAGTTAAACCTGTGATAGATGTTTATCTTAACTTTCTCATCCAAATAAGGAGGTTTGTTTACAACAAGACCTACACCAGATTTATTATTTAAAATGTGCAAGAAAAAAGGTTTATTAGAGTTTTTGAGATGCAGTAAGTGGGGTGACGTTGAAGTCAAAATTTTCTGCAGGTTGAGACTATCCAGTGTTAGAACTTCTGTTGCTAAAATAAATTTATGCCAATGGATCACAGAGATGAACATCACATTTCCACCCTGCAGCCACTTTTTGTTGTAGTCTCTTTATTTGGGAGACACATCCAATGTCTGTTCCCCTTTCTCCCGCTCAACTGCTTCTCTTTCAGAAGTCTAATTTCTGGGACCTGTATCCCCATCCATCATACTGCTATCAGCTTTCACTTTAACAGTGACTTTGGTCTCGCTGCACCGCCCTCCATACAGATGGGGATAACCTCTGAAAACCCCCCCTTGGCCTTGTAGCGCTAATAAAACGCAAAAGAAACATTTCAACCTGCCCCCACAACACTTTAACTGGGGTGCTCCCGGTCTCATTCGCTTGGTGAGAAGAAGAAGGAGCTCTGTGTTTGACTTCTGACAAAGATTCCTGTGGAAGTGTCTGTGAATCCATCATTGTCATGGTTAAATAGGATTGGGGGTTTTAGCGATACTTTGTGGGGGACGGGTTAACTAACACTCCCCTATTAGCAGCCATCTTACAAATCCCTGGTGGCATTGTTTCAGAGAGGAACATCTGCTATAACAATAAACAATCATTAAGATAGGTTATGTTTACGGTCATTTAAATGACCGCAAGGAAAGGTTACAGTATTTTGGCTTGACTGTCAATGTAAAACTTTCAAGAACATTTTCAAATGTCACAGAATATTCAGGTTGTTTTATGAATCTTAAGGTAACAACACATCTACGTCTTGCAGGACTTAAAATATCAGACACAACACAGCAAACAAAAAATGTGATGCCCGAAAGTGTCAGTAGAGCACTTAGCAGCATGAAATATGAATGTGGCAAATGTCCATCTGTATTTAAACAACTGTGACCAACTGAGCGTGTGCAGCTATTGAGAGTGAAGCATTTAGACTCTCTTTCACAAAGGGCCCGAGGGCTTAAACCTTACACGCCTCCCACCTTCATTATCCCTGCCACACTATGATCAGCACCAAATGCCGACTATCCCAGGCCAGCGCTCACAAAGCATGCTGGGAAGGACAAAAGCAGACCTTCAGCCGATTGGTTCCACCTTATTAACAGCTTGTAATCTTCTCATGTCTTTGGTCAGGCCTCACAGAGCAGGAGTTAGGGCGAATAGATGAGTGTGTCCTTCGTCCTTGCTTTGATGCAGAGCAGCCTTTTCCCTCTGAAAATCCTGTTCTGTTATATTTCCATTGTTACTGCTGCACCTGTTTGCCCACAGGACACATGGAGAAAATCAGTCACAGGCAACTGTTAATTTCTCATTAGACTCTGTCTGCACATTGGAAATAGAAGACAGTTTGGGGTTTCAAGCCTGTAGCAGGTGCACCTCCTTGTTTATCGTTCTGGTTAGCTACTCTGTTAAAAAATGACCAGAAATAATCCAAAGAGGATTTTGTAACCTAAAATAAATGAAAAATAAAATTACCTGTTTTTCTGATGCAATTTACAAACTTGCTATTTTAAGGTTTGAATTGGGCTCTTATCAGTGGTACAGCCAAAAACTTGCAAATACAGCAAGAAATTGGCACAATTTCTATTCATTCTTGAGATCTCAGGATCACAAATTTCATGAGTTTTGTTTACTTCAGAGTTTTTGTGCCCTTTTATGCATACTGTGTCCTAAAAGAGAAAGAATCAGCTGAGCTACAGTCTCTTCTTCAATTAACAATATATGTATATAATTTTTTTTCTGGCAGGTTACATTTTCTGGTGTTTTGTTTTATGCGTTTTTTTAATGAGCTGTGGGCACCTTTTGTCCTGTCTGTGTACATGCATGCAAGTACCCATCATGAACAGTCCATGCACTTGCCCATACAAGGATTATTGATTAAATTTTATCTAGAGTCCCAGAAAACAGTCAGTACACCTGGTCATACGTTTTGGTGTCAATTGGCTTGTGATTATTTGATGAAAAACTATTTAGTTTTAATACTACTAGATAGATTGATACAAGGGTCCTTGTGCAAGACATGGTCACAAGATTTAGGCAACAAAGCAGGACCTGTCTTCAAGCACCATGGTTTCATATAATTTCATTGTGCTTTAGTAGTACATTTCCTCAAATTGATTTAAATTTTAACAAATTATCACAAACAAGCTGTCACACAATGGACCTTACTGCTTTTGGAGTGCAGTGGCGGTAATTCAGCCTTTGTGAGGAGTCTTGAGATGGTGTTTGAGGAAACCACAGTAGTGGATTTCTTTCAACTAAGAAGTCCATTAATTTCTATATCAGACAAACTCTGAGTATATTATTACGCTATACCATTGCCCAGCATCAAGTTTTATTGCCGTCAGTTTAAGTCTGTGAAAGTTTTAGATGTCTGAGGTTACAGGTTCTTGACGTTTAGTCCATGAACTCATCATGGTACTTAAAATCACCACGCTTAAAAGATTACTATAAATATTTTTTAATAGAATGCATCATTCCTCCTAATAGATAAAGAAAAAAACCTTAACAGGAAAAATATTATTGTCACTACAGAGATTAATGGCCTGTTAGCCAGTCAGAGAAACATTTTTTTCTGTTTCATTCAGGAGCTTTTGAGGAACAAGCGAGACAGTCAGTGACAAACAGATAAGGACACAGAAAATATCTGTGTAATCGTGCCAATTTGGAGAGCCTTCTTCAGACATTAACAACATTATAAGTCCCCCCACCAAGGCAACAAACAGCATCAAGTGACACACAAAAGGGCTCAATCAGACACCTGACGTAAATTGACTCCATTAAGTCAAGACTGTGTCCGGACCTGCAGCAGCCACCCTGTGGCTTGACTTAATTTGTATCCAATTATATCCATTGATTTATAATTATGCCAACCCTACTCAATTAATGAGCCAATGGAGGTTGTTTTGTGTGTGTTTCAACAAAGAAAAGTCTGCTCTGCGCTGGTGGTCCAAATTGAGGAGCCACAATTTTCAATATTTTTCTCCAAAATAATATGTGAATATATGTGTGATTATTTATCAATATTAAAGAGCATAAAAAATCTACAATACAAAACCATTGTAAGTATTTTGAAATCTAATATAACATTTGCAGTTTACATTCACTGATTTATTGTTTTCTTTTGATTTTGTTTTTTTTTTGAGTTATCAGATGCTCATTTTCATTTCGTACAATTTTTCACTTCAGTTCCCATCTTCATAATCACATTTTGCAAACCCTCATTACTTGAAACCTGATAGGAAACTTGGAAACTTTTAGATGTAAATCTGGGTTAAAACATCCTGGTTATTCTTTTAAAATATATAAAAAGTACAAAACAGTGAGCCTCATCTATACTTGAGATTTGTGGATTCAAAATCATAAATACAAACAACTCAAAGAAACCCCAGTGAAGAAAAGAAAAAATACAATTTTTCAAAAAGGAATACATAACCATTATTTTCAGTGGTATCAGTTTGGGTGTATTTTTCATCCTGTATTAGGGGATAAATTGACCAGGGAGTTTGGCTGAGGTGTCTTCCTGTCTGTTAGCAGCAGGAAATGACTCCACACAGACGAGGCATTTAGCTCCCAGGTGCAGACCCACCATTGGACGGCCTTGCCCAGATGGATAGTACTCTTTCCACCATAAAGACACTAGTCTTCCCCCTGCCCTGAAGCCACCGGTGCTCCTGCCCTGGTCCAGCCTCATCAAAAGGACCCTGGAAGCTGGGAGGCGGATATGCTGGGCTGCAGCCCCAAATCAAGCTCACTTTTCTTTCCCTTGTAAGTGGTGGATAAAAAAGTGGGGGAGGTGCACTTTTCTGGTAGACACCAGCTTCTTTCTTTCTCCTCTTTTCTGACTTCTGTATGTTAGGCTCCTTGCAGGTGTCCCTTTTTTCTATCTTGACACTGAAACCAGACCCCATAATACAGTCAAAACCATCACCACTTGTTTTCTTTCACTACTCAGTTTATTACCTCTCATTGTCAGACAGGCACTAGAAATCAAATTGAGCTCAGAGACACTCACACTCACACACACGCATGCACACACACACACACACACACACACACACACACACACACACACACACACACACACACACACACACACACACACACACACACACACACACGTACACATTCATCCTAGCTGCCTGCACTCTGTTCTCCTGCAGGTGCGAGGGCCATCCGCCTGGCTCTTTTCAGGAGGCCCTCCCTTTCCTGTCCGTCTGCAGCCGTCCATTCAGCTTCAATCACAGCACCAGCCGGACGCCACCGGACCACTGGCAGGGAAGGGAAGCGCCTCCACACACATCTTTCACTTGTTGAACGACAAGGGAAGAGCGGCTGGGGAAAAAAAGAAAGGGTCTTCCTCCTCTGCATCTCCTTCTGCTTTCATCATAAACAACTTGCTTTCTGTTTGTAACGGTGCTGTCCTTCCCCTCTTCCCCCCGCCTTCCTTTTCTCCCCCTCAGATGGGCTTTTACAAGGAGGAGGGGGGAAGGAGTGCAAAAAGAGGACGGCCAGGCTCCCTGTGCAACGGAGTGATGCTGAGGTCTTTTTGTGACTCATGAATGGCACATCTGAGGTTTCCAGCCTTGCTCGGTGCCCCAAGCCAGCTTCACCTGTGGATGGAGTCAATTGGTCTGTTGTCTGCCTGTCTGGAACCGTGCCCAGCTCTCTGCCAGCCAATTTGGTTAGCGCAGCCGCTCAGAACTGAGCAACAATAACGTCCACCTCAAAACCATCAATTAACTCCCGCTACACAATGATGTATCCATTCACTGTTTGCCAAAACTGTTCTCTGACACGATTAGTACCCATGCTAATACTGCTAATACCTGCTCTCTGTCACATAACAAAGTACTGATGATTTTAATGGCTTCCAAGTTGTTAATTGGTTCTAGTGGTACATTCCATTAAACTCACAATGTTGTTTTTTTGTGTGTGTGTGCTTTCAATTAGCTTCAGACAAAGAAAAAGTGAAAGCAGTGTTACTCATGGTGTCAGGTACTAACATGAGTCTACAGCCAGACCGCCGGCTCTGAGCGGCTGCGTTTAGGCACAGCGGTGCTTTGGTGCTAAAAGTTAACATCATCAAACATGTTAATTCGCTGATGTTCAGCAGTTAATGCTCATCATGTTCACCATCTTATACTGGTGTGTCAACATGCTAACATTTGCTAAATAGCACAGAACACAAAGTACATCTGAGGATAATGAGAATGTCATTAGTTTTGCTTGTATTTGGTCACAAACCAAAGTTTTGGACATCCTTAAAACTTCAGTCAGGAGCTCACCAAAGGGATTCATCCTCTGGGGAATATGAATGTTATGAATGTTTTGATTTTATAGCTATTCGATAGATATTTCAGTGGTAAAAGGACCAACATGACCAAAAAAAAACTTCTGAGAGCTATGAGAATGAACTCTTATTAATTAACTTGTAATGTAATAACCCACCTGTCTTAAGTGTCTGTCACTCCTTCTGGTTGCATTTATCAGAATTTTATATCCAATACAATTTACATACAAGTAATTACCTGCTTATGTGTACGGAAAACTGCTTCTTTACTTATTTTACTTATTTTTACTTATTCTGTTTTATGTAATAACAAACAAATATGATGTCAGAGTCAGGACACATTACTTTTTTATCGTTAGATAATCCACATGTTCACAAATGGAATAACTTTAGAGACTGACAGTTCAACACTGAGATAAAAAAAAATCTATTTGGAAAACTGCCTCTACTTCTATATTTTATTATATCAATACTAAATAAATAAAAGTCAAAGTCTTTAACGTTTTCATGCTCATGTTCAGTCTGGTTAAAGCAGCTTTAATGATGATGCTCTTTACACAAATAAAACAAAATTGTTTGTAAAAAGTTAAAAATAAAATACTTATGTCTGGTTTATGGTAACTGAGTGCTTAAATTGCACTGTATGATCTTCTTGTGCACAGGTTTCTCTTCAAACAGGTCCTGATCTAATTGAGGTTACCCATAATTATGTAACTATTCTACTGAATTTTTATGTCTATCATAAAACACTTGCCTTAAATTGTCCCAGTTTTCATGGGATTCTGCTGATGAATTCACCAGTTGTTTCTCATTTAACTGTCAAATGTCAGAAGTCAGAATGAGTTTCTAATGTGTCGGGGAGGAGTTGAGCTGAGGTGGGAGTATGTGAGGGGAGCATTTAACTCACTTATCCACTGTGTGAGCTGTCATTCTCACCACACGCAGCTGCGGAAATGAGATAAAACTGAGCGGCTACTTTAGGAAGCTCTCACTCAGCCAGAAACCTCTGAAGCCAAGAAGTAAACACGTTTGGTGACTTGTTATAGTGCTGGATGGCAGCTGTTTTCTGCAAGCAAAGGACAGATCAACAGGAGGACGGTTTCTGGATTTTTTAAAAGCAGAACTGAAGTACTTTTGTCTTTCAAATTTGAGCTTTTGCTGAAGACATTTTTTAACTACACTACACTGAACTACAACCCAGAAGACTAGCACACTTCTGAAGAGACTATGAATGTGCTGTCAAACCAGGTAATCAGGGCCCAGGAGCAGTCTCTACCTATATGTGCCCCCACGTCTGTCCAGGATTTATCCCACTGCCCTCCTGGGTTCAACCTGAGCTCCCGCCTAAATGCTGCGCCCATGCTTGGCCTCCAGAGTGGCCAAAGATCAACCAAACCTCAGCGGGAGCTGAGCCCAGAGGAGCAGCAGGAGCTCAGGAGGAAGATCAATAGCAGGGAGAGGAAGCGGATGCAGGATTTAAACATCGCTATGGATGCCCTGAGGGAGGTCATGGTGCCATACGCCTCTTCGCCATCTTCTGCCTCCTCATCTCAGTCCCACCAGCCCGGAGCTCCTCCAGGCCGTAGGCTTTCCAAGATCTCCACCCTGGTCCTAGCCAGAAACTACATCCTCCTCTTGGGTTCATCTTTGCAGGAGATGCGACGGCTGCTGGGGGAGGTAAGCGTTGGGATGGGGGTGAACACAGGACCGGTCCCCCGGCTGCTGTTTGCTGGAGGTTGGCCCCTCATCTCTGGCCCCAGTCAGCTCCTCCTCACCCAGGAGTCCCTCCTCACCTCAGCAGCCTCCTCCTCCTCTTCCTCCACTTCATCGTCCTCGGCTGCTAAATGTACCCTGTTGTCTCCGGGACCCATTGAGGCCTCGCTAGCTCCTATGCAGTGGAGCTCTGCAGGGGCCTCAGGAGGGCCCCTGTGCCCCTGTGGAGTCTGCAGACTGCCTAGATTTAGCCATTCAACTCCGGCTCCAAGATTCCCAAAGTGACACCATAAAGTTGAAGTTGAAGAGGATTTCCTGAAGAATGGACTCGACGACTGTTACATGTATGGAACTTTTTTATATGAATTGTTATTTTTCTAACATTTTCAACACATTTATAATATCTTCCTGTAATTACTCACAATTATCCTTTGATCCTTTCAAACCTAATGGATCTATTCTGTATTTGGTAAGACAGTTTTTTATGAAGTAAGTCTAACAATCCCCTTTTTGTTTCAGAGATAAGTTGTAATGCATTACTTCTCTTATGTAACAAACAAAGAAACAATTGACTACTTTGATGATTTTTATAGAAACCATAAGCTATGATGACTAATTGCAGTGTTGTGGAGTGTTGGGTGAAAGATGGTGACAAGCTGAGGGACCCACAACTGGAGAGGGCCCAAATCAAGGACTGAAATAAAAATAATAGTATTTAAAAGATCTGAAACACCTATTCTCTGTTTCTTGCTATGAGCAGTAGGGCCCTATATGCAAACTATCAGAATAGCAGCCAAAGTGGTTTTGTTATTTTCACACAAAAGATTCTGTAAGTGTGTTTTTGTCTTTGTTCTTCTCAAGGGTTTTAAAGTGAGCAGAGTTGTGTTATAAAATATTGATGTCCTTTATTTCCACACACTAATTACAATTAAGCTAAGCTTAAGTATCTGATGACAGTTCTTTTATTGTTTCCAGTCTTTTTCTAACTTTCACTTTAATTGTTGCTTATTGCATGATGTGTATTTATAATATTATTTAGAAAAGTTCTGTTAGAAAGCCCATCACTTATACCTATACCCTTTTCTGAGTGTATCTATTTATTGTATGCATATTTTATTTTATGTGTGTGTGTGTGTGTGTGTGTGTGTGAAGGAGAGGTGGCGAGCATGCAGGTGTGCGTTGGAGAGAAGTTGAGAATAAGATTGCACACTAAATACAGATTCTAATTCTTGGTGCAGTGGTGGTCTGATATTTAGAGAGGCAGGGACTCGTAGGTGGAAGATTACAGGTTTGATCTTTGGATAGTGAGACCCAGTGCAAGGCCCTTAACCCCCGTCCTCTCCAGTGGAGGTTCCAAGCAACAATGTGTGTGACTGAGTGAGTGTGATAGTTAAAAGTCACTAAATTAAATGTTCTGAATTAGTATGCATACTAAAAAGTGCTTGAGAATACTTTTGATTGTTTTGCATTGTGATGACTATATTGTCCCACAATACAATGTACAAGAGAAATGAAAATGAAAATGAAGCTAAATGGCGGGTTGAGTTGAAACAGCTCCAGGAATCTCTCGGAAAACAAACAAACAAAAAATGGTTACATTTCAAGGAAAACTGTTTGCTGTTCAGTGCATTTTACAGACTCCTCCATTCTCTTTAGCGAGTACTCTAGCTTGCTCTTCACAATGCTGCAACTAGAATTGCAACTAAAACTAGAAACTTTGACCACCAATGACCAATTTCCTGGCTGTTGGTACCTCACAAATGTTTTGGATCTGGATCCAAGAGATTCAGACTCTCCTCTTGTCCCTCTCTCTCCCTGTGTGTTCATTTTTCCTACCTGTGTGAATGATGTGCTTGAGCTTTGCCTCTTGGGTGTTTGTGTAGTCTGTTCTTTTGCAGGTCTGATGGAGAGGAGGTCATGTGATTCAGGTTGGTCTGGCAGCACCTGCTCAGGGTCCTCCTGGATCTATGTTCTGTATAGTTCACAATCTGCCAATAATTTTGTCATCCTGATTGTCCATATTGCAATTTTACTATGTTGGTACACACAGGATCTGTCTGTCCATCCTGGGTGAGTGATCCTGCGCTTTATTGCTCTAACTGAGATTTCCTCCATTTATATCCTTAGTGAAGCAAAATGTACCAGAAAAGGATGCATGTTGATACTGAAAATTTTACTGATATGTTCAGTATCAACATTTTGTGACTTGTTAATTAACAGTATTTCATCATTTGGTTCATAAAAATTATAATCCGGGCAGCATTTAAGCTGGGGTGGGCAATGCTTGGAGAACTAGCAAGTTATATTTTGAAAGTATCCAAACAAATAAATCCCACCCACTCCTGCCAGTCCTCCCTCCAAAGACACTACTCCAAAATACATTCTCATGGCCAATCAGTACATGGACAGAGTGCACGCAGGTAGGCGGTTTAAGCCAAATGAAATGTTCGGGCCGTGCTTATTATAGACCAGAAATAGCAAGAGAGACCTGATTTTTTTGTGTCAGATCATTTTATTTAATTATGGCTGTCGGGATATAAAGACAATCCATAATGGGGTCTAAATGACTAATTTCTTTTTAGAATCGGTCCAGTAGATTGCCTCAGCTGGCAGATTTGAAACGGGCTGCAATGGCCTTTGCCTAAGCCACCGGAGCTCGTTTCATGGCTGCTGTCTAAAGCATCTACTGGACCAATTCCAAAACTTTGTGTACCTATTAGTCATGTAGACCCCCCTATGTAAAAATAGGTTTAAAAATTACCCTTTGAAACTTTTTACTTATGACCCCTCGCTTTTCTCTGGTCAGTACTGCATTGCCTGCTATTCCACAATACCTTGAGAGCTGATTCACTCATAGTAAATGAATAAGGGCTAACCTCTCCTTGCGCCTTGTCATGTTCATTGAGCCTTCATCGTTGACGCTGATGAGATGCTGAGCTGAAAAGCTTCTTCCACCCTGTACACCACCCCAAAATAGTGAAACAGTCCTCATCTCTTCCCCTATTCATCGCCCCAACAAGCAAAAGATCAAAACCCAACCGTGTAATTACTGCGCCGCAGAAAGGAGGCCTTTTGGTTATTAGCCCCTTCGCTCTCCTCCATCCTCAAATTCAAATGTTTCTCTGTGTTAAGGAGCTGGGATGGGTGATTTGGTGCTACTTATTACACTCACTCCACAATATGTTCAAACGCCCAGAAAATGTGTTGTACTGAATGGGGTTCACTCCTGCAAACTCGCCACCCCTCTGGAAGAAAGCCGGCAGCCTCATTCGAAGCGAGAATAAGAGGCGCTGGTAGGAGGGAGGATATTCTCAGCCACAACCTGGCCCTTAGCACGGCCTGCATGAATAATAATAATGAAAATAATCATAATCATAATGCTGATAAAATACTCAAAATAATTGCTACCCCAGAATAAGGGGATTATGGAGGGTAGATATGTGAATAGTGGCAAGTGAAAGGATAGGAATCTATTAGCATCAGGGAGGACAAAAGAGGAGCTGGATGCCATTAAGTGAGATTAAGCTAAATAAGGCTTGATTTTCTTACAAGGAAAAGAAGGAAGGAGAAGAGGGTGAGAGTGAAGGAGGAACGGAGTGGGAGGGAGGGAGAACCTGATTCATAGATCAAAGTAAGATGGCCAAACTTCATGTTTTTCATTTACATATAGCTGCTTTATCTCTGAAGGGATTAACTACCTTGCTATTTTCTCTGGGTTGCTCTCTATTCTGCCACCTTTGCTCGCTATCCATTTCCTCCTGCTCTCAGGATGGTGCAGCCCTTCTTCTTTTCTTTTTCTTTTTTTTAAGTTTGCCTCCTTAATTTCTCCCCCTCTCATTCTCTGCTCTTTCTCTCTGTTTCTCCAAGAGGCTCTCACTTTCTCGTGTTTGGTGGTTTCATTGTTGCAGCGACGCAGGGGTCTGGTCAGTCTTTGTGTTAGCACTTTAACTCATCTCCATTTCATCACTGTTGTTCAATGGGGCGAGGAGAGCTCGTAAGACAATGCACACACACCCACCCACACACACACACACACACACACACACACACACACACACACACACACACACACACACACACACACACACACACACACACACATACACACACACACACACACACACACACATACACACACACATACACACACACATACCCGCACGCACAGTTCATTGTGGAATCACAGAAAACCCAGAAATGTTACTTTTCCTTCAATTTAACCAGATAAAACATTTAAATCTTTTTAGATACCTGGTTAACAGGCCAACATGAGAACATTGCTAAAACAATAAATACAATACAAATGTCACAAAAGAGTGTAAATAATACTCAGTTAACATTCACAAACAGAGTAAACTAAGTAAACACAATAAATTAGAAGCATTGACCAAAAGGGCTCTCTTTGAGATCCTTTAACCTGAATTTAGCAGTAATCAACTCTGACAATTTTAAGTCCCAGTACTTTAATGAAAATTCCTCTTTGCTCAGCCGTATATGTGTGACTGTGGTGTACATACACTATACGCAGCAAACAAAAGATAAGTTATGTTCAACATGCATCTTGGGATCTTTATTCTCTCACTAAAGTTATTCATGTATTGATCTACCCATAAACCGTGCTTTTCATTTTTATTTTTTAACATAATCCTTTCTCTGCTGCAGCTGTCCCAGCTGGTGCATCTATGAATTCTTACATGAAATAAGAAACAGGACAGGATAATGAGTCATTTTATCTACCTTATATTAAGGTTGTATTATAAGATTTTATAAGGTTGTACTTTTTATAAAATGATGTCTTGCCTTTTTAGCACAAAGAAACATTTAATTCATCCATGTGTTGGTTTAAACTACACAAAGGTAAGATTCTTGCTCTGCTGAAAATAAATGTCTAATTTCAATTTCAAGTTAAAGTTGTGTTCCAGATTTCCAAATTGCTGCCGAAAAAGATTTTTTTTCAGTGAATCAAATGAAATGGCCATTCAACCTGATTTTCAGGCTATAAAGGGATAACTTAATAGTCTAAAGAACAATCCAATCAGGGCAGCTACTGTATAGTTGGTACAGTATGAGACTGCAGGTGAAGTTCAGCCAGTTCTTATTTTTACTTCAGCAGCTTTTCTTTTTGCCTGTGGCCAAAGCCAAGTATCCCAGGAAGAAACTGTTCTTCGACAAAAAATGACAGTATTAGCTGATTCAGCAAAATGCACAAAAAAATGACGCCCGAAGGACGAATTAAAAGGAATTAAAACTCTTGTTTGTCAGAAGGAAGGAGGAAGTCGGGTGACGTGGTTGTAGAGCCAGAGTGAGTGAATGGATGGATCAACAAAACATGGGAGATGAGTGTTTGTTTTTCATTGATTTAAATATACTACCACTCATTTGTGTGACAGACCCTATTTTCAACATATTTACAGATTTTTAATAAGAAAATGTGGAAAATTAGGATGATCTAACTGCCTTGAAGGTCCAAGAAAAATGACACTTAGTATAAAAATTACTGTTTGTCACATGAACACATCTCTTATAGATATACGATCTATGGACTAGATAACATTGTGCTCTTGAAAACAAGCTTTCAAACAGTATATGATTCAATATGAAGAGTTTTAAAAGACTGGTCCAACCATCACAATGTCTCCTTATTGAACTGATTTATTTTTTCACCAATAATTTATGACTGTTTTGAAAGGCAAACAATGACATCCTGCTGATAAGAGCATCAGATCAGAAAATGCCTGGGAGGCAATTCCTAAATGACGTATTTGGATGTTTAATCTAGAGGCCTTACTGCAGAGTAATTATGTGTGGAATATTAACATTTTATTAATAACCAGAATCTGTCTCTAACCTTAACCAAGTGTTTTAGTTGGCTAACCTTAACCATACTGTATTGTTGTGTATCGTAGAAAATGTACCATTGTTGTCAGTGAAAGTAACTCAAGATTTGCAAAATCTAATATAAGCTTTCTTCTCTGGCCTTTTTATAAGCATGCTAATTATCCTGATATTGAAAACAAATGGAGTGGCAAAGAAAACACCACTCCGCTTTGTGCTTTTGCATTATTTGCTTCCACCTTGTCTGTTATTTCTGTATACAGGGACAATCCGAGTACTTTACTTTACTTTACATTCATAACAAAGACTGAAACAGAGCCATTCATGTGTTAAACTAGTCTTTTCTGTCAGATGTAAGTCTTTGCATATACAGATTTGTAACATTCAGTAAGTCATCAACTGTACAGAACCAGTGGGGGTAAATCTTTGTTCTAACACTCAATGCCAAACTACCTTCACAAAAGGGGGGGTAGCCTTACAAATATTTCTTAAGTGCTACAGCTCCTACACATTTGACATTTAAAAAGCATATCTTTGTGAATTCATTTGGATTTCAACTGAAGCATGTTGTTGTGTATCCAACCAGTCACTTTACACTCCAACATGTGTCTCTAATGTGAATCGTACACATTGTCTTCCACTGTCCCCTCTCCTACAGCCTCTCATCTCAGAGTGTTGTTTGCCTCCGGCCTTTGTCGTACTGTTTCATAGCACTTAACCAGTCAACGTGGGGAGTCCTTGGCTTAGGAAGTCCTGAGCCATAAATTTCATCTCCACAATGAGCAGAGCACAGGGGCTGGTCAGGACCCCCATTTACTTTCTAACCCAGCTTTTATTCATTCCCTCCCTAAATAACATCAGGCCCTCCTGTGCTGTCCCACCCTGAAATTCCCGATCCCCTCTGTCACCCCTTTTTTCTCAGACTGCGCTGATACAACAGAGTTACTGCTGAGCCCGCTGGCCCGCTCATTAAGCATCGTGTTCTCTCCCACCCATTCCAGCCCTCTGTCCTATTCACACCACGGTCCTCATTACAACTTTACAGGCCACCATCAACCGTCACCTCATTACCCTTATCGACCAGCCAAATGATGGGCTGAGATTGTGTGTGGTCACAGGAGACGTATTGTCTTTAAAAAATCTGAAATTATCTCTAAAATGTTGCTAATTGTTTTGGTTTAGGGATGATATAAGGCAGATTTTAAGTTAAATAGATTGAATGAATCACTTTTTACGTGCTGATATTGCAGATGGTAATACTGAAAAAAACTCATAAACTCAAACTGAGACACAATGGGCGTAATAATCCTTCCTCACTAATAAATTTATTTATTTATTTATTTATCAAATTGCATATAAGATAAGCATTTATTTATTTCAAAAGTATGTACCTATGAAGGAAAGTGAGAATTATTAGATAATAACAAAAACGCTAAGACACTGCTAAAAGGTAACAAGAGAAAACAAAAACATTACTCATTAGAAAAAACCTACAACTGAAAATAGAAATTACTCATCTGCTCGAGGCTGGCCCAAATCTTTCATGGGCCCTAGGACCCAAGTCCTAGGGCCCTGTATGTATGTATGTATGTATGTATGTATGTATGTATGTATGTATGTATGTATGTATGTAATATGCTGTGGACCAAGTGTCAATGTCAAAAAGAGCAGACAAAAGGGCATGCTTCGATTGTGATATTAGAAAGTGTATCCAATTACATGCCAGTACACATGGAGTACACATGAAGTTTGAGACATAGCATACCTAGCACATAGACATACCATAGTATGTAACAATCATATGAAGTGTCCAAATAATATTTCTAATAATCAAAAGTTAGCCCAGTGGGAATTTTGATCATACCATTTGTGAGATGTATGGATTTTCCCCATACTTTGTCTAAAGAGGCTTAGGTATTTTGATCACACAGGATTTCACTTCCTCCAAATAAATAGAGTATGTCTTTGCAGTGGGATACTGTTTCAAATTGAGAAGAAAGAAACAACAATAAAAAAAGAAAATTATATTGATTTGTTTTAGTGTGTTCAGTGTGTTTAAGTTTAGTTTAGACTTGATTTCCATTTATGTTTATTTTAGTTTTACAGAATGTGTTGATTTTGTTTGTTTCATTTAATTAACACAGCAAAGCTATAAAACCTTGAGTATGATAATGTAACTTAAATCGCACCACTCATCCAAGTTACATGTCTCAGCAATTGATTTTGATGATATAATGACTGGAACCAAGAGGGTACCTGTAAAGGGAAGAAAAAAATATAAAACTTTAGGCCAGTCTGGTAGCAATTACCTAAAGTCACATATTCAGTTTGAATACAGGCTAAAATAAGTGAAAACACTTGTATGGTTCTTAAAAATATATGTGTGTGACTGTGGGTCACTGTGGTAATGAACCCTTGGCCCTCAGTTTGCCCTCTGAACCCTCGGTGGCCTTGTAAGCAGGAATTCCAGTTAACACATCACAGATCAGTTTTCTTTTCTTCTTGTTTTGTGTTTCTGTCACTTCTCACCAAACGTTGTCGGATGTCGACGAGGCCTGACAGCTACCAGCCCTCTCCCTCCTCTGTTTTCCTGTTTTCTTTCTTCCCTTCCTTTCTCTCGCTCCTGTGTTTGGGATCCTCTTTCTTGCCTTCTTTTCTGCTTAATTGAGTTGTTTGGCCGGCGGGCTTGTCAGACAGCACCGTCTATGTGGGGAGTCTGAGGGGCAGAGGGGGGCACCTGCCATTGTGCTCCCAGAGACGGGTTAGTTTTTCACCATTACTGCTGCATGAGTGAACATGTCCCAGATTAGGGATTAGAGAGCTGGAGCAAAATTTAGGAAGTACCAAGAACATCTTTTTCTATTATTTTCTAATAATTAATTATTTAAAAGAAAATCTTTATCTGCTTTAGTCTTATCTTACTGCAAATTTTGTAGTGACTCATAAAAACTATTTTTATGCATGTCTAAATTGCCTTTTCAGGCTGGAAAATGCATATTTCATTTCATTTGTGACAAATATGTCACATATTGTTGTGATGTAATGTCATGTTGAGCCTAACATTCAGGAAAAAAAATATTTAAATTTGAATTTGAATTAAAATAGCATTTATTTAAATCTTTAAATATAAGAAGTCATCATCCTTTATTGAAATTTGGGCCATTAAGAGACAAGTCTCCTCAGTTTTAAGTGCTCAGCAAACAAAAAATATCTTCTCCATATGAGTGTAGAGTGGTCTGAAGAAGGCAAACACTGACTCTGGGTGGAGTCATCAATCATCAGGACAGAGGAGCAGGAGAGACATGCAGAGGAGGATTCTCATTTCACTTTCTTTTACTTTGACAAGCACGTTAGTCATGTGATCCCATAACCAGCTTGGTGTTAAAATGACCCATTGACGATAAAAAAGAAACCTCATCTGGTAAACCTGCAGATTTAAGCTCTGCTCAGAGAATTTCAATGCACCACAAGTGAAAATTCCTATCAAGTGGTTGCAGCTTTAACTTCATATAAAAAATCTGTTTACTCTGTATTGTTCAGGTAATAAACTCACGATACAATGTATTGCCAGCCATTAGCTTCGCCATTTAAAATTATTTTCAGTGGTTTAGCATGGTTTATTTACACACAAACTTTACATGACCATTTTCCATACTTTATGCTGTGTGCTCCAGGCAGTATTATGCTATTATGCTTCACTTCTTTTCAGTATGAAAATAGTTGACTTCTGGAGAGAGAATTAGAGTACAGCACAGGCCTGAAATGCCAAGACCCATTTAGTAAGACTAATTAAAAATGTACTGTTTGTTTTTGCTGTGAACACTATGGAGAGCAACAGAATTTCTCATTTTTAAAGTTTATTTTGCTGTATTATAATCCAAAAAGGCTGAATGGTATTTCTTAAATATTTCAGCTTAGAATAAGATGTAATACCTTATGTTGCCTCTTTAAAGCTTTATAATATAAAACATGTAGCCCTAACCCCCTTTTCTCCCTGTTAGCATTATTAAAGTAAAGACCTTCATTCCAACACACTTAGCATATTTATTGGTAGCATTTTAAAAAAGTATAAAACTACTTCTTCACAAAATATAGACAAGAATAGTACTGTTCAAGTTAATAAACTGTGAATATTTCACTATTTAATAAATCTCTTCTCGTATATACTGATATGACATTTTTAGTTGACTTGAAGTCAGCACTGTTAACAAGATGTCATTTCTAATCACATACATATCGCTGCTAAGACTGCAATTTCTAGCAAGACTCTGATACTGATGTCGGAAAAGTAACAACACAGACCAAAGTAACAATATTGATTCTTTTGTTTTAATTGTGTAATTATTCTTTAAACTTCTTGTTGTGTGTAGTGTTTGTATTTTGGGGATTGTAGGAGAACATGCACTCTTCTCTTCCCTCAGGGTCGATGAACCTGTCCATCTGCTCACACACACCCACCAAAACAGACAGTCAAGGGCAAAGGGGAGAGTCTTTGTTTGTGTGTGTGTGCGCGCATATGTGTGTCATAAATATGAGGTTTTTGAAGGGTTGAGTGTGTAGTCAGTTTACATGGTACAAGGTCTGGACCAGAGCCACTAGACTTCAGTTGGCTCCCAGAGGCTGCCCCACTTCTACTTACTTTTAAATCACACACAAACACACACACACACACACACACACACACACACACACACACACACACACACACACACACACAGGACTGCTCTGACAGCTATAACCCCCCCACCACCACCACCACCAAAAACACACACACACACACAGACACACTTGTGCCATCACACAGCCGTTCTCTTTCTGCTGACCAGCAGAAACCCTGGACGCCTCAACCCAAGGACAGTGTGTGTGTGTGTGTGTGTGTGTGCAGGGGCTGCTGGGGGCCACAGCTCATTCCTCCTCTCCTCTCCTCCATCCTGCTAGAATGCCAAAACCAGCCGGCAGGGTCAACACAGGAGTCAAAACACTTCAGAGGAACGAGGAGAGGCCAAGCAGCGTCGTGCATTTTTATCACACAGGTACATGATTTTGACCCATTGAACAATAAACTGAAATGACTTTACTTTGACGCCTGGAAAAAAAAGCTCCACCGTAAGTGAAAAGGTGGAGAACGTGTGTTGCCTGTGCTGCCTCAGAGGTCAATGAGGGAAAAACTCACCTGGATGCACTTGAACACTGATAAACAGTGCGTTTACCTTACCACTGGAGTTTAAAGATCCCCTGCACTCAAAAATGTGTTTATCTTCTGTTTATGTCTCCTAAAATGTCAGACCTTGATTTTACTGACTTCACAGCAATGTTTGTCACTAAAGAGGTGTTTTCACATTCCTCTGCTGAAGGGGTATGTACACCCAGAGGTGGACTTACCAGTAGGCTACGGTTGGCATCAGAATTCTTAATTCATGAGTATATCCAGCTCTTCAACGTCATAGTTCCCACTATATTGAACTATTTCATCATCTTACTGTGTATCTGTGGAAATGATTCAGGAAAATAGTAAACAAACGTCTCGGTGAACAGACAAAAATTAAGTAAAGCTACTCCAGCGGGAGGATGCTAAAAGACAATACCCACAACCAATCACAGCCTATTACCCCTGGTAGGCGATACTGAACTAGCATTTTGTTATACAATTCTGTGTTGTAGAATGATAAATGAATTAACCTTGTACCTTGAAAGCAGAAAGTTTTTTAGGAAAATTCCCCACATCTTTTTCACGGGGCTACAGACAAGACTGATATGACTAAAGAGCAGCAAGAATTTGCTGCTTGTGCTAGCACTAGTGTTAGCATGGCTAAACATGACAAAGAAGAACACAAGTGTGATGACATTCAAGTGGTCTGGACACCATTTTTGTGTAAAGACTGGTGAGGTCTGTCTTAGATAAATAAGGATTGAAAAAGGGATGTAGAAGGCCCCATGACAGTGTTTGCGTTAGGCCCCAAAATAACTAAATCCACCCCTGTGTACACCTCCCAAATTTCTGGATTCAAACATACCTCAGACAAGCTAGAGTTGGTATGTACCAAATTTGAAAGTCAGTAAATGCCACCAGCATTCAGATCCAGTATTTCTCAGTGCGGGAGAAAGAGTGGATAATTTTAAAACTTTTTATCTGTGAAATACATTTAAAAATAATACACTCAATAGTGTCTTCATTAAAATTTAAATAAATCAGTGCTGTAAACTGAGGCAACTGAACACACTTGCACCATAACTGTAAGGATGGGAGGTCATACGGACAATTAGCTGTTCAGCCTGCCTGTCTGTTAGTGCAAGTTTGGTCCAGAGTAAAATAGCTCAAGTGCTTGATGGGTTGTATTTTCCGTGTTTTGAATCAGACATTCATCACGTACAAAGGACAAATCAACACATCAGTTGTTTATAAGCTATAAACTCAATATTAGTTAAATTGTTAGCATAGTAGCTGTTAAAATGGATGTAGGTATGTAGGGGAAATGCCAATCAGGCATGTTAATGCCTCTTATTGATAAAACAAGCAAACAAGTAGTTTTAGCTGTCAATAGTAATGTAGTACTCAAGACCAGTTTTTGATGGTCTTGGTATGTGGGTGTATTAATGAGAATGTGGATCTTTCAGATCAATTTGAGATGTACCTATGATCTTGTTCCACATTTTATTGTGTGTCATTTAATGTGGGGAACTGGTCTTTGTAGTTTGAAAAATGGTCTTTGTAGTTAAAGGAATCTGATTGACAGTAAGAGACCCCGTAAGAGTCTCTAATATCTAATCGAAAACTTTGAACAGCCTTCCACCTACTTCTCCCACCAACATTTTGGGAGTAAGTCAACTAATATCAATTGAATTACCTCGATTAGTACGTTCAGTTTTAAAGACCAGTTGGATTTGGGCTGTTTATATAAGGATTATATTTTGGACTATAGTTCAGAATGTGAGTGGAAAAAAACGGGTAGTGAAGGATTGTAGTGTGTGAGTGTGTGTGTGTATGTCTGTGTGTTTGGGCAGTGTACCCACCATCCTGAGTCCTCTGTTGGGAAGGGCATGGTCCATTCCTCCTGTGTGCAGGTGTCATGGCTGGACCTCTTCATTTGCATACATTTGCATGCTGTCAAGCGGAGCTGCTGCTGACAGCTTCCAGAGCCGACTGTCTTCCTGGACCCCGGCCCAATCCTGTCGGCATGGTTACACGGCATGGTAAAGCGTAGCGCAGCGGGCTCACGGCCAGGCCAATCAGCCTCAATGAGAGCTTTAGGGAGATGTCGTTCAGCGGACAGATATCAACTCACACCAATGACCTCCAAATGTCACTGAGTGAGGGCATGAAAAATAGGAGTACATGTATGTTGGTATACAGCAACGCAGACACTCTGGGCCCTTTTCAACCAAGTAGTACCACACACTTAACAATAATTGAAAGTCTTTTATGTGCATCACTGCTTGAGTTTTCACTACATCTGAAGAACTGTGGAGATTAGGTAAATGTTGCAATTTACAGGAAGAAATGCACTTTTTAGACAATTTTTTTCATCACATAGGTTTTCTGTTGGCAACTGATGACAACTCTTTGTCCTAAAAATTATGTTTATACAGTACTAAATTGTTTTCCAGTTATGTTGTGGTGACAAAGAAATACACCAGCGTTGTATGGCGCTGGTTGGGGTGGTTGGTGGGCGTTGAAAGCACAGCAACCTGACATGAGAGACTGGAGTTTAGATCCTGAGTCCTGTCTGTGGTTAGATTTAGATGACAGAAGCATTTTGGTTAAGGTTAGTGAAAGATTGTTAACACACAAATGTTAAGAGTCTTAAGTGTGCTTCAGGTCACTGCAGGCTTTGACTATGTTGTACCAAGATATTTAACTCTTTAACTTTAACCAAGTTAGTAGGTGTCTAAATATAACCATAAAAAACTTCTAATAATGTTGTTGTTGCTACAAGCAGGTATAATACTGCAAGATCATTTCATCAGAGATATTTTGCAGAAAACAAACGAAATAGGTTGTTGGTGAACATTTTATTGATACGTTCAGTATCAACCTTGTGACTTGCCAGATACATCGATAAATAACATTTCCTCATTATGTTAATAGAAAACAAATTCCAGGCAGAATTAACCTTCCTCCAAAACGAATTTGCTGCTGCAATTTAGTAATATATGAATGTGATTCAGAGGAGGTTTGAAATTATTGCATATTCATTCACACAGCAAGCAAACAACTTTCTGAAGGTCACTTTATACAAAACCATCTGCTAAATAAATGTGATGTAATGAATGCTGTACACAAACTGTAGGTGTAACACTCATCAACCTCCACCCTGACGAAAAAAGTTCCTGGGTTTCTGATAAAGTTCCTGTAGTGGAAAGGGCTATGCCTTTAAGTTCAAGAAGTAATCTGAGTTTACTTCACCTGTAGAGAGATAATAGACCTTATACCATGGCCACAGAAAATACTGCATGTAAAATGTTTTTATGCTAAATCAGAACACAAGATCTGCCACATATACTTATTGTGTATTGTCATAGAATAAAAGCGATAATGTAATGGAGGAAATGCCCTTCTATGCATCTCCCTTATCCATATACCTCTGCTTGTAACTTGTCTCTTTCTCATGTTACTGTGATCAATACTTTCATCCGAAACACAAATGAAATGAATGCAAAAATTGCATCTCTGTTTACACATCCACTGGAGGAAGAACAGCAGAATTTGGTCTTCCTTTCTGTGACTTTCTTTCATCAGAGCTTTCTCTCCTGTATCCACTCCCTCCCTCCCTTCAACCTTAAAAATTAAAAAAACAAACTGAAGGTGAGTCCGCTGTCCAATCTCCTTCTCTAAAATAAACTGCCCTTAACCCCCCTCCTTCTTCTTCCTTCTGTCTCCATCCATTCTGCTTTTGTCATGCGGGGACCTTTCAAAATGGCTTGTTTGGCCCCAGATTTCTGGACATTAGGCGCCAAGAGACACAGAAGCCAAAGAGTCAAAACGGGCTCTCTCTTCAGTTTCTCCCACCCTCTCATCTGTGCCTCCTCGGAGGGTGTTTGTCATCCCCCGCTGAGGCAAACAGACGTGTGTTTACCAGTTTACTGTAGCTGGCCGGGGAGGCTTGTCGGTGTGCAGGCCAGCACTTTGTCTCTCACACTGTGAAACACAACAGCAGTTAGACTTCTCCCTGACAGCATGCTAATCGTCTGATTTAACTCTCCCATGTTTAATCATGAGGGGAAACGAAGGGAGAGAGAGAGAGAGAGAGAGAGAGAGAGAGAGAGAGAGAGAGAGAAGAGAGAGAGAGAGAGATTATGATAATTGGTTCAAAGTTCTTTTGTGTTGGATCCCATCTGTACACTTTTGGAATGAGGTGTCACTTTTAATGTGTTTCTTTTCAGAGCAAACAAACATACGGATGACTGTAGCTTGATATTTTTGGTTCTGGAAAATAATGGAGAAAAGTGAAAAATGTATATTGTTTCAAAAAAATCTTTCTGAACGTTCATAGTTGCACCTTGGAAACTCATGTTGATTTCTCCTAAACGAATGGCTTTGGAAAGTAGAAGCTTGCCACAGTTGAAAAGGATGAAAACACAGACATACTGTTTATATTGCCTATGACCTGGTAGTTATTTATAGAATTTGTGGAAAAAAGGTCATGTGTCTGGAATACCGTGAGTCTCCGTCACTTTCAAAGGGTGGGACAATGTTAAAATAATGATGTAATATTGCGAGAGAGTCAAGAGAAAATGTGTGAATGTTAAGCCTCATTTAAAGCCAATTTAAAGTCACAGTAGTAGGTGTTGGTTTTATTACGTTGCTTTTTGCAGAACTTTGTACTGCAACACTAGCTCAGCTGGTGCTGTGGTTACACAAAGGCCTCTCCTGTGTTGTGTCCCAACTGGCTCCCGTATGTGTGCATGCACTGTGTTCACCTAACAGCAAATTAAATATCTTTTTTTATGGGTGGCTGTGATATCATATTCACTACAGTAGATATGAAATGCTAAAAATTGACAGCAATCTGTGTGATGATTCTGGTGAAAGCAGAGAAGTGCTGCTGTATGTAAATGTACTTAGAAATTAGAAAGACCCCATGGTACAAAAGGACAAACACAAACTATTGTCACAAAGTTCACTTATGTCTAGAATATTATTGTATGCTGTGGTATTAAAGCTTTAGTGTGTAATATTTAGGAGGATCTATTGATAGAAATGCAATCTAATTTCCATAACTAGGTTTTCAGTGGTGTATAAAGACCTTACAGTGGATAGAAATAGTCTGCTCACCCCTGTTAAAACGTCAGGTTCTTATGATTCAAAATAATGAGACAAAGATAAAGCATGTCAGGACTTTTTCCACCTTTAATGTGACCTATAATGTGAACAAGTCAATTGAAGAACAAACTGAAACCTTTGAGTGGGAAATGAAAAATAAAAACCATACAATTACCTTGTTGCATAAGTGTGCACACCCTCTTATAACTGGGGATGTGGCTGTGTTCAGAATTAACAAATCACATTCAAACTCAGGTTAACTAGAAGTCATTACACACCTGTCATCATTTAAAGTGACTCTGATTAATCACAAATAAAGCTCAGCTATTCTAGTAGGATTTTCCTGATATTTTCTTAGTTGCATCTCCAAGCAAAAGCCATGGTCTGCAGAGAGCTTTCAAAGCGTCAGAGGAATCTCATTGTTAAAAGAGTCAGGAGACGGTTACAAAAGAATTTCCAAAGCATTAAATATACCATGGCACACAGTGAAGAGAGTCATCATCAAGTGGAGAAAATATGGCACAACAGTGACTTTACCAAGAACTGGACGTCCCTCCAAAATTGATAAAAGACGAGGAGAAAACTGGTCAGGGAGGCATCCAAGAGGCCTACGGCAACATTAAAGGAACTGCAGGAATTTCTGGCAAGTACTGGATGTGTGGTACATGTGACAACTATCTCCCGTATTCTTTATATGAATGGGCTATGGGCAAGGTAAAACTTTTTGGCCAAAAAGTGTTTGGTGCAAAAACAACACTGCCCTTACACCATACCCACAGTGAAGCATGGTGGTGGCAGCATCATGCTTTGGGGCGGTTTTTCTTCAGCTGGAACCAGGGCCTTAGTCAGGGTGGAGGGAATTATGAACAGTTCCAAATACCAGGCAATTTTAGCACAAAACCTTCAAGCGTCTGTTAGAAAGCTGTAGATGAAGAGGAAGTTCACCTTTGTTCATGACAACAACCCAAAGCACACATCCAAATCCACAAAAGCATGGCTTCACCAGAAGATAAATGTTTTGGAATGGCCCAGCCAGAGCCCAGACCTGAATCCAATTGAACATCTGTGGGGTGATCTGAAGAGGGCTGTGCATAGGCGATGTCCTCGCAATCTGACAGATTTGAAGCACTTTTGCAAAGAGTGGGCAAATATTGCCACGTCAAGATGCGCCATGCTAATAGACTCCTACCCAAAAAGACTGACTGCTGTAATAAAATCAAAAGGTGCTTCAACAAAGTATTAGTCTAAGGGTGTGCACACTTATACAACCAGGTGATTGTAAGGTTTTTCATTTTCCCCTCTCGAAGATTTCTGTTTATCTATTGAATTGTTCACATTAAAGGTGGAAAAAGTTCTGACATGATTTATCTTTGTCTCATTATTTTACATCAAAAGAACCTGGCATTTTAACAGTGGTATGTAGACATTTTATATCCACTGTACATAACAAACTGTTATCTTTTTATTACCTAGAATGAGACATTTCTATCTACATACACAGTGGGTCCCCTTACATGGACGTCACCATGTTGGGCTGCCATGTTTCTAGAGTAGCCCAAATGGGCAGACTACTCTACAGAGCTGGTTTCATCACTATGTTGAATATGGACAAAAAAGAAACAGAAGAAGTCTGGTTTGTTAAAAGTAAGAAGAAAAGTGAAATTTGGACATATAGAGGACCACATATAGACCACACGTTTTATTTATCACAAGAGCCAACAGAGAGTATGTCGGACACCTGAGCAGTGACTGATGGTGCATTCATGTAGTATCGGAATAATCAGATTTATTTTTTTCCTCCATAAATCTTTGTTGCAAAAAGAGGAATAAAGTGTACATGGAACATAAAGAAGTATCTAGAACAGTATCCAAATATATAAGAAGACAAAAAATACAAAAAAAATTGGCAGGGGTAGTCTATATTATATAAAGATATTCTAAAGACAACCATATGCTGACAGTTTGCACTGCCTTTTTGTTGTTGGATTTAGAAATTAAATTGATATAATGTACAAGCTCATGGAGAAAAGGTACAAAGTGAAGTTTTTACTGCTAAATTTTAAAATTGCCTTTAGAATTAATACCTTTATTATAAAGTACTTACTTTGTTGGAAAGTGAATGCACAGTTAGCCGTTGCTTGTAATTTGCAACCCTTAACATTAAATGCCACTAAAACTTACACACTGAACCTTTAAGATTTCCTCTTTTTGGAAGTAAGAGACCAAGTGTAAACCCATGGTTTTAGAATGAGATATTTAACCTAACCTGATATGAGTGGGATGTTCTCGTGTTGACATAGTATGTTCAGGTATCACATTTGTTTGGCCATGTGGTGTATGTGTCCTACAATATACTGTTAACCTGTGTGATCATCTAGTTTTAAATGACTACTTCAGTGACTGAAGTACTGTTTTCATAACTGTCTTTGAAAACCAAGACATTGCAAGTTAAACCCTAAGTAATCTCCTGACAGTGATACTAATATATGTTAAACAAACCTTGGGTTTAAGGTTAATAAAGTAACCTAATATCAAAAATAGGGTTAGGTTTATCAATGAAGTCTTAACTTAGAATAATGGTCAGTTTTGGAGAACAGGGTTATCTGATGAGCTGCAACATCTTTTATCAGTTGACATGATTGTGCAGGAGGCAGCCGTTTGGGAGTTGTAGTACGTTTTGGCGCTCAGAACATGTGAGATTTACAGACACTACAGTGTGATGGGCCGCCACAACAATCCTTTCTCTCTGTGACACAGACAATGGTGGGACTGTTCAACCACAGACGTACAAGTGTCCTGGCCATCTGTCTGCATACCCCCACAGTACAAACATTGTACTACACACACACACACACACACACACAACACACACACAACACACACACACACACACACACACATACACGGCTGCAAACCCCCAAAACACACAGCCACCCCACTGTCATACATGTGCTAACTCACACAGTGGAGAAATGTTCATCCTACCAAGTGATTTAAATATAAAACTTTCTTGTGCTGTTGATCACTTTTGAGATTTTCAAGTCTCTCTATTAGGCTAAGATTTAACATTATACCGATTATGTTTTGCATTTTAGTAAACAGGCAAAATACAAAAACATTAATAAACAATAACTGTGACGGTCAGTCAGACATTGTGGCTCATTTGGCAAAGCAAAAAAATGCGTTTATATATTTGTTTCAGCAAATATGAGAATCTATAGTTTATAATGCGAATCAAAGATTTGATGGCCCATTGCAACACGAAGTAATTCCTCTATTAGCAATGAAACGGCAAAGATCAATTAAAAGCACCGTCAGGGGGCATTCATGTACTCCTACTGACACAAAGACATGCACACACACAACACACACACACACACACATACATGTGCAGCACTTCTTTAGAGACTATATATGGAGTAGGGACAGAGGGTGTGCGTGTTGTTTGTGTATGCAGGCATGTGTACCAGCAGAATAAGATCAGGTCACCATACAGTCTCAGTGACAGTTGAGTATTGAAAGGATGCTGCAGAAGAGAGATGCCTCTGTGTGTGTGTGTGTGTGTGTGATAGAGAGAGAGAGAACACAAAAAGAGAGAAAGAATAAAGAAAGTCTGTCGCCTTCAGACACATCTTCCTTCTCTGTCTGAGGTTTCACATTGTGTGTGTGTGTGTTTCTGTTTCAGTCTCTCTGCACGTGTTTCATTCTCTTTACTTTCTTTGTGCACTTTTTAAATATTCTTAAATATTCTTTGAATTCAGTAATTTTACTTTAGTGTCAACAGTTGGCATGTTATTGTCATATCACAGTCTTGAACAGCTATCAGAGGAACATTTCAGTCGCACAGGAATTCATAAGGGTTTTTACATAAGGAATAACCCTTATGAATTCCATACATAAGGAATATAAGGAATATAGACAACAACAATTCTAAACAACTTGGGAGAGAAAGTGTCAGTCGGATGTAAAGGAAGAAAAACATGACTTTAGATTTATGCTTAACATTATGTAGCCCTACTTTGGTGGCTATGTGCGAAGGCTCTAAGGTTACGATAGGCCATGCCATTGCTAACATGGACCTCCTCTAAAGTGTGGCTCTGGGCTTCAGTGGTCATAGTGGTACCATTTAGGGAATTCAAGAAACGCCTTTGATCTTCCTCTCAAATTAATACACATACTTTAACTGGTTCAGAACTCTGCTGCTCGTGTCATCACGAGAACCCCTTTGATTAATCATATCACTCCTGTCCTACAGTAGCTTCACTGGCTCCCAGTTAAATAGACCATGATTCTGCCCCTCGCCTTCAAGGCCATTCCTCACTTCTCTGTACCTCGCTCACTTCCTTCATCTTAACACACCCACCCATACTCTTAGGTCTTCTTCTTCTGTTCACCCAACTGCACCTCCTGCCTGTTTGACTACTATGGGTTTTAGCAGCAGAGACTGTTGAGAGTGAAGACAACATATAGGGTGTTTAAGACAGACTTAGTTGTCTTCTCCTTTTCAGTGAAGAGTATCTACAGTTGCAGAAATATTCAATCCGCCCAAGATTTTAAGGATTTATTAAATGAAAATTTTTCAAAGAGTAAGATTCTGTTTCAGATGACTTCTTTATAAGTTGAGTGAAACATAAAATCAACACAGAACATGCATGATGTAGTATTTGTGTGTAACAGTATATTTCGCTATGATGGCCATGGCCATGTCATAATTATTCACTTCTATATAAAATGGTTGTTCTTAAAGCTGTCTGACAGTTTTTATGGCCTAAAGTGGAGTTGAAACATAATGAACCCTTTAGCAACTCTGTCAGATCTAAGAGAAACCCCTTTGTGACTGCAAGACACCTACAGGATGAACTAATGAAGGCTGGTACAAGTACTTCAGTGGCAACTCTAAGACGTGCACACCTCCAATTCAACCAAAGCTTGGTTGAGAAAAAAATCCTAGACCGTCCTGGAGTGGCCTTCTCAGTCACCAGATTTAAATCCGATTGAAAATCTTTGGTGGGATTTAAAGAAGGCAGGTATTTAAAGAAGCCATCAAACATCACTGAGCTGGAGGCTGTTGCACGTAAAGAATGGGAAAAGATTCCAATCAAGAGGTGTAAGACACTTGTCAGTACTTACCAAAGATGTTTGTTAGATATTATAAAAGCTAATGGATGCGTAAAGTACGAAAGTTGGGAGTTGAATAATATTGCACATGCACATGTGTTGAAAGAGTTACATTTGTCATTTTAACTCAAAATAACTCAAATATGTATCAATACATATTTTTTGCCTTTTAATACGTTTTTTTTGTCATTTATTGTCATTATTGTTCATCTACATCACTATAATGTCTTTTGAGGAGAGTGGGTTGAATATTTCTGATTCTAACTGTAGCCAAGCCATCTCCACTGCAAAACCATGATGAAAAAAAGGAATGAATGTAACACACTGCACTGAAGTAGTCTTCTATTCAACTATGAGACACAATTTCACATTATGCCATGAAATAATGTAAATACAGATACTGTGTGAAATTTTAATGAAAGCGTAATACAGCCTCTCATGTGCGATATATGCGTCTAGGGTTGCTAATGTGATTTCAATACAACTATTGATTAGATTAGAGTTCGCCTGTCAGCCCAAACAAGAATAAGATCAACATCAGGCTAAGCATGGTCAATATCTGAAAGGCATTTGAGTCATGGAGAGACCTCCACCAGAGTTGGCTTTCATCCTATAGGACAGGTAAGCTAACATTACAGCAAAGCATGTGAAATATATTGTGATTTTGTCACAAGTTGACACAAGTTATATAACGTTTGCATGCCGGCTAATGCTGACCAGTTGCTAAAGTTATCCAATGCAAACACCATAGTTGAATGGCTTGCCACATTACTTTACCAGCTAATGCCAGTACCAGTGTTATGTAAAAGTGTTGATTTTAGCCTGTAAGAAATGATGTAATAGTACAAAGCAAATGTGGAATGATTTGTTTCTAAAGTCAATACTGATGCAAGGCAGCGCAGTCAGCTAGATTAGCATGGATTTGGTGTTGTTGGTTTCATAAGTTTTGATACAGATTTATTGTTGGTTTACAGATGCTCAGAGGCACAGCATCTTCACATGACTCAGTTGCCGTAACTTATGTGACCAACATAGTAAACATTATTGCAACATAACGCTGTAGGAAAACAACACACAGTGGAAAAGTCAATCAGTACAGTAACGTTACTTACGTTACTTAATGGTTCAGTGAGAGTTTCAACCATTTTGTGTGATGCTATCTACTCTGGTGCTTGCTTAGTAGCACAAGCACCAGCTTGAAAAAGTATAGGCTGCAAGCTAAAACCACACCACTAGAGGCAACTGATTAATTTGATTACTTCTTCCTCAGCGGGATACACAGGTCTTCATGCTGGTTTTGACCAGCCAGCACAGGCTGGTTTTGTGTGTGTGTGTGTGTGTGTGTGTGTGTGTGTGTGTGTGTGTGTGTGTGTGTTTGTATTGGTCTGTCCTTATTCAGTATGTTATACAAAGACAACACAGCCTGGGAGACGAAAAACACACACCTGCATCCAAACCAACAGAGGACACACTTATGTGACGGTCTGAATGGTGTCACTTCTTTCTTTCTGTCTCTTTCTTTTATTTCTTTCCTTCTTTATTTCTTTCTTGGACTATGAGTGACAGGGTGACCACTATAATCTGTGTACCATCAGCATACTGTATACAGAGATGTCCCTGTTTTCAGCATGAGAGACAGTTGGCGGTAACAGTGTAATTCACTGTGAGTGCTGTCACAGTGAAGGAAGCAGAGACACATTCACTGTCCAACAGATGGCTCATACACGCTGCTGACCCTGAAAACCTTCAATTCTCACACTCATTTCAAGGACCAGCAACGGTTTAAGTGCTTGTTTGTTTTACAGAGAAATGACAGAAAACACATTTTGTTGGAAAATTACGTGAATACAGTAATAAATAAAAATAAATGTATAAATAATCTAAAAGTTTTAAGACTAAACAAAAATCTCTTTCACCACCCTTTCTAAAAGATCAGAGATTTCCTTTTTTTGTGCACTAACATTCATTAAAACTGAGAACATCATCGTAGGGAATTCAGCCATTAAAACCTCCTTCAATAAGTTGGTTTTCTGATCTGCCACACATGATTGAGGACTTTATGGTTTATAGTAAATTATCAGTACTTGTGTAGCGTCTTTCTAGTCTTTCAACCACTCACCACCCTAGGAAGGCACCCAGCGGGCATCCTTACCAGATGTCTGAACCACTTCCACTGGCTCCTTTAAACGCAAAGGAGCATCTTTAAGGGAGACACCAGCCACCCTCCTGAGAAAATCCATTCCGGCTGCTTGTACCCACGATCTAGTTATTTCGGTCATGACCCAGCCTTCATGACCACAGGTAAGTTAAGGAATAAAAATTGAACAGTAGACCGAGAGCTTTGCCTTCCAGCTCAGCTCTTCTTTTGTCACAGTTATGTGGTTGTGCAAATGCAATACGGCCCCACTGCTCTGATTCTCCAGCCAATCTCCCGCTCCATTGTCCCCTCACTAGTGAAGAAGACCCTTGAACTTCCTCACTTGTGGTGAGGACTCATTCCCTACTTGAAGTGAGCACTCCATCGGTTTCTTGCTGAGAACCATGGCCTCAGATTTAGAAGGGCTAATCCTCATCCACGCTGCTTCACACTCAGCTGTGAACCTATCCAGTGAGTGCTGAAGGTTATGGACTGATGATGAAAAAACCCCTCCCCACCAAAACTATGCCTCGATATCCTGTCCATTAATATCACAATCAGGATAGGTGACAAAGCTCAACCCTGGCAGAGGCCAAACCAGACCCAGAACAAGTCCGACTTACTGCCGTGAATCAGTAACAGCGTCCCGCACTTACTGTACATAGTTTGGATGGTTCTGCATTTTTTCCCCCTGAGGTGGCGGAAGGTTTTCCAGAAACAACCTGGTGTCGATCCAAAGTCCTTCTCCATGGCTTCTCCGAACTTCTCCCACACTCAGTGCATTGCCTCTTTCACAGCAGAGGCTGTAGCCCTTCTGACCCATCGGCACCTCCAGAGTCCTCCGCAATAACATCTCCCAGAATGCCTCCTTCGTCAGTCGGATGGCTTGGTGTTCGAGGGATACCTCCCCTTGAGGCACCTAAGACCTTGAGAGCACAGCTCCCTGCTGCAGCTTCAACAATGGAAGCTTTGAACATTGCCCACTCTGGTTCAATGTCCCCAGCCTCCACAGGGATGGTAAAAAAGGATTTCTCATTGAAGATTTCACAGACAGGGGGCTCTTCCAAATGTTTCCATTTCAGCTGCACAACCCGTTTGGGCATACAAGGTCTTTCTAGAGCCTTCCCCCATTCTCTGACCCAACTCACCAGCAGACGGCCTCAGATCAGACGACACAATCACAAAACCGATGCTCGACCTGTGGTTGAGGGTTCACTGGTGCCTCTTTCACTTATGAACATCCTTATGTTTGAAAATGCCTCTTTCAGATTTATTTTGTAACATACCCAGTAAAAAGGAATACTTTGAATTTAGCAGCCAGTAAAAATGCATAGCAACTGCAGCTTTGACTGGTTTGCGCAAGATGGAGGTGAAGTTGGTAGTGTTTTGACTGGTAAAAATATTAGATTTGTTACAGTTGATTAAACAAGCCTGTTGTAATTTTTGGACACCTTTTGGTCACCTTCCCCAGTACATCTGCAGCTACTGCAGTGTCATGTGAATGTTATTTATTTCGTTTGGTTTGGGTTCATACTTTCCATACCATAGATTTATACATCTTTCAGTTTGTTTTAAGGAACTCTCTCGTAATGTCTTTTCCAGCTGTGACACTCAAGCTTCTTTCCACATGATGAAAAAAACGTCAACAGAGGGTGCACATCAGAGCATAGGCTCTGTGGCCACTACGCTATCAGGGCACTAACCGATCTACTGTGCATGTGTGGAAAGAGTCCGCCAAGCTGACTCCAGAAAGTAGTATAAACAGAAGTAGTCTGTGGTGTCTGCAGCTGTCCATATGCACGTCCACACTGGAGTATATTTGAGGCCTTAAACATACTCAAACCTCCTTCTACAAAATAAATGAACAAACAATATGCAAGTTTGTCCTGCAACACAAGTACAGAGAGAATGGATTATGTACACCAAAGCTGTGTATAAATTACAACATATTAGTTCTAAATAACATATTTAGAATGTTTTAATCTGCATCTGGATGCCAATTAAATATGTAATTTGTACCAATACACTAAGTAACAGACAGTCTTAGGATACATAAGCCATTCTTTTAGCCATGCCATCTGGGCCTTTGCATTGTCACAAATGGAAGGCTATTTCTTTCTTTTATAACTTTCTGGAGTCTTTGCATTCTTCCTAGGTTTTTGCTGATGGTTGCCCTTCTGGTGGTTTTGGGGGATTCTAAAATAATAAGTGGTTTGCGGATCTGGCAATTTGAAATTCAGTCCTTAATAACAATTTCAAATTCACTGCTCTTTATGAGCATTACTAATTGCCGTTACTTGCTCACTATGGGGGAACAGATGGACCAAGAAACAAATGATGCTGTTATATGAGACAACAATAAGAATGATCACCCACTCAAAAATACCAATAATATGACAATTCATTTGGTCATGCATTTTAAACAACTTCACTTTGCAAGCGACTTTCATTTCTGGTCATGAAAGCTGTGTAGCTGGTGCTCACTTTAAATTTCAGGAGTTCAAAACTATGGCCAGCCCTCCACCATGCCATGGCCTTCATTGAATCTGATGACTCTTGATTAAACATGTCCAAGCCCTTGCAGGAGCTTTTGTACTTTGCCTCCAATTACATGAGACTTGGTTTAGCGAAAAGCACCAAAGCTTATGATTCAGCTTGCAAAGTGCAAAATATCAACGACATGGAATCAGGGATACAGTTACAGTTACAGAGACTTTTCGAAAATCCTTCCATTCAGCTGCTCATCAAAGAGCTTAAAAAAGGCGTGTCCATCAGGCAGTGACTATTTCACTGGTTCATAAAATGGTGTCAAGGTTAAGGCAAGGATATTTATTAGTATGTGTTGGCATAATGTTGGAAGCAGTTCTGCTAATGGCCTTTTATGTGTTTCACAGGTGTGGTGAATATACATCCAGATCTCTCTTATTTAATCCTTAGCATGATCTTATGTTCATTGATGTAACCTTAGAAGGGCACATGTACTAAATATTCCTGAAACACTGAATGTCCGATAAATCTTGCCTGAATGTCTATCTGATCCATTATTTCCATGTTCCTCATTCATTGTCTTCATAAGCGGTTGTGCAATGCATTTTGGTAATACCATGGTGCATTTCGAGTGATGGGAAGTCGCATTACCTGCCCCTCATTTGCGTAAAGTTGAGGTGTAGCGCAACTCACCGCCACTGGAAACTCCCCCAAAACTTTAAACGCTGTTGATCTAAAATCAACAGATATAGCAACAGCATGGCTCAAATGTTTTCCAAAACACAGAAGAACATTTCCAAATGAGTTGCCATGTTGGTCCAGTTTAAAATCTTGAAGCAGCCCAGAAATTAAAGCGTTCGTCTAATCAGGTGCAGTCATGGAGTGTTTGCACTGTTGTAAGAGGGTGAAGTGGAACGCCAATCAAGAATAACACTACTTTTTGTCCTTACTCTTCCATAATAAAATTCCTGCATCATTAAATCCCCTTCTGAACCATCGGTCAGCTTCCATATTCACCACCGATGGCTGCAAACCCATGAAAAGATCCTGGCTCTCCTCAAAGCTGCGTGATCTCTGCCTAAACTTCAGTCCCCTAAATGCTATTACCCTCAATCCCTGGTGCAGCTACAATTGCAACTCTTCTTCTGCGTAGCTCGACACAAAATTCCCTAGGCTCTCCTTTGCCTATCAAAGGCCACACATTGAAGACCCTCACATCATTAGCGACAGATTCTGAATTTATGCACTTTTGGGGGGATTAATATATTTGCTCATCACTCCCAGTATATCTCTGTGAATATATCTGCGGGGAGTGAGGTTGGAAACTAGACACCAAACTCTAACTATGCTACTGTTTTAAACATCTCAAGCGTCAGTTGTCTGACTGAACTATTGGACAGAGCCATAAAATTCCCTTCAGAATAAATTGTAATCACTTTGGTGATCCCCTGACTTTTCATCTAGCACCATCATCAGGTCAAAATTTCACTTTGGTTTATAACCAAGTACCTGCAAAACTGAGGACATAATAAACCAACAACATGACAATGTACACAACATGAGACCAAAAAATAACCTACTTTGCAGAAACCTGAATTTGTGTGAACATAGATCAGCACTTGTTCTATAAAAGAGAGCATAAAACTATAGAGACCCATGTTTCTGGATATTGTTTCCCAATTAGCCAGAACGGTAGTCATTTCTACAGAGACTATTGGCAACATCTGAAACAACAGCCAGTGTATTTAGCAATTAGCCGCAGTGTGGCCCGATGGGAGTGGGAGTGTCCTGGCAAAGAGAGAAAACATCAGGGACGAACCTGGAGATAGAGCAGGGTAGAGAAAACTAATTTCCCACAGGAGAACACAGACGCACACACACGCACAAACGCATGAATACAAAACGTATACGTCCATACAGACATATGCACACAGACATGCATTCAGACACACACACACAGACACAGACACACACCCTCTTTCTGTCTATGTCAAAATCCCAGGAGAGTTCAGGGTTGCAGCCAGTAGCTGCAAACTGAGTGTTGACCAGTGTGTTGTGTTCTCACTGTGTCGGGTATCTCTTGTCTAATGAGGAGGTGCCAGTTAATTTACCAGAAGACAATCGCACACTGACTCACACTGACATTTATAGGCAATTAGGACCTGCCTGAGAAAAGTGTGTGTGTGTGTGTGTGTGTGTGTGTGTGTGTGTGTGTGTGTGTGTGTGTGTGTGTGTGTGTGTGTGTGTGTGTGTGTGTGTGTGTGTGTGTGTGTGTCTGTCTGTTTGCCTGTGTGCATCTGTGCAAGAGTGTAGATGTATGTGTGTGTGTGATAAGTTCAGCTATTAGGTCAACATTTTTATCAGTTCAAAAGTGACAGAACAGCCCTGTAGCTAATTTTGTTTGCATACAGATAATAGGGAAACGTTATTTTAATTGCATCATGACTTGTAGACATTAAATTCTGTGTATTTTACAAAACTTGAAACCAGTAGAAATATGTATGGGGGCACACAGAGACACTGAAGTGTGACCTTTCTGTCATGAAGTTGGCTTGTGCATAGATGTAAGATTACTGGGAATAATTTTAATTTTCTACATCCTTATTTAAAGTCTATCCTGTTTATTTATCTGAAGATTATTTAATTATTTGAGGTCAGGACTTTTTAGTATCAGTTTATTCTCTTATCTTTTAATAAATAACTCTTAGCTTACAAGTCAAGTGTATTTCAAATAGTCCTATGAACAAGATCAGCGTCAGTGTGGTTGTTTTTTGTAACCTGTACAAACAACTTTTTTTCTCCTCTGTTTCATACCTGCCTCCTGATACAAGTTACCAGTTTGCCTTGCTTGCATGCATCTTTGGACTGTGGGAGGAAACTGGAGCACCTGGAAGAAACCCATGCAAAATGTTTATTGCTTGAGAAGAGAAACAAAGAATTGTAGCATACTACCAACAAGTGTAAATGTAAATATTAAATAGTTTTGGCAAGACTTGATGTGGAGCATCAAAATGATACAACAAAATTGTAGGTGAATTCATACTGGAAAAAATGATGATACAAAAAACACTTTTTGTCTTTAGGAACCAAATGCCAAACCTTTATCAGGCAAACATCCTGAAATTCCTCAAAACTATAGGACTATAAAATTCATTTAGTAATTTCCCCTTTGGACAATTTTTTTTCATATTTACCTTAATCCATTGTAAATGGGATTTTTAAGGTATAAAATTAAAATTTACATAAATAGTGTTTCAGTAATTGAGTTTTGAGGATGCAAAAAAACATTGTTTGTATTTTCAGTCCTGAGATGAACCTATAGAATCTCTTACAGCCAGTCAAACAGTGCTGAGCGCTGTAGAAGCGATTGCCTGGAGGATCATATGTGATGTAATGCTGCTTGCATCACACTGTATCTCCTCCAGCTGATGACAGTCAGGCCTGTTTCCCCTGCCAGCACATCCCAGCTGCTATGAGGCAATGTAGTCTGCCAGGCACAATACGGAGTGTCAGCCTCAACAATGGAGGACTTGTGCTCCCTGGATGGCATCATTGTCACAGTTTTCTTTTCTTTTTTGGAGGGTGGGCTTTGTGAATTGTTGTTGTTTTTCTTATTGTTGTTTTAGTTACATGTCTCTCTAGGTTAGCCAATTATTTGCCCTTGCATTGTTGGCTGGGACACAATAGATGCAGTGAGTGATGATGCACAGCTCATACACTCATGAACTGGATGTAGGTCATGGGAAGAAGAAACGGTGTCGTGGGATTGCAGAGAATCTTCACTTCAGGTTTTAGGGATGCCAAAGCAGGTCAGTAGAATAAGACACAGCATGCCAAGCTGAACGTTACCCTATAGAGGCCTAAGTTGCATTTAAGCGAGACAACCAGTGTGTAACTTTTGAAAGAGGAAATGACACAATCATATTCTCACAAATGAAAAGTTAAATACATATGTAATAAAGTATAACAATTTAACAGAGAGGATTTCTGTGTGAAATTAGTGAGTGACTTTGATGACTTAAAACCATAACTTATGCTATTGTTACACTACTTTTTAGCATTTACCATTGCTCTGTAATTGCTGCTGCCATTCAGTAAAAGTTACATGCATACGACCCCTTTAAATCAGGAAATTAGTATTTGGCTTGGACTCCTCTTGACCTAACAAAATGAGTCTTTTGCCTGCATTAAAGAATAATTTTAATTTATTGCAACCTGGGTCTTATTTTGATAGTTTGGTTCTATCAATAAAAAAACATGTACCGAGATAGCATATTGCTGAAATCTGAACCATACCAACATCGCTAAAAAAAGGTCCAGTGGCCATAGTCAGACAGTACAACAGGTGAAATCAGCCAATACAAATGAGGGTCAAAACTATAAAAATAAGACCAGTTGTAATAAAAAAACTCTATCCTCTAATATGACAGAGGCTTAGTCAATGTAGCAGAATCAGCTTATAACTAAAAATGACGAAGCAAGACTGTTAATTCCATTCAGATGTCCTTTTGTGAATAAACAAAAGGGCATTAACAATTTTATGAATATGAATGTTAACTTATATTTTAACTTATTCATTCTTACAAATACTATATTCTCTCAAAATAAATTCTCAACAGTCAGTGAGGTATTTGTATTGGAAGGAATAAATTTCTTAATGGCTAAAAACTGTTTTCATGAGTTGTAACTTAATGGAAGTGGTTGTTGATTTATTGTGTCAGCCTGCTGTATAATTATGGATGTGTTAATCCTCCAAAGAATGCCTTCTAACAATTTAAGTAACAAACATCTCACCAAAATAAACAGGTGCCTTCTTAATGACGCTGGTTATTGCCTCAGGCCAAAATGTCTCTCACTCACTCATTCACTCGTTGTCAACCGCTTATCCTGCGTACAGGGTTGGAGGGGGGCTGGAGCCAATCCCAGTTTACGTCGGGCGAAAGGCGGGGTACTCCCTGGACAGATTGGCAGTCCATCATGGTGCCACATATATACAAACACATTCACACTCACACCTATGGAAAAATGTCTCTTTTCCTAAATAATTCATTTAAACTAGAGAGAAAGTATGTACGATTTTTTGACTCAAAATTTACAAAGGCTGGTTTTAAAGTGTGCATTGGCATGAATTTATCAGTCTCTTTTCTCGCAGATGAATTACATGATGTCGTACTGACCACAGTCCAACCCAACAGCAAATTGTTGGCAATGTTTCTTAGCAGCTTGCACTTGTGTTTGCATGCACATGATAGCTACCTTTTATACACTGGGGGCAGTATATCAACATCTGAGGAACAGTCAGCAGGAGACTTGCCACTCACACTTGAATTCATATTTCAAAAAAATAGGGGGCAGCATAATTGCCATTAGCTAGTTAGCTCAGTTAGCCATGCAGCTAAATTAGCTGTAGTATTCGCTGACTGAGTCCGGAGTGAGCATCACTCAGTTGCTGAGTAGGCAACAGAACGGGTGATACAAAGTACAAGATACCAGGAAGATTATTTGCTATTATACAACACAAGGCTGCATAACGAAACAAATCTGTTGTCCCTTCATGCTGCACACCCAACATAAAATTAAGTGTATATTAAAATATGGTAACATTAAATAAAACAATATATACCTTTATTTATAGACATACACGTATACACAAAAAACATTGATTTGTTCTTGTGCATTTTTTGAATTTGCAACTGGGGTGAAAGTAAGCAACAGCAGCCAGATGATATTATGGTTTCATCTTCATAATAAAAAAATCTCACGTTTGGGAAACAGAGTGCATCTTGACTGTGTTTGACTGGGACTAACAGCCTCCAAGACCGACAGAGGCCAATTTGACAACAGGGAATGCAGTACCAAGGTGATTTGCAGTGGCCCCAACCAGGACTCTGACTCTGTGGATGATAAAGACATGGTATTAGTGACACAGGAGTTAAGTTAGATTATTTATTAGATTCAAAAAAGCTAAGTGAGCTTGTGTGACATAGCAAGTACCTTTAAAATATGTTTGAATGATAAAAAGTGTGTTGGCCGGGGATGATTCGGCACTCATCTGCCACCTATGGATGTATGTTTAAAAACTCCAAGTACACACAAATTGTTAGGAAATATGCGATGCCCCTCATGTCTTTTCTAATGCATCAATAAAAAGTATATCATGGGGGTCTTTTGGACCTGAACTTGAACAGACCTGTGGGAAACCAAAAACACAACATACATAAAGAGAAACCATACATGTCATTTTCTCATTTGGACATTCCCTCTAGAGCGACACATAGAAATATTTTATGATCTGATGACCTTATTAGCAGGATGATTTGTTTGCACTCTCCAAAATCATTAGAAATAACTGTAGATTTATGTAGATTGTTCAATGTGACAATGCTATGGTTTAGGGATGTCCCGATCAGGTTTATTTGCCCTCGAGTCCGAGTCATTTGACTTTGAGTATCTACCGATATTGAGTCCCGATCCGATACAGGATCCAGGATGTTCCTTATTTTTTATTTAATTCACCTTATTTTAACATTCAACAACTCTGTTAACAAACAGAGCACTTCTGTGAAGTAGCTTGAACAATCAAGTAATAAATAACATAAATTCTTCACTTTTGTACTTTAGTGCAACAGTAAATATAAAAAAAGTCTAAGATAAAAACAAATAGCACCTCTACTTAAAATACCCGGCAGGCATGTAAACAAATACAAAAATAAAAGTGCCACAGTATTTGCAAAGCACATCTATATATACATATATATACATTTATGTCCGAGTCCTGATCGGGAGGTAACGTCCGATTCCGATCGAGTCTGAAACAACGTGATCGGGCCCGATCTCCGATCTCGTGGTCGGATCTGGTTAAGGCTTGGCTGGGTTTAGGCACAAACAGGACTTGGTAAGGTTCAGGGAAAGATCATAGTTAAGGTTAAAATGACTATTTTTTTGAGATTAGGGGACCTTGGTTGTCATGGTTAAAATAAAAAACACTTGGCTAATTATATGATCGTGGTCATGGCTTAAAAAAACAATATTGACTGTTGATCTTCTTTATTAAAGTTAGCATTTTTTTTCCTTTGTTGCTCTACAATAAAGTCACCTGACTTCCTCCTTTGCTCTCATCATAATTGCTACAAAAACTAGAGGACTTTGTCACTTAAATGTAAACAGATGTCATTATGGGGCACTTGCTGAAACAGCAAGTTATACTCTCCATCTCAGAATCTCAAAATGTAAAAAACACATTTTTCTCCTGTGATGACACACACCACATGCTCAAAGTCTGCTCAGATCCACTCAAGTATTAGACATTTTGACACAGACCTGAGACCTACAGTATTACAGTCTACCTGACCCACTTAGACTGAACATAATTTGGACCCAGCCAACTTTGGGTCCCAGATCAGGTCTCAGTTACTAGGCACCAAAGGACCTGTGAAAACCCATGAAGAAGTGTATTTGTCCTTTCTTAGTCTTTCAGCCTCATACATGTGTTGTCACAAAGTAACCCCTGTTCTGCACCCTTCCTCCCCCATGCTCCCCTGATGTAGAGTTAAAGTCATAATCCCTCCTCCTTTCCCTCACCCCTCCATTTCAGTAGGTCCCCTGAGCTTTGCCCGTCCTCATTAGTGGGTATTTTTCCCATGTTTGTTAATTGTGTCCTGCTTTTTGCACCACCTGCCCTTCCCCCCTCTCTTTTCCTCTTCCTCCTCCTCCTCCTCCTCTCTCTCTCTCTCTCTCTCTCTCTCTCTCCTGCCTCCGCTGCTCATCTGTGCTCTCTAACAGTCACTAATTGTCATCATAAGGATGCGTTCGCTGTCACAACTGGAGAACAGACTGCAGACCGACAGTGTGCAGCCTGGCTCCTCTGGCCCTGGAGGCCTCTGTACTGGTGTCTGGGGCCCAGAGGACCTTGGCAGTCAGGAAACCTCCCTCTGCAAGTGTAGCTAATGAAGACAGGATGAGAATTTTACCTGGCTTAGGGAGTGGGAGAGGTAGTGAACTCAACACAGGCACCTGGGAATTAACTGTAAATGAAAGGAAGGAAAGTTAGAAACAGTGGCTGTCTAACACGATATGAGCATGCATATAACAATGCAATGCTACAGTAACAGAGCATAAACAAATAATAATTCCCACTGTTCATGATTCCATCACTCAGACTCCACTTAACAAGTCTCCTCCATTTCTATCTATTATTTTCCAACCCATCATTCTCACGATTGCCTTGTCTCTGTACATTCATTAAATAAATCATGCAGCCGCAGGACAAGCTCAAATAAAACATTTCAGCACATGCTACACGTTTCAGAGCGTTACAGAGTTCTAATGTTTTAAGAGCAGACTCTATTTTAAAAAACAAAGAAGAAACAGAAATACTTTGGCAAATTCAGACACTTTTGACTGCAGTACTGTAATCACATCAAAAGCTCTGTGAGACCCTGAAGGGACTGGTTAGATAAATAATGAATTGCAAACTAATAAAAGTATTTTAAAGTGTGGGTGAAGTTGAAGTAAAATTGAGATACACTTGTGTTTAGAACATAATCTTTATTTAAATTGCAGAATGAGTGGGTACAATGCAGACTGGTGTTTGTGTGTTTGCATGCATGTTTGAGTCTTAGTGTGTTAGTGTTAGTGTTAGCGTGCAAGTGGGAATTCGTGTTTTGTGGCATGTGTGCCCTCAGCATGGGGCCAAGGCGGGCCCGTGCCGGCCAGCTGGAGGCTCAATCTGTTGAGGGGGTCCACTGCTCAGTGGTGGGAGGTCGACCGGACCCACAACGACGCCCCGACCAGTTGCCCCAGCCTCCCCTCTGACCAGGACGTGCAGCTTGGCAGGCCCAGCCAGGGACTGACAGCTCCGCACACCCAATCCACAAGACACTGTGGAGGAGGAGGTAAAGAAGGAGGGGGAGAGGGGAGGAGGTCGGTTAGAAGGATACAAGAGAGGAGGAGGTGAAAGGAGGGGATGTGGAGATGGTGGCAAGTTTAGGGAGGGAGTGGGAGACTGCTCACAGCAAGGCAGCAAAAACAGCAGAAGCGCAAAGTCCAGGCGCACTGCCAACTGCAGAGAGAAGCAGATTAAGATAGACAGTAAGGCAGAGAAAAGTTTAAAGTACAGAAGGTGAAGAGAAAAGGGGAGAGAAGGTGACAAGAGACAAAAAGAGTCCATTTGGGGTATTTGTACTTTCATTTATTTGAAAGCATATTTTTCTATATTAGGAAGAGATATTTTTGGTGTCCATGTATTTCTAGTAATCTTTACTGTTCCTAGCTGCTGTATATCTATTTTCTAAGTTCTGAATTTTAAATAACCTTAATATATATCTCGAAGCCAGGCAGAGAAACCTGATGAGGGGTTCTGTTTGTCCTGTTTGAATGAAGATCATTTTGACTTGAGATTGCAACTTTAGCGTTAAAAAGACTTTACTTCATACCATTGCAGTCACTAATGTTTTACAAATATAAACAGCACTTACTTACTCTGACTTGTTTTTGTGCCTGAGTCTTGGTTCAAACAGGACTGAAATACATTTCAGTCAAAGATACTTTACAGCAGATCCGGTTTACAAATTATTCCACAATTAGATTTGAAAGGAAAGGCTCCGCTTTTGATGGAGCTCCCTGGGAAATGGAGCAGCAACAAGGATTTTGCTGAGAGGACTAATCCCACCTTAATCAGCATAACTTATATCTTAGTTGAAATGTCGAACATAAGCTGGCGGTTGGATTGTGGAGGAAGCTGCGGCAGAAAATAGTGTTTTGTAAGGCCATGCTGTACATCTGCATGAATACAAACTGAATAAAATTATAAATGTAACACTGTTTTTGCCCCCATTAATCATGAGCTGAACTCAAAGATCTAAGACTTTCTCTATGTACACTATGTACACAAAAGGCTTATTTCCCAAATTTGTCAAAATCTGTGTTAGTGTGCATTTGGATTGGATATTATTACACTGTGCACAAATATTAAGCAAGACAGTATTTTGACCATATAATAATTTTACTGCAAACACCATGCTTCATAAATGAAAGTTTGCATGTGAGACTGCTGGCTTTAGCTTTTACTTGTATATGTCACTGAGCCTGTTTTTAATGAAGATATTGATAATTGCCCTTATAGTAAAGTTTCGTAATTCTCAGTGTGAAAACAATCTGGTCATGCCTCAAGTCCACATTTCTCCTTAGTCACTATGTCAAGGTCCATACAAACAACACCTACGCAGTGGGGGTTTAAAACCCCCAGTGAAAGTAGAGCTGTTGTGTGAGTTGTCAGAAATTTACTACACTTACTTACAATTTTCTTTAGGCAAAGTTGACCCTCTGGCTTTCTGACTACTCAAAATGAACATACAATCTACTTTTGGACCACAACCCAAGAGTTATGAATCATTGTAATAAGCATTTCTGTGAATAACCATTTGCCTCTCATCTTTAAAATACTGCATCAGTAATCTATAAGTAGGAGATTTTAAACTTGTAAATCAGATCACAAATTTAGAAGTCACTTCTATCAGTGTGCTGCTTAGTTCAGTTTTTTGTTTTTGTTGTCGTTGTTGTTTGACGTCATATTTTACTTATAACTTCTTTTTATACACACTTTCTCATCAAAGCCATTTCTTTACCACAATAAATGAATGCATCCAAAATTACTACTTTAAAAACAATTAGCTTAAAGGGTCTTTTCCCTGAGCTTTATATACATCATATTGTTGTGTGGGCATATGTGTATGTGTGTGTGTGTGTGTGTGTGTGTGTGTGTGTGTGTGTGTGTGTTTTGGTCCATTCTGTGTGTCTTTACCAGACTGGTTCACTGCTCTCTCTGACAGTTTGATGCAGGGCACTGGGGTTATATCGGAGGGAGTGTTTTTAGCGGTCACCAGTCTACAGAGGGGACGCTAGCTGGCACCATCTGGTCATGAGAGCCAACGTTTATCTGGCAGTCTTGGCCAAAGTCCATACCTGCTTGTTCTACAGACACACACCCATACATACACACACACACACACACACACACACACACACACACACTTACTGGGGGTCAAGCTACCCTAAACGACAGGCTGAGAGCAGATGTCCGTCAACCCTCCCAGTCCAGTTAATTAAACAGCATCAGAAACAGCAATGAAACAACTCACATGCACATACACACACACACACACACACACACACACACACACACACACACCACACACACACACACACAAGCACACTGTACATGCCCACAGATAGTCCAACGGCTGATTGTCCATACCGGCGAGCAAAACAGAAGACGCATGGATACTCACAAAAGTAGTACATAGGTGTGTGTGTGTGTGTGTGTGTGTGTGTGATTTATTGCATAAAACATTTTGTCACTCACAGGCTGCAACAAAAGATGTATGAAAGTGAAAGTTACTGGTGATTGTTAAAGTAGATATGAGCAAAGAGAGGAGCTGACTGATAAATCCATGACTAATTTGGAGGATGTTGTTTGTGGTGCTCTTAATTGTATTGCATATTACAAAGTGTTTTTTTTTTCTTTTATTTAGTCCGCCCTAATTGATATAAATCAGGTGTCACTGCCTGTCAATGCTGTATAATGCGCTACAATTAAACAGCACCACAAACTGCAGCCTGCAAAATGATCATAAAGTTGCATCAATACCTCTCTAAAACCTTTTCAACAAAAATTGAACGTTATAACCTTTATGGAAGAACAATCTATTTCAAGACTGTTGTATTACTGTGCATAGGACACATGCCTTTGGTGTGAGAGACCCCGGTTCAATACCCACTGTGACACATCCACCACTGTGTCCCTCAGCAAGACACTTAACCCCTAGTTGAGAGAGCTAGTTGAGAGAGCTGCTTCAGACATATATTGTAATTGCTTTGGATAAAAGTGTCAGCTTAATGTAATCAGGCTGCATTTGTTTTAGCTAGGTGTACCTGACAACCTTACAACTAAGTGGATAGCTGGCCTTTAGTTGTTGCCTTTTGCCAGAAAATTGATCATGCCATCCCAGCAGTAGTGTTGTAGCCTTCTTGTCTTGGTATGCTCCCTGCCCTTTTGGATATTTGCCTGCTTGCTTAATCCCTTTTGGTCGCCTGTGCTGATGTCTGCTGTGTTTGACCAAGTAAACCCTACTTTTACCCTTTCTGTTGTGTTCTGTGTTATTGGGTGTCCAGTGGCATCTGCATTGCCCGTTCGTGATTTGAATCCAACTGCAGACTAAAAGATTTTAATTAACAATAAAAAGAACTACTGGCATTGTGCTTTCTATCTCAAAACATGTTCTTCTTATTGGACACATTAACCACATTTGATGTGGGTGTTGCCGGGCTGGCAGCTCTGCAGTTGATCGTGGCATCATGTCAGAGCTGGTGAAGGGCCTCAGTGTTTCTTCCTCCATTGTCACCCCAGCAGGCAGTGGGGTGAAGTAAGGGATTGTGTGATCCAATGAAGCGTGCTGTTATCAGAGACTTCAGCCCCAGTCATGAAGCTGACATCACCCCATTGCCTCAGTTTAGAGTTGCATGATGCACAGCAGGTCATTGGGGACGGGAGGGAGAACCCCCCAAATCACTGGAAAGTCTGTGTTGTTAATGATCAAAGTCTTCTTCTGTTTATTAGGCCTGGCTTTTTTTATGTGTAGCAAATGAGGGAAATTGTATCATTTTATATGGAATGAAATCATTTTTATTGATTCCAAATTAATTACCTTGTGACCATCATTGCACATTTGACACTTGAGACTTGGACTCAAGCCAGACTAAAGTCATAAAAATGAGGATTTAAGATGTGACTTGGACTTCACTGTTCTGAGGCTCCATTGTCTTCAGAACTGACCCTCTAAAACAAAGTCAGGTTTTGATGCAATAAAATCCTGGAACAATAAAATATTAAGGCAGGAACAGTCTGGCCATGCATAACCACAAAGCTTGAATATGTATTATTAGACATGGGCAATTACAGGACTTGGTCTCAGTTATGTAAAACAAAAACAAAAAAACACCACCAACAAAAAAACCATTAACAATGCCGGATCATACAGCATGGTTGGAAAGATGGGACCACTCACAGATGCCTGAGAGTTTAGGTAATTAAATCATTAACATTTTTCAGAGAATATTCACCAGATAGAAAAGTGCAGGTTTCTGACACCAACAGTGGGGTCTGTGGGGTTCACAAGAAGAAGAATTTACATCTTCCACATTTTAGTCTAATACCAAAGCTCCCTGCAGCTAACTGAAATTTCAGTCTCAGTGTATGCCACAGAGGGAAAAAATGACTGTTTCTGTGCTGGAAACAAGACAGAGACAAACATGCAGACAAAGCCTAAAGTTTCTTTATAATGATGATCAAGCTGGTTCCTGAAGTGGAACTTTTGTGCCCTCTACTGGTAAAAATAACTTGTGCTCGCTGCTATGGTGGAAAATGACAATAGATAGCGTTGCAAGTGAACCAAAACATTAAAGTTGTGACCCAGATATTTAAGAAAAAAATCTGATAGTCACTTTAAAGCTCCGTAAAGCCAAGAAGAGCTGAAGATTCAGGTGATAAATCTGTGTAGGTTCATCACAACAAGCAACCCTGCTCACATTTCCTATCATGCATCGTTTACTGCCAATTTTAATGGTCCCTTCTCTTGTTAAATTAGTGGCTATGTGGGCCCATGATGTATACTGACGTCCTCTTGAAGTATGTGTTAGTGCCAGTACTGTTGTGCCAGTATGTCTTCAGTATGTTGTCTGCTGTGACCTGTCTAACTGCACTTGTCTCTTTTGTTGGTTGTCACTGTGTATGACCGACCAAACTAGTTTATCCTCTAATCTAGTCATAACTCAACTAACACACTCTATTTTCCATATAATTAAATATTTGGAAATTACAAAATGAAATTGTAAAATGAAACACCACTAACCCTCCAATCACTCCTCCTTGCTAGACAAAGAAGATCCACTGTGTTGTTTGTTGTTTCTCCTCTTTATTCACAACAACACTATACAAAATGAATAACAGAAAAACACATAAAACCCTTTAATTTCTGGGTAGCACACTTTACACAGAGGACCACTGAGTTTAAAAAGTTTTTCTGAGGTATGACATAGAAGGGAAACAACTAGTATGAAATGCTGCATCATTGTCTAGAAGCACATGTAGTCAAATGCTTTGTTGTTCGGGCCTCCTGCATGATGTTTTTGGTGCCTTGTTTTTCCATTTTTCACCGTGTTGTATGTGACGTTCTGCACAAACGTTTCAGTCCTGTCAAGCAACGCTCTTAGTGATCACAGCCGAACAACTCCAAGGATACTCTGTGCTGCTCAGGCAGGGCCCTGGAAGCAACGAACTGCATGGTGCTGTTAAAGTTGTAGAAGTGGTTGCCTACGATCACCTTAAGTCCTTCAGGACCGCACAGGGCAGCATCGACCTTCTTGAAGAGAGAAATTGGACGCTGGTTTTGTGCAGTACGAGGGGTGACCTTCAGTTCCACATCATAGATGTGCTGACCTGGAACACAACAGGCAGGAAGAGATGTGGGTGGGTAAGCTACTGTATATAGTTTACAGTTGTGGAAAGCTTGAGAAGGGTAATATATCAATTCAGAATGATGCGTTGACCTGGTCTTCTGTGAATAAAATGAAGTTATTTCCCAGTAGGCATTAATTTGTTGATTTACTGCTCTCAACGTCAGGGTTACATATAACTTTTGTTTCAACAGGATCTCAAGGACTATTTTATTGTGAAGCAGGTGTTTACTACATATTATAATACAGTCCTTGAAATACTGCTGAAACAATAGTTATATATAAGCTAAACTTCTAAAGAAGAGACTACAGCCAACTCTGTGAGATCGGCTCTCAGAAAGAAACAGAGACATAAGATCTGGCTCACTACTTTGGTGCGGCAGCTCCCTCCACCCTTCTAACCTATTCCTTACTTGATAACCTTTTGAGATTGATGATTTTACTTACTTAAGGGAATGCATTAGCTTAGTCCAAGGGCATGGGTTAGGAACCGGAGGGTCAGGTCCATCACAGACAATTGCCAAAGGTGCCCCTGAGTAGAGCCCTGAAACCCAAAACTACTCCCCTGGTGCTGCACAATGACTGGCTGTCCCCTGCTCCTAACTAATTAGGATGGGTTAAATGCATAGAAAATAAATGTTCATTTATGTGTTTATTAAGCGGGGATTAGTTCTCTCAGCAGAGTTCCTGTTCTGATTTTTTTTCGAGCCACCTTAAACAGCAGAGCTATTTCTATTTCTGCTATTTCTAATTTAACTTTATATCCATTTTCCAGAAAAGGTCAGTTCCTTGACTTTAGTATATCTGCCTGACCTGAACTGTTCAAAATCTAAAATTAACCTTGTTTCGCATATCTATTTACATAATTTCCACTTTCAGTGCTTGCAAATGTGCAGGCTATTATCTTCATAAAGATACTATACTATTGTATAGTTATTGCAAAATTTTAGATGCTATCTGTATCTTTACCTTTGATGATGTGAGCAATATGATGATCCTGGCAGACAAATGCAGCATCAATGGGACCTTCGATGCCCAGCTCTGTCTTCACAGGCTTGGGGTAATCAGGCAGGTGGGTGTGGGGCTCACCTACTTTGTAAACAAATAGATGGTTGTCCTGAGGGGACAAAATAATAAAAAGTGTGTGTTTGAGCCTTGAAGAGAAGGAGATGAAAGGTTCAATGTGTGTGCGCTATGTATTTTACCTTGATCATGTAAAGGTGATTCTCATAAGAGAAAACAGCATCCACTTCACTGTGCAGCTCTTTGAAGGCGTTCTCAATGGTGTCCGCCTTCAATTCATCATTGCTTTCTTCTTCACGTAGGAAATGGTGGCCTGCAAGACAAGTGAATTGCTTAGGAATGCTGCAAAAAAGGCAATAGAATGGGATCGTGCCCAAATCTATAACAGTGAATAAAATTCATTCGATCGAGGTCAGGTCTGGGTACCGTCCGGGACCGAGTGAAGACTTCCGGTGACCAGCTGGTCACCGTGAGTAGATGTGTGGCTGAAAAATTTTGGTTTCTAAAATAAGAGGATGCTTGAGGAGGAGGGGTTTCTGTTATCACTGTGAAACTGGGTCACTATTGGAATCTGTTGGAACTGTTGTGAATCCAAGCTCACCTTGCCTTTTTTAGAAAGTTTTTACAGTTTTTCTCATTTTCTCATTCTCATTTTCTCATTTTTAGAAAGTTGTCACAGTTGTTAATGTCTCTCAGGTGATTTGCAACCAGCAGTAATTCTTATCTTAGCAAGTTATTTTAGCTCAGATTAAAAACTGAAAGCAAAAGGAAACAGCTTGCCTCACACTGTTCAAAGTAAAAATAAATAAATCTGCCTACCTGTATGTCTAAAGCTCAATAATTACCACATTATATCTCATTTCTTTCATCTGTACACAAACAGGAGTCAGGCGCTGGAACTACTTTTTGTGCTGCCCACAATGACTTTGGCCGCTGTTCAGTAAGAAACTGTTCCACCGCATAACTCGCCATAAATCTACAATGCACGATCCCAAAACAATTGATGTCCATTCTGACAAAAGACAAGAAATTGTCTTTTCTCACCTCTGAAGGCATAGAGGTTCCCAGTGTCGTCAGATGTGATGGCATCCAGGTGAACACGGCTGCAGCGCTCTCTATCCAAGTGGACACTCTGATCACCTGAACAGAAAACAGGCATAATGCTAATGTTAAGCCTGAAGTGTGAAACTATTGTATCAGAGTATGACAGTGAGAGTAATCAGAGAGACTAATTAAACAACATCACTACCAGTGTGCCAATGTGGGAATGTCGCCAAAGAGACCAGACTGCAAATACGTGGCTGCGATAGGATTTCTCAAGATTGTTTAGGCTAAACTTGTTTGGCAAGGGCTTGAACATAAAGGATGTTCATTTATATGGAAAAGTCCCACACTCTAGCTTGAAATATATATTTATCAGCTCTGTCAAAACAGCTTTCCCAAGAGGGATCAAAAAGGTTGTCTTCTTGTTCTTTGCTTAGCATGGCTCAAACGTGCTAAGTAGAGCATTTTATAAACTTAATTTATTCTGGCGCACTGACACAAATTAGACCATTCCTGGGAACACGGACAACCTGAGTGACATTTAAATTGCATTTTAACATGCCATGAGTTTTACTTTTGGAAGTAAATCTAGTGGATTGCCATACAACCCAAAACAGATGCAGAGATTAACTCAGATAAGTGTTTGTTATGTTTACTTAAATTTAATGTTTTTGGCTATGAAAGTTAGTGGAAGATGTGAAAGACTTACTGAAACATCATAACATGGTCTCATGGTCTCAAGAGTCAACAGTGATTATCCTAAGATATCAGATCATTTTGACATTGATATATCAAGGGCTTAAAACAACATACGTATAATTTTCAGTCATGTCCAATTGATAAATCAGCTGACATTGATTTTTCACTTGCCAAACTTGGAGCATCTCATGAAGTAGTCACGGGCCTCTTTGGGGTATCTGCCATGCACTTCGCCTGTCTTTGGGTCAAACTTGGAGAACTGGTGTCCATGGAAGCAGTAATAGTGATCCATAAAGCGAAAAGCAGATGTGCAGTTTGGCATGGTCTTGAACTCTTTCTCATCTACAGCCTTGGTTCTGACATTGTAGTGGTAGATGTCGTCTCCTACAAAAGAAATTACACATGATGTTAGAGATGTGTTTTGAAGATATTCTTCAGATTCTAGTTTAAGAAACTAAGAAATATTCTTAAGGCTATGAGGTTAAAATGGGGACTGAGCAGTCAATTTCTTTGAAGTGTTGAAATCCTGGGTGAGTTTTGTAGGACTATTACCTGTTTTCACCCCTGCGGAACAGTTAAAGTAAAGCAGAGCTTTACAGCAATTATACAGTAAATTAAACATGTTCGAAAAGGAAAACTAAAAGTACTTTAAGAAAAATGTTCTCTGAAGTAAACGTTAAGCAGGAAGCACTCAGAAAGCAAAAACGTCCACCAAGGCTTCTCAATCCTCTAAAATGGTTCTTATCTTAAGAATAAAAAAACATTTAGAAATGTTTACATTGTATCTGGAGGTGCTTTAAATGCACAGCGTGATTGTGACATTTATTGAAGTGTAGTTATTATGAGATTGCAATAGTAGGTAAGAATTTACACTGACCCTTGAAGAAAATGACAGAGTCCTCATCGCACTCTGGCTTGGGACACTCCACGGCAGCATCCAGGTGGTCAGGGATCCCAGGGAAGACTTGTGAGATGTCTTTGGGGTACCCTTCCTCCAGTTTGTGTTGGTAATAGCTGAACACCTTATTGTCCTGTATCAAAAGATCAATACGAGTACCACATTAGACTTACAAGTAGTTACGCATGCACAATCAAAGTACAGAAATGTATAAATTAATGGTGACAGTATCATACAGTTCATATGTTACGAAAAGGAAGTTGTGTGGTAAATTTGATTATGACAAAGGTTTCATGATGACAGCAAGTTCATAGCTTTTCCTCAACTGGATCTGCCACACTCTAATTTTTTTTATAGAATTTGCAATTCCTTACTTGTCCAACAGTAGTACACATTGTCTTTCAGAATTTCTTTATCACCTGACCACTTTTTCAGTTGTTGTTGAGCCACTTGCTTTGGAGTGTGTCCAGTTTTTGTACTTAAGCAGGTTTCTGCCTTTTCTCACCTCCTGTCTGTTGCCAAACTCGACAACCTTGTAAACTGAGATTTTATACAACCTGCCCTCTCTAAGAGACATACCTTTGTGCATTAATTTCTCTTAACCATCACACAAAGGGATAGTCTTTTAAAAAAGTATATATACATATTTTCATATCTGATATAACATGAGTAAACTTAATTTTTTGCTAGATAACCTACAAGTGAGACTTCAAAGTGATTTTCTCTACAGGGAGGTGGTTGAATCTAGGACGATCAGAAACTACTGAAATCAGTCTTTCATCATCAAAACAACTTCAGTTAAAGGGCATTATTGGTGTTACTAGACATTTTGAGTGACAGTGTCATCTTTAATCTCAAACATGTTCTGCGTCCACTGCCAGGGCCTTTACCAAAAGAGTTCAGAGTTTTTAGGAAAGAATACTTTTAATCTTACTTTTAATCTCAACATTGACAAAGATCAAAAGAGTCACAGACTGGACCATACCAAGAAGAAGAACATGTGATCGTGGTCAGTGGGGTTGTCCTCGTAGTGCATACGGAAAGCAGCGTCTACATGGCCCAGGTGGTGATGGTCATCCAACTCAGAGAACGAATTATTGGACAACTCTGCTTCGCCATGGAAGCCCTTGAACAGATGGTCACCTGATAGGAAATACCAGACACAACCTTTAGATTGAACAATACAAACTGTGTCCCACAACTTGTGAGTTGATACAAAACACAAACATAGTATGATTCACAGAAATCAACACGTGTTTTAGTATGATTTATTTTGAGGACATGAGGAAAGAAACGTGCCTACTCATGACTCCTAGGCACTTACCCTTGAAAAAGTATGGGATTCCCTCTTCGTTCACTGCTACAGCATCCATCTCAATACCTTCACAACGGTCAAGGACAGCTGCAGAACATCATTGTGATGTGAAATTAAAAAAGAAAGTTTTAAATTGAGTGTTAACATTCATGATGAGGATTGTTCCTAATGACCAAGATGTCAAACTAGCGTTCAAAATGAGTTTGAATTCTTTCCATCAACTCACCTGATGCATGTGCATCTCCATGTGCATGTCTGGTTGATCAGAACAGAAAAATGAAATTATTCAAATTATTTTGTTGTTTACAAACTGTATGGTAGTTGTCTAAAAGTTTAAGTGCAAGAATACTTACAACTGAGCCCATGCCAGAGGCAGGCAGAGACACAGGATGTGGGCTAGAAGCTTCATGGTGAGCAGTCCTCTGATCCAGGAGAGGCCTGGAAAGACAGCAGAGCTATAGGTAACAGGTACCCTGGCTGCTGTGGCAGCAACTGTTTATATTTTAGCCCAGTTTGCGTGGGTCACGTCATGTTCGGTACCAAAAGAGGAGGAGCAAACAATGTGCAGACACACTAGGCTCACCAAAAACGCCCACGATGTTTGATGTGCCCCAGAACTGTGCCCCAGAGAGCTCTACCCCAGTCATCCCACTGCTTGGACTAGCTACTAGGAAACTGAGTCCGATGGCAGCAAAGATTCATAGAATTTGGAAGACTCCCTTTTCACCATGAAAATCTAATCAATAGATGTGTATCTTATGCACTTTAAATGACGTGCAAACTTCATCATATATTTGTTGGATTCAAACTAAAGCATATTGCTGAAGATACAGCAGCTGTATATGCAGTATTGATTTCCACAGTGATCACTGTTGGTGTCACATTTTAACATTTGATATGACACCAATGCAGAATTCATTTTTAATGAATGTTAAGCATTATACATTGTACCTCAAATATATATGTGACAATAGAAACCTGCTGTTGGTACCAGATAATGTGCATGCTTCCATTTGCTTCATATATGTGACAAAAAATAACAAATGTTTGTTATTCTAATAAAGGCTGAAAAGTAGCCATATTTTATTATGTTGCATTATGGTTTACCATGTGCTCATAGAAATGTGCAGCCTAATCTGTAGCAAATATATCTCAGAACATTCCAGAACACCAATCAAAGCAGGATGCGCATTCAGGACCTGGTCCAACTCTGAGAGGTAACTAACCTAGTGAACCAACAAAAATAAATAAAAACTGCTGACCACTGTCCTTCACAGTCCTCAAAAACCACTGTTGTATAACTTTTGTTTGGTGAACATTAACCGAGAATAGTGGGTTGGCCTCACTGTATGTAATACTTAACAGGGAGATTAAAAGTGCTCCACTTTATGTAATCCAAGTACGTGATGGTTTGCATGTGCAGTAGAAATACTACCTGTCCATTTACTTCCTATGATATATAACAAAAGCAAGTAGGGTGGGATGTAGTTTTGGAATGCTAACAAAACCAGTGCTAGATATTTGTTGAAATAAAGACGTACAGTTCTAGAAACACATTTATTTTAAGTCATGGACAGAAAAATCCACCTTCATGTTTCAGCTTTTCAGAAATACTGATGAAAGGGAACCTCTAAGATGGTGTAACATTAAGAACACTTTTGCCAACACCATGACCTTATCTGCTGCTTGATTAAATCCCTGCTGTTTGCAACAAAAAAAAATATACTTGCACTTATTATTTCATTGAAATGTACGTAGACAAAGTGTCTTTTCTGCATTCTTCAATATAGAACTTTAATTCCCTCACACCATATCCAACAAAGGTTGAGGTCAAAGGCAACTGGACTTGATAGATAAAACTAGAAGACGTTTTGTCCCTAACTATGACCTGGATGACTGAGAACCTTCACAGACACACTATTCACAAAATAGTTTTCCCTCTCTTCCTTTGTCTTCATCTTCAGTCATCTCTTTCCCTCTCAACCCCTTCCACCACGTCCACTTTCTTTCCTTCTCTTTTCCTTGGAAGAGTTCGAAATGGGCTTTCTTGCAATGGAAATTAAATCCACTTTCTGGAATCCATCATATGTGTGAAACATGCAAAGAAGGTAATACACTTGTGTCTTATTACAGGATATAATTTAAAACAAAGGATTAGTGAAGCAAGAAAACTCTTTTTCTAACAAGGTACCCACCTAGAACGTAAATATGTTTTTATTAAAAGTGGTTACCACTAGTTACAGGTGGCAATATTAGGAGAAACAGAACAACACAATTGTCAATAAGTCACTGCTGAGAAAAGAAAGGCCTGTTGTATAGAGGACTGTGCACAGGAGTAATCAGTGTGTTGACTATGGCCAGGACCTTGACTGAGGCATACAATACTCCAGGTCTGTCACGTTGTGCACGTACTGCATAGCAAAGCTTTGAGAGTGTTTTTTAAAAATAGATATTAACACTGTCTCTTTTTTGTTAATATTTGAAAAGTCTCTGCAGGACACTTGTTGACCTCAAACATGGTTTGGTCTTTGGTTTATTTTTTGTTATTCATGTGAGAATTTATTGTTTATTTTTGGATATTACTGTAAGAGGTAAGACATTCAAAAATGTGTAGTTGCACTGATGTGTTATATTTTTTATCTGTTACATATAACCAGTAGCTTTTTGGCGATAGTCTTATTAGTCTCTTAGTAGAAGCATTAACTGAGCTAATTGTGTAAAATGTAGCACTGTTATGCTGTCAGGGTAAATATGGCCTCTCAACTGTACTGTTGAAAACTATCACTGTACTGTCACTGTTTTTCTGGCTGTGACACAGTAAAATTATGTTCCCATTCCTCAACATGCCTACAAAGCTCTGATTGACTCTGGTCAAATAGATGTGAGCAGCAATTTACAACGTCTTGGGCCTACAAAAAAAAAACCCTTTAACATCACATTACTGTCACATTTTTGTTCTCTGCAGATGCAGCTTCAAGTAATTTAAGTCATTCCAATGCGTTTTCTTTTCTTGTGTGCATCTTGTTTTATTTATGTTTTGCAAAATATAAAAAAAAGAAATATTTAAGCAAGTTGAGCAGTGTCCTCTTGAACTGAATATTAAGCTCTAGCAAAAGTTCAGTCCGGAAGACTATTATTTTGCATGCAATAGACCCGGTGTTGGACTGGTAATCTGGCATACCTGGCATTTTTCCCCATGGGGTTGAGGCACCTTGGGGGCTGGTGTCGTATGGCACGACCACAGCCCATTTTGTTTAGCTTCTATGATGACACTAGAATCCAGTCACTCTTCTGTCCTCTCAGATGCTGTGGCTCTGGCTCACAGCCAAACATCTACTGTTGTGCAGTACCGGTGGAAGAAGGTGGCTGAGCATGTGAGGAGCAGCGAGTGACAGGGAAGAGAGGAGTGACCAGGAGGAGATTGTAGGTGAAGCAGTAAGCAGGGAGTAGCAGGCAGGGGAACAGGGACTCTCATGAGGTGGTGTGTGTGCCATGCCATGATGACGATTATGATGTATGATGATTATTATGTTTTGCTCTTATTCCTTATTACATAATGTTGCATTTCACCCCAGGATAACTGACCCAGACTATGAGGTATATTGTAACATTTTACTCTTTGTGTTTAAGATTCAACCTTGCATTTTCAGCCTGTGTTGCAGAGATAGCAGTTACACCATTTAATAGCAAACAGAGGTAACTAATTTGCATCACATTTTGAACGCACTTTCTTAGAGAGCTCTGAGATACAGACAGAAATATCAAAAATGTTACAAAAATCCCTGGTCTCCCTGTCATAGGTTACATCTGTAGCTCTACTCTGCTAAACGTATGCCTGTTTTTTTGTTAGCCTTTTACTTGATGATTACATGTTTATTTTCAGTCATGGTATGGATAACTGTTATTACTATGTGATGTGTAATGTAAGCCGACATGTAATCTACTCCAGACCTTTCTCCTCCTATAGTATGTTGAAACTGTTTGGCGCTGCTGCCCAGTAAGCAAGCATGGCACGTGATCACCAGTGCACAGACAGATATTTCAAACTCCCCCAAAACAAACAAGCACACCCTTGATTTCATTGCCCTATCACATACCCAGGTCTATTTACTGCTCTCTGACCATTAATATAAAACAAAAAGGTCATCTATTAATCAGTAAACACTTTATGCAATACTCATCATCAATATTTGGATGCTTGAAATCTACATGAACAGAATAGTTGTTATCCAAAGAAATAAGATGAACAGCTCCATGCATTCATTGAGCAAACAACAATTTGGTCATTACCAGTATGGCTTTGTTTAAACTGTACAGCTTTTTGCACTTTACTTTGCATCTTTGTCAGGGAATTCCAACAATTCTGAACCTGAATTTATAACAATGTTAGTACTCCAGTACTCCAGTTTTCATGGATGAGATTCTCCACTCAAGGAAGAAATGTAAGTAAACCCATCTGAGGTTAAAACAAAGTGAACTTCACTATTAAACAAAAGGTCCTGTGTTAAGGTGCTTTATTGTAGTGGATATTTCTCACCACTAGAGACCAGCCAAGCAAAGTGCGCTACACTGTGAAATCTTTAAAGTTCATTCAGCATAAAAACATAGGTTTCCCTGTTCAAAACTATGTGAGTTAAGTGAACTAAATGTGTGATACTAACCTACCTTTACTGTGCCTGTTTTCATTAATATCTAAAGAAACAACTGCAACTAATCTGTATCAAACGGCACACAGCAAATTACCATCACATGTGTTTATGTTTTCTTAAAACTATAAAAAAGATGGGTCTCTGTAGAGTTTTAACTCTCAAACAATGCATACTGTGAAGTCTTCTATGCTAGTTATGTTTCTTAGAAGCTTTATTTGATGAGTTCAGTGAACAGTAGGCTTACATGCATTTATTCAACTCATCATTTCAAGTCAAAAAGACTTTTAAGTCCGGATACATTCATTTCTAAGTTCTGAAATGGGTTTAAAATGAAAACTATCCTAACTCTATAACAATTTAATATTCTACAATAATTTAAAAATATATGTATATATTCTAGTACCATTAACAATCATATTGGAAATATGATTTTAAATGAAAACATACAGAACACTTAGAGCTTCATTTCAAAATGATGTAGCTACTAAATAAAAATAAACCTGGAAGTCAAGAAAAAGAACTCTCTCCCACACACACATACACACAGGGTTATAACATCATAGCTAGTAATTTATGAAAAATCATTATTGACAGAACCACTGAGGCACAGAAAATCAATGTGCACACATAGCTCCCAGAGAGAGATTTGTAACAGCAGACGTTTTGCAAGCCAGCACAGACAGCATCCTAAGCACAATCAGATATTTCACCCCAACAGTGCTTAAACTGTGCACCCACAAAACAGTAATGTATAAACAGCAAGCTAGCAGCAGCTCACATTATCCAGATTGTCTGCCTTGCTACTCAATCATAGTGTCCAGTTGTAGTTTGTCTGTCTTTAGTTTTTGTTTTTTTGAAAACATGTCTTTCCCCTCATGTAGCTCCCCTCCAGTTTAAATCTTGAACACAATGCGTTCCTTTGGTTACAGGCATTTATTCGGACATTCACACCATCAAGCATGTTGTGAGAACCAGACAAAACACAATACACAAATCATAAAATGAGTCTACTAAAATACAGAGCTTTTTCACAGAGAATAATCATTGAACAAATATTTCATAAACACAACATAACAACACAACAATTCCATCCCTTTGCAGCTTTATGGTCTTTACTTAATAAATCTTTATAACATCTCTAAACAGCAGCGGAGTTTCAGACCTCATCCTCCGTCAGATCGGGCAGGTGTTCTACTTCTAATACTTACAGAGTGGCACCAATAATAACCCGACCCCTCTGTGACACAAGAGATTCCAATGTAAAACATGTTACATGTCTCTTTAGACATACTTTGTTGTCATGTGTATGTTCTTAATTATATGCAGCTTAACAAGTAAAAATATAATTTTTAAACATGAATTATGATGTCTATACAACACCTAATAGTCACAAATAAGTGTATGTTGTGCTTCTTTTCCTATAGTTGTCCATTTTTGCTGTATATGGTGTTTTTTTCCTTTTCTCTTTTTTGCAGTTTCAGAGGGGTTTCTGTACTTGGTTTAAAGAAGGAAAAAGAAAGTAGCAAGACAGTCTTTTTGGGTCACATAATCATCTAACTTTAGTTTTATTTCATTGTTGTCATCTCAGGATTCTCTTTCCTGTGTTAGTAATGGGTAATGGGTCTTATGAATGTCTGCAAGGTATCACTTGCTGCCTCACATTGCTTCAACTACAAGTACTTTAACATAAATGTTGCCTATTTGTGTACCTGTGCTGTTTGAGTAAGGATGAGCTTTAGTCAAAGCAGCAGTTACAACAGGCTTTACAGAAGGGAGAAACAAAACCTATAGAATAAACCAATTTCAAAATCATGGACACAAAACCACAAAATACAAAGTTACAGAATCACAAAAAGTGCTTAAAAAGAATGAGCACTGAGTATTTGAAATTTTGCCATGAGATAATGATAATAATAAACATTCAGAATCTCTTATCTTATTTTCATTTACATGTTCAGGGAACCATTGTGTTGTTAAGTGCAGTTATGTTTTGACGTACAGAAACGTGTGGTGTTTCTGTTTCTGTGAACTCGATTGAGCCTGGATTGTTGGCCTTGATTGCTGTAGACATTCATGAACAAACAAGACGGTGATAACAAGGCTTGTTGGTTGGGTTTTGTAACATAATTACACTGCAATTTTTTCCCAAAAAATATGTTTGAAAGGTACCTATCTGAAAGCAAAGATGAGAACAGCAATCAAGCAGTGAAAAGGCAGTTTCATGTGGAGCAGATAAATTGGAGAGCAGATTTATGTCTGGCAGGTCAAGATACCAGACAGCTCACAAACAATTGTAAGCTGTCTGGTGAAAGTGTGTTCATTCATTAATTTTCTCTACAATCTTGTCACTGTATAGTTGGACTGAGTCCATGCTCAGAAATGCTCCCCTGACCTTAAAGCACAAAGTTCAGATTTCATATCGACTCAGTTGATTATTTGCATCAGAGGTCATGAGTCTCTTCTCTGAGAATGTTCTCTGAAATGTTTTTTTGTGTGTTACACTATGTTAAATAATTACAACTCACTCACTCACTCACTGGATCACAATTAGCTAGGCAAGTTTTTTGCAGTCACGTGATTCTGGTGGAAGTGAAAGGCACAATGGACGAGAGCTATGATATACTATGTACTATGATGACCTTTGAGAATTTGTAGAGATAAAATTCATAATTTCATCGTTGAACATCATTGTGAAATGTTGTGAAATGTTGTCATAATTAATAACCTATTTTTGAGTTGTGGCCAAAAATGTGTTTGTCAGGGTCCTTTTGAGGTTACAGTGACCAAAACTATCACCAGTGTTTTGCGTGACCTTTGACCTTCATCACCAAGTTCATCCTTGTGTCTAAGTGTTTGAAAAAAATTTGAAAAAAATTCCCTCAAGGTTTCCTGAGATATCGCATTCATGAGAATTGGATTGATGGATGGATGGATGGATGGATGGATGGATGGATGGATGGATGGATGGATGGATGGATGGATGGATGGATGGATGGATGGATGGATGGATGGATGGATGGATGGATGGGCGGACTGTACTGTGGGGTTTGGTTTTCTGAAATCCCTCCTAAGTCCTGTGCCACACCTCACCTCCTGTAAGCACATGAAATAAAATGACTAACCTTTTCCTGTTTCTCGCCCACAGTGCTCACAGTCATATATGTGGATCTCAGTCTTGAATTTTGAATATTCATGTTGAAAAAAAAACAGCATTGGTCATTTGTTCAAACATTTATAACAACCCATGTTTATGCTTTCCTGACAGGCAAGGTTGTCTGTGAGAAGACAAGACAAGAGTAGCATGTTGTTGTTGCAAAACCTCTTACGAAGGAAGTCGCCAGGGTGATTAATGGCTTTGATTTGGGAGACCGCTGTTGGCTTCTGTTAACCATGACTGTGATCTTTCCCAAACCATAACCAAGTAGTACCTAAATCTAGACAAACCTTAAACATATTGATGGCAGATTATACAACATTAATTTCCTAATTTTGTAACAGTTTTGTAATAATAGTAATAATTGTAATATTTTTGGAGGGCACTAACACAATGCATTTTCTTGTTTATGCTGGATGACTTGTTTTTTGTCATTTATCTTTTACCTCAAAACAAGTTTTTGAGTGACAACATAGAAAGTCTTTCCTTCATAATGTACATCATCCACACATTACTGTGACAGGAAGCTGTCTGAGTGCGTTTAAAGTATTACTGTTACATAATGGAGTTCGGTGCATTTTTCCTCTACTCCCTGAAGTGCATCAGAGATGGTGCAGAGAGCTTTTACTGAATAATTTATCCAGCGTTACAAAACAATGCATTGAGACATGATGAGACATATAGAGAACAAATAAGCAACATGTACATCCATAATATAGTACATGACATATTAAAATCCTCTGTTAACATGTGAGACATTAGACAGTTTCAAACAGGAGCAATTATTCCCCCCCCCAAAAAAGGTATGGATTTCCTAGAGTCTACAATATATGCAACTTTTTGTGCCATTGCAGCAGTTTTAGATTAGAAAGCCAACCTGAAAAAGTTTCATTAAATTTCAGTAATGAAGAAGTAACACAACCTGAATGTGGGTTTATATTTCTTGACTGTGTCTGATTTTTATTATTTATTATATATTTTATATACTTTATATATTTAAGTGTCTTGCTCAGGGACACATTGGTGTCTTGCAGTGGATTTGAACCCAGGTCTCTCACACCAAAGGCATGTGTCTTAACCACTACGTCACACCACCCGCTTTGTCTGTTCATGACTAAAACTGTTTTGCAACATAAAGCATCAAACTCTTTATAAAAATGCAGATTCTCTGAGGGATTACATAATAAAATGTAATGTGTTTTCAATTCAGCTTACCTAAAAAGTTTAGTATGTCAGTACCAGAAATATCCAGTAGAGGTCTCCCCTGTAAACAATAGGAGACTGTGACTGACCTCCACATCAGAGGTTTCTTACCGTATTGATAGAAAAGAAGTATTAATCATATAATTTAATTAATTAATTTTTAATATTTAGAGTTTTGTTTTTAAGAAGAGAATGTTTTTGGTATTTATTAGTCCATAATAAATACCAAAAAACCTAAGTATGTTAGAATGTAGAGAATTGGCTAAACGGGTTAAAAGGTCATTTCTCATTTCACTGTGATTTTGGTTGTGATCGTGGGACAGTTTGGAGCCTCTGGTACCTTCAAACAGTGTTTACGTGGTTTGGACAAAACACACAATGTCTTCAAGATGTGAAATCTCCTGCACTTGTTGAAGGAATACATCAGGAAGAACTCAAAGCATCTTACTGGGAACATTCAGACTGAATAGCCACACATGTCCAAGGTGTAACTGAAAAAAACAAGCAAATTACAAAGTGAGGCACATTTCCCTCTTTTTGGTCAGCAGGTGTCAGTTAATAAAATGTATTTTGGTTTATAGTTTAAATCATGGATTATGCCTTTACATTTAAATTTTGACTTCATAATTCTTAGCTGACTTCATCATTTTGACGTGTTATTTTAGTTTTAGCTGGTAAATAAAATTAGTAAGTCAATTTACACTTTTGTTATCCCTCGTTTTGTCCTTTTCTGGCATACATGGGCTTCCATACTCATACTCTTACAGTAAAACTGAGACAAATGTGCAGTCCTGTCCAACATTTTTGTGTGAAACCAGCCCTGCAGAGGATGTCCTTGTAACACACACTCCTGCCTTTTCCTTTTTTTTCTCTCGAACATCCTTTTTGAGAGAGTGCAAGGAAGCAGAGAGAGCAGATCCCCTGAGAGACGGAAGGGGAGAAAATGACAGTCTTTGAAATGTAGGCTACAGCCAGGGCATCTACAGCGCACCAGAAATAACAAGTTCACCTTTATTGTGGTGGTATGGGATGATTGTGGGAGTGGACACGCGCGTGATTAAACCCGGCTAAGTGCGGTGGTTTGTCGTTAAGGAGTGTCAAGGGAGATCGTGGTGTTTCTGTCAGGTAAGATTGTGTTTGCTGTATTTAAAACTCAATCCTAGTGGGGTTTTTTTGGGGGGGGGATAAACGATCGGCTACATCTGGCTGGGAGAGCTTTGACGGAAACAAATTGACAAAGTATTTGGGCAGCGCTTTGTGTTTTTGTTTACAATGGCGCCGACGGACTGCGCCTGGTTAATGAGGTCAGTTAAAACACACATTAGCGCTTAGATCATGGTTTCATTATCTTCGCCTGTAGAGGATATCTTGCATATTGTTTCTGCAGAAGCAAACAGGTGGAGAGCTGGAACAGGCTGCAGCGGATCACTTGTAGATTCACTGAGACAATGTGACCATAGTGAGCTGATTGGCCGTAGCCTAATGGTAAACTGAATAATTTGTATTGAACAGCAGCACATGAACACGTGGAAAAAGGAAAAAAAGAAACAGGTGTTTGAGAAAAATCTGTTTATTTCTTTGAACAGACATCTTACAAACATCTTCATTTACACTTTGTCATTTAAAGGAATACATAAACATTTTTGGAAATAGGCTCATTTGCTTTCCACTAGTGGCATTTTGGTAGTTTTGGTCTATCCTGTGTAACATCTTTGCTGGTTGCCTGGTAACATTGAAGTCCTTGCATCTGGCTGTTTTTTGCCATTACATTTAATTCCAGCAGGTAACTCCCCCTTAAAGCCACAAATTGTCTTTTTTTACATTCTTGCTTATGGAAGGAACATATGTGATGCATTATGTTTATTAGAGAGCTTGTAGGTGTTTTTGTTTAACTTTGGACAGAGCCAGTTAGCTGTTTCCCCCACTACTGTTCTTCATGCTAAGCTAGGTTTATCGCCTCCTGGCTCCAGGTCCATTAACTTGCATGTTGAAAAGTGAATACTGTAAAACTTCAATTAATACCCCCGGGCTTTTATTTGCTTCAATCACTGAACTCACCCTGCCAATATCTGAGACGTGTCTATGTGGGACAGGCCTTTTCATTTCACACAAAGCTTTTGCTCACCAAAAGGCTACTTTAAATTGTTTATTTGAATCAGCATGAATATTGCTTGAAAAAAACCCACACACATCATCATCCAGGGAACTAGTTTTCTGCCACCACAATAACAACAAACACACAATTATACATTTAGAACTACAAATTGTGCCTTACCTTTGCTAGCCATCATCTCATCAAGCAATCATGATTTACATTAAATGTTAATGTTACCTTGTTTGGAGTACGCTCTGTGGACTCGATGTGTAGACTGGCTGCTTACTTCTCAGATGCTGAAGCATTGCTGTCGTTCCGTTGTGGTAGGCTAGATCCATTTTACAGTAGACACCTTGTACAGAGTTGGACAGTGTGTTTTGGGTTTTTAGCTTTAAGTAGTCCCCTACATTGGACACTCTCTTTTCCTCCATTTTACTATTAATGTCTTCATTTTTGCTCAGAGTCAGAGCTTTGTGTGACAGTAATAATTTTCTGTCTGTTTTTAGTAATCGAGTTACTCGAGTTTCTCAACAAATCATTCAACCTTACAAAGTCAATAAAAACCACACCAGGCGTCTTATTAAAAACCTGCATGTGTACACCACACCAGGCCAGTAAAATGGACAGGCATCTAGTTTTACGGTATTTGTTTTCCCCAAATGTCAAACTTCCTTTTCTTTGAATATGGAGCTAGAGCCAGGAGGTGATGAGTAGCTTATCGCTTCGCATAAAGACTCGAAGGAGGGGGAAACAGCTAGGCTGGGATCAGATGACAGGCAACCAGCAGAGACTCCCGGAAGTAAATGGTCCTGGCCAAGATAGAGTCTGGCATAGTCTGGTTTCTTATCAGCTTGTCAGTGTGTGCATGTGCCTGATAAAATCTGTGTCAGACAAAGAGAGTATTATTGCCATAACAGCAGGGTGGCAGAATGAAGGTAAAGATCGGTACACGTAGTAATACATCATTATCAAATTAATCCATCTGAAGTAAGACTTAAATGGAAACTGACACAAAGTAGCCTCTAAAATGCTAAAGAATCCACCACTTAACATTTGAGTATTTGTTTAATTCAGACACGTAAATACTGTAAGGACTAGAAAGCAGTTTATTATATAACTACCACAGTTATATAATAATTAAGAAGTATAACTTCTAAATAAGGTAAATAATAAAATATATAAGGGTCTCAGGCAGGAAAGAAATGTGATTACTGCCTTGTTGTATGTTTACAGTACACAATGACTGACAGATGGCTGATGGTTGAGCAGGCATTGTGATTGTAAAATCCCGCTCCCCCGGGCAAAAAAAAGCGTTTACCCAATGCCATCGTCCATCCTGATGTTTCAATGTAGACATTGTCCGATGGAAATTTTTTAGACATCGCCCAACCCTATTTCTAACTTAACCTAACTTTTCTGATGAGTTGGTTTCTTTCGTGGCCATATGACTTCACTGTGCCTGGCTGTTAGGCTATATAAATTTAATTGACTTGACATGATTTGACTTCTGTATGTCAGTAAAGCACTATAAAGACACTGCTGCTGGCTTTGCTTGCTGCACCATCCTCATTACAGACTACATGCCATGTTTAGAGGGCTTTGTAAATACCACAGGTAATGACAAGAATGTAGACAACTTCACTGCTTGGTGTCAGTTCTCCTTATTAGTGTATTCAGCGCATGTCTAAAACAACACAGCTCTTCATTTTTCAGTCCATTTTCAGTATTTGTCACTTGTCAGCTGACAGTGTACAACTTGTGTCATCCACCTATAGGAGGGGTTGAAATCATATAGGCTAAATGTGAAATGTGCATATCAGAAAATTCTCAAGTGTCTCAGAGTTATACTCTGACAGATTCAGCTTACTGTATGTATGTTTGATTAGTCATTAACTTAAAATGCAGAGCACCATCATCACCGTGTTAACTTTGTCACAGAAGCCTCTGTCATTTCTCATTTGGAAGGTTTTTATCCAACTACCTTGGATGGACTTTTCATTTTCTTTTCATTATTTCCTAGTTAAATTAATTTAATTAATTTACAGTATAAAACTGTCAGGAACTGTGGATGATATGAGTGGTGTGGGTGCTGCCTGGGTTTTATCACATCTTCTCAGTTATAACCATGCGGTCCATGTACACTCTGTCACAGGTGACAGGGCTCGGTGTATTTGTTGGGTGTCCAATGTGTGCACAATGTATAAGTGACTAAATTAAATACACTTAAAAATGGTAGCATGAAGTCTAAAACTGATTGAATTTGGATTGTGCTGTTGATTAACACATTGTGCATTACCTAAAAAATGTACACGTTGTGGAAATTGCTCACATTACTCACAGCTGTTTACACAGTGGGGAAATATTAGTTGCCTGGTTTAATTTCCATTTAATAGAGAATGGTACAATGGGATTTATGTAGTTTAGTTAGCCTTTCATCAGTCTACTTTGCAGTAGTAAGAAGGAAATTTGTGAGAAATTTAGAAAATATATATTTACAACTTCATATTATAGCAAATGACAAGGATTTCATGTTCTGTGCTTTGATCTGTGGGCACTTTGAGTGGTTGGAAGACTAGAAAGGGGCTATACAACTAAAGTCCATTTACCGTTTATATTTTATAATCACTACAGTGGGCAAAAAAAACTTACAGCAAAAAAAAAATATTGAAAATAAATTATCTGTTAAATAGTATGATATAATTTATTATTGAATAATCATCATCATTTGCTTAAACAATGGTGAAAACAACTTTTCAAAGTCATAGATGATGTTTTGTAATTGCTTGATATTCAGTTTACAATGATGAAACAGGAAAAGCAGTACATCCTTACATTTGAGAAGCTGAAACTACAGAATTTAGAATTCATTCAATTATAATAATAAAATACGTCATTTTCATAAAACAAAACTTCAATAGCTTAATGTGGATTTTATGAGGCTAAATCACCTAAAACTAAAGCTTGAGGTGTAGTATTGCCCTACAGCTGAACCTTGACCGCAGGTAACGCCTCCCACCTATCAGCTGTAAAATTGCTCACAGCCACAAGAGTCCTCCCTCTCTCCTCTCTCTCTGCTCTCCTGTACATGTCTTGACATGCCGAGAAACACCAAGAGAGGGAGGAGACAAAAAAACAAGAAAAACTGGAGCCCATGAGAGACAGAGAAAGACAGAGAGAGAAGGAGGTGTGAGGTATGAACAGGGGGTTGTAAAGAGCTGGGGGCATGAGAAAGGAAAAGGATATCTCATGCTAAAGCTTTGGGATCGATGGTTGTAGCGGGACAGAAACTGAAAGGAGGCAAGACTGTAGGTGTAATTGGAAGAAGGGAGGACGACTCAGTCAGGGGAATGGTGAGATACTGTGTCATTATATCTGTGAAAAACATGCTGTCAGTTCCTCTCTTGACTCATTCATTTTCCCTCTTTTTGATTTCTGACCGAACAGCTCCATGATCTCCAGTTTAGACAATATGAATGGCAGTAACCATGAATCCTCCTCTTGGCGCTGGTGTTTCATATCGTGCCATAAGAAGAATGTAAAAAAAAATGAATGAAGAAAAGGAAGAGGTAAACCATTAGCTGACATAACCTTTTACTGACTCCTCTTCTTGTCAGCCTTACACCTCAAGACCTGCAGGGGAAGGACAGCCACTGATAATTATCACCTGATGCAACACTTTCAGGAACTGGCAGTGTGAGGAAATACTCAGGCATTGCCCAGAGCCATCAGGGAACCAGAGGTGTCACCAGCTTCTGCTCAGCCTAAAAGTCACAGTAAAATTACTGGAGGAGCATGGGATGTAGAGTCCAGAGCTGTGAGTTGTCCCCTGGATGTCAGACCACCAGAAACAAATGAGTAGCAGTGGATTTGGAAGCAGCTCCAGCTTGCTCCAGGGTCGGCGTTTCTACTGCCGGGAATGGGCCCTGGACAAGTTGCGGCGCTACCTGGACACCCGCACAGTGCCGGGACAGCCCCCAGGGCTGCTGGTGACAGGGGGCCCTGGCGCCGGGAAGACTGCCCTGTGCACTGAGGTTGTGTGGCCCACCTCGAAGACAGGGCTGGCAGTCGGGCTGGCACCGCGCTGCCTGGCCTCCCATTTCTGCCAGAGGGAGGACCAGAGAAGTACTGTGGTGTGGAGGTTTGTCCTGGGCCTGGTGGAGCAGCTGAGGGCGTCACCTCTCCTCTCTCCTGGGTACGAAAAGATCCTTAACAACCCATCTGTATCCTCTGCTTTGGAGCCCGTCACCTGTCAACGAGACCCTGATGACACCTTCAAGAGGTTTGTGTCACATTTTTTCCTATTTTTACTTTGAGGGGATTTGAGGGGAAATTTCAAGGTTTCCAAATGAGAGCATGAAACCCAACCAGGCGCTCGGCGTGTGTGTGCATGTTCACAAGCGTGGCTCATTCCCAGCTCAACAAAGCAAAATCTATTTGTGGTATCACATTCTGTGAATGGTGGTATTGTTGATGAAAGAAAGAGCAGCTGAACAAAGTTACATCCAACATGTGTCAGCAGGCCAACAAGTGGTTTATCAGATTCAGTCAGAATTGAAAAACTGCTCCACAGGTTACTTTTTGGTTTTTTGTGTCAGTTACAACATTGTGGTTCAGACAAAAGACGTTCAGGGTTGTAGGTGTTTTAGATGTGATAATGCTGGTCATAAGAATGTAATCAGGTCTTTTGTGACAAGCATCGATTTGAGATAGTAGATACACTGAACAAAATTATAAACAAACTCAAAGATCTAAGACTTTCTCTATGTACACAAAAGGCCTATTTCTCTCAAATATTGTTCACAAATCTGTCAAAATCTGTGTTAGTGAGCACTTCCCTGCCAAGAACACTGTGCCACCTGACATGTGTGGCATATCAAGGTGCTGATCAGGCAGCATGGGTATTACACTGGCGTACCTCAGGCTGGCCAAGATAAAAGGCCACTTGAAAATGTGCGGTTTCACTGTATTGGGGGTGTCCAGGGGGGTCCGGATAACAGTCAATATCTGGTGTGACCACCATTTGCCTCACGCAGTGGAACACATCTTCTTCGCATAGAGTTGAACAGGTTGTTGATTGTGGCCTGTGGAATGTTGGTCCACTCCTCCTCTCCGCTGTGCAAAGTGACAGTCAGGCTGAGATCCTTCACAGACAATGACAATGTGATAGAGGATTTTAAATCACCTACTCTTAGAAGGCGGCTATGGCTCTGAAGGTAGAGTGGGTTGCCTGTTAATTGGAAGGTGGCGGTTCAATCCCCGGCTCCTCCAGGCTGCATGTCGATGTACCCTTGGGCAAGAAACTGAACAATTAATTGCCCCTGGTGGCTGTTTGGCCAGTGTATGAATGTTAGTTTCTAATTGAGCACTTAGGCTCAATGAATGTGTGTGAATGGTGAATGCAGATTTGGTGTGAAAGTGCTTTGAGTGGTCGAAAAGACTAGAAAGGTACTATACAAATACGGAGCATTTACATTTAGATATTGTATAGACAGTATAATAATAATAATAATAATAATAATCTTTATTTATTTACTTTTCAAAAAACAGTTACAAAGTGCTTTCACAAGTTTAAAACAATAAAACACAAAAACAATTATATGCTCAAGACAAGAAAACTAGAATACACGTTTAGCATAAATATAAAATGTATAAAAATAAATTTAAAAAATAATAAAATAACATATATAAAATCGGGAAAGGCTGTCCTATAAAAGTATGTTTCAAGAAGGGACTTAAAAGAGTTCACTGACTCAGCAGACCTGATTTCCTCGGGCAGGCTGTTCCAGAGCCTCGGGGCCCTCGGAGCATAAATGCAAATGCAGTCAATTGATGCTCAATACAAGGAAACATGTTGCATTGTTTGCTTGTTGTACATGTGCTATGCTTTTGCATGATGTGTGCAATAACAACAACAAAAAAGAAAAACTGATTTTGTTAGTAAAATGATAATAACAAATTATGTTTTCATGATATAATTCCACTGGAAGTTACCATTATATTGATTAAACAGCCCAAGCTGCAGTGTCAGCAACAATGTCATTAAAAATCCACACACATAAAGAGCTCTCCACTCTGCCTAGGAAAATGGGTGACTGATTGTCAAACACGGCATCTGCTCCTGGTCATGTTGAGGGGGAAAGGATCCATGAAAGCTTTAGGCTTCTTTCTAAATAAAGGTGATTCTCTGCAGGTGCTTAGACTGTCAACAGGAAAAAAGCATTTTAAAGCCTGTAAACGCAGAACCATGTGGCCATCGCTGAATCAAAGAGAGGCCCGGACAGTCACAGGAAAATGACGGCACCAGCTATTCTTCCTCATCTTATATTTATTTCTCCTTTCATAATGCAGCCCATTCACAGCACTCACAATGGGCCTCCAGTGTGAATGAATGCTACTGTGTTATTTACAACATGACATCCTTTCAGAGAGAGGAAAAAAAGAACAAAGAAGTGAAAAATGCCTTCAGTACCCCAGTGACCACCTCAGCACCAGTCAGCGAGGTCACCCTCCTCTCCAGGACTTTTTTTCACTCTCTTTTGGTGTGTTTACTTTGCGATGAGTCTGAGCCCTTTTACCCTCCTCCTGTGTTTGCTTACCTCTGGTGTGAAGTACCGGGCTGGATTCCACATTCCCCTCAGACTGACTCACAGCCAGCCACTGTTTGTGTTTGTAGCTCTTTGTGAGAGAAAGTGGCTGCGGGTGAAACACTGCCATGTGAGAACAGCCGTTGACAAACTGATGAAACATGGGCTTGAATTGGCAGCGAAAGGGCATACATGGCATGTATGCCTTGAATCAGCTGCTAGGTAACTGTAGTCAGCAAGCTATTACCTCTTGGGTGAACTTTTATGTGGTGCTGCTCCCTATGCCTGAAACCATCAGCAGTCAGATTTAGAGTTCACAAAGTTGGTCTCTTTATGTGAATTGAAATCACAGGTGCAGAAACAACTGGATGCTATATTGTTTGGTATTGTTAGGTTGGTTTCACAACTGTAGTCAGTTCACTTGGCCTGGGAAAAATGATCCAATATGCTTTTTAGTTCTGGTCTAGTTCATGTTCTATCCTGCTTATAAAAACATACCAAAAGGAGAAAACATATCATCATATGAGTCATATAAACTTTCATGTCCTAACCACTCTGTCTTCTCTGTCAGAGCTCACGGGAACATCAGTGACTACAAGCATTATTAGTGGAAACTGTTACTGAAAAATTAATAATAAATAATGATGAAAAGGTAAAAACAGGATAAAACAGCATTGTGTATTGCAATGCTATCGAGGGGATATTTATACAAATATTATGTATTCATAATTAGATTTCTTATAGAAATAGTTTGCTTGACAGTTCAAAATCAGCAGATGGATGAAATAGTAGCTTAGCTTTGAATTCAGTCCAACTTCTCATTACTATTATCTTGTAATCCTGATGTTGGCACACTTTGCTTTTAAGCCATAAACTGTTGGAGTTATGTTCAATTGTGAGCTGAGGTATTTTTTTTAACCAGTAGTCTGTAGGTCATTGTTATGGCCACTTAACTTGGCCATGACACTTTTGTCTGAATAAGGCTGTCCTGATCAAGTTTAAGTTAAGTAATTGAAAAGAATGAAAGAGGACATTCAAATCAGTGAACAGTGTAGTTTACTGCCAGATCATTCATGACTGTAAAAATGTACTAGCTACAAATTTATAGTTTTCTAACTAATCTTTGAAGGCACCACAATGTTATTATGTATAATATTATACCAAACATTTCATTACAAGTAAACTCACCATGTTTTAGTTACATTAAAATGTGTGCACTAACAGGTAGCATGTACAGAAGAATTAAATAAAGACAACAGTAACAAGAGAAGAAAGAATACATCCAAACATTCAATAACAAAAAAGAAGACCACAAACCTAAACTATAGACATACGACATACAGACACAGAGATACAGTATAGTACAAAAACTAATAGTGAAGTAAATAGTTTTCAGTTTGTTTTTCAGCATGGTCATCAGACAGCTTGTTCCAGGGACGGGACCAAAGTAACCAGAAGCACCCAATCTGGAGCTTATTCAGTTAGAAATCTGATGGAGGTCTGACTGAACTGTGGTCTGTGAGAAGGTCAGAAGGACAGTGAAGTCATTTAAGTACTGGACTAATATGTTAGGCTCTGAGGGAACCTCCTAATTATTGGAAGTTTGATTGTAGCATGCTCCTCACTACAAGTCCAATTAAAGCTCCAGGTCAAAGATCACTCACAGGCCCGGTGTCCAGGACTATGTGAGTCAAAAGGAGCGGAAATCCTCAAGAAGCATTAAATGGTTCATTACACTTCCTCCTCCGCAGTACTGATTGTGTGCCCGGTGAAGGAGTGTCACTTTAATCAGATGACTAAAGCACACAGAGGGATGATAAACCTGTTGTAACCCAGATGTAGAGGTCATTCAGGGTAAGGTTTATATCTGCTTAACTGTAGGCTGTGCTCAGGCTACTGTGTAAGGCAATGTGGTATGGTAATGAGACGTTTCATTCACATTCAGGCTTGGTCTGTAAATATCTTCCGAAGATGATACTAGGTTGATGGGAACCTGAAGAATTACTACTGATCATTACTATTCTCCTGTATTGTCTTGCCGTGCATTCCTCATACATAAGATTTAGTAATGAAACAAGCAATCAATCAAAATAAATGTATTAAACAACACTTTAAATCCATTATGTACCTTTAACCTCCAGGAGGGAAAAGAGCAGACATGTTGTTTCTCACTGCATTTATGTTTTGGGATGTGGGTGGCTTATCAACTCCACTGAATAGTTTCCTGTTGTAAACCCTGAACTACATGTTGGCGCCAATAAACGATGCAGCACCTCGTAACAAGTGGGCCTACCTAAAATGTCCATTTTTTGGGGACAAATGTATTAATTTATGGACAATTTAAAGGAAGAGCTAAAAGTTAATTTGCATGTTTCAGAACATGGTGCATGTAGTACAATTTCTTAGATAGTAGCTCAAACAGGGCAGCTTTGTTGGATGCATCATTCACCAAAGTCTAATTTTTAAGGGTGACTGATTTCATATTCCACTCCCTGGGCAAATCTTAATCCTGAGGCTGATATTTTGTGGTTGACCTAAACAAGTTCAGTTGTTGACCCTGCCACTTTTAGTTACTGTTTCACAAATTTGTGTTTGGTTAATTCGCCAAACTTCTTAATTAGCCAGAGTAATATCCAGGCATTTCTGGCATAATGGCTCTGTTTCCAGATTGTATGACCTCTTCCCATTTTTAAACATTGCTGGTAGCAGCATATTCTGATTTTTGAAAATGACTGAAAATGTGGCTTGCTTTTTTTATATTATTAGGCAACAGAAACACAAAAAGCTGCGTGCTGTTGATACTTTTATACTGTGGATAATTTTGAAGCTGAAAAGATGCATATTTTCAAAGATTAAAGGGTTTTTTAAGTTTCTTAAATTCCGCTTAAAAGACAACCTATGTAGTGACTGAAGGTGACTGGACCTTCTGGTCATTCTTAAACATAGACATTAACACTAATAACAGCACACACACAAACACACACCCTGTGGTTGTTGCAGGATAATTGACCTGAGTTCAGCCTCTGTGTGACCCATTCACGGCTGTCACAGGTTAATCACTGTTTGTCACCTTTAAGTGTAGTTCTTTACAAATCCCTGCTAAGTAGAACACAGAATTAAACAAGACAGGTATACTATTAATGTTAACATTAGCTAGTTAGCACTAAACGCAAAGTACAGCTGATGGGAATATTTTTTGCATGCATTTGGTTGGTAAGGGTATTGGACAATTTGACCTCTTGGTGATGCTACAGGAAAAGTCAAGTTATCACCAAAATCCCCTGGGGGACATGAATGGGAGTCCATCCAGTAGTTGTTGGGCTAAAGTGAGGGGACAAACCAACGTCATGCTTAAAGCCATACCGCTACCATGGCAAAAAAATGTAACAGAATTTTTATTTTTTATAAAATTCTCCAAGACTTTGCTTGACCATTCTAAAACAAGTCATCAATATCAACTATATAGTAAGTCAGTAATTTAATAATAACTGCTTACCAGCCCTGTCGTGTCCGAGGTTAAAAACAGGTCTGCAGTGTTTGGCTTTGTTAGGCCAGGGTGAACATAGGTTTCTATAATAACTAGGATTACTGTGAAGTTACCATGACACTATTACATGCCTCAGAAAACAGAGTTGTTTATTTGTCTTATACTCAGTCATATTTTCCTTCCCTCATTCAGCTACACTTTTATTATTAACTTTTCATGCTCCAACACCTCTAAACCTCATGCTGACTGTAGTATTTCATGCAGATAAACTTGTCTCATGTCTTAAACCTACATTCAGAAATAAGAGCCTGGAGCTATAGCTGGGGTCCAAAACAACTTTGTTGTCTGTACACCCACGCTGGGTTCAGGTCCTCGTAACAGGGCATTTGTTGCTTTATTCTATCTGATGCCTAAAGTCCTAAGCGTTTTTATATTGTCTTTTAAACCTTTAGTTTTGTTTGTTTTGAGGTTTGTGAGCCACTTTAGGTCGCATCTCTGCATGAAGTAATTATGCTGAAAATATTATTACTATTATTAATATTGCTATTATGGTAAGGAGTAAACTGTTTTACAGTAATGTAGGTGAGAAGAAACATACATTAGCATCAAAGGTCTGTCATGTTACAGTAAGGTGGTGTAGGGGTCAGGAAATGAATATAGTCGGTGGAAGGACTTCAGGAGAGAAGGAGACATGTATGCTTGGGTAGGTTACAAGTGCGTGTGTGTAAGATGGTATGCGCCCAGGGTGGAGCAGGACATTTCAGAAGTTCCTTTAACCTGAGTCAGTATCAGATCAAAGCTGGGTGTCGGTGCTGACTATGCTCTTTAAAGGACAGTTGACTGACTATAGCATTGCTGTTTTACATCATATTCTAGTGTTCAATTACAGTAGAATATACAATATTTGCCATTTTTGTTCCTGTTTGATTGGAATAGGCAGCCATAGTCATGACGTCACATCTGTGTTAGCCTCTGTTCCGCTAGCTTCTCTAACAGCATTTCTTTCATCAGTCCGTCTAAATACCCGGACCGTTAAAGTTAAACATTATTCATGTCTGTATTACTCATGAAATTCCTTCTGGGTAAAGATATCAGTTAATTTTTTATACTGTTTTGAGCTGACTTTGTGTCTAACAGCCTGGAGCTACAATTAAATTGTTTCTGATATAGGTGAAATTGAAAACAAAAGCACAACCTCAACAAACCATTTCTATGCTTGAAGTGGAATTGCCTGAAGTCATGGCATTTATTTCATTCAGTGTCAGTGAATTTATATGCAAAAGAGTTTGACCTGCTGTTTTTATCTGTGATGTAATTTCACTGCATTCAATATAAAAGAAACTTCATCTTCCCACTACTCCTGCATTTTTTTTTTTTTACAAGGCTGTCTTAATTTTCATATTTTCCTTTGTGTGTCTGTCTTTCTCACATGCTCTTAGAGCTGTGTTGAGACCCCTGTTAGATGTTCCGCCTCCTGCCCAGACTCTGATGGTGTTGGTGGACTCCCTGGACGTGGGATTTGAGGCAGGCAAAGGAGGTGGGAAGAGTGGCTCCATTGCAGAACTCCTGGCCGCTAATCAACACCTCCTGCCTGGCTGGCTGCTGCTGGTTTGCTCTGTCCGACGCCACAGCAGGGCTGTGTGCAAGATGTTCTCAGGTATGAAGAAAGAATAACTCATCTTAATGGGTGTTGTATTGTAGTCTGTGTGTGGCTGCTACCTGAGACGTGTGCAGTTGGTACTGAGCAGCCATGATTGGGCAGTGAAGGCACTGTTTACGTGAATGGTAAATATAATGATTTAAAATCATTGTTTTTACATTTTAACACTGATCAAATCACTTTTAATGACCACTCATTGAAACACACAACCTAAATATCTAGGGGTGTGACAATAAATTGACAAGGCAATATATTGTTGTACATTTTTCCATGATGCTGTATCGACATTCCAGCCCATCATATCGATACATAATATCAGTAAAAAATAGCATTGAGCTATCCATCAAAGCGCTAACATATAAAGCGAATCTCCATTAACGTGCTTACGGACATTAGCATCACGGTCTTAACATAAACTACACATTTTGCTTCACATGCTGAACATCCTGAGTGGCATACTGTTTTAATCTGCTACTCTGCTGCTTCTTGTCTCCACATAGACCAGCTACAGCAACTCCAAAGGGTCAAAACTCAAACCCAATATTCCCAGTGGCCTAAAAATACAGCTATAAGTAGGGGCTGCACAATGCTGTGTCACTAAACAGTTATTAAAATAATGTGATGTACAGATTAGACTTAGGTGGTACACTGCAATTTACATTTACATTTATTTATTTAGCTGACGCTTTTATCCAAAGCTACTTACAATTGCTAATTATGTCAGAGGTCACGCGACTAGGAGTTAATTGTCTTGCACAGGGACACAATGGTGGATGGGTCACAGTGGAGGATTGAACCCAGGTCTTTCACACCAAAGGCACGCGTGTCTTATCCATTTTGCCATCACCACCCTGTGTATTTGCAGTAAAAATGTGCCTTTTTATAAACAAATGTTTTGATACTTTTCATAGTTTTATTACTCTTTAGTTGTATTTACAGACTGAGCAGAACTGTGCTGTTTTCTAACAGTTTGCATTTGCAGCAAATAAATAGTTAGACGTATCATGATGTATCACTTTGGGATTGTCCAGCGATATATCGATTATTGCAGAATTGCTCTATCGCGATATTATCGTTATCATGAGCCATGTATTGTATCGTGAGGTACCCTGCGATTCCCACCCCTAGTAAATGCACAACATTTCAAAATTACTACCATGGCATATAATAAATGAGAAATTACTTTTTGAGATGAAAAGTACTTGCAAAATTGGGGATTTTGAGTAATCTAAAGAAGTGAATGGACAGGTCAGGTAAGACAGGATGAGGAAAGAGGATGCACAATGAAGATGAGATCACATCAGCAGATCCCAGTGATTTAAGCATTCTTTGGGCCGTCTGTCTTATTTCCTATTTTCAGTGTTTCCCACATATAGACTTTACTTGAACAGACTGCCCAGGTATATCAATGGACGCCAAAGTATATAGCGACCCATTTTAGCATTTTGCAGAGAGAGATGTTATCTGGTATTACATTACAAGATGTAGACACAGTGGTTATTTTACAAGTACGGACCAGGTAACACACCAGTGTGGATGTCATTCAGTACCATGTGGGTTTTAAATGTTTTCAATAGGCAACGTCATAAACAGGCCACATGCAGCGCACCTGCTGCTGTAAAAACAGAATCGAATAATTTTAGAGACACATGTAGGAAAAGAGAAACAGAAAGAGGCCAGGCAAGCCAATGTGGTTTGCAGTAAGAGACAAGAGGTGTGTGTGCGTTTGGGTGCGTGTGTGGGGGTGAAAGAGAACTGAAGGGAAAGGGAGTAGATTCAAGAAATGAGTAAGCACTAAAATAAGATGGAGAATGAAGTTAAATTAAAATGATGAAGTAAGAAATAATGTACTGGGAATAGAATTATAAGATGACAATAAGGTCATGATCAGTGGGAGACACAGAAAGAAAAGAACCAAACTGACATAATGTATGACTAATAGATTATGTCAGACAAATTTGCACCTGCACTATCTCTCTCTGTGTTGTAGGTTTTCGTAAACTCTGTCTGGATGATCTGCGGAAGCCCCCACCTGTTCGTGACGTGCAGCAGTACATCCTCTGCCGGCTTGATGAAGAAGTGGAACTTCGGCGTCAGCTCACCCCTGACACAGCTGACATGCTAAATCTGCTGCACATTAAGAGCGGTGGGTGCTTTCTGTTCCTTGAGCGTGTGCTGGATGGTGTGGCAGGTGCACTGGTGGGTCTCCGGGAGATTCGGGACATCCCCGGGACTCTCAATGGCCTCTATCTGTGGTTGTGCCAGAGACTGTTCCCCCGGGGGCTCTTTGTCTATGTCAGGCCTCTCCTCAATGTCCTCTTGGCTGCCCCAAGACCCCTCACGCCACAGCAGCTGTTCACAGCAGTCTGGTCACATGACACCTTGCTTAGCCACCAGGACTTCCAAACCAAGCTCCAAACCCTCTCTCCTCTCCTGATTGATGGCCCTGAGGGCACCAAACTTCTCTTTCATGCCAGCTTCGCTGAGTGGCTGACAGATGTTAAGTATTGCACACAGAAGTACCTGTGTAGCAGAACAGAGGGTCATGGTATGCTTGCAATGGCATTGACTTTGCAGGGACCCCACCTGGAAATTGAGGATACTTGCCAGCTAGCCACACATTTAGTTTGCTCAGGTCACCATAAAGATAACCTCTCATTATTGGGACTGTGGATGCTGTGGGCAGGGGTGCCTGCACTTAGTCCTGGCAGCAGTAGTGCTCTTACCACATCCTTAACCCAGCCTCCAGTTCAAGTCAGTCAGAAAGTTCTTCAGCTCTTAATGAGGAGTGGGCTTGTTCCGGCAGACTTTTTTTCAGATGCAGACCCAAGTGCTGGACTACATTGCATAGGTGATGAGGGAACTACTGTAAGACAGGCATTTGAATCAGAGGTGTCTGTGAAGAGGCTCCTAGACAGTGGGGTGCCTGTAAGCCAGCCTGGTTCTACAGATGGAAAGACTTTGCTTGCCAGTGCAGCCCACGAGGGTTCTGCAAATGTAGCCGAACTTCTCCTAACGCACGGATATGATCCCCTGGAAATTGATCATCAGGGTCAAACACCACTGACTTTGGCTTCCAGGCAGGGTTATGTGAAAGTGTTGTCTGTGCTCCTGGAGTGGGCAAAGAACCAGGAGCCAGAAATCGCGACACGGATGATGGAGCATGTTGACAGTGAAGGTTGGACAGCACTGCGCTCTGCAGCTTGGGGAGGACACAGTGAGGCTGTCCGGCTTCTGCTGGATGCAGGAGCAGTTGTGGATGGATGCGACAGTGAGGGCCGGACTGCTCTCCGAGCTGCTGCATGGGGGGGTCATGAGGAAATTGTTCTGACCCTGCTGGACTATGGAGCACAGGTTGACAAAGCTGACAGCAATGGCCGCACCCCGCTTATTGCTGCTGCCTATATGGGACATCATGAAGCTGTAGAGATATTGCTGGACCACAATGCTGAAGTTGACTTAGCTGATGGAGATGGCCGCACTGCTCTGTCAGTCGCTGCCCTCTGTGTCCCTACAGCAGCAGGGCTGAAAGGTTATGGTGCGGTAGTAAGTCTGTTACTGGAGCGTGGAGCAGATCCAGGACACAGAGACCATGACGGAATGACACCATTGCTTCTTGCAGCCTATGAGGGCCATGATGACGTAGTTGAGCTTCTGTTAGAAGCGGGTGCTGATGTAGATGAGACTGCTGGCCCTGATGGCAATATTCCTGCTGCAGCCGCTGTTACTCCCTTGCTGGCAGCTGCAGCAATGGGCCACATGAAAACAGTGTCACGGCTGCTTTTCTGGGGAGCAGCTGTGGACGCCATTGATTGTGAAGGCAGGACAGCACTCTGTCTGGCAGCAGCAAGAGGGAGTGTTGAGGTTGTCCGTGCCCTGCTGGATCGAGGCCTGGATGAGAACCATAAGGATGACCTTGGCTGGACTCCACTGCACGCTGCTGCCTGTGAAGGCCATCGGGCTGTGTGTGCTGCTTTGACAGAGCGAGGCAGCATGGCACGTGTTGGAGAGATGGACATTGAAGGACGCACCCCTCTTATACTGGCTGCCCAGGAAGGTCACTGGAGCACTGTAAGACTGTTGTTGGACAGACGTTCTCCCATCGACCACAGGGCATATGATGGACATTCTGCCTTGAGTGCCGCCCTCCTGGGGAGCCATGCTGAAGTTGCAGAGCTGCTTATGAGGCGGGGGGCTGATACTGATGTCCGGGATGCAGAAGGAAGGCCTCTACTCTACCTACTCGTGTTAGAGAGTCGCCTTGAAATGGCTACTCTCCTCATACAGAAAGGGGGGGTGCCTCTGGAATCCCGAGACTCTGAGGGCCGCACAGCACTTCATGTGGCTTCCTGGCAGGGATGCGTGGAGATGGTAGACCTACTTTTAAAGCACGGGGCAAACCCCAATGCACAGGATACAGAGGGGAGACCACCAATGCATTCAGTGGCTTGGACGGGACATGCCAAAGTAGGACATTGCCTCCTAGAAGCCAGTGGTATCAATATAGACCTTGCTTGCCACCAAGGGGCAACAGCTTTGAGCATTGCTGCCCAGGAGGGACATTGTGACATTGTTTCAATGCTTCTAGAAAGAGGTGCTAATCCCAATCATATAGATAGATATGGTCGTAGTCCAGTCAAAGTGGCTGGGAAACACAGGCACTTTAACATTGTCAGACTCTTGGAGAGCTATGGAGCCAAACCGTATGTAGGCCTGTTGTCTAACACTGGTACTTTTTCCCCTGCAAAACCCAACAAGATCCCCTCCTTAGGCATTTCAGAGAGTAATGGAGGTGACCTCACAGCTGCTACCTCCTCCTCTTCAGTATCTTCTCCCGGCTCCACTGCAGAAAGATTCCACTCCATGCAAAGCTCCCAAAACTCATCTACCTGCCACTCCCTGGCCACAGTGCAGACAGTGCCAGCTGACAGCCTCAGCTTTATTCAGCAAATCCAACAACACTCACTGCCCCGTAGTCGGAGCCGTCACTCCACCCTCCCCCCACCAGGGAGTTCAGGCATGGGCAGCCACCATGGAAGCAGCCAGAGGCATCCCAAAGGCATCCCTCCTCCCACTGTTTGCACTGTCACTGCCATGGTGCATGACCGTGAACTCCCTCAGAAAGGCCTGTCGTCTGGACTTGAATATCATGAGAAAATGAATAAACAAAACTCAAACTTCATAAAAGCAGACAGGACTATTTATGCTGGTGGTAAATGGCATACAGTCATGGCTTCCCTAGGGATAATGCCTGGGCAAGACAGCCCTGCAGTAGGTCCTAAAAACAGGGAAGGTCCTCCTCTGGGTTACCCATATGGGATGCAAAGCCCACTTCAAGGGGAAGCCTGGGATTCTCTACCCCAGAAGAACACTTTGTCACCGGCTTGCTACAATTTTACCCCAGTCCCACCTTGCAGTGCCTTGCCAGAGGATGTTATGGTCACTATGACAACCGCAGACCCGCAGCTTAATCTGAAACAAGCCATCAAACTGCAGTTTGAGGGTCCCACCAGTGCAGCCTTATACAAGAGAGAGACACCCCTCTGACAGGTGCTTCAGTACGTGACCAAAGTTAGCTACTGCTACACTTTCTTTCTTTAAAACTTTTTATTTTACTTTGTTTACTTTGTGGGTTAATGCTGAAACAATAAGATCAACAGTAAATTCAGTAATTTAGAGAAAGTAATTTATCAAGCAAAACTGCCTGGTTTCAGCATCTCCAGTATGAGGATTTGCTGCTTTTCTCTTTTTTTAATATCATTTTATATATTACAGTCCCAGTGTGCATATTAACAGGTTATTTTGTGGTATCAAAACAAAAATAGTTGCCCCTGGTGGCATGCATTTAAAGCATTCACAAATATTTAAATTCTAATGACAATGTCTTTGTTTTAGGGAGAGTTGGACATTTTTGCAGTTCAATGAGAAGACTGTGTTCACCGTGTATAATGACTTTCTGGGTTCAGATTAGACAGGAAGTGATCACTTTCTCCACCCCCTTCAGAAAACCAGAGGAACAACCAAGTGAATGACATCAAAGCTTACATTCCTGACTTTCCTGTTGTGTGTGTTGAGCAGGGCTCTCACAGACACGATCAAGCTGATTTAATTTTTTGTAAGTCATTGTACTGGGGACCATGTTAGCTCCACAGAAAAAACACTACTTATTGTGGAACACAAGTGTCTAGGTTGGGTTATGTTTTAAATAATTTTTTTGCTAGTAAAGATCCCTTTTTTAGGCACTAAACAACCTTTTTAGAAATTTAAATTTGTGGCCTTGACCTTTATTGAAGCCTTTGATATTTACTATAAACTGTCCTTCGTGTCCCATAGGTCCATTGCTGACAACCAAAAACAGTTTGCAGAAAAGCAAGTCTTCCAAAGCCTGCCCGAGTGCGGGGTTTATGATACAAACTATAAAAGACAGCCAAGTTTACTGAATCAACTTGGCTCACTCACAGTGTGTCTGAGCAGGCAGGCAGGAAGGAAAGTGAAAACTGGACGTTAAAGACTGAGGGTGGATGTGGGAGGGTTGTACATTCCAAATGTGTATGTGGCCTAAAGAAATGGCCTAGTTCTTTATAATTTTTCATTGGATTAATATTCAGTTACATTAATTCATTAAAATGGCAAACAGTGCCATACAATTGTCTACCTCTGCTGTTTGCTTTATTTATTTGTGAATGTGTGTGTACATGTTTTATTATGTGCATTTTACAACTAAATGTCATTGATAGCTTCTAATGTGGTAGCATCATGCAGAGATAAAGGTCTAGCAGCGGGCCAATAGTGGAAACCTGAGATTATATTAAACCAAGCACTTTTGGACAGTTTTGGAGAAACTGGAGAAAGAAAGTCTCTGCAGACAGGTCCACTGGTGATGTATCCTCCATTTTTCTGATATGTTGTAACTGTGAATTCTTTTTATTATTTAGAGCATTTGAACCACATTTCTGAACTACATTTTACATGTGCACCTTAGTGAAAAAGTATGTGTGCTTTATTTGATGTCATTATAAGCTCATTTGTCCACATTTGCCCTGAAGAAGGTCTAGTGCCTGAAAGGCTTCATTATTTAATACTTGAGGTGGACATAAGTACACAGAGCCTTTCTTTCTCCATATTTGATGTTTTGGGCCTTCTGGCACATTTTCATGGCCTTTTATTGTGGCCATCCTAAGGCACACCTGTGCAATACCCATGCTGTCTGATCAGCATCTTGATATGCCACACCTGTGATGTGGATGGATTATCTCAGCAGAGGAAAAGTGCTCACTTACACAGATTTTGACAGATGTGTGAACAATATTTCAGAGAAATAGACCTTTTGTGTACATGGAGAAAGTCTTACGTCTTTGAGTTCAGCCAAAGTCCTTATTGGCAAGTCATGCCACTATGCCGCCATCTTGGCAGCGCCTCCAGCCAGCTATTTCGCCCCAACAAGACCTTGCTCCTGTCTGAATGAATGGGGGGAGAGCCTTCAATATTTTGTACAAATTGGCTCATGTTAGCTGTTATGTTATATATGCAATACATACTATTTTAGCTTAGAATATGGACAGAAAGCCTGACAGCAACATTCTGTTTTTTAGGAAGATTTATGAAAGAACTGCTCTTTGAGAAAGCTACATATAATAGAACAAATGCTAAACCAAATGTGGAGAGGGACTTCAGCTCTCTATAGCTGAGCACAGGAGGCAGAATGTTTCTGTTTGATATACCTTATTCTCTAACCATTTATATGAAGATTGACAGCCAAGCAGCAGCTCCTTTCCCCTTTTTTGTCCCACCCTGAAGAGCATTTTGAAAAGCGGTGAAAAATGTCAATTTCATTGGTGTGGCAGAAAGGCCGACTAAGAGAAAAAGATGCCCTTTGAAATCATACACATCAGTGAAGACATTAGTATTTTCGTAAGTAGTACTCGGCATCCGGCAGACTACTGAACTTTATTTTAGTGCCATAGTCAGCACTGTCTCCAAGGTGACTGACAAAGAGATACCACATGATGTTTGTATGCATAGACAAGTCACGCTACTCCCAAGTCGTGCTGACAGCTCTGTGACTGCTTTTATAAGGACAAGCTGGAAAGGTCAGCAGTAGCTTTCAACTACTCTGCCTCTCTTTAATCACTCTGGAAGAAACATCAGTCTACACAGTCTGTAACATAAGGTAAGTACAGAAGCCAACTTGTTTTGGAAATGTTTGATATTTGTGATAAGGATCAGATGTCATGCTTTGCAGAAAGGGAAGGTAAACACCATGTATACACAGGTGTAGAATACAGCAATATTGCTATTTGCTTTACACTGTGAGAATCAGAGACTATGAGCCTCCTATACAGTACAAATGTGCATTACTCTAAATAATCGGGTAATTTTATGTTGGAATCTTGTGCGTAGGAGCCCAGTCATTTCCATAATTCTTCCTCTGCAGCACATCAATGAATACAGTGAGCACAAGGTTACAATGTTCTTATATAAATTGAATAATCTGTGATTTAAACATTGTTTGCTCCTAACAAACTGAATAAGTATAAAGTTTTAAGACATTATCTCTAATGTACTGGTTGGACAGTTACATTTTTTGTTGGCCAATCAAGTGCAAAATAGTTTTTAATTTAACAATTTAGGCAGCTCGTGAGATAAGCTTGGTATCATTTGTCAACTTGATCTCCATGTTGCTGGACGTGGAATGTTTCTAGGGAATATCTAAATTGTCTGGAAGCATGTGAACCGTTAAATAAAATACAAGACCTGACTTTGGAGTTGGACAAGTGAAAGGGGGAATAGAGGGCCAGGGAACTGAGAATAGGGGTAAGCTAATTGAGGAACAGGAAAGCTGGATGACAGGATGACCAGCTGGCTGAGAAACTAGAAGGCTTGCTGACTGGAGAACAATGAAGTAGCAAGATAGTTCATCCGGTGGGAAACAGGTGGACCTACTGACCGGGAAACAGGAAGATGCACTTTGTAGAGACGGAGATCAAGTTCACTGTGAAAAGACCAAAAAAATGAGGAGGGAGTCACCCCAGGCTTGGTTTTAAACGTACTATTAGTAAAATGTTTCTTTAGTAACATCTAGTGGTAGTGGCATAAAAATACAGCAATGTATATTCCCTGCTCATTAACCTACCTAAGGCAGTGTTGCCCCCAATATAGCTATAAATTCTGTTTTTTTCTAAAATTGGCTTTTAATTTGACTCGAAGAAATCAGAGGCTGTGTATAATTATAATGTTTTGTATAACAACCTTTAACTGAAGTTTATCCTCATCTCTACCTGAACAAACTGACTCCGTTCAGTTGAGTTATTACAGATGGCTTGATGAATATTCAAAATTTCATGTGTATTCGATTCCTGTACCACAATCAGAGTACTACTATTGGATGTGTGTATAATGATTATGAGATAGTGTTAAGATGACGTAATTCATCAACAAAAAATAGCTTGGGAGCTTATGTAGCTCTTGTTAGCTGCTTAACATCATGGATTTCCTGTCCACCAAACATAATGTCAATTCTACCAAGTGAAGAGCAAACTGTTATTAGTTAGTTTATTCTAGCAGCCTGAGATGTAGAGTAATTCCAGCAGCACAGAGGCGGGTACTTCAGAAGTTTTGTGGTGCAGAAAGTACCCAGCAGAAATCTCAGTTTGACAATAGTTGTTTTACATATGGTATTGGTCATGATATATTTTTCTATAAACCCCTGCTTTTACTGCATGAGCCCAGATCTTAAAGGGACCAGTGTTAAAGACAAAAAAAAGTCTGAACAAACTGTTTGATCTGTGAAGAGGCTGGTATGAATCTCTCAGATGTGCAGGAGGAAATTGACTCAAAATGCAAACAAAGCCCTTGTGTTATTCTTCACTTGGCAACAAATATGAGTAAGTGGGTGTTAGACTCAAGAGATCCCTCCTTCAGTTATTTCTGTGTGCAAGTTCAATTTGTGGTTATTCATTTTCATCAGCATCTCAATTCAAATTGTGTCAGTGTACTGCAGAATTTATGGTTTCTTACTAGTGCAAGAAATGGCTGGTATATTGTGTCAAATAAATGACAGACGATGCCACAGCAAATGATTGGTAAGCTAATGTCAAACAGTACTGGAAAATTGCTGATAGTTTATTAAAAAAGAATCACATTCTCCATTCTGTAAATTAACTTTGTAGCTGTAAGCTATATTTTATGTGGTGGCTCAACCAGGGTATTTCTGGAAAGGCATATCATTTTGCTGACACTCCTGATGATAAGACTTCATATTACCAGGATTCACTAGATTTTTTTTTTTGTCATTTGAGACAAAACAAGCCAAGTGAGGAAAAGTGTAAGTAAAAAACACAATTTCAGCCAACATTTTCATTTCATTCTTATTTACTGTTAACATGCAGTTATCACAACAGTCGATTTTCCAGGAATAAACATATATATAATTACTCTTCATTCTATAGCCACAAAAACAAAAATGATAACCAGCTTTTCTTTTGAACAATGGCTCACACCCACAACTGTTCACACTACAAAGATTTCCCCTGATATCCGTCTTAAATGTCATCTAAGAGACATCTAAGAGACCATGGGAACATTTTGGATGTATCCCAATTGGTAGAAAAGAATTCTAATTGCTTACTTTAGTGAAAGGAGCAATACCACAATAGAAAAACAAAAAACTCCATAACATGTAGAAGTATTGTATTAAAAACTGGACATAAGAAAAAATAAAAGTATTAGCTGCAAAACGTATCAAAAGTAAAAGTAATAACTGAAGGATGGTCTTTGTCACAAGGTTAGGTTATTGATGCATAAACATTTAAACAGTATAATATAGCATTTGAGCTATTCAATTATACAGTTTATGGGGGTTAATGTGTAATTTTGTTGCTGTCTGCATTAAATAAAACGTCTCAATTTTTTAGGATAGAAATGGTCTACATTCATATCAGGTGAGATGATCCTCTAAAGGTTTGGATATCTAACCACTTTCCATTTCCAAAACTAATTAGATGATTTAAGAAATGCATTAATGGAATAACTTTATCTAATACTGAAGGTAAATTCTTCATCTGAAAAGTAGCAAGTAATTTCCTGTGAGTGGTACTGGAGTGAAGGAGTAAGAAAGTATCCCACAAATCAAAAACTCTAGCAGTAAATCAACATTACAATAACTTCACACCTCTGCCTGATCCCTAACAAGCAATGGTCCCCTGAATGAAACATCTGCTATAAATAGACACATTTCACAGAGGAGAATTTGGATGACATTATGGTTCCACAGCTGATGATTCACCAACCCACGAGTTAAATACAGAATCCATGAAAGAGTGGTGGATTTACGTGACAGACACTGCTGGTGAAAGAAGGGAGTGGGAGGACTGAAAAAAGCCACTGAGCTCCACTCGACAGTGAAGATCAGACAGCCTGAAAAATTGTAGAATTTGCAGGAATTACTGAAGCCAGTCATGACAAGTTTCAATTGAAATATTGGGCCTCATGCGAAAACATTTTTAAGTTAGGTTTTTTTTTTTTTGATGCAATGGTCAAAACTAAAGCCACTTTTTCAAAACTCTTCACACAGTCTGCATTACCAACATGCATCACATCCACATCATCTAGTCACTTGTGCACATAGCAATTTCTCAGTCTTTTGAGAAATTGCAAATTGCAAATGCTTTGACACATTTATGCAAATGATTATGCATAACTGTCTGCTGTTTCCTACATTATTAATTGTTTGTCATGTTGATCACAATGTCTTATACTGGTATATAAAATAGTCTTTTTTCTGCATAACAATGACATCCTTTGCTGTCAGCAAATTACAGTGCATACAGTAAAAGTTTAACTGTTAACCCTGTCCCAACCCTTGCAATGTATAATTCTGTACTGTTTAAATTGATGCCATACAGGAAAAGCGCACCCTTGTGTATTTTCAATCATTGTGATCCAAACCTTGCCATAGTTTACAAATACAAATAGAGAAACTGTAACAATAACATATCTTCACTTTATTGACTAAACTATAGTATATGTAACAAGAATTAATCGGAAATGCAGAAATTTGTTTCTTTATCCTTTTTTTTCTATATCCATGCATTCAGTAATTGTGAAAAAAAGTCCCTGAAATTTCAGTGCTGCAGTACAGATTTTCTCACTTGTTTACACAGTAAAACTGATACCTGAGAGACTCTGACGAAAACCAGCAATTGATGCACCAACCCCTTGAACCAATTCTGCTAAAATACAAATACATTTCCTGCTTTACTCCCAGCTTGCAGTTTTACTGTAAAACTACATTCAAAACACTATACACATTTCTCTACGCACGTAGACATAATCATAAAATGTTCGTAAACGTTCTGCTATTCTATATATTTCAGTCTGATTACCGCAAAAATGTTGGATATATCATTCTGTTTTGAATGTGTATTTAACAGTTTTGGACACAGTGTGAAAAATGTGCTGCAGATATACAGTGTTTTGCAGGTAGTAACAAGAAAAGAGTTCATGGATTTTGGAGAAAGTGGTCATTGAATGCACTCAGAAAGTCATAGAACCGTACCAACCTCAACCTAGAAATCCAAGATGGCTGGTCCGAGCATCAACAGAGCGTAAGCTGTAGTAATGTAGCCTACTGTTTATGGAACTTCTATCTTGTTCGTGTCTCATCAAATCAGTTGTGTGCAAAATAATGATTATGAACTGGTATTGCTTACAATGGCTAGAGGCATCCATCTTGGTTATCTGACTTAAATCTGTTCTACTGGAAGGTGGTCAAGTCGGGTGGGACGTCATTCCCGCCCTGGACTTCCGGTAAATGGAACGCAGGGTAAGGCTACACGTCATGCCTGATATGAATGGCAGTGTTCATTCATGAAAATTACATTGAAGGCTAAAAAAGAAGAATTTTACGAGTTCAGGGTTTTAATTCTTACATTTTGGAGATCCATAAAGGAAAGTATGATAAGTATCATTTTTAACTGCATCAGCAGTGGAATTAAGGGAATAAGGTAAGATCAGTGTGTCTGTCTACGGAGTTGAGACTAGTTTTACATTTGCAGAAACACAGCCAGTAGTAATTTCTCCGTCTCTGCCAATATACAGTATCAGCAGCTGTCACTCTCTTTGCAATTTGAGCTGTTTGTATTGATATTGTAGTGTTATACAGTAACATCAATAGCCAATTTAAATTTTAAATAAGAATAGAATATTCACAATATTATAACAGGCTAATTGCATGTGAGTCCTACGACAAGCCTGAACCACTCCTAAATTGCATTTGTATAAGTGATTCATGCATGAGGCCCACTGAAACCACTGTTTGAACACATCAAAATAAAGCACACTGGGAAATAAGTTAATCTCTGCACCTAACTATAATAAATTATGATAGTTTAATTAGGAAAAAATTCTCAGTAGGTCTCAGGTGTTATTAGTTACCTTGCTTTTTCTAGTCCTGGGTTGCTTTGTACTGGTATATCTTAATGCAATGGTGCATGCTGTCAGACACTGCTAGTTGGCCCTCAGGTAGCAGGGTCAGCCCACGTGGACTACTTAGTCCATGAGTTACCATGGGCCTCCCCACTCCCTGTGCTGGGTATAACAGGACTCTGTGCTCCTCCCCCCAGTCCGCTACAAGCACATTACCATCTGTGTCTATACAGATACCCCAGGGGCAGGCCAGGACAGGTCCCATACCAGCACATACACCTAGTACTCTCACTGTGTTCCATCCTGGCTCTAGCACTTTGATGCAAGGCACACGACCTGTTTCATTGCCCCTTTCGGACACAGCTACCATGCCTGAGCTCAAGCAAGCTGCTACTAAGTAAGGTCGGTGGAATCCGGTCACCACTGTGCGCTCAAGACGGGAGCCTGTTTTAGGGTCAAGCTTTAGGGCAATGAGGGAACCTTTCCGGATATCAGCTACCAAGAACTCATCCAGTCTGGTTACTGTCACACCCCTGGGAGCCTCAAGCTCACCTTTTGCGGAGCCCAGTCCTGACCCTCCGAAGGTCTGAAGCAAGCGACCATGTCGGCTGAACACAAGTAGGGCCCTCTCAGCTGCACAGCTAAGCGCAATCAAACCCTTGGCATTGACAGCAATGTCAAAGTAGTTCCGACACCGTCTGGCAGAGACATCAGAAGATGGGGAGGTCACTTGCTGGAGTACATTGCCCCGAGGGTCAGTCACCTGTTTAAGAGTTTAAATTTAGTTTTAACATCAGCGGCAACTTAATTTGCTACTGTTAGTGCACATAGTGCATGTTGTAAATGTCTGAAAGACGTTTCACACAATACATACCTGAACACGTGCATTTCCACAGTCCACTATAAAGAGTTGGCTCTGTGGTGAAGCATGGATACCACTTGGCAGGGTAAAGTCAGCCCGACCAGAACCCTGCTTCCCGAACTGCCTGATCAGATGGACTCCTCTGGGGTTGAATGATGTCAAGGACAGGTCTCCTTCCTCCTCCAACTCCACCAGGGCTGGCTCTCCTCTCTCTTCTCTGCCTTTTTTTGGCTCCTGAGAGGAACCATCTATGACAGACATGGATAAAGACCTAGCCGCCAGAGGTTGTTTTGAACCAGCCACTGTGATTTTTTTCTGCGGCTGGTGTAAAATATTATGACTTCTATATGTGGGGTACAAGAGGGTTTGTCCCATGTCAGAGACCTTAGGCCCCCTACTGAGATTTGGTGAGGTTGAGGTGGAGCTTGACGTGGAGTTGAAGTTGCCACACTTCACCCTCCACACTCCTACGTGCTCATTCATCCCACCACTGATCAGTGGGCGCGTCTTGTGTGTCAGGTCCACTGCAGACTTTGATAGACGGCAATTGTAGTTCAAAGACCCTCTGTTCATGCTGTAGTCATGAGATTGGCTAACAATGAAAGTATAGCTAGAGTCAAGGCTGTCTGTTGGCGATGTAGCTCGGCCAGAGTCACCATGGGTCCCTAGGGAGTGTTCATCAGAGGACTGGCTGAGACAAGAGTGAGGTCGGCCCCTGGAAGTGAGGTCTAGGCAGCTTTGGCTGGTCATAGGCTCTCGTGGAGTCATCCTTGGAGATGTTAGGGCTCTGTTGTTGTACCTCAAATGTCTACTATTGGAATGTTGACTCTCTTTTCCTTTTTCACCATCCTGGTTGTCTAAACTCAAGCAGCGACTCAGCTTAGCATTCTCACGTCTTCGTTCAGGTGAGGGGGACTGCTTCCTACCTGAGACCACAGTAAGCCTCTGATTCCTGGAAGAATAGTGTTTTCCATTACTGTTCATCTTGATCACCTGCTTTTTGCCTTCTCTATCCATGTTTCTAAGTACCGTAGGGACAGTCAGAAATATGTCCTCCCTTTGTGGCTGAAAGGAGGCTGATTCCATCTCGTCATCCTGCGAAGATTCCCAGTCAGACTGTTCACACTTTGGAAGCCATTGACACATCTTTGTTGACGATAACCTTTGTTCATCCTCTGATTCCAGGTCACTACGGCCAGAGAGGCTGATCTTTCTAACAACCCTGCCTGTTGGTGAGGTCCACCCCTGTCCTAGAGAGCTTTTTTCTCCCCCAGCATCGTGATGGTTTGTGTCTTCACACTGCATCTCATGTGAATGAAGAGCACATAGCTGCCCTTGTGGCCCACAACCTCCAACATGCAGACACATGCTTTGTTCTTGAACACTAATATCTCCAAAGGCGACAGCATTAGGTTGGGAGCTGGGTTTGAAGTTCACTTTCTTTAGGGAAACTGAGATTTCCCAGGGTTGTAGGAACTCTGCAACCTCCTTCAGCAGCAGGTTCTGGTGTGACCCACTTTCATTCTGACCTGACTGTTGACCCACCTCCTGAATCCGCTGCTGAAGTTGATCAAGTTTACGGAGCCTTTGGTCCAACAGGGACTGGCTAACTCGGGCTGCTGCCATGTTCTCCCTCTGAACCTGCTCCAGTCGCTGCTGAGTGTCCCGATGGTCCTGCTGGACCCTCTCGAGCAGGCGCTGCTCTTCTCTGCAGGCACCCAGGATGGCTCGCTCTAGACCCCGCTTCACAGATTCAGTCTCAGTTGCATGTCGCTCTTGTAGGCAACGCAGTTCTGTCTCTGCCTGGGCAAGGTCACAACGTGCTTGTGTTGCCCAGCATGGAGGGGACTGAGGCAGGAGAGCAGCAGAAGTACCCTCTGACTGACGATCAGGACTGGGGCTGTGTGCTGGGGAAGGGGAGGTGGGATTGCTACCCAAAGGAGTTCTGACAAACATCATGATGGATGGATGGATTTTTATTTTCTAGCATTCAATCTGAGTTCCTGCAGAAAACAGAAAGGGAACAGAAAGGAATAAATGCACACATGCAAACAAAATAATCATAATACATAATAAATGCGTAATGAACCACGGTATATCAGGTAGTTAAGATTTTAACATGAGTAAAATTATAATTAATACATAAAATTATTTTACCTTTGTGCTGTGTAGGATCTTTACCTGACAAATTATGAAAATATGTGAATGACATGTATTTTGAGTAAGTATTACTTGCTTTTCCAGTCGCAAATTGTATGTAATCGCATGACGAATTTGCCTCACTTTCTGTGTGAACACAACATTAAGAGTTATAGAGGTAAATAGTGAGCTAGCTAACATTTGCATCAGCAGATCTGTTGAGTGAATCCATGCATCCATCATCTTCAACCACTTATCTGTGCATGGTCTTGAAGGGAGTGGGAGGCTGGATATACCCTGGACAAGTTGCCAGTTCATTCATATATATATATATATATATATATATATATATATATATATATATATATATATATATATATATATATACACTACCGTTCAAAAGTTTGGGGTCACCCAGACAATTTCATGTTTTCCATGAAAACTCACACTCGTATCCATCATTTGCATGAGTTGCAAAATGAATAGAAAATATAGTCAAGACATTGATGAGGTTAGAAATACAGATTTTTATTTGAAATAATAATGTTGTCCTTCAAATTTTGCTTTTGTCAAAGAATCCTCTATTTGCAGCAATTACAGCCTTGCAGACCTTTGGCATTCTAGCTGTCAGTTTGTTGAGGTAATCTGAAGAAATTTCACCCCACGCTTCCTGAAGCACTTCCCACAAGTTGGATTGGCTTGATGGGCACTTATGTACCATACGGTCAAGCTGCTCCCACAACAGCTCAATAGGGTTGAGATCTGGTGACTGCGCTGGCCACTCCATTACAGACCAGCTGACTGCTTCTTTCCTTTCCCATTGCCCATCTTAATCTTTTCCTTTTATTGGCCAGTCTCAGAAATGGCTTTTTCTTTGCCACTCTGCCTAGAAGGCCAGCATCCTGGAGTATCCTCACTGTGGACGTTGAGACTGGCGTTTTGCGGGTAACATTTAATGAAGCTGCCAGTTGAGGACCTGTGAGGCGTCTATTTCTCAAACTAGAGACTCTAACGTACTTGTCCTCTTGTTTAGTTGTGCACCTGGGCCTCCCACTTCTTTTTCTGTTCTGGTTAGAGCCCATTTGTGCTGTTCTCTGAAGGGTGTAGTATACACCTTTGTAGGAAATCTTCAGTTTCTCGGCAGTTTCTCGCATGGAATAGCCTTCATTTCTCAGAACAAGGATAGACTGTCGAGTTTCAGAAGAAACTTGTCTTTTTCTGGCCATTTTGAGAGTATAATCGAACCCCAAATGCTGATGCTCCAGATACTCGACTAGCTCTGAGGAAGTCCAGTTTTATAGCTTCTCTAATAAGTACAACACTTTTCAGCTGTGCTAACATTACTGCACAAGGGTTTTATAATCATCAATTAGCCTTTTAACACGATACGCAAACACAATGTGCCATTAGAACACAGGAGTAATGGTTGCTAGAAATGGGCCTCTGTACACCTATGTAGATATTCTATTAAAAATCAGCCGTTTCCAGCTAGAATAGTCATTTACCACATTAACAATGTCTAGACTGTTTTCCTGATTAATTTAATGTTATCTCCATTGAAGAAAACAGTGCTTTTCTTCCAAAAATAAGGACATTTCTAAGTGACCCCAAACTTTTGAACGGTAGTGTATATATATATATATGATTAATGATACATCTTTTTAAAATTATATGTTTTAAAATAGCATATGATAGACTGTAAGATATTCCTATTCCTGTCATTTTAAAGCTGTGCATGACAAATCTATAAAGTATGACTTCATCAGACATGATTTCGGGATCTTTATGGGGGAATGTGTGACAGACACTTTACTGAAGTTAACTGAATCTGGCATACTCTAATTCAGCCCGGGACTGAGCAACCACTTATTTTACAATTTGCACTTGATTTTTTATCAGAGCTTTTTCTATGCTGCCAAGTGATGCTTATGAAAAGGTGATACAGCTTTAAAGGCAGGCCTTAAGAGAGACAAAGCTCTAGGCAGAAAGAACTAGCATAGAGGAGGAAGAAAGTTTTGAGTTTTACACTGAGAAACCTATTAGCATTTCAAATGGCGGCAGACAGCCAGAAGCATCCACAGTGAGTGCAAGAGTGGGAGGTGAATAGACAGCCCGAGTGTCTACACAACAATGCTTCCCAACTCCCCAGTCTGCAAACAGACCCCACTTTGATATTTTATTCATGAGCTGAACAAAGTGATGTAGAGAAATGGCATTGAAAGACTTCTGTCCTTTGTGTGATGTATTGTGATAATACTGGAACCCTAGGGAGCCATCATATAATAAACAGAAAGTAGCATTCTTACAGGGAATACATTAGTAAGTTTATGGACCCAAACAATTTTTTCATTTAGAGGAATGGTTATGGTTGCCAGTCCTATGCATGAGTGCTTTATAATGCTATTTCTAAAATGGACAAAAACAAGCTACTTATAAGCATTTAATTCATCTCTTTGTCTGTAACACATGCAGTCTGGAATAAGCTAATTGTAAAATATCAATTTAAAAATGATAATGATTAAGTCTTTTGGTTCTTCAAAATTTATGTTACTCACTGGTTTGGACTCGAGTATTCAAAAACGATCACAGACAGAGACATTCTTATAGGTTTGGTTCTTTTCATGTTACTGAGGGCTTAAGTGTTTTAATCTGTATGTTACATACATACACGTTTTAATATGTGGCCAGTACTAAAAGGTAAGGTAAAGTACACTGTGTGGTTAATGTATAAAATTTTGTGGTACTTATACTGTTTTCAGTCTCTGGTTATAAATACAATAAATACCTATTTAATGATTATTTTTTGGCTATCCATTTCCTTTCCTTACTATGAAATAGAATAACTGTGGGAACATGTGTATCAGTCTGTGTGAGCTTTGGTACATTTGGTTGAGAAATAAATACATTCTTTGTGTTTTTGGCTGGCAAAAATATGCTTTCCTATGTTCCCCGTTTTCAACTAAATAGTTCCACATACTGGAAAACAGGTCTAACCATGTCTTAATTCATTGACATTGAATTGTTTAGCCAAAGGGAGAATATGTTAGAGAAGAAAAAGAAAGATAAAAAGCAAAAAGAGAAGGAAGAATAAAAATAACCAGTATGCATACCTACTATTAAAGTGAAGCTCCAAACCTCTAGTCCCTTGATTAGCTGTTAATCCTAAACCTGACCTACAGACCCAATATTTAACCTGAATATGCGATACTGTGTGCTCTTAATTGGCATTTTGATCCAGTCTTTATTTCCCCTCTAAACCCAACCGTAACCATTACCGTTATGGCATTCTCCGTAATTATGATTCTTGGCTTAATTTCTTGCATTTGAACAGACATAATCCCACAAATTGTTAATCTAATCACTTTAAATGAAACAAATAAATATCTTTACCCTGATCACAGGAATTTATTGATTGCACTGTCACAGAAAGTGCCATCTCTGAGGTTGGTTACTCCTGCTAAGGATTCCTTAAAGTCTCCTTAGGGGTAAATCTGGATTGTCTTCCTTTTGGTGTTTGTGTCTTGTTTAGCTTGTTGTTTTAGTTTAGTGTTGAGTGAGCATGAAAGACATCTAACAAATGGGTAACACTTGGTGAAAATTTGGGTTAGGTGTTAGCTTGGGTACCTTGATTGAGGCAGGTGTGACCTTGGGACAGGGAGGAGCAGGGATGAGCCAACATGTCTCAGGCTTTGCTAGTATGGACTTGAGCAATGTCACAGTGTGGAAAATTGGTGTGTTGGCTTCTGAGTAAGGCTAATCTCTTTTAGTAGCTGTGGTTTGTTGCCATGTAATGTCTTGCATTACACCAAAAGGCTGTTAATGTAAATTTTCAACAGGCACCTGCTTGTTTTCATTTTACCTTAGTATTGTCCTTGTTATGGCAAAACTTTGCAGCTAACACTACTGAGATTGTACAATTAATAACATTATACTTAGCCAATGTTGGTAGTTTGATATTTCATTTGATATTTCATGATTTTACATATATTATTGTAATGGTCAAAGTTAGCAGCAAATATTAATGTTACTGATTTATCATTTCATAAGCTTGCGAAAGACCTCCATTTAAAAACACATCAATGAGCCACACCGTTGCAATGGCTGACATTTTCTTCTTTACCACACACATTGTAGTTAATTTTGAATCAATCACACATACGCCATCCTACTGCCACACTAGAGCGCCAAATGTATAATGTATATGTGTATTAATCTGAAGACGAAAATAGTCCTCAACAAATATACTTTTTCTACCTGTTAGAGTAACATTTGCTGAAAACGGCAGGACTCAGCTAGAATTTACTCAGCCTTTTCATCTGTTAAAGGAAATAACACTGTATATTTGTGACCAGTGTCTTTTTAAAGGTCAAGTCTTCAGCCGGAGCTAATGTGGTTGGGGTTCAGTGTCACAGACAAGACGAGGAAGTCTGAAAGTACTGAAAAGTAGACTAACATGTTTCTTGGTTTTTTGAATTTCGTGGGATTTGCTGACCCCAACTAAGTACTGACTATCACCAGCCTTATCCACGTGAGGTGAAAATGGAGAGACCCACATGTCAATCATGTAATGGTCATGCACTGTACAACTTAAGAGTTTTGAGTATGATATTTTAAGTTGCAGCATTTGTAATATGGGTACACATATTTTCAATTATTATAACAGAGTTATGTAATTCCAGCAATACTGAAAAGCTGTCGGAGAAGCAGTTGATCTTGTAATTGAGGGAGTGTATTTAATATATTTGAATTAATGTGATATTTGTATCAGGGGAATGAATAGTTTAAGTATTTATATAGCCTACTGTCTACTTGTTGCAGTATAAGTTACTTAACTCATTACTAATTAAACATTCTGAAATAATCTGTTCTTCATATGAGTTTCTTGTACTGCACTTTTCATACTTGAGGACATTTTTGTTGACTTGGGTAAAATAATTAATGCAGAACTTGCAATGGCCAGTTTTTCTTTCATTGTGGTGTAGCTGCTTGTATTTAGAAATGTATTTTGAGGTTTCCTTCCACCATCAGCGCCAGGGAACTTATTTATGTTGGAGATAAATGACAGGTGTATTTGAGCCACTGCACTTGTCCCATCTCTTTGTGTCACAGACAAGGTTTCCACTCATATTACCAAACTACATTATAGATGAAGAGGGTCCAGTTGCTCATCTTGTGAGTGCTGTGGGGTAACTGGGTCACATTAGGAAAACATTCAATGAGCAAGACAATCTTACTACTTACTACATGTTTGTCTCAAAAAAAGACAACACTTTAGAAGTAATCAAACGACTGTGATCAACCTATGAACATTTCTTAAAGTATTTGGAAAACGTTTCCTTGCCGAACACTTCTGTTTACATATTCACACAAAAGAATAGTGATCAAACTGTACTTTATGACAAAACTAATGAAATCTGGTTTTGTAGAACAATAAAAAACACAACTCCATCACTATGGCTTACCTGTAGTCAGATAAGAACGCTGCTACAACTCCATGCTCTGCTCCTCTTCACCACATCTCCCCACTCCCTCACTTTTACCATCACTCTCTGGCCCTCCCTTTGTGCATTTTCTCCTCTTGTTGGCTGCTGCTAGGAGACCGCAAAGCCGACTCCAGTTTCCTCTGTATGCAAACTCAGAATATACACCCACAATTGATTTTTTTCTTTGCCGTCAAGTTGTGTACATTATACTTTACTTGGAATCCTGCTGTGTGTTTTAGAGGATACCACTTTAAATATCAAGAGTCAGAGCGGGGAGAAAATTCATTAATAACACAGATTTTTAGTTTATTATCGCAAAACCCCAGCAAATAATCATATGAGAGGCTGGAACCAACTTGGTTTTGCTTAAGAAATTACTTAACTGACTATCAGAATTGTTGATTTATTTTTTGATTGGCAATTTATTTAAGCTCTACTGGACATCAATTATAGAATATCAAAGTAGTCACAGATTATTTGTTATTGACTAATCATTGTAGCTCTTAACATTATCCAGGTTTCTGATCATATGTGCGCTAGTGCAGGTGTGTCTTTGGCCCCTCGACACACAGCATCTGTTATTTCTTTACTGACCTGAATTTCTTCAGCGGTTAAGGATGAACCCACTTTTGTTTATAGTTACCCTGACACTGGCGCACTTATCACTGCTGTTTTCTTCATCTCTTCACCAGTAATAGAAGATGAGAATGAAAGTGAAGACTGTCAAATAATTGATCACATTACCGGTATGAAGACAAAGATCAGAAACCTGAATAAGGCATTAATGGCACAGTGTCTTGGCTCCTATCTGAGTGAGCTATAGGCTTCTCCAGGTGACTCAAAGCAGGATGTGTAAAGGTATAAATGATACTCCAAAAACCTGAAATTGAGATACTAGCGTGCAGGGGAACATGTTCAAAACATGCTGGGAAGGCTCCAGCCCCAAAATGGATAAATAATAAATGCTGCTCAGTATTTGTGCAGTGTGCATGTTAACATGCTTACTAGTGTGACGCCCCCCAACCCCGCACTGTTTGGAGGTTGTCTGCCAACCTCAGGAGCCAACTGAATTGAATTGAGAGGGTCGTCAGCTGATTTCTCTCACCTGGACCCATGGGCTATAAAAGCTGGCCCATGTATTCAGTTCACTCTCTCCCTTCTAGCAGTTACATCCATGCTGTGGCTTCTTCTTTTGTACTTGTGTTTTAGTTTAATAAATTATACTTGTTTTAACTAAGTTCCTTGCATGGACTCCCATCTTTGTCACAATCCCTGAACCAGTCTGAGACACTAGTTACGAGTCTTATCACAGTGGTTCCCTACCTGGGGCTCAGGTTCAAGGTGTCCCCAGGAAAATGTGAGGGATCATGTACATCTATTATACAAAATAAGGCAGATTAGATTTCCTCCCCACCTAGTGTTTGATGTTTTTTTCTAGTTAAGTACTACTAGAGTTTCACCTTCTCAGGGCTGTAAAAATCTCTGAAATTAAACCATTCAAGAAGGAAAATCTCTTCAGATGATCGTCAGTCCACATTAAAACCGTGTGTAATCTGTGACGAGAGGTCAGAGTAGATATTAGTTAGTGCACAAGCCAAAAAGGTTGGGAACCACTGTTTTACCATACTGGATATATGCTGTTTACATGGAAAACAGATTCACACTCTCCACCACTCAGGGTGAAGCTCATACAGTCACGAGATGACAAAGAAAAGGACAACAGGACAAATGTGATATTGCTAGGCAAAGAATTTATAAATTAATAAAAACATTCCCTTTGTAGTGTTCTTCTGACAGCTTTTCCCCACTGTGTATTTTTTGTCCTTTTTTTCCTAATGATTTCAAAATATAGAAAAATATTTCTGACAACATTCATCATTACATTATTCTTAGCATGATTTTCATTCTGTCCTGTTGGTTATTTCACATACCTCTGCATTTTCCACCCATCACTTTTTTTACATTATTTACATAATAAATCTGTCCACGTCATCTTTCAGCTTCAAACAGGGGACACCAGAGCATGATTTGCATAGATCACAGGGGAGAAATAAGTAAGGGGTGAAAAGTCAAAGCTTTTCAAAGAAAAAGGAAAAGTGAGAAGATGCTGTTCATCCCGTGATACGCATTACAAATCAACACATGGAAAATCTATTTAAAAACATGGCACAAAGTGTACATGTGTTAAAAAAATCAGATGTGAAAACAAAGCTATATAGCCAAAACTGTTTCAGTTATTTCATACAGTCAAAGTCACTTGCAGAAATAAACTGTCAAACCGTATGTGCAAGTGGAAGTCTCATTCACCATACAGCTTTGCTATGCAAAGCTCAGCTGATGTGAGTTGCATTGCTGATTGCAATGTGAGTATGAGGGTTTTTCGCCTACTTGTGTGTTGTGTTGTGGTGATGGAACAGCCAGTCATAACCCATCCTGAAACAAAACAATTCCATTTCAAATGAAATTCAGTGACAGTTGAACACTTTGGCTTGCTATTTGCAGAATGTTTCCATTGTAACACCATGAATATACAAAATGCAGAAACACAAAACATAACATGCTGTGTATTTAGCCACAACTAAACAATCAGAAATATTCAGTTTTTAACTCAGTGACAGATCAATTGTAGTGTTCAAGTACATCTGTCTGAAACACAGACAGAAGAAGAAAATAAAAAACAATACCTGTGACATTACACAACATTTTGTGATGCTTAGCTTTGGGTTTGCCACCCACCATCATCTTTGTCAGTTAACAGAGTCAGAAACAGAAACCACCACGGCTGAGATGCCGGCTTATCAATCCAACACATTCACAAACATAAGACTGGATACATTTTGAGGCCCTAACTCGTTCTGGTAAGTAGATCCATACATTAACTACTTTTTAGAGAGTTCATTCATTTGGTTTTCTCTGTTACTTTATCACAGGAAGATTTTTTTGGGTGACAGTTTCTGGTTGCCATTACAGGAACTGCAGTTAAAGATATTTGTGCATTGGCTTCAGCATCCAGCCGTGGTGGTTGCTGCATAGTCAAAAGCCAAAATCCCTTTCCCAACAGTAAATTAAAATTTTTAAATCATTATTGGTGCTTGTGTATTTTAAACAGGCTGTCCCTCCTTTCCACGATCCCTACAGGTGTCTGAACAGATGGGAGGGCTCACTTTTCCAGGAAGCAATTTGCTGCCGTTCATTCTTGTGGAGTATGAAAAACAACTTCCATACAGCTAGGAAATCCATCACAGTAACCGGTACACCCTTGATTACAGTCGTTTTATCTTGCTGTGTGTGAGTTGTGTTTTTCCATATCAGCGTTGTCCTAAATTAAGCTCAGCTCACAACAACCCAAGGAAGAAGTCAAAGTTCCGAGTAGGAAATAAACACTTATAAAAACGTCGAAATACAAACTCTTTCAAATGTATGTCTTTTGTATTCTTGAAAATGAAATACAATGAAATATACAGTATATTTTTAAAAAATACAAACAGTAAGGAGTGAAAAATGACTGCAGGAAGTGTAGACATGATGTGCATGGGCTAAAATCCCAAATCTGAAAAAGTCGCGGAGGACCAATGCCAGTTTTGAGGCCCAGGTTTATGGAGCAGCTCCCTTTTTATCATTAACCTTCAGCTGGCAACAATCATTTTTTTAAGGACAGTTCCGGTTTATTACAGCTTGGGTCTTATTTCATAGGTTTGGCCATCACTTCTATCATCGTTGAGTACAAATCATATTTTTTGTCCTTAAGATTTTCCTTGTATTTGGCCATGTAACTTTAACTATATGTGTATTACATTAGGCATTGGGGATATTTGAAAGCACTTTTAGCATTTAAAAAGTGCTACATGAACATGGTTTATTAGCGTTCGGATTATGTACCATGAAACTGTCCGCTGTTCAAACAGAGACGCTTGGAGTTTCAGGTACTGTCAGAGAGATTGTCTTTGGTGTCCACTAATGTGTCACAGAAATACAGATAACTTGACTGAAACAGCTTAGTTACAAAATAACTGACCGAGTAAGTAATGGCACTGAGAAGCTGAGTATTTACCATCAGGCTCAAAGTACGACCTATCTTTAACAGAAACAGTTTGTAAAAATAGTTTTGTTAAAAAACACAATCTTGAGTGGAAAACTAAAGCAACCTGGTCTTTTCTTTCTGTGGAAGGGAAACATTAATCTTATTCTGAGCACGTGGATGTACAGCAGACTAGGTGAACAGATGGACGGACGGATGGCAGTGGGTAAAATACAGAAGTGATTTCTCTACCAATTTGATTAGGCGAGAACAAACATTCAGTGTGAAATGTCGTCTCTGATCTCTGCAGGCACCAGGATGACTCACTAACCACTAAAACCTACGGCATGGAACCTAAATTGAGCTCAGAGCTATTGCACAAACCAAAGAAAACTTATTCAATACTACTGAAGTATTACTTAACTATACACCTGGCCTTAATTGGCATGCAAAAACTCTTTTGCATAAGTACTAATGGTACTTAAAAAACAAACTGTGGGGTTTTACCAAATGTGTCTAGAAATTCCATAGAAAAGTACTACATTTACAAACGTGACGACCATGGCTATGGCTTTGACAAATTGAGAAGGCCTCAACTTATTGAGAAAGACGGAACAGTTGTCAAAAAATGATACGGGATTCAGATTCAAAGATTAAAGACTTTGCAGGATGGCAGGCACATTTAGCAGTTTCTCTACTGCTAAAAGTTGAGAGATAATGGCTAGTGTGCGCAGACAACCAAATCATTTCACAAAAAAAGCTGTGTGAAAGATGAGTTTTGCACTGCAGTCATACATGTAAAGCTTCATTTTTCAGGTCCTTCATTTCCTAATCATTTTCTCATAATATCCTGGCTAGAGACCTGTAAAATGAAAAATTACCATCATATAACAAACTGCCAACAATTACTTTAAACCCCTCAAAAGGTTGCCTGATGTTGAGGTGGAAGGTTTAAAGCGAATTTTGTCTTGGCAAAAGCTTTTAACACTGTGTGGCTGCTACTTCATTCAACCTCAGACACAACAAAATAAATTAAATGCCGATCACAACACTGGCAAAGATTCCTCCACATACTCAAATACACATTTTATACTTGGTACCTAACAATGAAATGAAGAGATAGTAGCTATAACACTAATAAAAAATGGGTGTTACTTAAAAAAAAAAATAGCAGCGTGTTAAGTTCCAAGTTGAACAGTTGTATATTCAGTTTGGTCTGTCTCACCAAAGAGACAACATCTTGAAGCTGAAATGGAAAAACTGAAATGGAGATTGCTTCATACAAGCCTCAGCTTCAGCTCACAAATAAAGATCCATTTAAATAAAGATCTGTTTGAAGAAGGGTCAGTGAATGCCTCATAAGGACCTTTTCAACTGTCAGTTCAAAGTAAATGGAAATCATGCAAACTCTCCCTAGACAAAAAAACTTCCCTTCTCGCCTTTTCCTTGCAGACTCTCAGGTCTTTTAAAAAGACTAAATGACACACAAAAAGTACGAATTGTAAAGCAGTGCTGCCGTTTCAAATCCACAGCCTCTCCTTTATGGCAACAGGTGAATGGCTTAATGATGGCCTGAAGAGTTGGCATCACCTTTTCAAAAAGGAGCCATTCGTTAAAATAAACTCGCACACCACGGCAGACACCTGTTCCCGCGTGCTGCTGATATGTCTAGAAAATGGTGCAAATGCAAAAGACAAACACGTTTTAAAACAAAATATTTTTTAAAAAATGGCATTAATTATCCAAAGTTTTTCAGTACATTTGTGGTGTTCATGGTGATTCACAGGAGAGAAAGTGACTCTAACCTTCACCTGCGTATTCCAGTTTACAGCTTGTTCATTCATGACTAGTCTTTGCAGCAGTGCCAGCCTTTTAAAAATAAAATGGACACTTGAGATGTTACTAGGAACCACTGCTGTTGTTCTGTGAGCTTCCTCTATTGGCCAGTCCTTGATATAGGATGAACAGCTCTGTGACAAAAGCAAAGATTAGCTTGTTGTACAGAGCCAAAGCGGACTGGATCACCTTATAGTTGATTGACTAGCCTAAACTTTCAGTGTTTTCCTGCCAAACAATTTTTGGTGTTTGTGTCATAATTTTGTTGAGGACAAAACCTTCTTTTCTTCTGTGCTGCCTGAAAGCACCCTTCCAACTTAAAAGATAAAGAGTATTGACTAGCACCAATATGTGCACCTATTTCTTTTATCTGTGGCTTTACTGTGTCACATTATACCACGTGGTATGTGTATGTACAACCTCCCAAATCTCAAGCATTTACTGAGATATTCTGTGTATAGAATGTAAATATAACACATGATATGCACAATATCATATAAGTTTACAGATGAGGAAAATTCTTCCAGTCCTATAGTTATCCTATAATGATTTTGGTACAAAAATGCCACTATTTCCATCTTGCTTTTGTCTGTGTCATTGCAAACAACCCACCTCAGTGACAGAAAAGTTTCAGTGCTCCAGTCTGTCCTCTGGTGATAGTAGAATCCTATATAACTCTTTTTAAAAAGAAATGGAGGCTAAGAGCTAGATCGGAGGAGTTGACTGTCTATTCTTCTGCCTCCTGGCTGTGCGGAAAAGGCAGAGTGACGGCGTGCTCTTGAGCCAGGGCAGCCAGCTCCTTGAGGAACTCGCAGAAGATAACGGCACAGTAGACTGCGTTCTTCACTCGGAGCGCCTCGGCCTGCTTCTCCAGGCCAGAGGCCCCTCCGCCTCCGCCGCCCCTGAACAGAGCGCTGTGCAGTGATTGGCTGCCGTCCCGTACGTGTGCGAGGGCCATCTGAGCGGCATGTCGAGCCCGGGTCGGGCTGTTAGTGTGACGAAGGATCAGGTCTCCGAGAGATGGTTTACGACTCTTCACTGGAAAAGGAAACATTTTACAAGTTTAAAAGTCAGCACAGTGATAACAAGGATATGTGACTTGAAATTTATTTGAACTCAAGGAAAGATGGCTGGAACCTTCATTAAAAACAAAGAGGTAGTGGACCATGAGTTTAAATTATTTTGTTTAACTACTGTTTTCATGAATGTTCATGAGTATTTTGCTCTTAAACCTTCTAAATGAAAAACAATTCTGCATGAATGTCAACATCTTGAAACAAGACAAAATAAGAAAATTAGTATTACAAAAGTCATACAATTGTAGGAAATTCTTTAAAGAAGATCTGTGTAGAAATAAAGGTAAAATTCCATTGCATTAGCAGATTGCATTCTAATATGTTCTATTACTTTCTTTCCTTAAATTGTGTATATACACACAAATTTTTCAGTTTAATAGACACACATGAAAGGCATAAAAGCAGTCCTACTTTGCCTGATTAGATTCCAGAAACACACACACACACACACAGTACTCACCTAGTGAATCAGAGCGCCGCAGGGGAGGAACTGCTGCAGGCGTATCAGTCCAGTCCACTTTGCCTCGGGCCACTAGGTACTGCTGAGCTTTCCTCAGCATGGCAGGGAAGTCCTCGTGGGAGGCTGCGAACGCCTCGATGCGGTTCTTCACAGAACCTAGAACCTGAGATGAGTCGCGGACAAAACTTTTAAGTTTTACTTCATCCTCAAAAGCAACTGGCATGTTTTTGTTGATTACTAGGACAGTAAATTTCACTCATGACTTTATGACATAGAGGATGGTCTGAAGCTGCACAAGCAGCCCCTAGAGGCTCAATTGTCCAATTACATGCCGCAGTATTAAAGTGCTGAATGAAAAGATACTGAGTGTTGTGCTCTACAGAGGATTTTTTCACTACGATAAGGCTCAGACTGCGGAGCTAGAAAAAAGGACATAGACATTTAAATTGAAACACTTTACTTCTTTATAATCATGAGTGTGTTCACTGTGTGAGAATGAGTCACTAAACCAACACTGATACTTTTTAGTCCAGTGCAGTATTAGGTGTCTATCTACAGGATCTCTGAATATGGACAGAAATGGAAAACGGACAAAAAGAATTCTCTATGCAAATATATTGTGGGCCTGATGCTTTTGGAACAGAAGCTAGCACAGCAGTGAGGTGGGCTGGAAGTGGACAGCTATGCCTAAAAACTATCATCACTTCATGAATAAATACAGAAACTATAAGCTCCGGTTTGTACTGAGCACCTGGTTTAGAAATGCAATGCAGGTAAAAGGTCAAGAGAGAGCATGGAGAGCATTCCATACCAACATGCGTATCACAGGTTTTGCATGGTGCAGTGTACCTGGATCAGTGACTTGATGCTGGGCTGGAAGACCATGTTGGTGTTGAGCAGGAAGGAGCGTAGGAGGGGCTGAGGATAGCAGGCCAGCTGGGCCACGATGCCCGTGAGCAGGATGTTGACGTACAACGAGTTTTGGAGCATGTTCTCCAGCTTGGCAAACAGAACCACCATAAATGGACCTGCACAGAGAAAGGCCGATGGATCATTGTACTGGAAAGATACGAGACAACTTTAGCTCAGCTGCATGTGAACAAACTAGAGATGAAATCAGAACTGAGGTGGCAAAGAGGCAGTCACTGTGAAGAAAAGTCAGCAGGGTGATTTAACAGCTTGTAGAGGTTAAATGGGGATAATTAAACTACTACTGCTGTTGAAACATGAAGCTGGTACTCAGACTACAGTGTATAACGCTGCTTGGTGTACGTCTGGCTTAGGATAACTATGATAACCTGGATGACTGAAAATCTTTACAGGCATCTGCCAAGCATAAGCAATCTTCAAATGTGCAACTGACAGTAAAGTTACCAGAAGCAAGAGTTAACCCAAGGTGTGTAACACTAGCATTAGTAGCTAATGCTACTTCCAACTGGCACCTAAAGTCCTCCATCTGAAGCCATGTGCTTTTTTTATTAACAGGGACATGCGCGAACAGTGTTATTGAAAAGACCAAACTCAAAAGGATCAGAACAGCACCCAGTCAGCAGCACTTAAGTGAAAAAAAATGTATCCTCCTCGGGCATTAAAGCTAAAAGGTTATCCAATGTATGATGGCCCTTGCCTATTGTTAGTGGCAGAAGACATCACTTTCTCATTCAGTACCTAAAATAACAAATTCTAATTATAACTAAATTATATCTTTTGCAATTGGTTTAGAACCATAGTATAAATGTATCTGTCATTTTTGTATTGGATCCTGGCATGAATAGTCAGAAACAGAGAGAGACACACACACACACACACACACCACTAAAAAATAAAAACAAATAGAACCCCTTAACTATGGCCTCATGTTGCATAAGTAAGTATAGATACAAAAAATACAACCAATAAAGTCATCACACTTTTAACAGTGCCGCTACACAAATAAAAAGTCTTAAGTTGAAAAACGCACACGCAGGAACAGAATGACATCGCCAGTCTCACCTGTGTACGGCTGAGAGGCAGGCTGATTTAGTGGTCTGGCAGGACTACAGAAGCCCACCACAGACCCTTCTCCCTTTGCGTCACCTGTCGGCTTCACCTCCAAGGTCGAGGACAGCTGTTGTTCCTCTTCCTGTCGCTCAGCAAACAAGGACTCTCCAGCGGCTTCCTCCGGCTGGAACGCTCCTCTGTTACGCTCCTTCACCCGGTCCTCCAGCTCACTAAGCTCCTGTGTGAAAGCCTCGATGCTGATGCCCTGGCCGTTGGAGTCTCCGGGGAGCTGTGGTTCTCCTGGTGCCTGCTCGAGCAGCTCCTGGATTAGACTCTCTACAGATTGCTGCGTCTGGTTGCCTTCTGGAAGATCTGAAGATGCACTGTGTGGGTTTGAGGTGTCGCTGTTCAACAGTTTGGTGTCAGACGCTGGCTGGGTGATGGAGCTCTGAGAGGGAATCTGGTTAGGGCTTAGAGATTTTGCATCACTTATTTCACTGTTGCTAAAAATGGACTGTGGGAGAGTGGTGCAGCTTTGGGAGGGGCAGGTCACAAGGGATCCATTTTGATTTGCATTTTCATCCAAATACTGCTGCTCCCCCAAGTCTCTCTTCACTTTCTTTACCTCCATTCCTCTGTCCCGACTGTCTGAGCACCTGTCCTGCTGCCCCGTCGTTCCGTTATACATGGCCTGGTAGCTGACAGTGATGGGAGAAGCCGGAATGTGAGGAGCTGGGGATGAGGCGGGGTGGGACGTCGACAAAGGGGTGTCTGAAGACGAAGAGGAGGGGATGAGATGAGGTACAGGCTTTGGCAGCAGCTCCTCTCTTTGCAGGCTGCGTTTCTTGGAGCGTGGTGTGAGGCTGATGCAGTTGTTTTTGCCGATCGTAACGTCCCACTCTCCGCTGTCCCGCTCTGAGCTGCTCCACTCGGACCGTGCTGCAGCAACAATGGCCGCCCTCTGCTGGCCTGGAGGAGTGTTACTGCTTCCTCCCTGCTGGAAAGAGAAGTGCTCAGGGAACATAGCCATGGAGGGGTTGGAGGTAGGGGGGAGGTGGGGGTGGAGGGGCTGTATTTGGGGAGGGATTTTCTCCATCGTAGGGCGCCGACCAGTCACGGCAGGCCCAGGAGCAAAGCTCGATGCCCCGCCGGGCATCTTTGAGGTACTCCAGGTAACCTGAATCCCAGTCCAGACTCTCTGTAAGAGTCTGCTGATGATGCATCGGGCTGTCAGGGGATAGGGAGCGGGAGCTGGAAGGACCCGACTGTAACGGCTCCATGCTGGTGGGGGTAGAGGGAGCCCCTCCTCCTGATCCACCACCACTGCTCTGTTGGCGGATGAAGAAGGCTAAGCGGGACGGGGTGCTGGGTCTGGGTGGGGCTGGAGCCTCTGTGCTGGGACTGTTCAGTACTGCAGGTTGACAGAATAACTTTAACCACTGGTGAGTTCATATAAAATGCATGGGCTTTACAAGTCTTAGAAAAAGCACACAGAGAACAAGTTTGTCTTGACTTTAGTTTAAAATCATGTGTAGAAAAATAACAAAATAATAACTGCATAACTATAATATTAATCAGGTATCCTAAAGGGCTCTATGGGCAGGTTAACCTTTTTCAGTCTATGCCCAGTGGTCCTCATAAAGCATGCAAAAAGAGGCTGCATAATTATTGTCAAGAAAACATATCCATATAAACATATCCATTCCATTCTCAAGTGTGAATTTTTTCTTTGGTTTGCTCACCTTTGCCCCAGAATGCACTGTCATCATCCCGCTCACCAGAGGGCGCTGCATTCAGCCGGCAGCACTCTGGGATCAGCGACAGGAACTTGTCTGCCGACTTTCCGTACACATCAGCCTCCCTGATGGCACGACGCTGACTCAGCATTACATGGGTACAGGGTAGTAGATACCTGGGAGCAAACCATACACACATTTGAACAAACTATTTAATCTGGTTTCACATTGTTAATCCCTATTCAGGCAAACAAAACATAAATATTTTGGAAACTTTAACAGACTGCTTGTGTAGTGGTTAACTCAATATAAATCATTCAAGTCATTTTGATACCACAATCAATATTCTAAAAAATACCAAAATTTACAAAGTCATAGCGGGATGTTCTGTTTTAGTTCTTTAGACTAAATTTAACTGCATAACTATAATACATTCCCAGTAAAAAAAATGAAAACTATATCTGTTTTGCGTTTTTAATGATCTCATCAAAAATATAACGCTGAGATTTGCAGACTGTACCTGAGAACAAGCTGCAGCATGATGTCTTCGCAGTTCAGAGAGAGAAGAGTCCTGAAGAGACTCAACGATACCATGCAGAGCTGCAACACACACAGATAAGGAAAATAATTAGAAAATTAGGTTATTAATATTATATATTAGGCTAGGTTATTATTCAAAGAGATAATATATTTGGATGCTAACTAGGGATGTAATGGTACATTTATTCTTACCGGACCGTACAGGACTTTCGAAACGGTGCACATGTGCACCGAATGCAATCTTTAATATCATATATTATTAGGCTTGTTTTGTGTGTGGAACATATGTGACTTCTGAGTTTCTACACGGACAGATTAAGTGGCGGACCAAATCTCTGCCTTGCGGCGCTACAGCGCTACACAAGCAGCCACTTTAGCCCAGCCTCTCGCTAACTAGTGACTTGTGCATCACGACCAGTGCAGAGAAGCCAGAGCTTTAGGGACCCTTCGTTATTGTTAAGGTCTTCTGTTTGGGAACACTTCGGTTTCCAGTGAAATGCCAGTGGAGTACATGTTATTAGTTTGCAGCATTATGTTATTTCTTCTTTTTTATTTTATATAATTTATTTATTATGTGTAATTTGGAAGTTTTTTTAAAAAAAATGTAAAGTAATTTGGATGTTTACAAAAGTTAACAATAAACCAGCAGCAATTTAATGTTTGCATTTTTCCCCCTTACTGTACCGAAAATAAACCGAGCAGTCACTTCCACACATACCGAACTGAGATTTTTGTGTACTGTTACATTCCTAATGCTAACTTATGCATATGATGGTAAATAAAATGAATGTTTTTTGGAGCTTTTTGTAATTTGTTCACAAATGAAATTTCCAGGTGTGTTCCAGTAATGAAAAATTGTGCAGGACATGTGGGAATCCTGTGTTCAGTAGTACTACCATATTAAAATGTTAGTGATGGCCAAAACTACAAAAATACAACTGAAGTTGTCAAAAACCACAGCTTTCCTTTAACCCTTTTGTAATACAAATGGTCCGCAGTGCCTACGTTGTTTTTTTTTTTTTGGTGTGATGTTATTTCTTGGAGTATCTTCAAATGCTTTATATCTATAAAATCTGTACAACCTAAGCTAAAAGGTTATGTAAGTCAATAAACATAATAATTGATAAGTACAAAAATCGGCATATTTCCTCATAAACTTACAAAATAAACACACAAAACATATTAACCCAAAATATTTCTAAAAGCTGCTCCTTTGGCTACTCATCTGGCCATCTCTTGTCACGTGATGTTTCACCGCATGTAAAGTAACGTCATGTGTCACCACAAGTGTACAACGTGATAAACAGAATGGCAGGAGCCTTTCTGCTGCAAAAAACAATAAATGCTGTAGCTATTATGGTTTTTATTTTAGATCAATTTAAACAAAATCATGCAAACAACCATGTCCTGCGACAAGGAGGTCTGTTTTTAAAGGGTTACAGCGGACGTCTTTCTCTTTCTCTGCATCCTTCTGAAATTATGTTTTAACTACAACAAAGGCTACTGCAACATCAAACAGTGATGAAATCCTGTTTCTTTTTTCTAGACACCACAAATGTCTCAGAGTGAATGAAATTTATTTATTTGGAGGGAATTTAAGATTATTTACACCTCTGACTGTAGACTGCATTACCAACTACAAACAATGAGTAACACAATACTTCTGTATTCTGCTGGAGTCACTTTCAATCAATTTTTGCTCTCAGCCCACTCACCACCCACACTGCTGAGTTCATATAAGTGCCTTGAGGCTCTATCACACAGACACACATATATTTTTATACCCTTGAATTGCTGCTGATGCGTGTGAGCAGGGTGTCCAGGATGGTGTCGTTGTCGTGGCGATGCAGCAGGATGAAGCGCAGGAAGGTTTTGAGGAGAGACGTCTCTGACACGCTACGCAGGAAAAGGTCCAGGTAGGCGGTGCTGGCGATCATCTCATCCACTGACGACTACAAACACACACACACACACACACACACACACACACATTTGTATTAAAACTGCAAAAGAGGGCAGTGTGACAATGGTCCTATGAATAAGTCTAAAAACAGGAGATGGGATAATTTCTTTAAATATTGTGAAATATCTTTTTGTTTGACTCACACTCTGACTCATCTGTTGAAGAAAGTTCGGCAAACAAATCACTTCACACAATTGTTTTAAGTCTCCTGCTGACTCACTTCAAACACACAATAAAAAATGTCTTCCAGTAACTCAAAAGTAGCCAAAACAGAGTGGTAAATTTTCATCTGGTGCACATTTTGTGGTCCACATTATCCTGTTTTTCTTACAGAGAGAGTTTCCCCAAATCTCAAAAAATAAAAATACAATTTTCCCACATAACAATAATGGTATCTGGCCATGCAGATAGCTTGTGGTGCTCAAAGCCTTGCAAAATTGAACCTTGGGAACCATTTTCTAATAATAAAATTGGTTTGAATGTAGATTGGTATCAGGGATGTTTGTGATTATTAAGATTATCTGATCTTGTTTCTCTCACCCATCCCTTTTTTTACCTTATGCAACGCGGGGCCCATGACAGGTACAAGAAAGCCGTTGTGGAGGTAGTCCAGGAGCTGGCAGCGGACCAGGGGATGAGCGACCTGCACCACGGCATTACAGAACTCCAGTGAGTTCATGAACAGCACGAGTGATGACACGCCCATCCAGTCCTCCCGCCGCAGGGCATGCCAGTCGTCTCCTCGAACCTCAATCTTCCTGGGCAGAGAGGAGTAGAGAGAGCTGAGGCCCGTCGCCAACACCTGAGAAGAAACAGAGAGGTTCAGATAAAATGGCTGATTCTTAACAGCCCCAGCGGGCCAGCAGGTGACTGAGGTGCTGGCCAGCTCTCAGGTAAAAATCTGTGTGCATCCTTAAAGCACTATTATTTTACTAATTTTTTTTTTTTTTGCAGATTTTCACAGACAAAACGCTTGATTTTGTAGCAATGCAAACAAAAAACAAACAAAAACTAGAGCTGAAACAACTAGTCAATTAATTGATTAGTAGATTGATGGAAGCAGAAATCAAAGCCTATTTTGAGTCATGTCATTTTTAAAGCAAAATATTTTGGGTTTTGGACCATTTGTCTGACAAAGAAATGAATTTAAGGAAGTAATTTTAAGATGTCACCATGGGCGTTATGATTTTTACCCTTTTTAAAGACTTAATCAAGAATTAAGAAAATATTCATAAGGTTAATAATAATTCAAGTAACAGCAAATTGCAGCCCATAATAGATCCTTCATGTTTATAATGTATGATACATCACTTGGTAGTGTTCTCTTGTACCTGTGGCTGAAACACATTTTGTTTTCATAACACCACCAATGACTCTATGGACATGTACAACAGCTCACTTACCTACTACACTCTCGAGAAAGGAGTTGGATAAACAAACTGACCTCACAGTATGTGCAGACATGATGAAAATGTTCCAGTTTCACAGTCGAAGTTAAAGCCCTCATGTAGCTTGGTGATTTTAACGACAGCTGATAACATTTATGAAACTGTAGCATTTTTTGCTTGCTGGACCAGTGAGAATATATGATGGAGAAACCTGAACGTGTTCGCCTGACTAAGTAAATGCAAACGACTCTATGTACTGAAATTGCAGGATGGGAGAAAAGTGTTCACGAGCTTACAGTACCACACAGTAAGAAGGCTGCTACAGTTGTCTAAGAATCTATTGGTACATCCAAACATGTCGAAAGCTGATTTGAATTTCTGAGAATGCACAGGCAGAAAATAGCGAGACTCAAGTGGGGGAACATTTGGTTCCTGATTCTACCTCCATTGGCCCTTCTAGCCGGTAAGTAGGTCAGATTGAAGCTGCTGCAAGTAGGACGAGCAAAAAATAGCTGAGCCAGCTCTTTAACACCAGAGTGAATAAGCAGAGGAAAAAGAGCACTGACCAATGCATAAACTATGGTATACAGATATACTGATCACACAACACTGTTCACCCTCATAATGCAGTTTTAACTAAAAGCTAAATGACGATCATTTGCTATAACTTAGGACCAGATACTGTCAAGACTGCATTTAGAACTGTGGTTCTGACGTTCAAATGAATGCGCAAACACCTTCACCTCGCAATGAGTCACTGTCAAATGTAATGTAATTCAGCGGGCACAATCTAATTTTGTAGACATACTTTTTAAAAGTGCAATCAGCAAAATATGGCTCTTTAATAACACCTAGTGGCAGCTGGAAAAACTACAATACAGGCAGCCACAACTCCCAAACTTCCATATTTTTGTTTTTATTTTTCATTTACAATCTAACCACTTCCCTAAAAACATGGGAATCCCAATAATCTAATTACTTTCCTCACAGGCAGTGATCAAACTCAGAAAACACCTGGAAAATTCATACAAAACAAAATCACAACTGTACCCCTCCAACGTCACATAGACTGGCGTCCAAAACCTTCTATGATAACAAAAGGTATCTTGTTCCAATCAATACATTATCTACTAGCAGCACAACTGGTTTGTCTGGTATTGAAAACTGCAGCCCTAACAAGAACCTCAAATTTGAATTAATGGACATCTGTTCATCTACCAAAGCCTTACAGATAAATCATTTAATTCGTAATCATAATCTGGATATGATTGGTTTATGTGAAATATAGCTGGAACCAAATGTTTTCTTATCATTAAATGAAGCTTCCACACATAACTTCACTAACTTCCATGCTGCTCGGGCCACTAAACAGATCGAGGTGTTCTGTAATCTTTCCATCCATGTTCAACATAAACTCCAAAATAAATATAATTCATTTGAGGCTCTGGTGTTAATCAATTATTTGCTTAATTCAATTTTGAAGGGTTAGTGCATGGTTAGATTCAGTTGCATTTTTTTTTAAACCAAAAGATGACCAGAGATGACCACCCCGGTTTACAGATAAAACACGTGCTCTTAAGCAGGACTGGAGGAGACAGGAGAAAATTATAACCAGTGTTCTACCTCACTGGTATTTTGAACTACAGGTGCGCTTTTACTGCAGCAAAAACAAAAACTATTTCTCTTACTTAATCAGTAACAATAAACACAATGCCAGATTTCCTTTTGATACTGTAGCTAAACTTACTCAAAAGCAGCCATCTGTCAGCTGCTCATCCTCTACGCCTCATGACTTCTTAGATTTTTTCTGTAGTAAAATAAATGACAAGACACAAAATTACTTCCTCCTCTCCAGCTACCTCTGCAGAATCGGCCATACAATTCTCACATGATGTGAATCCCAGCTAGTCTCGGTTCTTACACATTTTGAAAGTCTCGCTCGAGACACTGTCTAAAGTTCAAAAACTACTTGTCTCCTTGTCCTTCTTGCAGCTTTTTAAAGGTCTCTCACAATCTCTGGGACATACAATTCTGAATATTGTTAATTTATCTGTATGCCGTTTTTGAATTAATTTCCATTGATAAGCTGATGATACTCAGCTGTTCGTGCCTGTAACGACAGACGACGATACTCAAATTAAAAATCTAGAGGCCTGTTTTATCTGCTGTTAAATGGAAATGGATACCATGTAAAATAAACTGAGATACCGGTCGTTGGCTATGCTCAACATAGACACCAGTTTCATCAAGTAACAGTAACTGCGTAATCTCGAAGTCTCGAAGTTCAAATAGTCAAGAATCTTGGTATCATGCTTGATCCTACCCTCTCTTTTGATCAACACATTAAAGAAACGTCGAAGATCGCCTTCTACTAATTCCACTTCTACTAAACATCTTCAAATGGTTTAGAATGCTAATTAAAAAACAGAAATTTTGACTACATTAGGGTTGGGCATTTCAAGCAAAAATACATTGTGATAGTCACAGAGAACTATTCCACTTCTTCTCTGAAGACTGTACCACTCAGCTCAATAAAGGATGGTATCATGACGTTGTGGTGGCGTTCATACTGTGAACTCGAAACTTATTTCCTCTGCAGCAGCGAACACAATACACAACCTTAACAAAATTAGGCTGCAACATGAGCATCTAGCCCATCTCACAGTGCTGTAGCCAAACTGAATATGCCATACACAAGTTTAAAAAAAACAAACATTCAACACAAGACAATAATCACATAAACTATTTGATATTTTTTAAATTATTGACTGTTTAAAATTTCTAAAACCCCTAGACCATATTTCACCAATTTTAGCTTTACTTCAGTGGCTCCCTATCCATGTCAGATTGGATTTTAATGTGCTTCTGATGACTTAAAATCAAGTGGACTCGCCCCTTCTCATCTCAGACCTTGTTAAACCTTAGGTCACATCCCGTGAAGTCAGCTGGCTTCAGGACATTTTCCTATCGTTCCTCCTTTCTCTGAGTAATCTTCCTGCTAACATCAGATAGTCTGACTTTTTGCATTAAGTAAGCACTTGTCCTTCCATACTTCAGGCCTCGTACCTGTTACCATTTTACTTTAGGTGGGACGTCTCCGTCTCAATAAATATAATTACTCCTCATAGTCCATGTTCATCCTGTCGATGACAATTCAACTAACCGACTTCAAAACTTCAGATATCTACTGCATTTCTCTAACCTTCTGCTGTTTTTTTCTGTCCCCTTAAAGCCTTTTGTATTTTGCTATTTCATCTAAAATTAAAGTAAAATGTGATCACAAGTTAAACGATCTGTCTTGTTTTCATCTACACTTAAGACATTATTGATTTGTGTAAAGCAGGAGCAGCAGCATTACAGAGCCTGTATTAAATATTGTATGTGTGATCTATCTACAGGAAGCCTTCTAAGTTAAGACAGAGCTGAGAGAATGCAGATAAGAGTGCATAGTCATGTCCTTCCCCTTCCATAATCACACATCATCACTGATGCATCAGAAGTAGATAGCACACACACACACCCTCTTTTTCTTAATAGCAGTGTTGAAAGCTAGCCATCAAAAGCTGTCCCCGACTATCACATCATTAGTAGAGTAGGTCATATTAATGTGTATGTAATACTGATGGCCCTTTTCTGTGAGCCAAAAGTGACTATAAATAATATAGTTGGTCTTGCCATTTAATGCATACTGTTGCATATGAATGTGACTTAGAATTAAGTCAGCTAAGCTAAGAGTTGGGAGAAAAGATTTTAGAAGATAGTCTTTATATTTTCAAATATTTCCCTTGGAAATAAGCTAGAAGACCTTCATAAACTGTCAAACCCAGTCGTGAGTTATTAAAAATGAATTAATTAATTAACAACACTTAATAAATGCCTGAATATGAGTAAAGACATTCTACCTCACTGGCTTTGTAAGGGGTTTAGATTTAAGTTTGATTTTGCCCTTACAAGTTCAGCTGTGGCCCTGAAAAAAACAGACAAAACTCTATGCTAATGTAGAATAAGGCATCTGTAGTGTTGCTAAATTGAGATGGAAATATGGCCAAAGACTTCATAGTAATCGTGGTAACGGTATATTTTGTTCTGTAAATTCAATTAAGAAATGGTTAAAAATAACCATCTTCATCACATTTGATTACCTTCTTCTTTTATTTGGAATCTCCCACTTTCCCAACTCCTCCTGCAATGTGCACTCCCCTCTTCCACGTTTCCTTCTTCTGCAGTGGTTGGCAAACCAGCTTAAATATGCATTACTGCTACCAACTGTTACCAGCTCTTACAGCACTTCAGAATGTAGTAAGCAGTTTTGCTAATGAAATCAAGTTACCTTGTGAGGCTGCTGGATTCACAAGATTCCACAAAAATCGTGAGAATCCAGTCATGATTTGCTACATAGCTGTCCCGACTATATACCAGAGACACTAAGAGATAGCTCCCACGATGGAAACAGCATTGCCAAATCTCTGCTGGTGCCTGCAGTTTGATAAAAACTTGGGGGAAGTACTTTTTAAAAAAATTAAAGAAACTTCAAGAGATGAAGAAAATCTGTACTACTATGCAATACTAATGATAAATTTACCACAACGCATCCTACAAAAACGTAGTTTTCATGAACAGGATCACTCACCGGGCAGAAGTAGGATTTCTCAGCGATGTAACGTGCCACAGCCTCGTGGCTGGCCGAGGCCGCCATGACCAGCAGCAGCGCGTCTCGGGCCTGCTGTCCGATGGCTCCGTCCCGGTGTATGAATGGCACAAGGAGGGAGAAGATCAGCAGATTGGTGGAGCCCTGCTGAGCCGGTGCCGCCTGGAACAACATCTCAAGAACCACAGGCTGCCGAGCCATAGACACACAGACCTGGTGGGGGGTTTACAGAGTCTCAAAATTAATAACAGAACCTTAGGAGTCTAAAACAGTGATGCAACACTGATGAAAAATCCAGCCAAAAAACTGATTTTCAGAGGGAAACACTTAGCAAAGTAGTTCTATTTGATTGTAATTTTAGTAAATTATGTCTGATAATGAAAGATAATCCCTTCTGAGGCAAAGTGATATATAAACAGACGGCCGCCTTCTATATCTTCACCCCCGGCCAAATCTTTATTGTTCTAGATCAGGACATGTCAAGAGTGTTGGATTACAGTGTCAGATAATTTGCTTGTATGCCATGATCACTTTAAAAAAAAAGAAAAAGAAAAGCTGTCTTCAAATCATCATCCATGTTTGAGGTGAGTCAGCAGCCAGTTTTAACAAGCACTAACAAGTAACAAGCACTGTTATAATGGATACACTGTACCTTATGCTCAAATTTTGAACGACGGTTAACTCCTTAGTAAAACTATGTTTGAGGTGTCCTGTGCTGATGACTTTAACAGAAAACCAGCCAGTCAGAAAAGAGACATGGCCACTATGTAAATAAATTAGAGATACAAGCACAACTGGTATGGGTCAAACATTTTGTCATGATTTTAGGAAAGCTGATTCAACATTTCATTGAGGTTAAGCACTTTCTTTCCTTTTGCAGTTTATGTATCCAGGTAAAGTTCAGCTGTGTGTTCCAGAGCAAACTTCCCCTTAAAGTTCCCAGAATTATCATAGTCTACTTCAGTCATTTTTCCTTTCTGACTGTCAAAACTAAAAAAATCTGTGTAACGTTGGTAAAAACATATCATTACATGTGGGGTACCTAGTCCTTGCAGGTCTTATGTAGGACTGAAACGATTCATCAAATAAATCGATTAATAAAATGCATCAACGTAAATTCTTTGCATCAATGTTTTGTTTAATCTATGTAACTATAGTACAGCACAATGTTTCCCACGGACATTTACTACTGTCGCACATCGCGCTTACGCTGTGAACGCGATGTGATTATCATGGAGTTGTTTGCAAAGTGGAGGAAGAGAGAGAAAATAGCGAGGAAATGAAAGAAAAGCATGGGATTTTTTTCAAGCTAAAGAAAACAAGCAATCTGTAATGTTACAGTCCTTCCCCTGTAAAACCAAACTTATGTTGCCTCGGCAACAGCACAACGGCACCTGATCAGAAAGAAGCCGGTGTTCTGTCAGCGGACCACAGACGAGGTAACAGTAACAGCAACAAACTCATGATTGATTGTTGAGTTGAAGCCAAAGTAAGCCGCAGACCTCAGCTGAAAATGTCCACATATGCGTTTGTTGTTCTCCTTTTTGGGCCGTGAGTTGTAAGGTCACAGTCAGGAGTTAACTGGGTGTCAGACAGCTGCACCTTTTAACCCACCTGCAGCTCTCTCTGTAGCTCAGACAATCCCTGCTACCTGCGTGTGCTAATCCATCCTTTCACCCAGATTCTTTGTCTTTATAAATCGCCATCTTTGTAATAACAAACAACAGCTTTTTTCGTGCAGGATCGCTCATTTCCTGTTTTTTCTTGCCAAAATGTGGTTTGGAGACCAGTGTTGGGTGACAGAGTCGCTGTCAGCTCGTGTAGTGTGTGACCCCCCGTCACTGATCAGTCACATAGTTTGAATGCCACACCGACTTCAAGACTCCCGTCACAAGACGGCAAATTGTGTACTGTGAACAGCATGGCCATCGGCCGCCACCACCAAACTAAAGTACTTCAAGCACTTCTTAAACGACACATTAATGAATCGTTGAAATAATCTATAGTAGCTTCGAATACTAAAATCATCGTTAGCTGCAGCCCTAGTCTTATGATCTGTTTCCACAACAACAAAACAAAAACAAGTTTCATGTAGATTGTAGGTAACTATACACATTAGAGAGTTATATAACTGTAGGTGAGTGTACCTGGTTGAGCAGCAGTACCAGGCTGTTTTCCAGGGCTGAAGGACAACCAAGTTCTGGGTCAGCGCAAGCTCCCAGTAGCCTCAATAGGGGGTGGAGGACGGCAGTGTGCTGCAGCAGAGGCTGTTGGGACTGGCCGATGAGCATCTCAAACAGCTTGAGCAGCGCCCCCTGACTGTCTGGGTCCAGGCCGCGGCGGAGGTGCCACTGAACCAAGCACTCTAGAATATTCTCGGTGACCACCAGCTCCAGTATGGGGCCCATAAGTGCCACGCCGGCACCGCCCTCTGAGCTCTCAGCAGGCCGCTCCTCTGCCAGCAGACACAACATCTGGTCGGTGTGATTCCTCACTGCCGTCAGGTCATCGCTGGAGGACGAAGGCTCGTGCTGCTCCAACACCCAAGAGACCTGAATAAAGGAACCGTGTTCCATTTACATTCAGTTCTGAACAGGTTTTCAATTCAAAATTCAATATGCATATAACAGTAGGGTTATTGGACTGGTTAAGTTCATTTATCTTGACATTTTGATATGTAACAATTAAATTATGAAATTGATGATGGCTGAATTCCACTTAGCTGCTTCGGTCTCAGGGTATTGTCTGTGGCTCATTGTCTCAGAGGCTGTGTCCGAAATCAGTATGTATTTATTAAATATTTCACTATATTTACAGTCTGACGTTTTATTTAGTTGTCCGAATCCTGAGCATGAAATAGATGCTCTATGTAGTGCCCTAAACCATTGCCCATGACAAGCACACTACTTTCTGCCCATTCCCGTAATGCAATGTGGAGCATTTTGCAGGTAATGAAAATTACAGTTACAGACAACTACAGAGTCAACTGTATTTGTTACATGGGGAGTAGTGAACACTGGAGTCAATAGAGAGATAATGTTTGTGAAAAAGGCCTAGTTTGTTTGTAGTTAAATATAATGCACTGTCAAACCTGAACATCTTTGCCCCTTTTTATGTGTTGAAAAATGTGTTAGCTGCATGTTCTGCCATTGAAAATATACTTAAAACATGTGTTATATAAACATTTAATAGAAATTTGTAAAAAATAACTGTTATTTACTGCATTGACAGATATTTTAAAAGCAGTAAGAAATCATTACTGGCACTGCAACACTGTTTTTTGTTTTAGATAACAAATGTAACAAAATTGCATAAAATGGGGGGGGTCAAAAAAAATTGACAAAGGTTTCACAACATTTATCAAGAGGTACAGCAGTCAGCATGACTACAGCAATGATGAATTTTAGATACTTCAGATAAGGGATGTGCTTCTTGGGTTTTAGAAGCTTTAAAAGAATGCGGTAAATGTATGAGCTGGACAGCCAAGCCCAATGAAAATGTTGTAATGTTGCACAACGCTTATTTGTGTTTGTACACACACGCCTTGCCACAAAACCACTTGTTATTTCATATCCACTTACACGTAGTTTGACAATCTAGACTTACTGTATACCTCTACCTTCCTCTTAAAAGCTATGAGAACACAGATGATTGCTATTTTTAAAGAACTGACAGGGTGCTCCAGCTTTCCTCCATCCTGAAAACATGCATGTTAGGTACAGTACTAGACAAACTGTAGCTACGTGTAGGGGGGGTACTGTAACATCTTGTGGATATGTTGTAATTCAGCTGAAACATGTCCACCTATTAAGACTATTGTGTTGTTATTTTACAATGGATTTCTCCTTGAACAATATACTAAGCCTCCATGTAAAATGTCTGTCTAGAAAGAGTACAGTTGCAAAGCTCACACAACACACACACAACACACACACACACACACACACACACAGAGTGAGCCTCTGAGTTATGTTGCCTCGATTCAACAGTTAGGAAGTGGCAAGGCTCTGTAACCTATAAAACGTTAAGCCAGTGATTGGACATCAGCCAGTCGCACTGTTAAAGTCGACTGACAGACTACTCTCATCCGTACTGGCACAGCCAACTGAATGCGTGAACATTCACACTTGGACAGATAATCGTTCACTAAAAGACCATTAAAATCATAACTGATCTTATTGTCATTCACTTTTGCCACATTCACATTTGTGTGCTACTGAAGACAAAATGTGCAAATATTTTCTCAAATCTAGTAAATTGCAGGGGTGTAGATTAAGTGCCGAAAATCATCAGAAAAATCAATTCTCTGTTAGTACAAAAACATATTTTAATAATAATTTTAATTGAATCATTTATCAAAATTATAAGTGTAAAATAGAGCCCGACCGATATGTGATTTTTAAGTCTGATGATGATTTCGATATTTGAGTATTGTAAAATCCGATGTGCCGATATTCTTTTCCACCCTTATTTTAAAAAACGCATGACAAATAAAGATTATCCCTAACATGTGTTATGTTGAGACCAGAGCAAGATACCATAACATAATGCAGTATAAAAAGAAACTTTTTCCCTTTTTTCAGTTTTCACTTTCTGTTTCATTTTTTATTCGTCAGATATACCTGCAAGAAGTTTATATCGGCCGATAATAACTGCAAAACAATAAATCGGTCAGGCTCTAGTGTAAACTGAACTGAACTCTGAATAGGCCTGGTGTGTCTCTGGCTCACCTGTCTCCAGTGGTTCTCAAACACCATGAGGCAGGTCTCCGGGTCAGCAGTGCAGGGGCTAGAGGGGGCAGCGCTTCGGCCAGACCGACTCCCGGGACCCCGCGGGTTCAACCTGCTCAGCCAGCTCATACTGGACCCAGTGAGAGGCAGGTCACAAGAACTCAAAGACGAGAGGAGTTCCAGTAAAAATAGAAGCAACGGAAAGCAAAAAGAAATTAAGAGGGAAGAAAAGGAAAGGGGGAGGAGGAGAGGGGGATAAAAGGGAGGGAAAGTGTATCTAACAAGAGAGACGGAGGGGAAGGAGGTCAGCTGCAAACGCGCTGTCACTGCCACTCAGTGTACGTCTAGGCAAAGCCCGCCGCTGCTTTATAATCTGTGTGACCCTTTCCTCCCTGTAGACCCTGTCATCCAGTCTGAAGCCAACACCACTCCATAGCCAGTCAGGACGGGCACTCTGCACTCTGTGTAAACAAAAACATAAGAAATACACATCAATATGTAAACCTGAATCTACAAGACATTTCGCAACCTTCCAAAATCATTCTTTTAAAGCTCCCAAAATATTTCTACGATTGTGTGTTTTCTAAGATTTTATTACATGAATATCTTCCTGTTTTAGCCTAAAATTAAACACGTCTAAAGCCCACCACATATGGACATAATATTCAGTTACAGTATATTAAATTTTGCATCATGATAGCAACACACACACACACACACACACACACACACACAGTGAATTGAGTTAAATATCTGAAAAATCAAGATACTTTAACATAAAAAGTGTTTCCTTAAAGCTGCCCTACTCATTAAGTGCAGTATAGCATGAAATGGTCCCATATAGCCAAACATAAAATAAAACACTGATCAGCCATAAGATAATGGCCGCTCACAGGTGAAGTGAATAACACTGATTATCTCGTTACCAAGGTACCTGTCAGTGACCATTTTGTCCTCAAAGTTGATGTGTTAGATAGAAGCAGGAAAAATGGGCAAGCCAAATTGTGATGGCTGCACGACTGGGTCAGAGAATCTCCAAAACTGCAGCCTTTGTGGGGTGTTCCTGGTCCACAGTGTTCAGTAACTATCAAACGTGGTCTAAGGAATTAAAAGCTGTGAACCAGGTCATGGGCAGACAAGGCTCACTGATGCACGTGGGGAGCGAAGGCTGGCCCCGTATAGTCCGATCCACCAGACGAGCTACTCTAGGTCAAATTGCTGAAAAAGTTAATGCTGGTTCTGATAGAAAGCTGTCAGAACACACAGTGCATTGCAGTTAGTTGCGTATGGGTCTGCATATCTACAGACCAGTCATGGTGTCCACGCTGACCCCCATCCATTGCCCGAAAGTGGAAATAGTGGGCACATGAGCATCAGAACTGGACCACGGAGCAGAAGCGGAAGAAGAGAAGCCGGCGGAGGCAGTGTGTTTGGGCATTGTTTTGCTGGGAAACCTGGTTAATGATCAGCTGCTATCGTCTTGGTACCAGATACCACAAGTACACATCAGAGGTTTAGTGGAGTCCAAGCCTCAATGGGTCAGGACTTGGATGAAGACCGGCTGTGTTTTTTTCTGTTTTCCTGAATTAATATTAGTCAGCCTCTACAGTATGTTGTTACCAGGGAAGCCATTCAGTCCTTCTGTGGAAAACCTAGAGTCTGTCTGTCTACCTTATGCTCAACATAGGAGTAACTGTCTGTTCTGTATTATGGATGCGCATTCGAAGCAATTTACTTGCTTCAATCATCAGCCAAGGTAATGTAAGCTTAATCATTAAGAGAAAGATGTATGCTTTTCATTAATGAAAGCTTTACTTTATCATGTTGAGGATTATTGCCCCAGAACCATAGCAAATTCAGATTTTTTTTTCATCAAACTGAAAGTCAGGAAGGTTAAACAAAACATTTTGTTTAAAACAAAACGTAATCTGTTCTTGTATCAACTGAAAGATTCCAGCTAACAAATGCTGACAGCAAGTAAAATAGGATGTCCTGAGAACAAACTGAAGTTTTTATTTTGGAACATGAGAGGATTAATATGCTCAGAGTTACACTGTGTGACAAGTGTGTTCTCTACAAGTCTTTGTTCATAAAAAAAAATATATATATATATGGTTGATCCATTCTGCATAATATCTCAGGAAAGCAAAGATAAAAAAGAAAGCAGCCACGGTGAAGCAATAAGAGTTGCAGGCAACAGGCACTCCTTCAGTTTTGGCAAACTTAAACCTCCAACACGTCATTTTTATCTGTGACACCTTTGCCGTTATGTTGAAGAGATGGAAATTCAGCATGCGACTCTAACTGTTGAAAACACCTGCATGGATTGAACTAATGTTACTTACTCGCCAACCCCCTCCCACATCTCTCCCTGCAAATGTTTGTACAATACAAATCTGACTAAATTGCACATAACTGCCACACTGCACATAGTCTCTTTTGTTTATTTTTAACTTAAATTTAATCTCTTTTATTTCATGATTTAATGCACACATACATGTTGTTTATGTCTGGCACCTAGTCCTTATACGTGTAAAAAGCTTATTCTGACTTTTTGATTGATTTCTGATGTCCTGGGGATGTACACATCCTTTTGCTCCACCTTTGTGCACCGCCAGTTACCATATTCATTCATTATCATCAACATCACAAAGCCCTTATTTAACTGCTCTAATGATTTATCTAATAGAAAGGCACTTCTCTTTATGTGATAACATGTATTTAAGTAATGGGGTTACTGTTGACTTTCAGTAAGAGTATCAAAAAAACCTCTTATGACTGAAAAACATTCAGTTTTTCCAGAATATAGTTAAATACTCTACCTCTGTGCTGGGCTATCACATCCTAAAAGCTCCAAAAATATCTGCCGGAAGCAGTGTATTAAGTGATTTATTGTGAGGATTACTTGGAAATGACTGAACAGATGGATCAACAGTGAAGAAGTGGATTATGCTGCACAAGTGGTTTTGATGTCTTTTTTTGCTGTGACTCTGTGTCACCATTGGAATCAATGAAGGGGCAAACTCTAAACATTTGAGACTTACCTTTCGAGCCAACAGGCCTATTTGATACTTATAAGACAGATTTTTTTTGGCGTATTCCTTTAATGGAAACACAGTTATCAAAGATAGATTGCTGCTGGAGAAACGCAATTTGACTGTAATGCATTTAGCTCATAGCTAATGTCACAAGCATTGGTTAATGGAGTTTGAAACCTATTTCTGTGAAGCTGTTTGCTTTATCTTCTAAGTGTCTGAATAAAAGATACTTCATAAGACCCCAACAGCAAGGTTCAACACAGTAATGAGTTGAGGGCAACACTGTTGTTAATGAAGTGCAAATGAATAAAGTTAAAGTAGATTACAAACGTATCTGTTATTAACTGTGGCCACATGATGCGGACTCGGGTCAGACAAAAGTAACAGATTTGATCACTTCTTGCTCAGCTTCCCTAAGACATTAAGGAGTAATGCTTGTCTTTATTGAATTCCTCATACAGCAGCTGTATGAGTATCCTTACACAAACAGCACTGAAAACTACAGGTAAAATGTCCACACTTTTTTTAATGATTCACCAGCCCTCAGCAGGTTAGTCAAAGTTAATGATACTCATGTTGCTCTGAAAAAAATGTATTTTTCTTTAAATGCACTAAATGAATCTATATTCAGACATTAAAGTGGGAATAAACTCAACCCACAAGGAGTCAAATCAGACATCTTCAGCAAAGTCACAGATTGAAAATAAGCTCACTTAAAATACAGTCTGTATGATTCACCATAAAAGCAATTACCTTAAACGCACATAAGCCAGTCTTCCTCAACATTGAGAAAAAATTTCCCAACCGTGGCATGCAGGACTCTGTTAATACGTGGTAAACCACATACGGAAATTCAAGATGTGTTTTATATTCAGGTCACACACACAGCATCATAAAAACCACCCATAAAATGAGTTCAAAGTTCGCCTTTATAAAGTTGAAGAGAATTTGTCAAAGGTTAGTGATCAAACGCAGTCAGCTCGCCCTAACAGTTATAATCTCACACTACAAAGTCTACAGGTCAAGATATACTTCAGTTCAAACAGACTAAAAGTTTAGAAAAGCTTACTTCCTAAGTTTCTGAGACTTCCTGCAACAGACAAACTGACAGCCAAACCTGCTTTGTGCAGGAATTGTCCAGGTGTACACTGGTGAAAACAGGCAGCGCTCCAAGGTCTCTGCTAATTCTGTCCTTCACATTCCACCCATTTTTAATCCTGTCCCTGTCTGTTTTTACTGTTTAACCTCACTGACTACTTCTTTGTTTTCATGCTGATATTTAGATCAGAGCTGATACAGACTCCCCCTAACCAAGGCTAATGTGCAGCTTTTAAAAAAAGGATATTTCTGTTGTGGTACACAATGCACAATCCAAAATGTATTCTGAGAGAGTAGATTTTAGCCTTAAAAGAGAACTGATTACAAATGTTGTCATGTGGATCACTTTCAGTTAATTCTCTGGAGATGTCAGTGATTGTGCCCAAGAGAAACAGAACAAACTATAAATGCAACATTTTTTCTTAATGCAAGGCAGAACTTTGCCCATATAAAACGTAATCAGATGAATTAGCAATTAATATGAGTGTTATTTTCTAGATAAATTGATAAAATAGTGAAACTTTTTCAATTTCCCACAGCCCAAGGTGACATTTCGTAATTGCTTGTCTTGTGCGACCCACACTCCAGAACCCAAAGACATTTAATGTACCGAGCTGTCAGCGCAAGACTCCTGCATGATAAGAGGAGGTGGTCACTGTTTCCCAAAAGTCAGACTTTTTTTGTGAAGATGAAACAATATTGTCATCTTTTTGCTGCTCTTTACATTCTCCCCAGATGCAAAATTTAAAAAATGCACAGCAGAATGTTTGAGATTTATATATATATATGTATGTATATGTATTTTACAATACAATACAAAATTCAACAATATACAATAAATGTATATTGATGAATTTTATTTTTTATGATACCATTTTTTATTATGAACTTATTTATATGTCAAGTTCCGTGTGTAGCACATGCAACAAATAAACAACCTTGTATGAAGACTAAGAAAAGCAGCAAATACTCCCATTGGAGAATGAATTTGTGGTGTTTTTTTGTTTATTAAAAGACTGATTGATAAATAAAATAAAAATAATTATTTCAGGTCTAATGCTGCCAAACACTTGCTACCTTATTTGAGCACTAAAATTCTTTCTTGACCTTGCTAATAGAACCTACAAGGTTAAAAAAAAACAATGAGATCCATTTGTCTTAATACCATTATTTTTTTAAAAATATAGAAATTTAAAAATAAATTAGAAAAATGAAACACTCTACAAGCCAATCGTAGTTGAATGTTTTCAATACAATGTGCTACAGACACATTTCAGTCAATACTCAGAGTACTGATATGCAATACGCAGCCCTACTCTTGAGAACATTTCTCCATCATAATATAATCTGTCTGCCGCTTTGGCAAAAAGCCTGCTATCTGCAGCCATAGCAGTCCAAAACAGAGTCACTCGCAGGGGAAGATGATTCTTGATCTCATGTTATTGTTGCCTGTTATTGTTGTATTTCTGTGTGTAACTGGTGTGAAATGATGCGTGTCTTCCCTGCTGTACAGTGTGTGAACTTCAACCATTTGAAACTGATCAAGAGAACTGATCTACTTAATCTCTAGGTGCATGTTTAGTGCAGATTACTATTAGTAATATTCTGAAGTGATTATTATTGTCATGGTATTCTCCAGAATGGCATACCCCCACCTTTAAATGCTTTAGCCACAGTTCACAAGGGTTAAGATGGCTACCAAATCACTCCTTGTGGCTGAGTTTCATTGAAAACATATGATATATTTTGCTTTTAGTATTTTCTTTCTCTTTCTTTTGTTTTAAAAATGTCATTTTATTGTTTATTTAAATACATAATTTTTTATGGTATATATGTAAATTTGTGCTTTGGAAACATTGTTTACCTAAATGTTCAGCCAATAAAGCTAATTGAAATGAAATGAGAAAACAATATCCACTCATTTAGCGTTAATTCAGGACGGCAGCGTTCACAGATCTTATCATGCAAAGTCAGACAATCAGTCACTGCAGTGTTTTGGGGTCAAACAGTCCCCAGTTTGACAGACTGTGTAAGCGCACCCAGCTCTTGAACGCAACCATCAAATAGTCCGACCTTGTCTTTAAACTGTTTAATTACATAACGTTATCTTATCGGCATTTGGGCTTTACATCTGATCTTGAATTAATCATCTTGCGCCAGATCTCATACTAGCGAACCGAAGCGGCTTACGTTAAGGTCCGCCGAAAAAACAACAATCACTGCATGTCAACGGCGAGATGATGAAGCAAGCTAGTGGATCCAGCAAATATTATTGGCCAGCTTAGACATGTCAACCATGTATATATTTCATTTATCGAGTTGAAGCGCTGGTGCACTTTAATGCAAGTTAAATCCGACGTTACTCACCTTGGATATTTGTAGGGGTCTTAACAGTTGTTGCGAGGTGCTGATTTCCAGAGATACCTGGTTAGCTGGTTGCTAGTAAGTTAGCGCTGGTGGGTTGCTAACGACTAGCTGCTAATGAATTCCACAATGTCAGAGCAGTAAACGGATGACCAGAGCGCAAGTAACCTGGAGACAACCAGCGAGCTAGACCACACTGAGCCGGGGAAGCTAACAAATTAACCACTCCTTCATTCGGGCTGATGTGCATCCTGTTAGCGACAGATAAACATCCCATTTGATGATTTCTCAAACAGTATTCCTTTTCCCGCAGCCATCTTACTTTAACTCCTCCCACACGACTTCTCTGACTCACACCCACCAAAGCGACGCTGCTCCACGCCTCTCCACTGCTGTATGAAGGGTTTAAAGTGCCAGAATTAAGGCGCGAACATTGTGACCTAATTCCATACAAACACTGTAAAGTGTACACTGTGTACTCATGTTGATAAGGGTTCAAGAACGGCCGCTAATACATGTTTTATTAGAGTCTTACTTGCCTCCTTAATGGCCACTTCATAAATTCAAACGCTGCACACTTTTGTAATGTTTGCAAGCTTTCTGTTAAAAATGTTAGGTCTCCAGCTCAAGCTAAGGTAACCCTGATACCATCAGTATGACATCACCTGGGTCAATCTTTAGAAGACATTATGAGGTTGAAAAGTATGAGTGAGTCACAAGTGAACAGAATTTCAATGAATGCTCTCTTGTATACGGTGGCCCTGAAATGCCAACACACTGCAACTTAAGAAAACACATTCAAATTCATCACAACACAAACATTAAGATGAAAACACATTCAAATTCATCACAACACATTCAAATTCATCACAACACATTCAAATTCATCACAACACAAACATTAAGATGAAAACACATTCAAATTCATCACAACACATTCAAATTATTCACAACACAACACATTAAGACGAAAACACATTCAAATTCATCACAACACAACACATTAAGACAACACAACACATTAAGACAACACAACACATTTAGACAACACAACACATTTAGACAACACAACACATTAAGACAACAACACATTTAGACAACACAACACATTAAGACAACAACACATTTAGACAACACAACACATTAAGACAACACAACACATTAAGACAACACAACACATTAAGACAACACAACACATTTAGACAACACAACACATTAAGACAACACAACACATTAAGACAACACAACGGAAGTGTTTCCAGGGGGCCCTTTTAAGTGACGCACACGGTATGGTGTTTTGGTTGAACCTGTAACCTGAAGTACATAATGTCGTGTAATGATAGACTCCAGGACAGTAGGTGGCGGTATGCATCTAAACATGGTGGTTGCGATCCAGCATAAAGTCCAAAGCAGAAGAAGAATCTTATTTTGGTTGTGCATGTTTTTTCTGGTTTTTAAAGTATGTCTTTGGTGGAGGTACATCAAAGTTCACTCTTGACCTTGGAAATTATAGCTGGTTTGACAAACGTTGCTGAAGGCTGAAGCACACTAATGGATCTTGAACTGGCATTTTTTTGTAAAAAAATAAATTAAAAAAATTCAAGTAGTTCATTCAAAATAAAAAACTGCAGTACAAAATTAAGTACTGAAGTGGGCTACTATCAGGAAAACAGAAAAGCTTTAATGTTGAAATAAGTTCCAGATTCACGCTGTAGAGCGAATTTTAACTCATCTACAAACCATAAACCCCAATGAAAAGTTGTAAACAAAAAGAAGAAAGTTTCAGTGTTCTAAAGATGTAATTTTAGATTTTTATTTAAACTTAAATTGCGCATTACCACTCTTATGTTTCCCATTTGAGCTTTTCCATATTCCCATTTCAAATTGTTAAATTTTACTTTATAGTTTCACTTTCAGAGTTGCCATTCAGTATCTACATATCATTTTCTTTCAAAAGTCACTATTGGCCAGAACATTTCTATTTAAACTAGTAAGAATTACTAAAAAGCATATGAATAAATATTTAAAAAAGCACCATTGTCTCAGTTTTCTCATACTTAGGCCTATATTATCTCTAGTACATACAGTGCACTATGGTTATGGAAAGTGACACATTCTGTGTAGTTTGGGCTCTATACTGCAGTCATTGTTTGTGGTCTCAGCCTCTGGGATGTGCAGAGGACGACCTCTCTGGTTTTCTAAGGGAAGAAAGAATTCCCAGAGGACATATGACATCTGTTGTGGTTTTCTTCCATAGAGATCTGCATCACCAGGCAGCCTCAGGTAGGCCTGGTTTGGTGCTAATTGAACCATGCAGTACTGCTTGATGCTAGTCAACAAGGTTGTTTAAATTATTGGCCAAGAAAGTACAACGCTCGTGTAGAACGGAACAAGATCGAGAGCACATCTTCATTTAGAAAAATGTGTTAGTCTAAGACTACACAAAATGGATAAATCAGGTGATGCTAGCATTAGAGGCAACCAATGGCAGAGACTGCTCAGGTGGCAACAGGGGCAGAAAGTGAACAAGGAAGGAGAAAATGGAGTCAAGGATGAAGGGAAACGCAACATCAATCTGGATTTGAAGCTGAAAGTTAAGTGAGTAATTAATGGTTGGGATGGTTGTGTTTGCAAAAAAAAATTTTTTTTGATCTTCAGAAGAGTCTCAGTCACGGTAAATCTATCATAGTAGTGACTTTGTATTTATATGTAAAATGTATTCAATACACTCCAGCATTTCTGTCTTGGTGCAGGATTGACAAAGTCCAGCTGATGCACTCTACTGTAATCTGTACTCTAATCTGCTGCAGAAAGCTTTCTTTGTTCCATAACGAGAACATCTGTATCCTCAAGCATTCTTCTTGTTCTGTATATTCATGCATTATGGGATATAAAAAAGCGGTCTGTCAAATCATAGGCTTTTTTTTCTAAGACTCTTGATTTAAATCACAGAGGTATTTACTTAAAACAGGCAATAGGAATTAAGCAAAACATTTTATTATAACTGCCGCTTTAGAACAAACATACATTTCAAATGTATAATTTCAAGTATCTTCTATATGTAATTTATTTTTTATTTAACTTATTATTAATTAATACATGAACTGCATATAAATACAAATGTGTGTATATGTGTATTTATGAATGATAAAGTAGTAAATAACCTACATTTCATTTCCTTCTCCTTTCATTCCCTTCATCATCATTTCCCAGTTGGAAAGAGTGGTTGGTTGATCCGGCAGAACAGTTTTATTATGTCTGGCTCCAGGTCATGATCTTCCCCATTGTCTACAACTGGTTGATCATCATTTTGAGGTAAATGCCTGAGATATGATGAACATCAAATATATATATATATATATATATATATATATATATATATATATATATATATATATATATATGTATATATATATATATATATATATGTATATATATATACATTTGTATATTATATATACATAAACATAATCTTTGATGTGAAATCCCTTGAAATCCATTGGTTATGTTTTCTCAGAACATGCTTCACTGAAATTGCACTGAGCTACCTGCCTGTGTGGCTTACACTGGACTATCTGTCAGACCTCATGTATATTGCTGACATGATCATCACTTTTCACACAGGTAATTTTTCTTTATTTTTGTTGGTTTTGATTGAGAATATAACTCTTCAACCTAAACTTCTATTTGCCACATACGCCGTCATACAAATGTGACATATAGACGAACACTACACATAAACCAGTATTAATAATAAAGCAGCATTAGAACAATAAGACCATAAACAATATAGCCACAAATTATGTAATATACGTACACCTTTCTGGCTGAGATAAAAACTACCAGACTTTAATGGGCATGGATGTCTCACATCAACCCTAGTCCATTGTTTAGGTTAATTTTAAATTTTTTTATTTAACAGGGACAGTGCAAACCATAGTTAGACTTCAATGTAAATGTACCAGAGTTAGCTAAATATCTAATTTTCATCCGTAGTCCCTGAGCAGGTTGTAAGTAAATAATGCACAACATCATCAACACATCAGTACAGTGCTTCAAAGAGTACTACAAGAAAAAATACATTAATATTATAATGCATAACTACATTACAAAAGTGATAAAAGTATGTATAAAAAACCAAACAATTTAGTTCCAAATATAATCTGTATAGTTCCTAAATAAGTACTGCAAGAAAGATGAAATACAAGATAATACATAAATACATAAATGTAATTTAATTACAATCAGTGGATATTGTGCCATACTGGCCATGTACAGGATTTCACCCTGCACAACAATCATCTTGAATTGTCAGATGATGAAAAATCTCACAATGCATAAACATGGGAATCTGTCCCATTACTATCTTGAATTCATGATGTGGAACCAGTATTAACTGTTGCAAGTCAGATGAATTTGATATTCATTTTTGTTAGTGCCAGCCTATGCTTATGTAGGTAATTATACCATTGTATGAAGTGTACTCTTTGTTACATCTTGGTTTTCCCTCTCTAGGTTACTTGGATCAGGGCATCCTGGTCAAGGACCTAACTCAGCTGAAGAAGCACTACCTGCGCTCTAAACATTTCTTATGGGACCTGGCTTCCATGCTGCCCACTGACTTCCTCTACTTTGTCTTTGGCATCCAAACTCCGTTGGTGAGGATCAACCGCCTTCTGCGCATGCCACGACTCAATGAGGCCTTGGACCGCATGGAGACGAGGACCTCCTATCCCAACACCTTCCGCATCTCCAAGCTCATGGTCTACATCTTTGTGTTGATCCACTGGAATGCTTGTCTCTACTTTGCACTGTCTAGCTATATCGGCTTCGGAAGTGATCCTTGGGTCTACCCCAACATCACCAACGACTTTGCCCCAATGCACCGTCAGTACATTTACTGCTTCTGGTTCTCTGCCGACATTTTCACTACAATAGCAGACACCCCCTTACCAACAAGGGAAGAAGAGTACTTGTTTATGATTGCAGACGTGCTCATTGCCGTGCTGGTGTTTGCGTCAGTTGTTGGCAATGTTGGCAATGTCATCACAAACCTAAGGGACCGAGATAATGTCTTCTTCCCTAACCATGAGCTGGTAAGATGGGAAAGAAGGGAATTGGAGGTGGCTTCATGTCAATTACATTCTTTGGGCAGCTGCTAATGTAATTTGTGTCCTAGAAAATACAGTTCTTCTTTTCCTCTTTCAGGTGAAGGCATACCTGCGTAGCCATTCCATTACCAAGGAGCTTCGACAGCGTATCGACAACTGGTACCAGCATCTTCACATCAACAAGAAGATCATGCGAGAGAATGAAATTCTGCAGCAGCTGCCCGTACACCTGAGGACGGAAATCGCTGTCAGCGTTCACCTTCCCACACTCTCCAAAGTCACCATCTTCCAGAACTGTGAGAAAAGTCTGTTGGAGGAGCTGGTGCTTAAACTAACACCTCAGGTCAGAAAAAGATGGCAGTCAAAGGGGACTCAAGGAATAGCACTATGTTAAAAAAAATGCAAGGTGCTGCCCTTTGGTGGGGGTGTGTAACCATGTAGCTACAGGTATCAGTGAGAAAATTAAATATAATGCCGGTAGTTGAAAGGTTGCCAGACTCCACCATCATGGAAGTGGAATGATTTATGTTGCTCACATTACTCATTAATCTTGCTCAGATTTGACAGATGATTTATATGCTGTAGCAGTTTTACATTAGAGGTTTCTCATGGTTTTTGTCTTGTAGGTGTTCAGTCCAGGAGAGTACGTCTGCAGGAAAGGAGATGTGGGCCATGAAATGTACATAATCAAAGATGGAAAACTTGCAGTTGTAGCAGATGATGGGGTCACAGAGTATGCTGTGCTGAGTGAAGGGAATTTCTTTGGAGAAATTAGTATCCTGAACATCAAAGGTAAGACAAGTGTCAAGTACTTTGCACATGTTCACATGACATTTATTCATTCATGCAGATGGGGAAGAGAGGAAATTTATCAATTCTTGACACAAAACTAAGTAATGGTGGTGCTGACTGGCTTTTTATTTTACTTGCAAAAATCCGTGTGGAGTCCCAGAAGGATTAATTCTTTAGCCTCTACAATTAAAACTCTATGTGCTTGATATGCGTCGGTTGGTTAGCTAACTCAAGCTTTCAACAACAATTAAATGCAGTTCTGAAATTAAACACATGCTGAATTTCTCCCTGCACTGGATGTGATGAAATCCAATTTATTTTCATTTTCACTCATTTATTTTGGATGACGTACACTAATAAACACATCTGTTAATGTGCTGGTATTAAGCAGCTGGCTAATTTTCAACAGAAAGCAGCAAAACATTCTCAGGCACAATAATATAATAACATTCATTACTTACTGCAACCCAACAAAGCACAAATGAGCAATGCTTTTAATAACCAGATTTTGCACACATTAGCCATGCAGAGCAGCATTAAGCATTAAGACATACTGTAGATGTTAAAATCCGTAATATTAATCTTAAGAAAATGTTAATATTTCAACATCAAACTCTAAGCATAAAAACCATGCATCACAACACTGAGAGACACTATAAAGTGTGTTTTAAATATGAATACTATTACCTCATATAAGACAGCAACAAGAACAATCCCTAATGTTCCCTAATGTTTCTTTAAATTCTGAAATGGGGATTTGCCTTGGATAATCGAACATCATATCCTTTATGTTGATGAAGTCTCACAGGAGTTTTAAGGAAATCATAACATGATTTCTTTTAGGTAACAAGTCAGGAAATCGTCGCACTGCCAACATCCGCAGCATCGGCTATTCTGACGTGTTCAGCTTGTCCAAAGAAGACCTGACAGACGTGCTATCTGAATTCCCTGCAGCCAAACGTCACCTGGAGGAGAAAGGCAGACAGATCCTCACCAAGATGGGCATGTTGGAGGAGAGTCAGGAGGGAGAGGAGGGGGAGGCAGAGAAAGTAGAAACCAAGATCAAAAGGCTGGAGAGCAACTTGGAAATCATGCAAACAAAACTAGCTCGACTTATGGTGGAATTAGAGTCAACCAACCGGAAGATGCAGGGCAGGGTGGAGCAGCTGGAGTGGGAGGTGGCAGTACTGGAGACCCAGCTGCCACAAGATGGGCCAGAAGGAGAAAGAGCACAGGGAAGATGTGAAGGTGTGGGAGGGGAGGTTGATTGGGAGAGAGAAGAGGCTGAGGGAGAGGAGGAGGAGAGTTCAGATGCAAAAGGAAAAGAGCAGGGACATGGAGATGATGGCAAGGATTTGACAAAAGAGGGAGATGGAGAGAGCACCAAAAGTACAAAAGAGGAAATGGAAAGGATTTTGGACGGCAATAAATCTGGACTAAAAGACCCAGATGATCAGGAAGAGAAAAAAGAAGACGATGGAGATAAAAACAGAGAGAAAGGAGATGACAGACTTGGGAAAGGAGATGGAGCTGAGATTGTACCTGAAGATGAGAAAGAAGAGAAAAGTGGAGAGAAAGAATCTGAAGAGGGGCTAGAAAAGACTGAAGAAGACTCAGAAAAAAGAGAGGAGCCAGAAAGAGGGACGGCAGAAGAATGAATGAAAAACCCAAATAACTGAAAGGGAGGGTGAAGTTTATAAAAAAAATGTATGTATGTATTTTTGTCTGTAGGTGTTTGTCTGATCTATATTAATAAAAATATTGAAAACCTCAACATCTCATTAACACAACGCAACGTTCTACCTCTAGGTGGGAGCATTGTATTTTCATCACTATAGATCAGTGCGTGTCATTCAAAATGAAACAAGGTGTTGGTACTAGATGGTACAGTATTTTAATGTTTTATTCATTTAATACCACTTTTGTTCTTAATTTGATTAAATACTTTACAGACACTTTTGTAAGTTCAGTATTGTTACTGTACCCTGTGTGACTTTATTGCAAGTTAAATTGTTGCTGTACATTATGCCCAAGCGGTAAAACTAAAAAATGAATAGTTGCTTGTTTAGTGGGGATCATTTGGAAGCTGAAAGTATTTTTGACCAGTCTATTTATAATTTGATTCCAATGAAAATACCTCAGTTAACCGTATTTGCTGCAGGTTCATTTGCTTAGACTTCTGTCTTAATGATCTAGCATAAAAGTACATTTCAGCCAGTTATTTTACATCACCTTAAACATTAAAATAGATCTTGTTTAACTTCTTAAAGGCATAATATGTAGTCTGTATCATCAAATGGAAACACATAGCTAGATAGCCCCACCACATCACCAAAAAAGGAACATACAGTCATTATTAATAATCCAATATTATAATATCTAATAATAAAACACTGTCAGAAGCCATTCTTCTGTATGATGAGTTGACTACTTTTACTTTTGATTGAAGCCTAGTCTAGATTAACTGATAAAAGACATGCCTCTGTGGGCTACTTGTACATGTTTGATAGCTGGGGTTTTATAATATGTTATTCTTACTTTTATTTCAGTTAATGATCTGAATACGTCTTCCATTAGTGTAAGAAACATAAACTTACAAACTCACTTATTTTCACCTCCAAGTAAAACTCTTTATGAAAACACCTGTTATGTGTGTTAAAAACACACGGGTTGGTCCTTTAATGACGCACAGTTTACGCACTTCCCGGAAGTGCAGAGGGGACACAGGCCCCATCGATTCAACACAACTGCATACATAAGCATTTACCACCTAATAAAGCTCCGTTTGTATGTCATTTTCATGGAGTACTACCGCTAACACATATGGAGTGTCAAGAGGAAAAGCCGATCATCTACACTATGGAAAACAAGCCGATTGTGACATGTGAGTGTTTATTAAAAGGAGACGTTCAGTCTTATTTTTTCTGGTCTTGACAGTTAGCCAGCTAGCTACATTCATTAGCTTCTTTTAGCTAGGCTAGCTGGTACCTTTATTAACCAGCTTGTAGACGCAGTGTGTGTGGCGATTTGTGGCTTAATTTCAACTTGTCAATGCTATACTATTTCCATACTTATAAACGAAACCGCTGTCTGTCCTCAATGTTCTTATAGTAAACAGTATATCTCTCAGCTACTAGGAGCTACCTTGATTAACAGGCCTAGCTGACGATAACGTCACGGCTAGTTGCTGCAGCTTTGGGAAGAATAATCACCTTGTTTCCTTGCTTGACATCCACAGTTTCCTCTGTTAGCAGCTCAGGCAGCAGTCGCCACATGATGTTTGGGGGTCGGGGTCAGTTTGCCATTCATAAATCTGTTGGAGTCCTAACGTTATAGAAGCTTTCTTGGAGGGGTTATTTTAGGAGCCGACTCTGGTAGTGGGTGTCAGCTTGTTACACCTCACACCGCAGGTTGCTCCATTATTAGGACACAGTGGTCCAAAGTTGCCACAGCATAGGAGTATGCACTGAGAAATCGGAATATGAAAGGGAAATCAGTAGTTAAACAGTGAGATTTGTTGGTGGATTCAAAATCTTGCTCCAAGTGAGATCCAGGGAGCACCTGGGTTTCCTGAGGGATGCCAGGTGTCCAAACTCAGGTGTATACTTCCGAAAAAAAAATCCTTGTTACATATGCTACTTGCTTTGATGGTTAGATTCAGAAATAAGCACATTGTAAAACAAACATTTGTGATTTATTTGGTACTTTTATGAACCACAAAAATAGAGCATTTCTCTCAGTTCTGTGACCTTAGCAAAGATGGCAACAGGACAAGTAAACAGTTATGTTTTCCAGTTGCCAACCTTGTTTGCTCAAGGAATGGTTCAAAGTCTTATTTGCTTTATTGTGGAGGGAATACATAGTTCAGAAGTGTCTTTGTTAAGATTATGGACATAAAGTAAGATTTGTTAAAACAAACACCTGTCTGGATTTTCAAACAATGGCTTATTTCTGAGAGTCCACTGTAATTATCGATGCAAATTCTCAATTGTAAAACTGATAATCACACAAGAGACAATACTGGTGTTTGCTTTGCAAAGTTGTATTTGATGGCAGTTTTTGATAGCCTTCGTGAGCATTCAAAGTCCAGTTTAGACTGGAGCCTTAAGAACTTTTAAGAAGATTAATGACATCAGCTAAGTGTTAACGCACACGAACGCGTTAACTAAGTGCTGCTGAATTTTAAAAATCTATCAGTTTCAGATCAGTATTAAATCACACTGGTTCATGCCAAATTGAAAAGACGACCACATGAGAGTGTTTGCCGTTAGCCATGAACTGTAAGAGTAACCAATTCAGATTTTGTGACTGAATGGATTGCAATAGCAAATTACCAAAATCTTCTTTTTGTTTTGAAATCTATGAATGGCTGAACTCCTTCCTACATTGTTGACATGGTCATTAAATGCACACTGGGCAGATCCCATAGATCATCAAGTAAAGGTCTCTTCACTGTATTTAGAGTAAATTCTGAATCAGCTTGTGGTGTCTTTAGCCATTATGGTCCTACTTTCTGAAATCCTTTACCACAAGAACTAAGGCACGACGACAACAGTGTCTTCTTCTAAAAGCATAAAAACAATTTTTTCCCTCAAGTTTTTAGTGTGTTCTGTTTGTTTTTTTAGAATTAATGTTATTAATGTTTCCTTTTAATAATAACAATTATAGCGTTGATCTTGTTTTTATCTTGATCTTTTATATCTTGTTTTTATATTTATCTTTACATTGAGGGTATGCCTGCCATGCGTATGAAATGTGCTATATAAATAAACTTGACTTGACTTTGGACTAATGGCATATGGAGCAGTAGTTATGTCATATGCCACATAGCAAAGCTCCCCATCCAGTAATGATTTGTACATGTCCAGGTGTTAAACAGTGAGGAGCCAGGCTAATTGATTTACAGTGCAATCAAACTGTCAGCACAGGGAAATGTTTTGGCCCAACTCCAGCACACTGGATTCCAATAGAGCTCACTATGAGGTTTCATTGTGAGGGTGTTTACATTAACACTGGCTGAACAGCGTAGGGCTAGTAGTAGTTATGTGCACCCTTGGGGGGTATTTATGAAAAGGGTTTTGTATGCAGTTCATTGGATGTGACCCACTTCCAGTGTAACTTGAACAAACACCTCAGTCTTACAATTTCTTGTTTATAAAATCACACACAGCTACCATGCATAACAATTTAAGCATTCAGAAATTGGCCACCAGCTGTGAAATTTAAGTCACTTTATTGCTGAGCTGGACTGGTGGTTCTACCAGTCATAGCTGGCAAGGTGAATCTGCATATATATATATATATATATATATATATATATATATATATATATATATATATGGCCAAAATGATAATCACGATTATTTTGATCTATATTGAGATCACGATTATTTATCATGATTTTTCATTGATTTTAGGGACAACATATTTTTATTGTGCTGTTAAATTCAAATTTGAAACCTCCACTGTGTGCAGTAACTGCTGTGCCACGGTTTTATCCTGTCCTCTGCACAGCGTTAACTTCCACTGGAAGCGTTTCGGACGCATTTCAGGAGATGAACACATTGTTGGCTTGTTGTTATTTTGGCCTTTTTGTGCTTCTACCTTCTACTCTGCTTACCAGCAATGGCTCTTTGTGATCCGTTTTTGTTCGGTTGTCTGCAGGCTGCATATCCCACAGGGAGCATTTCAGAATCAGAGCTTTTTGCCTGCCTGATTTTGCTGACATGTTTAGATTTTGTTGATTTGGTAATCGGTGCTTGATTTTTGTGCTTCTTCTCTGATTAAGTTCGCAATATAGATAAATGGTTCTAAATGTCTGTTTTAACTGTGTTTTTTGTTGATCGGTAGTATATGGGAGAGAAAACTGACTGCCAAAGTCACCAGCTGAGGTACAGCAATGTGAAGAAAAAACTGAACGTCAGCACCTTAGTCTCATAATCATAATTTCTCTTTAAAATACAATAAGCTTGAGTGCAGTGCCACAACAAAACTGTTCAATACTCTGCATACTGATCATTAGAAGGTGATTATTTACTTTAAAGCACTGGTGAGGTGTGAGCAGCAAGTTATGGCTTTTCCAATAGGCTTTGGCAATTTTGCTTGTTTTTTTAATTGTATTGTCAATGATCTAGACATATGTTGTCATAGTAATGAGTCGGTGGTGTTAACCAAATGAGAATATACTGTATTTGAATTAAAGTCCTGGCCATTAAGGGTTACAAATGTTTTGATGTGTCCCTGACTTTTTCTGCTTTCTGGCAGTTGAGACTTTTATAACTGTTGCTGAAATGGCATAACTTTGGGGAATATCAAGAAATTCCTTGTGCATTGTCTGATTTATTTGTTAACAACCTAACTTTGATGGGTTGTAAAACATTTTGCTTCAAATGAGTGTTGAATAAAGATGCTTGCGTTGATTTCAGCTCTTGATGTTCATATGTGGGTGTTTTAATGTGAATGTGAATCTTTCAGATCAATTTGAGGAAGTACATATGATCTCGTTCCACATTATATTGTGTCATGTAATGTGGGGAACTGGTCTATGTCTTGACTTGTTCTCACCCTCCCTCGGTCTGAAAGCTGAACCTCAGCACCTTTAATCTCAGTCATAATTTCACTTGCATCCTCATGCAATGTGCTTGAGTGCAGTGCTGCAACAAAACTGTTCCTATACAGAGTATTAGATGTTCTGCTCTCCATTTTGTTTTTAAATGGTCTTATTTCTTTTAGTCAGTCCTTTTACATTGGAACCTCGATTAATCAAATTGGAAAGATTTGAGGCACAAAATCAGAGAATGGATCTTTTCCCTAGAGTTATTTTTACAAGGACAACCGGTCGAGGCAGATGGCCGCCCACCCTGAGCCATGGTTCTGCTCGAGGTTTCTGCCCCTTGCCTGTGTCGCCTAGTGCTTGCTCTTGGTGGGAATTGTTGGGCTTCTGTAAATAACCTGCTCTTTATGAAAAGCGCTGTGAGATAAAGTTCTGTTGTTGTGATTTGGCGCTATATAAATAAAATTGAATTGAATTGAATGTGAATTGGAAGGATCTCAGTTTCTCTGTGAGCTTTTTGAACGCTTCATTTCTGACCTTATTTTTAAATGCTTTTTGTCCTGCCCCTTTCATCACAGGTGCGGGAGACCAGAGCTTGTTTACGTCTCTTTATACCTCATTGGCCCAACAACTTCCCAGGGAGCCAATGGAGTGGAGGAGGTGAGTACTGGCCTGGTGAATGCATGATAGAAAAACAAATTTTGTCAGCGAGGTCTATGCTCTTTTTTTGGCAATGTAGTAAGGGACTTGCTGCTGTTGAACAATTGTCCACTCCCATTAAGCGGGTATGCTTTGGGTACATGTGGGTACAATATGCATTTTTGTTATTTTAACAGATTTCCTGTGGTTCTTGCACTGAAAGTTAAAGGGAAGGATGTAATGTTGTAGAAAAATATGGATTTTTTAACATCCTGGGGTTTATTGTCACTGTTTTACAGGAACGGAAAGTTAACAAAGCGAGTCTGTCTCAAAGAAACGCCTTGTTTCTCTCTTTAAGTGAGGGATTTGAAGGACAGTATTAATAAAAAATAAGACAAATTGACATTTCCTTTTAAACTCTTTTAAATTAAGCTTCTGAGAAAGCTGCTGATCGGACGGATTCGGGGGTCGGTGGATATGTATTTTAGAACATGTGGAGTTGAGTTTAAATCACTTTAAAAAGTAGGTTGGCTATAATATAGTAATGTAGCCATATTTTCAGTGATGGGGCAATGAAAATAAATACCATATAATTGATCCTTTAAAACTCTCTGCTTTCTTTTCTGTGCAGGACGTATGGCCGTGCACCAAAAATGATCCACCTTGAAGCTAATTTTGTCCAGTTTAAAGAGGAGCTCCTTCCCAAGGAGGGCAACAAGGCTCTTCTCACCTTCCCCTTCCTCCACATTTACTGGACTGACTGCTGTGTGAGTAGCTTAAATTGCACACAGGCAAACACACACTTACATTCATTTAAATAATAATAATAAGAAAAGTGTTTATACCGTTCTCTTGTATTTTGTAACTGCAAGTCTACTTTTTTCTATTTTTTACTTAGTTAATCTGACAGTTCTTATTCACACCTTCCTCTCCATAGTAACAGTGGCCGAGGGTTATTGGTATTTTGACCCGTCCACCAAGCTGACAGAAATAAACCTCCAAGAAAAAAAATAATTCAAACTGGTGGTTAGAACTGTAGAGAAATTCTTGGATCTGGTAATTTTCTCTTATTTCAGAAGGAGGCATTGTTTTATTGAATCTTGGCCCAGGACATTATAGCTTCAGCAAACAAGAGTGTGAACACAATGCACAACCAACACCAAATTTAAAGTACCCCTCTAGGCCCATAATATTTATCGCTCCGCAATCACATAGTGTTTATGCTCTTTCCCTACAAGGTTATCTTTAAGCGACCTAAATATGAATAGCCAGTCTGCTGGATGTCAGACTAAAATGCATTATGTAAGTCACGTTCTAATGTGGAGCTCTTAGGCATTGCATTGTTGAGTCAGTGAGTCTGTCAAGATATGAGAATACAAGAAAATGCAGTTTTGTGCAAGCCTTGAGCCTACAGTGTTTCCCTATCACCCCAGCTGTCAGGAAGAGGGACTTGGGCAAAGACTCTGGAGACTGGTATCTCACCCGAATTAAGCCTGAGAAGTAAATTCCTCCACTAGAACAAAACACTTGTTTTGCTAACAATGGAGATATGTAAAATTGGCCAGTTTGTGTATTTGTTTATTTTCAGCTGAAACTGTAACATTTACAAATATATGTAGTAAAACACAGTGGTCCAACCTACCTGACATTACTGTTGTGCTTATTTTATGCACTATGTTGCTTTGCTAGCATCTTTGATTAACCAAATATTTCCAACAGTGACAATTCACTTCTCATCTGACTAGATTTAGATTTTCTGTTAGTGAACGTGAGACATGAATGTGTTCTCAGCCTTTTCAAAGACTGAAGCTGCTGCCCCTCCTTCATCAGGGTTTACAATCGTCCCGCATGTGCACACACACACAACATCAACTCAAGCTGTGCTATCCTTCTCAAACATCCCTGTCTCATCTATTTATAACCCCCCCCCTCGACTGCTGCGTGTCCACTTGTGAATGTGTGGCTGTTCCGATGCGTTCGCCGGCAAGCAGGTATTCAGTACAGTCAGCCAATGCCGAAGCTCCACGGTAGCAAGCAGATAGAGACACACTCCCACTCACACAAACAAACATACTGTACCCACCAAGACCGAGCATCATATCTGGGGCTGCCGGAGTCTCTGCTCCCCTCCAGAGATGATCAGAGCTCCAGAGAGTCAGGCAGGCAGGAGGCATCAGACATAGAGATTTAATCCACCGCAGGATACTCAGACGTTGGGATAGATCTGTCCTGTGCTTCCAGTTTTTCTGGTGAGTATTATTGATGCCGGAATCTTCACTTCAAGGCATGATTAAAATCTATAGATGTAGTGACAGAATTTAAGTTTTTTTTATTGTACTTTAACGGCTTTGAAGAAACCTTTGTGCCTCAGTTTTGATCTGACAGCTCTTCTATCTGGTCTGGTCTTGGTAAAGCAGAACCACACGTAGCTCACCTTTATTTGGATTGTGGTGCGGGATTGTTGACCATATCAAGTGCACTGGGATCCCGTTTAAGTCATGCTGGACTGTTGGGAGCCATGTTTTTCATCTTTTCTTTGTTGAATTTTATTACAGGCCAGCAGGATGTTAGACTGCAGCTGAGACTTTGCGAAAGGAAAAGAACTATCAATTTCATTTGATGAAATTCTCAATAAAATTTGCAGTATTCTGACAACTGTGAAGCGTTTGTTATCATTACAAAGTCACGTTAAAGTTTGGTGATCTGCTATATTGTTCCCATGCATAGATTCAAGGCAACAGTGAATGTATCTCCTAACAAGTATTGTGTGTGAATCACAGTCTGATTCCTCTTCTTCCTCTGTGCCATAGAGCTTTGTTGATGTCCAAAACACACACAGAGCCACACTGTTGCACTGGGTGCAATGTTTCCCACATATACACTTACCTTGGGCAGGCAGCCCAGCTACATTAGCAGCCAAAGTATATTTGGCAACCCTTTTTAGAATTTGCAGACAGACACAGAGAGAGAGAGAGAGACGTCGTTACCTGGTATTAAATTGGAGATGCGGACATGGTGGTTATATTACAAGCACAGACCAGGTAAAGCAACAATGAACACACCTGTTGATACTGATGTCATTCAGTATGAAGCTGGTTTCGATCGTTATGATAGGCTACGTCATTAACAAGCCTCCTCCACACGTGGCTCACTTGCTGCTGTGAAAACGGAATTGCAGGTGGAAAAATGTAAACTGCTGATGAAGACAGTCAACAAAGCAGACACATGCAGGGACAGAGAAACAGAAAGAGGCTGAGCAAGCCTGTGTGAGAGTGTGTGTGTGTGCGTGTCTGAGAGAACTGAAGGGGAATGCAAGGTGAGCAGATTCAAGGTGTTTGTGAGTAACACTGAAATACTGTAGAGAGTTAAATACAAAATGGTGAAATAACAAATAACATACTAGAGAATAAGCTGTAGTTTATTTTGATTCAGTCTCATATACACCATCCTGCTGCCCCAAATACTCACAAGAGCACAAAATCGGGATTCATCCGCTACTGAAAATAGTCCCCATCAAATACTCTACTTCCTCCTGTTTGTTTGATTAAAACTACAGTGAGAACATGTGTTAGAAAATCATTGAGCCTTTTTTGTAATATCAAACTATATATTTTTGAGTTTTAAAAAAAAAAACTTATAAGGAACCACATTGTTGGTTTGAGTCCAAAAATGAGATTTGATGACTTCAGATCAGGCTGTGATTGAGAGCAGGTCATTCTTTACAGGCACATTTGATACTCTGAGTTGCAGTGCTTTGCAGGTTGCTTGTGCTGAACCTTAATAAAGATAAGAATAAAGAGCTAGATTTTTCCATTGAAACTTGAGGATTGTGGAGAGCAATAGTGCAGTTGCTCCTCACTGTAAATGGTTCAAATGTTAATAAGAGTTATTACCCACATGCTGTCAGCCTCATTGACAATTCTACAATCATTTGACCCAGTAGCATTTACATTGACACAGCGTCACTTGGACACTATAGCGTCACTTGGATAAATGTCAGACTCCAGGGCTGACTATGTCTCCTTTGTACGGGGACTGCAGCTATAGGACAGACAACAATGAAAGAAGTAATATTTACTTCTATTTTACATCACACCAATGAAACTTTAATTTTGTAATATTGTCTTTTCAAACTGTTTATTTCTTATTACACTTTTGAAGATGAACCTGCACCTTGATTCCAGAGTAAATACGATTTGCTTCTTATTTGCAGAGGTATAGAAAGCGAAATTAAAAATGTTTCTGAATTTCTTGAATTGTAGAAATCACTATCACATGGAGACCAAACAAAAAACATGTTCTGTTGGACACAATGTACTTACTTACAGTTTATTATCTTGGTCCTTATGTATAAATAAATCACAAGAAATTTAAGAGAATTTCTTTTTACTGCAGGCACTGTAGTTTACCAGTGCCCGCAGTAAAAAGAAACATCTCAAAGAGCAGAATATGTGGTCACTGTTGGACAGGTGTGGCTGAGACAGATATGTGCTTCCTCCTACAATGTAAAAAATTCAATTAATTTCAATTTACTTTAACAAGTTCAACTCTGTAATCTCAGATATCAAAGGGCTAAATGAACCCTTAACATTAAAATACTCCTAGAAGTAGAAGACCAGTCTTGCTGCCCAGTACGTCCCCGCATGCCACAACCTGAGGACACACACATGCAGCCACTCTGTAATTTAATTAACAATACTGGGAAACATTAATTATTGCACTGTGCATTATCAGACTGTTGCGATAAAAGGGAGTCTTGTTTTAAAGTTTTGCAACTCACAGCTCTCCCAAAGGCAAAGTTCTTGCTCCAGTGTGACAATAAAGGACTGCTGTATTAAATCCTATTCAATTCAACTCTATCCTGCTAGCAGATCAGGTACAATAACTCGAGGGCTATTTTGCTGACAACACCAGCCCAAAAAAAGATCCATAATGAAATAATTGAATATAATGAATACATGTGAACACATGTTTTGGGTTTCAGGATAGCCTAACACACAGTGCAGATTGATGTTATTGTGATCATGTTTGGTGTTTGTTGTCAGATAGTTGCATAAATAATGATTTGATTTATAGTCAAAACACTTAAGACTCATGACTAATATGCTTCTGCAGCGGGACATTGGATTAAATTGTTGTTTAATGGTCATTCTCATGCAGCTGCCTGACACCGTGAATATAAAGACACATCAGTGAGAACACATTGGTTTCAGTAACAAATTGATTAACCACAGAGAGCGGTGGAAACACAAAGTCTGCTTTTTAATGTTGCTTCCATCTGACTTTTTCTACCCAGGAAGTCACAAGAGCAGAGTTTGTAGTGGTGGATATGTAATGTCTGCTTATCTTCCCTCTAAGAATAGACAAGTGCATATGGGCGTCCTATCTTGCCAAAAATAGGTCCCAGGCAGTTCAGCTTTGCAAGATATGCAAACTCATATTATGAGATATATAAGATGAAAAGTTTTTTCCTCACAACACTGATTTAAAAATGCATACATTGTCAACTGCTTATCCTGCATACAGAGTTGCAGGGTCATTTGAAAATGCTGTTTTCAAATGTTATAAACCATCTTGATGAGCTCAGTTTTACAGAGTGAAAAAAATCAGCTTTGTGTGGATGGCGGTAAAAGAGAAAACATTTTACTTGATGCACTTTTAGGATCCTGCAATCACCAGCCTAAACTGAACTTGACATTTACTTAGCAAGGCTGCTTAGGATAGCAGATGGGAGAAAAACAAGAAGGGAAGCAGGAACTCGCTGCTACTGACTGAGCAGCTGTTGTGTTTAAGGAAGTGCTGTCATCAGCTTGTGACTCATGACATTTCTTAAGGCCTATGCCTCTAGTGTGGGAGTGGTGAACCTGTATTTTGTGTGCTGGACGGACACAGTAACATCGGCACCTGTGCAGTATCACAATTCAGTACTTTAAAAAAGTTATAAAGTTCGGTTTTAGTTGTAAATTGTTTCAGAGGGAATCACCACTTCCATGATAAACTGTCTGAAAGGGAAGTAATATCAACAAATTCATTTCTTTTGTCAGATCTGTCTGTCAGATTTGTCAGATCTTTTGTTTTGCGAGGTTTGAAACACAGAAATATAATCTGCTTAATTTGCACACAAAAAACATTTTAAAATCCAAAACCTCTAAACAGATACATACTTCCCCTATAGGTGTTGCAGGTTGTGTTGTTTTGTCTGGTGGCACTTCACTTTTCAGTTTTACAAACCATGATGTCTCGGTCAGCAGTAAGGGGTACTTCTTTTAAAAGGGAGAGGGTGTAAATAAAGAGATAAACTCTAGGAGGTAAAAATATGTCAGTGGTTCTGCTGGAAGAGGTGTAACAAAGCTAAATGGAGTTTCAGGGAGAAGCCAGTCAAACACAGTCTGTACATGCCCACACAGTCTAGCCCACACAGTTTTAACAGTATAAGCAGACTCCATGTGGCACCATATAAAGGCTGCAGCTTCCCCTCCTTTTTTCTTTCTACAAGCAGCAGCAGATTTGGTGAGGTGAGGTGGGCTGAGCAGTACACAAAGTTCACAATAGTTAGCTGTGATCTGAACATGCTATGAAACCATGGGGCACCAACTAGTAACACAGAAACTGAAATTGTTTGTTAATAATGTAAATTACAGGCAGTTATTTTAAAACCCTGTTGACGTGCAGTTTCTGCACTGACCTGTTTTACTTGTAAATGCAAGCTGCACCAACCAAGGAAGTAAGCATCCACCATTAGCTGACTGTAGGAACATGCTAGTCCAAGTTCTGCCGGACCATTCGATCTGTCCATTAAAGAGGACAGTCAGACAGGGCTGATCAGTCAGTATAACTGAAAACATCTGTGTGTTTTTCATGGGTGTGTACAGCCTTCAGCAAACTATAAGTTATCAGAAATCAATCCAAACCTTCAGTAACATAACAAAAGCTTCAAAGCAAAGAAAACACACTAAAGGTGTTGAGGGGTAGGTAAAGTAATAATGTCACATATATTTGATTGTATATTTGGATTCACAATCCAAAAACTATCCTACAAACTGTAACTAGTTCACATTCAAAATATTGTGCAACCCCAGGGCTTCAGTTCCTCCCTCTGCCAGTCGACACTGTTACATAACAACTGACTCATCATATCAAATCCCACATCTACTCAGTTCCAACCAATTTCAAATAGTACCCTCAGGTACCGTTCATTTACTTCAGTAAATCCCAGTCACATTCAGGAGCCCATGTTGAGAAGAAGTTTAGTCATAATATGCAAACCTGCTGGCCAGCATTATTTTTGCAGTTTCTCTCCTCCATCTTCTTCCTCATCATGTGAAAACATCCTCATTCAGTACAACATGTAGGTCACTAAAAGAAGCATCTTTCCCTTTTCCTTCATAATCCAGTCAGAATTTTTATATGAATCTAAATACATCTGTAATGTTTTTACTCTCTCATGTGCTTTACATGCAGTATTTCTTCAATTTGTACAATTTTTATGTTTTAATGTTAAGCAACCCAAGTGAGAGGATTATTTTCGCCAGCCTCTCACTGTAACGAATAATTAGTTTGCCTGAATAATTAATGAATTTTACTCTATTGTAGGATACAGAAATGTATAAGAGCTCTGTGAAGGAGGACATGATGCGCTGGCAGAACAGCTTGCGGACTCATGGATCAGCAGACTGGGTCATCATCGTTGTGGAGACCAGCGATACTAAGAAAAAGAACAAGACCAACATCCTGCCTCGGTCATCCATCGTGGACAAGATCCGCAGTGACTTTTGCAACAAGCAGAATGACAGGTGAGGACACTCCTCCCCTGAGAACAAGTTGATTTAGGTGAAAATGAGAATCATCATTTTTTTGCTGCCCCTGTCATATGTTCTCACGTGCAGACAACATAATCTCAGCTGAATATAAGAAACTGTGTTGAGTATATAAAGGTTATCTCTCTTTGACACAGGTGTGTGGTGCTGTCTGATCCTCTGAAGGACTCGTCTCGGTCTCAGGAATCCTGGAATTCCTTGCTGCTCAAGCTGCGAACCCTCCTCCTCATGTCCTTCACGAAGAACCTGGGCCGCTTTGAAGACGATATGCGTACACTCCGAGAGAAACGCACCCAGCCAGGCTGGAGCTTCTGTGAATACTTCATGGTCCAGGTACCTAGAAAAAGAACAGTCATATGGACTTTGTATTGTCTGCAAATAAAGAGATGTAGTAATGATCACTTTAACTACAGATTTTACACTTAACTGTCTCACATGTGACTCTGTGTGATTGTGCAGGAGGAGCTGGCCTTTGTTTTTGAGATGCTGCAGCAGTTTGAAGATGCTTTGGTCCAGTATGATGAACTAGATGCTCTTTTTACCCAATATGTGCTAAACTTCGGAGCTGGAGGTAAGGAACTCCTCCTAAGTACTGTAATTGTTTTCAATATGGCAGTTCTGTCAAGTAAAATACACATGAGCATTTTCTGTCTTCAAATTCAAACGTCCATTCTTGTTTCAGTTTTTAGCTGACTAGTATGTTTCTGTCCACAGATACGGCTAACTGGCTCGGCTCATTCTGCGCCCCGGTGCGTAGCTGGAGCGGCTTGCTGCTTCGGCGACCAATTGACATGGAGAAGAGGGATGGAATCCAGCGTGGGGAGGCCAGCCTGTTAGATCTGAGGAGCTACTTGTTCTCCCGGCAGTGCACCTTACTCATCTTCCTCCTGAGGCCCTGGGAGGTCACCCAGAGAGCCCTGGAGCTGCTGCACAACTGTGTCCAGGAGCTACGCCTGTTGGAGGTAAATCGACTCCTACAGTGCCATTTTTCGTTTACTTTATACAGGCTAAATACTAATATGTAAGCTCTTCAAACTGTGGCTTGAACAAGTTACATAAGTTCATCTCTTTGAAAATGTTTGGACCTGATTGGACGAGGGGTTATCCAAATAATTTGGAGTCATCATTATCCATACTGTGACAGATGGTGACAAACCTTCATTGAAAACTGAACTGAAACTGTCATCTTTGTGTTGTGGCTCTTATCAGGTGTCAGTGTTGGAGGGAGCCCTTGACTGCTGGGTGTTTCTCAGCTGTTTGGAGGTGCTGCACAGGATCGAGGGCTGTTGTGATCAGGCCCAGTTAGCCGCAAACTGTTCCCATACTGTCGGGCTGTGGGCTTATGCGACTGACAAGGTAACAAGAAGAACTGAATCATGTAGCTTTTGCTTTGATCACTTGTGTGACCTTGTGTCAAAATAACAGATTGATTTGAAACAGACATTGATGGAAAGGAGCTCTCACTACAGACTTAAAGATTTTTGAGGATTGTCTTCACTCATTTTCTGTCACGCTCAAGCTGTTAATATGCATTTTTCCACTGTGCAATGTTGTGCTAAAATCACTTGTCCGTCCATTTCAGTTTGTTCAAGTTCGAGCACTAGAAAATGATTATTGTTACTGTCAGTATTCTTTCCACCAAAAGCATTTGTACTGGTTTGTGGTAGTAAGACTAAGAGTAAATTTCTGACTGACATTTAAGAGGATGCATTTATATGCTCATAAATTTAAATAGCAAGCAGTTTTACCAAATAGTTTTCTCAAATAAAATTATTTTCTTATTTTCCCTATCTGCCTTCTCCAGCTGAAATCCCTTGGTGAACTCTGTGGCCTGGTGTCAGAGAAGGAACCCACATCTGAGGACCTGAACAGGACGGTGGACCTGCTGGCTGGACTGGGGGATGAGAGGCCTGAGACTGGTGAGTGTTCAGATTATCATTGGCTGAAAACATCAATTCCACCTTTTTATCAAACATATACTTTATATTCAAACTCTTGTTTTTTAGATTTCAAATACACGCAGAGTGCAGTTTTAACAGCAGACATAAAGCAATGCATCTGTTGGTCTATTTAAACATATTTTGTTACCATGTTTTTGTGTCTAAGTGATTAATGGCACTCTTATTTGAATGTCAGTAAATAACTGTCTGTGCTTTGTTTTAATTTTCCCTCCTCCACAGTCAACAGTTTGCAGAGCCCTTACAAAAAGCTGAAAGAAGCCTTGTCATCAGTGGAAGCTTTTGAAAGGCACTATCTGGTAAGTCAATTTCTTACCACAGCTTGATAATGTATTTCAGTTGTTTGCAAAGAAGGAAGTTAACACACATTCTCTAAATACCTATCTCAAATTTGAAATAATTTTTTTCTGATGTAATCCCCTGGAAACCTCAGTGCAAGCCGCTCATTTGATTATCTTTCTCCTCTCCTTCTCTTCCCTCTGACCCTCTTCCTCCACCACCTTGTTGGCCACGTCTTGCATCAGGAACTCTCTCACGCTGCCATGGAGATGTACAGGGCCATCGGCCGGCTGAGGTCTGCCAGACTGGTGGGGAAAAGCCTGGCTGAGTTCTACATGTAAGGAAGCCTGGCTAGTTCCACTGGGGTACACATGGGTTTCAAAATTATCTTAAAGGCCTGCACATCTACAGAGTTATTCTGGCTGATTAGGCCTCTTCTCCAGAACTGTCAATCAACGTAAACACCCACACGCTCCTGAGGAGAAGTATAATGGGGCAGAACAAATTAAAACATTAATGTGGTACGATGGGTGTGACAGGGTTTTGAAATGAATGTGAAGCCATAGAAATACCGTTGAAAGTAACATTTCAGACCAGTTTGTTAGAGCTCTAACTAATCATGCAGTGACAAGTTTCTTTTTGCTATGTAGACTTGCTGTAGATTAAAGTGGCTTTAAAGAGTAATCAGACTCTAGTCAGAAGTGAGGTGCAGTTCTGCTATTGGCCAATCTTTTATGTTGCTAAATGTCACTCATACAGATCATCACCTGATGCCAATGAACAGTTCATTATTCTATAATATGAGTAGACTTGAGCTTTTAAATATATTTGAAATTGCATTTACCTTAGTTAATAAGGACTATAAGATTTGACTATTGTGAGTGACAGTGCAGTGTCACACATACAGTATCTCACAAAAGTGAGTACACCCCTCACATTTTTGTAAATATTTGATTATCTTTTCATGTGGCAACTCTGAAGAAATTACACTTTGCTACAATGTAAAGTAGTGAATGTACAGCTTTGTATAACAGTGTAAATTTGCTGTCCCCTCAAAATAACACATCATACAGCCATTACCCTCTAGGGCATGGAGTTCCCCAGAGCTTCACAGGTAGCCACTGGAGTCCTCTTCCACTCCTCAGTAGCCCCTTTTCCACTAAAGCATTTTGAGAGCCTGTTCGGAGCCGGACAGCCAAAGAACTGGTTCTCGGCCAGGAAAACTGGTTCCAAAGCGGAACCAACTCTTTTTTGGACTAGAACTGTTCTTTTACCACGTTTCTGGTAAGGTGAAGACATATGGCGACGTACACAGTGTCGTAATGACGTCGTTCGCTGGGCTCTCTAGTCAGTGGAAAAACAAACAGCTTCTGAGAAGGTTCGCAAGTTGAACCAACTTTAAACCAGCACCAGTGTGAGGATGCCTTACAGGTGCTCAATAGGGTTTAGCTCTGGAGACATGCTTAGCCAGGGTTGTTTGATCATGTTTGAATACTTCTCTGTGGCCCAGTCTCTGAATTGAGGGGATCATGCTCTGCTTCAGTATGTCATAGTACATGTTTGCATTCATGGTCCCTCAGTGAGCTTATCTCGGTCTCTTCAGACCACAGGACATGGTTCAAGTAATCCATGTCCTTATAGTGCTTGTCTTCAGCAAACTGTTTGCAGGCTTTGGAAGAGGCTTCCGCCTGGGACAACAGCCATACAGACCAAATTTCATGCTGTGGGCGGAGTATGGTCTGAGCATTGACAGGCTTACCCCCCACCCCTTCAACCTCTGCAGCAATGCTGGCAGCACTCGTACATCTATTTCCCAAAGACAACCTCTGGATATGACGCTGAGCACATGCACTTAAATTCCTTGCTCGACCATGGCGAGGCCTTTTCTGAGTGGTACCGGTCTTGTTGAACCGCTAGTCACCCTTGGCCATCGTGCTGCAGCTCAGTTTCAGGATCTTGGCAATCTTATTTCTAGGCTTCTTATAGCCTAGGCCATGTTTATGTAGAGCAACAATTCTTTTTTTTTTAGATCCTCAGAGAGATCTTTGCCATGAAGTGCCACGTTTCAGTGACTAGTAGGAGGGAGTGTGAGAGCGATAACACACCTGCTCCTCATTCACACCTGAGACCTTGTAACACTAATGAGTCACATGATACCGGGGAGGGAAAATTGCTACTTTGGCCCAAGTTGGACATTTTCTTTTAGCCCTAGTCCACACTTACACTGGTATTTTTATAACCGGAGTTTTTCCTCATTTAAAAAAATGTGTTTTTCATGAAAACACAAAAAAACACTATCAAGCGCTGCCAAGAGCATGCATGCCAAACCACCAGGCATCAATGTGACCCTAAACGTAAAGCCACATCGGCCAATTAGAGCCTAATAATTGTAAACAAAGCAGGCAGTGGCGAACAATCTGACATCAAACACAGAAGATAATGGTGCGCAATCTGACGTCGCACAAGGCTGTGGGAACGAACGGCCAAAACCGCATAGAAAAAGTCACAATTTTGGCAAATAGCCGTTTTTGTGTAGAGCCTGAAGGGTGAACTCACTCCTTTACATTGTAGCAAAGTGTAATTTTTTCAGTGATCTCACATGAAAAGATATAATCAAATATTTACAAAACTGTGAGGGGTGTACTCACTTTTGTGAGATACTGTATTTGGATAATACAGACAAAATACATTTCAATAATTATCACTATCTGTAATCTCTATCTGTGTGTACTTTGGTCTTTAAATTAGAGTTTCAAAGTAATAGTAAAAAATATTTGTAGACAAGCACATGTTCTGTCAGTAATCTCTGTTTCTATAGATATGAAAAACATGGAAATATATTTGTGTGTTTTTGTGTGTATTATTAGGAGGAAGGGGGACCCTGAGCGGGCAGAAACCTTCTTACAGGAAGCTCTGAAGTCATATGTTTTGGAGGGATGGAGCCTCCCTGTCACGCACACCAGGAAACAGATTGCTGAGTGTCAGAAGCTGCTTGGCAGAACTGAAGAGTATCCTTCAAATCACCAGCCAGTAGTGACAAGATAAAATTATAAGAGGAAATAAACCTCCCATGTGCAGCGTGACTGGTATTGTTTTCGCATGGTGAGTTTGTGTGTGTCATCATGGCAAAATGTGATCCTGGAGACCTACCTACTGTTGCTGGCACTACCAGAGAAGCGGTATTGAGTATTTTGCCAGGTGTTTGTATGCCTGTGGGCAGATTTTGTCAGCATGATAGCGTCACAACTGTGCAAGTTGCAGTCACAAAACTTTAGAGGTGTGTAGCTGAGATCAAAATGACCCTAATCGAAGATGGTGCCAGAAGTATGGAGGTAGGGAAAGGGCTATTGGCCCTCCCTACTTCACACCCCTGGACCACATGCATTTTAAGTCGTGGGATTAGCTTTGTCACAATCCAGGCAGACAAATAACAGCTAATTTATCTCTTGACAATTTATGACACATTCTATGTTTATTACTAACCACATTTAATGTTACATTTCTTGTATCCATCCAGGGAATATTTCAGCAAAACACACGTATGTCAAAACTAATGTAGGTTAAACATTGTCCCTGCAGGACATTCAGGCATTTTGAATAATATGCTATCTTTTCTGTCAGGGTTTAAGTAGGCTGGCCCATTGGTGATACATCGGTGAAGTGTTTAGTTTCCTTTACAACCCACTGCAGCTACCTGCAAACCAGTGCCTTGTTGGCTGGTGATGTGAATCTAACCACAGAGGAGAGGAAGCACTTTTGTCAAGAAATCCTGACCTTTGCCGGCAACACTGGAGATCAGTGTGAGTGATCATATTCATTATTGCTATAACTTTACCTTTATAAAACAACAGGTAAAGGAAAAGAAAAACATCTTTATATACTGTGTTCTTTATCATCATTCTGTGATGTTCAGTGCTTTCTAAAGTTCATTGAGTTTATTATTTGTCCCTTTTGCTTGAATTTCTATTTCTACTTAAGCTAGTATCTGAGAGAATGCGTACAACTTGTTGCTTTCATTCAACAGTGGAACATGACATATAAAGCTACAAAGGCTGCTTATTTAGTTGGTTGGTCTTTAGTGAGGGAGGGAGGTTAAACTATTGGACAGTTGAATGTTGGAGTTTCCCCATTGGTCGCTGCTCTGTCAAAACTAATAGGTGCGGTCTTGACTTAAATCCTCAGGAGCACATTTACCATACATGGTCCAGCCCCTAGTCTTGTTATTGTAGTCATAAACTGCAAAAAAACATATTTTAGTAACACCAAATGTTATTTTCTTTCTCCACAGCTCACAAAGTGACTCTCAGCATGGGTGTTTTTTCCCAACTCACACGGCTACAGTTCCGTCCAGCCACAGCCTCAGTACACTCTGGAGCCGTCCTGCAGGTGGAGCTCACTCTGCAGTGTTTTATGCCCGTGTCAGTGCGCATACAGCAACTAGCTGCTAGCATTCACTTTGACCTGGAGCGTGGAGGGACTAATGGAAGGTCTAAGGGAGCTCAGAGACAAACAAACCCAGGGACTATAGAGTTCAACCAGGGTAGCTCGGCAGCAGGTCCCACTTCCTCTTCGGCTGCTGGTCCCTCTTTAGAGCTAGACGAGATTCAGGACAGGAGTCCTTCGGACAATTCTCTCAACTCCACAGGTGTGGTTTGTAAAAACACTCATCTGGTCATGCGTTGTCATGACAGCAACTCGCTAACGGACACGCCCAACTGTGTCAGCCCCCCTACTGTTGCCATGAAGGAAGGAGCACAGATGCTGAAGGTGCAGGATGTAATGTTGGAGCCTGGAAACAACACCATCGTGTTCACAGCACCAGTGAGAGACACTTTGCTTCTAAAATTTTCCCTTTTGAAATAGTAAAGTAGTTCATAGATGTTTCACCTGAGGTGATTGGAAATGTAAATATGTTGATAGTTTTTTATTACATTTTTGTCACTCTCCCTCTCTCTCAACCTTTGCTGATTTCATAAAACTCGCCTCTTATTTTCTTGCTTTCATCTTTTCTTTTCTCGGTAGAGTGGACAACCAGGTACTTACACGTTGCGTCAGCTTTACGCCACGGTGGGTCAGGTGCAGTTTGTGCTGCCTCATATCTACCCCTCGGTCCAGTATGAAGTGTATTCTCAGGAGCCCCAACTCACCGTGGAGCCTCTCTCAGGTCAGATTTTTGCATGAGGTTGTGGTATCAGTTGCAATTGTCAAGTGTGTTTAACTTGTACATTATGAAGTTAGTTTCATGAATCACTGAAATTAGACATTTTTTACTAGAGCACTTTTATTTCTCATGACAATTAGACATTGTAAAAATGTGTTCTTATAAATCACTTGCAATGCTTACATTAGAAGCTGCGCTCATAGATTTGTTTTATTGAACAAATGAAAGCATAACACACAAGCCCCCGAGGCTTCTTCAGCTTCCCATGTTATGAGTGTTAATGTGACTGTTTAGAATAAGTTAGTTATGCTCATGTACCAGCTCTTTCTTTTCTGTACAAGCCTCGGTGGCTTGTGTTCTGCATTTTACATAATTATGCAGGGCTGAATCTTGATCGGCTGCCATTTAAATGTTTGTGATATCATCACTTGCAAAAGCTGTTAAAATAATGTGATGTTTGATGCTTGTCTGATTTTGTGGCTACAGTTCCTACTTTCTTCATGAATGAAATTTAATGTTGAGGTAGTTCTGGAGGTATTTTACCTACTGATTAATACACAAAATGACTGTTTATTTTTAGCAATACATTTAGATTTAAAAAATATGTCTAGTTTTAATTACAGTGATAAATTGTGCTTCTATATATTACTGAGCACAGTGAATATATATCAAATCATGTTGAAGTTTCACCTGAGCTTGCATCAGACATTTATGATTATATATAAACAGTGCAGCACGGTGATGTGGTTGTCGCTCACTGTGGTTTTGTTTGTGTTTTCAGAGCCACTGTTGGCCGGGCTGCCTCAGATGGTGAAGTTCACTCTGTTGACGGGTCACTACGCTGTGAAGAAAGGAGATGCCCTGCAGCTCAGCAACACAGACACCATGCCCATCCTGCCCTCCGCCAGCTGCACCGACCGCATCACCAACCCTGCTGCTGGTTGGTACACATTTTAAAGGCTTTAGTTCAACAAATTGCATTTAAGTAAAGAGGATTCAAATATTTTAGGGGATTATCTTTGACAATTAGTAAAATTATCGTGCTGATTATTTTAGTACAGTGTAGTGAGCTTTCCTCTCTCTGCTATAGTTCTTTCTCTGTCTGAAGGCTTGGTTCTGCACGTGACCATATGTGAAAACTGTGTTCAAAATCTGGTTGTGCACTGACATGGCAATAAAAACCATAAATCTACTATTCCCAGCTGGTTTTCTCTTAATCAAGCCACGCTTCTTGTGTATATAAAGTTCATAAAAACCTGACCACAGCCAGGTATTTGCATGCCTATAAATAGGGATGCACTGATCCGATGCTGATATCAGCCCGATACTTATTCAAAAAGATGGATTCAACTTAATTTCACGTGTACTACGCGATGCATCAGCAGAGCAGCGGTAGACCCGAACAGATGGAGCTAAAGACAGGGGGTCAGCAGTTTAGAAGTATTTCACACTTGCTACGCCTAAAACTCCTACGGTTACTTGCAATATCTGAAAAGCCAATGTTGTGTAAAGTAGCACTGCAAAATATAACATATATAGCTTATTAATTTTATACTAGTATGGGGACAGAACTCGCCATCGGCTGATGCTGAAAGCCCTGGAATTGGTATCGGTATCAAGACTGAAAAACTCGGAGCGCTGCATCCATACTTACACACTGATTTACAAATATACATCTTTAATGTTCTCGCGCCTACTTTTCTTCCTGTGTTCAGAGTTGGTGGGTGAAAGCGTCCTATCCATCCAGTCATCTGAGAAAGTGACCAGCATCAGCCTGCCCCCCACCCCTCCATACCACACCCTGGAGTTCCAACTGGAGGTTCTGTGTGTCATCCCGTCTGGGTCCGACCGGCCCGCCAATGAGAGGCTGACCAACGGGGAGGTTCGCCACCGACCACGCAGCTACAGTCACCCAGACACGCCCATGACCGCCGTTGACCAGAGGGTGAGGCCTTCAAACAAACGCACACTTTTCAGAGAGCGAGATGAGTTACAGCTTATTTGGAGGAAATACTGATGGAGGCATGTCGACTAGGATTTGTAGTTTAACATGTAAATTGTACATTTTTTAAAGCTGCATCATCATTGAGTCAGACAGAAAATGAATTGCTAATTATTTTAATAATCAGTTTATTGTTTAAGTAATTTTTCAAGCAGAAATGCCAAAAATGTGATATAACAAGGTTCTTAAATGTAGGGATTTGTTTGCTGTTTTACTTACATTATAGTAAATTGAATATTTTTGGGTTTGGAGCTGTTGGAGGCACAAAACAAGACATCTGAAGAAGGGCTGTTGGGTATTGTGACAGGCATGTTTTGTCACATGATGCTTAAAGATGTTTGATGGTGAAGTCTCACTGGTGTATGTCCACAGATGTCGATTGACTGTCCATGGTCGATCTACTCCACGCTGCTTGCCCTCACCTTCTACATCCCCTTCAAGACCAAACACTCACTGCTTTCTGCTGGTAACAGGTGAGCCTCCGTTCTCATAGAAATTCCTGTATCTGTCACACACAAAAAAATCTCATTTACATTTAAAGTAAAATTTTGTGGTCTCATCATAGTTAGGAAAATATAAAAGTGAAACTCAAACATGATGCCACTGAAATTCTTACCTAAGCGTGTTCACAAGATGTTGCCATTTTGCCTTTGTTGAACTAAATTGTTCGTCTGTGGGAGCCTTTGGGAAAGATGCACACTTCCACATACAATCCTCAAAATAAAAGAACCTGTAGTTAAAATATTTAATACTAACATAGCATTCTTTACTATTGCACTCCCCAACAACCCCCAACTCACTCATACACGTCTGACCTGCAATCTTTGACCTGACCCTACAGGAAGTACATCCAGGTGTGTGTGCAAAATGTGTCAGATGTGAACTTCACGCTGGCTGAAGTGAAGCTGACAGAGAAGCAGCATGCATCACTGGAGCTGCAGTCCCTCAACACTAAAACACAACAGGTGAGCAAACAAAAAAAAAAAAACAGAAACTCAGTTAATAGCTTCCAGGATTTGAAGAATATGGTTCTGTGTTTGTAAAATAATATTTATGGTTATTTTTTGGGAAATTTTAAAAATGAGACAGGTTGTAGACACAACAATGAGAATGTTTGTTATTCTCATTTTTCTTATTTCCCTCAGTTTCAGCCTTCCATCTAAAGGAAGCTGAGCCTGAAGATCAGGCTCTTGATTTACCACTTTTAAAAACAAATCTGAAAACATTAATGTGGACGGAGCCACGTTTGTCACATACACACCATATTCATAATTCAACACACGAGTGTGGACACTGGCTCACAATATATATCAATATGTGTTTAAACCATTATTATATTTATGCCTAGTATGTTTTTTGTGTGCATGTATAGCTTTTGTGCAGTAAGCACAGCTTGTTCTGCTTGTGGGAGGTGCGGTGGAAGGACGACCTGCCCTCCTGTCTCCAGTGCGTTTTCTCTGCCAACTTCTCTCCTCTCAAGCAAGACATCTCTGCCTTCAAACCCTTCCACTACCAGTTCCAGCTCGAGAGAGTCACTGTAAGTCCACTTCAACATTTATTTTGTTCCTTTGAGTTTGATAAATGAAGCTGGAATTATGTTGCCAGCAGCTTAATCATATAGATCTTTTTGATATATCTAGACAGGCAAATAAAACAGCTGTTCTTGTGATGTTGTGCAGGAGAAATTGGTTAATGTTACAAATGGTGTGAGAAAGATAATGTATGAAAACACGCATATACTGTATTATTGTGAGTTGTGGATTATCTTATCTAAGCACTCCTACAACTTTAAGAGACTTTCCCACCACTGTTTGATGTTGTCAGACATTGTACAGTGTGAGAGCTGAGATCTCACCTCCTGCTGGCGAGCAGCACTGCCGCTCTGGTCTCCTCTGTGGGCTGGAGGTGTGCATAACACGGCTGACTGAGCCTGCAGAGGGAGAGACGGGAGAGGACAGCAAGACCGACACCGATGGCCTCAAAACCACCAAACTCATGTATGAAGGTATGTCTGGAGAACGGCTTGTTATCTGGGTTTTCTAAAATGACAGATAAACAAAATCTGAGATTAATAAAATCAGAGAGAATGGAGATTATAGTAGCACTATATTATTCATTGGTCTTTTATCCAGTAAAATGTATATTTACAGTGTTTGTGAGTAAAAACATAGTTTTGTCTGCAAAACATCACTTTAAGCTCTGGTAAGTTGTGATAGAGATGTAATGATTATATGATAATAAAAAAATTTATGAAAATGATTAATTGCAAGAAAAGTTAATTTTTCAAATGACAATTATAAAAACTTTCCAAACATGTGCCAAGGACCACATACTTTACCATTTTGAGGCAAAAAATCCTAAAAACCTGTTTAAACATTTGTAAGTTCAGCCACGTGTTTGTTTTCTTGTGATAAGGCCTTTGTTCTCATTTCATTGTATCTGTCTTTTAATAGACTTAATATTTAGCAGTTAAATGGAAAAAAATATTGTTAGGCTATTAATGTGTAGAGTGGTGTCACAAACTCTTGAACAGGTTCAAGAACATCAGTTCCCTGTGACTACAGCTCATGTGTTGGTCTGTGTGTGTCCATAGTGGCTGACAGCAGCAGCAACTGGGCGGTGTGCGGGAAGAGCTCAGGGGTGGTGTCGATGCCTATGACGGCCGACGCCACCCATAAGGTGCAGATCGAGGTGATGCCTCTCTTTGCGGGACACTTGCCCTTCCCCAAGATCAAAGTGCTGAAGTACCTGCCTCATACCGCAGCTGTGGCCATTCAGCCAGACCCTGGTGAGACCTGGAGACCTGGAGACATGTTATATAGCAGGAAAAAAGCAGGGAAAACCACTTAAATGTTATTCAAGCAGCGGGTGCGGTATTGAATCTCTGTTAGCTGATGATCCAACAGCAGCAGGTAGTTCTTTCAGAAGCTGTGAGGACGCTTATTGAGGAGGAGTTGCACTAAGATAAGACAGCTAAATATCGGGTAAACAACACATTAACCTTCCATAACCACTGTCTGTTAAGCAACATTCAGTTATCATTCAGTAAATTTATCTTTGGACAGCTTGTAAATAAACAATATACAATAAGTAGACTGACTCAGCAATAAAGTTAATGAGTAAAATTGTAACAAAAAGGAATAATGGCCAAATCTAGAAATGTAAGAGCCAAGATGTAAAATAACAGAATTATCTTTTCATTATAGCAAATTTTGGATCATCTTTCTCATTCTGGGGACGCTCAGTAATTAGTTTGTTTCTTGCCATCCTCAGACAGCTGTGTGGAGAACGACAGCCTGTCCCTGCTGGACAAGACGCTGGACGACCAGGGGGACACGGCGAGCATCCGCAGCCGGGGCAGCGTGCACTCTGTGGGCAGCGGCGATCAGCAGCAGAAGGGCTTGGCCATGCCGCGTCTGGAGCCCTTCTGCCCCGGACAGGTGTTCAACCACAGTCATACGCGGCAGGTCCTGGTGCTGCCCTCCACTGACGACCACATCATGGAGGTCAATGTTACATGACCCTGGTGGCGAGACCGCCCACCCCCTTCTTATAGAACTGAACCCAGGCCCTGGATGGACCCTGCTGAGCTTTTTCTCTGGGGCCAATCAGATTCATGAGTCCATGTCGTATACCTCTGCAGGTTGCCGGTATAGACTCACCCCTAAGCATGAAACGTTCACATCACTGGAGACATTTCAGACTAAACGCAGTGAAGAGCCAATGACATCTGCTGATACAATTTAAATAAAGATTTTCTTTGCGATACTTTGTACATAGCTCACTGGATGGATTTATAGTTATAAATATATAAATATATATATGGACTGATCAATCAGATCGGCGCCTGTCATGCTCCTTCGAACTGAAGAATCACAGTCCTGATTGTCCCATGATGCACCAAAGCCCTAGATGTGTGTATGCCTCGATCAGCAACTCAAGTACTGTAACTATGACTGAGTGTGTCCAGCTGTACGTGCCTGTGCCTCTCAAGTAGTCCTCATATTTACGTTTGAGACTTTTGCCTTGATGTTTACCTTGAAGTACTAAAATAAGCTGCTGGTTGTCATGAAAAATAATAATATAAGTCAAAACCAGGCAGGTAAACACACCTAAATGCGTCTTTGGAGACACATCCATCCTGTAATGAGGTTTTGTATCGATAAATCATTGGAACATCTAAATAATGTTGCTCCCCCCTGGTCTCATGGTAATAAGTCATCAGAGGTAACATATTGGAAATGTCCAGTACTGTTCTATATTTAAAAGTTCAGTTTCAGTTTATTAACAGGTTTACAGCTAAGCGAATAGTGTTTGTGCCTGCAGGATAGAAACGTATTTGGTGATTATGGATATATTTTCTGTCAATCAAAAATGCAGTAAGATGAAAAACAGGACTTATTCCTTCTGACTCGAATCAAACATCAGCACAAAATTCTCAAATATAGAACAACTGATGACATGAGAGGCTCAGACTGAATCGTGTGTGTGTGTGTGTGTGTGTTGTGTGTGGGGTGTATCTGGTATCTGTTCAGCTGTAGTTCTGTGTATGTGTGAGGGTCTACGTTTAGTGTCTGTAAGAGCGTGTGAGATCAGGTGAGTCTTCTAAATAAGGGTCAGCCAGCATCAAGCTATCTGTTGTCTGACCTATCAGTGGATTGTTCATATACAGTGTGTGCATATTTATTCTGCGTGTGTGTCGCCAAATCCGTGTACAAGCTATGCACACATTAGGTGTTGAATAGATGAAGAAAATAAGTCATTTATTGGATTTATTTATTCATTTATTTGAAAGGATGAATGTCAGCTGCTTCTTGCCCCCGGCTCGCACACACAGTGTAATTACAGCCTCCTGTTCTTCTTTGACCACTGTACATAGTGATCTGTACATAATGATTCAAATCAAAATCATCTTTGATTGCCAACTATATTAAAAATCATTGGAACTGACTCGATGAATGGTTCTTATAACAGCATATTAGCTGGAAGATGAGCATTGAGCATCTGCTATAATGAGCAAGTTTACCTATTACAGCTGGAATAGAGTAGTGTTGCTCGGTCCCAGACACTTCTTTTGTTTTCCATTTACAGAGCCAGGGCGGTGTACAAGCAGGATTTTTTTTTCAGCACACACACAAAGAACAGACAGTTAGCGGACCATGAGGTGATGTGGACATGGGACAGGGCTTTTAAACTGTTGGCCATAGAATGTAACATATACTGCAAGTTTGTGCGGCATAACTAGGCAAAAAAATCAGCTTAGTAGTTTGTGAACACTGACTTGCAAATAATGAGCTTGATACTAAAATCTGTTGCGCCCACCATTGGGGGTGATGACCCTCTAAGCAGTCTCAAGATTTTATGGTATGTAGAATAACATTCAGGAAGTACCTAAAATGGACAGTAGATGGTGTAATAAAGACATGCTCGGTTTAGCCCTTTTTCTATTGAGTTTGGTTTGTGGATCCACAGCTACAATCTCCTCATCTTATGTGAGTGTACTGTATACACCAGGTAGACATGGTGTGGCTCTACTGTGCAGCTATTTTTTGACACAAATTTGTATCCTACATAAAGTGGTTTAATTTCTGAGCAGTGTTTGTGTAGGGTTTGAGTGGTGAAACAAAGAGTTTAAAGTTGTCAAATTAATTTAGATGTAAAATGCAGGTGAAAAAGAGGAGAAACTTGAGATAGACCATCTGTGGTCTACATAGGGTGAATCCTAATGATGTTGGTATTCCCTGTAACTGTTTACAGCAAGGATTATCCTGAGTAACCAGAGAGAGAGAGAGATCTGTATAGTTGCTGCTTTTGACATTTTCAAATGTAATATTTAAAATCATAAAATGGTTTTACCCCATGGACTGTTTTTTGTAGTTGGGGTCAGACTCTCCCTTAGTTGATTTGTTGATTTGATCAGTGCCTATGTGTTCCTGCCCCCTCACCTTATCTCCGGCCTGTCTGCCTGCTTCTCATTAACATAATTATGCAGCTGCACACCGGGAGGTTTCACAGGTTAAAACAAACGTCCTGCGCTTTTCAGGAGCAGCGTTACAGGTGAGGAACCGGCAGAGCTGAGCTCAGTCAAACATGACGCCAGACTTGACTCCTCTACTGCTGTTAGCGGTGTGTTCTCTCGGTGTGTGTGCTCTCTCCCATGTGGAGGAGATGAAGAGCCAGGAGCGACTCTTCCTCAGCTCCCTGGGGCTCTCCGGGCGACATCGAGCCGCAGGGAGCCACCAGTCCCGGCGCCACGTCCCCTCCGTGCTCTGGAGGATGTTCCGGAGGTCAGAGAACATCCAGGCCCAGGAGAGCGACCCCTGCACGGTGTCTGAGTACGGAGTCCGCGGCAACATCATCAGATATGTGCAAGACCAAGGTAGGCAGAGAGAGGCATCATCATATTGTATGGTAGTTGATGGTTGTAAAAACCCCATATGCTCAGAAACCCAGCGAGTAGACAAGTACTGTGAAATTTAGTTGCTTCTACATGACCTGAACACACAGATTCCTATTCCACTGTAGAGCTTATATGGCTATAGGCCTACAACTAAAATTATTTTTATTAGCAACATAACATGATCTATCTATTTATATGTATCTATATAAATAACACTACATCTAATACATCAAACATATAAAATTTTGGTTGAAGCTGAATAATATTTGTGAAACTGCACTAGCACCAACAACTAGCTACAGCTTTAAGAACTGCTGACAACCCTGGTAGATCTGTTTGCATACTATAGTGTGAAAATAAAGTGGATAGAAAATAGTAAATTATTTGTGGAGTTTTGGACATACTAAATCATTCTCATGTAGCCTATCACTAATATTCTTTTCCATTTGGCCAATAACATTCAAAGGTTTTAGGACCGTAGCAAAAAATGGCACATTTTTAAATTAATTTTAATAAACACAAACGTTTTAACTAAAAATGTGCCTTGTTGTGTGCTGTGGTTCTGTACTTGCCTGCAAAGCTTTGCACATCCTTTTTCATAAAAAAAGCAAGTTCAGCCAAGATTTGCACACAGATTTGAGATAAAGAGAACACACCCTTTTAGGCTATTTATTGATCAAAGTGTTATTCACTGACATGGCAGAGCAAATAATAACAGCACATCAGTGTAATTTATTCTTCTTGTCAGAATTTCTTTTAAAACGGAAACTGCTCATACGGCTAAAAATGCAGTTCAACCACAGTGTGTGTGTGTGTTTGGAGAGGTAATTGGTTATGACAAATTATTCTCCTCCCTGATTTAGATTATCATGCTGCCCATCTCCACTTAAATAAATAAAAAAAAACCAGATGAACCCCTGCCAAACGTTAATGTCCCTGTTAAAATTCTCCTCTCCCTGCTGGTGTGTTGCAGGCAGGCTGGTGTCTGGATGGAGCAGCATCTGTCAGGCCTGTCTGGAGAAGCAGCTTTTCTTTAACATGTCCGTCCTGCAGCCTGTGGAGCTGCTGTCTCTGGCTCAGCTGGAAATCAAGTTCCACTGGAAGCCCTTCAGCTCTGCAGACCTCCTGCAGGGGCCCCGGGCCCTCAGCGTGTCTCTGTATAAAGTGATTAGAGCCACGCTGAGAGGAGCCAATCCCCACGCCAACCGCAGACTCCTGCTGTCCCAGTCAGTCCAGCTGCAGCCTGAGCCCACCTCCATCACCATGGACCTCACCTCACTGGCTGAGAGCTGGCGCAAACCGGGACGCAACTACGGTTTACTTTTAGAGCTGCTGCCTCTCAGCACCGATCCAGAAGACCTTCTTCCTTTTCACCCTGGGAACTCCCTACCATTGGACTCAACCTTCACCCTGCCACTGATCCAGGCCTCACTGGTGGCCGTGTCCCTCAACCCCCACCAGTGTCGCTCTAGACAACGAAGAAGTGCCATCCACCTCCCGGTGACACCCAGCAGCGTGTGCAAGGCCCGCCGCCTCTACATTGACTTCAGAGACGTGGGCTGGCAGGACTGGATCATCGCACCGCTGGGCTACATGGCCAACTACTGCCACGGCGAGTGCCCATTCCCACTCAGCGAGAGTCTGAACGGCACCAACCACGCCATCCTTCAGACCCTGGTGCACTCCCTGGACCCGCACGGCACGCCGCAACCCGGCTGCGTCCCCGTCCGCCTCTCCCCAATCTCCATGCTCTACTATGACAACAACGACAACGTGGTGCTACGACATTACCAGGACATGGTGGTGAATGAGTGCGGGTGTCGGTGACGTTGGTGGACCTTTCTGATTGGCCCTTGGTTGTCAAATACCCACCAGCTCTTTTTAAGCATCTATGTCCAAAGTTAAGGGTCAGAATTTCTTAATGTGACTTCATGATATTGGTGATTTGTCAGTTCAGGTTTTGCTACTGTTGCAATCAATGATTTTAAAGAATTTAAAATATGTTTTTGTTCTCACAGAAATTTAGACATATCTTTTAATATGAAGGCTGATGTTAATAAAGACTGCAGTAAAGCTACACTTTAGGACTAGATTTGAAGTTTTCTTCAGTCACTTATTTTGGTGGAGTTCTCTTTATTGATTCACACAATGGTAAAACAAATAACCAGGGACCCTGCTAAATGCTTTGTGGAAAAGAATCCAGTGTTTTCTTTCAACAATACATGTAAACTACATACAGTAATTTCTACGGGAGCAAGACTATGCTCTGAGCAGCAATGCAGTCGGTGAGTGAGGAAGAAATCCTTTACCATGTTTATTCTTTATTTGGATCCCTATTAGCTTCCCCAAAAAGTGGTTAGAATTTTTTTTATTTTTATTTTTTTAGCAACAATCATACAGTCACAGTATCACCAAAACAAGAAAAGGCAAAGTAACCCAAATATAAAGGTCAGACAATAAATCATAAATAGCAACAAAAGAGAGGGGGGGGGGCAATCAGAAAGTTTCCAAAACAGAAGTAACTCAATTAACATCTGAGTTATCTCTTTTTTTGTTTCAGTAACTCTTTCAAAATAAAATCTACTTTTGATCTAATTGTCATAGTTTTCCCTCTCCTGAACAAGAGTAGTGGTCAGAGCCTAATATCTAACACTAACTGATTTATCTTCTTCCTTTTTTATTTAGCCTTCCTAGAAAACTAGTGCTGGTGCGGTAAAACTGTATCACAAATTAAATATTGTGGTGAAGCAAGACACTGGTTCATGGAAGGTTTCACAGTATACGCTCACAACTTTAGTCAGACATGCTAAATCTGCCTTATGCACAACATAGGGAGAGGATTAGTTTCCCTTAGCAGCACATCCACCACCAGATAAAACCATTTGACCGCCTAATTACGGAGGCTTTTAGCTAAACCCAAGGAAAAACAAAAAGTACTGTTGATGATAGTTGATATGTTTCCCATAGGTTTTTTCCAGCTTAAAAATAAGACAAGTGCATTGGCGCAGTGAAGACAGAGAACAGGACGCTAAAAGCTAAGCTAGTTAAGTGAGACTCAGGTCTTCCATGAACAAAGGCATTGCCAGTGGTGTTAATGTACATAAGAGGGCAAGAGGTCACTATGAAAATGACATGTTTGAATGACAAGGATTGCCAGACAGCATGTTAAAGAGGTCTTACACTCTTCAGCCACAAAACCCTTTCATGAAACACTTCTTGTGTTCTGTGCTTTTTGTCACTAAGAAGATTGCCTACTATGAGTTTATATTTTCATTCTTCCCCAAACAAAATGTAAGAGACTAAAAACTGTAACTGAAATGTCACAATTAGACCTTTATCAGACCTCTATCTAGAACCATAATACATAGTTAGATCAGGGCTAATCTAAAGCTGAGCAACTCTCTTTTCCCTCTCCTCTCCCTTGTACTTAGTATACTGCACTACTGTTTAGTACAGTAATGCTACTTAAGTAAGTGATTACTCTAAAGGAAATCTAAAAATGGGAATAAAAGAAATTAGGGCCAATAATCTAAGACTTACTATGCTGTCATCTTGTGGGATTTTCTTGAAAATGAGCTAAGAAATATGATTGTAGCTTTGTTTTTTTTCAGTTTTATGACCATGCAGAATTCAATCATATGAAATACTGCAGGGTGCAAACATTATATACTTATTATTGTAATAATTTACTATTATTTAAAATTATACCTATCACACCCGAGACGGCACTATGATAGACTTGTCATTCATAGATCAAATCTGATTATTTCACTGCAGGAATTGCAGAATTAGTACTGCAACAAACAATTTATGGCATAGTCAGTTTCTTGGGGTTTTAGTTGATATTCTAGTTTATAAACGGTCAGAAAATGGTGCTCATCAGGAGTTCTAAGAGCCCAAAGAAGTGCATTTAAATCCGAAACCTGATTGATAAAAGATTTCTTTTGATTAACTAAATGATAAATCAACTATTCTATTGTAATTGTGGCCTGAAGATAAAACTTGCATGTTCTTGGAAAACACATGCTCAAATAACTATGCATTTGGTTTACTATAGCAGAGTATCAGAATCCTTTATACAGTGCTCAAGTTTCAGGGTGTAATATTTGCCATATGTATCTCTAGGTAGTGTAACCACTGTTTATTCTGTGGTTTAAATGCTTCACTGACAGAGACCAGCTCCTCTTTTATCTACTAAAGGAGAAATTAACTCTCTTATCTCACCCTCCTGGCTGATAACACCCCCCCACCGCCTTGCTCAGGGAGCCAGACAGACCACCGGGGTTGCCATGACGACGGTCGGTTGCCACAGCAACCTGGAGAGGCTGACGAGTTGTAGTAATTAGTGAGAGAGAATGCGAGAGTTTAGGGTGTGAAGGAGGAGAGGAGAAGAGACCCAGTAATCAGGTGTAGGTACCCTAAATGTCACCTAAACATCCCCAGTGGGTTATGATAATGTTACCTTGAAAAACATGTTTGGTGTAAAGTTTTTAAAAAAAAAGGTTTTCAGGCTGTTCTTTTCTGGTTATGAGAACATTATTACCCAGTCCTGTGATTGAACATTCTTGAAACTTTCCAACGCTATTAACGTTCAGTTTACACTGGATCATATTATTCTGCTTGCTTCAGCACTGATTGATTCAAATACTGACATCAATATCCAAACCCAAGACAGGAGATAATGTTTTTTATTTCTGTAACTCTATGTCTAATAGAAATATTGTGTAAACAACATCATTTCATACACGTTTCCCTGAAAAACAACTCAGTTTAAACATTTTTGGTACATTTGGGATCTCAACAAATAGTTAAAATTAAAGTTCTGTAATGCCTGGTCAAACATCATGTTTGAAAAAAATTGAACCACCAACACTATAGATAGAGTTTAGGAGGTTGAATTAAGTGTTGTCTGACTTTGTAGACTACATTTTTAATATACTTAACAGTGTGCGAGAATCAAATACTTTTATTTGTACGGTTTTAGAAATGAATGTAATGGCAGGAAAGTAGAGCTACTAAAGAGCACTGACCCTTTTCTTTCTTTTTTTCACATCACCATAACCCAACAAAGGAGAACTCCAGTGTTCTAATATGGCACTTTCATAAAGTTGGCAGGCTCGCAAGGGACCAATTTAAAGTCCTCAATTATTTGTCCCTAGTATGTGTCAGTCTCCAAAAACATTAAATCCCACATTACCCATAATGCAACAAAGAATGACCAGCGAACTGACCTTTATGTGTAAAATTGGTAAAGTGCCTTTTTTTTTACACATGTATATTACATATAATTAATTCAACAGCATTTAAATTGCAATATTTCAACATGAAGTTAGGACCTACCTCACACTCAGATATAGTCATCTAAATGGCTCATTGTGTTTTTAGTTTTCATTAGTTTCACTAGGATTAGTGTGATTAAAACATGACTCATAATCATTTTATTCTTTATTTTATTTTATTTTATATTTTATTTTATTATTTTATTCTTTCTGTGAGCTGCCCAGTACAACCAGGTCTTGCACCATTTCTCTAAAAGCAGTAAAGTATTTCCTCTACCATGAGAGTTTTATGTTTTTTGCATCCGTTTCTTTATCCCTTCCTATTTATTGTTAAGCCAGTTTCCTTAATCATATTGTTTTCTTGTTCTCCTCTGTTGTGTGACATAAGTGAACTGAGCCACAAAGGATCAATGGAAGTCGAGAGATAGATAGGAAAAGGAAGAAGCCTCAGGCTGTTCAACAGTAATTTGCTGTCAAAGACAAAGTCATATTCATTTTACCCTCTGGGTACACACTCTACTCTAATAGTCAGACTCACTAAGTGTTGGTCTTCCTGTCTACAAAACTAAAACACTCTCTCTCTCCCAAATAAATCTTCACTCAGATTACTAAGATTATTACTAAATTATATTAAAGCTTCACATCAGTGATGAAGCCTGGGGGCACCCTGAGCTTCTTCAACACTCTTAGAAAACAGGGTACACAGTTGAACCTTTTGTCTCTGGTTCTGGGACAAAAGGTGCAAGTTTGTTTTTAGCCTCGCTAGCAGCCTGGCTCTATGGTGGACAATGTTGGCCAGTTGATCGGTCCAACACTTTGGGCCTGTCTGAAATATTTCAACAAATGTTGGATAGGTTGCCATAAGATTTCAAACATATATGAGGTTGCCAGAGGATGAATTCTAAAACCTTAAAACTTGATCCCATAATGTTTTATGTTAAAGAAAAGCCTAACTTTTGGTTTGTGGCCAAATACCTTTCAAACTACATGAGTCTCCCATCATCCTCAGCTGTATTGTTTACCCTGGGATAAACAGGCTGAAAGCAACACATGAACGTTTTCTAAGTAGTGACTCTAACTAGATATTATTCCAGTGACTATATGAACAAAGTGGGGTCTATCAGATCATTGATATAAAATCAAGCTTCTAGTGAAAAAACAAACAAAACAAGAGGTCTTCTGTAGAGTGTATAGCTGAGTGTAAGACACCTAATGTCATCACTCATTCCATTAGTTATATATTTACCTTCCAAAATCGACAAGCAGGCTACTGAATTAGCTACCCACACTAACAGCTGGTTGATTCAGGAAGTAGGTGATTAGGATAGAAAGAATATAATGTAGCATTTCTGCTTTGTAAAATAATTGTAGGCTGACTGACATACCTGCTGACTACAAATAATCCAAATGGATCCATACACACACACACACATACACACTTTTGTTAAATCTGTGCTTTCATTGACTGGTTTTATGACCAGAGTTTGGATGTTGTCAGACATAATGGATAAACACTTGGCTTTCTTCCTTCCTTCCTTCCTTCCTTCCTTCCTTCCTTCCTTCCTTCCTTCTTCTGCACTCCCCATATTTGCACAGTCATGAGAAATGAATAGTCAAGTCCATCAAGATGGAGCCATCCAGACTAGATGTGGCCTCTTCTGTCTCTCTGTATTTTTGTCTCTTGTCCCTCTATCCATTTCTGTCTTCTCTTGTGGCCTTGTAAGAGAAGAAAATGAAGGAAAATCTTCCTCAGAGTGTGCCTCCAACTTTGTGGCCACACTTTGAGGACGGCCTGATAATTCACAGGCCTGCACAGAACCCTGGCCTCAACCTTATCCAACACCTTTGGGATAAACAGGCCTTATCGCCCAACATCAGTGTTGGACCTCACTAATGCTTCAGAGCAGATCCTTGCAGCCACTTTCCAAAATCTGATGGAGAGCCTGAAACCAGAAGAGTGGAAACTGATAGTGGCAGATTAATACCTATGGTTTGTGAATGACACGCTCAGCATTGATGTGATTGTAACGTTCAATGTCCGCATGCTTTTGGCCATGTAGTGTAGCTTATTCATCTTATTCATCCGGTTGCCATGTTTGGGTAAAAACAATGGAGTTGTTTTTCCCCCTTTAAAACGTATTATTAACGTAAAACTTTCAAATGAAAATATATATCAACTTTGAAACTAGTGTGCACTTGTTATTTTACTGTTTCTTCCCACAGAACAGGATGTGAAGAAACAACAGATTGCTGGGCCGACTGGGATCTGCAGCTGCGCTCAATCCCCATAAAACCAGGAAAAAGGCATTATTAAATTATTTTCTTTATTTTTCAGAGACTGAAGAAAAAACATATGGTGGAAGGCATGCATTTATTAAAACAATAAATCAGAAAACTGTGGTGGAAATGAACCACATTTAATCAATACTGTATTTTTGGGATGCCTGTACTTGACTGTTAATATGCTACTTTTTACTTAAACTTTCCAGAGATTATTGCGCTTGTTATTCAGGTACATTACTCTAAGATCTATTATTTGACTTCACAGATAAAGATTTTGTACGTTTTCAAAAATCAGCTACATTATACCGCTTCCGGGTTACTACATAATTTAACACACTGACAGGAACCATTCTTCACATTGAGTAAAATTACTTTGATGCTTGACCACATTTTACTGCAAATGCTTGTTTACTTTTACTTGAGTGGAGGACTTAGTGGAGTTTAATTTTGGTAATGGATCAAAATCTTTCTGACACTAAGAGGAAGTGTTCTTCTATAAACCAGCAGGGGGCAATGTGGCTTCAGCTGAAACTCCACAGCTTGCTGGCTGCTGTAGCTGTCTTTGTATCCGCTGGTTTGATGTTTTGTGTGCCTGTGAATACTCTCAGCATGAAGTCGCTGGTTAGCAGTGGGCAGGCGCCAAGCTGACCACTGCAGAGCCCATCAGTAGTGAATCTTAGTGAGAATTTTGTGTGTGTGTGTGCGCGCGCAAGTTTTTATCATTTTATAATTTCATTTAGGAGTGAGTGTGTCAATAAAATATCCAGAACACAGTCAAACCTCATATTTGTTCCAACCTGCCGATCATCAAAAACAGATGATGTGAACAAAAGATTTTTCATCTAAGGCTTCACGTTTGTTTATCATGCCTGAAAAGTTTGTGGTAAACTATGAAAATACAGATTCCCACATGAAATCCCACACAAACATGCAAACATTTCAATATTCTCACATATGAACATGTGTAAAATGAAAGCTGAATTAAATCTTACAGGTATTACATCTGTTTTTTTAATTTAAGAATTTTAAAGACAAGTATGAAGGAAACATGACATCCTGTTCTTCTGCAGTGTCTTATGGTGACAATCCAAACCTTAAAATGAGAGTTAAACACTGTTCAATGTATCTGACTTTATTTAGAAAAGGATCGTGTTTTAAATGTCATTATATTCTATAAAACACACTCAAGTTTTGGAGTAATACACCGATTACCTAAGTGGTACACCAAAGACTATTACCGATATTCCCATTGTAGATTTTGTTTGTCACTGATGTGATAGCTATAGCTTACAGCTGCCAATAACTGTTACCTGAGAGAAAAATATTAGTAGATGATCATATGAGTGGCAAAAGTGACAGTGAGGCTCTCTCAGACACACACAGACTCATCGTTCCATTGACCTCCATGGTGAGTACAGTAATGCACCGTCTAATACGACAAGCACTCTGACTAATGTTCTGTCCCCACACACATACACACACACACACACACACACTTCTTGGCTCCCACATTTCTAATCCTTTTACAGTCTGTTTCACACTCATATACATTTGGCACACACACTCTGTCACCTAATCAATGATAATGGAATCACTGTGTTTCCTGCCTGGTAACACAAGCCTATGTGTCATTAACACGCTAACCTACACTTTCAGTCACACATACACATGTTTGCATGTCCGAACATGTATGTACAATCAACAGCAAACTAAACCAGATGTTACACAGTGGGTCATGTTGTCACCGCTTAAATCCCAAAAGGGTTGATGGATAATTTAATGTTAATGTTTAAAGCTCAAACACTCAGTGATTTTATATAAACAATTTATCAAATGACCATGGGTAATAAAAGGTGTCACTCGGATTAAGGAAGTTTTGACGAAGGTTCAGCCTCATCACTCTTATCAACCTTTCTTTCCTGCAGCATCAGGCAGCTGCTTTTAGCAGAAAGAAAGCTGGCAACGTTAGCAACTAGCTGTTGAAGAAATCATAACAATTAGCATCTAAACTTTTTCAACAACTTTTTCACACTTTCACACTATATATTGATACCTTGCATGGTAGGATCTGCCATCAGTGTATGAATGTGTGTAAATGGGATAATCAGAAGACCGGAAAGACATAATGTAAGAACAGTCCACTTATATTCATCAGGAGAACCAGGGAGTTCAAAATAGAGAAAGAGATATCATATTAGCACCAGTTATTTTGCAAGGAGGCATGAATGAATTTCACGTTGTTGCTTTCTGATGTGACCAGGCAATCTACTTCCATTTTACCAACTAAACCTAGAGGTCTCCTTGGGTACAAAATCTTTGGAAATGATCCAAATGTAACCCATTGAAAACCTAGCCAAACCTGACATGCATAAGTTAATTTTTTTTTAAAAAGCCACTTGATCCGAAAGGGACCTGACAGCAGGATGATGATCAATAAATGAGCAGCTGCAGTTGAATAGAGCATTTCTTCCCTCCTGTGATGATGATAACGCACCAAGTAACAGTGCGTCTCGGATCACACTCGCCAGAGGCCTGCAGACATAGAATTGGATCCAACCTGATACATTTAGACTGAATGCTGTGTAAATTTGATCAGGCTTGAATCAGCTCTGCTTCAGGTCTTGGTTTCTGGGTACCGAGCTGATCTGTAAAGACCTCTAAAGAGCAGGGGGTTAGCTTGTCCACGATCACATTTGATAGGATAATGAATGTATTCACAGTATATGCTGATGATACTTTAACTTTTGACAGGATGTGAAAAGAGAGGGAAAATGTTTTTTTAATGTTTTTTTTAACATTTGAGGGGGATAAAAAAGGGTATTTTTTATTGTATTGTCTTTAACAATTTTCTCCATTCCTCTGTAAAAGTTGCTTCCAGCAGCTTTGTTAATGGGTCTTAAGAGGAAAGTCTTAGCTCAGAACTTTCTGGTGCCATTTAGAAGAACTCCTGGTGGTAAAATAAAATACAGCCCCTGGATGTCAGCATGAGTTGTGGCCAACGGTGTCCTGTAATGAGGTGACAGCAGGTTCCACCAACACACGCTTTAACACCTCACATGGACACACACACACACACACACACACACACACAACACACACACACACACACACAGCCGACACCATTACCCCTGACCCTTCAGCTTGCATCTGTGTGTGTGTCCAGGTGTGAATGTGTGTGTGTGTTTACTGTGGGAGGGGCCGTGGCATTTGGAGCATTTAATTACAAACCATACGGCTGAACTCCTGCTTCACGCTGATACAGTTCAAAACATTCACATTAATTCGTACACAAATATGATTTTAATGAGCATCTAACAGCAGTGTCAGATAGTCAGACACAGCAAACTCTTGAGGTCACTGACCCTCTTCAGGTTAATGCATCCTTTTGCCATATTTATGAAGTGCGACAGCTCCATGACAGGAAGTGTAAAGTCTGTCTTGACCTCCATTTATATAATTGCCTGAGGATGAATTGGCTCAGTTGATCTCCAGTTGCTATGAATTCATTTTGCAAATCAGTAAAGGAAACAACTTGGTTGACTTGACTTGTTTGTTATGGTTTTTGTTTACTTGTAGAGTCGAAATTATAATGTGAAATGATGTAGTATACTGCTACTTATGGTGTGATGGATTCTGTCTTGTAGTGTACACTGTATATTTTGTAGTTTCATAGTTTTTGTACACTTGTCAGGTTTCTATCTAAATGTAATACAAATTTTAACCAATTTTTAAAAAGAAATTAAACAAAAGAAAATAAAAAATGAACAAACCTTCCCATTTGCTACTGTTATGTGACTATTAGAAGTTGTGCTTATCAAGATAAACAGCTAGTGGCACTAATTCTCCAACCAGGTGCCATTAATCCATTGCAGAAGAAAAAAATTGAATTAAGAGTGCCAGTCAAACCTCAAATGTTGGAAATCATGTATGAAAACACAATGGGATTTTGCCATCTATGTTTGTTTCATGCATTCATTTGAGGAACATTAAAGTCATCTCATCACTCCACACAGATCTGACGTTTTCATCTGCCGCTATTTTTTTCCAGTTTTCAGTGGAAGCCTGAAGGACCAAACAACAAGGGCTAACATCTGCATAGTTATTTTGTATATATAGCATATGTGATTTTTAATAAATGGGCTAAAACATGCAAAATCACTGTTGATACTCAAAATCTTGGTGGACCATTAAAACAATACATTTAAAATATTTTGGTCTCTAATCACTACTAACAAGCTGTGAAAAATCACACACATGTGCTCTGGACAGGATTAAAATAACTGATCAACACATGCAATGTTAAATTACAACCTCCCCTGGAGAAATAAATCCTGTGAGAATGAGGCTTTGGTCCGTCTGAGTCTGTGGTGATGGAGGGGATTGCTGCCAGGAAACCTTTTTAGATCTTCACACACCCGAACAACCTGAACCAAATAGAGGACGGAGAGACCTATATATAGATCTGGTATCGGTTGAATTTTGTATATATGTGTGTATGTGTGTGTGTGTGTGTGTGTGTGTGTGTGTGTGTGTGTGTGATAGCTGGTGTATGCATAGCTTCCCCACCCCACCCCACCCCCCCAACTGGGAATCTCAGACCAGCATGAAAGCAACCAGTCGGATTTACAACATATTGATTACATTAGCATTCGTTCCACAACCTGAATATTAACTCATCACACACCCACACAGACACACGTGCATGCACGCACACACATTGACATGCATACACACACAGCCTTTTCACACAGGTTATTATGAATTCACACACACACACACACACACACACAGATTGGGTGTACACACCAAGAAGTGATTAATTTCTCCTCAGAGAAAGAAAATTGACTCTACAGAAAAAAAGTCTGTCATGAGGCCCGAGGTGCGTCTGGTTGGTAGGTCGATGAAAAATGGCAGCAGGCGATGATCACCTGTCCACTCCCTGAGGAAGAAAAGGGTGTTTTTTTAAATCTTTTAATTTCTCCATGGAATATTGACAAAGCTGTTTTAACACCCTGCACCACATTTATGCAAGGATCTGTTCAGTCTTTTTCTAATACCAGAAGACAATAACACATACACACACACACACATACACACACACACACACACATACACAAATGCAGTGTTCACACAGGGATTCAGACCATAGCCCATTGACCCAACTTCTCTTTGTCTGAACAACAGCGATAACAAAACATCCATTCAATTAATTTGTTGTAGAAACATGATCAATTAGGCAGAAAATCAAGCAACTACCTGATCGGTTCTCTTGTTGTGCTTTATTTCCTCTTTCCTTAGCTCAATCCCGTCTCCTGTGGAAGAAGTGCTTACATCAACATAAATCATTCTTTCACCAGCCTACAGGATACAGTTCTGTTTGTGAGTGTTTCAGCAAATAAGCCTGATTCTCTGAAGATGAATGTATTCTGTTTTGACAGAGTTGATGAAATACAATGTATAAGGTTTAATGAGGAAGGAGTGATGCTCTAAGAATCAAAGGCAAATAAGAAATTATATCTATGTCTAGAATTTCACCCACAAGAGTATTTTGTGCAAATATTGTAACCATTTAGAGCCAGAAATTATGGAATAGGTCGATTAATAGGCAGACTCAATGAATATGAAAACATGCTGTACAGTTGCCGTATACAGTATAACACTCAACCACACTCACAGATTAAAATCCATCAAAGATATTTTGGTTAAACTATTGAAACAATCTCATTAACATTCATGAACTACCTTTATATTCCAGTCTTGCAGGGAACTAATGATGTAATGAGACTCTCTGGTTTCATTTCTATTTGCTCCTTTTTCTATCGACAACTTTCATTCAGGAATTTCCTATGTCTGCCGTTTATGATCTTCCACATTGTCATCCACAATTGTATCAACATTTTTTTTTTTACCATAATTCACTCACCTCTCATCCCAACATCAATCATTTAGTGGATACTGATCTAAGCAGAAGTTTTGTTTCTTTTAACCACTTGGGGCAGTAGAACATGCTGTAAATGCAACATTGATATATTGTCACCTTATAAAGTTGTTGGGGTGAATGTTTTGAAGTTATGAGATTGGTGAGAAAGCTGAAACTGAACCAGTGCCCTAAAACCAACACAATGAGCTGAAATACTCCAAAGTTCTGTGCAAAGAACGGAGTCATAATTCTCTGTTTGTTTGTCGCTACCTGCAACCCTTTCCCCATTACATATAGTCCTTTGATTTATTTTAAATATAAAAATCTACATTGAGTTGAGATACATTGAGAAAAAGGACAGTCAGCATCTTTGAGCAAACCTGTGGCAAGAAAAGACAACAAATGAGAATGCAACCCTTAATCATGAATTGCATTACACAGTCTCTCAGCACTTGTGTTGAATGTGGGTTGAGGATTTAACTGCACTGGCTGCACTTGTGGGACACACACCACTGAGATCACTTTATCCACATGCACAGCGTGTAGAAAACATTTTCTCTGGGATTGACAGAATTTTCCCAAGGCAACATGAAGGTTCAAGCAGTCTATCTTGAAATCAGTTATCCGTGCCCATCTGCTGCTCCTGGCAGGTTTAAAGCAAACAATCAAACTGTACATGATTATTTGTGAAACGGATGAAACCGTGTGCCACAGAGAACCGGATGATTTCAGAGAACAGTAGAGCTTAAACCAGAGAGAGTGGAATTAATCAGATGTCTCACCTAGACTGAGACTCAAATGGTTCTTCACTTTTGTTTGAACCTTTCTTGATGTACTCATATTTTGTTTCTCCAATTTGCTCTTTGACAAACCAGGGAGTGCATCACCTCCCACCCAGAAACATGGACAGTAAGGTAAGAGCCAAATTCTAACTCATGGCCAATGTAAAAGCAAATTGTGTGTTCAGACTGACTGTGAAGCATTTTTAGAGGTAGTGCAAATGCATATAAAATCAGTGGTAAGCTGCAAGTGAAAGTGAAAAATTCCTGTTTTCCAGAGGTTTATGGCTCCACTAAATGAATTCACAGACGAGAGAAAAAAAGCAGAGAAACTGCCAGAAAATAACAGAAAGAAGTTCCTGTTAAGCTGTCACACACGCAGATAGAAACACTCCACAGAAACACTCAGTGTACTACAGTGTAACAGTCAGTATATTGACTGTTTGTGGCAAATAAACATGGACCGGAAAAACACCTCAGCTGTCAAATTCATTTAAATAAAGCAAAGAGAATAAAACTTACTTACTGCAATGGCAATTTTCATAAGTTGAACATACTGAACTTGCTGAATTGTATTATTTCTGTGTAGCATGTAGTTCACGTTAAAATTCTGAGTGTGTCTTCACCTCCAGTTTTCATCACATCCAGCACCCATGGGTAGTTCTACCGAGCTCATCAGAAGTCCTGCTCTACATCACATCCATTCAGAGACTCCATTGGGGAGTAATATAAGAACTCACAATGTGGTGTAATTGCCAAGGACTCCTCTCATTTTTCTTAAACTTTCCTATTGTGCCCTATGTCATATAAATTAATTTAATTAATCTTTTTTTCACTTAAGTCCCTACTGATTAAAATTACTTTAAAAGAAAGCGCTGGTGAATTATGTGCATGTGGGCGACACTAAGTTACAATGAGGAGTACCTGTGTGGCTGCGCTTGTAAATTTTCATTGGAGCCATAGTTTTTTCTGTGACCACAAAGTATTCATTGTTTAACGAAAACACCCAGGAACACGCTGCAAGTTTTCAGAAAGACGAGATTTCGAAAGATGAGATAAATGCTGAATGAGAGATTGCCTTGACTTACAAAAGCTTATGGAACAGAGGCAAGCCGCGATGTGACCCTTTCTCTCTTTAGCGTCCAAGTTTGTACGTTCCATATTTGTAATGGACCTCCACTTGATGCAAGACTTAGGTGGTTTTGCTTTTGTTTAACAAAAAAACAAAAAAGCAGCATTGAGAGGAAAATATTTGATGCAGAAGTGAAGCCTTCCTTGTTTTAGTGGCTGTCACACACTGGTCAGTCTTTGATCGAAGTCTTCAGATCAAACTGATGACCTGATAATCATTGAAATTAGGTATTAGTGTTGATTTATTTTAGGTGTGTTACTGTAGTTATAATATACCGGGTAATTTAAATATCAATGTTCACAGCAATATGTGCCTTTTTACTTTACTTTACGTATCTTCATGTCTTCATGTGCACATTGTGATGAAACTGAATCTCTCCCTCTACCTCCCTCGTCTATTCACAGCTTTCCATGACGCTGTAAGACGTGACATAAAGCAGTTATCACCATGGAGATCTCTCGGAGATGGACCCTCTCTGGACAATGTCAAGAGCCTCAGTCTTTCTCTCTCTCTTGTAGATGTGATTCCAGGCTTGAGAGCTGCTGAGAGCCAAAGCAGATGGACGACTCCTGAGCGCCTATGCCAGAATTTAAATTCAAGGGCAGGATATTCAACAGTATGACTATATGGTGAATACTAAATGGCAAATCTTACGTAAACATCAGCTCAGAAGTTTTCTGTTAGCAGTAAGACTTTGATAGAGGAGCATTATTTACAGAAAGATCGCTACTTACTTTAAAGCTTCAATATAAAACCTTTAGTTTAATTAAACTTTAAAAAAACAGTGGCAGGCTGTGACTTGTGCTTATCAAACGTGGAAAAAGTGACAAAACGTACGTTATCTGGGGCGATTCATGCAGATCGGAAGTACTAGCTAGCTAACTACTTCCGGCTGTATGAGATGTAGCTAGCTAGTGCTAGCTAGGTAGCTATGTTCATATTAAAGGTGTTGAGACCCCCGAAGCCCCCTACCCTTACCACAACCATCCGAAATATTAGTACCTAAACCTAAGTCTCTGACTTTATGCATGTCGACCGGCTAACGGCCATTGTGCTAGCAGGTAGGCTTAGCCTCCTTTGCGTTGCTGGAATTCACAGTTATTGGTTTGACTGACATTACCTGTAGACTGATAGTAAACTGCCTTAGCACTGGAGAATCCAGAGTATGCTGTTTTTAAAAGACTGCAGTACCCACACCCTGTGGGTTGGTTTCCTCTTGGTTTTGATCCAAAATTTGTAACTATATTGCTTTTATTGTTTTTAGCAGATAAGCTGAATGCCTTGCTAGCTCAGCTGCTATTATACACAGATCAGCCATTGTGATGACTGACAGGTGAAGTAAATAACACTGATTATCCATGTTTCCATGGCACCTGTCAGTGGGTGGGATATATTAGGCAGCAAGTAAACATTGTGTCCTTACAGTTGATATGTTAGAAGCAGGAAAAATGGGCTGTGATGGCTAGACAACAGGGTCGGAGCATCTCAATGGTCTGCAGTGGTCAGTACCTATCAAAAGTGTTCCAAGCAAGGAAAAGCGGTAACCCGGCAACAGGGTCATGGGTGGCCAAGACCAAATGAAGCATGTGGAGAGCGAAGGCTGGCCCATATGTGGTCCAGTCCAACAGACGAGCTACTGTAGGTCAAATCTATGAAAAAGTTGATGCTGGTTCTGATGGAAAGGTGTCAGAACAGTGCATACACAGTGGACTCCATGCCTTGACTGGTCAGGGCTGTTGTTTTGGCAGCAAAAGGGTCGATCTACATTTTGAACAGCAGGTGGTCATAATGTTATAGTTGACTAATTGCAGCAACAAACAAAACAATTTCACTCTTCCTCATTGTGGTGTGACTGGCCTCCGGCTAGGCTAGGTTGTGCGGTGATTTGGGTGTAATGACCAATGTCAAACTCCCAGTTCACATGATGTCCTTGGTTCCAGAGCAAAATATTTCATGCACACACACAACACACATACACACACACACACACACACACAAAAAAGCAGCTGTAAAACAATAAAGAAAAATGTACTGAAGGCCAAAGATGTCCTGAAATTACTCTTTCTATCTTATGAGTCATTAGGTGAGATAAAAATTGAAACATATTGTATGGCATCAGTACATCGTTTTTGGTTTGTGTTTAAATGACTGCCTCATTAAGGTTAGGGAACCTTTGTTGTCATGGTTAGAACAATAACGTGGTAAAGGCCACAGAATGATTAAACCAACGCTGACTGTTGGTAGGAAATGGGAAACACACAGCTGGTGCTTGTCGTTTTTTCTTGGTCGGACAGTCTCCTTGGAACAGTATGCAGTTATATTAAACTGGAAAATCAGGAGAAAGTCAGCAATTTAACCTGTTTGAAGTCAGTGTGTAACACAAATTAATCTGCTGGAAACCATGGCATCAATTTTGATGCGTATGATTATTTTCTATTTCCCTGTTATCCTTTTAGTGTGTTAGCTTATTTTAAGTCGTATGAGTCGGATATTTGCCTCTATTGACTGGTTCGGATCTTTTTAGAACCTACTGTAATAAAACATTATTAAATTAAAGTCTATTAATGGTACTCTATGTGATAATAGACCTGAGAGTGAGGGTTAAAACATCTGTGAGCATGTTCTTGTAGCTTGAGGAGAACAGAGATGGAGACAGATAGTGAAAGAGAGAGGAGAATGAGAAGGAAATAAGGTCCAGTGCGTCCTAGAATAGAAAAAGAAAATCCATTTATTCTGAGAGGCCTGTGGGGCTGGAGGTAGCAGGAGTTCACTGTTACTCCACACACATGAGACACACACACACACACACACACACACACACACACACACACACACACACACACAGAAATAAACCTCTCAGCCTACTGGATAAAATGAATTCTTTTCCTCTTTTTTCCCCCTTTACCTTTTTTGCCTCAGTCAGCGCAACCACCATAACTCCAACCTGGGCACAAATCCCATCTTGTACACACACACACACACACACACACACACACACACACACACACACACACACACACACACACACACACACACACACACACACACACACACACACAGAGTCACTCACCTGGTCACCTGCCTGAGGGGTTGTGATGCTGTTTCAGGGTCTCTGTTTTCTGTCTGCCTGGCCACAGAGAATAGGAGGCCATCAATAATCCTGCTGAGAGGAGAGGAGAGGAGAGGAGAGGAGAGGAGAGGAGAGGAGAGGAGAGGAGAGGAGAGGAGAGGAGAGGAGAGGAGAGGGAAATGTGAAGAAATATGAAAAACAGAAAAAGAAAAGAGAAAAGGAGCAAAAAGAGAAGACAGGCATTCCAGTTTCCCCAGACCCCTGCATTTCCATGACACCTTGCGATCATTGTTGGTCACATGATGCCCTCAGACTTTTCCACCTGTCCCAATCACCTAACTCCCACATCCACCTGTTCACGTGTCACCCTCTCAGTATTTCTAACAGCCCCTTTTCCTCAGTCAGTACAAGATTGTCAGTGTTGCTTAGGCCTTTGTTTTTCAGCCCTCTGTACCCACACATGCTTTCTTATTGCCTGTTCCTGACATGCTCACCTGATGTATTCCTCTTTTGGATTTGTTTGACTGCTCTGACTGCCATGCCATTGCCAGCCTGTAAGCTTGTTTCTGACCATCACCTTGAGTACATTTCCCCTTATCCTACCTTCTGGCCTGGTTTCTATTTGTCTGCATCTGAGTCGTGTTGCTTTATTGCCTGAATTCACCAAATGTCACAAAGCAAAACAAAAAATTGAAGAAAATGAGAGAAAAAACAGAGGAGAGAAGAGGAGGAGAAAATGCAGAGGAAATGGGAAATACATCTGACAGAGGTGGAAGAGGAGCAGATGAGACAGGGGAGGAGAGAGGAAATCAGTGGGAGACAGAAGTGGAGAGGAGAGTAATATATGGGTGTAGTGAGAGTGCAGCAGAAGAAACTCTGATCCTGATGCTGCTAATTGGTAGGTTCAGACTGAATGTTAGAAGGTGTTCCCTTACACCTGTTTGTACTTCTAAACTTCTAAGAACCATTACTGACAAGATACAGCTCATCCCCTACGCCTAACCTTACAGTTTTTTCAGTTGCTAACCTGCATTGGTCAAAACTGAAGTCACACTGTCAAAACTCTTCACACAGTCAGCGAAACAGCATGTGGACCAAAGTGTGAATCATTTTTCATTGCTTTCACACAAAATGAATTCAATGACCACTTTCTCCAAAATCCATGAACTCTTTTCTCCTTACTTCTTACTCTTACTTATAAACACTGTATATCTGCAGCACATTTTTCAGATGCTAACACAGTGAGTCTAAAACTGTTGTTTACACACTAAAATAAAAATTTCCACACAATTTGCAAAATTCTACTCCAATGAGCAAAACAACTCCACAGATTTGCACATTACACAAAATATCTGCTTCACCCTTTTTGCAAAACATTACACACAGTGATTTGTAAAACTCTACACACATTTTCACACCTTAGACACAGATAAGGATTGTGGAGTCACTTCCTTGTCATTACAAAGCCCCGGGTTGCCACTGACTAATGAATGAATTGGATAATCACATCCACCAGGTGTGGAAGCACACACGTGCTAATTTGAAAACACAGCACTCAGGTACGCTATAAAACGCAGCAGGTGAGTTCACCTGTCTTCAACAAAAATGGAAGGAGCTAGAAGAAGAAGACGAGTGAGAATAAGAGGGGGAGCTCAAATAGGAGATGAAGGAGGTAGAGGAAGAGGCCCAGGTAGAGGAAGAGGAGAAGAAGGAGATAGAGGATGAGGCCCAGGTAGAGGAAGAGGAGAAGAAGGAGGTAGAGGAGGAGGCCCAGGTAGAGGAAGAGGAGAATAAGGAGATAGAGGAAGAGGCCCAGGTAGAGGAGGAGGAGAAGAAGGAGATAGAGGATGAGGCCCAGGTAGAGGAAGAGGAGAAGGAGGTAGAGGAGGAGGCCCAGGTAGAGGAAGAGGAGAAGGAGGTAGAGGAGGAGGCCTAGGTAGAGGAAGAGGAGAAGGAGGTAGAGGAAGAGGCCCAGGTAGAGGAAGAGGAGAAGGAGGTAGAGGAGGAGGCCCAGGTAGAGGAAGAGTAAAAGAAGGAGGTAGAGGAGGAGGCTAGAGGAAGAGGTAGGGAAGGACTTAAAGAGTTGATAGAACCTGAACAAAGAAGGACCAAATTCGACTCATGAAATCCATGCAACACTTATTGACCATGTTATCAACATGGTCAATAAGTCAACACTTGACTGACACTGATGGAAGCTGGACAAAGAGTTCAACCAAATCTCTGCAGAAATACTGTTGCATCAGTAATTCGGACATTTCATCAAAAAAAAGGCAAGCTAACCACACAGTACATTGAAACTGAAGCTTGCTGTACTTATCAATATTGTTTACTGTTACATTTGACAGTAGGCTCAAACGAATCCTGAAGAATGTTGTGGGTTTGTCACTATTTTTTTAATTTTCATCTAAATTATCCCTTACATAACAATGTCTGGCGAACAATCTAGCACACACTATTTCCTAATTCATTTTTTTGCAAATGTATTTTTTATTTATCACAGCAGTGTGAAACTGGCTGCAATAGTGTCTGATCATTGAGGACTGTGTTGGTTAAATGAAAACTAATAGCATTTTTCACAAATATGTGTATACTGTATGTTTTGGCTGAAGTGTGTATGTTTTGACAAAACATGCAAATTGAGTGTGGTGTTTGGATAATTGTGATTATATTTTGAAAAAAAGAACCCAGTTTTCAAAATTGTGTGTAAACAATTGAAAAAAACTGTAAAAACACATTCAAAACAAAATGATTGCAAATGACCTGCATTTCTACAGAACATTTACTTACATTTTATGTTTATGATTATGTGTGTATAGAAATGGCTGTATTGTTTTGAATGTGGTTTTACTGTAAAACTGCAAGCTGAGTGTAAAGCAGGAAATGTGCTTGTATTTTAGCAGATTTGGCTCAAGGGGTTGGTGCATCAAGTACAGGTTGTGGTCATTGTGTCTCAGAGATCAGTTTTACTGTGTAACCAACTGACTAACTAAATGCAGTTTTTTCATTCGCTTTGGTACATTTCTAGAATCATCCTCTACATTTGCAAAACTATTTCTATTGGTAAATTATGGCTAAGGTTTGGATGACAATGATTGAAAATGCACATGGCCGCACTTTTTTGGCATACAACAGTACAGTGTTATACATTGCAAGGGTTTGGACAGGATTCACATTTACACTTGTCTGTACTGTAATTTGCTGACAGAGTCATTGTGAAAAAAATTTGACTATTTTACAGCACTGCATAGCACAACGGAAACATTAAAAAATAAGAAATGGAAACATAGAAACACCCCATGTCTCAGATTCTTATATACATCACAACACATATCTTCATCAATTTACCATAGCACACATTTACAAAAAAAGTCTACCAGACATGTTGAAAAAATGTTTTGCAGATGATGATGTTTTCAATCATTTTGCATGTATCGACTTATGCAGTGAACTTATGCCTAGATGTTTTGGGGGGCAAGACTACTCACCAGAGAACCTGTAAACTGTAATACATTGTGTTCAACATGACATACAGTAAGCAATTGATAAGTAAGTAATTGATATAGGAAACAGCAGAAAATTGTACATAATTATTTGCGTAAAAGTGTCAAAGCATGTGCAATTTGCAATTTCTCAGAAGACTGAGTGCTTTTAGATAAGATGTGCACAAGTGACTAGATGATGAAGATTTTCAATTCTGATCAGAGAAAGTGACTGAGAACAACTGTATTCTCTAATGAAATACTGATTTATGTGGAAAAAATCAGTCACATTTCGAAGATAAAAGTTCATCGAATTTATGTAATGCTGTAGAAATCACAAGAGTGCACACACACAGGTGAATGAATAAGGAGACAAGTTTAATATTTTTTGCCCTCTTCGTCTTCATTACACTCCATGCTGAGTTGATTCCCCCTCAGCCCCATTTCACCTCAAATCCTTTTGTCTCTGTTCCGCTCTGTTCCATCTGCTTCTCTCACCCAAACTAAATATTTTTCCTCATTCATTTTTTCCATCTACCTATCCCTCTGTCTCTGTCAACCTATTACATTCTCCTCTAAGCCGCCAACCTTCACACAACCTCCAAAGTCCAGAAATACCTTCTGTTCTCCTCCATCTTTTGAAATTTTAACTGTCAACACTGATATTACCCGTACTGTCAGTGGCACGTATGTTTGCATGTTCTATCCACACTTTTTACCCACCTTAATGCACAGTTTTAATTTAAGCATTAAAAACATGAGGAGAAATACTAGACATTTGAGAAGAAGATGACATATCTGAATAAAATGGAGTTCTATCAAAAAATATGTGTGAGAAAGATTTTTGGAAGTTTTACTTTGATGTTCCTGCTTCCTCTTCTTATAGACAAAGCTTTCATGTCAAGCTTTCACTGTCCATTACATGCATCCACACAACCAGAAAGACCAAAAACAAAGACTAAAAAGAACAGGAATGGCAGTGATGTTCGACCCTGTTTTGAATCTAGATAAGAATCTTTAGTTGCATGCCCTCCACCTTTCTATTACCATAGCTGCTGTTAAATGCAAGTAAGACACAAATTCATTCATTAAAAAAGATTGAATACATATCATACAATGTGCGAAGCATTACAATGCACCAGAGTTACTGCTGCTCCATTAATTATGGAAGCTGGTCATGTCCTCATGAATATATTTGCATTTATAAGTTAGTTGATGTAATATAATTCCAAAGGGCAAGAAATTTAGATCTGGTATTTTGTTGAGATCCACATTATAAGACGGTTACGTTTGTAACGTACAATCTCTGTTAGTTGGTTGCATTTGAAAGCGCAGCAGGCAGCATGTCACTGCAGTTGTAGATGACTGTTGCTGTCTTATTGAAAACAATGAATGTTGCTATGTGCATTTAACTTGATCCCTTCGATCATGTTTATTGGCCAAATGTGTCAGCGCCCCTTCAGGCCAACCTTTTATTGCTGACCACGTTGAAAATCCAATTTGCCATCTAACGCATACCAATACAGTGTGATTGCACCCTAAGACTGATCATCTCATTTCTTTTTAGTCCCTTCTGGCTTTTGCTTCTGATGGAATCCTTTTGAAGGGAAATAATTACCCATCTGAAGGAAAACTTTTGAGAGAATAAATGGAGGCCCTTCTCTCCTCTGAAGTGACAAGTTCTTCCACATACTGTACATCCTCTGCCTCGTTTTGTGCAGACCAAACTGTATACACAAGAGATGGACACACTAACAGGGCCTTTTGTATAATTCAGTGCAATATCCTTAAATAAAATCAACTTTTATGAAATTGAAATGTTTTGTTGAAATTGTGTGATTTTAACTTGTTGTTGTGGTTGTTGTTATATTGTCTACATCGTGGTGGATAATCTTCTAACGATAATCCAATGACCCCACATACATTAGCATCAAAGACTCCCCTATTGTTGGATCAAGACCACAGTCTCACCATGCAAAAACACAAGCAAATAAAAAAACCCAAACAAATAAAAAAAGTCACCACTTTGACTTAATAAGATGTATTTTATTGCGTGGTTCTAAAGCTCACTAATTAACACATTATATCTTCTTTGCAGTTCAAATGCAGTTATAGAAGTATTGGATCGGGACTCGGTATCGGTAGATACTCAAAATCAAATGATTCGGACTCGGACTCGAGGGCAAAAATAACCTGATCGGGACATCCCTAGTTTCCACCTCAACTACCTTATCAGTACCCTATATCTATTAAAGATAAAGAAGCACATTTTAAAATTTTGCACTGTGTTTTTACTGTTAATTCCTTTCACTCTGATGTGGTACAGAACTTTCTGACAAGAACTTGCAACCTATATTTTCAGTTTAGTCAATGAGACTGTACATGTTGTCTTTTGCTTTGTTGTTGTTTGACAGTTTGTTTTTGTAATGAGTTTCCTGTGTTTGTGTAACACACCATTGTCTTTTTGTGTATCATTTTCAGGATTGGCCAATAAAGTTGATTCTGTGATGGTACAATGTTAACTACTCAGCCACCACACTCTTCTTGTTAAATAATGATTACTTGTTAATTAAAATTAATTGTCTAATTAACTAAAATTGCACAAGTGCAATAATAGTCATCCCATAAGAGCACAACTATCAGTTCAGCTTCATCAGAACCTCCAAAACCGAGCCATATGGCTGAGAAAAGGCCCATGCCCAGCTCTGGGGCTCCAGGGCTGGCAATATTTACTGTTTCAGGTCCCCAAGTGAGCTGTTTCTGAGAGACCAGCGGTTCTAACAATACCCCTGTCTCAATATATTGGTCTATGACTGTGTTGGTGATTCTGGGATAGAAATAGATTCCTATCATTGAGTAACACTAGAGGTAAATTTGGCTTTAGACCCAAAGGAGGGCTGTAAAGTTTAGAAATGAGACTGATAATAAATCTCCATCTTGTGAGGAATGATAATGACCTCTTAAAATGGCAGAAGTGGTCCCCTTTTATCATGCTGCTACAGTACTGATGCAATCATTTTCAATAAGAGTAAAAGAGATATAAATTGTCATCGTTTTAAACACACACTCACACTGCTTCTGAATACCTCCAGAGACAAAAAAAGAGGCAAATGGGGAAGTAAAGTGAACTATATATGGCCAATTTGTCTCATTTCATTAGTGGTGTGAAGTAATATGAGAGAGTGTTAGTAAATGTATTAACCATAAAACACAGGAGAGACTTAGTCTGGATCAGAGAGAGGGAAACAGACTACAGTGAGGCCACTATATCCTGGACCTACTGACACATTGGAGATGGGGAGGAATTAGGTCAGGGCTCGAATGTAGAAGGTAATAGATGGCTACAGCGGAGATTTATATGCGACACCCTCTCTCTAGAGAGAAATAGAGAGGGAGAGACAGAGAGAGAACGAGAGATGGGAGGTTGGTATAGGAACTAAATCAGACTGTCAGTCGATTCTGAAATCTTCCTGAGGCGACAGAGGGAGAGAGGGAGGGAGGGAAGAAGAGAAATGGAGGCAAAGGAGAGCAGAGCAATGGAGAGAGAACTGGGACATGGAGAGGGAGAAGAATAATGATAGAGGAAGCAAAGAGGCTGAAAGAAAGATCACGGTGGTGGAGTTCATGGGGCAGAAAACAGTGCAGCCAGAGTGGGGACACAGCAGAGAAGCTTTTAGATGATGTAACTTACTCTGTGGTGGCAAAGGAGGAGTTATTTCAGGCATACAGGGTTCCAGAAATCCCATTCCTTTTCTAAATAGATATGTGACTGACAGCTGGAGCACTAAGCACCAAGGCTTAGATGGACATGCAACTCTCCTGGTTGAATCAGCAGTACAAAAGATGAACCGTGTTAGAAAATATGTAGTTTTTTCATGAGAAATAAAATTAAGGTACAATACTGTGTGGACAAAAACATAAAAAGAAGTCAACTTTCAGACTCTGACAGTTTTATATATTTATTACGATAAAGGGACATTAATTAAAGCAATGGTCACCAATAGGCTTACAAATAGGCAACAGGATGGCAGTTCAAACTGTACAAAAATTCTGAAAGAGTGGCAGGACAGGCAAATGGTCAAAACGCAGGAACAGGTAACAAGACAACAAGAACAGGTTCGGGTTCAGGTCATCAGGGTTGATCAGGCGAAACTGGTGAGTAGGTCGATGTGGGAGTCAGACTGAGTGGGACAGGTAGAAAAGTCTGGGATAGATAATGTCAGTGGGAAATGCATCAATCTCATCCTTTTTGCTAGTTTTCATAGCTGTCGCTACCGTATAGTGTTTCTTAATCCCGCAAGCAAAACTCTGATTGGTTAGCAGTTTTTCCAACTGGCAGAAACTACTGTCAAAGATGAAGACAACACTAGGTGTATTGTAAATGTTGATGAAATCCGATAATTCAGAGGTCTGAAATCAGCTTACACCCACAGTAGTAGGTAAGAAGCTGTGGCTAATAGTTGTGTGCTGTCAGTGGCTTCTTCGCTCACTCTGCAACCTACTGACTGGTCAGCTAGTGCCTGATTCAACTATTTTTTGTTGACAGACTTGGCTAGGTGTCAGTGTGTAAATACAGACATTTTGGTTTTTAAAAGCTTTAGTGTTTGTCTGTTTATGACAGATGCAGTTAAGATTAAAGTAAAATGAATGCATTGTGAGTGGAGTCATTAGATCAATTGAGGTCAAGGTCTTCCATTTAAAACCACTCAGTATTGATCAGTTTTACACTGGCCTTATATGTAATTCAATATTCTGCATCCCATCCATCATATCCAATCTGATATTATACCACTTTAATATAGTGTCCATATGTCCCATGTATGTAATGTTCTAATCTTAACTTAAGCAGGCTTTACCACAGATGATGACATGTCTCTCCTCCTCACATCAACATTGCACCGATGCAACATTCACTGGCTTTTTGCATCTTTCCAAAAGAAACATGCAATTTTACACAAAAAATCTGTCACATCTTTAGTTGATGATGACAAATTTGAGGTTTGACCTGCTGAAGCCAAGCAAAGTATCCAAAAACAGACAAACACACACACACTAATCAGTGTTAGCTTGCTGCCAGTGACCCTTATTGAAGGTTGAGGTAATGATGACTTAAACAAACAGTGTGTCTTTAGCTCCAGTCAATAGCTCTAAACAGCCACGAGTCACTTCACCCATTACAATTAGGGTAGGAATATTAGAACTGCTGCTATTGCACACATTGTCATTTTGTGTGTGTGTGTGTGTGTGTGTGTGTGTGTGTGTGCTAATGAAGGTATTGAAATTGTCATTAATGTGTGTGATGACTCAACACTAGGAGAGCAATTGGGTTTATGAAAGGCTCATTGCTTTTCATATTTCAGCCATAAGCAATATAAATGTTTATGTGTTTTCCCATTGACAAGTCCATTTAAAGCAGCTTCCAAAGACCTGACAAGCCATAAGTAATTCTCTAAAGCAAACGGCCCACCAGGATTCCACTGACACACTCTTACAATGGTCCAATATTTCTTACTGGGCTGGCCCCACCCCTCACCCTTGTCTTCTGCAACTCCGGCAGCAGTAACTGTTACGCAACAGGTGGAAGGAGGAGAGGTGGCGTGCCATGTGGGGAGCAGGCATGTGACAGGAAAGCCAACAAACATAGTGAGCAGGAGGAGAGTGTAGGTGAAGCGGTAAGCAGGGAATATCATGAAGGAAAAGGGCCTCTCAAAGAGGCATGTGTGTACCATGCTGATGATGATGAATGAAGATAAATAAGTTTACATAATCGTATGTTAATGTTGCATAAGCTATATGGCATTGTTTTTGAAGCCTAGCATAGTTCCCTAATGCTGTCACAACTTCAGCTGACTATTCTGATGTAAACTAGCAAACATTAGTGTTAGCTAAGTAGTGAGTGACCTAGGTTCATATCAAATCATAATATTATTTAAATAATTATGCTAAGGAGCTGGTCAAAAATAATTAAAGAACTGGAGTTTTCATGGTGTTGCTGTCTTACAAACACACAGACAAAGTTGTTATGTATGATGCTAGATGCTGGTATGGATGTTTGAAGTGAATAAATGACTGATATGGGTTTTTCAATGGGTGATGCCGATATTTGGAGAGCAGGGCGGCTGAAGACCAATATATAATGCTAATACCAAAACAAAGAAAAGCCATGCATTATTCCATCATTCCATGCAGAGAACAATCTCATATACAAGGGAATCTTAGCCAGTAATGTACCGTTTTATATGGATTTTATTATTAATTAATGAAATAGAAAGAATTACTAGTGTTTAAGGAAGAGTGGGGTCATTCACCTGCATTATTCTCTACAGTATAACAATATATATGTAATGCTAGCCAGCAACGGTTTTATATTAGATTTGCTATCATTTGGGATTGGATGCAGATGTGTCTGCATACATTTTTTGTTTATCTGCCTTGTGAGTGCAGGCATTGGTTGATACCGATCACCTTAAAACCCAGATATTGGTCCGATTAATTGGTCTGACGCTAAAACCCCTCCAGCAGTCAAAATCAAAGTCAGACTGAAATTATTTTCACATTCAGTATGAAACCACCTTTATGGAGGAGGGTTTGGTGTATGAAACACTCAACACAGGAGGCTCCAGGTGTGTTTCCTGTCCCTTAGCAGCAGTCAGTATAAGTTTCTACTAACCATGAATGCATTCTTAATTAGCTATCTAGTCATAGTTTGGTTTTATTTGCCAAGGTTTTGTCATATCTGCTGCTGAGATCTCTGCTTCCACCCCACCACAATGGAGTAAATGGAATTCAGTGTGTGGTGTTTAAACAAGTTGTATCTGAAAAACTCAACAGCAGCTTGCGATTCCAGAAGTGATGCGCCATTTATTCTGATAAAGTTCCTTAACGAGGTCTGTGGATTATTCTGAATAACTGGGACATTGTTTCTGAAAAGAGACATTGCTGCTGAGTTTTAAATGTCATTTTGAATGATTTCAATGCTACAAATAAAATTCCATTTGGCGCCATTGTATTGGGGAAGCGGGAGAAGTCTCAGAGTTGGGTATCTAAAAACCTTGGACTGAAAATAAAACTGAAAGGATCTGCACGACTGGAAACCACTGAGGGTAAGTGTGCAAATGTGTTCTTGGCGTCATTGGAGAAGGAAATCTCTACATCTGTATGTGTGCAAGTGATAAAGCTGCAGAGTTGGAACGGTCTCAGTGCACTCAGTGTTTACTTGGCCTCCATTATGTTTTATTTGTAGGCTGATAGTGTCTCCTGGCAGGGAATAAATGGGCTGTAAATCAGAAATGTATTTGTGCATGCGTATGAGGGAATTCAGACATGGACAAACACAAGCATAAATATGCATGTGAGGAAGACAAAATCAAGCAAGCTCTCTCCGTTCTATTTCATTGTGAAAATCGGAAAAAAGCTGACAACAATGAGCCTGATGCGTCTATTAACTGTGGAGAACATTAACACAAACCTTTGTGAATACGCACATTAGAGAGTCCGCCATGGAAAGCTTCACTCGTCAACACATTTGAATATGCAAATGTTTTTCTGGCACAAAAAGCCTTGACAAGCTGTTATTACATGAGTCCTGTGGGTGCAGACACAACAGCCTGAAAATGTATTATAGGAGACAGAACAAGAGAGAGGAGAGTAGCCTTAGACAGTTGCTGGGAAGATGGGTGCACATTGCTTGCATCCATGAATTTGTGGGTGCTTGTGTGTCTTCACAGATGAATGTGATAATACTACTGGTGTTTCTTTACTGCTCACCAGAATATCAGATGAGTCAGGTCATTATGGCTATGAAGGGGTTGGTCAAAGAGGGCATCAAGGAAATAAATCACGATCACAACTCAAAACAGCAGGCAGCTGGGACTCTCATTATGACATTATGTATTGGCCATGTTATGGTAAAAGACAGAATTTGACTGAAGAAGCTCATTTGTCACCAAATGCAAGGCCATGTCAAGTCTCAATGATAGCTCTGCCTGAACAGGAATACAGAATTTCTAAAAATGTCAGGACTCATACCTCAATCATAGGAAAAACGAATAAGGGTATACATAAATTACAATTATATACTTATAATATAAAGGATCAAAATGAAACTACAACCACAGACAATCAACCATAATGGCTGAAACTGTATTTTATTTATAAACTGTGTTTATATATTTATCATTATAAATCTAGGTTAGTCTTTCGTTGAAAACCAAATTGTTTTACAACAACCTATTTCACATACACCATACAGACAGCTGATGCAGTTGATATTATATCCCAATGCCAGTTCTAGCAGATAAAAACAATGATGTTAAAGTAGTGAGTTTTCCATTTCTTTCCCACATTTTGGGAAGGTACATTTTGTACAGAATCTGCTTAGCCCCAGGGTTATAATGTCTCTTAAAAAGTGTGTAAAAAGTGTCTTAACCAATCTTATTGAAGTCCAGGTCAAGTCTAAAGTCATTAAAAATGTGCTGCAAAATCTGTGAAAGACTTCAGTGTAATTTGTTCATGAGTTGAGTCACCAACTCGAGCGCCCATCTTGATACAGTATAAAATGCTTCATGTGCTGCCTGCAAACTGGTGACCACAAATGGCAGTTAATGCGATTATATAAAATTTAAGTGCAGATGTCAAAATGAACTTCTTCCATCTGGTTTTTATCTGTTGACCATCACAGCAGCCTAGTTTGGCCAGTCTATTGTCCCGTGGAGGACACAGGGGTTTCATCTTTTGTGGTATTGGAAAAAACCACATTAGGTATGTCGAGCTAACATTGTTGTACATTTCCAACGTATATGCTGGGTGTTGTCTGGAGTGATAGTTTAGAGATTGTTTAGGATTTAAGGAGCAACCACACCCAGGCTGATAATCCTGCTTGTTCTGCCATTTCATGGTTGCCGCTTGCTCTGTCCACACCCACTGTGCAGTGCAGGACTTACCAGTGCATCATAGTGCAATGATACATCAAAGTTTAGTGACACACCCAGCAGTGTGGAGTTCCTCTTTTAATCAAGACAAAGAGCTTGCAAAGAGCATGTAAAAGACTTGCCCAAAATAAATACTAATGTAACTGTCTTTGCACTAACAGCCCAGACAGTGTTATCATAGTAATTGTACATCATATTCACTGAACTTTAAGTTTACATGTTTTCATGTCCTTTACAGTGTCACAATGTTAAATGAATTTAGAACAGAGACATTCAAAGAAACAAAGAAATTAAGTGCAGTATTTTTGCTTCAATATTATTTCCTTATCTTAGACTATATGAGTTGATTAAATAAAATTTTTTTTACTTTACTGCTCGGAAGCAAAGAGATTATTTAGAATTAATAGATAATTTAAAGTTTCTTACATTTGCAACAACCTGTGTTATGTGTACTAAGAATGCTAGTAAGTTACTGACTATTCTATATATAGTATTTATAGATATAACACCCATTGTTTTTGTTATTTTCATTCTTGGAGTAAATACCTGGAGTCCAGTCTTTCAACTTTATGTGTGCCGACTGCTCTCGAGCATCTTTACAGAGCTGTGGTGTGGAAATTGGACAGCAGTGAAGGTCAAATGATAATTCGGAGGAAGAAGCAACAATGAGAAAAGGGAAATGAAAACACCTCCCATTTCCTGTTTTCCATGTTGTAAAGGTCAATGGGAGATGTTTTAAATCTACGGGGAATGAGAAACTCCAAAATGGCAGTGGTGGAACAAAAAAGAAAACACTGACTTTGGAGATGTGGTCCTATTTCAAGGCTCCACCTTCTTCTATTTAACTGTTGGCTGTGGCTTTATGGTTTTTAACAGGTCAGAGAGTTTGAACCTAAATCTATAAACTTTTTCAAAGCTTCAAAGTGAATGAGAGAGTTGTGGTAAAAAAGACTGATTATCTTAGCAGCAGGTGTTGTGGTCCACTGCTTCAATTAATAAGCAAATGAGTGTTCTGCATGTTTGTCCATGTGTCAAAATATTACATATCAGATGATTTTGAAATAAACTCACTTTCCAAGTGACTGACTGTTTTAGCTTTAGATGCTGTCCCCAAAAGAAGATCACAGATTAAAGTTCCAGCTCTGGTCTTTAGTTTGATATCTGATGTTTAGGAATTTATGTGAATTGCAGAGAGACTAATTCATTTTTAAAAAACAAAGCAACTCCTTTGCAGTCCAACTAAACAGCAAACCGAGCCTCAGAGGAAATATATTTATTAAGCAGTAATTGAGAAGCAAAGGGGAACATTTTGATGCTGTGCAATGAGCTGTGTATGAAATCCCAAAGGTAAAAAGCTTCAGGTCGCCAGCTCAGTACCCTGTGAAGTGTTTTAGATGTGAAGTGCACTTCGATGTGAAGTGCATCGCAGGAAAGAGTCTCTACAGCTCAACCTCTCAAGGTTGTTTTTTTGATTTATTGCTTGTTACACGAGTCTTGGAGTCTTCCATATTAATGACCAGCATTATGTTAATGGTATTACAAAGGAATACTCCGCACTGCAGGCGTCCATCCACAGCAACTTCATCAACCTTCATCGTCATGAATTTGAGTCCTTGAGCAAAGAGCTCATGAAATGTTTCACTAAAGGGGTGGATGAACATAACGGTTGTAGGCCAATTATTAACGCCTTCTTCTAAAAGTCTGATTTTATATTTTATTAAAACCTTTGCCAAATGTGTTTTGGATGACAGATAATTGCTGGGTAATAGGAAATGTTGTGGTTTGGTTAAAACTTAAAAAGTATTCACATCCTGTTTTGTATTACCTTTGACATTTAACCAAGATGAAAATCTTTCTTTCCCCAACATTAACTAAGTGCTCTGAGTCATCTGAACATAACCATGAAATGCTAATCATGCTTTATACTGTAGTTGCCATCAAAAGATTTCCAAATCACAATAATTATGTTGTCAGTGAATGTTTTACAAACATATTCATTTATAAAAGTTTCCTCATGTTGATAGAAAATTTAATCTTTATTGTGTTTATTTACAAATGATTTGGGTATACAAAGCTGGACTAAATATATTGGCTTGCTGCCCATGTGTGTGATTGATGATTGATGGATAAAAGCGTTATATGAATGTGGTCATTTTGAAGATCATTTTAAATGTTTGACAGGTGAAATCAGGACTGTCCCTGTCAAAAGTCTGAGCAAGATAGGTAATAGCAAAAAGAAAGGCAAATGACCAAAACCATGAGTATTATTTTTTTATAATATATTTCATTTAGGTTTCTAATCAGAGCTTAGCTTAGCTGAAGTTTTACCTCACTGGCTAGAGGGTTTCCATCAGCCTCTCTTGACTACAACGTTTCATTCACCATTTCACCTACTTTTGTATCTGTCCCTTTGGCCTTATTAATGTAAACTGTAGCATGGTACTGCAAGACGTCCTCAAACAGCCATTTAAGTGTGAAATACCAATCGTAACATGGGACTATAGTTTCATGATACACATGTACAGTTGTGATATTTATTTCAGCACGTGATACAAGGTCAAGTGTAAATAACTTTAAATCAACAGTTCCCTTTTCCCTCGACCAGTCAATAGGACTATTGACTATTATACTATACAGCAGCTTTTGCTGTATTTGGCAGATGAAAAAAAAGTCTTGAATAGAAATGGATAAAAAAATCTTTTCAGTGGCTCAGTTATTCGCAGTGAGCACTGGAGCCACTTATGACCTGACCTCTTGAAAGTGAAACAGCCAAATGTCAAGTAACAATAAAAGGAGAAAGATACAATATGCCTCACTTAATGAAAAAAAATAGATGAATAGGCAGCTGGTTTCTATTCTGCCGGCCTGAAAGGTCACACACCACTTAATATATATTCCCAGATGTAAGAATAGACTTACATGTTATACATATTTGAAAAAACCTGCCAAATGCATCAACAAACAACACGATCACTCACAGGCCCATTCAGCTGGATGGTTAAAAATGTCATTACAGTTGACAGTCTGAGTGGGCAGAAGGGCAGCCAGTCATTTTCTGAAGGGTGCTCAGACTGAAGTGTGTGATGGGTGTTAACAGACTTCACATCACCATCATTCCAGCTCTACAAACAGATGGAGGTCTGGCTAACACAACAGACTGCACTGTAGGCTTTCATATTAGGAAAGAATAAATAGACATGTTTGGGTTTGAGGATTGTGATTAGTTAATTTTCTTTCAGTCAGATAAATGAAGGACACCCAGAGGGGAGCTTTGAGGTTTCTGAATACTGTGCCACCACTAACAAAAAATAAACGTTTTCCATTCTGTTTTGGCTTTCCATCCACACTTTCATTGTTTTAAAAAAAGAGCTTTTCAAACTGCTGATGTTTGGCTGTCCACCCTCACAGACATGGTCAAATACAGGATACTAGCAGCAGCAACATTAAGAAGCTTGGCTGGATTTCAGGAAAAGGTCCAAATTCAGAGGCAGAATACTGAGGCAGAATAAGGTGACCTTAAATCATAATAAATGGAGAAGCAGGTCACTGGTAAGGGTGAAGTGGAATGGGCTGGCTGACTGCAGGATAGGACCGAGGGGACAGAAGATGGGAAAAACACTGGTGGAAGGCTGGCTGAAGGTGAAGAAGATGAAGGATTTTGACATGTTGCCAAAGTATAAAGCACATGTTTAAATAATAATAAAACAATATGTTTAGTGGCTTCTTCAGATTCAGGGTCATGGTATTGTGCATGCTGGCTCCTGCCACTCTGTCAGGACAGGACCGTATGTTATTAGTAACATGACAAGTCAAAATATCTGCTGTGAAAAAAGGCCTTTACACTGTTACAAATACAAAGCAGTTGGAGTTGATCAGGGTGATAGAGCAGTTTGACCTGAGGGAGCTCGGGAGAATTCATGAGCTGTTAACTCTCAATATAACCAAATGCATCAGAAGTTTTGATTGACATTGCTTTTTGTCTTTGTTGTCAACCACCAGCGGTGTGCTGCATTTGCTACTTTAATATAACAGAGATAGAGGTTAAAGGATGAATGTAAGATAACAAAGTTTGATATGTGCATTTAAACTGTCCCTTTACTTTGATAATCTGAACATTAAGACTTTAATATTATGATCACATCAAACACCAAGTTTTTTGATTTTCTGAGTTGGATTTAAAAATACTCTGCTTGTCTAATCTCACTAAAATGAAGAAAGACTTCTTCAAAAATAAATGTGGTACAACAGACCGGTTGTTTTCCATTATAATTGTTATTATTATTATTATTATTATTATTATTATTATTATTGTTGTTGTTGTTGTTGTTGTTATTATTATTATTATTATTATTATTATTATTATTATTATTATTATTATTATTATTATTATTATTATTAAACAGAGTCTCAGAAAGTTTGCTTGAGCAACCCAGAGAAGACCACAAAGTCCGTCTGTTGAGAGTAAGAGAATGTGGACTTAAAATTGAACAAAACCTCAAATGTAACAAACTGGTCAGTTTGTTTGCCACCATTTTGGACCTTTCCTTTCACTTGCTCTGATGAAAAGTGTTCAGTTCTATTTGAGCTAATTTGACCTTCATGTGACCGGTGTAGGTTGTACAGAATGGAAAAGTGTCTCTGTTAAAGGGCAACCTGCATAATGCATCTCGGTGAAATTCCTTTGGGGATGGTTAATGGCAGCAAACAGCAAACACAACAAAATGAGGAGATAAACGCCACTTCCCCTCAGCACTGCGTCCATGCCGCCCTAATTTGACATCGACGCCACAGACAAACATCCCAACTCCTCTGTTCAGCCTGTAGCCAAATCAAAAAGTTCCACATCATTAACAGCTGAAGGTGGCTATGCTGTTAATGAGAGGTCCAATTAGCCTTTACTAAAGCAAAGAGCGAGGGAGAGAAAGACTCAGAGGAATAGTTTCCTTCCTGTATAGAATTTGTAGACCCATTGCCAAGTTTGCACAGACCAAGGCTTTGCATCCTAATGTCTGATATATCAGAAGTTCTCCTATAGCTTTTAAGCTTCTGAGTGGGTGGGCTGGTGTAAGTTTGGTTGAAAGCTGTCACATCAGTAATAATAAATCGCAATATAAACAAACAAAGATTTTTACAAGTAGCGCTGTTGAAACATAAAGACCCAACATTTAGCCGCAGCAAACACATTTTTCAGCAGTTCAATGAGTTAGAACTGCAAGTGTATCTGCGTCTAGCCAGCGAACTGATTACTACTACACTTTCTCCCTGGTGGATGTTTGTTTGGCAGCTCAGTGAGTAAGCCAAAGTGCAACACAAGACATGTGTCCATGCATATAGATCAGAAGGAGACATTAGAAAGAAAACTAATGTGGGTTTTGGCTCTAAGTCAGAAGCTTTTTCTTTTTGTGAGAGTGTGCCGTGTAGTTTGTGTCAGCCAATCACTGACTACTTTAATGCAAATACAGATTAAATCAAATAATGATTTCGATTTGCTATATGTGAAGAATTTCTCCTTCCACGTAGACAGAGACACAGTAGCATTCTGACTCATACATGCACAAACATTACCAAGGCTCTATATATCACCAGCATCACCCAAGCATCATGTGCTTTGGGTTTGTTTTAGACAGCTCTCATCAACTTGTGCATTCAAGATATACTGTAGCATGTATTTTCTGGTATTTGTGTTCAGCTCATTCACAGGTAAACACATCCCATGAACTGAGCCAATGGAAAAGCCACAGCAGGATGTCAATAATAAAAGCTAGAAGGCACAGAGGGAATCAAGTCTCCCCTCTGTGCCTCCAGCCAGCGCTGAAAATACCCTGCCTTCACCACAAAGCTATTATGTATACGATTTATAGGCATCATGGAATAATTTTGTTGAAATTAAAGACTAGGGGCGCTGTGAGAATGGGATAAAAAAGGCTGGATTGCAACTTTAGCCCAAGGCTTTTCTGCTTGCCTCATGTTGTGACAGGTCACGCATTACAAAAAACAAATTGCTCTCCCCCAGTGTGGATGCCTCCTTCCACACAGGTGTAAACACTGGCATATGCTGGCACATGCAGACACAAAACAGGAGCACAAGTTCACTTACACACTTTTCCCGCCACTGCCCTTCCTCTGTTGGTGCTCATTTGCTGATGTTGCTTTTTTCGTTGGTTTCAGTTTAAATTCCAGGGGGCAAACATGGGACATTTTTAACTTTACGAGCTGAAGAAGACCACCTGAATGCACCATTAGTACCATTTCTCTGAGGGAACCATCTTTGTAGACTTTATACTTGGAAAGATGTAGTATAGCCTGATAGTCACTTCACTTCAGGACTAAGTCTGACATTGTGTCCATTTTTGGTGTAGGAGGGGGTTGTTTTGTGTGGCTGTACGAGGTACTCATTCATAGTCACTGTATTACCTGCTGAAGATGGCAGTCACTTCGACGCCAGTTTGGAGAAGTAGACAGGAGTACAAGCCATCTACTGCAGGTTCAGCAGCAAAATATATTTTAGCCACCGAAAAATATTTACATCAGTTTAAGTGTATGCCATATTTAGAATATTTTCACTGGTTTACCATGCCATCAGACAGCTCTTTCCTTTGGCACTACAGTTTCAACACTCCATGTCCAGCACTGAGCACCATTATGTGTTTGCAGTGATCATTTTAGACACTTGCTGAAGAGATGTCTGAAGGTTGCTCTACCTAACCCTCCTGTAAGATATCATTAAACACCTGTAAGGAAATTAAACAACTTACCAAACAAACATTAAAGAAATGCTCTTTCCATAGAAGTTTTCCCTCTCTCTCTTTTGGACAGTTCAGTCTCCTGCAAAAGTTCTTCTTTTGTTTACTCTTCTCTTTATAGCATACACTCAAACTGTTATAGATGTTTTTAAGTAGGCCCTTTTTAAGTACATTTTGCTGCTGACCCTGTCCACAGCAGTAAGTTGTTTAGCTTCTGTGCTGGTACAACTTTCTGCTTGAGAATAAAAGAGACAAAGCACTATTTTATTCCCCTGGGTCAATGTCAGAGAGAGCTGCTGGCAAATTAAATAAGAAAGGGGAGGGCCCTAAAAATGTTTTGTGGGCAGTTTTATTTCCTATTTTCCAAATGCATCTCTTCCATGCTGTTTCCTTTTCTTCTTTTAATCAACTCCTTCTCTCCCCAAACTCTCCGTTTATCAGCCTCCATCTCGATCTTTCTCCCCCTCTTTATCACTGTCTCCTCTCTGAAAGCTTGTCTGAAGCACAGCAAAGTCTCAGGGGACTGCAGACCTCTCTATCTCCATCAGCCATTTCCCTCCTGCATTCTCCTCGTCCCTGTCTTTCTTCTCAGAGTTGTCACATCAGCAGAGAGAGCAGTGGGAGATCAGTTTTCCAAGGGACACGCTCACAGCTGTACATTGTGACCAAATATTTTACATACAATGACAAATTGCAGTGACTTAAGGTGACCAGATAGGGGAAAATATAGGGTCCATTGCAGCAACATAACATAGTTACGCCATTAGTTGGTAACCACAGTGTTGAAGCAAATGATCTCCTACAGGTGATATAGGTGAACAGGATAGTCACAGTTGAAAAAACGGACAGAAGTTCAGGCCGAAATTTGGTTACAAATTCATGAGAACAGTTTTTAAAGATAAAAATATTTAGCAAGGTTTCATATCACCTCTGTTTCAACATTTCAGTGACCACATTTCCACACATGGTGCTTAATTAAAGGCCCTGCACAATCAGGGTACTCAAGTTTTTACACTTATTGTGCCTGATTAGACCTCTTCTCAGGACCGTGGGTGTGCTTGATTTACATTTCCCTCACCCTGTGGGCTTTGATGCACATGTTAAGGGGGTACAGGGTAGTTTAATAACTTGACATAATGTCCTGTATAACACCTCCCAAATATGTGAAAACACCTGATTTGAGGTAACTAATTAAGGTTATATTATACTACAGATAATAATTTCCTCTTTGATTAAGCTATATATTTTTTTGATTAACTGTTTAGTCCACAAACTGTCAGAAACTCAGATTGGCCCAATGTCACCGTTCACCATCAAGCCTGAACCCTCACAGGTGTAAGAGGCTGTGAAGGGCCCGAAATGGTAATGGGATTGCACCACAGTTATATTACGTTACATTGACTATGCCAGCTGACTCGTTTTGGGACTTTTTATTTGAAATGTTTTATGTTATTCACAGCTGAGGCACTGAAGGGACCGGCTGTCTGATTATTCTAGGCTGTTGTCCAATAAACTGATCATTTGAGAATGGCCTGTGGAAAAGAGGTCATTTTCAATTAATCAGTTTACTTGTGTTCATCAAAACATTATCATACACTTACATGTAAACTTTTTTCTTGTAGTTGCTCATTTGTTTACCTTTTTTAAACACAAGCTTCCTCTGTTAACACCATTTTTAATGTTACAATGCTATGAACTGTGGGTAATTCCGTAAGGGAAAGTCCGCTTACATAGAGTGTGCAATTAGGGCTTAAAAAGTCAGCGAGACAGCACTCATAAGCTTTGATTGGCAATTTGAGAGAGGCCTTCATGGACTCACTGGGAATACGTCACAAAGTCTGTGAGTCTGTGAGTGTGGAGATCAGCCTTTTTCTGAACAAAAATTAAAGACTCTTATAATGATGAAGCGTCATACTTAGCCAAAGTGTGGAAGACAGGAATTCAAGGCATTGGACTCAGACAACTAAGGCATTTGTGTAAGATAGGTTAAACCTCTGTTGTTTGTTATTGTCCCAGCTATATTGTTTTTTTGTGCATGTCCAGATATGTATGCTGTTGCTATTACACAATGTTTGTTATATGAAGTGACAGTTTGGCTTGTGTGTCTATGTGTGTGTTGGTGTTGATGTTGACATTGACCAACTGATCTTGTTTTTATGTTGGTCTAGTCAGTTTGTTATACGTTTATAATAAATTTTTACTTGCATTGGGCTTGATCTGTATGTACTATTTTAAAGAGGTGGTATGTGTGCAGGTAGTAGGTTTGCAAAATGAAAATGCCCGAAGTCCAGCCCAAAGGGAGTTCCCATCTCCCACAGAAAACTTGGCTCTGAACTGCTTGAAAACAGCTCAATTGTAGTCCAGCTGTTTCCCTTTCATCCCTGTGACATCACAGGGGTAAAAGCTAAATGCGCCTCATATAACGCTCACCAAGTAGCTACTCCTACGTGCCCTCAAAAACACCGGTGGAAAAACACTTAGCTGCAGCATGCACCTCTCCTCTCCCTTCCAAACACTAGCTACCCTCCAGACAGTCAATGAACATACTGTGATGTAGAGACAGAGCTCAGTTAAAACTTTATGGATGAAAGATACATTTGTTACAGATTAATAACTCACCACTCTGAAACTCTTTCCAGTCTATGTTTCCTAGCTGGTCAGCAACATGTACAGCTAACCAAGCTGTTTACCAGCTTCTAACTGACCCGCCCTTCTCTGCTTCTGATTGGCTAGTTGTCCTTAACTAGGAACTGCGCATGTGCAACTCCCAACAAAGATCATTTAGAGACAAGATGTATCACTCCATGGATAAAACGAAGCCTTCAACACAGGATGAAAAGAGGAGTTGCTGCAATGTGCAGTATGAAAAAAAATATGTTTTTAAAAAAGAATTAAACCATGAAAACCTGTTCTAGTACAACTACAACCTAAATACCTGAACCTGAAAATGAGCATAATACCACCTCTTTAATCCTTTTATCTTTTTGACCTGTTACGATCTGTCCAAGGACAGCAGATGTAAAATAGCCTTTTGGCTAATTCTGGCACACTATATATTTATTTATGTATTATTGGTGTGCATTGTCCCTATTAAATAAACTTGGAGTAAATAAATAAATAAATAAAGCAGACGCAGTTCAATGATTTATTTTAACACAACAGGACATGGCTTACAGAGTGGTGATGACTCAGGAAGAGACCAACAACCGGGAAAGCAGTCCAACACAAACAAACAAATGCAGAACGAAGAAGGCAAGAGGTATAATCCAATGTCCCGGCAAGGTCCAAACACAAACATAGAATAAGCCAAAAAAGCAGCCAAGGTCCAAAAGGAAAACAATCACACAAACACTGGGAAACAAGTGCTAGGAAAATGGCTGGAACATGAGTCAAAAGACATCAACAAACTGGCAAAGAGTGAGGGGAACAGGAAAAAGAATAAAATAACTGGTACAAGGAAAAAACATAACCTACAGGAAGACACACAGGAAGACAGGAAGGAAAGTTCACAAAGACACAAGAGGAAAGGATTTAACAAAATAAAACAGGAAATAATAACACTTAAAACCAAAACATGACAATAAGAAAGATGATTTTTATTTAATATATCGCACAAGTGATTTTTTAATGTTGTTGATTACCTTTCTATCGATCAACTAAGTCTTTTCTGTCTGTGGCCTCAAGTCCATCTAGTACAACTATGAATGTCAATATCAAAAAAACATCTCACAATATGTACTTTAATTTTTTAAAAGGAAGGAAATTGTGCAGTTGTCAGGGACCATTTTCTTTGACGGTGGCCAGTTTGATGATGTAGTGAGTATGCAAGTGTCACCCAGTGCAACTGAGTGGCTCATTGATCATCTATGGCACAGAGGACTTAGATATGTCAGGCTTACACACATGGTACTTGTTGGTTTGGGTCAGGGGGAACACCCATTATTGCCATCAAGGATACTTAAGAAATTGTGTGTGGAAATATTGTATCAGTGAGTTAACTGATTGATGTTAATTGGACACTACATCAAGATTTATACACATATCTGTGATATATCTGTGATATATTTTTACCCTGATTATGGTCAGTTTAATGGACAAGAGTATCAGGGCTATTTCCATGAGGGTTTATTATTCTGAAAACTTTAGTAATTCTTCTCTTTGCATCAAGCTGTGCACCTGCTTTTGGGCAAATCTGAATAATTCATATACATTTGACGTGGTCTGTTGCTTGTATCTGGTTCTTGTCAGAGCAGCGTGATAGAGATGGCACATAAAGGCGGTGGTGTGTGGAGAAATAAACCAACAGCCTGCCAGAGGGCAAAGAAACCTAGTGTCCAGGGAAACGCTTTCATCAAGTCCTGCTCATAAAAGACGATTTACAGCCATCTGGGGCTTTGACCAAGGCTGAGGTGTGTTTGTGTACATATGGGTGTCTGCGTATAGTTGTGTTTGTAGGGGTGTGATCATAACTCACCCGTTACAGAGAAGAAGTGAGAGGAGAACCTGGTAAAAACACATCAGCGTGTTTCAGCACCTGAATAGATTTTAACATGGTGACCAATGTGTCTTGTAAAATCAAAAGAAAATTTGTTAGCTTGTCAACAGCGTGCGCGCACACACACCCTGCAGGCCTGATGATATCTTTCAGTTCTTGCAAGTAACAGGTACAAACTTGTTCTGAATGCTGACCAAAATAAAATTTCCAAACTTTGAAGACAGACCATAATTCTTTAGTTAAGCGTATTGAATAGGAATAGTAGAAATGATAACTGCCTTTCCTCCAGACCACACATTCAACCAGTGCAGACAGTGCAGCTGCACTGGGGTCTGTCACAGGAGCGGCCCACCAAATTAGGAGCGGAACTTTGTCAGTTAGGCTAAATGGTAAAAACACATAGTGACAATTCTATTTACAGTAAATACACCATATAGATCTTCCTGTATTGCAAAGAAGATCAAGTAGTATACACTCATGTACATTTCCCTCTTTACCATAATGTGTGACACTACAGTAGGCTATAGCAAGAAGTAGGCTATAAGGTATGCTGTGAAATATAAAACATTGATTCCACAGATTCCACAGAATGAGCATAGTCTCATTTTGTTTGCTATTCGTGTCACATATGCAGTGATGATTGCTGGGTAATATGTATATGGCTGCCCAATGTTAAGTTTCTATTTCATGTGACATCATGTGACAAGTGTCCAGAAACCGGGTGAAACACAAATTCTGCCAAGTAGACTAGCAGAGAACACGTGCAAGCTAGCAGTCATGCCAATTAAACAAAAAAGTTGTTTCAAGACACAGGAGAGAAAAGAACAGGGAGAGAGGGTCACAAAGCTCCCAAATAAGACTGTTTTGGATAACTGAAGACATTGTCAATGCAGGCTCGTCGGATGTCTTTCAAATGGGTGAGTAACTTTACAAGTGCTTTTTCAGTGGATTTGGTGTGGCTGCCGTGCCGCTGTTTTAAAGGCTGTTATCATTTCGGGGCCAGCTCGCTGCTGAGTAGGCCTACCAGTTTAATTGTATGAATGCGCTTGTGAGTATTAAACTGTGTGTGCGCCGTAGCTGGCCTGTTTTAAGAACATGGTGTTGTGTTATGAGTAGGCTACTTTCCTTTCTTATTCACCATAATGTCTGCCTCTCTGTCTAAGAAAAATGTGGTTGTCGTGATTCGGGAGGTTATTGAACTGAAATTGGCTGAAAAATTCAGCATCATTTCAGCACAGTGGAAACCTCCCTGACTCTGCTGTTTGTAGTGACGTTTTTGACAATGACAGCACTGCAATGACGTAGTATGTAACAGCAAGCTCATCACATGTTTCCTAAAAATAAACATTGTTCAAGAGTCCTGTACCTCCAGTTCGAGTCAAGTCTGAAGAGAATGAGAAGGCAACTAAACTAATGAGAGTAGTTCATAGTGGGTAATAATGGACTCGATGATAGCGGAGTAGAACAGAACAAGGAGTTGATGCTTGATCCGGTGTTTTTTAAGCTGCCCGAGGAAGTAGAGTCTTTGTTGAGCTTTTGCAATTATGTGTTCAGTGGTAGTTGTCCACATTATTGTTACTAGGAATTGTTAAAGGAATCAGTAGCCCTGTTTCTATCTAACTGTCACACGAATTTTAAGCGGACTTTTGAAATGTCGCAAAGTGGAAAAAAAGTAAATATTTCAATATTTATTCTGTAAAACAGTTTCCATCTCCCATGGCAAAAGGCAAAAAACACCTCAAGCCAGGGTAAAAACATTTTTGCAAAATTAAATTTTTTTTAACCAGATTTTGCCATTTCCGTCAATCAAATGCGATACTTCAAAATACGCATTAAAAAACGTTGATGTAAACCTGACTAGTGATGGTGATTGGGGTGTTTTGAAATGGCCTATGTCTAAAGTCAATAATGAGTTCCTGGGTTTGCATGTGTTGAGCTGGAGGTCATTGTTTGAACACCTGGTTTCATCATTGATTGAGATGAGGCCTATAATGGTTGTGTCATCCACATACTTAATTGTTCTCACTGAAAAGTCTGTTGATGTAAAGTGGGCGGTGTAAAGGAAGAAGAGCCAACGGGACAGAACACAGCCCTGAGGAGCTCCTGTGCTGAGGGTGAGAGGATCTGAGGTTATTTTATTAACCTTCACCCTCTGTGATATATTAGATCTGTTGTCTGACCTTGTGCCGCTCAACTTGTCAGGGTGGTGTGGTCATTAGCACTCATGCAATGGCTTCATACTGGTCCAAAGACTTTCACTGATTAGTACTCTTTGCTGTAGAATGGAGGAACACATGCGTGAAAACACCTGCTGAGGTGGTTGGTCAGACTGAAAACCTGTTAGCACTCCATAGCATTTCATTGCTTACCCCTGTTCATGGCAGGGATTCTCAGCCTCTTCTGTCAAACATTCACCCACAGCCCGTCCAAATGAGCTCAAGTACCCCTCAAGAACACCCAGTGTTCCAGAAAAGCAGATGATTTACGCAATGCAGTTAATATATAAAAATGGATCATGTTACAGAGTTTTTTTCTAAAAAAATAGTGATGCTGGAATTGTTGATGTTTAGGTGTGTTCTCCTTTTTTCCAGTATGTTTGCATTCATTCTGCTAGAGTGGCAAAAGCTGAATGTTTTATCCATTATCTGTTACCTTTATTTACTTTAATTGCTTGCCTATGAACTAGTCTTTGCATACTTGCTCATAGCACATGGTGGTAGTATAAAGTTGTGAGGCGTCAGTTTATTGCTTATTGTGATATTAAATTTACTACACATCAGCCTCAAACCTGATGGTAGTCCTAGTTTATTTTCCTAAACTCAAATACAGTTTGTAGATATATTTTTAGTTAAATCATAATTTCTTTTTTCACATTAGTTGAGATAATTCATGTAGCACAATTAATCTGGCATCTGCAGATGTACCCTCTGGGGAACACACACCCCTGATTGGGAATCAGTGGCCTATTGCAACAATGAGACCAAGGCTTAAGATGGCTTAAGATATGGTAAACATCATCACAAATGGTAAAATAATCACAAAGGAACATGAATGAAGATTGAAGGTAAAAGCATATTGAACAAGACATTTCATTACATGGGATTAGAGGGGATTCCTCAGAAAAACAGGGTTGTTGCAGCAATTCATAATGCAATACAGCTAAACAAAATGTATAATAAGAGAGTAGATAAGTAGCAGATAAGCAGTAACACAGCTTACATATAATGAGCACCGCCCTCTTTCTCCTCTACTTTTTTTTCTGCGAACATGCAAATCAGAGCAACTGCATTTGCACCTCACCTGCCTAAACAAGCAGGAATTAGCAGAGAAAACCAGAACACATGTGGAGAAAGAGATGAGATGTGAACAGTACCTCTCCCCAGGCTGATAAATAATACAGCACTGTGGCTTTTTAAATAGAGTACACAGCCGTTTAGACACACATACACAGAGCGGAAAACAGACGTGATCACAGGGTGAAAACCAGGTGACATCCTGACAGGTATTTATTCATTATGGTAAAATGGTGATGACACAGGAAGCCAACTACAAAGCGTTTACTCACAGCAGGTTTTCTGATGGGAGTCCATGTCACATGTAACTTGAATTATCTGTTTCATCAACACTGTTTCATAAGTTAAAGCGAACGTGTTCTGTCTGTTCTAGATTTTCAATGACTCTTTCCATGAGCACTCATAAAGTTAAGAGCAGACGCAGGCACTCGACCGTCAAGATCTTTGAAAAGTTGCTGTCCATGGTGCTGAAGAGAGTGACGATTTCATTTCAAGCGACCTTGGTTAATTTAAATGCTGCATTATGAATTAAAATACAAAACACTAGGAAAAAGTATTTGTCTTTACATTATGTAATGGTTAATACCCTCCAACTTGTCAAGTCTAAGTTTAAAACCCATTACAGGCGTTGAAAGTACATCTGGAAGGGAATTATACTGCTTGCATCATGACTTCTTGGGACCATGACCATAGGATCTTACTTTTCTGTTTTAACATCATAAAATTGTTCCTGGGCCTCCTAATTCTGCAGTTTGTGTTGCAGGCAACATCAAGTAAAACACAAAGGTCTTCGCAAGCTGAGCCAGGATTTCAAAATGATCACAAGTTTAGAAATCAGGAGAGAAAAAGACAGTCTCAATCATACTCAATGCAATAAGAATAGAGAATAATGTTGCATCCTGCTACATGATATTATCACACAAACCCATAAATTTGAACTGCACACCCGGTGTCGGATTATAATGTCCAATCACTAAAAGTTAAACTGCACCTTTTAGCCAGAATCAAGAATTGTCATTGACAATCAGTATCATTAACAGTTCTTACAGATGACATCATTCTGTCCTCAAATGAAACTTGCATTAATTTGGCCACATTGTGCAGGGAACCAAGTTGTAAAAACTGACATGTTGACACTAAATAAGGTTGTTATGGTGAACATGTTAGCAAATAAAAACTCTCATTTTTGCTCTGGTATTGGTCTCCACAAAATTTGGTGAGAATAATCTCTGAAAACAGCTGCCTGCATGAATCTAAACAATAAAGCTGTGGACCTGAAAAATTATAAACTGCTATGAAATTCTCATCTTATCATTTATCTCAAAGTACAGTCTGTCTATTGTTAGTATAAAAAATATTGATTATGACTTTAAAGTTTCTCTATCAATCCCTTGTAGGTAACAGTAGGTAACATCAAGGAATTAGAATAACAAAAAGAGAAGATGGAATCAAACATTTCCATCTTCCATTATTTTTGATGGAATCAAAAATGCAAAGAGGCTTTTCAATCATGTTGTATCGAGCCCCCCCCCCCCCAATTTTATTCTAGTCTTAAACAGAATAGATCAAAACATGCAGTAGCTCACGCCTCATCTTCTTCCATGCTAACTCCTCTTAGTCTGGGAAGCAGATGACCATGTGCTTCTTCCAGCATGCACTACCATCACCAGCCACTTCTTTTTACCTGGCAGCAAGCAGCTGAGTGAGAAGGTGTCTGTTGAGACGGTGTGCAGTGGAAGAAGTACTGATTGTATTAAATCAAACGTATTTTCGTAGTGCTTTTGTATAAACTAGAGTTTTGGCTACACAGGTAAACTGTACTCAGCAAGAGAAATATTCTAATTTAAAATTGAATCAATACAAACCCATTGGTTGTATTGCTGAATGTCACTTTACAACCATGCTGACCTAGATAAAGCCTTGAAGAGAAAGTGGCCGGCACCTTCAGACTGAAGCCACGTTTCAGTTTTAATTAGAGGGGAGAACTTTATCTCCCTCTGAACCCTTCTCTCCCTCGCTCTGTTCCCCTAAGCCACCTGGCAGAGGCAGCAGCAGAATGTAAATTGGGTTTTGAACTTTAATTGGATACTGTACATGCTGGGAAGGACCCTGCACACACAACCACACACACGTGTGTGTGGTTATGTGTACAGAACTGCTGTGTCACATTGAAAGGTTGAACTGGATGGCTCACAGAATATTGCTGGACAAGGTATGCTCTGCAAAGCTAAATAAGCTGGCACTGATGCTTCAGTGTATTTTTTCATTCTTCCACCTGCATAATGGAGACAGCACACTGTTTGGAAGAACTCACCATATTAGACATGCTAGGCATGTTAAAGGATGATAACTGACTTTACAAAGGAAAACAGTCCATCTTCAGTGGTGACTTCATACTGCACTAGCAGGTGCAGCCAAAAGGTCCAACCAATAAATCACTAATTTGTCAGCTGTCTCACCTTTGCATCTACCATCGCGTATAAAACTCACTAATTAACACAGTTGCCAGGCAGCGAGTGGGGACTCCAGGAGTCACTATTATTGGTCAAGATAAAGTCAGATATCCCTAAAAGAGTGAATTGTTGTGTCTTTGAAGATTCTCAGTTGTCCAGGTCACAGTTAACCAAGGAGAACACGTGCTCATACCTAAATGACAAAATAGGTCAATTTTCAATTGTCCCAAAACAACATATTTGATCATTCATTCCCCAGAATGAATGACACACACAACCACTGGAAAGTACCAGGCCAGCAACAGCCTACTGGAAAGGAAGTGCATTATGTAAGTAATGTGATGTTAAACCTGCGGGCAACATTGTGGAACGATCGCAGTCTGGTTGAATCAACTTCTTGATTAGGTTTAGGAAAAGATTGTGGTTTAGGTAAAATATGTACATTACGTACGTCACCTTAAACGTTATTTAACTTAAAACTTTACATAACTCAATGTTTACTTGGTTACACGCGGCACTCGAACCTCGGACTTCTGGATTAAACTCCTGAATTTATTTGACCCATCTTCTTCAGTTCAACTGAAGAAGCCTCTTTGCTTGGCCATTTCTGACACATCATTCATCTCTAGTCTGAAGCGAGATTTAGACCAGTCTTTGGACAAACCATTTTGGCTGTGATGTCAATGAAGCACCTTTCCCAAAATGTTGATGTGTTCCTTTAACATCCAAGGGTTATTGAAATGTTTTTGAAACCAGTGAAGAATCCTTAAAAATGGCAACATTGAGGATGTTTGTGTGTTGGTGTGCAGTGTTTTTTGGGAACTTACAAGGAGACAGTTGCCTCTGTGAATTTAGCAGTTGACAAAATGTTATTTATTCTACATTTGTGGGTGCTGTGCACACACCAGGAGACCCCCCCGCCACTGGGAGACGCTTCAAAGTGCGGCATCGCTGTCGGCTGTATTGCTTTGTGTTTCATGTGTCCTCTATTTTTTCACCCAGCACCCTCCTCCCCCTTCCCCCTCCTCGCCCATTCTTTATTAATGGCCCAGATGTGGTGGTGGCACACAGGGAGCTCATTACACCGAAGACAACACAAAGCGGTTATTTCCATATTCAAACATTTTGGTAGGAGGCGCTTTCATGTAATATGTAACTAAACCAGTGTACAGTTTCTAAAACTAATAATGTTGCTTGTTCGACAAATTCCACTCTATGTTTGATTAGGTGGGAAGAAGGAAGAGGAGGAGGAAGTAAGTTCATGCATTATGTAACTTCATGTAGCTTTGGCTTGTGCAAGAGTTTCAGCCTTGTGTTTCAGGAAGGAGGAGTGGAAGTAGGGTGGAGGGAAGTGAGGAGACTGAAGGAGAGGTGATGATGAGGCGGAGACAGACAAACAGTAAGGGTGGAGGGGGTGAGGAGTGGGAGGAAGGAAGGTGAGTGGAGAAGAAGTTGGAGGTAAATTGGGTAAGAAAGGGAATATATGGTAAAAACTAGTAGAAGGCGGAGAAAGCAAACAAGAAAACAAAGAAGTGCAGGCTGGGTTGAGGAAGAGAAGGAAAAAAAAGGAGAAGGTAGTGGAGGAGAAGAGAGGAAGGGGAGGAGAAAAGAAAGAAGGGAAAACACTATGGCAAGGTGAGGAAGAGGAAGAGGTGGAGAGAGAGGCTCAAGAGATTGAGAGAGGAACAGGTGATGAGGACTGGGAGGCTGAAGAGTGAACCAGACAAGAATAAGAAGGAGGAAATGAGGGGGAAGATGTGAGGGAGGGCGACAAAGATAGAGGGCAGAGTTATGGGGTAGACGAAACAATGAAGCTCAGACTGGAGGAGGAGGTGAAAAAGAAATGAGGGCGGACAGAGTGTAGGATGAGGTGAGGAAGTGTAGGAGGTGAGGAAAAGGTATTGAGGAGAATAGATAAGGACTAAAGACTAGGGTGGATGAGAAGGAGATGAAAGATTAGAGGATGTGGTGGAGAAGGAGGAGATTGGAGAAAATATGAGGCAGGAGAGAGGAAAAAAGAAAGAAGGACAAAAAATAAGACAATGCAAGGAAGATTAGGAGGTGAGGAGGAAGATGGGGAGGGGAAGGCAGTGGAGGAGATTAAGTGAGGAAGATGTGAGGAAAACTAGGAGGCTGAAGCGAGAGGACAAGAAGGAGGAGATCGAGCGTGAGAGGGAGGAGGCGTATGTGAAAATAGGCAAGAGAGGGGAAGAAGAAGAGAAGGGGCGGGAGAAAAGAAAAGAGGAACCGAAAAAAGAAGAGAAAGAGGGGGAAGAAACAGAGTGGAGAACAGAAGAAAATTAGGAGGGTGGGTGGACAAGAGAAGAGGGTGGTGAAGGAGAAAAAAGAGAGGGATAAAGTGTGGGATGAAGTGAAGAAGAGGAGAAGGAGGAAGTGAGGAAAAGGAGGTGAGAAAGAGGAGGTGGGCGTCAGGAGTCAGAGTCACTTTCATCACAGAAATTTGTTACGTTGATCAGAGGTGTGAACGCACCAAATCTTGACAAATCTTGCTCACAAACCCAACCAAAAAAAACAAAACGGTGTGTGTGTGTGTGAGTTACACCCTAGGGGACAGTCAACCTTTCCAGTGAACAGTCATTATCAGCCTCCTGTTTGGGTTTGTATCTCCACCAAATGATCTGCTGTTATTCACCTCCTTAGTAACATGGACATGGGACTACAGAAACTGAGCGTGGACACCCGGTTAAATTACTACAAACTAATTTCCATACAGTCACATTTCCTGCTTTGTATGGTCAGTGGATCAGAGCCCACGATGTAGCATTACTTTAACGTGCTTAATCCTGATAACACGAGCCATGCTAACTCTGTCTCCTTCAGTCTATTTCCATTATCTCTCTCTGTCATTTTCAAACTCTTAGTGAAGTATTGGAGGATGATCAGAGAGAAGCATGGGGCCACTCACAGTTTGAAATGTCAGGTTGAAACGTGCCACAAAGTTGGAAGTGATTAACTGTCTGGTAGTCAACCCACACTTTATGCTCCGAAGGGACTAGAGCTCAGCTACACCAGTGTACCAGCGTTTGAAGAAAAAGTTCAACTTCACCAGAGCTAGATAACCAAGAAGCTAGACATTTGCTGGTGACTTTCAGTGTCCTGAAAGACTTAAACACATCTCAGAAACGCTGTCATTTTGTGGGTGAGCTTGAGGTGAAAATTTATCTGATTAAAAGTCAATAATCATTCAACAAAATCCTCAAAGATCCACTGTGTAATATTTAGGAGAATCTATTGACAAAAATGCTATTAAATATACATGACTGTGTTTTCAGTGGTGTATAAAGACCTTACATAATAAATACCATTAAAAAACACACTGAAGCTCTTGCTACAAAACTTAAATTTACCCTTGCATTTTTATATGAATTAAAATCATGCTGTTTTAGGACAACACAGAAAACACTGGCCACAGGATTATTCCTGTCTCAGATAGATTATGGTGATATCATCTATCAATTTGCATGTCCATCAACATTGTCAAAGCTTGTCCTACTTTATCATGCGGCTCTCGGTCTCCTCGGTTTCTCACAAATGCTGGCTATCAGACACATCACTGCATCTTACACAGTAGGGTAAACTGGCCATGACTCAAACTGCGCAGGGTGCTACACTGATACATTTTTAATTATAAAGCTATTTTAGGTCTTCTGCCTTCTTATATCTGGTTAAAGTTTGCTCATATGCAAAGCACATATCATTTAAGATCTAGTGATGGACTACTTTGTAAGGTACCAAGAATGAGGACAGAAGCAGGAAAGAGGAGTCTGTCTTACTACGGCCCTTCATCCTGAAATGAACTCCAGTCTAAGCTAAAGATTGACGCGCCAATTTCCTTAGCTGCTTTTAAAAAAAGAATATCAGACACTCTGAAGAACATATGCACTTGTTTTTAATCAACGATAGGTAGATCTCTACATTTAGTCTTTCTAATTTCGTTTGTTTTACATATTTAAAGTCATTGGATTTTTGTCGATGTAAATATCTGTAAACTTTGTGTAAATTTGTATTGTATTTTAATTTAATATATTGCTTTTCTTTTTTTTCATTTTTTTTACATTTGCTTACTGGGATAGAGAAAGAAAGATGGACTCCTAGGAGATTTGAACTGAGATAAGGACTCATTAATTGCTACATCATTGCTGCCACTGTGATGTTCTTGTGGTCTGTAGGCAGGCCGGCCTGATGATGATATAGCATATTATTTAATGCCATGACTTGACTCTCAAATTATCTTTCTCATAATATTATAATTTGATACTTCCTCTCCACGATTGCTTACAATAATAATTATTCATACATCACCTAATTTCATCATAACACAGGCCTGACTCACAAGAAAAACGTGACTCCTGCATCCACCTGTTCACCTGTCATTCATCTTTCCAGATCGATCAAGTACCTTTCCAGCCACCTGAACCTGAACCTTTATCTGTACCTTCCTATCTGCCTGTACCTGTTTACCTGTGGATGCTTGACAACTTCTGTTTGGACTTGCTGCCTTTGTGTGTAAGCTTATTTATCATCCTTTTAGCACTAAATCACTGAACTATTTCTGACAACATGGTTGCATTTAGGTCCTTCTCCTTGTTGCCTCTCACACACCAGCTTGACACTCTTTGTAGAAATACAACAGAAAAGCAGCCCGTGTTTAATAAGCCAACAAACAAACACTTTGTTTCAATAAAGAAGGCCAATAATCTGCCCTTTTCCATTATGCCGTGAGCAACAGCATTTAGTTCGTGTTGCACATGATGTGAGTTCTCCACACAACAATAAGACTCAGTAAAGAGCTTGCTGAGGAGTTGGAGGTGTGCAGCCTGTTGTCTACAGCTCTCTAACAACTTAAAACTGATTTGCTGGAAAAAAAGGGCCAAAACAACCGTAAAGTATTCACTTTAATCTGCTCTTCCAACTATATGCTATATCTGAGGACTCTATTTCCACATAAAGCACAGCAAAGCTTTGCACTTGTGAAGTGGTATTTTCCCAAGGCACGCCAAATGTTTTTCTTTTCCTGCACCTGTATTTTGGTGACCTGTGTGCTGCAGGCAAAGGAGAGGCACAGTAGGGGGGTTGTCACTGGCAATGCAGCGGTGCACTGCAATTTCAGTGTCAAGATTCACCGTGTTTGATGCCGTCTGCTGCCTGGCTTTTTGGATCAGATCAGGAGTGCATAGAGCACTGCAAACTGTTTTTTATTAACACTCAAATCACATTTTGCATGTGACTTTTTGTCACTTTCCTTATAGGTACCCCAACCCGTAGACACATCTAACACATATAAAAATACAGTTTTACCTTTTTTTTAATAATATTCCTACATCATGTCAAATTGAATTTCCTTTCAGCATTGCATGGTTTCATCTTGCTTTTTCCATTTCCCCCAAACTTTGTTTGGTTTTGCAGTTTAGGTGTTTTTTAACATTCAGCCATTGGGAATCTGCCAGTGTTCAAGTGTGTCTGTGGGTCTGTCTGCGTGTGTGTCTGCTAGGTATTATGAGGAGCTCAGTGGATGCTGTTGTATTATCAGCAGATGTGAGTCGAGCAGACCTGCTTATTTGTTCAATCTGTGGCTTCAAATCAAATCTCCTGTGATTAGCTCCATGATGTGTTCAAGTTCAGAGTGTTCTCAGTGGGCTGTGTGTGTGTGTGTAAACAGAGAATAACCATATTCATGTGGTGCTCGTCTCACCCCAGAGCTCAGTGGACGGCGATGGAAAGCACAAGAAACCAATCAGTGTTTTAACAGTTATGACAACACATGAGGTTTTGGAATTGTTGTTTTGCTTAGATGCCCCTTTTCTCTGTGCTTCAGAGTAAACTCCAGTGTCTCCTGAGCCATACTTCATTATGCCACACTCCTCAGACCACCACCAGCCCACCATGCAACCTCAGTTTGCCTTAAGTCCATCGTCCACCTTGCCCCCCTCCCGCTCTCCCCAGCCTTCCTTGTGTTGCTCATAAAATACCATCCACATGTGTCTGCTCTTCTTCTGTGCCTCTTCACATCCACCTGCAGTAATTCATTTAATTATTTCAGCCTTGCTCCATGGCATTGTAAAAGCTTTTATGAATGTACTGAGGAATGCATTGTTGTATTGATAGCCTAAAATCACCATTTTATTTGTTGTGTGACAGGCAATGTATTCATTGACAAAGATAATGAGCCTTTACAAACAGTTGGAGACAACATGAAGTTGGCTTTAATGTTCCGGCTACACAGATTTTCAATCATGTCTGTGAACGTTGACTGCCAAATTCGAGAGTTTCAGAAAAGTGCAGCTTTCCTGTTTCACAATGCAAAGTGAGACTGCATCCAACCTGAAGAGCATTTTTAGCACCCATTAGTGTGGATGAAAAGCCAAGATGGAGAGAGAGAAGGATACGATTTCAAATGTATCCACATTAGCGTGGACATGGCCTAAGAAACAGAATGACATGAGAGAGGAAATCAGACAGTGAAATGCTGAAATCTCCCTGGAGACGGATAGAGAGAAAAGGAGACAGTTTCCGTCTCATCTGACCCTTGTTTCACCCTCTCTTCTCTCTCTCTCTAGCTCTGTGTTTCAGTGCTGCACACACATTTTCAGTGTCCACACACAGCCCTGGCATGCAGTCACAAGTCGCCTACAGCATGCTGTGTAAATACATGACAGACACACAATAGAAACTGAGCATGGAGATGCACATAAATGCCCCCTACACACTTTTGTTAGGAATTGTTTGTATATTTGGATGCAGTTGTCGGGTTGCCAGCTGGTGTTGCTGGTTGCCTGATTTCTCACGGTTGGCCGGGCTTGTTTACAGATGCGACCCACACTAGTGCTGCCTCTGTACATGCGCCACCTCTACTGGCCTTCATGGAGCTCAGTAAGAAGGATTGTGTTTGCCCAGGTGAGGCTTAAAGCTGAAATTGTCGACACTGAAATGTTGAGGTCGCACACTTCCCAAGACTCAACATGTCACGCAAACCTCTGCATCAAACACATTAGTTGGTTGAATCAATGCAAAAGAGAAAAGAAAAAACTCAAACTACATACAAAAAATCCATACAAGTATAAAAAAAACCAGTCTCATTAATATCAGCGGTCGGTAGCTCCTTCAAACTTCACTACAATTGTTTTTGATTTGTTTTTTACGGCTGAAACACGTACTCCCTATGACAGAAAGGATTCATTGGAAAAGGAAGAGGTTTTTGGTTTAAGAGCAGCGGACTACAATATACTCGGACCAAACTACCGTACCAGGCACCATGGCTGGTGCGGTTATAGCTCAGAGAGAGAGAGAGAAAGGTACCATGTTGGCCCAGCTTGGACTTAAGGCTGCTCCTAAAGGCCCAGTCAGGACAAAGTGGGAATCATGTTTGCCAAGAAATGGAAATCAGAGACTGTTGTGCCCACATCTTTACAGAGACCAGCCACATCAACTTTCCGATCAAGCACTTGGCGGGCGGTCCATGTTCCGAGCTGTCAGAGACTACAAAGATTAGTGTTTTTAGTCACATTTTATTTAGAGAACGTAATTTGATCTCAGTGCAGTCTTCCAGCATCTCCATACCTCACAGTGATAAACTTGCACACATTCATAATAGAAGCTTCTTAGTAAAACCGCAACCTTTGGTTGGTCGGTGTAGCTTCTCTGTTCAACCACAGTCCTGTAATGTGGTCTACATGAGGATTCACTTTCTGCACTCGCATTTTGTTTGGGTGATTCAGACTAGAGCTGTGTAATTTTGCTTCTTTCACCACCCTGTCTTCTCTTTCTCCCATTATTTCTTTCCTCATTCACCACCTCCCCCCTTCCCCTAGTCTCCTTGGCCTTGATATCAAATAAAGATGAAGGTGTCGCTCTAATCGACATTGTTGCCAATGAATCATTTAACAGTGTTAGTCTAACATCCCAGATTCCAGGTCAGTGCGTCTCAGTACACATCCTACTGCCAGCAGGGTTTAGCCTGGTTCGGCCTGTCTGCTGCAGACTGGCAGCGCTGTGTCTCTGCTGCTGCTGTTGCCAACCAGCAAAAGCTTTTTCTCCCCCTCGGGCACAGAGACCCGTTGTGTATAGGCTCGTCCCCAATGAAACAGAGAAACGCTGATGGGCTGGAATATTTTAGAGAAAAGATACATTTACCCCTTAACTTGGTTTAGGTCATAATAATGCTTTTGTACAAAGTTGATCTCCAGTTATTTGGTTTGTCACACTAGCAAAGTTAGAATCTGATGCTGTGATTGCAGTCATAATTTCCAGGGATTATTTTGTACTGAATATCTGTTTTGTTATCCTGTGGGGATTTTTTGTACTTTGTTTAGCATACTTGGCACGAAGTGTCTAGCTTTTATTCTACAGACCTTTGCTTTTGTATGATTGTTTAATTTGATTAATTTTGTTGTTTTGCTGGGTGATTGTTAAAAGGTGACTTTACAGTATCTGCGTGTTTGTTTTGACTATAACTTAGTGTCACGTGCTGGAAAAGAAATATTTCATGGGCAAATAAGAACGGCATGTTGGCATTAGTATGGTAGGGTGAAATAATATCTGATGTCTCTTTTGATGTACAAAGAGTAGTCTAAGGAGGGTTAAATGAAGGGTGACTGGACTTGGTTGATGATACCTGAAGATGTTTTGCCTCTTTTCCAAGAGGCTTCTTTAGTTCTAACTGACTGGCTGGATATCCCAGCTATTTAACCTCTGTGGGATGTTTATCAAAGTGATGAATACCACTGGTTTGTTTATGCTGCTGGCTGTTGTAATCACAGTCGTTATGGTTGTTAGAGTCACCTGAGGCCAAGTGTGAATAACTGTCGCATGAGGCAAGATGTGAGTGTTAAATCTCCAGGGAAGGGATGGAAGGAAATAGTTACTGGTGGTTGGATAAGTGATGTTGTATCTGTAACTTGAAATCTGCATAAGCCTAATGTTAGATATATGCAGTGATCATGAAATTGTGTTTTTATAAGAGACCCATACTTATTGTATTAGAGTGTGTGTGTGTGTGTGTGTGTGTGTGTGTGTGTGTGTGTGTGTAAGCTTGTGTATAAGCCAACAAAAACAATTTTCAGAGTGTGTAAGAGTGTATCCTTTTTTGCCGTTATGGATACTATTAGTTTGTATATTTGAATATGTTTATTTGAACAAGCCTGTAGGTGTGTGTGTGTGTGTGTGTGTGTGTGTGTGTTGTTTGTTATGTGCGCTGCAGTGTAGCAGCCAGTAAAAGTAGGTCAGGAAAAAAGGGCTTCCTATAAGACGATGTGAACTCGTCACCTTGCATTGCGTTACAGGCTGTTGAGGGAAGAGAGAGGGTGAGACAGATGAGAGAAAGAGGAGGAGGAGACGGAGAGGGGAGGTCCATAAAGGACAAGAAAAGAGAGGGAGAAAAAGAGAGACTGCGGAGGAGGTTCAGTGCGCAGAGGAGTGAAGAGGACAAACAAGAAAAATGAATGGGAGGTGAAAAAGAAGTAAAAATAAGTCCTCCTGACTGTCACATGTCCATGTATCCCCAAAACTAGTTTAGATATCTCATCATGTACACTGTTAATATGTAACATCTCAAAGCTACGTCTACAAGAAGTTCTGCAAAATGTCTTTATTATTATGACGTTTTTGTGTTCATAACTGACAAGTTTCAGTAAACATTCCTTCAGAGTAGCCTGTTGAGTGTTCTTGTAAGTGAACAGTTCACACCAAAACCGATTGTATGTTTCCTTAAGGCCAGATAAATATTTTCAATACATTTCCTTCCTTGTGAAGTATCAGCAGGGATGTCTACTGTATCAAACATGGGTTCATATGAATGCATCTGTATGACACATACACCTCTAACCTCTTTCAGTTCATTGTTTTGGCTCCCTGAAACAGACTGTATGGAGTCTTTTGACTCTCCACGAACCCCCACAGATAAAACTCACATTTTTATTTAGTCACTTGACTTTGAATCACTTTCAGTGTTTTGACATAAAAGTTTAAATTGTTGCGATGTAATTGCTTTAGTTTGTGTATTGTGATTCTATTTGTTTTAGTTAAACACTTTCTATTAATGTTATTTTGACTACTTTATACTATTTGATGTAATGGTTACAGGAGCCTTTTATTAAGCTCCAAACATGTGTTGGAGTCTGGTAAGGGCAGGTTGGGTTATTAGCAAATATAAAAGATATTTAGAAATATTAATAACATTGTTAATATCACAAAATATTATTTAAGATTAATAAATACAGGGAACCACCTCCCTGGAACCAGGGACCAATAACCAAACATGAAACAGTGTGTGTTTTGCATCTATGAATTCCAATATTCAAACACTATTTTACATTAACAGAGAGGACAGTGAAGGGTGGATTCAAGAGGTTACCATCACAGCCAGCTGTTATTACAAAAAAAAAATACACAAATAATCACAGGCAACTGCTCTTTAAAGGGATTATTTAAATTTAGCACAGATCAATGATCAACAACTTCAGCCAATAAACCACTATTATCTACTCTAAGCACAAAAAAAGACATACATCCATCAGCAAGCATGCGATGATGCAGCTAATCTTGCATACTACTGGACTACCAGCCTAATAGTTTTTGTGTACAATTATGACACAAACTTGACTACGCTCTTTTTTTTGCTGCGCCAAGGATCAGTACACTGTTGAACTGTTGACTTTCACCCACTCTCGCCTTCAGTCTTCTTCATTCCACAAACATCCCAGATGAAGGAGTCAAATCATAACAAATGATGGAAGATGGAAAAATGATGGCATATGAGATCATGGTTGACATCTTTAAACCCCTCGATAGACTATGACAGAACTGAGGACACATGCACAAGAAGAAGAAAGAGGACACAGAGGCTTATATCTCAAACATAAACTCACTGGGGGATATGCTTGAACTTTTCAGTGAGGGAGTGTGACATGTAAATAGCAGTAACGGTAGTCACTCCGAACATGGTAAATCAATTAACATGAAGGTCACTGAGTATTGGACATACTATGTACAGGAAAGCTCAAACACTGTAGCTGTACCTCAGTGGACAGATTTGGGGAAAAAAGGAATAAAACATTTAAGATTCTGTGCAACAAACTTACCCATGCTACCACATTTATATATAACTCCACGGTACAAATCTTCAAATGTTACTTTATGTTTAAGTGACTTATCCTGATCAAGTTGCTATTTTCTGCCTTCACTATGTGTGTAGGTGTATTGCAACAAGGACAGCAGTTGATCTTTGATGTTTTACAGGAAGCAATTAATATTAGGGATGAGCGAGTACAGCATTATCTGTGTCTGTATCTGTATCTGTTAACCATATGAATGATCTGTATCCGTATCCGTACTCGGATTGGGCGGGGCCTAGCCAGGAAGTGGGTGTGGTTTAACCAGGAAGTGGATTTGTCTTGAAATGGGCGGGGCTCTAATGGTATGTTATTTTAAGCATGCAATTGATATGGGTTAATCAGAAATTGTACAAGAGAACAAGAGTTTTCATACTCAACATGACTTTCTTTTTTTAACTTTAAATTATTTTATGAACGGCTAACCTGCTCCAAGCAGGTTATGTTCCAGAAAAGAGATTAACTCTCTGAAAACGCTGCCTACTGACCAATCAGCTCTCTGGAAAATGACATCATCATCTGTAGGAAATCCCACAGACTGTTTTAGCCAATAGGCTGCTTTCTGGTTGCAGCGTGATGTGGCGATCCTACAGAGACTGATTGAAAGCCTCAGGCTAATGTTGCCTACAGGTTTTTACAGTACAGCAGGATCAGCCTACTCACTGCCTTTAAATGTGTTTAATATTTTTTATTTGCTCCCATTCCGTTTCACACAGCCTGACGCAGCCATTAAAATAAATGGATTTTATTTTTCTTATGTGAGGCTGAATATGATGAACAGTTTGGTATTGAAATAATAAATTTTAATATGAACGTAGTCTGTCTATTTAAGTTAGTAGCCTATAGCTAGGCCGACTACAGAGACTGTAGTCATGTTCCGTCCCACCTTTTGCGATGTGGGTGCAAAAGGTGGGACATTGAGTTTTCAGCAGCTTAAATGTTCAGATTCAGTCTTTCAAACATTTTTTGAGCACATTTTATAGCAAGAAGGGATTTTTCCCTTTCACTGCTTTATGAAGTTAATTTAGAACAATGTTTGGAACACTTTTGAGTGTGTTAAATAAATTAATCTCATTTTTGGAGTGGCAACAAGTTTTTTTTAAAGTGAGGGAGAACGGCCGGAGTCTTTTAATGTGAAACGCCAACACACAGCCGAGCTGAAAGCTGATATTGTTTTATCAACGCATTATTATAGACTACGCCTGCTCATTAAGACATTCACACTGACTGCGATTTTCTGTCTCCCTGCATGTGTCAGTTTCAGCCATGCTACTGTCGTATTTCTGTAGTGTTACAGTTTAATCCTCGATCGTAAAATATGACGCTCTGCTGACAGTGGACCTGTTCATGTCTGTTTGGTCATCTGCTGCTAACACCGCCTCTTTTATGTGAACGCGCTCCCGGCTGGATCGGGAAACCCTGGGTTAATTTATCGAGTTGATAACCAGCTTCGTGGTGCCGATCACGGTTGTTAGGGTTAGTGAAGCCAGATAACGAAAACATATCCTGGGTTTGTTGAACCCGCTTCGTGGTGCAGGACAGGTATGTGTGTGTGTGTGTGTGTGTGTGTGTGAGTGAGTAAGAGGGAGACGGGGGTTGTGTGTGTAGCTTAATTTGTAATATTACTTTAAATAATTTATTTATACCACAACTACCTTTATTTTTTTAAATATAGCAAGAAAGTGTCAGACACTCAGTGCGTGAAGTAAAAAAAAGTGCATCAAGATATAAAGCTGTTGGAGCTCACTCTCCACTAGTCAATCTATTGCAAAAGAAGATGGCACAATGAGATGATGTAGGCTAATTAACGCCTTCATGGATTAAATATTAAAATCGTTATCTAGATTTTTTTATAATTTTTTTTATTACTTAAAATTGGGCTAATTTTTTTTTCTTTTTTGAAAAATTCTTTTTTGTTTTTAAATTATTTAACTGTCCGTGTGTGGACACTGTGCAACAAAGGGGTAAAGGGTAAAATGTGATCTAACAATATACAATATTGTGTTTTTATGTCACGTTATGCTATGCGTTAAATCTCAGATGTTGAAAACTAAAACACATATTTTAAGAACAAATAGCGGAAAAACACTCACAGTAGTATTTATAACTTAAGTTACCTGTATGCAGAATCCCAGAAGTATATTTTTGTCGTTTTATAAATTCATATTAAATCATTTCAGTTATAACATATCAACATCCAAAATGTAAAAGTTTACATAGTTGTAGTTATAACTTATATCTTTACAATATGTGAGTACAATACTTATGTTTTCACATGAAATAACGTGAAAACCCACAAAACAGTCATAAGTTACAATTAATTCTGTAATATGCACTTTTGCATTGTTATTTATGTTCATTTATTTCTTAAATGTCTGTTTTATTACAATATAATCCATGTCATTACGTCTTTGAAAAAAGTAGAATAGATTTACTTGCAGGTTGCAGAAATCAGACTTAATACAATGTGACTCCACTGTTGCATGACGTCCACATACGTGGACAGTTAGTTTTTGGTGTATAAAAACTACATTTTACTCTAAATTTTAGTTTATAAAACATAAACATGTTAATTATACTTTACTGCGCGCACTACTATTTTTTACCTTGATTGACCTCTTTGAATAAAAGTTTTTCACAGGTATGCCTTGTGCGCAGTTACTTAGAATGCTGTGTTAGCAACATATTCGCCACAGTCACCTAGTGTAGCACTTGTTTTGATGATCATGTAACCAAGCTACCAATTTATATAGCCTTGCTGTATTGGCTAATGAAAATGAATGCACGTGCAATGTTTATGCACATTTATTCTTTAGTAAGTGGATCGCTGTCAGATGCAGGATAAACCCAGGCCACATGTCAGTCCTGAAACCTCCCCACCATCAGACTCTCCTTCATGCGTTGAGAAAGTCTAATGCTTGTTTTGTAGTACACAAAATTAAATAAACCCCTTTTACAACCTGGAAATTTTAGACTTGAATATCCTGGATTAGTAAGGCTAATGAAAAAAGAGCTAAACCCATTCAACCTCTCAGTCGTGAAACATGATCAAGTGAAGTCTATGAAGATTCTCAGCCATCCAGGTCATAGTTATCCAACGAAGGTTAAAGTCAAGGGCAACTGGACTTGGTTAAAGATACTGGAAGACGTTTCATCCCTCATCTGTTCTCATCAGTTCTGAACTGAAGAAGTCCCTTCGTTGGATGATCAAGTGAAATTTAGTGAGGTTAGAGAAAAGGAAAGGCAAGGATTAAGAGAGAAATTCTTGCTGTGTGGTGAGAAAGTTTCTGTGTTTGTTTCAGTCCTGCCTGACACAAACACACCACACACTCCTGACACATCACATCACATCACTCCAAACCCATAAGAGGTCCAAACCTGACCTGCATGTCGTTGGACGGTGGGAATTATTGGCCGGCATTGGGATGAAAAATGAGGTGATTGTTTCCAGATATTTTGCTTGTTTGCTTGGGGGTTTGGTGAAGCAATTTTAACACAATATGTATAATTTCCTAACTAACCAAATATAATTAGAGAATAGTGGGAATAGTGGGAACATAAATAATATAATCAGTAAAAAAAATATTTCACAAGCACATGCTTGTAACTAGAGATCACACACAAGATGAAAACAAGTACGATACACGATAGAAAATAAGACTTTCATGTTCCCATCAGTGGAAACACAGAGATGAGTGCTGCTGCATTGCCCTGCTGCCCTATATGCAATGATTGTGTTGTGGCAAGCTGGAACAGAAAATCACAGCAATTCAGGTAATGAGAGTGAACTTGTAAGAGGGGAGACAGAGGCTTAGCTGTTCCTAAAACTCAGACTGCAAAACCCTAAAAATCGTGATGAAAGATGCCACGAATGTAGGAAAGAACGACAGAACGAAAAAAAGAAAAGATATGTCCAGTGCTGCTGAGAAATTGTCAAACAAGATCCGAAATGATTTCTGTTTTCCTGACCAGGACATTTCAGGTCTGGCCACTGTGAGCATGACAAAACATGAAAGATGGTGAAACTGCTGTCTGAACACTTTTATCAAATCCTATGGCAAAATCTTCTCACTCAAGGAGACATGGAAAACCAGATGAAGCAACTGCAGAGAAGATAAAGCAGGGCCAGTTATTTGGATGCAGATTCCACCTTAAATCAAAATTTTAATGGGAATCCATATTGTACTAGTTAATGCACATGCGATGGTGTCACGACCGGTGAGTAACCCATCCCATGCCTCTTGATCCTTGACATCCACTGTACCAGGGGCAGCAAAAGATTGTCGCTCAAAATGCAAATGGGAAGCTCCTCCGCATGTCTTTTAGATGAGAGAAGGCAAGTTGGGAGTGTTTAAAATGTTATTTTAATCACATTGGATTTGACTTGAAATGCGATGAATTAAAAAAAGAAGCTGTTTTTTAATGTCTGCAATGGTAAAATAAATATGTTGACTTACAATGGATTTATATTCCTTAGCTTCTGACCATTCAAAGGAGACCAGAATTGCATCTAGGCCAAATGGTTGAGGAGTTCCTGATTCATTTTATGTATGTTATTAGGCATTTTTCCGGGAAAAAGGTGTCAGTTAGCCCAAATGGTCACTGAAATGGAAAGAGAAAGGTACATATGAGAACTGCTCTGCTTTCCTCTCCACCCCTTTAGAAATGGTGTAAAACAGCTAACAGTGATTTACCAAATAAGAAAACAATGAATAGATTTTCAAAATCTGAGCAGGAATCCTGTTCTCTACTGACTGACTTTACTACAGGAACACAGCATTCCCTGTGCGTTCTGCCCTTGCTGAACTTCTTCAGTGTGAGAATCAACGTGTAATTGTTTGTTATTTACAGTGTTTTTGTCATTTGAATTGATGTGGGGGCATGCAGACCTCCTACAACTCATTGAAACAGCGCATTAAGCAATAACATGTTTTGTTCTCTCCTGTTGGCCTCCTTTCCTTCCTTCTTCTTCTTATCTCACTCTTTCTTAAACAAAACCTTGTTCAATAACATCAAACAAAAAAAAAATATATATATATATATATAGCTCCTGGATAGTTCAGTGGTTAATGCCACTGACTTCGGTATAGATGATCGTGGGTTTGATTCCCAGTCAGGGCGGGTGGTATCCAGGTTCAAGGTCTTTAATGCCACTGGCCTGCCTCAGGCATGAATGAAACCGCAAATACAAGAGCCATACCGGCCATACCGCCCGTTTAACAAGGTCCGCGTCAGAGCAACCTGATGAGAAATACTGGAACAAGACATACATGGACTAGGGCAGAAAACATGGAGCTGATGCAATGCTACTATACAAGCAATCCCAGTGAGACAGAGTTTGCATGGACTAAGGGATATATGGACAAAGAAACAACTTCTAGCTCAGTGTTCTAACATCCGCAAACGGCAGATCCTATCACAACTACCGGCCAATAACCTGCCTCTGCACAACATGGAAGCTCGTGTCAGGCATCATAGCAGCTAAGATGAGTAGGCACATGGCTCAATACATGGACAGGGCCCAGAAGGGAATGGGCAGTAATACCAGAGGAGCCAAACACCAGCTACTGGTGGACAGAGCAGTCACTCGAGACTGCAAGACCAGACAGACCAATCTGTGCACTGGATTAACTACAAGAAAGCCTACGACTCAATGCCACATACGTAGATACTGGAATGCTTGGAGATGTACAAGATCAACAGGACACTAATAGCCTTCATCAAGAACTCAACGAGGCTGTGGAAAACAAGTCTGGAAGCCAACTCAAAGCCAATTGCACAAGTCACCATCAAGTGCGGCATATACCAAGGCGATGCACTATCCCCGTTGCTGTTCTGCATAGGCCTGAACCCCCTCAGCCAGATCATCACAAAGACTGGCTACGGATACCGATTCTGAAGCGGAACAATCATCAGTCACCTCCTCTACATGGATGACATCAAGCTGTATGCCAGAAATGAGCGAGACATCGACTCACTGATCCACACTACCAGGATCTACAGCTACGACATTGGAATGTCATTCGGACTGGACAAGTGTGGTCGCATGGTATCAAAAAGATGGAAGATGATCATAATCGAGGGGGTTGAACTACCAGAAGGCCACATTGCAGATGTTCAGGACAGCTACAAATACCTTGGGGTGCCACAGGCTAACGGAAACCATGAGGAGGCAGCAAGGGAGACCGCCACAGCCAAATACCTACAAAGAGTGAGGCTGGTCCTGAAAAGTCAGCTGAATGGGAAAAACAAGATCCGAGCCATCAACATATACGCCCTGCCAGTCATCAGATACCCTGCTGGTATAATAAACTGGCCAAAGGAGGAGATAGAGGCTACTGACATCAAGACGAGAAAGCTCCTCACAATGCGTGGAGGGTTTCACCCCAAATCCAGCACCCTGAGACTGTACACCAAGCGTAACAAGGGAGGCAGAGGGCTAGTTATTGTCAAGACCACTGTCCAGGATGAAACGACAAAGATCCAGGAGTACATCAGAAAGATGGCCCCCAAAGATGAAGGACTTAGTGAATACCTCAGGCAGCAGAAACCCAAAGATGAGGACAAGGAAGATGAAGAACCGTCATGGAGGGACAAGCCGCTTCACGGCGTGTACCACAGACAAATAGAAGAAGTGGCTGATATCAAGAAATCCTACCAGTGGCTGGAAAAGGCTGGACTGAAGGACAGCACAGTAGCACTAATCATGGTGGCACAAGAACAGGCACTCAGTACAAGATCAATAGAGGCTGGGGTCTACCACACCAGGCAGGACCCCAGGTGCAGACTGTGCAAGGATGCCCCTGAGACAGTACACCACATAACAGCAGGGTGTAAGATACAGGCAGGAAGTGCGTACATGGAACGCCATAACCAGGTAGCTGTCATAGTGTACAGGAACATATGCCACGAGTATGGGCTGGAAGTCCCAAGGTCAAAATGGAAGACACCTCCTAAGGTAGTTGAGAATGACCGAGCTAAGATCCTGTGGGACTTCAAGATCCAGACTGACAAACTGGTGATGCCTAACCAACCAGACATCGTGTTGATCGACAAACAGCAGAAGAAGGCAGTAGTGATAGATGTGGCGATCCCAAGCGACAGCAACATCAAGAAGAAGGGACACGAGAAGCTTGAGAAATGCCAAGGGCTGAAAGAGGAGCTAGAAAAGATGTGGAAAGTAAGAGCAACAGTGGTGCCAGTGGGAATTGGAGCACTGGGGGCTGTGACCCCCAAACTGGGAGAGTGGCTACAGCAGATTCCAGGTAAAACATCAGAGGTCTCTGTCCAGAAGAGTGCAGTCCTAGGAACAGCTAAGATGCTGCGCAGAACCCTCAAACTCCCAGGCCTCTGGTAGAGGACCCGAGCTTGAGGATGACACATACCACCCCACAAGGGATGAGAGGGGGATTTTTTTTATATATATAATTGCTGGTCATATAGTTAGAATATCATCAAAAAGTTGATTTATTTCAGGATTGTATAATGTATACATTCATTCCACACAGACTGATATATTTCAAGTGTTCATTCCTTTTAATTTTGATGATTATAACTGACAACTAATGAAATCAATCAGTATCCCAGAAAATTAGAATATTGTGAAAAGTTTCAATATTGAAGACACCTGGTGCCACACTCTAATCAGCTAATTAACTCAAAACACCTGCAAAGGCCTTTAAATGGTCTCTCAGTCTAGTTCTGTAGGCTACACAATCATGGGGAAGAATGCTGATTTTACAGCTGTGCAAAAGACGACCATTGACACCTTGCACAAGGAGGGCAAGACACAAAACAGATTTCATTTTCCAACAGGACTTGGCACCTGCACACAGTGCCAATGCTACCAGTACCTGGTATCCCTGTTCTTAATTGGCCAGCAAACTCTCCTAACCTTAATCCTATAGAAAATCTATGGGGTATTGTGAAGAGGAAGATGCGATACGCCATACCCAACAATGCAGAAGAGCTGAAGGCCACTATCAGAGCAACCTGGGCTCTCATAACACCTAAGCAGTGCCACAGACTGATCGACTCCATGCCATGCCACATTGCTGCATAATTCAGGCAAAAGGAGCCCCAAATAAGTATTGAGTGCTGTACAAGGTGATGGCATGTAGCACTTGGTGTGAGACTGGTTCAATCCCACTGTGTCCTGGCAAGACATTACTCTTGCTCCGAGCTCTGGCATACATAGCATTGTGCTTTGGATAAAGTAAAATGCTCTCTTTTCATGTTGTATTTTCAGGTCAACTTTTAAAGTAATTTTTTCGGAGATACTGCATTTGGGATATTCATTAGTTGTCAGTTTTAATCATCACAATTGAATGAAATAAACATTTGAGATATATCAGTCTGTGTGTAATGAATGAATATAATACCCAAGTTTCACTTTTTGAATGGAATTACTGAAATAAATCAACTTTTTGATGATATTCTAATTATATGACCAGCACCTGTATAATAAATTGTGAATGACTGCTGTACACATGTTGTTGCAGTCTGGATCAATCAGTAGCAGTCAACACTGCTTACTCCTTTCAGCCATTTCCCAGACCATCAGAAAGCACTACCTCAGGAGACAAGACTTTATGGTTTGCAGGAATGAAAACGAAAGCTACGTCCCTGCTGTTGAAATTCAGGTGAAACTCCTCAGTGCCTTACACAGTTGCAAAGAGGCCTTGAAGGAGCATGTTTATATGCTATTCACTTGCAGAAAACATCCACACCTCCTTGTTCCATGTGCCTGAGCACAGAATTTCCTTTGGTGGACACAGTTCAGGCATTCCGCACTAATTCTTTTCCTTCAGCCCAGGAAGCACCTAGAGTCATCTGAATCAAGACTGTTACTCCCCATTAACGATACTGTGTATGTGTGAGCACTAATTAGCCTCCATTACCTCGGATAAGAGCTGCAGAGAAGAGAGCATCCAATTTTAATGAGCCTCTTGTAGCTGCTCTGAATATTTGTTGTGTTTTAAGTGCTGTATCTAACTCTCTCTCTCTCTCTCTCTCTCTCTCTCTCTCTCTCTCTCTCACAAACACACACACACACAGACACACACACACACACACCAATGGTGAAATCAGATGAATAGGCAAGTTAGCCCATACAAGTGTTATGAGGTCAAGGGAGAATATCATGTCCACTTAAAAAGGGCTGCTTGTTTCTGGCTAAAAGCCACTTGTAAGGTAAATGTGTTTATAGAAACACTTGCTAAATTTGGGGGGTGATGTACATTCTCTCTGGTTGTTGGTTTGCTTCCTTAAAGAAAGTGTTTTGGGAAAAACCTACAGATTTTTGGATTGCACGGTCCGTAAAAGTATATAATTCAGTATCTTTAATTAACATTGACAGTTTCATGGGCCTCAAGTGTCATGAACTTAAATCAGTGTGGAGTCATTGCAGCAAATATTTGTGTCTCTGTTCAAGTTCATCTTGTGGGTCTCTGCGGTAAGTAGTCTGTCATGCTGAGGGATATCAGTGGCCGGGGGAGGTCTGAAAAAATGTTATTGTGTCTGTCTGTCTGTCTAACTTTATCTGGGCATAATGGATTGAAATTGTTTTCTTTGCTGTTTATACCTGTTAAGAAATTTTAAAAGCTGCTTAAAAGATGTCATGCTCATACAATACTATCATATATCAATATCATAATCATTTACATTCACATTTGCATAAGGGTGGAGTGGTCATACGTATGGTTAAAGGTACAATGTGTAAGAGTAGGACAAATTTTTTATTTAAAACATTCATGGAATACTAACCATATAAGCAAGATAGCAAATACAAGTATTTCAGTTCACCAAAGACAATAGTGAGTGAAGTGAAATTCAGACACAAACAAGAAAAGGACCACAATGCTTATACAGTAAGATCTGGCAGAAACACTGAGCTCAGCTGTTTTAGCAAGTTCTCAAAAAATCCAAGCATTTTGCTGGAAGAACTAATCCACAACATATCATCTTGCTGGCCAGGATGTCCAACTCCAGAAAAAACAAATGGAAAATAAAGAACAATTTGGGGCTGCTGCTAATCATTATTTCCATCATTGATTAATCCATTGAGTTCTTTTTCAAAAAAAAGCCAAGGTGACATTTTCAAATGCCTTGTTTTGTCAGACAAACAGACCAAAACTCGAAAATATTCTATTTTCACAGATATAGAAAAGAGAAACGTAGCATATCTACAGGTGAGAATCTGGAACCATGATCCATGATCGCTTTTATCCAAAGTGACTTACAATTGCTATGCCTGTCAGAGGTTGCACGCCTCTGGAGCAACTAGGAGTTAAGTGTCTTGCTCAAGGACACATGGTGGATGCTGCGGTGGGAATCAAACCCAGGTCTCCCACACCAAAGGTATGCATCTTATCCATTACGCCATCACCATCCAAGTTATAGAAAATATTGAAAAGAGAAAAGTCACAGCTTTAGGTAGAACTTTAGTCCTGTTTAAACTTATCTGTCTTATCTTAGCGTAAAAGGATTGATTTTATTAACAGTGAATGAATCTTAAAAATACTTAGAGAGAGGCTGGTGAATGTGCATTTGAGCACATCGTCATTCCTTACGTAAAGCCTTCTGACCTTGTGCTTATTGCTTGTGTTGGTAGTAGATGCCAGCAGGGGAGAGTGTGTAGGAGTCCTCCATGCTTGTCAGATAAAATCTTTGCTGCCTGGTAGCCAACACTGAATGGACTGTAATTGCGTTGCGGCCCTATTGTTGAGATTCACTCTTCAAAAAGTGTATTCACATAACTGTCTGGAGAGAAGTCAAATCCCAGGAAGCACTGCGGTGAGGAAAATCCATCCATCGAACCTGAAGAAATACTTATTTGTCAATTTACTGCATAGAGCTGTACCATGTTGCTGCACTCAGCATAGAGTGGAGCAACATTAAATGTTGGTTTTCGTCCCGGACAAACATTTTATCATTCCCGGCAGACAGCAGACATCTGTGAGATCACCAAAATACTTCCATAAAGTTTGTGTGGGGAACACTATGTGAACAAATAAGTCAGTAACTGTGAGGTCACAAAATGGAGTTATGAATCGGCTAGCATATCGCTGGTTAAAAGTGTGAAAGATCATTTACAAAATGTTATTGTTGTGCAGTAATGGCTCTTCTGACTAAGGGCCGGTCCTGATGCTCTTAACTCTGATAAGTATTAAAGATTCAGTGTCTAAGTTTATGTAAGATGTTGCTTCTGAGACAGCAGAGAGTAGCCAGACAAGAAATTAGGTTTCTTTAGGTATATTTATCGAGAAATTATATTTACTTAAAGGGGCATTATAGAGCTTTCAGCGACCACTAGCGGTGCGGTTTTAAGATTGCAACCAAGCGTACATACTCGCTTGAACTCATGAGCCCATATAATCCAAAACACAACTGCTTTCAGACAGAAATTCTGCAATAAACGCAGAAACAATTGCATGCCGGCTGTGGCATTTCACACACACATGTTCAGGCTCTGTTACTTCAACTTTCCCGGCTCAAAGGCAGCTCAACACAGGCTCTGTTCCTTTCATCCAGCGCAGCGAGACACATATACATATTAGCACAGTACTCCCGAGAAAAGGCAGAGTGAGAGCGGCGACAGACAGGTAGGGAGACAGCTTCCCACAACCTGGTGGAAACTCAGGTAAACACCTACTGCAACATTACAGTAATAGTTTTATCAGCTGCAGGTTGAACTAATCCATGCTCGTTACATGATGATGGTACGGTGTCTGCATTTAGCCGATGTGCTACATCGTTGTTAGCTCGCCTGTCTTTTCAGTAATTACCTTTACTATCTGTGTTATCTTTTACCGGAGGCTCAGCAATGTCAGCACAGCTAAATGTACTATATGATGATGAGGAAACATTTAGTGAGCTTGACTGAATATTATTACAAGATTGTGTCACTCTTTAGACAAATGTTACAAACTGTCGCTGCTGACTGAATTTGTCGATGGGGGGAAAAAAGTAGTCCCAAGGTGGGATCAAACATGCAACCTTCTGTGTAAGAGGTTTTTTTTACTGTACCTACTGAGCTAACCAAACAACATAACAGTTGCTTCAAATATTATGTCTTATATTCTCACTCGCCATCTAATGGTTGAAAATATTGCTCAGATGCAAAACTTATTTGCAGACCCACGCTGTATATTATCACTACTTTGTCTTCTCCTAACATACGTATTAAACATAGTGAGTGTCTACACTGCCTGAATTCTACCAGAAGTAGAACAAGAGGAACGTAGTGACGAAACGCCCACTGTTGTGCTGTTTCAGCTTCTGTAGAAACATGACGGTGCAACGTGGCGACGTCCATGGAAGGGTGGACTTGCGGTTATGTAGATATAATTGGCTCATCCTAAGGTAATAAAAACATAACGTTTCATTATATAAGGTCTTTATTTACCACTGAAAACATAGTTATGGATCTTATATTGCATTTCTGTCAAGTAGATCCTCAGAAATATTACACACTAAACCTTTAAACAAAGACATTGACAATGATGTTTATTTGCATTGTGTTGCTTAATTATTAGGGTCTTTTTTGTTAAACATAATAACTGACTCCTGTTGCATTTTTGAAAAGATGTATTCTTTAAAAATAACTTGGAATTATCAAAGCTGTAGCAACACTTGTAGTATTGAGAATAACATTAATAACTTACAGGCATTTCTTCAATACTCCTTCCTCCTTACACCTTGCAATGAGGTGAAGTCGTGTCCCACTGTAATCCTTTGAAAATAATCAATATCTGAAAGGAACTCTTTTCTTCTTTTCAGTGAAACAGACATGCTCAATTCACACATCATTGTGTGTATATTACAGCCTTACTGCAGTATTCTGTATTTGCTAATGATTTCTGCTGTCGTTTGTTTTTTTTTCAGTCACTTTCCATTACTGCTGAACTTTTAGAGACCTAAAACTTGTCTTGGACATGTAATCCATCAGTGAAAAAAAAGAGAAACTCACAGATTACTTTTTAAATAGCTTGCTAACTCCCTAATTAAATTTGTTTGGCGAGGAGACAGAAGCTTGTAGGAGGCGATGACACGTACAGTTCAGCAGGAGTTTTTGACCACGACACAATTTTATGCGGGCACATTAATTATCTTCATATGCCAGTGTCCCCTCCTGTTCGTCTTATCTATTACTATCAGTGAAATGGATGAAAGTCATTACACTGAATGATGAGTTTGTGTTCACCTAGTTTACACAGGAGTTCAATTACAGTGTATAGATCTACTTTCAGCTAATGTTTTCTGAAGACAAACAAACCTCCAACTTAATGAGCAGCTCGCTAGAACAAATTTGGACTAAATTGAATTAGACCTCGTGCTGATGCCGCCCATGCTGAGTGCTCTGCAGACTCAGTCGTTTGTCACTGCCACGGAAGTGATGATGTTAACGTGACTTTAAAACAAATCTCGCTGTGTAACAAACTCAGGACCTGGTTATGAAATGCTCTATGTAATTACAAGTCATTTTAAGTCTTGTAGCAATTATTGTTAGCTATCATCAGCCACACAAAGCAGCAGCCACTTCAACGATAGACTGGAGACCAGTTCCATTTGTCACTGTCACACACACACACAAAGGAAAATATATACTAATCCACACACATACAAACATAGATACACTGAGAGTCTGTTCATAAACACACACAACCTAATTTGGTGTTAGTTTATTGTTTCTGGTGATGAGGCCACGTATAGGTAACGTCAAAGACCTTATAGTCCAGTCATGTCACTCTGCAGCCATCTTGGCAATGCCTAACAAGACCAGGCTGCTATCTTATGAATGGAGAGAGAGCCGGAACTGCACTTTTACTGGACACATGGATATAAAAACTACATGAACAGATTCAGCAGTAAATTTTTTCTGGTTGTACTTCTACTGCGCATGCATCACAAGTTCTACGCATGTGCAGTACAAGTAAAACAGACTCTGAAGTCAGTGGAACCACACGATTGGCTGAGATATGATTTCCGCTTTGACTGTTAAAAAACGACAATTAGCTTTCTAGCGGGAGGGGCGGGATAACTGTCATCTTTGCAGTTACAGGCTTTCCCCATAGAGCAGTGGTGGGCAATAGGCATCCCGTGCAATAATATCTGGCCCGCAACCAGATTGCTTTGATAGCAGAAAAATAAAATATAAATAAATTGATAGTGGCTGATATGGAAAGCCCTTTTAGCATTTATTCCATATCCTGGATATCAAACTTTATTTTCCTTGACTAGTTCGGTCTTTGGCGGAACTAGTTCGACAAAATGGCGAACTAGTAGACCAAAAGTCTCAACTAGTTGGCTTTTTGGCGAACTAGTGGCCATCTGGACCGAACTAGTAAAGCCCAAACACGTACTAGTTAACTAGTGCGCAGCAAAAGCTTTAACATGTTAACTAGTCGACCGTAAATTCGGCTTACTAGTTAACTAGTGCACGACAATTTTCTGCACTAGTTAACTAGTGAGAGCCAAAATGCTCACTAGTTAACTAGTAAGGTCAAAAATGTCTACTAGTTAACTAGTTGACGCATTTTGGACCTTACTAGTTAACTAGTGAGGCAAAAAATGTCTTACTAGTTAACTAGTAACAGCTAAAATGTCTACTAGTTAACTAGTTGATGCTATTTAGACCTTACTAGTTAACTAGTAAGGCTTAAAAAATTTTACTAGTTAACTAGTGAAAGCCAAAATGCGCACTAGTTAACTAGTTGGACTGTTTTTGACTTTACTAGTTAACTAGTGACACTAAAGATTCTACTAGTACTACTAGTGGAAAGCCAAAATGCTGACTAGTTAACTAGTTGCACAAAATGCAAATAAGGGGGTGGTAGCAGAGCATTTTTTAAACATTCCTATTGGCTGTCCAGCAAGAATTCCCTCCTGGCAAAATTTAACCCTTTAAAGCCTGACTGCCAGCTCCTTGATTAATATCTATGCAGAAAAATGTGTGAAACCTGTGTACTGTCAGATGAATCTTTATTAATGCTTGATTTATTTTACTTTTGCCTTTTAACAATGAAACACCAAGGTTTTTTTTTCTTTTGCATCGTTGGTGAAACAGAAACGCAGGTTCTCTGCTCCATAGAGAAGGCTATACTCTCTCTCTCTCTCATACTGTATATATAGAGAGAGCGTATATATATATATATATATATATATATATATATATATATATATATATATATATATATATAATGGGGGGTCGCATCGATCACTGAGCCATGACAGTTTTTTGTATGTTTTTTTTTACAAATGCCACATCTTCCCGTGCGCCCACGGTAACGGGTCCGTAATCTATTTGCGTTTTTATAGCTATATTCCGTCCAGAAACAGCGCCGATTCGGGTTCGGATCATAGATCGTTCGGCGCTCCGCCATCTTGCCGGCGGCCTACGGAAGCCGTTGGGTTCATTTCAGTGTCGCTTCTACCTCAAGAAGAGCGTGTTGGGTAGAGGCGGACTTTATCGGTCTCTGCTGGCGAACCGTGGGAGGTACAACCTCATGCAATATTGCGATTTTTAGAGGAGAATCAGACCTTTATTTTCAGCCCTGTAGGATGTTCTGTTCTCAAGCTGCTGGGCCTTTAAAGCATGGGAATGCTTTTGCTCATTTATAATGAAGCTTTATGTTATTTGGAATGTGGTTGTATGAAGAGAAATAGTGTTTTAAAGATAACTCCCAATAAAAGTGAACATATTCACAGTAAATATTGCAAAAATATGGACATTTGCCAGGCATATGTTTTGAAAATTGTGTAATAACTGTTGTATATCAGTTTCTTTTCATCAATTTTACAGTTGCAGTTGTGTTCCAGGTGTATTAAAAAATATCCAGCTGCATTATAACCTACCTTATGATGGTTTTGATGGTTTATTGCATTAAAACAGATCATATTTTTCCTGTATTTAATCTCCATGTAGTCTGTAATTGTAAAATAAATACGTTAATATACAATGGATTTATATTCCTTTGCTTCTGACATTTCAAAGGAGACCAGAATTATGCATCTACGCCTAATGGTTGAGGAGATATTACTGATTTATTTTGGATATGTTATTTTAGGTGTTTTTCCTAAAAATAGGTTCTAGGGGTTAAGTGGTTGTCATTACAGATCAAAACAGTCCAATTTCCTACATTTGAAAATAAACAATTGAATTAGGCCTAACCTCCAGGCTACCACAAACAAACAACAACATTAGGCCAATTGTAGAAGAAGAGCATTTAATCACTATAATAACAGTTAAAAGGGAATTTTGCATAGGCTAATAACAGTTTAGATTTAGTTCTGCTCGGATCAGGGTCCCTCTGGACTCTGATTTTCACTCTGCGCCGCTCTTCCCCTCCTCAATATCCGATCCCTGTAATCTGCAATAAATAGATCTGTTTTATGATTAAAAGACGATAGTTCTGACAGACCTGAATAATATACTGTAGCCTAATGACTCTGCCTTTCATCAAACAAAATGTTTCATTCATGGTAAGCTGCTAAAATATCCCCCTGAAGCAGTGTAAGAATGCTGTTAAGTCATCACAATTCAGAGCTGCCCCTTTAAGGCTCTCCAGCACACAGTTTGAACAATGACCAATGAAAAGCCTTGTCCCGCCTGCTCTATTTGCATGCGGTCCACTAGTAGCACTAGTAGCACTAGTAGTACTAGTGGACCGCATGAAGCAGTTTACATGTTAACTAGTAAGAGCTAAAAAGTCCACTAGTTAACTAGTTGACACATTTTGGACCTTACTAGTTAACTAGTAAGGCTGAAAATGTTTCACTAGTTAACTAGTAAGTGCTAAAATGTCTACTAGTTAACTAGTAGACACATTTTGGTCCTTACTAGTTAACTAGTGAGGCTAAAAATGTCTTACTAGTTAACTAGTAAGAGCTAAAATGTCCACTAGTTGACTAGTGGAGCCCCTTTTGGCCTTACTAGTTCACTAGTTCAACACAAAAAGTCATACTAGTTAACTAGTGCGGTCCTAAAAGTGTAACTAGTTAACTAGTAAGGCTGATTTTGTTCTTACTAGTTAACTAGTTGAACAAATTTTATCTTACTAGTTCAGCTTTGCATCGAACTAGTAAGGACTTTGACCGAACTAGTTCGACATTTTTCGAACTAGTCGACGACTAGACCGAACTAGTTCGACAAAAACGCGCACTAGTCGACTAGTGCGCGCGACTAGTTAACTAGTGAAGTGCTGCAACTGTCATACATGTTAACTAGTACAATTTTATTCCTACACTAGTTAACTAGTCGCGCGCACTAGCTCGACTAGTGCGCGCTTTTGTCGAACTAGTTCGGTCTAGTCGTCGAACTAGTTCGAAAAAATGTCGAACTAGTTCGGTCAAAGTCCTTACTAGTTCGATGCAAAGCTGAACTAGTAAGATAAAATTCGTTCAACTAGTTAACTAGTAAGAACAAAATCAGCCTTACTAGTTAACTAGTTACGCTTTTAGGACCGCACTAGTTAACTAGTATGACTTTTGTGTTGAACTAGTGAACTAGTAAGGCCAAAGAGGCTCCACTAGTCAACTAGTGGACATTTTAGCTCTTACTAGTTAACTAGTAAAACATTTTTGCCTTACTAGTTAACTAGTAAGGTCAAAGAGCCTCTACTAGTCAACTAGTGGACATTTTGACCTTACTAGTTAACTAGTAAAACATTTTAAGCCTTACAAGTTAACTAGTAAGGTCCAAAATGTGTCAACTAGTTAACTAGTGGACATTTTAGCTCTTACTAGTTAACATGTAAACTGCTTCATCGCGGTCCACTAGTGCTACTAGTGCTACTAGTGGACCGCATGCAAATAGAGCAGGCGGGACAAGGCTTTTCATTGGTCATTGTTCAAACTGTGTGCTGGAGAGCCTTAAAGGGGCAGCTCTGAATTGTGATGACTTAACAGCATTCTTTAACTGCTTCAGGGGGATATTTTAGCAGCTTACCATGAATGAAACGTTTTGTTTGATGAAAGGCAGAGTCATTAGGCTATATTATATCATTCAGGTCTGTCAGAACTATCGTCAGAACAATCATAAAACAGATCTATTTATTGCAGAATAAAGGGATCGGATATTGAGGAGGTGAAGAGCTGCAGAGTGAAAATCAGAGTCCAGAGGGACCCTGATGAGGGCAGAACTAAATCTAAACTGTTATTAGCCTATGCAAAATTCCCTTTAACTGTTATTCTAGTGATTAAATGCTCTTCTTCTACAATTGGCCTAATGTTGTTGTTTGTGGTAGCCTGGAGGTTAGGCGTAATTCAATTGTTTATTTTAAAATGTAGGAAATTGGACTGTTTTGATCTGTAATGACAACCACTTAACCCCTAGAATCTATTTTTAGGATAAACGCCTAAAATAACATATAAAAAAAATAAATCAGTAATATCTCCTCAACCATTAGGCCTAGATGCATAATTCTGGTCTCCTTTGAAATGTCAGAAGCAAAGGAATATAAATCCATTGTATATTAACATATTTATTTTACCATTACAGACTACATGGAGATTAAATACAGGAAAAATATGATATTTTCATTCTCGCCTGGTAAAAAGCTCTGTTTTAATGCAATAAACCATCACAACCATCATAAGGTAGATTATAATGCAGCTGGATATTTTTTAATACACCTGGAACACAACTGCAACTGTAAAATTGATGAAAAGAAACTTATATACAGCAGTTATTACACAATTTTCAAAAAATATGCCTGGCAAATGTCCATATTTTTGAAATATTTACTGTTAATATGTTCACTTTTATTGGGAGTTATCTTTAAAACACTATTTCTCTTCATACAACCACATTCCAAATAACATAAAGCTTCATTATAAATGAGCAAAAGCATTCCCATGCTTTAAAGGCCCGCAGATTGAGAACAGAACATCCTACAGGGCTGAATAATATAAAATAAAGGTCTGATTCTCCTCTAAAAATCGCAATATTGCATGAGGTTGTACCTCCTACGGTTCGCCAGCAGAGACCGACAAAGTCCGTCTCTACCGAACACGCTCTTCTTGAGGTAGAAGCGAAACTGAAATGAACCCAACGGCTTCCGTAGGCCGCCGGCAAAATGGCGAGGCGTCGAACGATCTATGATCCGAACCCGAATCGCCGCTGTTTCTGGACGGAATCCAGCTATAAAACGCAAATAGATTACGGACCCGTTACCGTAGTATGCGGGAAGATGTGGCATTTGTAAAAAAAAAAACATACAAAGAACTCATGGCTCAGTGATCGATGCGACTTCCATATATATATATATATATATATATATATATATATATATATATATATATATATATATATATACTCTCTCTCTCGCTTCTCTATCTATCTATATACATATATATATACAGTATGAGAGAGACAGTATAGCCTTCTCTATGGAGCAGAGAACCTGCGTTTCTGTTTCACCAACGATGCAAAAGGGTAAAAAAAACCTTGGTGTTTCATTGTTAAAAAGGCAAAAAGTAAAATAAATCAAGCATTAATAAAGATTCATCTGACAGTACACAGGTTTCACACATTTTTCTGCATAGATATTAATCAAGGAGCTGGCAGTCAGGCTTTAAAGGGTTAAATTATGCCAGGAGGGAATTCTTGCTGGACAGCCAATAGGAATGTTTAAAAAATGCTCTGCTACCACCCCCTTATTAGCATTTTGTGCAACTAGTTAACTAGTAAGCATTTTGGCTTTCCACTAGTAGTACTAGTAGAATCTTTAGTGTCACTAGTTAACTAGTAAAGTCAAAACAGTCCAACTAGTTAACTAGTGCGCATTTTGGCTTTCACTAGTTAACTAGTAAAATTTTTTAAACCTTACTAGTTAACTAGTAAGGTCTAAATAGCATCAACTAGTTAACTAGTAGACATTTTAGGTCTTACTAGTTAACTAGTAAAACATTTTTAGCCTTACTAGTTGACTAGTACGAACAAAATAGGCTTTAACTAGTTAACTAGTAGACATTTTAGCTCTTACTAGTTAACTAGTGAGCATTTTGGCTCTCACTAGTTAACTAGTGCAGAAAATTTTTGTCCACTAGTTAACTAGTAAGCCGAATTTACGGTCGACTAGTTAACATGTTAAAGCTTTTGCTGCGCACTAGTTAACTAGTACGTGTTTGGGCTTTACTAGTTCGGTCCAGATGGCCACTAGTTCGCCAAAAAGCCAACTAGTTGAGACTTTTGGTCTACTAGTTCGCCATTTTGTCGAACTAGTTCCGCCAAAGACCGAACTAGTCAAGGAAAATAAAGTTTGATATCCAGGATATGGAATAAATGCTCAAAGGGCTTTCCATAGGCTGATGCTGAAATAGATCTTTATTGAGAGCTTTTACTTTGAAAAGTTTTGAAAGACATTCAAAAGAGTCTCTGGTCTACTTGACACACCACCTCTCACACTACTGCAGCACATGCTTTATGCATGTGAAATGATGTCATAGGCTAATCAATTTGTTTAAAAAAAGGAGGGAAAAAAAGTCTGCAGGATTTTGGGATAGATCAACTCTTCCAACAGGACTCCCGCACTCTATCTATTGAGCTAAACGTGCACATGAGTATCAAAGGAATAAAGAAATAATTTGACTGAATTAATGTTCTGGCCCGCCATGTAACGGCTTGAAAAAAATTGACAACAAACTCAACATAGCAGCACCCTATCGTCCAAACTTGAGGGTTCAAAACTGCAGTCCACAAACCAATGGGTGACGTCACAATGACTACATCCACTTCTTACATACAGTTTATGGATGACCAACCACTTTGGTCCACACTCGATCCTGGCAGGGCTCACAAAAACAGAGCTCTTTGGATTTTATCTGATTACACTACATTATGCAAAGTACTGTTGCTAGTTTAATATACTTTGCGCACTAGTTTTGGCCTAGTTTCACACGTCTAAATCACCGTCCATATCGCCAGCTATAACAAAGGTCTGGTGTTATGTTCATTCACACTTGTTAAAGGCAATCAACCAATCAGAGCTTTGTTGGTCGGATTAAGAATGGCAACATCATCTTGTTACATAGCTAGCAAATTACCTAGCTATGTGCATATTTTAAAAACAGACTGAATGGTAAGTCAAAACAAAATGTCAATTCAATCTGATTATCAGTCTAGCACTCACAATGGAGTTTCCTATTGTACTGTTTAAACTAGCACCGTTCATTCATAGAGAAACAGGTTTTCCCCCTGGCCATGGCATACAAATTGCTCTATCATTTGATATGTTTTAACTACACTGTGTGGGCAACTGCAATGAGGCTCCATCCACACTAAGCTGACTAAATCGGAAAAAGCTCTTTACACATGAAAATGATGTGGTGCTGTTTTTCTGATTGACTTCATAAAGCTCTTCACCCACACTGAAACATGAAGGAAAGGAGAACAGCTAAATGTCTTTTCCATTGTCTTAGTTTGGTCAGCAAGTTAACTAGAGGTTCAGACAGTCGGTTACTTGGCTGATTAATCTCAACTGGTTAAACCTCTGTTCTGTCCTCTCCTGCTCTCATTGATAACCTGTACAGCCAAGCTCACACATTGTTTTCAATTGTGATTAAGCACACCTCATAAATATTAACCAGTCAAACAGCAGATCCTGCTCTGCCGCACTGATGCATAAGTCAATTAACTGTTGTATGACTGAAAAAGCTAATCCTGCTACTTCAGGAGCTAATGCTAGCCACCATTGGAGTAGCTTAACGTTACCTTTGTAGGACGACAAACTTACACACGTGTAACATTCTGTAATTTGTGTGATTTAGATGTACAATATTGACAGCGGGAGCGATTGATGGCGAACATATACCAAGAGCAATGCATTCAGACTTCACTCAATGTTTTGGATAATGCTAACCAGTCACCTATCGCTGTCGCGATGTGTAGAGTAGCGAAACAACCGAGAATGCATCATGTTACGTCCTGTGGGGAAGTAAAAAAAACTGACCGGCCTGACAGTGGAGGTGACCTGACAGTGGAGGTGGCCTGCCAGAGGAGGTCTGCAGTTGGACCCCTCTCGAATACAGGTCAACATAATGACCTAAAAGCCCCACATATTGGTTTCTGCATCCATGGATACTGTCCACTACGTAACAGGGAAAAAGCTTTATTACATTATAAAACACCCTGAAAATAAAAATGGTAATACCTTTTAAGCTGAGCCACACTATAAAAACATCCATAAAAGGTTGGTGAAAAAAATTGTTTCAGGATTTTATTTTAGAAATGAGTGCTGATGTCTTAGAACAAGAAAACAATTACAATGAGGATGTTTTTAACCAAAAAAAGGGTGATCACTCTCCATCACTTTATGTGCTTCCTCCAGACCTCATGTGTGTGTGTGTGTGTGTGTGTGTGTGTGTGTGTTTTGGTGTAGGGTACACTCACCTTCACCCATTTCCTTGACCCAGTTTCAGTGTTGCGTCTCCGCTGCACCTTTTTAAATCTGAAGGAAAAGAAATCCCATTTAAATCCCCCCAACATGTCTGACCTTCTCTGCTGCCCCTCAACACACACACACACACACACACACACACACACAGACACACTGCATGATGTCCTCTTTCTGCCTGGCTTCACCACAGAATTTGGGCAGAACAGTTGAATTATTCAGTATCACCCCACCCGCCAAAAAACACACACACCCCCACAAACTGCTCCTCCACCCTCAGGTCTTCCACAGGACTGGAGTAGATTGAAGTCGAGGTGGAAATTACGAATCACTTGACAGATTGAAGTATTTTAGTCTGTTGACTCCTTTTATTTTCTTTCTTTTTTTGACAATGTGTCCATTTTTCAAGCATCGCACCTGCTGGTTCACCATCCTAGTGTGTCTCATATGCACTACAACTAAAAGCAGCACATTTTATATTTAATGCACACTGTTAAAAAATAAGCAAGCAGCCTCATAATGCAGGGTTTGTGTGCTGCTGGGAAGACAATATGAAATTGTCAGTTAGCTGTTAGACAGGTCTATAAACCAACCTAATTTAATTCAAATTAGTTTTTCACTGGGCATGCTAATTCAGAGGATGAGGTCAGGGTGCATTGAGTGGGTCAACAAAACATGAGACTTTGCCATGGAAGACACTCGTTTCTTGTTTCCTTCTAACAATCAAAATTGGCTTCTATTAATTATGACCATGAACGTCCCCTAATCCTAACCAAGAGGTCATTATTAAAAGATGTCAGAGCGAGGGGGCAGTTAGGGGTTCAGGGCCTTGCTCCAGGTTGGCATCCAGGAGATGAACTGGCACCTCTCCAGCTACCAGTCCACACTCCATGTGACTGGTCCTCGCTGGACTCTGGTTCCCAAGCCAAGCCCCCACGGACTGAGCTACTGCTGCTCATTATTGTTTCCCAAACATTGTTATTCTGCCAAAACTTAACTATAGCGTTGTCAGATCATAAAACGTTTTTTTTTGAACAGTTAATTACAATGGCTGGCATATTCTGGTGACCTGCTTTTGGGGGATTCAGATCAGAAAACTTGAATGCGTGTCGTTCTAGAGGGCAACGACAAACAATGTATTTTTTAATTTAATCTGGAGGATTTGTTGTCCAGCAGCCACAGGCAATCTGTCCCAATGGCCACTATGCATGTGGGTGGAACGTCTCCCTCTTACAAAATTACAATGGCAATGTGGCTAATGAAGAACATTCATCTTGAAGATGCTCTGCTTCTGGAACACTTTCACTGACGCAGTGGTTATATAGGGTTATCCGCAGGGCTGACATTACCGTTCACAAAGAAAACAGTGAGCCTATTTAACTCAAGTTAAAATTATGGACTACATAAATTTACCATCTAGTTTTGTGGGGATGCTCTGCCATGCAAATTCCCTCATATTGATGTCCTATTTAGTAAACAGTAATCGATCGTGGAAACTCACAAACAGAGAGAATCAGTCTCTCTTCCAATGATTTGTGCTCCGTGTCACATAGAAACAGTTCAAGTCAATTCAACTTTGGCAGCGTGCTTGTGCGTGAGGAGACCACTTCACCTCACTCTAACAGGGGCACTTGCTACTGAACATACTGTGTATGCTGCTACCTGATAAAAGAAAAATGTTTCTACTGATACCTGTTCAAAAAAACCAGATCTATATAACCTATGTTAAAGAGGTCATATTACCCTTTTTGGTTTTTCCCTCTTCCCTCAAGTAAACACTGTTCTGAGCTGCCTGAAAACAGCTTGTTTGTAGTCCAGCCGTTTCCCTTTCATCCCTATGACCTCTCCTCTCCCTTCCAAACACTAGCTAACGTTACCCTCCAGACAGTCAACGGATAGAAAGTTATTACTGTGATGTAGAGACATGCACAGTTAACTTTATGGATGAAAGATACTTTTGTTGCAAATTAATAACTTACCACTCTTACTTGTGCAGCTGAACCGAAGCTGTGTTCACAGGCTTCTCGCTGACACTGCCCTTCTCTGCTTCTGATTGGCCAGTAGTCCTTAACTAGGAACTTCGCATGTGCAACTTCCAACAAAGATCATGTAGTGGTAAGATGTATCACTCCATAGCTAAAACAAAGCCTTCAACACAGGGTGAAAAGAGCTGCCACAATGTGCAGTATGACAAAAAATATGGTGTTTCTTGTAAATAAAACCATGAAAACCTGTTCTGGTACAACCCCTAAATACGATTTTGAACCTGAAAATGAGTATAATACAACCTCTTTAACCTTTTGCTTAGAAGGCCCCTCGCAGTGGCAAATAGCTTTGGGCTTTGGTTCATATTTGATTTGATTTGATTACATTAATGTTTAAGTTAAGATTTACAAAAAATATTTTATTGCTACTATGTAAAGGGAATACTGCTGGTAAAATGCACCTTATTTATTTGTTTAAAGTGTTTAAAGCAGTACACTTAAAATAAAAGTGTGCACTACACTACTTTAGAATTAATTTTCTGCGATATCGTGAATAATCGCAGAAAATCATTAATTGCGATTAAAAATTTTAATTGTTGCCCAGCACTAATTTTTTGTTTGCAATAAGATTTTTTCTGCATACAAAAAAATGATCTGAGTATTTCTTGGGCCTTACAGTACTTACACTGCTATGCTGTCTTGTCATCTTTGTCCCTCGACATGCTTTTTCTTCTTTGACAGTAAAGCTCTTTCCATCTCTGGGTTGTTATTTTGGTTTGGTTTCTACCCTTAGGCCAAGCTTATCAGACAGACCCTGAAGTATTGATGCCAAAATCCCAGTCTAGTTTCTATGCACTGCTCAGCAGGTGGCCGCACACACAAACAGATTTCAATGGTGAAGTCCTGAGGGAGAACCGCAAAGAAAAAAATAATACCACTCCTGCCTTGGCTCGAATGGAATTAAAGAGCTTTCTGTCTTCTGTTTCAGATTCTTCTTTAACCTCCAGCCATCCTTCCAACAAGACAGATTTTGTAGCCTGTGGTTCATCACAGCAGACACACACACACACACACACACACACACACACACACACTACACACACAGATACCTAATAGATGAATCTTTGGCTACCAAACACTGCAGTTGTCACAGCTGATGAATGTTTGGTCTGCCAGCTTATAACTCAAATATAATTACATTCACTGTTGACACAGAACCACCTATGTAGTCAATTCTTAACTACAGTACAAAAGTTTTAAAATAGCAACACAACAGTTGCCGTGTTGCAGTTCAGGCTCTGACTCCTTCAGAGATCACCGCTGACAAAGACAATGAGAACCTGAAGGATAGAGATCTGAACTTGCTTCTGCTTCCAGAGTCAGACAGCCTAATGTGAGAGAACAACTGCATTTCGGTGATCAAGAAAAGCCAGAAAAAATTGCTTATCACTTCAGCTATTTTTTTGTGGCTTAAAGGTCCAGTGTGTAATATTTAGAAGGATCTATTGACAATAATACAATATAATATACATAAATATGTTTTCAGTGTTGTATAAAGACCTTACATTATGAACCTTTTCATGAGCCATTTCTATTTACATACACCATGGGTCTCCTAACATGGAAATCACCATTTTGTGCCACCATGTTTCTACAGTAGCCCAAACGTACAAATGGCTTTACAGACCTTGTTTCGTGACTACGTAGAATACGTACACAGAAGAAGAAGAGGAAGAAGATGTAGTAGTAGTAGTTTTCTGGTTCGTCGAAGTAATCAGAGATGTAAGATTTGGACAAATGGAGGACCACATGTATTATTTAGCACAAGAGCAGACAGAGCGTGTCGGCCACCGTTCCTATGCGTTTGCAAGAGGAGGCCATTTGCAACCCTTACCACTAGATTCCACTAACAGGGAATCTAGTGGTAAGGGCCTTACACACTGAGCCTTTATAACAGCCAGAAAAGTGGTAAATCCAGCTGATAAACTTGGGAAAATGAATAAGGTACATGATGAAGAACTGGCAAAAGTGTACCAGGTTGATGGTTATATAACTTGCATTTAAACATACCACCTTTGCAGCAAACGACATGAGACGCTCACTGTGATAACATTCTCAGTCATCCAGGTGTAAAAGGCAGATTTGCATTTTAGCCCTATTTTTATATTTCACCACTCAACCAAGAGGCTTCACCATTTCTACTACTACTTGGTCTTGAGTCCTTGTTATTAGTAATTGTGAAATGAACTGTAAAAAAAATTACCAATGCTATCATATCCATCTGAGGAAAAGTAGCAGATGGCCGTTTTATGTCCAAATAGTGTTCAGACATGAAGAAAAAATCTAAAAGACCTGTGGCAGAGATTTAAAAATACAGGCAACAACCTGTGGCATTTATTCAAATGAACAACAGATGGTGCATACCAGATAGAGGAGCAGCTGAGAGGAGCGATAAGGAAACTCCATGTGGAGTCCGTTTGGTGTCCTTATCTAAACACCTCAGTTTGTTAGTGGAAGGTTCATAGGACATAAACGATGTTCAGTACTGTAGAGGAAAGTGTGCCTAACGTACGTTTTCCAACAAATATATAATGAATTACATATTTTATGATTTCTTATTTTATTTTGAAGGCATAACATTTATTTATATTATTTACAGTGAATAATACAGTAGAGGTTCAAGCATTTGTCAGGGTAAGACTTCATTATTGAACTCAAACTTTACTTTCATTAACGCTATGTTTGGCTCTGAATATATCAGCAGTTTTTGGTCTGTTGTGCCACTTTTTACCATCTCCACCACTCTGTGGCAACAATCAATTAAGCGGCTAATAAAGTTTGTTAGTTGATGGTGGGTTTTTTCTCAGTTTTACAGATCAGGGCTGTGAACAAAGGTGTTTTGTCTGGAAGCTGCTGAAACTAAACAAGGATATTTTGAATGAACAGTTAAATCATCTGATGCATTATGAAGTTTATATAAAAAGAAAGTCCATGATGTTAGTTGTTTTACAGCAGGTGTACAGAGAAGCCACCAGAGCTCATTTCTTTTAAGTGACAGTGGAATTTTATCCATTTTTGTTTCCCTACTATATGTGACTCCAAATGCACAATAATGTACATAAAGTGACCAAAATGTACATTTTAATGGTTTTGATATACATCCTACATGTGTCCTACAGTGGGACATATAAGTCACGCGAGTCCATTGGTTATTTCAGTTCTTTTAACATCAGACATATTTGTCCCTCTTTCTGTCAAGAGCCTCTTTGATCCAATCTTACCAATGGAGTCAGCGCAGGATGTTACAACTACAGTAAACGTAACTAAATGCAGACAGTAAAAGGCCACAACAGAGCTTCCGAAAAGTTTTTATTCCCAAGAAAAACTCACGTTATGAGAATTGCCAGCAATATGCCAGCAGCGGACACAGCTGATCAGTCGTGTGTTACATGTTCGCTACGTCTTTTGGCAAAGGTGTCTCCCATTTAGCGCATTAACTCTTTTTCGAAGAAAACACATAAAGCGAGTGTAAAACCTTTTTGTGAAAATAAGGAAGTTAAAATAAAAAAACAAATGAAATGAATATGTAAATCGACAATTGCACTTGGTTTTTGTCCATACTTAACGTCCTACAGGAACGTACAATATAAAACCAATATAATGAACAATCTCTTAAAATAATCTAAACAGTGTAATAAACTGGACTTGCTGCGTACCCTGGCAAGTTAAGAAAGTAAGGAAGAAAGTAAGATGTGTCATTCCCTTAAGGACACATATTTTAAAGTGATGGACCACAAAACCAAAGTACACAAATATACACTTCTGGTAAATTGCAAGTGGAAGATGAAGGCTGGGTAAATTTAAGGATGGAAGGGAAGATGGAAGGATAGATGGAGTACAGACAGGAGGTGAGGAGGCGGAAAGCAGTTTGAGAACTTTCAGACTGCATGGCAGAGAATTTTGGAGGGGCAACTGGGCATGTGTGTTCACGTTGTGTCTATCCATGTGGAAAGCTGATAACTGGTGTGAGTTTGTGTGTGTAGGTGTGTGTGTGTGGGTGGGTGGATACAGTATGTGCGATAAGGGTTCTGGTTCGCAGAAGTTTGGAGAAAATCACCAGAAGTACAAACTAGAAAACTGCCATTTAGAGGATTTAGGAAAGACTAAAATTTTGTTTTTCACAACCACACACTCTGCTGGCAGTCTGATATCTGCTTCACTTGACCTTCATTGAAAAGGGAAGCAAAGTCTTCCAGTAACATGATGTCATCTCTGAATAAAACATGCTGGAGTAGAGCAAGAGTTCTCTGTTGGGGGAATGATCTCATCGTTTTACAGGAAAAATCATCTGCTAAGCACAAAAAGATTTAAATGCTAGTGTCATCACACCATATCACATCAGATCTAAAAATATACTGTGAATTCATTTAAATGGATGAGTATATGCACTTGCGACTGCGCACCCACACACATATAGAATGACTCATAACCCTTCATAAAATCTTAAAGATACAATCTCTGATTGTGTCAGATTATTTTAGAGTGCTCAGTAGCTGCACAAAATCCCTAAATTTCCTGCCAAGGTTCAAAACTGGTCAGGCTAGTAGTTTGCTGTCTTTATGCTAAGCTAAGCTAACAGTCTCCTGGCTCCAGCTTTATATGAAACGGACAGACATAAGAGTGCTATCAATCTTCTCATCTCATCAGTAAGAAAGAAAGTGATTAAGACTATTTTCAAAAACATTGAACTCTTCCTTTCAAACATATTTTAGCTTGCATCCCTCTGGTGCCCCACTCCTAAAGCTGCATGAACTTTCTCCCAAGGTTTCAAATTATCAGCAATGAGCTGGGAGGAAATTTGGGGATTGGCCAATTATTAGGGGCTGTTGTAGCATAAAATCTGTTGATTGTTTGTTTGCCAGCTGCAAACACACACACACACACACACACACACTCACATAAATGCAATAATGACCATGGAAACATGATGTGCCGCCAGCTCACTCATTTTGGCACAACAATGGCACCATAAAATGATCCATGAATGAAGTGAAATCCTGCTCAAGGCCAAGCTGTGCAGGTGCAAAAGGATTGAAATGCGAACAGTGCTTCATCAAATCAAACAAAAACATAAAAAGCTGATCAAACCATCTAAACCTGTTCAATCAGTTTCACCGCTGATCATTTTAGTCGAGCAATCAAACTAATGAGAGCGAAGACGAGACACTGAACATGCAGTAATTACAAGAGAACATCACAACCTCTTGCATACACACCCCGGGCACAGGAAGTGACACGTGAGAGCAGGCACTGGTAATTACTATTGACCCTCCACTACCGTCCCACCGGGGCATCAGCCTCAGCCGCTCTCGATGCTAAAATAATTAAAGCTGTCGTCGTCATCCCTGGTCCCTGTAGCCATGGCGATGAGAAGATTTTCCCCCGGGTGCCCCCCTCCGGTTGTCAAGCAGTTAACCAATGAAGAGCGTTTGTGTGTGTCTGTGTGTGAGTGAATATACAGTTCTCAATGATTTATGGTAAGGTAAATTTCCTGTGAATCAACGTAGACAACATCAAATAAGAATCAACTTGGAAAACAAATTGTAAGTTAAATTAAATCAAATTCTGCACATTGAAAATCAGCTATGTGAATGACTTAATGGTTTTTCAAAACTCAAGAAAATGTCCTTGCCCATCTGGATTTTTTTGTGTAGACATTGATGGCCCAAGTGTCCTTTTTGTCAAGGCAATATTTCCTTTCTTTGTAAAGGCCTTTTTGTGAGTCTGCCCAACCTAACTATTAATTAATTTTAGTAAAATTAATTCATAATAATTTAGCCATAAATATACTGACCCTCTCACGCTCAGACATCTTTATTGATTTTGCAGCACTGCCTTCAGGACACCTGAATGGTTTGATGTATTTTACAAGAGTGATGTGAAGCAACAAGCATAAGGGCGTTTTTTGCGAGCTGTTCTGAAAACACCTAGCTGGGAGCGCTATGGTGCGTTTTGGAGGCGCAGTGTTTTTTTTCGAGATGCTTTTGATTGCTATGATACATAATTTCCGTGGAGGTGATGTGCTGCAAGTAGAGTAGCCTACTTAATTTACTGAATGTAAAAATGTCACCGCAAAGTATGTAGGCGTACTTGCTCTGGCCTTTGGCTCTGCTTGAAAAGAAGGCTGAAACATACAGAGTACAGACTTTACAAACTTGTCCGAATGTGGGTTCATGAGATTTTTGCGGCGAGGAAACACCACTGCGAGTAGGCACATCGTTTTGTTTAAGATCGGATGTGCTCGGTGCGGTGTTTGTCCCGCCTCTCCTGCATCATGATTGGACAGCTGGGTAAAAAGTGACAGTGACGAGCGCAACGTTTTTCCCAAAGTTGAACATTTTTCAACTCTCGGTGACTGAAAAAACACTCTGCCCTCAGCCCCCGGTGCGGAAAAGACGCTTAGCGCCTCGTCACGCTCCTGGCGTATTTAACCAGCTTGGAAAACGCGTCGCTCCCATTACAATAAATTGAAAAAAGATGCTGGTGTCAGTAGTGTTGTTTTTGGCAGCGTATTTTAATTTTAGTTTTAGTCTAGTCTTAGTGTCAAGCTGTCATTTTAGTTTTTATTAGTTTTAGTCACGTTCATACTCTTTTTAGTCTAGTCAAGTTTCAGTCGACTTAAAGTCTGACCATTTTAGTCTAGTTTTAGTCGACGGAAACTGATGACATTTTAGTCTAGTTTTAGTCAATGAAAATTGTATTTTATTCTCTTTTTAGTAATGCAATTCTATTAAAATCAGTCAATATAATGTAACTACCTACTAGTAGTATAAACTAAACCAAAATTTTCTTTTAGCCAAACCCATTTCAAACAAGGTTATCTTATATTATTGTTGCCTTAAAGACTCAAGAATATACATCCATTTCAGACACGGAAGTGACAGAACGGAAGATGCACTGATTTGAAATTACAACATTTATTTTACCAACCAAACATGTTAGAAGTACACACATATAAATTTAAATAAAATAAATAAAAACAATAAATAAAATAGCATCACATGACAATGGCAGAAATAAATGAATACATTCAAGTTTACCATAAAGAGAAACAAGGTGCTTGAATGCTCGAGCAAAAATAACATACTAAAAGTGCAAATAAAATGTGTGTGTCTGTTACTTATTTGTATTGCTTGTAAACTGAAGTCAGATTTTGCATCCTAAAAACTATTAAAAGATATAATAATACTATGGCGAGCAGGCCGAGGGATGTGAGAGAACGTCGCGAGGCCGGTGGTGTGAGTGTTAATGAACGTCACCTGTGAGATGCACCGGTCTTCCATCTCTCACAGAGGAGCGGAAGCATAAAAGGAGGAGCGATGACGCTGAAGATGGAGAGAGGAACAGGCCTGATTTTATGTTGTGTTTTGTGTGTTGCAGAAATACTTGCAAAATAATAATAATACACGACTAAACAAGACGAAATAACGGTATAAGATTTCATCTCGTCTCGTTTTGGTCAACGAAAATGTAGAGACATAGTTTTCGTTTTGTAAACCACATTTAGTCTCGTTTTTATTCGTCAACAATATTGCAAAATACATTTAATTATAGTCATCATCACATGACCAGCATTTACGTTGCGTCTTGTCTCGTTTTCGTCACGTGATAAAGGTTCGTTGACGACGATATTTAGTCATCATTTTCGTTGACGAAAGCAACACAAGGTGTCAGACGCTTTGGTGGACACGGGGCCTAAAGCCTTGTTAAATGTGCCCCTTTTATACTTTGAGCACCTGCCCTTCCAAATGATCTGCACGGCCCTGTCAGACATCTTCATCACTTTATAGATACTTTAATTAACAGAGATTACATATAGAATCAGATTTTACAGAACCCTTTGCTTTGTACCTGGTGGCTGATCAATAAAGTTGTTCAATGAAATTGCCTACACTGAAAACCTTTTCTGAGCTTTCAACAAAACACTCCCAGCAACTAGGGAAATTTGGTTACTCGGAGTCAGGTCAAAAGATAAGTTTAAGCATTTTGTGGAGAGATGGGCCCATAATGTTTTTAGCTGAGCGTAGCACAGAGAGAATACTTCACAAGTGAAAGATAGTTTGTTGCTGCAGCTTACCAAATAAGTTATTCCACCATTGTAAACATTCTTTTGGGAGCAGGAAGAACAGTCCAGAAACAAAAACTGGAGCTATACATGTGAAACATGGCAATTACAGTCTCTAATCTTTTGGTTTTAGGCTTCCACCAGATTTTGAAACATGGCTGTATCCAACATTGATGTTAAGTGAAAATGCCTGGCTCACAGTCGGTGTTCCAAACGTGTTCGACAGGGTTGAGTTCAGGGCTCTGTGCAGGTCAGTGACGTTCGTCCGCAATAATTTGGGAAAATCTTTTCTTTATGGAACTGGCTTTGTGCACAGCCATTGTCATGTTGAAACAGGAAAGGGACAAACACAAACTGTTGACACAAAGTTGGAAGCACTCTATTGTCTAAAAGATAATTGTATCATGTACCATCAAGATTTCCTTCCATTGGAACGAAGGGCCGTAATGTAAATAACACAAACAGTGCTATTGCCAGAGTACACAGTGGTATGTGGGCAGTCTAAGTGCAGGAAGTTTCCTGATTCCCTAAAAAGTTCCTTGAGTTTTGAAAGGTGGAAATGGGCCATTAGCTGACTTCAGGTTTCTTGATCATAAAAAAGGAGATACTGCACTTGAGACACTTAGACTATGCCCCTGTAAAGAGCATCCTTATGTTTATGAGGCAGTAACACTTGTTCTGCCCATGATCATCTTACATCATTTCAGGCCACATTTTGTTTTTGTTCTCCACATTAATCTCTGTTGTCCTCTTCTTCCTCTTGCATTGTCTTTTATGGACTGAATCACAATGAATATTAAAACAATTTGTATCAATGCTCTTAAAAAAAGGATTATGGGGCACTTGACATGTCTATGGGTTTGTGTGTGTGTGTGTGTGTGTGTGCACCCATGCCCATGTGGATCAGAAGGTGTCCTTGTGGTCCTCTGTTTTCTGTTGACCCTCTAATCCTTTTAAATCAACTTTGTTAATCCCACTTTCTTCTCACAGCTGCTGTGGCGTCATGCAGGCACATACAAGCATTCTTAACACTGTGCATATGGGCTGCATTTTTTGCCTGCATCAAAGGAACACTGACATCTTTTCAAAGAATGCTTGTTTGCTGGCTTGCAAAGACAGAGACAGATTAGAAGTAGTGATGGGAATTATGGCTCTTTGAAGGGAGCCGAATCTTATGGCTGCGTGCCTTTCTGAGAGCAGTTCAAAAAGACGGCTGATTATTCTTTTCCTTTTTTTGTTAGGAGTTATTAGATTTATCTGCAAAAACGATAAAGATAAGGTGAGATTTGAATCAGATTCAAACATAGCCATTCCACCAATAGAATTTCATTTTTCATGTGTGGTAGGTTTAACGGCAATAAATTACTTGTATTGCCAGACCTAATGTCAATGATGTGTATTGTGTACATTACACAAGGTGATGCCATATCCTTCTGCTTTGTCAGTGAATTTACTATTTTGAATTTACCCTCTGTATGAAATTTGTTATGCAAATAATAATAAGATGCCTTGCCTTGACTATTGTAACTCTTTATATGTGAGCTAAGAGCAGTCATCCATTCATTCAACGCCTGCCCCATAGTCCAAAATGCTGCTGTGCACCTCCAGGCAGGAAAGAAAAAAGAGGGACCACATTACACCTTTGGTGCACTCCCTCCACTGGGCTTCCTGTTCTTTACAGGATAGATTTTAAAATCCTACTTTTAACTTTCAAATGTCTTATAGGCCTGGTGCTGCCTTACCTAAAAGAGCTTCTTCATGTTCGCACTCGTAGAGTGCTGAGATGTGCCAATCTCCTCCTCGAGCCTTTGGTGTAGCTGCCCCAACTTGCCATTCCACATTAGAACCAACCGGGAAGCTTCCGGTCTACAATTTGAAGCGAATGCGGAAGTCCCTAAAACCTGCATTCTATTGAAAATCCAGCAGGGGGCGACTCTTCTGGTTGCAAAAAGAAGTCCGGCACCATTAGAAGTAATGGGAAAATGACCCTACTTCTCAGCTGAACAATTACCCCAGTAAACACTTTCCTGATGAGCTTATGGTCTCAGTCACTAGTTTCAAGTCTTCTTTAACATAAAATGATGTTCATTTAATACATTATGGTCCCATTTATTTTAAAATAGACCACAAAGCAGAGTATGTTTCAGGTCAGGATTATCTATGATTGACAAGTCATTACCATAGCGACCTGTCAATCAAGCTAGAGCCGACTCGTACCCTCGGTACTGTGTAAATTTAACCAGCGTAGTTGAAAAGGCTTATTAGGAGTTGGCTGTTCACTTTCTTGTGTGAGTTCACTTAGTTTTAAGACTGTTGTTCTCAAGACAAAGTTATCAGCCCTGTTAAAATGACAGTTAACATGAGTTACAGTAGCACCTAGCTAAGCAAGTTAGCTAGCTCTGCACACGGTTGTTAGCTCCGCCGTATCGTCACTTCCGGGCACTTCCTGGTTGCAACAACTTGACATGGCGGCGCCCTATCGGCCAAACTCGAGGCTTCAAAACGGCAGTCCACAAACCAACGGGTGACGTTACAATGACTATCCACTTCTTATATACAGTCTATGATTAGAACAGCCCCAACTCTTTAACACTTTAAATAATTATTAAAAACAAATCTCTTTTTTTGGGGGGCATCTCCTTCAAGTTAGGAAAATTATTATTCTAGATGATTTTATATCGTGTAATATTCTGTATATTCTAATTCATGTTTTAATGCTGTATTTTACTTTGTAATTATTGTTTGTTTTATTTTTTTTTTTTTGTCAGGGACAATGTACAAAATACATTAATCTTATGAAAAGATGTTTTGTACCAGAGTTAGCAAACGCTAATTTCCATCTGCAGTCCCCGGGATTACTGTTTTATTGTTGTACACTGTAAAGCACCTTGGTCAATCTTGGTTCTGTGAGCCGCAGACACTTAGTCTTGTGACTAAAGTGGTAACATTACTGGTTCACTGTTCAAGTAAAGGGTAGTGGATTTAGGGCAGGCAATAAAATATACAAAGATATAAACAATGACTCTCACCAAGTACTTTCAGGAAAGTAATGTCACTAATTAGAAGATCGATATCAGTTTCCTCTGTGCATCTAGTGCAGGGAGAGGTTCAGATCCATTAATAGTAAATGATTTACAAAGGAAAATTCAAGCAGATGAAGTGAACATGGAGACAGTATAACTGCTGAATGCTGAATCACCTCTAAATAAAGATTCACCAAATTCAGTTGAGTTTTTTCAAAGTTATATATTATATTATAGTTATTTATTATTTAAATCAAGTTAATTCAATTGGTTCAAGATCAAAAGGAAGGAGCGAGAGACAGAGAAACAAAGACAAAAAAATATAGCTCATAAGTTAGCCAAAATTTTGGGCCCATTGCTCTTCAGTTAGTTTTTAGGTTCAATGAAGGATTTAACATATTGTGAATTGAAAAAAATTTACCCTGTGTTACCATGATTGTATTGAGAGACTTGGATTCAGTGGCAAGTCAGCCTTGTTGCCATTTTTTTCCCAAGTTACAGTACTGCGACAAAAGAAAAAAATCCCCACCCAAAAGCACTTCCCTCTTGGACCATCATTATAAAAGAAATGTCTGTAAAACAAGGTATACTATTTTCTTCATTCTGTGAATTGTTAAACCATAAAAAATGGTTAAATTAGAAAAGAAGTTCTTAAAACCTAGAAAAGCTGTTGCTTTAAAAAAGATGTTTTGGGGCAATTGTGATGTTGGAGAGATGACAGAGGGAGAGATACAATAAAAGTCCAAAATTTAACCAGGGATGTTGTGGTTTCTGGTCAGTGTGAAAACCCCTCAGCCACAGGGGCATCACATAAGAGCTATTTATATGTATTCTGTGTCATCACAGTTTAAAGTCTGTGAAACAAACAAGTGGGTTCAGGGAAAGAAACTGGAGTGAATGGACCCCACCTTGGAATCCAGTATCCAGTTCTCATAATACGTCCTTGTATCACTCTTTTCCTATTTCATTTTGGAAACTGTTTGAGACCTATCTATGTATTTAGGCAGCTTTTTAGTCATAATGCTAGTATACAACAAGGTAAATGACATCAATGTGCCTTGTAAAAGACTCTACTAACATGACCTTAAGCAAAATTGCTTGCAGTGGCAGGAAAATGTTATCAGGAACAAGATCAAAAAGAAGAGGTCAGGCTTTTATTATTCCAATTTCTATGAATATTGGAAATGTGTGTTGCCCAAGTTACAGTACTGCGACAAAAGAAAAAAATCCCCACCCAAAAGCACTTCCCTCTTGGACCATCATTATAAAAGAAATGTCTGTAAAACAAGGTATACTATTTTCTTCATTCTGTGAATTGTTAAACCATAAAAAATGGTTAAATTAGAAAAGAAGTTCTTAAAACCTAGAAAAGCTGTTGCTTTAAAAAAGATGTTTTGGGGCAATTGTGATGTTGGAGAGATGACAGAGGGAGAGATACAATAAAAGTCCAGAAATTTAACCAGGGATGTTGTGGTTTCTGGTCAGTGTGAAAACCCCTCAGCCACAGGGGCATCACATAAGAGCTATTTATATGTATTCTGTGTCATCACAGTTTAAAGTCTGTGAAACAAACAAGTGGGTTCAGGGAAAGAAACTGGAGTGAATGGACCCCACCTTGGAATCCAGTATCCAGTTCTCATAATACGTCCTTGTATCACTCTTTTCCTATTTCATTTTGGAAACTGTTTGAGACCTATCTATGTATTTAGGCAGCTTTTTAGTCATAATGCTAGTATACAACAAGGTAAATGACATCAATGTGCCTTGTAAAAGACTCTACTAACATGACCTTAAGCAAAATTGCTTGCAGTGGCAGGAAAATGTTATCAGGAACAAGATCAAAAAGAAGAGGTCAGGCTTTTATTATTCCAATTTCTATGAATATTGGAAATGTGTGTTGCCTAACTTACACATGTCTTTTAAAAATGCACAAGTGTTTGTTAGATGAATTTACTCATCTTGAATTTTTGATGAAATAAGTTTAGTGCTGTAAAAATAATTATTAGTCCTATTGGTAAAGATGTAAAATATAATAGACTGAAAAGGACGGATAAGTGGATGTGAGATACAAAAGCAGTAACACCACTCCCCTCTGCTACCACTGGGATTTCATTTTTGTTTAGCAGCTTTGCCCTTTTTCTCCTTCACCTAATCTCTCTCAAATATTCTCTACAAGTCTCCCACCACCCCCTTTCCAAAGATCTGTTTATAGAGGCAGAGTCTTTGAACCCCAGCAGTCTTTATAGTTCAGAGGCTGTGAGGTGACAGCTGCTAATGTCAATGCTAATGACGCTTTCCCTACCTGGTGAACACTCAAAACACCTCTGCTCTGCCAACTTGCAGAGGCCAAGGTGCCAACAGTTCTGAATTTTCATTTCGGAGAAGTCAGTTGGGATGAGGGTTTGGGGGTGGTGGTACCAAAAAAATGAGTGTTTGTTGCAAATTGAGGAGCTCCATGAATGTATTCATGGAAAACAAAGGTGAATGAGACAAACAGCCCAGAGTTGTTAAGCTTTCGAGTTGTTGCGGAAGTGCTAACATGTCAACACTGAATTAGCATCTGGAAGCCCTAGGGAAGGGAAGACTGGGAAGCCCCTTTTTTCTCTGCTAAAGAAAACCTGAGGAGTGACACAAAGCTGCAGGGAAATAGAGAGTGAGACAGATCATAATGAGGACTGTTCTTATACAGAGTGTCTGCAGCTGTGTCCTATTTCAGGCTCCTCCTCCTTCTCCTCCTGTGAAGAATGCAGTCAGTCTGTAGAGGGCTGAAGGTTAGTAGGCTGCACCCCCACATCCTTCCAGATTAAACAGCCAATAGAGGATTCATCATCAGTTTGGGCCTTGGGCCCTCTAATAAGCGATATGTACAGTGTTCACCATAGGGCTGGTCGAAGAGGCAGGTGTAGAGTATGTCACCAATGTACCTCAGGTATCAGGAAAGCGCTGCTGTTTACTATTTGCCTAATCACAAAGCTGATATCACTAACTGCTGACTGATTCCTAACTGACTGCCAGCCCTAGGCCTTCGGGGGCCCTAATCAAAATTTTGTAGTAGGCCCCTCTGACTGTCGGGCATTGTCACTATATATGACACAGAAACATCTCTTGTTTTTAAATAAGACCTGATGAATCTTTCTTATGTTCTTAAACCTGCCATGTTTGTTAAGCACAAAAATACCACAGCAAATTTCTTAAACCTCCTTGGCAATAAAGCTGATTCTGATGAAAAACAATAACTCTATATTATTATATCTACTATGTTTAAGTCAAAAAGGAAACATGATCCCACCGGTGCTACTGAGCTCAATGGCAGTGAAGGAGCCAGTAGACACTGATGAATGTAGTTCTGAATAAAAAGACTGATAAACTGATTATGACCACAGCTTAAATCTTTAATAACAACCAAACAACAATTTAAGAGACTTAAGATAGCATAATTTTCTCAACCAGCTTGAGTGATCTAAACATGTAATGATAGAAAAGACTTATTCTGTCTGAGTGTCTTTTTTGAAAAGTCATAATGTCTCTGTCAACCTGTGCTGGTTTTATTGCTAACCACATCAACGTGTAAATGGTTATTAAGGACTGATGTTCAGTCAACTGGATCCAGAGAGTAGAAACGGGACATCTTACAAGACAATCTACAAGAGTTTGATGCCGTGTCCTTTTAAAAAGTGACTTTAGATGTCTTTACAACACTGGCAACTTTGGAGGAGCCGCCATGATGTTGCTCAATATTCAGTCCTTTAAAACAGCTACTACACACTACCTACCTGACAGATTTGATTTATATTCAAAGATCAGGTGATTTCTATAGGTTTAACTAAAACACATAACCTACCAGCAGTGTCAGCTTCTTGTGTGACATGACTGTGTTTAAACCTGGCCTATCTGGTTTTGTTCTGTTAAATGCTAACACCAGATGTAAACTGCTCAGCTCCATAGGCTAATGGTTTAAATCGAAGAAGACCCATGTAGTAATAACATTATTAACTTAATCAATTGACTAATAATACGATTTAATCTAATACAATGGTATAATACTAATACTATACCAATGTTAAGCAGTTTTTGTGTGGTAATCGCGGTTAGCATGTTAGCAAGCTATTGCAGTAGCATTGTTTTATCAACGCGGCTAGCAAAGGCTAATATATATAAGACCTTTATATCAGTTTAGTTTAGTTTTCCATGGAGTATAACTAAATCATATAACCAATATGCTTATTATGGTGCGTATTATAGAGAGCTGTCTTTCATTTTATTTTAATATTTTACGTTTCTTTTTTCAGTGATTTTTTTTCTACCACTAGCAAGCAGTGACTGTAGGGGGTCCTCTGCTGGCCACGGGGCACTATGCCACCACAAAGGTCGCTTAGTGGCTGCTCCTGATAGCTAGTCTTCCTTCAAAGATCATGGTATGATTTTTGGGTGGCTTTGTACAGCTCTTGGAACTTTGAAACACACGTCCCATGCTGAGCGAATCTTACTGACTTCTTCCAACTATACCAGTTACTAACAAGCCCCAACATACTCTGGATGCTTTGGTTGCCAGTGTCAGAAAAAGGATGCAGACTTTATTTCTTTTTTATGCTCTATTTCCTTGTATTCCACTCATCTTCACTGACTGCTCTGTTCAGGTTCAGATGTATGTTCACTCTTTAATGTCCATGGAGTTTTCCCGTTAAAATCGTTTTTTTTTCCACTTTCAAGTACCACTTTGTAACTGGTGTCTAGCTATTTCAGGTATCTAAATTCAACATCCTGTGTGCATTTCTCCCTCATATTTATCTTCAGCCAATTTATGCCGTGATTTAACCTAGTTTTCTATTCCCCAGTTAGCTCCACTGTTCTTCGCAATTAGCGTCCAACACTAACTGGCTCTTAGTTAGCAATTAGTGTCCTCTCCCACATAAAACACTTCAGTAATAACCGCAGGTCTCTATCCTCTCTCCCATCTGAAAAATACATAAACACATCAAAGCAATTCAATTAGATGCCCACAAAACACAAAAGAGAGATTATAATATTGAGTGACTGAGCTGAGATGAGTTCATTAGAAACAACCTGGATTTGCACAAAGATCTGCCAGGAGAGGGTGCTGACTACGAATTGTTAGTATTGTAATTGTAATTGAAGTTAAACAATAATTTAAAAATAACCACAACTATACAACAAAGCTTGTAAAACATACTTTAACAACAGACACTGTAAACATATCTCATAATTGCTCTTCATGCCAAGACCCCTGTCCCTCTTGCTTTGACTCATCCTGCAGAACTCCAGGCTTCGGAGGCAGCTGCGACAACGTGTAACAGCGGAATGAGAGGCTAGTACCCCCCCACAAAAGTTGTTCCCCACTGTTTGTCATCATCTTTGCCACTCGTCAATACGAATGCCATGGCATTAAACATAATGAGCACGAAACTCCATGTGTAACCAGGACGTGTTCGTACTCGTGTAACAATACACTGTTGTTGACAAAGGAGGAATGGGCAGGTCATTCATTGCTTCTCAGCTATTGTGTTTGCAAAACTTCTGAAGCAGAACACTTAAAATATTAAGCTTTACTGAGAGCATACGCGAGTAGGGGGATTGAACAGTGTGTGCACAAGATTCGACTCCACCTGGTTGTTTTGGTTCAGTCATGGTGGAGTCTTGCAAATGGCATTAGGAGCAGAAGGAGGAGCCAGAGGAACCTTTTTTTCACAAATTATCTCTCTTATGTACTACTGTCAGGATATAGTGACAGTTCGCCTGCTACATACTGAACCTTTAAAGGTACTCTTCCATGTAATCAGACAGTGTATATTTCCATTTAATGTTTCTCTTAAACACATTATGTGTATTCTTACAGTCTGACAAATGTGTTGATTACATTTCCTTTCTCAGATGTTTCTCAGATTTGTAGAGCTGACTTGTGAGGCAATTGTTTGCTAGCTACAATTCTTCTTCCCTGCCTTTGTGGTTGCATCGCTACACGTCTTTGCACCATCAACATCTATCAATCTGAAAAATAATGTGAAACCCGCAGCAGGAATTTGTATTGCATGCATGGCCGCTAAATATTGCTACTAGTGGTGAGAAACACTACAGGGTATCTTTAAGGTCTGAATATACACCAAAATACTCAGGGACACTTAACATGTGTGACACTAGTCATACTGCATTGGGCGTCTGGGTAGGCGGATGTGAACACACTTGACGTCGGCTTGCATGGTTAGAGTGTACAGTCAAGCATAGTCATACAATTTGGACACACATGTGCACAGAGGTGCAGACATGGTTAGATGACTAAATGTACATCACGCGGATCTTCACAGACTCATAGCTATGCAGATAGGGAAAGTAAAATATGAGCTTTAGAAATATGGTGACTGGGTACAACAACTTTGTGAAATACAGAGTGGAGAGACTACGTAGCTATTACCTCATATTTCACAAGTTAAAACAAATTATATTTATTCTAAAGTTAACTGGGAAATGATGAAGAGAAGCTGTGAGCTTGAGGACTTGGTTTTGGCCTCACTGCAGAGTTATGAACTAGTTGGACCAAGGCTAGTGCTGACTGGCTGGGGCAATAAGGATTTCATCATGAATGAGTTTTTTCAAATGTTTAGGAATTTAGACTCCTCTTTTGTTTGGTAGGACTGAAACAGCAACTTCACACAATGTTTTAGAATTTAGATGAGAGTGAAAGAAAGTACACACTGCTCATATATAACCAGCCATGTTGTTTTAAATCAGCACTGCCTTTATGTGATCTTAACCAGCCAGAAAGATATGGAATTATCACGAAAAAGAAAGGTTATGTGTTAAAACAGTGTTTAAAGCCTGTTAAACTGAGAGTAAAATGTCAGCAAATTGACAGCCTAGAGGCAGAAAACCCAAATCAAGATCCACCATCTTTTCATTCTCAAGTGTGCAACTCAAACAGTGAAGCAGTTGGAAGTTGCATAGCAATTAGTGCTAGGATAAATCAATACCTTCCAGGATATGAAACCGTGAAAACGCTTCCTTTCATATAAGCAGTTAAGTACAAAGGTATGTAAAAAAATAAAATAAATAAATGATGGGAGATTTGAAAGAGATGGGAGCTCTGTATTGGTTATTGGGCTATATATAATATTTTGGGGTTTTGCATAAGTGTCCAGTATCAGCATTCTGTTTTTTTTTTATTTGCTGGGGGAAGCTCAGGAGGCACATTAAAAGAAGAAAACGAAATGGTCGTCTTAGGCTGAAGGGGTACAACATCCTCAAGGCTTCAACTCTGAGCCCATTTTTAATGAAATGTGAATAGTTTGACAGATTTGTCCTCAAAATGTTTTGAAGGAGTAAAACAATCAATCAGCGATTAACCTAATTGTTTTACTTGGTGTACTCTAATTCTCCTAGCCAAAACTCCAAAGCAAATAGTTTCCATCCTGCTCCCATTCGCCTCGTTCATTCTCAGTTAAAAAGAGTAAACATAAGGACCAAAGATATTTTAAATTACAACATCCAGTAGACCTTGACTGACCCTTCTTCCCAAATTTTAATTAATTCAAATGATGTGACCATATTGATCATTTGCCTGCACGTCATATTTAATAAACTGTACAAACACCTACTAACTTTATATATTAATCATAATTCTTATAATTAGTTGTTTTCACTTGATTGCACTGATTTGCTCAGTTTAATTAATCTGTTATTATGGATAGTGCGGTGTGGACTACCACTCAAATCATTGCCGGTCAGGGCAGAGGGCAAAGATCAACCAATTGCAAATGCTTGTTGCTTTCGAAGAAGAAAAACTCAATTATCTACCACAGTAAAATTTCATTATAACAGTATATCAATTGGTAGCATCTTGAAAATTCTTCTCACTTGTATATACAGTAAATACACTTTATATAACTATGATACCTATAAAAGAAGATGTGACCTTGAAGTTACTGGTACTGTAAAGCCAGTAACCTTTTCAAGCTTCGTCTCCAATAAAAATACTTCATGTGAAACTAATTAGCAATAGCAATTAAGATCACATTTACATTTATAGCCAGAACGGAAGGAGTTCAAAATTCATGCAGTTCCAGAATTTTTAAATTCTAACACAAAATTGAGAAATTGTTCTAATACTGTGATCAATATGGTCAGTGCACTTGGCTCAGCAATGCAGCTAAACATTCAGACTGGACTCTGGACAGAAACTCTATATCAAGAAGACATCATCGAGCATGCCCAGGCATGTCATCCATATGTCACCCACTGTAGCAGTGTGACTGTTCCATGTGTTTAATTTAATACAAAGTCTAGGGCACTGGGAAATAAGCTATATCAGGCTTTGGCTACGCAGTCAATACTCTGCGATTGTTTTTTTTTGGCCCGATTGCGAATAAGAAAAACATTGAGTACTTTTACACTGATATATACTGCATTGGAGTATTTTTGTCTTGTTGCTACTTTTAGTTGAGTGAAGGATGTGAACACTTGTTCAGCTTCTGCAAACTATACACAGGTGAGGTGCGCAGCAAAGGTCTGAAAATAATGATCACCCTCTCAATATAGGCCACATTAGCATCACATTAACCTTTGGGAAGTGTGTGTGTGTGTGTGTGTGTGTGTGTGTGTGTGTGTGTGTGTGTGTGTGTGTGTGTGTGTGTGTGTGTGTGTGTGTGTGAGAGAGAGATAGCCAGGGTTAGAGGAGAAAAGGGTCAAATTATTTCTCTCCTCCCCCTACCTATGTAATTCCCTTGCCAGTTCCTCTCTCTCTTCTTCCCCTCTCCTACTTATCTGTCTCCTGGTGCAAAAAACAAACAAAAAACAATGTGACACTAACAAGCACTCTCTCCCCTTTTCCCTTTTTGTTTTCTGTCTTTTTTTCTTCTCTTTTTTTCCCACTTCCACTTAAATAAGGCAAACAGCTACCTGTTTGTAAAGAGACATTTAGGTATTATTTTTTCCTAAAAAGTTAATATAATTCTGATATATTATTTGGTATTGACATGGTAGTATATTGGTAGTAATATGAATAATAATATTACTATTTCTAATAATATAACATAACAGAGCAGCTGCAAAGCTGCAACAACCAGAATCTCACACAACCTACCCTTACATACCCTCCCAGTAACTAACTGGAGTGGACTAAACCACTAGTGTGGGAGTTCACAATATATGTACAGACAAAATGGTCAAACATCAAGTTAATTATCATTTTCAGAAAAACGTGTTTTCAAAAACAGACATAAAGTATCTCTCTCTCCTCCCCTCAAACATGATGAAACCAAGATATAAATACACATCTTCAGACCGCTTTGCTTCAGGGCCAGAAAATAGGTGAATAACAATCTTGTATTTGTAGGTAGCTTTGTTAGTATGCTTAGATTAAAATCAAGACAGTTGGTTTAGTTTGTGCTGTGCATAGATGAAGCCCCAATGTTACATTAGGTGAGAGCAGGGTGAGTTGAGGCAGTTTTTACTTGAGGTGTCTTTAAAGTGAGGACATGACAGCAATGCCTCCAACTAAAATATGTAAATATATTTTAGGATGTGGTGCATCCCTAGGAATAATCAACTTGGATCTAAAACAAACTGTTTTCAAAATATGGCTTTCCAAAAAAAGTGGACTGTCAGAGTCGGGGACATCAATGTCATTCATTTCATCGTGCAAACTAAAACGCCAGTTTCCAACATTCAGTTGCTCTTAGGTTGTGAAACATTGCAGTTATGTCTGCTAGTTGTTTCATATCAATGTATCACTTTAAAATCTTTCTGTTTTTGTCATGTCCCGTGCCACCTGATGAATGGACCATTTTAGCACCTCTCCCATTTCTCTGTCCAAACCCACAATAGGAGTTGAAGCCTGTCTGTCTTCCATTTATAGAAGCATAACATGATGATTTCTGGTCTAAAATGCATTATGTCACATAATTTAGGTGATGTATAAGAATGCAATGTAAAATCATTGTAAAATAGCTGGCTCAACTTCCCCCAGGTCTATTGGCTCATATTACACCATCCCTGCTATTTAAAAAAAATTGTGTCATCCAGCAGTTTAAGGGCAACATCACGCTAACAGTCTAACCTCACTTGATAACTTCCTGAAGCACTAGCATGCGTAAGATTTTCTGAAACCTGTTCAGACACAAGAATCAGGACTCCCTGAACATAAAAAATAATTTTGAATGGCAAAAAACAGTTTTTTAATCTTAAATGTGCTTATTAATCCATGGGCTTCTCACTATCACAGGGTGAGTAAAATGGATGACTCTTCAAAAATGTGTGGTCACATGACCAATTTTGTCTGTGGTTGCAGAGAAACAAGGGGTGGCTCAACTTCCCCACAGGCTCAAATCACCCCGCTCTCCCCTAATGCTCACATCTTATTTCAGAAGTTCTCTTCCTCAGTAGTTTGGGTTTTATTACAAAAAATGAATTGAAAATTGGATGTAATTATTAACAATATCTGTTATACAAATATCTTATGTAAGTCAGACAATTTGTAGTTTCACTCTTGCCAGTCTGAAAGACAAGTTAACATCAGCAGCTCTTTCTCTTCTCTTCTTATAGTGGAAGTAGATTCCAGGAGAATCCAGGTAAAAAAAAAAGTTTAAGCTGATCTACTCTTTAAATTATTAATGCTGAATAAATTTACTCTGTGTGAGTCATTTCAGCTCTTACAAACTGTCCCAAATAAAACTGTTGGCTACTCTTTTCCGCAAACAAGCTCTGATAAACCAAGTGTACACTAGGGGTGGAGGTGAGTGGGGACCAAACCAGAGAAACCAGGAGGAAAGCAGCTATAGTTTAATTCCACAGCAGTTGCAGTGTATTCCAATAGCAACAACTTAAATTTCTAGCTAGCACTGTTATATTGTTATACTGTTATACTGCTATTTTATCATTCACCATAAGCAAGCACATCTGCCCCCCCCCTTAAGCTGAGTGGGTGAGTGTCTGCCAAAATGTAGGGTTTTGGTGGAGTGTTTCTTTTAATGCATCTTTAAAAACACATCTGGTATTTTTTGGTTTTGGTAGTAAACATAAGAATGAAATGTCTTTGTTTCCGCTCCTTCTTCCTTCGTCTCACTTTTCTTTCCTAGAAATATCCAGAGTTGATTAGACTTCTCAAACTTGGACTAAAGTCAAACTCCAGTCTCATGCATATACATACATTCATAGGCACACACACACACACACAGTCAGCAGCCGATGTCAGTGTGTTTTCTAATGGTGTGATGAACTGTCCTTGTGTGTCTCACAGCTTCCTCTCTGTCAGTAAAAACAGAATTTATGGAGTACAGTAATTGGCCTGAGGCACTGCAGTGCATTGTATACATTTATGTGTTTGTGTATCTGTGTGTTACTTTCCCCACAGTCTGCCTATGGGCTGCTACAGACTGACTGGATCACAACCAGCTGTGGATGATTAGAAAGCAGGAAGAGGAAGACTATGACAGTGGAAGAAGTATTTAATGGAACATGATGACATGCTTGGTTTTTGTCTTACCCAGTGAGGAAACTTACGCTTAGTCAGATGAGAAGATCCGTTTCATCTGTTTTATCTGTAAAGAGATATCCAGGATGTGTTTAGCCTAGCTTAGCATAACAAGTGGAGGTGAGGGGTAAACAACAGGCTCAGTATAAAAAAACAAACAAACTGACAAACACAATTCACCCTTTATTTGGCTGCAAAATCTAAAATTGTTGCTTTGCCCTTTGGCTTTCACAAACTGAACTAACTTGTGGACAATTTTGATTTTTAATGGTTTGGTCTCAAACCTTTAAGCATGAACTTGAATAATACAGCAGAACTATGTTGATTTGGATAACTCTACTTAATTAATTCTCCTCCGGCTGATTGATGTGAGTACAATGTGAGATGTCAATCTTCCGGTTCTAGAGGATTTATTATTGAGCCGTATTTGCGGTTATCAGTTTCCTTGTGATATATTATGTAATGTCAGTGCAATATTTCCAACACTCTGGAATGACATTCATGTAACTTGTGAGTTGCCTTTTTGTGCTGTAAAAAAAGATCAAACTCATTTTTTGTGCTAGCTTCAGTATGTTTCAGGTCTGCTCTGTACATACTGGGGTGGCGGGTTTTAAAGTGGATTTCATGGTTTATAGAAACGAATGGAGAGAGGAAAGTAAGGATGCAATAAAGAAGCAATCATTTCTTATTTTGTGTAAGGGGTTTCATTTTGGTTAATGTATTAACCAAAATGAAAGTATTTGAGATGTTGCTCATTTGTTTCTCTGATGGCTTGTAACCCCATCCTAATATAGTTATGTCTAAATCTGAACAAAAACACACAAACCCAAAAGAAGTTCAATACAATTAAAGGACATTTGATGTCCATCCCCTACAAATACACAGAAAAGCTAACTAAAAAGCTCATCTGCAGTGAGGTCTACAATGTCGTTTTAAAGCTCTGTCCAAGTAGAATTTAAAATGTGTGTGTGTGTGTGTGTGTGTGTGTGTGTGTGTGTGTGTGTGTGTGTGTGTGTGTGTGTGTGTGTGTGTGTGTGTGTGTGTGTGTCCAGCTTCCCTCCTTTCTCCTCCCTCCCAGTTTTAAGCCCAGTGCTGAGCCACTAATGGAGGACAAGCCTGTTAGAGCTACACGCCACGCTTTACTAGCAGCACACCAGGGACACACACACACACACACACACACAAACACACACACATAAACACACAAATAGACCAAAACTCACACATGTATTTATGCAGAAAGATTACACACAGAAATGCACTAAAATCAGAACACATACACACAGATGAATACTCTGGGAAACAACAAGCATTCAGTTCCATAATAGGCAACTCACAAACACTAAACACTCCCTCACACACATCCCAGTAGACTACACCACCATAGCAACAGCCTGCAAACAGCTAATCTATTCAGTGATGCAGCAGTCATCTCTCAGCATGAGCAGAGCCTCCAATTATACCTTCATTTGTTTTGAAGTCAACATGAAAACCAGCAGAATGGCAGCACTACAGTTTACAGTTTAGAAGAGCATCAGAACTCAGCATTACTTCTCAGACACCACAGAACATACAACGTGGTTTTGTTCTTAGGATCAAAGTGCTTCAGGCCAGAGGGATAGTTTTATTGAGTCTCATATGTCCTCCCAGTCATCCTAAAGGCACCTACACACTGTGCAGTTACAGTAATATTGCAGCAGGTTTATTGCATGCTGCACTGTGTGACATGGGTCTAATTAAATCCTGATCACAATTGGTTGTGATCAGGATTTAAGGCATGGTGAATTGTAGAACTACAATGGCAGTGGAATAAAAATCGCATGTCATTAGCTTGCATCATCCATCTGCATCGCTCTTATGTTTGTTTGGTTTTTAGTTTGTTCAAAAACGGCACCTACGGTGTCACATCTACCTGCATATTCACCATTATTTTATGTCATATTCCAGTGTTTGTGTGTGTCATTTCTGCCACCTTCTTTGAATAAAACTTGTCGATGGATATCAGAGTCAGTTGGTTTGTACAGTGTAAGCACCTACATTGTGACCAGCGATCTAGATTAATAAACATGTACAGTCTCTGCTCAGCTTTACTGAACTCACATCAAATGACTGACAACGAGAGCATGCAATTGCATGCTCTCATTGTCGTAAAATATATCTCAGGAAACATGGCCCAATGCAAATACCCAACATGCATTCTTCCCTTTGGGCTAATTTTTGACTGGGTTTTGTAAAAATTCAGTTTTTTTAAGTTAATCTTTTTGCTGCATTGGACTTTTCTTGAATTTACTGGGAATCATATTAGCAGATGCTTATGGGGATCTTATTACCAATAAACAACAAAAATAGTAAACGGACATGAGAGTAAATGGCCCCAGCTGGTTTCCAAAGCTTAATTATTAGTCCATTAGTGAACAATGCCATACATTATTTACAATATTTTTGGTGGTATAAATGTTGTTCACTAGTAAACATTCTCTAGTTCCCTTTCTAACGGATTGCCAACTTTGAGTTACAGTTTGGAGTGATTATGTGGGCAGACCCTGGGTTGTCTTTGTGGTGTGTATATCGTCTGTACCGGACGGTCTGTTCATAACATGATTTAAATAATAAGCAGACACTTGTCTACATAATTTATTTTAATCAACATACTATAAATTGGTACAACCATAACCCGATATTGATGGATAGTTTGGATGATGTCTGCCTTCTGTAAGAAATATGATGACAGCTCCAAGGAGGACAGTGTTGGCTGTTTTTGAGGGGAAAATTAAAAATAGTAGTTACTTCTATTTTCAGAAGCCTGACCAAAGAGCTCTGCATATGGCAGATACTATATGTATAACACTAAGATCTAGTGAACTAGATGGTGAAAGACAACAGAGGACAGAGTAGAAGGAGAGATGTGAACAGGATGTGAGGAAGGAGGGAGGGTTTCAGAGACACAGCAGTGTGTTAACGGGAGCCAAGCATGGCAAATTGGACTGAATTTTCCGCCTGTGCGATTTCAATACACAAACGCAGGCGTACATAACCATGCTTAATAAGTGCCGGGCTAATGCATTGTATAATCTCCTCTAAATTAATATGTTAGACACAATTGCCTAGTAATTAATTCCTGTCACAGCATATCCAAATGAGAAGATTTATTCGGTTCTGTCAATCATAAAACCCTGCAGCCTGAGGCAGATTATTGCCCAGCTCGAAGTGGCACTGTAAGGATGATGATGTGGTTATGTGTGGTGGTATATGTCTGGTATGTATAAACATCCATTACCCTTTTAAAAAGCCGGTGACGAGGGCCAGTCATCAAACGAAGGTCATCGTGATGAAGGGAAAGGGAGCAGCCTTCGGTTTTACGGCTTCATAAAGAACATAATGTCTCCATGGGCTCTTCAACCATCCAGCATCCACCCACCACTCAGTTTCATGGCTTTTCCTTTCCCACACTTGCCTTTCTCTCTTATTGTTTTTCAGGTCTCCCTTTAGGTGAAACTGCAGCTACAATTATACAATCCACACAAAGACTAGTATGAAGACCCGCACATTTTGATTTCTGCAATTGAAGTCTAAAATCACTTGTGCCTTCTCGTTGCAGTAAATGCAAACTTGAGAATAATGACTAGGATAATTGGAGCTCACACATCCAATGTTAAAATTGGTGAGATTCATAAATAGAAAGATATATGTATTAGTCCTTTCGGAAATTCATAGTGTGCCATAAAGCATTCGGCAGACCAACAGACAAATCAATAAACAGACAACTACGATACCAACACAAAATATCACCAGAGTGCTCTACATATTATAATAAAGTGCAGCATCGTCACTCCCAGAGGTTCAGTGATTTTTGTTTCATGAATCTATCCTGATATGTGCAGTTACTGAATATATTATATGCACATTCCCAAAATACTATTTTGAACTTGACTCTTGTCCATCTTTAATAGAAATAATTCTTCCTGATACATCCTGTACAGTGGATACATCAGGACTATTGGCTAAGTGGTCTCATGTATTGACTTACACAAAGATGCTAAGTTAATCCTTCCTCCTAAGTATCAGAAACATAACAGAAAAACACTTAAAGTAAATCACTTTTAAAGCACTAATCACAGCTTCTTAAATGTGATGATTTGTTTTGTCTTAGTTGTAAATTGAATTAATTTGGGTTTTGGACTGTTAAATGGACCAAATGTTGCAGCATTTTTCTGCATTTTAAAGACTAAACGACTTATCGATTAAATGAAACTTAATCCTGCTGAGACTATTACTCACATATGAACAGATAAGAACGTATCCAACACACACACACACACACACACACACACACAATCAAAAGGTATTTTACTTTTCAACTATTTGCTTTGGTTTGAAAACACACACACACAAGCCTGCAGGCGTGTTTTTCTTTATTAAAAACCAGAAAGCGCAATTAGCTACAGAATATGCTTAACCCTGTATCACTCCCTTAGCTTGAGGATATATTGCTTCTTCCTCTCCATTATTAAAAATATCACAGACATGAGAGGAGGAGGGGTGCAGACAGGAAATATCACAGCTACATGTTTAGTAAGTGGAGGTTGGGAATTTAGTGTTATGCTTTGTGTGTGTTTTGAATATGTGAATGGGAGACTGAATACATTCTTGTTTTTATGCTGTGTGTGAGTGTTTTGGATGTTCTGGATGATGTGGAGGCGGTCTGAACCATGACAGCATCCCTAAGGTGTCCCTCACCGCCTGACACACATTGTTGAAATGAGTATGTGTAGTAGTTGTGTTAGTTTTTTCAGACTGTTTTCAACCTGGGGCATCCATGGAACCACCTTCATCAACATATTGCAACTTCAGCTCCATCTATGAAGGTAGAAGAAGAACTAACATACCTGATTCTTTAATTCTAAGTAATCCCTATGTCCTAGATTTGAAGATTTGTTTCAAATAAAACTACAGCAACTAACATTTTAAAGTAATCTCATGGAAAATTTGTCAATACATAATCTTTCCTTTGTCGTTATATGCTGTGTTAGTATTTGTTTTAATGAATTGTGAAATGGACCAAAGACAATTTTCCACTAATTTCCAAAGTTGGTCTATTGCAATATTTTCTTACAGCCAGTGGTGTCTGTAAATCAGACTGTGTAAAGTATTCTAGAAGAATGTTTTAATGGCCAACACAGTGATGTTTGGCACTAATTTAGCATGTGAAGGTGAAAACAAACTTTTGCACTCAACATCAAGACCTTGTCAGAAGGTATGGTGAAGGCACAGGGAATTTACTATTATGACAGGCCTACTGAACACTTCTTTGGTTGTTTTCTACTGCTGTTACTGTGCTTTATACAATGGTGTCCCTGTGTTATTGTCAGGCCTTTGGTCCACCATGTTCATGCTCATGGTTCACAGCTTGTGGTTTCACCTCTGGTTCTCTCGAGCAGACAGAAAGTCCAGTTCAGTGATCCAGCTGTGACTCTCGCAGCAGAACATGGTGTCTGTGTTGCCTCCTGTCAGGACCAGAGAGGGAGACAGAGAGTTTGTGTGTTGTTTGGTGTGTTTTCCACCTTGACACGGGGTTACGTGTGTGCCACTATGTAGGGAGGTCTATGGAGGTCTTTGTGTTCTTGATGTTGTCTGGAGACATGATAGAGCTCAGTCCTCAGGCAGGCACACACATTATGATTGTTGGAAGAAATACAAATAAGATTTGATCATTAAGACTTACTGTTCCAGTCTTTGGCCATTGTTGTTGTTGATAGTCTGCAGATAAAATAATAAAAAGTGTGTTTGGTTGAACAATGCTAATTGTTGGCCTTATCATTCAGATGCTGCCGGTTATTAAAAAGATTATTTAAACATTTCATTTTTAGAACTAGAATCAAAACAGTTAACATCACACAGCCACAGAGATATGAATGTTTTTTTAAATGGAAGCCAAACTGTAAAACAGGCAAAATACCGTGATATTATATTATGTTATCATTCAGGTTTCACTGCAGAGCTAAAACTCAGCTAAAGATAAAATCACCCTTATATAATTCTCCAGAAACCTCCAGCTCTCTCTGCAAAGTTTACAGCCGTTGTTGCCAACATCTCTCCATCCAGCATCTTACTTGAATTTAGCTTTTCTCCTCTGTTGCATCCTAAATTAGGTTGGCAAAACGCTCTTCATAGACAGCTTTCTGGTGTCGGTTTAGGAATTTGTTCTGGCAGAGTTAATTACAGGGGTTGCATTGGGACACAACTGTAATCATACTCTACCTGTCATACAGTGTATTGGCCTCATTTGTTCAGTATGTGCTCCTTTTTGATCAAGAAATTTGTATGTCAATGGAAATAGTTGTCATATGTGGGATGTCCAAGTTTTAATAATCTCAAAGTCTATTCCTGGCTGTAGCAGTTTCCTTACAGTTTATGGATGTAGAGCATGAAGATGTCTTGCATTCACTATCCTCGACCTGCCACCATCCTGACTACAAAACAACTCTTGGTTTTCTCAAGACAGAAATAATTAAACTAGAGTGTGAGATTTGTAAATGAAACATTCACAAAGCCTGGGGCTCTGTGAACCGGTGGAACTGGAGAATGTGCTCTTGGATGTGCAGTGATACGTCTTGAAGATTTAAAAGCTGATTGCACCTCCACCGATGTTTACATGCAACAATATGCCTGTTTTTTTCTCAGTAACTGAGCTGGCTTTTCTGAGGTGTTGAAGCAAAGATCTAATGATTACACGTGCAAATATAAATGGTCAGCTCCAAAAACTTTATTGTAACCAGGTTAGTGTTAGGAGTTTATGGGACCATAGCAGGTTATTTCTACTTGACTTATCCACCCTGTGTTACATTTATGTTAGGGTTATGGATAATTTCACTTCACTGCAACCTAGAAGGTTATATTTTTTAAGATAATTTTTAATTACTATAAAACACACGACATTAGATAGTGTATTCTTGAATAGTAATAACTGCACATATTATCCTAATTTCCATCTTACCATCCTGAAGTTCCAGCCCTGATTAGATGATGGAAGTGCACTGATAAATATCCTTTTCTTCTCCTCTACCCATTTCTCCTCCAGCTCTGCCTCCAATATCCTTCTCTGTGCCAAAACAACACACAATAATAAGATTACAACACTGAGTGTGTGTGGAGCTGAGCAGTGATGCCCAGATTTTAAAAGGTTGTGTGGTAGAGAGGTGCGCATACACACACACACACACACACACACACAGCTTTTATATTTTCTCCTCTTATGGTGTTTGGTGGTTTTAGCCAGAAACTGAAAACATGGAATTACATTGGCGATCCATTTTAGTGTGAAATTATTCCTCTCTGTCTCTCCTGTCTCACTTTTTCCCCTTTTTTCTTAATCCTCTTGTCTGTCTTTTTAATAATTTCTCTCATTTTCTTTCCCTCTCAATGTTTATTTGCAACGACGGAGGAGACAAAGAAAGAGTTCCGGGTAAAATAAAAACAGAGCCAATGTAGAAGTGGTAACAGTGGTAGGAGCAGTAGCAGTCAGAGTTGTACTAATAGTGCTATAGTCATATAAATAGTAATAACAACAGTAGTGTTATAGTAGAAAAGAGAGAAAATAGTCTTTGGTAGTGGTAATGGAAATAGTAAGAGTCATACTAATAGCACTAAAAAATAAAGTAGTATTAGGTACAGTAGAAAGAGAACCATGAGTCCTTTTTCATAGCGTAAATGGTAGTAGCAGTAAAAGTATGAGTAGAGTAATGTTGGTAGGGAGGGCAGTAATAATAGTGGTAGGTGGAGTGGTACTGTAGTAGGCATCATTGTCATCTTAGCATCCATAATTGTAGCAGTACTAGAAGAGCAGAAGAAGATTCTAGTAATGGTGAATGTGAAAGTAGTAATAGGTGGAGGAGTAGTGATTGTTATAGTGTAGTAGTTGTAGCATTCATAGTGTAAGCAGCACTATGAATGCTACTATGTCAGTAGCAGGTGGAATACTAATAGTGGTAGTAGGCTACGGGTGGTAGTAGTAGTAGGAGGAGCAGTAATTATTACAATAGTGGAGGAGTCATAGTAACATTCTTATTTGTATTAGTACTATACTAGTATTAGTAACAGTAGGAGCAGCAATAGTGTAATGTTGGTGTTACCACCCCTTTATTGGTCTATCTATAGTTTTGGTAGTCCTAGACATAAGTGGAGGTTGCAGTAACAGTAGGAGTAATGATGGTGGTAGCACAGTAGATTAAATAAGTGGTAGGTGTAATAGCAGGGAGCTGTTTGTGGTGGAAGTAGTACTGGCAAAAGAATAAACATAGATTGTTTTATACTATTGTTTAATATTGAATCTGAAAGATGTTGCATGTGAATGTGTTAAGGGCCTCGTATATGCAGTCAGTGGCAATATTGATCCATACTCCTCCAACCCCGCACTCCCACAACACACACACTTTTGCAATCTCCTTCCTGACTCCCTCCTCCCTCCTCCTTCCTCTCTTCCTTCCTCTGTTCCTCCCGTGGCAGACTGAACTGTAAAAATCAATGGAGAAAATGTCCTGAAACAGCCGATCTAGAAGCCATCTGGCCCTCGCCGTCCTCAGAGACCAGCAGTATGTCCCCCGGGGACACACGGAGAAGAAGTCCAGGCAGACGACACAAAGCAAGTGTTTACTCAATAACGTAATACACATCATGAGGCTGTTACATAAGAGACAGATAGGTGGAAGCCTAGAGTAGATAGACAGAGCAGTATCAGCACCAGATTTTTAATTTGTTTTTAAAATTATTTCATTAACAGGTTACACCTACATGTTTTACCATACAACAACTTATTCAGTTTTGATTTATACTTTGCATGTAGCAGGCTATAATTTAGATTCTTATTTAAGTAAGGATGTTGAGGATTTTACTGTCTCTTAGATTAAAGTCTGACCTTTAATAACACCACCTCCATCAGTAGTGAAGCTTTCTGGTCAATGCTAAAACAAAGTGCCAGGATGCATCACACTCCAGATTTTGTCAAAATTTGTGACTAGTGTTGTCTGGGACATCACATTTGAGTTTAAAATTTTGACCTTTAATTATTGTATCCTCATTAATCCAATTAATGCAATTTGTAAGAGCAGCTGGATGTGTCGTACGGTTTGTGTCATTCACATTAATGGGGTCTGAGGTGGAGGTAGGTTTCAGGTAAAGAGGTGTGATTACTGAGAGCACAAACATACTGACTTAACTGTACAAAGAAAGAAAAGTGAACTGAAATAAGCAAGCAAGCAAGAAACAAGAAGGAAAGAAAGTAACACTGCAGAAAGAACAAAAGTCATAGCAAAAGAAGGGAAATAACATGAAAGTAAATGGCAAAGGGAAGAAAGAATGCATTAAATAAAGATGAACATATGGCAGGAAAAGCAGTGGAAAGAAGTAAGGAACAGGACAGAAGAAACAGAGGTGCGGAAAGAGGGGAAATGGGAAAAATGTCAATAACAGAGAAGCTAAAGACCCAGTCATCTTGTAGGAATCTCACAATACTGATTTAATACAGCTCAGCAGCCCACCAAACATATGAGAGCCCATTGGAAATGATTTGTGCCATCTGATCCTTTAAAAGCGGTTACGGTTCTCTATAACAGACGAACCATCCTGTCTGTCTGTCCTCAGGGCTCAAGTTCAACCAGTCATGTTAGTATCAAATAATTTTTATTTAAAAGATAATGATTTTTTTACTTTTACAAAAGTAGTGTGTCTGAGCTCTCTTCTTTCACCACTGATCATTAGTACATAGTACTTTATTAGTTTATGCAGTAACATTTGGCAAGAGTGTGAGTTCAACTGCAGGACATGTATTTATAGCGTGGCAAGGAAAAATGCTAATGAATGTGGCTTTATTTCTACTCCAGAAATGAACAAAAAGGGATAAACTCTTATAAACTGAACAGGTGGGAGGATCATGTTGAGCTTTTCCCTCCACTGCATCCCTGCTCTCCTGCACAGACATCGTCACATGAAAACCACATGGAGGGGTATTTGTGGTGAAGCTGTCACACCTCAGAAAAACAAGAGCATCTTATCTCCATCACCGCAGCAGCAGCAAACAGCAGATTCTACGAGTGTTTACATCGTTTTGTTACTGTTTCCTTACAGCAGTTTCACTCCTCTCTGCCTGCGCAGCCTGTAATGACTGAGACAGGAATGCTGCTGGTTTTATATAGGCCTCTAAAAATAACTCACCCCTCACTGCCATCTACGGCCGGACTGACAGGCTGCTGCAGCCAATAGCGTCTCTGCATCCCTTAAAGCTCCGCCCACTCCCTCAGACTCAACGCCTCCTTAATTGGACGCCAGTGACATCAACAACCCTATTTACCTTATTAGGTCACGCATGAAATTGATTGACAGGTGGCTCCTCCCCTGCCTCCCTCCTCTCTCGCGCCGGTCGCCTGGATTGCAGCGGGGTCCAGTCTGCTGGAGGAGCAAACCTGGCAACCTGGCAGCGTGTACGGAGACCGATTGGCAATCTGGCAATGCGGAAATAGATCTGGCACCCCCGAGTCCGGACTGTGGAGAAGAGGCGTGACAGAGCGAGCAGAGAGGAGAGGGGATTGCATTGACAAAGATAAAATAATCAACTCTTTCTTTCCTGTTAGCTTTTTTTCTTTTTTAATTAAAGTGCTCAGATGCTGAGTGCTGCATCAGCTGGGATTTTTCCAGCATTTGTTTTTTAATTTGACAAGTCTGAGAAGAGGAAAGGGAAAGAAGAAGTGCGCTTTTATCGTTTGGATTCCGGACTTCTTTCCTGAGTTTTTCTTTTTTGCATCAAGCATGGATGTGTTGGCGAATTACAGTATTTTCCAGGAACTCCAACTCGTTCATGACACTGGTTATTTCTCTGCGATGCCGTCCCTGGAGGAGAACTGGCAGCAGGTCAGAGAAGATGCGTTTTCTCTTCTTTTCCGGGAAACTGAAAGGGTTAGAAACTGGGATGAAAAATCACGTGTGCGCTGGTTGGTGTTTTCTCTATGTTTTTAGTGTTTGCCTCACTAGTGCGCTCCGGAGCGGAGGCAGCAGCAGCAGCCCCGTGTAGTTGCGTTTTTTTTTTTCGCTCACATGGAGCACGGCGAGGTCCGCTGACAGGAGAAAACACACACTTACACACACACGTCCGCGCACGCAAACACGTATAGGTGGAGCGGGTGAGACGGGGGAGGAGAGGGGAGACGATACAGACAGAGCTTTACGCACTAATGGCACTAATGGAATAAAAACATTTTATTATTTAAATGCGTAAAAAACATTCTAAGCATCTTTACATTTACCCACGCGCCTCTTAAACGAATTGTCCTTAAATGTACCTTGAACGTAGGGCTAATGGAACCCCTTAATCATTAATATAGGCAGAAGCGTGCTGTTGTCCTGTGAAACCCCCCTTGATGATATCAGATTTGAACTAAAACCTGAAAAGGCTTTTAAAAGCTGCTGAGAAGAAACCTTATCATTCTGAAATGTTGTTTTGAAAATATTCAGCTTCTTACTTATCCTATACATATTTCTCTCATTGGCGATATGAAATGCTGTTGGATTATATCGCTTAGATGCATTTAAGGCATTTGAAGCTGCTGTTTTGCTTCTAGCTGGCGTTTTGGAGATGGGAGGTTTCCCCCTGGCAGACACAGAGCAACATTTAGGGCTCTATGTTAATCTGATTGACTTAAAATTCGGGTGTTTATCTCCTTTAAGTTATTTCTTTGGTCACTATGAAAAGTTTGAGGTGCTTTTGGGGTTTAAAAACAATGGCTTTCCTCTAACTTTCCAATAAGGTTTGAATGTTTTTGTTATGTTATGTTGCATCAAGTAGACTTTATGCCGTTACTGTATTTCAGACTCAGAGTTTGAGGCGCTTGAAGGGGAAAGTGGAGTGATTTTGTTATTCAGTCTGAGCTGATGATGGAAAATTCTGCTTTTAGTGTGACTCATCTGATCGATAGACCAGTCTGTCAGTCTGACATGTTTGGATTAACACACACATACACACATACACACACACACACACACACACACACACACACACACATGGGCCATGGAAGATGGACACATGCCTAATAGCTAGTGACTTGTTTTTAAATAATATATCCGCATCTGCCACTGTTTGTTTGCAGCTAATCCTGCTGAATTATGCATTATCACCCACTATAGTACATTTACTTGGCTCTGCACATGGGCTCACAGATTGTGTTATAACCTTTGTGTGACAAGTAAAATCTTTACTGTACTTTTATAAATAAAAAGGGAAATTATGATGATTTTCTGTATGCCACATACAACCACATGATTGTTTTTGTGGTCTGGGGTGGAAATTTACCTTTTCTGTTTTCACAAACAGAGTAAAGGTTCTGAAAGGCAGGGTTATCATATATGCCAGCTATCTGTTTGACTATTCTAAGAGGAGAATTTAATAATAGAGGACCAGATGATATAAATATTTTCCCTGAAGTTTCCCGCTTTGAAGTTGACAAATGGAAGTTGTTAATTGGAAGCCATCTTTAGCCTCATTTGGGAGTGTGTGTTGCCACCTTTGTATGCTAATGTTAGCATGTTAGTACACCAATATAGTCTCCCTTAGGGTCCCTGCATGGGAAGAAATCTACTGACAGTGGTCGGTCCATTGTGTGGATTGGAACGGGCCTGACCATATTTGTGTTCCTATATGTATTCCTATAGTCCTGAATGCATTTCACCTCCCTCATTGTCTTACTGACACAAATTCACACTGCCTCGTCCTATTTTTAGTCCAAACAGCACACAGTTTCATCCCCTGTAACCTATTTTTCTGTCTATAAAGCATATTGTTAATTGATTGAGAGGTTTCATGGAGTTTCAGGTTTTGATGTCATGTCTCATTTTCCACAGAATGGCTGGAAAAGCTGTTGAAATTGGTGCGTTGAGACAGGAATGTAGACCTGGGGGGAAAGTAATTCCACTCAGTTTATGCTCACTTTTTATTTGCAAAAAACAGTTTTACAGTTTCACTAAAATGAGAGGACAATGTAAGCTGTCGTTTTAAATTTGACAGCAATGTCCATGTGACACCAGAGTTATGGTAAAAGTGAATTAAAGCACCTGTTTTGTGCGAGTGTCTAAAATGATATGGGGCAGTCTCAGCTTGTTGTTCATTTGGATCCCTATTAGTTGTTGCCTTGGCAACAACTAGCAATGAAGGCTAATTGGAGGCAACCGAAAGCTGTCTTTTTAGCTCTATTTTTTTAAAATCTGCTTGTTTGTGTTCTTATTGGGAATTTCATGAGAAGATTGTTATCAGTTCCATTTGTGCATGTCCAGTATAAAGATTTGTCCCAAACATGTTTAGCCTACTTTGGCACAAATACTAGTTAAGCTAGCAGCACTAGAGGAAACTGCTAGCTTAACTCATTAAATTTTGCCTTCCATCTGCTTTAAAGTTATAAGTTATATGTATGTGTATTTATAGTTTCAATGTGAACCTTCAATATATTTTTCGTAATCGTAATTTCTGCTTGTAATGTGAATGGAGTCCTTCAAAACAAACCCACTGACAATTGTCACCAACTATTAAGCTTCACTGAGGTTTTCAGCCTCTTTTAGCTTGCAAGTTTGGTTTTACTGTAGGATCCAGTCTCTGTGTTTCTAGCAGCAGGCAGCTTTTCAGCAAATGAGGATACCCAACTGTACACTAACTGTCCAGCACCAAACAGCAGACAGACACAGTTAGTGACTAGCTAGTGAAAAAAGTGGAACATCTGTCAGCTAAAGAGACAAATATATTTGTCTGTAGATCAGAGCAGAACAATAAGGAGAGTGACTATTGTATTGTCTTGTATATTTTACATTCATCAGGTGGACACAAACACGACTGCTAATGAATGCTAATGTTGCGTCAGACCTGCTGAATGTGTAAGAAGGCAACGGTTTGCTAATAGCTTAGCACCATTAACAAAAGCATGATATCTCAAGGTCTGTGTCTGTCTGCTTGATTCAGACAATTACTGAATTCTGCTAAGACTCCTGCCTTCAGTGTTTGTGCTAAGCTAGGCTAACAATGTCCTGGTCTTGTCTCTGTATTGAACACACAGAGATGAAACTGATGGTTTGATGTCTTAACATCTGACTCCTGTTCATCAAACATCAAACCATCACCAAAAATGTGTCAGAATATTCTTATTATTCTTATAGATTAGTTGACATATCCCTTCATGTCTTGTTTTTTTAAATCTCAATTTTACTCATAAAATCTCCAAAGAGAGCATTTTTGTTATAAGCTCAGTTTGTTATAAGCTCAGAGTGGAAAATGCTGGGTTATTGTAGACTGAAGGCCAAAACCGAGAGGAAAATATGTTTTTTTTTTCCCAAATGTATCTGCAGTAGTGGGGACAGAGTCTCAGAGAGCGAAGAGAGACAGACACATACAGGCGCACACACACTGAGACCAGGCACACCCACATTTTTTCCACTCTTGTTCCTTCTGTCTCCCTCTATTCCCTCATTCACTCCATCACACACACACACACACACACACACACACACACACACACACACACACACATGCTTGGCTGGCGTGCACTAATGGAAAGCTATGGTCTGGCAGGACTCATCCCGCCACTTTCAACAGTAATTGGCCGTTTGCTGTCAGACGACAGAAACACACACACGTACGCAAGTGCACACACACACACACACACACAGACAACACAAACAAACAACCAGATTTGTGTGTGTCATTTATCTCTCCTGTCTATCCCTGCATCATGCTCCTGGTCTTTGTATCCTTGTACAGGCTTCTTTTATCTGCTGCTTTGCATCATGGCTAAACATGTCCAAAACACACTGTCTTTCTCTCTCTCTCTCTCTCTCTCTCTCTCTCTCTCTCTCTCTCTATTTCTCGCCTGTCTATCAGCTCTGTTGCCCCAGACAGTACAAGTACAAGCCCATGTCCTGCATATAATTGCTGCATCTTTGTAGGTTTGGAATGATGTGATGGGCTTTAGGGATTTGTGTGTGTGTGTGGGGGGGGTGTGTCCAAAGATAAAATGGCAAACCCAGACTTCCCAATTAGATATAATCCATTTATTTCAAAGCAGACCCATGCCAAAGTCTGACGAGGTAGAGAGGAAAATAGAGACAGTGAAAACAAATGGTCGACGGGTTTAGGTTTCATGTGGTTGTTGTGAATACAGATCTGCATTTACAGATAGAAAGGCAATAGACACTGCATGCAGATACCAGCCTCATTTAGAAGCCTAACAGTGCTTTAAACTGGGTGATTCTCTCACAGTCTCTGTCTCATCTTGTCTCTTAATTTACATGCTCTGTGTGTCTATAGTTTGTTTCAAGCTGATTGATTTATTTGCTGTGCGGTCGTTACAGCAAGACCATCCAGCTCTGTGTTACTGATATACAGTATCTCCATTAATCTTGTCAAGCATGCAGCCTACAGTCCTGCATCTTTCTAAAGTGTGCATTCTGTCATAATTATGCCTGCTGTTTATGAGAGCAATGGTCCATGCAGTTTAAACCGCTGTATGTGCTTCTGTTCAATTCTCCCAGTATTTCTGCAAAAGATACTTTCACAAATCTAAGGTTATGTATGCACACGCTTCTTCATTTCAAATATCTGTTAACCATTTCTAACACTCTACTGTACTTAAACTGAATCATCAGTTACAAAATAACTTGGCCTAAGCAGTTGACTTATGGATCTTGTCGGATGTCTGACACAGCCGAGAGGGGGAAAACTGCCTTATAGTTTAAATTCAGGTCAAATTTGACCTTAGAATATGCATATTACAACAGTTCATTGCAAAGTGACATAAAAAGCTGCCAAGAGTAATTTCAATACTTTCAAAATTCTGATTCTTCAATTCAAAAATTCACAATGAAACTCATTTAAGTTCTTGTTTGGACTGAAACTTCATGTCACAGTTGGAGTGCTGGATTTGTAACAATGACTTGCTCATAATTCAAGAACAGAAATTGAACTTTTTTTTTATCTGCCATGACACCTGCTGAGATCCGTACATTTTAGAGAACCAACGTGTTTATCATAATATACTCGGCAAGCTGTGCGGACAGTCTATTCTATTGTTTCCTCTTCCTCTCTTCTCTTTGGTAACCTGTTAACCTGCTGCAAGAGCCATTGCATGAACTAGGTTTTCTCTCTCTCTCTCTCTCTCTCTCTCTCTCTCTCTGTCTCTCTCTCTCTCTCCTGGTGGCTTGAGGCTGGCCCCGGGAAGTTTGACAAGATAATGAATTGCCATGCATGCTGCAGTTTTTCACATTTCACAGCCCAGTAACTCTGTATGTAGGGATGCAGGGGATGGAGGTGGGTTGGGGGGGCGTGGGGGGTGGTGGATAAGTGGAGGAAAAGATGAGTAAAAAAGAAAACACCAGTAGACACAATACACGAGTTAAGATGAATAAATGCAGGTGAAAGTCAGTCGGGAAAGAGAAGACCTTTTATCCATCCTTTGTTACTCTATCTTCCTGTTGTCTCTGTCACCATCCTTTCTGTATTTCCACACACACACACACACAACACACACACACACACACACACACACACACAGTTATGTAATTGTCTGTGGTGCACAGCTGCTTCCTCATAGTCACAGCAGACAAAAAAGAGGAAGATGGGGGAGAAAACAAAGGAATGGAGAGTCAAGGAGCAAAGAGACGACACAAATGTGAGAGTGACAAAGAGAGAGAGAGAGAGATGAAGAGAAAAAGGAATGTAGCTGCTGATTATGTAATAACTAATCCAAATGTCAGAAAATATACCTTTTAAAAAGGCAACTTAAATGGCATTTATCTTATTTCCATATTTATTGTGCTGGAACAACAAACCAATTAATAAAAAAGTTTATTATTTAAATTTCAGATATTATTTAGATGTAACTACGAGCAATGATGGTTTTGCTTCATCTTCCCACTAGTTTGTTGACACGTTTGTAGTTCTTTTTGACAAGTGGGAGATATAATTTCACTATGAACTGAATCTGCCACACTCAGGTCAATTAGCAGAAATCCAGTCTGTCTTTATGTGTCAGCCTTGTGATTGACTGGCGACTTGTCCAGGGTGACCTGCCTCTTGCCCACTGCATGCTGGGACTGACTACAACCCACTGTGATCATGAGCAGGACAAGCCTAATAGAAAATGGATGGAAATATGATTTTGAAGCACATAATTAAAATAAAATAAAAATAAATGTTTTACTTATTAATTTATAAGCACATGATTCTTCCATTTTCGTCCAGTGACGAGCACGTCCAGTGAAAGACGAAAAAACAAATGAAGCTGTAAAAGAAGCCGCATCTGTAAAAACAGAAGCCCTTTAGTCACAAACATGCTTCTTCACTTCTTACAGTGTGGAAGCTGGTGCCAATATTCTTCTCAATATGAGCTTCTCTAATCACTGCATTCATTTTCTTTTATCGTTCTCTCAAACACACACGCTTATTGTCCTTTCCTCATAATTTGAAAGCGCTCGAGTCGAACACACACACACTCGCCGGAGAACCCATAATTCAGTAAGTGAATAAGGCATTCAGTCTATGGTGGCAGAGATTAGATAAGAAAGTGAGCAGTCAGACTGCCGCGGCAGGAAAGCAGAACAAATGAACTGTACTCGTGATGGAGAGAGCTTACACTGTGAAAGCCATAGCCCTGATCTTTCAAGATGAGTGTTTTTTTTAGGGAGGGCAACTCTCCAGCACTATTCACCATGGAGCCTGATTACTACAGTTTACAAGGAGATTTATCCATTCATCTCTTCATGCTTCAAGCACACTGTGGATATAAACTATTGTGTAGTGAATCATTCTATTGTACATCATGTGTTGCATATACATAACACGTGATTCACAAATTTATTGAAGGAAAAGTCTTTACATTTTAGGAAATGTACTTTCAAAAACAAAAATCAGTTTCATCTCTCTCAGCCTAGCTTAGGGTAAAAGTTCTTGAAGGATCCAATGGAAGTGAAGCTTCCTACAACTGTAGAGCTGTCTAATTTTCATCATGTATCTTCTGAGTTAGCAGATTAGTAGTAGTCAATAGTACATCCAAAAATCAGTCTCCGGAATTAGTAATTGTCATGTACAAGGTAGGATGCTAGCGTTTCAGTTTAACTCCAAGAGTCATCTGTTCATAGCATTAAACTAAAACAAGCTAACAGAAGCTTATGGCTCAGTCACAGCAGCATTTCAGACCAAAATCTGTTAATTTCAATAAATATGCTGCAATCACTGGAGTTTTTGACTCTAATGAAGACACACTGGAGTGGAAAGGTTAGTCTGTTTGCGCATTTAAAGGCTGCCAAATCAATCAGTATGCTCCAGTCTCGGTTTTTCCTTTGGAGGGTTGCTGTCCTCTAATGAGAAGCACTTGATTCAGCCGTATATTGTTTGTTATGATGCAACACTGTTTTAGCTGCTATCTTCAGTTATGAGACTGGACAAACACACTTATATGTGGGAAGTTATACCAAAACAGAACAGCAGCGGGTGTTTGATTTTATTCTTTTTTTATTAAGAGAAATCCTCTTGGTAATCACAGTCTGAGCTGTGCTGACACACACACACAGGTGTGTTGTGTTGTGTGTGTTTGTGTCTCTATATCCTGCTGAGCCAGTGTTTGCAGACCGATTGGCTCAGGGATGAAGCCTTATGACCTGGCATCCATCCAACCCTCCCATTCTCTACTCGCCCAGATCTCTCTGTCGGCCTTTCTTTTCTCTCGCTCACCCCCTTCCTCCCCTGCCCCTGTTATCTTTCTAACATCTTTTTGTTTATGCACGTTTTGAATTTGCACAAAAAATACTGAATGAAAAGGAAAAAATGCCTAAATATAGCAAAAGGTTATTGCTTTGCATGGTCTGAGGTGGAGAAGTTGATGTGTCAGCAAAAAGGAGATGCAATACAGGCTGATGGAAACACATTTTCAAAATAAACAATGACATTGTAGGATCTGCTTCCTCTTCTTCTTTTTTTCTTCTTCTCCTTTATCACTGCCAGAGTAGAAAGTCAGAATTTCCAATAAAGAAAGAATGAAGGTCGACAATACAATGTATTTGGCCAGAGGAGAAATTAATGAAAATATATGGTCATGATATCAGAAGAGGTACTACAGCTTTTTTATGACGTCTTGTCATGCTCTCCCGAGAATTTTCCCACAGGTCTAGTTGGTAAACACATTGGTTCATATTTCACTTTGCAGACTTTCTTTGCAAATTTCTTAAATATCTGTTGGAAATTCACCCTCTTCCCATTTCTTTAGTTCTGAGCTCCTGCGTTGAACGAACAGCCACCTGGGCACTCACATGCACTGTGTATGCTTTGGTAATGACATCATTCATAGTGTGCAGAGGATGTTGACAGTGGCAGAGGAAGTGAGTTTCTGTGTGTGTGCTAACTTGGCAAGGCCTGCAATTGGCAGTACAGCATCCAGGATACACACAGGATGCGCACACAGATTTGCCGCTGGTTTTACAAAGATCTAGAAGACTAGTGTGCTAAATTACACTTTACTTAACACTAGCCTTAGGGCAAAACTAAGAAAATCAGTCAGATAAATCTCAATAACCACCAATGTCACCTTGTGACACCCGTCAAAAAGATGGAAACGTGGCTCCATTTGTGGGTTTGTTAACGGCGTTGTGCAGTGAGCAAGGACAGGAGAACGAAACAGTGATAATCTTTGGAAATGTTTGTTTTTTAAAGTGCTACTGCTTCCCTCATGACTAAATGTTCTCAGAAAAAATGTCCTTGTGACTGACATTGTAATTGTGCCAGAATTCTGAAAGTGTTTCCAAAGGCACAACTTCTGTGCTGGAGTAAACGGAGCTGAGCAGCTTGAACCAGCCTTTAAATGGAAATCATGGGAAGTCAAGAACACAGTATTCTTGCTGTTCCCCCTTAAGAAAAATCTGTGAATTATTTTGTGTTTTCAGCTTTTCAGTGTTAGGCTGGGGAGAGGAAAAGAGCAGACATCTAAATAAAGTTACAATATGTGCATGACAATTAGACAAATCTAAGCGTAAAGTGTAAAACTTCAACTCATTTTGATGTTGTTGTTTTTGGTTTTTAATAAACCTAGCATGGGATTATTAGTTTAGTGTGTAAACTGATGTCACAGTATTATCATGTCATCACAGTAGAGATGCCTGAATGTCAACATGCAATAACGTTGAACTTTCACAAAGCCCTTCTCACAGCCAGAGTCGTGTCGGCATGAAACCAGGTCCTGCTCAAGTTTCATTAAGGATGTCACATTGTTTCAGGGCGTTTGAGGATATTGTACTGCGTGTGTGTGTGTGTGTGTGTGTGAGTGTGATGTCTGAGGCAGAATGAGAGACAGAATTGCAGTGGGGACGGAGTGTACCAGCGCATTTATGCATGCATGGTTGGTGGGTGGGTGTGGGTGTGTGCGGGCAGAGTGGGACACAGTAAATGGGTCATATGCGGTGGAGGAGGATGACCTTGGGAATTTGTCCTGTTTTTCTTCACAAGTCTGCCGACGCAGTTCTTTGTCTCGGAGAGAGAGAGAAGTGACAGAGAACAGAGAGTCAACAGATATACCCAAAGCTTGATTTGTTGACAGTCAACGGAAAGATCTTCCCTGGAGTTGGAAGCACACTGTTATATCAAATATCAGTGTATGCTGTAGTGTTAAGATTGTTCTTAAAAGTTCCCTCTGGAGTTATAGTGCTCTAGTAGCATTGTTTCTATGAGTGGATCCCTGTTTTCTTTGTCTCATGCATTAGGACACACATGGATGATGTGATGCACATTCCTACCAACAGTGGTACACTTTCACAATGCGCCAGCAAAGGCAGAGAAGTAGACTGCTGAACATGCTGGATTTAAAAGACTTCTATTTTGAGAGGAAGGGAATACATTCACATATTTGTCAGAGCTCAAGGTTTAACACAATGCATTTTAACACTGACTGTAAATTTTTGTTTGTTTAACTCCACAGGGCCCCTTTAGTTGGAACATAGGGAACAATGAAAAACAAGCCCAGACCACATTCAATCCCGTGTGTTTGAAATATTGAACACAAGCTGGTTGAAATAATGGCTCTTCACATAGTTGGTTTGAAAAAGAACTTTGTGAATGTAAGTTTTATAGCTGGCACTTTGCAACCCTTAAGTTCAGTGGCTCATGCTGGTGTCTGATTTTATTGCAGCTCTCATTGGCTAGATCCACCTGATCTGATCATTGGGTATCAAACACACATGAAAATAGCTGCAGGGCCAGAAATGTTAAATGTCTGAGTCACTTACTGAATCCACATTATGTCATTTCCTCTAATGTGTTTCCTACTGCAGCTTTTAGTGATCTGACTCTGTTTTGGGTGAGACTAAAGTTTGAAACTAAAATATACCTGTTGGGATCATTCATTTTTACTCACGTGTTAATAAAAATAACTACCCCTATCAAATTACATTAATTTAGAAATTGTTTCTTCTTCTAGTCTTGTAGCCTAACCTTTCTATTTCCTAATGTCCAAATACAATCTGATTGATTCAGACAATAATACCATTCATCATAATTGTTTGAGTTGCAGCTCATAAGGTCAACATTTTTCAATATTTGTCATAATTGCACGTGATGCCAGTGTTTCTAAATCAGGCCAGCTGTGTGCTGCTGTATGTGGACAAATGGTTGTGGTGTCTCGCCCAGCAGTGCCATGCCTGCTATACAGGGATATGTGGGTCGTCGCTATTTTAATCCACAATGTTGCCAGCAATACCTGAGGGAATAGACAAGTACTGCAATGCGTGTGTGTGTGTGTGTGTGTGTGTGTGTGTGTGTGTGTGTGTGTGTGTGTGTGTGTGTGTGTGTGGATAAATGTGCTCCTGGTCCATATATATACACATGAACAGAGACAAAGTAGAGAAAGACAGTGTGTATCTGATAAAAAGAATTAGGTGTGTGTCCACAGTAATGCAAGTTCATTTGGAAATGTTTTTAAGTGTCCAAGTGGGTTTTCATTTTCTTACAGCCTTCATCTGTCGACAAAGACAAACCTGGCTAAAACTCTAGTTGTGTCTCAATTTCCATGTAGTATGCTATGTTCTAGACTTGTGTAGTGCACGGGTTTTGGTACGGTGTTGCCCCTACTGGAAATTATGATCACAACATTTTACCGCGTCTTTCTTACAACCCAAAAGACAGTTATTGAGAATTGAGACAGAGTATTACTGAGAATTGTTTATATGATTGTATAGTTTGTGTTAATGTGCTTTGGCAATGTTGTGTTTTATGCAGCCATGCCAATAAAGCCACTTTAAATGAAATTGAACGCAACTCTCACTACATGGCTCTGATGCGCCAGATAAAAAAGAAACTTAGTGTTCAGAGGAAGAATTGATTGACTGATGGCTGACACAGATTTCATGTTTCTGCTCTTGGAAAGGTTGGTATTTGTAAAATATTCGGAATAGGTTATCTAGCTAATACATTTACTCTCCCTAAATAATTAGTGTCCTTAAAATTTCTCTGTTATATGTGTTGTATTGTAAACATAATATCTTTGAATTATGGACTGTTGGTTGGATAAAAATTTGAAAAGGCCACCTTGGACCCTGGAAAACAATATGAATTTTTCCAAATTTATATTAGCTGAATGGATGATAAATCAAGAAAAAAAATGTATCATTTAGACAATAACAGTAGTTTACTCAGTTTGTTGTAGTGTGGATAATTGTCCCAGTCCACGTTACAACATGACATAAGTGTGTCCACAGAGAGAGTGGCTGTGAGCCCAGAGCAAAGACATCAAGATGCATTTTCAGATTTATGCACATTAGTGTCGGCACAGCCTCAGTTTCCAGCTCGATGAAAAGCAAACTTCACTTGTGAGACTGTGTGTGTGTGTGTGTGTGTGTGTGTGTGTGTGTGTGTGTGTGTGTGTGTGTGTGTGTGTGTGTGGGAAAGAGGGGAGACATCTGAATTATTTAAGGATGAACTGCAGGACACAGCAAAGTGGAGACATAGAGGGTGTTTCTCTTTCCCCCCCAAGACAACTTTCTAATGCAGAGAAGGCTTTATCAGGCTGGTCTGGCAACATGCGCGCGCACATACACACACACACACACACACAAACAGAGGCATGTATGAGTCATGTGTCCACCCGCTTTGCTTTCCAGCAAGGCCAATGAGATCAGTGGCTTCCTCAAAATACAAAGACCTCTGGAGGTAAAAGAGAGAGAGTGAAACCCTGGTATAAAAAAAAAAGGTGTGATGACAGTAGAAGCCTCCCTGGAGTCATGTGTGCACGCACGCACACACACACACACACACACACACACACACACACACACACACACACACAGTCTTGTTCATTTTTCTCCCATTGACTACAGTGGAGCTGTTCCAGACTCATGGTAGCACAACACCTTACTAAGACATTCAATGTCGCTTTTACTTTTGTCACCTACAGTAAGAATGTGACTTAACTCACATTAGTAGCTGCTGAGAGAACTAAAAAGGAAGTATTTTCTTAAGATTCTTGCTTGTGTGACTCCTCACACCCTCACATATATGTGTGATTTATCAAACCTTGATACAGCAAAATTTTTTTTCTCTGTCTTTGGCCTTTTGTAATCGGGTTGGTCCCATCAAAGACGTCTTATGCGAGGGTTGCATACAGAACATTACAAATCAAATCAAACAGACAAAATAATTTGTCTGACCTGAGCAGAAAATCAATGAGAGACAGGCAGCAAATAAATAGTGGTATGATACAGTACATGTTGCACATCAAATTAATTAGTTTGATTAGTGTGTACTGGGATGAGGTACTGATAAAATGTTTCTGTTCAGGATGTCTGAGCTCATCTTCATGCGTCTTACGTAAATTATTCACTGTGGAACATTTAGTCTGTTAACTCTGATCTGGGATCTTTGGGATGTGTTCTGGGAGAACAGTTTCAGTTTCTGCTCTGTTAAAGCTCAGTGGATCCTAAACAATACAATGACATTCACACACGCACTGTACATACACACTCTTTTTTTTTTCTTAAATGATTTTACATTGAATTGATGAGCACATGTTACCATGTGGAATATAATGACTCAATTTATAATCCTGATATAATTTGGCTCGCTTTGATACATTTACATTAGTCTTTTACAGACAATGAAATGAATGAGTGGAACATAAAGGAAGGGATCAGCTGCTGTTGTGACTTAATGGATTGACCCTTTCTTTATATGAGGGTGAGGGTGTGTGTGTGATGGGGTGGAGCAGGGATGATGTGAGGGATGAGGTCATTGGGTAGTGTGAGCATGCGTGACTCTGTGTGTGTGTGTGCGTGTGCGTATGTGTGTGTGTGTGAAACAAAGGCAGTTGGGTGTCTGATTGTGTGTGTGTGTATAAGTGATGACTTCATTCGTTATGCATTTATTTATGATCAGTGTTAAACCTCAAGCTGTGCGCGCAAATGTGTGTGTTTGTGTGATATCCTGAAAAGGAAAAGAGAATTACATTTCCTGGTCTATTGCAGTGATTTTGGACCATAATGTCAGGATCCATAAACGCACACAACTTTACCATCAGGGCATCATGACTTGTTCTGAGTATGAGCATCTTTGGCTTATGAAGAAACGGTCCAATTTTTTGGGAAATTCTCACCTTTTAAAAACGTCTGTCCCATTCACACCCATATGGCCAACATATTAACTCATTAACTGGCATATTGTTAAATAGTATCTATTTACGTATCATTCATAGTTACAGTAAAACACGTTTGTGCCACCAAGCTCAGTGTGACCTCGCTGAAAGTATTTATGTCATATTGAAATGTTAAATGTGTGTCTTTTATTAGCAATGATAAAAGATATACACATGATTAAAAATGGATTTTTAATCAAAAGTAAGTATATGAAAACTGGGTGGAGAGGCTGTTCTTCTCTGTTATTAAGCATCTAGCAGTAGCATGTGTCTGCCAGGTGATGTTGTGTAATGAAGCCCTGGTCTGAGTCAGGACACAGATGTGCGCACAGATGTGCCTTGCTGAGTGGAAATAAATGAGAGTTTTGCAGAAAACAGTCAAATTTACACAAACTGAAATAGGAATAAGGGAGCGTTTAGACTTCGGGGTTTGGTTCTGCCTGCAGAAATGTCTCTGCGACACCTGTAAATGATGATGAGATCTAGTACTGTGTTTAAAATTCACTTACTCAGATATCCAGCTGAACCAAGACTTTTCTGCTTGGCTTAAGTGTTGATTTAAAGCTTCTCTCTCTCTGCTTCTTGTCGGTCTGTAAACACTTCACGAAACAGCATCATGAGCCGGTCAGCGGTGTTGTTGACTGTCTGCCTCTGATACACATCAGCAGATCCTCTGCACACTCTCCCTGTTAGCGCTGCTTTTTTTTGTTTACGTGCAGGAAAAGCTCCAGCAAGCAATCACAGCAAAAAGTGCTTCTTGGGAGCGTTGTACTAGCCGAAAAATAAGGATTTCTACTCGTAACAGAAGCATACAATTTCTGTTTAGCATCAACCGAGCACAATACTGGACCAACAATTTTTCATTTTCTTTTCTTTATTAAAATCACCACTTCATTGGGAGTTATGGCCACAGCGAGCCTTTGTGCATACTCAAATACAGACACCCTTCTGAAGTTTAAACCAATCACCTGGTGGTCACTCAAGAAAATGTTTTTTTTTTTTACCCAGGTTGCTTGACAACACAATCTCCATATCTATTCATATGCTTCTCAGTAGGTGACAGTTTGAAGTCCACTCTAGGAAATATGCTAAACAAACATCAAGAGAAACACTGGATTCATTACATGTCATTGTTCCATCACTGTGCCATCCTGTCAAGATATACTGTATATAGCCTTCAAACAGAGACACTCTGTTGCAATGTCAGGCTTGGTTATATAAACACATGATCAAATGATCAGAATCGTACAAAAGAATCTTCAGGACTTTCTGTTGTTCCTGTAGATTTGTTAATAGCACAAGCTAAAGTGTTAGAGTGCAACTATCACAAAAATGATAGCAAAGCACAGATCAATGGTGGATGACAGTGAACATGAGTCTGCAGAGGAGATGGTGCATGGACAGGTGCAATGGTCATGCTAAAATCCTTAATAGCGTTTTTGACTTTTTGCCCGCCTGACATTGACATGAATTGTCCTAAACTGTTTCTAAGATGTTATATTTGGACATCATCCTGCTCTGTAGAATAACAGTCCTTGTCAGGGCTACATGCTGTGCAGAGTCAGTTTGAAACTGTTCTTTACACTACCATAGATAGAGATATGTTCTATAGTGTGAGCTTTAAGTCATGATGTTATATGTTCTGACAGAGACTGAGCACATAGCACTGACACAAAACACACACACACACACACACACTGTAACAGAGTTGTTGTGCTGTGACCTCACACAGGGGAAAGGTGACAATCCTCTACTTCTACACTGTTATTACTGGGTGAGTGCACCTAACTCTATCATTTTCTGTGTGTGTGTGTGTGTATGTGTGTGTGTGCATGAATACGTGTTTCTGTGTCTGTTCTTTTGTTCTGCCCACTCTCCTCCCATCTCTCGTCACGTCTTTGTCTCAGTTGTTGTTCGGCTGCTTTTCTTTGGCTCTCTCATCATTCTGAGCAATGCCGATTAGCTTGGCATGCGGTACACACACACACGCGCACACACAATCCAGTGTATTATAACAAGCTGTTAACCCCCGTTTATAAGTGTGGCCTTTGAATCAGCTCGGTGAAAGGGAGTGTAATCCCTGCCGGACGATTTAATGGTAATCTCCATATCCTGATTAGATTACACACACACACACACACACACACACACACATTGCAAGGAATTGTAACCACATTAAACCTAAATGAACTGGAGACATCTTATTATCCCCCTCTGTATTTAATTTATTATACTCTACGTTTTTACTCTATCTGTGTTTCTGGGTTATTCAGAGGATCAGATGTGTCATTTTTTCTTTGTGATCACACACAGTCATGATGGTTTACAAATATTAACATAGATGATGTCTTTTTATAGCACTTTTGCCTTTATGTTTTAGTAACTGACAGTACAGAGTGACAGAAAACATGTGGAGTCTTTGTCTCCACCAGTCGGGTGGAGTGCATCAGTGCCTTTATATATCTGAAGTGTTTATTTTTAGAACTATTTTAGCTTAACAGCCTAATATTCCCCCACTGCAAAGCAATTTTTAGCTTAAACAGTAGTATAAACAGAACTGGGTGTGTGTCCACGGTCCATGTACATGTTTGGACAACATCTGCAGCTTCACCCTGAAGACCTCTTACAGCTCTTTAGGAAGTGTCATTATCGGTATTTTGGAGTCTGATAAGCGTTCAAACTCATGGATCTATTTATTAAACCAAATGCTTACAATAATACAATCCTTTTAGGATACAAAAAGGATACAAAACACATAATGGGATTTTAAAAAAAATGTTTTTCCTATTTTCGCTTTGAACTCAACCCATACTCAGATATACATTGTTTTGAGCTAAAATATAATCTGTAAGATTTACAGTATTTAGATATAATTTCACTTTTGATATAGAGCAGTTCCAGACCATACTGGTTGTACTGGTACATAATTCATTTGTCAATGTACAAACCTTCCAGATAAATGCCCACTTCCACAACTCGATAACATTAATTGTTCAAAACATCCAAGAATTTCGTCAGGTCAATTCAAATCAGTGGTTAAAGGTAAACAGATGTGTTATTATTTTAATGTATTTATCTTCTGTGTTTATTACATTTTATCTACCACATCTGTTCTCCATAAATTATTCGATCACAAAAGCCGTTCAGATTTTTGTGCCGTGACCTCCATACATGGACTCCAGTGAGCACTGGGGAGGCTGTTGTTTGCACAGTAGCCAACTGCTGACACAAATACGCACACACACACACACACACACACACATACCCAGCAATCATTAAATGAATGTATTCTTCAGACTGCAGGCTGTCAGCAATATAGCAGGAATACATCAGGGGGTAAAAGTCAGCATGTGTGCTGTAGTACGCAGTCTGTCCTTACACACACACACACACACACACACACACACACAGGGCACCATGGTGCTGACATCATATATAAACACCATCATCATGCAGAACATCATTTAACAGCTTGTGGTGTCTGTTTGCATTCAGACTGATGTGTGAGTGATAAAATCAAGCTTTTTCAGAGTAGTAGCCATTTAAACTGAATGATCATCACCAACAATAACCTAATTTAACTGAATGAGAAATGGGTGATGAGCGACATATCACCAAATAACTGCTGAGTGAGCTAATGAGCTCTCCGGCAATGGGAAGATGAAAACAGGAAGTTGGAGATACAGCTGGAAAAGGAGGATTAATAATATGTTTCTGCTTGAGTGATTTAGACATCACTAACTACAGGTTGAAAACTCTATGTAATTGCGCTCTGCTGTGAGTAAAGGACTATCTCTGCATTAACTATTGAAAACAGAAAATTACAATTTTGCTAAATGACAGCCACATTTATTAACTCTGAAAGGTACAATGAATATTCATGGTCCTCATTAATCCATAATGATTAGGCGACCTTCTAACCTATTATCTAAATGCCATCATCATGTCAAAATATTCCCTTTGTCCTTTGTCTGTGACAACTGCTGATACTAACAGCTGGATGTCCTTGGACACTCCCCCAGAGGTTAAACCGTTTCCCTCTTAGACACTATAAAAATTCCTATAGCACCACCCTCAATGCAAACTTCACGCTACTTATGAAATAGCTAAACCATCTGATTTTGTTCAGTGCTTTCACATTGGGGTGTGTACTGAACTTTTCAGCTTCTATGGACCACTAGAAGAACTCTAGACTTTATGTCTAGAGCCAATAATACAGTGTGAAAAAGTCCTCTAATTAATTATATCCCCACAGTGGGGTTAAATTTTTTTATACAGAAATTACACTATGGTATTGTAATTTTTTAAATTATATGAGGTGAATTTTACATTTACAATATAATACACATGGGAAGACCGGGTTTCTTACTGCATCTTAAAGGAGACCTATTATACTGCATTTCCAGTCCTATATTGTTGTTCTGTGACTCCCGTATGGCAGCTTTGCATATTCAAAGTTCATCTTATACTGGACCTTAATGTAGGCCTTCATTTCAGCCTCTGCCTGAAACCAGCTGTAGATGCTCCTGTCTCTTTAAGTATCCCAGAATGCATTTTGCGGCAAAAAGCGGAAATGTCGGAGGAGAAGACTCACAACTAAGTTACGTGTAAAACTGCTGTTCTTGTGTCATGGATTGCAGTTTTCAGAGTTTTTATGCGGGAATATAGGTAGTTAGGTTTAATGTCACAATACAACAAGTTATAGAGTGAAACTGAGTTTTGTAACTCCCTTCTGCTACATAGCAGACAATATAAATTAATAAAGAATCAATTATGAAAAATGAACAGAAGTAAACCACCATCACTGGAGCAGTGCTGAGGACATAGTTGCTTAAACTCCAAATGTGTGGTTGATTTCTCAAGACAGAGCTGATTTAAAAATTTGCTACAATGTTTTCGGAGATGTGAGGTCCCACTAACGGGTCCGGCCATCATTAAGTCTGCTGCTGTTCCAATTGCAGAATGACTAACTGCGTGTTCCCGTTCCTGGTAGTTTGTGCTCCCGAGCTGAACTTGCCAAGTCCGAGTTTGAAGTCCAAACTTGGCAAACTCGGTTTTGAGAAACAGCCCGTGTGTCATCAAACAGAGCTGTTGGTATAAAATGTAGTTCAAAACAGAGCGTTCAGAACAGGAAGAAATCTGAGGTTTTGGCTCACAGGGATTTCTTTTAAATTCTTTAACCTTATTATTTCAACCTTTGCCCATGTTCAACATGAACATCCAAGATTTTAACATTGTAGATAAGTATCATAAAATATATTACAATAAAATATCACATCAGAGTATCTCAGATTTTATTATAACAAAATATGGAAAAGCATAATAGGTCTCCTTTAATGTGTCTTTAAGGTAATTACCAATGATTCAGTCAAGGTTCTTTACAAGATTATTTAAGACTGGCTTACATTAGAGAAAGCCCTTCATTTATGATGTCCCCTGTTCTATAAATATACTTTATCATATTTTAGGAAGAAACATTCTTATATACTGATCTCCCCCTTTTAATTTGTTGTTAATATAAACAATGCTACTTAAATCTAATAAATAAATCTAATCAATATTTTTCATCAACTGGCTCTCGTTTTTTGCAGTACTGGCTATTATTTGGGACATGGACATTTTTTGAATGTCTTGAAGAGAAAATACAATAGTTGTATAGTAGTAGCTATACTGATGCATTTCAACAGGATGTAGTCCATTTTATGTTGTTCATTTCGTTGTAACCCATATTACACTAAACGACCTGAAGCAGTTAATGTCAGCCCAAATTGAGAATTCTGTGAAAAATGCTATAAATCCCGTGTTTGTAAAGCAGTTGCCTCTACTAGTGGAGCACAATTAGAGCCCTCTAACATGCTCTGTAGATGTGACGTCTCAGCTCTGAAACCTGCATGTTCTTGCTTAATCCATCCTGATGAAGGGTACCAATCCAGTGGGCACCACTGACATAAATAGATTATGCATCTGAACCTGGCATCCATAAAGTCCACAAATGCGGAAGCAGCAGGATGGTACAGTCATAGAATCAGGGTAACAACATTAGACTTTGTTATATGTAACACTGGTGCTGCCCTCTGACAGCATCTGCCGGCTTCAGGTGGCAAAGCCTGATGCTTTCACTTCTTTTCCGTGACACCAACTCGACATAAAAAATGTCCGTGAACTCGGTCACGCAATGCAGAGCGCCCTCCAGGACCCTCCACAGGGGGGCGGGATGGTAAAGGGCATGCTCAGCACAGCTGGACTGACCTTAAACAGGCTTGTACTTCATCACACACACCAACGCGCACGCACACACATACACAGTAATAGATGGGTTGTCATATTGTCACACACTGTAGAAAATGCAGCAGTAATATCAGCATTTTCCAAAGTAGGAGTCAAAAGCAGTGCTACCTGCTGACAGCAGCTGATACTGAAGTAAAACTCACCTCACTCCACAAAGCACGAGTATAAAAGTAATCAAATGTACATTTGCATAGTTATCATGATTGGACCAGCTGCCGTGCAGACACTGCGGTATGCCTTTCATACACCTAAATAAAGCCAGAGAACCCCTGTGGATTTGGATGGAAGATATAATGTGTGAGTGTGAGTGTGAAGAGTCTCTGTTTGTGTGCACGTACATTCACATGCATGCCATCTTCTCTCTGGCTAGCTGGCAGGAATGCAGTTTCATATCTCAGCATTAACATAATGTTCTACTTCAGTAGGTTCAATGGGTTCGGTGCAGTGTTGTTCGGTAAGGCTGGTGGATACAGAAATCTCTGTGGGACACTATGTTTTTTCCTTGGTAAATGTTTTTGAATTACATTTATTTGATGTGCATAAAGCATCTACTGTAATAATGATCATTTTCTTTGAAAATATTATTACCATATTTGTTTATAGTATTTGCAAAGAAGAAAGGTTGTCACACTGTGTTTTAGGTTGCAGCAGCTTTGCCTTTTTATGTCAAAAGAGATTTCGTGTGGCACATTTGTGAGTCATTCAGTAATGCAGCTTTTATGAAGTGAAAATGTTAGCCTTGATATTTGTCTTCATTAGTAGAATATGAAATTCCTGAACTATTTACAATTATTGTTCTGTGGTTTTAATCGCTCAAACCCTGATTTTCATCTTAGATTCACACCATAGTTGTGCCAAGGTACAAGGCACACTGTGCTCTATGCAAACAGTATAGTATTTATATGTATCTTTATGCTGTGTATAAAGTTGATATACATACAAGGCGACACAAGAAAACTATGTTTTCATAGTTTCGGCTGTAGCATTTCATCACATGAAAGTTTTTCAGCATGTGCCTCAGTTTGTTCAGTTTTCCCAAAAATTAATTTTTGGAAAATTCAACATTTCTTGTGGGATAGGAAATGATTATTAATAAAGTCAAGTGAAAGATGTTGGTGCTGTGTATAGCAAGGCTCAGTCCTGCTGGATTTTCGCAAGACAATGAGTTCTTTGGGGGGAGGTACTTCCATCTATATACTGACTGCCTCCCTGCGGATGAAAGAAAGGATTGATTTCAATTAGATTTAGAGAGGCTTAGACATTTAAAAGAAGTAGATGATTGTGAATAAAGCTTTATATATATAATAGGGTTTGTAAATCAAATGCAGACTGTGCAAAATAGAAGATGACTGGTTTCCATTTTGGGCCTCACCAATATTTGGCTTCAAAACATTTCCCAAAGCAAAATTGTTGAACTTGTTAGCAAGCAGTGAAACAGCGCTGATTGATCCGGACCAAAGCAGAGCCAGAGGGCAGATTTCAGACCTGGTCCCAGAGTGTCTCGGCCCTGACAGACAGGGGAGGGGACAAATGAGACAGTGTCAATATTGAAACAGGCTAATGGGCTAATGAATGTGGAGAGTTCTGCCTAATGTTCCCAACAGAGCTCCTAGCAAAACCATTAAAGCACTTTTATATGACTAGACAGGCACAATGCAGTAACTCGATTTATGGGGTACTTTCATGGTCAATTAGGAAGGGAGAGAGAGGAGAGTGGCCTGATAGGTGAGGGAAGTGTGTGTGTGTGTGTGTGTGTGTGTGTGTGTGTGTGTGTGTGTGTGTGTGTGTGTGTGTGTGTGTGTGTGTGTGTGTGTGTGTGTGAGAGAGAGATGAGATTATTAGCTTTAGACAGGGTTATGCCTGTTTTCGTCAATATTTAGATTTTGTCAATATTGTCATGAGCTACTTGTGATTGTGTTATTCTGATCAGCATTTAGACTAAACAGCTACACAGTAAATATGCTATCAGGGGAACATCATTATATCATATACCAGGATTGCCATACGTGGCTGATGGGACATTTTGAGTAAAAGTAATATTAAACTAATATTGGTTCACATAGTCACCTGGGAATCCTCCAGACCCCAGTATGTCAGACTGAATAATAAAGTTTGACATTATTTTTATGAAAGCCAGAAGCTCCCTGTGGAACCATCTTACTGCCTTCTTGATTACATTTTACACAGCTGACTGCAGGTGTGACCGCATGTCCTTTCATCTTCAAAAAATTCCTGATGACTCTGCCCTGGAGGGTCTTATAATGACACAGATCAGACCTGGAGAGATGAACTTAGTTACTTCAATTTCAGCACAAGTGAAACCAAAAATCCAGGACTTAAATATTGACCTGAAAGGAAATATCTGGGGTCAAGGTTATCATAGTTTCTATTTTATAAACTGGCTCCTGTAACCGTGACCTTCTTCCTGTGTTTATGTTGTCACTCACGCCCTAGACTTATCTAACTTAACTAATGAGTGGAGTAAACAAAGTTTTTCTGTATGTAAAGAAACAAACCAGGAAAAAATCATCCCACTTATTCGGACCAGCGCAAACAATCTATAGGTTTAAAACCCTCCTTAAATCTTTGTGGCCTCTGTGAGCCTTCAATTTGTACCTGGTCACACAGTTAATTCAAGGGAATGTATTTGTACTAGGCAGTGCTGTCAGACGCTTGACTTCAGATCATGAGCAGGGCATAGCATGGTTAAATCAAACTGGATGTTGAGATATAGCAAATATAGCATCTTTTACCATATCTGACTCTCTGATTTTCCATCCCCTCAAAGGTCAGTTCAGTTCAACCCTATGCGAAAGCTCAGCTCCAATTTACTTTCCTCCCCCGGCAAATCCACCAATCAACAAATGAAATGGATTGAACTTTTAAACATCGCTGCTGGTGTTTCTGGGGCCTTGTGCTGTGGTCTCCCAGGGTAACAGCATTTAAGACAGATTTGTTCTATAATTGGCATGACTCCTGATCTAAAAGGAATAGAAAAAAACACTTTCCACTGACAGCTTCAGTCCACAAATGCTTTATGTTCGTTATCAGTTCTAACAACCCATCAAAATAATACAATTTCATAAATCCTCATTAAAGTTGTACTCAAAATATAACACATCAAGATTTAATTTTATTCACATTTCCTTTCACATAAACATATTCTTTAAGTCAAGTATACTTCTCTCTGTTTCACACACTCCACCTCTCCACTCTCTCTGTTGCATTACTGTAGTTTCCCTCAGAGAGTTGTTGCGGCAGGCAGTCAGTGGAGGATATTTTTAGTTTGCAAAAACCAACCAGGTAGTACAGTTTCTTTCCACTCTTTCTCATGATACACTCATGAGAAAAACGGTTTGAATGAAATGGTTTAGTTAGAGCAGCAGTTCAACGTTCAACGTAGCCCTAATGACTCAATGAACCCTGGGGTGTGAATCATAACATAGAGCTCTCATGCTAGGCAGGTAGCATACAGATGGCTTGGACTAGTTCCTGTGCTAAGAGCAGTTGCCTGTGTTTTATTGTTAGAAGCTGTATTGTTTTGGTTTTGTCTACAAGATGTGGGAAAGCTGCGCAGATATGCTTGGTGTCGTGATTCTCAGTGGTAATAGAAGCCGTGGCAATAATTTCACATATCCTGTAGTCATTAGATTTAATGTTGTTAAGAAAAATGTTGTTTAATGTGTCTTCAACTTACCAGACCTTGAAGCAGTTGCATATTTGTTAAAGCTTTTTCAAAAGCCAGAAAGTCTCTTCTTAAAGCACATTTCCATGTTTTACTGTTGCATAAATTATGAAAACATTAAGTATTTACAATATCAAACGGCAACTTGTTATGGCTGAAAATATAAGCAGACCCCAGAGGAAATTACTAACAAGCACATTTCCCATACCAGCGTGTTAATGAAGTGATTGCTTATGTGTTCTATGTGAAGGCAAAGTCTCATTTATTTAGAAGATAATATTTTGAGAAGGCTGAGTCAGTTCTTGGTATTGGGTTTACATTTTTGGCATTTCTGGAGAGGTGATTAAGCAGTCAAAAACTGTCATCCATAATTCACAACAAGCCATGACATTTTTAAATGAAGTCTCAGTAGGTGAAAACTAGTTTTCATAAAGCACTTGTGAAGGGACAGAAGCCTGTTTTTCTTGCTAATGTAATGGGGGTTATGATGAGAAAACTAACCATATTTTATAAAGGCTATTTTTTATTTATCGAAATAATGTAAAGTGTTGCAATGCCAATATGGCATTTCCCCAATATGGGAACTGGTAAAAGAAAACATTTTCTTCTTCTATTAAATTGTATTTTCCAGTGCTGGGCAAGAATTAAAATTTTTAATTGCAATTAATCCCATGATTTTCAGCGATTAATCGCATAGTTGCGCAAAATTGAATGATGAATTCTAAAGTAGCGTATTGCTTGCACTTTTAATTTAAAGTACTGCTAAGTACTTATTACAAAAGTGCAATAACATGTGGTTCACAAACACTATAAACAAATAAGGTGTTTTTTACCATCAGTATTTCCTTTACACAGTAGCAATAATGTAAATCTCAACTTAAACATTAATGTAATCAAATCAAATATAAAGCCAAAGCTATTTGCCACTGCCCGCGGGAATTACCCTTTATCTAGCTTGTTAAAACAAGTTAGAGTACAGAGCCACATCATAACATCATAACAGGCTGAGCAACAGGTTAACATGTATAAATCTGTTTCCTTGTTTTTTTCTGAACAGCAGCATAAACAGGCTATTCTCAGTGGCAAGTGTCCCTGTTAAGAGTGAGTTGAAGCGCTCGCCTCATGCACACGTCCGCCTGCTGCCGAAAATGAATTGGTTTTTTTTTGCCATGTCAAGTTTTTTATTGAATTTTCATTTTCACGTCCTTACAAATAAACAACAAAGAACAACACAAAACACACAACAGCACAGTTCTATACACTAAAAATAAAAATAAAATGGCACATACGCGGTCAAAAATGAATTGTCTTAGACTTTTTGTAGGCGACACGGAGCACAAATCATTGGAAGAAAGACTGATCCTCGCCATTTTTGAGTTTCCACAATCTGTTACTGTTTACTAAATAGGACATCAGCTGGAGGAAATGGCAGAACATCCCCGCAAAACTAGATATAGGCCTATCAGGTAAAGTTAAGTTAATTTTAACTTGCGTTAAATAGGCTATATCTGTGTGCACAGAAGCTGTTGCCATGGTTACTATCCACACAGCGCCTGCCGAGTGCTGTCTCCCTGTCTCATCACCAGAGCAAAGAGCAACCCAGCGAGGCCAAGAGACTACGTTGTGATTTTAAGAACGTCCCTAACACAGACATCCTCCCCAGTACTAATCAGCATGCCGTGTGTAGCTATCCACTTTACTTTATTTGTCTGTAGATGGCGACAGCAATGTCTGCTGGTGCAGGTTGTTGAACTGATCTGACAGTGACAGCACAACTTCCCCTTGGGGAGAATCCACACTTTGCAAAATGTGAATGAGTGAGTTTGTGAATTAAAAGCCAGTTCAACGAGGAGTGTTTCATCCGATCTGAACGTCATTTATGTTCATGTCATTCTTTGTCCTCTATCTGGAACTGCCTGAGGCTTTTATCAAACCACTTGGCAGAAGTGTCTCTTTACCTCTAACATGTACTCTTATTTAAGTTTCTAAGCCAATAGTTTTCCTAAAGTCAAGTGTTTAATGTCCACTTTTAGACTGCTCTCAGACCGTGTGAATGAAAGTGAACAAAAACACTCGGAGCAAAAAACGATCAGTGCTACAAGTATCTGTAAAATTGTATTTACAAGAGAAGAGGATATTGCTTTAGAGATTTAATTGCTTATTCTCAAATAAGATGATACCAAGCTTTGATGATCCCTGTGGGGAAATAAAAGAGTCATTGTGGAAGAATACTGAAATGAAATACAGCACAACTATAAAACAGAATGTAGTTAATGGTGAAATTAATTATCTCACATTAAACTATTTCAGCATTTCATAGTAACAGTTTTAGCACAACAACTAAAGTAACATCAGAGAGACATGCTTGGGGAAATAAGAAAAGGTATAAATAAAAATAATACAGTACAAAAATAAATAGGAACATTAGTTATTATAGTTTGAGGGCTAGGTATTGTTTAAAAATATTTTTTAATACTGGAAACAATACTGATACCAGTAAATATTCAATACCTTACTTTGCTAAATGTATAACATTTTTACACTAATTTTCCTTTTCTAGATAAATTATTTAAATGAATAAATTAACAAAATAAACAATAGATTTCAAGTGCAACAATCGAACAGGAACTGCAGCAGCAATGAATCCTTTTATGAAGGTTATAATGTTCAGTTTTTGTTCAAGTTCAAGCATTGAGAGTTGATATGAAACTGTAATAGATACAGAAGAAAAATGCTGTTGTTTTTCATATAAAATGTTTGTTCCTCAGATAAAAATTTCAGGAAATGGTAAAAGTTCAAAGAACAAGTGGTGCTAGAGAGGTACTAAAGCGTTTATAGAGAGAACGATTCATCTACAGGCTGATTGAAAGGTTAGACGTGTGTCTCTGTGTGTGTGCGTGTCTGTGTGTCTGTGTCTGTGTGTGTGTGTGCGCAGATATGTGTATGCACTGTCTGGATGTGATGTGTGGACAGCAGGCCCATCATTTTTCCAGGCTGCACAAACGCCTCATGGTGGAGGACAGGCCGTCCGACATGACAAATGACCTGCAGACAGAGAGAGAGAGAGAGAGAGCGAGAGCAGCTTCATTAACAGAAAGCACAACAGACAGAGGAACAGACGATTCTGCCACAGATTTCAATCCCTCCATCTCAGCCAATTAATGAAATAGCTAGCACACACACATACACACACAAAGAGCGAGAGGGACAAAGAGAGAGAAATGGCCATAAGCCTGGTTAAGCAGTATTAAATTATTCTTCAAATTAAAAGGCCGTACCTGCCTTGTCCTTTTAGAGCTGTGTGTGTGTGTGTGTGTGTGTGTGTGTGTGTGTGTGTGTGTGTGTGTGTGTGTGTGTGTACACGTGAGTGATTAAGCTGTTAATTAATTTTATGTCTTTGTATTCAATAACCGTGGACAGTGAAAATGAAGTGTGTTTGTGTGTGTGCGTGTGTGTGTGTGAAAGAGAAAGAGAGAGGGTGAGTAAGTGAGTGTGTTCTGGATGATGTCTCTGTTGTAACAGTTTCGCCTGACGAGGAGAAAGAACCGAAGAGCCAATGAGTGAAAATCCACACTGACACATTTTCGGAAGCTTTTCTCAAATGTTTTTAATTAATTGTCTCGCAGAAAAGAGTAATTTACGTTTGTACAAATGTATCCAACTCACAGCATTTGGTGGTCTGGGTAACAATGTTGCTCAGCTGCTGCTAAAACAGCTCACTTATTAATTCAACAAGGGCTGGTAAAAGCAGTAGCAGCTGTAGCAGAATGATGTGTTGTTTTACTAAGATTCTGTTCTCCATTTAATGCAAATCATATATATAATTCTAATCTAACAAAACAGGAATTGTGTTGAACATAATGGAAAAACCAACTTGCTAAACATAAAGTTGAGTTTTATAAATGATTTTCATTAATGCTCCAACTCATTATATTTAGTCAAACTTATAGCCTGTGTAGATTGGATGGATGTTTTTTTTTTACTGTAGTACTTACTCCACTGAAGTGCTTTAAGTTGGATTCCATCATTCCAGTTCAAGTTAGATCCAAAAATCGGCATGAGATGCATTTTGGCTTGTTTTTGTTTTTCATTTCATTGTACATTTATTTTCGTTTTCATGAACTCTCATGTGCATATTATGAAATTACTTTAAATCAGGGTCAATTCTGAGAATTATATAATGACCCTGACTTTCGGTTTGGCACTGAAATGGTTTCTATGGTTTACCACGCTGAAATAATGATGTGCTTCAGCAGCTTCACAAAGAATTAAGAACAAGAAGAGGATGAGACAAGAAGAGAGAAAAGGAGAAGGAAGGATGGGAAAAGGTGACAAAGTGAAAGGAATGAAAGTGAAGGAAAAGGAGAAAGTGGAGCAGGTGACCTTTGCTTTGTGAATGAGGAAGGAGGGAAGTGAAATGTGTGTGATGAAGAGAAAAGAGAGGAGGGAGGAGGTGTTTATGGAGGTGGGATGGAGGAGGACGAGGAGGGGAGGGAGGGCTGCTCAAAGGCATGAAAAGATAGAGAGAATAGAGAGAAGATGGAGAGCGAGCAGTTACACAGCAGGAGAGTCTGAGTGCTCTCCTCCATCAGAGACTGTTGATTAAAATTTCATTGGCTGAGGCTGGAGGTCGGAGGTGACACCCTGTGTGTGTGTGCATGTGCATACGCGTGCGTGCGTGCGTGCGTGCGTGCGCGTGCGCGTGCGTGCGTGCGTGCGTGCGCGTGTGCACTTGAGCAATAAAAGCTCAGAGCCTCCTGTCTTCATGCCCTCACTCACTCCTGTACTCTCACTCCCATTGGTTAATTATCTTTCTTTGTCTCTTGTTCTCTTGAGCTCACTGCTTTCTAATTGTCTCTCAGCTGTTGAACAGGTCTCACATTTGTCTGTCTTATTTTATGAAATGAAACCCCTGCATTACTTGCTTTTAGTTACCATTTACTACTAGTTAGTTACTTAGTCACTAGTTAGCTTGTGCATAATGGCTACCGCATGTATCCTGCTTTCCTTCATAACATTGGTTGAGCATGTTCTCAGAAATTAACATTATGCATCTTGAAGATTCAATTAAGCACATCAAATATATCAAGAGTCTTGGGTTCAATTAGTGTTAATGAAGTGTTGTATTAATATTGAGGAATTTCAGAAAATGTATTGTTAAAGAGCCTCTGTAAAAGACATTAAACCTGTTACTCTCACTTGTGTTATTAATAATAACAGCAATATAATATATATATTAGTGGTGGGCCGTTATCGGTGTTAACGTGCTGCGTTAACGTGAGACTCTTATCGGCGATAAAAAAAATATCGCCGTTAATCTATTCTCAAAGTTGGGTTGGGAGCTGGGTCTATACTACGCAAGCTATGATGACTTTCACCTTGACATTTTAGCGCAGAGGTATACCTAGCCGAATTGCACTGTAGGGGGCGAGAACAAGTCTTCAAATCTGTGTGTCTGCCTACTGTGAAATTACCACATCAAACGTGACGTGCTAACATGGATGCAGCTGTTGCTGCGTTTCATTTACCTCGGAGGTGGGAATAACGTCACACCCGAGTTGACGGCGTTACAGTTACAACCTCGCTCGGCCAGCTGTTTGTTTACAACCAACCAGGTTAGTTATTGATACGCCGGTTGATTAAAAAACGCATTGTGCGGTATTTACTCACACTAACTGTAGCAACACGTCCACAGACAGCTGCTGGACAGCACTTTGTGTACGAACAATTATATGAGTCACAAGTACACAGAGGTGCTAATAAACAGTATAAACTATACAGCTTTCAGTAACTGTTGATACCCCGACAGCCATCTTGGATCACAAAGTCGGGGTAGTGCGGGTTGTCCCGACTTTCCGAGTCGGAAATCCGACTTCAGGGGACATTCCAGTTGAAAGTTCCTACTGTGAACTCGGAAATTACGACTTCCCATGTCAAGTGGAACACATTATATGAAGCCGCCGGGTTTGCTTCTGGGAAAATTTACTTTTAAGAAGCTTCCCAGTGGAAAATTCGACAAGACTAAGGTTGTTTGCACCTTGTGCAATGCTGAATTAATTTACTGTAGGAGTTCTTCCAGTCTCAAGTACCACCTAAACGCAAAGCACATCACGCTACACACAAGTACATCTTATTGAACATGATTTATTTTCATCACTAATTATCATAGTACAACAGCTTTCTCAAGCAGTTTGTGATGCATTTTGGAAACAGGAGATGACCCCCTGGTCTAATGCGCTACCTGGCTTGAAACCTAGCTTGAAACCCGTTCGCACACATATTCTGAATGCCTTCGGCAGAATTCAAATGAGCAATTTTAATCTAGATTAATTTCAAGATTACAGTGAGATTAATCTAGATTAAAAAAAAATCATCTATGCCCACCACTAATATTTATAGACTACTCTATATACAATAATTGAATCGCAATCATACCTGGTCATTCTGACTGAACTATTACTTATTTGGTCGATTGATGGTTGATCGGTATAAAGATTAATCAATAGCTATAATATATATCCCATGAGTTATATATCCAGTAAAAATACAAAACTTTTACTGCTTTACAGGTTAATTTACATAATTTATCCATGTATGTTTCAGTCTTGAAAATTAGGGTTTTTTTAATACTGGTGCTAATACCAGTTTCTGTACCATGACCAAACGTACACTTTTTTTCAATATGTAACTTTCAGAAATGTAAAACGTTATTAATTTTTACAAAAGAAACCTTACTGCTACAGATACATTTTAGGTATCAGTCAGATCTTTGACTGTCAGACTAAGAAAGCTATCTGTATATATTTCTTCGGGCTCTGGCCTCTTGTTGGTATTTCTCAGTATTTTTGACGTTTGATAAACTAAATGATTAGTAAGTTACCTAAAAAAATAGACTACTTATTGATGAAAATATACAATTGTTGTTGCCCCAGACTGAGCCACTTTCAGTTTTTTCAGGCTAGTAACTAATTCCAGATAAGTCACCTCATTCTTCCATTGGGTCCCATCTCCCTTAACCTCTTTTATTGAAGCCTCCTCCTTCTGTTCAGATCCGACCACACAGGACTCTCCTCTGTTTGTAGTGCTGCTTTTTCAATTTAGGCAGAGTGAGAGGACACCTGAACTCAGTGACAGCACACATGGGCGCACACACAAACACAGTGTCGGCTCCGTCACTGTAACAATGTCGTGTTGTGTCTGCATCTTTATCGCTGCTGCTCTTGTCATACAAAAGGGATTGATTGCAATGTTATGGTCCATTCGTGTGTTTGCATAGTAAGGCAAACCTGGACCATATTTTGGACTTTGGATTATTATTGAGTAGTATCTATGTCTTTGATGGTTTGGAGTCTTGGTCAGAACTATGTGGGAACATCGTCTTATGCAAATTGTGTTTTTAGGCAACTATTTTGTATTAGTATAATACATTTTAGAATAAATGTTTGGAGTGAGAGAACTCCTGCACACGTCTTTTGTACTCTCATCTCTTCTCTTGCCTATGGATATTTCCTCCTACGCACCTGTCTACAAGAAACTGAAGGTGTCAAGATGTCTGGATTAAAATTTGTCAACATGTCAGATAGAATATTTATAGACTGCATTAATACCCACAATAATAACAACCACATATGACAAGTCATGTACATAATGTGGAGGTTAACCTCATAATTGAGGTTAGGCAACCAAATGCAAAATAAAACTATTATCTTTATTCTATTAAGTTCAATTTTTGTAATATTGGTTTAGGATATTTAAATTGTCAACTGTTAAGATCTAGATCAATTTATTTTCTTTAAGGCTTGTTAGGTCGTGCTTATGGGACCCTGATGTTTTTAGCGTCTGTACTTGTATTTGCTAATTGGTTGGGAAATAACATTTCATATTGTTGCACCCCAGTGATACGTCTGAGAAACAGCGACGAATGCAGTGAAACATCATATCCACATCAGAGCACTGCAATAGAAGGGTTTTCTGGTATTGGAAGCAGAGCCAGGCTGGGATGGTCACTATCCAGCAGAATGATACTGGCTCGTTACTGCAGCTGGCTTGGCCACCAGTGCAGTGTAGGCATGAGGAAACTGGCGTCTCCAAAATGGCAGCTGTCCATAAACTATCCTCTCGTGCAGCCTGGACCTCAGGCTGTATACAGTTGTATACACTTTCAAACTGACAATGTTATGCACAACCAGGTCTATCAATAAATGGTTTTCACAGTTTAGTGTGGAAAAACTGTGTGGCTCTGGCCTGGACAGAGCCCTGACCTCAAGCCTATCCTGCACCTTTGGGATAAACAGCAAACCTGACTGTGAGCCAAGCCTTATCTCCCAACATCAGTGTTGGACTTCACTAATGCTCTTGTGGCTGAAATCCCTGCAGCCATGTTCCAAAATCTGGTGGAAAGCGTTAAACCAAAAGAGTGGGGGCTGATATAGCAGCACTTTAATACCCATGGTAACAATCACGTAGGTGAAATGTTCAGTGGTCGACATACATTTTGGCCATGTGGTGTATTTCATGTGTAGTATAATAAGACCTTGGTGATGTTTGTGTTGCTCCAGCATTTGATTTGGCAAGGGTTAATCATCCAGACTACAGGGTATACATTTATAAGTCAATGTGACTCACCTTATAGACGCGGCTGCAGTAACTCAGCAAGCATCTCCGCAGGCAGCTTCACACAAACTGCACTTCAGTCTGTAACAAAGCCCCAAGCACACTCTGCAGCACTGATGCTTGCTCAGACATAAAGGAGTTTGCTGCCAATGGCACCAGTTTGATATTGTGCACACTCTCAAGCATGAAGCATTACATATTCACACACATCAGTTAAAAGTCATTAAGCTCTTCTCACTCACACACACATCTGCAGTGTACACAGCCGCATCAGCAAATTAGCTGAATAAAGAGCCTCTTTTTGCCTTTTTCTTTTGAGTGTCTAATTAGCCATCAGAGCCCGCTGTGTGGAGAGAGTGAGATCCATCAAGAGGTTGAGCTTCAAAGAACAGTTTATGGAAGCCAAAGCACTTTAATTAGGACCTATTTGCACGGAAAACCGGAGAGAAAAACATAATTTGAATCCAAAAGCTGTGTAATGTAGAGGGAAAATAAACACACTCCAATGTATGCACAAATAAAGACAGACAGGAACAAACTGAAAGGATTAAACTTGAGATGAGAACCCTCACAAAAAAAGGCTTTCTACAGATGTGAGGGAGAAAGTGATTCCTCCGACTGGAACATCAGGTTTCCTTAGTCAATGAGGAAATTTACATGCATGCAACTGTGACACAGCTAAAATTGGATTCTTCATTTGTGTGAATTAACTGCAGTAACATGTAGATACAAGACGAGGCCACACTGTATAGTTATGTTTGTTTAAAGGAAAGCTTTCTACATGACCTTTTCACCATTTCCATTCATGTCCGCAATACTTGTTTTTTGTCCAGGATTCTGAATCTGAGTGTGTCAAAAAGATTCAAAGGAAAATTGCAGCCACGTGTGAGCAGTCCGGCTCATGGCGCATCATCTAGAGATTGGTCGTCTCACCAGTTTTTTCCTCATGACGCACGCAGTTCTCATCAAAAACCGACATCAGAGCAGCAACATCAGTTTCAATGTCTATATCTGTAGAATCTGTCATAGACCAGAAAAAAAATATTTGAAATGTTCAACGCCTCTCTCTTTCACATCTAACCTTTCTATGGACAGAATTCTAAAATTTGTTAACAAGACTTTTATTCTATTGTATTTGTCAAAGGCAGACTCAATGTAGAAAGATAGGGTTGGCAGTTGCAGCGGAGCAGCATCAACGCTGTCTGTGTGGAGACCACACACGTGCAAGCCACAGAAGTTCAGCGAGGTAATCATCACGTAGAGGTAGGTGGTGTAGCCTAAGCATGACACACCATCTATAGTCACAGCTTCACACAGTGTACAGGGAAAACGCATGAGCCGCACAACTTTGGTAAAACCTACATGGAAGTTAATATTAAAATCATCACCTCATTACCCAATGTGTTGGTTTTAAATGTCCATTAGATTTTAAGTTTTACCAAGTGAGCTTATTATTTTGAATGCATACTTTTATGATACAATAGACAACTCTGATGGATATTTTGGCTATATCTAATATTATATAGGCAAAGTGATTTTAAAGTGTTTGACAGTATGGTAGCTAAGCTAATGTTGTTTAGTCATTTTGGTAGAGCGTTTTTTTTAGGTAGGTAATCATTTTAGGGTAAAATATTTCATTAACCACGTTTTCTGAATTGTGATTTTACTGCTATTAGTACATATATTCATTTCTGAGACCAGTCTCTGTTCGTAGTGTATATGTCACATCCCTGAATTTGCAGAATATCACGTTTCTACTGGGCTTTGCTCCTGATTTAAGTGTAAAAACAGCCATAGTTCTTGAAATATCACATCTGTGCAAAGTTGTACACTGAAAATAAATGATATAGAATCAAAAAATTACAAAATCATGCTTCAAATGGGGTGAATCAATTACTGACTGTCCATACCCAGGCTTTGTAGAATATAAAATCTTGTAGAAAGAAAGCTGTTGATGTTTCTAATGTTGTTCAGTCAGTCGTTCATGTAGCAATAACCACATGTGAAGCACATCATTATAGTAGGTGTCACTTTACAGAATCACGTAAATGGCATAATTTCACCATTGTCCAAATAGAAATGTTGGTAATAGTCACATAAATGTGTGCATGCAACACAGACGAAGCATCTCCTGCTGAACCCACTTCAGTCTGTTTGCTGAGCTCCATCCTCGATGATCTTTTGTCTGTCAAAAGCTCTTAGCGCTTCCATCCAGAGCCCTCTGCTCTCTGCATTCATTATTAATGGACCTCAGCAGGCTAAGAACGCACACATACACGGACACATTTGCACACGAACCCAGGCAGGACCTGCACGTCACTGTTAGCTATTTTAGACAAGATATTAAAACGCTCGAAATATAAAGGGAAAAAAGCCTTCATTGAGGTAACAGGGGATGTTGGAGAACAGTGTGGACTTTTCCTATTGTTTTTATCTTCTGCTTTGAGTATGGAAGTATAGCAAGTCACCTGAAACATCCCAAATTTGAGTTTGTTATTAAATAAACTAAATGCAAAATTACTATATAGACATTTAGACCTTTCAAATAAAGTGTAAAAATCCTTTGGTCAGCCACAGTAAACAATGTAACTACATTTGCTTCTGACCTTGTTTGACCTTGACCTCCAGTACAATCACCAGCAACAGTGAAAAGCATGAATTGAGCACCACTGTAGTGAAAATAATTCTGTGAAATGGATACATTAACTGCAACTGCTGAACCCATTTTTCTCTCTGTTCAAATACGACAGCTTACATGTACAGAGTAATAGTCTTTATTGATGGCTGATTTCTTACAGACAGAACCACTGAAACTAGTTCCCCTTGAGTTGTAGCTGATTCCAGTGGTTTCCCACCAGAAATAAACATCTGTCACTGAGTTCTGTATATTAAATACTTTAGGTAACACTACCGTACAGGTGAGCCTCAATGGCTACTGCTGGTTGGAGAATCTGTCACATCATACAAACTGTAATTAAGAAAAGCCAAGGGGGAAAACTTTTCAAATCTGCCTGTGAAACTGGGAATTTTGGCGACTACAGTATATCTCAATTGTTGAAAACAACTATAGAAATGTCAATAAACTGGTGGCCAAATGTTTGCAAAGCCACCAACACTGACAGCTATATCTAGATGAAATCCAATATTAACACTAATACAGTTGATAACTAAAAATGAAGTGATAAATGAAATCATAAAGTGTTTTACTTCCACCCGCTGCAAGCAACAGAATCCAAAGCTCTCTGATTGGATGTTTCTTACTGCAGTTGTCTCTTGGACTCTAGTTGACTTCTGTCCTAAATCTGTTATGTTCACTGTCTTGTACTTTTGACTTTTTGTCAGTGAAGCAGATTTTCTTCAGCTCAGTGTTTCATTGTTTACACTGATGATTCAACCAGGATGGTTTCATGTCCATACTAATGCAGTCAGTCAGAAACCATTTTTTATGGGACAAAAATTAAATAGAGTGGCTACTGGCTGTGACTGCGTAATAGTGTGTGTGTGTGTGTGTGTGTGCGCTTTCGATGTGACCTTTCTCCATATGGTGTGGGACTGAGCAGGGGGACAGGAGGTGAGCCCTACACATGCTATCAGTCCGAGCTGTTAGCCAGCAGCCACTGTCACACACACACACACACTCACACACACACACATGCTGCAGGCCATACATGTCATTGTTACCTGATATTCATGGTGTGTAGGAGAAACAGATGAAGGAGAAGGTCACACATGTGATGTCACAGGCGTGCGTTCACTGCCAGCCGTGGGTTTGATTGCCGCTCGCTCATCTTCCACAGCCCCGGGCTCTCTCTACCCTCTGTCCTCCCTGCCCACCTCCCACAATCCCCAGCATCAGTCCAGCCCCCGCCAGGATACACACAGACCATTCTATTTTTGATTTCTAGTCCAAGTGAAAACAATGATACAGTATGCCATCAGAAATCACTTAAAGAGACTGTGTGTACTGTATCAAAGAGAGCTGATACTCATGGTGCAGTTGTGTCTGAGGATGATTAATTATGTTTATAACACATACTATATAGTTGTGAAATCTAATTCTAAGGAGCCCTGGAAAGAATAAGGAGAAAATATTCTTATATAATTAGCTTTGTTTGTGTGTTCATGCAAAACTTCCCTTTTATCTTCAGAAATATTTTGCTTGTGTCCTGCAAGCAGCTTTGATTCCTTCAGAATATAAGCGTAATCTCCGCTTACACTAATGAACCAAAAACCTGCAAAAATCGTCCTTTATGACCTTTACATCCTCATGGTGTCTGAGACCTTGTAAAAAAAAAAAAACAAAGTCAAATGAACGTAGCTAGAGCAAGCAAATTGTCTTCTAGACTGTCATGAATTGTGTGTTGTCAGATTTATGCCATATCCATCTACCACAGGAATACAAGAATAATATTCATTAACTCAGTGTCAAGGCAGAGTATTGTTGCTAACTGTGACATGTCTAAATTCAAAGTTCATTCAGAGTTTTGACCATACTCAACGTACGTCTTTGGTAAATTGAACTTGCTCAGGCGTCATCACACTACAGGTGTTTGGTCCAGCCCGTTTTCACCAGAAAAACAGTTGTATAGGTCAATTACCCATCAGTTAATTACGACCCATAATTATTTTTTTAGTTATGCCCGCGACTTGAGTGCAGAAGAAGTCAGATGATGTAGTAAGGAGTAACAAGTCCATGTAATGAGGGTGATGGGGTGGGTGGATGTGTCAAGTAAAACTAAGGGCTTTCACTCTGGAAACTGGAGTTCGAGTGCCGTGTGAATGAAAGTGATAGTTGACATGTTTAAAGTTAAATAACGTTTTGTAGATGACTTATGTCACGTGACTTACATTACTTACGTCACATAGGTTTATGTAATGTACTTAATTTAACCCAAACCATGATATTTTCCTAAATCTAACCAAGTAGTATTGTTGTCTAGACCTAACCAACCGCTTTACAATGTTTAATATGTATTAAATGTCATGTGACTTACGTAATGTACTTAAGGTCCTGTACGTCTGTCACTGGACTGGTACCTGCCAACTATCGTACATGTTGTTGTGGCGAATGGTCGGATGTTGTTTTGGAAAAATTGTCTTATGGTATTTTGGGACTGTTGACAATCATTTAGGATGTGTTGGTTTGGTCACATGATAACAGGTGTTTGTATACAAGTAGGTAGTTGTAAGTGAACATTGAGTTTAGATTATTTTGTCACATATTCCCATGGGCAAGAATGAGTCTCCATGGTCAACTATTGTGTCTGTTGTTACATGGCTGGCAGGTGTCCTCTTGTTGTGAATCCTAACTTAATGACCATTAGCTCATTGGGATTTACTTCTTGGTTTAACATTAAAACAATGTTCTTTTAGAGTAAGGTGGATAATTAGAATGATAACTTTAATTGTGTTAGCTTTGCGAGTTACTTGTATTTAACCAAATTTGTTTAAGCCTGTCTGACTGGTTGGGTGTGCAATGTGTGATAAACCACAACCATGAAAAGAAGAATTCAAAGTTTCTTAAAAACCCATATTAGTACCAGCAACACTGACTTATAATTATGTTTCATAATGCAACACAGAAACAACATTCAAAGATTTCAAAAAACTAAACTTATCATTGTTAATTGTGTATCTTCTACCATCCAAACCACACAGCTATGTTGTCTTGAAAGAATATGGCTGTTTAAGTTCCACTCCAAATAAGCTGATGTACGTTTGATAAGCTCCAGTATTGGTTTCTAGGAAGGTTTTCTTCACAGCACTATCATCAGCTTTGCAAAAGACATTGTTACCGGGCATAATCTTTGCTTTTGTACATACATGCCTGTCTTTTTTAAGTTTCCTTATAAAGCAGTGTAACCCCCCGAAGAAATATCTTTGATTTATATTCATATGCAAATGAGCATCCTTAGGAAACAGACATTCTTTTAAGGAAGAAGAAAGGGACACAAGGAGGGAGAAGGAAGTTCAGCTTATCACCACTCAACAGATGTTAAGACTAAATGTGTTGGTTTGTCTGTCTCGTCACTGAGGCTGAGCAGAGCAAAGCTCCAGTGCTGGCCTGTCTGAATGGACCAAGTCAACCAGCTGCTTCTAAGAAAAAACATTTCTATAGTGGCTATAATTTGCTCTGATGGCAGAGGTGGAAAGAGCCAGAGGATCAGGATGAGGACCTTCAGCTGCCAAAGGCCTTTGGCCAAAAAAAGGAAATTCATTTTCCAAGTAGATACAGTAAAGGCACTATGCTGCAGGATAGTGCTGGAGCCAGGTAGCTTGCAAAGAAAGTGCTGAGTGGACAGTTACAGAGCTGCAGACTGGCCTGCTGTCTTTTCCCTCTCTCTCTTGACAACAACAAACATCACAAAAACACAAACCTGAGCGTTATGATCGCAGGATTTGTTTATTCCTGTATAGAATTTAAAGATTTACCTTGATTTTAAAACATATAGCTTTCAAAAGCCATAACAGCTCCATGTCCTATTTTCCCTGTGGGATTGAGGCCGACAGAATTTCAATAAAAACTAGTGTTGTTGGCGTAAGAGATCAAAGCAGGAGCTGAATCGACTAAACAGTGCCATGTAGGCCTCAACAGTGCAGTTGGTTGTTCAAGTGAGAGGGGGCAGGAATCACAGAAAACATAAAAGTTTAGAGAGGAGAGGTGTAGCCTTCAGGTCAGAAAAGTAGGTTAGTGACCAAAAGGTTTCTGGCTCAAATCCCTTGATGTGGTGGGTGCCCTTGACCGAGGCACTGTGGCGATGCTACTCTGCTGCCAAAATCTGGAGTTATATCGTTGCTGAAGGAATGCACAGATGTCTCTGGTACCTCTAGATAAAGGTTGAATACACAATTATAGACTTACTTGCTTTTTCCCTTGTTTCTCTCTCCTTATCTCCCTTCCTTCTCTTTGTTTTTTTTTGTTTGACTTTCCCTCCGTCATCTTGCTCCCCTTCCTTTCTCTATCTTGCAATATAACTTCCATGGCTGGTTGATTTGGGTGAGCAGAGGGAAACAGGCAAGGCTTCCACAGTTCAGGGCTCCAGAGAGCTCGTCCAGGCAGCAGCAATCAATCACAGACTAAATCCCTCTTCTCTCAGGACTGCCGTGTGCCAGGTGACATGGCCAACAGCTGCAGAGAAATATAAAGCCTACAGTGGGTATTTCATTTAAAATAGACTAGTAAACAGGGTCTCTGAAAAGTGCACAGTCCAGGGAATCCACTGAGTGTACCAATGTCAGAAGAAAATGTAAAGGGCAAGACTCTCCTCACTTGACAAAACAATTGCATTGGTCATTTGCATTTCTTGACAAACAAGCTCTTTCACTCATCCAAATGGTAGAGGGTTTTGCATAGTGAATGGTGTGACAAAAGTTCCTACAAACAGTCAAAATTGGTTTCTTTAAACCACAACCATACTCTTTCTCTTTCTTTAAAGGATTGCTGGAGGTCTAGAAGCGCTACAGAGATGTTGGTCAATGAGTAGGTCCGGATTTTGTTTGTGCCGTGCACAGGCACAAGAATGTTCGTGCACACACATGATAGCATTACACATTCCTGCCAATGGTGTCACGCTATTCCACTGATCAACTGACGGTGTTATTGTGCCACGATATGCAGCAAAGACATGAAATTCTGCTTGCTAAACTTTAATGTAAACCATTCAGGTTTCCAATTTTAAAGAATTGTAAATTGGCTTTGCAAATGTTTTACAATGAATTAATTTATTCTATATTGGATGGCACCTATAAATAACCTATTTTGTTTTTTAGGTTGAATGACTTGTTTGAGATTTAAGTTTAAATAAGGTTTAAACATGTAAAATCAACAAGTGAAGAATGATAGAGGGGTGCTTTTCCTGTTACATACAGCATTGCTGTATATAAGATACAGTATCCTATATTTTGTATGAGTTAATGATGGATTATTGTTCCAGTCAGACACGTGAAAAAAGTGACTCTTTGATGGAGCTCTGAAAGAATCCAACAGGTCTGAGATCAGAGATTGCTGCATGCATTACATTAGATGATAGCAAAGTCAAGAACATCAAAAACATCAATGAATGATGAAGTGGTGTCGAAGTGGTGGTGAGCACTACAGCAGCAGTTGGCCTGAAGGTATAAACAAGACCTGTAGAACTAATGTGATGTGCGTGATATAGGGGAATATAAATAGCCTTGACTTGACTTGTATCAATGAGCCATGTTTCCAGAAGCATGAATGAAACGCTCATGGCCAATTAATAGATACAAGTGTGACTTCATTGTTCTGCCTGAACTTACATGTACTGTATGTGAGAGCTGTGTTAAACCTGGTGACTTAAGGCCATTTAACCTTTGCTGTGACACAGTATCTTGTGTATGTACAGTAGCTGGTGCGACTTGTAAGAAACACTGAATGAAAAGAAGTAAAGTATATTTATTTGTAAATCTGGGTCCATATGCTTCCTTTTCTTTCAGACATGTCTAGAGTTGGAGCGGTATCTACAGACGGAGCCCAAGCGACTCTCAGAGCTCTTTGATGAGGACCTGGATTGTCTCTTAACGCCAGCCTTCATGCAGGGTGGTGACAGTGATGAGGACCTGATGGACCCCCTCCTCCCCAGCCTCCCTGACCAGCCAAGCCCTCCTCCACTACTGGTGACTCTCCCAAGGGTCCAGGCCAAAATCCTCCAGGTGCCTAACCCCAGCAAGAACCAAGCAGAGGCAGGAACTGAAACCCCTACACCAAAGGACCAAGTCCTTGCAGGAGTCAGCGCCGCACAGCTTAGTGCCGCTGTTACATCCCTAACGCCACCATCGTCACCAGAGCTCGGCCGCCACCTCGTCAAACCCACACAAACACTGACTGCGACGGCAGACGGCACACTAACACTCAAACTTGTGGCAAAGAAGGTAGGGTTAGGGGAGGCTAAACTGGTGGCAGCACGAGCGGTACCGTCGCCGCCAAGCCGAGGAGCAGCCCTCAGTGACAGCGAGCAGGGAGGAGGGGGAAGTCTGGGAGGAGAAGTGCCAGAGAATAAAAAGAGAGTCCACCGGTGCCAGTTTAATGGCTGCAGGAAGGTTTACACCAAGAGTTCCCATCTGAAGGCACATCAGAGGACTCACACAGGTAAGACTTTCATTTCATTCATTACAATCTAGGCCTATATTACGATACTGAAAGTGAAAATTATTGCAGCTGTGTACTACACTATTTTGGAATTGAAACAAAACAGTGAGATTACAGCGTTGACTTTCACATCAATATTGGGTGAACACTGTTGGTAGTACAGTACACATTAGTACCGGTCTGACAGGACTTTAGGAAAGATACCAAGTATCTGATGATGTCTGAGACAAATATTTAAAATGACAATTTTTCAACTTTTCTATTTATTTTATACTGTGCCCTAAACTTATGGGACAATATATGGAAGTGATTAAAATTCCTGCACTGTTAGCTTAAGCTGATAGTCAGCATTTTTACCTCATAGTCTATGTTCCTTTTCAAACTCAATGTGCTGGTGTTTGAAAATGTGAAATGTTAGTGTCCTAATACAGTTACCAGCACAGCACATAAACCAGCACATTTACATAACCTAAAAGATACATCGACCTGAGAGTTGATTGAGCTTTTGGATAAATCTGCAAAGAAAGCATCTGATATTTCGAGTTTTTTAAAAAAAAAAGACATTAAAGAGGTGGTAGTATGCTTTTTGGTTTTTCACCTCTCCTTTATTGAGTTATGTACCTTTTTTGTGCATGTAATAGGTTTGCAAAGTGAAAAAGCCCAAAGTCCAGCCCAAAGGGAGTTCCCATATGCCATAAAAAACTCTGCTCTGAACTGTCTGAAAACAGCTCATTTGTAGTCCAGCCGTTTCTCTTTCATCCCTGTGACGACACAGGGATGAAAGCTAAATTCGCCTCATATAACGCTGGCCAAGTGGCTAGTCTGACACACCCTCAAAAACACAGATGGAAAAACACTGAGCTGCAGCACACACCTCCTCTCCCTTCTAAAAACTAGCTACCCTCCAGGCAGTCAGTGGGCATAAAGTTGTTACTGTGATGTAAAAACAGCTCAGTTAAAACTTTATGGATAAAAAATACTTTTGTTACAGATTAATAACTCACCACTCTGAAACTTGCTCCAGTCCATGTTGCCAAGCTGGTCGGCAACATATAGCCTACAGCTGAATCAAAGCTGTTTACCGTCTTCCTGCTGACCCGCCCTTCTCTGCTTCTGATTGGCTAGTAGTCCTTAACTAGGAGCTGCACATGTGCAACTCCCAACAAAGGTCATTTAGAGACAAGATGTATCACTCCGTAGCTAAAATGAAGCTTTCAACACAGGGTGAAAAGAGAAGCTACAGCAATGTGCAGTATGAAAAAATATGGTGTTTTTTGAAAATTAAACCATGTAAACCTGTTCTGGTACAACCCCTAAATAAGATTTTGAACCTGAAAATGAGCATAATACCACTTCTTTAAGACCTCTCCTTCTTCTGCTTCTGATATGATCCTGCAGATGTATTTATTTCTTCAGGAGTCTTGATACCAGCTCAGTGCCAAAACGCCCTGCCTCAGTAATTGCCTGATGAATTATAGTCTGGTAGTAAATGACATTGCGAATTCAGTCGTGTCCAACTGGGTCTGACATGCAGCTTTAGCTGCTAACTACAGCTGCCCTCTCAGTGACCCTCACACAGAACACACACCAGGCTAATGTGTCCAGGGGCTGTTTGCCATGAGTGTTAGCATGTGGAAACGGGTTTTGGGTCAATGAAGGAGACACATGAGTGAAGATAAATTTGACTGATGCAGATTATGATGAATTTATGATTTGCTTGAGTTTAACCACATTAAGTCACCTGAACTTAGCCTGGAAATTTACATCAGACATGGTGTTGTGTGACCTCACATAACACATGGATACAAAACATTTCAATTAATTCCACAATTAATTCTATTCCCTAAGCAAAAAAAAAAAGATATTTGTTTTTGTGTTAAATCTTGGGTCTAACTATTTGTAATTCTTTGATATATAGTAAAAGGAACTGGGGGAAAAGGTGCTACAACTTTGCAGCACCTTCTCTAGGAAACCAACAAAAGTGAAAGAGTTAAGTCCCATCAAAAATTAAAATAAAAACATAAATTAACATTTATTAACATAAACATTAAGTAATTAAAGGCCTGTTTTAGCAAGGCATTATTGTTTTAGGTACTGGTGAGTTGTTGAGAAACCGATCCATGCGTCTGAAGGCTAATCAGATGGTGTACACAGTGGTTCACAATACAATGTGGAAGGATTTTACAACTCTGGAAAGTTATCAGAAAGACAAACACTATCATTAGTTGCAATGATCGGCAGGTAAACACAAGAAATGTGGCATTTATTTTACAAAGTTATTTAAGTGTCTATGTTTGTCTGAAAATCTATTTAGCAAAAACTCATATTAGAGATTTGATTGTGGTTTAGAGCTACTTTACTACTGTGACAGGAACCAGTGTACCACAAATTGGTATGTTCTTAAAAATGTTATTTTCAAGTCAAACTGTCTTCTGGATTGGCCATCTCTTAGCCTGAGTGACTGAGGCTGAATCCATCACTTATCTGCAACATGAGGTCTGTGCAGACTTGTACCACCTGAAGCTAGCATTATTCAACTTTAGCTTTAACCACAGCATCATTTACAGTATCTGGAGTGGTTCATGGCCCCTAGTTGTCATCATCCAGTGTTAGCAGTTTCTTGGTGGACACCAGGATTATAGTACATAGCCTGCAGACCTTCTACTGTATTAATACTGGCAACCTTGGCATTATTAATCTAGCGTGTTACAGGCTTATATGATCCCAGAGACCATTGCATGGCTTTAAGTATAGCATTACATTCCAGGGCAGCACCTAGCATAGCCGGGGGAAACCACAGCTGTAGCTTTATTATAGCTAATCCTGAATGGAGCAGCTAGCTTTCTGGTAGCCTGGCCGCTAGCTGCAGTATCTTTAATCTTCTGATGATTCTACAGTCGAGTCATGCTAACCAACCATGAGCTTTTAAAGGAAAAAAAAAGACACCCTGAAGACACTGCAGCTTCCCCACTGTGAGTGTGTGTGTGTGGTATAACTGTGGGGGCGGTGTATTCCCTCTCGATGTGTTCATTACAAGCGCAGCACTGTGGTTTAATTAGCTTAATCCTCTTTTTGGGTTATTATGACCATAAATCATTGAACATACATGTAGGGAGGGATTAACGTAGCAGAGACTACAGGGAGGAGCAACAGCAAAAAGCCTGTACAACATCAATACACTTAGTGTCACATACTGCACACCAGAGGCCATTAGAAACATTATAGTGAGGTTTGTCAGGGGTATACTGTACATGTGCTGCAATTCCATATACTGTTGGTAGTAATATTTCTCTGTTCATCTCCAAAACAATTTCTCTGAGCTGCAGCTATGATGTCTGAAGTCAGGTTTATCTTCCTACATGTGTCACAGCCCGGCTCATGGACTTGACAAAAACGGGAGACACACAGGTAAACTAAACGTGATTTATTGATAAGAAAATAAGCAAAACCTTTAAGTGGGAAGAATCTGTAAAGTCAGTAGTGTAGGGAGTGGATGAGTGAAAATGTGCTTCAAGGATGTTGTGCTCATTGTGACAGCTTGCTCATTGATTCAAGGGCATTCTTCAACTTATAGTTCTAATTGGATAAACCAAGCTAATAGAGTATGTACTGCAGACACACTGGCCAACAAGAGGAGCAAAAGGGAGCCATACTGAAACTGTAAGTGTTGAGTTTCCAGTGAAAAGTAAGCCAGCTCAATGTGGCTCCCTCTGATCCACAGAGTGTGGGGTGGTGTAAACCTGATCACCTTCAGCTGGACTGCATTGTAATGCTTGCTGCAACCAACCAGCTAGGAAATGTATGTGCTAGTCATGCTGTCGTCCACCCCAGCAACAAATCGCTAGTCCTGTACCAGTGCTGTACACTGGTACAGGACCTTAAGAACAAGGTTCTTCTAAGAACCTTGAATTTGGCCCACCAAAGATAGCAATACAATATACAAAAACTCATTACCATTTAGCTTCAGAATGGTCAAGCGGTAGTCCGTAATCAATACATTACCCATCTGCCATACATTCCAATTCAAGCTGCATCTTCACATCTCACCAGTTCTGCAACCTCGGTACCACAGGAGCACTTTAAGAGGAGTAAGAACAAGGAAATGAATGGAAGAGAGTAGAGGCATAAGAAAAATACATGGCATTAAAATTGTATGGTTGAAAAAACAGACTGCTTCCATACGGGGCCCTCATTCTTCAAATACCCGTTGGCATGACAATATCGTCAGGTATGAGTTTAAAATGATACACTACGCCCTCCATTACAGATAAAAACCCTGGGCTACCTGAGCAGAAGACTCCCCCCTATACCTATGCTAACTTCAACGATGGTTATCTAGATAACTCTCCCCTAGTCTTCGTGCAGCTAGTTGTGGGGGGTATTTATGCACTCAAAACCAGTGGAGTGAAAATTACTAGTATGTATTGTCAGTTGTAGATCTGTATTTGATGCTCTGTTGATACTTGTAAGTTGTTCCTCAAATGTAAGTCGCTTTGGATAAAAGCGTCTACCAAATGAGTAAATGTAAATGTAAAAAGGGCAACCAGAAAACCAGTAACCCTCACAGCCACGGAGGAGCTCCCGAGCAAAGCTCTACCCACTTTCACCGCCACCTAAACCACCACACCACGAATTCCATAAGGGAAATCACTGTTAAGCCTAACAGGGGGGGAAAGTACTCCTGCTCACATTGAAAAACCCAGCTAAGGTCCAACAAAACAAATTCAGCCAGCAAATCTTAACTACGCCACTGACAAAAGGACCATGCAACTCTTCTAGGGAACATTAACTGGCCTAACCAAACCTGAAGTTTCTCACCTCACAGACGGCAAACAAATACCAAAATAGCTAGAAGCTACACAAAACAAGCCAATCTATACAAACAAACCTAGTCCACAATCTCCTGGACCAAGATAGGGATCCAAAAATTACACAGAATATATCTGTCACCCTAGCAAAAAGTTAGGGATTCTGAAATTACACAGAATATATATCTGAGACCCTGACCAAACAAATTCCAAAACTCCTCGCACCTGAAGCGAGGATACCGGACGAGCCCCGAATTGTCACAAGCCAGCTCTTAGCCAGTGATAAAACGGAGGTGAGACAACAGGTTTGCAAGCCAATAGAGGATTAACCAAAAATGAAACAAGCCAAACCGGGTAGGACGCCTAGGAAGAGAGAGGACAAAAGACTGATCAGTCCTGGTTAAATAAGCTCCCCAGATAGAGCTGCACAGGTGATTGCCCAGCCCAATCAGTCTCCCTGCCTGCAGCCTCCTGCAAGAGAAGGGTCCGTAACAGTACATTGAGGCCCCGTTTACACGATGGGAAAACGCAGATATTTCTCTGCGTTTTGCCCTCTCATTTGAGAAAACGCTGTTTTTATCACAGAAAACGATTATTTCTAAAAACTCCGGGCAAAGTGGAGATTTCTGAAAACGCCGGTTATGTGTTGCCGTGTAAACTGGGAGAAACGGGGTTTTAGGTTCTCAAACGTCATTATGCGCCAGAAAATGCTTAACGTCATGTGAGCGCCCTAAGTTTACAGTTTGTTTGGCTAATGTTACCGATAATGGATGCTGTTAAGGTAGTTCTCATTTTTACTTTTGTGCAAACCCTTTTGGCCTGTTTGCATTTGAAAGTACAACTACAGTACTATATTGAGGAGCAGAGGCGAAGGAGTGCACGGAGGTCAGCATTTTTACTTCAGCTTTCCCTTCCAAGACGTAGATATGTTGCCTGGCACCGTCGCCGCCGCCGGTTTTGGATCCGACCTGGGCTGAACCAGCGGTCTGATTGGCTTGCATGGCTTTATCCTTCTCCTACACTGCCGCCCATAGGTTTGGCGGCGTATTTATCGCGGGTTGATGTAAGCGACAACTTTTTTGAAAACGATGTTGTGTGCACGATGTTATTATTGAAAACGGAGGGGGGGAAATATCCGTTTCTCTAAATACCCGGCTATGTGTAAACGTGGCCTGAAAGTTGAGGGATACACACTGTGCCTCCTGCCAGTTATTTTGCAGTTAAATTTAGTTTTAAAGAAAATGGTTTTCTAAAATGGTGTTTAAGTTGTGCACTTGTGCTGTCTATGCAGGCGCTTTGTTTTTTATTTCCTTGGTCAATAAAAAGAGTTCATATATTACCTTGTTGAATCAAACCTACTGTGCTCCAATTGTAGCAAAAGCAGTTTTTGCTGCTCAAAAGTTAAGCCAGGATTTAAACCAACACCAAAGACTCAGAAGGATGCATATTGCCTTTGAAAACTCCATCCTCAAACAAGTTAGCCTTCAAAATAGATTTCATATTCTCTCATTCGCTTATCACCAACATCCATTTCTAAATGCTCTGCAATTTTCAACAGCTGTTCGACTACACTGATCTAAAACCTCCTCTGATGGGGCTTTCAAAAAATCTTCAACCCCTGCCATAACCAAACAAAAACCTTCGATTACACAGCAAAAATACAGTTATGCACAGCAACAGGAATGTACAGCTAACCAAATACACCACAAACCAGATTCGGAGCCCGTCCCTCTAACCGCCTAACCAAAACTAAATATACTCCTCCCTAGTCTTCAGGTAGCTACTTGCAGTGGGTACTTACGCACTAACAGCCCAATGAGACAGCAAAGCAACCAGAAAACTGGCGACCTCTCTGTACCCACGGATGTGCCCCCGAGACTACTGCTCTAACCACGTTCGCTACCACACTACAAATTCCCCCCAAACGAATTCCAAAGGGAACACGTTCTACAACCTAAACAGGGAGTAAGCTCAGAAAAAACGTTAAATGTGCAATGGTCAGCATGTACTTACCCGTTCTACAAAAATCACAGATGTATCTACCATCTGGCAGAAGACAAACACTCCTCTAACCAAAACCCACAAAATCTGGTGTTAACACACAAAAATCACAACACACTTAAAGCAGATAAAACCCGTTCAAAAGTGTCTCCCTGTAGCACTTAATGCAATTTACAATTCTACTCTGGACATGCGGTACCAACACACCAGAGACAAGTTCCACTAATCACAAACTCCACCTACCACAGCACAGCTTTCTTTCATACCTTACCAAATCCACCTGCTAAGGTCCTGAGAAGAGAGAAAAAGTACACAAATTGCACTACAAGTTACCAGAGGGCTGTTTCACAAAACCAAGATAAGGGATTAAGTCGGGATTTTCCAGATATCCTGGCTGAATTAAGCCTTGACTCGGTTTCACGAAAGCAGTAGCACATAAGTTACCATGGCGATTTATTCTGTGCAGCTAGCCTGCTCCAGACCAGGCTAACAGCCAGGCTTAGTTTATCCTGGTGCCTTATCTGTTCAGTCAGCGGTCACGCCGATCAGAAACCAAAGTGTTTTTTTTCAGTCATTCCATGTTCTTATGTAGGCCTGTGTGTTCTGCATATTTTTCAGTAGCCTGTATTAAAATAGTAGGGTGTGGTTATTAGGTTTCATAACTAGAGAAGATGCGTCCACCATACTTTGCACACAATGGCATCAGCGAGTAAGTTAGGTTTACGTGGAATGAAAGCACTTGTAAAAATAAAAATAATAAAAAAGGATAAATAAAAGAAAAAGTAACACGGGTACAGCAATAAACCAGCGAAAGAAAGTGGCAGCCAATTGTTGACCGACTGAATGTGTGAGAAGCTAAAAATATCACAGCTCTTAACTGAAACTGTCATAATTATAATGTTATATTGTGCCTTAAAAGTGAGCACCGGACATTATATGTCACTGAAGAAACTCACACACACTATGTAGGATTCCTATGCCATTTTATAATACTCTCAAATTATAGTCCTACTTCAGTAAGGAGGATATATTGTGGACTGTTTATTCATGAAACAACTGTGTGTTTGGGAGAGAAAACAATTATTACCGCAATACATTGTGTTACATTTTGGCTCACAGTGAAATTCTATACACTAAATCACTTCTCTTTGTAGTTGCTGGATTTCCAATGTCCTTAGTGCTTCTTTTTATCGCCATCTAAGTCCAAGTCCTGTTTTTTATTTTGTTAATTTTTTCAAGTGTGTGCAGTTCAGACATATGACAGTAAAACACATAACAGTCAGCACAGCAGGAAGTCTTCACCTGTGGATGTGCTGTAGCACTACAGCCTCAGGGTCAACTTACAGATATCATACAGTATTTTCTATGAGCACCACAACACTGACTTTTTATCTATTATCCATATTGACTAAAAAAGTACACCATTTTCACACAAAATTGACAGACCTCCAGCCTCTCTGCCAAGCCTACTATATATATATACACACACTTTTTAAAAGTATTTGTCAAAAATGTTGCTTGCACTAAAAAATGCTAAATAACTGAAAAGGCTTTAAGAAAGGTTAATAAGAAAACATGCTGTGCAAACATAGAAGAAAGATATGTGCATTGTCCAAAAATGAAACTTAAGCTAATTGAACAAGCTGCTGATACTGCATTATATTTTTATATTTTGAATTGTCACCTGCCAGCTGAATTTTGTTTCCTTTTTAAATAAATAAAATTTATATAAAATAATTTCCACCATAAATTGGTGTATAATATTTCTTCAGACGTCAGAAAATTAAGTGTTTAATGCTCAAAAACATCTGGGGGGAGGACCCCCAGACTCCCCACTCAGATATGGGCAATACAAGTACTAGTACTAGTAGTAATGCTGCCAGAAAAATAAATACTTTTGTTGTGAACTGTCACTATATAAATAAAATTGAATTGAATAGACAGTATGTTGATTAGTGGTTGTAATTAATACATTTGCTGAGTGACATTAAGGTCTGGTGCTTACTTGTAAGGTCTGACATAACGTTACTATTCATGGTAACGTTATAATTAATAGTTTCAGTTGGGAGCAGTGATTCTTTTAGCAACTTACTTATTAAGTATTGTATATAAGTATTGTCTGCCACGCTTTTCTCGCTGTTTTAATACTTTTCTTTCTTTCTTTTTTTATATTATGTGCATTTTTTCATCAAAAACCTTTTTTACACTCATTGAGTAACAGAAAATAAAGTATGCTGCACACGTCTTTTCCATTTCAGCATCAATGAATCTGTGATCAACAGCGTGGTCTCTTGAAAAAAGTTGTTGACGCCCATTTATCTGAATTACTTACACCTGGCTTGACTTAGTTTCACCTTCTGAGCCTGGTTTGGCCTTTGTGAAACTGATAAAGCCAGGATGCTCTGATCACACTAGGTCAAGCCTAGCTTTATCTCTTATCCTGGATTTCTAAATTTTACTTTTGTGAAACAGCCCTCAGAAACACTACTAAGGCCAAAAAGAAACAGATCGCATTGGACGAGCCCCCATTTGTCACAGCCCGGCTCATGGACTTGACAAAAACGGGAGACACACGGGTAAACTAAATAACGTGATTTATTGATAAGAAAATAAGCAAAACCTATAAGTGGGAAGAATCAGAGGGCTGTTTCACAAAACCAAGATAAGGGATTAAGCCGGGATTTTCCAGATATCCTGGCTGAATTAAGCCTGGACTCGGTTTCACGAAAGTAGAAGCACATAAGTTACCATGGCGATTTATTCTGTGCAGCTAGCCTGCTCCAGACCAGGCTAACAGCCAGGCTTAGTCAATCCTGGTGCCTTATCTGTTCAGTCAGCGGTCACGCCGATCACAAACCAAAGTGTTTTTTTCAGTCATTCCATGTTCTTATGTAGGCCTGTGTGTTCTGCATATTTTTCAGTAGCCTGTATTAAAATCAGTAGGTTGGGGTTATTAGGTTTCATGACTACAGAAGATGCGTGCACCATACTCTGCACACAATGAGCATCAGCGTAAGTAGGTTTATGTGGAATGAAAGCACTTGTAAAAAATAAAGATTATAAAACAGGATGAATAAAAGAAAAAAGTAACACGGGTACAGCAATAAACCAGCGAAAGAAAGTGGCAGCCAATTGTTGACCGACTGAATGTGTGAGAAGCTAAAAATATCACAGCTCTTAATTGAAACTGTCATAATTACAATGTTATATTGTGCCTTAAAAGTGAGCACCGGACATTATATGTCACTGAAGAAACTCACACACACTATGTAGGATTCCTATGCCATTTTATAATACTCTCAAATTATAGTCCTACTTCAGTAAGGAGGATATATTGTGGACTGTTTATTCATGAAACAACTGTGTGTTTGGGAGAGAAAACAATTATTACCGCAATACATTGTGTTACATTTTGGCTCACAGTGAAATTCTATACACTAAATCACTTCTCTTTGTAGTTGCTGGATTTCCAATGTCCTTAGTGCTTCTTTTTATCGCCATCTAAGTCCAAGTCCTGTTTTTTATTTTGTTAATTTTTTCAAGTGTGTGCAGTTCAGACATCTGACAGTCTGTAAAACACATAACAGTCAGCACAGCAAGTAGTGTTCACCTGTGGATGTGCTTATACTTAGTACAGTGGCAGACTGGCTGTCAGACTGTAGGACTACAGCCTCAGGGTCAAGTTACAGATATCATACAGTATTTTCTATGAGCACCACAACACTGACTTTTATGTATTATCCATATTGACTAAACAAGTACACCATTTTCAGACAAAACTGGCAGACCTCCAGCCTCTCTGCCAAGCCTACTATAAATATACACACTTTTTAAAAGTATTTGTCAAAAATGTTGCTTGCAATATAAAATGGTAAATAACTGAACAGGCTTTAAGAAAGGTTAATAAGAAAACATGCAGTGCAAACATAGAATAAAGATATGTGCACTGTCCAAAAAAAAAAGTAAGCTAAATGAACAAGCTGCTGATACTGCATTATATTTTTATATTTTGAATTGTCACCTGCCAGCTGAATTTTGTTTCCTTTTTAAATAAATAAAATTTATATAAAATAATTTCCACCATAAATTGGTGTATAATATTTCTTCAGACGTCAGAAAATTAAGTGTTTAATGCTCAAAAACATCTGGGGGAGGACCCCCAGACTCCCCACTCAGATATGGGCAATACAAGTACTAGTACTAGTAGTAATGCTGCCAGAAAAAGAAATACTTTTGTTGTGAACTGTCACTATATAAATAAAATTGAATTGAATAGACAGTATGTTGATTAGTGGTTGTAATTAATACATTTGCTGAGTGACATATTAAGGACCGGTACTCACTTTTAAGGTCTGACATAACGTTACTATTCATGGTAACGTTATAATTAACAGTTTCAGTGAGGAGCAGTGATTCTTTAAGCAACTTACTTATTAAGTATTGCATATAAATATTGTCTGCCACGCTTTTCTCGCTGTTTTAATACTTTTCTGTCTTTCTTTTTATATTATGTGCATTTTTTCATCAAAAACCTTTTTTACACTCATTGAGTAACAGAAAATAAAGTATGCTGCACACGTCTTTTCCATTTCAGCATCAATGAATCTGTGATCAACAGCGTGGTCTCTTGAAAAAAGTTGTTGACGCCCATTTATCTGAATTACTTACACCTGGCTTGACTTAGTTTCACCTTCTGAGCCTGGTTTGGCCTTTGTGAAACTGATAAAGCCAGGATGCTCTGATCACACTAGGTCAAGCCTAGCTTTATCTCTTATCCTGGATTTCTAAATTTTACTTTTGTGAAACAGCCCTCAGAAACACTACTAAGGCCAAAAAGAAACAGATCGCATTGGACGAGCCCCCATTTGTCACAGCCCGGCTCATGGACTTGACAAAAACGGGAGACACACGGGTAAACTAAATAACGTGATTTATTGATAAGAAAATAAGCAAAACCTATAAGTGGGAAGAATCTGTAAAGTCAGTAGTGTAGGGCATGGATGTTGTGCTGTAAAAAACAAAGACAAGAAACCAAACAAACAAAAGAAGCTGTGAGATGAGGAGGTCCAACCCAAAACTAACTGCTGCTCTTGCTAATATGTATGGGGCACACCGTGCCCAGGTGTGTCCCATGCCACTGATTGCCGGCCAATCAGGTCTGCAGCCCTGGAAACAGAAAGCATACTAACAGCAGTATGAACCCTGCAGAGGGGCCGTCACACATGAAAATGTTCAATTAGGGATGAGTTGTAACATTAATAGATGTACAAATTAATTTTAAAAAATCTCTAAAGTATCAGAGCTGTTCTGAGACAGAGCCAGGGTGTTATGGCTCTCTGGATGTTATTTCACTCTCTTGGGTTTGGTTGGATCTCTAAAAACAGTACATGGCTAATAATTGTATCCTCCTTGTTCAAGCAGCAGTCCAAAACAATATACTTAAAGACATACTTGGCACCCGAGACAGCAGAATCGCTGAGCAGTTTTGGAAGGAGTGCAAGAATGTTTCTCTTTCAAAAGTCTTAGCTGTAAATTTTTGGGGGAAGCATCAAGTCAGTTCCAAACTTAATTTTAAAGTAGCCGAGCACAAAGACTGGAAAAAGGAAATTTCTAGCCTAACCTGAAGAAATACACCTTCCAATAGCTCCTAAACGGTCTAGTTGTTACTGTTAGAGTCTTCATTTTTGCACATGTAAAAACAGTTTAGGAGAACAGGTATGGTTGTAACATGGGGAGAGTAATAACAACACCAATTCCACCAAATATAGATAAGATAGGAGTTTGGTGATCATTTCAGTATTTACCTACTTCCTCCCCAATCAGGGGTGATGGTTATCAAGTCTGGAAACAGGCACATTCAGAATATATAGAGAAAAAAGCTGATTTTGAGGTAAGAAAGTAAATTTTTTGACCAAGACTATGTTTTGTTTAGTATCTATACTACTGCAGATAGAATTGTTTGACTTATATTAGATTGAAATGTAGTTTCTCAGGCAACATGTGATTTTTTTTTTCCATCATGACAGCCTGGGGTGGGGTGGGTTGTAACACTTCTTTAAAAAGTGTTACAAGCATTCACAATACATAAAACCTAGTACTTTATTTATTTTAATATTTTCAAAATTGCCCTATGCAGTTTGTCAGCATTGTGACTAGTACTCCTCATTCACATGTTGTTCACATGTTGGCGTATACATTGTCACTCAACATTTTCCATTCTCGGTCTCTGCTTGTGGAGAGGGTAGAAAAGCAATTAGGCAGCTTGTGAAAAGTGCCTGTGCGCAAGAAAAAGTCCCAGTATGCCAAAGAATAAAATATTGAAGTGCTGGTATTCGTACCGATGAATACCGGCCCACTTCAAGCACTGACTGTGACTCTGAATAAGAATATACACACATTGACACACACACGCCTCATTTTAGTTAGACCGAAGGATTTTCTTTAATTAGGAACATTTTAGTAGTATTTATTAAGTATACTTTTAAGTAAGTTATTCTATAGATAAATTTACATACACGTACTGTTCATACACATGAGTCATCAGACAAAATCTATTATAGCAAGAGAGAAACATTGTTCTTAGATATCACTACCTGATTTGGAAGATTATCATATAGTGTGGCATCTATTTTTGTAGATTCTTTTGTGCAATTGTTACAACTTACCCCAGCATGTGTTACAACCTACTCCGCTATTGGGATAGGTTGTAACAAGGGAACACATTGCATTTGACATCAACTCACGAGGTCTGTGATATTTTGTCTGTGATATATTGAATTGGTGCCATTTGTAGTGAAAAAATGTGGGTACTTTGTATAAAAATTTGAGAACTCTAGCTAAAAAATTCAGTGAGTTATAATTGCTGAAGCAAAACGTGTTACTTATACCCGGTTTCCCCTACGCTTATTTTGTAAAAGTTTAATCTAATATGTTGTAATAGGTTTTATTATACTTTTATTACAAGCAGATCTACATAAGACATAACATATGAATAAAGCACTAAAAATGTGTAGAGAAGAATATCCTCATAAGAGCAAATGTGCAACCTTGATTGGAGTAACATTCTCAAAACCCCTCAGTTGGCCATACATCCATATTTAAACAATCTTCACAAACTGATTTGACACAAAGATTTTTGTAGCAGCTGTAGTTGAAACCTCTGACAGTTCAGTGTTGGGTGGCACTTAAGTGCACCCTCTGACATTTAATCTTTGCAAACAAAATTGTGTATCCTTTTAGAAGTCATTCACGACTAATATAATATTATCCATTTTATTTTATTCTACCATTAAATATTGCTACATCCCAACTAAACAGTCTTCTTGGATAATTAGCAGTTATTAGATTACATTTTTATACAGCTTTTGTCTGAATTTACAGTTTTTTATATATATAGTTCCAGACAGTCATTGGTTTCTATTCAAATGAATTAGCAAATTGAATTTTGTAATTCATCATTAAAGAACAAGTCTAATTTTTTGAATGTTACTTATCATTGTATGATAATGAAAATTATGTGCACATTCAAATGAAAAGTCTGCTCTACATGACCACACAATGAAAATGTAATTCTGATTAAATTAATTGCAGGTTGACATGTTCATTTGATGATTTATGTAAGTGAAGCTTCAAGAATGGGCTTGTTGATTTTGGAAACTAATAGATGCCTTTAAAACAAAAAAATACATTCAGGTTAATTTAATAATATACTTTTACACAAGGTTTGCAATATGCCTACCTGTGATGTAAAGTATAATTATGTGATATATAGTTCACTGGTTAAAACCACTTGAGTCTGACTTTCTAAGACCTCAACCCCCGCCACAACCCCCACCCTCAGTGGGTACCACCACGGCCTCATGTGGATTCAGGAAAAACCCTGCTGTAACCCCAGACCTCCACACACATATATACCTCTATCCTCCTCTACACCCACTGAATCCAACCTCCAACCTGCTCTCTCTCTCTCATCCACTTGCTCATTCAGTTTGGGTTGCCAAGCAACTGCATCACACTCTTCCATAATTGGTTGGTGGCTGGTTGATTGTCCATGCCTGTTAATCTCTCTCTCTCTCTCTCTGTCTCTCTCTCACCCAGCCACCCCCTTTCACTCTTTCTCTCAGTTGCTAGGTGACTTTATCACGCATCCTTGCCTTGCTGTGCTTTAATTGGCTGGCGTCATGGTTGCTGTGGCGTCAGGCCTGAGCTGGCCTTGCTTCATTCCTCCAACAGTGCGTGTGCATATGTGTGTGTGTGTGTGTGTGTGTGTGTGTGTGTGTGTGTGTGTATGTATATATATATATATATATATATATATATATATATATATATATATATATATATATATATTTGTGTGTGTTTGAGGGGGGTCCTTTTGAAGGAAGATGGGGTGCTCTGGCCAATTACAGAAGACGGGTGTGAAACGGCCGCCTGTCTGGCACCTGCGGCCCCCACTCATACCCCATATAACACACACACACACACAAATGCAGTTTGAGAGTGTAGCATTTCTCCAACCAGATAAGCTGCCATGTGGTTTGCTATTGTATGTTGAAAATATTGGTCCTGTATTCAGTGCTGAGTGAGGAAGACTCTGTGGAGTGAGTAGGAGGATTCACACATACTGCTGAAGATTCACCATGGATGATTGTGGTTCTTTACAGAACTACAAGGATTCTGTTGTAGAATCGCTCACATTTTTCACAGCTGTACCAGACGATTGCAGCCCTTTTCAAATTTAGAGAACTTCCTGTTGTATGAAGTAGGGTAAATACTGGATGTGTAGCTCATCTCTTTTGGAACAAAAGAAATATAACTGGGATAATTCTGGCATTGATTGAGACTGTCTTGATCTTTCCAACTTTATTTATTTTAACTACCATAGTTGAAACGAATTAGAAAATAAAAGAATAAAAAATAACAACAACATCTTTAATCTTGACCAGGAGGACAATATTATCGGTCGACATTGACTTATCATAGTGATACTGCCATCATTGTGTATGTGTGCAGCTGTAAAAGCAAATTGCACAGCAGTAAACTGCATCAATAAATGTTTTAGTGATAGCAATTTATTTATTATCATTGTTATTGTGATTAACTGTAAAGTTTATAGTTTAACTGTAAAATATTCTTGCTCAAGTATATCTGTCTTTGTGTGAAAAAAGAACCTGTTTCAGTTAAGTAAGTATTGATATTGGGTTTAAAAGTCCAGTGTCAGTTGAACTCGATTGATTGTCCATCCATCCATGTTCAAGCCATTTGTCCTGGTCATGGTCACACGGACAATATTACATGTACTGCAGCTGCTCGTACACTTTCTCCAGCTGGTTCCTCAATCACCTCCCGGGGGATGCAACACATGCTGGTAGATAAAGTCTCTACAGCTTGTTCTGAGGGTTTCTAACCAAGTCCGTCCTTCTCCTCCAAAGGGAGGCAGCCTCACTGTCTGCACCACCTCAGTTGGTTCCTCTTAATGCGAAGATGCAGTAACTGCATAAGAAGGACTTCCTGAAAGACCGGCTGCCCTGCAGAGAAATCTCATCTGACTTGTATCCAAACCTTGTGACCATATGGGTCAAGATATCTTGCGTGAATATCATGTGCTGATACAAAGCCTTCATTACTGCAGCTAATGCACCTAATTGGCAGTAAAGCTCACAACCCTTTGTAACAACCCATTAGGCTTTCACAGTCTATGATGAGGCTTTGACAGCATGCCAGCATCTGATTACTTTACACATTCAGCATTGTACTTGTAAAAAATTTTCAGACTCATGACGGACCTTTCTTCTTTTTAAGTATTGATTTTGATGCAAACAAAGCCTATCTTCAGTATCTGTTACTCTAGATCAAAAAGGTTTTATGCACGTTTTTTCACTTATGAAGTACACCTGTAAACAGACTTTGATTCATAAAATTGGTGGCACTGCAGCGTGTGCTGTTGTTGATCGCAAAAAAATTATCGTTATAATTATCGTCTTTCTTATAAAATGATTAGGTGCTCAACTTTACCATTTAGTACGATTGTAGTCATACATTTAATTACAATATGGACTGAAAGCATCTTTCAGCTTTTCAAAAAGACATGAGAACAACCCTCTATGGAAAATCCAATTAATTACAAAACCTAGTGCATAGAGGCAGCTTGAAGACAGAGAGGGTGGGACTTTACTTCTCTAAGACCCTTTGATATTCAAACTCTGGTCTTGTCCCTTAACAAATCAGATTTGTAGACAAGTTGGCAGGACATCTTGCCCTGGTGAGACAGCAACAACACCCAGATCCCAGTTGTGGGAATCAGCAACCGACTGCATGAAATTTGACTGGAGAATTTGAATATGCAAAATGCAGGAGAGCACAGCTCACGATTGGGAATTAATTTAGTCCGAGAACAACTGCGTCACCCTGCAGTCACGTTGTGTCTGTGGATGAAAGACGACTCCGATCAAAGAGACACAGGAACTTGGGGGGAAATGAAGGGGAAGAGGACATCATTCACAGTAGGATGTTCCTGTAGCACATCATCTTTTACTTGTCGTTGCATCACCTTGCTCTCAGAGCTGCTCTGCACCTTAGATACTCGTCCACATGAAGGTGAAGGTGTACAGCTTCTGTTATTCCAGCATGACGATTCAAGATGGTGAATTAAGGCACTTAAAGTTCAGAATAGCTCTCACATTTAGTACTCCTGTCGTGTGGTATAGCTGGGGACTTACAGAGAAACAGGGCAAAAAATAAAGAAGGTACATGAAAATCCAAATGGGATGCTGCATCTAAAGATAGGTCTGCGCTGAATATATCTTCAGATTTCAAAGTGTGTGATAATCAGCAGTTTCTCTTCTGCTACTCTGGATGACCATTTAAATTCATTGCTTTCCCCATGAAGGGGCACTTAGGCCAGCCTGATAATCAAACTGAATTGCCATTTTGTTTTCACGTCATTATTTGTCCGACATCATGTCCATTTTTGCTGTTTTCTGTTTAGGAAGGGTTCTTAATTGCCCTAACCACTCAGAAGCACATGATGTAACTGTCGCACCAACATAATTTCAGTAGACACAGAAGCTGCGGTAGCGGTTTCTGGGAGCAATTAATGTTTCTCTCAATCTTATCCAAGTTTGTCATTACTTTTCTGGCTTCGGCACAGGAAGATGAAGACTAAATTGTTTGTTTAGACATCATGATTGGCTCGGCTGCTTTTCCAACCAGGGAAACAGACATCAGTGAGTCTCACTCAGGTCTATTTGAATCACTGAAAGAAACTAGATGTGTGTAGCAATGGAGGTCTAGAACCAGGTTAGACCTGTGAATTGGTTCCTTTGTTAGGGTTCATTTTACTTTGTAAGGGTTCATTTGTACTTTCTTTCTGTAATTTGAATGTGCAAATTTAAAATCCTGATAAAAACTGACATACTTGTGAACACATCTGTTTCAATTGCATCCAATTGCATTCCCACCACATTGTGAAATGTTTCAGTTTCACATTAGTTCCATTTTGTTTTGGATTGATGTCCTTTTATTTGTCTCCTTAAGAAGATTAGTGTGTGCTGTGATGGAAGTGGAGGGGCTGCTGGGACATCTGGCTAACTGACTGTAAGCTGCTGTATTACTCCCCATTAGGAGTCATTAAGACCCCAATTATAATTACCACCCCCCAGTTCACACTCACAAAAACACACAGAGTCACACACACTATGGGTCTGCAGTTAGGTTTCGGACAGTGTGTGCAGTGGAGGAAGGCCTGTGTGTTTAAGTGTTACCTCTTTATTATTATTTGAAATGAAATTAATTCAATGGTTTGGTTGATGTTTGAGCTGTGTCAAAAACTACTCCCTCCTTATTTAAATAAGAGAGTCTTGACTCAGAGGGTCGGCAGCAAAAATGAAAAACTTGGCTCAACCTTTGCCGTCACGCAATGTAACATCATCCATCACCACATGACTTTTGGCCAACAAAATGGCCAAAATGCCGTAAATGACAAAATGATGCTGCAGACCTTTTAAAAATAAACAGAATCCCTCTCACTCCTTCAGGTTTTGAACCAAAATGAACAAAGTGATATACCCAAAGTACAAAGAACTACACTAACTATACGCACAAACAACGTCATGCCAGATTGAACGTCGTGCAAGGTTGAATTCTGAATTCTGGTTGAATTTAAATCAAAATAAGATAGTACAGATAATACATAGTACATGGTCCAGATAATACAAGAATATGCAATAGATCTGGTAACTTAATTTAAGCACCCAAGTGGCAAAACTATGACATATTAAATAACCTGGTGCAGAATTAGGCCAAGTATCAATTTAAAGTGGTGTATGATTTTGGTGGAAGGCCAGCTTTCTCTGCTGGCCCTACATATATACTTGCACCCACACAGAGAAGCACACTCTCACACAGGCATTTACACAATCAGACATCATCACGTCCCATCTGAAGACAGTCTGCCCCTACATACTACGCACACACACCTCTAGCCAAAGGAGACACACACACATACACAGCTGGAAGGCTTTCTATGGAGAGATAACTACAAGCAGAGAACAATAGACTATCTCTTCTCCCATCTGGTGAAGTGGGGGATGAAACTTAATTTACATTTCAGATCCCACCACCTCAGGGCGTGTGTGTGTGTTGGGGGGGGGGGGCTGCTAAACCGAGATTCATTTCAGGGTGAATTTGGGTTTATGAATTAACATGATGCAGCGCTGAAAGACTTCATTTACCGCTAATTGAGTGTATTGGCTCATTGAAATGGCTGTTGTGTTAAAACTGGCCTGCCTGCCTGGCCCCTGGGCTATGTGTGAGGGTGTGTGTATGTGTGGGAGGAGGGACCTGTATATTAGTGAACAGCTGTAGTTTAGATGTGTGAAATTAGATGTAGAAATTATAATAAAATGTGACACCTTGTCCTCGTTCTCTCTCTCTTTCTCTCTCAGGTGAGAAACCCTATAAGTGCTCATGGGAGGGCTGCGATTGGCGTTTTGCCCGCAGTGATGAACTGACACGACACTACCGCAAACACACCGGTGCGAAGCCATTCAAGTGCAACCACTGCGACAGGTAAAAACACACACACAGGTATCTGTTGTAGACAGTGACAAACAGTGTACATTGATGCCTGTTATCTGTCAAGGACTTTTGTTTAACCTGCATTTCCGAACGAGAACTCCAAAAATCCAACTGTATCTTCTGTATCTTCTTACAGGACATCAAGATAGGATTCTGGTCAGCCAGTGTATTTGGGCATTTTTTCAACATTTAAAACTAACTATTTTCATTGACACATCATAGTATAAAAACACAGGTGTAAGTAATAAAATGGATGGATGAATTCTATTTAGCTCCTTCAGTTACAGGGTTCTGGTATTGTTCTTGCTGGCTCACCGTCACACTGTCATGGTTTACTGGACACTTTAATAGAATGGAGCTATTAATGTTACTATTAAGACATAATAACGCCTTTTCTGCAATGGCAAGTCAAAATGTCTGCAGTGAAAAAAAATAAGTGAGAGTGAGAGTTTGCATAGTATTCCTGAACAAAATATTTAAATTAATACTAGCACTAGTTATATAGAAACAACTGTTAAATAAATACTCTAACTTTTGGGAGATTTGCATATTTGCTGTCTGACCCAGTTTCAAGATCTCTCCGTGACAGCAACTGCAAAGTCGACTCTAAGTTGTTACTTGTTAGCATGCTAACTAGCCAATATATCCAAGAGTTATATTCAAAACCCATTAAAAAGTCTTTGTTGTGTCTATTAGCTGCAGCTACTGAACAGCAATGCTCATCGTGGGAAATTGATAATGTTGTTATGGCAAGTTAGATGAGAAGATTGAAATGAATTTGTCCAAGACCTGTTTAGCCTAGTTTAGCACAGAGATGTGACGCCCCTCCCACTGACTTGGAGGTTGTCCTGGCAAAGCTCAGAAGGCAATTGGCTGACTTGGGAGAGTCATCAACTGATTGAGCTCACCTGTGACTGTTGGCTATAAAAGCTGGCCCATGTGTTCAGTCTGGTCTCTTCCTTCATACAGCTTACTTGTATGTTTACATTTACATTTACTCATTTGCCAGACGCTTTTATACAAAGCGACTTACATTTGAGGAAAAACATACAGGCATCAACAAAGCATCAATACAGGATGAGATCTACAACTGACAATACATACTAAGAGAAGCAATAAATAAAAGAGCTAATAGCCCATATCACATCAGTGGGGGTAAATACCTAGGGAAAGCAGTAAGGGTTAACAAAAAGTGCAAACAATACAAGAGAATTGTAGGAGATAGAAGAAAGAGAGCACAGGGAGTGTGTGTTAGATGTCAGGGGTTAGAGGTGGTATAAGAGAAAGTCTTCTCAGAAGAGATGAGTTTTCAAGAGCTTCTTGAAGTTAGAGAGGGACGCCCCTGCTTAAATCAAGAAATAATGAAAGCGGTTAGGGCTACTGTATCTCAGTATAACAAATTTCTTTCTCTATATCTGTACATAGTTTGGTAATGCATCCAAAACAGTAGGCAGTTGGAACTGAGGGTCTCACAGAAACAAAACAAAATGTTTTCATTCAGGCTTGCTCTATATGCATCTCATGTATCATTCACAGACAGTGTAGTAAAACAACACATTTCAAATCTCTTTTCTTGTGTACAAGGAAATATAATTCCTTAAATAAATCCATAGAGAAAAAAACTGCAAATAAGTCAATTTGAAGTTAAGAAAAAACGTGATCATTTTCTCAAAGATAGTTTCCTCCTTCAGCAGCTGTGAACAGGAGGAGCTCAGGTGAGTTCTTATCTGAACTCCTGGATGATAAAGGTTCAAGACTGTGGCTTATAGTTTAGTGTATTTAATGATAAGGAATGTTATTATCTGAAATTAAGTTAATTCCTAATGGATTCACATTATGTGGCAGCCACAGGAATGCATGTAAGACAATTATTATTATAGATTATTTTGTTTCTGTAAAATGGTGGAAGACTTTACTCATTGATCGGCTTCAATTAGCTATTTTCATTAACACATGTCTAATGCAGTTTAACCTTAGTAGAAAAGAAAAGTAGAAAGAAGATGACGGGATGTGTTTTTCAAAATAAAAGCAAACTAAATCTCTTGGTGGACTAACGCCAGGGAAGTCACATACATCGCAGAGTGTGTGGTTGCGTGTGTGTGTCTGCTTACTCATGCCCCTGTGCTGGCAGTTAAATGGATTCTGGCTATTGGCAGGCTGGTTGCAGCTAATTGAGTGGCACCAGATGCCAGCTCCACTTTAACATACACTATCTCTGTATGTGTGTGTGTGTGCCTGCACAACCCTTCTGATGAACAACACACACACACTTTTGCCCTAGAGACAGTGTAATTGGCTGTTGTGGGTTCCCTCTCGTTTGGGTTTTAGACATAAAACCCTCCAGAAACCTGCTGGAAGCTTCTAATCCTGGCTGAGAGCTGGGACTGTATTAGCTCCTTTTTGGCACACTCACACACACACAAACACACACACACACACACACACATACAAACACAGTATCTAGAGACACAACACACACATACATAAAGAACACACAAAAACGTTTAGATGCAAAGTCATACTGACACACTTTAAAGACTTATCGACACGCTTGAATATACAATGAAACAGACACGGGCTGTGTCACAACTGAGGATCTGCCTACTTCAAAGCCTGCATGCTTATCTATTATAACACAATCCTTAATGTTTTTTGCTTATATATTGTGCTTTACAAGCTTTACTTATTTACTTACTACAGATGATTGCTGATATGTGACGTGTGTGTGGTAAATTGTGCTGTGTTTCTGGCATGTGAACGGTACTGATGCTCTGCACAAATGAAGTTCCTAACAGCTAAATAAAGTTCTTTGAATTGAAAGCCAGCATAGAGTATTGAATGGGAGAAGTTTTTTTGGGTGTCCAGTGCTTTTGAGGTAAAGTTACTGTTCATTTTCTGTAATAGATGAACATCTGTGTTAGAAAATATCTGCTTCTTTGATTAAAAGCCAAGGGTGTAAGCCAGTGTACATAAAACTGCATGAAGAGAAGTAAACTCCAGCTCCCAAGGCGCATTTCATTAAGAAACATCCAATCATAGAGCTTAAATTCTGTTGCGTGTGAAAGTAACACCGATCTGAAGCCGAAGATTAGATTCTTAACTAACTGCAACAACTAAGCATTCTGAATATAAATCTGAAGTACATTATTTGTTTAATGGAAAGAAATCTGTTTCCATTGGTGGTCGGTCCACCACTTTAGTCAACATTGAAATATCTCAGTGAGAAAATCTGGTGCTGATGTTCATGGTCTGACTTTTCACCTAGCGCTATCATCAGGTCAAAAATGTTTTTTCTTTTTTTATAATTAGAATTACAGCCACACAGAACACTGGAGTGACTGTAGACAGTTTATACTTTGTGGCCAATTTATACTCTTACTTTGAACCTATGTTGCAGGTACGCGTAGCCTACACATATCCATCTTCCTTACCCCCTACCCTCCGCCAATCGCTACGCTGTAACCTACACCGCACCCTGCACCGCACCCTACGCCATGCCCTGCACAGTAGCCCTCGTAACTATGGTCAGCTTGTTAGCATCACATTTCCTCCTACACATTTCCGGCTTGTCCTTCTTCTGACTGAACCGATTCAAGGGTCGTACATACCATCTCCTCAAACGCGTTCTTACATTTCTGCGTTTTAGTAACTTGACTAAAAGTAACTGCTGTTCAACATCAATCGGCTCCAACTCCAACATGATCCGCTCAGTTTCAGTTTGTAGTAGCCTAGACCAACAAATAACAAGAAACTCCACTCAGTGGAACATAGAAACCCCACCTCCAGCTAGCATTTTGGCAGTGTAATTGGAGGGCAAAGGTATTTGAGTTCCCTGAATTGAACATCTCTTCATTAGCAGACAATGAAGAGTATTGAAGCCAAATCAGCTTCAAAGTTTTATTATCCAGTCTGGGACAACATTTATTTTATTTATGCTCTATTTAGCTGTGTTATGAGATTCCAGTAGATGTATAGCAGCAGCCAGGCTGGTAGGATCAGAGGAAGCCAATTGAAAATACATTAACATTAAAATTGCCGTGCAGCAACTACTCGCTGTCTAAAAGCACCTTTAGTCTTGTTTTTTTACATGTCCAGTGTTTCCCTTTATGGGTTTTCAAACTCAAATTACAAGGTGGGTGGAAAGGTGGGTGCATCTTGGCTTAACATAGCCAAGATGCACCTCAGTCTTTACAGCAGTACACACAGACACACATATGTGGTGGGTGGAGCCCACCAAATATTACCATGAGAATGGCAAAAAGTGGCAGCCATGGAGAGGTTAACATTAGATGAAATGTTCAATCTGACACAATTTCTCCTGGGGAAACACACACACACACACACACACGGCAGTCTGTCATTAATCCTGCCTAATCAAGCGGGGACCTCCTGATGTTTCCATGGAACTGGAAGGAGGAGGAGTGATGAGGAGGAGGACAAAAAGAAGTAAGGAGGAAAAGGGAGAGTTTAGAGGAGGAGAAGAGGAGCACGGGAAGGAGGAGGGGTCGGCCAGCTGGTCTGGCTGCTTCGAGCCCCAACAGTGACACAGTAACTGGCATGGCCATCTGTCCAGCCACACATACAAACAGTTTGGTGAAGATGTACAGTAGGTACCACGTGGCCAGCTAAGGGTTGAGGGGAAACACTAGACCACAGACAACAAAGTCTGTTCAACTGTACACTCACACCATATTGACAGTAATGCTTCAAAATGTCAGATGGGGTTCAGTCCACACTTTGTGTTTTCTGCAGCTGAAAAAAATACTAACAATGGTAGAGGCATACTTGGTGATTTAAGCATCCAGCTTTACTTGAACCATCATCAGGAGGAGGTGGAGGTGGGCTGTTAAACACAGCTTGGCTTATGACAGTGCAGATTTCTACAAAACTTAATTTATACAGAAAACATCAGCTTTCACAGCTTTATGTACAGGACTTTAGTTTATTCATTTTCAGGCAGATGGAGTTCTTATGAAACTGGGTTCCTTACAGTTTGCCTGACTGAATGCAAAGTTGCACCCTGATTACTGTGCTTAGAATGAGGTTTCCTGCAGGATCTGAAGACTGAAATTAAGAGAATGAATCACAGCAGAAGCATCTGCAAGACAGCAGATTCTGCTGCAGCATAGCAAACTTTCTATTGTACTTTTGAGTGTTCAGCTCTGTCTGCTTGTATCTGGATAGAACAACAGCCGGCCTAAACTCACACTCTCACATACACACACACATAGAATAGCCTTGACTAATTAATAATGAATAAAGCCTCTGGCAAATTGAATTTTTAATTTCTTATTTTATTCTCGACCACATTATGTTTGCCTCTCCTTTAGTCATATCATTTGTGATTCATTTTATTGTGGATGTTCCGCTTTAATGTCCTCACAATGGTGTAATAAAATTAAAACACTCTTGACATTGCTATTCTTATATTATACATCACTGGCATCTGGTTTTATGTCCCTCTCACACCAGGTGCAGTTGCTGGTGAGTTAAATGGCCCAACATCAGAAAGTACTGCCAGCCTGTCTGCATTAGTGTCCATGTTCACAATGCATATCTTATTAGTTTCTACTATAGTATTCTACACAGAGCTTGAGGACTGACTGCAGAGCTGTGGAGGTCTGGCTGTGATTTATGGTCATGTTTGAGTCGTATTTAGGAGATCAGTGAGCCTGAATTCACTGGTGTGATATAGTAGACTACTGAACTTCACTGTAAAATTAATTGCTTGAAAATATCTGTAGTTCCCTTCGAGGGAACTCGAACTGCGCCGGTGACGACACTATGGGAACGCTTATAGTGTCGTCACCGACGCAGTTCGAGTTCCCCTTCGAGGGGAAGAAGGGTTACATACGTAACCCGAGACGTTCTCCTCATTACTAAATGTGTGTTAAGCCAAGAGCTCTGTCTTATTCTGCCAGTCTCTCTGTTTAGCTTCATGTTGATTTTTGAGGGGCAATATCACAATTTTGCAAGAGGGTCCAACTGCAGACCTCCACTGTCAGGCCGGTCAGGACAGGAAATACACGCAAAAACTACAAAATAAAAGCGTTCGATTTGACAGGAAACCCATTCAAAAATTATAAAGTTTAATCACTTCGACATAGGGGGAGGGTTTTTGTCATTGATTTATATTTGATTATTTAATCAACATTGTAAGGTGAAACTAGCAGGTTAATTCCTTAAATATAGCATATTGATTTTAGCCTATTCTGCTTAACACTTAACGTGCCAATGTAGCAACAAAGCCGACTGTATCACTTCAATCGTTCAACTAGTAACAGTATTTTTTACAGACAATATTTATTTATTGGCTAACGCTAGCTACTGTGCATTACATGTTACTTAGCGGTGCAATAAACAGAATGACTGCATCAGAGTGACTGCATGAATATTGAAGTCCCTACCACTTTCAAAATACTGCATCAATGTGCACTTACATTTTGATGAAAAACTCATCCAAAGCCCCTGATGGATGGTTCAGGGGTCTTTGGACAGGCCAGTATAGCAAATACACAGAGCCAGGGAGTATCACAGTGGACCTAGCAGTGTGGCGCATTCCCTGCACACACAGAGCCAATGTGTATTGTAGGAGGGCTGGAAGTGTGGAGCATTTCCAGCAGATTCACATAGCTGGTGGGAAGTTCAAGGGGCCTGAGATTATGGAGAGTTCCCAAGAAATACACAGAGCCAGTGGGTATTTCAGGGGGGCCTGATATATTATGGTTATTTTGTACCAATATCCTATAAAACATGACTAATTGTGCCTTTGTACATGTCTTTTACATTTGCAAAATAACCTATACTTTTATGTAAAGTGTTTTCTATAAGTTCTTTAAATTTAAGGACTGCTATGTCCTGTTTTTCTTTCTTTTGCTTTGCTGCATTAATACATTTTCATCATAAAACGTCTGCATAAAATGTAATTTCCTGTATTTTTCATACATACATATTTAGGATGATAGATTATTATTTCTGACAAGGTTTCTCGGTGTCTCTCTGCAGGTGTTTCTCTCGGTCAGACCACCTGGCCCTGCACATGAAGAGGCACATTTGAGGGCAAAAAGAAGAGTAGTGGGAGAGGGGAAGAAGCAAGAGGAGAAAGGGGAGGAGGAGAGAGAGGAGGAGAGAGATGGGCAGTTCAGCTACCAACCGCCCACCTCGTTCACCCCGTCCATAAACCAGTCGGCGGCCATGACGCCTGCAGGGCAGCGCATCCATCTGAGAGGGCCATAACGATCAAAAGGACTGAAGGCCCTCTCTTTGGAGACGGGGATTGGAGGAAAACAAGGAGTAGCTAGATTGTTGTTTTTCTTTAAAATTACACACTCACGCATTTGCAATAGTGAACACTCCACACACCCGTCTTTGAATGCATCATCCCGGTGAACCCCGGCTGTTCTCATGTGTCTCCGGGGACTTGGACACTGCCAAACCAACATATACTTAACTCGCTTGATGAAACATTACGCCGCTTTTTTCTTTCTCTGTATTCAATGTGTTGAGACCATACAGTCAGTTTGGGTGAGGAGATAGTTCAGTGGGGAAACTTTAAATATTCATATAGTCAGTTGTTAGTGCTTTACAGGTTTTTAAATCAAATACTCAAATCAAATACTTTTTTCATTGTTTTTAATGTTTCTCATACACGGAACATAAGAAACCATCATCTGCCGCAGTCAGCTTCAGTAATCTATGTAAAGAAAACAACAATGCCAAATCTGCAGGAGAGAGACTGTACAGATTGACTTCTACCATAGCTGACAATCGAACCCAGGGCTCGGACGCTGGGTGTTTCGGTGCACCCATGGGACCTCGGTCAGCGGGTGCTGCTGCAGCTCTCAGGCTCTCCTCCAGTGGGTGTTCACTGAGACGCCTGCCGCCTCCGCAGGCCATCTGACAGAAATGCGCAGCGACACTTTCTTCCCTTTTTTTCTACTTAGAGGACGATAATTCTTCTTATAGTTGTTATTATAAAGAATGACACTTTGTTCTTTTCTCTCTTTGAGAAAATGTCTTAAAACTCACTGAATTGTGTTTGACAAAAACTAAGATGACTTCAACAGAATGTGTGGGATGAGAAGGAGAGCATTGTTGGTCTTTTAATCCCCGTGTGCACCGGCTGTGCTTCTGCAGTCTGTAAGCAACCAGTGGATGAAGAAAAAAACAGAATCATACCAACTCTCAGAAAAGGGATTTGTATTTTTTTGGACTGAAATAAAAGCAGAGAGCAGAGAGGTCTTCAGTTTTTTGTGCTGCTCTTTCCGCCTGCGATTCACTCCAGCTGAAAAACAAAACCCTTGCATGACCCTCTGTGGTCTCGCACTCTACAAGAATGAGGCGGAGGACTCGCTAAAAACTGGAAACCTGTTTTGTGTTCTTTTCTTTTTTTGCTTTTTGTTGATTCTGAAAGTCATCCTAGAGTGCTTTCACAGACTCTGAGATCGTATGTTCCTGGAAGCACTGCGGAGCATGAACAGAGGCCGAAGAGCTGCTTTTTGGTCATTCAGGAGGGACTTAAGACGCCAACCGACCTTTGTGTGGTGGCGCCGCATAGACACGGTTACATCAGCCCGGTCAGATTTGCCTGTTTCGTATCCATTGACTGCACTGACTTTTTTTCAATGTTATCTGTGCTTTTTTTTCTACAGCGAAAAAAGGAACACAAAGAAAAAAAATTATAAAAAGACTTGATAAAATACAACACAAAAACAATTTTGTCTCGCTCTACACATTGTATACAGAACAAGCACACATACTCCGTCTACACACAAACACACACACAGACTTACACTGCTGTTTCTTTGCTCACGGCTCCTCTCGAGATAAGACTAATAAGATTTAGCAAAATAATTGTTAAACTAATGAACAGTTGGAAAACAAAACACTGCATGGCAGGCTTTATTGCATACACACATACATACACCAGCTCATGTAGACACAGACACAAACACATACACACAAACGCACACACTTCCTGGATTTATACGTTCTGCTCCCAGATCTTTTTTCACAGTAGGAATTTAGCAACTGTTGTTTAGTAGAAGAGTATCTTTTGCTCTCGGCTGGAGGTAACAAACGATTCCAAATCCTTTGAAGTGAGAAATCAGCTTGTTCTCAGTTCCAACAATCACCCACATATCCCTCGCTACAGTTTCTGCCCCTCATTTAATCAGCATTTTTACTTCAGAGAGAGGTTACATTGTTGGTTACAGTTGAGGATATAAGCTACTGATTTCATCAAAAATAAGTACAAGTAAAACAATTGCAGCAAGTCTTTTATCAAAACTTACAATATTGTTGAAAACACATCGATAATCCTCAAAGACTCTTCTTTCCTGCCGCTCATCTACAGTGAATTTGAATGTCCTCAAGATGAATCCCCCATCACTTGACCCCAAATAAATTTGGCAACAATAAAAATGATCTCATCTGGTCCCTTAAAACCCTCCTTAATCAGCTTTCCTTTCATGAAAAAGTCCTGAAAACATGAAAATTAATTGAAACATTGGGCGAAACATGTTTCATCTGGAAATCAGGTTCTTAGACAAACTGTCATTGGGATCTCAAGCTTCCCAAAAGTTTTTTTGTTTTGTTTGATGTCCCCATAACAGTCCAATGCTGAAATTCCAGCTCCACTTTTGATTTGACAAATAAGATAAAGCTAAAAGCTTCAAACTTCAAGGTACCCTGTGAAATTTTCTATCTCACTAGTAGAGATATTGAGCAAAGTTTTTACATGGAAAGTTATTCCATTAGCATGAGAAGGAGCCCATTTTAAAGGTTCTTATTTCCTGTATTTTGTTGTGGTAGGATATAGTCTTATGGTCTGGTTACAACAGCATTTATATCGGTGCATATTTTGCACAGAATTAATTTCAACCATTAAACTGATCAAAATCATTACAGTAAGAGCATCCATGCGCAGCATAGGAAAGTACGATATCTGCAGAAGATTTGTGCTAAATTTTACTTTGGCACAGTAATTAGCAAAATAAAGAAGTAAACAAATTTAAATGCCAAAGGCCTGTGAGATGGTTTGGTAGCAACCATTTTTCTAGCTTGCTAGCTAGTAATGCAGCTATTCTGGCAGCTTGTGGCAGTGTGTACAACGGCATCAACAAATGAAAGAATGTCATTTTGCCACTAGTGCTTCAAGGTTTGTGCTCTTCATCTTTGTTATATCACCAACGGGGTATTTAAAGCTATTCTTAATCTTTGATGAAAACAATGACTTTTATCTGTCACTAACACTTAAATCTCTAGTGTCAAAAATGATACATGAGAGGTGAAAACTGGGGCAAGCACATATCTGCTGGCTGCTTCCTTTGCTCAATGGTTACAGAAAAAATAAACTCGCCTTGCAATGAGGGCATTACTGATACTGCTAACATCAACACCAACACTGACATTCCTGCTCCATCCGCCCACCACCACCTATATGCCCCGTAGCACTTGCGAACAGTCTTAATACTCACTGCTGCTGACTGGTGCAGCTGGGTGAGGGTGCAGGGTTCCTGAAGCTGGCGGGGGATTTCACATCCCAGCATGCCCAGTCATCGTGCCAGTCGGCCTTGCCAGCCTTCATTAGGTGAAACAGTGAGAACATTCCCCTTCAAGGCGGTTTATGGTGCAGCTTCGAACAATCGATACCAAAAACCTCCAGCATGGAACTGCCCTTTAGCCACGGGCAGAGTCTCCCTGGTCAGGAGAGATCAGCGGGAGACCGCCTCCATATGAGGCCTCCGTATCCAGCGGCAGCTTTCTCTACAAACTCTCTCTTTCTGCTAAATATGACGTAAAACAACCCGCATTTGGGATGAATCCAGTGTTTCACTTTTGATTTCATTTCATTGTTCGAATTATGTTACAAAAGCTGGATTGATGGTTGTTTTCTTCAGCTTGGATGATGCAAAGTCACGCCAAAATGTTGAGACATGCAATGGGATGTAGAAAGAGCCCTCCTATAAAGGACGTACAATCATAGAGGGATAGGGATCGTAGCACTTTTGTGAGGCTTTTGATGGCGTGAATGTGTATATGTGTGTATGTATGTGTCCACATTAGGCATACTGTGAGGAAAGCGGTGAGACATCGAAGCGGTTGATAACAGATTTTTGACTGCTGAACATGTGTGCAACCCTGTGGGAGAAATGCTGGTTGATAGATTTGAAAATGCTTTTAATTCAAGCAATGACTGACAATGTATTTATTACCTTTTTGTTTAGACCCTTCATTCGTTAATACAATAATTTATTCATACAAGTCATGGAGCTCGATGACTTATGTCAAAAGAGATGCAAACCCTCGCACTTCATATAAAAGCTCACTATAAGACAACTCCTCCCTGTCAAGTTAGTTTAAATGACGGTTTTCTAAAGGAAACCTATGGCTCAGTCTTTTGTGTTTCTTTTTCTCCTTCCCTAAAATCAGTATTTGTTGTGATTATTTTAAAAAATGGCCAAAAATAAACAGTAACGAATAATCCAAACATCTGGATGGAATCAGATCTTAAAAGTGCCGTTTGCAACACAAACACTGTAGTTTAACCATCTTATACTTAGTTAAAGAAGTCAGATGCATAATCAGCAGCTCATTTGCATTTTGTCCCCATTTGTCACTTTGTATTACCGGACTGATTTCTGAGCTGCCAATACAATAAGAAGTGATGGTATCAGTGTCTTCTTGCAGTAGGAATCAAACTCTTGCATGCATGATGACTTAAAATTTGTATTGAAAAATGGTTCAAATTGATCTGCTTCTTTATAAGAATTTCATATTTTAAAGTGAAAATGAATAAACATCGTACAAGATGAGCCTTAAGTACACTCTAAAAGGAACGTGTCACTTTCAGCACATTTCTGTGTGGTTTTTGGGGATAATTTCCCCTAAACTACATAGACATACCGAGTTGTTGAAGATTTCATGTACCATTTTAGAGCATACATTTTAAAATGTAAAGTTGAAGTGCTGGCCAGCATGCAGCACAACTCATAGTTCTTTTCCTCTTTAATTAAAATCCCTCTTGACATCCGACAGATCTCAAAGTCACTTCAGATACAATTTTACATTTCGTTTCCTTCATGTCTCTCAGCCTGTTGAAGCAGGTTTTCTGTCACAGTGTTGCTCTGGGTCTCCTGTTGTCGCTCTGGCTCCTCCAGGCCAGCTAGCTGCCATCCCACAGCTCTGATTAGCATTAGCACTCCCGGGTCCTCTTCTCTAGCTGCAGTTCAGCTAATGAGATAGCTCTGGGTCACAGGGAAACGGAGTGGTCTGGAGAAAAAACAACAGGGACCTTGAGCCGGACCGATTCCAGCTCCCTGTACCCAGTGGACCGATTTGATGTAGAACAAACAAGATCCCGTTAGCATCGAGAAATGCCTTTGAGATATTTGTCCAAGAGACTAAACTGTGATGAAAGAAGGATTTAAAAAATAATTTACCCACATGAATATCCAAATCATTAAATCAGCACTTGCTTTTTATCTCATGGATTACAGATAAAATAAATTACCATTTATCTGCAAAGTCCCTACAGATATTTAATCCACCCTGTGTCCCCCAACCCTCCCTCTTCCTTCACAGTTAAAGTGCCATTCTTGTTTCCCCCCATCCCTCCATCCTCACCCCATCTCTCCCTCTCTGTCCACAGCAGTTGTCCATGCTCTATCAGCTGCAGGAATGCTGAATGCACACTTTACACATTTTGCCCAAAGATTTGCATATTTGCAAGTTAACTGCTGTGAATGTAGTAGACGTAGAGGAAAGAGTCGAGAGGCAGAGATGCAGAAAAGGAGTAATAGATGGAAGGTGGAAGGAGAGGGATTGTTTTTCTTACATGATCGTCCCATTAAATCTTAATTACCGGTATACTCCAACTCTTCATGCTTCATAACATTCTCGGTCTCTTGTCTACTGTCAGCTGGAGCCTGACTTATTGTTCACAAATGTAAAATAATGTTCTCATGGTCTAATAGAGTGCCCTGTATAGTGGCGCTAGCAGCGTAAGCAGAAGTGAAGAAGCTTTAGATTGAGTTAGCTGCTTAGCACATTGCAAATAGCACCGTCATGACTGATATTTCTAAGTCAAAGGTGGGCTGGAGTCTTTGGAAATACTAAACAGTTTACTGTGGAAACCAATGTTACATCACCCACTTTGAAGAAGTTTACCATTCATATACATCAAATGGCTAGAGTTCAGAGGAAATCCAGAGGAAAAGTACTAAACTTTGGGATTTACTGACGGTGTTTTCACACTGGGAGGTTAGTTCAAATCTATGAATGGTTTGCCTAAAAACTTGGGAATATAAATGTTTTTTCCAACCTCCAGTGCAGAAGAAGAAACTGTACCTGCATATGGTCGTCTGAAATCTGTGACAGACAAACTGTAGCAGAGCTTCAGTCGTGCTGGTTGAATAAAGTGTAGATTCTTCAAAGAAGTCAGTTACCTTTGCTGCTCTTCACTTTTGTTTTTTATTGGCTTTTTAGCACCTCGTTGACCGTATATATTTTTTCTTTGTGTATGTCAAACTGAGCACCACCATCACTTTCTTGGTATCAGTTGCACTTTGGTGAGGCAAGAATTACCAGACATACCACAGATCATGGGCTCATTGCACCAAATTTGCGACATCCAAGCTGCGATTCGCAATGTGAGGTATTTTCCTCGTGTTCATTTTGAAATGTTTCACTAATCAAAACAAACTGCATACATAAGACCCATGCATTAATATTGTGGGAACCTCACTTTTGTGAAACAGAAGGCTGCAATTGTAAAATGGGCCCCAGAACCAATAAACAAGTGTGAAAGCAGACCAACGGGGTTAGGAGAAGTAAGGCAAACTAACTCAGGTTTGGACTCAAACTGACAAACCCAGTGTCAAAACAGCCTTTAGACATCTTTGACCACAGGCAGTTGTTTGGACATAGTCCTTTGAGGGAGCAGGCCTCAGTTTTCCACCATATCACCCTGAAGAAGGTCACTTTAGGCAGCTTTTGTAAATAGTGTGAGATCTTACATACAGACAGCTCTGTGTAAAATTAACCGTACGGCACCGTCTCAGACATTTCAGCGTTTCTATAGATCTGCTTTAGTTCTCGCAAACATTGCACTACATGATCATACTTAGCTATTGCACTCTCCATGTGCACGCACTGCTAGCATAGTCTGTTGGAGCACTCTGTCAAATATCCACTTAACATTTGTCACACGTCCAGGATGCACTTTGCCACCAAGAACCACTTACTGCAAGTCCACTTGCAATAGATCAGAGTGACATATTGACTTAATCCTCCAGTGAAATGCCTTTTTCATCACTATTATTCTTGGGGAATATGTTGTACTTTACAAACATTCAGTCATGCCGTGACTTGGTTAAACTTTCTTGGCATCAGTGGCATCCCGGAGTGTCTGTCTGTAACTACTGTGTTTGTCCATGCTTGATGTGTCAGTATATAAGAGATTCACAGATCTTTACCCCTCTCCTTATGTCTGTATATTCCACCTCACCCACACCAAACCCTCTCCACCAAAACCACAACCGTCAGAGCCCTCTTTGGCCAAACATGCTCATAGTCTTAAGATATCCAGCTGTATTTGGAAGTACTCTCAAGAGCTATGCAGCTTGGGAGCTCCGAGCAGTTCTTTGGAGAGACTGCAATAACATTTCCGGCTTGCCAGCTAACTGTCCTCAGTCAGTCAGTTTGTTTTAGTTCAGTCGACCCATCGTTAGAGGTGCTTTTCCTTCACTGTGAGTACTTAGATTTTAGGAACCACTTCCTGGAGTTTGGACAGTTGTTCCCCCCTCTCAGTACGTGCAAAAAGGATTGGTATCAAAAATGTTCTGTTTGTCTCTGGTACATAGCTCAATAGTCAAACAGTGCATCATAGCATCGTATTTAAGGAAATCAAGAATCCTAATTGTTACTCTTTTGCTTGGGCCACACTACCTACCTCTCCCTGTGTGTGGCGGCTAACTCGCTGACAGTCTACACAGTCTATCTTACTACACTAAGTTTGCCTTTGATAAATATAATACAATAAAAGCCTTGTTAACAAATAAGGAAATACAGGAGGTGTTGAGTTAAACTTTTTTTTCATGTCTGTAACATATTCTACCGATACAGATATTGAAACTGTACTGAAAATTGGATGTTTTGCTGGTATGATGTTGATATGAGTATCAACAGATGATTTCCACTGTCCAATTAGTCGAGACCCTAACTCACTGGATGCTCACATTCCTGTGCGACTGCTCTAACCTGTTAGTAGGGTCGCCGAAATGAAAAGCAAGAGGTTCCTGTACACACACACACTGCTCAGGTAGGCAGTGGCCCGGTTGCAACTTGTTTGAATTCCTTCCTAAAATGAGCTATACTCGAACGCTCACAGGATCAAAGATCTTCTTGGACAATTTGTTATTTCTGTCGCATATATTTTTTAAATTTTACAATGCTGTACAAGTCTGAAAAATATTCAGACATGTGTTGCTAACTAAATATCTGCCCTGCTGCAGGGTTTTTTAAAAAATCTGTGAAATAAGGAAAATAATCTCCTGCAAACTGTAAAACGTAGTCCATTTATTGAAAGCTACGATTTTATGTCCAGCCTCTTCAATACAGAGTCACTTTTAGACTCACTTATGGGATAAACAATTATTTCCCAACAGGTAACAGTTACAACAAAGTTCTTGTACACCATAAAGTCATACTGACAGGTGTGTAGGATCAAAAACTCATAACTGTGTAGAAATCAAAGAATCTCTCATTGCCATTCCCCAATAATTCAACCCTCTGACCTCCATAAGTGATCGACTGTGTACGGGATTTGTTAGTTTCTTTTTTAAATTGTCACTTAAAATTTCAGTTGAGTTTGTTTTCTTAACGTGGGTCTTATTATCATAGTAGGCCTATCGTCCATCGTTCCTGTTGGTTATGACGGTGCATACCAGCTGCTTTCCATAGATCTAGGATTCGATAGAGAAGACACAAGATACCTTCCCATGTGTCCTTCAGGTTCATGTGCCAATTTTAAGTAGTTTTGATTTAAGTTTTACAAGTTGTGCATGATGGTCATCGTGCTTGCCCAAGTAGATGTTGTAAAAACTGTATTAAATGGAGTCCACATCTAGAAAAGGCATCTGGTGTTTAACATATTGTCATAATCAACAGGCATGATTGTCAAAATAAGACCCATGTAAAAAAAAAACCAAAACATTTACGTAACATTTACACTAACAACAATCTGGTGGAGACTCAGAAATGATTTTGGTGCCAATCCTCATGCCACATATTGGGAAAAGTGACCGATCGAGGGTCGACATTTAGTGAAAGCTGTATTTTAGCACCTTTATCTCATCCAGTGTGTGCACGTAGTGAACTCCAAACCATAACATTTAAGGGATCACAGCTATAATATTTCCTGAGATGAGCTGACATGTGGGAGAGAAAGCAGACAGCAGGTGTGTTTTTACCATCATAACATCCCCTCTCACCTGTCCTGCAGGGGCTCTGTTAATCTGATACCTTTCATATCAACCTTCGATCCATAAACCTCCACACCCGCCATCCTCTCCTCTGTCACCATCACCTCTGTTGAGTTATTTTTATTTTTTATTTTGCGTTCACTTGTTTGACTTACAATTTTTTGCTGTACAAAGTGTTTAAAATATTATTTGTATTATATGATGTTAGTATGGTAATGTTCTTTATTAAGGAAGAAGAAAATTTATTTTTGTTACTGGTCTGTTTCATAATTCTTTTCTAAATTGGTATTGTAAGATATCTATGCAAGAACTGTTAAGTGGAGCATTTTTATTTAAGAATGTAATATGTGTAATAAATGGTAGAACCTGGTCATGGCTCTTGTATTTTGTTCCGTCGAAAACATTTTCTTATTCTTAACACACTTTAAAACTGCAAATCGGTCACCGCTTAGTGAAATTCACCATTTTGAATGAAAATTGTGGTACCTGGATTTTTTTTCTTTCTGCATTGGGTACCTTTCTATATAAATGCTTGGTCATCCCCCAATACACTCACACATCTGTACGTGAAGCAGGATCCACATTTGGACACGTAACTTGAAATGTTGCTGTTTAACAAATATACAATAACACTGCTATGTCCAAACAAAATGAACATCGAAGTGAGCTAAAATTAGTTTTGATTGGTTCAGTCATTGCAGTGTTTTTCTTTATATGGTGTCTAAACATGCTTAAAAACACCTTTTATTATAAGGACAGCTTCTGGTTTTGTTTTCTAACCTGTTGTACTCCAATGATCTACAGTGAGAGAGTTATGTGTCAATATAATCATTCCTGCTCATTATACTGGGCATCAAGCAACTTTGACAAAATTTGACGTTTCCTTGCTGTCATCTTCAAATTGCTTTGTGTATAGCCAACAGTCTAAAACCCAAAGACATTTAATGTATTAAATAATCGTGTATGTAATAATGTATGCAAAACTTCTCACAAGTGTGAAGCTTGAACTAAGAAAAAAAGGATTTTCAATGAAGTTATCTCAGGGCACTTTTCATATAGAGCAGGTCCAGACCATAACTGCTATTATATAACTATAATATTATAATATTAAGAGATATATTAACAGGTGATGAAATCTTTCAGATGACAGTTTTGAAACTGGTTTGAAACATGAAAAGGTACATTTCTGCAAACTATGACTACTTAGAACCATACCTGTGGGGTTATTTAAAGGAAAATTATACTTGAACAACATGTATTTTGTCCATTTTATTTTCCTCTCAAATTGTGAGCCTCTTCTTCTAGCAGCGGAGACGCCCCCCTTCCCCAGATGCCATCTATAGGTTTAATTTCAGCCCTGTTACTTTTTTTTAATCCCACTTGAGTTTGCATATCCTCAGTTTAGACAAGAAAGGCAGAAAACTCAGAATATAACCTTCTAGAAAATAGCTGAAATCACCCCCGCATGGACACCCAGACTACTTTAATTATGACTTACATGGTAGCACATTATTCTTTGTAATGGCCTTTTAAGGCAGATGGACACATCCTGTCCAGCCGCTGACAAGAGCACAGACACACGGAGAACCAGTGTCACATCACCACAACAGAAAGTCTCATATTCTCAACACTGCTGGTAATTTAGGTCTTTATTACAGATTAAAACAATCTCATGAATATCTATTGCTCCCCTGCCTGTAAATTGCTTCTCCTAGGCTGCTTATAGTGTCCTGGTCTTTAATTAGAGCTAACTTGTGACTGGCTGAGCTGACATACAAACCAATGACACGTAGACTAAATTAAGTAATCAAATAATTAATGGCTAATTGGGGATCAATTAAGCAGAAGTAAGGGAGCTCATATATATCATATTTGCTCTGTGAGGTTGTCCTCTTACATAGCTAATTACCTAATTAAAAGTGACCAAATTGTTGTTGTATTTCTCTGGAAGGACACACTTGATGTTCCTTCCTCAGGTTTAAATCATCATAAGTGGTCACTTGGCTGTTCTGTAAATACAGACTTTGCATTTCCACACATACATACATTTTCTTTGCTTGCAGAGTGCTTAAGTTGCTGGATGAAGACTTTTCAGCAAAGCCGACGCAGAGGATTATTATCATTTCTCAGCAGTGGGCTGTGTTGGCAAGAGAATAGGAATTCACAATGATGATTAGTGTGGGCATTTTGAAGTTTTGCCGGTTTATTCAGTTCTTGTCAGGGGTAGAGAAGGAAGGCGAGTGAGCTGTTTATAATCTTATTCAGCAGCATTAGTCTGTGTAGTGTTGGTAAGTGTTTACAGAAACAGCAACCATCAGCTTTCCTTAACAGCAGAAATAAACAGAAATGTGGTGAATTGCCCCATGGCATATTCTATACTTATCTCCCAAAGGAACCATGTCAGCTCATTTGAGTGACTCTTAACCGCACTGTCCACCACCTACACATATAATGCTGCTTTGTACTAAAAGAGGAAAAAAAATCATGCCAGATGTGCACAGAACAAAAGCAGCTCTAAAATAGTTCCAACTCGTCCTCATATCTGAACAACAAAATAGGTTGACTGTCAATTGTCCCAAAACATATATGATCGTTCCCTAAACCCACATGAGCATTAGAAAATAGCATTCCAGCAACAGGCATCCCGGATTTTAAGTATGTTACGTAAATCACGAGACTTATGTAACATGACATTACATGTGTGGGTAACATTGTGAAACTGTCATAGATTGGTTAGGATTCTGCAACAAAACTACTTGGTTAGGTTTAGGAAAAGATTGTGGTTTGTGTTAAAATACGCACGTAACTTAACTTGTGAGCAAAGTCACTTACAAATTTTGCCCTTGTAAAATACTGTTGAAAGATAGCCAAAGGAGAGGGGGAGTTCTGACTGACTTTAGTTATCTTTAAAGGTTATTAGCCACCAAACAGCTACGGTTCTGTAAAACTGTAATTTGGAGTGTGTAAAGACTCCAGGAGTTTGACAGCTTATCAGATGCCAAAACACTGCTTGATGGTCCCACCTCTAACCAGGTTTAACTCTGGAATTTAAGGTGGCCAATCAGGTTTTAGGGGTGAGCTTGGCTACCCATGTCCTGACTTTTGTTATTTGTTGATTCAGGTCAAGAGGACTATATCAATCTTTTTTTTTTACATTTGAATAGAGCTCCACTGAATCTGCATTACTTTTGATTTATTTTCCAAAGACGGTTTATAAAAACATACTGGAGACCAAATTAGCTAGCTGCTGTCTTCCTTTGTATTGCTACCACAAACAATTTCAGTCTCCTACGGAAACACAGCCAACAGCGTCAAGAAAGTCTGTCTGCTCCAAAGGTAAAAAAAATCCTCTCTGGAAAAATCTTATAAAAGATAAATGAGGACTAGGTGTTGGTGGGATTTAGAATTCAGACGTTCACAGTGCTCGCAAAGCTGTAAAAGATGTTTGGTTGCTTTTGCTAGTGAACTAACCAACGTGCTCATCAATCTGAGCTGTGTGAGTACACGCAGTCGGCCTCCAGAGTTTCACACACTGATCTAAAAATATAAAACTACTTTGAAGCTATACAACTTCCTTTTCCTTTTAGAATTGTAGTCACAATAACAAGGAATCATCCTGGTGTACAATTTACCAAAGTGGGTGTGTAGGTGGATACTGTGGGAGGTAAGAAGATGACATCACTTTGCATTTGTTTATACAGAAACCAACTTTGTTGACACAGAAAATAGACAGAACTGTTTAAATTGCTTTTCAGTTTTTTTTACAAAACATGCCATCTGACCCAGAGAGTAAGGAGAAGATATTTGTCAAGTTTCTTTTCTGTTCTCAGTTCAGAGGCAGCACAAGTTCAGGAAAACTGCTCACCTGCTGAAAAAGTAACCTTCCAACTCCAAAACTGTCTTGTTCACAGCAGTACCACCGTAGATGGATATTATATTATAGTTCAGCTTTAGATTTCATCTGTTTATATGAGCAACACTATACGGGTGTATAGCAGGTGATCCGGCTGTGTCCTGCTTAAATTATGTGCTTAAATTTCCCACATCAACTGTGACAGTGACAATGTGCACCTCTTGTTATAGAAGACGGTTACTATTACTGAGGTGGGTGAAGTTATGGCAAAGTCTTTGTTCATTGTGTGTTACTGAAAAGGAGAAGAGTCTGATGTTGTTTTTACTCTCAGCAATCTGGACCAGTGTCAGAAACCTGTAGGAGAAAACACGAGCAGCACAAGCTGACCAAGCATAGTTTTTGTGGTCTCCACACGGTATCTCGGTAGTTAGTGTAGCTTCTACGACATGTTGTTAATAGATCATTTATTAAGTGCTAAGTTGTGGTGAGATAGATAGTTAATAAGATAGCTAACACAATCTGGTCTTTTGACCAGATACTCTGCCACCAGATGACCTTATGATGACCTATTAATGACCTTATCATTAATGCTTCATAAAGATTCCTTCTTGTAAAGTAGTAGCTTACAGAAGAGTTGCTTTGGTGCACCTGTGATGTGTTTGTGGTGAATATAGGAACCTTGAGCTCCTACTGTGTTGCTCTTGGACAGGTGTGTTCCTCTGCTGTTGGTTTCCTGGTGTTCTGGGTTGTTTCAGGCTGCCAAATTCAATACAGCTCCCGCCAGCTTCTGGAGGTGGGAACCCTGATTAGTTGTGACTCTGTCTTCCTGAGTTTCAGCTTCATGATAGAGTCAGTGTGAATAGCGTTTGCCTGCTTGTCTCTTGAGCCAGATTTTGTTCCAGTCTTGATAGAAAGCAGTTTCATGTTTAACTGAAACTTAGTTCTTTAGATTTGTGTGATATTTTATCTGTTAATATGTATGGCAGCTTGGACATATGGTGATGTTAACTTAGCAGAAAAAAGGCAAAATAACTGCTCTGAGACCACAGCAGCTTAGACTGCAGAGGTCAAAGCTCAGGAGTGTGGACTCCCGGGGGTCAGTCGAGTGGAGAGAAGTAGTCCGTATAAATTCTGTCTTTACATGTTCAGATAGATGAACTAATTACAGCAAGTGTCTGCAGAGGTCCACAGACAATCAAGTCTTTAGCTTATCTGCTGCTTACAGCCACTCAGGAGGTCAAACACACATTAGCCCGCTATCACTGCTAATCTTTGTCTCCCTGTCGGTCTCTGCTTCCTCCTCACTCCACTTCAAGAGCACCCATACACAGTGCATGTGTACCTAAATAACCAGGTTATGGCTTTTTTTACTTAACTGATTTCTTAAACTTGTTTCCTTAAATTATGTTTGAGGTTGAGAAACTCAGCACAGTTAGATTTCTTGACCACGTAGACACATAACCAAATTTTTAATGGGATTTTTTTTCATGTGTGCACATGTGCATGACAAAGACTTCAGTAAGGGAAAGTACCTCTGTGGCTGCATATGGAGAATTAAATGCAAAGACCATTACTCATATCCAAAATAATTAAATTCAAAGACTGACTTAAAATGAAACTAAAACTAAAGATTTAAAAAGGTTTCACAGCTAAATATAAACCTATGTAGTAAAAGATGCATTCACAAAGTAAAAAGAAAGTTTTTTCACTGCAGCATCAGTCCAGATAGTCCCCAAAAGGTTTACATCACCAATACACGTTAAGCCTCCCTTGGTTAAAAATGAACAATGAATATTGTTTTTAGGGAAAAATTGCAATGTTGTGATAATAAAGCTGTAATTATCAGAAAAAGGTTGTGATGATCTTAATTTACTTTTGTAAGTTTGCAAGAAATGTGATAATAAAACAAGAGTCTTAATATTTCAAGAACAACCTGATGCTCGGTTTAAGTGTTGTGAGTATATAATAGTTTTTTCTTTACTTTGTTCTTTAAATATTACAACTTTAACATTCAAATCTCCCAAAAATCCCTTATACTCATCGTAACTCATCGTATTTCCTTACAGCTTTAACAGAATAACAGAAACGGAAACAGAGTTTGAAATACAGTACTAATCTGTATAAAACAATCCAGGTTCATCTTTTTTTCAAGCAAACACTGACTGAAGGTGAACAATCCTTAACCCTTCACATTCATGTTTTTGTAATATGATTTAGTTTAGACATTAAGCCACATTAAACTCATTTGCCCCCATTTGTTTTTGATGATTTTGATATGTATATATTGCATGACCTTTTTACACCCTGCTGCCTGTATCAAATTAAATGTCTTTTCATAGTTAGTAGTGGTTATAGTTAGTTATAGTTGTAGTCAATAAATTCACTTTGAGCCCTTGTTTTGACTAAATCAGATTTTTTTTAAATATTAGACTTTTCCAGTGTTGAAATCTTACCACTCCAAACATCTCATAACAACTCTAAAGAAATCATTACATCACATTCAGCCCATTGTTTTTATTTTACTAGATGCCATGGCAAGGTGACCTTGTAACCCTGAACATTATCAATATCATTATTTGCATTGTTAAACTGTGACTGTATTTAAATGTGGAGAGTAACAGGCAGTAAAGATGTTTGTGTCATGTTTGTATAGAATGTTTACACTTTCCTCATAAGGAAATAGTAAGGTTTAGTAGTACTCATTCCACATGTGAAACACACGCAGACACACAGCTCAAATAAGCTAAAGCAACGTAGTATTGAGATGTAATCAAGTAACAGTAATCGAGGAAATTGTCCTCTTTGTGGAGATGATGAGCGTTGCGTGTTCTTCTTATCACAGAGAGTCAAATATCGAGCAGTGATGCTTCTACCGTCGTCTCCCTCTGTCTGAGTTGGAGCTTCTGCCGTTTGGTTGACTTTATCACCGGCTGTACTGTAAAGCTTTAAATTATTCAGTGCCTGCACAGATTGAGAGAAAGAGAGAGGGAAAGGGGGGAGAGACATTATCTCTGACAGCAGCCTGTATTTTTCTCTGCTTCCATCTCACTGCACATCAGTTCATCAGTGTTTACCAGAATAAACCCTGTCCTCCTTCCTCCTCTTTGCTTTCCTGTTGATGGTCTCTCATTCCCTTATTTGCTCTGGAGTTACATCACTGGATAGAAGTGTTAACTTTACTCCGCAGCTATAGATTATCAACTTATACACAGTGATACAGGTTCACATATGCTATAGTGGAACATTACTGTAAATAGTGTTGTAACACTGATACAACCAAAGACTCTGGTGTTAGCCTGAGTCCTACAGACTGCAGACTCTGCCTTACTCACTTAAAATATGGTATACTACAGTAGAGTACTTATTATCCTTTTCAACGTCTGATTTAGTGAAACATTTTTAACTCATGATTTAGAAATTTCAAGCGTCCAAACTGTAATTGCCACCACATCATTTGGAAACACCTCTTTGCCAATGTGTGTGGTCTTATTTCCATTTTAGGAAACCACTTAAGCAAATTAAATGTTTTCTGAAAGTGATGTTATATAATGTCCAAGAGTGATTTCTATATTGTCCTATAGTGCTGTTTTGTAGTCCCTAGTGTATGTTCTATAATTTATGCCTAGTGTTTTCTAGTGTTTTCGTATAGTGTCCTATAATGTCTTCTCTTGGGGCATATAATATTTTTATATGGGTCCATCATTTCATATATATTATGTAGGAAAAATGTGACACTGTTTAAGTAGTATACTTAGCATAGCCTAGACAGTGCACATGTCAGCTTGAACATGCAAAAATGTTCAATTTGTCTTCAGGCAAACACACTGAACAAAATTATAAACACAATGCTTTTGTTTTTGGCCCCATTCATCACCAGCTGCACTCAAAGATCTAAGACTTTCTCCATGTACACAAAAGGCCTATTTCTCTCAAATATTGTTCACAAATCTGTCAAAATCTGTGTTAGTGAGCACTTCTCCTTTGCCGAGATAATCCATCCACCTCACAGGTGTGGCATATCAAGATGCTGATCAGACAGCATGGGTATTGCACAGGTGTGTTTTAGGAGAAGTGCTCACTAACACAGATTTTGAGAGATTTGTGAACAATATTTGAGAGAAATAGGCCTTATGTGTACATAGAGGAAGTCTTAGATGTTTGAATTCAGCTAATGATGAATGGGGGCCAAAACAAAAGTGTTGCATTTATAATTTTGTTCAATGTATTAAGAATGGGTATTTACTTGGGTTTAACGTGAGCTTTGTTCTTTTTTTTTTTACAAAGAAATTTCTAATTTCTTTTGTTCCAAATTATATTCAAGAAAGTTACGGTGAAATAATTAGGAACTTTTTTCTAAAATTGCAGACTTATAAAATAAAGCATTAGTGAATGTTTTGTAGTGTAGTGTTGATTATGTAATGTATAAAGTGTTTTCTGTAATGTCCTAAAGTGTCCTATTGTGCCCAATAGTGCTTTCCATTGTATCAAAAATGTAACAAACTGGCGATGGTACAGCAGTTTGAGCCTACTTGTGATATGTGAAGTTTCCGTTCATCACTGGGATCCATCAACATCCAGAAACACATCACCAGCAACAAATACTGTATCTGGGCTATTGACTTGAAATGTGAGTTGAACCTCTCGGCCCAACACAGAACTTAGTCTCTGCCTTATCATCATTAAGTTGAGAGCTCTTTGTGTATTGACTCACCTTTATGACCACACCCTGCATAAATGGGCAAACCGGATATCACTTTGATGGGAATTTAAACATAGACATAGAGAAACACTCACTGAATGTATCAATATAATTTAGCAATGCCTACAAATTTTCTTTAAGATGTGTCTGACCTGCATTTCTTATCCTAATGGACTCTACTCAAGCAGTGTCACTACATCCGCAGAAGTTAGTGAGCAAAATGCTCTCATGACCCAAAGAAACAGTGCCCAAACCAACAAAATCAGACCCAGGTTTCTAAGAAAAACATGATTTCCCCTTTAATCAAAAAGCCATTGACTCTCCTCAGATCCAAGTTTGTAATGGCCCTCTTGCCTTTGATAAGCAAACTGAAAGAGCATCATAGATTCCTCCTGTCCATGTTAGCTAAAAGCCTTGAGCTCTTTGTGCCCCTTCTGTCAGTCTATAAACATCAAACATGAACCAGTATAAAAAAAGTGAACGACAGCTGCTGAAGGGCCCACTTTTCCTCACAGAAGATGGCTGAGCAGAAGCAGTGAGTGAGTCTTTAGAGAAGACACTCTAGATTCTCCATAGAAAGATAGATATCCACAGATTTTTAGAGAAACTCATTTCATGTTTCTGACTGAGGACAAGGTCTTATTTTAAGAAATCAACCTGTTGACATTTTCCAGCCAAAGACCAGTGAGGGTTCACAGTGTTGATAACATGTCATTTAATTACACCCTCTGGTATTTAATATAAAGTATAAACAAGTATCCTTTGGGGGGCACCGACTATAAAATTTGCTTTGCGGTTAATGATGCACATTGTTTCATATTACATGTCCTCTAAAATTCTGCTGCAATAGATTGTCAGACTCCTTGTGTGCCCAGATGCACAAATGGAAAGCTAATCAACATGTAGCAATGTGACAAGCAATGTGAAAGTCTGATTGGTAATTCATTCATCCTCTTGTGTTTGTCCTTTAGATCGAGTGCATTTGTGTGTTTTCTGCACCTGGTGCATCCTGCAGCAGTCCATTGTGGAAGAGGAAAAGGAAGCGGAAGCCTGAACTAACTCACACACACACACATACATGTAGCCCATTCACACGTGTACGCAATCAGTTTCTTCTGAGTCAAGGTCTCACATCACCGTTTGAGGATCTGCTCTGAAAGAACTGGAACAAAGAGCAAAACAACAGCAGAAGACTCACCAGCCCAACACATTCAGCACAGTGTGTGTGATGAGTGCATCACACACTGAAATGTTATATTTAGACCTTGGGTTGTCAGTAATGTTGTACATTTAAAGCTGCACTATAAGCAGAATTTGGCGATTAAGTGTCACAAATATTTTAAAACAACACAATGAGAGGCCGCTGTACACACTAAAAATAGGCTTACATTTTATCAAATCTATCATAAAACAATACCTACATACATAATCAAAGCATTATCGGTACAAGAAAGTGATTGGAAACAAAATCCACAGTTCTTGTTTTAGTCTAAATTAATTCTAAAGTTAATCTGAAGTTAAAGCAAGGCTTCAGCAGTCTGGATTATACAAATCAAGTGGGTTTCTTCCAAAATTACAGTCAGTTTTCCTTGTTTTTTCTGTGCAGTGGCAGGATAATAACATAAAGAGGAAAGGTTTTACCAAAAAGACTGTAAAAATACACTTGATTTATCTAACTCTAGACTGCTGAAGCCTAGTATTCAGATGAACATTAGAATATATTTTTTCACAGACTGAAGACTACCCTATCAGACTGCAGCAAGTCATACGGCGATTGTGTCAAAAAAAAAGAATCACCTAATGCAGCTTTAGCATGCACAATAAAAACTCAAGATACATTTTTAAGTTAGTATGTGTGAAGTTGGTGCATTTGTGTGTGTGTGTGTGTGTGTGTGTGTGTGTGTGTGTGTGTGTGTGTGTGTGTGTGTGTGTGTGTGTGTGTGTGTGTGTATGTGATGTCAGCCTGTCCTTGCTGTGTCCAGCGGTGACAGCAGAAGCTTTGGTCCTGTCACTGCTCATCGCTGCTTCACATCCACAGCGCTCACAATGTGTCAGTGTTTCTGTTCCACATGGGGGCCAGTGGGGCATCATTACCATCTGGCTATAAGGCTATACTGGTGTCAAATATAGGCCAGTGAACACACACACACGTACACTTACACACTGATCATCCACACAGTGTGCTGATAGCACTTGGAGAGCAACAGGGGGAAGAAGGCGACGTGGATATGAGGCGAGCCACTGTGACAGTCCGTCCAAATTGACCGCCAGCACTCTGGTGGCAGTTGGCCTGGTTCCTTCTCATTGCTCTGTGACATTCCCTCAATCAGCACTGTAACACACACGCGCGCTCACACATGCAGAGCGATATCCTCCTGCGGACCTCATTGTCTCACTAGCCTATCCATATGAGTCATTCTTCCCCTGACTACAGCTTCCAGTAAAAACACACACTCACACACACACACACACACACATACACACGCACATGCACACACACACACACACACACACACACACCAATTTGTCCCTTTTATTCAACAACAACAAAGATCAACACATGTGGCCTGATGGGACAAAAAAAGGTCAGCCATTCAGGAAATCAATCCCTTTGTAGAATAAATGACTCCCCAGTCATGAGAAGAAAAGAGCCCAACCTTCTGGTAAATAACTTTATTTGCAGCCTTATTCAAACGGCAGATTAAACTTGACATAACATATCAACAACTTTTGAGCTGATATGTCAAGTCAATTTTATGTATCTACTTCATCACAAATGGGCCTCGAGGGGCTTTCCAATTTGCTTAATATATGACACCAATTTGTCCCTAGACCCTAGATTCAGATAAGGAAAGCCCCCAAAAAAAGAAATAAATGGGGGAAAAAATATGTTGAACTTTTTTATACAGCTAGCCAACACACCATACAAATTGTAACACAGCTGTATACAGTCTATGAATAGTAGTTGTAAGTCCACTCTTCTTTCCATGTGAAAATTGTTACCTGCTCATAGAAACCGCTACCATTAACCTCGTCCCCTGAAAATAAATTAGATTTGGCAAAACAAAACCGCTCGCAAACATAAAGCAAAAGTGAAATAACTCAGTTTTCAGAAACTCTAAAGCTGTCTTACTAATATGGTATATTTCAATATTTTACAGAAGCATTTTCAAGATTGTCACTTTTTCAGAGTTGTGTTTGGTTTTAGGTTGGACATGTGAGTCCTGACAATTAGAAGTTGGTTGAAAAAGTGTATTAATGTGTAAAAATTTATCATTGTGATCAATAATTAGTGTTTCCGAGTTCTTGGAGAAGCTAAGATAGGCCAGTATCACAGGTGTTATGAAGGCCAACTTCTTTCAACCCCCACCTCATCTCAGTTTGAAACACAAGCTTTCTGTTTCAAATTGTCTCCAACCCTAAAATATATCATATATTGATTTTTTTGGCCACTTGGAGGTAGAAGAATTCTGCAGTGAGTTGAAACACATACAACTCATATTACATATCATTGCCAGCCAGTTGTTCTGGCTAATGCAAATTCCAACATTAAGAAGACACAGAACAGCATGAGCTTTAATTTGGTGTCGTATTTGTGTCCACCTGTAAGCCCAATATTCATGCTCCTTTTTGCTCTGATTTGATCTCTTGAGAAAAATATTTGGCTCCTTAAAGATGTTCTGGTCACCTCACCAGCCAGTCACTAATTTTGCCTGTCTGTTGTCTGGTGCTGGGCAGGTAGTGTACGGAGGGTTAATCTCAGAGGTTGATTGCCAAAAATGAGGCTGATGAGAGCGATGAGATTGAACCGTACCAACAGTAACCACCAGTAAATGTGATAAAAGAGGCAGAAAACCTCACAGAACTGAAGAATTATCAGTTAATTCTTAGTGGGTCATCACTGCGAGAAACCACTTTCATTTTATATGTAGTCACTGGATTCACTGAAAGATATTGATTAGTGGAGCTTTCGAGTAAGAGTTCAATTGCATATTTTCTCATGACATTTATATATGCCATTTATAAAGCTCACTGTGTATTATATTACAGCGGCTCTAAGACCAAACCACAGTGAATAATGAAAGGTCACATATTATATTTAGTAACAAGTGAATTATAAAAAAAAAGGTGCTGTACATGGTTACAATATATACATTGTTTTTGCATAACTGGTAGAAAACAGATGAATCCACGGCACTCATCCCTGGTGAGTTTTGCCTTGCCCAGCAGTCTTCTGAGAGCTGTTGGTCTCATTAATCTCTTGTTTTCTCTCCCCTGCCTGCTTTCTCCTTTTTTTCCCCTTCCCTCATCCCTCGCTCCTCCTCTCTCCTTTCCAGACAATGATCCAATTAGCTGCTAGCTGCCATGGCACCAGTTGCCTACAGATGACAGATGCCTGTGTGTGTCTGTGTGTGTGTTTGTGTAACTGCCTCAGTAATTACCAGTCTGATACTCCTGCAGCTCAGTAACCTTGTTCTGAGTTCTGACTCCATGCCTCACACTGCTGGTGTGCGTCGCTGTTTAAAGGGTACATAGAGCGTGACCAAGTTCTATAGCTTTAATCAGCTACGCTGCCATAGAAGTCATGGATGAACTCAGGCTTTGGTCCAGAGTGGAACAACTACAATGAAGTGGCAGTCATATGTCATGTCAGCACTAATGTGGTTACATTCGAAGGCACAGTTTATGTGTGAAACAGTGTTCATTCCAGCATTTCAAGATCAGTTACCTGAAATGAAATACACAAAGCCTAGATGTTAATCTGTCCTTGTGGTAAGCAGAGTTGGAAGAAGTAGTCCGATCTTTTACTTTTACAGTAAAAGTCACAATACCGCAGTGTGTGTATCTGTGTTTATATATGTAATAATGCTGATCATTGGTGGAGATAATTTTTGTTATTCTATATACTGTTTGCAGCATGTGAATTTCCCTAGAATCATTAATACCTTATCTTATTTCATAATAATTCATGATAATTTATTTGTTGATTATATTTGGTATTATTGATCTGAATCTGCAAAGTGACTAGTAGCTACAATTATCACATAGTGGAGAAAACACGACAGTGATTACTTCTGAAATGTAGAGGAGTAGAAATATAAAGTAGCAGGAAATATACTCAAGTAAAGTTATTAAAAGGCCAGAAATGGCCCTGCCGTGAAAAACTTTCATCATAGAAGGTTATAACCCAAATTTAATCAAGTTTTTAGTTGTAAACATTCTTTTTTTTTTTTCACCGAATATTCATTTATGACATTATCATAGTATAATGTAGTATATAGTATAGTATTCTGGTTATGTTTACTTGATCTCTGTTTTTTGTGCAGTCAGTCCTAGAAATTTCATTTATTTACTAGTCGTTTGCAACAGGAAATACATTTCGGGAGAAATGTGATGCAGTTTGAATCGTGTTTTTTGTCAACATAATGAGGAAAAAGGAAAGTTTCAAACATATTTCACTTGTACTCCTTACAATATTCACTTGTGGCAGCCGAGTTGAAAGATGCTAAAAAGCTCCATAGAGCTGAGGAGAACTGTGGGGGGTAATTCTCTGTGGATTCCTCACTGCGAGCGAGACCTTGTAATTACAAGTAGTCAGCTGATCAATTGTTAATATTGATTATAGCTGTTTTAATTCAATCTGCTTTGCCAGCATGTGTCTGCATTTGTGTCCTCTTCCTTGTTGCCTGTACCTGAACTGTGACACAATGATTTCAAAGTTTTGTATTAATATATATTAAGCTATCCATCAACAGCCATTTCTTTAACAAACATCTAAAACACTCTTTAGTCTGCTGTTGGTTGAGAAATCCAAAATTGCTGCAGTATATAAAAAAACTCTTTGTAATGGAGCTCCTAAATCCTTTTTTGTATGTTTGTATTTGACAAACAGCAAAAATTGCAGTGCTGGCCCTGGTTCACGTCTTGTCTCATATTCGAGTAGTCAATGTTTTGGGGAGTTTTTCGTTGTTTTTTTGCTGTGAATTAACCATGAGTGTATTGATCTGAAGGTTTCAGCCTTACAACTGGGTTTTTAAAAAGCCCTGTCCACATTGAAAAGCAAGGCCAGCATTTTCAATGTATTCACTGTGAAGAGATTTTTTGAAAAGCTTAGGCTGAGCAGCTTGAAGGCCAAATCCAAGAGAAAAAGAATCTTAGATGTATCTGCGTTAATATTTACATGGTCATCATGTGTGCATGGGGACAGATGTACCGTATTTTTGTGTTTGAAGGTGCATTACAGATCTATTGTCCATCAGTTTTTTCTCCCTTCTCTTTTCATCCTTTGTTCTCCTTTTTTTCTCTCCATCCTCTGAGCCTCTTTCATCAAGGTCCTCAGGTCAAAGGGAGCAGCAGCTGCTTGAGGCTGTTTAGGATCCTGAGGGTTTGACCTCTGACCTTTCATGTTACAGCAACGTGCCGTCCATTTACTCAATTTAACACAGCAATATGACAGAGCAGGCAAGATCAATGACTGGAATTCAGCAGCAGGGTTTCATGTTTGTACAAAGAGGAGGGGTGAGCGTTTATAGTCCCACATCAATTTCATGTTTGGGAATGAAATATCTCAATGCCACTACATATTATTCAATGTTTTATTCAGTGCTTTATGAAGTCACAGCCTAGGTCTCACACCGAGATCATCATGGATCAAACACAAGATGCTAAAACTGAAGGAATAGTGCTTATTTTCATGAGACCATTTCAACATGTTAACTGTAATCTAATAAAACTCTCTAATCTAATAAAAGGACAAGAAGTGTAGTATCAAGTGCTGACACAATTAGTTGATTAATGTATTATTTGATAATATTTTAATAATTTATTAAGAAAAAATGAAAAAACAGTTTGTGCTTCCTGGACCCAAAGTTTTAGGTTTGCTGTTTTTCTCTTTTATATGTCATTATAAATGGAATCTGTTCGGATTTTGCACTGCTAGTTGGAGAAATAACTAATTTGAAGATTTAATTTTTCTGCTCTCCGACCTTTTATACACTAAAAAATAAATCAGTAATGAAAAGAAGAACAAGAGACAGCAGGCATGCTGGTGGCTTTATCTGTAGTGCAGCAAAAAGTAAAGTCAGAACACTAACACGCTCACTATGGTAATGGTAACATGCCGATGTTTAGCATGCGTAAAGTTTACTACATGCACCATCTTACTTTAAATTGCTAGCATGCTAACATTTGCTAATTAGCTCTAAACACAATGTGAAGCTGAAACTGATGCTAATGTTATTAGTTTTGCAGGTTGGGCAAATCAACAAGGGCGGCGCAGTGGTGGGGTGGTTAGCACTGTCGCCTCAAGAAGGTCGTGGGTTCAAACCCCGGTTGCCCCGGCCTTTCTGTGTGGAGTTTGCATGTTCTCCCCGTGTCCGTGTGGGTTCTTTTGTGCTTTGGCTTCCTCCTACCTACCTAGGTTAATTGGTGACTCTAAATTGTCCTGGTGTGAGTGTGACTGGTTGTTTGTCTGTATGTGGCCCTGCGATGGACTTGAAACCTGTCCAGGGTGTACCCCGGGCTTTCGCCCAATGTCAGATGGGATAGGCTCCAGCCCCCCCACCCCCGCGACACTGTATGCAGGATAAGCGGTTGACGATAGATGGATGGCAAATCAACCTTTTGATTTCGAAGTTGAGGGATTATCCTGAGGGGAACATGACTGTCTGTACATAATTTCATGGCAAACAATCCAATAGTTCTCAAGACATCTCACTTAAAACCACAAATGTCAACCTCAATTGTATCAATGGATGTTGTGTCAAAAAGGTTTATCCTCTGAGCAATCATACAGTTAGTTGTTATGATATTTTAGTCTGGGCTAAAGTGATGGACTGACAAACTGACAGACCAACCTGTCTTGTCATGCCTAGAGCCACACTGTCATTGTAGCACTGGTAGTATCAATTTATTAATCTGTAAAACTGTCATCTGAAACTGGATTACCCCCATCCCCCACCACCACCCTCCCACCCCATCAAGTCCAACATCAGGTCTGTATATTCGTTCACTCCTAATCATGACATAACCTTTTTAGCTTGTGACCCTTCATACTCAAGTTATGCCTACTCACAACTCCCCATCACAGCTGTGAGCAGTCAATTGAAGATAATTGTTCTCTTCTCAGATGGACTCATTTTATTAGTTTTTGAGTCCTGGGGAGGTAAAACACTTCTTCTCTCCCAATCAGATTTATCTTGCAAGCCCTCAGGGTGTCCTGACCTCCACATTGGGAGCTACTGCCTTAAATATATATGCCTCAGGCTGTGGTTTATATTTGGCTACATTACACACCTTATCAGGGACCAGACCTCCATCATATATTGATTTATTTTAAAATAACTCTCTCTGCATTGCCTTGAGGTGTCCATATTAAGGCAGCTATTTGATAAATGTCTTCAAAGGAGGATCAAGGACCTCTTAAGAGTTAACAAACATGGAGAGATAAAAATCATATCACTAGATTTAAAATATAAATGAGACCAGACTTTGGAGAGGGTGGAAAGCTAAAATTACATTTTTGTTGAGTCCCATGACAAAAATTGTGTGTCAGTTGGTGCAGATTCTGTTAGAAATATTGAGTTTATTGAGTCTTTAGTCTAAAACAGCTTTTTCATGTAGACTTGATCTCACTCACACCACATGATAATTGGACCATATTCTGGGCCATGAAAATGGAGTCAGAGATTAAGCCATAAAATATCAGTTTATTAGAATCTGAAACGTTAGTGTTAGTAATAATGTTGTAATCTTAACAGTTGAGCTTTAGCTTGAATATCAGGCCTGTTTTTGTCTCCTCTTGATGTGTTTATGAATGTGGGTAATACTAATGCTGTGGGGACATAAATCTGTATACATGGTCACATTGTTGGGACTTGCCTTCCTTATGGGGACAAAATCCAAGTCCCCATTACGTAAATCATTTTAGGGTGGCGTCAATGTAATGTCCTCAAAAGTGATGCAAACACGACTGTATGTGTGTGTGTGTGTGTGTGTGTGTGTGTGTGTGTGTGTGTGTGTGTGTGTCCATCCAGGTGCATGTACACTGAGATGAGTGAGTGGAGGTGTGTATGTGAGTGGGTGGTTGGTTACCAGGTGTGGATCATGCAGAGACACAAGCAACAAGAACAGATGGCTAAAATCTCCAGAGTCTTTCATATGCACATGTGTAAACAGACGCCATGCAGCAGGAAAAACTGCTGTCTGGAAAATATTGGAAAAAAGGGGGGGGTTTAATGGTTGGCTCGGTCTTAGTTGAGAGAGTCATGGAAGATGAACCGTAACTCCTGGAAAAGATATTTGATACAATAGCAAAATCAAATTCCTTTCCATGTATGAAATTAATTTATAACAATGATGTAGAAGGTGCAACAGAATCCAGCATTCCTCTCGAAACAGCAGTTAATCATAGCAACAACAGTGATGCTTGATTCTATGTTACCAGTTAACTATTACAAATAAAACTAACGTAAACACAGGTTAAACTGGTCACATATCAGCTTTAAAAATTGGATAATGGTTTGAACACCTGCCTTTTTTTGTCATGGTATAGTAGTCACAATGCACCCTGTTGTACTGATGAAAATAATGGACTTAAAATAAATGCAATAAATGCCAGGCAAGATAGACAATTTAACTTATTTTCCTTTCCATTAATTTCTAAATTTGTCAAATTTGTAAACGAAAAATATTTTTTTTAAGTTATCAGGACCCACCTGTTGGCACAACTTAAAATGTTTTCTTTATATGCGGATTATTATTTATCATTTTAAGCCCTAGTAACTTGAGCTGCTTATTTATTTTAAAGAATATGAATTGGCATTTTCACAGCAGTTTGCCCTCTATGAATAAATTACTGTAACAAATAATCCACGAGTTATGAAACAGAATAATTATTTAAAATGTAGAAGCTAAAAACACAAAGCGGAGAAAGGGTTTTCCTACGTGGAGTGCATTATTGTTTATTTCTGCTCATGCTGGCCACTTAACAGCAATCGACATGCTGCCGGGGTGCTGCACAGTGGCCACCACTGCTGTTAATTAGGATGGGTTTTTGCAGAGAATGAATTTTGCATGCATTGTACTATGTATAATTGCATGTTAAAATAAAAGTTGATCATTATATTTTAAATATCAACATGCATGTATTTAGTTTTAGGATTATTCATTCTTTAACACAGTGTAGAGGAAACATTGCTCTGCTTCTTGTTGTGGCATTCCTCACTACCACCTCGTCTGTTATTGTCATAGCTCACATATATAGGCTACATGTAAAATTCAGGACACTGTACCTGTGTGATATGAAGCAGGGGTTTTGTAATGAAGAAAATAGTTGCTGTGAAGGTCAAACAGCAGGTCAGCAGTCCTACTTGACTTCACCACTGATCAGTTTGCCACAAACAGGCCTGTAACCCCCAAAGATGAGCAATGATTGGTTCTCACTGCTGTGGTCTAAAGTCTTTAATTAACATGTCTGTGTGACAGTGGAGCATGTGTGTGTATGTGTGTGTATGCTGGCAGAGGAGTGTGAAATTGGCTAATTAACGTGACCTCCCTTTGATCCGGGGAGAATACACATATGACATCTGAATTGGGGTGAGCCAGAGGGATGGGAGGGTAAATCTGTAAGTGTGTGTGTGTGTGTGTGTGTGTCTGTGTGTGTGTGTGTGTGTGTGTGTGTGTGTGTGTGTGTGTGTGTTTGTGTTCCCAGGCTTGCATCAGCTTTGAAAACTTGTTTTAACCCTGTGTTAACCCCGAAGCTGAAAAACACAGAAAAGAACAGCTTTTGCTGCATTTACTGTACTCTACACTTATGTAAACCTGAAGCTTAAGCAAAACCAGGGCCTGTGCTACAAAGCAGGAAGGATGTTAACGAGGTAACTTCAAGTTTAGCCCTGGGTTGTCAGTCCTACAACTGTTGTTCACTTCTTTCGGGGTCAACATTGCCATCATAACTAATGCTGAATGGATAACCTCCTCCGGAGCAGGTTATATTAGAGGTCAATGCTATTAAAGCACTGCCTACTGACCAATCGGATCAATTGGAAAATTACATCACCATCCGTAGAAGATCCTGCAGATTGTTTCATTGGCTGCTTTTTGCTGTTATGATGAGATGTTTTTGTATACCAATGTCATCTTACAAGACACTGACTAAAGCACTAACTTTACTGTGTACTTGTTGCACTTTCAAGATATGGCAGCAAGCCTACTTACTTAGGCTTTGAATGCTTGCTTTTTATTTGCTCTAAAGTCCATTTCACGCGGCCTGTCGCAGCCGTTAATAGAAATGGTGTAAGGCTATATGTTATGAGCATATATATTGGTATTCAAATTAAGTTTAATATGAATTTGTTTATTATAACTTTTGCTTACATTTCTTTCACTGTAAAGGCTGGTCATGAACCACCCCACCTTTTGCTGTATAGGCACAGGGCATGTGAGTTTTCACTAAATGTTGGGAACTGAAGCCGGGGATGAGTTTCAGTCTTTCCACCACTATATTAGCACTTTTTACTACGGCATTAATATTCGTTCCATTGCTTTATCAAGTTGATTTAGAACAATATTTGGAACATTTGCATTTGTGTATAAAATAACCATTCACGCCATAAGAATATATAATCAACACTAGTGTAATTATAGTTAGATTTATTTGTGTCCTAATGTGACCACTTAGTCTGATCTTGGGTATTTTTACTTGCTTCATAGTATAGTCACCAGAAAAAGGAAAAAAAGCTTTCTATTGTGTACAAACATTATATTTTGTACACATGTACCCTTTGATGGCTTTCATGTTTGATTGTAATGATTGCAAAAATAATACTAGCTATAGCAGCCATGTCTCTTTCCTCAACTGCCATGTTCTTCCATGACATATTGACATGTGTCAAAATAGCAATGTCTTTGATTATTTAAAAGAAACCTTGTTCTAATATTATTCTAGAAAACACATTTTGTTTTCCAGGATACAAAATGAATTCTTTTGCAATGAAAACCTAAAATAATTAGGTTCATATTTATACCCACAGCCAGTCCTCAGTAGTCATAGCTGCAAATTGGCACATTAACATTGTTTGGGAATATCTAAGAGTGAAGCAACATTGAATGAGAGAAAACAAAGAATTGCTGTTCTGTAAGTGCATAGCTGCTCCAGATGGTTGGAGTTACACACAAAACAGATGGACAATGAACTTCCTCATCACACCAATATGCAAGAACCATATTCACTTCCACAATGTGTTTCTTCCACTAAGCATACCAACACCAATAAAATTCAGAGAAAACACTCTCAGTATCATTATTACCATTCAATTTCAATCAGAGATATTGTATTGTTTAGCCTACCATGCTCAGGTATTAAGGGAAATTAATATGTTGGTTATGTCAGAGAGAAAAATGGTAGCAACAGCTTGTTTGTATTTTTACAGACAGTCAGATTCTGAAAAATGCCCAAATCTGCAAAAGAATCAAAATCAGTAAGATAAATGGATGATAGGAGACTGTAAAACAAGATTTAGGGATAAGTATCTATATTTTGTAACTTCAAATCACAGGAATTATGAATTTCTATGATGACTTTGAACTAGTATCCAGGGAAACAAAGAGCTGATAAATACTTAAAATGATCTTATTGGTGGCAAGTTCAAGAACTTCAGTTTTGTGATTTAATTGAGCCTATGAGTCCAGGCAGTGTTTCACAAACCATTAAATTAAGTAACATGTTTTAAGCACTCACTGGGTGTCACAAATATTTAAAACAATGTCATCAGCATAGTGAAAGCACATGGAGAGAGAATAAAACAGGTCTGAGAATTGATCTTTGAGGAACTCTACGGCCTATAATGAGAGAAAATGAGACACCTTGTCAGCAACAAACACAAACAACTTTTAGTGTTACACTATATATCGCAGCCCAGTTTCTCAGACGATCATTTCAGATTATCTATGTATCTAAATGGGAGTTTTTTTGCTCACATTTAATCTCACAGTGTTTTGCAGCTTGTATTTCTAATGTCGTATTAGTGTCACCTGTAAACACTTTGAATTACATTAACCTATGAAAAGTGCCATACAATTGTTTGCATTGATTAAATGACTGATTAGTTGTATCAAGAGCAATATTTGAATCAAGAGAAATAAACAGGAAATGCAGTAATAAATACATGTCCAGAATTATGCCATTATGCCTTTGCTGTTTCTAAACATTTCCCTACTTAGTTACTGATCTTATTATTTAGAAATGGGGTCTTTTTCTACAGTTCATTATTTTCTTTGGCAAATATTGACAGTTCTAATTAGGCTTACTATGAAATAATATTTTCATTGGTATTGTCTTTACATTCAATTATTTTTCAGCTTAACTTGTGTCAAATTTCAAAGCATTTTGTCCTTAGTCTGTCTGAACACTGGACATGCTCTGTTCCTTAACTTTTCATTTTTCAGACTCTTAGGCCTCTTCATCTATTTTAGAACTGCTCACCTTTCTTCCTCTGTGCCTTCACCTTCCCTCATCGTTCCTCTCTGATCTGTCCTTTCCCTCTCCATCCACATCTCAGTCTGTCCATTCTCATCCTTTCTCTCTGTCTCTGTCACATCAAGTATTTCCTGCAGTCTCTCAATGTCTCTTTCTGGTTTCTTAAACTGCAACTCTGTCACACTGAGGTCTCTGCTCTTTCTGTCTCTTTTCTTTTTCTGTTTATCTCTCCAGGTTTTCTCTCCTTTCCACCCTAACCCCCTTCCTCCTCCCTCATCTCTCCCCTCCATCACCTCCTGGGTAATGACAGGGGGGGGACAGGTGGAGACCAGACCATCACTACCACCAGTCTGTGTGTGTGTGTGTGTGTTACACACACACGCACACACACACACAGATGGTGGACAGGGGTCCCTGCCGGCCAGCCTGTCTGTCTGATGATGGGGTGTTGTTGTTGTTGAGTGCACTCAGCCACACATGATTAGCTAGACAAACACACACACACTGCCACATACACACACGCATATGTATTCCCTTCTACGTAGCACATATGGGGCTCAGCACCAAAACAAGTCACCTGCTATTCTAGTCACAACACACACACACACACACACACACACACACACAGGACAGAAAAAGGATCAGAGGGCTGTGGGACTGTCAGGACTGATTATGCATCATTTTGTTTTGTGTGTCTCTGCTTTATGTAACATATCAGTATACTATTAGAAGTGTATTGTGCTACAAAAATCACTAGTATTTTCTTCCTTACATATCACTTATAAACCCAGTTGTCTAGTCCTTATTAATACTATGGACTAATTAATCATTTATGTTTTTACTGTCTTGCGGTCATGGTGGCATGTTAACACAGTTTCATGAACTATGTGTCATAAATGTTGATGGGTCCAAATCAAACAGATAAAACATGCAAGTGTTTGCATGTCCTTCAGTCACCATGTTACAGTCTACTTTCTTAAGTGAGCTGATTTCTTCTGAACCATCATGTGAATGTGAAACCGGATTTGTAGGTATGTAATGAGAGTACGGTGATTAGAGAAACCTGATTTCCCTAGCTAGATTTCACCTGTAGAAGACAGATTTCTCTGCCTTGTTCACAGGTAACACTTTCTAATTAGCTTTTTACAAAAACGCATTGCATTACAAAAGACAGGAAAGTAACAGTGAAGTAGCTGGATGAAAAGAGACATGATTACAAGTCTGTCTTTTCACTGCACAGACAGATAAAAAAGCTGTGACAATAAATCATTCAATCGGCAGTTGCCAGTCATCATGTGTGAACTACTCAACGACGCATCAAAATGGCTCCCCGACACATCACTGGCACATCGCCGACGCCAGCCAGATATCCAGCATGCCAAATACCTGGAGGAGTCAGCTGACTCGACATCCACATCCAGTCAATGAGAACAGGCAGCTGGCAGAACAGGCAGCTACTTTTTCACTGCAAAACATTTTTTACTGATCTCCAGCTCTCTCTGTAGCTCAGACACTTCCTGCTACCTGAGTGTGCTAATCCATTCTTTCACCTATATTCTTTGTCTTTATAATATTTATCTTTGTATTAATAAACAGCAGCTGTTTCGTTTCCCGTTTCTCTTTTCACGTGTTTTTCTCAGCCTGCTCTCATGCTCAGACATCACATATACACGCTTTGAGAAAACTGTGGCTATTGTACGCAAAATTTTGCGTGTATTGGAGACGACCCCAGGTGCATGTGTATGATACGCATCCAGGCCGCATGTGTATATGACGCCCTTGCATTATCGGAAGTGTTGTTTGTGTTTAAGGAATTGACAGCAGTCTGAGGCAACTTACCCTAACCTTTACCGTTACAGAAGTTAGTGCCTAAACATAAGTCAGCAGGTAGGTTTAGCCTCCTTTGTGTTGCAACGCTATTGCAAACTGCAGCGTATCATACATACGCAAAATCGTCATTTTGTGCACAATAATCATAGTTTTTCCAAAGTGTGTATATGTGACACCTGAGATCAGTTTGGGTTGGTTTTCTTGCCACAAAGTTGGAACAAATTTGACAGTTTTTTAATATAATTCAGCAACCTGATGCATCTTGTTGCTGTGGCAAGTCCAAGCCCAGTCGAGGTTCAGATTCCACAGACAAGAAACAGAAGCACATGATGAAATGTTGGTTATTTTAGATGAGGAAATGTTTTATTCTTTTGAGGTGAAAAGGGGAGATGGCAAAGTCACTTTCACACAACAATGGAAACAACAGGAAAATACAGGAGCCTGACAGGAAGATGAGGGAAACAGATAAATATATACTTCTATATGTCTGCTCTCCGCTCTGATGATCTGCTTCATTGCATTTTTCCAAGCATCAGTGATGACAACACACTTAGCAGTGAGCCGGTGCAGAGCAGGTGCACGACAACCAATGACGTGTCACCTTCATGTCAAAACTGTTGTCACATGTGACAAAGACATGTTTATGGGGTCAGATGTTTTTTGGATTTGGAGAGGTGAAAGTGCCTTTGAGCAATGCACATGCCAGCAAACACACCTTACCCCATCAATACTGTTCCAGGGAGACGATTCCTGTGTGTGTGTTGTGTGTGTGTGTGTGTGTGTGTGTGTGTGTGTGTGTGTGTGTGTGTGTGTGTGTGTGTGTGTGTGTGTGTGTGTGAGATCACCTGGGACTGTCAGAACAATGAGTCTGTTCTTTTGAAGCTCATTAGCTTCATTACACAGAATGTTAGTTTTAATTCCTGTAAATATTCTCACCGTTTAATTAGTGGCTAATGTTGGTAAGTGACATAGAGCTACAACTTATTCCTCAGATGGAAGTGTTCAATATAACTGTCTACATCAGTGAAATCCAATTCATTTCACTTTTTTCGAATATTAGAAACTACTGACTAAATATCCCCCATTTGGGTTTTTTATTTCATTAGATTTTTGTTTTGGCAAGATCTTTACACGGAAGATAGTTTGTTTCCCATTTCCTACCTAACTTGTTATTATCATAGTGTTGTCACATCGTAAAAGTAATTTTATTTCTACCTGTAATTGCGGTTTTGGAATGCGTAGACAAATGATGTCGATATAGTGGCGTCAGATCAGAAAACACAGAGGTAATTTACAAAAAACATTTTGTTGTTTAATTTTGAGGACTTGTATGAATATGTCTTCTGCCATTGTACAGCTACATCAATTAACCGCATATTAATGATTTTTGAATCCTAAAATCCTGAAATGTCTTTGGGATTTGGGGTGCTGCAACAAGACAAGAATAATTTTGTGTGTGTGTGCGCGTGTGCGAGTGTGTGTGTGTGTGTGTGTGTGTGTGTGTGTGTGTGTGTAGCGCCTATCTCTTCTCTCCACAGTACATCAGCGGGAGCTGTCAGATCAGCATCAGGCCTTGCCCGTCAGATTAAGGATGTTACAGCAGCAGCATCCTGGCCAGCAGCCGAGCGGCTGCAGATGGATTTCACTTTCTCTCCGTATATCTTTCCTCTGTCTCTGCCTCAGTCTCTGTCTCTCTGTCTTCTGTGTCTCTGCAGGACACTGCTGGTCTGTCGGCTCAGGTCCCAGGGTCGAATGGAGGTGAGCCGAGCTAAGTGGAGAGGTGATAGGACAGGTGGCGCAACAGCACAGTTTCCACGGTCACCAATGAATCATAGATCATGAAAAGTCCCATTACAGTATAAAATAAATTCATAACTCTGTGCCAGGTGGTGCAAGAGTGGAGCAATAGCGGATACAGATGAAGAGAAATTTTACTAGGTGGAAAGGTAAAAATTCAAAATTTTATTATTAGTATTTTACTGGTTAAAAACTAAAAAACATCATATTAGTACATCATTTAGTTGAGCTTAATTAACCACTTAACCACTCAGCCAGGCACACTGGTGGATCAATCTTCCATCGACTCATAAAGTTTCCAAATGTACCAAATACATCAGGCTGAAAGTTGGGGAAATGTGCCTAAAATGATGCATAAGACATTCAGAATATTTCCATTTGATGGAATGATGTAACCATAAAAACACAGTTAGAGGTTTGAATATTTTACTCAGTGTGAGTCTCATTCAGTTTGCCTTCAATAAAATGTTGGAGCAAATGGATACAAAGTGTTGTCATGGTGCCTCATTGGAAAAAAAGTATTAAAAATAACAATTGGCTACATTATATGGGGTTATATATGTTCATGTCCAGTCACCTAGTGGACAATAACATTACCAGTAGAAGATTCATTGTTTTCCAGGAAGTTTAAGGATAAATCAGTACTTTACCTCTATATTCTGGATGTCTGTTCTGTGCTGTCCTTTGTTTATTTTTATGGCACTCTGGAGTATATTTAATATCACATTACTAGCCAAAGCCTATTTATACTACAAACCCCTTGCTCATCCTCACTGTCATGTGAGTTTGTGAGACCTCAATGTGTAACACAAAGCTGTTGTGATTCTTGAAGCTCCATCTTGAGGAAACATGATATCCATGCCAGTCTGAAAGAGGGACTAGAGGGCTGAAAACTGTGCACAGTTACAGCACACAGGGTTTTACCGAGCGTGACACAAACCTGTGAAGGTCACTCATCCATGTAAATAATATGGCTTCCATGAACAAATACAAAACAACACACACAGCACAGGACAGTGATACAAAGACACACTGGGATATCAGATTTTAACTTGAATAAATCCATAAATGTGCTGTGAAATATGAGATGTCCCTAGAGAAACAGTTCATGGTCAAAAACACGTCATTGAAATCTCAATGAGGTACACACACATGCACATACGAATAAGTGCAAACAGACACCCCAGAACAGACATATTTAAACAATGATTTACTGTCCAGTAAGACACACTCAAGCACCTAAAAATTAAAGTCCGCTTTTGTTCTGCTACACAAGTTACTATTGTCACAAATTATGCGTGTGAGTGGAAACTACATCACTGTTTTAGTTCATTTGATGCATCTGGGTTTTACTCCCCACTATTTAAACAACAGCTATTTAATTTTATCTAGCATTGGTGTCATTCACACTGGGGACGCTGGGGACATGTCCCCACCAAATTTTGAAATGGCTAATTTTGTCCCATTCACTTTTTGAAAGCATTTGTTAAAATGTTCTGAAAGAGTGCTAGTGTTAGTATAAGAGTGTGTTAACTTACAAATGAAATTGCTTTAAGAAAGCTTTATTTGTACAATAAGAAAACATGCAATGCAATTTAAATATAGAAGAAGCAAATGTGCATTGTCCAAAAAAGTAACTTGAGCTAAAAAAACAAAAACAAGCTGCTGATTACTGCATTATTTATGTATATTTATGAACTGTCACCTGCCAGCAGAATTTTTTGTTACCGAAGTGTATCATCACACCACTAATATGAGTCCTTATGTCCCCACCACTTTTCAACACCCTTGGTCACTAGTCACTAGTTTACAAAACTGTTTTGGCTAATGTGTTTGCCAACAGTTGAATGTAGTGAATGAAAGTCTGGTTTTGTCTCCACAAACTCCTGTAAAAAAATATTTGTCTCTTTAGCTGCTAAGTGTTCCACTTAGTTGCTTACTTTGTAAGCCTTTTGGAACTGGGCAGGTAGTGTACAGTTTATCTGAGGTTGTTTGCTAAAAACAGCTCTCTGCTGCCACTGGAGACCACTGAGAAGGGAATATACAGTATATATACCATTAAACCAAAACAATTAGCTAAACTAAATAGAGATTCAGACCTGGTTATAATTCAATGTAGATTTGTCACTGTGTGACCTCTTACACATTAAGCATACAATTTATTATTGATGTATAGTTAATTGATTGTAGAATCAGTGAAATTCCCTTTTAAGGTTACTGGCTGAATGTGTTATGTCAATGAGCAGTCCCATAAGTATTTAAGTACAAATCTGTGTGTGCAGGCTGTGTGTCCCAGCCAACATCCATGCTCCTCTACTTGGTCCATGAATAATGCAGAACTCACATTTTCATATCACTTCCTCTTACCTCCCTCCGCCACCCCCATCCCACTCTCTCTCCTCTCTCCTCCCTCCTCCCTCCTGTGCCATAGTAAAAATAGAACCACAGACCTGCAAGCTTTCGCTCTGGTGTTTACACCATCATGACCCTCCCCACTGCTCTCTCTCCTGACAGTAGGGTTATTACGCTCATTCATCTCAGCCTGTTCTCCCTATCCTCCACGGGAGCCGGAGAGCAGAAACAAGAGAAGAGGTTGTCGGGCCAGACTTGGAGCGGAGAGAAGGTCCTCAGGTAGCATATAGATGCTTCATCTCCATATCTTTATTATGTGCCTCATAAAAATAGCCCCGCTAAGGCCTCTGCTGTTCGCCTCCCACACCTCCTCTGCATGCACTTAGTCTCTGCTCAGGGGAAATAAGGATCTGCTCTTCCCAGACATTAAATGCAGAATCTAGGATGCACAGACAAAAATTGGATGCTTGGTTCTTCTCTGTGGATGCAAAGCAGTAATACAGTTCCTTGTCAGTATATGAATGTACAAATGAAGGATTTATGAAGTGGAAAACCAATGTAAACTCACTTTATCTAGAATCTTGTTTGGTAAATGTATTGTGCCTCCCTTTTTTAGGACTATATTGGTCTGGTACCTTGTCATGGTCAACCAGTTTTATATTACCACATTAAAATGGTTAACTATTCTAACTGGTTAACTCAACTGCTTAACTTTTTTGTTTATTGAGGAGACATTAAAAATCCAACTGGCTTGTTGAGTAATTTACTGGATCAACATGTGGTTTAATGTTGATAAAAACAATTTGGCTAAATCTGGCACATTTACATAATAATAATAATGTCAAACATGTGCTTTGTCCCCTCTAATAAATAAACTGATTTGTTTTTACATTTGCTTGAAGATTAATACTCTTTCGCAGCTGAACTTGAAATGAGGAGAAAATTTCATTAGATCACCTTGACTAAACCCCTCCAGTAAACAGCAAACATTCGCTGCAAGAGTTCACACACAACGCAAGAAGGCGATTTTAATGTGATAATGTGAATAAACACAACTTGCAATTACTACGGCTGTAGTAGGGCTATGCTATGCTACCTTGGTCACAGTAAAGTACAACGATAGCTGGAATGAAGTTACATACACACATTTTCTGAACTCACCAGGTAGTTCAACCTCCTCACTTTCTTTTCTCCCAGCAACGTCCAATTTTGTCCGGGTTTTATATAAATATGAAGTAGTGCCAAACGACGCTAACAACACTGGAACTGGATATGCACGGAATCTAGCTGCTGAGAATCTCGAGTGAAGATAAATCAACATTGTAATCCTAAAAACTCAAGTAAAAAGCTAATTTAATAAAAGAAATTTACTCCGATCTCCTCCCTCAAGAAAACAGCATAGTTGTGAGAGCAAAATCCAGTCCGACCACAGGTGTTTATTTGTCCGAAAGCTGGAGCCCTGCCCCTCTAGCCCAAGTTTAGCAGCTCTCAGCCTGCGTGCAGATTTTCAATCGCCTGCTCTGCCTGGCCGTCTCCACACAACGCTCTATAGCTGTCAGTGACGTACAGACAGTCTCATCGTTGATAAGCTATCGCGACTCAGCATCATGCAAATTCCTCGCTTGAGTTGAAAATATTCAACTCACGCGAATTCCTATGCATTGCCTTCGTGATACCTTTGCGTCTCCAGAACAGCCCCCTTCGCATTGCTTCGATCCACCCGACAGGAAATCGCGGCTCTACGCGTCTTTGCATTGACTTTATATGTAAACTCACCGCCTCGAATGCTCGCTTCAACTTTGGTCCTGCAGGCTTGTCAAGCTGTGGATTTTTTGCACATATTGAAGCGGTGTGCATGGATCATTAGTAAGAAGGAATATTCAGTGTACAAAGTTAAATAAACTATGTTTGTCTTCTCTAACATAAGTCTGTAACATCAGCATGCAGATGCTACTAAACAGAAGTAACTCAGTGTGACTTCCAAGGCCAAGAGTTAGCATATCATTATCTAACTACAATAGTATGTGCAGGTAAAGATTATATTAGAAAAAGCCACATTCAGGACTGATATAATTATAGGAGCCAGTGTTATCAGTGATTAGGGTAACGTTAGCTTTGTTGAAACGTATACATCGTTAGTGTTGCTGGGCCAATAAAAATTGTTATTGTTATAATTATAGCGACAAGTCCTCCAAAGTAAAGGACAAAATATGTAATTTCTCATGTCCTCTAAAACAACATATTGAAAAGTTTTCTGATCTATTGGCAGGACAGCATCTTTTGTCTGTGCCTTCCATCAAATAAATGTTGAAAACTACATTGGACTAAACTACTGGAGATGTTTTCAACCAGCTCACAAGCTAGCCGGCAGCTGCAAATCTGCCAGAGATGGTTGTCATTTAAACAAATTTGAAAGAATGAGAAGCTACTTTTTTCTACCTTTGTCTGAAGTTAAGCACCAATTTTATCAAGAGTTACTATGGATTTTGAATTTTGTTATACAGAATTGCATATAACTGTATTTATACTACGACAGGCAAAGCAACAGTAAAAGGGAAACAGGGGTCCGCAAAGGTTTGATTGGGAAGACGTTTTCATTTTATTCACAATTTTTACTTGATGCGATTATGTGGAAAATTATAAGATAGGGAGACAGTCCATCACTAAAGGTCTCCTCTTCCTCTTCCTTATGTCTCCTCCTCCACTCCATTAAAGGTCACAGTGGAAACAAGGAGAAGATAGATTGAGCTGACAAAATAAGAGTATTTAAACATGTGTTTCATATGGAAGTGGTGTTTGAAGAGTTGCACTGCCGCTCCTCCCACAGGATTCCCTCAGCACACACACATCATGCAGCAGATCTGTGGCTGAGAATGTGAACGTCAAACTGGGACTTTGTGTATGTTGGTACCAGTTGAGTAGATGTATGTGTGCTGTGCAGATAAAGGAGTGAATTTCATAGTTTGGTACCCTTCAGGCATTCAGGTGACAACATTTTGAAACGATGTGGAGTATGTCATATATGACCATGTGTGATGTATGAGTAGTACTTTTGTCACTGCTCATGAAGTGAACCACCCAATACTTGGTGTGTGTCCTTATTTAGGCTCACTTTTATCATCATCATCATTCTTAGCTATCATTTTCCACAATTTCTGTCTAGAATTATTTATTTTACGGTAGCACTACGACAACTAGGAACGTCACACCACTATATGGGCAAATTATACTTTCCATATCTGCCTGTTACCATAAATGTCATTAGCTGCTCATGTCCATGAGTGTCAATGTATTGCAATTGCCCACGAGCATGCTTTAGCTGTAACCTAAAAAAATCAAGCTTGAACAGATAAAAAAACAAACAAACAAAACAAAGTAATGTATTCATCCTGCTGTAATTCAAATGCTGACATAGTCTAATTCTAAGCTACACTGTAGTTCAGTCAGTTGCTTCATTGTTTGACAAAAACTAACATGTGACTTCAAATTTGTTGTCATAAAGGGACTACGCCAGTTGCATTTTGAAGAGGCAGCCAACAGTGCTGAATTCTATGCTGCTGAATGCAAAATGCTTCCACATCTCAGACTGCTTGTTGTCGTAATTTTCTCTTCAGCACAATTCCATTTCCCACAGCTTAGTTTACTGATGGCAGCTATACATGTATTGGTGACATTTTATGAATGCCTCCCACTGGAGTACAAGGCATGGCTGTGCTTAGAAATAGACAGTTTTTAATTTCGCCAGATTGTTAGAGATCAAATTTTATTTCTTCAATATAAATTGTGACAACTCTAGTGCGCCAACTGCACTGCGTGTATGTAACATGAATGCAGCCACCCAATGTTGGATGTACAGAAACACACTGTTTGTTCTGTGTCTGTTTCAGAGTATTACAATGGTTTAAAGCACTGGATATACAAATGTGGATGTCCTTGCAGACATGAGCTGATGACAAAATGTGTACATTTATTTTATACTATGAACACAGGCTATTTATTAGTTCCTTTTCCTTTCATGCAAGCTCAGAATGGACTGCAAATGATTTATTTTATTGCAAGAGGAGGCTGAAGTGAAACATTTTTTGTCCATTTTAATATTTACTCATTTAAACTGTGTATGCTGTTCTGCAAGACTTTAAATTCAATTTAAAAACCTTAAATTCAAAGATTAGAGTTGACTGAATATAACTATAGGTAAGTGCTTCCACTGTTGTTCTGAATGAAAAGACGCTGCAGTTTAAATGTTGTATCTACTTTCTTCTCTAAAAATACCAAAATGTTAACTTGTATCCCTTTTCCTCTGAACCATGTGATTTTTGGGAGGAGGATGAGAGAGTGAGAGAGTGCCAGAGAGGAAGAGAAAGACAGACAGAGATTCAAACTAAGATGAGTTAAGTGCACTTCCAACAGCGACTAAACAAACACACACACTGTGAAGAATCCACATCTATTACATTATTTGAAAGGACAACAGAACAAAACCAAATCATGTGTAAGAAAAAAACGCCTGTAACACACTGAAACACGCTGATACAAGTGTTGCAAAGGAATCAAAGCACTGTTTTCGGACCCATTGTGAATATGAAGCATATCGCAGACAGACTGTCACACCTTCTCTTTGACCGTTTCCCGTGGCAGGTTTTTTTAAATTACCCCCTGGACATCCTCCGGTCTCCAAAGCTTTTCAAAGAGCTTTTAGTTTGGCATTTGATTCTCTGCTCTCCTTTTCTTTAGACATGTCTGTGTTTCTTTTCTTCTTTTTTTCTTTTCTTCTCTTCATGCAGAGCACCTTGGCTGCTGAAAGGCATTGTTGGAGTCCACACATATTCAATGGGGAGAGGAGAGGGAATAAAATAAAGGAAGAAAGGAAACAAGAAGCTGGAGAGGAGAGGACACAAGGAGAGAAGATGACATGCAAGAGGAGTGGAGACAAGGATAGGGAGGAAAGGAAAGATAGAGAAAAGAGGAAACAATGAGAAAGGAGTAGGGGTACGGAGAGGTGAGGAGAGGAGAGGGAGAGAGAAGAAGAAACAATGAAACCTTAAAGGAGAGGAGAGGAAACCAGAATACAATAGAAAAAGTAAATGGCAAAAAGAAAGAAATAACATAAGAGGAAAGAAGGAAGCATGAAAGGAGAGTAGAGAAGGAGACAATTGGAAAGCAGAGGACAGGAGAGGAGATGAGAGTTAAAAGGTGAGGAAATGAAATGGGGGAAGAGGAGAGACAAGGAGAAACGATGAGAGAAGAGAGGAACGGGAGAGAAAAAAAAGAGGAAACAGAGACCAGATTAGATAAAAGCAGAAAACAGGATAGAAAACAAATGGATAGGAGAAGAAAGAAGAAGAAAAGAGAGGACAGGAGGAGGATGAGAGGCCAGTCGTTCTTTACCCAGGGGGGAGGCACCGCGGGGGGGTGAGGGAGGTTAGTAAAGGGGGGGGCTCCTCATCCCTCTCTCCTCCAACTGAGCCTCCTTCCTCAAGGTCAGTTACACACACACACACACACACACACAGGAAGGCAGGTTGGCAGACATGGTACACACACACACACACAAACACACACACACACACACACACACACACACACACACACACACACACACTTAGCCGAGCTCAAGTAGAAAAGACGCCTTCTGCCTGCTTTTCTGTCTCTGACTCTGTACCAACCAGCCAAGTCTCAGTCAACCATCTGGAGATAAAAACACCATTCTTCCCACACACACACTCACACACACACACTCACACACACACACACACACACACATTGTGTGTTTATGATAATAGACCAAATGCCTCTATTGATTCTTTCTCTTTCTGTGTCTGTCTGTGTTTGTGTGTGCATGTAGAATCACATTTATTTCTAAAACACACTTCCCTTTGCCTCTTTAAAATATACCCCTTCACTTTTGGTCAAACATTAGTGATAATTTTCTTTGTCTTTATTTTTAAAATGCAAACACCTTAAAATATGCAAAATAAAATCTTTGTCATTGCTGAGCCACACTAAATACACACAAACAAGATCTTGCCAGAAAGGTAACCTTTCACAGTTTCTTGTGAAAGTGTCAAAAACACTCCAAGTGTTGGTGAAAATGAGCAGCAGGGGTTTGAATTCTATGAAAATTGAAAAACTGTGTCTGCCTGAAACACAGAACACAAACAGAGAGCTTCTGCTCAGGAGAAATTTTAAACATGAATGTGTTGTGGAGTATTAGGTTGGCAGAGAATTGTTCTTATGTATGTTTGTCTTTATAGCTTAGCACCCTGATTCTACCCAAAAGCATGGGCTGATTTTACATATTTGCAACTGGCCTGCATTCCCAATGGTCACAGCAATTTTGGAAAATATTACCACATTTAAACCTGGTGTAAACATGTGTATCTGCATCTGGACATTTTATTTGGATAAGTAGAAAAGCATGCTAATGCAGAACAACATGAGCCTTGTTTCGTCTTTTAATATTTTCCTGCACTTTTGGCTGTGTTGTATACACGTTTCTACCAGCTTCTTGAAGTCAGTTCTTGCAGGATTTCTTTTAACCTTGTCCATGATTGTTCCCTAACCGTAACCATGTGGTTTTTTATTGTAACCAAGACAACAAAGGTTGCCTGACCTTATCCAAGTAGTTTTTGTGCCTAAACCATACTAAAACATAACAATAGCAGTGTCAGATTAGAGATCTGATAGTGGCACCCGAGGGTCAAGTCCCACATGAAAGAAAGCCAAAGTTGCGAGAAGGCAATTTTAATGTGATAACATGAATAAACACAACTTGCAATTACTACAACTGTATGAACCCAAAGTAAACATTTTGCTGTGATTAAATAGCAATAAATGGATCAAACTAATGCCGAAATAACTACAATATGATGCAGTTTTGTTAAACATATGAATTCATGCTTTGTCAGGTCTGTCTGCAGGACAGCAGGACAACAACTTCTAAAATGTTTGTTTTCTGAATGGAGTTCGGATCGATCAGGGCTTCGCTATGCTAACTTGGTCACAGTAAAGTACAACGATAGCTGGAATAAAGTTACGGACACACGTTTTCTGAACTCACCAGGTAGTTCCACCTCCTCGCTTTCTTTTTCTCCCAACAATGTCCAATTTTTTCCGTTTTTTATATAAATTGCGTCACCGGCACTGCCCCCTTCGGAAAGCTTCGCGCTGCCCAACAAGAAATTGCGGCTCTACGCATCTTAGCATTGACTTTGTGTGTAAACTCACCTCCCCCGAATGCTCGCTTCACTTTTTGTCAGAAAGTACCATAAGTACTAAGTAGTTTTGTTGCCTAAACCTAACCAAACTATGATGTTTTTGTGTCCATGTAACTAATTGGGACTATATTTTTTGAAATGAATAGTATTAGTATTGAGTGACCATGCTGCAGTCGATAGCAGCAAAACAGGGCTGCAATATTATCCTTGCGGGCAATTGCGTCCCGTCAAAGCACATCCACTAAAGTGCTTGTTTCTGCCACTGACAGGCTCAAATTGTTATTACAGGTTTCTGACAACATTGTGGACAGGATCTCTACAGCAGTGGTTCTCAAACTTTTTTCTCGTCAAGGAGCCCTAAACTGACACAAATTAGACCAAGGACCCCCACTTGATAAGATTTTGTCCCAGGATTGCCCACATGGTAGGATTTTAGCTTTTCGATGTTTGATTCCAAAAAGTGTATGAAATCCATGACTAAAATAGTCATTCATTCAGTCACTAAGAGACGGAGAATCGGAGCAGCGGGGGCGGTATTGTACTCGCTTTACCGTACCGTACGAAAAGCGAGCTGAGCCGTAAGTCAAAGCTCTCGATCTACCAGTCAATTTTTGTTCCTACCCTCACCTATGGTCATGAAGGCTGGGTCATGACCGAAAGAACGAGATCGCGGGTACAAGTGGCCGAAATGGGTTTCCTCAGGCGGGTGGCTGGTGTCTCCCTTAGAGATAGGGTGAGAGGTTCGGCCATCCGCGAGGGGCTCAGAGTAGAGCCGGTGGTCCTTTGCGTTGAAAGGAGCCAGTTGAGCTGGTTTGGGCATCTGATAAGGATGCCTCCTGGACGCCTCCCTAGGGAGGTGTTCCAGGCACGTCCAGCAGGGAGGAGGCCTCGGGGAAGACCCAGGACAAGGTGGAGAGATTATATCTCCACACTGGCCTGGGAACGCCTAGGGATCCCCAAGTCAGAGCTGGTTAATGTGGCTCGGGAAAGGGAAGTTTGGGGTCCCCTGCTGGAGCTGCTGCCCTCGCGACCCGACCCCGGATAAGCGGATGAAGATGGATGGATGGATGGATGGATGGATGGATCAGTCACTATATCACTTATGGATGGACATACAACAAAAATAAATGATCCCCTTTTTTGCTGGGGACCCTCTGGAATCCCCTCAAGGACTTTAAGAACTTCTGCTCTACAGAGAATGACTTTTTTTGAGTAACGCAAAACCATGGGAAAATAGGGTCCTGGGGCCGTATTACAGAAACTTCCTAACAGGCAGATTCTATCCTAACTGCTTGGTAACCATGGTAATAAGGGTTAGGAACTGATTTAGGAAAAAGGCCATTACAGATAAACAGTTCCTAAGTCAATATTCCTTTGCTAACTTTAGATAGGAAAAGTGTTTTACAGAAGCATCCTAACTTTGTAAAATCATAAATAAACTCTCCTAACTTTAGGAGAACTGTTGAGCTGTCCTAACTTTTACTTTTCCACCAGGTAGTGTTTGTTTACTTGTTTAATCCACATTGTCGCTGTTTAATTGCTTTTACAAAATTAACAAAATGTCAACAGGCCGGCCTTAATTGATTCTACCGATGTATTTGATGACAAAACACTCTTTAGTAGAAAGGCTGTCGCCGATGTAACGCTAGATAATGTCTCATCATAGGCCCATAATATAAAGGCTTGATGTAACAAAAGGATCCTAAAGCAGGTCTTATAGATAGAAGGAGATTGTTATATTCAAGAAATACATGAAAAACGTTAGCCCGCAGCCTTTATTAGCCTTTCCCGAGAAGAGCTATGGGCCGGCGTTAGTGAGGGAGCACAGGAGGAGCGACCAGCAGCTTTCCTCTGCTTGTTGGATACAAAACTTGCCTTTCTCTTTGTATCACTTGTAAATGGACTTATTTTCTTTTTGGCAGCATTAACGCTCCGCTAGATGCCGAATGTGCGGCGGTGACTGTGTCTGCTATTTTAGCCCACTCTCTATCTATAATCTCCCGAGTTAAGCATTATGTGGATTTGGATTTCTCGACGGACGTTACAAACACCTCTAAAGTCATATGACTTGAAGTTCAATGATAGTTGTTGTTGTTTCTGCTCCATTTTCAGTGTCCATCCATCCATCCATTGTCAACCGCTTATCCTAGGTACAGGGTCGTGGGGGGGCTGGAGCCTATCCCAGCTGACATTGGGCGAAAGGCAGGGTACACCCTGGACAGGTCGGCAGTCCATCGCAGGGCCACATACAGACAAACAACCAGTCACACTCACATTCACACCTAAGGACAATTTAGAGACACCAATTAACCTAGCTTGCATGTCTTTGGATGGTGGGAGGAAGCCGGAGCACCTGGGGAGAACTCACGCAGACATGGGGAGAACATGCAAACTCCACACAGAAAAGCCGGGGCAACCGGGGTTTGAACTCACGACCTTCTTGCTGTGAGGCAACAGTGCTAACCACCGCACCACCGTGCCGCCCCCATTTTCAGTGTGTGTTTAATTAAAAAAACAAAAAAAACCAAAAACAGCGATTAAAAGCAGTTTAGCTCAGCGAGATGAGAATGAGTGTCATCGGTTGCTAGGTAACAGACATAAAAGTTGATAACTGATGTTGGATTGAGTGTTTAGGATTTCCTAATCTGAGATAAGATATGATGAAGTAAGATAAGATAGGATTCCTAAAGCTCGTTAGGATTTGCTTGAGAAAAATCCTATCTAGACTCCTCCTATCTTAACTTAAGACTTAAGATAGGAACTTTCTGTAATTCGGCCCCAGGTCGAAAAATACCGAAGTTAGCCTTTAAGTTCCTGCAGTGGAAAAGAAGCATTAGTGAGGTCCATCACAAGCATCCAGAACAGCTTCAGTGCTCCTTGTCATAGATTCTTGAACTCACTGAACTTCGCTGGAGGGATGATATTGCCTTATTTGGTGTTTTGTTGTTGTGCTATCTAACATGTTGCTCCAAAATTTCTAATTTGTTTAGTCACTGAAGGACATAGCATATGATTCACATTATTTCTAACAATTGTGTGAGTTTCTCTATTTATCATGCTTCTCCACTCATTTATTCAGGTTGTTCCTGTAACATGTATGTTTCTTCTGCTTTGTGCTACTGCAGTGTTCCTATAGCTGAAAAATATCAATTGGAACTAAAGCAGGTGAATTAAAAATGTTGCTCTCTTGTTTGTTTGTTTGTTTGTTTGTTTGTGCCTTTTTTTTATATATATATTGAAGTGAATAGTTAACATAATTGAATTTGACTAATGGACAATCCTAAATCAGCCATGTTGACAGACTTCTTCCCACCTCCTGTAAAATATTCCTACTTTTGGTCAACATTGTCTCTCCCCCTTCAGCCCCTTCAGCCTCTTCCCCTGATGTTTTTTTTTTTTTATAACTGGCTGCAAATTCACTGCTGTTCATTACCCAGGCAGGGTCAATTCCCCAAACAATGTGTTTGGTGTCACAATAAAAAGGGTGTTTTTTATGGCGTGTAGCAGTAAAATGCTATTAAACAGATAAAACACCGGCAACGAGCATCAGGAGGATTATAAAAGGAATTGCCTTGATAAACTCCACATATCTGCGTGATGACACACCAGCAGCTCTCTTCTCTGTGGCTGGGGAGGAGGAGGGGAGGCAGGGACAGAGGAGCACATGGTCAGAGAGTTTACGCAGCTCTACAGCGCCACCATCTGGGAGATTAAAACAACTGGCTGTTTTACTGTGCTGTGGTCCTTTGGTTCCATGAAAGAAAGAAAAAAGAAGAGCCTGCTAGATTAAATGTGTTGTTTTCCGTTCTGAGTCTTGCTTGACAGGAGGAGAAGACAGACATAAAAAAAACTTGAATTCAAATGGAAATGTATTGCTCTATGTCGCTACCACATTTTCAGGACTTACTGAACAGATTCATTTCTCCATATCAGTGCAAGCTCGTTGTAGATATCTTTTCATATATTCAGTAAATTGTTTTTTTTTGTTTTGCATTTTTTTGCATTGGATTTACTTTTCTTCATCACTGTAATATGGTACATCTAAATGAGGATATCTTATAAAGCTGAATTAAGTGTCCTATCCTCAGTTATAAACCTGGATTAAGAAGCAAAAGACTGGTTTGAGTCCCAGGTTGAAGGTAATAATTTGGTCAAATAAAGCTCATATCATGCATGAAAGATAATCCTTTCACGTTTTTATAGGTCGTATAGGTGTGCCTTTCTTTCTTCCTTTAAACTTCCACGGTTTCACAGTTTGTGTGTTTCTTATGAGGTATACATTATATTCAAGTGTACATGCAGGGATCTGTAACAGTGTGCATTGAATGGTCTTGTGTTTCCCTCTGGTGGTTACAGTGAGAATGGCTTCATCAAAATAAGCCCCCTTTTCACCGCAGACATTTAAGCACAGTGTTTACTAAGTACTAAGTACATAAATGTTACATAAAGCCAACCCTGAAACTGAAGCAGCTAAATGGAATTCAGACACAATTTATTTTATTATTGACACCCGTGCTTTTTCTACTGAGACAAGTCACGATGTCTTATGTGAAGTTTGCATGATGTGAACAGCAAGTGGTCCTAGGTTTTAATCCACCAGGTGTGTTCTCCTGTTAACTGGAGGCTAGGCCTACTAGAATAGACTAAGCTCCCTAAAGTATGGTCAGGTCAGCACCTAAATGATGAAGGGTTCTGTATGTCACACTCAGGGCTGGTTCCTGCTTTAACCCTTTAATATAAAAAGCTTATAGCTGCAACTCAGATTTTAATGATTTAACGACATAACTCAAGAGAAGATTCCTCATTGAACTCTCAAAGCCTAAAGAACGCCTTCATATGAGACAAGCCAAAGAACATGTAATGCACAAATACAGAGAATTTTATGCTATTTTTTCAGTGCTCTCAATGTAACACGCACATGTGATAAAAATACATATAGAACTATACATACAACTTAAAACAAGGACAAACAAAGATAGGTAAAAAATAAAGTAGGTTACATACAAGTAGGTGGAAAAATGGTGTACATATAAATATATATCAAAGTAACAATAACCAACAACATACAAATCATGTGTTTCTTTAAATTGTAAACATAAAAAAGTGCAAAGAAATAAATATTGAATTGATATACATGAAGTGGTAGTGCAGTATTCATGTCTATATACAGTACAGCATGCAGGATTTATACTTAACAATGTTCAATGATATGTAGGCTACAGTGTGAATTTAAAGCTGTAAATATATCATTTATAATTTCTGTAGATGTTTAAGAGTTATGTAAACTACATAAATGTAAATTGCTTTGCATTATAGTGCAGTGGCCCAGATGCAGTATTGTGTTGGCCTAGCAATAATTAAAAGTATTGAAAAGAATCATAGTGAGATGCTATGATAACAATTTTAATTTTTAATTTTTGATTATCATATAAAGTATGTGCAGATGTTTTGAGTTATCTGTCTCTGTAAAATCTGGATCCATACAGTGGAGATAGATTGAATTATTTGAGTTTGTGCTACTGATAACATTGGAAAATTGATATAAATTACATGAAAATCAACAACAAGCAACTTATCTTACAAGGAGCAATGTTATGGTTCCTCTGGATAATTTACAGACCTTTACTGTAAACTGTTAGGGACTATTTCGTCAGTATAGTGTTTGACTGAAAACATTAGGCCTACCTACTAGTTGCAAACAGTGGTGAAAAGTACTCTACTTTTTGAATGTTTGTGTGTGTGTGTGTTGGAGGGGATGGGGGGGCAATTCACAAGGTATGCAGCAGTATTTAAAGTAATTACAATTAGCCTACCTTTAGCTGCAACATTAAACTGATGTAGGCTACACATGACAGCACCATTATTCATAATCCTGTAACATACATTAATCTGAAATGGGACATTCTGCATAATGAGTAGGCATACTTGTACTTCTGGGCCTACTGTTCTTTAAGTAAACTTCTGAATCCATTTTGTACTGCTATCTAGACCCAAACCAAAATTTCATAGAAAATGGGGGGAAATCATTTTTATGTGATAGTGAACCCACTGACCCTTAGCTAACAGAGTATTGTTGTTCTCGGTAAATAAGTGTAAAGTGGTTATAAACTGCTTATTGGAAAATTCCATTTTGCCAAATGCTTAGCCAGGCAGGAAGGTGTCGTTTGGGTCCGCTTCTCCTCGGTATTTTCCGCCCTTCTCCGTTTGCACGTCGGCCATTTCCGGCCACTGTCGCCATCTGCTTTCTCGTCCTTCTCCAATCTCCGTGTTGTTGTTCCCGGTGACGCGGCGGAGGTGTAGCCTGACGCGGGCTCTTACGTGTCGGCCAGAATAAAAGTGGAGCTCCGGAGGCCCGGGAGTGACGAAGGGAGTCTGTATCGGTAAGGACGGAGCGGTGTCCGGGGCTCAGAGAGACGGGACGCGGCCGTAAAAAGTGTCGGTCTGGTCGGGTTCGGCCCGAAGGAAACAAAGAGATCATGGCGCCGCGGTGTGTTTGTAGCAGGATGGAGGGAGGGGAGGCTGCGGCGGTTTGTGGCTTTGATAGTGAACCAGGAGGCGCAGTTTGTGTGTTAACCAGAAACTGTGACTGGACTTTACTTAAACTGTCAAATGATGCTGTAGCGATCAAAGCTTTTAGCTCACAGATTTATTTTTCCCTTAAAACGGCCCATTGATTGTCAACCGCGATATTTTCACTTATGTCTGTTAATTGCTCGAATTTGTTTGGAATCTCATTAATTAATTGTGATTTGACCCCTGCTTACACAACCGGCACCACCGCCTTATCGATAATTACCTTGCTATTTGTCATTCATGTTTATCTCGATTGAAATCGGCCATTACAGGCCGCCGCTTTTGGTTGAAAAACATGAAGTCAGGCCTTGAGGTGTAAGAAGCATCTTGTGTTTTGCTGCCAAATTTAAGTTGTAATTGTTTCTCCTCTCTTGGGATGTGGCCGGTTTGCGTCGAGGGGGGCGTTGCCCGGGCCATGCTGTCACACACACACAGCATCCAAGTGATTTTTGAAAAGCAGAGGGAGAAATGTGTAAAGCCAATCATGCAGCGGAGAGAGGCTACGCACAGTGTGAGATCACTGAGCTCAGCGAGCAACTGAAGTCGGTCTGAGATCAGATCTCCGAGTCTTAAAAGCTATTTTGTGATCATGTCTGCAGGTATAGATTCAGAGTGAACTCATGTACGTCTTCCACAAGGTTAATTAGTTTCTCCCATCTAGGTTTTAGTTACACAGGGTTATTATTATTATTATTATTATTACAGTTAAAATATTTTAATTTATGTTTTCCTTTCATATAATTAGTAAGTTTATTCATTAAAATCGATCAATTAATTCATCCAGCACAGTCTTAGTCACAGTCGTTATCATTTAAAAACCATAACAATTTTTAGAGCTAATTTACCAACAGAGGAAAACATTTGCATTTTTTAATATTATATTTTTAATATCAGTTCAGGTATACCTGTTGGTCATGTACAGGTGCTGGTAATATAATTAGAATTTCATCAAAAAAGTGAAACTTGTAGAATGTATACATTCATTCCACACAGACTGATATATTTCAAGTGTTCATTGCTTTTAATTTTGATGATTATAACTGACAACTAATGAAAACCCCAAAATCAGTATCTCAGAAAATTAGAATATTGTGAAAAGTTTCAATATTGAAGACACCTGGTGCCACACTCTAATCAGCTCATTAACTCAAAACACCTGCAAAGGCCTTTAAATGGTCTCTCAGTCTAGTTCTGTAGGCTACACAATCATGGAGAAGAATGCTGACTTGACAGCTGTCCAAAAGACGACCATTGACACCTTGCACAAGGAGGACAAAACACAAAAGGTCATTGCTAAAGAGGCTGGCTGTTCACAGAGCTCTGTGTCCAACCACATTTGATAGAGAGGCGAAGGGAAGGACAAGATGTGGTAGAAAAAAGTGTACAAGCAATAGGGATAACTGCACCCTGGAGTGGATTGTGAAACAAAACCCATTCAAAAATGTGGGGGGAGATTCACAAAGAGTGGACTGCAGCTGGAGTCAGTGCTTCAAGAACCACCACGCACAGATGTACGCAAGACCTGGGTTTCAGCTGTCGCATTCCTTGTGTCAAGCCACTCTTGAACAAGACACAGCGTCAGAAGCGTCTCGCCTGGGCTAAAGACAAAAAGGACTGGACTGCTGCTGAGTGGTCCAAAGCTCCCAGAGTCTGGAGGAAGAGAGGAGAGGCACAGAATCCATGTTGCTTGAGGTCCATTGTAAAGTTTCCACAATCAGTGATGGTTTGGGGTGCCATGTCATCGGCTGGTGTTGGTCCACTGTGTTTTCTGAGGTCCAAGGTCAACGCAGCCGTCTACCAGGAAGTTTTAGAGCACTTCATGCTTCCTGCTGCTGACCAACTTTATGGAGATGCAGATTTCATTTTCCGGCAGGATTTGGCACCTGCACACAGTGCCAAAGCTACCAGTACCTGGTTTAAGGACAATGGTATCCCTGTTCTTAATTGGCCTGCAAACTCGCCTGACCTTAACCCTACAGAAAATCTATGGGGTATTGTGAAGAGGAAGATGCGATATACCAGACCCAACAATGCAGAAGAGCTGAAGGCCACTATCAGAGCAACCTGGGCTCTCATAACACCTGAGCAGTGCCACAGACTGATCGACTCCATGCCATGCCGCATTGCTGCAGTAATTCAGGCAAAAGGAGCCCCAACTAAGTATTGAGTGCTGTACATGCTCATACTGTTCATGTTCATACTTTTCAGTTGGCCAACATTTCTAAAAAAATCCTTTGTTTGTATTGGTCTTAAGTAATATTCTAATTTTCAGAAATACTGAATTTGGGATTTTCATTAGTTGTCAGTTTTAATCATTACAATCAAATGAAATAAACATTTGAAATATATCAGTCTGTGTGTAATGAATATCCAGGTTTCACTTTTTGAATGGAATTACTGAAATAAATCAACTTTTTGATGATATTCTAATTATATGACCAGCACTTGTATATTTTGGATTTTCACCTTATTGATATTTTATAGTTAAGATTTGGCTATATCTTATTTTTTTATGAGCTAATTACGCCATGGGTTGTCATCACAACCTTTTGATTTTGTAATGGTTTTTTATTACAGTGACACTTAGACACTTTAGAGAAATACACTAAATGCAGTCAGATTTTGTTCTCTTTCTCTGTTCAGATAGGCTGGCATCATCCACAACGTTGCAATGACGAGAAATAAAACGCCACTTTTACAAAAACCTGACCATGCTGGCAATAATGAAAGATAATTCAGGAGTGCTGCATGATTGGTATTGTAACAGTGGAATCACTCCATGGTGGTGCTGGGTGAAAACAAAGTAGCTAGACGATAGCTCGTAAGAGCCCGCCATTTAACTGCTGAAAGATGTACATTTGTCAGGTCTGACAGAATACAGGAGGACCACTGCAGCAGGAGGGATATTAAGATTTAGTGAACTTCCATATATATTGTATTTTATGACAGAAATACTATTGTATTGTAAATAGGAATGTGTAAGTATTAGCTATATTGTATTGTTACTGAATTTTATTTTTTAAGAGAAACGATTTATACTTGAAAGCTGCTAATAACTAATTAGTTTCATGATGCTCCTACCCATTTGCCTTCCTAAAAAGGACCACGATGGAAATAAGCTGTTTATTGTGGCTTTATTGTGTTTTTATCCTTTTGATGGTATCTGTAGCTGGGGCATTTCTTGCTGGAGGTGCCTCTTTTATATTTACAATCAATAAAGAAGTTCAGTCAATCACTGAGGGGAGAGTCTGAGTGTTACAGATAATTTATGTTCCCTGTTATCTTGTGACTTTTGCCTGTATGCATCAGTTGTTGTTTGTAGTGGTGGCAGAAGTTTGTAAACAAGCAGAGAAAATTTACCTGTCTTTCTGAATGCCTTATTGTTGACTGTTTTGTATTTTTGCATTCTATAGACTCACAAAAGTCACCGTTGAATAAAATCTGTTCTTTAAAATCTTTTACCTTTTACTAAATTTTGAAAAGCACAGCCCAGCACAATTGGCTTGCACATCAGTTTTATATAAACATTTCAAATTATCAAACCACAGCACTTTTTGGGTGGGAGTGGGGGGGGTCTTGTGACTTGAGAGAAACCCTGTAACAAACATGAAATATTTAGTCATGGTTTGAGTGTAAAATATCAGCAAGACCACATTATTATACAACATGAATTACATGTCGAAGTCACCAGATTGTATCACCAAACCATTTCCTACTGTATGCCGATTGTAGAGCCACCTGTCTTAGTCATCCAGACAAATCTGGCCTCACCACACCTAATTTATGGATTTCCAGTTTTCCCAGAAGGCATTCAATATTAGTACAAACACCTGTAAGTAAAAAAGCTATCCATTGCGACACAACAAACCCCAGCCTCCAGAATGACCGTAGGGTCTCTGATGAGTGTGTCAACAACAGACTAAGACAACAACACAATAAGCTTCATAAATGTAGGATTTATGGCAGCTTGTTGTCTTAATTAGCATCATTATACTGTTATCTAAGTCATAGCTGTAAGTAGTAAGCAGATGGAACAAACAGCATGCCAAGGCTCAGTGACTCACTGTTGTCACTTTGCCTCTTTTTAAGCCAAGGAAAAAATAGTTAGTAGTGTAATTTATGGTGTAATAAACGTTGACAGATGTGGTCAGTCAGGCAGGCGTGGATTGATCAGTCTGGATTTAGGGGTGAAACTACAAATCTGATCTGTCAACAGGGAACGCTACAGACAGCACTTCTCTCTCATGAGTTGTTCTGTTCAAGTTGTTCTGTTCAAAGTTCCTTTAGGAAAAGTTTTCTGAAATGATTCACATTTTTTTCCAAAGTGCCCAACCACATAATTAATCATGAACAGATGCAGATGTTACTATCAGGGGCACACATTTGCCCTCCCACACATTTTTGAGTTCTGACTTCATACTGAATTTTACAACTGTGGTACAGAGGACCAGCTTTTCTTTAACCAATAAATCAAGTAAGATTTTATCTTTAATTAATAGTAACAAATGTATGGGCATCAGGAGGGCGCCCAACATTTTTAGATTGCAGGAACATTCTGGGAGCATCATTTGAGGCTACGTGAAAACACTCCTATAGGACTAAGTTAATGTTAAGTTTTCTTAAGCAGTTCATTCTCCAAGGAAACTTTTTTTAAAAGCACGTAAAGTGCTGCCTTTGATACAATTGATCAGGGCATTCTTTTAGATAGACTGAGGGGCTGGGTGGGCATATCTGGTACTGCATTAAACTGGTTCTCAACATATTTGTCTAATAGGTAGTTTTGTGTCTCCATTAACAATTTCATGTGGTCTTTTCTCATGTTAACCATGCACATCATGTTATGGTGTGCCTCAGGTATCAATTCTTGGACCAATTTTGTTCTCCCTGTGCTACTCCTGGGTGATATGATCTGTAGACATGGTATTACTTTACACCGTTATGCCGATGACACACAGCTGTACTTTCCTGTCAAGCCCACTTAATACACTGAGTTCCCTACAGGGCTGCATGACTGAAATAAAAATCTGGATGTTTATACATTTTCTTCTAACAAAACATAAATCCTATTGGGTCCCAACATATCACAAAACAAATACTGCCATCTACTCGTCACAACATGTCAAGCCTGTTTCAAGAAATCTTGGTTTCCTGTTTGATAGCAATTTGTTTTATTGAGCAACGTATCACTATGCTTTTCCAGTTCCAGTGTTTTTATCACCTCAGAAGTAATGCAAAAGTTGGATTACATAGAAGACTCTTTTCCTACTGAAAAAACTTTGAAACGATTACAGACTGTACAAAACTCAGTTGCTAGGCTTTTGACCAGAACGTAGAGGGAGGGATCACATCGCTCCTGGTTTAGCCTCTTTAAATTGGCTCCCTGTTGGTTATAGAATTGATATAAAGAAATTATTGATTTTTTAAAGGCTTTTCATGACCTGGTTCCAGATTATATTTCAGATTTTCTAATCCCTTATGAACCTTTGTGTAGTTTGAGATCTTTCTGGCGGGGGTCTTCTAACTCTTCCCAAGTCCAGGATGAAGACTAAAGGGGAAAGAGCTTTTGTAGTCAGGGGCCCAAGGCACCAGAACAACTTGCCTGAGGAAATTGGGCTGATCGAATCACTGTTTTTAATTTCCTGTTTATTTTTTCAGTATTTTTGAAATAATTAATCTTTGTATTTTTCTTCATTTTATCAGCACTTTGTTTTGAGAAGTGCTCTATAAATAAAGTTTATTATTATTAATATTATTATTATTGTTACACCTGGTGGAAAATAGACTTAATTAGATAATTTGACATGAAATGTGACTGTTTATCAAACAGAGAAAACACCACCACTAACAGCAGCTTTACATTCCACCAACTAATAAACAACAGTTGAAAAGAAAAGCAGTATACATAATGTTTCCTGCACTTTACAGTTCACACTCATAGTCACACATCTTTCTCCTGGGATGATTATGACACACCACGTCATCAGAGCTAATAGAGAGTCCGTCTGGATCCACTCCAGTGTGAGACTGACACCTGTGGGACCTTTCCAGACAACACTGCATATAATTTGGTCCAAGTAACCAGGAACAATAGACTGTAAACATATTAGGAACCAAGAGGAATTGTGTAGACATCTAATCTACAACATTACTGTACAGTAAAAATTTACTGTAATAATAAAATTACCTAAACATTGATTACAGTAGAAGAAGCTTCCAGGACATTTTCCATTAGTTGTTCCATGTTTTGTGCCAAATATAACCTCCTAAGAACCATAAGTGAACATTCCTTATGGTATTTTACATATATGAGATAGAAAAACATGGAGATTTTTAGGGATCCTTTTTTACTCACACTTCAGCTGAGAACTGTTAATATTATTGTCATTAGTAACTCCTTCACGACCCAAAATGAATTTTAGTAAGCTTGCATGTGCCTTTCAAATATTTTTTTCCTCTAAATTTGTCGTGTTTTCTGTTTATGTGTTATGTACATTTTTTATGGCACATTTCCAGTCCTGAGGTTGTGGCACACAAACCATTGGTGATTGTGATACTTCAGATGCCCTGGCTGCACCTCTACAGAACACCAGTTTTAACAGCTTCTCTTTAAACCTTCATCCTTAGCTCAGCCGATGAAGATGGAGTCAGCAGTTGAGGCTCAGCATGGGGTGGAGACTGCTGTGACTGAGGCGGAGAACCAACAAATCACCCAAGCACAGATTGCTACTTTGGCACAGGTAACTGATGACGTTAACACTATTACCACTTCTTCCAGTCTCTGCAAGCTGTGCCCAGCTTAAGCTTTGCAATGTTAGTTTGTTTAAAAAAGTCTTGTGCATACACAGCAAAGTAAGATATTAAAAAAGTCATTTTGATGTTGCAGTTGAGACTCAGGATGTGCAACTGGTGTACAAACATTTAGAAAAATAACAATTTTGAATGCCACAAATGTAAAATAAAAAATACTTCATGTTAAAATGTACATGGCAGACAGCATGGTCAGTCGCTCCTGAATTTCAGGTAACGATGACAACAGGCCACGCCTCAGCAACAGGTCCCACAGTAACGCTGGTACAGCTTCCCAACGGACAGACGGTTCAGGTTCACGGTGTCATCCAGGCTGCCCAGCCGTCTGTTATCCAGTCCCCACAGGTCCAGGCTGTGCAGGTAAAACACATGTACAATCCTAGTTTTAGGTCTTTTTAAGCTGCAATATAAAGAACATGAAGTTAGGTGGTTTGTTTGATGCATTTCTGTCTGGTTTATTTTCCAGATCTCCACCATAGCAGAAAGTGAGGATTCACAGGAGTCAGTGGACAGCGTGACTGACTCTCAGAAGCGCAGAGAGATTCTCTCACGACGGCCCTCGTACAGGTAATTTGTGAGTGTGAGAGACGATCATGATATCCCATAACTAAAATAGCCACTTTTTTGGTTTTCGTTATTTACATTTTTGAAAAGCTGATGAATAGATGCATGTGTGAATTTGTTTACCAAAACACCATAGAGTTTGTTTATAGGGTACAAAATCAGCTCTTTTTCATTTGTCACAATTCTGCTATTTCCAGAACTAGAAGATCTTTTTCAGCTGTGTTCAATGCAAGAGAACCATATTTACTGTAATGATCTATAATGATCATCTTGCTGAAAGAAACATAGCAATTTTTGGCACATTAGTATCTAAAAATCTGAGGATGCAAATTAGTTTTGCTATTTTTCAGTGAAACTAAAAGATATATAAAAACTATAAAGATTTTATGTTTAGGGCATGGAAATGGTTGTGAAAAGGTGATGGTGATACTAAAACTGACTCAGCATTTTACATGAAAAAATGTGAACTGTGTCTACCAACACAACGTCAGCTCATGGCATCACACTAACCCTGCCCCATAGGTTTGTGAGTAAATCCCAACCTTGTTTGTTCCAACAGGAAAATCCTGAATGACCTTTCATCCGACGCACCTGCTGTCCCTCGTATTGAGGAAGAAAAGGCTGAGGAGGATTCAGCTGCCGCCGCCGCTGCCGCCACACCCTCAATCACCACAGTTACTGTCCCCACACCCATCTACCAGACCAGCAGCGGCCAATACAGTAGGTGCTAGTTGGCTCAGTGGAGTCGTATCTGAGGCCGCAGGTTAATGTAATTCAGACACAATACACAATTTGGGATGGGTAATGTTAGTATTTTATTGATTCCACTAGGCTAATAGATCCTCTTTATCTGTCCTTTTTTATCACTAAGAAATTATGATTTTTTAAAAATTACTCCATATTAGAAGTTTCAAAGATAAGAAACACCAGCAGCAGTGATTTTCCCTTGAAACAAATCCAAATAATATTCCTGACATCAAAACACTGATTGAAGTTTGAAAGTAATGCAGAACACGTCCTCACTGTGGATTCACTGCCTGACAAGTAAGGCTGGTAGAGGGAGCAGGGTCTAGTTTGGGAGTGGGAGCTATTGTCTTAGCTAATAAATGTACAAAAACTGGCTCAGTTTTAAGATATGTGGGTACTTAGGCTAAACAGTTATGCTCCAGACAATCAGCTGTGATATTAGCTTGTTCACAACAATTAGTTAATAGACTAACGAGCGCGCTATGGCTGTGTACTTTATATCACACCACTGGTGGATTGGGGACTGCGGACATAACAGTTGAAAACATCAATTTCTTCAAGTTTATTCTTGTTAAACAAGCATTTTGATTTATTACTCCTATTGGCTTTTTACTTGTGGAGGTTGTTACTTTTAACCATCCTTCTATACCTCCTTTTAAACAGCAGGTATCTCTGTTGTACTTTGCCATAAAAACTGGATCACACCATGATAAGTTAAGGCGTGTTTTGGAGTAACATGACTTCTTGCATAAAGTAAAAAATTAAATATGACATATTTGTAATGTTATTATTGTTATTATTATTATTATTATTATTATTATTATTATTATTATTATTATTATTATTTTATATGGATTAATTCTCTCTCTTGTTCCCTTTCTCCCCTTGTCATCTGTCTCTCTCACCAAACACACAGTTGCAATCACACAGGGCGGGGCTATTCAGCTGGCTAATAACGGTACAGATGGAGTTCAGGGCCTTCAGACTCTTACAATGACCAATGCAGCAACAGCCCAGCCTGGAGCCACCATCCTCCAGTATGCGCAGACCAGCGACGGCCAACAGATACTAGTTCCCAGTAACCAGGTGGTGGTCCAAGGTGAGAGTGGGCTGTTTTCATATCATCTGTGTTAATGAAGTGGTGTGTAATTGGGCTGAAGATAGTGATATCTGATATTTTGCACCTATATCCATTACTTTTGATGTATCCTTTTATTTTATTATGCATCCTTGTAGAAAAGCTATTTTTCTTCTTCATTGTGGTAAATTTCAACTTTTGGAATTGTAGACAAAAACATTTAGCTATTCTCAGTCAGCAAACAAGATAAGGACACATTGGTTCTCCTAGCAAAAGTGGTTTTATCAAGAAATTAAATTTCACTTTCTGCCAAACACACCTTTCAGCTGCCTCCGGTGACGTCCAGGCCTATCAGATTCGAGCAGCCCCTGCAAGCACCATCGCCCCGGGGGTTGTGATGGCCTCATCCCCCGCCCTCCCCACAGGGGGCGCTACTGAGGAGGTCACCCGCAAACGGGAAGTCCGCCTCATGAAGAACAGGTATGAACAGTCGAAAAAATATTTGTCTTGTATCAGTACCAGCTTTGCTGTTCATCAGAAATATCCCAAAATCAAAGCTGTTGCCTTTGTGGAGGTCCATGACCAAAATATGTCTGAGTGAGTGTTTGAGTGTAGAGTATAGCAGGCCAGCCTTAAAGCTAGGCTGGGGTAAGTGCATTTAATAACAATAATAATATGTATCAATCAATTAGGTTTCAAAGGTGTTTATTAGAATTATATGGCAGATGACACAAAATGTCCGGCAAATGCCCCAAAAATGAATCCGAAAGACAAACTGTGTCTCATCCTTCCTACAGAGAGGCAGCCCGTGAATGTCGCAGGAAGAAGAAGGAGTATGTTAAGTGTTTGGAGAACCGAGTGGCCGTCCTGGAGAACCAAAACAAGACACTAATTGAAGAACTTAAAGCCCTCAAAGACCTTTACTGCCATAAATCTGAGTAGTTCCTGTCCTGAACACCGAGCTGGGCCAAGTAGCATATCAGTTCTTTTCAAATACTTTGACTGTTTGATTCTGCCTGCCTGGCCTTCCAGATTACACAAGGCTGGTACTTTTGGATGAATTCCCTAATCCTGCTTACACTACCTTCTTATCAGTATCTTGTCAGTATAATACATTTCAAATATACGAAATCTTTCAAGTATCAGCACACTGAAAACTTTTGTATGTACTGTCGCCCAGGTCTGATGATAGATATTGGCAAAGTGCTAAAATAATACTTTCTAGTCTAAAACTGTAGTGTGATGGACCCAGAACAGTAGCTACTATCCTTGCAACATCATTGAAAAGCTAAAATCAGCTGCTTACAACGGTTAACATGTGGCTCCACACATCTTTGACTGTGAGCCTTTTCATTGTTGTAGATTTTGCTAATACCCACATAAGTTAGTTCAACAGTGCACTCAGAGTGGAGAGTCCAATGTCCAGTGAAGCAGAGGAAATAGTATCCTTAAATCTTTCAACAACAAAAAGAACCTCCCTGTGGTTCATTTCGACCATGTTTTTGTTGTCCTAGCCAGATCATGTCAAACTAAATGGTGGATTTTGAGGTCAACCTGCTCATTTAAATGGTAATTTTAATGGTCTTACTGGGGTATAAATGTGTCACCTCTCTTTAGACCTCAATTGTTTTCTAGTTGCATTAAGGTTTACATGTTGAAAAGGCTTGTATTTTATTGGCCTCATGAGGCTCCATTCGAGCATGTGTGTTGAGTGTGTAAGAAATAATGCCTGACCCGTTGTCCTTGAAACATCACTGTTGTTGTACCTTGATGTAGTACAGTAGATACACTGTGGACCAGAACTATGTTTAAGGAGTCCTGATATGTGGTTTTAAGGACACCTGCCAAATATTTACGATTTAATATTCCCTGTTGCCATGGTAACTTTAAATTCACAGTAGTGGGTTCAGTGTTAAACTGTAATCTGGCCAAAACTATGACAACAAGACTCACACATTTCTGTGTCAGGCAGGCTCAGTCAGTTGCAGTTAGTCTTTGAATGAATTGACTACTTGATCCACATCCTGGTGTGAACCAACCTTTTTTTAAAAATGAATTAAACAATAACTTGTATTGCGGACTCTACAACTAATTGGGTCCAAATACAACATTTTTTTTGTGTTTTTAAAGATGCTACCAACTGCCGATCGTGAAGGATGTGGAAGAACTCTGTACATCAGCAGACAGAGGATTGCCTCAGTCATGTCAAATGTTAAAAAGAGACGTATTGTGGTGTGACATCACACTTCTCAGTTCACTCATATTGTTTTTCTGCTTCTCCACAACAGAAGATTGTCAGAGATGCTATTAAAATAAGATTCTTTGCAGGATGAGCCACAGTTTTAAAGATAGATTATTGTTTCTGCAATCTGGGGTTCCTATTAGTAAGTTTAACACTTCACTCACAAGGCTAAGTCCAGTAGGGCAGCAACAGAAGAGTAAACTTTAATTAAAGCAATTTTGTAAGTAAAAGCAAATCTGAATGTTTCATTTATTACGCAAACTGGTTGTTGCAAAAACCATTGCAGAACTACTTAGTGGTTCGACTTTGACAGACAAACAAACAGTTTTTCAAGGCAAAGCACAATTTTAATGAACATAAAGGCATCTTCCGGGATGAGATCATTGGGATTGTGTTAAATCTGAAGCCAAGCATCATCTCATTGTGCCACAGTAAACTGTCAGTTTTTCATCATAAAAATTACCCTCATGATCAAAGTTATGATTTTACCATGACATTTCATTCTTCTGTGTTTTACAATATGTGTCTGTTCTACAATGTTGTAAAATATGGATTGTGATGTAAGATTGCAGAGTCATTTTTTAAATATGTAGCAGATTGGATTCTGTGTGAAATCTGCAGGAGATGTGGGCTACGATAACACAATACACTTAAAATCCATGAAAATGTGCGTTCTGTTTAAAAGAGGTAATTTTGTTTCTGTGCATTGTTTTTTGAGAAAATACATGTACTATTTGTTTATTTTTTTATATACTGTACATAGACTCTACAGCATGTGTAGATCTCATATATTTCTGTTTATTTGATATGAAAAATGTTCTTAAGGCTTGTATGAAACCAACTTTGCATATTTGTAACACATCGATGTATAATAGATGACAATGTATGTGTGTATTCATGTAATCCACCAGGCCTACCACAGTCATGGCAGCTAAGTGTATGAGAAAAGGCCTTTGTTGGAGACATTATATTTTGGAGTGCTGTACTCTGTTTTGGAATCGGCAGTGTTTGTTTGTAGAGAAGTGTGTTCAGAGAGGTCAGTGTCGTCAACGTATTTCAATTTCATAACTAACAGTTTTGTTTATTTGTAAACTGCACAGCAGAACCCTTGGTGGGTTCAAACTCAGCCGCACATGGTTGTGGTTTTAACTGTAAATGTATTTTTATGTCATAGACCTGAACAGAAATGTCTCCATCAGTAGCCATTTTTTCATATCATCCAATTAATCAAATGAAAGCACAATCTTTCCACTTGAGCCCTGTTTGTTTATTTTTGTTGTACTTTTATTGTACAAAGCTACATTAGATTTTTTTATTGGTTTCAGTGGTACACATCAGTTAGCTAATCCTCAACCCAAGTATTTGCTCATGTCAACTGGAAACTAAACTGAAACCTTTCTAAACAAAAATATTTTGCATTTTTTGGGTATAATATACTCTCTGTGATTTAGTTATGGAAACTCAAAATTCTTACTTTTTCCTCCAGCTCGCTGTTGACGTTTGGAAGTGAAGCCCACTCATAGAGGATGTTTGTAATCCTCATAACTGCTATTTCTGAGCAGCATCAAAGTTCATTGTCATTCTCGGAAACAGAAGTTTGACAAAATCAGCTTAACCCAAGGTCCACATAATAGCTTTTTCCAAAGCTTTCAAATGCATCTCACAGTTTAGTCTTCATCAGCACATGGAGGTCGGACAGTTGTCGTTGTGTGACAAATTATGGAACTTCAGTCGTGATAACAGGTGGTTGTGAGAAAATAACCCATGTCTCAGTTCAAAGATGATATTTGATTCGTTTGGTTGAAAGCTCCGGAAGCGAATAAGTGGAGATAAAAAAGCTGAGATAAAATTACTTTGACGGCTAATCTATTTTTACCTTCACGAAGAAATTTCAAAACTTCAGTCATTAGGCCAATGGCCACTCTAACAATTAGAGTGTGTTCCTTAAAATATGTGTTTTTTCTGTAGTTTTCATTTTGTAAGGGTCATGAGTTTATGGTAGCTCAGCCAGTTTTATTTTTCTTGTATAAAACATTTTGATAGTGTATTTGTAATGTATAGAGGATTAAAGGTTTGAGCCAGTGACAGAAATCACATACGTGGAGTTATTCAGAAGGCTTTGAATGAATCGTCTCGTATTAACCCACAACACATTAGCATGTTGTCCCTGTTTTGGTCTCCTCCTACCTGTCACAGTTTAATTTGGAGAAATCTATGTAGATTTAAGACAAAATTCAGAAGTAATCTTTCTTAATGCATTTCAAGGGATGGAATTAAGTGTGACCGACCACATGTTCAGCCTTGCTGATTGTAAAGCTTATTTTATAGGAAACAGCAAATTTGATAGAATCCCCATGAATAACAGAGCAATCAGTACAAGGGCTTTCATATGTGTGTAGGGATGGGAAGTACTTAAAATGTTTAGATAATGGTGCCATTATAATACCTGAGTTGAAAACTTTTGTATGTGTATTCTGAAAAGAAAAATATTTTCCATCTCTTGTACTTCTCACAGGTGCTGAAACTAGTAATAATCTTTTTTTTCCCCTTTTGATTTGATATAGTGAGCTCAACTTTGTGATGTGATTACACAATATCTTTCCAACAAAACCAAAAGTGTTTTCATTTCTGTGCCAGAATAGTTTATACTCACCGGTCTCAGTTCTGCATGAAACAGATTGAAATCCATATATGTAAAAGTTTATATATATATATATATATATATATATATATATATATATATATATATATATATATATATATATAGGATTTCTAGTAAACATTTTTTCTACATTTTAATGTGATCAGTTTATATATTGCCACTTTTACAAGTTATTGATTTAAAAAATTTAAAATGCCATGTATTGCATAGTATATATACTTGTTGTTTCAACATTGTCACATTATAAAACTATACCAGCCCATTATTGGAAAGTGCTGTTACTCTGACATTACATGACTCTTTTGTAAACACTTGCTATGTTGCAATAAACAACTCTTGAAGATTGTTATGTATTTTATTGTTAGTGAATCAATCATATGTGAACAATAATTCATGATAGACTTTTTTTTATTTAAAAGACAGGTATATTTCAAAATCTTCAGTTTATGTACAAGTGTAAATTACATTTACCTCAAAGTACAATGGTCAATTAAAAAAAAATAAACATATTAAAAATCTATTAAGTACCATTTTGAAGTGTTGGGTTACCATTTGTTCATGATAGAGATTAGTTAAATTACTCTACTAAGTAAAAGTATAGAAGTAGTAGAAGTAGTATTAAAAGTATTGATTTTTTTCAGCATTTCAGTGTTGCAGTTTGGTAGTGAAATTTATAGCAATACATTATAAATGCTACAGATTAATGATTATGTATGTCTTTCCTTGCAAAGTAACTAGTAACTATACCTGTCAGTTACATGTATTATATTAAAAAGTACAATATTACAACCTTGAAGTATTAGAAAATTGAAAAACTTAAATACAAGTATCTAGAAAATTGCAACACATGAGTTAATAATGTACTTGCTTTTCACCAATGTTAAGTTGTTTTAGCTGTAGAAACATTTCTTTTGTCACCCTCCTTGACACAAAGTAACTAATTGTTTGGCAACTTTAAAGATGCTATATTTTGAAATATTTAATAAGCAAGATACTCAGAAGAAAAGTATTTAGTATTACAACCATTCCTGGTCTTCCAACATCTAATTCCGCCCGAATGTATTTGACCGGTAGATAGATGCAGTATGGGGACGGGCTTCAGTTTCACTGTCAAAAAAGGGTGTGGATGGGGGACGATACAAAAATAGTAGCGTTGTAAATACATTGCATCGGTTTAAATCGTCTCCAACAGACAGCTCCCTTAACCAATGAGTGTCTTTCAAAAGTCCTTGTTTTGATTTTTCAGCCAATGGGAATGAACGGAATTCCTAAATGGGCGGGGCTACAACATCTTCGTCCCAAGTAGTGCCTTTTAGAAGCCCCGGTAACAGATGGCGGCGGTGGCGGGGAGTAAGTAACATCCAGCAGAAATCTGACGGGGTGGAGACGGGGCAGTCTGGACTAGCTACAAGAGTTGGTTTTCTATTGAGGAATCTGCACAAGGGCTAGTCGATCTGACCTCATTGAGAATTTATTGCCTACAATCTTGGATTTTTCTCTTTTTACGTTGTCTTTTTTCCACCGTAGGCCACAGAAGCCTCGGGCTAGATTTGGCTACATACCGATCCAAGTGCAAGGAGACATCTGTGAGATTGTTTGGAAAGTCTCATGAAATGTTTATGCCATAATTGGACGGTTTGAAGTTGCAACGTGTTTATTTTGTAGAGTCAGTAGTGTTTTCATGATACTAAAAATAAATTAATGTGGAGTAGGAAAAAACTTAATGAGACATGCTAACTACTTGGCTAGCTTGCTAAAATGCTAGTTAGCTACCAAGCAGCGAAACTATAGCATGTTGAATGAATGAATGAATTGGCGACCACCTGCGTTTAACTAACAACAGCTTTTTATTACAAGAACACGTCTAATATAACATAAGACGGCGCTGGTTGAGCCTTTCTGGCCAGCTCTTCTTCTGTTACACTAACTTGCATACCCACAAATGGACAGGAATGCGATTCCTGGGAGTTGGTGGACAGCGGCGGTTTAGCACGCAAAGATAGTGTTGTGCTAATACCGACTATAGCCCGGTAATGTGTATGAGACTGGGGGAAGCTAACTTTAGCTAGCTACAAATATTTGCGCTACTTGGGACTTGGCTGCAATAGTGTGAACCTTATACCCGGTTCGGGAATGGGGAATACGGTGTCATGCTGCGTCTCTCCCGAGTCGAGCCCCAAACTACCGTCAAGACAACCGGCAGAGCGGCTGGAGGAGTTCCAGACCAGCACCGAAGTGAGCGATGATAACACCGTGCCCTACCTGCAGCATATAAGCGACAGAGAAGTCCCAGATGGTAGGTGTCTACCTGATAGCCCGCACACCTCTGATGATGAGATAGCTTTAAAGTTGATTTTCTTTTCCTGTAATTGGACCCATGAAGTGTCACACCCATGTTGTTTGTTTATAGGGAGGTGCATCTTAGTGAAGAAGCTCCTTCATGTGACTCCCAAGCACACAAAGCGACAGAATCAGCTAATATTTACTCACCATGTGCACACCCACACCTGTATAAGTATAAGGGACTAATCCACTAATGTGGACACACAAATAGGGTCAATCCTAAGTGTAATAACGTCCAACAACTTGATCATATACTCTCTTTTACAACTGCCGGGATATTCACACACAAACACCCGCTTTACCTCTTGCTAAGTTGCTAGACGTGTTTATTGCCATCCAGCTGCCAGCAGATGATGCTTGATGATGATGATGATGACGGCGATATTCTTGGCACGCATTAGTTGGGAACTGCATCATGTTGATCACACTGGCTTCAAATTACCAAGTTGAACATTAACAAGTCAGAAACCCTTAAGAAATTAGCAGTAAAAACGAGCCTTTCATCATTATTGTCTTTAACCAACCTCGGTTTTATGTCCATGTCCTATTATTGAGTGGGGTGTGGAGGTTATAAATTAGAAATATACACTGAGATCATACATTAACCACAACAAACATTTTTATCATATTTTCCAGTGAACAAACTGCATGTTGAAATGTGCTGCTCGCTGTTACAGTTACAAAGTGTAAATTAGCAAAAATGCCATGTCTTCTGATAGCCTCCCTCAATGTTTGTAGCTCACGCTGGGATGTTATGCTGTGAGACAGGCCCCTGATAGGGAAAGCATTTCAAATATGTCTCTGTGCAAGGGTCGCCACTCCTCATTTGCTCCCAGCACAGTGTTCATTCCATTCATGTTGTTGCAGACAGTAGTGTGCAGTTTGGTGAGACCAGCTGTTGGCAGGGTGAGGGTCAGAATGCAGTCCTGCAGTCCTTCATACATTCCTCGTGTCTCTTCTTGCTGTCCTCACTTCACAAATGCTGCCCTCGCCTAATCCCCCCTTTTATGTAATGTGCTGTCTGCACAGATTTGGAAAAAGAACACAATTCTCTAAGTCATGCTTGTGTATAAACCAGTGTTTTCTTTGTCTTTGCATCACTGGAATTTACAGTTCTATCTGTAAAGTGGTGGTTCAACATCCACAATAATCTACAATGTAAACTAATCATATTGTCCAGTGTTCCAAAATAAAACCCTCCCAAAGGCTTTTTTGTAGTTGTAAGTTTTTTAAGTGTTATTTTTTTACCAGCCAAGCTTATGCCATTTTTACACACATTTGTGGGACTAATCCTTAATATGATACTTGATTACTTAAATTTATATTTTAAACAAAAGCCTTGTCAGTTTATTCTTACTTAAAGACAATTGCTCTCTGTTGATCATAGTATTGATACAAAATCACGTGTCTCTGGTAGATCTTTGTTGTCTGCTTTGTTTATGCTAACACTGAGTGACTGGTTAAATGTTACGTAAACTCTGAAAGTAATTGGAGCAAGCACTGGTACTCGGGCAAATAGAATTTGATATGGAAACGCTCATTATCAGGGTAAAGTGCAGAAATTGTGGCTTTTTATTAAGACACTATCTGCTAGTTAGTCCACAAGTTAACATTTATGCATCTCAGGTCTTTCGCAGTCAGACATATTGAGTATATTGATATCTTGATGCTAAACCTATACTGCAGCCACCTTTGCTTCCTGCTTGTTTCTCAATTTTTGTTGTGTGGATCAATAAATCCAAAGACTCACGTTGCATTATTGGCATTAACAGTTTTGGCTTTTTCACAGCCCAGGAGTGTGAAGCTAAGCAGCACACGGTGTGATTTTTGTCACCAGATTGCCATTATAAAGTGCTACTACATACACTTTTTGTTTCCTCAGAGCTGGCCGTGGAGTCTAACCCATCAGACCACGCCCGAGCGAGCACCATCTTCCTTAGCAAGTCCCAGACAGACGGTGAGTAATCCTTACATGACACACACACTTCCCTTGGATCCTTTTGAAGAGCAAACACACAGAGCTGAAGCACATGATTCAGTGCTGAATATTAAGACGGATATGTTTTCGAGGGTTCAGGTGCAAGTCTGTACTACACATTATGACATTCCTGTAATTGTCCTTTTTTATCCTAGGCCCTATTTTGATAGTTGTTGCAATCCTGGCAGTTGTGTTAAAATGTTATTTAAAACTTAATTAAGTTGTGCACCATACACCCAGTGGAGCCACATGCATCTCTAACAACCAGGTCAATAAGTGATTCAACCCGGTCTTTTCTATACTTGACTGCTGTAGATGTCTTCAATTAGCTACAATCACCAAAACATTTCAAGTCTAAATAAAAACTAATTTGATTCTGACTCTTCTTCACAAAATGCAGTGGAGTATGTGCTGAACACGGATTTCTGCTCCTAGCTTGGTTTGTTCTGAACACCTCTCTTCTTTTACAGTACGAGACAAGAGGAGAAGCAACCACATAAATCATATCAGTCATGTAAGTGTCAAAATCTGAATGTTGAGACTATATCTGAGTGCTGAATTGCAGTGCCCGTTCACAGGGGCCGATGGGACTCCTCCCTGTGCATTTGTACTTGTTCAAAATGTGCGTCTCACACTGGTTTTACCTGCAGCATTAATAACACTGAAGCAACACGACAATGGCGGAGATACTGCTAGATAATCAGTGCTTCCTTAGAACTTCATTAAACTCTTACAACACATTCGTTTCTAACATGTATAAAACCAATGTGATGACGATAACTCCCGCTATCCTGCCCTCGCCATTGCAGAGCGACTTGCTCTGGCGGGGCTTGTGCATGTGCTGTTCTGCAGTATATTTATACATTCTTAGTCCTTGGGTCCACAGCAACACACCCGCCAAGTGTGAAGTTGGTTGGATGAACCGTTCTTGACATAATCAAAATACAAATAGACGACAGACGCACACAGAGAGATTCTTCCCCATTATTTCGAATCCTAAATACAAAGTCTGATTGGCTCCGCTCTAATGGGAAAATGTCTGTCAAAGAATTTCATTTAAAATATCGGAGACTCTGACGACTATTCAGAAGTGTGGAATCAGTCTAAAGAAATGCAGCCAACAAGGCTAGTCACTGTCCTGTGATCAGTTCATGTGGTTGATTGTGTTATTTTAATGTCTCAAGGTGTCCCCTGGTCCACTGTCTAAGAAATACAGCTCCTGTTCCACAATCTTCATAGACGACAACACCGTCAGCCAGCCAAACCTCAAAAGCACAATCAAATGGTGAGAGAATTTCACACACACAGTAGCGCAAACACACAATGCTGTGTGTCACACATGAGAAAATCCTGTTGCATCACAGCGTGGTAATCCTAAAGTAATACTTGATGTCTGCGTGACTAAAACAGCTGTCCTTTTAAATTAGGGCAGTCCTCTGTAATGACATTATTTCAGGGAATGTGGAAATCACATTTCATCAGGCTTATCTCCGTGTGTTTAAATGAAGCCTTGGTGCTGAATGTGTGCAAATGTTTTGTCACACCCTAAGGTCTGACACACACAAAGCATGCTATTCTCCCATTGAAATGTAGTTTTTATTGAAGTTTGTAAAGCGCAAAAACGAATCAATACTATTTGTATTTTCCCCTGTTTTTCTTTCTTTCTCCAGTGTCACATTAGCAATATACTACCACATCAAAAACAGGTAGGTGGACATTTTTTTTTATTTGATCTTAATCTTATTTGTGGCACGTTGTGCTGCTAAAACTGCTGTGTGTGTGTTGTGTGTAAAGTATGTTGATGGGTGTTATTATGTGTTCTTTAGGGACTCAGACAGGTCACTGGATATCTTTGATGAGAAGTTGCACCCCTTATCAGTGAGTATGTTAAGATTTCCTCAAACTCTGCAACATTGACTCGCCACATAACAGTGTCATTACCTGGTTACTATCAGCAAGACTGAACACAAAGTAACTCATTTAAGTTTGTCTACTATTTAATCTATTTATCCAACCAGTCACTTGGTCTGTGCTGCCTAAAGTGTAATTTATACTTCTGTGTCGAATCGATGGCGTAGGTGATGGCATAGGCTGCGGGGCTACGCAGAGGCTATGCCGTGCATCTCCTCAAAAATCTAATTACATGTCCAGTTGATGCGGACCGTAAGCACTGTGATTGGTTGGCTGGGTAGCCTCGCAATGCCCCCCCCCGAGCCGACCGGAAGTGCCCCATGCTTTAAAGTAACTTTTACTAGTGGCCAAAACGGTGGCTGTAACACAGTGGATCAAGAAAATTTGACCGTCACAACCCAAGCAAAATGACTAGTTTTACTATCAGAATGTGTTCCTTTCAGGTCGATAATATTTGAAAAGGCTATACCAGCCACATGTATACAATTTTACCCCTATTCATGTTAGCGGAGCGCTAAAACAGAAGTTAGCCTGCTCGGCCGGCAAAGGTCAACACAGTGGACGTTGTAGCGCTACTGCCGACTAGCGTTTGGGGGTGTAATTGCAGAATGACGGAAACACCGACGCACAAGTATAAATGCCTGGCCCTACACAGGAGTATAAATTGCTTAACAACGGGATATAACCATGACCATGTATCTTACCCACTGAGTACATATGATCGGGATAAATGGACACTTTCTTTTTGTCCTTGCCTTCAGTTATTTTCCATTCGATTGCATGTCCACATGAAACATAGTGGTGTCCCCATACAGAACTTTTTTAGAGATAGTACCCTCTTCTTTTCCTTCAAACTGAAATTGACCTGGCATTGAGGGCTATCCATAATAAAAAAAAAAAACATGAACAGTAGTGGTTAATTATACATCATTAAAATGGATGTGCTTCACTGGTTTAAAAAACTCAAGAAGGAAAAAAGTATCCTTTCTCATCCTCTCTTGTGGTCTTTTTAAATGGTTTCCATTCAGTTGAAGACTTGTTATAATGAGGCTTGAGTGGTGTCTCATCCCACAATGAAGTTGTTTTACCGCCGACCCTCCTAGCTCAGTGTTTGGAGTGCCACTCCAAGCTGAAGATGACATCAAATAGAGAAGAGGGAAATTTGGAGCAAACCCAGTATCAATGCTGATGATATTACACGTGCCTTTTTAAAATTAACACTCAGATAAAACAAACATTACTTCTAAAAGTCTGTATGCAACAAGCCTGCTTGTGACTTTTTTAAGGGAAAGTCCTGGTATAATTTAACTTTGCTTATATAAAGGGTTTATTGTTACTTTATAGGTCATGCTATCTTTGAACTCACCTCCGTTGTAGAAATTTGTGGAAAGACTCACGCAAAACAACCTACATTATATGGACAAAAGATCTGGGACACACCTGTCCCAATACTTTGACAGGGGCAGTTTTTTCATAGTGTGGTCCTTCTTACAGGAAATGTTGATGCTGCAACATACAATTTACATACAAACAGTTCTTTCAGCAGTTTTTGTTTGGCCTTTTCCTCTTTCAATATGGCAATACCCTGGTGCACAAAGCCAGCTCCAAAAGAAATGGTTTTCCCCGTTTGGTGTGGAACTCAGAGCCCTGACCTCAACCCTTGCCAACACCTTAGGGATAAACTAGACTGGAGATTACATGCATGTCCTTGACAAATTCTCTTCTCAATGAATTCCCACAGGCAAGCTCTAAAATCTCCCACAGACAAGCTCTAAAATCTTGTAGAAAGCCTTCCTAGAATAGTGGAAGTTGTTATAGCTGCAAAGGGGTAACCAACTCCATATTAATGCCTGTGGATTTAGAATGGGATGTTATAAAAGTAATGTGTAGGTGTATGAGTATTTTTGTCCATATAGTGTATGTCATTGGCAAGCTGCTCAAGCCTCTTACAGCTTAGCTCCTACGTATAGAGCCACAATAGCCATATTTATGGGCAATGCACCAGGTTGAAATATACCAGAATTTCCCTTTAGCTGTTCATGTTTGAAGTTGTGGAAAATAAAGAAATGGCACACTTGAACATAGTCAACTTTCAAGACATTGTTAATGGATTTTTTTTATGTGTTTGTAGTTAATTTTCAAGTTTTTTCGTAAGAATTAGTCTAGATGAATTTATAAGCTTACATTATACTTGCTTCCCTCAGACGTGTGTGTGTGTGTGTTTGTCCCAAACAGAGAGAGCCAGTGCCAGATGACTACTCCAGAGTAGACCCAGAACACAAACTGATCTACCGTTTCGTCAGAACGCTCTTCAGTGCCGCACAGCTCACTGCAGAATGTGCCATTGTCACTCTAGTAAGTCTGTCTCTTTATAATGCTGTGGTGTACACACATTTTTGTTTACACTTGTATGTTGTTAGAATAATGATATTATAGTGGCAATCCTGAGACTCAGTTGAGAGATTAATAGAGGTTAAGTAAAAATGGTCCAAATGTTTTGGTGCAAACCAGACAGACTTTATCAAATCAGCAACTCCTGTCTACATAACATTATTGTTATTCAGGAATCCTTTTTAACGTTGTTTAAACTACACTACAAGTGTATAGTAGTTAGTAATGAAGTTCATTTAGTAAAATAGTGTAGAATTACTGTAAACTGGTCACCAGAGGGCAGTAAACACCTGCAAACTGACTTGTCCCAAACAGTTTATGGTTTAAAATGAGTCAAGTGACAATGACAGGTGAGTGTCAACACAAAGACTCACCTGAGAGATACAAGCATTTAGGCCAGGAGTTCATGGATTCTTGGTTACATTAAAAATTGGATTTTTTTATGATCACAGGTTTGATCCCCACAAATCCTAAAAACAAAATTTTGTTTGTTGTTTCGAATTTAACATGTATGCTATTCATCTTTTGTCAGTGACTATCAATTTCACTTGATGCAGAGCAAAATGATTGTCTGTTTTCAAAATAGCAAGCTGGCCCCAATTAACATCACTGACATGCTGTCATTTTTGCAGTTAGTAGCATGTAGTCTGTTTGATTTGCTTTGGCAAATGAGTTTCAATGAGTTATGTATGAAAGAAAAACAGTTCTGTACCTTCATCCTCAAATGTGTCCACCATTACAAGAATAAAAATAGATTTTTTTCTAGATGCAAAATCAGTAGAGGGTCTAATATAATTACATCTGAATTTGCTGGTATGCAATACTTGGGCTTTAACCCAGCGATAACCTTACTGTTGCTTCTGGTTTTATGTAGGGTGCTAAGAAGGGAATTATTAAGGATTTAAATCCCTGCCAGTTCCCAATTAAAATTTGACCTTTAAACATTTTTCTTCCTCAAGGTGTACTTGGAACGTCTGCTGACCTACGCTGAGCTGGATATCTGTCCCGCCAACTGGAAGCGCATCGTCCTGGGAGCCATCTTGTTGGCTTCCAAAGTCTGGGATGACCAGGCTGTGTGGAATGTCGACTACTGCCAGATCCTGAAAGACATCACTGTGGAGGACATGTGAGTGCTTTTCTATACGAAAACACACTAAAACACAAAATGAGGAAGATGGAGTTGAAAAGAGAATCACTGGTTTCAGTCACTCAATCACAATGTATTTTTGTGAGGGGAAGCATCAGTAGAAAATATACATGTCACGTTAGATGCCATGTTCTGAAAATAGATGTTCAAATTCTCTACAGTTTTATTTTTTTGTAGCATCACCCTTTGGGCTGATTGTTATATTTAACAGTGGTGTGGAGTTTTGAAACCATCATTAAGTTAGACAAATTTGATCAAAACCACCAAAAGGGATAGCTTCTTCTATGGAAGATATGTCCCACACTCAACACAAATCTTGCGAGAGGAATCGGAATAAGCGCGATTGGTGCGCACCATCCAAATAAATAAAGGGATCCAACACATTATGGAAAAGTACGGCTGCACAATTAATCGTTTTCAAATTTTGCGATTTGAAGGAACGCGATTAGCTAATCGTGAAGAAGGCGATTTAAAACGTAGGTTAATCATACAGAGCATCTGACCCGTAGCTGTCATGCAGTTACAGATTCATTCCGTTCCCATCCTTGTGTGACAGATCTGCTCACCAGTCATAAGCTCCATGCACCTCGTGTTCTGGTCCTAATCACCAATCGGCGGGCACAGGGCGTGCACATTTTCCAGCAACAAGCGAAACTAGAGGAAAATGCGGGATAATGGCGGTGAACAGACACAGGCAGCGGCTGTGCTGTGATTTTGGCACACTGAAGCGTTTCAGCAGCGGAGCATTTGGCCTACATGTTAACGAGTTGTTAATTTGTCATTTTGTGTTCTTCAACTATGGATAACAGCTCTCTGTGAGCCCGTCCTGTTCCGCTTTGTGCAGGCTAACGTTACATATCCACATGGAGCATTTCAGAGTAAGAGCGTTTTGCCTGCCTGATTTTGCTGACTTGTTCAGATTTTGCTTATTTGTTCAGTTGTCCTTGATTTTTGTGTTTCTACTATGGTTAAGTAGGCTACGTAGTTAAATTGTTTCTTTTTTTTCTATTTTTAACTGTGTTTATTGTTGATGTACGATTGGGAGTCTGCAAAGGGTGTTTCCTGTGTCTGACTTCCTGTCTGGTTCATCTGCTCAGTGCTGCTAGACGCGGCATCTGTCAAAAGTAGATTGGCGGTGAATAATGAACTTTAGCAAAACTTCAATTTCACAGTCTGGGAGAAAAATTGCAATTAGATTTTTTTTTTCGCCAAATCGCAATTGCAACAAGGTAAGTGTGCTCTTATTAGTGGTTGTGATTATCACAGACAGAATCTCCAGGCATACTCAAACAGTCAAGATTGTATTGGTACTTTTTGTTGATGATATAGTACTGTTGGCTTCATCAGACCATGAACTCCATCGTGCATCGGCGTGTTTAGCTGGCTAGTGTGAAGCAGTTGATATGAGAGTTAGAGCCGGAGTATACTTCGTCACAGCTAGTTTATACGACAGGTTGTGCGACGATGTCGGAAATCAGATGTGTTTTATAGTTCTAAACGGCCACACTTGAAGGGAGGGTGAAAGCTGGCAACAGCAGCACATTTTCAGAGGGTCTCTGCTTGAAAGCTTTCATAGTGTTGCACACAGTTGAGCTGAATTTTCCTGATTTGGGTTAGGAGCTCCAGCTGAAGCATTTAAAGTATCTTGGGGTTTTGGGTATCTTGGAGAGAATGAGATCAGAGATACAAGAGTCCTAATTGTGTCTTTTTATTCATGGTGTCTGCTTTCACCCTTAAGAAAATCCAAAAAAAAAACAAGTCTTTGAGTATACTACTGCTCCTTCATGTTGAAAGGGCACCAGTTATAGTGGTTGTGTTTGCTCTGGAGGTCCTGAACACTCCTTGTGGACATATTGTAGACATGTCCAAGTGGGAGGGAACTCTAGGGAAGATACACAACACACAGGAGCTATTGTATGTCCTACCTGTGAAAGCCTTTGGAGGATGTGTTTAGAACATCATGCAGGCTGCTTTACAGTCCCCATGACCCAGACACATTTTGTAATGATTGGACACACAGTAGTTGAGCAGTGGCTTAGCTTTGTGTTTGTCAAGTTTGTTTGTTAATAGTGGTCAGGTGATCTATCTTATGCATAAAAAATAGAAATTAAATTGTTGTGTCCTGAGTGGTGGCTGACATTTCAAATTTGTCTCTAAATGCCGTGGGTAATTTGAGTTTCTGAGCTCCAGATACTTTAGATGTATAAAAACACATTTCCCTAAAATAAAATATATCAGGGTTCTGGCACTACATACTTGTCCCCCCTAATAAAAGAAATGTAACAACAAAGATGCACTTAAAGCAGACAGAAGACAGGAAGTGCTGGCATAGATGGAAGCTGTAGCATCTCCTCTATCGCTCGGGCTATAAGCCGGTGAAGAGGCCAGGGGCTGCACTTGGAGCACCCGGGCTTTATTTCCTACAATTGCTTTTCCCGTGCGTGTGTGTATGTGGTATAAAAGAGGTTGAAAGTGCCCCCTTGCTTTTTTGTGATTTGGAAAGGTGCGTGCACTCCCTGTATGCATGTTCTCTGTCCGTGAGCCACCCCATCCCCTCTCTCTCTCTCTCTCTCTCTCTCTCTCTCTCTCTCTCTCTCTCTCTCTCTCTCTCTCTCTCTCTCTCTCTCTCTGACCTGCACTCTTTCTGCTCTGTTTTCATTGCTGCTATTGAAGTGCCTTTGTGAGCCTGGTTGGGTCTGGATGGAGGGATGGGAAGAAGAAGGGCAGGGAGAGAAACAGAGAGACAGACAGAAATGCAGGGGAGGGTCTCAAGTGCTCTCACTGCATCCACATAATGGCCCTGGCTCTCGCCCACTCCATTAGTTGCCCTGGGAGACCAGACATCACACACTCACGCTCGCTCGCTCGCTCTCACCACCTTTGCTGACCAACAAAGCATCCTAGATGCTGTCTCCTTGGCGACCACCTCCCTTAGCTTTTCTCTGATGATGAGGAGGAAGGATGATGGTGGTTGTAGTCTGGGGGGTAAAAACATGAGCTGCAACACTGATACATGTCTCATTAAGTGTGTGTGAGATCTCTGTGGAAGAGATTTGATTCCATCTCCATAAGCACTTCCCATGTTCAATTCAAAGCACAAATTTGCAGCGTGACCATTTCTTAGAAAGTAAAATCATATCACCTGTGCTGCTCTGATGAACAAGAGCAAAACCACAGAAGAAACGTCTTAGAATAGAAATATAGAAATAGCTTTTCCTCTATTGAATCTAGTAGCTGATCAAAATTTATACATGGATCTTCATGTCCCTTTTTTTTTTTTTAATCAAAGTTGTGCGATTTGAAAAGATCTGTCAGCGCTGTCCTTCTCTGACATGATGCACTTTTAATTTATTAAGTCCCATCAGCATCTCATTGGATTTTAACTATTATCTTGAGTTGGAAAGTAAAATTGTGTCCTGGATTCATTATGATTCTATCTTGAAAAGGAGCACATTCAATCTGAAAACTGGTTTACTGGTTGAACAACAGGTTTCCTTGAAACGGTGCACAAGTAAATGTTGCTTTTAAACATTTTTATTATAAAGATCAGCATAAAACCACAAGATTGTTTAAAGAATTGTTAGGATATTTAGTAACAATGAAACTTTATTTATCAGGAGTCTCTAATGATCATAACTGTCATCCCAACAGCCAGGAGCACTAATGACCAAAGCGGCATTGATCATTTGACCCCACAGCGGTTAAATCGCTGTGGGGTCCCTGCCAGTCAGTCAGAACTGAAAACTTATTTTAGTATCTTTTATCTAGTCCAGTTGCCCTTGATTTTAACCTTGCTTAGACAATAAAAATATGTTCACAAAATGCAATGCGCCTGCTGTTCTTTGAGTAACAGAATGTAGCGTAAAGCTCAGAAAAAAACAGGCTAGATGTGGATCAATTGAGTGAGGAGGTTGTTGTGGAAATTGTATATTGCTGGTGAGAGATTAAGCAAATAATTGAGTTACAACAAACGGTTGTCTGTGAAGAATTTATTAATAAAAGAGAATAAACAGAAGTACTATAACACATACAGCTGGTCCAGAGACTTTCCACTTAGGGCAGCTTCAGCTGTCTGTAATCATTTACACAGTTGCTGAGATTTGAATTTTAGATCTTGCCTTGGTATCAGATGAACTTTATCTCTTATATATATTTAATGGGCATCCTATTTTCCTCTATTGCACTCAGTGTAGTTTACTATAGACGAGAGCCATCAGCTGAAGTTATAGATTAGATTTAAGGCTGTGCGCGGAAGTGTTGGCTGTCTGGAATAACCATCTTTCCATCCTCCAGGAATGAGATGGAGCGCCACTTCCTGGAACTTCTCCAGTTTAATATCAACGTGCCAGCCAGTGTCTATGCCAAGTACTACTTTGATCTGCGGCAGCTGGCTGATGACAACAACCTCAACTTCCCTCTGGAGCCTCTCAACAACCAACGCGCCCAGAAACTAGAGGTGAGCTTCCCTACTCAGACCAGCCATTTCAGCTAGTCTCATAAGATGCACCGGTAGTATTTACCTCTCTGCTTTGCACCAAGCCCTCTGCTCTCTTGTTCTGCTGCCTCTGACCTCAGATTAGAAGCTATCTTGGTGAAGATGGTGGCTACTTCAAATACCCAAGTGAAAAGAAAATACCTGATTATTTTATGATTGCATGTTTCTTGAATTCTGACACCTCTTTAAAACCCAATGACATATCATCTTTTCAATCAGAATTTTTCAGTAACTGTGTTTGTACTTTTCTGTGTCCAGGCCATTTCAAGACTATGTGAGGACAAGTACAAGGACCTGAGCCGAGCAGCGATGAGACGATCCTTCAGCGCAGACAACCTGATAGGTATACGACACTCCAACGCTGTGCTGTCATAAGTCAGACCACTGTCCTCTGATTTCCAAAGCCCAGCTGACCCACAGCCAGCCCCGGACAAATATAGCCACCTCACAGGGTCAACACAGCCACATCAGGCAGGATTCAGCCTTGAAATGCTGCAGTATTTAATGCCCAAATGGTAATCTGCATTACGGCTGCGTCAAATTAAACTTGAAATTGTGGTGTTAACGCAAAACCTTACCACACAACTGTTGTTTTTATAAATCCCTTATTTATTTCTTACTTGTCCCTTATTTCCAAGAGAAAGTGTTCAGTGGAAATCGCCCTGCTGCACTTATCTCTGCCTTTTGGATTGTCATTAAAATGTAATTTTTGCAAAAGTTTCAGAATTATTCCATGCAGATGAGGCTGGTGGTGTTCTATATTTTAGTTGTCACAAAATCCAATAAGACCAAGACCAACAATGTGTTAGTATATCTCTCTGTAATTTCTGACTTCCACACCTGGTCTGTGACAAGCAGGCCATTGCTTTGTACTGAAGACACAAATATTTAATGTGTCACAAATATACAGTAGACTTTAATTCTTAAAAAGACTCAATCATTTCCTTAAACAGCTACCACTATGGCATCTATCAAACACTGACTCAAACTATTTCTTGCAGTGGATTAATACTTCAAGTCAGTATTTACAGCAGCAGGATGGTGGAATTGACTCAAAATAAACCGTGTACAGGGCACTACTAGAGAGTGTGTGTGTGTGTGTTCATGTTAATGAAGGAACATGTCACCCAGTGGCTCTGGCTCATTGATGTGCGGAGCTCTGCGGCACAGAGAAGAAAGATATATCAGACTGGATACACGGACAGTACTTAGTCAGATCTATTTATTGTTGGTTTTGGGCTTTTCATGGGATTTGTTGACAGTAAATTATACAATATCACCAGAAAACATATAATTGGCAACACAAAAGCTGTTCCCTTGTAAATTAGATTTAATACCAAAAGTTACCTTTTGAGTGTGTTTAAAAAAAGAGACTTGTTTACTGTTTATTCCAGTGGTGTTGGATTGTATTTCAATAAATTATCTACACATTCAGATGGAGCATGTCAAAGACGACTAAGTATTAAACTATGAATATTCCACAGGAGCTGACCGAAGTAAGCAAGCCTTCAGTCAGCTGTTGGTAGTGTTTCTGGGAGTCAGGAGTGCCAATGTGGGGTCAGTTTCGCTTTTCAGATACACTTCAGGTGGTCAAAAAAGGAGCAATTTACAGATTCTGGATCAGTGCTGCTACCAAGTGGCTTGTTATAGCAGTTAGGTTGACATAATGCATAAATGTAGGTTGGATCCACACTGTCCAGCCAGAGTATTATGCCCCTCAAACCTGTCATCCTTACCCCACCTCAGAGAGCCCCATCAACAGATTACCAAACCCATGCTTGTCCCAGGCCCCCGACCAGAACTTTTGAACAAATACATAGATATTGAGGGGAGAAAAGAGACTGATGGATACTCCCCTCCTCTTTGCTTACTATGTAGGCTACTAGCTGTGAAATGTCTTGTTTTTAATTAAAAAAAAACATTTGCAGATGGAGTATTTTAAATAAACACTAATCATGTAACAAATATATGTTGTGTTAATTGTGTTAATAATTCAAAATGTGCTGCCGTTGTTGTTGTGAGTGTACAGCTTGCTGTGCTTATTTAACCAGTACAACCAGTCCACATTGTAGGGTTTCTTGTGATGTGCTATAGTGGCAGAGGGACATCTCATCTAAAACAATGATCCTCTCCTCTGAATTCATAACGTGGATATACTCTCATGAAATACAGTATCTCACAAAAGTGGGTACACCTCACATTTTTGTAAATATTTGATTATATATTTTCATGTGACAACACTGAAAAAATTACACTTTACTACAATGTAAAGTAGTGAGTGTACAGCTCGTATAACTGTAAATTTGCTGTCCCCTCAAAATAACATCACATAGCCAGTAATGTCTATACCGATGGCAACGAAAGTGAGCACACCCCTAAGTGAAAATGTCAGTTCTTCAGCGTGGTCACGTGAAGATATGATCAGATATTTACAAAAATGTGACAGGTGTACTCACTTTTGTGAGGCACTGTATAACATTAGCCTTCAGCAGAGAAAGCCATTAAATTTCTCATTGTAGTTTCTACTTAGTTTTTGATTTAATGAAATTAAATTACAGTATGGATTTACCAGTTGTTGGTATATTCAAATGTCTGTTATTTTAGTATTGTAACAATCAGATGCTAATGAAGCTTTAATTTGTGGTTACATTAGAGCAATACTCCTTCTGCGGTAGTAGAGATCTTTCCTATGTTAAATGAGTGCAAATTCTGATCACATTAGTGTTTAAGACCCCTATAAAAGCTTGTCTATGTGTAACCTTACTGTCATACAGCTAATGTCTTTGAAGTTCTAGCAGTGCTGCAGTCAGCAAACCACGGGTCACTTCTGATAAAAGTCTGAAATAAGGTTGGACCTGTTGATATACTGTGAGACTATTAGTTTGTTTTGTATACGGTGGTGTCTCCCTTTAATATCTCTGGTTGCATTAGGTCACTGTGGGAAATGTTAGGCAGTGAGCAGGAGTTATGTATGACAATGTTTTGATTTTTGCATCAATGTGATGATGTAACGTGATTTGGAAGGTATTTAATTTGCTGGATTAGCCAAAACACAATGCTAAAGTTACATGCGATGGCTAAAGAAATCATTTTACCTTCAACCTATTTCATTTGAGTGTCCAAATTCAGAATGTAACAGATGCAGCGCTCAAATAATGTACGCTACATATACTACTTTTTGTTTTTAAAAAGAAATAATCCAGATTCACCTGTCAGTGACGATTATGATGAGTGTCCATAAGTATACTATAGAGTTAACATTCAGTGTTGGTGAATGAATGAACGAGTGTCTTATTCCATTGTATTCTAGTTTGTGAGGCTACTGTTATTTGAGAGACGTCCTTTCAGGCAGAGGTTTAAAGATGGAGGACTATGCTAGAAGCAAGTGACCACCAGTAGAACGTCACGCCTGCAGAAAGCAGCAATACATTGGAGGAAAACAGGATCGGTAAGATTCCGTTGATTTTAAGATTTACATTTTCTTCAGTTCCCCTTAATGTGCTGATACAAGATATCAGAGGATAAAGGAGCTGCACATTTGATTTGTCGTCACATTTAGGCCATTAAACAGTTAAAACTTTGACTATGTGGAGATTATAACTGAACCTAAGTTTCACCCTAATCACGTTATTTTACAAATATCACTTTCTTCTAGTTGAGCATGAGTCCAAAGTAACATATACATTGACAGACTGATCCAAGAATCCATCTAAGCTTGAATAAGTCCACAAGCCTTAGTGAAAATCAATACAACACATTATGCCAGATATGCAGAAACACAGATGTACGCGAGACGTGCACCAAACTCGAGATCAACTCAGCTTTTTTAATTCCACAATATGAATCAAAATCTACAGTGTTTTTCCATATCCTTTGAGGAACTCTATCAACATGAAAGCAAATTTACACTTAAACAAATCAACCTAAATGTCAGTTTTTACCAACACTTAATGGCATTCATCATCAATCATACAATTACATTCGCTCACACAAATCAGGCTAATAAATTAGAGATATTGTCTAGCATGTGGACACACAGTAGTCTAAACAACACAGTTGGCCAACAACGTTGAAGGAGAACATCACAGACCATTACAGCAGCCAAAGCAGAACACAATACACTTAAATGTGCTTCATTTTCACCAAGTCTCAGACATTTAGTTACACATTCTGTCTCCCTGTGTGGCGGCTTTCCTCTTTGTACTTTCAGGTTATGTTAAAACAGTTTAATTTGTACTCTTGAACGCCCGACACAAGCTCTAAATGTGACATCGGTAAGGAGACAGGAGCTTCCCTCACTTTATGCTGTCGAGGCCCTAAAAACAGATTATCCACATTAGACCACAGATCCTTCCTGATAAGATTGTGTTCTGTATAGTGGTGTCACATACAGCTCTGAACACATTCAAGAAGTGTGAATACAGTCAGATGTGATGTAAAGTGGCATCTTCCAAAAGTGCTTTTTTGTCCAATCAACAGGCCAAAGCCCCCTAAATAATGGACAATAATAAGTCAATAATGAATTTACAATGTTTTAAAAAATCACAGAAAAGCAGCACATCCTCATATTTTAGATGGTGGAGTCAGTAAATATTTAGTTTCTTCTTCTTTCAATTTAAAGTAATGTCATTTAGCACTGTTTCCAGCTGAATAAGGAGTAATTTAACCTGATGCTAAGTCAGAAAAATGTAAGGCAAATTGTCCCATTAAAGAATTTATACTTGTTTGACTCTCAATTACACTGATGAGTATATTCATTATCAATTAATATGCAGATTTTTTGTTCTTGTTTGTTTGTTGTGACATCCTCAAATTTCTTGGCTCCTAAAAGATCTTCAGTTTACAGTGTTTAAGAAACTGAGAAAAGCTGTTTGAGAAGATGAAACCAGGCATTTTTGCTTGAAATTATTTTATAATTAGACGATTATCAAAACTGTTGTTGGTGACATTTCTGCCAATCTATTGATCAACTGATTACTTCAAAAATCTATGCATCTATGACTCTTAATGTCTGTCTGATAAGTCCATGGCATAAAATCCCTAGAAAAGTGGTGTCGTAGTGATTATATCAGGGAGTCCGCAGCAGAATTGTCAAAACAGAAATAGAAAAAAAAGAGAATACACAGAAATGTCACTGTAGCTATTATTGTTTGTTTGTTTTTGAGATTTTTGGTACAAAAGGGTCTGTGTTCTGATGTTAGGGGTCCATGTTTGAGAGTCCCTGTTGTGGAGAACATCAAGTGAGTAAAGCTCTACAGGTGAACCAGCAGATGGGGGTAAAGGCCAAGGTCAGTTTCATCCTGCAGCTTTTACCTAATCACTGCCTGTTCCTTTACACCTGGAGAAAAACACTTTTCAGAATTTAAATGTGATTCCACCTAACAACAGTTCACAATAATATCCACACTGAATTCCTTTTTGTTTGAGTCCCAGAAGACTTCCAGGTCTGAGAAAACTTAAACAAACGCTCTGTTTCAGTTTGTGATCAGAAATCACACTCAGACACTGACATGAAACAGCACATTTATATGTACAAGTTTATACAATTCAAATCAGGCGAGATTTGTTTCTCTGGTCTTACACGTAGCTTGTGGCAGTGGCATTGGTTGGCTACAAACTAAACATATCACACTATACAGCTATTCTTTTACAGCACATTTATACAATATATACATAAATAAATATGGTTTTCTAGCTCGGTGCTCAGGATGAGCAGATATGAAGAAGCATGTGTGATTCCATTATGGATCCAGGTGAGTCTGTGGGGTCTGAACCTTGTTTTTGTCAGTAAATGTCAAGTCTGATCAACTGTTTCAGCTCTACAGCTTACAACAGCAGTTTTAATTCCTAAGAGTCAGTTTTCTCTTTTAAATATTCTGTGTAGGATTTTCTCTAGTTAAAATTCTTTTACACAGGTTGTATGTTTATTTTTTTCCATTTTTAGGCTCTGAATGTTTTGGTGCATCGTGTTTCATTTTGATCACAACCTTCTAGTTATTGTGAGAGCTGAATTTGCAGTGATACACAAGGACACAGTCCAGCAGATGTTTGTCCACACTCACATTCTGGCTGTTTAGGTAGTTTATTTCTGGGTGTCCAGAGTGGTGACTGACAGACTGTCAGTTCATATGTGCGATGGAGCAGCTTTATGGTAGATCCCTGATGTCAGCCCAGTGCCAGTATGTCCAGTTAAAGCGGTACTGGCCTCACTGTACATGGAGGGGGGAGCAGTGGCTTTCTGCAGCCAGCAGGGGCAGCATCGAGCCATAAACCTCCTCCAGGACTCCAGGGTTTTTCCTGACCAAATCCAGACACCTGAGGTGATGCCTACTACTAAGCACATGAAGTACTTGAGCATGAAGACGGCGTAGTCTGGGCCCACGCCCGAACGCTGGCGCTCAGACAGGCAGGAGCAGGCCAAGGCTCGCTCCCAGCCAGGCCGGTAGTGCTGCTCGTAGACCAGACAGGCCACCACGATGGTGGCGGGGACGGTGTACAGCACTGTGAAGAGGCCGATGCGGATCATCAGCCGCTCCAGTTTGTCTGTCTTGGTGCCACCTTGCTTGATGATGCTCCTGATGCGGAAGAGAGAAACGAACCCGGCGAGTAAGAAAAGGGAGCCAGTGAAGAGATAAACCACGAGAGGTGCAAGTACAAATCCCCTCAGATTCTCCAGACTCTGGTTCCCCACGTAGCAGATTCCAGCCACAGGGTCCCCGTCCACAGAGCTGAGAGCCAGGACGGCGATGGACTTGACGCTGGGGATGAGCCAGGCGGCCAGGTGGAAATACTGAGAGTATCCTGCGATGGCCTCGCTGCCCCACTTCATCCCTGCAGCCAGAAACCAGGTGAAGGACAGCACCACCCACCAGATGGAGCTGGCCATGCCGAAGAAATACACCAACAAGAAGACGAGGGTGCAGAGAGCGGGGCCGGTGGTGTCGTAGAGGATGTGCAGCTGGTCGCCACCAACACTGGTGCCACACGCCACTCGCTCGTGACCTGCCACCAGGCGGATGATGTAACCCAAAGAGACGAAGAGGTAGCACGTAGCCAGGAAGATGATGGGCCTCTCGGGGTACTTGAAGCGTTCCATGTCAATGAGGAAGGTGGCAACAGTGGTAAAGGTGGAGATGAAGCACAGCACCGACCAGAGTCCCAGCCAGAAGCTGGTGAAGGCGCGTTCGTCGGCTGAGAAGTAAGGCTGGTGGCAGGGCTGGGCACAGTTGGGCAGGGGCCCGGTGTGGACCTGCCCGTAGAGAGGGTGGGATTCCCTCTTGATGGGGACCAGGGGGTCCCGACAGCGGCACTCCCTGTCACAGAGCGGGGGGCTGGGGGGTCTGGTCCGGCCTTTAGGGGTGGGTTTGGGGAACGGTGGGGCCAGGGTGGTGGTCTCGCTGCTGTTCTGGTCCATGCACAGGGTCTCGTCGCCCAGCTGGGGCAGCTGTTCACAGCTCATCCTCTCGGGCCACTCGAAGCCATACTGGCTCATCAGAGGAGAGCAACCTCGTTTGGCCCGTTCACACACGGAGCGGCAGGGTGGCAGCGGCTTGCGGTAGTCTGGCAGGCAGATTGGGGTGTACATGCTGCACAGGAAGAAGAGCAGGTCTGGAGAGCAGCGGATCCGGACCAGGGGCCAGAACTGGTGCACCTCCAGGCCTACCTCCTCCTGGGTGTCATGGTTGAACTGATTGGGCATGTAGGTCAGGTTGTAACCAATGCCCCTGCACATGGGCACAGTTATGGGCTCACATACCAGATCTTTGGAAGCTCCAAACGTGAGATCAAGACACTGAATCATCAGCAGCAGCATGAGGGGCCGCGGGAACACCGGGCTGGACGGCGCGTGCCTCACCGTAGATGCCATATAGAAAATAAAAATTGTTTAAAAATGATTAATTTGGAGTCATTAAAACAAGAAAAAATAGCATGCGAGCAACTTGTTTTAGTTTGAGTCCATCTCGGAAACCTGGAAGAAAACTTTCGTCTTCTGCTGGAAAGATCCGGACCAGAGTTTCATTCACCTTTCAGCCGCTGATTAAAACTAAACGGTAAATCCAGTTTGTCCATTGAAGTCCACAGAGCACCAGACGAGCCTCTGCTGTCAATCATTCACCAGAGCTCCCGCAATCATTACGGAGAAAGTTCATCTCCGGTGGTCACGTTCCAATAAATTCAACGAACCTGTAACATTTTTACCAGCCCTGTTGGTTCCCGGCAGGTCTCAATTATAGGTCGCATTATGAGACTCACGGTCTGTTAAATTGGAGAGCTGGTCAGGAAAATGCGTTAAAGCAAAAAAAAAAAATCACAATTTTAGTGTTTCAAAGTGAGCTCAAATATCTGTCTCGCGTGTCTGCGCCTGAGCCAGGTGTGTAAAATCCACTTGACGTCTCCTCTCGGCTCGGTTTATTCCGTCGGTAACATGAAAGCAGCTTTCAGACACATGTTGGCCTTTTCTTTTCAAACTTTCACAAGTGGCATGTCTGCTGCCTCTGCGCGAAAAACAAAATCAAACACAATAATAATCCAATGTGTACTTCAGGGTCAAAACTTTATCCCGTGTCACCAAGTCTAGGGAGAGCGTGCGCCTTCACTGAGCCCCGAGGACTGAATAAAGTCCGCCTGAAGCTGCACCACCTCCTCATCACACAGAGGCACTGCTGCGTTCAGGGGCTGTCGGAAATTATTTTTACCCACCATGAGAGCACAGAACAGGAAAGTCAGTTTGCTGATTCAAACATTGTAAATTCTGTAAACACCATTTCATGGGAAAGCGGTTGCATAATTTAATTTATAACGACATGATCCAAACCAAAACTCACATTTATTCAGTGTTTAATTATGAATTATTAGACCCTCGTCGCCAAAAATTAAGCAAGTCAGTGAAATGTGGGCCTATTAAGTGCTTTATATAAGACAACAAATTATATTAGGGCTACAATAAATACATAATAAAAATAAAAATGTGGAATAAAATTACGAATTCCAGAAATTTAAAGCAATTTAAAGAATGGACTTAATTGGATAAGATAATACAGTTTAATTGTAGCTTCAGTGCACTGTGGTGCACTCTCCCATCAACAACATTAAAATGCTGCTTACACCTAAAGACATTTGGCCTACCAATATTAATCCAATATTAGCCCACTAATGTTTCCAACTGAAAGGAGCGACTCATGCATAGTGGATGATTTTGCTTTTACTTTAAGTACAGATTGCTGTTAGATTACTAAAATTCTGAATTAAATATTTAATAGAAAGTAGGCTAATTGCTACTTTTACTTAAGTAAAATATCTGACTACTCTATTCAGTTGAACTTTTGGACTCCAGTATAATCCGAAAAAAACCCTCAGTCCTCATCTAGATTTCATGGTTTCTTTCCTCTTTATTCTGCATCTTAGTGAAGCCTGGAGTCTGAAAGCAGCCTGTAGCACCTGAATGCATCAGTGAGTTGTATTTATGGCTTCCTGCAGTAAGAGTTTAACCAGAGAGCTTAAAGGTATTGGGTTAATGGATAGGGTCCCTCCACCCACTGACACCATGATTAAACTACCACACACATAAAACGAAGTTGTTGTTTTTTTTTAAGAGACAGGTACAGTCTGTGGCCTTTTAAAGTATTAGTAATATTTTTAATATCTACAGTAATTCATCCATTTTTCCTCATACTTGCACACTGTATTTCACAGTTTCGGTTTATTCTTTGCTCAGTGCTTGTTTTAATGTTGTAATTATACGTTTTTAATCCAGTATACGTCATTAGTTTGTCTTAAACAGTCAGTTCTATTTGTAGTGCTTATGTTTTCAGTCTTGTTGCTCCTGTGTTCACAAGAGGACACAATTTAGAGTTTCATCTTTAAATTGATCCTTTCAGTATCCTGCCCAGGTGTATGTACAGAGGAATATTAATGTGTGGTTTGTTCACATACGCTGTCTCTGACTTCTGACAGACCTCTAATCTCAGTTTGTCAATAACATCCACAGACAGTCTGTTTGTTATACAGTATAAACAAGAAAGGTACATGAAATTAAAATCACACAGACAGCTGTGTATCAAGGTGAGCTCCATAAAAACAAACATCAGTGAGTCAGTATTTAAACCTCTTGGACAGTCACTGTTTTAATATGTTAACAACTTTACTATCTTATTAATTTTTTTGTAATACTTGGTGCTAGAGACACATTTCAGTCAGTACCAAAAAAAGGATTGAATACCCAGCTTCAATACCCTGTCCTATTCACAATATGGATGAGTGTGTGTGGAGACTTATGAGAGTAAACGTAGCCAGCTGATGATCAAAACATGTTCAGAATGCATTAATGTCTAAATACAACTAAATCAAGTAAATAAATAATTGGAAAAAATCTTGGGCACCTAATAACTCATGACTCTGCTGTCTGCACACACACATCGGACAAAGGTCACAACGCTCTCTGGGGGACAAAGGTCTGAAAAGGTGTGTGTGTTCAACATATCACCCAAGACGAGTCTTTCTCAGTCTGATTCACCTTCCCTCAGGTTACTTTGATAAATGAAAGCAAGCCGCGAGGAGTTTATGTGTAAAGCCTGCATGGCATCAATCTCTCATGTGTACACACACTCACATACACCCACACACCGGAAACACACACACACACGTGATTACTTGTGGTGATTTTCCTAGGTGCCAGGCCTGTTCAACTACAACCTAAGCAGGAACACAAGGAGACATGACCTGCATCACTTACTGAACAGGTAATGCATACACACAGAGGGGGTCGAGGTAGATTTCTAAGATAGTGACAGAAATGTCGTCTCAAGCCGCTAGCCTCAAGCAGAGATGAGGAGCTACAGAGGTCTATAGGCTTGTTTCTTTCTTAACTCCACCCCCCTTCCCCCATGATGTTCCTTTTTAAACTTGTAGGCTACACTTTAGCCCCAACTAACTCAAGTGACATCACTTGAGGCAATTTTTCAGATTTCTCACAGCCCCATCTGGAGCAAAAAATAAAAAGGTATTAAACATTTTTTCCCCACATGCATAGTGTTTCCGTTTAAGGTTAAGTGTTCAGATGGATCACGGAACTGATTTATAACTCCTTTAAATTCATGTGAAGTAAATTTTGTGTTCTAGGTTTATTCATCCAAAACAGCCAATTCACTGACTGTACAAACCACCTTTAGCTGTTAGCTGGCTCCCTCTTTTCTCTTTGGCCACTTCCTTGAACAAATCCTTATGTGTTTTCTTAAGCCTGTATAGACTAATCTGCGTCTAGCGTCCACATATCACTTTCTATTGACTTGATGTAATCTTGCCCACCTCTAAGCCTTGCTTTGTGTTCAGTCTGAACACACCTTTAGGCCACTTACTTACAAATAGCTTCACTACTACAACATTCTGTAGATTGTGGGGTTTTTTACCCTCCCAGGCAGTTCACTTTCATGTTAGCGCTGCATAAAAATCAACATGCAGAGAATTGGAGCTTGTCGGACTGAGGTGATCCATCACAGTGAACAAACGCTACGTCTGCTTTGGTTGTCAGTTACGTTACTGTCATGTGGTTCGGACTTTTTAAATTAATCTGTATTTCCGTCTGGCTGCATTTAGTCTCTACAAGTTGATTTTAATGTGATAGGGAAATTAATGGAAACAAAAAGCTGCATGGAAGGAAGGACACATTAAAAAGTCTAAAACAGCGCTGCATGCTTGGGAAAAATACAGCAAAGTTACGTACCTGTGATTTATAGTGACGGAGGGGGCTTTAGCTGTGAGTTTCTGCATGTAGAGGTGTTGTGGCAGTCTCCTGTTAATTTTGTGTTCTGATACCACTATGTTGTTGATTTAGATGCAATAAAAATACTTTATTGGCATATTGGCATTTTCTTTCAAGGACAGGACACAACAGTTTTCAGAAGTAGAGTACAAAGAAAGAAGCTTTCTGTGATGTAGACCTACATCTGAGTATCGGTAAAATGACAATAAATCTAAATTGAACGTTACGAAGCCAACAATGCCAGATCCCTGCTAATGTAGTTGCTCCTGCCATGCATCACTATTTTAGAAATAACTTTTTTCACATTTGCTTTATACTGTCCTTTCAACACTATTAGATATAATACTGGTACACAGGATAATAATATGGATCGCGTTAGCTGGTGAAGTAATGTGGCAAGCGATACCACTGTAGTATTTTAGCAACTGGTCAATTAACATATCGAACTTGAGCCAACTAACGCACAAAATCACAATGTTTTGCACATAATTTGCAGTAAAGTTTTCCTTATCCAAAAGGATGAAAGCCAACTCTTGGTCCGTTTTGAAAACAAAGAAGATCTCTCCATAACTCAAATCCTCTTTTTTTATGTTCACCTGACGTCGATCTGAATCTAGTTTGGCCCTACTAGTTCCAACACATCGAATTTCTTTTTGTGCTGGGAACCGTCGTTTTTTGGTGTTAGCGCATTTTGTTAGCTGCGGTATGTTCGCTGTGTGTTCAGAATCACTAGGCAAGAGGTTCGAGAGCGTGCATGAATGTCACAGTCTAAACTAGCCTAATTTATTTCGTGGAATATGTGACCTGATTTCTTCACTTAGAAAGCAGCGTATTGCCTGTTACAAGCAACCGAGAAAGCCAGCGAATAGTTAATTTTTATGTGAGGTTACAACCCATTTACTAGTAGACAATATAAAGTGATTAATTTCATTTTAAAAACTACAGCTAGACCCTTTAAATGTTCTGAATTATGTAGGCCTACGGATCTGTGTTTTTTGTTATTATTAATTAGGCTGTTTATTTACTTGCATTAGCCTTTTGTTATCTACACAATAATACAACGTCGATTTAAGGGATTAGGAGATCCTTCATGATGGCATAGGGGGAACGTTTTCCGGGTCACGGGAGGACACGGGAAGCATAGTTACCTCAATGAAAAGCTCCTTGTGTCTCAGTTGGAATCCAAGCTTACTGCCAAAAATCATTTTGGCACCTGATTTTGTCTTAGACTTAGTCTTTTGATCAAAATGTATATTTGTTTTGTCATTAGACCTTTGTTAGTTTTAGTCTGATTTAAGGCTAAATGTATGCAGTAAAATGTAATTTGAAACACTGAATTGTTAACCAGCACAAATTAACTGTCTGCTTCAGTCCAGAGATATCAGAACCTTTTTGAAACATCTATCCCTCTCGTTTTATTTCTCCTCCATGCCGGCTCATACAGGTGTCTGCACAAAGTCTCTCTCTCTCTCTCTCTCTCTCTCTCTCTCTCTCTCTCTCTCTCTCTCTCTCTCTCTCTAGTTGAATTTTCCCAACAATGGTGTTGCTACAGGTATATTTACATGTTCTGTAACCAAAGAAATTGTGGCTTCAAAAACACAGATAAACCTGACTTTCAACACACAAAGCCCATAATAAACTTTGACATGCCTCAACTAAGAAAAGTGAAAACATGATTTTTGTCAGGTTGGATTGATTATTTTATCCAGCTTCATCTTCCGGTACAGATGGAGTAATCAGTCAATTAAGCCATGTTTTAAATATCAATTAATGTCAGAAAATAGTGAAAATTAACATCAAGTTGTCAGTTGCTAATACTTTGGACAATTCAGTTTACAGTGTTATAAAATAGAGGAAAGTGAAGAAACTGTTTGGCGTTTTTGGTGAATGACCTCAACAGTATAGTCAATAATTGACCAATTCTCTTTGGATCAGAACACTGAAACATGACAGGTTATCCTGTGAGAAGGGCAGTCGCTACCATTTAGGACACAGAGATCATGCTGATTCTGATAGCTCTTTCCTTCTCGAGAAAACTGGAATTGGACCATGTTGGGATATATAATTTAGACAATGTTTATTTTAACATTTAAATGGAATGTATTTTTACAGTTTTCTTAAATACTCGGAACAGAGTTTGGTTGGTGGGTTTTTTTTGTTTGATTCCCTGTTTAGACTGTACTAAAACCTGGTGAGGAAGTTGTTTTAAGCTTAATTGTGATCAATAGAAAAACACATTTTAATAAGGATTTGCACAGAAAACAGTGGATCTACCCTTTAACACTGACAAAAGCAAACGAACAATCTGCTCGGCTCAAACCTGCTGAAAGCTTCGATGTTGGCCAAACGAGCCTCTGAACAACCAGGTCACTGGGAACACTGGGGCCCTGCCAGCTTTTGTGTAGCAGCTTGCCAAATGTCAGGGGGGCAGTGTGTGTGTGTGTGTGTGTGTGTGTGTCAAAGCCATACACCCTCCCCTCATGATGGGAGAGCAGAGGCCCAGTCCTTCACTCCTCTGTGACCGTTGTCCACCTTCCCCCTCCTCCTCCAGTCTTTTTCTTTCCTCCGTCCTCTTTTTCTCCTTAAACTGTCTTTTGTTTTCATTTTCGTTGGCATTTCTGCTCTGTCGTTGTTCAGGTCCTAAATGAGTCTTGACTGGCCCGCGGGCCATTGGAGAAGCACAAAGGACTTCGTTCTACTCGCTACAGTTCATCCATTGTGGGCGTCCCACAATGCACTAATTGGCGATGACAATTAAGCGCGGTCGACACTCAGCTTCAATTTACCCACTGCTCGACATACATCACAGGCCAAATGATTCAGCCTCTGAGCTCCCTGCTCTCTCAGACAATATGCATATTCACTCAGGCAGGTTTACACACACCTTTATTCACATGAATCTGTTTTTCTCTCAGCTCAGTTTGAGGCTGAGCTCATAACCTGATAACCATCCGCATCTCCGCAAATGATCTTGTTTGAAAGTTCATTCTTGTCCTTGGAACCAGTAGTTTACAAAACAATGACACCAACAGGTCCATTTAGTGGCTGTTGTGGAGCTTTCAATCACATCATACAATCTTCCTCAGTAGATGGTTTATCCAGTCGTCTTGAAATTTCAGTGCAATTCCCATTTGAAGGAGAAAGACATCATTAAAGCGCTTCAGAAAAACGCAAACACTCAAATTTCAAAAAATTGGAAAAAGATTGTGATGTGATCCGTCGAAATGTACTGTCAACAAAATGTTCTGAAAGTAAGTTAACACACAGACCAAAATGCAATCTAGGAACTGTAGAGATTAGCTATGTAATTGCTTTTTTAAAATTTGTCTGCGTTTTAGCCTCATGGGTTCTGAGATTTCCAATCGGACGGTAAACAATGACCAGCGTACAGAAGAGAAAGTCTCAGCATTGAGATCTGCTAGCTACACCGGAAGCCCTAAAACATTGGCCGTTGCCACCGTGGAAAAAGTGTTGTGAGACAATAGCTGATATGTTCCAAGATTGCTGATGCATTGTTGTCAGTTCACTGTTGTGGCTGGTCGAGGTGCAACTTGTTTTAACTTCTTTATATACAGTTAGGTAGTTTAGCCATGTTAATGGCTCTGTGAGGCTGTAAATCGGCACAGAGGTGCTTTGAGCTAAATGCTAACACGACAATGTTGACGTTTAGTGTGTTTGCCATCTTGGTTTACGTACCAACATTTTCTAATTAGCACCAAACACAAAGTACAGCCGAGGCTGATGTGAACTTCATCAGTTTTGTCATAAACCAAAGTATTAGACTTGAAACTGAGCTGGTGATGTTGCTACAAGAAGTCACAGGATCACCAAATGGTCATGGAGGCACCAAAGCTCAACAGGGGGTCACTAGAGTTATTAGGATTCATCCTCTGGCGACAATGAATGTCTGTACAAAATTAAATCAGAATCCATTTAATAGCTGTTGAGATATTTCAGTCTGCACTGATCCTATGAAAGGGACACATGAACTTCCTGAAAAACATTTCATCTTCAGTAGTGCCTCATGCTGCAAGAGGTGTAGTCCAGTGAGTAAAGTCATCCCAAATTTTTCAACAATCCCACCTTTTTGCATCAGATTTAACTTGCTCTGCGTAACTAATAGTCTATTGTGTTACACAAGACTGATTCCTAACTATGTAATCTGCCCCACACTCACTTATTTAAATAATACCATTTTACGGGACCTCTTGCATACCTGTGTGATGATTCTAACTCGTTTGTTTTTGTTACAGATCTGTAAATGGAGAGCCAAGGATGCAAAAATGGAGTCATTCTCCACCAAGTGCAGCTGTTTTGTTCCGTGTTGCAGGTCGACATGGACGCCAGTGTGAAGCAGGAGGTGTTCAGCACACATACAGAATATTTTGCAGTTTTAACAGTGAGTGCTGAGGTAAGCAATGCTTTCATTCAGTTGTGGTAGCGACCTGTCCCTCCTGCCTGGGAACGATGAGCATGGTTTCTTACAATTGACAAAACAATCTCACCACCAGGTCCATTAGCTGCTGATCTAGATATTCCCCTGCAGGTGGAGTTTGCTGTTGTGGTTTTTCTGAGCTTTTTAAGGACTTCCCATCAATGTTGAGGCTTACATTGAGAAAAAAATGTCAGTTTTGATCTACAATTCCATGACAACAAGGCAAACTCCATCTGCTGTCGAAAAATTCTGCCATGTATTTCCTTTAGTTGTCGTCAGCTTGAATCCAGTTTTATGGGGATAAATAGTTGGTTCAAACATGAAATGATGCTTTTCAATTCATTCCTGCTTAATCCCCCATTCTGCTGTCCATTCATATGCTCAGTAAATTCATTCATACCCAGTGGTGGATGAAGTATTCAGATCCTTTACTTAAGTAAAAGTACTGTTAGAAGTCATAACTAATCATTGTTTTCATTATGAATTCATCTGCTTAATATTTTCTCCATTAATTGATGTGTTTTTAAAAAACAAATAAATCTGAAAATAGTGAGAAATGCTGTCACAATTACCTAGAGCCCAAAGCGACACCTTCACAATGCTTTGTTTTGTCCAACCAACTCAACATTATTAACACTTCATTCAAATTATTAAAACAATTAATTTGTGAAGTTGAAACCTTTTAAATGTTTTTGCATGAGAATTGACTTAAACGATCAAAATAATTAGTTTTACTTCTCTGTCAACTGACTAATCATTTCAGCTGTACTTGTATAAACTGTTGGGTAGTTTAATTCATAACAAAACGTCTTATTTTATAAACTCTTTATATTTAATGTGTGGAAAAAGCTTCATTTGTAAAGTAACTACTAAAGCTGTCAGATAAATATATAGTGAAGTAAAAAGTACAATGTTCCCAATGAGATGCAGTGGAGTAGAAGTAGAAAGTGGCATGAAAATAAAATATTCAAGTATGGGTACCTTAATTTTGTAGTTGAATACAGTATTTGAGTACTTACTTACTTTTCCAATACTGCTCATTCCTTTGCAGAGATATTAAATAATGTACACAGCTTCCATTTGTAGCTAGCGCTGTTAGCTCACCAATGCAAGCCAAAACGTGTATTTAGTTTAGATAAACCTGGTCAAAGGAAGATAAAAGCAGCAGAAATGAAAAGGAAGTCAAACCCAAATGTCCTCAGACAATAAACATGAACATATCTCCACGCAGGATTCAAATACTTTCACTATTAAGAAGTTTGTCTTTATTAGCATCAGTGGCTAGCAGACAAATTTGAACAAAACCAGACAGGAGGAAGGGCTGATAAAAATCAACTCCTTGTACTTGCATACGAGTTTGGCTGCAACGAATAGAAACAATGATAAAAACAATAACTTAAAAAGTGCAAAAGAGAGAAGGATTTCAGTCCAGTTACTCTGCTTAAATACTGTACAATATATTCTCCTTAAAACACGTCAAGTAAAACACACTGCGATGATCATAATGTGCCTGCAACATAAAGAACATTTCCAGTCATGTACTCAAACACACGCCTGCTCTGATGTGACAACCCGTAAACACAGTTCAATGAACTCATCCTGGATGCTAATTTTCACACATAAAATGGCCTCAAGGTTTCATTTTAGATGTTTAAGTTACACTACAGTGAAAAGATAACATAACTTAGCAGTGAGGTTAACAGTAAACATCATTCATAACAGATTTTTATATTTCATACTATGTTTATATATTTATACTTTCAAATCCTGATGGAAACGAACATGGAAAAAATTGTAGGAAAGTCTGTAAAAAAAAAAAAAAAGAATAATAATAATCAACTAAAAACAAAACTGTACTTTCAAGCTGTATGAATGAACAGACCAACATGTTGCATAAAACAAGCCATGAAATGAATAAAAGTAATCAGATGCTGTAGAAGCACTACACTACAGCCCAGCAGGTATTAGGGATCCTTTTTTTTCAAATTTGGGAGCACAAATGAGTAATTTGGCTTTTGAATAAGCATACTGTAACAAAAGGAACTATTTGTCCTGGTACAGTATGTTTGGTATGCGACTTTCTTCAGTGTTGGTATGCCAAATAATTACTGACAAATTAGCCTAACACACCAGACTTGAACAAACTGTTCAAAATAGGTGCAACAGGGCCCATGAGACAGGTTTTACACATGTCAAAAGTTTATTAAGATTATCTAAAACATTTTATTTGGAGGTAAAACAACTATATACAGACATGTAGATTCTGATTTTACCTGATAAACAACATTTAACATATTTTTCAAGGTAAAACTGTTTCTTTAAACAGACAAACTTCATACTCTAGCTCTCTTGTTTTAGATCCTGTGCAGAACTCTATTCACAGGACACAGAATACAGAAACAAGAGTCCTAAAACCTGCCGGGCTCCGTAGTACACAAATGAAACAACAACTGAATAAATAAACAAAACTTCACACAGTCAAAATCCAAAAATTCTAAATACTTCAACCAAACGATTTGCAGCCTTTTCGTTAGTTTTTAATGCAGCCAATAATAAAGTAAACATGGCTGCAAGCATGACCTTCAAAAGAAACGTAATCAACTGACACAGTGCATTTTTCCAGCCATATTTTAAACTTCAAAACAAGGGTTTGTGAGTCAGGCAGCTAATTTAAAGTTTTTTGTTGTTATATGGCTCAAACAAGCTAAAAAAAGAGGACAAAAACTGGACTGATGAGCAAAGAATTAACACAGAAATAAAGATGAGTCCAGCACATTGAGACTTCAATTTCTCAAAAACAAAAACAAGTAACAGGAAGAAAAAGCAGCTACATTTCCGTCCAAATGATGGATGCAATCTATGACTTTATGATACCCAAAAATAAAATTTGTCTAAGATTATTGTGAATATTTATACACTTAAACATCAGCTGTTAGCTGGAAGCAAAGTTGCCGATGTTCAGACGCTGTTACAAAATCATGGAGTCTGGCTTTAAATGACGGAGGCAGCATGTACTTTTGTTCTTTCTAAAAAGGTTTTCATATTTGAATGGAGCAGATTTGTATTTTGTTTGTAGAAATTTGCCTTGAAAAAGGATGGAAACACAGCTGGTGCGGGAGTGAAAACGTAAACCGAAGTGTTTCTTTACACATGAAAGCAGTGGGTTATAAAAGGCCATCTAGGTTGCATAGAGATACTAAAAGCTAAAGCTGCTATCATGTGTGATAGATTCTGCATGAATAAAGCACAACAAGAAGTGGAATCACAGAGGAAGAGAGGAGATAAAAGGCAACAATTAGAGAATAACAGTATACAGTATATTATTGCCTGTTACTTTACAGTTAGACTGATGGAGGGAAGAAAAATGTGCTTAGGCAGACTCCCTTTTAAATCAGTTTCATCTGTTTACATTAAAAAAACACTGATAAAATGAGTGAAATCAGTGGATGAGTTTAAAAAGATCTTTCACTCCACATCTACAAATTAAATAATGCAGTTTAATTAAAGACAAGGGGAACGATACCTGACAATTAAGGATGGAAGGATTTATATACTTCAATCACAGCTAATATTTATAACTATTATATCATTATTGTTTGGTTAAACACCCCAAACTAATGGCTCCAGTTATATCCCAAAATCAATATGACTCTATAATCTTTGTGAAGAAGCAAAATCTAAAATACAAGCAGCATCAGTTGTGGTCAGTTTGGATGGTGTCACGGTTGAGATATATATATCTCAACCGTGCTGGGGCTTTAAGTAACAATCATTTTAGTATCTTTTTATTTCTTTGACTTGTAGAATGTATTTGCAACTAAAAAACCAATAGTTCAAACTTATGAAACCATGAGTGTGAAGCTGCAGTTTCTTGTCCAACAGGGTAACGCTGTAGAAAAAGGGGCGATGTCGCAGTTCTGGAATAAGGACCACTAAATAATAACTTTACTGGGGCTTTAAGTAACAATGATTTTAGTATCTTTTTATTTCTTTGACTTGTAGAATGTATTTGCAACTAAAAAACCAATAGTTCAAAACTTGTGAAGGGAGAAACTGAAAAGCAGCTAATTCTCACATTTAAAGAGGTGGAAACAAATGATTGACATTTTTGCTTGAAAAATGACCAGACTGAATTACTCTGATTGATAAAGGTGCATTTCCATGCACATTTCCAGTTTGTCCAACAAAAAAAAAATCAGAAACAGTTTTACGTTTGGCTGAGGTGGAAAAGTTAGTGGAAGTGTAATGAAACAGGCAAATAAATCATGATGTAAGCCTAATTGTGCCTTGTTCTTCGTAATGGATTAATGGCACCTGAGTGGAGATTTAGCTCAGAGCATGAACTCCTAATATTCACATAATGGTAGTGGATGGAAACATGCATTCATTTGCATTTCATCTTGCTGATTTTCAGTTAATTTGGTTAGAATTTGTGCTTTATGTGGATGGAAACCTGACTTGAGACTGAAGCCTCCATGTCTGGATTTTGTCCCCATTAAAGAGGTGGTATTAAACACTTAGCTGCTGCACACACCTCTCCTCTCCCTTCCAAACACTAGCTACCCTCCAGGCACTCAATGGACATAAAGTGGTTACTGTGATGTAGCTCAGCTAAAACTGGATGAAAGATACATTTGTTACAGATTAATAACTCACCACTCTGTAAGTTTTGGTCCAGTCCATGTTTCTAAGCTGTGATGCGTTTCCTAAAAGCATTGTTGCTAACAACAGTAGCAACTTCCTTGGTTGGAACAATGCAGTTACAATGCAACTGTTTCCGAAATCCCTACTTCGAACTACGGAGGTAACTTAGTTGGTAACGTACATGGTACAAACCACCATTAAGCGACGCAGGTGTTCCCTGAAAGCATAGTTCCGACGAACGTTTGCACCAACTGTCGTTAGTTGCACAGTTCGAACTACAGCTCCTAACCTGTGGTTAGAAGCTTAGTTCACGGTGACTACGTCACAGATAGCAGAAAATTCAGTCTTAGGAGGTGGATGCAATGTGTTTTAAGCAGGGAATGTTAGATAATCCTGCTGTACAAAAATATTTAAGGTGAGTTTTTAAAAAAAAAATGTAGTTGTACAAGTACTTTTAAATGTATTTTTCAGGTCATGGCTAGGGTTGCATTGATTCAGTACTAAGTATCTTAGTGTACCTGCTGTATCTACAGACAGCAGGTGTTTTTCTCACACATTACCCATCTGTTAATAATAACTTGATTTAATATTAGTCACCCAGTCCAAAGATTAAAGAACAAAATGGAGAATGTAATGACAAAACTTTTAATATTACCTTCATTTATACATTTCTAGGCCTCTGAGGACGATGGGTGTTCTCTAGTCTTCATTACATACATAAGTATAAAAAGAGACAGATAAAATTCATGAAAGTACTGTTATGAATAAATTCCTGAGAGTTTTCGTTGCCATAATAACAAAGATAAATAGAGAATTCACGGGAGTCAAATCCATGTCTGTCTCAATAGAGAACTTTCACAAGCTCAGCCACTTATCACAGTGAGCTATTCTCAAGTCATAATAGTGTTAGTGTTGAACCAAAGATACATGCGGATTAAACCTATTTTACTAAATGTCTTGTAATTGCTAATAGTTCAAAACATTTTCTAAGTTATAGCCTATATTTAGGCTAATGATTAGGTTATATATTTATATTGCTGATTTCACTTAACACTATGGTTGATTTTCTTGTTATTGCCGGTACAACTATTACATGAAAAGCCTAAATAATAAGTTAGCATAATAATGTAACTTAATATCTGTCACAACTGACATATTTAGGAAGAATATGACAATGTTTTGTGAGTTTGCTGCTGTGAAAGTCAGACAAACACACCTAGAAACATGTTAGTTCGAAGTGTGTTGGTTCAAACTAAAAGTCCAAACCACGGTGGTACCAACAAGGTACAACAGTTTTGGGAAACAGTCATGATGCATCAGGAAACGCACCACTGGTCAGCAGCATGTACAGCTGAAACAAAGCCGTGTTCACCGGCTTCTCATTGGCCCGTACTTCTCTGCTTCTGATATTAGCCATCTGATTGGCTAATAGTTCTAAACTAGGAACTGAGCATGTGCAACTCCCAACAAAGATCATTTAAAGACTAGATGTATCACTCCATAGTTATAAGGAAGCCTTCAACACTGAGCGAAAAGAGGAGCTGCAGCAATGTGCAGTATGACAAAAAATATGGTGTTTTTGAAAATTAAACCATGTAAACCTGTTCTGGTACAACCCCTAAATAGGATTTTGAACCTGAAAATGAACATAATACCACCTCTTTAAGAAAGGGGTCAGACAGTATGAACAGGAGGGAAGATTACAGCAAGCAAAACCAGTTTCATTGCTCATGACCACACGGCTGCTGTTTTAAGACAGACTTGAAAACATGAACATACCCTTTAATATTTGATTAATTATAACTGACATGAATCATAGTTGACAACAGCTGCTGTTCTCTGTAAAGACTACAAACATTTTACAGCCATGTTTCAAGGCTCCAGTGTGTAGGTTTCATACTGAAATGGCTTGGGGTAGACTATTTAACATGAGTAGGGCTAATGATTATTTTCATCAAGTTTTAATCATGTATTTTCTCAATTAATCATTAAGTCTCTAGAGAAAGATCACATGTTCCCAGAGGCAGAGGAGACATTTTCAGTTTGCTTATTTTGTTTGACCAACAGTTCAAAACCAAAAGCTAATCTTCACATCTGAGAAGGCGGAACCAGAGAACATTTCGGAGGTTCAATCAATTACCAAACTTCTGGACACTGACTAAACTTAAACATGACAGAGTTTAAGGCAGGTGGAAGACGTTGGTAATAATAAACCACCAAAATAGTCCAACTGTTAGTTTAACTTCTTCCAGTTTACCAGCTGTGATTTTACAGTTTTAACCCCCTTGAATAAGTGATGGTGATGTGGTAAAGGGATAAAGACGGCAGAGGAGGGCCTTGAAGTGTGATGTTTGACTAAAATACATGTAGTTCAGTCCGTAAAGCCTGATGAAGCAGTTCTTTAGTTGGTTTGCTCACTCCTCTTTACAGTAAGACAAAGGGGGCTTAGCACAGGTGTGTGTGTTAACCGGTACACACACACACACACATACATAAACACAAACCTTACGACGCATCAGATGCTCTGAGCTCGTCCTCTGGTCACATTTGTTCTGGTCTCAGTCACAAATCAGAAAAACAGGCACTTTGTCCAGCGTCATGGCATGGCAGCGCCCTCATTGTTACTGCTTTTGTGTGTGTGTGTGTGTCTCAGGTATCTTGGTAGGGCAGATGAAAGCACCCAGGGCTGTCGTCGTCAGGTGACCAGAAGGAGGACGGCCGCTTATGGAGTTCTCGGCGAACGCAGCGAGGACACGGCTGAGCTTTCTGTCGACACTCTGCGTGGAACACGGCGCCGCAGCCGTCACACCTGCGAACACACGGGTCACTCAACGCGAGGCTAATTTAAAGATTCTGCAAAATACAATTTATGATATTGTGGAATAAATGAAAAGTTCTGGCACTGAACATCCTTAAAAATGTAAAATACAGCATCTAAATCTATCTTTTAAATATTAAAACACTCACCCTTTGCAGTTTTCATTTGTCAAAAAAATTTCAAAAGTGTGATGAAACATACTGCATTTTTTTCATCAAAAGCTCAACAATGATAGACCGATACATGAACAAATTAAGTAATTACTGTTTTAATACAAAGTCTTATTCAGCAACCCATCTGCTTCCAACAACTTGGGTATTTTTCAACCTGGACCCTATATTTCCATGTTTTTGTGTCTAAGGCCGTGTTCAGACTTTAGGTCAAAGTTACCCAAATCAGATTTTATGTCACATGGAATCTGATATTTTCTAGTTTGGATTTTGGCCATTTTCATTTGTGGTCCAAATCAGAGACGGTCGTATTTTTTGAAATGCAACCATGCAACTCTGACGTCACTCTAGAGCAACCGTTGTCAAGATTCTGCACAAGCCACAAAAAGCCACAATTAAAAAATTGACTCTTTCTTCTTCTCCTTGTTATCATTTGCTCACATTTTTCCTTTTCGTCCACCCGAAATCTACTCAAAAATAAAACTGTAGACGCTAACCTCTGTGGCCTTCATGCTTACTTTCATACAACAGGGTGCTGTGTGTGACATCGTATTATTCTTGTGCACATGCTGCTCACTTTTAGGCCATATTGTCAGACACTTATAATACCAATCTGAGCCTGTCAGTAAAACAAGGACTGTAGTGGACGTACTTTGTCAGTGCTCAATTGCCCGCATGGATTATGTTTGCCCTGTTTCGCTGCTGCCGACCGCAGCACGCTCGCTCAGTACTGGATCAATTTCAAAAAATGTTGTCCTAATTAGTCACATAGACACAAAAACATGGGAAAATAGTGACGTTTCGCTGTAAGCATAGTTGGCTCTTAACATCCAGTTATTGCTCATTTCCTGTGCCATCAGCAGAGAAGTATTTATTACATCTGTCACTGAGAACTTTTATCTGCTACTTTTGAAATATATGCACTAAATTTAAGAACGACACAATAATTATGTAACAAATAATGTAATTGAATATTCAACATACACAAAAACATTACATGCATGTTTGCAGGCACAAAAGACCCATGTCTTTCAGTACATCACTCCAGATGACAAGAAACACAAAGTTCCCCATGGTCAGCCCTCAATACAAAACCCACAGTTCAACCACCAATGAATTCCATATCTCAACAAAAACCTCCTCGTTTGGATGCCAGCAAGCAAACATTATATACTCAGAGTTTCATTACAAAAGCTGGCCTACAAAAACAAAACGAAGTGATGTGTCTTGCATCTAATAAACAAGCTTAGTGATTCTCCAACACCTCCCAGTTACCTCCCGTGGTAGGGCCAGCTAACCAGCTATCACTCAGGACAGACTGGGCCTCTTCCAATGCTGAGTTTGGTTTGAAATGATTAGGTATTACCTGAGCTGACATGTGTGTGTGTGTTAAGTCTGACACAACCGATCACCACAAAACTCTAACATCCCTGTCTGCCAAAGTGGCCTGACAATTTTACCCACCACTGCTGACAAAATACCCGCATTTGGCGGCTGCTAATTTCAGACCTTGACCATCAGTGTCTGAGAAACTCAGTCAAGCTCAACAGCTCAGTTCCAGTAAGTACAGCAGATACAGCTGTTATCAGTTAACACTTAACACTTCCTTCACAAGTCATAAAGAGCAACTCAACAAGGAAGGTGTGTATGTGTGTGAGTGATAGTACAGACTGTTTCCCTCCACAGCTCAGAGTCTTCTAGGAATCAGTCCTGATCAGCTCTTATCTCTCTGCTGTCTGTCACTCTGCTCCTCAGCGAAGAGGCTCTGGACTGTGTTAACTGTCCATGTTGGAATAACCGTTAAGCCATCTCACACTCTCTCTCTCTCTCACTCACACACACACACCAACTGGTGCCACTAACAAGCAGCAGGTTCAGCTTGCTCAGGTACACATCATGTCTTTGCTTTATCTCTTTTTTTGTGTGTCCAGATTTTACATTTCTGCCTCCAATCACAATGGAGGTGAGTTCAGTTTACGCTGCTTACAGCATTGAGACATGACATTTAAAAAAAGTTCAACATCTCTTTCCAGATTAACTGTCATCCATTTTTTTGGGACTACGCCTTTGATAGAACGTAGCACTTATGAAATCTGTTGACGACATGTTCTGTGGATTATTCAGAATAACCAGAATATTGTTTCTGCAACAAGATGTTGCTGTTGAATGTTTTAAAATGTTATGTTTCAATGCTGTGAGCTCCACAAATTAAAATTTCATTCACGTTGATGCAGAATATATCTATTAAAACTCTAGAAAAATCTAATCAAAACTCTGTACATGGCTGAGTGCCACAGAGAGAAGTTGATAAATAATCTATGTTTTTTATAATTTGGATGAAGTCTGTAATGACCAACATATCTTCACTCTCTGGGTCTCAAATTTATACTGGTCCTCCCAAAGAGCACATGAGTAAGTATCCAAGTAACGTTTTGATGCTTATTTGACAATACCTGACTTTTTACCAGGAACTATCAATGCAGTGTTCAGATATTTTTCCACTGAATCCAATGTTATCCAATGTTTTCAGATAAAAAAAAAATCTAAATCAACCAAGTAAATGTTGAAATTCGTAGAGAGGACATCTGACAGTCTGTACCTCTTGGTGGCGCTCTCCTGAAAGGGGTAGATCACCTGCCCGTTTTGGCAGAGCTCACAGATGAAGCCTTTCTCTCGACACAAACTGCAGCTGAAAACATGGGAGCTGGCAAACTTGATCACCTTGGACAGGAAGGGAGCCAGTTTTCCATCAATCACCTGGAAGAGGAAGAGCAAGCAAGGGAGAACAGAAAAAAGGCATGGTCAACAACACCAAATATCAGACTCTGACATTAGGCACCACCCTGGCTGTCAGCACAAACTGTGCGAAAGCTACACTCAGTGGTTTAATAGGTACACTTACTCATTATGTCAAACTGACGGTCTGAATGTGAACGTGCTTTTGTACCAATATAAGCTCTCTGGCAAAACTTCCAATGGGTCACCATTAGTGTGGATGAAAATGAGAAACTAAAATGCCAATCAAGGCATCTAATTTGAAAGCTTTTTAAAGCAGAAACTTACTTAATAGCAGTTTTTTCAAATTTTTGGCATGAACTCTCAAATGTTATCCATTGTCTTAAGGGTAGCCAGGAGGGGTGTGACAATACACAAGATGAGATGATACTAGATATTGGGTTCATTAGAACAAGGCGAGACAATATTTTAACACTATTTTTATGAAATCTTCATTGACAAAATATGAGTGAAAAAAAATAGTATTTTATTTTACTGAAAGTCACCTAAATGTAAAGCAATGCAGGTGCATTTTAAAATGTTGCTTAGCCTACATACTATTCATGTCTTGTATGTCACTCGGTCGTGGTTTATTGAAATGCTACCACAAACTATTTAATAGTAGTGGGGGCATCTTCTATGTTAATTTCACCCACACATTCCATCATATTTTAATATTGCAAGATCTCGCGGCATGAGATCTCGTCATAGCCCTAGTAGTCAGTAGAATTAGATACTGTTATTTGCTACAAGCAATGTAATTAAACGTAGTAAACCCAGAGGGCGTCAAAAAAGTCCAGTCCAAAAGATCAGAATGGACAATTGATGACATTCAGCTAAATAAAATGAATGTTCAATATAAATCTAGAAAGCAATTCATTAGAAGAGAGCCTGTCAATTGTCAAATGGTGGCCAATGAAGGAATGTCCCATGTAGCATCTATGACCCAGATATGTAATACAGCAGCTATCTGCATGCCAAGGGAAAGATTTGGCATGCAAGCAGTCAACACTCCCACAGGGAACATTGAACTGACATGTTTTGTGTTGACACATAGATTTGTTAAGGCAAAGACATGACATGTGCGTCATAAAAATATTTAAATGGTTAAATTCAATTCAATCTAACTTTATTGGAATTAATGTAAAACCACAATATTGCCAAAGCTCCAAATAAATTACAAAAGAACAATTCATTTTATACAGTTCATTAATCACTGTAAAAAATAATAGTAATAAAAATCTCTCTCGATCGAAGAAGTGGCTGATATCAAGAAATCCTACCAGTGGCTGGAAAAGGCTGGACTGAAGGACAGCACAGAAGCACTAATCATGGCACAAGAACAGGCACTCAGTACAAGATCAATAGAGGCTGGGGTCTACCACACCAGGCAGGACCCCAGGTGCAGACTGTGCAAGGATGCCCCTGAGACAGTACACCACATAACAGCAGGGTGTAAGATACAGGCAGGAAGTGCGTACATGGAACGCCATAACCAGGTAGCTGTCATAGTGTACAGGAACATCTGCTACGAGTACGGGCTGGAAGTCCCAAGGTCAAAATGGAAGACACCTCCTAAGGTAGTTGAGAATGACCGAGCTAAGATCCTGTGGGACTTCAAGATCCAGACTGACAAACTGGTGATGGCTAACCAACCAGACATTGTGTTGATCGACAAACAGCAGAAGAAGGCAGTAGTGATAGATGTGGCAATACCAAGCGACAGCAACATCAGGAAGAAGGAACATGAGAAGCTTGAGAAATACCAAGGGCTGAAAGAGGAGCTAGAAAAGATGTGGAAAGTAAGAGCAACAGTGGTGCCAGTGGTAATCGGAGCACTGGGGGCTGTGACCCCCAAACTGGGAGAGTGGCTACAGCAGACTCCAGGTAAAACATCAGAGGTCTCTGTCCAGAAGAGTGTAGTCCTAGGAACAGCTAAGATACTGAGCAGAACCCTCAAACTCCCAGGCCTCTGGTAGAGGACCCGAGCTTGAGGATGACACATACCACCCCGCAAGGGGTGAGAGGGGGATTTATATATATATATATATATATATAGAGCTGCAATTATTTGACATGTAGGTATTATTTGACATTTAGGTATTTCTCCCAGAAAATAGAGTTTTTGTGTGTCTGATATACATTGTGTGTCTTAATGTTTTATATCTAGGGCTTGACGTTAGAAAGTGCAGCTAAAACAATCTCAGGTTATTCTGAAACTGCAGGACTCAGGAAATAAGGAGAGGTTCTGGGTCTAGGTTCTGAGATCATTTAAAAAGCTTTTATACCACATTTAAAATATTAAAAAAACATCTTTCTACAAAAAAGTTGAATACTCTCTGTCTTGGATGAAAGACAAGAGGAGAGGAAACTAAGAGAAGGAGGAAGACAGTAAATGAGGTGAACGCCTTTTAATGGCAATGCTTGGCAAGTTCCTTTAAGAACTGAGGGGGGTTTGCCGGTGGGGGCCCGGAGTTGTATTGTAGTGAATAGACAGTGGATGACTCACAGAGGAAAAACAGTTAGTGAAAAGAAAAGCTGTGCAGAATCTTTTTTTTCAGAAATAAAAGCTCAATATAGTCGCAAAGCTTTGTCGTATCATGTTAATGATGCAGACAGAGCTATGAGCATAACAAGAGAGTGCATGTAAGACAGAGAGGGAGGAAAACAGGGTATAAAGTAAGAGAAAGAGTGGTAGAGATACAATATACAAGAGAGATCTTGAGAGAGAGCGAGAGCCTGTATTCAGATACAAGTGGTTCCACCTGGCAGAGCTCTGGACCTCCCAATTATAACCTCCTTCATGCTGTTTGTTACACAACGAGGACGAGAGGAGAAGAGGAGGACATGAGGTGGAGGAAGAAACCACACACAGAGGAAACAACACACTGAGGTATACTGATCCTGTTTACAGTAAATCACACGCCATGGCCAAAGTCTATTAGCCTTTAGTCATTTATTAATGGCCTATGCTGAAGGCTTTTACCGTAACAACCCCCATATTGTGCCCTTATGTGCAATCTATGATATGAGACAGATATTTTAGACCAATATCTCAAGAAAAAAAAAAACAGGATCTATTCCAGTTAGTGTCTGACAGGACCCAATATTTACAGGAAAACAGATCAGAGCTGCAGCTCCTGAATCTAACATCCTAATATTAGTACAGACCTCTAAATCACCAGCCAGATCTGATTTGTTCAGCGATGCAAAAAGGTCACGAGTTATGGTGCCAATGACGGCTGTGGGTAACGATGGAGCAGTGGATAAGACACATGCCTTTGGTACGGGAGACCCTACAACAAAGCATTCACCAATGTGTCCCTGAGCAAGACCCTTAACCCCTACTTACTCCAGAGGCGTGGCCCTTTGGCATATATAGCACTTGTAAGTCGCTTTAGATAAAAGCTTCAGCTGAATGAGTAAATGTTTCCATGGTTGGAGAAACAATCAGAGACTTGTAGGTTGGATAAAGAACGGGGCGTCATCTTCCTTCATAGGTAGTTACTTAACACAGCTACGTCCATTAAGGAGAGTGACAGAAAAATGCTTACAAACACACAAAAGCTAGAGATAAGACTGACACAACTGAGCCAGTTGTTGTAAGTCAACTTACAGAAATTATAACTTAAAACTTTTGGGTGGCGATGACACAGTTGACCAATCGACATATTTCTTCTATCTAAGCTAAGCTAAGCTTCCTTTGGCTGGAAATGCTGTCAGCAGGATGGATACCTCACAAATTGGTTGGGGCAAAACAAAACAGGATAATTAAAAAAGAACAGAAATATGTTTAAAGCGTAAGCAACATTAATGAAACTTAACTGCTCAAATTAAGTCCAGAATTTGTTCAGTGAACCTGAAGAAACTGGAAGGGAAATGCATTATGTGTTTGTTTTGGGGTGTCTGCTGTTTTCCACAGATATATCAATTATCTTCTTCGGCTTGAAAAAGCAAGTACATTTAGAACTGAACAAGTTCAATCACAACAGCATAATTTATTGACTCACAACTATAGTTCAAGATATGGTCACGAGTGAGACTTTCTAGTCTCTCGAAATTGTTTTTTCAGCACTAAATATTATCAATATTTTTAAGAGTGTTTCATTTAAAATTACAGGTACTACAGGATATGGTTAAAAAAACATATCGGGATTCTTTTTACAATTGCCATTTGATTAACGATGAGTGAGAATAATCGTTTTTGTATCACTAGTTTCATTTTCACTGAAAAGACTTAAAATCATGATTTGATGATAACATTTGTTGGGGTCGGTACCAAACAAACATGTTTTCTTACGTCTGGAGAACAAATTTTGTAGGTCAGGGCATCTCTACTTCACTATAATGCTGTTTTGTAACGCATTTTGCAATAAAAAATTGCAGCTTCTGCAATTTAGATATTACACTTGGCCATATTGCGATTTCACACTTATTTTGATTTATTATACATTACGATATATAGGTTTATATAGGTTTGATAACAAACTACTTTTTTGTGCCTAAGGGGACTTCTTCTTCTTATGCAATTTCTGAAGTTGCTCTTTTGCTGCTGTGCGATCAGATTTGAATTTTTATTCAAAAAATTGACTAAGGAAATGCTTACAACATACAGAGAATATGTTACAATAAAAAGCACAGTTTACCCCAAAGTGTCTCTAATTTCATGTTCATGTCTGTATATGAGGGAGAAAAAGCTCAGCCCAGTACAGATGATAAATGTTTCAGACCTACAGATACTGAGCGTTAGAGACAAATATATAAGTACCCCTCTGCCCAGCACAGGACACACCAAACCTAAGCAGCTTGCTCAGTCCAGTCCAGCCCAGTCCACATGACGAATGGCTCTCCTGATGCAGGCTGACAAGCTCAGTAATTAAGGCCCTCTATAATTGGACTGGGCCGAATCAAACAACTGGCAGCACAGCTCTGGTCGCTGACTGGTACTCTGGAGGGACGTTGTGAAAGAAGGAGGGAGGCACAGAAAGATGGATGGATGGCGAGTGACAGAAGTAAATAGGCAGGCAAAAAGAAGGATAGAGCAATATAAAGGAAAGTAATTATTTTGCTTGTATGAAGCCTTGAAATTAAAACTTACATTGTAAAACTGCTGAATTTTACTTTATTACTGTGAATGTACTGATTTACCAGGAATATTTCCACATTTACTTCTCAAATTTACAGATATTTTCCTCCATTTTCTTAAAATTCCCATATACCTCTCCCTACTGCTCACCATAAATATCCAGTGACCATTTTATTAGCTACACCAAAGTAACCCTGGCCAGCAGGGTCACACTGGAACAATCATCCAGACAGGAACGTCCCACTTCAACCCTTTTAATTTGTACACTCACCCAACCAGAACAACAATGAAGCCAAGTACTGATGGCTGTCCAGAGTGTCTGGGCCTACCAGGAGGCTGATGGCAGATCTCTCCGTGCTCTGATGGGTGTTCAGGATCAAGTGGGTCACAAGCAAGATAAATTAAAGGGATATTGTGACGATTAACCAGATGAGAAAGAAAATAAGAATGTATTTTTGTCACACAAAATTGCATAAATGGACAGTTTCTCTAAGCTTTCTTTTTTGTTTTCCCTTCACGTATATGTAATTATTCAAACAAAACAGTCTTACAGGTCATGTCCCAACTCAGGGACAAATGCAACATGTGATAAGGGATCATCCTGTAAAAAAGGTTAGGATCACACGCCTTATGCAGTCCACACTTAGTCGAAAGCACAACACAGTATTCCTGCAGATGTTGTTCACATTAAAGACGTCAATATCTCTTTTTAAAAAGTCCTGCCGCATATGTTCTCCAAAGAGAAAAAGAAAAACTGGAGAAAAAAGGCAAGTGACCAAGAAAAGTAAAGCCTTATTTGCCAATTGGTTTATTGTGCTTACCTTCAAAAACAGAAATAAATAACCAGCAAACACTGGGCAGATTGTGTACTTTTGAGACAAGTGCTCTGAAGTTTGCATTCTCCTTTTTCAACATCTTCATGTCTCCTTTTCAATCACTTAGTCATTTAATCCGACTCAATCATCAGACTCTCCAAACCAAATACAGAGAACAGGGGGATGACTTAATGTTGTTATTTCTTTCTGTGTGAAAACTTTGTCTCAAAAACTGGCGTCATTGTTGTAATCTGTCATCGGCTCCCTGAGTTTAGTTCCTGTGGTTCAGTTGTTCCTGGAACCATTTGTTTGAAAATGGCTGATTTGGGTAGAACCCAGACTTACAGTAATTGACATTGTTAGCCTGAGCTGCTAAAGAGAACAATGAGACTGAATAGCAACGCACAGACAGCAAGGCCAACTCCAGTCATGCGTCAGTCTGAACTTCTAAAAACATTTTTATATGTATAGTACAAAAACCTGAATATTACCAACACAATACACCATGGAATTCAACTTTAAAAGGAGGTGCAAACAGCAGCAGTATCAGCATTAAGATTAAAATACAATGCGGAATTTGCAAACAGTGCAAAGCTGTTAAAGAACTTCTGTTTGTAACATATTCACAGGACCATATTTACAATGTGATTCTAGAGCAGCTATGGGACAAACCCTCCAGATGTATTCACACCCCCTCCCAACACCACCAGCACACACACGTACACACTTCACCTCCTCCCCCTCCATCCATCCTCTTAAACTCCGCCCCCTCCAGTTCACCTCTTTCTCTGCTCTACGCAGTCTTTGTGCTCCAAAAACTCCTAATCCCCTAAAACTGCTGTTTAACAGCCGTTCGCCTGCCCTCCCCTCTCTCTCTCACACACACACACACACACACACACACACACACCTCCATTGAGGAACTAGAAAGCCAGCTGGGATTACATGGCTGGAAAGACCAGGGTGAGCTCTGTTTGGATAACACCCTCTCCTCTCTCTCTCTCACACACACACACACACACACACACACTGATGTGTGTTGGCTGTCAGTGTGTGCATGGTGGAGTCTGTCTTATCGGGGGGTTCCCCAAATTTTTGAGTAAACTACCAAATGAGAAGATGTACGAAGAAGAAGGATACCTTTTTTCTGCCGATGCCTTCTTTATAGAATAAAAAACAAACTTTTAATATGTCTATGACAACATTTTCTGTTAAATGTCCAATGCAAAAGTCAACTAAGTTGAATGAACATGATTTATGTAAGAAAACGTAAAATACAAAAAAACAAGAGTTGGTGATGCTATTTTGCTGACCAGCATCGTTTCTTTTATTTCAATCAAATTCAAATTCGAATTAAATTGGTTTACGGGGACATGAACCTTCAGCTTGTGATAGGGGGCATGACAGAAAAGGTTTGAGAACCACGACACTAATTGAAAGGGGTATTTTAAGGGTGACAGCTGGATTATGGTTTATGGAAGGGGTTAACATGAGCACTGCCAAAGATGTGTATGATATAGGTTTTCATTTATAGTTCGGCATCCGATTTCTCAAAATGAGTAAAACGGATATAAATGGATGTATCGTGTTAGTTATATTCCACACAGAAAATGTGCCTTGTGTCATTAATTAATATGAGACTATTTCATGCAGTTGCTGTTTTTTTGTATTTCATTGTGGCATTGAGCAGAAGGTTTGCAGTGGAAATGGTTTTGTTAGGTGTGTTACTAAAAACAAGACAATAGATAAATGAGCCTTTTTTCAACTTGTTTCACGTTGTTTTTAGTCTCAATAATCTCAACCAGCATCAGAAACGTGTCTGCAAAACAGAAGGTAGGGTGTTGTAGACCCATAAAGCAAATATATAAATGAAGCTTAATCCTTTAACATGTTCAAGTGTTGAAAACTTACGTTGTTTTATCTTTAAACCTTATCATTGTAGTTGGTTAATATCTATATTGCTTCTTGATAAGTCCTATTACTATTGTAATTGTTGCCCCATTTCCACATGAGGACAACTTTTGTTGTCCTGTTTTTGACTTTATCATACAACTCAGTTTTAGTGCCTTTGTGGGTAAAAAGCTCCACCCAAAGTCAAAGCCATGAGCAGGAACTCGAAATCTTTCTGAGAACTTTTAACATTTACTTAAGAGGCCTCTGTGCTTCTGGTCGAAGTGTGAGTGGAGAGGGATGCCTGGCATAGAGGGAATGCCAGGGTGTCACTGTGGGAAGCCTGCAAACACACACACAAACTTACTTTCCTATTACAAAACCCTAAAAACAATTCTTTAAAAATCAGCAGAGGAAAAGGGCAGTGTCCTTAGACAAACACATATGTTTTCTCCAAATGAACTGATTCCTAATAGGGGATATGGGCGGAGGCTATTTGTCGGGACGTGAATAGACTAGTGTGTGTCCAGAGTTTAGCCAGGGGAGTTTAGCTTCTCTGACCTCTGAGATGGAACAAAAAAAGCCATGTTGATTAAGAGCGTCATTTTATTCAGGAGGTGAATCAAAAGAAACAAGCTTGTTAATATGGAAAACCAATTAAGAGGCAGAGCTCTTTAGAATCTCCAAGAGAGGGAGGGGGGAGAGAGGGAGGAAGAGAGAGCTGTGCAGACTCTGCCAAACACACCTATTGTTAAATTTAGTACTAAATCACCAGCTTGGGGTTTAAGAGTAAATCATAGAGTTTAGCAAGGAAAAAGAGAGTGAAGAACACACACACACACAACACACACATGTGTGCTGAGCGTGTGTGTGAGGCCAAGGGATGTCGGGAAGAATGGAGGGATGTCACGCTTTGTTTTTCTGCCTGTTGATTCTGAATGTGACCAATTAGTGAAGCAGAGAGACACAGAGTGTGGGAGTGGAGGAGCAGGAGGAGGAGGGGGTCCAATCTCTTTCAGCCGTGAGAGTCTGTGGCCAAGCTTTGAGTCAGAGAGGGGTGAAGAAAAAAATGGGGCAGGGTACAACATAATGAACATAATGACAAACAAAAGAACTTTTCAGTCATTTGCGGTCGCTTTACTCTGACCCCCAACCTAGTTCCACGACTAGATACTGAACGGCTGAAAGGCCAGGATGTGTTTCCTTTTTTGTATGATCTCTGCTTAAAAAAAGTCTCCACTTTCATATTAAAATGAACACATTTAAAGTCTTGCAAAGAAAATTCCTTTCCACTAAAATTAAACAGATGTGGGGTGGTGTAACTGGTATTAACAGAGGGCATGCTGGTGGAGATGTGACAGTTTGCAATTTGATTCAAGAAAATCAGCTCATTAACTAAAACGAGAATTAGAAAATAATGAAAGACAAGGAAGAGTTAAAGGTTTCCGCAACGACGCCAGATACAAATTCTTTCCACTGAGACCATTGTTTTCTTGGATCAGGACACTTGAAAGTGCTAACCCTGTTCTAAATAGGACTATTACAGGGTATTACCCTTTCTTATCACTGTTATGACATGGACACTCGCCAAAGAAACAAAGGAGAGGTTGTGTTTACTTAAAGGATAAGCCGAGCATTATTCTATGTTTTTTCTGAACAAATCCAATAAAAGACCAACTCCAACAATGCGTTAGTTTGTCTCTCAATATTTTCTTCTCTATTCTGTCTGTGGTTTCAGCTCCAAGACTATTGGTTCATACTGAAGAACTAAAGTTTCAAAAAAAGGTCACAAAAATAAAGTTTCAATTTTTGAAAAAGGCTTAATAATTTAGTTAAACAATTGGGTATTGTAGTTTCTTCAGCAACTGTTACATCACATTTGTTGGTGACTATTTTCAGCAGTGGATTAATACACATTTGGTATTCTAGTGAGTATTTACAGGACGGGACGGTGTATGTGATTCACAGTAGCCTAGCTACTGTCTATTATCGTACATCTGCTCAGTTATTTTCTCATGTCTGTAGTGATTTCTAACATGGACTGAGAATGTATTCAATTTAAGAGAAAAACAGGAGCAGGATTCTGGGCCCTAATGTTAGCTAGTGTAGATAGCTACAAATGTTAGCAAGTGGGCATAGCCAGGATGTCTTTATTAGCCTTTTTAAAACAGCAAGATAAACTCCCCACTGTTGATTAAACTGTCACTTACAGCGATTACCTCTATGCTTTAAGATGTCCAGATCTGACACACTTTAAAATTTTAGTGTCAAAAATGCTCTGATTGTGTCCACACATCTTTTAAGATGTAGATAGCAATTTGGAGATCTGGAAACTAAGCTACTCCCAGCCTACATATTAACTGATTTAACTAAACTTAAATCTTTTGTTCTAAATTAAACTTTAAAACTTAATCTAAACTAATCCTTATCATAAAAACAGGCACTTTGAAGAAGTGAGCACCAGACTGGACTAAGGACTAAACTGAGAATGATTAATGCTTTTCCACATTTGTTTTTCATACCAGTTAATGTTTTCGACATGTGAATAGCATCACTATAACTGTATACATAAAAGCGTGTTGTGTGTGTATGTGTGTGTACGTACCTGCTGCAAGTCAGCCATGGAGTATAGGTGGATGTGCTGTAGCAGGTATTCCCTGGGAAAGATCCTGTAAAACGATAGAGGTTTAAATGTGAAGCAGGTGGACACATCTTCCTGTTAAAAATTCAAAATCAAAATAATAACCACAATCCCCAGGGTGCTCAAGGTAAAATGTATTATATTTTATTGTCATTGTTTCCATTTGCAATACATAGAATAAAATGGAACTAAATTATGATACTTCAGTGTTAAAATGCACATAATAAATAAAGAACAGAATAAATTTTATTGTCCCACCAAGGGAGGACATTTGTATTTGAAATAAGGACATAAAGTGCAGTGAAATATAATGAAGTACGATTTCACATAGAAGGATGTGCATTTTTTCCATTATGTAGAATGAACGTCAGGGTATTTTGATTGGACACATTCATCACAAAAAACACAGACCACTTTTAGACAACACGGTTTAGGGAGCCTGGGATGGCCACAAGGAACATAAACAGCATCATGCTTTTAATGTTGTGACTAAGCTGATGTAAAGTTAATTTTAGTTTCAGGAAGCTAATGAAGGTCATTGGCTAGCTGACCTAGGTGACTGACTGTCTCTGTAAATCTGATTACACACTTCATATACTGTATGTCTACAACCTATCTAGAATTGTGTCACCCTGAGTTTCCATACAGTAACTTGTTAGTCCTTTCACATCACACCTATTGCTTGTCTGTCATTACTGGGCGATGGATCCTTCCTCAGTTGCTCTTCCTGAGGTTTCTTCAAATTTTTACAGTTTAAAGGGCTTTGGGGGAGAAGTTTTCCTTATCCAAACTGAGGGGCTGAGGATATATACTGTACAAATTGTAAAACCCCTTGAGGCAAATTTGTGATATTGGTCTATATAAATAAAATTGACTTGACTAAAGCACAAACTGAAGGAAAGCTCAAGCTTAAATTTGCAGTCTAATTTGAACCTGACCACATACTGTACTGTAAATATGAGCAGTACACTGATTTAATGTGTAACCACCGTCCTTTCAGCCTATGGTGCTAAACAAAGTAATACTATTAATCTAGAGTCAATAGCTTTATATTGTATAACATTAAGTGGAAACACACAGCAGAGTTTTATGTTTTATATCTTGGTGGGGACTTTAACTTGAATTCACACTAACTGATGCAACGTCTCACAAATGTGTGTATGCGTGTGTGTGTGTGTGTGTGTGTAGGGGATTGGCACCATGTTAAATCCTGTCTAAGCTGTGATGAGTGTCACCAAAACACAAGTATGTGTGCATGTATTCACATGTGTGTGTGTGTGTGTGTGTGTGTGTGTGTGTGTGTGTGTGTGTGTGTGTGTGTGTGTTTAATCCAGACACTTCATGGCGATATGCACCACTGATAAACTACTCTGTTTGGTATGTTACTAATGGTTACCACATCAGCATTCATAAGACAACACACACACACACACACACAAAATACGTACTGGCTCCTTGTTGACTGTGTAGACATGTCCAGATGAACACTCCCTTACAGTGTGTGTTGATTTTGTTAAAAGCAGTTGAGAACCAACAGATTTTAGGATTAGATTACAAACAGAAGATACAGATCCAAGCATGGCAACATTTGTACAAGACCTGATAGTATTTAATTCCATATTTTATTTCACCAACCTCAGTGCTCTTTCCAGTCCAAGTGACACACCTATCATTAAAATCCTGTTATCTCATAGTGATTGTGATCGTGTACTGAAGGAGTGTCTGACCTGAATATGTGTGTGTGTGTGTTGTGTGTGAACCACCAGATGTAGGAAGTCCTGCAAAATATGTGTGTCTCTATGTGTGCGTTACATGTGTGCATGGAGTGGACAAACTAAACATATTACAATCTAAAGCAAACCAAAACCGAATCTTTGTCAAACTTCCACCGCTCAACTTGCGTTGACACAGTGTCAAAGAAGTGGATGCTGTAAATTTGTGGTGTTAATGTTTTAATGATGTGTCAACCCTCATTTATATATATGTGGTCGACAAGGACTAAGTTTGTGAACAGGAAATAAGACTAAGAGCTAAGCTACTACATTTGCAACTGCTCTTACCACTAATGTAGACTCACTGTATTTCGGACATCATGGTATTCCGGACACTTTGCCCAGTAAAAGTCCCGTAAGAAATCAATCCGCGGAAAGATAAGCGTGATTGGCTCATATGTCTCTGGAGGTATGCCTTACATGCATTACAAAGTTTGATTGAGTTTGGGCAAATGATTTGGGAGAAATTTTGAAAAAACTGCTGAGAAACAAAGTGTCCGGAATACCGTGATGTCCAAAATACAGTGAGTCTACGTTACACGTATTACTACTAGTACCTACTAACTCCTACAGCTGCTATTTGTTCTTCCACTACCCCAACCATTTAGTACAACTTCACATTCACCTAATAAACACACCTAAAATACCAGGAATCACTTTGTAAACACCCTTGCAAAGACTATATGGACCTACAAACACCACAGAAACCAATGTGAACACCACACACCCTGATTGACCCCAACAACCACAATTACAGACTTAAGCCAATTGTCAATTTTATTGAGAATTCACAATGTATTGATGTATAGCTGCCCATTCAAGTTTATGGGCCAGAAAAACACTGCCATGAGGAATTCTAAGTGTTTACATGTCCATACATAAATAAATTATTAGTTTATTGTATTATGGGTTTTATTTTAATTAATTTTGACTGTAGCCAACCATGCATTTACATTTTGATGCATCTTCCAACTTGCAGCGCTACAGCTGCACAATTTACCAGATCAGGTAGAGCAGATTATGCTAAGACAGAGCTAAGATGTGCAATAAAAGCTTGTCTCTCTCCCAAGCAGGAACCTCCGGGTCTGAAAAGCGAAACAAACGTGGAAATGCCTTAAACTTGCATTCTTTGTAATGGCCTGCAGGGGGCGACTCCACTGGTTGAAAAAGAAGTGAGATTGCCTTGGAGTCTATGACAAAATGAATGGGGTTCATTTTGTAAATGATGGTCCCATTTAGAGAAAAAAAGGGTATGCTTTAGAGCATAGCTAGCTTGTGATTGTCACAAGCGACCTGTCAATTACAATAGAGGCGAATCGTATCCACTGCACTGCGTACATTTAGTACACATACTAGTTTTGAACTTGGTTTTGGATGCTGTCAGTGTTTTTGTCTAAGAACTTTGACCCTTTCACAGTGTGTTTTTAGTTCATGAAAGTTAATTATAGCGTTTTGATTGCCTAAAAATTTCTTGTTCAGAATTTGTTTGTACGAAAAGACACTCTAAGGAGTCTTGTTGTTCATTGTTTCCATAAAGTATGTTTTGTTTTAAGCTTGTTTTTTGCTAGCCTAAATTAGCATACCAATTTATATAACTGTTAACGTGAGCTACAGATGCACCTTTCTCACCAAGCTAGCTAGCTAGCTCCACCCTCTCATTCAAATATGGTCCCTTCTGGTTCCACAAAACCAACACGGCGGCAGCCAAAATGCCAAACTCAAGACTTCAAAACGCTAGTCCACAAATCAATAGGTGACGTTGATTACAACCACTTCTTTTCTATCTTCTTTTTGTATGCTAATAACAACATACATGTGTAGCAAGTGTGTGGTTGGGTACAAGTGAGAAAGAGCAAGCGGAAAAGGCTACCAGTAAGTTGTCAATCTCACTGTGGATGTACAGTGTAGGTTACAGTGTGTCAGTTATACCAAAGAAAGGTCTCGTCTCTTGTTTCCGAACTGCTACAAAAGTAAAGGAGTTTAGCCTAGAAGCCTCTTATAACAACCACGTCTACATTTTAAGAGTACTGTCCATGTGCGTGCCATTTATATGACATTTTTGAGCTATTACTAAGATATGAACATCCGGACACAATTGTTTTAGGAGAGGTTTATTTACTGAGATCAATTCACACCTCGACTGAACCTTGACAACGAAATTAAAAAATAACAGTGTTGACTCTGCATGAGGGTGCATGTTAAGCAGGTCAAAGATGCCTTTGCAACATGCTGTAACCCTCTGACATTGAGAACTGCTGCACAGGGCCAAAAATAAAGTGCTCTCTAACTTGCAGCCTTTAGTGCTTCATGTGGTTGTGATCACTCGATTGTGTATCCATGGCTCTCTGCTTGTATGCAACAGACATCTCTCTTCAGATCCCCCCCTGAAGTAGACTGATGACGAGGGGAAGGTTTTAGCGCCATGGCCCTCATCAATCCTGTAGTGTTTGGAAGTGGCGGGGCACTAGCCGGCACTAGCTAATGGGACAGAAGTAAACACAGAACGCCATGATGCTGCTCGTCTCTGTGCTGCAACAGGGTATGACTAATTTGGATTCTTTAAGGCTGATAAAAATCCTGGTCACTTTGGTTTGAAGCTACTTTGCAAGCCCGAGATGAAAAACATTTAACTAATGGGAAACTAAAAATCTTTACGAAGATCAAAAATAACAACATCTTTCACAGTTTAAGCATCTTATGTTGATATTCACGGATAATTGCTATGTGTAATTCTGTTCATTTTCCAAACTTTTATTTTCTATTACTTTAAAACCATGGCTCATGTCCAAATCAGCAGTACATTTACCTTTATCATTCCTTCATTACTGTTGATGTCCTTCACAGTAAGCTTCAGGTTGCCGTTTCACTTTAAGATTGTATAGCATTTTTGACACCTTCTACTGTCAACTGTTTAATAGTTGACACCATGGTGAGTGACAGGAAACATGGGGAGAGTTAGAGGGGAATGACAGATATTATGACACATGGCCTGAATCATACTATATTTGCCTTGTTCTGCTTTCTGCACTACAAACAACTTGTTAATATATTTTTTGCTGTTATTAGGCTAATGCTACATAGCCAACGCCTGTGGCCTTTGACACTTTGTCTTTTGTTACTAATGTACATTCTGCTTCTGTCAAATTAGTATATAAATAACAACATCTTCACTTATCATAACTGAAGTATATTAATACACACAAATTAAAAATGCTAAAAATTAGTATGTTGCAATTTAAAGAAGAAGAAAATATAGGCCTTAAAACAAATGTTTTCTTATTTAGCCCACAACATAACATTTTGTTTTTCCAGTGACTTGCATTTACTGAAATCAAAGGTTTGTGCTGCTGAGGTGGATGATTTTCCCTTAGACATGGCCGTTGGATCAGAGTGTATTAGTGACCTGGACAAGGAGCATCCATCAGCTCACAGACAAGGCTTTCAGTGTGGGACCCCACTTAGATAAACAGTCACCCTCCATCCCACCGACCTTCACACACATGAACATACACAGCCACACATCCTTTATGTGTATGCAACATATATACACACAGGAATGCATACAGATAAAAGTTAAGGCAATATACATTCATGCACTCAGACATACTCATGTAAACACACACATACAGATCATATGAGAGGAGAGAGATGTTAAAAGTCTGTGTCTGGTCACCAACAGTGGACTATAACACATGTATTAGTGCACCTGTCAGTGTAACTCTGTCTGCTAATGTTAAAAATAACTTTTGCTCAATACCTTTTGTTCGTCATCATTGGAGCAACAAACATCTATTATTTTGCCTGTTTTTTAACATCATTTCAACCAGTTTTTTTATTTACTACTTTACCCAACCATGCAAATAGTTTTGTTATGCTTGACCCTTTAAACTTTCAGCTGTACAGAACCAACTCTCAATATTTATCCGATTTTACTGATGACATTTAAGGCTGTGTTCAGGCGAATAAATCTTAAATTTTAACAATGTATGTGTAAAATGCCTCAATATTGCCCAAACTTGTGCTTCCTATTTGTTATACTGAATATATACAGTACATAAAGTGTATGTATCACTATAGGTGTTTAACCTTACATAACCTTTATCCGTACCTGGTGGTTAGAATCCTTCAAGGGGTTACTATATAAAATATTTAAACTTTACATTGTGAATTAGTGGAAAACTGACGCTTGTGGACCTCTTGACATGATTCAAAAACTGTAAAACAAGGGGGAAAAAACTGCTCACAACCCTTAGACATATGCAATGAATGATGATGAGTAGCGATTGCTTCATTTTAAAAGGTCAAAAGCCAAATAAGGTTGGGAAACAGTGCTGTTAATTAAGAATCACTTTGAAATTTTCTTTTGCAAAGTGCAACAAAAATACCTCACCACGACAGACACGACAACCTACCTTCGTCTGAGGTCTTCAGCAACAGTCGCTCGGCAGCTGAACAGGTAGGCCCGCAGTGACTGGAGCTGCTGACGAAGACGCAGCACAGTGCTGAGAGGCTCACAGTGGTCATACAGACAAGGGTTGAGCTGCTGGACATCCAGCAGAGGCTCCTCATACACAAATTCCAGGAACTCCTTGGCCTGTTTAGACACCTGGGGGAGCACATCAGAGTTTACATCAGGATCACTGCAACAACAGAGAGGAGGGATATAACCTATCAAGTTGTACGTTCCATGAAGGGATGATTCAGGGCTAAAACCTGACATTTCTTTAACAAACAAGATATAACGTATTAATTAGTGAGATTTAGAGGTGCTGGTAGGCTGATTTCATTTACATTTGGACAGAGCCAAGTTAGCTGTTTCTGATGGTTTCCAGTCCTTATGCTAGGCTAAACTAACATCTCCTGCTGCGTTGTTGGGGGCATGTTGTTTCAAGTACCAGTGAGAAATGAAATTCACATTACTTAAATTACCAGAAATGTGTGCTTGCATGCATTTGAGTGGCCAACGCAGCGTGTTGTCAGATGACGTTGCGTTGCGTAGTGGCCAAAGTTGAATGCAAAAAGTGAATGCTGCCTTAGTATATTCCTTTTGTGATTTTTGTGAGTGAAACCATTTGACTTTTATTGTAAAACATATTTATTTGAAGAAAATAAGAGTGGTCCAGATTGACCAGAATTCCTTGTAAAAGGGGACAAATTCAATTTCAGGAGAGCGGGCGGCACGGTGGTGCGGTGGTTAGCACTGTCGCCTCACAGCAAGAAGGTTGTGGGTTCAAACCCCGGATGCCCCGGCCTTTCTGTGTGGAGTTTGTTGGAGTTTCTCTCCGGGTGCTCCGGCTTCCTCCCACCAACCAAAGATATGCAGGCTAGGTTAATTGGTGTTTCCCAAATTGTCCTTAGATGTGAATGTGAGTGGTCGCCCAATGTCAGCTGGGATAGGCTCCCGCGACCCTGTACGCAGGATAAGCGGTTGACGATGGATGGAGAACTGTTACGCTTACTGGAAAACAGAACAATAGTTCCCTAATGTTTATCTAAATATCCACATCCTAATTTTAAACATTACAAGACCCTGCACACTTTTCAATGCTTGTACAGTGGGAACGTTGAGTTGGTTGGTATTTTCATTTCATTGCGTGTGTGTGTGTGATTTCCCACCTTGTGCTTGCTTGTGTCCCAGTTGTGCAGCAGGCGTGCCGGGATGAGGAATGAGTTGTCCTGATGGCAGCTCTGGCAGTAGTACCAGCCGCTGTAGTAGCAGACCTTTGCCTTGCCTCTGGAAAGACCGACTGGACGTTGACAACCTGTGGAGAAAGTCTTTGGGTAAGTACTTGTGTCTTAATATCTTATTAATAAACACATTTTATGATACAATGTGCTACTCTAGGCTGTCTGAATGTTTCCGTATTTATGAGAAAACAACCTCTTTTAAGAAAGTGTCAAGAGTGGGATTCAAACCAACACAACAATCTTAATGTGGAACAAGAATATATTCACTATCACCATTGGACTCCCTGCATGTCATAAAATGATAGCTTGTGCTGCTCTATGTGTGCATTTATGAGATCTAATTAGCCCTAAGGTGTTGCACAAGTCAGCTTTGGTGTTAAAAGTCTGCTGGAGAGGCGAGGAAGAGCCAAGATCAGGTGAACAAAGGTTATAGAGCATATAACTTGGCGTTAATGTGTGTCAGTTTATTGCCCCCACTAAATACCACACTAATCCAGCCGAGCAAACCCGTACATAATAAACAAAATAGTCTAGGTTTAAAAGGAACTCCGACCCCAATAAGGTAATATGTTGTATCATGACCCGTATGAACACGACAACTAAACCAAAATCACCACAAATGACTGAGTGATGCTGAAGAGCAGTGTGCTGAAAACATCATTCAGTTCGTGGTGTGTTGGGAGCTTTCAATGCGGGGACTTTTCTAGAATAAAGTACTGAATTTGCTTTAAACAGTGTGCTCTTAATACTCTTCGTGAAAAAGATTATCTAAGTTCCTTTCAACTTTTACCATTTATTCACATTAAAAAATATATAATGACAAGCAGAAAGCCTTTTGGAAGGTTTCTCAATTCGGGCAGAACTTCCTACATACAGGTTACTCTAACCATTTGATTGTTCAAGTTTGCTGAATGCTATATAAACTGTCTGGTAGTCTTAGGCACAAGCCTCAGAATTCCTCACACATTTTCAAGCCTTATCTCTTTATCCATACTTTTAGCTACACATTTAATGTTCCTCATTGTTCATGCAATGTGAGGTCTAATTCCAGACTTTTCCTTCTGGTGTCTTCTTTGAGCCTCAAGTACCTGAGGTGCTATTTAGGAAGGTGTGAACTCAGGGGTTATCAAGTCTCCTTGATGAATTTTAGTAAAGCCAAAGTCACACAACTTCACAGGTGCATCCAGAGTTAAAAGCAGGTTCTCTGGCTTCAGGTTATAAAAGGCTAACACTTCCTCTACCACATGTTCATTTAAGTTATATTCCCACTTACTGGGTGCAATGTGTTATTATAATATAATAATTATAATACTAAAATATGCTAGAGAGGACAAGAAATGCAGCCAAGTAAGTAAAAGAAACTTATGCATCACCAAAACTGACAGAAACCCTCTTCACGTGAACAAAAAGTGCAACACAACAAACATGTTCCAGGACAGACTGTAAATGTATCTTCATCTTTAAACAACATGTTCCAGGACAGACTGAAAATGTATCTTCATCTTTAAACAACTATTATGACTTTTGTGGCGTTGACTGTTGGTCCACATTCGGCCTTTAGAAACAGCTATAAACACTTTTGTTACTTACTCACCAATTTTAGTAACTAAAGACATTCTGTGAGCAAAACTACATTTAAAGCCTCTGCAAGCTGTATTTTTGTAGTTAAAGTTCTGGTTAAATGATATATCTTTATATCTCAGGTCTCTGTCCGCAAAACTAAATGCGGTGTTCTTGAGGAGTAAGTGCTTAAAATACGTTATGTTCGATGAACAATCTCTGCATGGTGTGTAGCAATTACGCAACTTTAGTTATTTTGGGGGGAAATTTTATTTTTGCCCACTCCAGCCCTCAAAGTCATGAAACCACATGTATTTCAATTCTGTTTCTGTTTACAATTCTGTTTCCATCTTTTTGTTTAGTGCATCTTCTAATATTACTATCACTGTTTGTTTGCCAAAATCTAACTGCCCAACTCATCTGAAATAATCCCATCTAAAGATAACAGAGTCTTGGTTCTTCCAGTAGTCACAACACAGCAGACTTCAATAGCGTGTTTAATAAGTGTTTTGTAGAACCAAAGACCATCAGATCCTCAGCTCTATTCAGCCTGATAGCTGCCCTCCTGCCTGCTTTGTCTTCTTGACTCTTTAAAGTTCATTCCTTACCCAAACACCTGAAACTGATCTATGATTACACACACAAACAGCTGAGCACCACAGTAATGCAACAGATGTCCCTTATCCACACAATCCAGGAGGACATGGGGCCTGAAGGAAAACAGCAAATGAAGAGAGGTAGAGAAGAAAAGAAACAGCAGATTGTTATCTAGAGCTTGGAAAACATAGGCATGGAACGCTGCAGAAACTAAAAGAAAAGAAGAACGACAGAGGAAGAGAGACGTGTGCCAGCCTGCTTGAACACCAGAACCAACACAGACTGAATAAGGGGAAATAGGGGGAAAAATACAGACTGAGTAAATGGCTATTGAGAGATGAGAGGAAAGAAGGAAGTGCATGAGAGAGAAGAACAGTGAGATCAAACAAGGACAGATGAATGCAGACAATAAAAAGAAATTAGTCCAGCTACTTTTCTATCACAGACAAGAATCTGATAACTGAAAAAGACAAGACTTTGGTCTTATCAGCGCTGAGAGCTGAATTCCTGTTTTATCCGATCAAAAAAAAAAAAGATTAAAAACTCATGGTGGGGCACCAGTCAGACACACACAGACAAAATTATGGACTTAACCTGCAATTTAATTAACAATCATTGTAATTCTCAATTAACCTGCTGATTTACTTTTCGATTATTGATAAATCCTTATTAATAAAGTCAGGTGAAGTTAAAAACAGTGACGTCTTTAAATTGCTTAATTGTACGACACAAAACTATAATTAGAATATATGTTATTTGAGTCGTTTTGCCCATCCATTGTATTGATAATGATAGTAAAGTGCTGTAGAAAGAATCGGCTGGGTCAGTATATATTTATGATGAGCTTAGCATATACCAGTTATTGTTTAATGTCAATCAACAGGTAACATTGTGGTACAGAAATGCCAAAGATAAGTTTCAGGTTATTTTTTTACTTTATAACTCTTTATCACGTCGGTTTTCCACCAGCGAGGGAACTGGCAAGTTTATTTTTCAACTACACAATTACACATGGTATTAATAATCTTTATCCCCATTTTTCCCCGAATTGTCATCCAGGCTCATTTTGCAAAATAGGTCGGCGGGGCTGACAGACTTGTCATTAAACATGGTGCATCCCAGGCCAAGGGAAGCTACTGTGTGCAGGATAAGCTTGAGGGGCTGCTACAGTGCACAAGGCAAAGGTCGTGAGTGACAGATGGAGACTTTTCTTTAGCCTTGCTAACAAGGCTAACATTACTTACAATGGAGAAGCTTTGCAGCACTCATGTAAACTGAGCAACCCTTGTCTTTCACATCACATTGGTCCCTGGAGAATCTCGCAAAGCTTTGCTGCTGTATGGGCTCTACTTTCTTTTTCTTTGCAGAAGACAGGGTTGTATGGAGCTTTTTCTAAGGGCAGCTTGATATTTTTCTTGGGAGAAAAATGTAGCTAAACTGTACAAACTCAATTTTAAACTGTCAGACATCTGAACACAGTGTGAGTCAGACCACCTGCAGATGTGGTCTGGCTCTTCCAATCACTTTCTAATTGCAATATCTTCTGCCACTGACCCTTTATTGAAGAGATGTAATCTACAAATGATCCCTACTTTCCAAAGTTTAAACTGCAGATACTGGTTTATCCTTTGGTTGATGTTATTGCTTGTGCATGAGATGGGGAAAAAAGGCAACGACTAAGCCTTATCTTTTTGAAAGACCCATGCTCAAATACATGTGTGTAACTCATATTTAGGCTAATTACAGCAGTGAGCTCATGCTGTTGTTGGGGTGGATGCTCTTTCAAAAAAACCACAGTCCTCTGGTTGGGAGCCAGCAGGCAGAGGGGATGGTCAACAGTCAGAGAAACACTGTGTCACTTCGAGGAAAGAGCTGACCACCAGGCCAGCTTTCTGGCCAACTGTGGTCTCGATTTTGGTCTGCTGCTGTTGGGACCAGAGGAACAAAGACACATACGTATGTAGCCTGAAAACATTTGCAGCCTAAATAACAACCTCAAACCGTAACCTCAAATTCTATATCATAAGGAGAAGAAGAGAACACACACACACCGAGGTAAATGCGTCTTCTACCAAAGTCTATAATGTGCTCTGAACAGTAAACCAGTAAACGAGCACTAAAGCCTCAGCAGATAATGCATGTGGGATTATGGAAGAAGGGAAAGGATAAAATAACACCAAGCATATAAACTGACCAAAACCTCAACAAGCAGCACAACATCCTCAAAACAGAGATCACCCTGCAGGAATTTTCACCAATGAGCAGAGAGAAATTTAAGTAGACTGAAACAACAAGATCAGATTGCAATGTTATATAAATAAAAAACATTCAACACATTCAGTTATACAGTACGCATCCGTTTTGCTCCTGGAGAAAACGTAGTATGTTGTGCTTTACAAGCAAATAAGTGAGTTAAATAAGTGAGGTAAATAAAGTATGTACTGTAAGAGAGTACCTATACATACTATAAACACTATATATAAGTTTAAGTAAGTAAAGTATATAAAGTGTATATATACACTTTTCTGTGTCCACTTTATTAAGTACACCTGTACTGTCTATTGCGATACAACTATTCTGCCATAAAGTTGAGATAAAGTTGTCAAGATACTGACAAGATACTGAAGGATGTGCCATCGGTGTTGAGTGTGTGTGAATTGAGTGAATGTGATATGTAGTGTAGAAGCCCACTTACCTATTGTACTAGACTGCATTATACTACGCAGTGTTTGTTTTTCTGCCTCCCTTAAGTATGTAAACAGGAAGGGAAAAAAACAGAAACACCTTGCAAAATAATGTAGTCCAGTACAACAACACCACCTCATAGAAATAAACATTTAATTGCATTTAAACATATATATTAAAGAATAGTAACTATTAATACTTGCTGCTAACTGCTACCTCCGCTATCACCACAGAGTAACAACTGCTTTCTCTACTGGTCTCTGATCTTTTATGGGTCTTTCTGGGACGAAGAGAAAGAAGGACAGAGGGAAAGATGAATGGGAATTCAAACATAGCTCAAAGGTGAACCGATTGCACCGCGGCTCTCTGTAGTGAGAGAGGGTCACTTTGACCCGCCCATGGTGAGTGTACGCTGGAGAGAGAGTGACAGAGAGACATAGAGATACACAAAGTGAGAGACAGATGACATCAGAGCGAAAAGGGGCTAACACTTTTATCTGCCCGCCGCTGGTTTTAAACCACCACACCTTTGAGAGGACGCTGGTCTGCGAGTGTGTGTGTGTGTATGTGTGTGTGTGTGTGTGTGTGTGTGTGTGTGCGTGCATGCGAATTAAAACTGAAAAAAAATGAGACAAGCCTCAGCTTTGATGTGTCTCATTCATACCACCCAAACACTCAAATGAAAATGTGCACAAATAGTAAGTGTAAGACAGTGAGTGTGATGGTGTGGTGAGAGAGAGAGATAGAGAGAGAGTCTTTTGATGTGAGCCCACCTCCGACTTCCTCTATTCCCTCATATCTACTGATTCCCACTTCACCCAAAGCACCACCCCCCCATCCATCAGATTCACATGGTGTGTCGGGGGCCTGAGAACGTGCTCCCGTGCAATGACAGGGGTCACCAAACCTGAGGACACACTTTGCACAATGTGTATGTGTGTGATGAGGGGTGATGGGGAGTCCAGGTCTTCAAACAAACGCTAACCGTTTCCTTCAAAAGGAATCAAAAACGAAGCAATTCCCATGTGTAATTAGTTGAATACATTTTACATTTTGATGTTAAATAACCAATCACTCGATATGTATGGATGGACGTAGCATGCATATGCAAAAGGGCAGACTTGAAACAAGTTCAAAGAGAAACCAGCTGAAACTAAAGCTATAGTTCCAAGCCGCTTACATCAAGAGATTTTGTTCAGATTAGTAGCTTCATATATGAATAATCTCATATGCTTTGTGGGTTAACAACAGAAGGTGAATGTTTTGATGAATTATGCAGTATTGAGTGTTTAAAGTTGATATCCAGGTCTACAGCTCCGACATTTTGTGTCAATGTTCCTTTTTTCTTCCTTCAACACCTAAATTGGCCAACCATGTCGAACTTTGCAAAGTAATCCAGTTCTGCAAATATTCATCCCTAATTAGACAACAACGGCCAAAGTAACAAGTCTAGGTTGAGTTATTACAGATAGTAGAAACACTGTGATAAGTTAAAAAGTATGTTTATTCCTATTCTCTAACAAAGTCCCATGAAGAGAGCCCATTGATTCAAAACTCATCAATATGTAGACTAAATATACACTAAAATTCACTAACAATCATCATAAAATAAATATGTAATGCAACAATTTGTATCACAACATTGAGAGGTTATTTCTGTCAATGATTATTTTATATTAAATACTTAAAATAGAATAAAAATAGAGAAATGGCCTTCATAAGTTCCCTGAACTCAAGATGATGTCCGACCAACAGCCCAAAACACAAAGATATTCAATTTACTATTATATCAGACAGAGAAAAGCAGTAATTCTTCACATCCTCCGACAGTCTACTGACAGATAGACAGGAACAGGTATAGATGTCTATTTGTTCCGCACAGAAAAATTGGACCTCATCTAAATAAAAAAGGAGTTGGCATACTACCAAGTAGAGGTGAGGGCCAGGGTAGAGCAGAGAATAGAAAAAACAGTAAAGAGGGAGCTTGAATTTTAAAGACAAATCTCCCAAATGAAATTAAAAGTAGAAACCTATAAAAACACCAGACCTCTAACAATAACTTGTGGACTTAAATGCAATTTTAGAGCCTTGAATTGAAACGGTGTAAAAGGCTGTTTTCAGGATCTGCAAAGGAACACTGCAGGAGACTAAGAAGGGATACAGTCAAATTAAGGAGGGGGGTGTACAGAGGGAGAAAGGGAGACAAAAAGAGGGGAAAGGCTGTGAGTGTGAATGAACTGGTGAAAGGGAAAAGAAACAAGGGAGGAAAAGGAGAGAAATAAATGGACTGAGCGAGCAGAGGTGTGCTCTGTATAAAAAATGGACACATCCAGCTGTCCCTCCCATCCAGCTCTACCCAGAAACCCTTCAATCAAACAACTACGATCAAGCCTGACCACTGTAGCATCCCCAGGCCGCTTTCATTCGTTCTCATTTATTCATTCATTCATCCATTTTTCCTCTCCTCCGGTGCTTTAAGCCTACCAATTATCATCAGTTGCCCCTAGACGGCCTCTGTCCTTGTTCCCGTTTCAGCTGGCCTTTCAAACAGCCCTGCATTAATAAGCCAGTTGTTACAAATAAAAAGGGAGGTGAGCGGTGATTATTCAAAGCCCTCCTAAGAGAGAGGGAGGAAGCCCACGTTTCACACCCAGGGAGAGTAAAAGCACCGCCTGCCATTTATGGGGCTTTCCAAGAGGCTGGTATGGAGACGAACAGGAGTAATAATTTAGGAGAGAGAGAGGCAGTAGTGGTATAGGATAGGAAAAAGGGTAAAGACTAAATTCTGAAAAACACCTGAAACTGCAGATTGACAGGAACAGGTATACAAGAATTGCAAGAGACAACATTCTTCGCATTTCTGTTCAACAGGATGAAAACAATAAAACCACTTGAAATCCTTTATTGGGTTCATATTAAATAAGGACATGAAACATGACTGTGAGGTTTGACATTGTGTGTCCAGCAATTAGACCTTTGAAATTCATTTTTTTTTTAAATCTGCATATTAACAGAATTCAAAGATTCTGCATTTATCAATGAGCAACGTCATTTAAAAAATGTTTACCAAGGTAGAAAAACATACAAGTATATTTTCATGCCTTGTCTGTCTAAACAAGAAAAGGATCTTTGAGGGTGATGTTTGTCATACGCGGTCAGAGAAAACAATGTGAAAATGATGATTCTATTATACTGAGTAATTCAACATTTTACTTAAATATAACATGGCTGCGAAGCAATTTTAAAACTAAATCTGGGCAGTGGCATGATGACAAAATCCAGGTTTGATATGTTCTTTGGCACAAATTGTTAATAAAATAGTAATTTACATTCATTTTGTGTGCTAAAAGTATAGTATTAAAAATTGTTTGAACAATTTTGCAATTGCGATACGATTTGCCACAAAATGGAGAGAATGATCATTTTTACATACTTATTCTCATTTTCACTGAAAAACATATTTAAATGATTATGGTGTGAATTTTGTAAAGGTCTGCACCACTGAAAGATGTATTCTTTAGTCTGTAGAGTATGATGTGAAGGCCAGTATTGACAGCATGACAGTATTTCCACACACATTTCGCCTTTAACAAATATTGCAGCCCCTGCGATTTGAAAACTGCAGTAGGCCATTTTGCAATTGTGATAAGATTTCGATTAATTGCTCAGCCCTAGTGTGAAGATTAGTAGGCTATATAGTGAAAGCTTTATAGTAGAGTATAAACAGTAGTGTGGGTTTGGAACTGTTATCCATTTTACTTTCTCATATTTTCCCCAATAATTCTGACCTGAATTGACAACTTTTTTTCTTTGGGAATATGAACAAGTTAAGAGCACTTACCATCCGTCAGTAACTCAAATCGAACCAGGGACACTGCGGCATCTAAACCCCTAAGCCCCACATCATCTTTTTCTTTTTTTTTTAGGTATTTTGGGTTTACTGGATAATGTCTAATAGCAAGTGAAATTAAAACAGGGTCTAATCTTATTTCATGGCAATGGCGCTAAGCAGTGGCACTTTCTTGAACGGACTATAGAAGTTTCGGACACAGACAAACAAGCCTAGTATGATAACGTATTTGTATACCTTTAATACACTGTCTTCAGTGGCAGCTAGGTGAGGAGTCTTGAGACTGAGGATGCCATGTTGAAATTTCTAACCTCGTTGGGTAAATTAGTGTTGAGAGGAAAATAGAGAAAACCATGGCTAATATTTAATGAAACTATAAACTGCCATGTAATCTTCTTAAACAACAGTTTGTGAGTGTGTGTGTGAGTGTATGCTGGCCATTTACCTGCACACCTGAAGCTCTGAGCAGTGAGCCCTTTCTCCACAGCCAGGCAGGTGAGTATACTGAGGAAACTGGTGGTGACTGACTGCCGCTTTGCTCTCTGGGTTTCCCGCTGTCTCCTATCCCGTGTTGGTTTTGATCTCAGCAGCACTCCCTGGAGGCCTGGAGCTCCTTCTCCCGACTCCCCCCCTTCTTCTTGGGCAGGCCTCTGCGCTCTGACCGCCTCCCGCAGGGCCTCCACCCACTCCTGGGCTTTGAGCTGATCATCCGCCCTAAGTCTGACTACCACTTTGGGGAAAACGACCTGGAAGCAATCTCCTCGATCTGGCCACAGCTCTCCGTTCTCTGGCTCCTGATCGTGCTGAACGGCCAAGCAGGAGGCCAGGGAGTACTGGAGGACAGGCTGGGACACAGACCCACGGCCCTCGGTAGGGAAGGCCCGGAGAGCAGATCTGGTCAGGACGAAAGTAAAGGCCCGCCAGTTGTTCTGATCCATCAGCTGGTGGAGTAGACCAGCTCTGAGGATGTCCTGGCAGCGTTGGGTGAACAGAGGCAGGGTGGTGGGTCTGCTCAGGACGCCAGAATTAGGCTGGAGAGAGAGTGACACCTCTGCTGAGGTGGGAGTGTCGCTGTCACCATCAGGCCTGGTGTCGAGCCCTGATGGAGAGGGCGACGAGGAGGGCGACATGGGTGCAGGAAACTTGACGACCTGTTGCTTTTCCACTCCGGTCTTACGCTGGCGGTTCTCCTGCCTCACATTTCTGGCCGCCTGCACCTTCTCCCACATCAGCCGCCTCCACTCCATGGCCTCCCATTGGTTGGCCGCCCTCAGCTGGAGACGTGTGCTGTTGAAGAACAAAGCCTGGAGCGTGCGTTGATCGGCGGGCTGGGTGATCTGGCCTGGCTGGCTGCTGGGTGCCGGGGAGATGACGCTCTGGCAGTGTGACAGAGAGTAGGCGGTGCCCAGCTGGCGGTTGGCGCTGCTGTCCAGAGTGTACAGCCGGAGCTCACAGGGTGTCAGCTCAACGTGGCAGGGTGTCCACCGACCCGGGGCCCCTCACGCTGCTCCATCGCACCCTGCTTCACCACGCTGCTGCTACTGCTGCTTTTATCAACTGGACACAGAGGGAGAATAGGGAGAAATAAGACACAGATGGATAAAGACAGCCACATTTGAGAGAAGAGCAGGGCAGATCTTCTGAACAATATAATGTATCTCCTGGCCTTTTCTTGACAAACAAATATAATAACAAATCAAAAATCTAAACAATTTTCAACTTGGGGGTCATTGTTATTTCTTTTATCCACATTGTTAATGGAGCTAGTTAAAAACGCCAGGTAAGAAATACAATATTTACAGCGTAGCAGATGCCCTTCCTTATATTCTAAGATAATGGCCGAGTGAGTTCCGTCAGGAGCTGTAGGGAAATTTGCTTTGAATTTTACAGATTTGTTGTGTTGTTATGGCTTCGCCGGCAGCTTTCCACCTCTCCTCACTGCCGCTGGCACCGAAAAGCTACGCCAACCCGGTGTTGGAGACCCCAGAGTAACTTTAAAACCGGTTAGGATCACAGTGGCCAGACAAGCCTCTCAAACCTCTCCTGCACCATACTCCACGTCTAAGCCACTGATTTGTACGTTCTAAATAATCATCGCTTAGTCAGTAAATTGCTACTTCTCTGGAACCTTAATCTAGATGGGCCAGTTTCCTGCACAAGGTAGCTTTTCACAGGCTTGCAACTCTGACATTGTAGTTTTAATACTTTTTTAGTATTTTGGTAAGAGCTAGCCGGAGCTGAAGGCCCGGATGCACCACCTTTTTCTATTTTGGCCTTTCCTCTCCGTTCTGCTCATGTTTGCTTTACCCTAAATTTGCCGACAAGCTCTGTCAGCTCTCTGCTAAGTAATATGCCTGATCCTCCATTTGTCCAAATTTCACCTCTCTTCTTACTTCTAATAAACCAGATGACTACTACTACTTTTTCTATTTCATACATATTCAACATAGTGACAAAAGTGCTCTGTAGAGCAGTTTGTCCATTTGGGCTATTGTAGAAACATGGCAGCGCGATAGAAATGGGTCATTCTAAGGTAATACAAACACAACAGTCATTATGTCTTTACACACCACGGAAAACACAGTTAAGTATATTATATTATTTTCTCTCTAGATCCTCCTAAATTACACACTGAATCTTTTGTACCTGAATTACAAAAAAACAGTATGTCAATAACACATAAAAATGCAGCCCATAAAACGTTTCTGTAGTTTACTGCCCTGCAACTTTTTTTTCATATCTGCCATTATATGCCTATACCAACAGATCAGAACAGATAGGACTCTAATAATGATAATAATCTTTAGCCAGCCAGCACTTTTCAGGAAAACAAAACAAACATTTAAACGCTAAAAGAAAAGGTATGTAAATACTAACAGTATTGAAAGATAGTTCAAGGACACTTTTGATGTTTATACAAAAGGTCAAACCTGAGGTGTAGCAGTCATTCAGCTTGTCAGGTCTCCAAATTATTTCAAAAAACAAACTTACCACATGCCAGAGACCTGTGGGTGAATATTTAGGAAATTTAGCCTCAGTGGTTTAAGCACAGAGCGTTTCACATCACCCAACGAAACCAAATACTGGACCAAGATTTTATCATTCTTGATCGTCCTGTTTTTGTTTAAACCTCAACCATATGTCGCTGCACTAGAAAGAGGAAGAGAGAGAAGCACCTGCTACACAAAGCAGTCCAGCAAAAACAACAAGCTATAATATGAAACTAGAAACAACCAGATGAATCAATGATTTAAGATGTGCCATCAAAGACTGTGACCTATTCTATTATCTGTCAAGTTGGCGATTAGGAGGTCAAAAGATATGTACACATCTAAAATTAAGACTAAGATACCTTTTGGTAAGAAAGGAAACAGTTTTTAGTTAAATACAAGCATTTTTTGGACAGTATTTCATCTACTATATTTCAACATGTAGTCAGGATGCTCCACATTGAAATAGTTACTGAAATGCTGTTAGAACCATGTTAGATGTAACCTAGACATCTAAACAAAATGTAAAAAACTTCAGCCTTTTTTACAGGTTTACTTAAAAATAAATCAATCACCTATTCCCGTCCACTAAACCAATCCCGCATACTGATTTAATTGTAAACCCCCACCAGTGGCAGTCTAATTGGCAGATATTGCATTTTATGTCTTTAAAGTGCTAAATCCCTCACAGCTCCTATTAACTAGACGTCGGCGAGTCAAGTGCCTCATCAATCTTATCAAAACAGCAGCAGACATGGTGTCACTATGGGTCTCGGACTTTGCATTTTAGCAAACGTTTTGCTAAAGGAACAAATGAATATGCAAATAAGTTTAGCTGGAATCAAGTCTGGCTGATTGGCAGTCTTTACGCTTGGGAGGGTCGAGATGAGAATTAGGCATTGTGGAGAGGGAAACTGCTCTGTTCAATTAGCCTTCATCGCCTTCTGGTAGGTTTTCACGTCACATTACAGTGATAGTCTAATATAGCCTTCAACCAGAATTAACACTTTTCTGTCAGCTCTGCAAACCAACTATCCAGTACTGAGCTGCCCTCAAGTCAATCAAGACGCAAACCTCTGCTACAGCCTTAAACAAAAACCTCACCCACTGATTAGGTACCCAATCATTTCCTAGACACATAGAATGCAAAGGAAGCAGGAGAAGGAACCTGCAGGCACACACGGGTACACCAACCATTTCACACCACAGAGCTTATCCTGTTCATGGTGAACAGTGGGCAGAAGCTATCCCAGAATGCTTTGGGTGAGAGTTAGAGTAGGGTTACACACAGGATAGGTAGCCAGTCTATCGCAGAACTTACAAAAACAAACGTCCATTGATATGGACGTGCACGTTAGAGGTGTTTCTCCAGGTGTGAAAACTTACACATCAGTCAATAAATGTGTATGTGTGTGCGTGTGAGTCACTAAATACAGTGAAAGGCCAGCGAAAGGTACAGAAAAGCCAGAATTGAGGCGAGAAAGGATGTGAGTGATGTGTTACAGTGAGTTCAGATACAACAGGAAATGAGACACAGAGGAAGAGGAAGCATGAATGCACACAAAGATGTCAGCAGAAAGAAACGAATGAAAGTGAACAAAAGCAGATTGGCTCTAGTCAGTGCAAACTATGATGATGATGATGATGATGATAAAACCTAAAATTTCCAAATCACAGAAAATTCTACTGAGATCATTGTAGTTGAGCGTCAGAAGCTAAAATACAGAAATAGACCAGTGGAACTGCTTTGGATGACACACACACACAGTCAGTCAGTATGTGTTGTTCAGCAAATTTTCAATCTTTTAGTCAGGGAACATGTTCATTGGCAGTTAATAAACAAGGACCAAAGATGGTCAAACCTGCTGCATGCTGTATCTGACAAGACAGGAGTTTACTTGTTCGTGCAAAGTTAGGTTACCGTCATTGGGTTCACAGAGCACATTTTTAAGGTTTCTTCTAGCACAAGACTCAAGGAAACATAATTTTCAAGGAAAATTATGTACAACAATTTAATAAAAAAAGGCAGCAAAACCTTTTATTTCACTGTTCATCACAGCAGCAAATAGTTGGCACTTTAGTTTAATAAATGGCTTTGGGTGATTCCAGTATTGTTGACTGACTGATTAATCTAAATAACTGCTTCAGCACAAGTCACATCAGTGAATGTAAACGCATAGTTTTCAATATCCTTCCACATATTCCAATGTGGGAAGACAGTGTTTTCATACCACTATCAAATACCGTCTTCACTCAGAGGACAAAGAAGACAAGAAGCTTAACCTGTTATTGCACTTTTGACCGTTTGATTAACAGGTGCATATTTTCATATTAAAAGCAGTTTTCTGTTATATGTATATCTTCTTTATATTATTATGTTTGAGCCTGTTCCAAATCTGAACATGTGTTTTCTTGCACAGACCTTGAATTTTTATGAATAATCAAATTATTGAGGAATGCTTGCAACAAAATGTGCAACCGAAAATGTACCTATTATTTATAAGACTCCGACGAAGGCAGCCTTTAGAGTTCAGAGGGCAATGTTATAAAACATAAGAGAGCTTTAATAAAAGCTACACATACAGCCTGTTTGCTCCCATATACTGTACACATGTGTATTGTGTATATTATAATGGTCATCATTTCCATTTACCATCTAAACATCCCCAGCTGTCACTAATGGAAAGGCAAACAAGCCACTTTTTCTTTTTTTTCTCCAATGTGAATGAAGAGACATAGCGAGGTTCAGCTAAATCACTCTGCCTTCTGCTTATTACCGTCCTTTTCCTACTTCTCTCCTTTCAATACACATCCAGCCAAGCTAAATAGCCTGATGCCTTTTCACACATATGCTAATACTAAATAATCCTGCCAGTATCAGGGGCCGGGTAATTGGGTTGCCTCTTCTCTCGCCTCATTTGAGTCCATTTGCTGACAGGATTACAGGCTATTATCCCTCAGGATCCCTTAGGATCTCCTTAGGCCTTCAGATGGCCAAAACACACAAACAAACGGTGTGTGTGTGTGTGTGTGTGTGTGTGTGTGGTGTGTGTGTGTGTGTGTGTGTGTGTGTGTGTGTGGGCTCTCTGCCTGAGTACTGACTGTCATAGCACAGCTGTGTCATTTCAAGTTATCATCATCTTCTATCATTATTGCTTTCTCTAAGGATGCTTCAACATAAGTACAGCATACGCCCCGATCTGCAGCAAGCCGAAAGCTTTCCCGTGAACAGGCGGTCGATCAGAGCAGAGGAGGAGGAGAAGGTGTGCATGTTTCTGACAGGTAGGGACCAGATTCTTGGCTAAGAATTACTTCAGGTTTACTGAGTTGGTCAACAGATGACATGATATCTTTAACAAGCCAAAGCAACAATGACTCTTCCTGCCACAAATGCCCAGGCAATTAGGCAAATCCAATGACTAAAGGGTCATGTCAACCAATAACATATATTTTTCCACTTAGCTTAATTGATGGCTTTGCAGATAGTAGTTTTATTGTCAAGGTCTTGATATTTGTGCTGCTGAGACTTCTGCCACCACCTCAATATAATGGAGATTAATTAAGTTTTGTTTGCCAACATTAAAAAGCTGCACTTAAAAAAACAACAGGAACATGGCTTAGTTTCTCTCGATAATCCATAGTAGAGATCTTTACAGGTCCACTTGGCTCTGAGGCACTGACCACATCTAAATTATGCTCAGTGTAATCGGGTCAGGTCCTGTTTTACTGCCAATATTGCCTGTTTTACTGTGTATCAATATGTGTAATACCTGAGTGGATCTGTGTAAACTGGGAGAAAATATTTTAGGAATTCAGTACCACAGTATACAGTGTGTAATTTTATATTGTGATACAGAGATATTGTTATTTTGGGTTATATAACTTGACTTTAAAGGACATGTACCTCATTATAATCTATATTATTATTATTATTATTATTATTATAAAGTTCATCATCCTAAGCTCATATTTCCAATTGAAACTGTAAACATTTGTAAAGTATAAGCATTTAAGCAAAATACAGTAGGAATAATAAAAAAAACTGGATGTTAAATAAACATTCTTTGCATGTGATCAGGTATAAAAGGTGGCCATATTTCTAGGTACCCAAAAATAAAAGTGCAAAATGTCAATGCCTCCCTCCACAGAGTTAGGAGGCTGTGGATCTTTTATTCAATTAATCATTTAATCGATAAAATTTGACAAAAAATGTGAAAAACTACCATTAATCTTTCCCAGAGCCCAGTGGATGTCTTTAATTTGCTTTGTTTATAACCCTGACAAATGATTGTTTTGCCTGATGAACTGTCCAAAACCCAAAGATTATCAACACTGCTGCATCAAAAATTTCAAATAATTGATCAATCAACTAATCTTAAACGATTTGGAATCACACATTCAATAACAGCCGCTTTCTACATCATATCACAGAGACTCACAGTGTGGAAGTGAACTCACCGTCCTGCTGGTGGTTGAGGATCATGTTCTTCAGTGTGTTGCAGTCCACAGTGGGCAGTCCGTTGTCTGTGTATGCAGACGGCCGGTAGTTGATGTCCGACCTGGACCGGTTGTGTCCCTTCTTGAAGGCTGCGCTGGACGAGGAGTTGGCGGTGTTGTTGGTGCACTCCTTGGAGTGAGCGGCAAGGTCGTTGGTGGAGCGGGCTCGGCTCCTCTTGCCGTGCCTCAAGCCCATCCCCAGACCCAACACGCTGAAGTTGTCAGCCCAGGCCAGGCCTAGGGGCCCGACCTCTGGCTGCTCTCCAGCCAGCAGGCTCCACACACCACTGGAGCTCAGCTTCCCCAGTGCAGCACTGGATACCTCCTGCAGCTGCTTAGGCTGCCTGGACTGCTGGACGGTCCCTGTTTGAGCTTGGCTCGGCCCTTGGCCTTGACTCCGGTCCATGCAGTGGATAAAGTCCTCAGTGGCCTCAAGAGCAGGGCTGATATCGCCCACCATGTCAAGCTGCTCGAGACCCTCCATAGATGGGCCGTCCTCTGAGCTAGAAGTCTCACAACTAGATGTTTTTCCTAAATGGGCAGAAAAACCCCGTTAGCAGCATCTACATGTCCAACAAAGCAAACTAGCTGTCTGCAGGTCAAAGTTTGACAAGCTAGGAAGGGTTGAGGAAGATCCAAGCAGCCTGCAGGCTTCACAAACTCTCCCCCTCAAGACAGGGCCTTCATCCAGGGTTACAGTCTTCCTTTGCAAAGATGTTCCACTAGCTCTGGGGCGAAGTAAACTACTTCTCAGGGGAAAGCTACTGTGGCTTTATGCCAGAGCTAAACAGTACTGGCAGTAGCCTGAGACTCCATAGACTGAGCCAATCTGGGTGGCAAACCACGTTCGTTAGCCAGATAGACACTCGTAGGGCAAGAAAAAACTGTAAACCTCTCTGCTTAGACTGAAATATTAAGGGATGTAGATGATGTCGAAATTAACTATCAGCTTCATTATTTGTGTTCTTTTGGCCCGTCGGGTGGCTGTAAGGTCATCGGATGGAGACTTTTTGTGGCTTCACTGTAAAAAAGGGAAGAGAGAAAGAGGAACTAATTAAGAGGAAGCATGCGGAACATACACAAAGAATGGAAACAAGACTGACAGTATGAATACTGACATTAATTTACACATAAAACTAAATGCCGTTCCAGGAGCTTTCTTAAAATTTCAAGTAAGGCTTTGCCAATAGAAAAGTTAGATAAGAGGATAATGAAGCCTCTAGTTTCAACTTTAAGCATCAAACTACCTACCCACCTTCATTATCTTCATCAGACTGAGGCCAGAGCTTCACAGATCCCCCTTTAGCAAACAGAAATGAGCATCCTCCTCCTCGTGTACTGATGAAATAATACTTGACTTCCTCATCAGCTGCTTATCACTGCACTGAGCAGGCAGAGAGGAAACAAGCCTGGGTGGGGTTCCCATCCATCTGGCTGACCGCCTGTCTGCTTTGTTTCTCTGCACTCCTCTCTCTCTCGAATATATATATATGTATATATATATATATATATATATATATATATATATATATATATATATATATATATATATATATATATATATATATATATATATATATATATATATATATATATATATATATATATACACATACACACATACACACACATATACATACATACATATATACACACGCACCTCTTTCTTTACCATTTGTGCTCTCTCACCCTCATTGATTTTCTTTTCCTCCACAGCTCAGCCTCCTTTGCTTTTCTCTACATATGAATTATTTAAAGGTCATTACATCACTGCATTTCAACTTTTAGTTGTGTCGGGCAATACATTGAATATTTATGATTAATCCATGCAATTTGTCCAAGATACGAAGGTCAATTTAATGTTCTTTAAAGCTCTTATTTGGGAATTTCTTTACTTATATGCATTATGCTCACACAAGTAAGACCATACAGTCCACTACTGCACAGCACACGGACATTCAGTGCTGGCAAACAGTTTTAACATTACACTGCTGACCCACACAACTGTTTGCCATTTTAACAATTTAAATCACAGTCAATTTCTGATTTCATTTAGTCAATCTAAAATGTATTTCCAATTTAATTTCATTAGATAAATTAAGAGAAAACGGTGATAATATGATAGAAATTACACTAATCTCTAGAAGACATATTGTTAGCTATGCAGTTTGTTTGTGTGTGTGTGTCAGCATGATAAAAAGGTGCCCAAAACCAAACAAATATTCAAAACTATTCTAACTTTCTTCCTTTCAATTTTGCGTTGGTTGCAAAGATGCAAGGGCAGCACTGTGATACTGATCACTAACACTAACACCCTCTATGATCATACACCAACATATTTACCATGACATCACCTGCCTGCAGATACAGCTCTGACCTAACTGAGCTTCGTCATCATGGTTAGTTACTCATCGAGCTTCCCACTGAACTGCTGTTGACTCATGCATGCTGCTGAGCCAACGCAGCCAACATTAGCCAGTAGAGAAAAGATTACAACACTTTTTGATCAGTAATGACTGACACTCAAGAACAAAGCATGAAGCGATTTTTCTTTGAAATGATGATTTTTGAAAACATTTCTAAAAATAAACATACCAGTGGCCCTCACTAAGAACTGCTGAATAAAGAAAAAAAAAATCAATAAATCAAGTACATCTAATTTGGCCCACTAATCAGACTGAACTTCAAATTTTTTTTGAATGTACTATACTTCAAACCACTAAGAAAAAAAGGTGGACCGCAATTAGTATTAGTATTAGGTGGACCGCAGTATTTTATATCAAACTAAAATAATGAGTTCTAGTTCTAGTTCTAAAAGGAAGCCATAAATATACTGTACCTAAAAGAAAGTTTAAAAGTGTTTCAAAAGAAGAGACACCCAACCTGTTCCACTTTCCAAAACAAAGATTTGTTAATGCTGTTCTGATTGTTAGGGTTAGGGGGTTCATGTTGAAGCAGGACAATTCATTCTGCCTTTTAACTAACCACAAGCTCATATACACATATGCTGTGTATTCGCTCTTTAACACAGCAGCTCATGTCTTCTGGTTTACTGCTTAATTAAAACAAATGTGTAACTAAGTCTTACTCTCAGGCTGCTGAACATCCTACAGCCATCCAACACTAGCACACAGTAATTCCTCACTGGTTGACAGAAATACTCAATCTTTTCAATGCTTCTTTACACATATGTGTATAAGTATGTTTATATGTATTCCTATCTTGCTTCATGTTTTTACTATGCAGTATGCACGTTATCTGAATTCACACTCAGATTAAGGCAACAATACAATTTAAGTGTTTTTATGATTTTATATCCTGGCCTCGAGTGCAATTATACTTAATTTTGGTGTTATTTTTTAATAGCAGGAATGACAAACTTTAACGCCAATATGTAACTTACAGTTACAGCTTTTAAACGTGAAAGCTTACAAGAAGACTTTAAATGTATCACTGGTCCTCATCTCCTTAAGTAACGCTACACGATGATCCTACTTTAAGATCAATAAACCTAGCAGCAATCAGAAATTATAAAAACATCCGGATTCAAGCATCAGGGCTGCTGTTTGTGTGTTTGCCTTTGTCCCTTTTTGTCAGTCAGCATCTCAGCAGTAAACAGAGGTGAAGCCACGGTCAGTCGTTCGGACAGCTCCATTTACCTGCTACATAAACTACCTCGCTTATATGTCCTGTTTATCGCGACACACATAGTGTGCATTGGTACCTATATAAGCTCGATTAACTACTCTGAAAGCTGACTGAATTAGGCCTGTTTTCATCATCAGCTGATGGGATGTGAGCCGGGGCTAGTTAGCTAGCAGCTAACGCTAGCCTCTGTCCATCCTTGAGCCGTGTCAATTTAACACAAATTAAAACTTCTCACTCACTCAAGTCATAACCATCATCATGCAGTGAATCCGTACTGATATTGACTTGTGGTGAAACTGGTGCCGATAAAACGTAGTAAAACATAAATCGAGACTCACCTTACTGTGTTTACCACTATGTCATTTTGATAGTCCGTCAGCCATTATGTCCTCTGAGGCAACTGAGGGTACAGGATAAAGGTTCCGTGTAACGTTTGTACATTTTAAACAGTATGCAGTGTACACAGTTTTTAAAAAACTAACACAAGACAGAAGTCCTTAAGCCCGTATTTTATAAAAATCTAATGCATATGAATAAGTGCAGAAAAGTATTTGAATTAAACAGCAAATAGTCTGACACATATTATGCGTCACATGTTTCTTTTCCCGTTTTAAATATTTTGCCCAGAAAATGCAATTCTCAAAATAGGGAAAAAGAAAATCAAATTATTAAATCTTTTTAAAAACATATAATGAACGTTATTTTAAGGCAATTACTAAGGCACACAAGACAAACAACACATGATAATGAAGATCTTTAATTTATCCGGAGGGAAATTATTGTGCAGTAGTTGCAGTACAATCTTGGAAAGACTGGAAATATATAGAAAGCAAACATAAAATATAAGATAGGCTATTAAGTAGGTGCAAATCCAAAATATGCTCCAAAAATGTAAACAGGGAAATGGTAAGCATCATTCTCGGTTGGTAGCATATACTGTACATATGCGAGAAGTGACATAATGTAGCTGTGTACACATTTAACATACAATTATGAGTCCTTATCACCCCTGTCACATTCAAATCATGACTGTCACATTCAAATCATGACTATTAAATATAATATAATTATAATTTCATAATCTTGGTATTAGTGTGGCTTCAAAAACCTTTTGACAAAATGTTTGTTCAATTTCATAGTGACAATTTCATTCACAACATGATGGAAATACGCTAAACCATTTCTGCGTTGTGTTTTGTTTTATTCTATATTGCATTGTTCTATGTAGTTATAATGACCCAAAGAATGCACAAGGATCAAAAAAGTTTTATCAAATTTTGTGTGCTTTTTACATCTTCCCAACACCCATTCGTTGTCTCTCACTAATGTGTTCTGTGTTAAGGCTATTATGTTACACATTTCCATTATTTTCATAACCATCAAATGGGATAGAAAAGTCCTTAAAAGGCATTATCAGTACCACAGTTGATAGCAGGAGGTGGTGCATTTATTTTGTCTCACAAAGAAAGGTTGTGATACACATCTTTACAGACGAATCTGACCAAGATGGGAAGGGGAACGAAGAGTGGAGGACAAAGCAGAGGTGGAGAATAGTTTCCCCCTAATGGGCTACTTGAAACTGCCCCAGAACCCAGTGTCAGGCCAACAGAGAGAAACATCTTTCAAGAGAGACACAGTAATTCTCCTCCTGTGTTACAACAAGGGCTGAATTGATACATGGGGCTAATAAAGGACTTTTACTAAAAACACATATTGGTGAATCGATATTGTTCACCTCCAATATCATAGACATGCCATTTCATCGATTAGATCTGTATTAGATATGTAAGAGATCTGTTTGCAGGTTAAAACTAAATAGGGAGTTTTTATTCTGCACTGCTGAAGGCCCTGGTTAATTAGGTGAAATTTGTTTGCATGCAAATTAGAAAAGAAAAACGATGATAATAATAATAATACCTAATCTTGAGGCCCCGTCTTGAAGAGGGGCCTGTGTCAGAATCTAGTTGCTTATTTTGATGTCATCAAATCATCATTATTTTACTAGGAGTACAGTGTATGGATTCTGGGCTTCAAAGATGGTTTAACTAATCCAACCTACAATGCTGTTATCAGGCTAAATTTATCCTGTTAATTGTCATTCAGAAAAAAAGGTTGATTTGGTGAACCTGGATGAAGTTATCTTGAATAACATCTCACTCTTAAAATTAGGACAACATGAATAGAGATTTGAGACCACATGAGGTGGGTATGGTGTGAACCCTCACAGCATGCACTGGGGCAATAGATTAATGGACATAAATCTAATTTTATGTGGGTTTCTGCATTTTGTTTTACATACTATACGTACTTCCGTCCTTTCGGCACTTCAGACGGTTATATATTCAGTCAATGTGGTTAAACTACGAGCAGTGCTGGTGTATGATTGGATTTTTAAGTGATAATCATGTACCTGCTATGAAAAGAAAACCTCACTAAAATCTCTTAAAATGCAGCTTTACTTTCAAAACAAATATTTAGCAAAGTGAAAAATGCCATCAAAAATTAAGTTTTAGTGTTCAAAATGACAAATCCTCATTTTAATGTCAAACTGTTTCCTGGCTCCATCAGTCTTTTAACAGTCAAACTCTTTTAGCTGAGTTTTTTTTGTGTGTGTGTAATTACAGCAACAATTCATTCATAGTGATTTCTCAATAACCTGCATGTTCACTTCTAAAATCACGATTGACTAATCTTATTAAGCCCAACATTTTCATTTGAAAATTAGTTAATGTATGGGGTTTACCCAAAAATGTTTTTGTCGTGATACAGCTAGCTGTCAATAAGCTGCACCTTATCACGTTAGGGCTCCAGGACTTCCAGTTCCAGACTGATTTTAAACAAGCTTCAAAGAACCAAAACAATCCATATTCATGCAAAATTATTGGTTTCATTTGGATAACTTGGTTCTCCCCATATGAAGAAAGGAGTAATGGGCCTGGTCTTGGAAAATGAAATGAAACAAGGAAATGCATAGGATGTCATTTTTTAATACTATACAAAATATTAATACTGGCCGAAAAATTTAGAAATTTTGTCCCAAAAACAAAAGATAAATTCAGTTTCACAGGCGTAAGTAATTTGTTCAGAATATAATTTGCAGGAAAATACTGAAGGACCTGACATTCTCTGGAAGTTTTGTTTGGAAAAGGGTAAACTGAATTATCACCAGCTCCAGACCAAGAAATATCAGCTTTCAAAAGCCCATTTGAGGAAAACCCTGGTTGGGCCTTCTCCTCCTTCTCCTTTCTATGAACACTCTTTGTCTGAATTTGTTTCAAAAGTTCTCCCCGGTGAGGGAGAGGAGGGCCAGGACAGTCTAATGGGCTACTCTGCTAAGTTGCTCTCTCTACAGCATTGTTACAGGATAATAGTCCTACATGTCTCCGATATAAATCTGCTGATTTTTCTTTTTCTTTTTTTCAGGGTTTGTTCATTCTGGGAACATGTTTAGCAAAAGCAAGTAAATCCAGACAGCACATCCTCCAGTATTTGACATACATTCTATTCAACACAGAATTTCTACCTGGACAAATAATTTCCTGCTTTTAGTGAGAACAAAAAAATGTTCAAATTACATTTTGGCCTTTTTATTTGCCATTTCCATTCAGCTTTTGTAATTTGATTTGTCAAAATTTCATGTACAAAAGGGATGAATGGAGGCCAGGCAGGGGTGGTTGTGGTTCAGTCCACTGTCTTTGCAGCCATGTAGCTGCATCCATGCTTTTGAAATCCTTTCAGGCTAAGTGGCTGTGCTTGGATATAGGGATTGATGCAACAAATAAGCATCAACTTTAGGAATGAGACCATCTCTGTTCCATCATTTTCCATCTAACAGCAATCTCATGTCCCCCTTTGCTTCCTTGACTCATGCACTCAGGTCTCTCTCTGTCCTGTCAGTCTTGTCTATTTCCTTCTTTATTTTGATCATACCATCTTCTAGTGATGACTAAATTATGATTAGATTTAAGGATGTCCAGAGCTTTCATCTGTGTAGTGCGTTGTTTAATATTGCCCCCCCAACCCCTCTCGAACCGCCACCCCGACCCCCCAAACACACACAACACAATAGTCATCTACCTCGACTCACTCACCAGCTATTGAAGAGCAGAGTGGCAGCTTGGTTCCCGTGGAAACACTGCGTGTGTGTTCAGTAAATGTTTCTCCCTCACTGAGATTAAGTTGAATATGCACACACACATGAGAACACAGGTTATATGTTTTATATGCAAATAATCTGCTCTCCTCTACTGAAACCTGTGTGCTGCTGTATTATAAATCTTTACATGAACTGAGGTTTAATAGGAGCTAAACACTTTGACAGAACTGTTTTAATATAGATTATTCATGAGAAAGAGTGCTGCTATCATCACTGATTAGAAGGTAGGTTCTGTCTTGAAACAACAGTTTAAGACAGCCTTGAAACTGGCTTGCTTGCTGTAATTATTCCTCCTGTTCATACTGGCCATTAAAAGATTCCTTCTTCAATGTGCTTTCATTGTAAGTGATGGGACAAATCTACAGTCATTATTCTGTGCAAAAATATATTCAAAAGTTTATCTGAAGATAACATGAGTCCATGTTCGACAAATCAAGTGGGTGTGTTCCAAAGTTAAAGTCTTTTCAGCATAAAACTCTCTCTTTGTATTTCCAGTGTTACCTGTTGAGCTGCAGTGGAGGGAAATGTTGTACTTGAGAGATTTTAAATTGGAAAGACACCCACAAAATGACATGTTGTGTCAATAAAGGGCTGTGTCAATGTCTATATGGGCACCTGACTATTGTTTTAAGACAGACAGTGTGAACACATCCTTCGCCATGCATTGTTGTGTAAAGCTTTAACCCTCATTATGCATCTGTTGGATAAATGAAAATTGGATACTTCTTTTCATAGACTCTTACCATTTACAATAAGTCCGGCTATTTGCAATGGAGAAAAACTTGACAAACCACTGTCATAAAACAAAGACAACTTTTCATTTTGAGCCTGAACTTACCTGACCAGGACCAGGATACTTTAGAGGAATAACTTTTTACAATAACTTAGGTCAGACTTATTAAAGGCTGCTTTAAAGAACTGGGGTTTCTGCAAAAACATACAGTAAATGTGTTTTAAGTAGTAATCTTGCTTCATGAAACATCTCTCTTTGCTGAGTGTTTGGCTATATAATTTATCAATATGACAGATGACCATAAGGGGGTGAAGAAGAAAAGATTTAGCTGTTGTCCTGTTTAATTGTTACGGTGTGGGGGTGAGCTTTCAGAAAACAATCTGAAAACATACATGGTGTTTGACATGATAACAGCAGTTTTTATATTTGGTTTCCATTGAACAGTACAATACAAATCTGCGTGTGTGTGTGTGTCGCAAGCGCGTGCGTGTTCAACCCTGGCACTACACATCTCATTCACACCTAATGATCGCAGCCTCTCACTGGCAGCCATCTCTCCACCCAGACCAAATCCAATTACTGGGGACAATAGAAACCAGCTCCAGGCTCGGGACTCCATCAGCTCCTCTGTGCCGCTGCTCCCTGCTCCGAGACTCCTGCTGGACCCCTAATAATGTCGAGGGTCCACAAGGGCCACAAAGTCCACCTGTACACAGACACACAGATACACAAGTACAAAGAGAAACACAAATACAAACACATATCAAGCACAAAAGCAAATAAATTAAAAAAACACAAACATATAAAAGTTTGACAGCTAACCACAAGATACAAGCAAATATAAATAAGAAAATATATTGGATGATGCAACAAGAAAACACAGTAGCAGTAGTAAAAGTAGTACAAGCAAATAGAAACATATAAAACAATTGTGCAAATACAAATATAAAGGTCAAATGTGAACACAGATATACACAATATGGCTAACTTCCAGTACAACACACTAAATTCAATATTTAGACCTATTGAATAATCTTCTTCAGGCGAGGTCATTCGGTTTTTATGCAACACGCGTTAAAGCGTCAGTACACGTTTCACTTTTCAATGGCTCCATCTAGTGTCATAAACATGACACCACAACGGGTTATTCTGGAACAGAATGAAAATCCCAGTGAATATCATTTACACGTAGTTACACAAACGAGGCATTAAGTTAGCTGCTCTGGAGCTTTTGCTTTGAAGCTCAATTTTTATAACAACAAATGCTCAGAATAGAATATAGAAATGCGACCAACTACAATTCCATGACATGCTAATGAAGATACCGTGACATGACCAAAAGCTCCAGAACAGAACTGTTTTTTTTTTCTGTCCAGAGACATAAATAAAGTTGTGGTGGATCCTCAAAAGAAGTCCCATGTTTTTCTTTCTTTCAAATTGAAATCTATTGTCTAATTTAAGGTTTCAGGTTGATGAAGTGATGTTTCTGAGTCACACAAGATCATTGGGAGCTGCAGTATTCCTGTTATCTCCTAATGTCAATTATTTCAACCTTGGTCTTGGCTTGGTGATTTTAAAATACTTAAGACACTTTTTCTTAACTATAGCGACTGTTACAAAATGTTGTAGTTTGAATTAGCCTATGCCTACTTTGATGGTGGCAACAATCTCAAGCATGAGGAATCAGTTTATTTTTGCCAGAAGCCTAAAATTAATGTAACCTTGAGATTTAGTTAATGTTTTTTTTAGGATCAAGAGTGGCTCTCTTTTTATCATTTAGTTGTTTGGTTGTAAAATTACTTTTTGGTAGCACTGACGGATTATTTTGAGGATTTACGGATAATTTCGAGGTAATATTGTTGCCATAAACAAACCAGATGGGAAAGTGAATTCAAAGTAAGTCAGTTATTGACTTATTTGATACGAGTTTCAGAAAGCTTCAGGGATGTCGCAAGCTAGACCGGAAGTTATCAGTCGTTTAGTTTTATTTCGAAAGCATTAGCCGGATGTGGTGTGTGTTACCACGACGACGTGACGTTCGTAGCTGAGGCAACATGGCGAACGGTGGAGTGACCGTAGATGACATGCGATATGCTGAATACACTCCTAAAACAACCATTAGGAGCGACACGGACATAGACAGACGGCTGGTTAGTATCTGTTATCTGTTCTGTTTCTACACTGAAGACATTTGTGGAGCCAGTCAAACTAAACCTGGCTGTTTTTTCTCCCTGCTAAAGTGTATGATAGGTACCTGAATGACCGCTAACACATAATGTCACTACTCTTGCATAAGCTGGCGAACTAACTAACGTTAGCTGAAGTCAACTCCGGGATTTGGATTTTGCTCTGACGTTGAATAGTGGTCGGATATCCTTTAGTTTTAACATGTATTAACCGTTCAAGCCCATAGACTGTATATAAAAAGCCGCAGGAGACAGTTTACTTAAACATAAATATTCACTGTAACGTTAACTAAGTTAGCTAGTCTCGACTCGAGTGGAAAACACAAAGACTAGCACACTTCTTCGGAATTGACTTCAACTCCACAGTAACTACTAACACGTATTATTTCAGGATGTGAATTCAAATTGCAGGTAAAACTTCAATGTCACGATTTCCTATGACACAGCACGTGTAAATACTCTGACAATCGGTGACTTCATGTAAGGTAGCCTACTTTATACATCTTTGTGACATACTGCAATCCCTAAATCAAAAAGTGTTAATGCTGTATACACACAAGGTGCCCGTCCTGCAAGTCTACCAGTGTTGATAGATGTGTTTTTTCCTACTAATAATGTAAAAGAATGATGAGCTTACTTGAAAAGACTCAACAAAAATCTACTGTGATAGATAATTTGCTATTCTCATAGGAAGGCTTGGATATGTACATTTCTGGGCTGTGGTGTAGTGGCATACACTGAAAAACTCTGTTTATTATTCATAATTTTGAAGTTTCTTTAAAACTGTACTTTATGGGGCTGCTCAGTCATCCTAAATGTAAAATTATGCATACAACTTATTTGAAATAATATAATCAGGAGTTAAACTAGTACATCACTAAACACAAAGCATCAGTATGGTAAATTTGGGAACTGTTAGAGGCCAAAACTGTGAAGGCACTCTACATACAATGAAATGTGATGCTTGAGTACTTTCAAGTTCTTCTAAATTCATGTAGTTCACATCTCCATCTTCACAATTAGATTCCTCTTTTAGAAATTGAAAAGTTTGAGGCTTTTAAGGCCATTAATTATCACAGTTTTGTTTATTTTATTATTTTTAAATTTATGTATCCAATACATTGTTGCAATGGGACTCTACCAGTTGACTTCCTTCTTTATTAACATTTACTAAATTTTACTTTTCTACAGACTACCAGAATTGGACAGCATCAAAATTTAGTAGAGATTGGTTTGCTGATCTCTCCACAGTGGATCACATAGGGTATACTGAAGCTGCCACACAAATCTTTGAGTAGCTGTGTTAGCTAAACATCTTGTTTTGTGTGACAGGGAGGGACTCTGATTGCAGTGGGTCTTGGTGTGGCAGCTGCGGGGTTTGCAGGTAAGAGTAGTTTAATGATATTACCTGGATGAGCGTGTGCAGCATTACTTTTACGGTTTGTTTACTATTAACTCAGATTCCTAAAATTGTTGTTCTGCCTGCTGTCTCTTTAATGAGAGAAATTTTCTTTATAGATTTTTCATTTGGACGTTTATTTTGTCTGCGAACTGTTTTGTGTGTTTTGTGTTTGATACACAGGCCGCTATGCATTCCACCTGTGGAAGCCTCTTGGACAAGTCTTCTCTGAAACTGTCAAGAAGATGCCAACATCAGTGAGTAATCAATTAACCTCCTATACAGTACCTTTGTCGTCATGTTGATATCCAGTCCTGTTCTGCTAAACTTTACATCTAACTTTTCAGTTGTTTGATATCTGGATCATTTGCAAATTTATCTGCACCTACTTATTATTATGATGCATCTGATTAAGTGAGTTCATATCTTGAGCTTTTAAAATAGTATTGCTCTTCTGAATATTAATCAGGTCAAAGAATATTGTCTATTTGTGGATATGGACGTGGCTTAAGGTTCATCCTGACTTGAGTCTGAACAACTGCCGCATTAAATGAACCAGAACTTAACTAGTAGTTGGAGATGGTTCAGAGAAACACTTGAGATATCACAGCTATAGCTTGAGAATCCAAGCTCTAATGCTTTTCTCTTACCACAGGGTTTCTCACCATATTACAAAGGAGGTTTTGAGCAGAAGATGTCCAAACGAGAGGCCAGCCTCGTTCTTGGCATCAGGTAATAAGATGTGTTGCAGTTAATATTTCTGTATTAAATACAGTCCTTTAGTGTGTGTCTGTGCTCACAAGAAAGTTATGATTGCTCATATGGATGTACTTTTTGTGTCATGCCCAGCCCAACCAGCACTAAGGCCAAGGTACGTGAGGCCCATCGGAGGATCATGGTCCTGAACCATCCAGATAAAGGTAAGGCAAAAGTCAGATGTCTAGACCAGTGGTTTTCAAAGGGGGGTACTTGAGAGGGAGATAATATCCATGAGGAACTGAATGTATGAGTGTTTTGGTTTCATACACTTTCTGTAATAAAAAAAACATCCGAAAGCAAAAAATCATATCTCATAGATATGACAAAATATTATCCGTAGTCTAATTTGTGTCAGTATAGGGGTCCTTGACGTGAAAAGGTCTGAGAACCACCGGTCTAGAAGACTGCAGTTGGCTCTGATCAATAAATTCATTAGTTTTTGTTTTTGTGTAATATGTAAATTCAATCACAGAAAATCCATTTGTAGCAGTATGTTTTGTTTTTTAGTAAATAATATCACAGATGGAAGTTGGCTACATTAGCATTCTCGAGTTACAACAATCACATAAATTGTGACCTGTACACATGCTGAATATGGTTACACATTCTGCCCTGCCTGTACTGTAAAAACAGTATGTTTTATATCTCGAGATCACATAATACAACGTAACACCCATTATCCCCATACAATTTACTGTGCACATAACAAGAAACAAAACTGTGTGTAGCCTGGGCTTGGTACCAGAAGGATACATATCATCAAAGAGCAGGTAAAGGTAATGACATTTTGCATTTATTGTTTTTTAATGGTTTATGCCCAACTCCTCATTTGAGCACTGACACTGTTGGGGGAAACACTATGCCATATCCCCCCATCATCAAACCCTCACCACAAAGCTTGTGAATAGTTATCACTGCACAGAGTGAAATGTGCCACAAGTTGGGTGAGTGTTCCTCTTGAACGCAGTATTAAAATTACAAGATGTTTGAAAATTGTGTTAAAGGACTAAAACTTGTGTTTGTGTGTGAGCAGGTGGTTCACCGTACCTCGCCGCCAAGATCAACGAGGCCAAAGACCTTTTGGACAAAGAGTCCCGGCGATGACCTGCACTGTTAACGAACATTTTTAAAGATGTCTCTCACCTCATGCATCATCTCCGTTCTGTAGTGCTGCTACAGAGACATCATCACCACACCAGTGAATCCATTCAAGCTCCTGGATGAATTGAAGAACAAAAATTATACTTTAATGACAGTTTAACAACATTACTTAACTTATCTTTGACTTAATTTGTTAAGATATAAATGTGTATGTCAACCAAGAAGGAGATTGCCTTGAAATGACTAAGAGTCAGGGGTGTGTGAAGATGCTGAGTCGCCCTCTAGTGGTAGGTGTTCTACATCGAGTGCTTCTGCTGGGTTCATGACTTGCTGTGTAAAAATTAGTGTACAAATGTCGGCATATATGGTATTGTGTAATGATGTGATCTATTTAAAGATCAGTAGAATAATAAATTTAAATGTCTTCATGATTAAATAGATATTGTGGAAAAACCTACCTACATAAACCAGGTTTATTGAATAAAGCATTTTAATACTGAAAAAAAAAACCATTTGTGTCTCTATATATGGCTGAAGTGTTTGTCTTTCTTCTCAATCACAAATAACCCCAACCATGCCTTGCTGAGGGAGCTGTTCATGCTTTTAGTCTGTTTCTGACATCAGTTTTTTAAAATCTCATTTTGATTTCAGCAGACTGTGAGCAGGTCTTAGTGTTTCAGGAGTCTTCTGGACTGCATCTAACTTCTCTCCACTCAAGAGCTACTCATAGGCCTTTAAATAAAAAAAATGGTGTGTCTTAATATTTAATGTGTACATGTTTCCTTTAAAAAGAAAAAAGATAAATAAACCCACTACAGACAGCAACTTCAAAACGCTTCTTTATTCAGAGGATGATGTCATACTGTTGTCATGGTAGATGCCATTTGAAGGAAAAGACACAAAAGCAAGATGTAGTATTTAGCAGCTATACTTACAGCAGCAGGTAATGGTCAAATATACCAACTAAATACAGCAAGGTTTACTTGGGAAAAAAACAAGGTCCTTTCCAAAATCCATCTTGTTCTGATGTTACCATGTTGGCAAATGACCACCAGTCTCAGAGGTCACCTCAGTCCCTGTGGTCAGTCTAGACCAGAGCGAGCAGCCCTCATCTGATATCCAACATGAAGGCAGAGGGTTTGTTTAGAGCAGCGAAGTGGTCAGAGCGTCTTGGTCCTTAAGCACATAAACATCATGGATCCCTTAATTCTACAACTGTGTCTAAACGTCTCACAGACCATTTCAACGTCCAATCAGCGGACTTGAAGTCACAACGAAATTAAAATTCATTTTTTCTAAGAATTAAATTTGTCTTCCCTTGGTGTGTGTTTCCACATGTGTATCTATTTGATCAAATCTGTAAATTCCCAAATTAGGACATAATTTGTGCGCAAACTGTAAAAAGTCACGCTCTCAAAATATTATATATTTTGCCTTCTCCCTTCATGTAGATGGGAGCATTTGCCTTTGGTGCGGTGCATTCAGTCAGCCAGCGGTTTGAAATAGACGGCAAAGACATTTATGAAATGCTCCAAACCCCTGAGGACAATAACAGCCGCAGTATCAAAGTGATGAACAGTCAAATAAACCTGGAAAATATGCTTTTAAGGGATCTCAGAGATAAATCTACGTCCAGTTTAACAGAAAACCTGATGGTCATCCACATTTCTCAGTCCAAGATCAAAACAGAACTGTATTAATTACAAGGGAACCACAGTGAGAGTGTGTGGAGTACACACAAGACTAGACTAATGGCATTACTGCACATATACCACCTTTGTATATAGCAGGACGAACACATCGCTGAGTGTGTGAGATCTGGCAGTGACTCAGCAGGAGTCGAAATGAACGAAAAGTAACATCTAGTGGGTAGCTGGAGGAGGCACAGACAGAAACCTTGTTAAACATGATAGCACCATGGAAGCTCCGCCCACTTAGTAGAACAAGTGGCATGCTGGGAAAGAGGCGGCGATGTTAGGTGTACATTAGGAGTATTCTTATCCAAACAAATTATTTTACAGTCAATGGTCATCAACAGATCATCCAGAGACATGAATATTAATAATTCCATTAAATACTTCCATTATTTTACATTTGCGATCAGATTTGGATCTGCGGGATCGCTTAACGGCTTACAGTGCGCTCCAGTCCTCCAAAAAGTGGTAAAGCTTTCACAGTGTGAAAGAACTATGGATAGATCACATCCAACATGTCTGTTCTCTTTCAGGATAAGCAGTGAGGCTGATGGAAAATGCAGTCTTCATGTAAAGAAATACCGTCAGGAAGAAAAACCTACTGCTCAGTGAGACACAAGCTACCAAACGATGACTTTCGTGGCTCGGGGAGAACAAGTCGGAGGCTTCGGTGGAAATCAATCAGCAGCCCTTCGTTAACGAGTTTCATTAAGGCTGCTCTGGTTAAATGTCATCAGCGAGCCATTAGCAGTCCTGCGTAGCCCTCTCCAAGTCTTCCTCCTGCTGCTGCTCCACCTCCTCCTCTTCCTCCTCATCTTGCTCCTCCTTCTCGCTCAGTTCCTCTCCAATCACATCTAGCCGTGCCTCCTGCCTGTTTATCACCTCCTCCTCCTCCTCATCGTGATGAACCCCCGCCTCCTGTAGCTGCAGCCGTCGCTCCTCCACCAGCAGGAGGCGCTCTCTGACGGCCTCCGCTGCCGCTGCCGTGTCGCTGGGACTCCCAAAGTACTGCTCGCTCCTGGAACAACAACAACAGTTTGAGTTAGGAATTTTGTATTAAATGAAGTGCGCGTGTTTTTGGTTGTACTTCCATTAATCATAGAAACCTGTCAGAGGGGTATGACATGCAACAAATGGTACAACGGTTGGAAATGAATTAGGGGCGTTGCAGTTATGTGGCATGCATTATAACAAAGTGTCTTTCAACCCAATGATGCCCATTCAGCCCACAAATTTAAGAGTGAAGTTTTCGTTTACTCTCGCCACTCTCACAGCAGCTAGAAATCCACTGTCTGCTACCTGCTCAGCTCTAGGAGTTGGTAGAAACCAACACCAAAGCTAAAAGAATATTGGTTTTATACTCGCCAGGCCGCCAAACACACAACTCCAAATAAAAGCTAATGATGCACTGCATGTCTGCTGGATGCGTAAACAGGCAACTGCTTGCTAACAAGTTTGAAATCAACTGAAAAAGTGATGATATGTCAGTCTGGTGTTTGCAGCTAAAAGACAGGATTGGGGGCTAGGCATGTAGTGTAAGTCTCCAGGGAATGGACATCATTGTAATGTCCCCCAAAGTGACAAAAACAGATTTTGTGTGTGTACCCATCAGGAAAGATAACAGGCATAGTCAGTTTGTCCAGCAGAGTTTTTCCTGAAGAGTCGACTTCATCCAGAGAATCTGGGTCCACACATTCCTGCTGTAACACCTGAAACAGAGCAACACATGTACAGTACTGAAGTTAAATTTGTACATTAAACGCCCACGTGTCTGTGATTTTGTCAGCTGCTTCTACAAGTGCACCAACTGAGCATGGCATTGTTAATTTCTACCCGACATCAGTTGATCCTATCGGCCTGCTGATGCACTGATCGAGCTCTTGTCTCCATACCCACAAACTGCTGCAACACCTAACGAATACTACAGTCAGGTATCTCTTGTCTTACCCTTTCGGCGGCAGTGTGGAAGCTCAGAGCCAGCTCCAGTCTCTGTTGTCTCTCCTCACTGCTGACGCTGAACTGTTTCCAGACTCGGTTGAGTCTCGGCAGAGTGTCTCCAGACGAGCGTGTCGTACAGCGCAGAGACTGACAGAGGACGACGGTTGCCTGCAGCAGCTGACGCCCGTAATCATAGGTGCTCTGAAGGAAAAGACAGAATTATTCAGTCTTTATCTCAAGTCAAGTCACTCTATGGCATGGCAATGTCAGACATGTTGGTACAAACTTAAATGTCTAATTATTGGAAGGTGTGCCATGAAATCTTTGGGGCATCCCACTTTTATCTAGTTTTAATTTGTCCAATACTTTGATTTCAAAACTAATCAGCCTCAGCTGTAATTTGTGTTTAGTGCTCAGCAGCAAATGTTAGTGTGCTAACATGCTAAACTAAGATGGTAACAAGGCAAACGTCAGCATGTTTGCATTGTCACTGTTAGCATGTTAACATGATAGTGTTAGCATTTAGCTCAAAGCATCTCCGTACCAACAGTAAGCCTCACCGAGCCAAAACGACACCACAATGAGCTATAGGAGGCTCAGATAATAAAATAGTTTATTGTTAATTGTGGACGTGAACTACTATTTAAAGCTGCTCTAATCAATATTTTTACATTAACAATACATAAAAAGACTATGAGTAGTCAGAAAGTGTCTCACCTGAGCGACATCCACAAACTTCCTGTGTTTGTCCAACATTGTCCTCGTCTCCTGAGACTCGTCGCCCAGTCTAACGTGAGTCTTCAACAGGGCGTCCAACAGCTCGCCAAGCCACTCTACTGCCTGAACACACACACACACACATTACAGCTCAAAATCTCATCAATGTAGGAATTATTGTTGAATATGGTGTTGTTGCGCATTCTACCTGTAAAGCGTCTTCTTCACATTTGAACAGTTGAACCATCTGCAGCATCTTCAGCCTCCTTACATCCACCATGTCCTCACACCTGCAGCACAGGACAGAACAAAATGATACACTGCTGATTCATCTATTCTTTGAGTCTCACTCAAAGTGAAAGTTTGTCCTGAGGGACGCACTAGAAGAAAGGCCACGGGGTCAAAATCTAAACAGTTCATCCTCTGAGGATCGGGAATGAGATCCTGACATTTGATGAAAATCTGACCAGTCAGTGGCTGTAGACTAGTAGTTAATCTGTTTCATTCCAGAGTGACCAGAACGACATTAGCACCTTTAGCCGTGCTGCAAGGCATCGCAGCTAAACTCTGCTGTTAAAAGAAACAGAAGAATAAAGTTACCTCTGCTTGCGGAGCTGCATCTCCTCCATCACAGCCTGTATGTGCTGAACGTTTTCCTGCTGTTCTCCAGCTGGACTCTCCGTTTCCTCCAGAGACCAGGAAGGCTGGGTGCACATCTGCTCCAGCAACAGTGCCCCCTTCTGACGTAGAGAAGCAAGACCTGCCTCTGTATGGAAGGGAGACGGTTCATGTCACAGAGGAACTTTACTGCACCAGTCATTTAACAATGCCTTACTGTTTGGGTCTAAAAGATGGAAATGTACATTACATACAACATAAACACGAGAAAACGCACAAAAAGATTTATCATTCAAAGCACGAACCGACAGTCTGCAGCTTCTCCTCCAACAGCTTGAGGTTTTGTTGAATGGAGGCTCCATCAGCTGGAGCCACATCAGCACAGAGCATGCCCAGCAGACCGTCCAACTGCTGGGACAACTGAAGAGACAGACATAGAGTTTTGATTCATAGCCACTTGCCCATATTTGGCGTTATCCCGGAATCTTCTGGCGTTAGTTTGTGAACAGTGCATGGGATGTGCATGGCCCAGGACTGTAGGGCTCTGCAGCGGTTGATTAAAAATGCTCAGAACATCATTGGTACATATCTACCGAGCATCAGTGATATTGGTGAGGTGAGGTGCCTGCACAGAGCCCGCAGGATACTTAAAGACGGTACCCACCCCAGCCACAGCCAGTTCACCCTGCTGCAGACTACAGGCACCTTTTTCCTCAGGCTGTGTGACTCCTCAACTCCACCTCATCCTTGTAGTTTTATATTTTACTTTTTTGATAACCAAGGCTATGTACAGACTGTGTGTATGTGTTACCTCCTGTGTGGTGCTATGGAAGCTCTGTGCGGCCTGTAGGACATTCTGTCGGCCTTCCAGCTGAGCCGCCTGTTGGTAGCAGACGTCGCTCAGCTGCTGCTGCAGCGCCTTCAGCTCCACCACTTCTTCCTCCTCCCCGGCACTGAGCAAGGCAGCGATCTGCTGGTTCAACTCCACATACACCGCAAACCATTCCTGTACAAACACACATACAGACAGAGACAGAATCAGCCCGAGCTCACATTCACCAGTGTAACTAAAATGGCTTCATTCCCTATACATCCCAACATCTATACTGTGTAACTATAGTTTTTAGTAACACCAAGCTAAAACCAAAACACTCTAATACATTACCCCTGCAATAAATGCTGCCTTCATGAAGGTTATAATGTTCTTGTTTTAAAAAAAAAAAATGCTACAAAATCTGTGAAATGTCATTTTCAGTTGACACAGAAACTGAGAGAGCAGTTGCTGGGAGCAGTTATTTTAAGAGAAAGAGTCTAACATGTTAAGAAATACATTTATTTAATTTCTTTGACCGATAGAACTCTCATGCTTGTGCGTTAAATATGAAGTTGGAGTCAGGAAACAGTTAGCTTAGCATAGAGTGGAAACAGCAGTAATTAACAAGCTGTGTGTCATTTAGTTTTATGTGAGTCTTGACTACAGGGTATCACTTTTCCCAGCCAGAAATGGTAGTGGCCATAACCCGTCATTTTTCCACTTCTGGCTGTGAACAAAATTCTCAATAGAGATCTAACATGCTAATTACTATGCATTTGAGATGTTGGTAGGCTGATTTTGTTTCATTTGGACAGAACCAGGCTAGCCGTTTCCAGTGTTGTATGCTAATCTAAGCTAGCTAAAGCTGTAGCTTTATGTCTAACAAACCGATGTTAGTGGTGTCAATCTTCTCATCTAACTCTATGCAGAAAGACAAGAAGTGTATAAAGCATGCCAAACCATTCTTTGAATGTCTGTAATGTCAATTTAAGACTTTTATTTCTGTGGTTTACAGCAACAAGGAAGATGACATTAACTTTGCAGACGATGAGTTGTCTGTACTGTACCCACTACTGTGTATGAAGCTCTGAGTCTCAGTTACTGCAGTGATCACACCATGAAAGAAAATTCATTAAGATTGAATGAAAGTGAATTTATTTCTGCGACCTTCTTCTGACCTTTTTGTGACTACAGAAAGCAGAGTTGAAGCATGAAAAGACAAACTCCAGCCAGATCTGTACGTAATCCCAAATATTGATTCATCCGTTTGACCTTGGTGTGTGTCGGTGTGCGCATGAGTGTGTTCAATGTGCTGCATTACACTGTGCTGGCTCTCGATCTCCTCGTGTTTCTGCTGCAGGGCCTGGGCAGCTCGAATCGAGTCTCCGATCGCCTGCTGAGTCTTCAACAGCTCTGATCCTGGACCCTGCAGCCAGGTGACCACCTGAGAGAAAGAGCAAAATACAGATTTGTGATGAAGTGTGAAGTGCTGGTTCTGGGAGGTAAAAGTCTCATAGACAATGTCAGCTGAGACACAGTTGAAGCACTTGCAAATTGCATGGACATGAAACTCTTCCGGTTGAATTATTAGTACAAACGAGGAGTTGTTAGAAAATAGCAAGCTTTCATCTGACAGTCCACCGTACATGACCATGTGCATACAAATGTAAAATGACCTGGTAAAAGCTATGACCAGTAAGCCGTGATAGTGTGACATTGAGCCATCAGGCGTAATATCAGGACATTGAGATCAGAGCAGTTAAATGTAATTCAGCCATAATTCATAATATTATTTACACTTGTGCTTTTCCTACTGGGACATGTCAAAATGTCTGCTGTGAAAAGGGATCATTGAGAGACATATTGTGGTTCATGCAGATCTCCTTCAGTCTCAGTTAGTCTCTGAGCTGCAGTGCGACAGAGCAACCAGCAGGGGGCTCTCAGGCTCTACTTGTCTCTCTGTGAAGGCGTTCGCATACTTTCCATGTAGCATGTGAACTTGTTTATTTCTTAAATACATTGGTTGTATTAAAATCACTTTTTAAAATAATTTTCCTTGATATACTTTGGCAACAAAAATATATTTATAGGTTACAGAAAAACTGTAACACCTCCTTTAACCTTTCGTTGATAAACTGATAAGGTCAGAAAGAAGTGAAGAAATCTTTGAATATTTTTTCTTTTTTTTCTGTTTTTTAATAATCATTTAATTTCTAATTTGACTCATTACATTTTATTTCTTTTTATTATTTATTTCTGTTATTTAGTGTGCCATGTTCAGTAGTGACCTAATGTTTTATGGATAGATAGATATGTATTTAACTCTTAAAAAATAAAATCATATACAGCAAATATGATTTTGAAGTTATGAGTTGAAGTTGCAATGTTCACCATAGTACTATAGAGTACAGTAACATCTGGAACTGTCTATCCAGATGTGAGTTCCAGTATCATGATTTAATTGTATTTATCAGGTCAGTGATGCCTTAAAGTACAAACACACACACACAGTTTGATCCAGAACTAGGCCAACACCCCCCCACCCCCCAAATCCTCTAGGCTAGCGACCGACATGCAGCAGTTCCCATGGCAACCCCAGGCTCATCTCCAAGACAGCGGTGTTACCCATCAGCCCCTGCAGTAGAGTTAGTAGAGTCTATTTCTACTGAAGTGGTGGCTGACACCGTTTGTGAGAGTCAAAGGTAAAAAACTAAAATCATGGGGTGTGTGTGTGTGTGTGTGTGTGTGTTGGGGGGGGGGCGTGTTACCTGCATGACCTTGGCATGGATTTCGTCCAGCTGGGTGCGTTTGTTTCGCTGCCTGCAGAGCTCCTGGTACCTGGTGTACTGTTCCCTGAGCGAGTCAAGCAGCTTCATCACCTGAGGTTGAGCCAGCAGCTCCTCCTCCATGGGACACCAGGCTGGACCTGGGGGTCATGGGTCAGGAGCTAAATCTTACAGATCTCAGGTAAAAAGTCATTATGCTTACCAGTTGATGATCCATGTAGAAAAGTGGAAAACAGTTCTTGTATTGCAGATTAGAACTAGTAAGTTCTAGTATTGTAAATATAATATGGAAATATGTAAGATCAGACTGTCTCCAACAACAGCTTAGGTTTGTTTTGGCCAAAACAATAAATAATAAATTCATCCCTCTGCTCATTTATCTGCCCATCATTCTGAGCTGGACCAGGTGCAGTCCACCTGGATGACTGACAGCTGCTTCCTCACCTCCCTGTCCTCCTCCTCCCCCCTCTGAGCCATTAAAACGACGCTGCTGCAGCTCCGACAGCAGCTCATGACCTGCAGAAAGACAGAGAGAGGCAGAGAGAGAGATGGGTGGTTTGAGATTTAAAAGCCTGTTATAAATCACGAGTGTTTGTTTACATGCTGTCACATTATGAAAGGATCTGGTGGTGGGAGGAGGGTGGTACCACAAACAAAGACTCCTTTCACCTCTGCCCAACACACAGACACAGGCTGCTCAGTACAGTGAACACAGCCATCCATCATTCATCCGTCCACAGTGTCTGTTGAGCTCCAGGTGTTGGAGTCAGCAGGCTACGCATCCAAGGCATCCTTCTCCCCACCCACATCGTCCAGGTCAGGGTGAGCCCAGAAACCGAGCCAAGGAAACTTAGTTTGCCTGCTTGGATCCACGATTCATACATTCTTTCAGTCAGCATTTAAAGCTCATGGCCACAAGAGAAAGTACTAAGTAAGTAAGTACATAGTGGGTAAGAAAGCAAGCTGAAAATAGGCTGCTGGTTGGGTTGTTATTTTGACTGTATGAGATGTTTTAGAAGAATATCCTTAACAATGTAAAATCAGCTCATTCAGTTTTACAGTTTATTAAAATGATTTTAAGTCTTTGAGAGCATAGTCCCGTAAGATCCCTTCCTAATGCACTTTGAATGTAAGTGATGGGGTACAAAATCCAGTATCCTCGTTGTGAGCAATGATGTATGGAAAAGTTTATCTGAAGCTGATATGAGGCCTCAAGCATTTTCAGTTAGACAAATCAAGTTGTTATCTTCCAAGGTTAAAGCCTTTTCAGTATATCTCTCTTTGCGTTTCCCTGTTGCACTGCAGTGGAGCAACAGTATCTTCATCAGACTCAGACTAACATGTAAAATTGCCTTCACATTTATGTAACAACAAGGGGCTGCAACGGTGATATTTACCCGTCTGAAGGACAGTCTCAGGGTCAAAGGATGGCAAGAGGGCACAGTCAGCTGATCTGCAGAGGACAGAGAGACAGTGCTGCATTTCATCTGTCTACTTTCAGTACACTTTAATCTCTAGCTCTGTGTGTCTGTGTGTGTGTGTGTGTGTGTGTGTGTACATACTTGTCTTTTTCTACCGAGCTGCACTTGTCAGTGTCGTTGATGATCGACAGCTCGTCCAGTAGTGACGTTGACTCCTTGGTGAACTTCTCAAAAATCTGGAACAAATGACAGAAAACAAAAGTGTGCTCAGACCTGGTGCGGGGTTAACGTGACAACGAGTATTTGAAGTTAACAAAAACAATTTCTAAGAATTTATTGAAATAAAATAGTGACCAGTCTCTTGTTGAGCCAGTCGCTGTGGTCATAGTCCAGACTTCCCCCAAAATCGTCCGTCAGCTGACAGGGTTCAATGTAACGAGTCAACTTATTGGCCGAAACCAGGATCACCTGACAGGAAGCAGAAAACCGGCATTCAAAAGGCAGACATCGACGAAAGAGTTTCATTTTGTAATTTGGCGGACACAGCTAGGTACATTTACAGTCATATTGGCAGAGCTAAAAAGTCACCATTCCCGACTAAAACTCTCATCTCTTACAGCTTACTAACAGATGTCTGTGTTCTCTCTAAAGGAAAAACACAACAATTAAACTATTAAATACATTTGGGTCTCATACAAGCATTTTATAGGACTTCCACAGATGATTCTCTCTTCAAATGGTTCATGTATCCCCAAACAGCATATACTGATCTTGTCAACATAACTCTGGGGGGAAATATCTTTTAAAAGCTTTCCTCTTTCATGTTTTGATATATATTGAAGCATGTATAATGTTTGACACAATGAATGATAGGTAGGTGTAATCAAGGAAATGATTTTTTATTTTGCAAATCATGCTTCCTCTCTTCTCTTTCAGCCAGTGACCCAAAAACTGAGCAAAATCCGCCATAATTGAGGATGTTCCAAACCCTAAGGGGCCTTTCCGAAACTAGACCCTCACCACTTCCACTCAGATACGCCACTTCCACTCAGAAGCATAACATAGTCTGAATAATTTCAGACTATTTTTCTTTAATGCCTTTAAGCCACCTGTGTATCTAGTTGTTCCATGTTCTATTATTCTGTTGTTTAATGTGGCTATTTAGTTGCATATAATGGCAAACTCAAGGGAACCAGAATTATCAGCACCACTGGAGGCTCTAACAATTACTAATAATTACCAGATCCTTGTGTTATCCAAAACATGAATTAAATCATAAAAATACTCTTTTTTTCATCATTAGTCAAAAGGCTTCTTTTTTCTTATTTTTCACTTCAGCTGCACAGTTGCAGTTATTATTATTAGTCCTATAATATGAGCCTGATTGCGAAAAGGACAGACATATTACCTGCAGTTTTTCATCCCATCAGCATTTAATGCTGATGTTATTGCTAACCAATATCTGTTCTTTTATTTCAGTAACAAACTAAAAGTAATTGTCCATTGGAGTTATTCTGTAAAAATCTATGAAGCCCTAAAGATCCACAATTGTTATAATTGGAGTAGCCGTAATATGGGCCACAGGTGTTTTTCTGTCTGCTCATTATTACTGCACATATACAGTAGGATAGTCAGGTTGTGCAAATGGAAAGCTCGAAGCTGTGACGCAGCTCGGACACATTACCTCTGGAGCCCTGCTATTTGTTGATTCAGAGTTTGAGGGAGAGCATTTTGGGTAGACACAATTATAGTTCTGTTTCCTTAACAGTTATGGGTTACTAAAGATTCTTCTTGAAGTTACTTTTAGTGTTTTTACTCACAGTTTCTGCTTCATTTTTACTTACAAGTCGAAGTTTAGGGCCATTCTTAAGACAATTTGACGTTTTACATATACCAGTGCAAATCACAGATTATACTATATCTCTAGGATACAATCTAGTTCTTGGATCACAAGACATAGACAACTTTCCTTCAGCTTCCCAGAGCGCTTTCTAAATGTGGAGATCCGACGCTCAGTGTTCATGAACAGCCTGCGAGCTGTTCTGAGGTTTTACAAAAGACAGTCTTCTGTAAAACTAAACAAGTTTACATACAAATAGTTTTTTTTACATTGTCTCATGACTCACTGAAGTACTTTGAACTGCATTTGTATGAAAGGTTGCTTTACAAATAAACTGTGACAGTCTGACAGCTGGTAGTGTGTCTGTCCTCCAGCTGTCAGACAGAGTGGCCTGTGTGACTGATTGTGTGTTTATTTAAATGTTGGGTCAGACTTCAGAGCAGTTGTATGACACACACCCCACTGTGACATACACACACACACACACACACACACACACACACACTCCATAGTTCAGATGAGTCACATTTCAACACCGTCACTGGAATCTCCCTTCCTGCAGCTGTGTGTGTAAGCGTGTGTGTAAATATTAAAATAAAGTCAAGAAGACGAGCCCTCTAACAGATTTAAACAACAAACTCAATTCCAGCACATTATTTACTAAAGATTTCTTCTTTCAGAAATACACTTAGTATTTTTTAAAAACTTACATGGACATTGAGAACAGAACAATGTGTTAAAAAACTGTGCTTTTCAATCGACTCTTAAATGTCAGAGCGTCCTTGAACACACCAACAGGGACAGTTTTCCTAACACTCACTGCTGTCAGCACGCAGTGCCAACTCCACTTTGACTAACTAAAAATAAAATCTAAACACTGACTGTGATGGATTATCTATCCGCAGCAACTTCCAAGTTGCCACAGACCCACCAACTTGCTCCGGTTACCGTGGCAACAACTGGCGAGCCAACATGGCTTCAGAAATCTGGGTCACAGAGACTACTGATCTCTGTCAGTAAAACCATCTGTTGTAATAGAAGAAGAGGTTGGCCAAAAATCACACACACAGAACACACACACACACACACACTCCATCCGTCCTGGTTCAGGTTTCCCGCAGCACTCAGGACAGTTAATAACACTCAAGGTTATCATATGGCTCCGCTTCTCTCTGTTTGATAACAACACGATTCAAGAATGTGTGTATTTGTGTGTGTGTGTATCTGTGTGTGTGTGTGTGTGTGTGTGTGTTTTGGACAAAAATGTCCTCACAAGAGCAAAACTTGGAAATACAGACGAACTGTTTGTCTCTGAGCTTATTTCAAAGTTGGGATAGGATCAGGACCCAGTTCTTAAAACTGTTGTCGCTCCTCTCGGTGACGACTTTTCACCCCACCTTAAAGTGTGGCCATTCAGAACAACTCTAAACAAAATGTCATGACAATCCATCCACTAGTTGGGGAGATGTTTTAATCTGGACCAAAGTGGTGGACCAACTGACTGCCCTGTCGACATTGCCATCCCTATACCCGTGCAGACAGCATGACTAAAAAGGTAAATAGTTGTTCCCTCTGTTGCCTTTTTAGCGGCATACTGTATATCTGTAATGTCACAGTTTGTAAAACACAGTGGAAACACGGGAAGAAACCACAAGTACAAACTCACAAAATCCCCAGAAACGTCTAGTTCCAAAGTCAGTTCTCTAAGCACTGGAGAGTCAAAGTAAACTCATTGAACGCATCACGAATGCTTATTTGTCCTGAAAAGTTTTAGCGAGCAGCAGCTGAGAGACTCACCTCGAAGCCCAGGCGGTCTTTCTCCTTCCAGAAGCAGAAGTGTGTGACCTTCTTATCCCAGAATTCATCTGGCTTGACCACACAGACCAGCGACACCTCGGCCGGTATCACATTCTGAAAGAGCAACAACGGTATCCTCATCCTCAGAATCCTGACAAAGTAATGAAGTCATGTATGCCATTATTGGGACCTGTATTTTGTCTGTACCTGCAACATGAGCACCACAGTCTTCACAATGTTCCACTGAGACTTTCGTCCATCCACGATCACGGTGAAACCCCGAGCCTTGCACTTTTCACTAAGAGGAGGAGGGGAGTCATTTATAGACAAACATTTACATACATTTACATGCAGAGTTTTCTGCAGTATTTGGGTTGCTAGGAGGTCAGAGTTTCTGAACAGACTTCAAACCACGACTGGCAAGATTTATTTGTAAGGATTTGAAGGATAATCCAAGTTATTTACAACTACTTTACATACTTTGTGATCTCATTTTTATTAGTTATGACAGCATTCGCCAAGCTGCTGCTGTGTGCTCGGGTAAATGCTATCATACAATATAAACAAAACTACAAAAACAAGATGAAGTAAAATACAACACTGGCCCAAATACAAGACAATATTTAGACAAAAAGTTTACATTTATATATTCATGGCATCAGAAATTACTTTTGAGTAACACCAGCTCCTACAGTGCAGACAATGTTGCATCATGGGTTGCTTGAAGCCTTGATGCTGCTAGTGAGTTTTTGAAGTCCATTTATAGTGTGTCTGTTTCTTTTTTTTTCTCTTTTTTTTTTTTACAGTTAGTCCGTCTCAAAGGTTATTATGTGAAGCCCAGTTTTACCTACAGGAGTTTAAAACAGCTTGTGTACATGAGTGAGTGATAACAAGTTGAAAGCATCTCCAACATGTTTTCTGCAGAAATGGGACAGGATCGCCTGTCAAGCTGCCAAGAATTATCATTAGAGAACGTCATGAAGAGGAGCTCAAATTTACCTTTAATGGAAGTATTTCACTTTTATGTGAGAAAAGTCTCTAAGAATGAGGACTCTCCGTTAGTATAGTGGGGAAACTTTCCTGACAGGCCTGGTGTGAAAGAGTTTGTGTCTCCAAAAAGCTGTTGGAAAGGGACGGATGATCTTTTACATCAGGATCGTCTCATTTTCAGGCCTGTACGGTCAGACCCAAGTTGTAACAAACTCGCATCATCCTTTAAGCCTTTTTACTGTACAGCTGAACATGCTGGATTCTTACACTGGAGCCAAAATACAAAGTACAGACCCAGCAGCTCTTCAGTGACAAGTTAACTGCAAACATGTCCAAAGGTGTAAAAATGAGACGAAACAGTCTTTTGTTAAAATAACTTCACACAGATGCATACAACTAATGCTCCCTGTGTGTGTGTGTGTGTGTGTGTGTGTGTGTGTGTGTGTGTGTGTGTGTGCGTACCTGGGAATGCTGAGCAGGTAGTCCAATGTGGCGCTGAGCTCCTCCATGCTGGTCTGATCTGAGCTGAGGGGGATGGTTAAGATCAGACCACTGCGCCGGTCTTTGCCCCCTAAGGAGAAACAGACCGGCAGAGAGGGGAGATATCTGTTTACTGACCAAACAGCATGTAAACTGAGATTATACAGTCTGATGAAACTCACGCAGATGTGTTACCTGACAGAAAGGCCAGTTTCTTCTTGAGGATGGGGAGGATGTTGGTCGCTTCCATGTTAACGTTGGACATCTGTAGACACACACACACACAACACACACACACACACATTTATTCAAGTCCATCTTAAAATGGCATTCACATGCTGGTATGTACATTGAGACAGTGTTCGTTCACCGTAGTTATTCCTTCTGCCTGTGAAGAGTCTGGGGACCAATTCAACAGTCCTCATTTAGGTTCACATTCTAAAGTCAAGCAGAAGCTGTGAGGCTCCAGCAGTCGAAGTTAGAGTCTTGTGAGTTTGAAATCCCTTCTTTATCTCACTGCTCTGTGTTTCATCACAGAGCTACAGTGGAGAAATAGTAACACAAAAAAGAAATGTCATGCTAAAAAGACTGTTATTTTGGAAAAATATATAGTTGGGTTGGCTAACTCTGACTGCTTAAGTCTCTTATTAGCTTTGGTAAACTTAATCATTTACAAAGCCTTTATGCTCAGACTGGTCAACAGCCTCAGACTAGGGCTGGTCAATAAAACAATAATGATAATAATTGCGATATAATATTCCTCAATAACAATATACCAACTGTTCAATAAATGTTTGATTTAATTCAATTGATTCATGGACGAATTAGCACTAAATTTTTCTATTAAGATTTTTATTTTGTTGAGGAAAAAGAAAAAAGATGTTTTTTTTAATTTTACTCATGCATATCTTTTGAAATGTGTCATGATAGAAAGAAAAGTTTAAAACCGCAATTAACTGTCTGGTTTCACTCAGGAGCAAAAATCCACCTTTAAAGTTAAAAGAAATAATGATTTGATATTTATAGTGATAAGTATCGATATCGAATGATATGACATTTTTTATCCCAATATAATTTTTGACCATAATGTCCAGCCCTACTTAAGATACTAGTATACAAGCTGAGAAACCGGTCCACAGTCTCAGACAAAAGCCCACAATTGCCCACAATCCCATATACAATCTACTACTACTACTAATCACACTGATGCCTGCTGAAGGGTTTATTGTTCTGACAAGTTTAGTGTCAATTAGTTATAATAAAAAAAGGGGGGCTTGATCCTCATCATGTTGTCAGTCAGTACTCCACAGGCTCAGATACTAGTCTACAGCTAGCTGTCAAAACTAGATTAGAAAATAAATGCAAAAATCTGTATGAACTGCTGTTGGTATCATGGATTTACAGAAACATTATATATAATTATATATAATATATAATGTAAGTATGTAATATAAGTCACATTCACCAAGAAAGCACAGAATTCTCACTGCCCACTTGACAAACACATGCAAGTCAACACAGGAGTATGATATCACCCTATATCATATTACAAGACAACTGCTATAGGACCACTGTTAAAACTGCTGCAGCACAGACAGACTACAAACCCCTGCTGAAGTATTAAATGAATATTATAGAGGCAGCACAGTGATTTTCCATAAGGATTTTCTGTCAGCTGGCATTTCTCCCAGCAGATTCAGGTTCTTGGCTTCAGATCAGTCTGTGATCAGTGTGCTAATGCAGTCAACGCTGTCAGTCAGTAAATCAGTCAGTGACAATATCTATCAATTAATTGTCATTTTAGTTAAACAACCAATATATTAATCCTTAATGAAAACAACTGTTAGATGCAACCAGTTTGAACTGCAAGAGGAAAGCAATATAAAACTTGCCTGTTTAAAAGTATGTATATTGAGAATCTCAGGCACAAAAATGTCCTTCCAGTTGAAATAGGTTGCATCCTGACACACTTTCTTGACATGATTTGGCAAGAATCAGGGACTTACTTTTATTTTAACTTCTAATTTGCAGTCATGTCCATGGCCTTTGCGCTTGTATCATTTTGATATTCAAGACTTTCACAACCTATTTCTCAATCACCTTCTTAATACGCATGATAGGAACATTTTCAGCCGAAGGCTTGGTTATTTCTATTATGACAAATGAATGACTTGACCTTGTCTTGAAACTGAATTAAAATCTTTTGACAATGTGATGTCAATCAATCAACATAATCAAATCTGAACAAACCACACCCACATACTCCTGGTGAAGCAGATTAACTGAGTATTTTAGAGTTAAATTATTAATAAATAATGTAATTATTTACATTTAGTTTCTGCTTTTCTAGTCATTAACATTTATTGTTATAGAAAAACCAAGTTTTCAGGCGCTTTAATAATTTACTATTACAATTTTTAATATTTACTTTTACGCAGTTACTAAACTTGTGTTTCTCGATTCTGCTAAACTTTATTTCAAAATAAGGCCGTTATTGGATACAAATATTACAATTACCAGTAGTAGTGGTAGTAATAGCAGTAGTAGTATCTGTGATTATTAATTAGCCTGTTTACTGCAGCACCAGTCAGTCAGTCCTGCTGCAGGGGTTCATCCTCTTCCTCCTCGGGTTGCTTGCGGCCTGGCTGCAGCTGCAGGACGGCCCGGCTCGGTTTGCCTCGGCTTGGTTCGGCTCGGCCCACAGACACAATGACCTACATATCCAGCAGCTGCAGGCTGCGGCGGCTCTAACGTCCCCCACCTCAGCGTCGATCCACTCAAGATCGACAAGTTTGAGATCAATGAGCAATGCGATACATATTGATCTGGCGGATTTTCTTACCTTTCAGTCAAATCTGCAGCATTATACTGTCCCGATTTTTTTCTCCCAGTCCTCCTCTTTTTCTCCTATGCCTCTCCTTCTCCTCTGCAGTACTTCCCCTTCCCCTCCTCCTCGTCTTCCTCTTCTTCCTCTCAGGCTGATTTACCAGGAGATATTTAATCTGTTTTCCATTAAAAAAGACACCAAAGGTCTCAGTTTGGTCTCCGTTTGCATTCAAGAACAGTGGAAACGCACAGAAGGCAGGCGGTGGAGCTCGCTACTGTGCGCAGCCTCAGTGAATCCCAATAAAAGAATACGATTTCCGGTAATGCGACTTTCCAAATAAAAGCCTGGAGGCATCATGGACACATGGCGGAACAGATTCTTTATCTTCTCTTACCTTTCTCATCCAACTTTGTTTTTATTTACAAGTTGCCTTTAATTATATTTTTTAGAAAGAAAATCTTATTTTGTGTTAGATATTTGTTATTTGACTCCATAATATTATATTAAATATCTTTCAGTTAGTTTCAGTCTTTCAGTTAGTAGTGGGATTCTTAAATAAATGTTTAAAATATAATTTAAACAAAGCTAGAGTTTACAGTCATGATATGCCAGACCTGTATGGCTGTAGTGGTCCTTGTAAAGAAAAACAAACTGTTGCATCAACCAAAGTATTGGACAGTTGAACATATTGACCTGATGATGACACTTAAGTTCACAAAGATTGTGGGTCTGCATCAAAGTGCACGATAATCCATCCAACAGTTGTTGAGATATAAGAGGAAAGGTGACAGCTTAAGTTGGCCAGTGTTAAAGCTGGGGTTGACAATTTATGTCAGAAGCATTTTTGTTGTGTTTGGAGAAATTCTCTTTACATTGGGACAGCACTCAACAAATTGAAAGCTCTGACAAAAAAATCCTGATTTGTGGCTGTCGCAGGACTGTAATAAGCATGGATAATAATTTCATTGGCTGGCTTACCCTCCTGTCTACCTGTGCGTAAGTGAAGCATTGATAGTTTGACATGAATGAAATGGGGGTTTTGTCCACAAATGTTGAAATTTCTCTTTGGCTTCACAGGCTGGTTAAAAACCACATCATTAAAAATCACAATAAATAACACAACATACACAGTACAGGATTCCAGTGTAGAGACATTTGAATTATGAATATAATTCATTTCCATTTCAAATATAAGACATTTCAATTATGACTATGGAGAGATCATTGCATTTGGTATGAAAGACTTGTTGCAAATGTTCTTAGTTGCTGCAGATTCTCCATAGCACCTTCCAGAGGGCAATTTAATAAATTCATTAAACAAGGGGTGTCCAGAATCAAATGCAATTTGTCTAGCTTTTTGTTTCACCTGCGTTTGATATATACACATCCGAATTGTTTCTGCTCTTTCCCAATAATCTTAACAGCCAAATTTGTAATTCTGCCCAATCTGTTTTTGTCTTTCACTCCCAAGTGTCCACACCATGCAAGTATTTTAAAAGTTGGAATGCTTTCCATGAGATTACGATAAACACTCTCTAGGATTTGGTTCCTTATGTCGTATGAGTACAAATTCTGGATCAAATACAGACGCTGTGTTGCTTTTTAAAAATGTACTCTGTGTTGGCTGTAAAACTTAATTTTTTGTCAGGCATTTTTGTTTTCTTTATTATGAATAGCAATACGTTTGTGGTAACTAGTTTGCAAAAATGTATATATTCCAATAACTAGATTTTAAGACAGGGCCCATCTATAATAAGAAGTCTCAAATTTATGTAATGATGTAGACATTAAGGCCTGATCATCCCAGTTGAGAAGCTCAAAGGTACAATTTTGAAAAATCGGCTCTGCTAGTTAGTTATGCTATAGTTTGATAGACACATAATAAGTTATTTTACCCACTTTATGAATATTTCACAAGATTTACAGCGAATGGTTCCTGTCCAAATTCACCCCTATGTGTTCAAACATTGCAGTGAAGCAGTTCTTTTTTGTATGCTTATATTTTGAAAGGCTTGTAGCCTGTTTTCCGATGAAACCCTGGGCAGCTTTATCAGACTAGAGCCTTGTGTCTGGGGCGGGGCCAGAGCCGGACAGGCCACTGAGGCGTTCATGGGCCCTTGGAAACTATAAAATTCAACGGTCAGGATCAGATTTATGTTAAAAATAAATAAATAGAAAGCCGTAGGTAAATATGTGAAAACACCAAGTAAACAAACAAGAAAGACATAATCATAGTCATAATGAATTAATAAAAATATTAAAGAAGACTATAACAGAACTGTTATTGCTTAAAGAGAAGATCATGTCAGTTAACAGAACGTTTTATTTAATTTTGATTTATTAATTTATTTATCACATTAAATATACAAACATTTGTCTTCATCATACTGGTGAAACTAAACAAAACTTCTTCATACACACACACAATAAATTATATACGATATTATATTATAATTATAAACTCTGAATCTCATAATGTAGCATTGCTACTGCTAACACCACTTCTACTGCTGCAGGAGAAAAATAATCTTACCATCTGGAGTCTGTACAGAATTCACATTCAAACCTTAATGATTTATATTTCTTTGCACTTTCATATATATGATTAGAACAACATTTGTGCCATGTTTATCAACACAAGTTTCAATCCATGAGAGGAAACACAGTAAATTAGACCAACAGTGAAGTAAACAGTGAAGTTAGCTGCTGTGTTTTTATGGCCTGGATGATTGAGAATCAAAACAGACAACTTCAACTGTTGTTACTTTTTATGAAATGTCTGTGAATGCATCATTGGAGCCTCTGCAGGTCCTGTCCACAAGACGCCACCTGGTGGAAAGAACACCACCATCCTAACAAAATGTAATTTACAAAATATAACATAGTTTGGTGTTTTTTGAGCAATTTTAATGTCTAGAGTTTTGTTTTTTCATTTGTTTGAGGTGCAATAGGGTGGTCTTTAGCTGATTTCTCATCATCCTTTGGAGGAGGCGTGGAGGCCCATGGACACATGAACCTGAAAGCCAGAAAAAGGGAGATGCATTATTCAAGCTGCACCATGCATTGTCATTGTTGTTTTTTAACATCGTACACATCTTGTTATATCATTTTAACATGTGTTTGTAATGGATATGGTTGAAATTGGTATTTACTTTCATACAAAAGGAGGACAAATTAAAGTAAAATGTGCATAAACATGAGAAAGAAACATTAAATGCATTTGCTTCAGTGCTCCAGGATTCACTGAAAACCCTTTACAGTCACCAGATCACAACAAATTTCACAAATGGATGACTTTGGATCAGTGTGTTAAAAGACAGCGCTCTCCTCCACCATCTCTGTAAGATCAAATCATAAAATGTCTGTCTCTGATGGTAATGTACTCAGGTCCCTTTGCAAAAGAGATCTTGATCTCAATTAGATTACCTGATTAAATAAAGGCTATAAATGAGGGACTATCTTGTGGAGGAATGGTGTTCATCCCTCCAAAAGAGTTCCACAGACTTGGCAAGGAGCACTGAAGCTGCTGTGGACACTCGTGGTGATCTGACTCTGTATTACTTCATGTTGGGGTTTTTCTTTCATTTGCCCCCTGCAATCAGTTTACAGTAAAATAAGGCTGATATCTAAGAGTACCTACACTTTCTCTCTATTCACCAGCATAGCCACAGAAGTACTGAGTCATCCAGTCATACAATGGGGCAGCAGTGGAAATTCTTGTGTCCATGGCTTGCTGCGGCTAAATAATATAATAAAAGTGAACTAAACCTGACCTGCGAGCTGTGCGATATGATGTGACTGTGCAGGCTGAACGTTGTGTGAGCGCCATCTGCTGTATGGTGTCAGGCAGCGGCTTTTTGAAGGTCTCGGGCAGGGAGACGCAGAGCAGAACACTGAGCAGTGACAGAGAACCCACAAAGATCCACGGCAGGAACTGATAAAATACAGCTAGAGACAAAACCAGACCAGATCAGTGAGTTCCAGATTTGTCCAATACATGAGCATTAACAGTCACTTAACTTTACACATGATCAAACTATTTCAAACAAATATGTTTTAGACTGAAGTTATTATATGCACTATCCAGAGTATTATGTATGAAGTGAAAGGTCTCACCCAGCTGCATCAGGTATGGGGAAACAGAGGACCCCACTCTGGAGGACATGGCACAGGACGACATTGCTGTGTTCCTGATCACTGTGGGAGACAGCTCACTAGTGAACGTGTACAACATCCCTAAGCCGGCCAGAATGCCAAATTTACCAATCAGCACCAGGCACAGGGTGAGCATCGGATGACCTGTAGGGAAGAGGAGGGCTTTGAGCTAGTGGTGGGGGAACAAAGCATTTCTGAAGCACTGAACCACTATGAAGCAACTGATTAACCCCACAAAATCCTTCATCCGGTTAAATATATAGTTAAAAATCACCAAGATCTAAAAAGTGTATCATAAAACTGTGGCTTAACATTGGATAAAGCGTCAGTTTATGGTTGACAAAAACAATGTTGACGCATACGTAAAGGAGATATGACGCTACTGATAGGCGACCAAATGAAACGCACCTTTACCTTGATCAAAATTACAAATTTCTCCGTGTTTGAAAATTGTTGGAAAAATTTAAGATAATGAAAGTATACAGCTCAAGAAAATATATAACATAGGTCTAGTCGTTTTTAAACATTTCAATGCTGAAGGCAAGCTGCTTTTGTCTACTGTTGTCTGATGTCAAGGATCCATTGTTTCAAAAAATGAATAAGATTTTCAGTGATATGTCTGTAACTCAAGGCAGCAGTGGGCAGTCACTGAATAGGCCCCAGGGACCATCTCCAGATCTGAGCCAGTACCTTGGTCAATGGTACAGACTGGAGGACCTAACATAACATCATGCTTTTGATGGTGGGGGGAACCGGGTCTTACTCACTGTGCTGAGTGATCTGGATGAGGAGCACAGCCAGCACCCCCACCAGAGTAAGGCTGATATAGGAGCAGCGGCGAGGCAGACTGCGTGCTGTCAGCCAGCTGACAGCATACGCTGGGAGCTCAACAGCCGTAACCAGGAAGTAGTTCAGGAAGGGGTTGCCATAAAGACCAGACATGTTGAATGACAATCCAAAGTAGCTTACGCTTAAAGAAAACCTGCAAACAACAAGAACAACTCTACATGTTAGTATCTCTTAGAGGCTGCAACTCTAATAGCAGTATGATTACAACAACCACATATGAAAGTGTTGGACAGAGCAAAACAACACACTGATGATTTAGCTATTAGTGAAGTTTTTTCTGGAGGGTGTTGGTAGGAGAAAGGTCATAGGCTCATTAAAAACTAAAGGGTTCCTCCTCTGGAAAGCAGGAATGAACATTAGATGATGGAAGTACTGGAGTAAGAGCAGGAACTGTGTCCTGATAGTTGTGGTAGAGGAAAGGTCAGAGACTCAAAATCATCCTCTGGGGACAATAAATATCCACAGGACATTTTATAGAAATGGACAACTAGTTGTTTAGATATTGTATGTTCCTCTAAACGGACAAACTAATGGACTATGCCACTGGTAGTGCCAGTGTTTCCTGAAGAGCTTTAACTCACCACATGAGCCACAGCACAAGTATGATATGTCGAATGTTTGGGGTCCTCAGCAGGTCCAGGAAGCCAACAGGCTCTCCTTTCAGGCTTGTTGCTTTTTCACCCTGTGGAGAGAAAGAAACTGCAGTACAACCAACAGCCACTGTCCTTTAGCGTGTGGAACAAGGCTAATGTTAACGGTTCTTACATTGAAGAAGATGACATGAGGAGCTTCAACTCTGTTTTCCAGAGCTGCTGACCTCAGCAGGAGTTCTGCTTCCTGCAAACGGTCACGAGACACCAACCAGCGAGGAGACTCTGGAACCAACCTGACGGAAAGACAACCAGCATAAAAATAAATACCCTTTATTAGTTGAAGGACTCTAGATCACCCTGGTTCAACCATCTGTGTTATACAGACTCCAAAACGCCACTCAGGCCAGAGGACCCTATCTATGTGCCTTGTGTTATGCATGTGGTTAAATAGATTTTTTGAATATGTGCAGGATGCATGTTCAAGCTAAAATAGGGTGGTGAGTTGCAGTTCAAACATGCAGTACGGCATTCCTAGAGTGGGGTGTTCCCAGTGGGTAATGTTTTCCCAAGTGGGCAGGGAAGGCTGATCATAGACTGACATTACTGAGTTTGAAGGTTTATTAGGTGGCAAAACACGGCACTTTTAATTTTAGAACTGTGGTATGTTATCATAGCAACAATTATTTTATTGTATGGTAGACAGTGGATATACCATGTTCATGTGACAAAGTTATCCCAGGAATGTACGTTTGCATATATTTGATTTGGATTATTTTGCATTGCACTGCCAAGCAATGAGTGTTTCCCAGTTAAATGAAAGAAAAGTTTTTGTTTATTCACAGAGTTATTTCGTGTGTCTGAACATAGTCTAAAAAACTGCATTACATGAAGGTAATCGCTTTGGACAAAAGCGTCTGCCAAACGAGTAAGTGTAAATGTAAATGTAATGAAGGTATAATATCTGGTTATCAGATGGAGGTATCATTCCACAGTCGAACAAATTAATAAACTGGACCCTAACATATTTTATTCTTTCCGTCATGTCATAAAAATCACACCTGCAAACTAATTAATCAGGTAGTACACACGATGCAGATATTTTGATAGTGTACTGAAGTCAACTTACCACCAGAGGGGAATACATGCCAGGCCTGGCATAGCCATGGTAAGTGACAGGTGTCTCCAGCTCCTAACCAGGTGGGCAGTGCCAGGCAGCAGCATCATACTAAACACGTAAGTGCAAGGTAAGCACAGGCTAGAGAAGAGAACTCTAGTTGAACCAATCAGGATCTCCGAACCTTTTGAGAAAATGTGTTTAAAAACATCCGGGAATGAGCATTTTTGTGATTCTGTTTCTGTTGTCAGATCACTGCGTAAGTGTAAAATACTGACAGCTTGTGTTTGTGATTTTAGTGAAAGGTTAACGTGTTGCCAATCATACGTCAGCAAAAAAGTTGAAAAGTTCTGGCTTTGTAGGTATGTTTACAAGGCCAAAACAGACAGAAGAAGAAAGGATTTTAAATCTGTCCTCATCAGTATGGACATGGTCTTATTCAGTCCTCCAGTGAGATTCCATAAAGATTAACAACAGAAAAACAACCAGTGAAGAAGAGGATAAAAGTAAGTGAACAGGAGGATAAAAGACGACAGTATGAAAAAATAAAAATCCCGTACCCAGTACAAAAGCAACTATGAAGCAGGTTATCTGACCCATGCCCAGCATGAAGAAGAGCACGGTGAAGACGGGCCATGATGGGGCAAAGGCCATGGAACTGCTGAAGACACTAATAATGGCAATGGCACCGAACAGTACAGGCTTCCTGCCAAACCTGACATACAAATGCAACAATGGTTACGACAACAGCAATATATATGGTCCTCTATGCAGATGTTAATCTCAAAGAAGAGACACACTAAATTAGGAAGATATTGTTGGAAGATTGCATTGTGGTTGTACAAGTTGATGGCAAACCATGAAAGCTCTATGTTTTTGAATGTACATGGTCTCTAGATTATAAGACCGACGTTAGAATTCAGTTAACTCAACTTGAAAATTATTTTTTGCCATAGGCTTTCTCTTTCCATGAAGCAGACCATCATCTCTTTAGTCCATGCCTGGTTTGCTCACAGCTAACTACAAGACACACAGTACTTTGGAAAAACATTCTATCTCTGCTAACTCTGAAGCAGCTGAGGGGAACAACTACAGGAAACAGTTGGAACTGATAAGTACCGGTCAGCGATCAGTCCAGAGATGAAGCATCCAAACAGTCCTCCCAGGAAGTAGACAAGACAGGTCAGAGGTTGTTTCCACTGGTCACTGCACACTAGGTTAAACTGCAAGACAATGGTTTCTGCAGCGGTCATAAAAGTGTAAACTGGAATAATACAGCAGACATAAACACTGAAAGATAAAGAAAACAAGGGGATGCAAACTGGAATAATACAACAAACAAATCTGTTTCCCTGGTACCTCTGGGCACTGAGTCCTTTCACCTGATCTATACATGCTTAATGTTTGTGTTCCTGTACAAGTGGTTGTCCGTTCGTCCTGAGTCTCTCTTCCTCACTTTCTTCTGCCCAAGCTTTGAACCCCTTCTTCCTGCTTGAGTTTATCAGGTCCTCCGCTAAGCATGGTCCTCCAGGGTCCATTTCATCTGAGTCCAGTCTTCTAGTATTCAACTTCTTTGAGCCTGGTCTTCTATTTTCCACCCTCTCAGATTCTGGTCCTTTAGTATCAACATTCTTATAGACAGTCCTTCGGTCCTTAGATAGTCCTCAAATGTCCTACCACTCCAGGCATATTCCTGCTTGTCCTTCAGTATCAATTACCTGAAAGACTGCCCAATGTCCAGTCCCTCAAAACCTGGTCCTTCAGTGTCCAGCTCTTTAGAGCCCGGTCATCCAGGGTCTGGTCTCCTTCTGTCCAGACTGCTGGTTTTAACAGCCCTGAAGTTGCTTGGTTTTGGTAAGGCTGTGACGTCAGCTTGTCTTCAGTCTGGAGCTGCCTAAAATTAGTACAAGGGCATCACCGTGTGGTGGGGGATTTGATTGTGGTGAAGCCTTCACTGCCTCTGCCTCATCATCTATTTTCCATGTTATTTGAGCCCTCGTTGTTTTCTTGGCTGTAGCCCTCTTGTTGTTGATGCCCTACTTAGCTTTCGATTTTGTTTCGATTTTGTGGTTTAAGCATGCTTAAAACCAAACAAACAAGGAAGAACAAATTGCAAAAACTCTACAAACATGAAAATCTCTCACTATGTGAATCAAATAAACTATACACTACATATAGCTTTCTGCACACTGTTTTGGCAGTCAATATGCACCATAATGAAACACTTTACTTTTCTGCAGAAACAGGAAATGAAGTGCCCCAAAGGATGTCGGTCAAAGTGCAACTTTGGAAAGCTTTGGAAACATAAAGATAAAGCAAAATATTAAGTTTGTAATACTTTATTTCTTAGATATTCCTGGGGCTGTTTCTCTTTGCATACCACAATGTGATTGTTTCTTGGATGGCTTTATATCTGTGATCCAAACTGCAATGAGTAAGTGAGTGAGTTCAGTGAGTGTAGCATAAAAATTATCTAAACTAAACGTTAAATCCAGATTCGTTAATCAATTCTGGTTTCATGCACATTTGTGTGTGTATGTCAATGCCAGTCACCCAATTACTGAGCTGATTACTTGGGCCGTCTTTATCATGCAGTTTAATTGAAGTTTGAATTAAGGTAAAAACACAAGTTCGGCCAACACAGCTGCTGTACAGCAGATGTTGTGGCATTACACAACACAGATAGATGACACATGGAGGTAACCCCAGTCCAGTCATTTCTAGTTTCTCATGATAGCTTCTTGCAGTCATCTGTGGTAGGTCAATGATTGGTGGCCAGTGAGAGAAGTCACGACCCATCAATGTTTACAGGCAGAAGCTGTTCTAAGTACACCAGATTATTAGATAACATGCAAGAGTCTAAAAAATAACATACAATAGATGGGTAGGGAGTGGGGCGCATTAATGTAAACAGAATAATCGTATTAGGACTGCAGTAGTTCAGTACCTCGCTGACTACAGTGGACTGGTAGTACTCAGTACTGTACATCCATCCGTCTTTACAGCCCTCCTGCTTCAGGCTGGAGACAAGGACCTCTGGAATTGATCCCAGCGCAGACAGGTTTTGGACCAGGTCCAGGGTGGGTCTGGCTCCCAGAATAGACAGGTTCCGCACCAGGTCCAGCTTGTACCGGCTACAACTGCTCCTCTCCAGCTGACCGTCCACCTGCTGACCAGGACAAAACAACATCTTCGTTTCCAACATGTGATGTAACAACAATGTGGATGTGGAGGTAGACTGCCCCAGGTCAAACCAACCACATCAGATCAAAGTAGACCAGTTCTAACCTGCATGAGAATCGTAGACTGGACCAGTTCAAATATAAACAGTAAGTTATTGGCTGACTGTGTTAAGTATTTGAACCTTAGGACTTAGCTCGTATGCAGACATCAGCTGGAAACTTTTTACTGTTGTCCTTTGTACTCTAAAATGGGCATCTGATAAATTAAATTGTATTTTTTTCCTCAGGCATTGTAGTTTGTACATGTTAAACTAAGCACCTAAACTACAACCAAACCTTAACTAAAATAACTTAACTGAACCTTAAACACTGTATGCAACAGAGCTGGAAAGTAAGTAAGTAAGTACATTTACTCAAATACTCCAGCTTCGATGTACTTGTACTTTACTTACTATTTTCCGCAGGTTTATACTTATGCTATACTTGTATACTTATTGTACACTACTCCAATGTCCACAGAAGAATTATATTTTATACTCCACTGCTTTTATTGGACATATATAGTTCCCCTTTACTTTGAATATTTATAGTTTTCATCAAAAATCAATACAATCAAGATATGATTTTTTTCTAGATTAAACTGCCCATCAGCACATAAAGTAGTTTAAATAAGCTCAACCTTATACACAACTACAACATTTAAATGCTTCTTTTACATTTACGCATCAGTACAAATAATAAGATAATCTAACATACAATGACATAACACTGTCAGCAGCCATTCAGATCCACAACAAGTATAATTTTACATTTCACTGATAACACTTACACTTTCTACTTTTACACTTGCACATTTTTTGAGTAAGAGTTTGAATGCATGAATTTTACTTGTGATGGAGTATTTTCACACTGCTGTAGTTCTACCTTTAAGATCTTCCTCTATGGTATACCATGACATTTATGTTGCCAACCGTTTTCATTGGGAACAGTGAGCAACAGTAACAGCTGTCACTTTCATGAAACACACAACTTTCTGCTCCACAAACAAGTTCAGGTGGCAAAGATCACAAAATGTGATGATACAATAAGAAATGATTTATCTCCAAGGTCGAGATAATTAAACCTAAACTTATCTGCATGATCACAGCATGCATGTGAGGTAAGTGAGTGCGAAATCTTGTTTCACATTTAGGTGAAGTGACCTTTTCAACGTGAAGTTCTGTAACTCTTGTACTGAAAGTCAAACAGTAGGGAAGTCAGCGGGTAGCCCTGCCTTGAACCCCTCCTTAAAACCTTTCAAGTCCTTTACAAGACTTTATTGAAAAGGAAAATCTTGCAACAGTGTAATTTGACTGTGCTTTTATGGATTATTGGTCCCATGTTTAAAAACAGCTTTACCTACTATAACAGGTCAGCATAGAAGTGAGTACTGTCCAAAATAAAGGATTTTTGTAACATTTTGCTTTAAAACCAATAACATCTGGGTAAACAACAGCAAAAACTTGAGGTTGTTAGATGGAGGGCCAAATCATTTAGACTTTATTGCCCCAGAGGGAGATTTGGTTTCACAGCCAGTTCAACATAAAAACACAGATATAAAGACAGCAACATACAGATAAAGACAATACATAGTGTCCCCATATATACATTTGTATATCGCAACACACAACATAGTCAGAGAGGCGGTTTGTTGAATGCTGTAATGGCAGAGGGGACAAAGCTCCTGGTGAAGTGACGCTTCAGGGGGTGATCAGTGTCATTCGCTATTGTGAGTACTAGGTATGTGATGGCTCTGCCGTTCATATGTGATAGCTTGGGTATGAGAAGGTAGGTGACTTTAGAAGCAGTACATGTGATGCTGGTAAGTTATTTTTTTGGAGATTCGTTAACATGCTGAAGAAGCAGGGGGAACTGTAGGCCTACAACAGGATGGGTTGCTTGGTCAGGAAAACAACCGACTTCAGGCTTCAACACAGGTGACTGCTTTTCATTTCCAACTAAGGGTCAAGATTGTTTTGGTTTGCTTAAACCACGCTTCTTCCATAACTAACTAATTAACCCTTTAATAATTAATGTTATAATCATAACCATGACAATAAAGTAATGTTGTAGTACTCGAGACATTTATTTGAAGACCAGTCAAAACCATAACTTTGTGAATAAATTGCTTTTGCATCGTCTGATTTAATTGTTAACATCCTAACTGGATGGAAAAGCATTGCTTTGAATGCATCCAATAACCCTAATTAAAAATGTGTTGTTCCCATTAACAACTGTCCTCCTTCTTCCCCGTGATGGTAAGCATGGAAAAGGAGTGTTGAATAAAGATGCTTATGTTCATTTCAGCTCTTAGTGTTTTAATGGATATGTTTTCAGATCATTTTGAGAAGTACCTATGATCTCATTTCACATTTTACCGTGTGTCATGTTATGTGGGGAACTGGTCTTGATTCAGTCTTGCCCTCCCTCGGTCTTGGTCTCGACTTGGTCTTTGTCTTGACTTGGTCTTGGTTTGGGCGGTCTTGACTGCAACACTACAATAAAGGTCCCTTAACACAAAGCATGAGCTTTCCCTAAACCTAACCAAGTCAAGTTTGCACCTGAACATTACAAAACCTTGACCAATGTTTTTGAAAGGCACAAACAAAGAATATCGTCCCGCTGTTATTGGCGTAAGATCAGCAAACCCTTCTATATGTCACTCTAGAGAGCAATTAATAAATGGAATATTAAAAAAATCTGACAAATTTCTGCTCTACTTCATATACTTATACATCAATTTTCACTTACTTTTTTACTTATTTCACCTACTAGTTCTATGTTTAGTTTTACATATTTTGTACTGTATGTCTATTTCCTGAAATAAGTTCTGTGGGTAACATTGAGAGCAACTTAAAACTGGAGTGAAATTTATTCCTATGTACACTGGAATCCTTCAGCTTGAAAGGGCCTGGATCCAGTTACTACTGGTTCTGACCTGTACTGGGATGCTGGCCTGGATCCACTCCTGGCTCAGGTTGCTGTTAGCAGGGATGTGGCAGTAGTGTGTGGGGGTAGCCAGCAGGAAGATGACAGACAGGAGGTTGTATCCACATGGAACGGTGGTAAAACAGAGCACGAAGAAGACTCTCTTCTGGAACGGGCCCCAGGTCCCCAGGAACGACACTGACTCCTCGTAGTTCTGCATTTTTATGAACTCTACTTATATTCTACTCTATTCAACTGTTTTTTACTTTAAAGTCAATTTTTTAAATTCTTATAACCACTGAAACAACTCTATGACAATTAGGTTGACTGTAAAGTATTTAATACGACAAATACTTAATAATATTAATGTGTAGAACTACATTTAGATCTGCCACATTACTAGTATTACAATAGGTGTAAAAACTACCAACATATGGGCAATATTACAACAATAAGTTACTAAAAGTGCAACAATAACAAATCCAATTCTCCCAACTATACCAATAAGTACAAATATGTTGTCTCTCTGAATACAAATACTGTAAATACTCCTGTTGCAGCAGTGTCAGCTTCTCTCTGCAGGATTTCTCTGGGCTTCACACCTCCTTTATCCCAGATAAGACATAAGAACTCCACCTCTCCTCCTCCCCCTCTCATCCTCCTCCTCTTAAAAATCTTGGTAATATTGATACCTCTTGCAAAAACTACACTTCATGTCAGAAATAGAAAGAGATAGACAGAGCAATGCGACAAGAAACAGTGCATCACTTTTTAGAAACTCTTTACAAGGCACAGCATCAGTCCATGTGGACTAAAGTGCTGATCACTGCATTGTGGTGATACAAAATGAATTTAGTGACTATATCTTTCTAATATTATGTTTTTTCACTCAAACCCAAGCCTCTGAGTGCACATGTGTACTATTGCCAAAACTGTTACATTTACATTTGAATCCTAACAAACAAACTGAAAAGACATTTTTCAGTTTGTAACAATGTAACAATGTGTCCAGTCACAAAATGGTTTACTTATTAGCCCAACCCAGGATGGTGTCACTTTTCCTCCTCTATCCTGTAAGTATGTGTAGTGAATATGTATAGTTTTCTATTGTGTCACTGGAATTACTTCAGTTTCATTTTGTGGACTTAATCTACGCAAACGAAAGGCACAAAAAAAGATTACTGAGGCATATTGTATAATATTATTGTATCATGTTTTTAATTGATCTCTGTGACATATACTGTAAGGTAGCACAATTCATGCAATATAGAAGTGACCTTATTATTGTTCTAAAGGAATCTTGGTTTATAATAAATAAATAAATAAATAAATAAGAGATTCATCAAAGACAATGGTATTATATATATTAATATGTTACCTGCTGTTAGTGCTGTTTTGGAACATTGTGTTACTGTTGCAAGACCAATATACGTGTAAAAGAATTGAATCTGAACTGTGTAGTAAGTGTTAAGAGTTTTGAAGAAAAATATATATTAACTGTTCACAGTATTTCCTCAATTGCAAAGACACAGTTCCTGGAACCAAATCTTCTCAAATCTTGACACACAGTTTTAAACCTCACACTCAGCGGTACAAACATCTAACTCAGACAACACTTTCAAGCTGGCAAAAATACAGACTACTTGAGTGTAGGGATTCATTCAAAACACCGCTACCAAAATGTTTAGAATTGGTTTACAGATAAATCATTTTTGAATTTGGTAAAATCACAGTACTGACTCTACAAATAGTCAAAACAGTTACATTAGTTTAAATAACAATGATATTTTGGTCAAAAATCTGACCTTTGATATTGATAACATGTGAAGAAAAGACTCTATACACAGTAAAATACCTAATTTCCAAGAGCTTTTTTTCCCATATGCAGTAGTTGTACAGGTTTCAAAGCATGCACGCTTAGGTTGGGTTGCACTAAGTTGGCCAGCATCTCTCATAGTCCTTCAGTGTGTGAGCACATGATGAACTATGGTGGCACTGATTTTCTTAGAGATCACTTGTATTTGTTGTTTGCTGTTGTTGTTGTTGTTGTTGTTGTTGTCCTTGCCCTTGTCCTCTCTGTTGTCTTGCAATTTCAGCATTGTCAATTTTCCTAAGTAAATGGACAGGGCCTATTTACTGATCCTCTTATTCTGATTCATGCATTAATAATTTTGAGGCTGAGGATTTGCACCTTTTAAACACTGAAACATGTGGAAACAGGTGAATAATGTTTAAGGCTGTGGGAATTATGTGTGTGTTCATGGCAATGAGCAAGGACTATGGGTTTTGTGCTCAATAAACCAGTTTTTGTGTTTAAGCAATTGAGAAAAACTGTATTGCCGTAATGTATTGTAACTATAACTCTTACTGTGGGCTGGAGAAGTTCATCCCAAGAGTAATGATAGTCTTGGTACTTCGTCCGTCTGCAGTAGTCACGTGGAGGCTATGTTGTGGCTGGTTTATGAGATAACAAATAAATTAAAACATAAAAATAAATTAAAATAAATTAAAAATTAAAACATAGAAAAATTCACTGTTGTAACAATATAAAACATGTCTTGTTTATGTCATAATTTTAGACAAATACTGCATATTAATAAACACACATGTTCTGATAGCCATGTACAACTATATTATAATGTGTAGTATAGTGTCCTTTATAAAATGTTTTTATACATATGGATGCTAACCATGAACGCTTAAGGAAATGTGTGGTTCACTGTGATGATTTAGTTCATCTGATATGATTTATTTGTTAAGTCATTAGTCCTTAATCTCTTCAGTGACTCTAGATGAATTCTTAATTAAAATATTGCAGCTACAAATATCAAGATTTAGTAATTGGGGTTTGTAAGATGTTTATTATTGGGTTCATTAAGGGACTTTTTAATGCAGTTTTTCAGACTTGCAGGGTTATTAAGAGATTTTAATTAATGAGTATTTTTGTAAAATACTAAATATACTCAAGTCAAGTGAATTACTTTACATCTCTCTTACACCTCACTGTATTCTGCTAAGTCTCTGCTGAAAACATTCAAATTGACAGCGCCATTGTGCAATCACGTTTTTTGGTGACATTTGCACAGGAAAATAACATCATGTATAACCTCAATAACCAGTGACATCATCATCATCATCATCATCATGACTAACATGTTCCTCCGATTTCCCGCCTCTTGCTGACTTCTCACAATAATCTGGTCTCTTGCGTAAACATCTTAGTCATTGTGTATCTGTAGGCTGCACTCATGTCATTGTTTACAGGTTCATGATAGGTGCAAGCTGGACTATGCTGGAGATGACTTTTAACTGGTCTGATGATTTATTGCCACAGAGCAGATCCGCAGTGTGTAGTAAATGATCAAACCACTTACTAAAAGATTCCAGTCCAGTCCAGTTTTCTCTCTGCCCCTCTGTCTGTCCAATAACCTCAGCAGCACCAGTTTCAGGTCAGACTGACTAAGTGTTTTCTTTCTCTTCAGATAATCTTGTAGCTGCAACTTTTGTTGGTCAAATCTACCAAAATACAAAAGCTCACTTAGGGTTTCTTGGAGGATGCAGCTTAAATAAACATTTGGTTTGATGCAGTAATGAGTTCCAGACCAAACCAACAATAAAAAAACACGGGCTCTGTTACAAGCACAAATGATCCCTTGTTAATTTCCCTTCAGCGATCACTGTGTGATCCTTTCATGGCCTTATGTGCAACATATTTTTAATGTGTGGTCCTTGCTAATAATTGTTAGAAATACAGTCGTCAGATTCTGAATTACTTGAAGAAGGAGGAGGGTGAAAACATAGTTTCCATCAAGGCTCATTGTGTGATGCTTTCAAGGCTGTGTGTGCAACATGTTCTGAACGTGTTGCTGTGGCTCAGTTAAAACATTACTGTGTTAATCATTAAAAATGCTACAGAATATTGTCATTGAGGAGGAAAAGGTCAGATGTTGCAGTTTCTGGTTGGATGTTTTTAAGCAGGTGTTTAGCGGCTCTAACTCATATGAACCCTCCACACTGTGCAAATATTTTCATGTCACACAGGCTTTAGCGAAACAGTTTTCATTTTACAGTTTTTTTCCATGGCGTAAACACTATAACCGGGTTTTTGAACTAAAATTTTAAAACCATAACATTTTTCAAAAAGCACACCATTTCCCTAAACTCTACACACAAATCCCTTTATTTTTCATTGCCTGCACCATGTGGTCATTGAGAAAGCACTGACATTCAGTATTGTTCACTCAATCATCATAGCTTGAGCACACAACTACCCAGGTGGAAACACAATGAGTCACAACTGATAACACACCAATCAGAAGATTAACTAGATAGATAAGAGGGCCAAAGTCGGTTCAGTCAGTTTTGGAACAATGGTGGAACAAGCTACCACATGCCATCCGAGCATTGGTGTCCCACTCTAACTTCTCATCTGATCTCATCTAATCTCATCTGAGAACACTTTCTCTTATAACACCTTTACAGTTTTTGCCCGTTGCTTGAACACTATAGACCCATGCTTAGACTAAAGTAACACAACTTGAAGCTTTTGTTACCATACCTCAAACACATGTACCCATACCTTAAACAAAAGCGCTGCTTTGCACTCTAGTTGCAATTCTGCAACACACTTACTCCTTTACGCAACACACTTGGTCCTGCACACTACACTCTATTTCATACATAAGACACTTTTCCACTTTTTCAAAAATGAAATCTCAGGGTGCCATTTGGAAAACACATGTATCCAAAATACAAAACACATCGGGTAATTGCAACCACGCAAATACACACCAGAAGGCACTTACTTGCAAAACTGAACACCAATCAGCCAGCTACAAAATGCCCTCAGTTTAGCCATTTCAAGAACTTTGCAAGTATGGATGGAGGGAAAGCAAGAGGCAGAGGAAGAGGAAGAGGAAGAGGAGAAGGAGGAGGCGGTGGAGGACAAGGTCGAAGAGGCCATGCACGGACCCCTATTTCTGATGATATAAGAGCAACTTTGGTGGACCATGTCATCAACCATGGCCTGACTATGAGGGACGCTGGGTAGAGAGTCCACCCACATCTAAGCCGCTTCACAGTGGCATGTAAGAACATTCGACTAGAAAACAGGTATTTCTTCACCTCTCACTCTACTCAGATGGTATTTACAGCACTGTACTACAGTACATCACATTACCACATCATGTGTACAGGGTATTGCAGGGTGCTAATGCTCATTTTGCAGCCAAAGTGGTAGTTTTTTGTGAAACATACCATGCATCATTACTTACAGTATATTGAGATGTTTCAGTACAGTAGATGATACAATTTATACAGTATAGTAATGTAAGAAAAAGAAGCAAACCGATGACAATTTGTGGTTGTATTTCTCTAGAATGACTAGAAGACCTTCTGGGGGGGAGGACGGCAACAGACGACGGGATCCATGAGCCCACATATGCAGAATTGCCATGACTTTCTGTGTTTACAGTATAGTGTTTTTGTATTATTTTATATATATTTGTTGCTTTATCTGAATTCATGTTACTGCAATGTACAGTGCTGCAATGTACAATATTGAGTAGGCCTATTTGCTTTTTTGGTTGTCTGAAAATGTGCCTCCTGAAAATATGCCTTCTGAATAAACAGTGAAAATCAAAGACTGCAGTGTTTTATATAAAGACTAGTGTGATCGGCGCGGCATAGTGGGTATCTTGTTCCCATAGTGTTGTCACCCACGCAGTTCGAGTTCCCCTCGAAGGGGAACGTCTCGGGTTACGTAGGTAACCCTTGTTCCCCGAGAAAGGGGAACGAGACACTGCGTCGGTTCGCCGCACCGCTCCCCGCCTGGAGTGCCTTGCTTCATAGTAAAGAGCTAATGTACCTATGTGCCAGCGTGCTTATATACGCCTACGGTTACACTGTCACATGCTACCGTTCTCACTAAGCCAATAGGATTGGAGTAGTTTTCATTCGCATTCAGCCCTGCCACGCCTAAAGGCGTTCCCATAGTGTTGTCACCGACGCAGTGTCTCCTTCCCCTTTCTCGGGGAACAAGGGTTACCTACGTAACCTGAGACGTTTCCCAGTGTTGTGTAATGTTTACTTGTGTGTAGAGTTTTGGCACAATGAACGAAGTTTTGCAAAATGTGTTCAAGCAACGAGCAAAAACTGTAACATACACTTCCTGTGCTCTTCTTATTCTATCCCCTTACAATTCCCTTGTATTGATCGCACAAATTTGTTACAGTTTTTCTCAACTGCTTCAACACATTTCTTGAAATGATGCCTCTTTTTTCTCGAAACTCTCAACACAAATCCACAACTTCTTACCCAATTCCCCAAACATTATTTAATGTATTCATATTGATAACTCGAATCAAGCAATAGTCGATCTGAATTTGAAGTAAACAAGACTCGATTCAGACATAGCCCCCCGTGCCAACTTACGGTACTCAACAGTTCAATCAGAAAGTACTTAGGGACTCAGCTAAAATCTTTATTTAAAAGATTATTTAAAAAGAATTCAAGAAGGATGGAGGATGTTCAGCAGTTTAACAAAAACAAATAAAACAAATTTACAGAAAATTATAAAGAAAGAAATGTTACATAATCTGAAGTTTTCATTTTCATATTTGCATCATCATCATAAAAAACAAGCTCAGAAAATAAAAACTGTATATGAAGATGTGGACGGAGGTTCTCTGAATCAGAAAGTATCAGTTTTTAACATGTCAGAGGAAGATTGAACGCAATCTAGAGGAAACTGTTTTTTGTTTTGTTAGCATCCTGATTATTCAGTTTAAGCAATTCACCTCTCTCAATAACCTTGGGAAAGTTGGAAAGGTGAAGATGGGTCGAAAATTGATTGAATCAGAACTTGTCTTTCCTTTTTTGTGTATGTACAGTCTATGAAAACTAAAGTTGATGTATCACCATAATTTACACCAATCAAGTGTTGACTTATGTTTCTGGTCATTTAAAAAAACAGTTAACAATTAATGTTAATAATTTTTAAATATTTCTCTGTGATAGAAATATTACAAAAAAATAATCATAGCCACTTCAGTTGAGAATAAATAATGTTTTATCTGCAAATCAGAAGTTACTTGGCTGCAAGCACTAATATCAAGGACTGCAGTATTAGCAACAAAATGTACTTTATCCAGGCGTTTATTACATAAAAGGTACACACACAGACATACACTCACAATCTCAGATTGAACAAAAAGGACAAATTTGTATTATGTTAACTAGAAACAACACTTCCCCATTTGTTTCATTCCAGTATTGCAACTCGCCCCCAGCATTAGGACTCTCGGGCCTCGGTATTGCTAATAAGGAAGCGGAGTGAATAGAAAAGAAGCAGCCGATCTGTACATTATTGCATCATGATGACATCATCAGACAGAGGAGTATGTTTAGTTGAACAGCACGGAGGTGCTCAGCAAGCTGCAGTTAAACAGCCATAGCGGAGGTTAATCAGCATCATCAACATGGTTTTGACACTTCGTTTTACAGTTGCTTGTTGATGAGATAGAGTTACTGCACCGTCATACCAAATACTGCATAGATAAACACACAAACACACACACATAGTTTCCTCAAACCTGTTTGTTCATAATTGGAAGACTGAGATGCTTCAAGTTATTCAGGAGGAGGCAGGAAGACAGACAGGAAAATACTGACCATTTGAAACCAAAGAGAATAACCATAAAAACACTTTCATTATTGAATCATGATGCAATCAGTAATCATCAATTGAGAGGTTTAGTTCATATTTCTGCTTGTATTATACATATATGTATATGTATATGTATATGTATTTATAAAACAGCTGCTGTGGAATCCCTGACCTTTCATTGTAGATTTAAGGGGGGAAAATGTATCCATAAGTATTTTCCCCATTACAGAATAGGTTTGCATTGTTTCACGTCTATCTTAATACAACATGCCCAAAGCATTTCAAAAGTTATTGGTCACGGTAATTGTTCCTCTTGTTCATACTGGCTAGAAATTAAACATATATGGTTCACCTTTTACTTCTAGCCAGTATGACAACAACCTTCAAATCTACTCCACCCAATAGGAAGCAGAATAAGTGACAAGTAAATTACTGACATTGCTATTATTATTATTGACAACACAGAGGATCTTTACCACATTTTAATTTTTTTTTTATGTTTTCTCCTTATCATTAAATTTTTTTAACAAATGTAAGTCTGAAAATGCTAAAGAAAGCTATTTTCTAGAGATGAATTTTGTTGGCTTTTTGAGAAGATTAGCTGCTGCAAGATCCTGTAGATGCCGCAGAGTGTTTTTACAGCCACAATATGAAAGATAATGGACAGAATGAGCAGCATACTGATGTTGAGCATCAAAGTTCATTCTTGACCAGTTTGTGTGACAAAATAATTTCAACCTACAGGTTCACTCACAAAGCTTTTCCCCTGAGCCTTTCTACCAAGTTTGATCCTTGTCTTTAGCGAATGGAGCTACATCAGGCTTCATCACATGACTCAAGTCTGTTATATGGAGGGGATGATGAAAATCTGCAAAACTTTGAGCAAAACACACAATTAGAATATTACACAAACTTGTTGCTACAAATATCAACAAAAAGTGCAAAAAAGTGCAGTTTACCAAACAATATGAAAACAATATAGTTAGGAAATGTACTCATGACAATACCTCTCTTCTTGTGCCACTATTGGTTTACAACTGCATGTAAATTTGCAGACAGGGACAGGAAGATGTCGTGTTTAAAACTGAAAAAATAAATAAAAACAAATATACCTTAGCCACAACACTGAACACAACATCAGGCGTCAAATGAAAGTCCTCCCAAAAGATCAAGGACGACATTCACAGCCAAAGTCAGAGACCATCTTTGAACAGAGACAGGGCTTACCATCTCCCTCCATATATATGACCATCTGTTATCACAGAAGCTCCATACTTAGGTCATGGGATGATACATCTCCATTCACTGAATTTGTGAATTTTATCACACATAACCTGCTAATTATTTAGATTTTCAAAGAGCATTACAAGCAGTGGAGCTGAAAATGTGATATTTGTCCTGATGGTGGCACTAGAAGTCACAAATCACATGTCGCAATCTCATGGGTGCATCCAAATATGGCCAGTAGTGTTGTTGAACAATCTGTCTCCCGATGAAAGTGTTGCATGAATGGACAGAGCATGTGGTTGGCTGAAAGTCATAGGCCAAATATTTACAACATATACTGTAAAATAAAATATTAAAGCACAGAAAAAGCCACCAGACGCAAGTTTGTCTTTTCTTTTTCTTGTTAATAAGTGAATAAGCTTATTTAAAGATATTGTTTCTTTGCTGCTGCAGGCTGTGAAGAGTTCCAGTGACATTTTGAAAGTCTTAAAAAGTTCCTCTGACTTTGTGAAAACAGTTTCAGTTTCAGTGACAGACGCTTTAAACCCGAGAAAGTTCTAGTCACATTCAATGACAGCAGAAAGGTTGACTGACACTAAACTGACAGTCAGGATGAAAGGCCTTTTTCACTGTAAAACCAGGAAGTAGCCCGGCCCAGAGTGCAGAGCGAGTCTGTAACACACTGGCAGTGGAGATGACAACAAGTACAGGCAGAAGTGTGGACATCAGATATAAAGAGGAGGCGTTCATGTTCTCGTACTCTGGTTCCAAATATACAGCAAGTTTAGTCAGCAGGAGGTGAGTATGTGCAGCAAACTGTCCTGAATTAACCATCCTGATGTGACTTTGTGTCATTTTTTTGGTTTTTGCTGACCTGTTAAAACTGATTTTCCCCTGGACTTTATGTTGTCATGAAGATTAAGTTGCTGCAGGACAGTTAAGATATGTTTCCATTAAAGATTCATTCCAGTTTATTCCATCTTGGCAGGGCCGTAGCCAACCACTGAGGACACCGAGGTGATGTCCCCATTAGTAATATTTGGAGTTTGAGGGTAGTTACATCAATGACACACATTAAATAATTACACACTGACTGTTTTACACAAAAAACAGAATAAATTACATTTAAAGGGATTTAGTTTCTACTAGAATTACATAACTGGCTAACAGTGCAGAGAAACAACATGGAAACCAGAGTGTAGGGAAGTTTGAGCTCATGACCAAGGTATTTCTACAATCATGACTATGGCCCTGCAACTTAGGTCATATTTTCATAGTTTTTTTCATCATTTTTGTCAGTGATAATAACATTGTACAGAGATAAAGGCTAATTTCTGCATTTTAAATCCTGGGCCCTATTGTTCTAATGTCTAGTCAAAATGACTAGGTACAAAAAGCTGTGGAATTTATTGCTTCAGCCGGCAGCAGAGGCTACAACATATTCGTTTGGGGCAATTGTGCCCGTCAAAATAACATCCACATAAAGTGCTTCTTTTTTTCCCCCCAACAGGTTCAGACTGACGAGGTGTCTGACAACATAATGGAAAGGACCTGCACGCATTTACACCCTTTGTTTTTGAAACAGAAGTCTTGCTCAAGGACACAAAAATATGTGACAGTAGGGCGCAGGTTTAAAAATATTGAAATTATCCTGCAATAGCTGAGATCTGTGAACACATCGCTAAAGATGTCAGATGAATCAAGAAACACAAGAAGTCAGACAATCAGACAAAAACAAACCAAATGTTTATGCAGTACCGGTATTTCCTCCTGTTGGAGTAACATTTTGTTAAAACTATAGTGTTTAGCTGTTTAGGAAATTAATGAGGCTTTACAAAAAATGAAACTATATATTTGGGCCTGAAAGCCACACAAAGTGTAGGAAAGTATAAACAATTGTTTGGTTCTGTGCTTTTTAAGGGATTTGGTGACAATAAGCAAAATATAGAATAGCTTCAGCTGCATCTTTTAAATTGTCTTTCTCCACTTCATAGTTTGCTGTATGTTAGGAACGAGTTGAACATGAGCGCGGGGACGTCTGAGGGAGGACACCTGTGGCGTCACAGTCCAGTGTTGATATGACATGAGGACATCTGCAGTATTCGTTCGTGACATGACATGTCAGACGTTTGCTGGACTCTGACATCAGATTTCTGCTGGTTAGTTCATCCAGCATGAGGAAGAAGAGCTTATGTGTTTAGAGGAGATGTGTTCAGACCGAACCAACCTGCTCCTAACTCCTGAGGACCTGCAAACAACTTGAAGGAAAAGTCCAGACCTTTTCACTTTTGTGTCTGGTCTCAACACAAGATGCATCTTCTAGCCTGAAAGTCTAGATATGATTCTTGTTTTCTCAATCAAAGCAAAATACATTAAAAACTCCAGCTCAATTTTCAGTAGATTGCACAAAGAGTCTTTTGTCATAAATGATGAGGTACTTTGGATAAAAAGGTCGAAGAAAAAAAAACTGTCTCTATGTTTCCATGCATAACTTAAAGAGTTGGACGTTTCAAATCAGCTGAATCTAGAGCATTAAAATGAGAAATGGGGCTGACAAATAAGCTGCATACAGTTTTTATCCAGGACCACATTGCTTGAGATATTTTGTGGCAATTCTGTAATTCTTCCAGGACTTTTCCATGACCAGATATTCATGACTGCATTAAAACAATCCCAAGGTTTTCCAGGAAGTGTGAAAATCTTTTAACTTATATTCTGTTCAGCTTCAGGTCTCTGTTTTTTAAGCATTGAGTCCCTTTCTGGTATGGATAAAATCATCACAGGTTGCTTTCAAGTCAGCTATGACTTTTTGGACCAGGGAAGAAGATCCAGACAGAAGGAGGAAGAGGTTCTGTCCTCTCAGGTCTCTTTTTGAAGCCTCAGTCAGGTGGGAAGGTTGCAGGTTTGAACCCCTGCAGCCATGATGGCAGAGCTGATGTCTATTGTGGACTCCTCTGCCCATTGAGCTCCTACAAACTGGAGGTCAGGTCAGATCAAAGGTCACCGGTTGGACACCCCACCAGTGACACTGTCGTTAGTAGGGTGTGAAGAGAATGGATCCTTGGCTCGTTCTGATTGGTCCAGGAGCCGGACGCAGGAAGGAGGCGGTGAAGAGAGACGAGGAGGCTGGAGGGCGAGGATGGAGAGAGATGGCAGGGGTGAGGGGTGAGGAAGTGAGGAGGGGGGAGGAGGAGAGTGAGGTGGTAGGTAGCGAGATGGAGGAGGTGAGGGAGGAGGGGGGAGGAGTGAAGGGAGTGGAGAGGAAGGAAGGAGAGAGAGAGGGCTTCACCAACTCCTTCTGAGGAGCAGAGGAGGAGATGAGAGCAGAGGAAACAAGAGGAGACAAGAAGACAGGACAGTGGACATGAAAAGAAAACAAGTACAGAATATGAGGAGAAAAGCAAATGGAAATAAAGAAATAAAGACATGAGAAGAAAAAAGAGGAGACGAGATGAAAGAAGTCAAAAGTATTAATTCATTAATTCAGTTCCCCATTATTGATATTTGTCTATTGCATTGATCCATTTTTTGATCTGCACAGTACTGTACTTTATTATGATTTATGCCATAAAAGCTAATTTGAATTTGATTTTGAGAGAGAGACTGTGGAAAAGAGACACTTACAGTGAGTGAACTGCGCTGCTGTTTGTTGTAAGGGCTGTATTTGGGTTTGCTGGGTTTTCCTGCCACTCTGTCTTTGTGCCTCCTGCTGGAGATATGCTGCAACAACAACAAACACACTGTCAAGCTGACAAGACAGCTGAGGACAGGGCGGCTGGTGACTCGTCTGGCTGTGCTTTTGAAATTAACTAAAGGGAGGAGGAAGTAGAGAAAAGCAAAACTTCTGCCAATACAGATGAAATAATCTTCTCATAATCAATCTAATATTACCTTGGGAAAAAATACTGACGTTGACATAGACAAAATATGAGCATATCTGAGCCTGATGAAAAAAGCAAGACAAAACATATTGATGCTGTACTGATCCGTGCTCCAAGCAAATATCAGGCATATATAGTGACAAACACATTCTTCACTCTGGTGGTTGTAATCTGCATGATCGAGAATCTGAATTAAAAACTCCATTTTAAGTTCAAGTTTTAATATTTCTGCTCTCATGTGTAACTAGAAAGTTTAGACATAACAGGCTGCTTTAGTTTGGGGAGGAGACAGTTTGTTTGACTTCGGAACAGTAAAATATTTGTAAAAGTGATCTTAATATAATGTTATTTTATTTTATGTGTCCGCTTTGTTTCTACCTGTTTGAGCTGGATCTCGGAGTTGACATGGACATCACAGATCTGGCAGTGGAAGGTTTTGTTCTGCAGGCCGGACCCCTTTATTCCAGAGCTGCTGCCATTCTTCAGCTTTGCTCCTGGTCGTGGGTAGGCCTTGATGGGTCCAGCGCCACTCCGAGCCTCCAGCATTGTCTTGTGCTTTGAACCTGCAAACAGAGACACACAGAAACCAACTTCTATGAAAAAAGACACATAATGATAAATATATACAGAATGTGGGTGTTTCACAGTGCTGCAGCTATAAGGCCATATTGATGTTGTTGTTTTTTCTATCCCCTTCACCAACCCCACTATACTTTCAATTCTTGCTGCTCATTTTTCAAAGCATCCATCAGTTTTAAAATTGATTTTCTTCCTTTAGGCAGCCATTAGTTTATTTCTATGAAAACCAACCTGCAGAGACTTGAAACTTACTGAAGATAAATAACTGTGTGGTAATCATCAACATGCGGTAATACAAGTGTTCAAAGCTAATTATGTTGATGCATTTAAGGACACCCCAAAATCAGAGATATGACAGTTTGCTGCTAATCAAAAATCATATGATAGCTATTGGAGCTGCTGATCTTCTGGGTTCAGGATTTATACCAGATTTCTGAACCTCTGCTGCAGGGATTTGCTGTCATTCAGGAAAAAGAGTGTAAGTGAGGTCCAACAGTGATGTTGGGAGATAAGGCCGGTCTCACAGTCGGTGTCAGTGTTGGATGGGGTTGAGGTCAGGGCAGGCCAGTCCAGTGTTTCCACACCAAACTGGGAAAATCTTTCTTTTATGGACCATAAAGTTCATTGTCATGTTGAAACAGGAAAAGACCAAACACAGTCCTGTATGTTGTATGGCTGACATTTCTGATGGACTTTTAAAACTTGCAATAACAGGCTGTACACACTTCTATGTTGATGTTCACACATCCAGCAGTTACAGAGAAATATTATCATTCATTTGGAGTGACCCAGATGTTTTTCCACACATCATCTCGTCCCTCCTCACCTGCGTTATGAGCCTCCAGCTGAGACAGAGAGTTAACAGCGACTTTACACAGAGAGCAATACAGCAGCTTCTTTGCCTTCTCCTCTTCCGACTCTGCGGAGAGAGAAGCATCCTGGGAGGAGGCCTGGGAAGGAGGAGGAGGAGGAGGAGGAGGGAGCAGAGGATGAAGAGGATGTGACAGGAGTTGGAGGAGGGGGGGACGGAGAGGCTTTGGAAGAAGAGGAAGAGGAGGAAGGAGAGGAGAAGAGACCCGGTGCTGTGAGGGCAGAGGGAGGACTGGAGGGAGGAGGCTCACTGCCTGCTCTGCTAGAGGAAGGGGAGGAGGAGGAGAGAGGGGAGGAAGAGGGAAGGAGGAATGATTTGAGAGGAGAGGAGGAGTCTATAAGGTTAGATAAGAGTTCTGGAGGGAGGATGGGTAAGAGGAAGAAGAAGAGGAGAAGGAACAAGGAAAAAGTGCAGGAATCAATAAAAAAAACACCCCGTGATATTAAAACCAAACAACAACAGTAACAGTAGTCAGTGTTTTTAGTAGATAAAGTCAACCTGTGTGCTGATTGGTGCTGCTGTTAGCTGAGACAGGAGGGGTGAAGCCCACAGGACTTGTGCTGCTCTCATTGGTCTCTCCAGTGACTGCCGGCTTGGCCTTTGCCTTGTTCTCCTGAGACTTGACCTTCTTCGCGTGACGACTGCCTCTGTAATGAGCTTCTGCCTGAGACTGAGCAAGAGACGTACAGATAGACAGAAAAGTTTTATTTGTATGTTTATTTGTTCTGAAGTACTAATGTCACATCCTGTAACTCATCCACTAGCTTCTGAGGCTCAGTATGATCTCTCGTGGAGGGTGTCAAAACTGGCAACAACATGACCCACAATGCAACTTGACTGTAACACTTAAATTGGAGATTTGGGTGTGTTGTGCTACTAGTATCCTCTGGCCCCATCAACACTGCTATGTTTTGGTTTGCACCTCCCGTCCAGACTAAAAAGGCAAATACGAAGACCTAAAACACAGAGGTGTTGGAAACGCTGCCCCCACTCCCATTTTTCGTACCGTGCAAATAACATGTACCTACCTGCCTACACTTGTATTGTGCATGTCGCTGTTTACTTTGCGACAACTTCCTGTCTGTTTTTAAAACTAAAACAGAGTAGTGTGAATGGGGTCTCAGTAATGTAGCTTCCCTGCTGCTAGCCTTGTGTAAAGGTGAGGAGCAGGCTACAGAGATTTGTTAAACTCACTTTCTAATTCCACACTCCAAGATTTTTTCCATTAAGACTTGTAGTCTTCAGACACTGCCTCAAGAGACATTACTTGAGTCAGATTATCAGATTTCACGCAGCTCCCTCTGGAGGCAAAAATAGCGTAGGCTACGTACTTTTTTCATGTAGTAGCAGTTGTAGTGTACTTTGATGTGTAAATCGGATGAATTTTAAAAAGTTGAACACTTATCAACTTTCAACAAAATTAAACAAAAAACCACAGCTCCCATTATGTTTTGTGAGCAGAGCTGTGTGCGTATTATACATCATAGTAGTCAATATCAATATACACCCACGCTCTCTCTTCTACTGTTATCGTTCCACATTTTAGCTATAATCTCGCTACAGTGCAGCCATGCTAGTGGCCTGTGAGGCTGTCAGCATGCTAACATGCTCACAGTGACAATGCTACATCAACATGTTGATGTGGCCTGATGATGGACTTGAAATGTGGAGCTTAAATTGTGATGAAGTGTGTGAACAGTTTACATAAACAGGTTGTCTCTACACTGCAAAACGTGTTCATTTAAGTGTCACCACACAGTGTAAATAGCCCAGAGTAACAGTGTGTCAGTACACTAACACACCTCTGGGTCAGCAGTGTCCTCATGTGACTGGAAGCTTGATTCAGCTTTTGCTCAGCTTATTAAACTAAGCAAATGCTGTGCTCTTTTATTCATCTCCTCTCCTCCCTTCAGCAGTGATTCATGTTTTCATGTTCACTCATGAATAATTTTAACTACTCATACATTAGTCATGTTTGATTGGCATGTCACTAACAAGGCATCTCGTTTCCTGTGAGCCGTCATTATGTGAATGAGCTGAGTGTCATTTTACATAGCACTGTGTCTATAGAAGGGTAGAGGTTACACCTGGTTATACACACCTGCTGTGTTGAAGGAACACCTGACAGAATAATCCAGTACACAAAAAACAAACTAACAAGTATCACACAGTCTCAACTGCATTAAGCAAGAAAATATTTTCCTTAGTAGTTCTCCCTGTAATTAAAATTGTCATCAACTCAAGTCAGTTTAATCGCTGTGGTTGTAAAGGTAGTCCCAGAGTATATTTAGCCTATCTTAGCAAAAACTGGTTACAGTTGGAAACTGCTTGTCTATCTCCAGCAAAATGAGAGAGGTGAGAAAATACACTGCAGATTCTGGTCATTTTCATAAACAAGAATAATTTTAAATTGTTTAATAGTGAGATCCTGGCAGGACTGCAACACAATGATCAACAATTACAGCAAGCTATGCTAATATTAGCTAGCTAAATTATACTCTCACTGTTCAAAATCGTTAATTCTTATCCCTACCCCTAAACCACAGTTGCTAATAAGCTAGCATTTGTAAGCAAGAGCACTAACATTATCTTGCAAACATGTTAGCTAACAAGCAAGTGAAGAGTATACTAAAACAATTGGGACGTCACAAGATTGGGGTCATGAGAACAAGATGGAAATATTTTAATACTATTTAGAAAATATTTTTTCAAGAAATTTATGTTTGGGGGGTCGGGGGTTTCTCCCCCAGAAGATTTTGAGCATTAAATACTTAATTTCCTGCATTCTGGTGACATTTTCTGCTCCAATTTATGGAGAAAATGTATTATATATATACTGAGGGAAACATGAAATTAAGGAGGAAGGTGAGAATTCAGAATACAAAAATATCTAAGAATATGATGCAGTAATCAGTAGCTTATTTTTAGCTTATGTTTCTCCTATATTTACATTGCATTGCAGGTTTTCCTTCTGAGCAAACAAACCTTTCTTAAAGCGTTTTCATTTGTTATTTAACATTTCTTGGTGTTGGCCATTTCTTGGTAAGTTTTTTTAGAACATTTTTAGCAAATGCTTACCAAAAGTAATGGGGACAACATCAGTCATTTCAAAAAGTGGTGGGGACATGTCCCCAGCGTCCCCAGTGTAAATGATACCTATGATATTAAAGGAGGTGTCCAACATTTAGTAAAATCTCGTTCTGTCTTCCCCAGAGTCAGATGAGAAGGTGTATATCAGTTCCACCTCGATGTGTCCAGAGATACAGTAGGTCCTGGGTGTATTTAGCCTAGTTAATCACAAAGACTGAAAGCAGGGAGGGGATTGCTAGCTACATTAAAAGTGAAAAAAGTTTGAAAATACACTGTAAATTAACATTTTCATTATCACAAATCATAAAACTCTGTGAGGTCCTGGTGGGACTTCCTGGCATAATATCTTTTGCCATCTGTAGGGGCAAGAGGATTTCCAGAAATGTCAAAAATTGCAGCAGGACTAGACTACAGATAGATCAGCTGACAGGAAGTTAATCGCAGAAGCATGATCAAAATGACTGGAAGAGTGCGAAGAATCTGATCTACAAGTTATACACACACGAACACACAGAAATACAAGTGTAGACACTTACATCAGAGTTGAACCTCAGCTGGCAGACGTTACATGAGATGACCTGTTTCTTCTTGGGTACCAAGGTAACGCCAAAGGTGTGGTTGATGACGGCCTTCTGCACCGGGTCCATCTGCAGGAAACACACAAGGGTCAGAGGTCACCAGCCTCCTCTGGATTGGTTGAACAGTCATGACAGAGTGACGCTGACAGAGTCTGTAATGCCTGCAGCTACAACACCCTGTCACTGTTATTGTCCCTCATACACGCACAGTCATACCGTGTTGAAGTTTGGGAAAAGTCCGACTGGCGACGTTGTCTCGACAGGAAACGACAAGAACGATTTCATCATCACTGAGGGACCAGTGGAGCCTATCAGCCCTGGCAACGCCCCGCCCACTGCACCACACCCAATTCCTGGAAATAGAGAGACAGAGTGTTTGAATATTCATTCAAGTGCTCTTTAGCTCCAGGGGCGTCAACGGAGGTGATTGGTGGTCAGTTCAACATCAAACAAAAAATGATGATTCAAAATGCCACCACTTCCGTCAGTTCCTTTTTTAATTCACATTTTCTTATTTGTATCCTTCTGACAGACAGATGCTGGAGCATTCTGTAAATATTAAAAAACACTTTGTGATCTCACATGTGTGTACTTTCTGGCCAAATTGAACATTTTTGCCCGGGTGTTTAAATATAACATTTCTACAGACTGCACCACTCGGCTCTCATCTTCTTCTTCGATGGAGAGTACATTATGTCCGCTCAGTCTGTGGAAATGTTGCATTTATATGTTGGTTTTGACAACATTTAAATGCAACATTTCCATGGAAATGAAAACATGTTATGATCACAAACAGGAGACATCTGTGAGATCATGAAAATACCTTTGAATATGCAAACCGGAATCCATTGTGAATTATAGCGGCATTTTCAGATAAACTGTTTGACCAGTAACCATTTATTAATGTATTAATGTAATAAAGCAGGTCAGTAAGTGTATCTTGAGCTGGTGCCTTACCTTGAACCTCAGTAAAGATATTACTAAGCGCTACAAACACTTCTTGGCAAAGCCTCAAAAGACCAAGTGGAGGAAATCCATCTCACTCTAATATTTATGTTGTTTCAACCTGGAGACTTGGAGTTGATCTACTTTACAGTAACAACATAAAGAACATATGGAACTGCAGCTGCTGGAGGCAGAGAGAGGGGTGATAATACAGAAAGAAGGTGACTGAGCACTTCATAATAATGACTCCATGTGTCCAGTTGCCACAGGGCCAGTAAGAGCTGCTCTGTACACCTCAAATCTCCTTCATCTACATTTAAAGGCACAGAGCGCAGCTAAGTACTTTTACTCGAGCACCTATAGGAACCTACTTGACTGACTAAATCAAGGGTCATAGACAAAATTGCTGTGAAACTGCCTTGAGTGATATTTAAAAATGACAGAATTATCACAACCTGAACCATTACCTACAATAAACATTTAAAAACCACCAAGAATCGATTCAACACATCATTTTTGGGCCGTTTGAAGAAAAGCGGTGATGCCTTTCGATGTCCATAATCCAAGTTTAAGCCTGCTCCGAGCTGTGTTTGTTCCCAGTTACATATGAGGAGGTGTTACATGTATATACACAGTATACACAGAGAGTAGGTCTGATGACCTATCTGTGTAAGTCTGAATAGTCACAGCTTGTAGAAGCCCTGAAGTGATTTTTTTCATAACAGAGTGTGGGTTGAAACACTGATAGCAAGTGAATCAGCCCTGACAGAGGAGGAGGAGGAGGAGGAAGAAGAGGAGGAAGAGGAGGAGTCATTGGTCTTATTGGTTTCGTCCATCTGGCCAACTAAACTCATGAAAACCAATTGTATCTCATTTAAATACACTATAAAACAGTCAAACCCATTCTAAATGCTCTGTAACACACTCTGAATGCACTATAACCCACTCTAACAATTTTAAATGTGCTATTATAACACATTTAGCCTGTTCTAAATGCACTATAATCCATTATGACATGTTTTAAATCCAGTTCTAACCCTTGCAGATGAGGATTTTCTAAAACAGTTTCAAACGTTGATCTGAATAAACTTGATTGAGAGCTTTAGAGTTTTACAGGTACCCAGGCCAGCTGTGTGTGTTTTTTCAGACCGTGTTTTTTCAGATAGCTGTGGATTAACTGTGTGCCATGCTGCTACTCTCTGAGTTTATCCTCATATAGCAGAGCTATGAGTCAATGTCTGTATTTATCCCTACAGCTCATTATTAAGTTCAGAACAGCATGACACAACACAGCACTGTAATCAAACGCATGTAGCCGGACACACAACAGCTCAGATCACTGTCTGGATCATCTGTTATTAGCTGGGGGATTATTTATGATAGTAAATACAGATTAGAATCTATTTTTAAAGCTGGTGTGATGGCTCAACTTGGTGCACCTGCCAAAACAAAAGCTTCATCTTCCATAATCCAGTCAAAGTGAAATGCAGGTAAACTGAATCTGAGCTCCCGACTGTCTTACTTAAAAAAAAGGGGCATTTACACCCACTGTGAAGCAGAAATGAATTCATCGACCTACTATGCCAAAGGTTTTATGAGCAGTATTTAGTATTTAGTAGTAGTTCCCAAAGTCAGTTTGACTTATGTTGTTTATGTTTATATCATATCAACATAGTACAAAACAGTACAGAACATTAATTTACTGCACACTGTAACTGCCAAGATGAGTGTTCTGACAGCATTACTACACACTGTGTATTTTATAGTATATAGGGTTTTCAAAGGGGGGTAGGCTATGGGACCCTCTACACACTGTGGGTGGCAGTTTAAAGACTGTGAGGAAAGCACTAAACTGATTTAGAAGATATTTGAACAGACTACTTCACAGGCTCCATGTTGCGCCATAACCTTAAGAAATACTTAAGGTTAATACTAACTAAATACTAAATACTAACTACACTTTAACTGGCTTTGATTGATCAGCATCACTTCATAAAATTAGGACAGTGTTTGATCAGTGTTGACTTGAGAAATGGAGGTGATCAGGAGCATAGCCGAGGAGGACTAACTGAAGTACAACACAACTTTTATCTACTTGAGAGTATGTTCTCCACGTTAATATTTCGGAAAGACCACTGAAACCTCCTCAAGGATAATTTTGATCTCCTTAAAACCTAGAGAACCTGCTAAAGGATCACTCACACAGTATAAGAACCCACTGAACCTTATCAAGACTACTGAATACCATCGCAGGAATGCCTAAAACATCCAGGAGAACTCGTAACCTGGGCACTTTATCAAGAAGTCCAAATTTGACCATGACACTTTCAACATCAGAAAGGTTTGGGGGAGGAGGTTTCTAAAGCCATTCAGAACATCTATCAGTCACTTCAGCTGAACCATAGTGATGACTTTACAACCTCTTCAAGCCCCATTACCACTACAAGGATCATTGTAGATCCCTCCAGTAACCTGGAAACTTTCTTAAGGAAACCTTCAAGCACCTTTCTCTTCTGTGTCATGTCATTATTTTAAGAACATTATGTCACTTTTTCAGCTAACAGAGAGGGAATCTGTGTTGAGTGTTTAATTATGGCACAATGAAAGCCTTACAATCTCTTCAAGGACCAGTAAACTGACCTCAAGGACCATTTGAGCTTCCTTAAGGACCCCTAGAATCTCCAAAGGGATGGTGTAAACTATCTCAGGACCTGAACATCCTGAAGGACCATTGTAGTATTTTGGAAACTTTCTCAAAGACACCTTAATAAGTGTACTTGTCTCTTGACATTTTCACTCTGAGTAACTCTTCCATGTTGAATGTTAGATAGTGTAAAATTCAAACTTAACAATATCTTTAAGGACTACTTAAACAATCTCAAAGACCAACAGAACTTCCTAAAGGAGCCTTAGAATCTGCTCAAAGACGACTTAAATCACCCTAGATGCCTGGGACATCGTAAAGGACCATTTGAGCCTTCTCCGAGACTCCTTTAGACTTTATAAACCCCGTCTCCCCACCGTCTGTGCTGTTATGAATTGTAGATATCTTTCACTATGTGTGTGTGTGTGTGTGTGTGTGTGTGTGTGTGTGTGTGTGTGTGTGTGTGTGTGTGTGTGTGTGTGTGTGTGTGTGTGTGTGTGTGTGTGTGTGTGTGATGAATAGTTTGGTGACAAGGTCGTCTTAATTCTGTCCTCTGAGATCTGGTTACAACACACACACACACACACACCCACACACACAGCAGCCCTTCTGTCTTGTAGTAAGTTGCTGATCCTAAAGCTGCTATAAATACTGATACACATCTGCTAGTGCATTCGCTTTCAAACGGTCTGTTAACTAGCATGAAAACTGGCCAACAACAAAGTAACGAGCCAGAGAGTTTTATTTCAGGCTGTTGGTCATTCGTCAGAAGATCTGTGAAATGTGGCACCACCTGTAACAAACTAACACTCTCAGTTTTAAGTTTCTTCACAAGTTTAAAAAAAAAGTTTCCATCTACAGCCTGCAAATCTGAAGAGGGATGTAAGTATAGTACAGCAAGAATAAGCATAAATGACAAAAGTGCTTATGTGATAGAAGCCAGTGTTGCTGTGCAGCGAGTAAACCTCACTCCCTGACACCTTGAGAGACGCTCTGGAGACCAACACCAGGGCCCATGGGTTTTGGCCTCCTCAACTGCGACCCCACCTCCCGTATCTGAGGTTGCTGGTTCGAGTCGGGAGCCATGCAAGACGTTCTCAGGGGCAGCCGGTTACACTGAGACGTTTCAAACTGGAACTGATCTGTTTAAATCAGTCATGGAATTGGCCATTATTATAAGCGAAGAATGTTGGGCAGTAATAATATTACCTTTCCCAGTAACTAGTAGTGTAACGGATTACCATTTCTAAAACTGTAATATTATTACTGTTACTAAGAGCGTGAACACATTACACCTGTTCAGGCCTCACTCCACTGGCACCCGGTCCATTTTAAAATACATTTTAAGATCATATTGTCGTTTTTTTTAAAATCACTAAATGTGTTGGCATCTTGTTATATCTCATACCTCTTACAAGTTTACACCCCCTCGAGGTCATTAAGTCCACTGATCAGAGGAGCTCCGGCTGGTCGCACCTAAAACCAGTAGCCTCCAAACTATGGAATGAGCAACCTCCAAAGGAAAAAATGGTCCCCACTCTCGAAACTTTTAAATCCTGTTAGAAAACTCACTTTCATTCCCTGGCTTTTCACCCAGCATGAGAGCAGTTGGGTCTTCTGTTGTTGACTTTCAGTTGTTCATGAATCATTTGTTTGTGTGTTGTCTATGTTCTTATGTGTTCTATGTGTTTTTATATGTGTTTTATGTTTTATTTCTTGTGCAGCACTTTGTAAAGTGTGGTGGCGATGGCGCAATGGATAAGGCTATGCCTTTGGTGTGAGAGACCCGCGTTCAATCCCCCACTGTGACCCATCCGCCATTGTGTCCTTGAGCAAGACACTTAACCCCTCGTTGCTCCAGAGGCGTGCGACCTCTGACATGTATAGCAATTGTAAGTTTCTTTGGATAAAAGCGTCAGATAAACGTAAACCCGATTTTTAAAATGTGATATTTAAATAAAATGGATTGGATTGGACCAACTGAATCTGGTTTCAACCTGTCTACTAAACTAAGCAGTTTAGACCAGACTCTGAAAAGCAGAACTGATCAGTTTAGTCTGATACAAGCTGACTGGTGTAAATCCATTCTTATGGCCTGATCACACTAGAAAGTGAGGCAGAGTCTGAACTCCAGGAGGGTCTATATAGCGGGGGAATGTAAACGGTAACTTCACTCTTCCTACAGTTTAGTTTAGTTTACTGTTACCGTAGAAAGGCACTCATGTAGCAAACTCTCTTATATAAGATGTTTTATAAATGAGTGCCAGTAAAACAATCCTTAAGATCAAAGAAAAGGCAAACTATTGTAAACACACAGATAGAAGGGAAACAACAGTCAAAGAGAGAGAGAGAGCTGCTAACAGCTGTTTAATCACAAGCCTACAGCTTTCACCATCCAGGACAAAAAGTTCACACAGTTTATTATTCAACTCCTGTCTCAAACTACCAACAAACCAAGCCTCTTTGGTGGAGTAGTTTATACTCCAACAGGGGAATTTAAAGGCCCTGCACACCTGTACTTATCCTGGCTAATTAAGACCTCTGACCGGGTTAGTGATGGGCAGCGCTATAGAGAGCTTAAGTCCCTTCAGAAGTCCCTTCCCTTTTCACTTCGGACAAAATATGTACGGTAGTCAATGGCGAGAGGCAACTAATTTTTTGATCCTGTTTGAATTGTGCTCTGAATTACACATATGATGATGTTCAATTTTAAATATACATTTCAAAGTCAAGAAAGTTGCAGTTTGATGTAAAATTGTTGAGGTATAAGACTGTGAAAATATAATTACAAAGACCACAAACCTAAAAGTCGCGTATGTGACATAACTTTTTCTCTCAATGACTGAAGCTAACGTTACAGAAGCTAACATCAAAAAACCAAGAGTCATTGGATTTGAGACATCAGGTGATATATTTCTGCGTGGAACATAGCTAAGTTATCTAATTAGCAGCACCAAGCAATAAACGTAAGCCTGCATTACCCCACTAACATGTCGGTGACGTATATTGTGTGAGTCGAGAAATGTAGTTAATTGAACTGTTTTCACACAAAACAACATGTAACTTTACTGTTTTACTACAAACTGCAACTTTCTTGACGGACAAAATCTTTTAAATTGACAAACATATGTGTGATTCAGAGCACAGTTCAAACAGGATCAAAAAATAAGTTGTCTTTCACCATTGACTACCGTACATATTATTTCTGTAATAAGGTCTCATGGGCCGGAAGCAGAAGTACATGACTTAGGCTCTCTATGCTGGACAGTATGTAAGGTCACTGTAAACATCCAAAATAAATTAAATCACCTATGTGAGTGTACCATGGGTGAATGGTGCACCACAGCTAATAAGCCACAATAACTTCAGTTCCCTCACAGATCAGCACTGTCAATCTAACTTGCTATTGTTCAACAGTCTAAATCTAAATCCATGTGTTAAAGTTCACCAAACTTGATCTTGACATTGAAAATTGAAAATTTCTCGTGGATTTTCTTTGCCCCCTTGGGCGAATTGACTAATCACAGCCTCTACATTGAAATTATTAGATCTGCAGCAGGATTTGACAGTTTTAAATGCTGGTGTGACCAGGCCTTTAATCATTATAAAACCAAACCATTTCACGGTTACAAAATCTAAACTCTCTTTCCATGTTGCAGTGTTTGCTGACATCAGCAGAGATTAAATGGTCTGTAAATTGATTCTAAACCTTTTTAATTTGTAGCGTCCAGTTTCCTGCTAGTCAGTTCAGTTTAATCTGCAGCGGTAAGATTTATGATTCTGGCAGCAGTTAGAGTCATCTCTGGCATTCACACCTCACACACACACACACACACACACACAGACACACACACAGACATACATACACACACACACACACACACACACACACACACACACACACACAGACAGTTCATAAGATGAAGACGTAAGAAGGAAAATCTCATACAGTGCTCCACCCCCAAAATTTAGCCAATGGCTGTGGTTACTAAGAAGCATGGCTGATATTTAATCACTCAGATGACACCCCTTCCCAGTGTATAAATCCAAATGGAGCTGACTAATTTGCACACAACTTGTCAGTTATTTGCGGGAACTAGATCACAGAACATCTGTGATGTTTCCAACAGCTTGAAAACGTATTTGCCGACTGAGGGTGTGGAGCCTAAGAGAAAAATTCTTAGGCTACATCTACCCTCTCTCCCTCATTGAACAAACTATCAAAAAAGCTTAATATGTTTTATATGTTACCCAGCTGGCCAGCTCGAACCTACGGAACACAATCAGCTGCATGCTAGTTAGAAAGAAATAAAGGGAAGGACAATGGAGCAGATCAATCTTAAAAATCTCAGCTACATACAGGATAAACAAGTGGAAAAACTATGACACACATACACACACACAAACATGCAGTGCCAAGTAAGTGTAATTCAAATAACAAATCATGTTTCAGCTGCACTACACACTTCTTCTATGTGTGTGAGAGAGGCTCTGTAAAACAGTACCACCTTAAATATGTTGACGCAGATATCAAAGTGTCTCAGTCATAGCAGTGTATTTCTGAATGACAGAGATTGGCTGCTATGATACTATTCTGCAGCAGTCATGAAGTCACTCAATCAATGTGGCTCTTTTTGTTGTTATACAGAATACAGCTTTGACACATACAGTGAATCTAACTTGTATAAACTGCTCCTTGTGAAGAGAAATGTTTTACAGATAATTATGAAGTGGATGCTACAAATATCTATCTTGAATAAACTGTGTGAATTTATTTTTCCATGAATAACAAAGCTAAATCTGCTAGCTAAAATTGTTTACTTAAATAAAAGTACCAATATCACGTGGTAAAAAATATTACAAGTGAAGGTACAGATGTATCAGTAATAATCTGCTTGACTTATCAAAAGTTACAGTACTCATTTTGCAGCAGAATGACTTCTGTCAGTGTTATATTAAAGGTTGGCATTACATTATTGAATTAATAAAAGTATAAGGAACATTTTAATGTTGTAGCAAGTTGAGGTGGAGCAACTACTTTGTATACAGCTGGAATTCTAAGATATCATATTTTCTAAACTTATCTTAAAAGGAACTAGCAACTATAGCTGTTTAATGAATTTATTATAATAAAATATTTGTATTAGGGTGGAAGTACAAAGCAGCAAAACATAAGTCAATACTCAAGTCCCTCAAAATTGAACTTAACAATGTTTCTTCCTGCAATGTACTGGACTGAAGGACAAATAACTTCACATTTTAATTAAGTACAGTTCTTCACTAATAATTATCATGGTTTAAGTTGTCTAATTTTAACAGGTGCATTTAAGGCAGGAAGGAGATGTAAACCAAGACCAGTCTACACAGACTTTCCTGTGAAGAGGTTTAATCAGGCAAACTAAGTTGAAACACATGTATGGATGCACAATGGGTGTGTAGGGGCTTTAAAAAGAAATAAGCCCTCATTAATGTTATTAGCTACACCCTGACACATAAGTCAAAGCACGAAAAAGGTTGCTTTAGGTCGCTATCACACCTTCTGTTCATTTGATCCATGCCAAGGACAAGACTTTGTTGCCATTTATATCTGATCCGGTTCATACTCACACTGGCTTGTTAGAAAAAGGCAACAGGAATAAACATAAAGTCATATGTACGGTGGCCCTGAAGCTCAACCCAAAATCTCTTCACCAGTTTGACAACACATGTGCATCACTGCAAAGTGAGAAAAGACAACCAAATACACAAAACATAATCTAATATAGAAACACTGCAAATAGCACAGATGACACTGTCTTCACAGGACACTAAAAAGTGAACATGCCTAGACACACATTTCTTTTACATTTTAACTAATATTCCAACACCACTTAAGGAGAGACTTCAGTTACTTCAAGAGTCACAAACTACAACAACTAGCGTGCCCCACCCACGTGCATCTGTTTTTAGTGTCCCCTGGAAACAGTTTCCTTTGTTGTCTGTGCTACTTGCAGCATTTCTGTATTTGGTTGAATTTTCTCTGCTGTGCTGTTTTAGAAACAGGACAAAAACAAAAATCTGTATCAACAACCATAGGGAATCATCAAGCAGCTAAAAGGTTAAATATCAAAGAAACAAGTCTGGTAATTACTCAAAGTAATTATTCAAAACACAGTTCACTCAAATATCTTCCATCACTCGATAGTGATATTTTCTGTGCTATAAACGTCACTATCATCGTCCAGACTGTTACTAGAGCTTCATTACATCATCGTCCAACTTAGCAGAGAACAAAAAAACATCTGGTACTGCTAATCAGACTGTAAAGTGATTTGAAGGGAGGGAGTTAAAGTGAAACCAACTTAAAAAGACAACAGGGAGTGATGAAGGCTAAGGCTGAGGAAGAGGATGATGCCAATAAAGATGACATTTATTCCAATTAAAGGATCCTACCTGAACCAGACGTCTTTTTTCTTTATATCGATCCAGTTTTACTTTTTACTTTTCAACATTTTCCCTCCTTTCTGTCTGTGATTATTCAATCTACTGTAATCTACTGTATCTAGTCTGCTGTTCTCAGTCTGTCCGTGTTACTCTGCTCTTGCCTTTTTATGAACCAAAGCACAACAGCCAAATTCACCCACCACTCACTCTGTGTGTGTGTGTGTGTGTGTGTGTGTGTGTGTGTGTGTGTGTGTGTGTGTGTGTGTGTGTGTGAGTGAGTGAGAGAGAGAGAGAGAGCATCAGGTGACTGGAGCAAGAGTGGCATGTATCATTGCCATCTGAACCCCCAAACCATGAGCGTCAGGTGTGTATGTGTGTGTGTGTGTGTGTGTGTGTGTGTGTGTGTGTGTGTTACTTCTTAATCCCCTGCTGCCATTTCCTCCAGAGAGAAGAAACTCTATCCCTTGGGATGAAAGAGAGAGAGAGAGAGACAGAAAGAGACATACACCCTGAGAGAGAGACACCAATAGAGACAGACAGCAACACAGAGACATATCCGCAGAAAGAGAGACATACGCACAAATTCAGATTTACACACTGAGTAGGTTTCCATCCACTTGTTTTTTTGTGCATTTTCAATTTGCGCATTAAAAACCCTGAGGAGAAACGCAGAAAGTGTTTTTACACAAAAGTTGTTTTATCTGTAAAAGCAAAATGTGAAAAAGTGCAATGGAAACAGTCTTAGTGAATAAATCATGACTTACTTCTGACAGATAGAAGAAAGAGAAAGAGAAAGAGAGAAGAGAGAGAGAGAGAGAGAGAGAGAAAAGATGACCATGCACACTATTTACAGATTATATTGGAGGATTAAAGATTAAATTACCCTGCTGCAGCCCCTGCTGGTGTGTGTGTGTGTGTGTGTGTGTGTGTGTGTGTGTGTGTGTGTGTGTGTGTGTGTGTGTGATGAGATCAGAGAGCAGTTGCTGTTGGTTCACACGTCTCCTATTACACAGAGCACAGTGTGTTTTAGTGTGTGTGTGTGTGTGTGTGTGTGTGTGTGTGTGTGTGTGTGTGTGTGTGTGTGTGTGTGTGTGTGTGTGTTTCAGTTGTTCACCAGCAGCAGGAACTAACCTCACTGTAACTGACTCCAGCCAACATGAGACTACATCCACACTACGCTGTCTAATTTTAAATTTAAATTTTTGTGTCCAGGTTAGCATGTCAACATCGTTGCCTAGAGCTCTGCCTACTGAACGACTTAAAAATGGATACATTTTTAGCAACAAAACTGAATCACAGCCAATATTACATTTGGATTAACATTAAATTTACTCATTTGGCTTTTGTCCAAAGCGACTTAGATTTGAGGAACAACTTAGAACCATCAACAAAGCATCAATACAGCAAGAGCTCGACAAGTGACAATAGATACAAGCAAAAAATACCTAGGGAAAGAAGTAATAGCTAACAAAAAGTGCAATAGTCAAGGCGAGAATTAACAGGTTAATGACAATGGCTGTGTGATTGGCTATATCAGCATTTAAAATGCAGAGATCATTGACAGAAAGTAGTCTCCTTAACTTTACTTGCATACAACACCCAACCCTCACTGGGCAGCTTATGTCATTGCTTCCCAATACGCACAGAAACACCAAACAGGTGTTAACATTTATACACCCCGGAGAACATTTTGGTGTGAGATCCTAGGTGGATGGAGAGCTGAAATTGAGAGAAAAATATGCATTTACAATTTGAATCTTCTTAGAACCGCAGTAAAGTATCAGTATGCTTTGAAACTAAGTGCTTGTTGAGTCATCATATAAAAACCTTGTCATCTCACACCTTTCAGGAACCTTTCAGGCTGTGTCAAACTATTTTCTAACTTCACAAAAACGACAATCTGACAATCACGACCACTTCACACAGTGATCAGTCAGTTTTGTGGAGGCGAGAAAGTTGGCAGGGTTTGAACTTGTCTTTCAAACTCTTTTTTTATTGACAATTTCTGCCACTTCTCATGTGTAGAAATTAGTGCAACACAATGTCCAAAATTGCGCACGAAATTGTCTTGCAGTTTGGCAATCAATGCAGTAGAATATCCTTTGTCTTTCACTTCTTCATTGTTAAAACCTGGGGTTTACGTACATTACCCACACTTCAACTCAACGACTGACAGTTCAGCCAGAGATATGTATTAATTAATGTTAAGCTGCTTCCTTTTAATATTCATGATTTGGTTGCCATTGTTGTTACTCGTTGACTGTCTTTACTACTGCCCTTTGTATTTATTAAACTGTCTTCATTGGTTTAGAAACATTTTGCCAAAGGACTGCAGGTAAAAATGAGCATATTTACAACATTTAAGTGTTAATTTATGTGCATCCTTATGAACAAAGACCTATTTGGGAAATCATCGCATCTCGCTCCTCTCTATGACAGCAGGATTTTTGCCCTGTGTTTGAGTGTGGCAGTTCGCAAAGACTTTTGCCTTTACACGTGGTCAGACGAAAACCGAAGAAGAGTTCCAGCACGTAACTCCCTCTAAAAATAAAAACTGTCACTTTTAAATTTCTGTTTGTGTACAGGTTAAAAAACAACATCAATCACGGTAACAAATCACCTTTAGAGGTGTTGGTAGGTGTGTTTTTTAACTTTGGACAGAGTCAGGCTAGCAGTTTCCTTTTGCTTCCAGTGTTTATGCGAAACTAATCTTATCACGTATGGTCCTGATTCAAAAAGAAAGAAATCAAGAAATCCATCAGCTCCATGAGTACCAACTGCATTTCTGCCCTGAAGAGATGAAGGTGATACGTACAAGTGGAGCCTCTGTGGTCACAGTTACAGTTGTTACGGTGCAACAACATGATCCCTCACTGGCTTCCCACTGCAGTTGAAATCACTGCAGCTGGAGATTAAGCTTGAAAGAAAGCAGGATATTAATACACCAGTGATCCTACTGGGAGGAGAACCCATCTTAGTACGTTCATCTGCATCTTAAACATTTCTTATCCACAGAGAGAGAGAGAGAGAGAGAGAGAGAGAGAGAGAGAGAGCAGTAGAGCGATATAGTCCGAGTGTGGTTTTGCTGACGGCAGCATTAGACATCACACTGCATTATTATTATGCAAAGAAACACACACATTAGCATAACAAGCCTGTATGTGTGTGTGTGTGTGTGTGTGTGTGTGTAAGTAGGTCATGTTCAGATCCTTCTTCATCCAAAATCACACATAGACACACAAATCAGACCAATCAGGAACATGAAAGCAGACAGGAGAGCTCCAGTCTCAGTGGAAAATACCAGAAACTAACACAAAGAATACAGCACAGTCACCTGCAATACAAATGTCATCAGAACCAAACTAACATTGTATATTAAAGTGTTTGACAGAACAAACAACAGGATTTAGCTATTCCTTGATTTAACCTTACCAGTAATAGAGGTAAAAAAAAGGAAGTTTGTCCTGAGAGTAGCGCTGGAGGAAAGGTCACTGAAATTTAAGCGGTTACCAGGAAATTTAATGTAAATCTGACCTGTAGATTATAAATTATCTCTAGCTCTGGAACATTTTGTACAGCAAGAAGCGCTGGACAAACTCAGGTCCGACCTCGAGGTGGGGAAAAAACTGTAAAAGAAACAGTGAGGGATGAAGCTCAGGTTTAATATGCAGAACTAAAAGCAGACACACTGGACAAGGAAAACCATTGTGTGTGTGAGTGCGTGTGTGTGTGTTTAAGAGACAAAAACACAGGACACACACTGAGCTGTGGTGATGAGCAGCAGTGTGTGGGTAATCACAGCAGTCACGCTATCTATAATGAGAGGAAAGTGAGACAGACAAGACAGACAGACAGGAAGTAGTCACAGATTCAGTGGACCAAACGCTGCCTTTATTTCTCCTAATCAGACATACTTTCTTTCAGGAATCGTCTAGACATTCTCTGCCTAAAAGGATCCATAATGTTAGCTAATGACATTCCTGAAAAACGTCCTCCTCCTCTGAGCAGAAACAGTCAGATTTACATATTGAGCGCTCATAAGAAGGTCATCACATTTCAGAGTAAATAAAGCAAGAGAGGTTGCACAGTGTGCTGTAAATTATCTGACTAACTCCAGATTAACTATCCATAGTTGGTGCATTTCAATTTACCTGTTAGTGTAACATAAACATCCTAACTAGAAATGCCAGAAATTAGGGTGAAAATAACAATTAAAACATTGTGCATTTTGCTGAGGTGGAAACTTGGCATATTGAGAAAGGCAATGGATTTTGATGAACTAGATTGTTGTGAAATTTTCAACGGACATCCTTGGCCCTCAGAGGATAAATCCTACTGACTGTGGTGATCCCCTGACTTTTCATATATGCCATCATGAAGTTCACATTTTTGTGAACTATCTCAATAATTATTGGTTGCACTGCCATGAAATTTAATAAACACATTCATGCCCCCCCTCAAGGTGATTTTTTAAATAACTATGGCAATCACTTAACTTTCCATTTAGTGTCACAGCAGGTTAGAATTTGTCAAATTACTAACATGCTAAAATAAGATTGTGAAGATTGTGAAGATTGTGTGACTGTAGGCTGCTAGGCTTGTTTTAATACATCTTGATGTTGCAGCACTCAATATTCCAACTATATATATAATATACCAATATCTAAAAATTAATATTGGCAGAAACAAAGCAACAAAGCAACCAGAGGAACGTCCATCTTACGTGGAAAGTTTTCCACAATGTCTTGATTATAGGTAAAATACTGCTTGAATGTCCATAGATTTAATTACTAAATATGAATGTTGGATGTCTAAATAATTCATAACATACCAAATTTAAAAATTGCAATCATCAAATACTAAAACTACCCCTTATTGTCATTTTATTTTAACATATATCAGATTTATCTATATATAGCACAACCTTTACACCTCAGCCAAGAGAAAACAGTGTTTAGAGAGATTCCAGCTCCAAACAAGAACAGATCAATGTATATAGAAATGTATTGATTGATCGATCAGATTAAGACTACAACAAAGTGGAAAATAGCCCCTTAAAGTATTATGTTTTGTCATATGAAAAATAACCATCATAAAATAATTATAATCAACCTCTGATGAACAGCTGATTCTGTCTCTAAGATAATGACAGTTTTCACAGGAGAACCACCATTTTTAGACTGAACACATAGTGAGCAAACGGACAACAACCTCAGTTCAAGTTTTGAGTCCAGGTCATGACCCCAATCCCCACCATCCCTTCAAAAACAGCACACCTGCAGACACGGTTTGTATAATGTTGGCTAACCAGGCAGAGAAAAAAGACCAAAGCAGCTAAATGTGGATTTCAAACAGAAGTAGACAGAAGAAGGATTTCCTACCTTGACTCAGGAAACTACTCCACATCATCGACAGGGAGACAGCTGCCTCACCTCCGCCTCCTCCTCCTCCCTCCCCCCTCTATCATCTGCTCACCCAATAACAAAAAGAAACAAAGAGAAAACCCAAAACAAACAGCAGAGAATCGCCACCTGACTGTCTGTGTGAACGCAGAGGGACATCTGTGTGTGTGTGCGTGGATAGAGGAAAGCGACCGACACACAGCGAGAAAGACACAGAGAGTGTACAGAGTATTTGAATCACTGAGGTGATGATATTCACGGTGAGCAGTGATGACTGTCCCTCTGTCTCAGTGGAAATCTCTCTTTCTGTGTCGCTCTATCTCTGTCGCTCACTTGCACTCAGCCAGTTCATGGCATTGTGATTCAAAAAAAGAGAAGAGGCGGAAGGAGGAGGAGGAGGAGGAGGAGGGGAGGATGCAAGCGTTTAGTTATTTCAGTCCAAAAAACAAAATACATCATTTATATAGACAAGAAGGAGAGAAAACAGAGGAAAACAAATAAATAAACCCAATTTAGCAAAGTAACCAACTGGGTTCCAACTGGATAAGAAAAACAGTCCTTCTTGTTCTCTACCAGTAATACCAGTCTACATCTACATGTCCAACCAGTTGTCTAGTAGTCCTCTACAACCAGTTCATTTCTATCTTTTCTATGTTTTATACTGGCCATACCATGGCTAGTTATAGTCCCACCATTCCTACAAGTTTTCTTCTAAACTTTTCATCCACCAGTCATCATACGAGTTGTGTTAGTCCTAGTACTACTCGTACCTTGTTTCTACTAGTCCACTATCCTACTAGTCCGCACCAGTCCCCTGCTGTTACAGCCAGTCTTAACGCATTTTAACCCACATTAAACCCACATGGACATGTTGATTGTTTTTTTACACTGGTTAGGGCTGTCGCACTACCCACAAAATTGAGATACTGCGGAGGATGGCAAGCACCGCAACAACGGCAATGTTTATACTTTACACTTCATGGCTTGTTACATTAATAAATTAGTGCTTCAAAAGTTCCACAACCGCAACAAGCTCTGTAACGGTTCAAGGACGGATTGCCATGTGCTGTACGTGACCTGACTTAAAACTTGGATGCTGTAAGTGTTGCCGTGTTTTGTGTTGTTTTAATGTTTATTTTAAAGGTTAGCTAACTTGGAGTTAGCATATTGCGCGGCTAATGTGGCTAGCAGGCGTGGCGATGTTGGACTAACGTTGTAATCCTGAGGGACAATCGAGAGAAACTGAACGGAAAGCGTCATTTGAAGCTCCCTAACTAACAAGCGTAGTGTGTCGGATGGCTACAGCTGTTTTTCATGTAGCTTTCTTTGGAAATACAGTTATAATGTTACTACAGCGCAGTGGTTAGTTGTGGACAGCCCATTCTGGATAACGCTGTGGCCTCACAGCAAGAAGGTCGCAGGTTCGAACCCCGGTTGGAGTTTGCATGTTCTCCCTGTGTCCGCATGGGTTCTCTCTGCTCTGGCTTCCTCCCACGGTCCAAAGACATGAGCCCTAGGTTGATTGGTGACCCTAAATTGTCAGTGAGTGTGAGTTGTTTGTCTATGTATGGCCCTGCGATAGATTGGCGACCTGTCCACGGTGTACCCCGCCTTTCACCCGATGTCAGCTGGGATTGCCTCCAGCCCCCAGTGACCCCGTACGCATGTAAAGCAGATGAATGGACATACCCTGAAGGTACGTGTGAAAAAGACAAGGTCAAACTACGAAAAGTTTGCTAGGCAATGTTGTTGCTAGTTTTTGCTCCAACCATAAAGCTGCTGTTAGTGGCCAGCTGGTCAGTGAGGTGAGATCCACAGACACTCTTACTATGCTATATGGCATCAAATTACTTCATTGATGAAAAATGCGATAATACCGCATATCGCGCTGTTGAGCCCCAACATATTACTGCAGGGGAAATTACTTCACTGCGACAGTCCTATCACTGGTCCTCTTCCAGTCCTGTGTTAAATGTTGCCTACTGGTGGTGACAGATGTGGGTCACGTGGCAACACTAGTTCAAATCTGGTCATATTTGATGACCCACCTCCCTTCCTACCCTTCTGAGCCTATTGTCACCACTGTACAGCATGAGTATGTGAATCTGTCAGCAGGGTCTATTCATACGCTGCTGAATACACCAGCACAAGACCACATATCAACACCTGTTCAATCTCTCCATCTCACTCACTACACACTACAATCTGTGTCTATTAATAACTGTATGTCTTATTGTATATTCAATATTATAAGATATATTTTTAGATTTTATGTATGCGTGCAGGACAACATGATGACCTTTATTAGCCCAGGAGAGCTAATTAGAGCTTGCTCTGTCTCACACACACCACTCACATGAAAAGGAAAGAAAGGAACAAAGATCTCCACCGTACTAAAGAAACCAGGAACACTGAGGTTCTCATTAAAAAGGGAAACTTGACATTATACCCCATGAAAAAAGAAACTCCAGTACCCTCCTCAAAAAATTTCACACAACATATTCTTCAACATATTCTTCAGCATATATATTTACCGCAGCACAATACATTACGTAGACGGTCAAAGCGCATTAGTGTTGTTGTCCTGAGTGCCCAGCAACAACTCTGCCCACACTAACTACTGAAAACTAGAAGAGGAGAAAAGCTTTAATGTTGTAAATGTTATTAGTCTCATGTGAAAGAATCTCTTCATTTGTATGTGGATCACGGGAATCCACTTCTTTCATTAGTGACTGACACACACCACTCACGAGTGTGTTTGAGTGTGTGTGTGTGTGTGTGTGTGTGTGTGTGTGTGTGTGTGTGTGTGTGTGTATGAATGCATATGCTGCCTCCTGGTGGTCATTAACGGCCACTGAGGAGACGACACAACTGGGAGTGTACTCAGTGAGAGCAAGAACTGTATATGGCATATCCCCACTATTTAGAATAAAGTAACTGGTTAAAGTAACGTCTCTCTCAGCACAACCTAAAATAAAATTAATTTTGTTTTTTAATTTTTTCTGTACATTATTATGTGTTTGGCAGTGGTGAAAACGAAGCTGTCTGAAACTAATGTGTTGCAGTGAAGTAACTGTTTATTTTACTCTTTGTACTTTCACTCACAAACTCTATGTGCATGTGTACAAGATTACTTACTGTATTTATTTAAATGGGGACTTAATGTTTATCTGGTATTAATTTCTTCCTGGTATGAGTGTAACTAATTTGACAGTCTATACTTTGGTCTAACTATAATGTGTGGCATCTCATCTTATTTCCTATTTGTAATGACCATTATTGAAATGATTGTGTTTTATTAATTATTTCTAGTAAATACTTTCAATGCCACTCCTGTCTTCAACCTTTACTGGTATTATGTTTAACTCACTGCAGAGCTGTAGCTGTGCACCTACACACATAGTGTGGGCAGAAGAACCACACTAGATTTCATTTTTATTATATCATACTTCACACTACATATATCAGACATCTATAGTTACTACTTATCAAATCAATTTGTTACACAGAAAACATATGGTAGATTTATAAAACAGGATGCTTTGTTATAGATCCACTATAACAGTGCATCCTATCAACTATCCAACCGTTTAAAGTACTTACAATTGGCTGCACCTTCATTAAAATGCTGCTTACACATTAACATATAACATTGACAAGATCCATTATTCTCCCTAATCAGTACTTTTACTCTTGATAAATGTTTTATTATGGTTTATTTAAGAAAGATTTGAATGCAGGACCTGGCGACCTGTCCAGGGTGTACCCTGCCTTTTGTCCAATGTCAGCTGGGATAGGCTCCAGCCCCCCCGCGACCCTGTACGCAGGATAAGCGGTTGACGATGGATGGATGAATGCAGGACTTATACTGGAGTAAAAGTATGATAATGGAGTATTTTACACTGTTTTATTTATACTTTCACTTAAGTAAAGGATGAACTTCATTGATTGAGGCACTCACAGATCGTGTTGACTGTCCCCCTGTAGCACAACTGTTTATACTGGCTGTGATGTCATCTGACCTGACTGCTGATAGGCTGCTCAGCCAGCCAGGTCACTGTCACACACACACGCACACACACACACACACATTCACACACAAACACACTCAGACTGGCCCAGAGCAGCTGAGATCAGGCCAAAGAGCTTTTAATGGTCGAGCGGGCATCACACAAAGGACAAAGAGAGAGAGAGAGAGAGAGAGTGTGTGTGTGTTTGTCCGTACGTGTACGTCCAGTAGAGAGAGATTTCATCTTTAACGAGTGTTATTGTAGCCTGTACACTGATATGGACACACAGTATGTAATTACAGCTGTGTGCGTGTGTCAGTGTGAGATTGTCTTTCGTTTTCCTGTCTCCCCTGACATCATCATCTTACGTACTGTAATTAAACATGCGTGTATATGTTTGTTAGTTTTTTATTTCTTGTCTTATATTCTTCTTTTTTGTTGATTTTTGAAAATTATTTATCTTATTTTAATTAATATTATAAGTTAAGTTATATTATCTTCTATATTTCTAGTCCAACTTGGAAGTCAGCTCCGCTCAGGGCTAAAATGGCAGATTTCCAATTCAAGTTCAGCATTGTGTTTTTAAAAGAAAATACTGAATAATTCACATAAAGACATCACCAGAGGAGATTTTTGTGGACACAGATGCATTAATGAACTAAAACCAAATATAATGTAGTGAAAAGAATAGATACATGTGAATTTAACAATTTCTATGAGAAATGTTAGTGTGGTTTTGGAAGTGTGGTTTTGGAGCAGTGCTATGTCCCAGTTTAATGACCTGCTGCTGTCTGCTCCACTTTAACTCGTTTACATCTCACAGCGTATTCTCACTCTGTTGACCAGCAGTTTGACTTTAAAAACTGGGTCTAAATCACTCAAGACGCTCTGAAAACTGTTCCAGTCACATCTGATCACAAAACCAAAGATGGTCAAGCAATGTGAAAAGCTTCAATTGTAATTTCAGCAGCAGAGGGTGCTGGAATTACTGCAATGATTAAACCATGAATATGTAATGATGAAAATAATTTATAGACATACTATAATATGGAACTAAAAACCCACATGCTCATTTTCTATATCATTCTGTGCATTGCCCCATAACCATCGATAAGAAGAGAAACTATCTTTATGTTAAAGGAATAGTTTTACATTTTGGAAAATACGCTTATTCACTTTCTTGCAGAGATTTAGAGGACAACACCACTCTCACGGCTGTGTGTTAAATATGAAGCTACAGTCAGTGGCCAGTTAAGCAGTTATCTTAGCTTAAAGTGGTCTTATCATGATAATTTTCAGTTTGATAATTTTATTTACTCCGCACTACATATATAAAAAGCCCATCTATATCTATGAGCCACTGAGTCTGAAACTTTTGTACACAATTAACGTATTTACTTCCGGTTACACTTAACACAACTAGATGTATATTGATTTATTCAGTCTAGTCATGAATCATGAAAACCAGTGAAGCTCAGCATCACATGTTACAATAACATTGGCACCACCCATAGGAAATGTGATTGTTTACATTATAATTTTTCTACACAGTTGTGGACACTTGGAATAACGGCTCCATTTCAAGTGTGTAGCAGTATGAGTTTATTAAAATATAAAATGTTTTTTTTTACATAACACTACAATTCATAACTTTTCCACCACTACATCATTTCATTAATTCCTAAAACGATTAATCGATGTTTGTGTGACGGTGCAGAGCCTAAATTTTCGGTGGAATACACAGAAATTCCCATGTTAATGAAGTGTGTGCATGCTCACATTTGCTAAATAGCATTAAACATAAAATACAGCTGAGGTTAATGGTAATTTCATTAGTTTTGCGGGTATGTATTGGACAATTAAAATCAATTAAAATTAATCCTGAGGGAAACATGAATGTTGAACCAGATTTCATGGCAATCCATCCAATATTAAGAACGTCATGTTGGTGTTAGAGGAAAAGTCAGCGGGTCATCACAGTCATGAGAACTCATCGTCTAGGAACCATGAAATGTATTGTGTCCAATCCATCAAATAGATGTTAAGACATCTCACAGGATACATATAACTTTGACTTGATGATGAAGAGGAATGTCTGCGCAAAATTCACGATAATCTAACTAATAGTACAATCTTCCTCATCACCATGACTGGCAGGTGTTTGGATAGAGCTAACAATACATACAGAGGCTGAGTATAAAACTGCAGAGATGATCTGAGTTAAATGCAGGTCAGTTTATCCTTTTTTACGGGTCAATCTGAGATCCAGCACGCAAACATTCACACGCACATTCTGACCTCTTCCACAGGGCAGCAGCTGTTGATCATGGATGAGCCGAGTCACTCTCGCTCAGCAGACACACAGTCAGCCCTTACATATTAATGTCCTGTTTAGTTCATAGTTTTTCTCTGGTTACCATGACAACTTGCAAATCTGTTTGTCATTTTATGTCAGTTAGGAGCACAAACTACTGACTAATTATTTCCAGCTGTAGGCTTTGTGGTGTGTTCAAGTGCAACTTAGTGAGGTGACACAAAATATTGTCAGTGCAGCACACCAGGAGCAGAAGAAACAGTAGTACAGCAGCATTGGTCCTACCTGCAGTCGTGCTGGTTGGAGCACTGAGGCCTGGACTGGGGCCTGGTGTTGGAGTTAGTCCTGTAGGCTGGGAGCTGAGCCCTGTGGGCTGGGGAAGAGACCTAGATTGAGCCCCTGCTGGAATCAAAGAAGTCAAGACTCATTAGAACATACAAGGAGCTGACCAGACTAAACTAGTGCTGCTGGAGCTACTACCATTAATACTACTACTGCGACTGCTGCTACTGCGGCTGCAAGAACTGCTGCTTCTACCACTGCTACTAATACAGCTCACACTAATGCCACTACTACTAGCTGCAACATTTTATTATTGCCTCATAAGCTTATGCTAAAAACTACTCATGCAAATACTACAGCTACTACAATCACATGACAGTAGAGATAATGTACCTGCTGCCTGTTGTCCTGTCTCTCCAGCCTGGAGCTGTCTCACTCTTCTGAGGTGAGACTTGCCATTGTAGTGCACCTGGGCCTGAGCAGCAGAGGTCAGCTGCAGGTTACACACCTCACACAGCGAGTAGGCCCCACACTGACCTGGGAGGAAGCAAGTGGATGAGTCCGACTGTAGGGGAAAACTACAAGGATGAATGAGACTGTAGGGGAAACAAACTGGTTGGTCCTAGAACATGTCAATCACCTGGGGATGGAGTCTGCTGGACAGAGAGACTGATGGTTGTAGGTATGGGTCTGTCCATTAGTTCATGACACATCCCTCCAAAGGCAAAGATCTGCCCACTCTCCAGGAGCTGAGAGGGGCTGAGAGGAGTCTTCATCCCTGAAGAAGAAGCAGAAGAAGCGTACATAAATGACGATCACTGTTGTTGGACATTCCTAATATTCATTTAAAGGTTATATAGATAATGAATTAAAATGAAGTGATCTAGTGGGTTTACTTTAAAGCCTGTGCCTATTTAGAATAGAATAGAATAATCACTATATAAAGATTTAATACATGGTTTATAACACCATACAGTGTAGTTATATGACATTTTAAATGATTAAAACTGTATTTTAATATATTGTCATTTATTATCTATCCTTCACCTGCCCACAGGCTCATGTCAAAAACACTATAATCTGTTGATAAAAGAGATTAAACAAATGTTTTCACCAAGACATTAGCTAAATACTGAGAAACACTGCAACATAACACCAAAACCAATGCAGATGTAAAGGTGACAAGAACTAGTAATAGTCTCAGGAGACACTCACTGAGGGACAGAAAGACAGACAGACCGGATGCAGCGTGTGAAGCATCAAACGCTCACAGGGAGAGTGATGAAGTAATGAGTAAGAGGAGAGAGAGGAAGGATGACATATGTGTGTGTCCAATGTCCAGTGTGTGTGTGTGTGTGTGTGTGTGTGTGTGTAGGTCAATCCATGACTGTGTCCATCTGTTGTCCTGTCAGCTCTGCCAAGTCACATGACTTCTAACAGGACACACACATGCACCGACACCCACTCAGTTTTATCATATTCAGTTAGCTTTATTGCCCTGACCTACATTACTACTGTATGTACTGTATTTAAATTCACTTGAGGGATTCAGATTTGGACAACTCATTAGCCCTTTAATGGCACACCGTTGGCTAAAAGCACAGAAGGAATTGTTACCGTTTGTTAATTTATATTCACAGTATGGTATAGCAGCTGCTGGAACCCATAAGGCCTGCACCAGAGAGGAAATCAGGGCTATATAAATAAAAGTGACTTGAACTGACTTGACATTTAGCCATTCAAAACCTATTCCATAGCCCTGGGTCAGCCTGGGGGATCTACTTAGAACAGAACAGCAGCTATGGTGCCGGTGCAGTGTTTTGTGTTGACAAAGTGTTCTGAATATGCAAGAAAGCTTGGAGTTATCTTCATGATTTTACCTGAAGTCCCATTAATTAGATTTTCCATAGACATTGTTACATGACTTACAATTGGGGCACTATGGCTTTATCAGTAGTATCAAAACTGACAAAATGATCAACTGTGTTGGAAAATATCTCAAATCTGCAGTCCATACAATATTTGTATAAACAATATAATCAAAGGTCAAGCTCCTGGTGGCACTCGAGTAAAAAGCAGTGGATCACCAAAGTCATACATTATCTGAAAACCGTGAAAGTCTGTACAAAATTTCAGACAGAGACATTTTAGTCTGAAACAAAGTGGTGGACAGGCCGACATTCCTAGATCCCTGCCGCTAGCATGTTTAAATATTCTGTGTGTTGACAAGATGAACAAGATGGCAATAACTGGCTGATATGAGGAATCCATGTTTCTTTAGTTTTCAGGTACTTCCATATAATTAAGTGCCAAGTTGGATGTTTCTGAGCTTTCAGAAAAACTGCTCATGAACACGTCAAATGTTTATATGTTGTAGTATCAGATTTTTAGTTATTTGTGTTATTACAAATATCAGTGGCTGTGTCAGATATCACTCCCACTTGCTATATAGTGCATTGTGTAATTTTAATTGAGTGTCCGAACTGAAAGTAAAAATGAATGTGAAATTGCAAATTCTTTAAAAATTCAGAAAAGTTGCGTCCATGTAGGCTACTTTCTGCTAATAGTCCCACAATGCAGTAATCCGCAATATTACATGCAACCCTGTCAGTGATGGTGATGATGATTAATGAGTGTCTGAATCTCCATTTACTCATGTCGAGTTATGTATTTATTCTAAAGTGAGTTTTAGAACTAGATACTGTAGTATTCAGTAAACCAAAACAAAGAAACAATATGATTTGTCAGGTATGGAGATGAAATATTTGAAACTGGTGGTCATACAATAAATATTTGGCAATGTTCAGTTATCCATGAGACTCCACTGCTTTCAGATTCTCTTTCTCTCTCTCTATTCCAGCTGGTTGTTAGTAGTGGACTTTATGTTATGCAGACAGCTGGTTAATCTGCCACTGTGATGAATTAGCTACAAAATGCATACACACACACACACACGCACAGAGCCAGCTGATGCTGACATCAGCTTTAGTGAGGGAAGGATTAAATATATCTGCTCTATTGAGCTGGGAAATACACACACACACACAACACACACACACACACACACACACACACAGGTAAATGCATACACACATTCACACACATTTATGCATAAAGTGAGATGCAGACAAAGAAAGAGCAAGTCAGTAAACTGAGCATTCAGCATCAAAATGAAATCAAGTATGTGCATTTACCTTTACTGTTGTGATGCATGTGTGTGAGTCTAATCCAGGCTGACCATGCAGTCAGTAATCAGAGAGGCCAGCTGTGGGTTATAATCCCACACACACACACACACACACACAGACACACACGCACACAGACACACACACAGCAGTCAAGCAACAATGTGATTCCTGACTGAAGAGGAAAAGACGAAATATTTTCTTCAGCGTCTGATAAAAGCAAGGCAATGCTACACAGCAACCTGAAGAAGCAAATGCCTCCATCTTTTAAGACTTAAAAGAGACTTAATATAATGTAAATAAACACTTTACTGAGTTTCAGTCTCATCTCTGTGTTGTTGATGTCAATACATGATGAAATATAACTAAATAATACATCCACTGGTCAAAAAACTGCACTGTATGTGGATCTTTCTAAGGCTTTCGACGCTGTTCACAACTGATCAATGTTCCCATCTAACTCTCAACTAGATGGTGAAGATTATTTCTAACTAATAAATGTTTTGAAAGGCGACAATATATGCAAATGAGATGCATCCTACACACAGTGTCACACCAAACGATGCCTTATGGCTCATGCAGACAAACAACTTTCAGCATCACTGACAGGCTAAAAATCATGTACTGTGAACTAGGCTTTAGAAGGAACCAAAAAATGTAAAATGACATTTTTCACTTTTTTATTTTACCACTAAAGTGGAAAACATCTCATTACCAGAGCAATTCTATTTGACAAATATAAAATTCAATTGGACCACTGGCAGCTTTGCTCACCATGACGTACTACTATTAGTAGTAGTATTGCTCTATGGGTTAAAAACATTCTTCAGAACTGAACAATGGCTTATAAAAGCTTTCATACCCCACTGAACAATCACACACACTGCAATTGCCTGTTAGTTTCTTTGAAGCTGACATACATTTTGGACATAAAGGTTTTCACATGACAAAAGTCATGTATTTTTTTTTATTTTACGAATAAACATGAGAAATGTTAGGGCCTCTGTTGATGTTGTTGTTATTCCACAGATAGTTTGGCCAACCTATTCAATGATCTGATAACATTGATACCAGATCACTGAACAGAAACTGATCGAACGGGTAAAAACGCACTCATAGGATACACCTGTGGTTCCTCACTCCTTACCTGCTGCTATACCTGTTTAACATTTTAAAATGTCCTTAATGATGGCGAACCTCGATTGATTTCTGGGTCAGTGTCTGGAGGAGGGAGCAAGCATAATTAGCTGAATGGAAAGCACCTTATGTGTCCTCAGGGTGTCTTTAGGTTACGGCCTCCTGCAGGTCTTCAGATTCACAGCAGTCTGAATGAATGTGATCCCATCAGACCGTTTGTTGTTTGTGTCACTGTGAAACTTCTATTGTTTTATATGTGATGGCCACCTCTCTGATGAGAAAGGCCAGAGTATTTGGCTTTATTTCCAACACATTCTTACAGGTACACTGACTCTGCGGTTAAGAATTCATAATACAACAGAAAGAGATACAGTCGAAGGACCTGAGAGTAAGTTGAGAAACACATTCACCAGTTTGACAACGCACATGCAGCATTGCAAAACTGTAATAGGAAGTCAGGTGACTTCATTATTGAGCAACAAATGTTTCAAACCAGCAAAGATGTTTTCTTTTAACATTGAATGCAGTAACCTTAACCACATGTTTATTATTGTCAGGATGATGACGAAGGACCCCTAACCTTAACAAAGTAGGCATTTTAACCCAAACCATGGTCTGTCCCTTGTTTTTGTACCAAACCTTAACCACAGCTTTGTCACATCTTAAAACTTATTTATTTTTCAACAATTATTTGTAGTGGTATTGCAAGACAAAGGAACACTATGTAATCCAAAACACGCTGAAAATACAGACAACACAACCAAACACAGAAAATATAACCAGATACATAAATGCACTGAAGTTCACTACCCGTCACTGGTGTTGGCAAATAATTTATCCATGGATGAATGAAGTAAATTTGATACCATGACGGCGTCCCATTGATTCCTATTAAAGTTCCTCACTGGGTGCATACGCCCAAAACGTTTTCCAGGCTTCCATGTTTTTGGTCCACTAGAGTAGCATTTTTGAGACTACCTCACACGTGAATAGTGGTTCCAACGACTACGCCAATATCGCCTCAAGCCAAACGCAAGTCTTGGTGGTTTAGCATGCCTGGTTGTGTTCATCATTTTTTAGTGTCCCTTGTAAACAGTGTGCAACTTTCAGTATTCCTGTATTTGCTGCACATTTTGTTATGCTGCATATGTGTCAACACATTTCTATACTATGTTTTCTTTATTTGACTGTTTTGTTGAAGTGCGTTGTGTGGTCAGGGTGACCATAAATACAGACAACAGATCACATGGACAAAGAAGAACGCATCAATACTTAAATAATTTAAATTAAAAAAAAAGTTATTAAATAAATGACTTAATCTTATTCCTTCTGTGCCTGATGTGTTGGCTCCCATCATTTTCCCCACCAACAACAGCTAAAGTTAAGATAGTAGAGAACAGCTGCAGAGAGGGGTCTCGCACGCGCCTCATGGATCGGGCTGTGGGTTGCCAGTGTAGTGTGTGGACTGTGTCTAGATTATGTTTCACAGACGCTCTGGCAAATTGGGTGATACAAACAAACAAAACTGCTGGCAGATCTGATTACAATGTGTCCCAAGGATCACACAATAGTATAGCCTAATATATATATATCATTATGCACAATGTGGCGGTGTCTATCTAGTTGCAGCTAACCATAGCTTTCTCTTAGTTTAGAATCATCATTTAACAACCTTAATGCAGATTTATCTAGTAAGGAAAATGTGGGTTTTTTGGTAGCTGTGTGAAGAGCACGCCAGGAAAATGAAACTTGTGTGAAGGTTTTTGCCCTGAATTCAGCCTGTCAGCTAGTTCTTCCTCCCAACAAGCTTCATAAATCCAGTGTTAGGTTTGTGGTTTCAGGTCAGAGCTGCTCCAGTTTAGGTTTTGAGGTTAGAAATGAGATGGTATGCTGGGATTTGAACTTGTGGAGCCTGTTGGAGGTCAAAGACAGCCACAGAGGAAGCTCTGCCTGAGAAATCATCTTCAAAAAGGAACAAAGCATGATCTAATATTAATGCATTTGTAGGGAAAATAGTGGTTTACTGTGTGACTAAATATATCAATGATTGTTCAAATTTTTTATTTCTGAAATGTATCAACATACCAGTTTCTTGTGATTGTAGGTTCTCAGATTCCTGCAGGGATGAACATCAAACTGTATCTGGTAGTTTGTTTCAGCATCTCTGCTGCTGCTAGCCACTGCTCTGTTCACTGTGTGTGTGTGTGTGTGTGTGTGTCTTTGACCACTGTCATTACCAGCTACTGGCCTCCGGGTGGGAGACAGCCACTCGAAGACCTCTCTTTCTGTCTTTTCACATTTCCATTAGTTTCTTTGTCCTGTCGTGCCCTCGGGTTGCTGTGTGTTGTACAGTGCCTCTCAAGGAACATGGACATACATTAGTGCCCCCCTCAATATCTTCTTTTTCTTTTACATCAGCAGGACTCAGAGCTTTTTACCAATAAGATGAGCGCCTCGTTTGTCCACTTGCTGACATAAAAACAGTGCAAGCAAGAAAAGATAAGATTAGATAAAATGTCTGATGGTGTAAACATTGTATCTCCATGTCTAGTGATTTCCCATGTTGTCAGATGTGTTCTCTATTGCTCTATGGGTTAAAAACATCCTTCAGAACTGAACAATGGCTTATAAAAGCTTTCATACCCCACTGAACAATCACACACACTGCAATTGCCTGTTAGTTTCTTTGAAGCTGACATACATTTTGGACATAAAGGTTTTCACAAGACATGAGAAATGTTTCTCATGTTTATTCGTAAAATAAAAAAAAATACATGAATTAATCACAAAAAAATAATTTTTCTTCATCAGCCAAATTTTGTGACAAGTACATCTTGGTTCATTAAGGAAAAGGAGTTATCCTTTCCAAATATTTAATATGTGTTTAATAATATTAGCCTGTAAAGTATTTATAGCTGTTTGTAATGCTCACTCACATCCGTTCTGCTCTTTCATTAATAAACTAATTTAATTGTCTGTAGGTGTAATTTATATTAGTAACATTTTATGACACTGAAGCAGCAATAGATCTATAATCAGTATAGGCACAGCAGTCATCAGGCGAAAGTGCTCTTTAAAACTGGTACTTAATTATTTCCAGGCAGTCTCTATGTTTGCTATACATACCCTCACTTTTCTGTCTAGTTGGTTTCTAAAGGATCTGTGTCCAACTTGAAGGAAAAAGAAAAAGTAAAACAAAGAAACAAAAAAGTTGTTCTTTGACCTGATTCATCAGCCCGTCTGTCAGGTCAGATGTGTGGCTGGATTAAACATTCTTTGTCTCAGTAGGTTTAAAGTTATGATCCCTAAGAATTTACTGAAATCAAATCCAATTTGTATTATTCAACAATAATGGCCATTATTTACATTCAGTAACAACCTGTCTGTATAGTAGTTTTTCTTGTTAATGGTGGAGTCCACGATTCCTGTGAAGGATTCAAACTGACTTCGTACCAGGTGATGATGTAGCATGTCATCCCGCTCTAGCCTGACCATTACCAGAAGTTTGAGGCTAATACCAATATTTGGTCTTTTAAAAAATCAGATGACTATAGATCTGCTGATAGAAGTGATGACGATATAAACACATACCATGAACAATCTTGATACAGATCTCTTATTGTTATAAATCTCTGTATATATATATATAAATCCCCTCTCACCGCTTGTGGGGTGGTATGTGTCATCCTCAAGCTCGGGTCCTCTACCAGAGGCCTGGGAGTTTGAGGGGTCTGCGCAGTATCTTAGCTGTTCCTAGGACTGCACTCTTCTGGACAGAGACCTCTGATGTTTTACCTGGAATCTGCTGTAGCGACTCTCCCAGTTTGGGGGTCACAGCCCCCAGTTCTCCGATTACCACTGGCACCACTGTTGCTCTTACTTTCCACATCTTTTCTAGCTCCTCCTTCAGCCCTTGGTATTTCTCAATCTTCTCGTGTTCCTTCTTCTTGATGTTGCTGTCGCTTGGGATCGCCACATCTATCACTACTGCCTTCTTCTGTTGTTTGTCGATCAACACGATGTCTGGTTGGTTAGACATCACCAGTTTGTCAGTCTGGATCTTGAAGTCCCACAGGATCTTAGCTCGGTCATTCTCAACTACCTTAGGAGGTGTCTTCCATTTTGACCTTGGGACTTCCAGCCCATACTCGTGGCAGATGTTCCTGTACACTATGACAGCTACCTGGTTATGGCGTTCCATGTACGCACTTCCTGCCTGCATCTTACACCCTGCTGTTATGTGCTGTACCGTCTCAGGGGCATCCTTGCAGAGTCTGCACCTGGGGTCCTGCCTTGTGTGGTAGACCCCAGCCTCTATTGATCTTGTACTGAGTGCCTGTTCTTGTGCTGCCATGATTAGTGCCTCTGTGATGTCCTTCAGTCCAGCCTTTTCCAGCCACTGGTAGGATTTCTTGATATCAGCCACTTCTTCTATTTGTCTGTGGTACACGCTGTACAGCAGCTTGTCCCTCTTCTTCATCTTCCTTGTCCTCACCTTCGAGTTTCTGCTGCCTGAGGTATTCACTAAGTCCTTCATCTTTGGGGGCCATCTTTGTGATGTACTCCTGGATCTTCGTTGTTTCATCCTGGACAGTGGTCTTGACACTCACTAGCCCTCGGCCTCCCTCGCTACGCTTGGTGTACAGTCTCAGGGTGCTGGATTTGGGGTGAAACCCTCCATGCATTGTGAGGAGCTTTCTTGTCTTGATGTCAGTAGCCTCTATCTCCTCCTTTGGCCAGTTTATTATACCAGCGGGGTATCTGATGACTGGCAGGGCGTATGTGTTGATGGCTCGGATCATGTTTTTCCCATTCAGCTGACTTTTCAGGACCTGCCTCACTCTTTGTAGGTATTTGGCTGTGGCGGTCTCCCTTGCTGCCTCCTCATGGTTTCCGTTAGCCTGTGGCACCCCAAGGTATTTGTAGCTGTCCTGAACATCTGCAATGTGGCCTTCTGGTAGTTCAACCCCCTCGATTCTGATCATCTTCCCTCCAATGTCGTTGCTGTAGATCCTGGTAGTGTGGATCAGTGAGTCGATGTCTCTCTCATTTCTGGCATACAGCTTGATGTCATCCATGTAGAGGAGGTGACTGATGATTGTTCCGCTTCCGAATCGGTATCCGTAGCCAGTCTTTGTGATGATCTGGCTGAGGTGGTTCAGGCCTATGCAGAACAGCAGCGGGGATAGTGCATCGCCTTGGTATATGCCGCACTTGATGGTGACTTGTGCAATTGGCTTTGAGTTGGCTTCCAGACTTGTCTTCCACAGCCTTGTTGAGTTCTTGATGAAGTCTATTAGTGTCCTGTTGACCTTGTACATCTCCAAGCATTCCAGTATCTATGTATGTGGCATTGAGTCGTAGGCTTTCTTGTAGTCAATCCAGGCAGTGCACAGAATGGTCTGCCTGGTCTTGCAGTCTCGAGTGACTGCTCTATCCACCAGTAGCTGGTGCTTGGCTCCTCTGGTGTTACTGCCTATTCCCTTCTGGGCCCTGTCCATGTATTGAGCCATGTGCTTACTCATCTTAGCCGCTATGATGCCTGACAGGAGCTTCCATGTTGTGCAGAGGCAGGTTATTGGCCGGTAGTTGGATGGGATTGTTCCCTTCTGGGGATCCTTCATGATCAGGATTGTCCGTCCTTGGGTGGGTCCCATCCATCAGCTGTTGTTTCATTTGTACTGTACGTTCATGGAGTGCAGTTAGTTTCTTCAGCCAGTAGGTGTGGATCATGTCAGGGCCTGGTGCTGTCCAGCTCTTCATACCTGCCACTATTTCTTGGATGTCTGCCGTTGTAATGGTTACTGGTTCTTGTTCTGGGAGATTGCTGTGATCTGTTCTTAGATCCACTAGCCACATATGGGAGCCACTTCTCCCATATGTTCTTCCAGTACTGTTCAGTCTCAGCCCTGGGTGGATCTGATCTTGTGTTATTACCCTGCCACTGAGAGTACACTTTGGATGGTTCGGTGGAGAACATCCGGTTTATTCTCCTGGCTTCTGCTTCTCCCTTGTATCTCTTTGTTAGATAGAGCGGTGAGTCTTTGTTTGGCAGTCTCTAGAGCCTCAGGTATCGACAGCTTGTTGTATTTCTTAGCTTATATATATCCAGGAGCTTATATATATATATATATATATATATATATATATATATATATATATATATATATATATATATATAGATAGATAGATAGATAGATAGATAGATAGATAGATAGATGATAGATAGATAGATAGATAGATAGGTTTTTTTTTTAATTGTGACAAGGATACATACTCCGTGGGACATTGTACTGTTAAAAAAAAACTGTTTAGTGTTTCCGATGAACAAACTCTGCTCTGGAGACATTGTTTCTCTGTTGCCTCAAACCTTGTTTGGCATTTCTGTATTGGAAGATCTTGTAACATATCGATTGACATATACACCAATAATGTTATATGCAATTAGCTGAAAATCGGTGGATAAATTGGTGTAGCTCTAAATCCAGTGTTACAGTGTTAGTAATCTAATCTCATTGATATTAACCTCACCGGTTAGTGTTAACTCTCTAGACAACAGACGTTTAAGAGGTGCATTAAGTGACTGCTAATGCAAACATTTTCTACTGCTGCTGCTTCACATTGTGAAATGCGGGGTGGTTTTTAATTAGGAGTCATAGTAAACGAAATGTGTTTGACACAGACATCAACACTGACAACAATAATTCATGAAAATTGTATATGTTGCATGTTGGATCTAAAAGTAATGTAACAAGAAGGAGAATTCCATCTTCTGATATAGAGATGAGGTTACATTACAGTTATCACCTCAGTTAATGGGTTTTATTAAACACTGAGTATTGGTTCTAGTCTGTTGCTCTCAGTGTGAACAGAAACAGTTTGACAGAGTGTGTTTGGTTCTAATCCTCTCATCTACACAACTGACATCATGTTGTATGGTTTACATACTGCAGGATGCAGGGATTACACACACACACACACACACACACACACACACACACACACACACACACACACAGACAGAGCAGGAGGTACAGTGACGTTCTGTCTGTCCAACCTTCACTTCAGGACACTGTGACTTCTGTCTTTAAATAGCTGCTCTGCTCCATACGGACCTGACACTTAATTTTCAAGGTTGAAACTTGGCTTTCACGCTAAAATTCAGGACTGAGCTTCTAACTAAGGTGCTGACCCGCGTGGCCCCCCGTCACCTCACACATATTGTCTGACAACTGCCACTGAACTCAACGACGATACACTGTAGCTGCTGTTCTGTTGCTTTGGTGTTTCTGGGTGGATAGAAAAACTTTGGCTCATGAACAAATGTATCAGCATTATTGAAGACATGGAATAAGATTACTCTGGTTCCTGATATACTTGCTTATTAATGAAGATGATGCAAATTGCAAATTGTTCATAATGACATCAAGGTCAGAAAAAGCAGCAGCGGCTCCATCATAGATTAGTTCTCTCTTAAAATCGTTCCTCTCTAGTTGTTGTGGCTTGTTGTTATTGTCTGTTGCTGACCTTAATTCACATCCTGATATTCAGACCCCACGGTTCTTGAGAAAGTTAGATGTCTGTATGGTAAATATGAAGTTACAGCCAGGAGCTGGTTAGCTTGAGCAGGAGTGGAAAATGGGGGAAAACACTAGCCTAGCTCTGACCAAAAGGTAACAAAACCCACCAGCACCTCTACAGATTGGTAATTAAAATGTTATATCTCATTTGTTTAATCCCTACAAAAAATAAAGCAGCAAAACCTTAGTAAGAAATTACTTTGTGAAAAACTAAAGTACTCTTTTTTGGAAAAAGTATTCACTGCCCAAAACAGACCCTGGCCTGAAGAAGGCAGAACATTTGTAAAAGTGCTAAGGACTTGCAAAGATGTGCTTCTTTATAAGCAATTGTACCAAAAATATGTGAAATAAATTGGAAATAAAGTGAACATTTGAAACTGATATTGTTTCCTGCCTGAACAGGATGCTTCAGAATCACAGAAATAAACCAGATGTTCCTCTATTGCAGACTGTCAGGGATTAACACACACACACATTAACACAGACACAAACGCACACCCAAACATGTATACACACCACTGCATGTAGGTTACCCAGCAGGCTGTGCAGGATTTGGTGGGACATGATTGGTTGAGCCAGAAGGGGATTGTGAGATTGAGATTATAATCCATAGAAGTGTGTGTGTGTGTGTGTGTGTGTGTGTGTGTGTGTGTGTGTGTGTGTGTGTGTGTGTGTGTGTTGTGGCTCAGTTTGTATAATCTGTGGTCTAATAATAGAGATTACCACTTGCACTCTTCTGAACATCTACTGACAGTCGTCTGACTTCGCCTCCTTGCATAAGTGAAGAAAAACACTGAACTCCTGTGACCTCCCTGTGTGTGTGTGTGTGTGTGTGTGTGTGTGTGTGTGTATGTGTGTGTGTGTGTGTCACTGACATCTCATTTTCATTCACTTAAAAGCAATTGGTTCAGATGTCATCACCTGACTGAAGTTACCAATTTAATAAGGAAGATTTATGGTTGTGCATAAAGGGGTTATGCTGAAGCGGACCCCCTTAAAAAATGTAAGCACATCAGGGCAGTGGAAAGCTTCATAGTTCAATGCACTAGGGGAAGCCCGGTAGCATCATTTATTAACACTACAAGATAGGTGTCGTATATGTCACACAAAAGTTAGAGTAAGAAGGTGGTTGGGGTGGATGGGTGGACCAGAAACAGAACACTTGTCACCCAGGAGACAAGTGTTCGTTTCCCTACACGTCTAAAAACAACTCCAAAGGGTCTTGACCAAGCGTCCATATGTGATGAGTTAGGAGTGAGAATATGTTGAAGTTTTGAAAAGACTGTTCTCTACACCTTTTCAGTAACACACATCTAACAAAGGTATTTCCACTGCATACCCTCTGCTAACCATGATTACGGCCCACTATCACAAGCAAAGTTTTTATCCAAACGCAGGGAAATTTTAACCTAATTTTCAGAAAAAACACATGAATAAGTGTTTTTCCATTGATTACTGTTATGCAAATATTAGGAGTTGTGCATCAAGATAAACAGCTGGTGGCGCTCCAGTCGGGTGCCAATAAATTGTAGCATACGAGCAACGATTTTATTTAATTAATAAAAGAAAACCAGTCAAACCGAAAACAATGTAAATAATTTGAGGAAGGTTACAGTGTCCTCGTCACTTCACACAAATCTGAAGTTTTCGTCTCTACCATGGACATTTAAGTCACATTGTTCATTCGCTAAGTCTTGTTTCCATTGCACTCTCTGGCCTCCAGCACAGACACTTATGAGTATAGCTGCTAGGGACTGAGGGGAGGAAACCATCACAGGCTGCGTTCAGCCCCAACTCCAAGCAGGACCACAGCCCCGTGGCACAACGGGTCTGGCCCCTGCTGTGAGGCTGTAGTGGAAACATGCGTCATAACAGCACCAAGTGTACCAACCGGTGGTAATGGAAAAATCCTCTTAGTCTCGTTTGTATTTAGTCACATCAGGTAAACAAACATTTTCATCCCTCCCATGACTAACATTGAAGGAAAGCTGTGAATGTCTGGTCTGTATTATTTCTTTCCACAAATTCCTTCCAAACAAGCACACAGCTTCAGTACTACAAACTATACTACTGTACAAGCACACTGTGAAAGTACAACATGGTGTGTTTCAACAGTATTGCAGTAGAAGCTTAAGCTGCTGCCGGAAAACATTAACCCGGCCTGAAAGACAAGAAGACGGCTATGACATCACTTCCTTCTCAACATGCTGACTCATCAAACATTCAACGGCTGCTCCATTCAACTAATGGAAGAAGAAACATGAGACAAACACACACCTTGGTAGGCAGGTGGTTTAGGTTAGGACACGCTCATCTGTTTCTTAGACTTAAAACTGAACTTTAAAGCTGACAGGATGTAGAGAGGAAAGTTGTGTCTCTAGTTTCTAAATAAAGACCAACCATCACCTTCACATAGAGGAGACTGTGACTTTGTTTGACAAACTTTACTGCAGTTTCCTGCTGACACACACGAGCTGTCTGTTTGAGTGACTGTCTCTGAGTAATGGCTACACTAAGCCAACTAAATCTGAAAACAAATCTTTATTCTTTCTGTTTTCTGACCCTCCATGGGAATTAAGTCTCCATAGTGGATGCAGCTTTTGGAAGACAAGAATTGTTATGTACGACAGTAGAGTTAAGGATAGATTGTAATAAATTAAAAACACATCACCAAGTCACACTGTTGTACTGGGTAACATGTTCATTCATTACCATGAACACTCACTGTAGTTTTTTTTATCTTAATCCCACATACACCATCTTGCTGCCCCAAACACCCACTAGAGCACCAAATGTGTTTAAATTCACTGCTGAAAATAGTCCCTGATAAATGCGTTTTTTACTAAAAAACTACAGTGACCAGATGTTTGAAAAAATCTTTAGTCAATTTTAAAAAATGAAAATACATATCTGTGAGCCTTTTTTAAAGATTGACATCTTCAGTAGGATCCAATGGGGGCTTGGTGTTGAGAGCCAGAAGAAGGGTAGGGAAGTCAGAAAGTATTTAGAGACGCACTAACACATTGTTGGTTTTCATCTTAGTGACAAGAAAAATACAGAAATTACACCAGATTTATCCTTTAAGAAGACAACTTTCTGTCTGCTTCTTTTCTCTGTGATCACTCATTTTTAATGTGAATATAAACTATCACACAATGCGGTTGTTGTCATTAACTTGTATTTATGTTGAGATGACTTCATGATCACACGCTTCAGTGCAGCAGAGCAGGAGTTACTGTTCACCTGGTTAAAAGGTGACATTTTAGACACATAATCAAATCACTATTTTCTGCTTATTCAGCTGTCTGTCAACAGATGCATCAGCTGTATTAAAACATAGTAAGCCTATAGGTGATGACAAACATTGTCAAGCTACAGCCAGGAGTTAGCTTAGCATAGATACAGAAGTGGAAAGAAATTTGTACCAGAACTCCCACCACACCCTCCCACACTATCCTCATCCTCAAGGTGAAGCCTAGTAAATATTATAACATTAAACATTAAAATGTTAGTATAATATTAATATATTTACAGATCACACTTTATTTGGATAGTCTGTCTGCCTGTCCATCCATCCATCCATCCATCTTCATCCGCTTATCCGGGGTCGGGTCACAGGGGCAGCAGCTCCAGCAGGGAACCCCAAACTTCTCTTTCCCGAGCCGCATTAACCAACTCTGACTAGGGGATCCCGAGGCGTTCCCAGGCCAGTGTGGAGATATAATCTCTCCACCTAGTCCTGGGTCTCCCCCAAGGCCTCCTCCCAGCTGGACGTGCCTGGAACTCCTCCCTAGGGAGGCATCCAGGAGGCATCCTTACCAGATGCCCAAACCAGCTCAACTAGCTCCTTTCAATGCAAAGGAGCACGGGCTCTACTCTGAGCTCCTCATGGATGGCAGAGCTTCTCACCCTATCTCTAAGGGAGACACTAGCCACCAGCCTGAGGAAACCCATTTCGGCCGCTTGTACCCGCGATCTCGTTCTTTCGGTCATGACCCAGCCTTCATGACCATAGGTGAGGGTAAGAACGAAAATTGACCGGTAGATCAAGAGCTTTGCCTTACGGCTCAGCTCACTTTTCATCACAACGGTGCGGTAAAGCAAGTGCAATACTGCCCTCGCTGCTCCGTTTCTCCAGCCAATCTCCTGCTCCAATTTCCCCTCACTCGTGAACAAGACCCTGAGGTACTTGAACTCCTTCACTTGGGGTAAGGACTCATTCCCTACCTGGAATTGGCACTCCACCAGTTTCCTGCTGAGAACCATGGCCACAGATTTAGAGGTGCTAATCCATTGAGAAGGGCCCCCCTCACCCCAAACTCCCGCAGCACCTCCCACAGTATCTCCCTGGGGACCCGGTCATACGCCTTCTCCAGATCTACAAAGCACATGTAGACTGGATGGGCAAACTCCCAAGCCTACTCCAGGATTCTTGTGAGAGTAAGGAGCTGGTCAGTTGCTCCACGACCGGGACGAAAACCGCATTGTTTGACGTGTCATCCAAGACAACTCCTCCACATCCAAAGCTTTCTGGGAGGATCTCATCAATCACTGGGGCTTTGCCACTGTGGAGTTGTTTGACTACCTCAGTGACTTCCTCCAGGGAAATTGACGAGAAACCCCCATCAGCCTCTGGCTCTGCCTCTACTAGAGAGGGCGTGTCAGTCGGATTTAGGAGTTCCTCAAAGTGTTCCTTCCACTGCCCAATTACCTCCCCAGTTGAGGTCAACAGGGTCCCATCCTTACTATACACAGCTTGGATGGTTCCCCGCTTCCCCCTCCTGAGATGGCGGACAGTTCTCCAGAAACACTTTGGTGCCGCCCGAAAGTCCTTCTCCATGTCTTCCCCGAACTTCTCCCACACCCGCTGCTTTGCATCTGCCATAGCAGAAGCTGCAGCCCTTCGAGCCCGTCAGTTCCTTGCAACCGCACTCCGGAGTCCTCCAAGACAATAAATCCCGAAAGACCTCGGTCTTCAGTTGGACGGCTTCCCTGACCACCGGTGTCCACCATGGTGTTCGAGCATTACAGCCCCTTGAGGCACCTAAGAAGACCTTGAAACCACAGCCTTCCGCCGCAGCTTCAGCAATAGAGGCTTTGAACATTGCCCACTCATGTTCAATGTCCCCAACCTCCACAGGGATGCCAGGAAAGCTCCGCCAGAGGTTTGAGTTGAAGATCTCATGGACAGGAGCCTCCTCCAGACGTTCCCAGTTCACCCGAGCTACCCATTTGGGCTTAAAAGGTCTGTCCAGAGTCTTCCACCCCCCCCTGACCCAAATCACCACCAGATGGTGATCGGTTGACAATTCCGCCCCTCTCTTCACCAGAGAGAGAGGTGTCCGAAACACCCGGCCTCAAATCAGATGAAATGATTACAAAATCGATCATCAATCTTTGGCCTAGGGTGCTCTGGTACCATGTACACTTATGAGCATCCTTATGCTCAAACATGGTGTTCGTTATAGACAATCCATGACAATCACACAAGTCCAGCAACAAACACCCACTCAAGTTCAGATCAGGGGGGCCGTTCCTCCCGATCACGCCTTTCCAGGTATCTCCATCATTGCCCACATGCGCGTTGAAGTCTCCCAGCAGAACTATGGAGTCCCCTACTGGAGCCCCATACAGAACTCCATTCAGGGTCTCCAAGAAGGCTGAGTAATCTAAACTGCTGTTTGGTGCATATGCACAAACAACAGAGTTCCCCCCCCACTACCCGAAGGCATAGGGAGGCGACCCTCTCGTTCACCGAAGTAAACTCCAACAAAGTGGCACTCAGCTGGCGACTTGTGAGTATCCTCACATCCGCCTGGTGCCTCACACCTTGAGCAACTCCGGAGAAAAATAGTGTCTATCCACTATCAAGGAGTATAGTTCCAGAACCGAGACTGTGCGTGGAGGTCAGCCCCACCAAATCTAATTGGTAGCGCACCATCTCCCGCACAAGTTCTGGCTCCTTCCTCCACAGAGAGGTGACGTTCCACGTCCCCAGAGCCAGCTTCTGCCGCCCGGGTCTGGTCCATCGAGACCTCACTGCCTTCCATGTGGCAGCGCACCCGACCCCTGTGGATCTTCCGATGGATGGTGGGTCCAAAGGATGGAGAGGGGGGGTGCCATGTTGCTTCTTCGGGCTGTGCCCGGCCGGGCTCCGTGGCAAACCCGGCCACCAGGCGCTCTCTGACGAGCCCTCCCCCTGGCCAGGCCCAGAGGGAGGCCTGAGGGAGGCGTTCCCGGAGAGGGAACCATCACCTTATCGTGGTGGAGAGGCAGGCTGACCTGCCTGTCATTCATTAAATTATTGTGCAAGAAAAATGCTCTTCATGGAAGTTAGTCTCTGATTTGTTAACCATTCATGCAGAACAACAAGTTCAACATTTAAAGTTTGGTGATTGCATCACTTTGTGTTGCAAAGTGGTGAAGACATAGGGGCGCTGTTAGGGGTGTCATGACTTTGAGCATTAAACATTTAATTTCCTTCAATCGACACATTTTCTGCACCAATTAATGGTGGAAATTTATTTATATGAAGGAAAACAAAATTAAGACGGCAGGTGACAATTCAAAATGGAATATAATGCATTAATCAGCTTTAGGACAATGCATTTCTTTCTTCTATATTACAGGAGTAGCATATTCTGATACTAATAATGATTACATATTGATATTGGTGACGATCAGCCACTGTCTCAACGGCATGCCCAAGAGCAAGGTTGCACAGATTTATTGGCGTGGAAACAGATCACGCTTGTGGGTCATACGCATGCGCAGAACCGCTAAGTAGCACATCTTGATAGGTAGCATAAATCGACAGAACACCAGTACTGCATACCATTGCGTACAGCCCACTTCAAGCACTGGATACAGGGGAAATAGCTAGCCTGACAGCAACTCTAAAAGTCACTAAATAACACATTATATCTTGTTCTCCCATTAGCCTTGTGCTCTTTGCTAAACTGCAGCAAGCCGTAGGTCTTCAGTCAACCTCATCAAAGTTAACACAGTCTTTATGCTGAGCTAACTGGAGGATGGCTTCAGATTTAAATGGTACCACTCTTCTTATATAACTCTCCAGCAGGAAGGGACTAAGTGTATTTCCCCAAAATTCCAACTTTTGCTTTTACCAGCTGAGACACAACAGATCAACAAAACCAAGTATTCAGAAGTAGTAATACCACACTGAAAATACTCCACTACAAGAATAAGGCCTGCATTCAAAATCTTACTTAAGTAAAATCATTTTAGTATCATCAGCAAAATGTACTTCAAAAGTATCAAAAGTAGTAAATATAGTAAATGTTCTATGTCCATTTTTTACTGTTATGTATATATTACTGCTGCATTATTTTATATGTTGCATTTTACTGCTGTTTTAGGTTGGGCACATTCTAAATACTTTATATAATGCTGGGTAGATGAAACAGCATTGCATCATATTCAATAAAATCATCATGTTTGTAGTGTCACTGTCCTGTGAGAACCACTCATCTTTAACAGTCAACTTTTTATGAGCTCAGAGAAATAGCCCTGTTTTGAGCTTTGTGACGATGCATTTTCACAGGTGTATTTTAATTTTTTTTTTAGCTTTTAAGGAGTAAGAGAATCTTCTCAACTCAATAAGGAACTGAATCCCTCAGTTTATCAGAAACATTCAAAATCACCAAATTTGGTAATTTCACGTTGCAGGAAGGATGTAGTCAGACAAATGTAGTGGAGTAAAAAGTACTGAATTTCTCTCTGAGATGTAGTACAGTCAAAGTTTAAAATAGAAATCCTCAAGTAAAGTACAAGTACCTTAAAATTTGTACTTACTTATAGTACTTGAGTAAACTTATTTAATTACATTCCAACACTGGACAAGAAGTCTGTCGCACATGTTAGAAGTGACAAACACAGACCACAAGATGACGAAGAAGGAGAGGCGTAGTCTAGTTTTCTTCTTCTTTCAGTCATTAAAGTGTGGACTGAGACCTTTATAAAAACAACCTGAAAACACATTTTGAGATGCAGCTGGATTAGTGTGGACGTGGTCGGTCTGACAGGCTAAACTCCTGAAAACTTCCTGCAGCCTCCAAACTGATGACACCGTGTATAAGTGTATGAATGTATGTCAGTGTGACCTTCACAACCTCAGTTTGTGTGTGTGTGTGTGTGTGTGTGTGTGTGTGTGTGTTGGTGTGTGTGTGTGTAATACCTCAGAGACTTAAGTCACGAGGAAACACTTCATCAATGCCAGCCTATTTACGCACACACACACACACACACACACATAATTAACTGTCATTTTAATACACAATTTCCTAACCCCTCTCTCTCTCTCATGTCAAAGCCAGGCCACTAATTTTGTTTTTGATGATAATCATCCAATCATATTTCATTACTATCATCACTTCCTTTTTGTCACATGACGAGAAAGCAATTAAAATTTCCTGAGACAACACAGGGAGCAGGTGCAGACTCACTCACACATACACACACACACACACACACACACACACACACACACACATCACACAGGTAGCTCCATAAATCACAGCAGACAGAATTGGAGTAATGAGGTGGCTAGCTCTATCCAGTAGGCAGCACCTAGCTAGCTAAGCACACACAGTACTCCACATACTGCAATAATGTAAGGATTACTGCTACAGTGTCAAAAAACATTTGCCTTTATGAGGGAAAACACAGTTTTCAACACAAGTCATTTGTATGAAGTTCAAGCAGTCTGAGCCCAGCTTTAACAGATTTATGAGTTCAGAATACGTTTTTAATTTTATGTTGTAGAGGGATAGTTAGATGGAAAATAAGTTATTCTACTTTGTTGCTGAGAGTTAGATGAGAAGACTGACACCACTCTTGTGTCTATTGATTAAATATCAAGCTGGAGCCAGGAGAGGGTTAGCTTAACTTACCATTAAGTCACGATGCATGTTACAAAGTGACGCAGATAGGTTACGGAAGTAAAGGCTGGACTACAACTGAGCTGCTTTCAGGCAGTTCAGCAGCAGTGTTTTCTGTGGACGATGGTAACTCCCTTTGCGGTGGGCTTTTTTACTGTGCAAACTTATTACATGCTCAAAAAGATATAACACAATAAAGGAAAGGGAAAAGCCAAAAAGCATAAAGTGACCTCTTAAATGAAATGTTGATGTTGATGTCTCTGTTCTCTGAACAGAACAGAAATAAAGCTGTTAGGATGAGGTCATTACACCTGCCTGCTGTCTGTCCACACAACACACACACACACACACACACAACACACAGGTTAGAATTAGTACAGAAACAACGCTTGCATCCATGTGCGTGTGCTCTCTGTAGGTTTCCAAAACTAATCTGTCCTGACGTAACAACATGCTGCTTCTCAATCTGCCCACTGCTGGAGTCCTGGCACGCACACACATACACACACACACACAAATTCACATGCACACACAGTGTTTAGTAATGGTATCATGTTCTATAAATAGGTAAAATTGATTTGTGTGGAGGAGAACAAGAGAGACTGTGTTACAGTAGGATGAATCTACCTTTACTGTACAATAGGACAATGCAAACTAAGAGCCTGTTAGCAGGGACTAAAAACAGACTTTAAGTGCAGTCAAACAGTTCATTAGTGCATCCTAATGACCCTTTAGCCTGTCTAACAGTAGGTTAGTACAGTCTAACAGGAGGTTAGTACAGTCTAATAGCAGTCTAGTACAGTCTAACAATGGTTAGTACAGTCTAACAGCAGGTTAAGTACAGTCTAATAGCAGGTCATTACAGTATAACAGCAAGCAGTTAGTACAGTCTAATAGCAGGTTAGTACAGTTTAACAGTATGTTAGCACAGTCTGACAACAGGTTAGTACAGTCTAACAGCATGTTAGTGCAGTCTAATAGCAGGTTAGTACAGTTTAACAGTATGTTAGCACAGTCTAACAACAGGTTAGTACAGTCTAACAGCATGTTAGTGCAGTCTAATAGCAGGTTAGTACAGTTTAACAGTATGTTAGCACAGTCTGACAACAGGTTAGTACAGTCTAACAGCTGTTTAGGGTGGTCTAGCAGCTAGTTAAAGGATAATTTCTTAATTTCTAAACCTATAATTCCCACCTTTTTTGGTGTAGAAATAAATAGCAGGTACAAAACATTTTGGAATCTGTGCAGTAGATGGCTTCCCGCAGGCAGCTATGGACCAGCTACAGTGGCCTGCAATGTATTTCTTCTACGTAATTCCACCTGTTAAAATAGCTTCCACAAAAAGTGCTTCGCTTTGCTACTGACAGGCTCAGACCAGGTGTCTGGCAACATCATGGAAAGGATTCCTTTCAAGAAACAGAAGTCTCAAGGACAATTCTTGCTCTGAAATCTCACGAGTTTTGAGTTGTTGCAGGAAGACAACAGTGATATTAAAATAGTGATGGATTAAAAATACCAAAATTACAGTCTACCAGCTGATTAGTACAGTCTGACAGCTGGTTAATGCCATTTAACCGCTAATCACTACGGCCTAGCAACTGGTTAATACAGCCTCTTACTTCTTATTGGACATTGAGCTCAGGGTGAAGGTGTTTTCTGCACCTCGTCAGACTGTCATCTTCCCCCTTCTATCTTAAAGAGAAGACTTCTGCTTTAATTAAGTTGATTAGTTTTAATTAGCGACACACAGACTGAAGGTCCAAACATCCAAAACAAAGATTGACAGGCAGGCAAAACAGAACAGAAGGAAACACACTGAGAAAAGCTGCTAAGAAGGAAGGAAGGAAGGACAGATGGGACAAAAGGATAGAGGCCTTTCTCATTTCATGTGCGACGGCTGGAGATTTGGCTGCAGTGAAATTACTTTCCAGGTCATAAAGGAAAATAGGAAAAATGTTGGTGGAGAAGAACAGAAGGAGGTGAAGGAGGAAAGGGAGAGGTGGGGAAGGAAGGAAAGATGTATGGAATTAAAAGGAAGAGAGGCAATATGAAAGGAAAGCAGGGAAGAAGGGAAGTAAATGAGAAGGTAAAAGAAGAAAGGTATAGGAGGTATTTTAGGGTGAAAATCAGTTATTTCTAGTCCAGCTGCAGGGGGCACTATAGTCCAGCTTATCAGGTGTCATTATCAGACTCATCAATACACACACAGACAGTCTGTCATACTGTCACCTATGTGAAAATGAACAACATCTCTGGGACAGAAAGAGAGACAGGACAAATCTGGACTCTGTGTGTGTGTGTGTGTGTGTGTGTGTGTGTGTGTGTGTGTGTGTGTGTGTGTTGGGGGGGTTTTGAAAGGGATAATCTGACTGACAATAATGAAGTATGTTTAATACACACAAGATTATGCTGTCTGTCTGTCTGTCTGTCTGTTCTCTCCTTTAGCGCTGATTATATGTATAGTTTTATTAAATATTTTGTATTAAATATTTTATATGAGATCATAGTGTGATTACCACAGTGTGTTAGTCTGGTGGAGGAAAACTATTTTAAGAAAAAAATCCTAAGCAATTAAATAGTCAGTTCACTTAAATTCTTTTGTATTTATATAGCACTGATTCATAACATATGTCATCTCATTGCACTTTTCATATAGAGCAGGTTTAGACCATACGCTTTGTCTTTAATTGATTATTTTATTAATAACAACTTGTATAAACTAGATTTAGTAAGTACAAAAAACATTTTGCTAACCGAGCAACTGAAAGACTAAGAAAGATAAACTACAGACAAACTGATACTGTGGTGGAAGCGTAAATACAATAATTTACTTAAGTAAAAGTACCAAAGTGCCAGCACCAAGTAAGCCTAGTATGTATTAACAGCAAAATGTACTTAAGTATTAAATGTAAAAGTGTTCAATATGCCGAATGAACATGTCCCGAGTGTTATATTATTTATTAAATATTATAAAACTGGATTATTATAAATGATACAAGCAGCATTTGCCTGTCATGGTGGGTCTAACTGTCACTATCTGGCTGCAGGACAGTGGGTAGTATTTTAAATATACAGAGGTCATGAGTCCAAGTCACCAAATCACCTCAACCACAGAGAGTTAGATGAGAAGATTGATTCCACAGTCATACCTGTATGACAAATACGAAGCAAGGGGGGAAAAGCTAGCCTGACCCTCTTATTAAACCACAACGGATTAAACAAAGAAGATAGTGTTAATTAGTGAGCTCTAAATGTGCTGATAGCCAGATTTGTTACCATTGAACCGTGTCATATTATTATCTTCATAATATTAGATTAATATCACTGATTTATTGTGTAAATACTTTTTTAATGTTTAGCTGTTCAAAGAGGAGTTAATTTTAAGAATTGAATATACTATTAAATAGTTCTATAACAATGTATAATTTATAAATTCATTAATCATCAAATCATTGATTTTTATATATAAAATCTTAATCTGCAAAGTAACTAGTAAATGTAAACAATAGTGATAAAACAATATTTGCTATTCAGTTATTTTTCACTCTGCTTAAGTACAGTCAGTCAACTGTCTGTGCAAAGAGAAATATACAGCATAAGTACCTTCTACTCTAAGACATACAAACATACAAAACATGTAATAAGCTTATAATAGATTTAATCACAACAGTATATAAAGTAGTTAGCTCACTTCAACCGATTGGTGAAATGCTTCCATTGCACAAGTATTAATTATCCAGTAATATCACATTACATATTGTAATATAACACTTAAAGGGGACATTTTAGCCCAGAAGGAGTACTTTTGATACTTTAAGTAAATTTTACTGGCTACTTTGACATATGCCAATGAATATTAATTTGGACTTTTACTTGTAATGTAGTATTTATGTTGCTATATGTACTTAAGTAGCAGATCTGAATACTTCTACCCCACATTTTAAGCACAAGGTCATTTACTCGATTATTTCCATTTTACTTTATACTTTTTTACATTTAAGAGAGACATTTTGTAGTTTATAACTGACCACATTCACGTGACAGCTGTAGTTACTGGTTAATTAATAGTCTACATACATTTCACTGGACCAGGGTATTTTTTTACTACTTTTACATAAATAAAAGATCTGGGTTCCCTCGTCCACCAATGGTAGCTCTCCAACAAACGCTTAAATAATATACCTAAACACTTCAAAACTGTAGGCTACTGTAGAAATGCATTTTTGAACTGAGACACAAAATACAGACAGATGGACCTTATAAAAAGATCAAGAAAACGAACATTTAAATTTTTTTTTTTCTGATAAAAGCAGCCTGAAAGTGATCCGGACAAACACCGACGGGCAGACGGTCTCTTGTACATTTGTGGTTTAAAGCCTCAGCTTATGCTGTTAGGTCCGTTTCATAACCTTCAACTAACAAAAAAAAATAACAGAGAGAAGAAGAGGAGGAGGGAAAGAGGCAGAAGATGAATAGAAAACAGAAGAAGAGGGGGAGGAAGGTGACTTACCGAAGGAGGAGGAGGTGATGGATGGATGGATGGATAAAGAAAGTAGAGTCCTTTGGGTTTGAAGCGCTGAACTCCGCTGACACACACACACTACCAGCTGCCGATTATTAATCACTAATCAATGCTGAACGGGTCTGTGTCTCCTGGCTGTGAGTCCAGCTCGGGTTTTTGACTGATCAGTCATCGATCGTCCACCCATCAGGTATCCATTCCGGACACTGATCAACTCAGTTGGAGCAGCGGAGAGGCGCGCGCTCTGCGCCGCACAGAGAGCAGAGCGGTTGGACTGCGCATGCTCCACACACCAACATAGAAACAGAGAGAAAGAGAAGGAGAGAGAGAGAGAGCTTAAATTGCATCCAATAAAAAAATTGGATGGATTATTAAGGAAAAGACATGAAACCATATTGTTACCTCTCTGTGGTGTGTGTGTGTGTGTGTGTGTGTGTGTGTGTGTGTGTGTGTGTGTGTGTGTGTGTGTGTGTGTTTAAACAGGGGTGTCTGACTTGAGTCCAGGTTTAGTTGTTTGCAAAAAAGCGGATATAATCTATTTCAAAGCTGTAAATACTGGCTGCAACACACATTCTTCTCTCTATCTGTGTTTACTGTTAACTCACCTGTTCATGAAGTCATGAGCTGTCTGGTTAAAGGACCATTTCACAGTTTCCTCCAGAGCTAAAACTTAGAGCTAGCCTGTAGGGCAGGCAACTTTAGAGAAACTAGCAAGTGACAGCAAGATGTCAAACGTATCCAACCGAAAACATCCCACCCCTCCCTCCAAAGCCACTCCCCCAAAATAGGATGACTATTTCAATATTTCCTACTTACTCTCCTCTGGACTTTGGCAGCTTGACAGTATGAACAATTCATTTAGACGCATTTTAGTGAGTAAATCATCCTCCCTCCCCAGTAGAAATTATGACCTTGTGTATAAGGACACCTCCGTGGGTACTGTTACTTAAAGCACACATTCTTCAGGACCAGACAGACAGACAGGTAACATGATGCCAGCGAGCTGAGACATTTCACACTACTGCTCTGAGAGAGACACTGCCTGTCTGTCTCTCTTTCTCTGAAGCCAAGAAATGTTTTCAACTTCCCAAACAACCCAAAGCATCATGGGAAACTCCTGGACCCGAGCTACGCTTTCTACTTAAAGGATAAGTGGTGATATTCCATATTTGTCTTCCTGTCAACAACAGACCAAAACCAACACTGAGTTATCAACTAATGTACTGACAAGTTGTTTTAGAAAAAACACATCAGTGAGCCACACTGTTGCACTGGGTGACAAGTTTGCTGATAAAAATACACACTAGAGGTCCAAATCTGTATTAGTCTGCTATTTAAAATAGTCCCCAACAAATGCAGTATTTGCTCCTGTATGAGTAATGTTTGCTGCAAATACAGTTCTTGGCTTTCACTGAGCCTATTTTAGAAATTAAGAGTTACATCTTCAGTAGGAACCTATGGGCTTGAGGCTGAGAGCCACATGCAGTGTAGTTTTGAGAGATAGACTCACACATTCTCAGTTCTGGTCTTTTTGTGGGATTTGTTGATGATGAAAGAAATATATGAAAATCACCACGCTTAGCTGTTAAAGTCTGTAGAACAGTAACTTAACACCAGTGGCTGAACATTTCAAAGCTGTTTCACTTCTGGTAGTGGTCGGAAGTGTGCTTTGTTGCAGCTGTAACCGCACCCAAAAGTGATGTCACGGGGTCCTGGATAACACCTGTGCACCACTACAGCAAGGTGAGAAGTTAAACCACTGGAAGCCAGCAAAAACAACATTTTCAGGGGGTGTTGAGTTACTCTTTAGGTTTCGTATATATACAGTTTATCTATGTATATCATTGTTCATTTACCAATGATCACGACTACTTCTGTTGAGAATTCCTCACATTAAGGAGACTGTGCAGAATGTGTTGTATGCGTGAGGTGTTGTTCATATAAATCCCACAGAAAATTATCAGACTATGTTCCCTTCAGCTATATGGAGCATTTTAGCACTTTTCAGCATAGTGTTTCAGTTCTCTCTTACTTCTCAGACAGAGGTTTCTTCAGGAAAAATCACTAGAAACCCACTGTACACAGTTTAAAATCAGCCCGTTCTCACAAGATAAATGATAATTTGACTGATATGTAACTATATGTAATTATGTCACGTGACTTAACATAATGTTCTTAAGGTCTAGTACAACTGTTGGAAACTTTGGGATCTGAAAGGAGAAAGCGGAGTACTTTTCTCAGGTTCTCAGTGATTCTCCACAGCTCTCTTACTTTATCCTTTTTCCACTTTTCACTCCTCCATTTCTCACCTCCTCCCTACCTCTCTCTATCAGCAGAGGGCCTTGCTGTGGTTTTACTAGAGTTCCTTGCAGCTCCTAGGTCCCAGTGGATCTGTTCCTCTATTTGCTGCCGCAGCAAACCAGTCTGGTTCCTCTATTCCTCGGGACATCCAGCCAATCACGCTCCAGCACTGCAACGACCCACTTACACACAGACACACACAGGCACACCCCCTTCTCACCTTGAACATAACATAAGGTTTTACAAGGATCCAGCAGAGTGTGTGAGAGACGGAGCTGAAGGACACACCAGTAAAACCATTAAAGAAAGGTTAAAATCAAGGACATGTGGACTTGGCAGAAGATGCTCTTAGACGTTTCGCCTCTTATCAAAGAGGCTCTTTTAGACCTGCAGGGGGTCCCAGCTATTTAACCTCTATGTGGTCGTTATCAAGGTGATGGATACTTCTTGGTTTGTTAGTGCTCCTGGCTGGACTGAACGAGGAGTGGAAAAGGTAATTTACACCAGGATAGATTAACCATCTCTCAAATGGGGAGGTGGTCTGCGACACCACTTATCCCCCACCTATGATGCCATCATTTCATCCTTTCCCAGGAGATTGAACACTCACAACTGGCCCCAAGTGACGGTCGTTCAGATAACAAACCAAGTGGTATCCATCAGCTTGATAACAACCCCATCGAGGATAAATAGCTGGGACTTACTGTCATTCTGTTAGAACTGGAAAAGCCTCTTGGATGAGAGGTCAAACGTCTTTTAAACCTGAGAGAAATTTAATTTGAGTGAATATTTATTGCTGAGCTTCATCAATTTATTAAATGTATTTTGCAGCATGTTTCTTTGTAGACAAATCTAAATTCTATATTTATTACATTATCCATTCATAAGTCTTCACTGCAAATATTCATTTCACTCAAATAAATGTTCATTTTCAAATAGTCCTGGTTATGCTGAAAAAGAAAAACATGTAACAAAAACATCCACATTTAAATATAACAAGAGACTTTGAGAGGAAAGTAACAAAGGAGAAAAAAAACCGACTGTTCACAGTGGATATAAACAAGTATAAGTAGTAAAGTAGTAGTAGTAGTAGTTAAAATTTAAACTTAAAAGATATGTACATCTCAATTACATAAAAACAATGTGCCATCTTTTTTATAACACAAGCTTACATTTACAGGGGAAAAGCCCATTGCAATTTATCCATAATGACAGTTTTTTTCTGCTCATGGTGGAGAAAGGTGAGGGTGTTTCATAGTTTATCTGTTTATAAAGCTCCTCCTCCCTTACGTGAAGTCCCTGCAAAAGCTGGGTGTGTAACTTTCAGTGGCACTACATTGTGTCTGGCAAGAGACCGTCTCTAGATCAGGGCTGTGTGGATAAAACCAGGCAGGTGATGTACGACAGGAAAGGTCAGACTTCAGAGACTGTAATGCTGTTATTCTTGTTAGAAGATTGAGCCGCAGACATCAGCATATTCTGAGCTGACACCACCAGAGACTGTTTACTGTAAACAAAAATCCTGCTTTCAACAACCTATATTTTTTTTTACTTTAAAGTGGTAAAATCTAAAGCGGATGATCCTGTATGAGTTATAGTACACCTGTACATTCCTGCAGTACCCAGAGGTTCTGCTGCTCTCTACTGCAGTTGTTCCATGTTTTGAAGTCAAATTTGTTTCAGTGTGTTTACTGTAGCAGCAAATTCTGTGTGTGTTGTCAGAGCTGGTTAGTCATTTGGTTCTGTGGATTCATCAGGGATGTTTGGCCATTTCAAACAGCTGCTTCCAGCTGTTCCACTCTCTAGATCAGAAGTTTTTTTTCTTTTAAAGAATGAGTTTTTGAAATATGCTTTCATGATGAGAGTCAGATCAGAAGATTGAGACCACTCTTGTGTCTTGTATGGCAAATATGAAGCTGGAGACAAGAGACAGCTTAGCTTAGTATAAAGACTGTAAACAGGGGAAAACGGCTAGCCTTGCTCGCTCCGAAGGAAGTTACTGGTCAAGGTCAACTGTCCAGCACATAACCTCCTGTAAATCCACACAACACATTTATGCAGTGTTTTTTTTTGTATGGATTAAACAAATGAGAAATATCATGTTTATTAGTGAGCTTCAGAGATGCTGGTAGGTCGATTTTGTTACCTTTGGACAGAGGAAGGCTAACTGATTCCCTGTTTCCAGTCTGCAGAGGCAAATAGTATGCTAAGTGGCTGCTTCATAGTTAATGGGCAGATACGAGTGGTTGCAATCTACTCATCTAAGTTCAGGCAGGAAAGCAAATAAGCATATTTCACAAAAAGTCAAGCTATTCGTTTAATCTGGTCCAAAAATCTACTGGTTTCATTTACAAAGTTTATTTACTGTAGGTATACATGCTCCACAACGGATGCAGGCCTGTTACCATCGTGATTTAGGTGACCCAAATCTTTCTTGTGAACAAGACGGACCATCTTCCTGCTCAGAGGATCTCTTTCTAGCCTTATAGATGATCTTTGCATTGCTGAGGCCGACACTGAACTAACCAGAGTTGCAAGAGGTGGAGCTACTCTAACATCCGCAGTCTGTTGTTTGATCATGAAGAGCAAACACCACAGCAATCAGCTCAGAATAAAGAGGCATTTCACACAAACAAAGACTGTACAGCTGCATCATACGCAAAACAGTTAGGCTCCATATTGAGATCATTACTCAATTACTTATCGTTGTTATTCATCCATCGGTGAATGCATTTTATTCTTATTACATAAAAAACACTGTCGCTTTCAATCTACAGTTGAGTGTGTATCTTTGAAGAGCTTATAAAATATGACCAAATGAATAACATCAATATTGACCATAATAACTACAACATTTCTGGAGCAATGTCCTTGTAATATTCAAGAAACAGTCCAGCACATAACCCCCTGTAAAACAACAGTTTTTTCACTTCTGTTTCTGTACGGATTAAACAAAGGTGTAAAATGTTAGCTTGTAGGTTCTGAAAATGCTGGTAGGTATATTTCTAACATGTGGATGTAGCCAGGCTAGCTCTTTCCCCATGTTGCCAGTCTTTAGGCTTAAAGTAAGCTAACTGGCCACTGGGACCGGTTTCATACTTTATGGACAGACATGAGATCTTTCTTCTCATTTCAATCTGCTAGAAAGTGAATAAGCAAATTCCCAAAAACACAAACTATGCCTTCAAGTGCGTGATGTTTTTGTGGTGAGGACAGCAGCTTCCTATCACTGCACAGTGAAATCAAACATTGCGTGATTTGTCAGAAGCTGTAAACAGTTGAAACAGAGCCTGATTAAAAAACATCTATAGCAACTTTAATGTTTTTTTGCATTTCATTAACAACAATAATCAATAGAAAACACATAGTCAGAGAGAGGGTCCCAAATCCAAAACACCAGAGTAAGAATGGTTGAGGTAAAGAAGAGAGGGATGACAGAAGGAAAAGATGGAGACTTGTCTGTCAGTCATCCTTGATGCTTCAGGACGGTGGGATGAAGTTTTATCTCCTCCTCCTCTCCTCTTTTTCTCTGTTCCTGTCTCTGTTCTCTTTATTCCTCTCTCTATCCCTCGGCTTCTCCCTCTCTCGCTCTCTTTTCTCCTCATTCTCTCTCTCCCTCGCTCTTTCTCTCTCTCGCTCCCTCCCCCTGTCTCTATCCCTATCCCTCTCTCCGTCTTTTTGTCTGTCTAGAAGGTCCATTTTTCGTCTCCTGTCCTCTTCCTGCTCTTCTTCTTCTTCGGCTCTTTCGTCTCGTCTGCCCCGGCGGGCGCCCTCACGAGCACGCCCGCGCTCCCCTGCCTCACGTGCACGCCTGCGCTCCTCAACCTCACGTGCACGCTCACGTTCATCTGGCTCACGCACACGGCCCTTCCTGTCCTTCCTCGGCTGCTTCTCGTCATTGCTGTCATCCTCGTCGTCATTCTTGCGTGCGGCTCGCTTCTTGTCAGAGGGTTTGTCCTTCTTCTTCTTGCTGTCTTTCTCATTTTTTCTTCTTCTTCAGCTCACTTTGTGCTTTTCTCGTTTTCTTCTTCTTCCTGTGTTTGTCGTCAGAGTCTGGTGGAGAACAGGAAAAAATAATTACCAATATATCAATCCATCACTCACTCATTCATCAGTCAATTTCTTTTTAAAGAGGCAGCTACCTAATAGAAAAGGAACTTTTTAGGACTTCATAGCCCAGAATCCCTGAGACAATAAGGTCACTATCCTTCACATGAGATATATTTAAAGTCCAACTTAAAAAAACATCTAGTCATTCCTTTTTTGATATAATAATGTAATAAGATATTTGGAAGAAGTGTGTTCATGTTTGTAAGTTAGAACGGTGACTTCACTGCTTTATGTAAATATTAAAAAAATAAAAAGACTTAGTAGTAGTAAAGAAAGTAAAAAGTAAAGTAGTAGTAAATAGACTTTCAGGCACGTTCTGGAATCGTCCAATTCATTCGTTAATTATGGTGAGAAACCTATTTTGCAGCCCCAATGACCCTTAACCCAAAAGTGACACCTGTTTGGTGTCTGACGAACTGTGAAACATCACAGTCTCCCCTTCCGTTCCTGAGTTACAGTGTTGAATAATGGGCAAAATCTAATCAGTTCATCCTTCAGTCTAAGTCGACATTTGTGCCAAATTTGAAGAAATTCCCCCAAGGCATTCCTGAGATGTAGCGTTTTTTTCCTCACGTTTTGACTACTGCAACTCACCTTATGTGGAATAAAATGAAATATAATTTTCTCCCTTTTGGTTTCTTATGTTTTCTCAAAGGAAACCGCAAGACATGATTTACCAAACTGATATGTGTGCTGCAACAGAAAAAAAACAACAACCAAACATGCATGTTTCCTTTCTGCTGGACTTAAAATAAATAAAATAATATGGATATACCTGAGCTGCTGCTGCTGCTGCTGCTAGAGGAGGAGTCAGAGGAGTCTGAGTCTGAGTCGCTTGAGGAGTCAGAGGACGAGGAGTCAGATGAGGAAGAGGAGGCTGAAGAGGACGAGGAGTCAGAGGATTCCACCTCCTGCTTCTGAGTCATGATTATCTTGGGAGCGTTCTTCAAATGTTCCCTCAACTCGTCCCTGAGAGAGAGACAGAAAGAAAATAATAAGTGTGAAATGTATGCATGTACACGCTGATGGGCAGTTCAGTGCCATTGTAGTCATGCGTGAATGTAAACTGCTAAGGTCATATAATGATATTCCATAAGGTGGTCTTATATCTATCTTTGTGGCGACCAGTTTAGTAAGAAATTGATCTTACAGTTTTAATAAATACTCTGTGTGCAACGAATTTACATCATTTTAGACCTGCCATTTCCTGTTAATATTCCTTCTGCCAAGAGGAGATTGAAGAATTTTCTCATATATTACATTTTTGTACTTATTATGCTAACTTTTGGACTTGAATTGCATAATTAGAGGGGTCAAAAGGGTGTTGTCGCTGTAGTACAAGCGAGGCTAGGGAGCGCACATTAAAAGTACGTTTTGAGCCCAGTGACAATAAGGAAATGAATATTTGATAACTTCCATTGAAAAACTTACATATAAGTTATAATGAAATGTTTTGGCCCCTATTACAGAAAGTATGGTCTTATTTTTGAAGTGGAATCTAACAACTCAAATTGCCCAAGAGACTCAGCGACATCATCAAATTATCAAACATCCCATTCATAACATCAGATTTCTTCAGACTTTCAATTCTGTCTGTAAAATATCATTATGCCTGTAAATTAAATAGAATGCAATTTAATACCTGGTTCATGATCATGTATGGACAATATGGCTTAGAATTATTTTATTATAAGATCATCTTTTTCAAGCAGTAAATAACAATTATTCCTAATAGATGTAATTAAATAAACATAATCTAGACTCGACTGAGCGGCAGAAAAAAGATGGATGGATTAATTCATTTAAGTTTCTATAAGTTTTGACTAAACTCAGCACATTGTGAGATGATGAGCTTCCCATCTGCTGCAGCGAGCAAGACTGACTGTTTGCTACAGGTCTGATAGTGCTGACTGAAACCCCACAAACAAAGGAATGAACAGTCACCTGTAGCACAATCCACTGTGAACAATCCCACTTTAAGTTTATAGATATTTATCACCTAATGACAGCCTGCGATGGGATATAAAAACTTTACTGTTTTCAGCAGGGGAGAGAACATATTCTTGGTATCTTCTGGAAGCCTTTACTTAAGTCTTTTTTGAGGAAACCACCCTATAGCAGCGGGTTAGTGCTCAGGATTTTTAACAATCACATATGGCTGTAATGTTCAAGTGTCCTCAGATTTTTACAGTATTTGTGTATAGCATGTCGTATGCGTCCCCTTACGTCAGTCCTCCAAGTCCAATAGAGGTGAAAAAGTTGATGGCGAAGCGAGTGTTTCTGGGATTATCTCGAGGAAAAAGACCTTCAAAGAACGGCTGCAGAGTCCTGAAACACACAAACACACAGTTTTACAGCCTACAGTGTTGTTTCTTCGTGTTTTCTTTAAGTATGAACTGTGTTTTGTGGTTTAATTCTCTGTTGTGTTTCAGTTCATATTAAACTCATGTTATTACTTTTTGCTATTTGTAGCTAACAAAATACTTCCTATTGTATCTTTGTCAAATCATAGCAACATGTTTCAGTGTGTGTGTGTGTTCGTACGGGTCTTTGAGCCTCTGGTTGAGTCTGGGTAGGCCCATGTAGGCACAGAGCTCCTGGAAAAGGATCTTAACAAAGATCCTGCTGGACGATGTTGTGGTCTCTTCACTCATTCTGATAGACTCCAACACCTGGTCGAGAGACATTCAGGAGAAGGGCATTGAGAGAGAGAGAGAGAGAGAGAGAGAGAGAGAGAGAGAGAGAGAGAGAGAGAGAGAGAGAGAGAGAGAGAGAGAGCAGCATGACATGAGGAAAATCAATTAGAGAGAACAGCCAGCTTCATGCGTGTTAAATTTGAGTTTGCTGGGATGGATTTAATGACTGTGTGCTTCCTTACACTCCAGGGCACAGAGTCCGTGTAGAGCAGATGAGCGAACAGTCGAGCCACGTTCCTCAGTTTGTTGGTCTCCAATCGGTGAATTGTGTCGTACTGCTCCGAAAAAATTGCCTCAAAGCTCTCCATGTACTCCTTCTTCAGCAGACAGAATCTCTGAACACAAACACACATTACAAGTGTTAATAAGTACTTTCAATTTGGCCAATTAGCGTTGGGTGATATGGTTTTGGTTTTCAAGTTTAGGGCCAATGCATGGTGTTAATCTCGACTGAAGCACATTTTGTCCAGGTTCATCTTAAATAAAAATACACCTTTTTTAGGTGTTGCTTGGTGCACAGTCACATTCATTCAAATTCACTTTGGTGAAGTGGTTCTAATAAAAAGTATGCAGAATGTTTTTGTTGTAAAAAACTTCAGTAAGTTAGCTAGCATTAGCTTACTAACATTACATTAGGAACAATCCACAGCCTACATTTTTTTTTTTTTGGATTTGTTCTTTCAACCTCTCGGGGTAGCGACTGTAATTATAACAAGTGCCCAAGGAACAGTGTTCGACCATTTCTTGGAAAAATACATTAAACTGATGTTCTCATTCATAAAACCAGCGTGTTTGTGTGCGTCTCACCCCGGCCAGCAGACCAAAGAACTTCTCGTAGGTTCTCTGTTGAGCACAGCAGTCCAGGATCATGTTACACAGCTCCTTCTGCTCAGAAAACATAAAATATCTTATTAAAAGAAGAAATATCACACACCTAAGTTCACATGAGGTTGATGTAAAATCTGAACTGAGGTGGGAAAGTTTTGGGACCAACAGTTAGTTAAACGTGGCGCTTTTAATTTTATACCTGTGGTGTGTTATCATAGCAACAATTGTTTTATTGTAAGGTAGACAATATGTTCATGTACACAACATTAAACACGCGTACATTGATTGGACGCTATCTGAAAACTCAGCATTAAATGGGGTTAAAAGTTCAAATTGTGTGACTGAGTGCAGAAGTGAGGTGTACAATCTCAGAGGTGGGCTTCATCCCAAGTGGTGTCCACTAACATATTAATCTCTTCTGGCTGAAATGCCCTTTTTATTCAGTTTCTGTTTCTTTTCTTTTTATTTGACATGTTTGCCACATTCTCAGGTCAAACTCACAAATGACATCCATATTTATAAAATTAAGAACCATTACTGCTTGATTGTTTAATTTGTGCTGACATCCACCCTGTAACATGAAACATAAAAAGGCATCTAGTGAGCAGTCTAGTAGCAAACTAACAGCACGATAAATTACATTTATATAACCACAATTACAGAAAAATCTATTTCGGCATTAATAATTTGTGACATTGTTATCTAGGTTACAACCACCATCCTTTGCATAACATGTGTCACTCACACTGAACTTCAGATTTGGGGATTAGCTTGCTGCCTATATGTATTTACGTTGACAAAACTTACAACTTATATTCAATAAATAAATAAAACACTAATTAAATTCATTGAATTACCTTATTTAAAATGAGTTTTTTGGGTGATGACTTATGACAGACATTCTGAGCTTTGTTGGAAAATCTCTTCAGAAGCTTCGAATTAAAAAAAATAAAATTTAAAAAAGACATTCAGTACAGCCTTAGTTAAGACAGATGCTGTGAGAAGCCTGTCAGAGGACAAGCGTGTGTGTGTGTTCCAGCTGTTGTGTTGAGTGATTCAGCCGTGATGCTGATGAAACTCTGGCTGACAAGGTCGTCAGCTCTGACCTCAAACACACAAACAGACGCTGCTGGTGTAACTACACTTGTGAGGACAGTCTCTGCAGTGTACATCAGGTGTTTCCTCTATCGTTCTCTGTGACTTCAGATTCTGCTACATTTACATGTACATAATAGCTACATTCATGTCACTAAAATCACATCGTCCTCTGCATAAAAAACATGGACATGAACAGGTGACATCATGATGCCACAGATGTGACACGCCTCTAACATCAAGTATAATTTGTTCACCAGTTGATCTCTGGTTCTCTGTCAGTTAATCAACTTAAGCACAATTAATTATTAAATCCACAACCAAAAATGTCTGAAAACTGTGAAAATTGCCCATCACCAGTTCCTGGAATCCAATGTGACATCTTCATATGTCTTGTTTTGTCCGACAAACTGTCCTAAACCCAAAGACACTTTATAACAATTAATATGAAAAGAGAGAAAGCAGACAAACAGGGGTGACAAAAGGAAACTCAGTGAAATAAGACTCTAGTTGTGCATATTTTCTCATCATACCTGTAATACAAGACTAACTCTACTCTGCAATACAAGAACAATCGTGAACTCGTAAGGATGCTAACGTTTTGCCTGGCTGGGACCAGCTTTAGTGTCAGTCTGCTATGCTCCCTGCTCAGAGAGTGTCGGTTAAGGGAACTTTCCTCGACAAAATTATTCCATTTGGAACAACCTGCAACATCGAAGCACATGTCGGTTCCGCTGTTAAATATTAAATATCTGGAGGGTTCATGGGGTGCTCTGGCTATTGGGGGTGGGGGTCTCTGGGCGCAGCGCAGATGATCCAGTTGCGGTTTGGAGGGCTGCGGTAGAATTGCGGGGCGATTGTCGATGCATCTTGATGGGGTTTTGTTATCCATTTTTTCCCCTGTGCGGGGTCTCTGGATGGCTGCTAGGCGTTTGGTTTGTGCATTGGAGTCCGGGGGAGGCATTTCCTCGTTGGCTTGGAGGGACCAGTTTGCTTCATTGGCCTCAGATTCATGCTTCCACCTTTCTCACTCAGCCAGTTGTCGGACCCCTTTGCACAATGAAGTATAAAGTTAGTTTTCGGCATGTGCAGTGTGCGTGCAGAGCAGGGCTGTGCTTCGGTTTACTCTGGGCTGTGCCTGGACTTCTCGGCCATCAGCCTGGGGACGTGCTGTGCTTGGGGGATGTTGGCTGGCTTTTGGAGGAATGGCGGACTTTTATTGGCGGGTGCACAGGAATTCAACGAATTGGCCTGCACAGTGCATTTGCTGCCGGGCTGGGACTTGCTGCTGTTGTTTTTATCCGCTGGCTTTGCCGTGCTCGTGCAGTGTGGGGGTTGGGCTCGTCACTTGTGCATTGACGTTGATGATTGTGTGGCGTTTGGGCATTTTGGTTGTTCGGTCTGCAGCGGTGGGGTGCTGGGTGGAGGTGGGAACACTGGTCTATCTTCCGCGGGTTACGCCTTTTGCGTTCCATCTGCATTATGTTGTCAATTGGCATATGGATGGTCGTTTTTTTGGGCGTCTGTTGGTTGGGCCGGGGTCTTTCGCGTTTGCTTCGCGGTGCATCTGGGATTCATATTTTTATTTATTTTTTCTCCCACCCTTATTGGCTATTAGGGTTCTTGCCTGCCTGTTGCTGGGGTCGGCGCGGCACGGTTGTGGCACCCCACTCTCACTAACAACTACATTCTTTAACAGGCTTATGCGCCACACGTACGCATACACACACACACAAATTTAGGTGGTCCCTGGTAGAATAATTCTTGATGCTTTTCTTTCAGTTGCTTATTTAAATTAATTGTTATTATTTCAGCTCTCATGGGTGTGCTGTGTTGCTTATTTGTGCTTGACTGACTGTTTTCTCTCTTAGTTGTCTTACTATGTCAGCTGTTTATTGCTGCTGTTCGGCTGGTTGTCTTTTATTATTATTTTTTTGTTTGTTTGTTTGTGATTGTTTGTTTTTGCTTTTCTCCACCCCAAGGACCCCTCCCCATTTTATTGCAGATTTTGTTACTTTCTGCAATTGGTGTTTCCCTCTGCTATTCCCTATTGTCCCCACCCTCCAACCCCCTTCTCTTGCAGGTGTTGTCTGTGCTGTCTGTTTGTGCGATGTTTGTGCCCCCCCATCCCCATGTCTGCCCCCCTGTAAGGCCAGGTAACAAATCATAATAATACATAATTAAATAAATAATAACAGACAAAAGAGTGTATTAATATTCTCTTGTTATTCTCTTGTTAAAGTAAAATCTGTCTGGCACAATATGGTATCCAGCTCATCATACTCTGTACCAGGCTGCTGGACAGGACAGGTTTAACAAACAAATAAATAAATGTGGAATATATATTAAAGAGGTGGTATTAGGGCGGCACGGTGGTGCAGTGGTTAGCACTGTCGCCTCACAGCAAGAAGGTCGTGTGGGTTCAAATACCGGTTGTCCCGCCTTTCTGTGTGGCGTTTGCATGTTCTCCACGTTTCTCTCCGGGTGCTCCGGCTTCCTCCCACCATCCAAAGATTTGCAGGCTAGGTTAATTGGTGTCTCTTAATTGTCCTTGGGTGTAAATGTGAGTGTGAGTGGTTGTCTGTCTATGTGTGGCCCTGGGATGGACTGGCGACCTGTCCAGGTTGTGCCCCGCCTTTCGCCCAATGTCAGCTGGGATAGGCTCCAGCCCCCCGCGACCCTGTATGCAGGATAAGCGGTTGTACCAGAACAGGTTTACATAGTTTAATTTTCAAAAAACACCATATTTTTCTCATACTGCATATTGCTGCAGCTCCTCTTTTCACCCTGTGTTGTACGCTCCGCTCTTGACTTACAGAGTGATGCATCTTACTTGTACAAAATGTATGTTGGAGTTGCACATGTGCAGTTCCCAGGTAAGGACTACTAGCCAATCAGAAGCAGAGAAGGGCGGGTCGTAAGAAACAAGGTAGTGTGATCCAAATCAAAGCCTTCAGACTGCGACCGTAACCTAGCAGATGGTATAAGTTATTACCAGTCCACAACTACACAGCATCATTGTTCCACATCTTACCATCAAGACTGAACGTTGAACTGTTGCTGGTGTTCTGACGATCTATGCTGCCTTCTTGAAAAATGCTACCATAGCGCAAATCTATAGACTCGACTCTACTCGGCCCTGCTCCGTTTTCCATTGCAGATAGTACCCAGAGATAGCGACGCCACACACAACTGCCACGACGTAATGTTCAATGCGATCACACACACTCTTAAAATATATACAGTCTACGGTTAAAACGTTTCAACAGTCCTCAGAATGTAAAGACAGATAAGCGGTATGAAAACCTGCTGTGTCTATGAAGATTCTCAGTTATCCAGGTCATATTTATCCAACGAAGGTTAAAGTCAAGGGCAACTGGACTTGGTTGAAGATACTGGAAGACGTTTCGAGGGGCGAAACTTTAACATTCGTTGGCTTTCAGCTGTGTTTTCCTCTGCCGTTGTTGCTGCAGCGGTCTGTGTGACGGCGGGAGCAGAGGGCTCTGTGACCGGGCGGCTGGCTGGCCTCACACGCTCCTCCCGCGGGTTGGTGCAGGCTTCCCCCGCCGCCACTTGCGGAGCTCCTCAACTCCGGATTTAGTGAAGAAAATCCATACGAAAACAGTAAAATAAACTTTCTGTTGCTGGCCTCTGTCTGGTGCAGCAATGATGATACAGTGAATAGTGAATATTCTCTCTGATTAATCAGCAGTCTGTCGTGTTTTCATGTTACATTTTAGTATCGCTCAGCTCGCTTGGAACCTCGACGGAGGTGAGGTGATACGAAAAAAGTACCTGGAAGCAGGTACAGGTACAACATTTCTACAATGGAAACCCAAACAAAGGCAAGTCGAGTCAAAGGGCCTCCGCTTGGCAAGCTTTATGACGCGTATTCATTGTGACGTCACAAGTAAAGGAAGTGAAGGGTTGGACTACAAACAAGCCGTTTTCAAGCGGTTCAGAGCACAGATTTCTGTGGGAGATGGGAACTCCCTTTGGGCTTTTTCACTTTGCAAACCTGTTACATGCACAAAAAAAATATATAACTCAATAAAGGAGAGGGACAAAGCCAAAAAGCATAATACCACCTCTTTAAAACAAACTGATGCAATTACAAAACATAATATTATATTATCATATAATTATATATTTCTATAACTTCTTCTGTTTCTATTCTATTAAAATGTATGTAAATTGTGAATGAATGTGATTGGATTCATTTTCAAGATATACAAACTCTTTTGTCTGCTCCATTGTTAGTTTTTGAAGCTCCTATGGGGTGCAAAGGCTTATGGGTAATCTTTCTTGTCAACTTCCTGCGAACTGATGAACAATTGTTCACTTTTTCCCTACACAGTTCACAGTGCCCTTTGAACTAAACATGTTGTGCTCCCTGCGGTTTGGAATCTCACTTAAAATGGCCAAATACCCTGTGCAGTCCACTTAGTTGGGAACTACAGGCCAATCGCAACAAAGCCTCAGTATGTAGACATCAAGTGATCATTCAAGGGTCTTTTTTGTTTTAAAAGTCAATTTGAACCAACTGCTGATCAAATCTGCCATAAAAAGGTGCTACTTCAGCCAACAAAATTAACAATCGTGGGCAAGAAATGAGATGCTGCTTGTCTGAAGAGGTGCCGAGGAGCCACACGTCATCAGTGTGAAGGTCAAACACACAAAGACACAAACAACAACACACACACAGAGCTGATTTTCCTCAGCAAGTGCTGTGAGTAACATCATGTGTCAATCAAACACATAAAAACACACACACACACCTGACCAGCAACTGTCAACATCTGAAAACAACTGTTAGTGATGCACAACCCGGCCTCGGGAGCCCACACACAAACAGACGGGAAGCCATTAACAAGCAAAGACAAAAAGGCAGTACGTTTATACTAACGTGGGAAACTACTTTTTTTTTTTTAAGTTCTCCATCCACACTTAAAAGACCCAGAAAATCTTTAATTAGGGCTGGAACTAACGGTTATTTTCATTATTGATTAATCTGATGATCATTTTCTTGATTAATCAATTATTTGGATGAAATAAATTGGTGTTTCCCAAAGCCCAACGTGATGTCCTCAAATGTCCTGTGTTATCTTCAACCCAAAGATATTTAGTTTACTGTCATAGAGAAGTAAAGAAACCAGTCAATATTCACATTTAAGAAGTGGAAATATTTTTTATCCTCAAAAAAATGCTCTAAATGATTAATCGATTATCATATTAGTTGGCAATAAATATAATAGTTTACAACTAATTGATTAACTGTTGCCGCTCTACTGAACTTTTTTTTTTTATCACTTTCTGGTCAGCAGATGCGTTTTGCTCAATAAATGACTTCAACGATGAATTGATTGCCAATGTTTCATCCGTCTAGCTTTGTCAATCTAACATTTATAGTTAATGACTGTATACTGTATGTCATCTCACTTCAGAGTTATCCTCTTTACTGTGTGTGTCACTAAAGCCTTTTTACATCAGCCAAGTGTGTGTGTGTGTGTGTGTGTGTTGTGTGTGTGTGTGTGTGTGTGTGTTTATGTACTCACCGTCTGGCTGTCAGGAAAGTCCATCTTGATCAGTTTGTGAGCGCACTCCTCAAAGTCCAAACTGAAGAAAAACAATCAATCAATCAGTTATTGTCCAGTGAGCAAATGTGTCAAACTGTGTGTGTGTTACTGTTTGTGTGTTTCTGTATGTGTGTAATTTTCTCAATCTGTTTCCATGTTTCATCCTATTCTCCAAACCTGTGAAGTGTTCTTCAATGAAAGCATGGTAACTAGGCTACACACACACAGAGCTTTAAACACAGCTTCAAATATTAGTCCAAGTCCATCAAATATAGAAGGCGCTGTAAATAACTGCCAAAACCCTGAGAGACAACTGAGTCACTGACTGTGTGGTGTGTATTTTTGAGTGTGTGTTACTGGGTGTGTGTGATGTGTATTTTTGAGTATGTGTAACAGTTTGTGTACCTGGACTGTATAGCGAGGTAGATGGTTCTTCTGAAAGCAACCAGGTTGACTTCTGTCTGATCAAAGATGGTGACCTTCTCATCTGAGAGAGAGAGAGAGAGAGAGAATCTTTAAAGGTCACTGAGGCTGGATGTGTTTTGTGTTAAAATCAGGTTCATAACATTCAGAACATTGAACAAGGTGCTTTAACTCTGTCGGTCTATATAGGCTTTGAACTGGAACAAGGGGGTACAAGCCAATACAAAGCCAACATATGAAGGGGGAGTGTGTAACGGCCCCTAAAGGACCATTCTGAGCCAGGAAAAACCCTGAATGCGTCAAAAACCCCAGACGGCGCCTTTAATTAGTGAGCTTTAAAGGGTGCAGTAGGTGTTTTTTTGTTTTTTGTAACATAGCCAAGTTATTTTCCCGTTTCCAGTCTTTATGCTAAGTTAACCGTCTCCTGGCTGTAGCTTCATATTCAATAGACAGAAGAGTGACCTCTTGGCAAGAACGTGAAAAAATGTTGAACTACTTTTGAAATAATGTAACAGGGGCTGAAATATCCTGACTCAGACCCTAAAACACTGGATCCGACATTTCCCATAATGCAACTATGTAGCATCTTTTTCTTTAAACCCTCTCTCCAGTTTATAACCGCAAGCTTTCTGTTTATAAATTAGCTGTCAAGCCAAAGATGGAGATAACCCTGATGACATCATCAGGGTTATTTTTCTCAGACTTGACAAAAGCTCCTCAAGAGCCACAGAAGACAACAGAACTGTTTTCACAGAGCAAGCAGTAAAATCATTGGCCCTTAAATTAGGGGGAAAAAAGGTTGATTCGTCTGTCTCACCATCTCCCTCCTCCTCGTTCTCATCTGCATCGTCTTCATCGTCGTCGCTGCCGTCTCCGTCCTCCCCCGAATCGCTGCTGCCCTCGTCCAGGATTTCTGTCAGGAGGGGACATCTGATTAGTTAAACTTTGAAGGAAGTGACAGCTGATTGGACAGCTAACAGTGTGATGTTTATGCGCATTCTCACCTTTTTTAATGACTTTATATTTCTCCTCATTCTCCAGGAAGTCTGGGTCCATCTTAAACACATCTGAGTGAACAAACATACGTACGTTAGGCCTGCATATTCATGCATACTTATTTCTGTGGAGAGTTTTAGAGCCAGGCAGAGTCCCCCCTCCCTCTCTGGGGCTTACTGAGAACATCCTCTGTGTTGTACTCGTCCTCCAGTGGCAGCATGTGGGTGAACTGGTCTTCCTCATCCACCAGGTCCAGGCCCTCTGGGATCACCGGATGATCTTTGAAACCGTCCTTCCTGATGGCAAACATCACCTCGATCATGTACTGGACTCTCTTATCAATGGCCGACTCATGGAGGACGTTCCTGAGACGCTCAAATATGGCTGAAAAGAGAGACAGGCAGAATTTGTAGGCACATTTCTGTTTAGTTTAAGTTTTCAGTCTGAGTTCAGCATTTCAGGCAATTAATATTTTGACATACATCTGAGGGAAAGCTCAGCCTGACAAGCTAATTTCAGGAAAAAGAAAGTCTCTCAAGTGTTAATGTTTTTATAATGACGCAGGTTTGTTAGAGCTGGCTCCTAGCAGTAGTTATGAGCTTGATTTTTTTTTCTAACTTTATTTACCCAGAATATTTTCACTGGGAACCTTTTAACTGTCTGTTAAGAGACACTTGCCCCCATAACTGCCGCTTTAGCTGAGTGGGAGCTCTGGGCATTAGCTGTAGCAGCTCCGTGTTGCAAGCACTAATCCAGTTCGGGTTTTTTTCTATAGACAGTACTCACAATGGTATAATGATCAAGATTAACTTAAAAATTGCTAGGAGTTCTCCTTTAAATGATTAATTGATTATCATTTGAACTCCTTGTCATCATCTCAAAACTATGAGGATGATGAGTTTACAGCTGAAGCTGCAGTGTACCATTGATTCCTCGCGGAGAGACCTCGGTCAGTTTAAGTCCACACTCCTTCAGGAAGGAGATGGCGACCTCCACACTGTCATCGGTCGGACGCTCAAGCAGCAGAGTGAGCATCTCCAGACACAAAACCTCATGGGCCTGAGAGCGAGAAACATTGGAGCAGACAAAGAGAAAGTGCACGAGAGAGAAGTAAACACACTTCATTAGAGCTGTACATCCAACACTCAAACCCTTTATCAATATTAAAGTCACGCAGCAGGACCTACCACGTTCTGGTTGATGAGATGTGCCACAAACTTTGAGGCTGTCAGGCACTGTTGCTGGAAAACAAAAGACAGACCTGGCTTTAATACATCACATTAATTCCACGCTGAATAAAATCAGTATTTATAATGATAGAAAATACTTTTTGCAGCTTTAAATCTGGTAAAGTGCTGTTCAGACTGAACATAAACTGATAGCATGATATTGTGTCAATGTCTTTGACACTGTTTTGCCTGAGAGCTTATTTAAACAAACAGAAGAGGTATTAGCTGCAGTTAGGTAAACACAAACAAAACTTTCCAGGGATGACAGTTGATTCTCTTATTTAGCTCCAGTTTCTTTCTTGTCTCTCTACAATGGACTCATACCGCTTCAGTCTGCTCAAGCCAGAACATTTCCACCTCAAAACCATGTGTCGGAAATCTTTGGGCATCTCACAGTTAGATTCAGAACGGAGCCGCGACTGAATAAACAGAATGGGGTGCACAGTTTTTGGGCTCTTACTCAAGTGACTCATGTCCTCATGTCTGTTGAAATGCATTATGAAACATAACTGGCAGTCAAGCTAAATGGTGTTGATGAAGGATGCTGACTGACAAACATGAACAAGCAGAGAAACAAGAAAAGAGTAATCAGATTTTTATTTCAAAATATTAACTGCACTCATTTGGAAGCCTTTTACCATCTTTGTCTGTAAAGTAGGGCTGAACGATTTGGGGGAAAAAAATCTAATTTTTGCAATTACGATTTTTGCTAAAGTTCAATGTTCACCGCCAGTCTATTATTGTTGGAATCCATGTCAAGCAGCACAGAGCAGATGAACCAGGCCGGAAGTCAGAGACAGAACGGCATAGAGAGTCTGGTCGATTTTCAAAATAAAAATAAACACAGTTAAAACAGACAAAAAAAGAATCAATTTAACTATGTAGCCTACTTAACCATAGTAGAAGCACAACAATCAAGGACAACTGAACAAATAAGCAGAATCTGAACAAGTCAGCAAAATCAGGCGGGCAAAATGTTCTTATTCTGAAATGCTCCATGTGGATATGTAACATTGGCCTGCACAGAGCGGAACAGGCTCATAGAGAGCTGTTATCCATAGTTAAAGCACACAAAATGACAAATTAACAACATGTTAACAACTTGTAGGCTAAACACTCCGCTGCTGAAACAGCTGACGCTGGACAAAACCGCAGCACAGCCGCTGAATGTCTGTTTGGCTGGCGCCATTATCTCACGTTTTCCTCTAGTTTAGTTTGTTGTTGTAAAATGGCAACTGGCGAGCATATCTGTCACACAAGGATGAGAACGGAATGATTTTGTAACTGCAAGACTGTTTAAAACAAGTCTATTTAACCCACATCTTAATCGCCGTCTTCACGATTAGCTAATTGCATTTTTTCAAATTGCAATTTCGATTTGAAAACAATTAATCGTTCAGCCATACTGTAAAGTGTACTGACCAACAATACTTGTTACAGAAGAAAAAAAAAAAACAGAGGGCTCTGCTGTGTTACCACTATCACTATCCACCACTATCAGTCACATGTTTTAGTCACACTGCCTGCACATCCACTTAACAGCTACGGACGTACAGACGGGTACCTTGAGGTTGCGGCGGTAGCTCTTCCTGAAAGTTAGGATAAGGCGTTTGAGGATCAGCTCTCCAATCTGAGGGAACTTGGAGTTGATGATGGCGACGACAGCGGCGTAAACATGAGTAAATATGGGCGACGCCCCCTGAGCTTGCAGCACCGAGCGAGCCAGCAGACCTCTGACAGACATACAAGGTGTACATAGTTATAGGGGGAAATTCAGGGAGACAGTAAGTCAGACAGCACTTCCAGACTTTAAAAAAATGTAATTAGTTTATGGGTGTCAGAAAGTGCCTGACAGCCCTTTATTGCACTATATGGGTTCAAGTTTCATTACATCTTATGAATGAATACCAGCTTTTTAGAACAAACAACGTTTCACTTTAAGTGTCACAAACTTCTTACACTACACCCTCATGTGTTTGTGATATGATTTTTACAAGTAGCTGCCCAAAAATATTATTGTTGCTGTTAAAGAAACATATATTTGAATACAGAGGATTAATGTGATTATTGTTGTTGTTGGAGGTCTTTTTTTTTTGTTCACCTGCCCCTGACGATGTTCTCCTGCAGCAGCTCTTGGATGATCATGACGATGTTCGACACGTTGACTTTGTTGATTAGACCATTGATGGACTTCTTCAGAGCCTCCCAGCTCATCCTCTGATAGGCCAGGCTGCACAGGCGGCAGGGCATCAACAACAACACACACAGATTACACAGAGTTGTTTAAATAAACAGTCAAGATATCAGTAACACATCGCTGGTCTGGAGTCACAGCCTGCTCAAAACTGCTGCTCAAGATTAAATAGTTGTCATCAGCGTCTGTTTTTTGAGAAAAATCAGCCGCTGAGCTATGCAACACATGACCATATACACTTTTATTTTCCCAAAGTCCATGTTTACTGCTTATAAGTCGTCTAGGTCTTATTTGCTAAAGGAACTCATCAAAGCCCAGCGCTCAAATTGTAGATGTGAGAGCATTATTGAATGCATCACTTTTATCAAATAATAACAACATTGACCAAAGACTAAAAATACAGGTGTTTACAATAAAGTAATTACAATTTTATGACGTTAAATTAATTCTCTGCAGCTGTAAGGAAGGAATTGAAAAATAGCTGCCTGGGAGAAAGAAAAGCAATCTACAAATAAAACTGATGGATGATTGAAAGGTGACCAGCAGGAATGTGAATTATACAGGAGTTGTGGTTAATAAATAAAACTTAAAGGATGTTGTCTAAATCTAACATCTATAAAATAATTAACAACACTCTTACCTGCTCTTGTCAGTGATCTGCTGCTGCATCATGCGTAGCTTGGCGGGGGGGATGTAAGCTCCACCGGTCCTCGTCAGGATTGGGTCAAGATCCTCTTTCTTCTTCTTGACAGGTGGCTGGTCGTCCGCCACAGGCTCCCTGTCTGTTGGAGGCGAGGCAGAGCGGCCTCGCCTCCTGTGATCTGGTTCTGATTCTCGATTGGTCCATCGATCAAAACGCCCGCCCCTGTCATCACGGCGATCATCATAGCGATCCCTGAGCAGAGCACAGAGGAAGAAACAAAAGAATTTTGTTATGTAACTGTTAGGCTGTTACCCAATTAGCCTGGTTTTGTCTGAGCACCTCTCAGGTCTGAACTGGTCTGGTGTGGCTTTAAAAAGTCAGTAGTTAGTAGCTGAATTATGTTTATGTTTACTAATACAACACGATGCCGCCATGAAAGAGACACTGTTTCGCGGGAAGAACTAGTTTTTATAAACAGGTGTAAACCGGTTTTACTTAATGAAATGGAGAGAGGACAGATAGAGAATGCTTCAATTTTATACAAGATATTGGGGTCTAGGCAATTAAACAATAATGATAATTATCACAATATAATTCCTCAATAACAAAATAAGAAGTTCAATAAATGTTTGATTTAAATTCATTTGAATCGCGAACAAATTAGCACTTAATTTTTCTATTTAGATATTTATTTTGTTGAAGAAAAAGGACTGAAAAAAAGATTTTACTTTATTTTACTCATGCAATGTTCTACATGAGGTTTGTGAAGTGGTTGTTCTGACCATAAAGAATAGTTTAAAACCACAATTTACTGTCTGGTTTCTTAGGAGCAAAAATCAGCCTTTAAACTTGAAAGAAATAATGATCTGACATTTCATCGTAATTATCATGTTTAATTACAGGACTTTTTTTATTATAATAAAATTTTTGGCCATATCACCCTGCCCTACATATGACTTTGTTTTGCTTCATGTCCATGTTTAATATTGTATTAAATCTAGAGCCTGACCGAAATGGGTTTTTGGGGACCGATGCCGATATTAAAGTGAAAAAGAGTCGATTTATGAGCCGACTTAGAACAGGCCGATATTGAAAGCTTGTATGTATGTGGACTATATCAGTTGGCTTTATCAGTTTCACAAAGGTCAAACCAGGCTCAGAAGGTGCAACTAAGTCAAGCCAGGTGTTAGTAATTCAGATAAATGGGCGTCAACAACTTTCTTCAAGAGACCACGCTGTCGATCACAGATTCATTGATGCTGGAATGGAAAAGACGTGTGCAGCATGCTCTATTTGCTGTTTACTCACTGTGTGTAAAGAAGGTTTTTGATGAAAAAATGCACATAATATAAAAAAAGAAAGAAACACGGCCGAAGTATTGAAACAGCGAGAAAAGCATGGCAGACAATAGAGGGCCGACTTAATAAGTAAGTTGCTAAAAGAATCACTGCTCCTAACTGAAACTGTTAATTATAACGTTACCATCAATAGTAACGTTATGTCAGACCTTAAAAGTGAGTACCGAACTGTAATATTCCACAACTGTATTAATTACAACCACTAATCAACATACTGTCTATTCAATTCCATTTTATTTATATAGCGGCAGTTCACAACAAAAGTATTTCTCATAGTATTACCCATTTAACCCTATTTTGAAATAATATTCAGTGCTGAGATATCTGAGTGGGGAGTCTGGGGGTCCTCCCCCAGACGTTTTTCAGCATTAAACACTTAATTTTCTGACGTCTGAAGAAATATTATACACCAATTTATGGTGGAAATTATTTTATATAAATTTTATTTATATAAAAAGGAAACACAAAATTCAGTTGGCAGGTGACAATTCAAAATATAAAAATATAATGCAGTATCAGCAGCTTGTTCATTTAGCTTAAGTTTCTTTTTTGGACAGTGCACATACCTTTCTTCTGTGTTTGCACTGTATGTTTTCTTATTAACCTTTCTTAAAGCCTTTTCAATTATTTATCATTTTTTATTGCAAGCAACATTTTTGACAAATACTTTTAAAAAGTGTGTATTTATATAGTAGGCTTGGCAGAGAGGCTGGAGGTCTGTCAATTTTGTGTGAAAATGGTGTACTTGTTTAGTTAATATGGATAATAGATAAAAAGTCAGTGTTGTGGTGCTCATAGAAAATACTGTATGACATCTCTAACTTGACCATGAGGCTGTAGTCCTACAGTCTGACAGCCAGTCTGCCAATGTTTAATTTTATGACCTAGTTTCACATCCGAGCCCTTTAACATACTGATCACCTAATTTTAAATACCTATTATTTACAAATAATATTAATTACACATTCTTACAAGCTAATCAAAAGCTGTGTGGCTCTGTCTATTACCTAGTATAGCGTCCTCTGTCGTAGCGGTCCCGGTCTCTCTCTCTGGACCTGGATCTGTCTCGGCCTCTTGACCTAGACCGGTCTCGTCCTCTAGATCTTGATCTGGATCCGTCTCGTCCCCTGGATCTTGATCTGGATCCATCTCGTCCCCTGGATCTTGATCTGGATCCGTCTCGTTCCCTGGATCTTGATCTGGATCCATCTCGTCCCCTGGACCTCGATCTGGATCCATCTCGCTCTCTGGACCTTGACTTGGACCTTGATCTCTAGACAACAAATAAAGCAGCAGCAGTCTTTAAATGTTAAAATGGTCTGGATTGTCCCTGAATTCAGGATGGACTGGGGAAACTCCTCAGGGAATACCGGACCATCAGAACTGAAACAAAAACTGGTTTCTTGTTTTTAAGTCTGAGTTTAGCTGAATAAGAGGCACAACACAGCTGCTCCGGCTCAACTTAGAGTGAGTCTGGGTCAATAAAAGCCTGTCGGTACCCGGAGAGTTTGTGTCTAAGATGACAGTAATGGACACACACTTCTCTTCTTGTCAATCATCAAACTGCTTCTTTACTCGGTGGAGATGTTTTAAGTATTTTCTTCACTGCTCACCACTGTTTCATGATCAGGCCGGCTAAATGTAACCCTGAATACTCCACCTCACAAACATGTCTTGATGGCAAACCTTGCTCTGTTGCCATGGAAACTAAACTGCAGACCAGCCAACTCAGACAGGAAAAGGGACCCACACACTGATCTGAGCTTGGCAGTCGACCCAACAGCGTGTGGATGAAACGGTGTACGGTCTAATGATAAACAATGGTAAAATTCCCGATGGCTATTATTACCGTACACATTTTATTACCATGATAACCATGTTCGATTACCACATTTTGAAAAACTCATGGTAAATACTGTCCAGCACTAACCCAAATTATTGACAGCCTACCAAAAGCAGGCGCGCATGCAACGATTTTTCAGCTTCTCCGAAGTCTGGTTGTATTTTAGTTTATAAGAGTGCTGAGGGAAACTTAATGGAAAAAACTGCCCTATAGCGAAGCACTGACAGTTAACTTAGCTTTAGTCGTTACTTACTTTGATCTGAGCCACGCTGCTCCTAATCTTCCTCAGTGCGCCGTTATGTTCATCCTCATCATCGCTGCTGCTGCTGCTGTCTGAGCTGCTGGAGGAAGGACTCCTAGAGGAGGGGCGCCCTGCAGGACTTGCTTGACGGGATGGGCTCTCTTTGGGGCTTTTCTCAACTGTGCCGGACTGTTGGGGCCTTTTATCTGCTGGACTGGACTCGTCTTCTGATGGTCCTGAGGGACCTCAGAAAGGGAGAGAGAGCATCATTATCATATGAATAACAAACAGCTACAATTTCTAGTAATGTTACTTAAAAACACGAGCTTTTACTCACCACTGTGTTCTCTCTGCGCAGGACTGGGACTTCGACTTCTTCCTGGAGGGTCCATACCTGAAAAACACACGTACACATTTATTAATTGAAATTAAAAAGTATTCCAAGAGCCATCACAGATCAACTCATACATAAAGAATAGGAGAATGAAGCCTATTTGAACAGCAAAATTACACTGTGGCATATTGTCTTCTAATCCCACGAAAAGACCCGAACCAACAATGTGTTAGTCCGTCTCTCAGTACTTTCTGACTTCCCTAAAATATCTGTGTCTCTCAGCCCCAAACCCACTGGTTCTTACTGAAGATAAATCAGTAATAAATGGCTCACAAATATATAGTTATTAATCCAAAACAGCTGGCCACTGTACTTTTTAATAAATTAAAAGTTACTCAAACGGGGAGAATCTCTTTTGGGACTAACAGTGCATTAATACTCATGTGGTGCTCTAATGAATATTTCCGACAGCAGGAAAAATTGTTACTGTGATGATTACTTCAAAAAGGTCTTTGTTGTTTCTGCTTAATATACATGTTCTCATCTTTCTGAAACCATCTGAAAGGTCTTGGTTATGATCCAGCTGGCTGTGAATAGCTTCTCTTTTAAAGGATTGGGTCGCACATGTGTTGACCAGACAACTTTAAGCCAACTTTAAAGACCAATCAAATCAACCCAACTATGTTATTTATTATCAATGAATCTACAGATTATGTTCTCGATTAATCATTTTGCCTATATAGCATTGCAAAACAGTGTAAGTGGGAAATGACCATCACAGTTTCCTGAAACTTAACAAGATGACACCAGATGTTGAAACCCAGAGGCACAGTATTCATGTAACATGGAAAGCAAGATGCTGGGATCATCAAAATATTTGCTTTTAGTCAATGAATTAAATGACAGCATCAGAACAGTTGATTTTGTATTGACCAATTAACCAAAAATCGTTTCTGCTCTTGTAACGAGACACGTTGCTACTAAGTTTTTGCAAATGAGATTTTTATGTGCTGTCTCAATGACAGATGTTGCAGAGCAGATAAAAGTTACCTTGCCATTACCTACGCAGCTGCTGTTTTGTTATGTTGGTTAACTGACCCTTTGAAGACTAGTGTCTGGAGAGTAATACTTCATTGTCACTTTTAAAAGTAGTTCAGGTTTACCTGCAACGTTAAGTTACATTTGCTGACGTACAGGAATGAAACACTATGTTAGGTGAACTTTTTTCGACCTGATATAACTAAGCTAAATAAATAACTCTGCGCGTCCAAATGAGTACATTTAACGTTGCTTTGGACAGGTTGTTACAGAAAACAATATTCACTGTAACTTAAAAAACTCCTCACACGAACGTCTGTTTTATCGCCATGTGTGTTTGGATGAGCTAAAGTTAGCTGCTAATCCTACCTCAGCGCCAGCTAGTTAGCTTAGCTGCTAGTTGAATGCTAAAACCTCCAGATTATTCCTTCTCCGTCTCTGCAAGTAAAGTCTGTCTTTTTAACTTTATTTTCTTTGGCTGTAAAACATCCTCTTACCGTTCTATTTCCTGACTTCTCGTCCCTAAATCAGTGTCGTTCTTGTGGCGGAAAACTTCCTACAATAAACAAAAACACGTCCGGGTCAGAGACAGCTTCCGGATTTCATAATAAAAGTCTTGTGAGACTTGAAGGGCGCGGCTGTTTTCATATCGCCCCCCTGGTGGTGAGCAGTGCTGGGGAGTAACCTGTAGACTGTACAGATATAAAGGGAGTAACTTCCATGTAATTTAATTACATAAGTTAATTACACAATAAACTGTAATCCATTACAATTGTGATCCATTGTCGATAACCAAATGCTGAAAATAGTAAAAAATTCAGCAGAAGCACCAAAAGAAGTTGAAATGCCAGACAAAGTGTAGTTCATTCTATAATAATGCTTTACATCATAAGCTCATAATTGTTTATATTTCCAAAACCTACAAAGCTAGTAGCTACAACCTATTATCTCGGTTTGAATTCCAACCCCCTTCACCGCAAATATTGTGAATATTGTCACCACTCAGTGACATTTTCCACTTCGTGGCTAAAGTGAGAAGAGTTTCTGTACTAGAGGGGTGTCTCTGGGGACGGCTATCTTACATAATGGAATAATTTGTGAACGTCATTCGTTTACTTTCAGTATGAACAGGTGAATGTGAGCTCGTCTGGTCTGTGTTTTTGTAGTGTGAGACGTTGCTAGTGTTAGCATTAACTGTTTCTGGGAATTAAGATATTGGAACTACTTCCTCCCTTGCACAAAATGTCCTTGCTGCAGGTGTTGCATTGTGCTGTTATCTAATTTTAGTAAAGCGAAGCCAAACTTTTGAGAGTTTGCTGGGACCCACCATGGTCCAGGAATGTAAACAAAAGTACTCTCTTCTTGCTTGCTTTTATGTCTGTGTAGCAGGTCCTGGCAGATAAGTGCAAAACTTTCATGGACTATAAAATGCTCAGTGCAGTTCAATCTGGAGCGAGACTGAAATATACAAAGTTAGGATCTTATAAGCAGAATCGAAATGCATGCGTCTTAACGAATCCACAGTTCTTAGAAATTTGGTAACGGTTCCAACTTTGAACCAATTCTTGAAATCCAACCCTGATAGGTTTAAGAATAGAAACAACACACCCACACACAAAGAAAGGACCCAGCACTGAACCTGTACTGAAAATAAATACATTTTAATTATTCTCATCTCTATAGAGTGATCCCTCACCCCTGTATCCCACTGACAAGACATCAATACAAAATACACATCATCATTAATAGACATCAACAGAAATTAACAGACACCAATAGTCAAACAGTGAAGTGTATTTAGAAGTGTGTGAAGGATCCTTGGTCAATAAAAAAAACTAATAAAAAAGCATGTAGAGCCTCGGACATCACAGTGTTGGTCCAGCAGAGCAGAGTTTGTAATCAGTGAACATGGAAAAAAAGTCAACAAATGGTGAAGAGAATACATCAAAGGTCCAGTTAATAATGATTAAGAGCATTCACGTGATTAAAAGTTCACATTTAGGTTACGTGATGGCCCCTCAGCCAGCTGAACAAATGCCGTGAGGTGTGGCTGAAAGCTCAGAATCACTAATAAGTGAACCTTTGAGCTTAGATTCACCAAACACAGCTCCCGAAGATCAAGAATGAAACATCTGAAAAACATATTAATACATATTTCTCCCAAAAGTTCAGCTCTTTGTGGGTAATTTTAATTCTTATCCGAGTCTGTGTGGAAATTTTAAGAATCATTGTTCCATGAAGAAAATCAAAAAGGGGTATTGTCTTGACTGACAGGTATCCCAGCCAATCACATTCAGCTACGGTGGACGCAGTGTGCTTGTTTCACCTCTTCAATAACTGACTGTATATTTGGAAACCTGTGAACAACCACACAGACACTACACACATGCTAAACGAAAACATATATTCGATAGTTAATCATTCAGTGATCAATCAGTTCTGTGTATTCCGTGTGATCAGAGATTCTCTCAATAAAACCAGCTGCAGATTAATTTGTGTAGGATGTGCAGGTAGAATGTTTTTGTTGAAGTGGTGCAAGGACTGGTCTCATCTGAAATGTTTGCAGTTATTTACCGATAATTTATTCACAATAATCTCAGTAATCAATATATATGTTGATATTATTGCACATCAGTCAGTGTGAAGCTAACAGGCTAATGCGGCCAACATGCTAACACAGCTACTGTTTGGGCTCCACTGCCCGCTCACCGATACACGTTCCGCTCACTAAGCTCCTCCCACTTACCGGACCTCACATCATCATCATCACCACCGTCACCATGAGAACTTACCAAAACCTGCTACTTCTGCAGAATAACCTTTGACCTCTAGGCCTGACCTTCACAGTACCTCATGACATCACACACCGACCTCATCACCTGTTCACTAACAACCAGCACACGCACAAAGCAAAGAGTGTGGGTGTCAAAGGGAAGGACGTGTTTAGCCTAGCTTAGCACAAAGACTGAAATCAGAGGGAAACTGCTAGCCTGGCTCAATCAAAACAGAAAACAATCCACCTTCTAACACCTCCAAATCACTCTGTGTTGTATCTTGTTTATTGAGCAGGTGTGGAAATGGAAATGTAGAAAGATGGCATTTTGGTTTCAGCAGCAGTCAGTGTTCGAGCTATTTGTTGACCAACAACTGCTGGGTGAAGTGACCTGCTTGCAGTACAGCTCACCCGGGGTTTCTGATATGCTATCTTTGCTGTGGCAGTTCCAGCTCTGATTCTTTAAATACTTACTTACTTTTGGTGACCTCTGTTCATTAGCTATAATAACTGCGGGAATGAACCTCTGGTCTACCAAAGCTTTCAGCTTTTAAATTTCATTTTAAAATGTTGGTTAGTAACTGTGACCTGAATAAGTTTTCTGACTATCATCCGTGACGCCGTTGTCTGGTGGACTGACCAGCAGGGGGCAACGTCACATCAGTGAAATTAAAGAAATTTAAAGGAGGTGAGAGAAATAGAAGCACAATGATTACGATGATGACGATGATGATGAAGGAATGTTGACAAATGGAGGATAATAATCCCTTAATTGTATCGCTTAAAGCCCTTTTTCAAAGCTGAAATGTGCATGGAAGGAGTAACTCAACGGGGTTAAAAGCTCAGTTTGACCCTCATCAGACTCTACTCTTATAGAAGATTAAGGAAAGTAGCTGCTTAATTAGAGGCATGAGAGCATCAATTAAAATATTATTAAGGCATTTACAGTACATTTAAGGAAGCTGGCCCCATGTGTGTTGCAACGTAACATGTTGAAAGCTCAATTCAGGCAAAAAAAATATGTCCTGATCTGATTTCAGAGTGGGATCAGGGGTAAAAGAACTAAATGGGGGCATCCACAGGACTGGGACTAGTAGTGATAGTACTGGTAGAGTACTGTTAGCAGTACTAGATTTAGTACTAGTAGTATTAGTGGCAGTGGTAGTAGTTTTAGGTCTGGCTTTGATCAAAACAGTCTAGAAAAAGGAAAAGACAACACATCATTGCTGATGGTTCACAGGGTCGGGCTCATCTAGAGTGGCATTGCCAGGATGCATCACAACCGGCACACTAGAACCAACCGGACACGTAAATGTCCTCGTCCCGTCTGTCCCGCTCTCACCCTCTCACTAACGAGCACGCTCGTTAACAGCCACAGGTGGAGTGGGTGGGGTTTATCCCATGTAGGTGATGTGCTCATTTCATCGTCAGTGTCGCAGACATACAGTGTTACTCAGCTATACAGTGTTGCAGACGGACAGTGTTGCTGTTCAGGCTGTGGTTATTAAGGCTGAAGGTGAAAGGGGTGGTGCTTTGCTGGTGCCATGACTACAGAGGGTGTTGCCTGGTGGGCACGGGCGATCGCCGTGGCGAAACTGTAGCCAGCAGCTCACTGTAGATTTCTCGTCGGACCTCCTGTGCCACGCTCTCTCGAATCTTGAAAACAACAGACATGAGAGTGGTATCAGGTTTAATGGCAGAAATAATTTTAAACAGCTGTGTAACAACGTGGGGCCTGAGTTCTTTAAAAACGAACCAAAAGAAATAACACCAGCAGTAATAAGAAAGCATTTTGCTGCGTCATCCTATCACTGCTTTTTTATGACCAACAATGTAAAATGCAGTGTTAGTTTTACCTACAAAACCTGTGGCAAAAGAACAAGACACAGATCTAAATAAATGGAAACCTTTAAAACAAAAACTATGACAAAATGTATAAATACTATAATTTTTCGCCTCAAATGAAAAAAGTCACAACAATGTGAAAGATGAACAAATGGAAGTTTTCTCATTGGATGTATTATTTCTCCTCTAAAAACATTTACCTCATGATAGTGATAAATGTAAAAGTGAACTCTTTCCCTAGTGAAGTACCAGTAAATGTACTACAGACTAAAACTGCTGACAGACAGTTACCTCTCTGATGAGCTGTTGCAGATTGTCCACTACTCTTCCTCCTGCTGCACCCTCCTCCTCTGGTCCTCCTCCTCCTCCTCCTCCTCCTCCTCCTCGCTCTTGCTCTTCCTCCACAGTGTGTGTATTGAGTCGAGAAGGAAGGACAGGGGTAATGTTTATAGATGCCCGATACATGCCTTGTCCATGCTCGCGACCACCTTCTCGGACTGGACTGGAGGATCGGGAGGAGGGGCCGGTGGAGGGGTGGCCGTCGTAGCTGAGCTCTGATTGGAGGTAGAGCTGCTCTCTGAGGAGGTCTGATACCTGGACGATGGACAGGAAAAAAAACATACAATAAAACAAACTTTAGCATTATTAGTTTTATATAAAACATTATATGTGTGTATGTGTGTGTGTGTGCGCGCGTGTGTGTGTGTGGTGTGTGTGTGTGTGTGTTTGTGCACTGACCGGCTCCATGGCTCTAAGTGCAGAGGCAGTTGACAGACTATCCACACTGCCGTCTCTATGGAAACCCTGAGGAAGACAAGCAGGACTGACAATATTACTACACAGTCAAATCTCGTCAAGTTTATCCATTTCACAGAAATTTGCAAAAGGGTTTTAAAAACCTACAGCAGTAAATATTCCTGCCAAGCCAAACATGAATATATGTACTGTACATACCCTAGGTGTGTGTGCGTGTTGTGTGTATACCCTGTGTGGTATGTATATACTCTGTGGTGCAAGTTACTTGTATATACCCTGTGGTCTATATATTCTGTGTTAGGCATCCCAATTAAGTGCTGCACCCGGTAGGTATAACCCCAGAGAACAAGCTGCAGCTATGAATACTCGCCTATGACCACAAAGTTTTTCAGACAGAGTCCCAACAATGTGCTGCTCTGTAAGCTCTGCAAGTTGCAAACGGCTTATCACAGCAGCACAACTGCTGTGCACGAAGCGAAATCATCCTGGAGCACTTTGTCAAGCACTGTACAATTGATTTCAGACCAGAGCATATTTTCACAGCACATAAAATTATATAAAAAAGATTTTTAAAAGTATTTTTAAAGATTAAAACATTATCTTCAGAATCATCAATAAATTAGCAGTTAAAAAATAAAAATTAGATTAATTGATTTGAAAAATAATCTTTAGGTGAAGCCCTAGTCTGTGTTTTATGTGTAAATACACTGTGTTGTATGTGTGCTGTGAGAATATATTCTGTGATGCATGTGTGTGTATATAATCTGTGGTGTGTGTGCTGTGAGAATATACTCCATGGTGTGTGAGTGTGTATATACCTGGTACTGTGTGTGATGTGTCAGCTCCATCAGTCTGTCTTCCAGCTGTTGCTCCAGCTCCTGCAGTTCTTCTCTGACTGCTGACCTCAGAGACTGAAGCTGTTCCACCTCCAGCCTGCACATCCACACACACAAACACCAGGTTGGTTATCTATCATAGTATCACATTTCACAGCAGTCCAGATTACTGGGAAACATGTATCTGTTTGCTGTTATTATGAGTCACCTGTCGGTAGGGCTCAGGTGTTTGTAGACTAGAGCCTGCTGTTGGATGATTGACATCTCCAGGTCCATCATCTGACTGCGGAACAAGTTCAGACTTCGCCTCTTCTGCTGAAACTCTGCCAAAGACTGAAAATAGAGAAACAAAGTGAAACACACGTGGCGACTCGTTTGCTTCCTGGATGGTCTGTCTCAACACATCACACTGCAAATTATCTTGTGTAAATTTCAGATTATGCAAAGCTAATACGTCAATTTAGTATACGACTCTGAATACACAAGGATAAGAAATAAGTAAATATGGAGCACACAGTCCTCGCATGTTATCACCTTAGTGACACAGTCAGAGGACATTCCTGCCTTCAAAGGGAACTTTAGCTTGGTGTTTGTGTAATGGAAGTCCAGTAAAATCTCTATATGGCCAGATTTAAATAGACTTTAATTGCAGGATTTATCGCCACTAGATCTTCACCACTTCACTTTCCACGCAGGAAAAGCACAAAAGGCAGGCATCAGATGGAAACTGAAGACGTGATGACAGATGACAGTACCTGGTGGCTGGGCATGGCTGCTCTATGCTCAGTGAACCCGTCAGGAGTGTCGGCTCGGTTCTAGATGGAGAGGAGAGTGATGTCAGGACAGGAACTGGAACACAACAAGCTGACAAAAGGATAAGTTAAAGCTAACCTAGTCAAAACCATTCACTGAACTACAGGAAGTAATACTGAAGAGAGGTTTCTGGAGTGAGCAGGAAACAGCTAATCAATCACACTACTTTCTGTTCACAACTAAAAACAGGGGGAAAAGCTTGCCAACAAAATCCTTCTACCAGTACCTCAAAAGCTCATCAATTAACATATCACATCTCCTTTGTTTAATCCATACAAAACTCAAAGTATAAACTCAACAAATTTCACTGGGATATGTGCCAAACTTTCTGATCCAGACCTGTTCCAAGCAACCAGTGGAAACTAGTGGAAGTTACAGGTCCCAGTGAGAGATTATTAATAATATAACAGACATCCTCACTTTCAATTTTACTTCCAAATACAGTGGTTTCTAATTTGGCAAAACTGTTGGCCTGTCTACAACATGTCTGATTGTCTAACCTCTGATAATTATTGTGCAATAGGACCTATTTTTATGAGCTGCAAAAATATGTGTGACCGTAGTTTTCATTCAAAGAGAGTAGGACTACAAACACAACAGACAAGAGCTAAAGTGGCTAGATCTTAAATAAAAAGAGGTAAAGAGACTGGGACTGAAGAGGACTAACCTGGCTCAGACTCTGGACTGTTCCTCTGATGTCATGCAGAACTCTCCTCAGCTGCATCTCAGTGCTGGATGGAGAACCGAGTCCTGGGTGGAGGCTGTGACCTGGGCTGTGGGTTGAGGCGAGGCTTTGGAAGAAGCCTGGAGCTGGAGGAGTGAGCCCTGGGTGGAGACTGTGTTCTGGGGCCAATGGCGGATACTGGGCGACAGGGTGGGGGAACACCAGGTGTGGGTTCATGTTGTACCCATGATAGCCAAGGTATGGTGAGCCAAACTGTGAGCTGTGGGAAGGGGCTAGGTAAGGTGACTGATGACTGTATGGATGATTGAAGCCCGGGTGCTGCATTAATGGAGTTCCTGGACGCAAGTTGCCCAGACTGACGTGGTGAGGAGTCGTAGAAGTCGGGGGCTGATGCAAGTTAGAGAGGCTGCCATTCTGGGGCACTGGGGGAGTTGCAGGTTGGTGGAGATTGGTTAGACTAGAATGGTGGGAAACAGATGGGCTATGGTGGTGAAGGAGGTTAGGAAGACTGGCATATGGCTGGAGAGGGATGGGGTACTGCGGAGGAGGGTTCAAAGTGAAGGGGTATGGGCTGGGGTTGAGGCTAGGACTAGGATTGGGGTTTGGGTTTAAATACTGAGCTGTGGGGTTAGGGTAAGGGAACATCGTCTGCCCTGGATTCCAACTTTGCTGGTTTTGGTCGGCAGTTATGTTCTGTTGGAACTGGCAGGGCTGCTGCTGATTTGAGGACAGATCAGGAACGCTCTGGGCTCTGGGAGGAGGGCTAGAGCTATTCATGGAATAGGTTGACGGCATCAGGTAGCGTGGGATGGGTTTAGGAGGGATGGGAGATTCTGTTGGAAGCCTTGGTGGTTGCTTGCTAGAGTTAGAGGAGGGGGCAGGGTTTATGATCAGAGTAGATAGACAATTAGTTTGTCTTTCCTCCTCCTCCTCCTGCTCCTCCTTCTCTCCCTCCTCTTCCTTCTCCTCTCCAGCCTCCTGGGTGTATTTGAAGGAGTACTTGGGCTTGGTGCATGATGCTTGGCCTCGGCCAAACTGGATCCTGACAGAGGATACGACCGTGGAGGGCGAGAGGAGCGAGGAGGGCAAAGAGGAGGACCTCTCTATGCCTCTTCCTCGTCCTCTTGCTGGGGTTAGGGACGTATCGCCAGACTGTCGGTCGACCTGCCGCCCTGACCGGCTCAGCTGGTTCTGTTTGGCTCTGTTCAGAGCGCTGAGAACTGGAGAGGATGGAGCTGGAGGAAAAAGGGTACCAGAATCATCCACGAGCGCATGCTCTTTTTGGGCCTCGTCCTCAGCACCCTTTTCCTCTGTTGGTGGTTCTGTGTCTGTGGCGGTCTCGCTCTGCTTCTGAGTGTGTTGTTGTTCTTGTGCTGAAGCAGATTGGTTCTGGCTGTATTCCAACTCCGGTTGTGGTCCCTGTTCTGTAGCAGACATATTCTGGGTAAACTCCGGTTCTGGTTCGGGATCAGTCCAGTCCCCACCCTCTACTGTCTCCTCGTTCCGGGTCTCATCCTGCTGAGTTTCCATCAGTCTGTTCCTGGGGAGCTGGTGGGCTGTGTACTGTGGAAGCTGCTCTGAACTCTCGTCATGCTCGTCTTCTCCTTTGGAACTACTCCTCCCGTGAGCTTCAGCAGCCCCATCAGGCCCTGCCTCTTCCTCCTTGCCATCTGGCAGATCAAACACTGGTTGGTCCACTGCAAGGGGCGTGGCCACATCTAGCGAAGGGTGTGATGTCACAGTGGTCTCACTGTCACAGCTGTCACTACTCTCCTGTATCTAATTACAACAAATTAATAATAATTGATAATTCATTACCAGTGGCGGAAGAAGTACTCAGATGCTCATAATAAGAAAAAGTACAAATACAATTATGTAAAAATACTAAGTATAGTTAAAGTAGCAAAATAAAGTAGCATAGAATTTAAATACTCAATTAATATACATGAAAACTACTGTTGATGAGTTATTGTCTTTTTTTGTTTTCAAATTAAAATTCTATTCATTTTTTCCTTCTGATGTGTATGCATAACATGTTATTTTATCTTTCTCTGGACATTACAGGAAATGTTCCAGAATGCTGGTTTCTTCTAGTTCCTATGTGCTCTGAATCAAATCATATGAGTCCATTCAAATACCTTAAAGGTCAAAGTCGAGATACAGATAGCAAAATATTTTGAACAAAACACACAAACAGACCTTGAGGTTGCTGTTGGAGTCGACGGAGGGCTCCTCAGCAAAACCACTGCTGTCTGACTGCTGGCTGACTGTCCTTAACAGGTCTGAGAGAGAGACACACGCAGACAACGACACATTATGATTATTCCTGCAGCACCCGTCTGTCCAGCTGGTGGCAGAGTAGAATCATTTATACTGAGCATAAAGCATTAGAATAGTCTGTCCTCACCGGGATCAGCGTGAACTGAGACACAGAAAACATGTTTATTGTATACAGAAAGAGTCTGCATATATAAACTCTCATTGACAGGTCAGATTTATACTCTTAAATTATATATATACTCAAATTCTATTGAAACATTTTGAAGTCAATGTAGGTCTAAGTAGAAAGACAAGCTACAGTCAAGTCTGGCTTAACAGATGACAGGTTACAAATTTGAGTGATTTTAGTCTAAATTGAAGAGGCTTGAAAACATACATTTTCATCTTTGCCAAACTTATACCATTTTATAAACAAGAAAAAGACTAGTAGCAAGACATACATCACACATAGTGTGAGTTTTGAACATATTCAAAAATCTGCTTTGTAACTGTTTTATGAGGAAGGAAATGCACTGAAGATATTATTTAGACCTCAAAGAGACACACAATGCACGCTGGTGAGTCCCTACTAAATGTAAATATAGTTATATTTATATATATCAGAGTTAAGGTGAACTCACCACCGGTGGCTCTGGAAGTTCTGTGTGGCAGAACCTCATCTTCGTTACTCTGAATCTGAAGGGCAAACAAAAAAAAGAAACAAAGAGCTACGGAGGGTCAGAATCTGAGACCTTTCACTAACAGGTCCGTCTATAAACATTAATGATTTATGCAGATTCACTGAGTCAACATCCTTGTTCACCTACAACAGCAGACCATTATCAGGGCAATCCACACTGGTTTTGTGGAATTTGTCACACTACTAGTCAGAGTCTCTGGTATAACAAGCGAAGAATAAGCTCCACTGTAAGCCGTTCAAATCACACAGATCTCCTCTGTTTATATCTTATGAACTGTACACATAATGATCAATGAAGACCATAATTTTCACTGTGAGCTTCCTGGTTTCAATACACGCTATGGTGGGCGGGGAAATTAAATGAATCTTTCTTCCTGTATACTCCACATGTAGTCTACTGTAAAACTATTTCTGTTAAGTAAATATTTGCTCAGTTGGCCTGGTGAGGACAGTTAGTACACCTGCTGTCATCTCAGCTCCTCTGACAGACTGGCAGGTTTCGAGGACAGAGACACCAAAATGAAAGTGTGAGATTAGTGTGGATTGAATGGATAAACTCTTCAGTCGCTTTTATTAATGTCTCACTTATGGTGTAAATTCCTGTGAAGTACATTCTGATACACCTTTTTGCTTTATTTGCATGAATTTGTCTGTTAGAGTTTAGCCGGCCATGTTTAGTAACTACAGGGGGCGCAGAGCATGAACAGCACACATAAGGGTAATGTCATTAACATGAGGTGGTGAGATGGCTTGATCAACACAGGAGAACACCACAAACTCCCCAATGTTGCAATGTGGAAGGTGATTTAAATGATCAGTTACAACGCTGTGACCCAGGATATCATTACACCTCCTGTGTGTGGATGGAGGTTGGAAAACCCTGTGTTGGAAGAGTCATGATACATGATGAAATACAAGTATGAAGAACGCAAGAGAACCCAGCAGAAGACCGTACCTCCTCCATGTCGAAAGAGTCTGTGTTTTCAGTGCGAAGCTGGACCAGCTGGGGTGGGGCCCGGGTGCAAGGACCTTTCTCTGGGGTTGAGGTCAGGTTCTTCTCCTCCTCCACCTGTGTTTCCTCCTTTGTTCTCTGATTGGGTGATTGCAAGTCAGCTGACTCTGGTTGATTCTCTCCGTTGGCTGCTGGTCCTCTGCTGCTTTCCTCTCCAGGGCTGATGGGAGGTGAGATGTTAAAGCACATTTAGATCGAAATTCACTTCCAATTCATTTCTATGTTCACAAACTGACGCGCCTGCTTTGCTTTGAGTTTAGTCTAATTGAACACTGACACAAGAAACTGTAGTATTGTAGTACTGAGTATTTCCATCGTATGCTACTTTATATTTCTAATCCACTACATTTACTTTACTACCTTTGTTGACAGCAAGATTACTCAGTTACTAATTACTTTACAAAGATTTCATTAAAAATCATAAGACCATAAAACTCAATATGTTAAAAACTAAACCAGTGGTTCCCAACCTTTTTACAACCTTGTCCAGTTTGCCCCCCTTGTCAGTTTCAGATGTATATGACGTGTTTGCAGTTCCACCAAAAACTTCTAAGATGGTTTCATTTACATATATTTTAGGCCCAAAGCAGTCAAATGAGCCGGTATTTCACAAAAAAAGCAAGATCAATAGAAAAAAAACAATTTTGTGTATTACAATTTGGTTTTTTTTCTTCTTTCTTTCCCCCATTTATCATCTTGCAACCCCTTGGATTTATATTGTGACGCTTTAGACAAAATCAAATACGATTTAGAAAGAGACATACCACTAAAAAATCCTGACGCCAAAGACGCTGGTTGTATTCACATATACAACCTCTCTCGCAAGAAAGCCAATTGTCTGCTTTGAACAGTCGAGCCGGGAAACATATTAATCTTGTGGTTCCGATTGTGTGACCATATCAGATGCACTACTGTTCTGCCAAAATACTGTGTGAAAAGACACCTGATTTCATATGCAGTACTGCAATATGTGTTAAAAAATACCGGGGTGCCTTCGATAAATATTGTGTATGCTAACTGTATCCATACATCAGTTAGCAAAGTATAGGCGCTCTTCTGCGATGAGCTCATGGCGTCATCTCACTGGCACTCTGGATAGAGACGTAAATTAAGTTAGTGCTGCGGAACCCAGCGCATGTGAAGTAGAGTTGGCAAACACTTATTTTGGGTTAAAATTATCAAACTTTTCCAGTGCATTTTATTACACTTTTCAGGTGATTCTATACATGCAGTTTTTACGTCCTGGTGACCATTCAAAGTGCAGTTCTAGCTCTCTCCCCATTCATTAAGAAAGGGGCCTGATCTTCTTAATCCCAAATAACTGCATGGAGGTGTTACCAAGATAGCTGCCGAGGCATGGGATTTGCCTTTATAGGGGCTTAAACTAAGCAGCTAACTTTTTCTGTGTTGTACCTGTTGTCTGTCTCTCCATCTCCATTGGTTTCCTCGGTAACAGTCGCCAGTGAACAACTGTCTTTCTTGCGGACCGGTTTCTGGTAGTCGGGGTCAGCAGTGTAGCCATCCTGTTCTGGAGCGCTGTGTACGTGGCCGTTGGTGTGTGTGTGTACAGAGGGGGCATGTCCGTTCAGCTGTGTCTGTTGTTCAGGTGTTTGTGCTTCAGGCGACTCTGTGGTGGACACAAGCAGGTTGCGTTTGCTGAGGCTTTTCTTGAGGATTTTGACCGCATTATGAGCCGAGCTGCTCCTCTTCACAGTAGGAGACTGGTCACCTCCCCCTCCTTCTCCCCCTGAGAGAGATACGAGACAAACAGATCAGAATTAAAAAAAACTATAATTTAAATGTAGTTTTTATTCGTCAACTAACTTTTTGTCCTTCGTGGACAAAATGGACTTTATGAAACACAAACTAGACTGTCACTAGCTGACTAAAAAACAATTTGACAATAAAAAAACCCAGGAACAGATTTCAGACATTACACCTGTTCAAGGACAAAGAAAAGGCTTTACCCTGTTTGGAAGACTATTACAGAGCAGTATAGCTACACCTTCCTGTTTGTTTGTGTAACCTAAACACAGTATGATGCAAAATAGAAGGACGTAGAACAAAGTGAAATAAGCATACCACTACAAAAGAAATACTTACACAAACTGGACTACAGTGCCTCTAAATATCCGGGATAAAGAACCAAACCCTACCCAGAATTTAAAACCAATGTACGGATATTACATCAGGAGGCATATGACATAGAATTTATATCAGCTCAATTAGACAGTAGATTTAATATGGGCATTACTTCTTATTGTAAAATATCTTCCCACAAAGGTTTAGATTAACACCTCACTGACACTAATAATGTAGAGAAACATGATTTCTTCAGATATCTATATTAAAAGTATTGGACATAAAGGAAATGGGTCTGGAATAATAAAAGTACTATTAGAAGAAAACTGATTTTCAGAACGTATTCATGTTTGCAAATGTATAAGAGGTCTCTCAACAATGTATGTTAAGTCAAAGTGGGAAAAAGATGCAAACACAAAATTAGCTGAAGATGACTGGTTAAACATATAAAAGACGCAGATTACCACCTCAAGCTCGGATCTGAACTGGAAAAACATTTTAAGGTTCTTTAAAACTCCTAAAATAAAAAGTTAAAACTTGGACATGGTCAAAGCTGTAAAATGTGTAGGAACATCTGCTGGTAATTTTCATATTGTTTGGGCGTGTCCTAATATCTCTTCTTACTGGGTGGATGTGGTAACAGAGATCAGATTAATCATTAAATCTGGGTTTGATATTCTTTTTTCGTGCTATGTATTTGGGAAATTTGCCCACTGGACTGAAAAAGCAGGATACATATCTATTACAAATACTAGGAAGTAGTAAAAAAGCAATAACCAGGAAATGGCTGAATAAGGAGCCTCCAACAGTCCTTGAAAGGAAAACAATGGTTCAGGAAATTTAAGTTTCCAAAAAATTGACTTTCTCTCTGAGACACCACTTAAAAATGTAAAAAACACTGGAAAAACTGGACATCTTACTTAAATATTTACAGATTTTATTACTACATATTTGCTTAGAGAGCTTTGTTCCATTTGTTTCTGTACAAAGCACAACACACTGGACTATTGAATGATTAAAGGACCATACCTCCCTTAAAAATACCTTGGCTTTGGCTGAGTTAAAGCCACAGATCATAGGAACCTGTGACTTCGAAGGAAAATCATGAGCATAAACGACACATGGACCTTTACATTTCAATGTAACTCAGCCTCTTCTTTTTTTAAATTGTCCTTTCTCCTCACCTATGATGCATGTGTCTGTTTGTTTGAGTGTTTTTAGTCAATTAAATAAGATTGGATCTGGAAGCAGTTGGCTTACGTTTGACTAAGGGCACACCCAGACTAGGCCTGGTTGCCTTGTTCCATGCCCGGCCACAATTGTACCCCCTTGCCACTTCCCTGCTAATGATCCGAGCCCGAGCACATTAACGTCATTACTCTACTGGGAGGTAAAAAGCGCTTTCTTGGGCACAGTTCAGTGTACCGTGCCCAGGCAATCACACTGGTCAAACGAACTGGACTTTGGTGGTTAAACATGCTCAGACACGCTCAAACTTGGATTTAACAAAAGCTAGACAAAAACTGTGTAGCTAAAACGTAGATCATCTTCTCACAAGGTAATAGTAAAGTGCAACAAACATGTTTCAGCGATTTTAAACTGACTACAATTAAGAAGGATAAAGCCAAATAAATATGACAAATATTCACAAGGACATTGATTTCAGGACTAAGACTAAATGGTCATCCATCAACTACTCAATTCTTGGAAAGTCATTACATGATTAAAGCCAAGTCCCGTTCTATGTCTGTTATATTTGTTTTATCAGTGTAAATCAGTCTGCTTGTGGCGGTCTGCATCTCTTAAAATCTAGACTATAGAAAACTGTCCTTCGGGGGACTTTGTGTACTTGCCATGGTTACCTTGTTCCCTGGTGCTGATACGTTGGACAGGCTGGCCAGAAACCTGACTGTAGAGCTCAAAGAACTCATTTGCTACTGTAGTCAAGACCTCGATCTGACGGAAACGACCTGAGAGTGACAGAAACAAAAAAAACAGTTAAAAATTACTTCACGGAGCCTCAAAGGAGGCTGTTCTCAACCTGCAATAATGGATTTTTTGGCCACTTAGGGGGGCAGCTGAAACAACATTGACATATCTTAACCTTTTAAGTTGATATGTCAAACTTGTTAGCAGTAACAAGTTAGCTACCTTATTCACACATCCAGCAGTTACAGAGCGACATTATCATTTGTTTGGAGTAATTTCTGCCTTCGCTCTTCTGTTTTCAGTCTTTATTCCAGCTCCTGAAGAAAATATTTGCCTTTTAAGCTGCTTAATTGCTTAATGCTCCACGATATTCACCTACTAGTTGCAAACTGTGTCAGTCTGCTGTTTGGTGCTGATTAGATATCTTGAAACAACGCGGAAACAAGAGAAGTTAGAGCCAACCAAAACACTGAAATAGCTGGCCGGACAGCTAAACAATGAGATGGAAATCTTTATAAAGTTCTGTCAAGTTGAGCGGAGCTGTAGATTCTGGTGAAAATTCCCTCTAAGTTTATCACTAGGCACAGCCCCTTTCTCATTATTTTCACATCATCAGTTGATACATGTGAAAATACTGATTATAGGTACTCAAGAAGCCACAACAGCAAAAGCTCTGGGGCTGTGACACTGGATAAGCTTTTGAAAAAGAACAAAGACATATGGACATTTAAAAGTTGTTATTTCTGTAAGTATTGTCATAGCTCATCCACACTGTTTCAGGGATGAAGCCATGGCTGAATTACCAACTAGTTAACGTCTCAGGGGGCCCCAGCACCAAGGGGCCCGAAAGCTCTTGGTTCCTTGCATCTCAGATGGTTTTGGTAACTGATTTATTGCTAATTTGTTAGGGAATTTGAGACTTTTCAGTGTTATTATACAAGAAGTGAACGAGGGAGTGACTTCAGATACAGCCAGAATAAGTTAGCTCACTGCCATTGAATTACTGGAAACAGATGAAACCAGGCGTCCCACTGGCTGATAAAGAGTTTGGGATTCAATAACTATCTGCAGCAAAAGACAGATTAGCAAAAAGCTTCGTGTTGGGACTGGACAAAGACGTCAGAGCCACTCCTCCCTCCTTCTTTCTTCTTCTTTTGTGGTTGTGTAAGTCAAGCTGTCAGTCTCGTCTGTAACAGGATGATGACTTGCACACATTCCTTCCTTCCTCACTCGTCTCTCTACCCCTCCTCCCCTCTATCTCTCCGTCCCTCACTGAACTAAATACTTGTCAGTCTGTTATGAAACACAGACCTGTCTTTCGTCCGTCGCTCTGTAAACCCCCTATAAATCGCTCTGATGTCATCACCTGAAATACAGCACAAGACTGCTCCCTCTAATTCTCTCACCTCTGACCCAGTTATGACCTCTAACTCCTAAATGAACAAGACTTGTTGTGGTCTGCCGACAAGTTTAATGGGGGACATTCAGTTGCATCATTGTTGTCACCCAAAAACTGGAGTGATTTTCATTATTTAATCTTAAATAAATAATAAGGACTGAAATTTCTTCTCTGGATGGAAGAAAAACTTTTTAAATTAGAGTTGTATTGAGTTCATACTTGCAGTAATATAGTGAACTTTTGTAAACACTAATGCCATCAACAATGATAAGGCCAACGTGAATTAAAAGAATCACTTTTTTCATTTTAAACGGACAGACAGGTAACATGGGGAAAGAGGATGAATCACATGCAACAAAGATGCCCCCGCCTGAAGTAAACTTTGGATATTGCGAGCACATAGTATGCATCCGCTAGAGTCTAGTGGCTAGACTATCAGGAATCAGCACATCTTCAAATAAAGGACAGTTGTAATGAAAACTTATAAGAGCTAGAAAGATATTTAAAAGGGTATTTTGACAGCTCTACATACAACTAAGATGAAACTATCTCTAAAACAAGCTCACTAAAATCTAAAATGTTTTTCAAACTGTGGTAAGAGGGAGCTGATGCAAAGATACAGTGTGAGGTAAGGTGCATGTCAGAGCATAGTTATTATATATCAACACAGCAGCTGTGACACACAGGTCATGGAGGTCATTATGGTACTTAAAATGCTTTAAAACTGCAACAATTTACTCCAGCAATCCTCATGCTCAGTCATAAATCTGAACACAGACACAATACATATAATTTTATATTCAGTGTGACTTACAGTTTGACATATCACACATGTCATCTCTGGGCTACTTCGCAAAATTCAGAAATCAAGGGAAAAAAGGACATTCCTTGTAACTGCAGACCTGGCCTGGACATCATCACAGTTTTAAAAAAGGTACAATGTGTAATTCCTGGCCACATGCTCCAAACAAATAGGAGGCAGCATTTCACCTCCTCCTCCTTCCCTCTCAGCCAAGCCGCTTTCTAAGAGATTCTGCGTTCAGATTTCAGACCCAGTCTGCCCAGTCAGAGACAGGGAAGTTCAAGTGAAGGCAGGAGCCAAAGTAGAAGAAGTAGAAAAAGTAGAGGTAGTGGAGGAATGAAGAAGGGAGAGAGAGCAGCACTGATTGACAAGCCCGCATGGCAGCGCTACTTCTCTCACGGTGGACTGAGGGAAGACTGGATGCTACAGTGACTCACTATCACATATCGAGGCACAAGTAGTATTACACCACAGGACGGGCCAGAGCTAGCTGTTTAGCATGCTAACTTCAGTTGATATCTCTGCAACACAACACACAGACACCTCGTATAAACCCAGTGTACACTACCTGTCCAGCACCAAACAGCAGACAGACACAGTTAGCTACTAGCTGGTGAAGAAAGTGGAACATCTAGCAGTTAAGGAGCCAGATCTTTTCCTCAGGACTTAGCAGAGACCAAATCGGAGCTAAAAGGAGAATACTGGACTTAAGATTCTTCAGGTGGACATAAATACATTTTTTCTGGATATGATAGTAGGCAGCTGTTAGCCAGAACAATGTATAAATCAATCATATGCAATTATTAATGTTTTTGGCTTGTTCTGCTGCCCCAAAGCGGCCAGAAAAATCCATGAAACTACAAACGTCACACAGTTTAGTCACATCTAGACATGACTACAAAACATGAACCTCTTATTATAGCAGCTGTGTGTGAAGATAGTAATACTGTGTGTGAGTCTGTTTCCTGCTGACTGCTGACTCTGCACTAATGCTTTTTCTGAGGATCCTAAAACAGGAAGTGAGGAATAAGCGAAAAAACGACACGTACTCCCTCTCTTTTCTCTCTTCATCCCAAGAGATTCTTTCTGATGGTGAGAACAGAGCTTACATAACAAACAACAACATACACACACACACACGCACACACACACACACACGTCTGGGATCCAGGGAACCGATGGAACAGTATGAGAATGTTCTGGAAAAGAAAAAAGCTTCCAGGAACCACAGACAGACCAAAGACTGTTAAAGAAGCAAAAAACAGATCCAGTTCAGCTACTGCAGCTTTTTGTTAAGTTATTTAGCAGCTTGTTTAAAACCAAACATTTACTACATCGGGCTCCACAACTGTGAAGTCTTATGCTGCATCAACATACTCCTCCAATGGTCCCATTTCCCAGGTTGGGAAGCCGTTCTTCTAGCTTTGGTGTGCTTATGAGCTTTAAGTCGTAATGTGGAAACAACATGCACGTTTTTATATCGAATCTGGGTGATGGGTTGTTATGTATGATAATTTTGTCACAGATTTGTTTCTTGTTTCCCTAGATTTGTTGGTTACATTCCCTAAAACCACTAAAATACTGTTAATACAGGTATATTAACGATTTCAACCAGTTATCATATTACAAATTACATGGGCACAAAAAATGTATATGCAATAAATGAATTACTGAAAAGCATTTACTTCAACCCGCCATGTTTCTACGTCATATGACAAGACCTCGGCAAGTCGTACCAAAATTTCTGCAGACTTTCAGAGTTGTTCAGATTTGAGGGTGCCTTCAAGGGTTTCCCATTTGGAAACAATTTTTTTTTCAATTATTCTAACAGCACATGAACGCAGGGTTAGTGTTATATTGCTGTCCGTATGCTTTAAATTAAGTACTTGACGGTTTGTTGGACAGCGTTAAAAAAAACTCATCCCATTCCTTTTCATTGTTGGAAATGAAGGGTGGAGGGGGCTGCATCCAACATTTTCTGCAAGTTTCTGAAACTGATAATCTGACCCACTTTACACAGCGACTGACCTGGTGTGTGATTGGATGTAGTACAGCCACATTCCCCCATGCAATATTGCTGTACAACACATCTCTTTTTGTCCTGTATCTACCTCTTGGCGTTCACAATAACACAGAAAAACAAGGGTCTGCATGGTCCATGTTGGTCAGCGCTGTACTAAACTGGACCATCTTAGCTACAATGCTATCATTGCTAGCAGTCTTTTTTTGTTGTGGATAAGAGGCCAATTTGCCAATTTGTACAGTCGTGGAAATCATGAAAAAAAAGAGTAATTCGTTTGTCGTCCATCTTTCAGTGAAAGAAGTGTTCAACAATGACTAGCTGTGGCCACAAAGATCAGTGCAGCTCAGGTCAAAGTTCAACAAATTTGAAGGAGTCTGCAAAGAAAGATGGTCCGGTTTTTGAGTTCACAGCAGAGTTCCACTGACAGCTTTCAGACCAGCTCAAACGAAACTGAACAACACAGGCCTACCCAGTGCACGGCCCTCTTTTCTCCTCCTGACTCAGCTCATTGAGCTTCATTGTGTGTGCCAACACACAGCTTGTGACTCTTTGAGTTGTTATCTGTAGATAACAAGAAAATTAGTCCATGATCCTAAGATAAGCAAATAGAAACAATATGTATCCACGCCAACGCTCAGTGTCCACAATGTACTGCGTCTACTTTGCTTTAGAAATCAAACATCCAGGTTAATACCTCTGGTGACCTTTGACCAACAGATTGAAAAGAAATCTCAATCCCGAAAAAATGAAAAGACTGATCAGATATCAGTTTATTTCCTAGTGTCAGTCACAGTGACAACATACAATAAATTAATATGACTTTAATGTGGCTGTTCAAGCATTTGGACAAAATGGTGAGGTCAGCAGAGGTCACAGTCACCAGGATTGGTAGAAAGTTGGTCAAAACAGTGAGATGAAACAGAGACATAAAACAGATACTGACAAAGTTTTCCTCTGGGGACATTATCTGCAGTTGAAAAAAGTTAACAAGTTGCAGTATATGTTATCGCAAAACATTTTTTAAAATCGGAATAACATTGTATAGTGACTAAAGTATCACGTTAATATCGTATGATGAGCCTCTGGTAATTCCCTCCCTGGCTGGTTTGTAAACAACGCAAATCATTTTATTAATTTAAATAAGCTGCAGAATTGTACAAAGCTCTTGTAACTTTTCACCAAAGAAACACTGATGTATACCTGGTACTAAGCTGTGTGAACTGAGAAGGACTGCCACTTTTTACGTGCATTAACTATTAGGAAGGGCAACATCTACTTACAGTGGATAGAAAAAGTCTACACACCCCTGGTAAAATGCCAGGTTCTTATGATGTAAAATAATGAGACAAAGATAAAGCATGTCAGACCTTTTTCCACCTTTAATGTGACCTATAATGTGAACAATTGAAAAACAAATTGAAATCTTTGAGGAGGAAAAATGAAAAATAAAACCCCTCAAATAACCTGGTTGCATAAGTGTGCACTCCCTTAGACTAATACTTTGTTGAAGCACCTTTTGATTTTATTACAGCAGTCAGTCTTTTTGGGTTGGAGTCTATTAGCATGGCACATCTTGACGTGGCAATATTTGCCCACGCTTTGCAAAAGTGCTCCAAATCTGTCAGATTGCGAGTACATCGCCTGTGCGCAGCCCTCTTCAGATCACCCCACAGATGTTCAATTGGATTCAGGTCTGGGCTCTGGCTGGGCCTTTCCAAAACATTTATCTTCTGGTGAAGCCATGCTTTTGTGGGTTTGGATGTGTGCTTTGGGTCGTTGTCATGCTGAATGGTGAACTTCCTCTTCACCTTCAGCTTTCTAATGGACGCCTGAAGGTTTTGTGCCAAAATTGCCTGGTATTTGGAACTGTTCATATTTCCCTCCACCCTGACTAGCATGATGCTGCCACCACCATGCTTCACTGTGGGTATGGTGTTCCTTGGGTGATGGGCAGTGTTGTTTTTGTGCCAACATACCTTTTGGAATTATGGCCAAAAACTTCTACCTTGGTTTCATCAGACCATAACATATTATCCCACATGCTTTTGGGGGACATGATGTTTGTTTTTGCAAACTTCAGCTGTGCTTGGATGTTTTTCTTTGTAAGAAAAGGCTTCTGTCTTGCCACCCTACCCCGTAGCCCATTCATATGAAGAATACGGGAGATAGCTGTCACATGTACCACACAGCCAGTACTTGCCAGAAATTCCTGCAGTTCCTTTAATGTTGCCGTAGGCCTCTTGGATGCCTCCCTGACCAGTTTTCTCCTTGTCTTTTATCAATTTTGGAGGAACGTCCAGTTCTTGGTAAAGTCACTGTTGTGCCATATTTTCTCCACTTGATGATGACTCTCTTCACTGTGTGAATTTAATGCTTTGGAAATTCTTTTGTACCCGTCTCCTGACTCTTTTAACAATGAGATTCCTCTGAAAAGCTCTCCATGGCGGACCATGGCTTTTGCTCAGAGATGCAACTAAGAAAATATCAGGAAAATCCTACTAGAACAGCTAAGCTTTATTTGTGATTAATCAGTCACTTTAAATGATGACAGGTGTGTAATGACTTCTAGTTAACCTGAGTTTGAATGTGATTTGTTAATTCTGAACACAGCCACATCCCCAGTTACAAGAGGGTGTGCACACGTATGCAACCAGGTTATTGTATGGTTTTTATTTTTCATTTTTCCCCCCTTGAAGATTTCAGTTTGCTTTTCTTTTGAATTGTTCACATATAGGTCACATTAAAGGTGGAAAAAGTTCTGACATGATTTATCTTTGTCATTATCATTATTTTACATCATAAGAACCTGGCATTTTAACAGGGGTGTGTAAACTTTTTCTATCCACTGTAGGAGACAAAACCGTAAATGGAACAAGCTAATAAATGGGCGACCCACACAAAGTCACCAAGACTAAATATAAATCTGCTGCACCGAACAACATATAACACAGACAAGACCAAAGAGCAGCAATACAAATTCCAGTCCATACTGAAGTGTAATGTTTAGACCACTCCGCTAAACAAAAATCATTAACTGTCTCGTTTACCTCAAACAAACTAGGACCAGTTTCAAACTGGTCAGTCGTTGAAGTGTAAAATCAAACTTTCAGCTATGGAGTGATTCATCTTCTCACACACAGAGGATCTTTGGTTAAGCATTTTTACAGCAACAAGACCGTTAAAATGTCAAGCAGAAGACAATCAGCCGTGTATATATGTGTGCGTGTGTTTTTAGGGAGCCAGTATCTTCATGCAAACACGAGTTTGAAAACAAAAAGAGGCCAGGATGTTAGAGGAGCAGGTCTGTGTGTGTGTGTGTGTGTGTGTGTGTGTGTGTGTGTGTGTGTGTGTGTGTGTGTGTGTGTGTGTGTGTGTGTGTGTGTGTGTGTGTCTGGGACAAACAGTTCTTTGTCCTTGCTGGCAGTGTTGTCCAGGCAGTTGGCAGAACAGCTCAAAGAGCTGAAGGACCCCACAAAACACCATAATAATACTGGGAACAGGACACACACACACAACACACACACACACACACAGTCTTTGAGCTTCACCTCCTCTGTCTACAGTTTCAGGATGTGAACCTCTGAGCCTCTCATCACTTACATGGCTAACCCTCCATCTGCAGTACTGAGGTGTTCGGGTGTTGTTACCCTTCTGAGACTGACTACAGTAGAACACACAGTTGAGGTTATAGAGAGTAGAGTATAGTCAAAAGCACTAGAAGAAATGAAGGAGTGCTGTAGACAGCACTTAGAGGTACATACTAGTCAGAGCGTAATTGGGGTTTTCCAGTTCCATGCGTTGCATTTGAGCTCCCAGGTAGACCTACAGATGAACCACAGGAAGAGATGTCATTATAAAACAGTATTAGTTATTAATGGTACATGGAAAAACATGAAAAAAATCCCTACAGCTATGCAAAACTAAAGACACAAATTTTTGAAGGGAGTTTGGTGTTTCTAGCAGCAAGTCATCACTTTGGTCCAGAATGAAATATCTTTACAACTATTGAATGGATCACCATAAACTTTTGTGCAGACATTCATGTTTCAGAGAAGATGAATCCCAATGACTTTAATGATGCACTTACTTTTCCTGTAGTGTCATGTGCAGGCCAAAGTTTCCTAAACATATCTAAACATCTACTTGACGGACTGGCATAAAATTGTGACCAAATTCCTGCAAAACTTGTACCCTTGTGTACTTAGCAAATGTTAACATGCTCATATCCTATGACTGTGATCATTGTAAACATTTTACCTGCTAAACATCAGTATGTTAACATTGTCATTGCCCTTCTAGCATTAGCTAGGTGTGTTCTGGGTGAGTCACAGTCACACGGAGTATACTGGTGTTTGTGCTGCGGTCACCAGTAGTTCAATCGGCTTTAAAAACATGCCACATTTGTTTCCAGTGTTATCACACTGCTGTTGTCAGTACCTTGATGTCAATGCCTCGAGCTAAGGAGGAGTTGTTGAAGAACCTGGAGGGAACCTTCGAGGCTAGATCGGGTTCTTCGCGGCCAAAACCAAGATTTAAGAGGATTTCCTCAGGGTCCTCCTCGTACAGGTCCAGCAGCTCTGACACACTGTGGATACACACACAGGCAGACAGCCACTCAGTCAGAAAATCAGTAAACCGATCAGTCAGTTAGCTGGTGAGTTAGTCTGCTGGTTAGTTTAGTCAGTCTAACCGCAGGGTAAGGAAGATCCTGACACCACTGACACACTACGAAAACACAGACAGCCAGTTAGTACATCTCACACACTGATTGTTTTTAGTCTGTTAGTGAGGTAGTTGGTTAATTGTTTAGTTAGTGATGTAGTTACTGTCTGGAGATGGAGAACAATGCTTTGTCTCTCTCCAGCTCCTCCACAGCCCCACCCAGAGGAGGCACAAACCAGGACAAACCTGACCATCAGCAGAGGATCATCTTCTCCAGGAGCTTGAAAAGCTGTTTTGTGATTATTTTGGCTTAAGATGACCAAAAAAAACTGTAATCAATGTTAGTTATTTTGTGTTACGTTATGGTGTTATTAAAAATTGCTAGTGATTTGTTAAAAATCTGGATTTCAGGAGTGTCCTGTTTATGGGCTTTCTATGGGCTCATAGCCTGCAGTTAGCTAGCTAGGTAGGGCTTCTGTAACTTGGTTTTCTCCAGAATCAAGTCCATAATCTAACTTTAGTGCTTCTTGCACTGCTGCCAAAAAATCTTCATTTTAGGCAATAGCTGGTCATAAGGAAACACAGCCAGGGGGTAAACTGGTGCCTGAGAAGACAAGTTCCAGGAAAACAAAATCCTCCACACCACAGTTAAAAGAGATTAGGTTTGATTTGCATTTTTTGAGTTTAGCCATTTTAAACAAAAATTACATGGACTGGTTGAAGTTGCGTTTATTCTTGTGATCACAAGACTACAGATTCCTGATGTAGAACACCTGGGTTTGCATACAGCCTTGCAAATATAACAGAAAACAATGGGGCATTAAAGGTCCTTTACCACATGAACCTGTTTGATAGGTTTTATTTCTGACGTACCCAGAAACCTGAAAAATCCTGTTGCAAAACTTTGTTACACAGTCCAGGAGTCTCTCAAACCCTGTACCAACAACATACAACAAAGATGGATTACCCATGATACACCACCCATAGCACATTATGAACCATTTTACATAATACACGTTTCACCATCAGCCACGCCCCCTGCTCTGACCTCATCACCTTGCTCTGCCCACTCCATTTGCCACCCAAAAGACTCCTTTCAGCCACAGTTAGTGCAACAGTAAATCATCCACACAAATCTGCTGATGTACCTCAAAGATTAAGATACTAATTGAATTAGTTTATTGACCACACCTATGTCAATGACGGAGATGTGGAAAAGCTTCAACCCAAAGTAGAATAGTGATACTGTGAACTGTTATTATTTTTCAAACCAGTCAAATTTCACTGCGAGGAGCTCAGAAAAAACAAAGCATTTCACCGAGACACTAACCACAACCATGTTAACCAACATGTTTACATCTTTATATTCAACTTTCATAATCTTACATCAGTGGTTTCCAATGTTTTTTGCCTGTGACCTCTTAAAATGAAGTGGTCCATACCAGAGACGTTTTCTATAGGACTTTGTCCATACCAACGTTGACATTTAAGAAAGAGTTTAAGAAATCTAACAAAAACATTTTGGCTTTTTTTAAAAATGCATAACATAAACAAATATGTTTTGATAAGGATCCCGTAAACATGTTTCTGTCTTGTTTTTTTTTAAAGAGTATTATGACCAAGATATGCACTGAGCGGGACATTTTACAGAAAAAGAAACTTGTCGGAGCTTTCTGGTGGTCATGTACATGTTATGGAGACATTGTTTTTTAATGACCTCAAACATATATTCAACATCTTTGTACTGCACACTAGTCAGCTTTGACTTGTTTAAAACTAACCAGCTGACAAAAAATGATCAAAATTGCCAAATGCTTTGTTCTGTAGATACATTTATGATGAATGAAAGGCATCAATGCCAACCTTGATGCCAAATAAATTGTGATTCCTGTGACTGCTTCACAATAAAACCCACTGCGCGTTCTGCCAGTCGAGTGCTTTTAATGTAAAGCAGCAGCAGTTGGAAATTTTAGGTTAGCATTAACAGTAACTTAATCCAGCTGTGATACAGCTGTAGGAGAGTGAAGAGTAAACAGTGAGGCTGATATCAAATAGGTAAAATTACAGTAACACTGGATTACATGCTACATTGTTTCCTGTAAATCCCTTTAAAACCAGTGCAGGAATGTCGGACTCCCGTACTGTATAGAGAAATAATTACAGAATGTAAATACACAAAGTGGCTATTGCTGAAAAAAAGCCAACCAAAAATAATACATAAAATGGGGTTTCCTGTCTTGAAAATCTTACAGATTGTAGCTCTAAGGGAACAATGTTTTTTTCCTGCTCTGATTATTTAAGGATCTGAAGAGGTGGAAAGTATCTGGTAATACAGGAAAAGATACTAACTAAAATATTTTTTCTTCCCTTTATCATGTTAAAATTTCTGGTTAAAAACCACTGCGCTACATGCCTCTTCCTCAAAAACAACACAAACGAGTTCTCTGTAGTGTCATCTAATTAGTTTGAAGTTTAATAACAGATCTCTGTGTCTCCGCGCCTCTCTACCTGAGATACCTCAATGTGTCTGACTGACAAAGTGAACTGACCTGGACACAGTGCTGCTCTTCCCTGATCCTGTGGAGTTCATACTTCTTGCTCTCTCTTTATACTGACTCCTCTTCTGATCCGCTGCAAGACCAAAACTACACAGACACACACGCACATACACATACATTAACAAACATACACAGAAGCATTGACACACATGCATAGAGTAGAGAGAGGAGGAGTTATCAGACAGCTGGAACTTTATTTACTGAATACAGAGAATAAAAGTAAAAGTGAACTCACCAGCGCTCAGTTTTATTGTTGGTGGACTGAAGATAGTTGGCTGCAGAGAAAAACAAGGGAATTAGGATTATTCAAATTACTATAGTATAATTATTATTATTCAGCATACAAAAACAATGCTGTTTCTGTGCTTTCATGTCATACATATATCATCCTGGTGAGGATGGTGACTTTTTGCCTGGGACGTGCCGCTTTAGCTTCAGTCTATTAACATAACATCGTCTACCCATCAGCCTTCCTTCGTGCACGTTTAAGACCTTTTTAGCAAGACTCTCATTTTAAAACATGTCAGCTTAAACATTAAAAACGTTTTCAACCAAATTCCCAGTGTCCTTTCAGTGAGCATAGTTACAGTCTGAAATCAAGGACCCATTGCTTTTACAAAGCGTGAGGATTTTGAGGGTTATATTTGCTGCAGTTGTGACTTTATAAATAGGTTAACTTATACTCAGAGAAATGACAGTCATCACCAGCTGGAGGCCTGTTGTTTCCTTTGTCAGTTCAAAAGAACCTGTTGGGACCTGTCACCCTGACTCTGTCTCTCTTTCACTTTTCCATTTTCTTTCAGCTGAATTTCTTCCTCTATCTGTGAATCCACACTGTTTTCGTCTCTGGCTACTTTAATCCGGTTTTCCATCAAATAACTTGCTTCCTCACTCTGACTCCTTTCCATCCTATTCACACTGAATCCTTTCATTAACTAATTCACTTCACACACTAACACTTTAATCCCCTCCCATCCTGTCCTGAAAACGTTTCGTCATTACAGCCCCTGCTCATACATGACAAGTCTTCTTTACCACTAAAGATGTAAGCTACTTCTGACAAACGTCAACATGATTACAGCACTTACTGTCAGGACAAGATGAGGTGAGATTTAGGGTAGGCTTGGGCGGTGTCTGTTTTTTTTATACCTTCATACCTTCCTAACATTTCCCCAGGGTATACAGTGTATGTTGGTATTTGTGTTAAAAAAATAAAAAATAAAAAAAAACATTGTGAGCTGCTGTTCATAGTGATGCCATCGTAGCATGTATGACATTGTCTAGCCTACAATGCTATGTCTAATATGCAGTTGGCCTACTTAGTGATGTACATAATGACATTTATTGATTACATTTGAAGCTTCTTTCGAGACCTTCCTATGAAGCAAATGTCTGTCGTTATATTTTATGACTTCACCCTCAGACAAAATCCTCAATTTGAATAAAGTGATCAATCATATTAAATGAGTTAGTCTTTTTTATGACTTTTGATTTTGTATTAAATCAACTTTCTCTAATGAATATAAGTTGTTAGTTATGGTGCTGTTAGGATGCTGCTAGACTCCCTGTTAATACAGGTGCGTGCCTCCCTTTGTGTGCAGCAAGTAGGAGAGCAAACAGTGTTTTGACCGCAATGAAAATGTTGCTTTTGAAGGGCTAAACTGCAGCAAATATAAATTAAGCACAACATTTCATGCAATAAAGACATGTTGTGAATTTTTGGAAATGATTACTTCTATGTTTTTTCTATAAATTTTGACTTTTGGACTTTGCAACGCTCTGGAGTCATGTTTAGATCACACGAGTCAAAAACAGTCCTACAGAGCCACTAGGGTTGGGCAATTGGATGAATATTGATCTTTCTTATTTTATTTTGCTAATTTAATAGTCTGCCTCTGAATAACGAGTGAGAGATGTGGCTCAGTTCAGTGAGCTAACCCAGTACAGTAAGTGGCCAGAAACGGCAGAGAGAGGGACAAGTAGCGTGTAGAGCCAGAATATTTTGATGTCTAACACAGTGAAAGAAGTTTTTTTTAAACTAAACCAGAGTTACTGATTGTTGGAACAGTGATTGTTACTTGACCATATACCGTATATTTTTTACTGTAATTTGGAAAATATTTTATATTGTTAAATTGAGAATAAATCATGAGTAAATACTTATTTTATATGTAAGTATGTCAAGGATTCTGTACCTGTTGCTGATGTTTTTAAATGTGTGTCTCTAGCGGTGAACATGATGAGGTCTTTCTAGGACAATGAATTACCTATCTAAGAATGGGTTCAGTTCCTTTTTGGATTCAGTTCCCAGTCGGCAAAGGATTCCGATTTGTTAAGCTCAGATCTTATCAATCTCTTATCAAACATTTGATCTCTTCTCGCTCTTTTTATCAGCAAAGAGCAATGGAAATCATTCAGGTAGCAGCTGTTGCTGGTTAAAATGACAAACATCACGGGCGGCAGATCAGATCAGCTGTAGCAAATTAACATTAATTCAGTAACGGCTAAAATGAAAAGTCTGTCTGTTCTCTGGTTAATGTTCTCTTTGCAGCTGATGTATGTATTCAGCCAAAGACTGTTTGTCAATGAGTGGGAGTGGACTGTGTGTTTTTGTTGTTTAACAAGAACCAACAGTGACAGAAGAGTGATGACTCTTGATCAGCTGATCACCTCAAGTCAATTTAAGAATCTCTCAGTTAAACTTTGACTCATATCATATCAAATTTTCAGTTTGATCAACTCATAGTCATGAATCACTACATTCAGTAAGTTCCTGGTAAAGTAAAGTGTATAGCCGCTAACTGAACATGTGAGATGAACATTTCATTTATCATGCTGCTAATCTCAGTTTCATGTTGTGAACATTAATTAGGCAGCCACTAAAACCTGTAGAGTGTCCGCCTTCTCAGCCAAAAAAAAGCTGACTGCAGTTACTTTAGCCTTCAGTTACTCACAAAAACAGATTCAATAAGGGTAATGAATCATTTGATTCAACAGTGGATTTGAATTTGATCAAATCCCATACCTAGACCTCTCTGTGGACTGATTAAACCAACTGTCCTAGATGCTATGTTCTTCAGCTCTTTGGTTTAAGAGGTGGTATTATGCTTTTTGGTTTTTTCTCATTCATTTATTGTGTTACATATCTTTTTGGTGCATGTAACAGGTTTGCAAAATGAAAAAGCCCAAAGTCCACCCCAAAAGGGAGTTCCCATCTCAGAAACCACTACTCTGAACTACCTGAAAACAGCTCGTTAGTAGTCCAGCCATATCCCTTTGATCCATGTGACGTCACAGCAAAATGGTCACCTGGCGGCTAGTCAGACACGCCCTCAAAAACACCAGTGGAAAAACACACTAAGCTGCAGTACACAGTGACAAGACATCCATCTGCTGCCTCTCCTCTCCCCTCCAAACACTAGCTACCCTCCAGGCAGTCAACAGGTATAAAGTTGTTACTGTGATGTAGAGACAGAGCTCAGTTAAAACTTTATGATTGAAAGATACATTTGTTACAGATTAATAACTCACCACTCTGAAACTCTTGCTCCATCCATACAGCTGAATCGAAGCCATATTTACCGGCTTCTCGTGACCCACCCTACTCTGTTTGATTGGCTCTTAGTACTTAACTAGGAACTGTGCATGTGCAACTCCCAACAAAGATCCTGTAGAAGTAAGTTAGTAAGTAAGTATGACAAAAATATGGTGTTTTAAAAAAATTGGAACCATGTAAACGTGTTCTGGTAACAACCCCTAAATAAGATTTTGGACATGAAAATGAGCATAAAGTGATCTCTGTAAGAATTTGCTTCTAGCCCAGGTTTGCTGACTGATGTCTAAATGAACAATAATTCTAGAGACTTGATTTGCCGCACAACACTTTGCCAGCACATGACAGAAAAAAAGTTCTGCAGGACTCAACAAATTTTTCAAGAGAAGAAGTTAAGACACGTGTCAAATGCCAAAAGATTCAACCACATCTAGGATATCAAGCTGGCGGATATATTATTACTGAAAATTAACTGTTACTCTATTGCAACTAAACTTTATCAGAGGCCGCAGGTCCTGAACAAGATGTATCTGATCACATCTACACAACCTCTGACCTCTAAAGCATCAACTCATTAGCATCTATTCAGTCCCAGATTCCACCACCTGAGACACACTCACACAGCATTCCCACATATCAGTGTTCAGTGCTTCATCATAAAGTCATTACAGTATATTGTTCACTCAAAAACACATTCACCCTCTTGCTATCAGAGCCATTACTACTGTATTCACAGCAGATCAGAGGAATTATGAAAACACACACACACACACTCAGAAGACAGTCAGTCATGCATGCAGTTTGTTTCCACACCTCTGTGACTGTTGACTTTTCCCTTGTGAAGAAACAGGCCTGGGAAATGAAGATGGAGTGGTGTTGATTTTACTGACACGATTTGTCTGCCCTTCATTTACACATGTGAGCAACCAGCATTTTCATTATATTAAAGGAATGTTTGTACAAGCACAGGCTGTATACAAGACTTTCTGGGACCACACTAAGCTGGTTCCAGTCTTACCTCACAGGCAAGATGGAGTATGTGGCTCTAGGACAGTCCCAATCATCACCCCACACAGTCAGCTGTGGAGTGCCACAAGGGTCCGTCCTCGGTCCAACCCTTTTTACCATCTACTTACTAACCCTCAGTCACATCATCCATAAACACAAAGTTTCATTCCACTGTAACGCAGATGATACACAACTATACATAAAAATGGACTCCACACTCCCCTCAGCTCTGCCGTCTGCACTTCAGGTTTGCCTGGAGGAGATAAGGGCATGGATGTCTGACAACTTTCTTCAACTAAATAGCAGCAAAACCGAAGCCATCCTGATCAGTACCTCACACCAAACCCAGTCCTCCTCCCTCAGCAGTATATCCATTTTTGGTCATTACATTGCCCTGTCTACCTCTGTGACAAACCTTGGAGTCAGACTTGACTCAAATCTCACATTTGACACCCACATCCACCACCTCTGTAAGGTCTCCTTCCTCCACCTCAAAAACATTGCCAAACTCCGTCCCTCCCTCTCCCAACCAGATGCTGAGAAGTTGCTCCATGCCTTTATCTCCTCCAGGTTGGACTACTGTAATGCCCTCCTTGTCGGGATCCCTGGCAGGAGCCTGCAAAAGCTCCAGCATATTCAGAACTGCGCTGCCCGGGTCCTGACGAGGAGGCGTAAATATGATCATATCACTCCTGTCCTGAAATCCCTCCATCTGTCTCCTCACCCACCAGTGCATACATGGAACTGCCCCTGCCTACCTCAGTGAAATCCTCACCCCACACACTGCCTCACGAAACCTCCGCTCCTCCACCTCTACCTACTGCCTGCACCAACCAAGGACTAAACTCTCCACTATGGGAGACAGGGCCTTCCAGGCAGTCGCCCCATGGCTCTGGAATGCCCTCCCAGAGACCCTAAGGGCCCCACAAACTGTGGAGGCTTTTAAAAAGGGCCTAAAGACATTCCTATTTCAAAAGGCCTTTTAACAGTCATGGTTTTAATTTTATTTTTATGGTGTTTTATTGCTATTTGTTGATTTTGTTATATTTTGGGTACTGTTTTTAACCCCCTGCTACTGTAGCACTTTGAGATTTCATTGAAATGTAAAGTGAATTATAAATAAAATTTATTATTATTATTATTACTACAAGAAGCGGACAAGCGGCCACCGTAACGTTACCCATTGGTTTGTGGACTATCTCTTGCCGGACAGCAGCAGGGTGAACTTTTTTCAGAATCCTTTGAGCTCTCTGCATGCATTTCACCTCACCGATATCACTGATGCTCGGTAGATGGGTAGCAATGATCTTCTGAATTAATCACCTGCTCTGTGGGCAGTGGAGATGGCATCTTCTGTGGATCTGTTAGATCTGAATGCAAAATGGTGAGGGTGCAGGCTGACTGAGATATTGTCTTTGATGTGCTGGAGAACCACCCTTTGGGGATCAGTGCCAAAGAGTGGTAGTCATTCAGTCAGTCTAGACCACATTCCATGCTAGACTTAAATCTTTTGACAGCTTAAATGTGAAGTCTTACATTTTACCTGTAAGAGGTTTTAGTGTCTTTTATGATCATCGGTGATGTGAAAACATCAAATTTGCACACAGTCCAAGAAATAAAAAGTAAGTGATCAGGACGCTCTCCTGATCATAGGTCAGCAATAAAATCCTTACCTATCATAAAGGGGTTGGACCAATGGTACACATGCTATATGACTGTGACAAGGATAAAGATTTATGGGGATAAATCTTGTGTAATGAGTTGCTCAATGTGTCCCTCTCAAAAGAACCCAGCCCTGCACATGTTAGGCATCTTATTTAAAAATCTATAGATCCGTGGCTTAAACAAACTGTGGTGCAGAATGGTTATGCTAACAGGACGAATTATTGTGAGAAAATGAAAATCATAGTAGTAGAATTAAAGGTGTGTTCATATAGAAAGTGAAGCAAATTTTTCATGAGCCACAATTACATACAAAGTCAATGCAAATTTGCTCCTCTCTAGATTGACTGCTGACAACACAATTCAAGATCACACTAGAAGGCAGTAGAAGGTTGACTTCACTAGCATTCAGCACTGGAGCAGAAAGAATTCAGGAGGCGAACAAACATAAGAGTGAAGACACATGCATCGCACCAATGTTCCCCCCATTTCAAGTCATACTTTTCTATTTTTACTTTTCTTTACAGTTCAACTGATAACAAACAAGGTTTGAATCAGGGGTTTCTCAAATACTGATTCAAATCATCTACGTTGGGGGAAAGCCCTACCAAAACTGACTCTAGGTAAGATGGAGAACAAGAGAATTCACCAAAATGTCAAAGTATTCCTTAAGTTGGCTGCATTGTTAAAATACAGAATTAGTAGAACATGGGGGGAAACTGTTAACAATAAGCAGAAATCTGTAATCTTGTTTGCATTGTGGGTTTTTCTGTGTCCTGACCTTCAGCTCCCAGTGAAAGGTCATCTTCAAAGCTGCAGCCGTTCCTCAGGGGTCCTGTTTTCACATAAGTACACAAAAAGTAGTAAAGTTGTAAAACCTCTTCAGCACCATATCCATAAATACACATTGAGTACTTGAAATGGTATACTAATTCTGACACATAACTTTAAATGTTCCCAAAAACATAACAGGCATAACAGGCTTTTTTTTAAAAAAAAGTTGTTTTGACTGGTTGCAAATATTTAGTCACACACCAAAGTTTCCACAATGGAGGCCATGTCAGTGTCCTAAGAGTTTAGGGTCCTCACAATGTAATATATTAACAACAGACACAGAAAATGTGGATTACCTCTGCTGGGAGAGGCACTCCGATCATCTAGAGAGGCTCCGAGGGGAGTCCTAGACACATAGGGACAGAGACAGAGAGTTATATATCAAAACCAAACCATAATATCACCTTTAAAAATGTAAAAATCCAACAGACTCCTCTATCAATGAGTGAGTGATCAGGTCAGCTCCTACTAGTGCATAATACACCAGCTGCATCACTTTACATTACACCATGTATACCACACACAAGGCAAGAGGACACAGCAGCCAGAATGTGTCAACCCGCAATGATGTTCATCTTCCAGTAGGTAGTTTACATAGAAAATCATCTACTGTTATCTTACTGTTACATCAGGCTATCTTAAAATACCTTTAACCTGAAATGTAAGGGATAGTCTTCACCAGCCGATGCTCGCTAACAACAAACCAGGCAACTTTATCAAACCCAGGCTGACTGAGGAGGATAATCCCATTGAAACCCCTGGTTGTTTATAAAACTAATTATCCAAAGCCAACACCGAGTCAGGCAAAACTCATTAGCCCACACTAAGTACTAACCAAGCCATACTAACTATAACAGGCTGAGGCTAACTATGGTAGGCATAGTTAGCCTCATGGGCTTAGGGAAAGTATCTCAGATTATCTTTTTAACAGTAAGTATACCAGTATGCCACCTGATCTTTCTTAAGCTAACTATCCTAGGCTAACAGACTGTTAGACTTAAGATAACAGTCCCATGCCAACTGCCTGTAAGGCTAAGACTAACTATCTCAACTCTAATAGCATGTCAGGCGAAGGAAAACAACATCACCTGAAACTGACTTAACGCAGTAACTAGGCTAATCGCATGTCAAAAGAAGTCTAGCTATCCAAGCGCTATCTGCCTGTCAGGCTAAGGCTAACTATCTCAGCTCTAACTGCATGTCAAGCGAAGGAAAAGCAACACCCCCCTAAAGGGACTTAATGCAGTAACCAGGTTAACTGCCTGTCAAAAGAAGGCTAACTATCCCAGCGCTAACTACATGTCAAGCTAAGTCTAAGTAACTCAGGCTTACTGCCTGTAAAATAAAGGCTAACTATCCCAGCCCTAAATGCCTGTCAGGCTAAGTCTAAGTAACGCAGGCTTACTGCCTGTAAAATAAAGGCTAACTATCCCAGCGCTAACTGCCTGTCAGGCTAAGTGTAAGTAACGCAGGCTTACTCTGCCTGTCAAATAAAGGCTAACTATCCCAGTGCTAAATGCCGGTCAGGCTAAGTCTAACTAACGCAGGCTTACTTCCTGTCAAATAAAGGCTAACTATCCCTGCACTAACTGGCTATCAGGCTAAGGCTAAGTAACGCAGGCTAACTGCCTGTCACATAAAGGCTAACTATCTCAGTGCTAACTGCCTGTCAGGCTAAGTCAAAGTAAAGCAGGCTAACAGCCTGTCAGGTGAAGGCTAACTATCTCGCGATAACTGCCTGTCAGGCTAAGGCTAAGTAACGCAGGTTAACAGCCTGTCAAATGAAGGCTACCTACCCCAGCACTAACTGCCTGTCAGGCTAAGGCTAAGTAACCCAGGCAAAGTGCCTGTCTGTGAAGGTTAACTATCCCAGTACTAACTGCCTGTCAGGCTAAGTCTAACTAACGCAGGCTTACTTCCTGTCAAATAAAGGCTAACTATCCCTGCACTAACTGGCTATCAGGCTAAGGCTAAGTAACGCAGGCTAACTGCCTGTCACATAAAGGCTAACTATCTCAGTGCTAACTGCCTGTCAGGCTAAGTCAAAGTAAAGCAGGCTAACAGCCTGTCAGGTGAAGGCTAACTATCTCGCGATAACTGCCTGTCAGGCTAAGGCTAAGTAACGCAGGTTAACAGCCTGTCAAATGAAGGCTACCTACCCCAGCACTAACTGCCTGTCAGGCTAAGGCTAAGTAACCCAGGCAAAGTGCCTGTCTGTGAAGGTTAACTATCCCAGTACTAACTGCCTGTCAGGCTAAGTCTAAGTAAAGCAGGCTAACAGCCTGTGAGGTGAAGGCTAACTATCCCGCCGCTAACTGCCTGTCAGGCTAAGTCTAAGTAAAGCAGGCTAACAGCCTGTCAAATGAAGGCTACCTACCCCAGCGCTAACTGCCTGTCAGGCTAAGGCTAAGTAACCCAGGCAAAGTGCCTGTCTCTGAAGGTTAACTATCCCAGGAAAAATCCTGTTTTTGGTACTTAGCTGACAGATCAGCCTAGTACAGCAGCTGGGCTAGCTGGTCTGAGCTGCTGTCTGCAGCCGGACGCTGGAAGCACTGAGCTGTTACACAACCTGCAGCTCTTATCAATGGGACAAACTTCATGCCACCATTCAATACACACACAAGAATGGTTGTATAACAGTGCGCAGCCGCAGTATCCTCCCACTTTCCACTGGCAGCCATGTTTGTCTCAGGCCCCTACCCAGCTGTTGTTATAGTAACTGTGTGAGTTTGAGTCTGCTGGTCATGTACCACAGTGACGTTACTGAGGACACTGTGGGTTGTGACAAAGGCTGTGTTTGTGTGTGTGTAATAACAGTGCTGACTCAGATGAAAGAACACCTCCTCTCTTTACTCCACTTTCTTTTTTCTGCCTTTCTTTCCGTCTTCTGTCAGCCACTTCCTTGTTTTCTTTCTTTCCTTCTTGCTTTGCCCAGACAGCTCTATGTGCCCTATCTCTGGGCGTTGGTCTGCTCCCTTTGTGTGCGTGTTCTGCATGTTGAATGTCTAGGCGTGAGCAGTATGTCAGTTCTACGTCAGCAGCTGATAACACCGTTCCTAAACACACACATGTACCTCCAGACACCACGAAAGCATATAAATAAACCAGTAGCAAGGAAACCAGTTAGCCTGTCACTTTACCACTCAGTCAGGATGGAAATAACCATATAGCGTAATTTTCATATTTCAGTCCATGAACTACTAAGTCTGTTTTCTGTAGGTTCCTGCTGATCATCATCCATCATTTTTTTAAAAGATTTCCTTCTGCCTAAGCCAGAGGTGGCCAAACATTTTGATTGTGGCCCATACACAGAAAAATGTGATCAGTCAAGGGCCAGATTCTGAAATTTTCAGGCATTCATTCGCTATCTTCCATCTCTTTGGTACCTCCATGTTTAATCAACTGAGGTATTGTTTTCATCTACTAGTAAGCCATCATGCATCATGGTATGCAGGATCTGAAACTTACTGTTCTCATTTAGTCATCATTTGATGCAAATGATGTCATTCAATGTTTAATATATTTACGTAAAAACATTACTTGCATGTTTGCATGACCAAAGGACCCACTTCTTTCAGTAGATGACAATCACTCCACCTTACTTAACAATCAGGACCACCATGTATTTCAGGTACCACACAGAAGAAAAACAAAGCACACAAGAATAAGAAACACAAAGTAAACCACAGTGTAGTATACAGTCAGCACTGAACAAAACAACAAAACCCACAGTTCACCCACCAATAAATGGGTCCTTATCTCAGTTCAGATCTCAACAAGAGTCCATATCTCAACAAAAAACTTCTCTTCTGGATCCCAGCCAGCAAATAAAACATAGTCATTTTGAGTTTTACAACAATAGCCAACGAAAATAAAAATTAGTGATGCCCCTTGTTATCTAAAAAACAAGCTTAGTGATTCTCTGACAGCACTGGAGTTACCTCCCGAACTGGCTGTCACTCAGGACGCTGACAGGTAGCTGGGTGTGTGTGTGTTACAACATATTCAAGTGTATTTTTAAAAATTCCCTGTTAAAAATCGGCCACAGTTGGCCCGCAAGCCATAGTTTGGCCACTCCTCTTCCAAGCCGTCACTGGTTTCAGTTCATTTCTAAGAAAATCAACTTGCAGCAACTTGAAACTGGCTTCAACAAAAAAATCCATAACAGTCAGTATTTGGCCAACATTATTTTAAGGTATCATGAAGTGCGGATTCATTTGAAAAGGCTGCACTGCTTCAACACATATGACATGTCGCAAATGGGCTACAACAGAACATTAAAAAACATGGGTGTTGTCCTTTAATAAGGTGGTAAATGGATACTGTACCTGCATTCAATCAGCCAGCTGGTGATGGTGTTGGCTTGCCCTAATAGAGAGACACATCAGCATGTTAAAGCAACAAGCCAGCAGATGCCGTGTGAAACAGTGATTACAACATGCTATAAAAGAATAATAGCGATCCCAGACTTCAGGATATAACTGTTAATGTCTCAGCTGATTACAGGCATGGTGCCAGCAGGATGCAATTCTACCACTGGTTACATCTAAATAATCCAGTTGGTGTTCACACTGCTGTGGCTGCAGCTAAAAGGATTTTTTCTCATTATTCAATCAGTCGATTGAATTTTTTTTCTAGTTTTTTCAACTAGTCATCGTATTTACAGTTGTTTGGATTTGGACAAAAGTAAAAATTTCACCTGATAATGGCACTAGATGGACATTAAGGAAACACCACAGTCATTACAATCCATCCTGAAGTGGACATGAGTGTCTGAACCAGATTTCATGGCAACAAAAACTTAATTGTTTTTATTATTATACAGTATGCATTATTCCAAAAATACCAAATCAATACCCCATGATAGCACAACTAGAAATAGTAATCCAATATTTTTAACTTTGAACAGCAACTTAAAGCACCAGAGGATGACAGCAACGCAGTGTCTGCCCAGCCGTTTAGAGGGGTGAAGGGCTGTCGGAGGGGCTCCGAGGAGAGACTGGTACCTGAGTTGACGACAACTCGCTACGTTACATGACACTGAAATTAAACTGTGGTGTTCTGTCGAGAGATACACTGACTTGAACCACAACAGTGAGTACGACAAAGTATAAAATAGTAAATGATATATAATTTGTTAAACTATGAGCAGAGGAAAAGTATATGAGGCTAATTTATGCAAAATGCCTTAGGCTTAAGCTAATAATGTTAAACAACAAGGTAAACCCCCATCATCTTGGCTAGAGCTGAACTAAACATCAAAGCCTGGCAACAAGTGAGTTTAGGCTTTTAGGGAGGACTGGGTGCCCGCGCTGTAAAGCACACAAAACAAGAGCATCATTGCAAAACGGAAAGCGGCACCAAAATTGTTTTATCTCGATTATGTTGTTTTCATAATCGTTGGAAGCCAAAAAATAAATTTTGCTTAAATCGCCCAGCCCCATATTTTGGACTATTTTCTACTGTGCTATTTCTTCGATAGCGTAACTGTAGTTGAGAGTAATACTGCAATGTAGAGCTGGGATAAAAATATTCTAAAACAAAATATCTGCCAATATTTAATTTATACAATAGAAAACCAACAACAAATAAATAATTTTTTGGGAGTTCTTTTATGGACAATCTATGTAATGGAGACACTGTTTCTAAGTTACCACAAATAGACTCCAATATTGGCAACCTGTCAGTCTTATCAGATATATATACGTCAATACTGCTTTAACTGTGATAAGATAATAAGATAAAATCTACCCTGACGTTGGTGCTCAGCAAAAGTAGCTGCTAGTGAAAGGAAGTGAAAATTATATTAATGTTGTGAAAAACAAACTTTCTCATAAAATATGGGGTTAATGTGAAATATTTAACTTTTTGAAAATAGAGTTAACATTTACAATCGTTACAATATTCCCAGCTACAACATTGCTTTGGTGAGAGTTGAGCTCGGTCTAACCTGGTTCTTCTAAAGGTCTCTGTGCTTCCCCGTCCATCTGGCTCTTTTGGGGCCCCTCCGGGCCACAGTGCTCTGGTTCTTGTTCTTGCCAGAGGGAGTCTCTGCTCTGGGCCCAGGCCTGACGCCGCAGAGAGGCTAAGCTGCAGGTTGGCTCCACTCTGGGATCTGGGAATCAGTGAAGCAAACAATCTGTCAGACCGCCTGACTACTTTGAAGTCATCAATCAGGTTTGGCAGGTATTCAACCTGACAAACAGAGGCTACAACTCCCTAAATAGAAACACACAAAGCAGGTGAACTAAACTGAAACATCACACACATCTCATACATCTCTCTGCACATCTAGGTCAACTAACTGTTCTTCTGAGGCCCCAGCATTAATGACAGGTAATACCACATTTAATTCCAAAATATTTAAAACTCTCTGTCACACACTTAACTGAAGTTTTGGTGAACTTTGACATATGAATTTGCAGCATCCAACATTAGCAAGCCATCAAAACCACAGCCTTATTTATTTGATATGCCCCCATTCAGAGCAGATGAGCCTCAATACCCCTTCATCTACATCACCTGTCATGTCCCAAATGTGTTCATTTTAACTGACTTTAAAGTGGATGTTAAGTAACACTATAAACATATGCAATCATTTTTATTACAATAAAATTTAATAAACTGAACTGTACTGAATTTGTGGGTCGGTTTGGTCGAATTTGCATTCATACTACTACCAACAGTGTCAAAAGCAGGACCTTTTCAGTCATTTATCTATTACTTTTAGCTAAATGTTTCAACTGTGCATGCATTACTTTTAGCTAGTGGGTAATATTTTAACTGTTTACCCATTCCACCATCTAATTATTTCAACAGCTGTTTATCACTACTTATGTTCATTACTTAAAGATAATTATTTAAACTGTTTAAGTAAGACAACCCACCTGGAGCAGTGACGGTGTCCATTCCCAGAGCTCCACTCTCCATATCTGCTGTCTTTGTGTCTGTTCGGCGTCAGTCAGTCAGAGAAGACCGACGAGGTACAGGTAACACACCTGGAGAGAAAGAGAGAAAGAGAGAGAGAGAGAGATGGGACAGAATACATCTTTATTTATTTACTTGTTTATTCAACAGGGACAGTGTACATCACTAAACATTGCTGTACATGTGACAGAGGTAGTCAAAAGGCTACTACTACTACTTAATTAGTGGTCCCTGTTGTGTTGGGGTGTAATTAGTCACATGTAATTTTGTTACGTAATTTAATTACAAAATAAATGTAACTGTAATCGGTTACAGTTACTTGGAAAATACATGTGATTAAAGTACAATTACTGGTGAATTACATTGTGGGTTACATCTGAAAAAGCTCGAAAAAGCTATATGTTGAATAATATTCATTTTGTTGCTTTGCATGTTTTTCATGTGCACAATGTCTTCCTTTGCAATTTCCAGCCACAGCTCTTGAGTAAAGGTTGATGTTATTCTGATGCTTTTGATGGGTTCTCAAGTTTGAATTTGCAGCGTCACCCCTCCGCCAATTAAACTGCCTCTCAAGCTTTTGAAAATGGTTAAAAGTTGAAAGTATTCATTTGAAATTTAGAAAAGTAATCAAAAAGTAATTAAATGAACTATTACTTTTGAAATAGGGTAACTTGTAATCGGTAACCAATTATATTTAGTATATTTATATAAGTATCTTCCCAAAACTGGGTCCCTGGACAGATGTTAAAGTCACACTAAAGAAGAATACAAAATTAAAGTAAATGAAACAGTTAATAAACATGCAGAGCAATAAAAAGAGAGAATATTAATGTTAGCAACTACATTGCTAGATACTAATTAAAACACGCAACACAGAAACACATAGTACAGGATATGCAAAGCAATGAAATGGGGAATGTTGACGTTAATAGAAATATGCACTAAATAAGACACTGTACTGCATTAATATGCTCTATTTGAAACAGGCAAAGCAGACACACACAATATAAAGACAAAAAAGTTACACATCAATCACTCTCGTATAACAAAACATCAGTAAAAGAAATGCATGCAGGTCCATGAGGACAAACAGAGAAGTATCAGCAGACAGCTAGTATCAGTTGCCCTCGACTTTAACCTTCTTTGGATAACTATGACCTAGATGACTGAGAACCTTCACAGACATCAGCAGACAGCACGTACACTGCAAACACAGACAGCAAGACATAATGACCCTTTGATTATTAACACTGACCAAGTTGAGACTAATTAATCATTGCATCACAAGCTTTAAATAAATAGTAGGCGCTTCCTGCTGAAGGGTCAGAGTGGAGATGTTTTGTGACGAGATGAGAAGTGGCCTTTATTATTGATGACCAAGTTACCCACACTGAGACAAGCTGAGACCACACACAAACACAGATAAACACACATAAATACACACACCGTAGCCAAAAAAGCCCCAGTGCTAAGCTCTGTTGTCCCAAAAAAAATAATCAAACCCAGAAGACACAGTAAGGAAACATGGACGTTGTAAAAATCACTTGTGGAATGTAACTAAGTATACTTCCTGAAGGATCGATACAGGCTAAAATGAACCAAATCAAAATCGGCTCCTTTCTTTACTGAACTCTACTGTGTTTTGTTCACCTCAGCCCAGCCTGCTAGTGTTGCAGCAGTGGTCTCCTTTATGACAGCTGGCTCTGCAGCATTTCACAGCATAAGAGAGTGAAAATTAGAGTGTGTGAAGGTGACAAATTACTTGGGCGCACCGGTCAGGACACCAGCACGGGCAATCACAACAGCTGTCGCGAATTAACGTTAATTCTTTCACTAAACTGATTATAGGAAAAAAGTAAACTTGGCTGCGTTTGTGTGTCTGTACTCGGCCAAAGATCATTTTCGAGGGAAGAAGCTCCACTCTGTAACATCACTGTATCAATGGTAGAGTAAGAGTGTTTGTGTCATTCAAATAACTCAACCAGAGCGATATGAGCTGATCCCATCACGTCAATTTTGGGACTGTAATTCTCCAGTTAAACAATTATTAATCAGTTTAATAGTTTTTAACACAAACCTTCAGAATTTGCATCGAGTAGCTCATGAAAAACAAGATACTGCTGTTATTTCAAAGTGTCAGATACATATTTAATCAACATGTCATATCTTTTGTCACTATATTTATTTTTGACTCTGTATTCCGAGCATCTTTGACACAAAGATTTACTTTGCAATGAATTAAGTTCTATCTTCTCTCTTTATCGCCGTATCACGTCAGACTCTATCATTAAAGACCTTTCATCGCGTCCAAAGAACTTGTTTTTGTTTACTCAATGTCATTTATGCGACATTTGATGCTACAAAAATCTTGAAGCTTACGATTCAGATTTTGCTGACAAAACATGTGATCAGTTGATAAATTACTGATAAAAAATAATAACCCCTCTGCTCCTTCTCACAGGCAAAAGGCTGGCTGAACCCCTGAAGCCGACCACCAGCTGACGGTTGATTCTAACAGGAACAAGATCACAGTTTACTGAGTCACTGTAAACACTATTCACAAACAGAAATGTAATACTAGCTAACAATAGCTACCTAACATAGGGTCACCAAGTAATTTACTGAAGTGAATCTCGTGATTCCAAGAACAAAATGAAATCAACTAAGACAGAAGAGAAAATGGTGTTGATGAAAGTAGAAAACTAAAGGAGGTAAATACAGAATAATCCATATTGAGTCAATGCCTGGAGGAGAAAGATGGAAAGGAAGAGGAAAAAAAAGAGGAATGTGAAGCCAAATTTAAATGAGAACGTGTGAAACAGGAAACAAGTGTTTACAATGAATAACAGAACAACTTCCTGTCTGAGAAAGCAAAGGGGGGGGGTGAGGGATCTATTTATTTTTAGATTTTTTTCTTGTAAATGCAAAACAAACTGGAATGTCAACAACAATACACAGACAGGCAGTGTGCAGAGCGAACGACTCTTCTGCAGCAAAGTCCTCTGCGCACACAGCCACCAATTCAACCTGCTCAGCTGTTTCTCAGCCTCATCACAGTCCTCTTAAGTCACCCCAACTATGTAATAAGCTTCATACACTCAGCTCCTGTTGGCTTAAAGGAAGCCAGTTTATAGTGTCTGTGTTTAGTTTGGATTCTGTTACCAACCAATGACCAACTGGTTTGTCTTTTTAGTTGAAATATTCTACAGATAAGGCTTCTGAAGGTGTATTAACACAGGCTGTTCCAAGTTGGGACACCTGTAGAAATTTGTTTTTGCATCAACTTTGAGGCTTCTTTTACTTTCACTGTTGCATAATAACTAGAAGTTGTTAATGCATCACATGATCCCTGAAAATTTGCATATCTCTGAATTTCAGTTTTGCTGACCTAAACTGTGTCGTTACCTTCTAAAAAAGACAGATACACATATACAAGATACTTAACCTCTACAATCAGAAATTAAGAATATTCGAGACAGTTACTCCACAATGGATGAATTATGTATAAGAATTCATTAGGAGAAGGCAGATGTAGTGTATTAAATTATAGATTTAGCCACGAGGAGTAACGGCTGCAATCAATCCAATGGCCTTTCTTTTTGTTGTTCATTCATTTTTTTGGCATCTTTCGCAGTAAAATATACAAATGTTGTAAGAGAGCTAGAATTATGACTATTATTACATGTAATCAAGTTTAAATACAAGTTATGCCCAAGCATTAAAAAAATGGTGAAGATTCTCTACTTTTCTCTGTTTAATATCATGATAAATTGAGCGTCTTTGAGAGAAGCTGACTGTACTAACATACATGTACGTCTCTAAATCGACTCTGACAGAAACCAGAAACTCAGAGGTTACGACTACATGAAAGAAACCACACGTACAAGTCTCTTTCCTGCAACCTGAACACAGCAAATACTGAACGTTCATCTCACTGACAGCGATCTGTTCTCACTGCAAACACAGTTAAACAACACTGCAGACGTTGGGACCCAGAAACTGCAGGATGACACTTGGATCAAAGACAAACTGGGCAAAGCTCTATTTATTATTCTTATTTCTTCTTGGATCAGTGGTCACCATAAATAGTGTCTAATGATGCCAGAAGCATGAGAGAGGCGCTTTCCTTAGGAGCATATGAAAAGCAGTGGTGGAAAATAAAAGTATAATTTTGATTTCACATTTACTACTTAGTTTTTTTTCCATATTATGTTACTTTTAAACGTCTACTCAACTACATTTCAGAGGGATACATTGCAAAAACATTTTCGTGTGCTAAATCTCTTACATTTTTGCTCGTACAAGTGCTCCAAGTCAGACTCAGCTCGTCATAAATCGCTGGTTGCGGCATGATTAATGCCACCTGTTCACTGCCGTATAAGGCCGCCTGTTCTGCTCCGTTTGTTTCATTCACAAAAATGTTATATCAAAGAGGGGAAAGAAAGTATTTCAGGTCCCACTGTTGGAAATCAGCAGATAAAAAACAACAAACTTGTGTCAGTAGGAGAAACTGCTTAAGTGATTGGTCAATTAACAGAAAATTCTATTTTCGAGAATTGATTTCAACAATTTTTTTTAACAAAAACACCAGAAATTCTGTGGTTCCAGCTCCTCACATGTGAAGACTTGATGCTTTTTCTATGTCCTATATTTGGGTGTATTCAATTATTCAAGCACTTTGAAGACTTGGACTCTATAATTGGCATTTTTGACATTATTTTCTGACGTTTGTTAGATAAAGCAATGAATTGATTAACCAAGAAAATATCTATCTACAATATCTACAATAAAACAGCATAAAAAAGACAATGCATTAAACTGCCCAACAATTCATAAAATAGTTAGAATGAGATCCATTTTAAGCAACTACAACAATAAAATTCTGCTTAAATATTTCTGTATCAGTCATAATCATCCAATAATGTAATAATATGACATTGATTGGAGCCATTCCGCTGCATAACAGGCACTTTTACTTTTGATAGAGATTCAACTGACACTTTTACTTGTAATGGAGTTTTTCTACAGTGTGGTGACATTAGTTTCTTTTCAATTAGTACTTCCACCACCACTGGTATTTCATTTAGAATAGTAATTGGTAGATTATTTAGTAATAAAATTAAAGATTCGTTAAGGGTCACAAGCTAAAAAGTTTGACATGAGCATTACAATCAGGGGTGAAGGGCGAGTCTGAACTATACAGATAATCTAGAAAACATCTAGATTTAGCGGTGGAAGAAACATTCAAGTAATTTTATTAAGTAAAAATAAAAAGATCACAATATAAACACATTATACTCCATTACAAGTAACAGTCCTGCATTCATAAAGTGAAAATTCAGAAGCATTAGGTACAAAATATAAAATAAGCTATTTTTACTACTTCCTGTACTGCTGGGCGATTTTATCTAACAATGCTTCATAAGGAGTACTTTTGTACTTTTAATTGCATGACTTTTACTGTAACAGATCGTTTCTACACTGTGGTGCTGCTACTCTTACTACTTCTTAGTAGTTCTTCCACCACTGGCTGCTGTTGTTGTTGTTGTTGCGTGTTGATAAACAAGCTTTTGGGCTCTTGAGTAAAATATTTCTGAGGAAGCACTGAGCTGCAGAAACACAAACAGTTCCGCTGGAAGTACAGGTTTCAGGTACTAGTGTGCCTCTATATACTTATACTACATTACATTTCAGAGAAATAGTGTTCTGTAATTACATTTTAGATTAAGATTTATGTGATCAGCTTTTGAAAGATTGAAGAACGGCCTATTTTAGAATAATATATATTATATTACAAGATTATAATCAGTGATGCATTGATGTGCAAATCACATTAATGTTAAACATGGAGCTAATTTTGATTCTTTTTTTACTGATCGGCAGTTTAATCAATAATAATAGTATTATTATATCATCATATTTGTTTACATTTTGTAATAATCTGAATCATAATCTGAAACTTTAAAGTAGGCTGTCTAAATTTAGATATAATATATAATTTAATTTTAATGTTTCCCTCTGAAATGTAGTGGAGTAGTAGTTTAAAGTAGCATAAAATGGAACTACTAAGTAGTCCTACAAGTAAGTAGTAAATGTACTTAGTTAAATTCTATCACTGTAGTACTGTAACACAATAAGACATTCAATCATACAGGAAGAAAACCACAGTCAAAGAAGTTTTCAGATCCTTAACTTAAGTAAAAGTAGAAATATCATGGTCTAAAAAGACTCCATTACTAGTTAAATTCATACGTAAAGTTACTTAGATAAAATACCACCAACAAAATGTAGGCTACTTAAGTCTTAAAGAATTTAAAAGTTTTCAGGCAGAAAAACACTCTCACTGTTAAAAAACATTGTATTATTGGATATATTTACTTCATGTTGTCATTTCTCTATATGTAACCAATTTTAGGTACTTTATACGGCTGTTTGGCTTATCAGTAAAGTACTGCATCATATATTAAAAGCCCCCGACTTGTTTTACATGTAAAGAAACCAACGCTGCCAGGTAACGTTAGGCTAATGTAGAGAAATAAAAAATACATTTCTCAATAAAATGTAGTGAAGAATACTAGGGCATAAAATAACAAATACTTAGTACAAGTAGCTCAAAATAGTATTAACACAGTTACTTTCCTGCACAAACAGCGACAGTTTTATAACAGAGAGAGAGAGAGAGAAAAAAAGACAAATGGTGTCGATGTTTTAAATATCTGCGGCACGGATCATTCAATCAAGATTCATCCCGATTCCTAGTTTAAAAACACATTATGTTTTTTAAATCACAAAGTGTCATTAAACTGCCCTTTTCTTCTGTCGCTGAGACTAACTTGTTAATCCTGTTCAGAGTTGTTCCTGTTATGTTTGACACGGAGAACAGGGCTGACAGCAGCCGTGGTAAAAACTGCGCGTCCCCACAGCTGAATACCACCATGATATACAGCATTATATTAGCAGTATTATAAGCAGTAGCCTATTCTGGGCGAACCAGCTACTCACCGTCATGTCTCTTTTTCAGTTCGCGTCTCTACTCCCAAGCTGTCAAACTTATCCAAACTTTTCAGAAAACACTCCTCCAACATTCCTGCTTCCGCTTCCTGAAACCAGCGGCGTGGAGCGCGAGAGGAGCAGAGCAGGGGGGCGTGTCCTCTGCGGAGGAACAGCAACACCTGCCGGCCGGCTGCAGTACAGCAGTGCCGGAAGACACATCCTTTACTTGAGTAAAAGTACGTATACTCGTGTGTTATTTACACTGGGGACATGTCCCTACTACTTTTTGAAAACGCTAATTTTGTCCCCATCACTTTTTGAAAGCAATACGAATTGACAACAAATGAAAATGCTTTGAAAAAGGTTTCTAATGTCGATACAGAAGAAACAAATGTGCGTTGTCCAACACAAGTAATTTAAACTAAAAAAACAAGCTACTGATTAGGCCGACTGAATTATAATCCATTACATTTTTAGATTTTGAATTGTCACCTGCCACCTGAATTTTGTGTTTCCCTTTCTAAAGAAAGATATTGTCAGCATAAATTGGAGCAGAACATGTCTCTAGAATGCAGGAAATAATTGAGATATTTCAGCATTGAATATTTCTTCATAATAGTGATAAATATCTTCTCTACTTGTTCTTGTGACCCTCATATTGTGCGTCGTCACTTCTCCTAAGATAAGTGTATCGTCATAAAGTGACGCCCTTGCTAATAATTGAATAATATTTAATAATTTTTTAAACATACGTGTAGATTCTTGAAGACTTAACATATATTGAACCATTCGAAGAATGAGCTAACATTCTTTAACTAGAAAAATTGCATTTCCTGCGGAAAATGCGTGTGAATGCTGGAAATGCTGAACTGAAATGCATGCAGAAGCTGAATTGCATAAAAAGGTCCAAAACATTGCTAAAGAAGCTGAAATGAAGAAACACCTGCAAAAAAAGAGCAAAATAGCGAAAAAACTTAATTCAAATGCATTAATAAGCTGAAATGCATAAAAGATCCACAAAATTGTAGAAAAGTCAAGATTTTAATTCAAATACTTGAAGGAGCTGAAATGTATTTTAAAAAGGTGCTAAATACTGCAAAAAAAATTAAAAAGAGCTTAATTGAAATGCTCAATGAAGCTGAACTGCACAAACAATTGAAAAACATGGCAGAAAATTAAAAAAAACCTGCAAATTCAATATTTTAAGCCTGAATATTTTAAAAACCATAAAAGATAGCAAAAGTTGTATACAGGCCTAACTGTCCTTAAAGAGCTGAACATTTTAATATTTGAATGGTTGTTCTAGCACAAAGTATGCAGAATTAGTTAGCTTTGAAAGTTGAAGAGTTGTAGCAGTACTAGGTAGCAGTAGTAGCAGTAGTACTAGGTAGCAGTAGTACTAATTTGCAGTAGTAGCAGCAGTAGTAGCAGTAGTTCTAGGTATCAGTAGTAGCAGTACTAGGTATCAGTAGTAGCAGTACTAGGTATCAGTAGTAGTAGTACTAGGTATCAGTAGTAGCAGTACTAGGTAGCAGTAGTAGTAGTACTATGTAGCAGTAGTAGCAGTAGTAGTAGTAGTACTAGGTATCAGTAGTAGCAGTACTAGGTATCAGTAGTAGTAGTACTAGGTATCAGTAGTAGCAGTACTAGGTATCAGCAGTAGCAGTACTAGGTAGCAGTAGTAGTAGTACTATGTAGCAGTAGTAGCAGTAGTACTAGGTATCAGTAGTAGCAGTAGTAGCAGTATTACTAAGTTCCAGTAGTAGCAGTATTAGTAGTACTAGGTATCAGTAGTAGCAGTACTAGGTATCAGTAGTAGCAGTACTAGGTAGCAGTAGTAGCAGTAGTAGTAGTACTAGGTATCAGTAGTAGCAGTAGTAGCAGTATTACTAAGTTCCAGTAGTAGCAGTATTAGTAGTACTAGGTATCAGTAGTAGCAGTACTAGGTAGCAGTAGTAGCAGTAGTAATAAGTTCCAGTAGTAGCAGCATTAGTAGTACTAGGTATCAGTAGTAGCAGTAGTAGTAGTACTAGGTATCAGTAGTAGCAGTACTAGGTATCAGTAGTAGCAGTACTAGGTAGCAGTAGTAGTAGTACTATGTAGCAGTAGTAGCAGTACTAGGTATCAGTAGTAGCAGTACTAGGTATCAGTAGTAGTAGTACTAGGTATCAGTAGTAGCAGTACTAGGTATCAGCAGTAGCAGTACTAGGTAGCAGTAGTAGTAGTACTATGTAGCAGTAGTAGCAGTAGTACTAGGTATCAGTAGTAGCAGTAGTAGCAGTATTACTAAGTTCCAGTAGTAGCAGTATTAGTAGTCCTAGGTATCAGTAGTAGCAGTACTAGGTATCAGTAGTAGCAGTACTAGGTAGCAGTAGTAGCAGTAGTAATAAGTTCCAGTAGTAGCAGCATTAGTAGTACTAGGTATCAGTAGTAGCAGTACAAGGTAGCAGTAGTAGCAGTAGTAGTAGTACTAGGTATCAGTAGTAGCAGTAGTAGTAGTACTAGGTATCAGTAGTAGCAGTACTATGTAGCAGTAGTAGCAGTAGTACTAAGTTCCAGTAGTAGCAGTAGTAGCAATACTAGGTATCAGTAGTAGCAGTGCTAGGTAGCAGTAGTAGCAGTAATAGTAGTACTAGGTATCAGTAGTAGTAGTACTAGGTATCAATAGTAGCAGTACTAAGTTGCAGTAGTAGCAGAACTAGTTAGCAGTAGTAGCAGTAATAGAAGTACTAGGTATCAGTAGTAGTAGTACTAGGTAGCAGTAGCAGTAGTAGCAGCAGTAGTAGCAGTACTAGTAGCAGCAGCAGCAGTAAGACAGTGCGACAGACCGTCAGACAGAGAGAGGTGGACAATAAGGATGTGACAATAACACTGTGAGACAGAGAGAGTGAGATGGACAATAACACTGTGAGACAGAGAGAGAGGTGGACAATAAGGATGTGAGACGGACAGTGAGACAAAGAGAGAGGTGGACAATAACACTGCGAGACAGACTGTGAGACAGAGAGACAGGTGGAGAAAAAAGACTGTGAGACAGACTGTGAGAAAGAGAGACAGGTGGACAAAAAAGACTGTGAGACAGACTGTGAGAAAGAGAGACAGGTGGACAAAAAGACTGTGAGACAGACTGTGAGACAGAGAGACAGGTGGACAATAAGACTGTGAGAAAGAGAGACAGGTGGACAATAAAGACTGTGAGAAAGACTGTGAGAAAGAGAGACAGGTGGACAATAAGGGCGTGAGACAGTCTGTGAGAAAGAGAGACAGCAGGACAAAGAAGGCGGTGAGACAGACTGTGAGACAGACTGTGAGAAAGAGAGACAGGTGGACAATAAGGATGTGAGACAGACTGTTAGAAAGAGAGACAGGTGGACAATAAGACTGTGAGAAAGAGAGACAGGTGGACAATAAGACTGTGAGAAAGAGAGACAGGTGGACAATAAAGACTGTGAGAAAGACTGTGAGAAAAGAGAGACAGGCGGACAAAGAAGGCGGTGAGACAGACTGAGACAGACTGTGAGAAAGAGAACAGGTGGACAATAAGACTGTGAGAAAGAGAGACAGGTGGAGAATAAAGACTGTGAGAAAGACTGTGAGAAAGAGAGACAGGCGGACAAAGAAGGCGGTGAGACAGACTGTGAGACAGACTGTGAGAAAGAGAGACAGGTGGACAATAAGGATGGGAGACAGACTGTGAGAAAGAGAACAGGTGGACAATAAAGACGGTGAGACAGACTGTGAGAAAGAGAGACAGGTGGACAATAAGGGCGTGAGAAAGACTGTGAGAAAGAGACGGGCGGACAAAGAAGACGATGTGAGACAGACTGTGAGAAAGAGAGACAGGTGGACAATAAGGATGTGAGACAGACTGTGAGAAAGAGAGACAGGTGGACAATAAGATTGTGAGAAAGAGAGACAGGTGGACAATAAAGACTGTGAGAAAGACTGTGAGAAAGAGACGAAGCGGACAAAGAAGACGGTGAGACAGACTGTGAGAAAGAGAGACAGGTGGACAATAAGGATGTGAGACAGACTGTGAGAAAGAGACACAGTTGGACAATAACACTGTGAGACAGATCGTGAGACAAAAGAGAGGTGGACAATAAGCCTGTGAGACACAGAGACCAACTGTTCCCAATGAAGAGAAGTGTGTGTGCATTTGTGTATGTGTCTGTGTCTGTTTGTGTACCTCTGTGTGTGTCAGTAGTACTACCAGTAGTAGTAGTACACTGTAGTATTAGAGCAGAGGCAGTACTCTGCATGCAGTACACTGAATTTCATTAAGGAAATAGCTCAATGTCTGTCCACCAATCAGAATACAGGACCAAGTTTGTGTGTGTGCGTGAGATAGAGAGAGAATGCGTGTGCGTGTGTGTCTGCCTTTGATCTTTGTCAGTTATCCTATACAGACAAATTGGAAAATCTGTCAATACTTGGCCTTGAACAAACCTCCCTAGAGACAAAACTGTAGGTCGTATCGGCGAAATGACCTGACCGTGAGCGCGAGAAGGCCTTTGCGAACGATGTGATATATTTTTTGTGTGGATAGAGTTGAAAAAAGGGACCCATTTGGCGAGTTGAAAAACTGGTTCATAATGATCCGGTGACTAAATTTCAGCTGGATTTATAATTGCTGTCAATGGAGGATTTTCAGTCACTCTTGTCCTTTGGAAGGACACAGAGAAAAAACTATAAGTCCGAGGGATTTACTAAACACACGTGAGGAACCACAACAAAAATACCCACGTTTCTAGTATAATTTCATGGCCGAAGAGTTAAAATTGTGGCCAGGCCAGCGATTTCAAAATTCTTTTTCATGATTAGTTTTCAAGCTGGCTCCACTCTGCCGATGACATCACGTGCTCTGGCTGCCAACATTCCGTCTCATCCGCTCCCATTATAATCTCCGAAACGGCTTGAAAAACAGCATGAGACTTGAGTAGAGATTGTGAAAAAAGTATAAAGGATAGCCAAAAGTTGTATACAAGTTTAATAGCTTAAAGATTTGCGAAAATTTTACAGTTGAAATGACAGAAATAGCTTAAAGTATGCAGAAGTAGTTGGCTTTGAAAACAGAAGGAGCATAAAGCAGGATTTGAAGAATTCTCCATTGACTTACATTGTAAAAAAATTGCATAAAAAGCTTAATAGTGTAAAAAGTATAAAAGGTATAAAAAAGATATGTAATAGCCATCATGTCCTTAAAAAGCTGAACATTTTGATAGTTGAATGGTTTTTGTAGCACAAAGTATGCAGAAGTTTTTGAAGGCCAAAAAACGTACGGAAGAAGAAACAGAATAATAAAGATTTGGATTTCAAGAGTGTGAATGCTTCCAGCATTCACACTAATAAGTCAATGAAATTTGTCAAAGATAAGAATGCTCTTGATTTGGTTTTATTATTAAACAGGTTTAGAACATTTGAGGTAGGCCTACATATTTATTTTCTGATTTGTTCTTTTATTTATTTATTTACCCTACCAGATCTTATATTATCTGCACTTTCTGTTACTTAATGTCCGGTTAGTTTTTTCGCTCAACCCAATGCAGAGGATGTAGTGATAAGACATGAAAAGATACCTGATTTGTTTGTAGCCTACTACTTTGTCATATCTTTCAATAAAGGGGGGGGGTACATTTACTCAAGTAGGGTTAGGGTTATATTAATACAAATTTGTAAAACAGAACTTTGGTTCTTCTTCTTTTCTGTCCCAACTAATCATCTCACGGTCACTCAGATTTATCTTAAGACCCTTTGGAGGGGGCTCGACCCCCAGGGTGGGAACAACTGGACTAAACTGAACTGCAGATAAAAACATTAAAATGCTGCTTACACGCTGATGCATTAGCATAAACTATCTAATGATATCTTCTTCTTTCCAACTTTTTACCAAGACTGTACACTACAATAACTGAATCAACAACCAATAAAAAAAAATTAAACCATCAGAATCTGTTACTGTAATAGCCGAAAACCTCCTAAATGCAACCAGGCTGACACGCCCAAGTAAAGTACTAACATCCAATGAAACATGTGACCCTGTACAAAAGAAAATAAATAAGAAAGATAAGATTTTTGATGGCACAGTGTAAGTACAGTGAGATGTCGTTTGGGCAAACCTATAGATGCCAACACAGAATTAAACTTATTTGAACTATAAGAAATACACTGTATAACACTATCAAAAATATCAACACTGCAACAATATAACACTAGAATGTTTAAAAAGCATGTGTGCTTTTACCTGCAGTACCTAATTTAACCACTAGATGGAAACAAAACACCATTAAACTGATGGCAGCTGCTGTTGGATCAGCTGTTCAGCTGATCAAACTATGAAAAAGTATAAGTGATCTAAATATAAACCAAACTGTTTTAGTTTTATATGATTCATTCTCTGACGCTGTTAAAAGGTTTCTTCAAATTAGACAGGTTGTAAACAGGAAAACAGAATCATAAGGACAGAAAAGAAAATTCTCTATTTCAGGTTAATCTAGAAAGCAAACATCGAGCACTTTATAAAGAAAGTTCATTTTGGTTTTGATTTTTTTCTGTATGATTCCACAGTTTGCTTTATGTTAAAAATCTGATAGTTGCTTATTAACTTATTGGACCGATTCTGGTTTACACTCATAATGTTTATCAAAATGTTTCTTTCTCCATGTAGTTTTGTACTTTTTCATATGACAGCATCTCTCTGAGGTTGTAAGTCTCTTTTGTTTTTAAGAAGAGATAATTGTTTAGTTTGTTCTGATGCATCATTGTTGTGTTATGTTTTGTGTTTTCCCTCTTCAAGGAAAAACAAAACTTTAACCCTTTCTTAACATGGAATAAACAGTTTAAAACGCACTACAATGCAGTTGTACATACATATAAGTGTAACTCTAACACCTCCTTATAAACGATTTATTAAATGCTTTTAAATGCTATATAGGGTGGACAAAGTCAAGGATTATCAATAAATTACATTAATTTAATGATTTGTAAAGTTAAAAGTTAATCATAATTATAAGACACTGTTGCTGACTAAGACATACTACTGTGTGTATTACTCATGTGGTGTGATGTATATCTGTAACTGGGGATATATGTAACTGTTTACACAGTGTCACATTGTGGGGCCTCACCTTCCTTATGTGACGCAAGTAAACGCAAATGTAAATGTGTGTGTGTGTGTGTGTGTGTGTGTGTGTGTGTGTGTGTGTGTGTGTGTGTGTGTGTGTGTGTGTTGAGTTTTCATTGGTGGCTTCGTTCTTTCTATGAATAGGGTAATCTGACCTTCTCCACACACACACACACACACACACAGCCTGCAGCACAGAATAATACTTCTTATTCAACAGTGAGTTGCTGTTTGTTCACTTTGTTTTAAATAACAAAAGAAGAAAATTTCTCTAACCTGAATTATAGTTAGCCTATATTATAATTCAATTTCCCTATGAAGACCTCCAAGATCATTCAATTTGTGGATGTTTTAATCCATTAAAATTGTGAATGTCCAAGTAGCTCAGGTTGAGGCATCAACCATCAAATCAAACTGAGTGACCTGTTTGTGTTCTTTTATTCTTAAAGTTGTAAAAATGCTTTAACCAGAGAAAGGAGCTTTAGAAAAAACATCTAGGCTATTGTCAATACATGCTAAACAGCAGAGAGATAAATGTGAATCCTGAAGTGAGCAGTAGAGAGACAGAAAGATTGATTCTGTGTTAACCATTAGCTGCCAAAGGATCCATGCTGATGGAGAGACACTCGGGTCCTCCACAGTCTCTTGGTAACCTCCTAGCAACCACTGAGGTAGTTGCTAGGAGGTCCAAAGTCCACTGCCAGTCCAAAGTCCACTGCTTCTTTCCTATTGGTCAGAGCTGATGTGGACTGTTGAGGTAAACCACATCCACTGGTTTCCTCCAGCTAGGCCTACTATTCCACTCTCTACTACCCTAACAGGCTACATGCTAAGGGCTAAACAAGATTAAGGCTTTGCTGGGAAAGAGGTCGTTCGTAAAAGGTCATTATTCATGACATGTCGTCGTTCCACTGGTTTGTTAATAGGCCTTCTCCTGGATGTTCTAACTACAGTCGGTATGGTTGTTGGAGTCACTCCAGGCCAAGTCTGAATGACCATCATTGGCATCCTTACTTGGCTAAAACCTTTGAAAACCTTAGACCAAGGTGTGTCCAGACCTTTTTATTAAGGGGACCAGGTGTGGTCATCAGACAGTGGGGTTGTCAGTTTCCTGCACTGCTGTCCTATGTGGTTGGTTGGGGTTAGAGATCCGATCTGGTTCTGGTGCAGGTGGCTATTTAGCTGCAGTAAAGGAGGCTCCATTTTCAGGACCCACTTTCTGAACCCATTTTTAGGGCCTTTGTGTTTTGCGATAGCACCATCAAGTGAATTGTTGAGAGTCATGCACAGCAACAGAAATGGCCGACATGCATACAACCACTGACTTAGTTTTTGGCACACACCTCTGTGCTGGTTATGGTAAGGGGGTCTGGAGGAGCTGTATAACACCGTTAACATAGTTAACTAGCTCCACCCCTCCAACGCCAAGTGCTAGTTCATGTTGACAACTGCTGAGTCTCTGTTAATAATATTACAGAGAGTACAGCACAGACCTGCACTATAGTGCAATGAGAATACTTGCTATGATAATATATTGCTCATCATCATCGTGATCTTCAACATCATCTTCTTCTTCATCATCATCTTTATCTTCATCATTCTCAACATATTCATCTTCAACATCATCTTTTTGTTCTTCATCATCTGCAACATCTTCATCTTCAACATCATCATCTACAACATCATCATCCTCAATATCTTTATCTACAGCATCATCACCTTCATCTAGGACCTTCCATGATGTGTGTGCACGCATGCGTGCGTCCTATGTGGCGACAGATGGTCAACTTTCCTCACAAACAGAGAGAGAGAGAAAGAGAGAGAGAGAAGTGATGGAAGAGAGAGAGGAGGAGAGGAGAGACGGAGAGAGAGAGTCTTTTGCTGATATAAATGGAAGATTTGTCACGTGATCCCCGGGGCCGTTTTAATGACGTACACACCATATGGCGCGTGCCGGGAGGGCGGGGCCTTGATATGCTAATTGCCCCCAAACTCTCGTGTGTGTCGACTATAAAAGCTGCATCAATCCACACACACACCTCAGAAAGCTCATATCAGATCCCGCACAGTCACGCACGGACACGCAACATAGATCGCGCGGGATGAGTGCGATCTGACGAACTGCGACTTGTTACAACAGGTAGGCTTTTTACAGATTTCTAACCAATATTGATGAACCAAAAGGCTACTGATTGAAAAATTCCTCCGCGGATTGTGTCCTGTGTAATTTACCCTTCAGGATGATGAATCTGATTTCTTATTACTAATTTATATCAAATTAATAAAATATTAATGCTAGTTTAAAGGAGAATCATCAACAGTGATTCAATAAGGTAATGATTTGTCATAGGATTAAAATAAATCAGCATGCCTCAAATACAGCCTAAAACAACGATTTATTTATTTTATTCTAATGACTTTTTTTTAAAAAATGTTTGTTTGTTATTTTGTATAGCCTATAGCCTATTGCCCGTGTGGCATCAGCCTTTTCACAGCAACATCCAAAACATCTTTCTTTCTTGCCTGGAATTTAAAAATCTAGTTTATTTGTGCTCCCCCGTTTGTCCGTTCACCTCCACCTGTCTGTTGCTCTTTTAACGGGACCAGTCAGCGGAAAACAGGAATGAAAGAAAAACGGATTATATTCGTCAGCATTTCGTCGGGTATTATTATTATTATTATTATTATTATTATTATTATTATTATTATTATTATTATTATTATCCTTAAAGCTTCTACGTCCAGCTGACTACTTTTGATCAAGCATCGCTGCATTGTAAGACGTCATTAAATAGCCTATTCTACTTCAGTAGGCTACTTCTTCAATAGACTAATTTCTCTGCTGCGGTAGAAATCATTTGTAGGTTATTTTGGTTTTATAGCCAACAGTCTAATAAATAGAACATTTTTCTACCGGATTATGACGGATTTTGACACATTTAAACAGTTTATCAATAACTAGGCTACACTGCTGATTCCCTTTCTCTTTTCCATTTTATGTGACAGTTTAATGTTTAAGTAAAAAACTAAATGTCGTAACCTATGTTGTAGGATAGCCTACGGATTGTAAAGCCATCCGCGTTAAATTTGTGATTTTGTTCAATATAAATGAAATTAACTTGTTGAATGTTTAATAAATGCAGCTTCACATTAACAAAATTTCCCGTAGGTCTATAGGCGATTTTTTCTAGCTGCAGATCCGTCAATGTAGCCTACATTTCCCTTGAATTAATTTTATTATGAATCAGATATGACTCACATAACCGCACAAATTAAGATGCAACATTTCCTAATTTTTTTTTGGATTCCGATGTGAATCAGAAATGAGAGCTCACTGATGGATGTATAGGCTACATTTCTAAATTTAGTTCAGACAAGTAAAGAATCATAGAACGCCCATTAAATGTTTTTTTTTATTGTTTTGCATTTTATTTTATTTCAAAGAAAATCACCTTTAGCGCTTGCATTCATCGTCTATCCTGTTGATTCTGTTTCTACACAGAAAATAACCAAATACTCTTGTGTAGAGTTTTATCTTTTAGGAATAGCCTACATCTTCTAATCATCAAAAACGCGTGGCCTGTGCTGAAATCATGCAAAACAAACTTTAATCCCCAAAGCAAATTGTTTGGATTTTTTTTATTTTTGTTTGTTAACATGTTTTATAATAAATAACATAACATTTATTAACACCTTAGTAACGTGAGAATTTGGTGCTCGCCAATAGACAGTTTCATTATTTTCCATTAATTCGTTTTCTTCTACAGGTCTTTACGGAAGATCCGTGTGATAATGAGCTCTCTGCAGGAGTGTTTTATTGCTTTCTAATGAACATATTTGATTACAAACAGAGAATCAGCATCATGACCAGGTCTGTGCGGGAGGAGCAGGCGTCAGAGGAGTCGGAGGAGCAGCAGGAGCTTCACAGCCCTGCAGGTGGAGAAACAGAGAGGGGAGGAGTAGGAGGAGGAGAGGAGGAGGAGGAGAACAGCCTTCACCGTCTGGAGGAGGATGAGGAGGACGAGGACGATGAGGAAGAGGAGGACGAGGACGAGGATAATGGCGAGAGCAAACCCAAGAGGCGAGGGCCCAAGAAGAAGAAGATGACGAAGGCTCGCTTGCAGAGGTGAAGGAGGTTACAAAAAAAAACATCATTAGCACAGGAGATCAACTAAAACGCTCAAAAATATTTTTTTACTCTTGTCCTGGGGGTGGCACTAGAGGACAGGTTGTGTCGTCACATATGGACGATATGGTTAAGACCTCTTGGCGTCAGTTTGTAACGCTGTGGGAAGCGTAAAGGTCAACGCACTGCAGGGAAGCCTACAGCTAATTTATGAATAAGCTAGGAGGCTAAATAACAGAGATGTCCGACAAAGGAACTGATCGGGATTCACCGTCCAGGAGACTGGTTGTTAAACAAAAATGTCAAGTTTGATGCTTTTTAGTTATGTTACCTGAGTTAACCTACCTAGTTAACCTATTTATGTGATTAATTTAGGCCAACCTAAGTTAATGTAGCCTAGTTTTTAACTCAAACCATGATCAACATAACAAATTTGTGACATTTCACAACGTTAACTAGCCTACTAGTTTTGATTAGAAAGTCTAGGCTATTGCTAACTTGACTGGGGAGCCCTAAGTCCAAAACCCACTCAAAAGTTGTAGGCCCAGGCCCGGATTAAGAATTCAGAGGCCCCGGGGCACTATGTCTTGTAGGCCCCCCCACCCCAGTCTACCCATGGGTCTTGACCAAGCCAGAGCGTTAAATACGATAATTTGCTAATAATCATAATCTCATTTAACTGTTCTGGACCAGTCCTCTATATGTGTCGAGTTGGGAGTGAGAGTGTGCTGGTGATGTGGTCATTAAAATCTACAGGGTTCACCCTCTGAGGATTGTGAAATGTAATGGAAATCTGAACTGTATTTGTTCAGACATAATTATCTCTCAGAGGGAACACAAAAGTCAGTATCGTGATGAAAATATAAAATCAGAATCATCAACCCTTAGAAGGATTTAAAAAAACATTTACAGATCTGTGCTGAACAGTCTGCTTTTTTCTAACATCTGACCAACTCTTCATTACCCAGATGCCTCAGCAGTTCAGTCCAATCAGAAAAGGACCGAACTGTCACGTGCACTCACAGTCCGAGTCTAAAAATGGCAATTTATCTTGTTTAGTTCAGTCTGGGCCTTGTTTCCCAAAGCATCTTAGGGCTGAGATGATCGTAAAATCTGTTTTCTATGGGTTTCCGTAAAGCACTGTAAATGAAAGATCAAATGATTGTAGTTAAGTGTCTAAGAAGTGTATAATTAGAATATTATTAAACTAACACGCACACAAATTAATTCAACAAATGTCAATTGTCCTTCTCTCTTTAATCTCACCTAAAATATGAATCTCTTCTGGCTGAAATGTAATTTGCCCAATAATATTTTGAGGTTGCATATCTTTTCTTTTCTTTTTATTTATTTATATTATTTGTCTCACGTTATATACAGGAATGATCCACAATAGATGACCTGCACATTCATAAAACCCACTCATAAAGCCATATGTTTTGTTGCAGTTTGTGATTTATGTTTTTTTAATTTGTAACACGGCTTATTGGCAGTCAAACAGGCAAAGTTACTTTAAACTGAGTTGAGCATCATCTTCAGCACCACAGACAGGCAATGTTGAGAATCTCTTAGCGATGTCAACATGCTCCCGCTCTCAAGTGCTGATTTGGAAAACATGTAGTCATTAAAAAGCACCTGTAGTAACCCTCTTAGAAAAGTTGTTAGCAGGAAACAGGGCCAGAACAAAGCATTGTGGGAACCCACAGGCTCAATTTGCACTGGGCCCCCCATGTTTACTGTGTGAACAAATCATTAAAATCTCTGTTTCTTGTTCTCGGACTGCCACCATAATCCAGATGGGAAATGAGAAATAGATAAGTAGTCACCATAAACTTTACCAGCAGCAGTGAGTGCTTAGTGGACTTTACTGCTCTATGCACTCCGACTGGCGGAGCTCGTCAGATGCATACATACAGTGTTAATTATAATAATAATCTCCCTAGTAGACACTAAATTTTAACATCAGTTTCATTCAGTGCCTTAATATGTTATTTTTGTTGTAAGCCGGAATATAGTTTGTCTGCTGTTTTCTTTGTTTCTGTGTGTGTGACACTGAGAATTGTACATTGAACTATGATTGCTGCCAAAATGCTTTTGTGTGCACGTCGCTGTGCTGCTGGTGTAGATGTTGCTAATTACTTCAAATTGCAGACATTTCTTGAACTGCAAATGACAACATGTACCCTGTGCTGATACTGATTAGAGATATTGATAACAGGGCTAACAATGTATCCACTTCGTGCTTCTCCAGGTTTAAAGTCCGTCGTATGAAAGCTAACGCCCGGGAGAGGAACCGTATGCATGGCCTGAACGACGCTCTGGAGAGTCTGCGGAAAGTCGTCCCTTGTTACTCTAAAACCCAGAAACTGTCCAAGATCGAGACTCTCCGCCTTGCTAAGAACTACATCTGGGCCCTGAGTGAGGTTCTGCGCTCCGGGAAGGCACCCGACCTTATGAGCTTCGTTCAGGCGCTTTGCAAAGGTCAGTGTCACCTTACAGTAACACACTGGACTAGGTTGATCAAGACCCAGAGTTAGTCTGCAGTATGATCTCTGGTCATTTAAAATTAATATGAAGGGGAAAATTATGAACATGTGACCTCAACTAAACCTCAATTGTTATATTGAAATGTCAATGAAATCCAACAATAACTTAATGAATTTCTGATAGCGCCAAAGTTGGAGAAAATTACAAAATAGTTGTGGAGGGAAGTTTGTCATTATTAACAAGACTAACACCAGTCTACAGCCATGCTAGCAGCTGGGGTTTGACAATTCACTAAAAGCCAAAATAAGGATCAGCAAAGTCTGTACAGTTTATTCCATTTATCCTTTTCTCAGGGCTAAAATTTCATAAATTGTTAAATGTAGAAAACAACTGACACTGCTTGCAAAGATCATCTGTTTTTTGCAAGGTATGACACCAAACATTTATGTAAAATCCCCGTTTGTAGGGTAGTCAGATATTTTTGTATAAACATGTTTTTTTAACCTTTATGTTGTCTTTGTCAGAAAGGAGCTTGAGCATGTTGAGTGCTCTTGTGCTTTTTTAAATTTATGGGATATTGATGAGGATTTGGAACCAAAACAACCAAATCGTAGTGACTTTTTGTCACTTTACTGTGCTTGAGTTTGTGTGATAGTGTTAAGTAAGGGTTTTATTTTTTTTCAACTTGCTTGGTCCATATTAAATGTGGACCGTGTATTGATCTAAACTATGTTTAAGCCAACCAGGATTAAGTGTTTTTCCTGATTATATTACAAATATGATGAAGGAATTTACTAATAAATGAATATCACAGAATTAATGTATTCAGTATTAAGTATGTACACTACACATTAAGTATTATCATTTTAACATCAATTGACAGGTATCAATATTATAAACAAATTGTTTATTTATTTACTAACAGGCATTAAAAGATATTAATGATGATATCCAAGGTGTTGACATTTAGAAGGTATTCATATTTATTAACATATACCAACAGTTATTGATACTAAATGACGAGCACTAACAGGAACAACTGGGTATTGACATTATATTTATTAACATACTACCAGGTATTGACAGGTATCAAATGTATTTATCAGTATTAACTAATTATTGTCACTCTGTTCTCAGGTTTGTCTCAGCCAACCACCAACCTGGTGGCCGGCTGCCTGCAGCTAAACCCTCGGACTTTTCTGCCAGAGCAAACACCCGACCTGCCGTCTCATCTTCCCCCCACCGGCGCTGTCGCCTATCCTGGACACTTCTCCTACCAGAGCCCTGGGCTGACGGCCGGCCTTCCTAGCCCGCCCTACGGCACCATGGAGCCCTCCCACATTTTCCACCAGGTCAAAGGTCAGCCCTACAGCCCACTGGAGCCCTTCTTTGATGGCGTCCTCGTGTCAGATGGCCCAGCATTTGACCCGCCCCTCAGTCCGCCACTCAGCATCAACGGGAACTTCTCGTCCTTCAAGCATGAGGCCATTGCACCCGCTGACTACGACAAGAGTTTCTCCTTCAGTGTGCACTACGGGGGCGGTGGAGCTGGGGGACACGCTGCCATGTATGGCGGTGGGGGGTCCAACCCGCGGTGTGGTGAGCTGCAGGTGGATGGGCTGATGGGTTTTGATGGACACTCACACCACGAGCGGCTGATGAACGCCCAGCTGAACGCCATCTTCCATGATTCCTGAGGAAGAAGAGGACGAAGGACTGAGAGACTGATAATGACAGGGAGACGAACAAGGAGACCGTTATGTGGAGTGACAGGCAGTTCTGTGTAATGTTTCTTAGCTGTCTTTCTTTACATCTTTCCTTCTTTCTTTTCGTCTTTCTGTCTTTGTCAGACTCGACGACTCAGTTTGTTCATGAGGATGGTGATGTCCATGACGATGTCACGTTGATGATGTAACCTTCTTTGTAGCACTTCGTCCTGCAGGAGACGCTCTCTGAATGTCTCGTTATTATCCATATTATCACTTAAAAAATAATCAATAATCAATAAGCAATAATCTGGAGGAAACTATGCAATTTTGTTCAAACCTGAGTGACACTCAGCTGATAATTCCAAATGTTAAAAGAATAAAGATTTCTCTATTTTTGGGTCAGTGTGTAAGCGGTATTGAGCCGGCATTGGGCCGAAGTGTTCATGTTGTTCATGTGGTTTTTACTTTTTGCTTTTTATAACGTTCCTATAGCGTTCTGTTAACATTTCATGTGACTCTTGTTCATATTTTATAAGATAGATGTTTATAAAGGCCTTTCATTAAAAGGAATTCAATGTGATTCTCCTGAGAGACTTTGTTCATCAGCAACAACACAACAGAACAACAAAACACCTCCGTCACGTTCACTGTGGCTGTGACCAGTTTCTTCCAGATTAATTTCTTCCCCTTCAGTCCAGTTTGGACAACTCTGTTTAGTGTTTTAAAACACACTCATACAAAACACAGAAAAAGTGAAGCACTCAGATGATAGATACTAAACAATTTTGTGTCAAATAAAAACGTTTTATCTCTAGTTTTGGTCATGCAACTCTTTTAGAGCAGTATAATGGTGCTGAAGACACAGTATTTAAGCCAGATTTTAACCCTGAATTAATCGTGAGTGACTGACCAGAACTGGGCCAAATTGCTGTCAGCTGTCATTTGGTGTTCCGTTTATGGGGGTTCACAACACCTGATTAATAGCAGATTAATAATCTACCTATTGGACGATCAGATGAATTTCTGGCATAGAGATAAAAACAATTGATTAGTCCTGTGGCAGAAAGTTCATCTGATTTACACTTTACCCTAAGTCCTCCTATATCATTTTGTAAGCAATATATAAACATTGAAGAAATGGTTTATAACACATTGTAATATAGTTGTATGTAGCAATATTGAAGACATTACCTTGGATTCTAGGAAATTGTGCTGGGTATTTTTAAACTATTTTTAGACTGAACAATTAATTGAGAAAATAAAGAGCATATTAAATGATAATAACAATAATTGTTAGTTGCTGCACTATTCTAAAATTTTGGTTAGCTGAGATGTTCCACAATCAAACTTCTCACATGCCTGTGGTGAGCTTATTGGAAAAGTATTTAGCTGTCTAGATGATGCACCAACCAGCTCACAAACCTGCAGACACCCTTAAATAAATTTCACACCGTCAACTGGATTGAAGGTTGATGTCTTGGAAATACAAGTTTTCATTGTGACAACAGTGTTATTTAAAGTGGATTTTAGGCTCCGAGTATGATAACTGCATGAGGCGAAAACACATATCTGCTTACAGAGAAAACCCTGTTAACATGTTAACAACATTATCGCACTGACTGAAGGACAAAACCGGGATTTGCTGTGTGTGTGTGTGTGAAGGGCACAGATGTTCGTTCTGCAGGCAAGATTTTAATTTATGAAAATGATCTTGTTTATGCATGAGAGCCCCCCTCCATATACACTGCCCTGTCCTGCTGTGTGTGTGTGTGTGTGTGTGTGTGTGTGTGTGTGTGTGTGTGTGTGTGTGTGTGTGTGTGTGTGTGTGTAAGTCAACAGGGACAATATGGTGTCCATATCCCACCATTTAGCCTCTCTTTCAAAGTGGAATAAAAATGAGAGAAAGTCAGACTGCAGCATACAGACTTATCCTGTTTGAACGGAGCAGAAACTATTTCCAGAATACAATTCAGGAATAGGACTTGCTTAATATTTAGAACAAAAATCTCAGGTTATTTAGTTAAAATGCTAAGAAAAGCTGTGTTAAAATTGACAAAACACAGTATATAAATATAGAGTGTGGTTCAGAGGGAAATTACCTTTTTTATTCTTGTCTGGGGAACATTGTTAATATAAAGTCATGTGGATCTTTCTCATTACATTCAGCAGTATTAGAAGTATTAATAGTGTTAGCAGTAGTCTTTGTGATAGAGGTTTTGTGTTTCAGTCTGTTGGCTGATCATAACACTGATTAATGCAGCTTTAACTCAGCCATCTGTCATCAACACACTGTGTGTGTGTGTGTGTGTGTGTGTGTGTGTGTGTGTGTGTGTGTGTGTGTGTGTGTGTGTGTGTGTGTGTGTGTGTGTTTCAGTTGTAGCTCATAATATGGTGTTTATACCACAGCCAGGGAAAATCCTGCTCTCTGATTGGCTGGCAGGTGTTTGTTAAAACCATATCAGAGGACACCTGCAACAAGAAGTGGTTATGGTATTTTAAACTGCAGGTAATTGTAGCAACATCACTGATCCTTCAGGTTCTGTTAGCAGTTAACTGACTAGTGAAACTAACCTAACCACATTTTAAACTGCCTATGAACACACTTTAAAACATAGAGGAGGATTTAAACACAGCCACCATGATGGTGCCCTATTATTCCAAAAAACGTGTCTCACTAGGCACAAAATTGCTTGTTGTGCGGCCTAGTACACATGTGGATCCATGTTTCTCTTGCTAGCCCATCCATGTGTTCCAACCCAAGAATGTTCTATACACATAAATTCTCTGTGCATTAAAAATTCATATTTACAGTAAAAACACAGTTGTTTAGAGTTGGCAACAAGGCTGAACAGTAAATACAGCTCTATGAAAACATCCCTGGCCCATAGAGCGAGGTGAGAACATGCACCTTCAATACTTCCTGACTTCCTATTGGACACATACAAATGGGATAAAATAATTTAATCATACTTCTAGACTTTCTGAATGTTATTCACTTCAAACCAGTGAGAAGAGCACATAAAAAACAAATTTTGGCAGACAATTCTTGGATCATACAGCATCACTCAAAGGAATGAGTCGACTGGGAAAATACATTTCCAGAAACTTAAAAAAATAAAAAAATAAAAAACTAGACAAAAGTCTTGCATGGAAGTTTTAGAGAGAGAAGTTCACTAAACAGTAAAAGTAAAAGTAGCCAAATGGCCCCTTTCATAGTTTTATATATATTACGAGATTATTATTACCGATGCATTAATGTGAGAGCAGCATTTTTGTTGTAGCTGGTCGAGGTGATTTTAACTACTTTATTAAGTATAAAGCTATTTGCAAAAACCTTGATGATATAAAAACATGTATGTCTGTAATTGAGTCCTAAAAAACGTATTCTGCAGTGTGAGAATTTCCTGTTTATAATTAAAATGTTCTATAAACGACCTTCCGCTACATGGTAGGAAAGCACTTTAAGTGTATTTTTTTAGGCCCTTCTGTGTTTTATCTTCGTCTTTTGTATTTTACCCTGTGTATTACATTTTTACTGTTTTGTATTTGATGCAGTGTATTTTTTGGAAAGTGTAATGGGACCATGCTGCATAGTGATTTTGCACTGTATATAAAATATGATTTGATTTGATTTGAAATGAAATGTATATTTTGAAACAAGACAATAAGATTTTTATTTTAGAAAATTCTCAAACTTGATTTGCATTAAAAATTGAAACAACCCAAACACACTGGCAGATATTTTACACTTTTTTAAATAAGAAAATATAACTTTAAGAACTCAGTTGTACTGACCTGACATGAAGCAGAACAAGGTAGGCCTATTATATGCAGCATGTTTTGTAGGCCTTTGAAAAATATGCAAAATAACTCCATCTCCTCTCAGATAAATGTAGTAGAGTGGAGGCTTTCAAAGTGTGAGGGGGCAGTTTCAGGGAAGGATCAGTGGATGGAAGTGAAAAAGTATCAGCATTAGTTATCAAAAGGAGATCACTAAGTATAGCTTACGTGTTGAAACAGTTCAGAACTAAAATAGTTTTGGTATTTTACCAGAGTCAGACGATAATTAATCTCTTAGGACCGACCTTTTTATGCGAACAGCAATATTAGTGAATCTTGGCTCAATTATTGAGTGTTAAGGATAAAATAATATGATAATCCGACAGGTAGCTATCCAGGTTATTGAGAGAGTGAGCAAGTAAAATAAGGGGGGTGAGGGGGCGCCTTTTCCCAAGCTTTGTCTGAGGAGAGGTCCATATTCTCAGACTTTGAAAACCCATGAAGTAGAGTAAAAAATTGCCTATAATATTTTCCTGTAGTAGAGTGAAACCTAGCCATAAAGTAGCCTACAAGTACAAGTACCTCAAAAGTATAGTAGGCCCAATCTGAGTATATTTATGCTGGTTACTCCCCACAACTGGAAACACCGGGATCAATCAATCATAAAAACCTTAATCGATCATACACTGATTGAGTGTGTGCACTCGGAAGAATGACACACAAGTGAGCGCGCACGCCCGTTGACACCGGTGGATCTGTGGCGTGCCCGCATAAAGCTGCTGCCTGTCTCCATAGCGACGACACCCCGGAAATACACCGTAGCTGGGTGATCAGCTTACGGTATGTTCATCTGCCGCTTTGTTTATCAGTCAAGAACAAACTCATAACCGCAGAGTTTGTTTGTTTGTTTGTCATTTCAGCCAGTAAACATGTCGGATCCCGAGGATGAGCTGCAGGTAGAGCAGAGAGACAGCACTGAGGAGAGAAGAAGAAGAAGAAGAAGAAGAAGAAGAAGGAGGAGGAAGCAAAACGAAGCGGGAAGAAGCAGAAGGAGAAAGAAGAACAAGAGCAACAGGTGGTGGAGGAAGAAGAAGAGCAGAGGTGAGTGTTGGTGCTGAGGTTCCTTTAGTTTTAGGTTCCACACAGAACCACAGAGCTCTGCGAAAGGTTCATCAGAAGAAAGAATAGAGTTGAGTTTACACCGCGAAAGACGGTCCTTAAATCCTTCACAAAACTCTTTAAAAATAAAAGCCCAGCAGTCAAATCTTTACTTTCCAAAGTAAAAGGTAAAGAATGGATTTATTAGACTATTAAATGATGGATGTTCAACAGATAGCTCTATGAAAATACCCAAAATGCATTTCACTGCTCAGGTCAGCTGAAGAGCACCATGCTCCCCAGCTTCAAACTAATTCTCTGCAACTCAAAAGTCAGGTTTTCACCCAAATGTAGTGCAAATTTTAATTTTCACAAAAGTCAGCAAGAGAAAATGTTAATTATTCTGTGCCTTTCCATTTACCTGTTTTTATTTGCACAGTCAAATTGTGCAGAAAAGCAGCTGGATGGAAATGCTATAAATCTGTAAGCAATGAGTAGACTGTAAGAGACTGTTCGGAATTCATCAGGGGACATGACCCTTCTAGTATTGGAGAAAATTAAAAGCAAAGGCTGACCTTTTCCAACCATACTTTAATTAGTGAAGAGTCACTCTTAAAGCAGCAGTCAGTAAAAAATTGAGATATTCATTTTCTCTGTGAAACCTAATCCTGCATAGGGCTCACTTTCAGTGCCAAGAGTCTCACCAAGACCGTGGTCCCTCTTACTTCAAATCATTGTCTGAAACAATCTCCTCCAATGCTTTGCGTCCTGGGGCCCCAGGCTTCATAGGCAGCTGCAACAACGCGTAACAGCAGGAGGAGAGGCTAGTAGATTACTGTCCCTCCTCAAAATTTATTCCCCACTGTTTGTCATCATGCCTCTTTGCCACTCGTCAATACGAGCGCCATTTCATCATACATATTAAGCCAGAAGCTTTGTGTGGAGCTGGGACGTGTTCACACATGTTTTGTTTTATACACTGTTGTTGGCAAAGGAGGGATGGGCAGTTTTTTATTACTGGTGGTTGTTTCTCAGTCATTGTGTCTGCAAAACGTCTGAAGCTGTGTGCTGAAGATATTTTGTGTTCATGTTCATTAATAACAGCGACCACGCATGCGCACCATGTGGCCTATGTGTCGGCTACTCTGCGTATGACAGCCGCTCGAATTGCAATGAAAGATGAACATAGAATTTGGAGGTACAGGTGTCTTTCCTGTTGGGATTGTGAAGAGTCAACACTGAAAATTTGCCCTTAGTGTGTCCTCTGCCAATGCAAATTGCTTTCTTTTCATCAGTTGGAAGTGATCAGCATAATGACCCAACATATTTCTTTCATACCATTTATGGTATTAAATTTAATAGTAGTCGTCAGTATAACAATAATAAACACATGGATAACGTTGAATGCAGTTTGGTTAGGTTTAGGCAACAAAACTACACGGTTTGGGATAAAATAAGCATGTTACATAAGTCATGTGATGGAAGTCACGTAAGCACTTATCGCAAGTTATGTACTCTAAATAAGTCAACGTTGACTTTTGTTTCACATGGGACATGAACCCCAGTCTGCTGGGTGCCAGTTCTGTGTTTGTTGGACATATCCATCCAACCTATCTACCTGCCAATGTGGAAATTATCGCTCGTAATACACAACCTCATTTTTTTCTCTGACATTCATGCATCATATGACATGCTGTCTCTGCACAATAGAAATTGGTACAGACTAAACAGTGTCAAGTGACATACAAAAATCTTTGTAATGAGATTTAATGAGGTTTAGGTAGGGGTGGGAGAAAATAAAAAAATCCCCTGTGCTTAAAAATTATTTGAAGCGCCTCCCCCGTTTTGCAACCCTCCCATAAATAATGAACAGATCCTAAGCTTCCTCAAATTAATACATGAACCAAACATAAAAGCCATATTTCCATCATGTTTTCCACATTGTTCTCCAACATTAGAGGTTTAGAGAGTTTTACCTGAAAGCCGTTGGGCTAAATGTGTTTTAAATGTAGTCGGATGTTTCCAAGATAAACTTTGGTGAGCTCTGAACGTCAGCTGTATTTTTGATGTTTGATGTAGAATGTGTTTCCTGCAGCACATTATAATGGAGGTCACCTGGCTTGCTTGAAATAAAGAGTACCTACAGTAATGTCAAAAAGTTATTAAATTTTTAAAAAATATATATTTTTCTATAATATAGCTCAGATTCACACAGCTGGCTATATACTTTGCTTTTTGACCAAATGTCTGCTAAACTATTGACATTCCCATCAGCCTCAGTTGTACTTTGTGTTTTGCACTAAATAGCAAATGCTAGTATAATAACATGCTAAAATAAGATGGTTATCATAGTAAGCATTGCACCTGCTAAACATCAGCATGCTGATGAGTTAAGCCTTATAGAGCTGCTAGCATGACAGTAGACTTTTAATCTCATTTCCCCATTAATGAGGTTTACAAACCTTTATCAGCATTAGATGGATGAAAATAATATTAGAGTTAGTGCTAATCTTAATCAGTTGTTTAGTTTATTTGCTTTTGAGTTACCTATGACAAACAATATGTATCATCAGTATGATTTATTTATCAGTCACTTTCTTGATAAATGTATATAAATGATTAGGAATTTCTTCCATATCAGTTTAAGACCTCCGATAGGTTAAAATAAACTCTGTTTGTGTGTCAGTGAGTGTGTTGTGCTGCGTGGGATCTTCAAACTGGGGAAGAAGAGCCACGACGTCCTGCTCACCCGAACTAGACTGACCTGGACCCCCATCACCCCTGAGACCCCCACAGGTCAGTTACCACGATGGCAGGTTTACCATGGTGATCAGTTGTCCTGCTGAAAAACAGTCAGACAGATTATGGCAATGGAGAAGTTCTGTCATGTTGAATCCACCTGAAACATGACATCTGGACACAACACACACACACACACACACACACACACACACACACATACACACACACACTATATTACTGCAGATATGAGGTTGGTCCTGCTAGAGCCCTCACTTCTGTTGGTCTTCTGGTTGTTTAAAACTCAGCTGGATGACGTCAAGTCATCTATTCAGTTGTGATTGTTTGCATTAGCATGATACTGTTAGCATGTAGCTTAAAGCACTGCTATGTAAGTACAGCTGCACAGAGCCAGTCTTATAGAGAGCCTAAATCGCTCCCCTTCCTGTGGACCACCATGGGACATTATTTCAGAAAAATATACTGTATACTGTAGTCAATGACAAGAGAAAACTATTTTTTGAATTTTGGAAGAGGAAGTGAGGGACTTATGCTCTCTATTGGTTTGAAAAAGTAAAGTCTACTGATTTGGAGACATTTTACAGACTTACGCTTGTATGAGAATAATGACATGACAGTATAATTGTCTGCAAGTCTACCACCACTGGGTTAATGTCTTTTGAAGAAACGGAAGTTGGGCTATATGTTCTGTAGTTAAAAAAACAGACAGGGAAACAGGGGAAATTGAGTCTTCCACAGTCATCTTCCACATGATCAGAGTTGGCAGAAGTTTTGTAAAGTGATGCAGTTCAGGGCCATGCAGAGACCTTTGGAAGGGCAGGTGCTCAAAGTATAAAAAAGGCACATGGAACAAGTATTAAAATAGGACTGTTTTCAAAATATTGATACAGAAATATTTTGTTGTGTATTCCTTGCTGATACAGATGCTTCTGTTTCAATACATCAGCAAATGATGTGACACAATTTTGAAAAAGAAACACAGGGAATACCCAGGTCTAGCTTTAAAACACTGTGGGCTGACATAATTTACAGGGAACAGTTGCTGTTGAGGGGTTGCTGGGGATGTTGCTGCTGCTGCTGCTGCTGCTGCTGCTGTTGTTGCTGCTGATACTACAGGAGGTAATCTAAGACTAGAAATATTAGAACAAACATAGGATATATATTAGCTGATTAAACAGTTGTGACCATGACAAGATGTAAAGATTGTTGATTGTTTGGGACTGGCCCACAGTGACTGACCTGCTGTAATGCCGCAGTTTTTAGTCAAATTACATAAAGAAGATCAGACCTCTTGACGTCCATGAAACTTTTCTCCCTCAAATAACAAGAATGAAGTGAGAGCACCTTTGTTTATCTGTGTAGAAGTAATTTTAGCTATCAGCACAGTGTTAGCTGACAGCTAACGTTACTTCTACAGATGACACATGGTAATATACACAACTGCTGTGCATGCTCTCTTTAAATCTTTCTTGTAAAATACATCCAACAACCCACAACAAGCACATTGCGGCAAACCCCTTTTACCACGAAGGTGTCCTAAAGGCAGTGCTGCTAAACGGGAGGGCTTGTCATGGATGAGGTCATCAGGTGAAAGGTCATCATGTGGATCATTTTATTTACTGCAAAATTATTATTCACTAATTTTATAAATTTAAAAATAAATAAATTAAGGACATTTTGCATTGAAAATAGGGCACTTTAGGCGTCAAAGGGCAAAAGGGCAGGTGCTCAAACACCCGGCACAGCCCCTCTGCATGTGTCTGGTGCAGTGTGCAATGTCGGCCAGCTCCTTTGCTAATGCTAGAGTTTGGTGCTTCCCTCTGCTATCATTAGTGGGTGATGGTGTACAAAGTATTCACAAAAATACTTAACTGTTGTCTTGCAGAGCTAGTTATGAAGTTGTTTAATCCAAAATCTGCCAAAAGTGTTTGCCATCTTTGAAGATGAACTCTCAGGCTTTGTCTGAAATCACTCCATATTACTATATATGTAACCCACAACATTAACTTGTAAAAAATGAAAATGCAGTTATTGAGTTATCAACATTATTTTCATTTCTCACAAATGATCACTACTCCAGCTGATTTTTGCTTTGTTGATCTGGAAACTGATATATCAACATGGATTCAAACGTTCAACTATATAACAACTAATGTATCTTTTTATCAAATAAATAATCACCATACCATCTTACATAATTATAAGCCCATGTCATTGAAAACTGGATTGTGCATTACCAAATTAGTCTCCACTGTGACTTTGTGTTTTGGAACTAGACATATTGTGTCACCACTGAGACACCTGTACTGGTATTATATTGTTATAAACACATAATAAAACACATTCTGACCAGTCATGGCTATCATAACAGTAACATGAGCAGCTGATCCCAGAGATGTGGCAGAAATGATCTAATTAGCGCTATGTAAATAGCGTATTAGCTAAAATACAGTTAAAGGTGATCACAAGCAGAAGATTTCCACAATACAACACATTCCCACTTCTGGCGTAGACAGGAAATTAAAAGACAAAAACATGCAGTTGGAGCACTTCCTTGCTGTTGAAACATTATTAAGGTCAGTAAAGGGAGTAGTTAATGAGTTAAACGAGGTTGGACACAGCATACACACACGCAAAAACTATAGTGTTTGCGTGTGGTGCACCATTTTACATTCTGCCAACACAATATTACAGTTTTTTTAATTGCTAAATGGCATTGTTCAATACTGAAGCCACTTTTTAAAAAAGCACTTCATGCGGCCTGCATTACTAACATGCATCTTGGCCAAACAGTTAATCTCACCTCAAAAACATAAATCAGTATTTCTTAATAGAATAACAAAAACATATTTTCATACTATTGACTCTATTAAAGTAATGTAACACGAATTAATCAGAAATGCAGGTGATGTAGTAATGAGAAAAGAGTCCATAGATTTTGGACATTTTGTGTGAAAGCAAATAAAAATGATTCACAGTTTGGTCCACATACATTGCCGTTTCACTGACTGTGTGAAGAGTTTTGACAATGTAACTTTAGTTCTGAGCAATGCATGTTTGCAACCTACAAAAACATTTTGAGACCTGTGAATTGATTCAGTATCAATATTGTCTCTATTTTTGAAATCAAGCTTGAAATCAAGCTGGCTACATCTCCACCACTGAAAAACACATATAATTAAACACACACATTTCATTTTTTGTTTTCCAAGATGAGAACTGTATGAAGGAGCAAAGAATGTGAAAGATGATTTAAAGGTTAAATCATCTTTCTCTTGTGTTGTCATGTTGTGGTGATATATTGTGGTAAAATGGCATTATTTGGATTATTTTGGTAATATCCTGTGTTGTGTCTTTGTGTTCTTTCTTTGAAGTACATTAAGGCAGAACTGGTTAGTGGAGCAGGAAGGTGTAAATACAGTGTGTGTGTGTGTGTGTGTGTGTGTGTGTGTGTGTTTGTGATTGAAGCCAATCTGTTTTGTTGTATTTCATCCAAGCTAATGTCATTAAGCCAGCACTGTGTGCGCGCGCGTGTGTGTGTGTGTGTGTGTGTGTGTGTGTGTGTGTGTGTGTGTGTGTTGGCAGTAGTATTGAGCAGTTGGTTCGGCCCATGGGGGGTTATTAGAGTCTCTCAGTGTGAGGAGATTAACACACACACACACACACACACACACACACACACGGTCAGCCTGTCAGCATGCTATGTGTGTGTTGATGAGATATTTCTATATAAATGGATCAGCTGTTGTTGTTTATTTCTACACATAAATTCATCCTGTCTCACCCAGCAGCCTGTCTCTCTGTTTGTCATAGAGGTGCTACCAGAGCTTTCAGACAGACAGACTGTTTGTATTGGTACAGAAACTCATGTGTACCTGCAGTAGTATGACAGAATTTTAAATGACACCGAGCCAAATTTGCAGTTAGTAAACAAGAAGTCTAAGTACTTTATTGTTTTGGACTAACATGGCATGCTTCTTCCATCTCCTTCACAACAGCTGCTCAAAATGAGCTTTAAGATTTATTCCTCTTCTATACGTGCTATATGTAGGGCTTAAAAAGCTATTGGCTGACTTACAGTGACAGCAGTGCTATGAAGATGTACTGAAACTGAATAGTAGAGGCGCTAGCCAACCTACAACGCAGGTACCCACACAATGAGTCTTTCACAGGGCCATAAATGTGCTTCTAGTGACTATCAAAGCTCCACCAGACTCTCTGTCTTCCCAGAGTGAGACAGTAGCTTCTGACGTCTGACTACAAGCTCTACACGGTTGCCCTTGCTATATAGGGCGGTGGTCAGTCAGTCTCCCCCGTTTCCTCTGACCCTCCACAGCACACACTACATAGCCACAAGGCTGCGCTTCCTACAGTCCTTCACACCTGTAGCAGAATTTGAGGTTGTAGTTACAATTTAAAATGAGTATACAGAATGGGGGGGAAAACACAGCTCCTCTAACTTCATAACTGGAGCTGTATCACCACCGTCTACAATTAGTTTGAAGTTTTTTCGCCCAGCTTTGCCAAGCACCTCTTTTTATGTCCATCAACAGCACATTAAGAAATCTGGGGAGTTTTTCATGTAGTTTACTAAATTTTGCCACTTTACAGTTCCAGTACACACTCCACCTACAGGCACTATCTCTGAGTTTTATTCTAGTAAGAAGTGTGAAGGAAGGATAACTGATCAATTTATAATCAATTTACAAGATCAGAGTGGTAGAGCAGTTTGCATGATCAGTGTTGTCGATGACACTGACAGCGCTGCAGCCTGTGTGTGTGTGTGTGTGTGTGTGTGTGTGTGTGTGTACTTGAACTTCCTACATAGTGATGGCCGAAATTAGATGTCAACCAACAGAGTGAGGACCTTTTTGGAAAGGCCAGTCCTCAACTTCAAAGGACTGTTTGAAGGTTTAAGACTTGGTTTTAGGGTAGAATTAGGTTTAGGTCAGGGTTATTGTTGGCATTTTAGTTGTGATGGTTAAGGTTAGGGTCAGGGTCCAGTGAACGCATTGTATCAATGAAGGTCCTTACAACTACTCTGTGTGTGTGTGTGTGTGTGTGTGTGTGTGTGTAAACTACGATCCATACCTCCCCACAGTGAGCCACATGGCCTGGTTACCATGAGACTGGACTGCCACTGTGTGTGTGTGTGTGTGTTGGTGTGTGTGTGTGTGTGTGTGTGTGTGTGTGTGTGTTTTGCGGGGCTTTCCCTACAGGCATAACCAATTATTTTTAGGATTTAGGATCTATATGTTTATTGTTGTTAAGAAATAGGTGAAGGCAGAGCTCCCCGGAAGTGAATGGAAGTTGGTACAAGGTCCTCACAATTATTGTAATACCAATATTACAAATACACTGTACATTTGTGTGTGTGCTTGTGCTTGTGCTTGTGTTTGTATGTGTGTGTGTGTGTGTGTGTCTGTGTGTGCTGGCACAGTGGGTCGGGGAGGGCATGATGGGAAACTCATCTCCATCTGGAACCAACACGCTACCTGTGACGGGCAATACACTGTGTGTGTGTGTGTGTGTGTGTGTGTGTGTGTCTTCACGATCACACGTGTATGTGTGTGTGTGTGTGTGTAGCCACTCTGCAGGTCCTGTCAACTCAGATCAGAGTCATCTTCACTGAGGTGGATGGAAAATCTGTCTCTTTCTTTTCATCCACTTTATTGTGATGATGATAAACTTTTTCGGTATTTTGTAACCTTAGCTGGTATCACTAGTGTGAGTGAAAATTAGAGTATGTGTGAATGTGAAAAATGATACTGGTTGCACCAATGACTGACTCTGAGTTTTGCCAAGCACCAATGCTAATCATCATTAGTGAAGAACAGTTTCTCACTGTCCTTTCTCTGAAAAAATAAAAACATCGCTAATTAAGGTTAAATCTGTGAGTAACTTGATGGCAGGCTAATTTGAGAACATGTCTATTGCTCTCTGCAGCCAGTGTCTGCACTCAGCCTGTAAGATCTTTTGTGATGGAAGAAGCTCCAGTGTGTAGCAAGAGGGTTTCTGTAATTTCAACAAATCCAACAGAGACATTTTCTCTTTAGCAGGTGTCAGTGTCATGTCAATCCCAGTTAAACTTTCATTCATATTATAATAATAATTTAAACGTAATATTTTTATATCAGGACGTTCAGTAAGTAGTTGCTTCTTCAATGTGTCAGATGGCCTGCATATTTAAAAATTTTAAGTAAATATAGAAATCAGATTGGACGGTACATCCCTGATAAAAAGTGTTAATTCTCTGTGACAAACCCACAGAGAATGATATCAAAGTCTGCAGAGTCCTTGCAGCATCTTTTAGCTCATGGTTTTGGTTTAAAGCATCTAGCTGGTAAAGAAGATGGAACAATTGACCAGAAGAGATTTTTCTGAGGAGACCAAACCAGGGTGAATATTGGACACAAATGCAACTGCAACTGCAAGTGATGATAATGTTGGTAAAGCCCCTTTTACACAAGAAAAAAAGCTGCATATACATACTGATTTTGGTGTTAAAAGGTCATAAACAACTGTTATGCTTACAAGTTCACTATATCAACTTTTTAAAAACTGAAGTGATAATATGTTTGATAATGTGTTTCTCAGGTTGATGTCTAGTTGGTGGCCAAAACAAAATATTAATGCAGCTGTGAATTGTCATTTCAATGGGAAAAGATGTATAAATGACTTAATTTTATAACCAATATTTAATTTTTTTTTCCGCCGGCAAATGACAATCTATAATGTGAATTTTAGATGGAGTGCCATTGCATTTAAAATCAATAGAATAGAATAAAACTTTACTGTCCACAAAGGCCAAATGCTAATGGTGTGCAAATGGTGTCACATTTGCTCGAATTAAAAATGTTTCATCTTCACCAAATAACTTTCACTCTTCCAAAAACTCGAATCCACATCATAAACGTATGGAGACGAGAAGAAAACAAGACAGGGTTTCAGGAAAATAACAGAAAGAAAAACTGAAAAGAATCTGAGCTCAGCACACACAGACACACACCAATAGCTTACTTACAAAGCAACTTTATTCACCAACACATTAGCATTCAGAGCAACCTTAAAAACTTTGCACTGTGTATATTTCAGCTGTTCCTGATGTGTTTACAACATCATTAACTTTAAACTGAATTAATTCTGTTTTGTTGGACATTCATTATGTGATGCTCCAGGAACCTTTATCCTTGTCAGTGAATCTGTCCTGCATTAAAACCTTTGCTGGATTCCTTACCTGAAGAGTTGATTTCTCACGTGGCTCCGAGGAATATAACTTTTAATATTCACAATATTATATGAACACAATGAGCAGAGAATAAAGCAGCAGCAACAGACAGACCACCGCCCACACATTGTGACCCTGACATATGGACGCTGGCCTATCCGGGTGGAAGAGGGGTGGGTGGTTTTGGGTATTTGGTATTTGATAACAGCAGGAGGGTATTTCATAAATGAGAGTGGAGGTTGATCAGCTATCAACATATATAATATTCCTGAGGGATCTGTTGTTTTTTTACTGCTGATATTATTTATTAGTATTATATTGTATTAGTTTACTTGAAGTTGACAGAGAAGCAGCGTAATGTCTTTTTTTGTCATTGTACTACCCCTGAATAGAGAAAATAAAGAATGTTTTACCCTGTCTTCTACGTTAAGATCAAGAACAGTTGTTTTGTTGTTTGTGATGTGTTTGAGATGTATTTCACTATATGTTTGCTGCAAGGATGCAAATTTCCTAATCACTCATTAGATAACAATTGTCAGTTAATCGATATAAAATGACAACATAAGTACATTTTTCCATTACAGCATTACTGCATTTTAAGAATTGTGACATCGCCCATGAATGCAGCAAAATCCAAATAAAATAGGCAAACAATGAATTAAATGAACATTAACAAAATAATGCCTTTACTTTAAATTATGGTGCTCCATTGCTGTTCATCGAATAGTCAGAAAGAAGTTCAGAATATTAAAAATAAATAAGTAATGGCCAGGCTTCATCACAGGATTTCATCATAGATTTGTCTCCACCTCACACCTCAGGAACACACTTCATGTTTTCAGGAAGATGGATGAAAGAAATGCCGAGAGATTGTGCTGAATTACAGAATATTACAGACATGAATATTGAATCGTCAGGGCTGAACTCAAAAGTCATATTAAAAAGAGTAATAATTGATCATGTTTGCAGATAGATGTATCCTGTCGACAGTTTTACAGATGCTCTTTTATAAGGGGAGTATATGGGGAAATCCTTTTTGGGCTTCAAGGGATTTTCCTGTTGCATTACCACCATCGGCCACTGGGACAGTCCGCAACAGGCTAACTACAATGTATTAGCTCAGTTAAAACAAACATGGTGTGTGTGTGTGTGTGTGTGTGTGTGTTTGTTATGTAACCCTGAGTGTACTGTCTAAGCTCTGCTGACATTATCCTCAGCGGATTGGATGAATAATCTGACATGGACCAATCAGATTTCAGAATTATTTCCCGATGACTCTAACTGATTGACAGTTGCCACTGTACTTTCTGCTGATCAATGGATTAGTCATTAACACAGTTAATGATATTATGTAATGTGAACACAAATGAACCAGTAGCAGTATGCTACTTTCATATTTTACTCACTGACCAAGGGTGGTGGTCAAAATAATATGAACACCTCCTCTTTGCAGTATCGGTAAACAGGGGATGTTATTCACTAAATTGTCATTCTGGAACAACAAACACCGACTAAACATATTGGCCCGCTAGAAGTTTAGAACATTTATTCACTTAGCTTTTATCCAAAGCGACTTACAATTGGTAAGTGTGCCAGAGGTTGCTTGCCACTGGAGCAACGGGGTTAAGTGTCTTGCTCAGGGACACATGTTACAGTGGGGAATTGAACCTGGGTCTTTCACACCAAAAGCATATGTCTAATCCACTGTTCCATCGTGCCATCACCAAAACCAAAACTCTTATTTTGGTTTGAACCCAGCGGCCATATAGCAACATAACAAAATTTGAAAAAAGTGAAGGGGTCTGCGTATTTTCTGTTGTAGAACAGCAGCATTATTAAAGAAAAAGTCAAACATTTTGGAAAATACACGCCATGAAATTTGGTGCAGACATTCATGGTCCCCTCAGGATGAATTGTAAAAACTTTGATTATCCTCTGACTTCTCCTTTAGCGCCATCATCAGGTGAAAATATGTATTTGTCCTATAGTGTAAATGACTTTTCAAACAAGTCTGCACTTTCACTAATAATGAGGAGTAATCTTAAAAGATTACATTATTAGTAAAGTCAGGTGTGTGTTGTGTCCAAGTGCTGTGTGTTAATTCTTCCTATCTCTGTGCAGCTGAGGTGTGCGTGCTGCAGCCAGGCGTGGTGCTGCTGCAGGACGTGTTTGCGGTGAAGGTGAAGCGCCGGCGAGCGGCAGGCCAGCAGTCGGGAGGAGCTGTGCTCGGCGTGGCGCTGTTCTGCTGCAGGAGGAGAGGGAGCAGGCTGGAGGAGGACACACTGCACCTCCACAACGCCTCCGCAGAACACACAAACACCTGGTACAACACCCTGAAGGAGCTACTCGCAGGTAACACACACATTCAGATGGCCATGCGGCATTAAGATGCAAACACAAATACAATAAATTGTGAGTTTTTTTGTATTTTTAAGCTTGTCCATTTTAAACAGGTGAGTGTATTTATTTTCCATTGGCTGTTGTAAATTTGAGTGAAACCACTTTTTTAGCCCAGGGTGACCTACAATAGCTTAACAAGACATTAATTCACTACAAAATGTAATGGAAGGAGGATTTCCAAATGATTTAGTGTCAAGATAGACTTGTTTCTTTTTGGATGAAAGTTGTTAGTTAGTTGCTGTTGACAGTGATGTTTGTGGATTATTAAGAATAATGGGTCATTATTTCTGGAAAGTTTCTTTGGACAAAAGCTTCTTGACAATAAATGCTACTTTTGGTTTTAAGACCCTAAACCGGGTAAAACAGCAAACTTTGATAAATCCAACCTAAACTATATGAAGAGGGAGATGGTATTTGGTGACTTGGAATATGTATTGTTTTGTGATTTAGATGAACTGAACCACCGATATCCCACGTAGGGCCCAATATGGAGTCTGTCAGTCTCGTTGACAGTTTGTCTGTGTGACATACCGTAAGAGCTGAGATACACTGGAAACATGACTCAGTACTTCTTTGAGCGTCATGCTGTAAGATGATTATACATGCACACACACACACACACACACACACACACACACACACTGTCATACTGTTATTATTAGCAGTAACACATTCACCTCTCCATCAGGAAAATAGATACATGGAGTGATAGATAGATTGAAGTTCATATATATATATATATATATATATATATATATATATATATATATATATATATATATATATATATTTCTGAGCCTTTAATTGGTCTCTCAGTCTGGTTCAGTGGAATTCACAATCATGGTGAAGACTGCTGTGCTGACAGTTGTGCAGAAAACCATCATTGACACCCTCCACAAGGAGGGAAAGCCTCAAAAGGTCATTGCAAAAGAAGTTGGATGTTCTCAAGGTGCTGTATCAAGGCACATTAATAGAAAGTTAAGTGGAAGGGAAAAGTGTGGAAGAAAAAGGTGTACAAGCCGCAGGGATGACCATAGCCTGGAGAGGATTGTCAGGAAAAGGCCATTCAAATGTGTGGGGGAGCTTCACAAGGACTGAGGCTTGAGTTACTGCATCAAGAGACACCACATAGACTGGTCCTGGACATGGGCTTCAAATGTTGTATTCCTCTTGTTAAGCCGCTCCTGAACAACAAACAACATCAGAAGCGTCTTACCTGGGCTAAAGAAAAAAAGAACTGGTCTGTTTCTCAGTGGTCCAAAGTCCTCTTTTCTGATGAGAGCAAATTTTGCATCTCATTTGGAAACCAAGGTCCCAGAGTCTGGAGGAAGAATGGGGAGGCACACACTCCAACATGCTTGAAGTCCAGTGTGAAGTTTCCACAGTCTGTGTTGGTTTGGAGAGCCATGTCATCTGCTGCTGTTGGTCCACTGTGCTTTATTAAGTCCAGAGTCAGCGCAGCCGTCTACCAGGACATTTTAGAGCACTTTATGCTTCCTTCGGCAGGCAAGCTTTATGGAGATGCTGACTTCATTTTCCAGCAGGACTTGGCACCTGCCCACACTGCCAAAAGTACCAAAACCTGGTTCAATGACCATGGGATTACTGTGCTTGATTGGCCAGCAAACTCACCTGACCTGAACCCCATAGAGAAAGATGAAAGGCATGAGACCGAACAATGCAGAACAGCTGAAAGCCGCTATTGAAGCATCCTGGTCTTCCTTAACACTTCAGCAGTGCCACAGGCTGATAGCATCCATCCCACGCCGCATTGAGGAAGTAATTCATGCAACAGGGGCCCAAATCAAGTACTGAGTATATACGCATGATTATACTTTTCAGAGGGCTGTCATTTCTGTATTTAAGATCCTTTTTTTATTTATTTCATGTAATATGCTAATTTTCTGAGATTTTGGATTTGGGGTTTTCATAAGCTGTACGCAATAATCATCGAAATTACATCAAATAAAGGCTTGAAATATCTCACTTTGCGTGTAATGAGTCTATGAAATATATTAGTTTCACCTTTTAAGTTGAATTACTGAAATAAATGAACTTTTGCATGATATGCAAATTTTTCGAGTTTCACCTGTATGTTCTCCTGCTGTCTCTCTGTCTCGTTAGTCCTGATACCTCGCACCTGTGTTTCTCCCACCCGCTCATTAGTCCCTGGTGTTAAATGTTTGCTGTTTCCCTTCAGTATCTGTCCAGTCATTTTCATTTGTAGTGTGAATACGCCCTGTCGTGTCATGTGTGAAGCGTCCTTTCTGTTTCTCTGCTGTCTTGGATAATGGATTGATCTACTAGCTGTAAGCCTTGTATATTGCTGTTTTTTGGATTAAAGTCCCTGAATTGCATCTCCGTTTTCGTGTCTTGCGTTTGGGCTCACACCTCTGCTCTGCGCTTACTACATCGTGACAGTGGCATTTAGTAGGCTAAAGAGAAAGCTATGAACTCGGTACAAAAATGATTGTCCATTAATTGAATATAGCAGTACAACTTTGAGGAAGTTATCTCTTTCGTTATCTTACTTCTCAGTGTGAGAAAAACAAGGTGTGGCATGTGAACTGGCAGAAATGCGTGTGTCTCACGGTGAATGCGTGACACTTGAGCACCCTGATGGAGATCATGATGAGCATTCTGCTAAACATCAGCATCTTTGCATGCTCAAGCACTGCCTTAGTGCCTCGGAGAGCTGCAAGTTTGGCTGTAGATTTTTATTCTAAATTAAATGCAGATGACATTGTATTGTGATGCTCAGCTCCAGGGTTTTAAAAAAATCTGTCATTTTCAATAAAACCTGTATAGCCTCATTACAGCAGTTGTTGCACATCCAACAGCTTTGGTTAGCATTTGGCTGTCTAGCCACTCTGGACCAGTTAGCAATTTTTCCTAGTAGTGACAAAGTGGTGCTGTTTTTTTTGTTTTGTTTTTCTGTGTGTCGCTCTTAATGGCGGCCACCTTGTCATACCCACTTCCAGGTATTTATTATTATATGAAGTATACTACCTCGTGTGATTTGGAATCAAAACGTGCGAATATATAGATATATTATTTAGCCATCCATAATGAGCATCCTGCAACATAAAATCGACTCACCTTGGTTTACTTTATCTCTATGGATGGCTTTCATTGACATCACGGGGGAGAAATTTAACTTTTTATATTAAGGTGATCAGATTTCTGAAATTAAATCTGGGGTCAGTCATTAAAAAATATTTTATTATATATGAAATAAAAAAGTGTGACAATTTCAGTTTCTGTAAAATATAACTCTTCTGAATGAAATCAAGTCATTTTGAGGCAGAAACTACCTTTCAGTCAATAAGTAGAGGTTGCAATCCCTTTCTGGCAGTGAATTTCAACAGGTTTAAAGGACTGGATTTGTTGGTACACAGCATGTTAAATAGTGTAGAGTCACAAGGATAACTGCAAAAGAGATCATGTCTTTATTTTATGTATAACTCAGCAGTAAGTCATGTTAATTATAGGCTAGAGTCTGTTTTCCAAATATAAACAAGGATATTAGACATACGCCTACTAGAAATACATAATCCGTCGGCAACAACAGGCTTCTGATATTGCTTTTAATCACTTAAATGTCATGTCTGATACGCTATAAACTGCAAACACTTATTTGGCCACAATTGTGATTATTCCGTTGAAATATACGTTAAAGTTTCACAAAGACATACCTTTGCTATTACCACTTACATAAAGTATATTTGCTCGCTCCTATGGATGGCAATAACTTTTTGGCACGGCACCTGTATGCTCTGCTGTCCAGTCTTTCTGGCCACGTAAAATCTGATTTTAGGTCTGTTAACACCTTATACAGTCTCTGATTAACATACAGTTAAAAACGAGGACATTTCCGGGAAGAGCTCCAGATGGGAACAGGCCACCAAAACCAGGGACTGTCCCTGGAAAACAGAGATGTCTGGTCACCCTAGTATATATGAGGTATACGTTTGTCATGACCAGTGGTTACCTAGTTGTTAAGCACATGCAGTGCGAGCTACTCAGATTTCCTTGTTTTCTATCAGCATGTTCATCACTCAGTTTAATGAGGTGAGTCACAGTTACATCAGACTGTGGAGCTAATCTGCTAATCCACCGGAACAAAGTGACAGATCACGCACACACACACACACACACACACACACACACACACACACACATTCAGCAGTACTCAGTAATTGCTGTCAGCGGCTGAATCATGTTGTCTACAAGAGAGATTAGTTAAAAGACTGTCTACACAAACATGTATGTGTCCAATTCACTTTAGTTCTCAGTGAAAACCACCTTGCAGAGATTAGGGCATTCGAACATGACACATGTATGTTATAGCTGAACATGTGATTCCAGAACCATGGGCACCATTCAGACCTTGCACCAGATTTCTGAACCTGGCTGCAGGGATTTGCTCCCATTTAGACACATGAATATTAGAAGTCCAATACTGATGTTGGGTGATAAGGCCTGGCTCACAGTTGATGTTCTAATTCACTACAAAGGTGTTGGATGTGGTTGAGGTTAGACATGAGATTCATGTCATACTATAAAGCTGCATTAGTCAATATTTTTATACTGAATATGGATTAAATGTCTATCTGTTAAGGTAAATGGGTCACTTCTACTACCAAACCCAGAGAGAAATATCACCCAACTCTGCAGTTCCCCTCAGCTCTTGTGTCTTTCAGCTCACTATTTCTTTTGTTACTGTTTAGTTTCACTCTCTCATGTTCTCTCATGTCTCTCATGTTGCAGACAGCTGTTTTCAGCAAATCATTGATAAACCCACTCAGCACCAAAACGTTGCTTGTGTCTGCTTGATAAATAGTTAAACCCTCAACGACTTTTTAAGATGACAATATATCAGTGTTTACAGCTCATTGTCTGCCACCAAGTAAATGTTCATTTGGTAGTTTTCATCATGTTTAACGTGTTTCCTATAAAAATGAAATTGCATGAATTCAGTCAACGTGTACCTCAGTAACAGTCTCCTGACAGGACCTGTTTAATAAAGTTTTGGATGTTGCTGCAGACTCAAGTTCCCAGACGCTGGTTTCCCAGGTGCACTGTAGTGGGCGGTGCGTGGCTGACACTTAACACACAATGGAAATGTTGGAGTGCTGTGTGTATGGATTTAATTCACACAAACACACTTTACATTTCAGGATTTGTATTTTCATCTAACAATACTGACTCGAACAGAGATGTTACAAGCCATCCATAAATGAGGAGGTCAAAGGTCACATACACACGCTATTGTCCCCTGTCACCATGGCATCGGTCTGACATGTTATCGCTGGTCACCTGTCTGTCTGTCCGTCTGTCTGTCGATCAAACCAGATTACCCATGAGGCCCTGCAGCAAAGTCACAACTTCTTTAAGTGTTGGTCTTTGCCCTCACATTCTCTCACATACACACACATACACACACACACACACACACACACACACACACACACACACACACACACACACACACACAAATGAATGGCCCACAGGTTGTGTGTCAGCTTGCATGGTCACACTGCACATCAAACTGTGGTGTCTTTTGTGACTTTGCACACCGCAGTGAAGGAGTCTGTGTGTGTGTGTGTGTGTAGTATGTAATAGTGTATGTAATGTATGTGTGTGATAGTGTGTGTGTGTGTGTGTGTGTGTGTGTGTGTGTGTGTGTGTGTGTGTACACACGGTTGCTCTGCTGCAGTGCGAACATTAAGCCTATTTTCCAGCCAGAGGTCAATGTGAAAAGCGCATTGTTGTGTGAATCCTGGCGTTATGGAGCGGGCAGTCCCGCCACTGCAGACACCACTGCCACTTCTTAACCTGCAGGTCTGAACATTCAGCTGCACAATGGTGAGCGGAGAGCAGAGACTTTCTGTTTCCAGAGCGTTATTCTGTGCTGTCCGCTGTGTGAAGCAGCTGCAGAACGCAGCGCAGAGAGTGAAAGGCAGTCAGAGTGACAAAAGGCGAGCGGTGATGCTGTATGGACTCTGTTTCCATACACGCAGTCAGACGGCGGGATGGATTGACTGCAGTTGTTTAACAACACAACAGACTGACAGGCCGGCGGCGGCAGCAGAGCTCATGGGGCAGCCGGACTGAGCTTGCCTAGGCTGCCAGGGGCTGTCGCAACTCCTCCCAGATCAATTGTCTTGTCAATCCCATGTCAGTTTTCAGCTCACTTACTGAGCTGTAAGTTTGGTTTCACAATGACAAAGTGAAATCAGAGGGAGGTGGCAAGGGTCGGTCAGGTGGTACTGTGAGGTGTCGTAAGGTCACATTGACAGCATCAACACACAGTGTGGCCAGTAGGAACGGGGTTCGATAGCATTTTATCAAATTCAAATCCAATATTGAATCCATTTATCAAATCCATATCCTTTCTAATGGCTTAGAAAATCTTATTGTGGTTTCCTTTTAGCATTTGAAACTAGTCTCAAAATGTTCTTACTAAAAGAAACACCAAATCATAGAGGAAGGACAAAGACTGCGAACAGCCTGGTGTAAACAAACAGTGAGCACTCTCTTGTAGTTTGTGTTATTCAACAGAAGAGACCTTTCAGTCTGAGCATGATGCCTCTGTAAAGTGCTTTATGGCCCGTGTGTGTGTGTGTGTGTGTGTGTGTGTGTGTGTGTGTGTGTGTATGCGCAGCTCTGTGTTACATATTAACTGGTGTGTCTGAGATGTCAGTGAGTGTATCCATAGTGACACGATGACAGAAGCCTGTCTACCTCTCTCTCTCTTTTATTTTCAGGTGGAAAGCTTTATTAGTTTGTCAGGAAACAAACTTTATTATACGGGAGCACCCATTCACACTCCACCCCCATCCGCACAATTAATATACAGGGGATCAAATCCTGACACACCTGATTGTAATGCAACCTGGCAACTCAAACGCTGCCAACGAGAGACACCTGCTGTCACTTGTCAGTTAGTGTCTGTGACTACGTTTACATGCAGCCAGTAACCCGTTCAAAACCGGGATATTAGCAATAACCCGGTCGCGCACGGCCATGTAAACACCGGCAAAAACCTGGATATGCTCATAACCCGGTTTTTAAAAACCCGGTTATTACCCCTGGGGTACCCCTTTTCTAACCCGAATATTTCGTCATGTAAACGCGTATCGGGATACCCCGATCAAAAGGAACATTGATTTGTGTTCTGCGCATGCTCTATTCGCAAGGAATCTTGGTCTTTTGAGTATAGGAACTTCTTGTATGCGCCAAACCCGCGTGCAGTATACCGGAAGTAAACGAGGTAAACATGGCGAGACGCAACACAGCACCGTACTTCTGGAGCGAGGAGTAAACCAATTTTTTAATTCATGTTGTCAAAAACATGAATATAATGTCTTTTGATACTGACATTTACATTTAGAATCGGAAATGACGCATATTGCGTCCTCAGGTTGTCCGTACGTCCAGACGTTAACCGTGCGTCGCCGTTTACATCGGGTATTGCCAATTGATTACAAATTCCATGTATACAGGAGAAACTCTCTCTGCTCACGCATGTAAACAGGTTATCCCGAATGTTTCAGAAACCCGAATCGTGACCTTAACCCGACCATAACCCGAATATTGACAGCATGTAAACGTAGTCAGTGTCAGTTCATCTGTATTTTAGAGGAGATTGATTGTACTCCACATGAGAAATGACCTTTAAAGTAAGGGAGAGTTGTAAATAACCTTAGCTGTGTGGGATGACAATGATGGTTGGACAGTTAGTCGGTCTACTATTTTGGTCCAGACTGAGCTATCCTCCCATTGCAGATAGCACCCCCCTAATGTAGCTGGTCATCATAGCAACCCTACACGAAACTGCCACGACGTAATGTTCAACGCAACACGCACTGCGACCCACACACACCTGAATGTAAAGACAAAATAGCGGAAATCATACAACTGTGATATCCTCTGCACCATTGATGCTGGAGTCGTCTGCTGCATTGGCTGCAGTGGTCTGTGTGACTGTGGGACCAGAGTGCTCTGTGAGCTGGCTACCCCTGCTAGCACTTGTGGAGCTTCTGAACTCTGAAAATGTTTCAGCAAATTTTTGATTTGCCATCAATCTTTGTAAAACTGCCAATATTTTAAATTTGCACTGTTGATTTCTCTCCTTAAAACTTCTCAGAAGGGAATTTAGCGATAAAATAGGGCCATTAATCTTGGTTCAGTTTGGACACTTGCTGACCCAAATCAAGTTGTTTCATTTGCTACTCATTGTCCACTACTTCTGTAGTCATGGAGAGTGAGCCATAGCCTCACAGTAATGTAAACAAACCAGCATGTGTGCATAAACAGTCAGGTAAATTGGATCTGCTATGCTGTGCAATTACAGTTTTTTGTAAAGATGTTTTGTAAAAACAATGAACATTGTTATTGCCGGAGTCTACTTTTCTCAAATCTGTATAGGGGAGGTGGTGAGAAATATGTCACCGTGACTATCATTACAGAAAAAAATATTAGAATCAGATGCTGGTTGACAAATACTTAGAGCTGCATCACTGATTTATCATTTAGTCTATAAAATATCAGAAAATAGTGGAAACATTCCCAGAGCCAGAGGTGACATGTTCGAATGCTTGTTTTGATTGCTGAGAGGTCCAAAACACAAAGATATTCAATTACAGTGATACAAAAAAATGTAAATTTTCACATTGGAGAAGCAGAGAATGTTTAGAGTTGCTGTTAAACAAATTAATTTAATTGATAATCATTTCAGCTCTACAAGTACTAGAATTTTCCCAGAGAATCTAATTAAACTGGGTGTTTAAAGCTTTTAATGTGATTGCTACTGTCCACTGACCTCAGATGGAGTCTGCACCAAAATATGAACAACATTCAGCAGCTCGGTCTTCAGTCTTCTGACAGAAACACAATACTTCTCCTTAACAAGACTGGGATTGTTTACCATGGAAACGCTTTAGCAGTGGCATAGAAACCTGCCGCTGGCCGAGGGAGATGATCTGATGGATACTTAATCTCTCCACATCTACGTGTCTACCTTTCTTCTTAGAAAAAGATCAACAAATTGAATTACATCATCTCCTATGAGACTGTGTGTGTGTGTGTGTGTGTGTGTGTGTGTGTGTGTGTGTGTGTCATCAATCATGCTTCAATCACTTAGAGAGAGGGAAAGGGACAGGGAGGCCATTTTAAAGCTTCCATGATCACTATATCATATCTTATATCATATATTGTAAATTCCACCATGTGCATTATTCTGCTCTCTATAAGCAGTGTGAACAAGAAAAATAAACTTTGCTGATTCTTTCATTGCTGTTGCGCAGAGGTAGGGATGTAACGAGAACCGATACTTCAGTACCAAGTCGATACCAAAATTCTGAAAACATGTCGATACTCGTTTTGCTAGGTACCAAAAGTACCGAAGCTCCAACACATGGGAGACAGTGACAAGTGCAGCTGCAGCAGCTCCGACTTGACTCGTCAAATAGAAGATTATGGAAACCAGGGTGAAGTTAGTTTCACAGCTGTCGTATCTCTGTGTCAAAATCTCAATTTCTCTCAGTTGGAGAGCTAATTTAGGCAGACGTTTCACACTTTTGATTACCTGAAAATCACTAAAGGTGACGATGCAGTTTGGAGCGCTAAGAACTGAATGTCTGTCAACGCACCTGTTACTGTAGAAGGAGTTAGTGACCATCTCAAAAGTGCAATAAGACCCATTTCAATTATCAATAACCTTTTTTGTTTTTCAATATAAAAACTCGAACAACTGCTAATATAGAAAGTGACCACCCTTAAACATTTCACACCTGTGAGAAAATAAATTGTAAATTTAATAAAATAAGTTCCTCAAATCACCTCTCATCTGTTCTGGACTTCCTCTCTGAACTTTCACATCTGTTAGTTGATGATGAAGTACATTGGATTTATTGTTTTGTTTAGTTTTTTTCTCTGTTATCGAATTGCTTTCGAGAATTGTGGAATTTTACTGATATCTGCATCAACTACTAAATTTCTGGTATCGTGACTTCACTATGCAAATGGTAATGTCAGCAGATCTTCCAATCTGCACACAGGTGCTCTGGAGTCTCCTTTTCTATCTCTGCCTCTCTAAGGTACATTCAATCAATACATCCACTTAAACAGTAAAAACAACACATGATCCGTGTTGTTCCTTGTGTCGTCAGTTATAACGACCGTGTTATTTTTTAAACTGTCATTGTTCTTATTTGCCTAATCTTCATGGTTCTTCAGATGTGGTGGAAATGCAAACACAAATGTACAAAAGGGACTTTTAGTTCCGATAACTGTTTAATCAAAAAGGGCTAATTGGTTCTAGTGCCACCCTGGCAATTAACCAAGTTGGATGGGGTCCCAAGAGCCATCCCAAGCCTCATTGCCAACGTGGCTTCCACTATTGTCCTGGGTGCTTTAGTACAGCTGCAAGTATCTTTTTACCATTCTCATGGATGTGAAACTTGTGAACATGTGTTTAAAGGTTTGGGGTCTATAAATGCTGTAATAGTTTGGGCTCACACAGAAATCATGCTCGTTATAACTTTTTTGTTACAAATGGTTGGAGCATCTGGTAATGGTGGGGGTCCAGTAGAGAGAGAAGAGAGGTGGGTAACTCCACATAGGGACTCCTGAGTACCTGGTGAGTGCTGTGGGGTGGAGAGATGGCAGGAGGTGCACTGTGTGTGTGTGTGTGTATGGGGGGGGGGGTCATTAACAGGGCGAGGTCATAGTCTTTTGGGAGCAGATTATAGTAATGATCTGGATAATGGAGCTTGTGTGTGTGTGTGTGTGTGTGTGTGTGTGTGTGTGTGTGTGTGAGAGAGAGTGTGTATATTGATCCGTGTTGGCCTATGGGGATTCATAATGTGGTCTCTGAATCTGCCTAATGATGAGCTGGACAGGGGGTCACTGTGTGTGACACACACACACGTAGGTTTTTGAATTTATGTGACAAATACAAGGTGTTTTTTTATTCAGACTGAGGTTGGATGCAGGATTTAATGCATGCTGTAAGTGTAGTTCTTAAAGTGTGTTTAGCTGTTGATGATAACACAGTGTATGGTGATCAGGGTTCATTCCAGACAGGGACTGTCTCAAATGACAGGGTCAGCTTTAGTGCTACAATAATGATTATTTTCAGTTGTTTCTCTTTTTCAATTAATCTATTAATAGACAGACTTGAGAAATGCTCATCAGAATTTCACAGAGCTCACAAACAATAGTTCAAACCCAAAGATATAAAGTTTACAGTGAAATAAAACTGAGAAACTGCGCAAACAGTCCCAGGGTCCACGTCAGTCTGGTGTTCCATTCATTCACATTTCCCAGTCCACACGGCAGTAACCCACAATAATGTTGTTTGCCAACCACCATAAAAATAAAGAAGAAGAGGAAGCAAGAGCATTAGGTACTTTCATCTCTCACAAACATTTGTGCAATTTCTCACCAGTAGTTTAATGCCATTCGGCTTTGTGTTTTTTAAAAGAGGAATTATAGAAATGTGGTGGATCTCCTCACACATCCTATCTTCCAAACAAGCATCCATTTTGTTATCTGGAGATAAAAAAAACATAAATAAGCTGCGTATTGCATTGTGAGATTGTTAGCTGATATGCTCAACACTTTCCCCACCACTTTAAAAAGTGGCAGATTTTTTTTCCCATTACTATTTTAAAAGCATTTTGGGAAAATGAAAATGCATTGAGAAAGATTTATTTGGACAATAACACAACTTGCAATGCGACGTAAATATAGGAAAAAACAAAATTGATTATTGCATTATATTCCAATATATTTTTATATTTTGAATTGTCACCTTTTATTTTCAGCAAAACTAAACCTGTTGTGTGCTGTGTGTGTGTGTGTGTGTGTGTGTGTGTTGTGTGTGTAGGGTTCAGCAGTCGTCCCAGGTATCTAAAGGTGTTCATCAACCCCAGCAGTCACAAGAAGGAGGCTGTTCACATCTACAGAGAACATGTGGCTCCACTCTTCAAGATGGCTGACGTCCGCACTGACATCACCGGTCAGTCAACGCACTTGTTTGTTTATCTGCTGCTCATCTTTAAAACGAACACCAGTGGTTTTTATTTTAGACTGACAGTGGGCGAGACCACTGTAGATTTTTGCATGATGTCACACCTCACATGTATTTTAATAAAATAATGTGTCAGGGCTGCAGAACCCTGACAGATCTAACAGTTCCTTATTTACTGACATCTGAGTAGACAGTGTGTGTGTGTGTGTGTGTGTGTGTGTGTGTGTGTGTGTGTGTGGAGAAGGTCCAAAGGTCAGAGTTAATGGCAGTCTCTGGTCGCTAGGTAACCTGATACAGGGGGCGGAGCTTAGCCCATCTGTTGTGACAGAAGGAGACAACCTGCTCTCCTCTCCTCTTTCTTCTCTTTTCCTTTCCTTTCCTCTCCTTATTTCATCTTTTTTTCCTGTTTCCTCTTCTCTCCTCTTTTGTTTCTTCTCCTTTCCTCTCATTCTTTCCTCTTCTCTGCTCTCTTGTTTCTTCTCCTCTCCTCACATCTCTTGTTTCCTCTCTTTTCCTTTCCTTTCCTCTCCATTCCTGTGTTTCCTCACTCACTCCTCTCTTGTTTTTTCTCCTTTCTTCTCCTCTCCTCTCCTCCCCTCTCGGTGTTTCCTCTCCATGTCTGTCCTCACCTTTCCTGTGTTTCCTTTCCTTTCCTTTCCTCTCATCTCCTCTCCACAACTTGTCTCCTCTCCTCTTTTCTCCTGGTTTTCAGTCCTTCTTTCATCTTCCTCTCATCTTCTCCTTTTATATCCTCTCCTCTCTTGTTTCCTTTCCTTGTCTATCTCCTATCCGTCTTCTCCTGGTTGCGTCCTCTCCTTCTTTCCACCTCCTCTCCTCTCATTTTCTCCACCCTCCTCATATCTTCTCCTCTCTTTTTTTCCACCCTCCTCATATCTTCTCTTCTCCTCCTCTCAGCAGATGGTGTGATATCCGTTGTCCCACTTCTTTTTTGGCAGCCATCGAACACACACTTGTGTACATGTGACCACACATATACATGAACACTCTATCCATCTCAATGTCTCTCCATCTGTTTCCCTCTCGCTCTCTGACTCCCTCTCTCCTCTTGTCTGTCTCTCTGTCTCTCTCCAGTGACAGAGAGGAAGGGTCATGCTCTCTCAGTGATGAAGGAATGCAAGCTGGATGAATATAATGGGTTAGTCTCTCTTCACTTGTCTCTCTCTCCTGTGATTTAACTCTTCCCAGAAAAGTTGTGAATCGATTCAGAATCTTAGAAGAGAAGAATCGCAATTTTTACTTGAACTAATTTTCCCCTCACCCCTAACATCTCACAGATATCTAGAAATAACTAATGCATACCCTATTTTTTTCATGTCTTGTCTTCTGCAATGTTCTTTTCTCCTGTGTCAGCCAACAGCCCTGTCCCGTTTGCAACTTGTGCAAAATGCTGCAGCCAGGTTGCTAACCAAAGCCATCATACCAATCCTTGCTTCCCTCCACTGGCCTCGTGTAAAGTACAGAATTGATTGTAGGATATGGATTATCACATACAAGGCTCTAAGGGGGTCTTGCCCCTATGCACTGTACATTTTCAAACTTTTACATCCCTGTTCCAACTCTAGGCCACTCAGATTTTCAGACCAAGGTCCACTATTTACCCTCTCATATACAAGGGCACTTGCTCTTTTACCATCACTCTGGAACAGTCCTCCCCTTCACCCCTCTGTTAGATCAGCAGAGTCTGTAAACTGCTTTAAAAACATATTTGCCCTGCCTACCATCTTGCCTTACCTGCAATGGGGCTGTAATGTAATATAACATGTTATATACTGTTTGTTTGTGGTTTATTATTCTGTGTAACTTTATTATAAAAAGTGCAATATCTATTACAATTTACTCACTAACGTACATAAAAGTAAGCATGTCATGATCAAACTGTGACATCATCCTTCTATAACAGACTGAACTGAACCAGATAGTTAATCAGCCGTCACAGACATTAAAACACAGTGACCCAGACTGATTAAACCCCTCCACACACACTCTCCACACAGGTGAGGTCAAACACCTACTGCTAACTGAGCTAACCTCACTATTAACAGTGAAAATAATATTTGTGCCTCTAAAATAATAATACAACAATAACCACAACTACAACTACAAAAACACTGATCAAACTCTCATCTCTATCTGTGATGGTCTCTGTGTGTTCGTGTCTGTGTGTAAGCAGCTTTTGTGCTCAGCCCTCATAAAGCTTAATGTGCTTAGAGAAGATTAGCTCAGCGTTGCTAAGCTAGCTGCTGAGTGTGTGTCTGTGTGTGAGGTTGCTCTGGTGAGGATTTGGTTGAAACCTACATTTGCCAATTAGGCTGGCTGTCACTGTGGGGACCGGAGCTTCAGGTAATCCCATACACAGGAGGAGGGGCGGAGTCTCTTTACCTCATTTACTGCAAACACAGACTCTGAAGATGAACCTTCTCGCTTTTCAATGAGCTTCTGAAAATGTCAGACAATCAATTTATTATTAGTATTATTGTCTTTAATGACTACTGCTAATAATTATACACAAACAAAAACTTTAACACCTAACATGCCAAAATATTCATACAATAAAGTATACATAATCAGGTCAATTTTATTTACATAGCCCATGTCACAAATAACAAATTTGCCTGATAATTTCACCCAGCAGAACCCTAAGAAACCCACTTGGACTAGCCACCAGCCAAACTTTGTAAAGAGTATTTAAAAAATGCATTCAGGTATTTAAGTATATCATTATAAAATGTAAACTCCTGTTCTCAGAAATAATACAGACTACTCACTTAATGGTTGGCTGATATGGGTTTTTCATTGGCCGATGCCAACAATTTGAGAGCTAGACGGCTGATACCAGATTAATACTGCAGATATCATGATGTGTGTTTTTTTTAATCTGATAAAAAAGTACAGTATGTCAGAAGCGACGCCATTCAAATGCATTATTCTATACATCATAACACAATATACACACAGTTGGACAGACACGCGCACAAGTGCAGAAACATTATGTTAACTAATTGCTAGAAGGCCATAAATGTTTGTTGCCCAAAATGTTGTTGGCAAGTTGATAACGGTTATGATAACTTTTGGACTTCTGTTAATGTACATTTAGCATTGGCACATTTGCCACTGTTTCACAGTATTCACTGATGTCTACTTGTTAGATGGCGAAAGTGAAACAAGGGGGAGCGCTAACATTGTTCCACAGCAGCCACACTGACAAGGCCGCCTGCAGATCTGTCTTCAGACGTTTTTTTGTTTAATCGACCTAGTGAGTGCAGGCATTGGCCAAGTATCTCAAAATGCCTGATAATCGGCCCATTTAATCGGTCGACCACTAATCTCAATAGTAGCTAAAGCCCTAAGAATAATGGATTTCAAAATAAAACTCATCTTTTTCACCTTTGTCCAAAACTGCAAACATTTCAGTTTATATTGTCATGTTTAAATATAGTTTTCTTTCACTGCCAAGGCTGAAGGTTTTTTAAAAAAAACTTTTGACTTAAGACCTGAAACATAAGCATTGAGCCTTCAATTGATTTAATGAGTTGAATAAGTCTGTTTCCCATTTATATCTGTTCTAAAGTAAAACAATCCCCTGGACTTTTAGTTTGAAGTTAAAGCTGATACTGATAGCAAAACATTACTTTATTGATACCTTTCTTTAAGAAAATGTTTTTCTACAAAATTCTGTTCTGATTTAACAAAAAAGCCAAAGTTTTCAAAGGTTTGTATAAATAAATTATAGTTAATATTGGCAGAAGTTGGATTTAAATCAGGATCTTTAAGTAAACAATTGTTAGTAAGGAAATACTCCACACTGGTCCTGTGGAGAAGCCACATCTCCTGCTGGCTGACTGTATATTGAATACCTGTTCAAGGCACCAAGATCAGTGAAAATAAATGTCTTCAACTTCAATATAAAAGTTATAAATATTTTGAACTGAATGATGAGACAACTGTACAAAGACACTATCTGCTGACTCTACCTGTACTTACACTGTTTTGTCTCCACTTGTCTGTCAGGGTGGTATGTGTTGGTGGGGACGGTTCAGTGGCGGAACTGTGTCACGCTCTTGTCTTCAGGGCTCAGCTAGATGCTGATTCTCCAAGGAAACCAGTGAAACCAGTGCTGCCACTTGGAATCATTCCTGCTGGTGAGATTGAGGACAAACCCTCAAATGAATCCACAGCATGTCAATCCACACTGTAGACCAACACTGTACTGAAACACATATCCACGTTATGTAGAACCTGCCCCTGAGTGTTTTATCGACTGTTTGTCTGTCCATCTTGACAGGTTCTACAGATGTGGTTTCCTGTTCTGTTCATGGAGTCAGAGATCCAGTCACTGCAGCCCTGCACATCGTCCTGGGTAGGTTTTCCCTGGTCTAGCTCTATAGGCACAATCTGGGTCTATAATCCTTTTTGCTGTGGTGGGTTCAACTTGGTCTAAATCTGTAATCACATTGACATGGATAGGTTCTGCCGGTTCTGTATTTGTGGGACCTACATGTTCTTCCTGGGTGGGTTTTACAATTTGTAAATCAATAGTTATGTGGCCTTGAGTGAGTCCTATCTGTTCCAGATCTGTTGTCACATTGTCCCGGGGGGCAACTACTTCTTCTCTAATTCTAGCTCTATAGTGACATAAATCCTTAGTAGTAGTAGTAGTCTAAATCTACCTGTTGTAGATCTACAGTCTCATACTTGGTGGGTTTTACCTGTTCTATATCTATAGTCACGCTATTGCCACATTGTGACATTGGCGTGACTATAGATACATTGTGGGTTCTTGTTTAGATCTATGGTCACTTTTACTCGGTGGGTTCTTCTAGATCTATACCTGGATGGGTTCTACCTGTTCTAGATCTATCGTCCCAAGTTTGGATGTGATTGGCTGATGGTCACTCAAACTGTTTGAGAAAAAACAAAACCCCAGACAGAGCAGACGGTATGACTGGACTCCTGAGGGAGGGAGCAGACAGATGTCTAACAGCAGGATCAGTTTCACTCTAAATCACAGGTTTACTCTGCTCACTGTCGCCCCGCCTCTTGCACCTAGCCCTGTTTCCTTTCAGATAAACCTGTCTACCAATCAGCTGGCAGCAGGGCAGGTTGCTGTGTTTGAATGACGGGTTGTGGTGTGATGGCGGTTCATTAACACTAATTAACTCTGGAGCTTTGTGTGTGTGACAGATGGGAGTATTTAGTGGCACAAATAAGACACTAATTCCTGAACAATAGCAAACAGTTAAAATTCCCAGGCACGAAGCTGTTCCCACGGACACCAGGTAACTACAGGTGAGTTCAGCTGTGTTCATGATGCAACCAAGGTGAACATACCTGAACTATCTGTTATGATACCCCACCGTTTCCTGATATGATAAACTTAGTGAAGGTGGCAAGTTCATTATTATCTATGTCACTTGTGTTTCAGGTGTCACAGTGTTGTAGCTACCATTCAGCACACCTAGATCATGTCCTCATATCATGCCGTTTTTTTTGTGGGAACCTGGCGTAAACATGGTGGGTGTTTGGCTGGATGATTTTTTTTAATTCAGTATATTAAGTCAAGCCAAGTTTATTGTCATTCTTCCCCATACAAATATAAAGCTTGAACGAAATGTTGTTTTGTACAGACAAAGGTGCATGAACAAATTAAGAATGGACAACAACAAATCACAACATACTACAATAGACAGAGCAAGCCCTTAGACCATTCACCCGATACACACAATAGATTACCACAATAAACGGTAACAAATCGCAGTGAGCAGTCCAAATTGCCAAAAGATAGATAAAGTGAAATAGACAGTAGGTAGTACAATTTGACCAGAGAACTACCTTTATATTTTGGAAAATACAGTGTTTGTTTTCTTGTTGAACCTGACAATGCCCCTACCAGAATTGTATCAAGCACCGAGTGAGATGTAAACCCAAAAGCTATGTCCCTGGGATGGGTGGATAACTCACCTGAGTGTGAGGGGGGCCCAAGGGCGTATATCTCATCTTACAGTTGGGGAGGACAGTAAACATAAAATTTCTCATCTAAGTTTTTGAAGGGGACACAAATAGTACAGCCAAAATTGTACTTGTTTAGGATACTGAGCAAAACCCAACACAACGGTAGATCTACAACATTAGCCTAAGATCAGTTCACACACGGGCTTGTCGCCATGTTAGCTGTATTTTATTTCTAACCTCACTATTTTTATTCTACTTAATTCTCCACCTTATTTTAGTGTTTACTCACAAACTACAGCAATCTGGTCACCATGCTTTTCATTTCACACATGCACCTACACCTGTGTCTCTCTCTCTCTGCATGTATCTGTCTGCTCTGACTTTATTTGTCAGCAGTTTTATAAAAGACAACTCGCGATTGGTATTTTTTCACCTGCAAAGCAGGTGAGTGTGAAGGAGGCTTTTTATTAAATACCTATAGAGCCACCGTGGTATGAATGCCAACAGCTGTGTTCACTGTTGCTTTTCCTGCTCCATGCTTTAAAATATCCAATGTGTCTTCCAACTTAATATAAGAATGCGTCTCTTTCTGTGTGTTTCTCTGCAGATTGCGAGCGTTCTTGTGTTCTTCACTCCAGCGAAGAACTTTCACACCCAAGACATGTTTTAGCATGTGTGTGTGTAGTTTGCTGTGACAATAGCCAGCTACTGTCTGTGCCGCTGTGTGCATGACGTGAAACACCGCGCCTGTAAAGTTCAATGTGACTGGCAGAAAATTGGATATTTGAAGCCACTTGGCCCCAGTCACCAGTCAGCAGCAGTTACAAGCTGTAAAATTTCAGTCCCTATTCCATCCATCGGCGCATCTATAGCTGTAGTGTGTGACTTACTATCCAACAAGCAATTAGAAAAGCTACCAAACAAGCTAGGTAATGTTACAATAGATAACATAGTGGACTAATGGAAATCACACCGGTTATCATAATTTGTTGTCATGATTAGGCCTACTTTATTAATGACTCAGTATTATCTGTATTAAAGAGAAAAAAACTGTTCTAAGTGAATAACATAACCCTGCCAGCCTTACTGGAGGTTCACAACTACTGAAGTGGTTCAAACATTCTCTCCCTCCAGAAAGTTGTGTGACGAAAAGGGGGAAAGCAGGCAGTGGACCAACCACTGTGAGGCAAGGGAGGGAGGACTCAAAATGTTTCTAAACGCACTATTGCCCCATTTGCGTTTGTAGTGTTTTACTACTTACATAGTTATTTTAAGTATACATCATTATATAGTATATTATATTACTAAAAGGAGCGCTGTCTAGTGGCACAAAATATCTAGCCAGGCTTCCTCCAAGAGTTCAAGAGTCTGTAAAGTCTGTAAACCTTCCAAAAAATATCACATCACAATTGGGCGTCTAGCTTTCAAGCGATCGAAGCCACCATAGCCGGCTGGTATTACTGCCCCAGAGCCCCCAAGGCGTGACACATCCTGCTGGAGGCAGTGGCACAGGTCGATGGCACTGCTTTTGCATTAAACTGAAAACACATGCACCAAAGCGTCCCACACACCCTAGAAGTGGAGGAGGTTCATTTGTTTGGGTAGAACCACTGTGGTTGGGAGACCTAAGCTGCTCAGCTCCTCCCTCTCAGTCGGCAAACCATGAAGCAGTGTCCCAGGACAGGGCGAGGTGAATCAGCACCTTTTGGCATAGGCCATTATTTTGTTTATAAATGAAACCCTCTAGTGTATTTCTTGCTGGTCAAAATAAATAATGTTTGCACCTTTAAGAAGCGCTGCAGGTTTGATCTCACTGACACACTGACTGTGTGAGACTGACCGTCTCAGGATTAAAGCTGAGACACACACATGCGCTCACACACACACACACACACTGACAACGTGCCATATGGTGAGGAAATCAGATTCTATCCAGAGAGACAGACATGCAGTCAGACAGACAGGTGGGGAGACAGCAGTTCAGTAGGTTACAGCAGGTATGTGGCCAGATGGCATGCTGTGTGTGTGTGTGTGTGTGTGAGTTTGTGCGTGTGTGGCATCTTATTCAATGGTCTTACCGGTGAAATCAGGTTGATGAGGTTGATCATATTTGTGTTCCAGTTACTTCTGTGGTTTGTGCTGCATTCACAGGCTGTGGGAAAATAAACCGTGTTGGGCGAAGCAGCCATGTTCACGCTGCTTTGACTGTGTGTGAGTGCTTATATCTTTCTTCAGCCAGACAGACAGACTTGACTGACATTGTTTTCTAGGCTCAGCCACACATTAAAGAAACTGAGGAGATGTTCTGTAGTAGAACACAAAGGTAATCCTTGCAAATTATGCTTGTGAGGGATGTTCAAAGCCACCAAAAAGTAGCATAACGATGCAACATACTCAGGAGCCCATCAAGAGTATTAGTAAAATACATAACTTTTATAATTTTTCCGATAGAAAACTGAATATCATAATGTTGATCAATCAGAACCTTCTGAAAAAGGCGTTTCTTGTTGGCTTTACATCAGCTGGGCCAGTTGTATATGTGTGCTGTAAAGGAGGCTCATTGCGACAATAAAAATCTTAGTAGAATGGCCTGTTTTTCAGCCACATCTTGTGGACTTCGTCAGCTTAGTTTGACAATTTTAATGAATTTTGACAAATCTCATGTTTCTGTTTGTTCACATGTTCCCACAGAATGGAAGACACAGTCAAATCACAGCATAGTAATTTAAAGAATATTATTAACATTAACAGGGACGTATCTTTACATATTTGTCCTAAATCTGCTTTAAATCTCTCCAGAATTCTGTTGCTATAGAAACTGGTCCACCTGGACTCATATACCACCAGAGACTGGTCAAACTGGAGCAAAAACAACCAGAGATGTGATTCCACTGAAGTTCATATTAACCAACACACACACACACACACACACTCCTGACCTCTTTCTGTTGCCCAAATTTGGAGTGCTGCTTCTCATGAATATTAATGAGCTTCTCATTATGCGACCACTTCTTCTTACAATCTGTGTGTGCGTCTGAGTGTAAAATTTTTAAATTATCTTTCATCAGTATTTATTTCCTTCCCCCTCTCTCTGTCTGCAGGTCACCTACAGCAGGTGGACATGTGCAGCTTCTCGTCTCACGGTCAGTTGGTGCGTTATGGCTTCTCTGCCATGTTTGGCTTTGGTGGGCAGAGCTTAGCACGAGCAGAGAAGAAGAGGTGGATGCCGTCATCGCGGCGACGAGAGTACGCTCTGGTGAAGACACTGGCTAGGCTGAGGTAACACACACACACACAAACACAAGTTTGTACATTTTTTGAAATTATGTTTATTTGAAGTTTGATTATTTAAGAGGTCATATATTGTTTATATATTGTTTAGATTTTAACCCCCCCTAAGACAATGTAGTGATTTTTAGAGAAAATTGACTTAGATGATGTCAGGGCTGTTAACGGCCACTGGATCACTAAAAGTTACATAATTCAGAAATTACATTTTTAGCAAGCGGCAACCTCCTGGGATGAATGTTTATATAACTCACCATTTTAAATTATATTAATGCTTGTAAGTTATTCATAATTTAGGGTGGCCGCTATGAGTGACAGGTGGTCAGCCCAAAGCTGCTAGTTCTGACCCGACTCGGCTGCCCCACGATTGTTGGGAGGGTAGAAATCTGCACTATTGTCCCCAAGTGTGTGGCCAACATTAGCAGCGTATTGGATGAATCACCATGAAATGTGGTACAGATTTCTGTAGTGCAAATGTTAGCATGCTCACAGGCTAAACTAAGATGGTGAACATTATACCTGCTAAACATCAGCATGTTAGTATGTGATTCTGAGCATGTTAGCATGCAGATGTTAGCATTTAGCTCAAGCACCCGAGCCTAAGTACAACATCAGAGAGCAGCTAGCATGGCTGCAAACTTTTAGTTTCTTTTTTTTAGTCTTTTTCTTCCCTGTCTCCCTCAGACCAGAGGACTGTCAGCTGTCTTTTCTACCAGCGAATAAGTCAAACAGGTATTTGTCCAAACATCGTTGAGAAACACACACACACACACACACACACACACACACACAACATAAGGACTGTGTGAAACAACGCAGTATGCAGTTGTTTAAGGCTCAAAGCTCTGTACCGGTGGTAGCTGGTGATTATTTACCAAGGTGGGGCTCCAGGGACTTCTGCTTCACTTTTAGATGTATTTGTTATGTACACTGATGCATCTACTGGCTCCAAATCTGTATCATCACTTTAACACCACTGGGCTTTAATAACTGATTTAATAAGTTTTACAAACTACTGTTTTTCTGCCTCAACAACTTATTTTATTACTGATTTAATTATTGATTTCTTGGTTTAAATGCAGTTGAGATATAGTTTTTATAAATGTGAGTTTGTCATATGGATTCTCTTGAGAATAAACACAACTGTCGGTTCATGTTTAAAACTAAATTTGATCTTATTCATAGAGACCAGGACAAGGACCAGGACCCAGAGTCAGGTGAGACTGCTTCTTGCCTGTGTTTAGACTTCAGACACACAGATTTCCGTCTCTGTCAGCCATTTACTGCTTTTCTTTCTGTGATTGGTCGGTGTAGAAGGAGAGGAGACATGGACGACCAATCAGGGCCTATATCTGAGCATTAGCATCATGTCCATTCCCTGTCTGAGTCCACACGCACCTCAAGGACTGGCTCCCAACACCAGGTACATGGGTGTATGACGAGCAGCTAATCCTTCTGAGAATGTTAAAGTCAGCTGAGTTCAGCTGCTGGTAATTTGATTACATTTCTGCTACTGAATGTAGCAATTGAATCTATCACTTCCTGTGTGTGACAGGTTGGCAAATGGGAGTGCAGCGTTGATCGCAGTAGGAAACACTTCCAGATCAGAGTTCATCAAACACCTGAAGAGATACAGCAGCTCTAGTGGACAGGTGAGAACAGCTTTCAATCAGCATCCTCTTTAGTTTCAGGACAAACTGGAAACAATATTATTTTATTATTCTATTCTACAATGTCATAGTGCACTTTTTGCTGCCAAAGACAGTGAAAAATATCTAAAAACCTGCCCTACACTACCTGCTCAGCACTAAACAGCAGACAGACACAGCAAGTAGCTGGTGAACATAGTGGAGCAGGTATTTTCAAAGTCCCCCTCCCCTTAGTTTACTTGCTTAGTTTCACTCAATTCCTGTATGCCTATGGGATCATGATTATGTTATTATATCCCATACACACTCAACAGCTGAGCCAAGATAGCCAAATATTGCTGATTGACATAACTTACAACACTACACCAAATGAACAAAGGTCTGTCCTGAGGCATTTAGTAGTTTCTGATAATGTGGGTTCCCCATAAGGACTGTATCTCTCTCTTTAACCACATCACACACATAGGCCATTCTATGTGATCTCCTTTTAAAAACTAATGTAATGTTTCACTTCCATTCACTGAGATTCCCCTGAAACTGTTGGGAGCCCCCCTGTGGAGGCCCTCACACTTTGAAAACCTCTGTATTGGAGCATTTACCAGCTCAGTGAGTAAATATAAGTGGCATCTAGTGGTGAGGGTTGCAAATTGCAACCACAGTTCACTGTGCATTCACGTGCTCCTCGGCTGGTCCCGTTCTTTCGACTTCAGTGTGTGTTCAAGTGCTCTTAAATCTGAATGTTGAATCAACACAGACGGTACTACAATAATGTGCTGGATTGTCAGTGTATAAACAACATGCAGACATCTACAATGTCTTATCAATTTAATTTTTTATCCAACAACAAAAAGGCTGTGAAAACTGTTAACATATGGTCGTTTTTTATATCTTTATATAGCATAGACTACCCCCAGCAAAGTTTTTATTATTTTTGTATATACAGTATTTGTATACTATTCTGAATACTTCTTTATGTCCCATGAACACTTTTTCCTCTTTTTTGCAATAAAGATTTAAGGAGGAAAGGAGGACTGCTGAATTCAGATTATTCCGACATCGCATGAATGCACCATCAGTCACGCTTATCCCTCCATTTCTAAGTGGGCAGGAGAAGCTATGCTCTGACGTGCACTGACGGCCCTTGTGCTTAATAATACGTGTGATCCTCTATCTGCCCAAATTTCACTTTTCCTCTTATTTCTAATAAACCTGATGACTACTACTACTACTTCCTTATTCTTTTTGTCTGTATTCTTCTTTGTATTCAACGTAGTGTCCGTTTGGGCTACATACACCCGCGGTGTATGTAGATTGAAATGTCTCATTCTAAGGTAATATAATCATAACAGTTCATTATGTAGGTATACAGCACTGAAAACATAGTTGTGTATGTTAAATTGTATTTCTGTCAATAGATCCTCCTAAATATTACACACTGAACCTTTAAAAGATGATGACATATCAATGTGTTCACAGCTTGCCCCCAAGATGCCAAAAAAAATCTGTTATTGCAGGTTATTGCAACTGACGTCAAGTGATCGAGAAGAGTCACGATTCTGTTGGTTTCTGTTGAACTACAAAAACAGTCCACACGTTCAGTGATGTTAAAGACTGATGTGTCTTTTCAGAAAGAAACTTTAAATGTTAGCTCTTAATTAGTTGATGTTAATTAGCTACAGCTGGATTAAAAATGAGAAGCTGCTTCCTGAATGTTTTCAATTGCTAATGAAAGGAGTGAGGAGACATAAAATGTTTAAGAAATTTGTTTCGCGCAGACACACACATACTTGACACCTGACAGGACTGACTCATGGTGATGTTCAACGTCCACGTAAGAGCTTCATAAATATTTATCTTATACTTATAAAGTATTATAATGACCAGCTCCAAAAAAGGAGCCAGCTCCGTGAAGCCATCCCTAACGTGGCTTGCGTTGTCAGTTGTTGACATGTCACACTCTTGACCTCGCCAAATAAAGCAAACTAGTTAGTAGATTAGCCTAGTTCAGCATGGCCTGTCCTGGCCAGGCCAGTGAGACCGCACACTAACCCACTTACTAAATATACTGACAGTGTGGCGTTTACTGTCCTGCACGGCAAACAGGCTGTTTACTCACTGACCTACATCCTGGTAGCCTCCATCTTAACGGAGGGACAGACAGCTAAGTGTCAAACATGACAAAATGGGGCATCCTAGTGGAGCAGCCAACGTGTGTGTGTGTGTGTGTGTGTGTGTGTGTGTGTGTGTGTGTGTGTGTGTGTGTGTGTGTGTGTGTGTGTGAAAGACTGAAAGTCAATCAGAAGTGTAAAGTGTACATCTTCTTGAGCTACAGCAACATTTTCTATTTGTGTTTCCATGCTGAGCTGTGGAGGAAGGATCGTAACACAAAGGGGATATTTCGTACTAAAAGCACTTAGCAAAATACCCTCTTGATGTGTCTAACTGAGACTGCTGAGTGAGGACTGTTGATTTTTCTCCCTATCACTTTTATTGGAATCAGCATAGATAGTAGGAATGATTACAGCAAGTAAAGATCAGTATTCATGTAAAAACTCACTACTGCAGTGGTGGAGGAAGTATTCAGATCCTTTGTATAACAAATAGACTAGAAGTTTGTAAATATTTTCAGTAAAATAAATTAAAAGTCAGAGACCTCAATACAGAGAAATTTTCCCCTGTGAGTGTGTATAGTATATCTCATGTCACTTTTTTTGTCACTTTACAGTTTGTCTGTCTGTCTGTCTGCCAGTCTGTTGGTCTTTGCTGCCCCCTGTTGAAGCTCCATGGTGTTACAGATGAGACAGCAGAAGACATTAAAGAGGACGAAACAAAGGCACTCCTCCAGATTAACAAGCAGCTTAATAAGGATCTTAATGAGCCTTTCTTTCCTCCTCAGCTGACCTTTGACCTGCAAGGACACACACACACACACACACACACTCCTCGCAGTCTCTCCTGATTGGTTTGTCAGTCTGACTGTCTGATTGTCCCTGTGCAGTTCAGCTTCCCCTTCGTGGAGACTCACACGGTGTCTGCAGTGAGGATTCGCCCACGGTCGCTGATTGGCTGGTCAGAGGAGGAGAGCGAGGAAGAGGCTGACTCCAAATCCTCACCCATCATCCAATCAGATGGGGCCGCCTTCCCCTGGAACATCGATGGAGAGCTGGTAGAGATCGCAAACGAGGTGCTCGTCAGGTATGTTTCTAAAAAAAAAACTACTTATAAATAGAATATTCATAAATACTTTTGCATTTTGCTATTTGTTTGGTCAATAAAACATTTATACAGTTTTAGGACTAAAAAGTAACAAAAAACTGTGTTATGGACATTAAATAATTTGTGTACGTGATGCGTTCAGGGTCCACCCACGGCTCATCACTCTGTATGGGGAGGAGGTGGACGAGGCGGAGTCGACCATCTCCTGCAGCTGCATCTGAGTCCAGCAGAGAGCGTGCTGTGTGATGAAGACGCATCACCACAGTGACTCAACAGCGCCCTCTCTAGGTCGTTAGCCTTACTATGGCGATGAGAGCTAACTAAGAGGTTTCATTCAAAGTAGCAAGAACACAAAAATAGCTTCCTGTTCATGACAGGTATGTTTAAGCTTCAGCTTTAATAACCAATAAGGTTACCTGTAAGCCACTTTCAAATGACTGACCAATTGCATGTGCATTATGACATAAAAGTTTACCACTTGTAGAACCGATTGATGAGGATAAAGATGAATGTTTTATATCCAAATTAATGTTTACATTTTACAATATCACCAGCTCTTCTCAAAGGACTTTAATCTAATTTGTGTTGCCTATTTTTATTTTTATTACAATTTTCATTTTGTTTTATCTTGTCCAGTTTTTGTGGCAAAGATTCATCTGTATTTAGTTTGTGAGTTCAAACTATAAACACGTGATGTAAAAATGTTGCTGCAACACAAGCAGAATCAGACTTAATGTGTCCAAAGACTGTAAAATTTTATATTTTGAAATAACTGTTTTTACCTAATATGGCTATATTTATTCAGAAACTCTTTATGCTTTTTTACTGAGAAAATGCAGATTTACAAGCTGTAATCATCGTGGAAAAAAAAGTTCAAGTACAAGTTATTGTTTTAAATAGAAAATCCGATATTTTAATAGAAGTGTTGATTAAAGCAGTGAGACTGTCCAGTGCAGAACAACTACATAAACATAATCAAACTAATTTATTAAAAACATCTCTCTATGTGATGTGCTTTTATACTAAATACATACACAGAAGTGAAGGTAGCAGCAGTTTTAAATATCTGTTTTCACAAAATATAGACAATAAAACAACACTGCTGAATATTTTAAATACTTTAAACATTTGTTTTTATGCCAATTTTGAAGTAGTTGCCCATCTTTCAACCCTGTGGCTCAATTTGTTCCTGGCTCTGCCACTTGTCTGTTACCCAGAAGTTGCATCTTTTACTGCTATCAGGTTGACCTAAGAATTTGGTGCTTTATTCAAACCATTGTGTCAACAAGTAGACAGTACACCTGAATTCACCTGAACCAGGTAACTTGAGGTCAGTTCTTGTGAAACTGTGGTATGTACATGTGGTTCTACTTTACTTATTTTATTAGTCATGTACAGCATCTTTGAGTTTCTTAAAAAGCGCTTTATAAATTAATTATTATTATATATATTTATGTGGGCACGTAATTATTGCAAGTTCAAAAATATCTCACTGATCACATTCAAGCCTTACGTATTATCAAATACCTGTTTTTATGGAGGATAGTAAAGGAGAAGTGCTCACATGGCTCTCGCCCATACCCTCAATGTTTCCTGCACACACCAAAATGGTTTTCCAGTACATCTCCATAAACTGTTTCCTAACAACAGAGGTAAACAGCTGCACAGCGGACTACAGATGAAAAAAAACAGTAAACAAGTGTGAAATCAGATCTGACGGGGTAAAGGCTCGGTCACACCAGACACAGCAGTCCCAGAAGCTTGGTGACATAGTGGGTGTTTTCCACTCTGATAATTCCTCTGCCTCTGGTTGGTTAACCCTAACCAACGGAGGCAAAGTCAATTAGAGGCAGAGTTGTCGAAAATCTGGTGGGAAACAAAATAACGCGTTCTAAGGTCCGCTGTGATCGGACCTTTAAAGGGGCAATATCTCAAAACAACAAATCCCAGGGTAAAAACATGCAACACAGTGGTGGCGTTCAGCCTCCATTAAAAGACCCATGCTGATTGTTTTCTATGTAAGGCCTCATCCACACTACTCCGTTTTAGTTCACAAACGGAGAATTAAAATGAATACGACCTCCGTCCATGCCTGCGTTTTAGTGTTTGGAGTTGATCTCCGTCTACACTAAAATGACTGAAAACGCACAGCTAGAGCCCTTTCAGGTACACTGGGCATGCGCGTGCCAGTGTAAACATGAAGTAGATGGTCTATTCCCTAGTCACAGGATATTTAGCAAAAGAATAAATAAATAGAGATGAAGCATCAGACCAACTTTTTTATGCATGCACCAATAAGGAGCTAGGACTGTTAATGAATGTAACACGGGAGTGTAGCTGCGGAAAACAGACTGGGAGTCGTTCAGCAGTCGTTGCAAAGTAAACAGCGACATGTACAGTACAAGTGTAGGGAAATAAGCGTTATTTGCACCATAGATAATATTTTAATAAAAATACGATGTCAACCCAGTCAGTAGCGTCGTGTTTCTGTTTCGAAACGCAAAACGGAGTCGGCTTCGTTTCCAAACTTCTCTGTTTTAGGTCTTCGTTTTCGTTTAGCCTGGACGGGAGGTGCAAACGTAGCAAAAGGTCTCCATTTTAATTTGAAAACGCAGTAGTGTGGATGGGGCCTAAGACCCATACCAGCACATCCCGGCAGCCATCGCTTGACTACCTTTTCTGTCTGCACAGCATCCACTGTGTCCTACAGATGCCCTATGTTACAACACAGCCCCAGTGCAATTGTTTCTCAACAAAAACGTAGAAAGACAATGTACAATGTACAGACAAAAAGGTAGGTTTTCCAGAGAGTCATGAGCCAATCAGAGTCCAGGGGCACCTTCAATCTGAAGACAGTATGCACCATTTTGCTAAGGTTTCGGGTGTTGAATGACTGGTTGCCTCGAAACGGTGCAAAACAGGCTTTGGTAGGTGTGTCAAGGTGTTACTTAGCAGTGGCGTGTATATAAACTCCTCCATATTAAAAAGGCAGTACAGTGTGCTTGCGTAACACAACAGGGTGGTCAACTCACCACCGTTTGCATTTGAATAAACATTTAGCTATGTTTTGTCAGGGCTGAACGTGCCCCAGGTTTCCATCCCCTGAGATCAAACCTTCGGTTTGTGTCCTCTTAAAAGACTCATTAATAACAGTGTCACAGGTGATGTCACATCCCAGGAAGCCCCGAGGCCTTTGAATAGGATTTGGATGAAGATGTGATTGTTTCCGGTTCTCTTTGTATTGATCCTCCATGCTTTGCAGCAAGTCTTGTGAAGGCACATCAGGCAAAATAGTTTAAAAGGTCAGATTCTTGTGTGTTCAGGAGGTTTTCACTTGAGACATTTTATCATCCATCACACTCAACACAGGTCTGTGTGAATGTGACCATCTGATACAGCCTGGATAGACTTCATTGGCCGATCCCGTTCAGCAGCAGTACTTTCTACTGTTTTTTAGAAACAGTTGCCATATTTTCATACACGGCACTCCATCCATCAGCACATATGTCTCATTAAATCTGTCACAGTGTGAACTCCACCCTAAGTTCAGAGGTCAGGGGTTAGGAAGTGCTCTCCCTTTTGTTGAGTTTAGGAACATAGTCCCAGCTGTCCCGGTTGAACTCCTCTGTCTTCTTCTCAAATTCCCTCTTAAAGAAACCAGCCTGAGCGACACAGGTGGACAGACAAAAACACAGAGACAGAAATTTAAAATGATGTTGCTACTACAGCCATTATATTGCACTTTACTGCAGTTTATCTGGACATTATATTGTGATATACTGAAACATTTGCAGCACAATTGGTCCATCAGAATCAATCAATCATCAATTTCTTCTTCAATTATTAAATGTCATAATATCAGACATATTTGTTTAAAATGGGTGTTTAGGGAAAAATCAAAAAACAAAACAGAATATTTACCTTCCACAGACACCAGATGAGAGCGGACAGGATCATCAAACCCAAAACTAAACTGACAACAATGATGAAGACCTTCACTGCTGTTGAGGGTTTCTGGGTAAAAAGAGCTTCCACCACAACCTGGAAATGTACCACAAACAATATATGATTGTTAGGAAGACCAAAAATATACTTTGTTAACATTCAACGACTCCTATAAGGCTTTGATTGTACACTTATGTAAGAATCTAATTTCAAGGTTGACCCTTGGATGAGGGGAGAGCTGATGATGATGATGATGATGATGAACTACTTTGACTCACTCTACAGTGTTGGTTCTTGGTTGTGAGTGTTGTCAAGGTGTTTTTACCTCTGCTACTGGTTGATCGTGGATGAGGACAGTGTGGGAACTTTCTCTGGGATTTGACATCAATGCTGTGCTCTCCAACCTCATGATACCATGCCGACCCTGAGCCAGTAACACACAGACAGACATCAGATGTTTTCATCTGCTTCTCTAAATGTAAAGCAGCCTGCCTAAAGCAGCAGCATAAGAATACATTTATATAATACTTCAATAATAATAAAATACTAAATATTTTTATTATTGCATATTTTGACACAAGTTACAATAAAATACAACTTACAACGAACCCTTTTCACATTATGTGCGATCAACTTGCTGCTTGTGTGTTTCGACTGTTTTTAATGACAGAATGACTTGTTTATGGGAATTTGTATTTGAAAAGAAGTGGTGGAAGAAGTACTCTTTTACATAGCAATACCACAGTGTAGAAAAACTCAGTTACATTAAATGTCAAAAGTATTGGCATCAAAATATACTTAAAGTACCAAAAGTAACCATACTCATTATGGGGGAAATCCAATTTTATAATAATGTGTTATTGGATTATAATGATGCACTAATGTGCACATCACTTTAATGTTGCAGCTTATAAAAGGTGGAGCTAATTACTTTATATTCTGCTGGATAACTTTTGAATGTCCTTCCAAGGATCAATAAAGTCTTATCTTAACCTATAATAATACATAATGATTATATTTTGATTATTGATGTCTACAGGTAACCTGTATCACAGTTATCAAATAAATCTAATATTTGTCTCTGGAAGTATAAAGCCGCAGAAATGAAAACAAGTAAAAGTACCTCAAAATTGTACTTAAGTACAGACATAAGTAAATGTACTTAGTTACTTTCCACCTCAGATTGTCCATTGAGGGACAATTAAAGTATTTTCAGTTTAACTGAAACTCAACCTGTCCTTCAACTTCTTAAAAAAGTTTAAGGACTGATTGAGGCTTTTAACTGTCGAGCGGCTACAGGAAGTATTGGCCATCTTAACTTCGTTTCAACTCAAAGTTTTCTCTATGTGTTGATTTTAAATTGTTTTTACACAAGCTGCATAGTAAAAGCAGCACGTTAGCAGCTTCAGCAGCTTCAGTGCTCTGCCTCTGGTTACACAGGATTCGTTCAGATACAGTGCTGAGTGTAGGTCACCCACATTTTGGCTGGCGAGTCTTAATAAACAATCTCTGTAGTTACGTGTGAGTCTGAGTAACAACAGTAATCAGCGAGTGTGTTTGTGTGTGTGTGTGTTACCGGAGCCTGCAGTAGTACAGCAGGCTTCAGTCTGATCTCCAGATTGATAATGGCCTCTCTTCCCACCTCCAGGGTACCAAGACGACACACCAACCGCTCACACACCTGATCATCACGGCCACAAAACTGCACACACACATAGAAAGCAACTGAAGTTCACAAACTTTAGGGTGGTGGAGGGATGAATGTTGAACTACAACTCAAGCGTCTCAGGTTCACAAATTATTAGCTATACTAGAGGTGCAGCTGTGGCGATGGCAGTATTGGTTGTTCCACCACTTTCTCAACATCTATTGGAAGGATTGGCACAAGATTTTGCACAGACATTCATGGTCCCCAGATTGTGTATTCTGCTGACTTTTGTGTTCCTCTGATGTTTCCTCTGGCACCATCATGAATTTGGCAGATGGTTTTCAGTAAAAAAAAAGACATTCCTATCAGCCTTAGTTGTACTTTATGTATAGTGCTAGTTAGCAGTGTTAGTTAGCAAATTTTAGCATGCTAATGTGCTAAACTAAGATGGTGAACATAGCAGTATGCCTGTTAAACATCAGCATGTTAGCATTCTCATTGTCATGTTTCACATGCTGACATTAGCATTTAGCTCAAAGCACTGCTGTGTCTAAGAACAACCTCACATCTCTCTAGAGTCTACCTTTGTCATGCCTATAGACTGTTGAGAGACATTTCACATGACAGGTGAAAACATTTAAGCAAATGCGGGAGGATCACCAAAGTCATTAGCGTTTATCCTCTGGGTTCCAATCAAGCCCTAGGCCAATCAGGGAACTGTACTCCGATTTTCCAGTGTCATGCTGTGTAGCAGTTTGTTGCTCTCTGATTGAATGTTTCTTGTCTTGTACCTTGTTTGTAAGTGTTAGTTGTGTGGAATGTGTGAGCTTTGCATGAGGAGATGCTGAGAAAATATATTTGTAGGGTTGTTTTAACTGTGTGCATGTACCATTCTGCGGGTAGAAATGGAGGAAAAGAAGAAGATAAGCTGTTTGATGAAGGAAGCTTCAGGGACATCACAGTCGTCGATGACTGAAACAGTTGTGTCACTGATCGAACACATACCGTGAGACGTCTGCAGAGAGGGAAAACATATATTAACATATACACACTGTACTTCTACTGCTACTTCAACCACCACTGCTACCATTACCCAATCAGCAACCACCATGGACGTGTGTTGAAGACAAAGCATAAGTGTCTTAAATAAAACTGACAAAAACCCTAAATCTGGATCAGATTCTGTCTTTAATTAAATTACATTTTGATCAAATAGTTCCAGGTTTAGATACATTTTTTTCCAGTTTTAAAGTAGTTTATTAAATTGAGAAAGTTCTTGTTGAAAATTAATTTTCTCTGAGAGGATTAATAAAGAATTTCTTCTTGTGAATAGACAACATTTAACATTTGAAAACTGTGGTTTCTTTTGTTTAATATAAAAAAAGTTTTAAAGAAAAGCAGATATTGTAACATATTGCAGTTCCTCTAATGGCCACTGGATGCTGCAGAAATAGAAAAAAATTGTTTTCGTTTTCAAGTGAATGAAAAAATCCTCTGTTTCTGTCATTTTGTTCAACAACAACCTCCGGTAAAAGGTTTCACTTCTTCTAATGCCAGCCTGAGTGGCTATTTTCAGAATCGATGACATTAAAGTGAAATAATAGGTATTCAGTGGCCTGTTTGCCATGTCGGCCAAGTTTATCCAGCTGCAGCCTGCAGATGTGACTCAAAGTGAGGGAAGTTTAACCTCACTAACAAATATGGTTGGTCCCAGAAGACACCACGTACAAAATATGATGACATTAATCTCGGCCCACCTACAATATATTCTCTAGCTGTGGTTAGATTTATGTTATCTGGTTAATTTGCAGTAAAAAGACAATTTTATTTAAATAGACAAGATTGATATTGATTGTAAAAGACTATATTTTGAACCGAAAAATTATATGGTCTAAGAATATTAAAGCAATTAAAACAATTAAAATGTGTAAATGTTGTTACATGATACCCCTGTGTATCTAGTTGTGTTGTGCTTTATTATCTTAACGTTTTGTGTACATTTGTTTTGGCCAGAGGCTTTAATAATATTATATAAAATAATAAAATCTTACTTAACGGCTCTGGTTTTGGCTAAAGATCTTTGTATGAATATTAATTCAAGATTTAATATAGAAAAAAAAAAGCTGTTTTTTTTTTTACTTTGTTTTCCTAAGTTACCTTTTGAAAGTCAGACTGTATGTTGTTGCGGTTCAAAGACAGCAGGCCATTAAATGTTTTTGACACTCTTTGATCCCACCATACGGTCACATGCTTCATGTAGTTCTCCAAACAATAACAAGGAATTATATTATTAGTTTACTACACTATATACTTATAGTATAATGAACGTAATGTACTATGTAATTATTGTATAGTAAATATTAATGCATAATGAACATCTTATCTTATTTAACGGCTCTGCTGAGAGAAACGTCATCACGTTTTGTGCGCGGTGGCTTCTGTGACGAGCAATATTTGGAGGTTTGTCTGCAGGCTGCAGCTGGACCCATCTCATAATGGCAGGTGTTTCCGCCTGTCTCACCTCTGCCATTGTTTTTGTTGGTAGCTTGTCCCACCTCAGCTCTACCTGAGGCACCAGCCCTCTTTAACTAAATTAGCTTTCTCTGGTTCTTCTAACTGACACAGATGGATGAGCAAATGTATCTTAAGAAACTTGTGAGATACTGCAAATAGGTTTTAAACTGACTGTGCTACTTCTACTTCTGTCACTACTGCTGATTCTAGTCTTGGATGTACCTGCCAGTCGACCACATGCAGCAGTCTGTGTCGGTAAGGTGCAAGGATCTTAGGTAGAGCAATGTGGACTACAGTATCCACAGACCTGCTGGGACCAGAGTTCAACACCTGCAGACAAACAAAATAACAGATACACCAGGTCAGAAGAGACTTTTTGTCTCCTGGATTCACTATTTTTGGGCCTCACTTCTATGTACAGGGCCAGCTCATAATGTTCACTCCAATAGTTTCATTGTCTTTGTATGTGAACACACCTGAACGAACTTCTGAACCAGACTTACCTTGTAAGTGTAGTTGAATCTTTCAGTGTAGCACTCAGTTGGAATCAAGTGTTTGTCTCCAAACACAAATGAGGTGGGAGTCACAAAACTGAAAGACAGACAGACATCAGTGGCAGCTAGTTATAATTTACCTGAGTGAAGCTTCAGGCAATGACGACTTCTGCTTACACACTAAAAATGTTGTTGTGGAGCTTGGCGCACTAAGCTTTAAATCCAACTACAGAAAACTGTATCAGAACACTCCATCCAACAATTCAAAATAGTTATTTAATCCAACTGTCTTCACTGAGCAGAAAGATCTTCTAGAAAACAAAAAAAACATTCAAAGACCTTTTAGTCTTAACTTTGTTGCAATGCAGCAATGACAAAATGCAATTTAGACTACTTGCTATACTTCTTTTTTGTTATGATGCCATCTGTTAGACTGGTCAAGTGGAGCTGGCAACTGCTAATATTGTAGCAATGTACATTACATTAGGTATTTCCTACTGTGTACTACGACCACATGTAAACAAGAAGTAGTTGAATAAAGTCGCAGCCAAAACAACTGGAATGTGTCCCCTACACCTAAAGTAATACTTTAATTCTTTAAAGAGTGATCAGAGCTTTTAGATGTTCATGATCCTGTCAAAGCACTTAGAGGTCATCCAATCAGATGCTCCTTGATGTTCCCAGATCCAGGTTAAAAAGTAAAGGTAAGCAAGCCTTTTTTAGTGGCTGCTCCAAATCTCCAGAATATTTTACTTATTCATACAAGAACGGCTCGGACTGCTGAAAGCCCTGCTTAAGACCCACATCTTCATTGACTTTCAATTCGAGTTGAGTTTTGACACCTTGACCTTTTCTACTGTCTTTGTTTTGTATATTTGTTTATGTATCCTGAGCACTTCTGGCCAGCTATTGTTTTCAAATGAGCTGTATAAATACATTTGAACTTGAACACAAGAGTCTGCTTCACTAACAATAAGCCACAGTTATAAATAGCACAAGAAATAAAAAAAAGTTTCCTTTCTGTGGGTTTTAGGGTGTTGTCTTCTGCGTCCTTTTTATGCCCATTTACTTCTATTACTGATGTAATGTAGAAATGTACGCTGACTCACCCGTGGATGTTGACGTTGACTCCATATTTGAGAGGAAGAAGGAGACTGACTGCGTTGTCATGAAGATACTCCTCCCTCTCATAGTTATCACTGAGGAGAAAACACATTTATATATTTAACCTGCAAACATCTCATCTTTAACTCACAGATGGACGTTTAGTTCATTAATAAGTCAAGTTTATATTGTGCCTCAAATAATTTACCATACAAACAGGTTTTTGTGCCATAAGTAACACTGGATGAAATATTCTTCAGTTAGTTCTTTAGCTTTTTATAATTGAGTTTATTTTACTGTGAATGCTTCTATGCTTTTACTTGAGTTTAAATTGTAAACTCATATAAAAGTTTTCAGTACTTACTTCACCTCTGGAGATGAGAGGAGTGGGGTGCCCTTACCTGCTGGTGTTGATGTTAATGATGATGTCACCAGGTGTGCTGTTCTGGTTAACGTCCAATAGGAAGCTGATATTCAACTACAAGAAGAAGGATGGCTTTTAGTTTTCTTATACTATATTATCTTATATTATCTGTTTTAATGTCTGACAGCTGCAGGAAGATCAATCTGATTCCCCGCTCTCATTTTCACATTCCCCCCTTTCCCATGCCTTTAATCTATCTATTAGTATCTATATTCATTTCCTTTTTTCATCTTGATCATTTGAGTTGAACTGTGTTCATATTTAAACTATACCCTAACCTTTACATGTTGAAGGAAGTTCCACCTTTTAAAACTGCTGCTCTGTCTTTTTCCACAGAGGAACTAAGATATTTCAACATTTTGTTTCACAATATTTACTTTGAAAAACAACAAAGACAAATTAAATACAGAAAACATCTGCTGATTACACAAAAGCTGGCGCAAAAACCATGGACAAGCTGGATCTGACCTTTGACCTCTGGACTACAGGGAGTTTTGAGTAGGACTCTACAGATGACAATATCTGTCTGCTGGTCCACCAATTCATGGTTCCCACACCATTAATCATAATGATTTTTGTGATCCTCTGGCTTTTCATATAAGCGCCACAATAAGTGTCTGAACAAACTGAATGTATAGCCATTAAATTTGGTTTGGACTTTCATGTCCTCATTCATGAACTATAATCTTTTTGATGATCCCCTGACCAGATCAAAAATTACTTTGTCTAATTCTTTGGTTTATGACTTAATACCCGCAGAATCAATGACATTCCCATCAGCATAAGCTATATTTTGTGTTTTGTTCTAATTAGCGCATGCTAAAACACTAAAGATGGCGACCATGATAACCACAACCTGCTAAACATGTTATTATGCTGATGTTAGCATTTAGCATAAAGCACCACTGCACTTAAGTGCAGCCTCACAGAGCTGCTAGCATGACTGCAGACTCTTAGTTTTTTATAAAACAGTTTATTAACACTGTGATTAACATAGTCTTACCTGAGTGTGGGCTGAGAGGAGATGGCTGGTGATGCTACAATTAACACTTGTCATTGTACTGCTGGCTTCCTGTGTAATATCACAAGTCACCATGTTGTCCTCCTGCAGACACAGGTACACGCAAGAAGGTCTGTTGTGGTTACTTTGTTTAAGGGTTACTTGTGTTTTTAAAGATATAATACTTATGATTTTCGTGAAATTCCACTGTCACTGTTTATGGTTGGGTTTTTCAGCAATAGCATGTAATCTATTGTAAAATCATCTCATTGATATCAGCCTCAGAGTTTATTGTTAACTCCTACAGCAGTATCAGAGCTAGATTAAGTCATTGTTAATGCTAACAAAACATTTACTACTAATGTTGCTTCACCTTAAAACATTCAACTGGGCACACACAAGCTGGCTTTTATTTTGAAGCAGTCACACTGTGAGTTTGAGTGGCTGCACTGTGAACTGATACACAGTTTCTCTTTTGTTGTTTCTGACAAAGATTCTGCTTAAAGTTTATAACGTTAAAATCAACAAAAGATTTCCTCAAGCTGCCCAAACAGCATAAAATAAACTCACATTCTGCAGAACTTTAATGTAGTGGATGTTTTTGGGGAAACGCAGCGTCAGTCGTGGCAGGAAGGCGTCGTCTCCAGAGTTCAGCAGCGAGGTTTTCAAAGTGATGGTCTGTCCAGAGCCAAGAGGAAAGTACTGCTGCTGACTGATGACAAATAAGATATACAACAACAACATTGTTGTTTCAGTCAGGACCAACATCAAAATATAACTGCTGACTAATGACAACAGACACAAGGGCTTGGTGATAGAAATGATTTTAACACTTACTGCTAAAGAAACATTTCCCTGAAAAGAAAATGATCAGCTTTGCTGTACTGTTAACAGGTTTGACAACGTACCAACAAAAAATTACATAAAAGAAACACAGGCTAAGGTAACTAACAGCACAGTTTTTGTATAATTTCTAGATTTTTTGAGTGAATGCTAATGAGTGAGACATTTTGGTTTCTTGACTGAAGTTACATGAGACAATTGATACCACTCTTATGTCTGTATGTTAAATATGAAGCTGCTGCCAGCAGACAGTTAGCTTTGTTTAGCACAATGAGTGGAAAGTGCTAACCTGGCACTGTCCATAGTTTAGAAATGCAGCACCTCTAACACTACATTACATCATATTTGTTTAAACATACAGTACATAAACAAAAATGTAAAAACAACAATTTGCGGTTTTAGTAGGTGTATTTTTGAACTTTGGACTGAGCATGGCCCGCTGTTTCTCCTGTTTCCAGTGTTTATGCTAAGCTAGACTAACCATGTCCTAACTCCAGCTCCATGCTCCACACACGCAATCTTCTCGTGTCACTCTTGCCAAGAAAAGTCAATAGTGTATGTTGTGTGTGTGTGTGTGCGTGTGTTCTTACTGTGGCAGCACTAGTTGAGCAGAGAGCTGCATGTTGGTTGAACAGTTTACCAGAGAACAGGAACGAGCAAACCAAGTCTGACAGAGTGAGAAAGGCAGAAATCAGCGATAATGTTGAACTGAGCAGTCATAATTTTCCACTTCGAGAACTCTGACCTCTGACCCCTGACCTCAGCCTCACAGCTGATGAATAGTGTCCTGATAAGTAACTCCAGCTTTAAATTCCTACATGTTAACTCTTCCTGCTCTGTTTTATGAGTCAGTGGGACATGGGGTGGAGACAAGATGAGCTGACTGATGTTGGTTAATGTGCTGCAGATAATATGTGGCAGCTGTAAACAAAGAAAGTCATTATCAGTGTGAGTGGAGGATCTGGCATCAGATTAGCAGATTCCTTAGGCAACCAGTTGGTTTTAGCCACAGTCTGTAGTTAGTTGGTGTTATCACTAGTTGATACCTAGTTGTTTGTTGCCCTATACCTAGATGGTGTTAGCACTAGCCTCAAGCTAGTTGTTAATAGCACTCGAAGGTACCCAGTTTTTTTTAGCACTGGTACCCAGCTGCCGTTAGCATTGTTGTTTACCTGGTTGGTGATTATGTTTTGGTGTCCTGCGCTCTGCTGCAGAATGGGTTTTAATGGCGGGAAAGTTCTGGAAGATGCTCTGTGGTGGGTTGTTTCTTTGTGACTGTAGGAAACCTCAAACTGGACTGGAGTAAAAATGTCCCTCACATCTTTCTGTAGGAGAAAGAAACAGGTACATTTCAGAGATGAGCAAATACAATCAGTAACATGTTATTACTCCCATATTAAACTTATTCACCGAATGTTTTTTTGCATGTGTGTGAGTGTGTTACCCTTTGATAAGCCACGTGTGTTGAACAAGTGAGCTGGCCGTGTCGTGCCCTTACATGCCCCTTCGTGCTATTGGATGACCCGTTTCCATGGAAAAAGAAACGATGAGGGAAGGATGGTTTATGGAGGAGGTCAGAGGTCAAATTATATTGAAGATCTGAAGAGGAAAGGAACAATCGTAAATATCAGTAGGTAATTTGTAGATACTTGTAACATTTAAAGGAACATACTATTTGAAAATATGAGAAATATGAAAGTTTGTAAGCTAAGCAGCCAAATGACTTTCTTTAAATCTGCCATTGTCGTCATTGTAAACTGCATATGTGCTGTATAAGAATTTAACGCTAAAGGGGACGGGACTTAGAGAGGTGGCTCTTGTTAGACCAGATCTTAAACATCAACAGGTTGGGTGTAAAGTTGTATAAATGATCAGATTGGACCTAAAGTCTTATATACTCAACAGTTTGATTTACATTACCTATCGCTCCTCTGAACTGTCTGGACCTGACACTGAAGCAGACCGTAACATTGAAGCAGACAGACAGTTGTTCTCGGCACAGCGCCACCCGCTGGTCAATATGCTCAGGCAGAGTCAGAAACGCCTTCACCTGAATCACTGGACGAGTCCTACAGCATACACGACAAATTCAGAGAAATTATTACAGCATGCCGACTGGACTGAAATACAGTTACTGATTTTATTATTTACAATCATGAATCTGCTTCTAGAAAATATGTATCCTCAAAGGTCCATGTACCGCAGCGCCCTCTGCACCTCCCTTCCCGCTTTATTTAAGTAATAGGCTATTTTCCACTGTGTTTCCACCTTGCAATGGCCTGAATTAAAACAACACGGTAAGAATGCACAGGTCAAAGATGTGCCTTTTGTAGTCTATCTTCGTAACATTAGATATAAAACTCCAAACTTATGACTTAGGCCAGCAACCGCTTACTTGGCTACTTAACCATAGCTTCTGGGTCACAAAAAAAACCCAATGAAAAATTGAGGAATTTATACACACATATTTTAATTTCTGATTTCCATCTATAAACATATTAAAGAAAATCGGATTATGAGATGTCATGTTTTTTGTTTTCTGTTTTTTAATATCAAAACAAAAAACGGGTTGTTTCCCGTTTTTTGTTTCCTTATTTACTAATGGTAATTGGGAAACGAGATGTTTTTCGAGACATTGGCTGCCAAGTACACAGAGCCTCAAAACAAAGATTTCCGTACACAATAATTTGGGGCAGATGTTGGGAAACCTTTGGTTATCTTATTGTGGGATGTCCTGTTTGCCTCGCTGTTTCATCTCCTATCAAATTTAGCTCAAGTAAGGAGTCTTTGTTCCTGTACACGGCTATGAAATGAGAAAAAACTACAGCTGGAACACTTTCTAGGTCCTGTTGAAGAAAGCTTCAGTGTGGTTTTACCTGAGTACCACGGCCGAGTCTGAGAGGAACGCACCAACCGCCACATCTGCAGAGAGAAACAGAGTTTAACCTTGTTTAAAGAAGATCTAATGAGAACACAAATGTACAATATGGACAGTTGGACACGGTTGTTGTGACTTTTACCCTGGTAGCCGTTATCATCTATATCAATGCCAGAACTCAGTGACTGGCCGAACATCCTGAGGTCACGACCCAGTGTGGATCCTGTAATCCTCTGAAAACACACACACACACACACACACACACACACACACACATACACACACCATGTTGAATCTGAATGTGTCTCCTCCCCGCCATCTGTGCTGCTTCATCTTGGGAGTCAAGATGAACCAGCATCTTCCTCTTAATAAAAATTAATAAAGAGGATGGTCTTATAAGTTGCCTGAAAAAGCATTATGTTGTCCTCACACTGCCTGCCATGTAACAGGCCAAGTGTAGCAATAAAACAGTTTAACAATGTCTAATGTGGCAATTGATTTGATAGAAAGGCAGGTGAAACAGTAGTGGACGCAGTCAAGAATCGTTTACTGTACGATGGTTCAGAATTGATCAGTCTTAAAGGAATAGTTCATTTTGTCTTGTTTTGTCCTGTGTTTGCTTGACTACTTTTCGGTCGCTAAACTTTTAGATCTATGCTACTTTGCTCAACATTGTAAGTAATACTGATATTTATCTATTATATTTATTAATGTATTAAAAACTATACAGACTCCTCTAGGAGATCATAGGAGATTGATCATTGTTAGAGATCATTAATCATTTAAGATCTAGTGAACTAATAATATGAAACTATGAAAATAAGACCCAACATGTAATAAGCTGTATTATTATTGTTATTATTATTATTTTCTGTGTCATTGTTGGTGTTTGTACCTGAGATGGAGTTGGTGTGATGCTGTCCTTCCTGCCGTTGTAAATGTAGACGGCTCCTTTTAGGTCGTCTTCCTGTGGGGCACCAACCGCCACATCTACACACAGACACAGACACACAGACACATACACACATTTATTGCAAAAAGACTGGAAACGGGGGAAAAGTTAGCCTGGGTCGTTTAACAGTAACAAAATCCTCCTACCGGCACCTCTAAAGTTAACTAATTAACACATCCCATGTGTTTATATGCGCAAAAACACGTTTTGCAGGAGGTTACTGTCTGAGTGAGGACTTGTGCTGTCTCCATTCACTAATTCATTAGCCTAATCTCGGCCTTTCAACAACACATTGATATTCTTCCTGCCAGGCAGCCATTGATTTATATATGTTGCTTTTTCTATTTTCAGATACTTGAAACTGTCAGCAGCTTGTTAATAGATTGTTTATCGATTCTTAGAGATCAGGTCCAAATTTCCTGGGTGTGTGTAGGAGAGGGGTGTGGACTCATTTCTAAAAAGCCCATTTCTAAAAAGCCCGGCTATGGCCCCGCTGTTCAGAAAATGTTCAGCAAGATGAAAGTAGTAGCAGGAATAGTACATAAACATGTGAAAACACCAGCATGGTCCTTTAATATTTAACCTGAGTCCTTTGAAGATGTGAGGGTCTGAAGTTAAACTTTTTTTTTTTTTTACAAAGAGAGAGCTACTAGAACACACACACACTCTTTTATCTAGCTGTGGCAGATAAGATTAGAAGGCAGGTTCAGTTACAGAGCAGCAACTGTTTGTCATTACAGCTTTAATGAACTTAATAACACGCTCCACCCCACACACAACACCCCTCACTGCATGTGATGTGTGTGTGTGAGGGTGTGTTGAAGTCAGTGATGTTTCTTAATTATCAGCAAGTGGCAATTACTGTTAGTGGTGGGTCAGTTGTGCCCCACATTTGTTTTTGGTAGCTGAATATAGTACTACTTCTACTACTGAAGCAGCTATAGTAATTGTAGTACAGGGTTTTAAAGTAATACTATTTGTTGTGGTATTAGCAGCAGTAATAGTGGAAGTGGCAATATAAAAAAAAATAGTACTATTTGCAGTAGTTATTGGTAGTATCAGAAGAATAATTAATAGACAGATTCAGGACTGTAAGTAGTAGCAATATTATTATTAGTAGTATGTGCAGTAGTACAGTGCCATGTATATGAAGTGGTTTCGCCAAAATAAAAGCTGATAGGTCAGGCTGTGCAGGTGTGGTCATTACCAGGGTAACCGTCATCGTCCAGGTCTCCCAGGTCAGCAATGGTACTTCCAAACCGGGCGGCATAGGCATTGCTGCCTGTCAGCTGAAATTCAGCCTCCATCAGCTTCCCCTGAGAGAGTCAATTTGTGAGGAAACAGACAAAACTTTCATTGACATGCGTCAGCGCTAAGTCTTCTGTTATTTCCTGTTAGTACAATCTGTTAGCAACAGTAAAGTATGTTGATTTTGTTGGACATCAACTGTAGACACAATATACTCTCACATTTAGTATATACATAATATTTTGTTAAAATTGCTATGTAGTATGGAATTGTGACGCAGCAAAAGACAGAAGAAGCTGATCCCACTGTCGGCCATGTTGGCTCCACAGACAGATCAAAGACTAATATTCACTGCTTTGTGCTAAAATACATAAATTGTGTGTTTGTGTTTATGTGTGTGTGTATGTGTGTGTGTGTGTGTGCTCACCTGCCCCTGGTTGATGTACACATGGACTTTTCCCTCCTCCCTGGTGACACCTGTTGCCATGGGAGCGCCGACCAACAGGTCTGACAAACCATCAGCATTCAAATCCACCACGCAGACACTGGAGCCGAAGTAAGATCCCAGCTACACAAACACACACAAAGACACACCAGCTAAATCCTAAGTATTCTATTGTTTTGAATGTAGCATGCTAATGCTAAGTGGCTTCTTACCTCTGTTCCAGACACTTTGGAGATGACACGCAGCATGTTGTTGTCTACAGTGAAGATGAAGACCTGCACAAAGATACACACTTACATACCTCAATCATTAAACTTCCTCACTCTGAATGAAAAACAGAGATCACATATGGACATTTAGATATACTGGGTGACCCTCTTGGCACTTTGGGCCCCTGATCCTCTATAAAAAATCTTGGAGTTATTTTTGACACCTCATTCACTTTCAATAAGCAAATCAGTGCAGTCGTCAAGACCAGCTTCTTACAGTCTTGATGTGAGGGACAGTGTCGCAGCTGTAGCACGTCGGGGTGTGATGCGGCCACGTTGCACATTCTGGAGCTCTGCTGGTGCGGCTGTGCATTTACTACGCGCTTCGGACGTTGCATGAAGGTTTTGTACCTCACTTCCTGTTGCCAGAAGGTGGCGCTATGACTCTGGGTGAATGTCGGCATGTTAATGTCTTCAGGGCGGGACTGTTATTAAACATGTAAAATTTCGTACGGATCTGAGCATCTACAGTGAAGTTACAACCACTTCCTGTGTCATGGTAATGACACCCGCCCATTGACGAAAACTCGCAGATAGCACAACTTTTCATCGTCATTGCCTTTAGAAGGCACAGCAGAAATTTGAAATCGATCCGACTAAATCCCTAGGAGTTAGTTGAAGTACCGAGTGTGTAAATCATCCAAAAATGTCTGCACAATTCAAAATGGCCGACTTAGTGTCGGGTTTAGGGCATCGCTCCAAGAGGCTTTTTTGTACCTCTGTCATCCATGCTTTAATTAATGCTCAGCTGAATTATTCTAATTCATTATACATGAGTCAAAATCAGAAATCTTTAAATCGCCTCCAGTTAGTCCAAAACGCAGCTGCTCACCTTTTAACTAAAACAAAAAAGTGTGAACACATAACACCTTTCTTGGCCTTCCTCCACTGGCTACCTGTCCGTTATAGGAGAGATTTTTTAATGGTGGCGTAATCTCTTATGCCACCATTCTCCAGTTAGAACACCGAGGTCAACAAATCAGCTGCTCTTGGGTGTCCCAGATAAAAGCTAAAAAATCAGGGCGATAGAGTCTTTGCAGTGGCGCCCCCATCCTATGGAACAGGATGGGGGCGCCCACTGCATATTAAAGCTGCAGAGACCCTACAAACATTTAAATCACTGCTTAAGACGCACCTTTTTGCAGTAGTTTTTAACCTTCGTTAACCTGGTTTCTGATGTTTTAAAGTGTTGTTTTGTTTCCCTGTGATTCACTTTGGCTCTATGTTATTTGTGTATTTGACATCAGCACTTTGGTCAGCTGTTGTTTTTAAATGTAAGACAGAAAATAAAATTGATATTGACATTGTCATTGTAATTACATAGCACAACACACACTATCATGTATCACAAACCTAAAAGTTATCCTAACACCATCTAGAGCAGAGGTGTCCAAACTACGGCCCGCGGGCCAACTGCGGCCCATTGTCTGTTTTGAATTGGCCCGCAGTAAATTCTAAAATTAAAATGGAATATGGCCCACATGAAACTTGCACTTGACTGTATTGTACTTCCTAGTGTTATACTTAGTTATATATGCTGTTTTAAGAAAGAACTGCCTACCATTTTTGTAACAAAAAAAATAAAACCATTAATGGAAAGTTGTGATATGCATCTTCAATTATCAAGCATAATTTACATTTGATTGATATTACTTAATTGAATACTTTAGAGGTGAGGCAAAATACCTTACCTCTAGTGAATGGCCCAGCCCTTCATATATTTTTCTGTATGTGGCCCTCATTGAAAAAAGTTTGGACACCCCTGATCTAGAGGATGTGAGTATGAGACTAACTGTAACCAACAAGCATTCACACTTTCAGAGCAGTTACTAACCAGACAGACCGACAGGTAGACAGCTACACAGATAGGTCCTACCTTGCCCTTCTGGTTGTATTGCGGAGCTCCACCCACCACCTCCACAGAAGTAGGACTCAGGAAGTTACCGGCTCCGACAGAGTAACCTGAACAGCAGCAGGAAATAGTGTCACAAATATAGATTTTAAAGTCGTGAAAACTAAGTTCATTTACTCAAGTACTGAAATTAAGTACTAGGTACCAAGTGTTTCCATTTTCTGCTACTTTTTACTTTTACTCCACTAAGGAAATATTGCACTTTTTACTCCACTGCATTTATTTGACAGATCTAGTTACTACTTACTTTTCAGATTAAGATTTTACATAAAAAAATAACCAGCACATTGTTAAAGACAACACCAGTAATTACAAGCCTTTTTGGATCGTGACCCCTGACAAAAAGCAGTGTTTGCAAATGTCTAAGAGCTGTTGGCAGTTCAAAAAAAGACCTTTTCCATCTAAAACTCTAACATGGTTTCAAAAACCAGAGAAAAGTCCAGAAAATACAGATTCTGTTTTAAGAGACATTTTTCTGCAGAACAGTTAGACTAAGTACATGATAATGATACTTGATAATTGATAAATAATAAGTGATAATGCTTTCGTACTTTGAATAGGATTTTGAATGCAAGCTGTTTACATTTTATATTGTTGTATTACTGGTACTTTTAATCAAGTAAAACATCTTCTTCCACCACTGACAACTTTGACTGTCAAAATAATTTCTCCTGCACAGAAGAACAGACCTATCAGTTAAAATTCATTCAGACTGATCTGCAAATGAAACGGTGCTATCAGAAAACCAGACCTACACGCAACTAGTCTTCACAGCTCAACACTTATATGACAATGACAAAGAGCCTTGTGCAAGAACATTTTCATTTTCTGATCCTACCTATTCTCTTACTTTTTTGTGAAGCTGTGTTCAAACTCTGATTCACCAAACTCATAGTAAATTGCTCATTTCAGCTTGATAAATGCCACCTTGTGTAGAAACTTGACACAAATTGTGAAAAAAAGAGTCACTGTGCTTGGCAAAGAATAGTCCGGCATAAAACACCTGGTAAAACTACAATTTATCATTACACTTAAACAAATATGATATAATGTGTTAAATAGTGAGCTTTGGAGGTGCTGGTAGGTGGATTTTGTTATCTGTTTGTTAGCTGTTACCCTCCACTTCCAATCTTTATGCTAAGCTAAGCTTACCAGCTGCTTACAGTAGCTTCATATATATTGTGCAGAAATGAGAGTGTTATCAATCTTCTCATCTAACTCTCAGCAAGTAAGCGTATTTTTCAGACTTGTTTCTTTAAAACAGTATTGCTGTGAACACACAGTAATAACTGAAGGATCACACAGGGTTAAGACTTGGGTTTTGGTTAAGGTTAGGGTTTGTCATTTAGTGGTTGTGGTAAATGAATGTCACCCCAAAAACAGTGTGTGTTTGTGTGTGAGAGAGAGAGAGAGAGAGAGTGCGTTGGTATGACAGAAAGTGACACAAACAACCACAGCTTTGAAATGTGTTCAAACCAATACTTCCTGTTCATTTGTGGAGTCAGTGACTTAAACTGCTGCAAACACACACACACAAACACTCCTAAATAAAGATAACACACACTTATAATGTTTTCTTCACAAGATGTTCATCTTAAGCAGATCACACTTTTCTGCCCCAGCTTCCTGTTTATCCCTGCACAAATACTGAGAGAGGATAGCGTTACGGTGGCTGCTCAGTCTGTTGTTGAACAACCTCATTGTCATGGTGTTTTGCTGCAGTAAACTCAAACGTTGTTTCACCTGAATCTAGGCCATGTAAACACTTGATGTTTTTACATGCAAGTTAAATTTAATAATAATACTGCTAATAATCATGTAATACCGCATAGATTGCAATTTGATGCCTGTTTGTACGAGAGTGACCTATTATTATATCCACATTTCATAACAATTGCTAATGATATAAATTAATTAAATTCACATGACCTGGATCCAGATTTAGTAGTTAACACATGTATAACGTCTCCTAACAGCCTTCAATCTGATACATTACCGATCAGATAAAAACATAACTATCTACGGCAGTCAAGAGAACACATTAAAGGATTTTGAAAAATAACTGTAAGACTTTTTAATACTTTCTAAGGTTAAGAGTAAACTGTCTGTAATGATTTTCAACTTTTACAAGACCAGCAGATACCCTGTACAGTTGAACATAGTCAGGACAAAGAAGAAGAGAAAAAGACAGTATCCCCGTGATAGCAGGATGGAGGAAACAGAACAACTCCAGCAATATCTATAATTATCCCCCACAAAGTCAGAGCTTGAAACTGAAACAGAGATAAGTAACTAGTGCACAGTAAGACAAACTGTGTTCTCTCAGTCCAAAGTCTATCTTCAAACTGCACCAACACTCCATATCATCTAACCCCCCCCAAAAAAACAACCAAAAAACTCTTCAAGCTGTTGCATTATTGAGCCCTGACGTTGCTTTTTTAAATAGAGTTGGCAATATTCATGTAGAGCTGAGCCATAAGAAACTACAACCATTCAATTCATGCTGGTACAGCGCAAATGACATTAACCTTGTTGATATCTTAATTTAGGCACTATTTCTTGTATTATTCCCCTCTGCAATGTGTACAAATGATGCAGAATACATCCATATCTCTTGCATATACCACATTTTATTGAACAGCACTGCTAATGGTTCACCGCTCAGTCTCAATGACTACTACACTGCCTTTCTTCCAAGTGGTTCACAGTAAAAGCCTCCTAGTGATTCACTTGAATGATTTTAATGTGAAGCAGCAAGAAATGTTTAGTTTGCATTAGCAGTCACTTAAACAGACCGGCTCAGATCAGCACTGCATGAAATAACAAAGCCTCCTCATTCCTTTCAATTAAGCCCCTTTCAGACATGCACCTTTTTACGTAAACATGATGGGTAAAGCCTGTGACCTAATCATAAATAAAAAAGCACAATCTATGCTTGAGCAAAAACTATGCTTGTGCAGGTAGCAGAATTCTTAATCTATGCTTCACCTAATTAATTGATGAGTATTTATTCAGGGTTTTACCAGATGGAACTGGTGGTGCATGTTCCTCACACTAAGGATGGTCATTAAAAAGGCTTCAATGGCAAAATAAGTCAAATTTATCACTGATACTGGGAGAAAACTTTCTTTCTTTGATATCATTATACTTTAGCTTATCTGTTTTACAGCAGTAATATTCCTTCCCTTCACGCACCAGGTATCATGTGAGCATGTGGCTCTTTCTCTAAATGATGAAGCCAGAAGTGTTACAGATTCTATGTCTGAAAAGACATCACTCCACAGCAGGGCTCCAGCAAAAACCAAAAACAAACGCAGTTGACTCTGGCTCAACGCCACTACATCACAACGCAACCTCATCCAGCAAAACACTGCATTGTGAAATCAAATGCGCGCAAGCACACATTCCTGGCAGTTTACTTTGTAAAGAGCTACATCAGGTCTATAAAAAAACTATTATACACTATTTTGTATGATACAAATAGTTTAAATAATAACATTCTCATGAAAACTGGGTTATATGCAACTGAATCTTTTCACACCCATCAGTAGCCTGAGTACTAAATCAGTACGCACCTTTTTGGGTAAAACTAACTAACATCAGTTGTCAGTGTTTGATCAATAGTCTATCAATATAGTTGGTTTTAGTACTTCCTGTATGTAAAGTGTACTGTATGTTTAAATTTACATATAGAAGGTGTATACGCCGGCAGAATTAATAGTACCAGTTGTGTTTTGATGGCAGTAGTGGGAACTGTACTTAGCAGTTCCTATAAGTTGCTATAGAACAGTAGTAGCACCACCAGTGGCTACAGTAGAAGTTAACACAGATATACTGTATAGGGTTTTTCGTGGTGGTGGGGTTAGTCACGCTGAGCCATGCTGTGGGCAGTCAAACTGCGCTGGAACGATGCAAATGTCTGTCCTCCTTTCCTTATCTTCTCCACAATAAAAGCATTCCACTGGGAAAGCTTTTAATGTGAAGAAGCAACAGCAGGTTCAATTTGCATCAGCACTAACTGTAAACTTACGGCACAGCATGGCTGAAGCAGACCAACCACTGTCCATGGAAAAACCCGTTCAATGTTGTAGGAACATTATTTCAGTGCAGGGTTCATCATTAATGTTTACCTGAAGTCAGTTTTTACTCACTCTTTTTTACTCCCTTTACAAATAGCTTTATTTTTATTGGTTATCAAATAACAGCAAAGACTACAGTAAACTGACAGGAAGGAAGTGAGATGGCACCTTAGCTACTTCTATCATCATCTCTGGAAAAAAACAATGTGTCTAGATTAGGGCTGACCCCCGAAAATTCGAAGATTCGATGCTTCAATGGGCGGACCTAATTCGACTGACAGCTTCACTGGTGTTGTGCTGAGTTGTCCGTACCTCGCGAGACTTTCGGATAATTTATCACCGTTGATGACCCACACAAAGAATATTGTATCATTTTTAAATAGCCAGCTACTTGAAATAGACCCGCGAGGAACCGCAACGTGCATACAGTTGTCGGCACGGCACGACGTGCACGCAAAGCTCTGCACGAGAGAGAGAGAGAGAGAAAAGGGTCAACAATAAGCTTCAGTTTAGCTTCAGTTTGCAATCACAGTGCAAAAAAACACACGATTCGACTATCAGTCGACTATAGGCAGGACTTGGCAATTGTGATTTGACTATGTAAATCCATAATCGGGGACAGCCCTAGTCTAGATTTACTATCCCAACGTGGCATTTTATGTGCCCCGTTCAATCTGCAAATTCTTAATGTTGAGTCCTGAAGTGTATCAGTTACCAAGGTAGCTTCCAAAGCTGATGTCTCCAGTGTCGTCGTCCAGGTATACTGACGTCACTCTGCTGGACGTGTTAAAGACCAGAACTGAACCCGTCCAATAAGACGTCCCTGGAGCCCCCATGATGAAGAGATCCTGAGAGAGACATATGTGACATCTATTAAAGCTCTATTATGTTTCTGTCATATAGGTGACATATGTGTAAATATCACAAAATCACAATTTTTGCAGTATATGTTGCTTTAAAATGGAAGTTAAAAATAAAAATGGAATGGAATATAAAATGGAAGCCGTCGACAGAGGAAGCTGACAATCATTGTTCTCTTTTCTAAAATTATGACAATGAATTTGTACATTTCCACAAAATGAAGAGGAACAAGAAAAAAGCAGAGGCTTCACAACTTTAAAAAACATCATGTACAACTGAAATGTTACATAAGACAGCAGTGATGGATCACATTCAGTCTGCTGGTGGAAACAGTGAAGCTTGCTGCTGGCCTGTGTGTTACTGACCTCTGTCAGGAAGTTAGAAATACCGGCCTGACATGACCCATAATCCTCACCAAACTTCCTCTGGTGGTCTGCATGAGACAGACAGAGACAAACAGACATGTTGAGGTGAAGGTGAAAGTGAACAAAGAAATAAGAAGCTAAATGTTTCTCTCCTGCAGCCAAACAGCTGCTGCTTTCACAAACTATCACACACATCAAGCAAGTTACTGCTGGCGGTAGCTTCACATTTAGCTAGCGTACAGAAATGAGGGCGGTATCAGTCCTTAACTATTGGCAAGAAAGCGAATAAGCATGTTTCCAAAAATGTCAGACGTTTTCTTTAAATAGTTTTACTATGATCATACCTGTGCCTTACTGAGAGAGGGGAGGACGTGAGGACCTGGAGAGTTGGCTTCAGATGGCAGTAACAAACTAAGTTAGCTTAGCTTTAGCTAGGTGATGTGGGACTTGGCAGCTCTGACTCAACTCTGCTTTGAGATAGATAAGGTTCTGTTTCACCTACTTTAATAAAACATACCTGACTTTGTTTCTGTGAATGTACTGATGAGGCTCAGACCTTTTCAGATTGTTCCTTGCTTCACGTTAGATCACAACAGAATAAACAAAGAAGCGCTGGCTACGTTAGCTACTGCATGTTGGTTACTTCAGGTCGTCCTCCTATCCCTCATAAGTAGACAACAGAGATGTGAACATATTACCCTGTTTAAGGTGTGAAAGCCTATTCACACATTGTTGTATGCTACATAACAGGAAGTTACACCCATAACTCAAGCAAGGTATTATGTGTTTAGGAATGAGGTGTACATTGTTGAATTTTAATTTCAGTTCAACTTTGTGTGTGTGTGTGTGTACCTCTGTAGCATGGGATCATAGACTCGATATATTTCAGGTCATTGCCGTACTGATAACAGACTCCATTAGGCAGCTTGTGGTTCTGACTGTCTTTCTTTGAGTAGAAGACGTTCTTCCAGCGGTGACCACATGCCTAACACACATACACAAGCACGCACATACACACACACACACACACACACAATACACAATACACACATGCAAATAACATGTGATATGGACTCATTACTGACAATAACACAATCACAAGTTAGCAGTTTTGTCATTCCCATGACCCATGTCATTGCGACAGAGACTCTGTTTTTAACATTGCAAGGATTTACAAACTGACTCTGATGTTGAATGACTATTCTTTTTGGTTTATTAAAAGTTTAACTAAAATTAAAATTCACATATACATTTTTTTTGAGTGTGAGGAAACAAACTATACTGATACTCCATTAATATTGTTTCAATGCCTGCTGAGTCATCAGGAGCCCTCACACACTTGTGTTCGTCCTGCTTTATAGAAAGGAGGCAGGATAGCTAACGTTAGCTGTCTCTCTTTCAGCAACCGGAAGTCCTGTGACTTCAGCATCTCTGATTCAAATCATGACACAGAGAAGCATAAGGAGTGCTACCATAGATAGCACTTATAGTAACAAGTCAGCATTCAAGCTGGTAAACTACCTGCATGTCCATACAAATTATTATTAGTGTCATCCACATAGATACTGTGCCTATCAAATAGCAGCACATCTTCGTTAAAAAAAAAATGGAAGCAATTTGTGGATTTTGCAGCGATGTGATGTAAAAACAAGTTTCCTTCGTTTCTTGGATAGGCAAATCAATTTCCACACAAAAAAATTTGATTTGGATTTCTTAACCAAAATCACCATTTATTTCAGTTTGACTTGAAAAAATGATGACAGAGCTCTTATGAAGGTAACAAAATATGTACATTTAGTCTCTCTCTCTGTGTTAACCTTTTGCTGCTGTGGCCATTTATATGAATGTAATGGCATTCAGTTCAGTAAGCTGTGCTGACAGACTTTTATGTAAAAGTGGCTTTGTCTTTTATTCAGGCATGAGACCAACATGGGATATTGCCAGAACATTTACATAATCAAACTGTCATGAGTTTACATCTGAAAAGGGCTGAAATCCTCTGCGAGTGTTACTGAGAAACAGCAAATTAAGTATTTTTCTTCCTCCATTATCCACTATGCCTTCACAGTTGACAATCAGTAATCAAGTAGTCGCAATAACAGCTCGTCTGTGGTACCTCTGTCACCCTGATGTGTTAATACACTTAAGTGGCGGTGCAAGTGTGTGTGTTCACAACTTCACAACAGAAGTGTGTGTGTGTTACCAGGATGTTTCCTCCATTGTCTCCAGGTTGCCTGGACAGACTGACTCCCAGCCACTGGTGATCACTCTCTGCTTCACACGTCTTCCCACAGGTCCGCAGCTCTGGACACAAATTATTTTAAATCTTTACACTGTTTCACACATGCAATCTTCTCAGGTAATTCAGTGGTGTTTTATGGTTAAAGGCCACAGCTAATAGTGTTAACATGGTAGACAGCAAGACTGGAAAGAGGGATAGTCTGGCTCTTTCCAAAGGTTACAAAACCTCAAAAGCTCAGGAGGATGATCTCATTGGTTTAAGTAGGGCCCGATCACAAACTTTGTCCCTATTGACACTGAAGGGATTTTTCTTTTTCTTTCATTCTTTTTTCTGCAAAGTAACCTCAATTTTGGGGGCCTGAACATACTTGAAAACTCACCAAACTTTGCACAAAATCAGGAGTGGCGAAAAATTTTGTATATTAACGGTTTCGCACATGGGCGTGGCAAAATGGTTCGCTAGCGCCGCCCCCTACAGAGCAGCCTCCAGACTAAGTTTCACCTACATGTATCATGTCTAGATGTACAAGAAAGCCTCTTGGGGCCATTGCCTGAACCCAACAGGAAGTCAGCCATTTTGAATTTAATGGTCATTTTTGGTGATTTACACACTTTGTACTTTAACAAACTTCTCCTTTGCAATGAATCCAATCAACTTAAAATTTTGTACAAACGGTTATTACCAGTCGACCAGTTTTCCTGTGGTGTGCTGTCAAAAATCGATGATTCACCATAAAACACAAAGTCGTTATAACTTCAGTATACATGCTCACATCTGCACCAAATTTTACATATAAAATAAGAGTCGAGTCCTAAATACATCGCGTCATAGCGCCACCTGCTGGCAACAGGAAATGAAACATTTTTTGCTGTAATGTACACCTCCTAGCAGGTTGGACATATCAACTTTAAAACTGTCCCAGAAAACCCATAACACATTGATGAAGCCATGTTGTAAAACTGTGACTTTGTAGTTAACTTAAAAGCAAACTTAAACTCTTCACAATGATGCAGGAAATCCCCGTGGCATATTTTACCTACATGTACGAAATTTCTGTGGCACATGTATCATGTCCAGATGTACAAAAAAGCCTCTTAGAGCAATTCCCTAAACACAACAGGAAGTCGGCCATTTTGAATTTTAGAGTTATTTTTGGATTTTTACACTATCCATACTTTAATGAACTCCTCCTAGAGAATTAGTCTGACCGACTTCAGATTTTCCCTGTGAAACGATGGCCCATGGTGTGGCGTCCAAATCGCCATGAAAGAGGAAACTGTTTTAACTTCAATGTACATGCTCACATCTGCACCAAACTTTACGTGCTTCATAACAGTCGTGCCCCAAACACATCTACATGTTCAGTTATAGTTGTAGTGTGAAGTGCTATGTAGTCCACAAAGGGGACACAAAAAGTGATGATAAACATGTTTGTGCAGAAGCCCATGGCAAATTCACAGCCACACTGTCAGAGCTCCAGAATCTGCAACACAGCCACCTCTCACTTGGTGCGCTACACGTGCGAGGCCCGCCCACCGCTGCATGCAGCTTTAATTTGTACAAAAGTTGTGGTTTATAAGGCTCAGATGCGGGACTAGGCAGATTGTTACCTTTGCAGTAACGTTATGCTTTTTAACCACACAATTTAGATTTAAGGAGACTTTGTGTTTATCAATGTATGAAATTTGTCAACAATTTCTCAGACATATTTTACATTATTTCAAATGGGTTTTACTATATTGTCATTCATTATTCGTTTATAGACCAGCCGCCACTTATAGTTGCCCACACGAGGAGGTACAGATGTTGATACATAAATAAACATTTATTGTAATAAAGGTGTGTGAATTGTATTAACAGATAATGCTTTAGACACTGCTCGGTTGCACATTTGGTGTGTGTAATATATGGAGAAATTTATAGAAATTACTTCACAACACACACACACTCACACACAGACAGACAGAAACACACCAGCAGTCATGTGGTGGCATTGGTGGGACACAGCATTGATGTTGCAGTGGTAAACAGCTCCTGGAGATTGAACCGATGGACTGGAGGACGAGTTTGCTACTGGAGCTCCAACCACCAACCTGAAAGAAAGAGAGAGACTTTAACTGTCTTTGTGTCTGTGCAGTGTCTGAATGGCATCTGTGTGTGAAGCATCAAAGAGCTTCTCTCACTGACAAGCAATGGCTCATTAGCATGCGCACGCACACAGACACACACAGACAGAGCCCTACTGTGGAGATGGCAGCTAAATGAGCATCACTGTGATAATTAAATTAATCTAAAGGTACTGATGTTTGCAGCTCAATAAGCTTTAAGGTCAAAGGTCAAGACTGAGGAGGTTCATCACCAACATTAACACCCATAATGCTTTCAAATGTGGTTCAGCCCTCCATTAGTGAGGTAATCACACCCAGATCTCCAGGGGTTTAATATAATGTAATATATTTTAATACAACAAACTGAACTTCATAATAATAAAAGTTTCTAAACGTAGATCATTAAAACATGAATGTGTAACTTTATGACAGCTTTCCCTCCCATCCTAAAAAATAGAAGGTGTACACATCCATATAAGATCCATAGAGGATGAATGGTAGACCCCAAAGAGGATCAATGGCAGATCAACAGAGGATCAATAAAAGGATCAATAGTAGAACACTAGTAAGTCAATAAAATATAATGGCTGATTTCTAGCGTAGAACCGAAAATCAATAGCAGATCAACAGAGAGTTAAAAAACTTTCAAGATAAATGGCAAATCAACAGAAGTTTCAATAAAAAGATCAATAGAAGCTGAACAGCATATATCAATATCCTCAATAGGAGATTGAAAGAGAATTAAAAATGATCAAGAGGATCAACAGTAGATCAACAGAGGATCAATGATAAATCAAAAGTATACCAGCGATGAGCTCCATGACGATGAAGCAGGACTGAATATCCAAACATGGAGGATGGGGGGCCGCTGAACTCCAGACTGTGCTCTTGATCCAGATTGTATCCTGCTACAGGATGGACTAGGACCAGGACCTGAGCCAGAACCAGGATCAGGCTGCAGCGAGCACACACCCTGCCCGCTGAGGGACACATGATAACGGAAAGACTAGAGGGACAGAAATCAACAACAATCAATACACTTGAAATAAGAACAAACTCGAAAATAAAATCGAGAGAAGCCACAAGAATCATTAGCAGCTATAAAGTACAATAAATATTAAGGCTACAGTCAGCAGTTGGTTCTGTCCAAATAAAGTCTGGAAAATATGGCCAAAAATGTTATCAAGAGTAGAACCGATTTATCGGCAGGCCCATATGAGCTAATTGCATTTAATCAGCATGGGTCATTTATAACGGCAGATATACGGCAATTAAAAAAGAAACATAATGTCAGATCCTCATGTCATGGGTGTTGCCCAACAGAGGGCGACCAGCTGCAGCTCTCCTGTTAACAACACTGCCTCACCACAGAAGAAAACAATCAGCTTATCAGAGTTTACAGGAGCTTAATGCAGTATGTAGAAACCAAACACGCAGAGGGATGTGTTAGTGGTGACTCTGTCTTTTGTCATGTTAATAACATGACTTAAATAATTATAATAAAAACTTCTCCTCTCCTGAAAACATTCATGACTTGCTAACCCTCCTGTTTTCCTAGCAGCTCACAGCAGTTTAATGTTACGTTAGCTGGGTGTTGGAAGCTACGCTGATGACAAGCGTAACTTAACTGTAGATTTATTCTGCAACAGTGTATCAGTTCTAGTGAACGGTCCACATTTGTCTCTAGTTCATCACTTCTAAATATTCTCTAAAATCACGTAACGTTACAGCTCACGCTGCCCATTGCTAAATTAGCCACAAAGCTAATGCCGTGTTTATCAGTGGAGGTGCGCTAACGGTAATGAGTCGTTAAACTATAGTTTCTGACGTATGCTAAATATATCTGCGAGCCACCTCTCTGCAGTTACAGTCTGCGTGTCTGAAATTATTAAACCAGAGCAGACATGTAAATAAACTTGAGCTGAACAAGAAGACTTGAGACTGTAATCTTTTTTATTAACATAATCCATTTAGGAAAAGGTTTCACATACATACCAGCTTTCAATATCAGCCTGTTCTAAGTGTAGTTTATACAGTAAAGGGGTATGCTATCCAAATCATTCTCAAAATCTAAATATCGGCTCATAAATCGGCTCTTTTTCACTTTAATACTGGCATCGGCATCAGCCCCCAAAAACCCATATCAGTCTGGCTCTAATCACGATAAAAAGTTTCATATCTTTCGATTTTGACAATTATCACGATAAGTATCAAATCGCTATTTGAGTTTAAAGACTGATGTTTGCTCCTGAACCGATCGAACCGACCGAACTGACCGAAAGTGCCCCATGCTTTGTAGTAACTTTTACTAGCAGCCAAAACGCCGGCTGTAACATGGTGAATCAATATATTTGACCGTCACAACCCGAGTGAAATGACTTGTTTCACTATCAGAATGTGATCCATTTGCTTGATAACATTTGAAAAGGCTATACCAGCCGCACGTTAACAATTTACATTAGCGGAGCGCTAAACCGGAAGTTAGCCTGCTCAGCCAGCAAAAGTCAACAAAGTAAAATGCCTGGCGTATAAATCAAGCTTTAAGTGAAGGAAGTCACGGTCGTATTTTAGTTTTTCTTGATATCTTAATCTTGATAATGCACACTTTGATTTTGATATGTTTACAAAAGGATAGTTGCTGTTATTTTATTTTTTATGCAAACAAAATGGCAATTGTATTTGTAGTTTTCAATATACAGTAAAACTTGTTGAAATGGTTTCAGTGTGTGAATCAGTACATTTTAAAGATTTTTGGCACATATAATACCGTGATAATACTGATAACTGTGATCATTTTGGTCACTATAATTGTGATATGAAATTTTCATACTGTTTCATCCCTAACCACGTGTCAAACATTATGTGCTTTACGTAACCTGATTTGCACACTAAAGGTCCAGTACACCTGTTGCTGGCCTACTTTCCAACGCTTGTACATGTTGCATTGGGGAATGGTCATATATGTCTTTTTGGGACAATTGACCTCTGCTTGAATGGTGCTATAAAAGTATATAGCTTTATTAGAAAGTCAAAAATTAGGGATGAAAGACATGCTAATCAAACAATGATGTGATTCCTGTAAACTAGCTTGTACTATTTTAACTGTTTTAAACAATAAAACTCATCTAAAATAATAATAATAATGTGTCTAATTCTTAACTTGGCGCCTAGATTAGTTCATCAATCAGATAGGACCTAAAGGAAAATCAGTTGGAGGAACAAACTGATACATTTTGCCCAAGCCCCCAAACTTCTAGGTCCGGCCATGTCCACTGAAGTCTTCACGAAACAATATATTTGATAAGTGTATTTCTTTTTCTGAACATTTAATTCAAACAAAGCATTTTCACAATGTTGTTTTACTTAAGTAAAAGATTTTGGTCACAATTTTAACCACTAGATGAAAGCAGGACTACAAATTTATTCTTATAAACGTAAGTTAGGCTATTTAGGATTAATTTTCATTGATTAACGGTTCTGTCTTTAAAATGTCAAAAATATATTCTTTTCCAATCAGACATTCTGTTTAAGGAAAAAAATCGTTGCCTTGAAAAAGCAGAAAATCTTTGATTACTGTTTTTGTGAAAACTTTGCTTCGTCAACTCTGTCAACTAATCTGTTAAACGACTAACGGTTAACGTCTCGGCTCTACCAAGCGGGCATACTGCACCTCTCAGACAGCAGATATCCCGCGTCAGACTGCAGATATCCCGGGTCTAGCTGTGGGTCCAGTCGGTACCGGGCAGGTGTTGAAACAAAACCGGGCAGACAGAGTCAAGGGCGCGCAGTGTGCTCCAAAAGTCTCTGTTACAATCCTTCTTGTTCCTGGTGTTGGTCTGGTGTGAAACCTCCTGTTGCTCCTCGGTCCCTTAATCGTCTCGTGCGTGAACCGGCTTGTCCCTTAGCATCGAGGCAGCGCACGAGGCTCCGGAATTCCGTGACAGGCAGAAAAAGTGAGTTGAGATGAAGCCCAATGGAACAAAACAGAAGTTAAAAATGAGCAACTAACTTACAGAAACTTGAGTTCATCTGACTGTGAGATGAAGTCAATGAATCTGAAAAGTGAGCGCGCGGAGACCCTCCCTCCCTCTGCGTGCGTGTGTATGTGTGTGTGTGTGTGTGTAACGGTGTTTCCTCTCCAGCCGCCCTCCCGCCGCCAATAAGCTGAGCGCGCTTTGTGTGTGTTCGGGGTGTTTCCTCTTCAGTTATCACTAAAGTGTGAATGGAGTCAGTGTGGTTGTAATCTGATTTTACTGTCTGAAACACACGAATACTCACGAATATCGGCCTACAACTCTGGAAACAAATAAATAAACAATCAACAACATATGCATGGAACTATTTTTGGTCAGAGCTTGCACAGATGCTACAGATGTGACACTGGACCACAGTGCCGAACTAAGTAGGTTTGTATCCTACTTCTTGTTCCACTGTTGGACCATAAATTAAAAGACAACACAAACTGACAATAAACTATGTAGCTACTTAAAGTTTATTTACATTTGAAGAAGTTTAGGTGTATAATTCCAATATTGGAGGGTAACTTTGTGACATTACAGCTGTCATGTGGTCTATAATCGTGCTTAGCTGAAGCAACACTTTGCTGTATAATTAAGGAAGGGTTTAGTCCAACATTAGCCAGATTTCAGCCAGCAAATAGCACCATGTTACAACAAGACAAGGGATGTGTCTGAGAACACTCCCTCATTCATTTATTATCTAAAACTTTATAATATACATTTAATAGTTGGTATAGACTTTGGGCACTTCAATCATCATCATTGTTATTCCATTCCATCAACCTCAGACATTCAAATAAAACAAATATAGTGCATATATAGTAAGTAGGGACTGATTACTGCCACACTACAAGCTCTGTGAGGCTGCACTTCAACACAGTAGTGCTTTAGGTTAATGCTAACATCAGCATGCTTATAATGTAATTAAATTAGCCTGTTAACATGTAAATGTTTGCCAGAGCACTAACCACAAAATACAGCTGAGGTTGATGGTAATTATATTAGTTTTGGATGTATTTGGACATAAGTTTTGGATAAAGTAAAATTTTGACCTGAGGATGGCGCTACATGGAAAGTCCATTGATCATCAGAATCTCAGAGCCTCTGAGAACCATGAATGTCTGAAGTCCATGGCAATCCATTCTGTAGTTGTTAAGATATTTCAGATATTTCAACCACAAGTCTCAAACTCATAGTGGCACTAGAGGAAAAGTCAGAGTATCAATAGAGTCATTAGGATACATATTGATGTTGGTGAAGTTTTTGAAGTGCCAAAACTGTCCTTCATCAAATAGCCGATAGAAGCTGGCTCCAAAAGTCAGTCAATCCCCACAGATTACCAATGTTAAAATGCCTATGCCTAAATGCCTAAAATGACTATTCAACAGAAATAAAAATGTTTGCAGTTTGGTCCAAAAGACGTTTTTGGTCTGTATAGCTCATTTCCCCGTTCATGACAGTGTAGTATTAAAACCAGCAGTAGTACTATTTAGTAGTATCATGTGAATTCCTATGTGTTGTTGGAGTCAGTTAATCAACAGATCCATCCAGCCGTTTGTGTAAATACTCACTGAAAATACATTCAACAGAAGGAACTACTTGTGTGATTCGAACTACTTTAATCCAGTGCTACTAGAGTCAGTAAACAATGACTTTATAAGTAGTTTGGAGTTTTAAGTGATGAATAGCTGGTGTGTTCACTTGAAGTTCAGAGAATATTTGTCCTTAAAGAGTCACTGAAGAACTCAAACCGATCTGTGATTCATTCCAGACCTTCAACCAGCCATCAGTAAATAAACCAGACAATTTCAACACTGTTTATTTAAAGTATCTGTAAGTCTTTTTACAGAAAGTTTAAAAAAATATACATAAATATACAGTAAAATAAAATAATAAAGGTACCAAACTGTCTTCAGCTCAAACTTTATATCTAACATCTTTATTAATCACTATGTAACTACTACTTCAGATTTGAACTGTTCTGATAAAAATAGCTCCAGACAGAAAGGCAGTTATGGAGCAGACAGTTGTGTTTGTGTGAATCACAGACACGACACACACACACACACACATTCACTCAGTGTGTTTGTTGGTATTTCCTGTTAATGACCCACAGTTATTATGTTGGAACTACTGTTCCCACCCTCCCACACACTCAAGAGGTTAAATTATTGACAGACAGAGACACAAAGCAGAGTCGTGTTTCCTCCTCTTCCTTGGCTATGGCATTAACAATTACAATTCTGAAATATTAATAAGACTGTTCATTAAGTTAGTTGTTACTGTTGCTACACCTGTTTATCTTTTTGTTTTCAAGCAGCACATGCATACAATAATACCGGTGGCAGATTTGGCACATAATTCTTTGTGTCGTTCATTTTTGACAGAGGTGAACAAAAGTAGCTTCTTGTTGCAACCATCATTTCTGCTGAAAATTGCTGCTAGTAGATTTTATCAGCTGTAGCTAACTTGCAAAGTGTGTAAGTGTTAGCTAGTGTTAGATTAAAAATGCACTTAATTGCCAGGCCAGTAAGACCAGTTTGAACAGCCAGTATAAAAAATTAGTCTCAATCAACCAGGCAGAAAGCAGCACTTGTGCAGTCGTCAAGTGCTAATTGAATGTGTATTTGTTTATGTTGACAGCTCTGACACTTCCTCTGTTCTCTTTCATTTCCATCTCTCTTTTTCACACAGTCCCAGGGGAACATTACACATAACCAATACAAATTTTAGCTCTGTTTCAGCCCTTTGTGTCGACTACAAGAGCGTTTGAAAATTAGCTTTTTTGAATGGTGGAGCACCTAAAGTCCCAGAAGGTGATTTTTTTAAAAGACTGAGGCTAAAGCTAACAGGTCCCAAGAAAAAAAGTCAGCCTTCTTGCTAATAATAATAATAGTAATAATTCATGAAGAAGACATATATGAATATATTGTCCTTGCTCTATAAGGAAACGTGCAATAGTGTCTCATTATATTTCTCTATTATAAAATTAGTTATTTCATTCTAACATTACTATTTGGCTGCTTTGCTTATAAACATGTTCACATTTTCAAACAATGTGTCACTTTTAATGTTACAACAGAAAATGCTTTTAGGATGATAAGGACTAACTTAAGATTTCAGTCCTGGTTGATTTGGTAACACCTAGTTACTGGTGCTAACAGATGCAGGTCACAGGATTCTGCAGGCAGCAAAGCAAGCTATTGTCATTTTGGCCTTTTTTCATCATTCTGTAAGCAACCGTGGTCTGATTTGATGCTGCACACGGCATGAGTCTGCAAACAGCAGGGCACAGTGAAAGGAGTTGGTTACCTAGCTGAGAATTTGGAGCTGTGCAGCATGTCGCCTACAGTTCTTCATTTATCAGCTCACTGTGGCTGCTCGTTCTTGTTCCATTCCTCCTTGTAATATTTCAAACTAATTCCCTGTCAAAAAATGCTGAAAATGACTGTTGTCTTATATTGTACATGCATTTTTGATCTCTCATATACATTGCATTTCCTGTGACTACTTCATAATAAATATCAACTTGTGTTTCACTAGTTAAGTGCATTTAATCTGTAATGTTCAGTTTGCATTAGCAGTGGCTTAATGCAGCATTTTTTCTGGGAATATCACCAACCAACACTCAGTTCGTAATACTGAAAATATGTAACTATTGCAGTACTTTCATCAGTTACCTCATTCGGTCATGGATAGTGATTTAACATATAACAGACATTTATTTAAATAAAAAACATTTGAGATTGTTACTTTAAGTATTCAACAGAATGTATCAGAGTATAATAGAATAGATATAATTTGTTACTGTACTACTCCAAGGGGGGATTTCTGGTTGGGTGCCGATGACCCTTAGGAGGTAACAGGTCAGCTTAGTGATTTTCTCACAACTTTGTTGCTGTACCAGTAGGCTAATGCTTAATTCCCCAAAACCATTCAAATATAGCTTTACCTAGATTGTTAATGCTAATAAATAACTAATCAAGGTCACTCTATGTGGACAGCAAGTAATGGTTACAACCTAATACTATATTACAAAGCACATTAACATTTTTGCAGACATTCCGAGTTGTTGTCCCGACCTGAGGGGGCATTCAAGGGAGTTTTCCCAGTCGGGAACGAATGTTTCGATTACTCTGACAGCATGTGAATGGATGGTTTGTATCAATCAGGCCCTATCATGCTTTTCCAGTCCATTCCCCCAAACTCCCCTCAGCCCCTAGTCTAATCAGTCAGAGGTGTCATTCCATTCATGCTCCTTGGCCTTGGAAGTAACTCTCGTTACTACTGTAGCTTTAGTTAGCCAGACGTGCGAACGATGTACACCACTTCAACACATGGAGAAATCCAAAGTGTTGACAAGCCAGCTTAATTTGAATGGACAATCACTGTTAGACGGTGGGTTTAAAGAATCATCAAATTACTGTATTTTGATCAAAGTACTGCTGCCTGGCTAACAGCAATCTTTTATGAGCTGCCATCACATCACTGGCACAGTTATGAAAAGTGAAACTTTCACTGAGGACAGTTTAGTTGTTTAACCAGCTGAGATTTACCAGACTGTCCATGCTGTCAAAACACTTGGAAGAACAAAATATTTAGACTTTGTATTGGTTAAAACAAATCAGGTTACTGAAGTACACACGCTGACTGCTGACCTGCCCATTCATCTGTCATTCCTGCTAGCACTGATAGCATCCCTTTAGCTGTGTGATGGTTCCACATGGTCAATGTGAACCTCTGCAATTAGGAGGTCAGAGGTTACGGCAGATAGTAGTTGGATGGGAGGACAGAAATGTGAAGCAGATAAACTTCTGCAGAGAGACAAGAGATGCAAGCTCTCAGTCTGTGCTTGTAAAACTCTAAAGCAGTGGTTCTCAAAGTGGGCTCCGGGGACCCCCAGGAGTCCTTGAAGTTTTTCCAGGGGGTCCCCAGCAAAAAGGTGAATAATTTATCTTAGTTGTAATTCCATTTCTAAGTAACATAATGACTGTTTCGGTCATGGGTTTCATACAAATCCTATCAGATGTAGGACTCTGGGACAAAATCTTATCAAATAGGGGTCTAATTTGTGGTCCTTGAAGTGAAAGGGTCTGAGAACCAATGCTCCTAAGGATTGAAAGCCTACTGCTGCAGGGAAAAGAGGAGTGTGTATTGTGTGTGAGTATGTATGTGTTTGTGTTGACAGCTCTGACACTTCCTCTGTTCTCTTTCATTTCCATCTCTCTTTTTCACACAGTCCCAGGGGAACATCACACTTAATCAATACAAATTTTAGCTCTGTTTCAGCCCTTTGTCCCAACTACAAGAGTGTTTGAAAATGAGCAGCTTGATGTTCACTATGTACTGAAAAACTAAGCTGATGTAAACTGCTCAACTTTCTCTTTTTAATCTGTGATTTTAAATGTTATTATAGCCAAATACACATCCCATCTGTTGTCATTAACATGGATTTCTGTTGATGTATGGTGAATGACATGGTTAACATGTAGTGTTTATGAGCTGCAATTAAATCACTATTTCATTCTGACAACAGAAACATTTAAATATGGAAATTAAAACCAGGACATAGAGCATTCACTGCAAACTGTAAGATATGTGCAGCTCTGTGTTATAAGTATTTTTAATCTGTCCTTCAGCAATAAGGTTTCTCATAGGAATGCTATGTCTTTTGCTTCTGAGGGCCCATGAGTGCAATTCCTCTCCCTATAGAGCTATATTGTGAATTTGTCTGTATTAAAACACAGTGTTGTTGGTCACAGATAGCTGGAGGAGACTGAACAGGTAAACACTCAGTAGAGTTACTGGCTGTGTCTTCAGTTGCCTCGACACAGTTAAGACAACCTTCTGTCGCCTTCTAACGTTCTATGTGATTACTTATTTTAAATTGTAATTAAATTGTCACTATAACCAATCATTCAGCTGTTTTGCTGTAATGAAGATGTTTAGCATAGAGCGGCAGATTGATATGAATGGGATGGACAAAATAGTAGAAACACATGGCAGTATAATGCACCATTACATTACATTTAGCTGACACTTTTATCAAAAGCGACTTACAATTGCTACATATGTCAGAGATCGCACACTGTGGAGCAACTAAAGTGTCTTACTAAGGGACATATTGGTGGAAGTGTTGCACTGTGTATTGAAATGAAGTCGCTTACACCAAAGGTATGTGCATTTATCTGCTGCGTCCACCACAAACTGCAGCCTCCAAAAGTTGAATCAACACCTATATAAAACAGTTTAAACAAAAACTTCATAAAAGGTAGGATTTATTGCAGACTGTTATATTAGACTTCAATAGTTTTAGCTGAGTGTACCTAGTAAACTTGCAACCGAGTGTATGCTCTTGTTGTGTTCAAGTGTAACTTTTAACAGAAGATGTGAGGCAATGCATTTGATGTCTTCTTTCACAATGAGTCAGCATTTCATTTCTGTTTTACTGTCCCCTAAAATGCTGATGTTTTACAGTTTTTACAGATGTGGAAGAGTGATTCTGTGTAACAACGACATTGAGAAAGCACCTTTGCCAACACAGCAACACATGATGTTTCCTCTGCTAGCAGCTAGCATTTATGAGCCAAATTATTTATAATGGTGGTGCAGAACACACAGTATCTAAGTGACAACATTTGTGTGACATGATACTGAAACACATATTCAGAGAACAGGAAACAGAACAGAAAGTACCTTGGAATAAACCACTATTTATCTAGTTTCTCTTCAGAAGGTAATGGAAAGTTTAAGTTCTTAAAAATCTGTTTAGTTGTTAATGTTTCAATTTATTTGAGCTATTTTGTATAGTTAGTGCAGAGTAGTTAAATTTTCTTCAGTAGTTTGGGAGTTTAGTTTCATTTTGTTGAGACCTTCAGCTTACTTTAGTTTAGTTTTCAATAGTTTATACTTTGAATTTATTTATTTATTTAGTTTAGATCTTTAGTTAATTTGAATTTTCTTTACTTAGCTATTAAGTCTAGTGCAGCTGTTTTTCAGTTTCCTTTAATTTGGATGTTTAGTTACTTCAGTTTTCCTGATTTAGACTGACAGTGTGTGTTATCTTGTTATCTGTGGTATGCTAATATACAGCTGATCTAATCCCTGCTGTGTTCACATCAACTGATCACAGATCAGTGTGATCAGATACAGGGCTTTGATCTCAGAACGTGGTGTGTGTGTGTGTGTGTGTGTGTGTGTGTGTGTGTGTGTGTGTGTGAGTGTGTGCGTGTGTGTGTGTTTTTGTGTTTGTATACAGGGGTCAGGAGGCGACAGGGAAGGAGAGGATGGAGGAGGTGGGCAAGGCAGCTGAAATTACTGTTTATTCCTCTGTACACACAGAGGAATAAACCGAGAGCCGATCAGAAATTAAAATGTGTTGTTTCCGGGTAAAGTGATCCCACTGAAAGCATGTTCGTAACTAGGCAACATGAATGTGCGTGGTGTGCACACACGAGTGGAAGTTGGAAGACCCGATGGATGCGGAAACTGTAGTTTGTTTTTGTAGCATTTTGTTTTTACGATTCCTGGAAACTTGTCTGTGATCAAAGGTAGTGAGAGTGGCTGATGTTGGGGAGTGTAGCCGAGTTATATCTTGTTGCATCAAGTTCTTATTGATGCAGTCAAAAACTCTCCAACCTCTTTGCAACCATAAATTAAATTAGGCCTATTCAGATCCTTAAAAAATAAATAAAAGTACTGCCTTACTGTAAAAAATACTCTGCAAGTAAGACTACTGCATTGAAAAAGTGAAGTAAAAGTATGTAAGTAGGCTATGAGCTGGAAAATGTAGAAGTAGCCAATTAAAAATAAAAGTAGCCTACTCAAAGCAGAAAGAAAAATGTCCCATTATTATCCCCATATTATATATAATATCATTAGATTATTATTCCTCATGCATTAATGTACTTAGTTGAGGTTGAACTATTTTGTGTCAGACTGCAATTAATGATAATTTTAATTTTAATTAGCCGATTATTTTATCCATTATTTGATTGTAATAAATTTCTGTGTAAAAAGCAAATTTAACTAAGTAACTAGTACGGAAACTGTCAGATAACTGTCAGATAAAGTAAAAAGTACAATATTTTCCTTTGAGATGTGGTGAAGTAGTAGAAAGTGGCATGAAAAGAAAACACTCAACTTCAATACAAATATCTTTTGTATTTAAATAGCTACAGTAAACCTATTACTTTAATATTTTTCTACATTTTGGCTCTGGGAAGAAAGCTATTATCCATCATTTTGGTGTAAACAACTGGCCTTGATGCACAGTGCTTCAAGTGGGAGCCCCCTGCCCCTATCATCAAGGCATTAAAATGTGCAACAAACAATTACAACACAAAACACCATTCATAAGCTGAAATGTGTAATGCTGCTGCTGCTGCAAATATTTGAATGGCTCTTTCTCTAACACGCGTTATCTCACTCCAAACTTTTGAGAACACTTGAGAGCACTGCGTATGTAATATTGTATGTAGAAACGTATGTAATAACGGATGTAGTAACATATGTAGTAATGTATGTAGTAACGTATGTTGTAATGCATGTAATAACGTAAGTAGTAATGTATGTAATAATGTATGTTGTAACGTATGTAGTAACGTATGTGGTTACACAATCAGATTAAAATAAGTAACTATAATCATACATTTGAAAAAATGCTTATTTATTTAATTACACTTTTGATTATGTCCTTAAAATATTGCAATTTTAAAATTGTGAAGTTTTTCATGACAAGCAATGCTCAGTTAATTCAGGAAAACCACCTCTACAATAGATGGAAATTTTGGGTGCTCCACTTGCGTTAAAAGAGCAACATTTTGTAGAATACACACAGTACTCCTATAGTTTGTGCCAACACTGTTTGTGAGGGTAGTTTGATTTGACCAGCTGTAAATGGTGCGTTTTATTTGCTTTGGATTGTTTAAATAGAAAAATGAATATTTGTGGAACTAGTGGATGTGTCCATTTTTAAGTATTCAGATTAGATATTTTTTTGTAATGTAATGGATTACATTGGTAATTACAAAAAATTGCCATGACATTTGTATTCAGTAACTGACTACATTTCAAAGTAATCTGAAACAGGGTTGGGCCCTGTTTATTCAAAATGCAATGCAGCTAATCTATGACAGCTTTTTACATTTTGTACTCTCCGACTTTCAGTTCCTCAAAGATCAGCACTGTCAGTAAGATTTGCTACTAGTCAGGGGTTCAATTTTGCATGTCAGACTTCACCAGAGTTGAACTTTTCAACCCTGTGAGTGACTGATCATGGCAATTTTATTCAAATTATCTGACATTGTTTCAAATGTGGTGTGACCAGATCTTTACACAAGACCACTTTTTTCTGAGGCCAGGTCTGGACCAAGTAACCGAGTCCACCCAAACCAGATAGTCTGAGATCGGTTCCAGGTGAACTATAGTACACTCTGTGTGCATTTTAGCAAACTGAAAGTGAGTAGATCCCTCCTTCAACTTTCTCACATCTACAGTATATGTTGTAGGTCAAAGTGAAACTGTGATGGATGTTTATAAAAGATAGTTTTGGTCATAATTTGACTGTTACCTGTTTAACCTGAAGGTTTGTTTACAGTTTATCTGATTGTCTGTCTGCTTGTGTTTCACGACCTGTCCGAATTTTTTTTAGAGACGTTGCTGTGTTCAAATATCTCATTTGGAAAGTGCACTGTTATTGGTTATAGAAATGATGGATAAATTATAAAAATTAGACCCAAGTTGTAATAAACTAGAATTATCCTTTACAGGTTGTTGATATTTGAACGAAATTGCCTAACAAATACACCCATCCCTTCAGTTTTACTTCATTCAGTGAACTTGTCACCACGTGACTGGTTCACTTTCATTCATAAAACCGTGTTTACATACATAAACATTCGTTCTCCCTCAGAAGTGACGCCACCCCAAATTTAAAGAGGTTTCTTCAGCGTTGAAACTCCTTTGCCCTTGTCTAGTCAAATAACTTTATTTGTTTATACTCTTTTCCTCTCAGGCATTTTTCCTTCATCACAGAATCTGAGTCCAGCACATTCGAATGTGCCAGTGTATAGAACTCTCTGTCTCCCACTGCTCGTGTGTATGAGCAAGAATGCCACCTGTTGCTGATTGGCTAGAACAATGTTGTGTGGCAAGGTCCATGCCAACTTTCTTTGTTTTCCATTTACGAAGACAGGGCTAGGTAGGGAAACTAGATTTTTTTTCAGTGCCCACACAAAAAGGAGAGCTTGCAAACCATGAGGCAATATTTGCTAATTTAACAAAAACCCATTGGATTATAATCACTTACTGTCCCTAAATCCAATTCAATGTCACATTTTTTCCCGATGATTATCTTGAATGATGATCGCTAACTTAATCATCCTCTCTTCAGTAGTGCTCATCCGGCTCTACCAGCTACAAATATTGTTCTCAGTGTTGCCTGTGTACATCAACATTATGTACGGGAAACAGTTGCAGTTTACTCGCACAGATCGAGAAAACTTGGAGAGAAAACATTTGGATTTGAACCATGAGCACACACACAGCCCTTTGAAGCTTTGTGTGTTCAAAGCCATATATGGAGATATTCCTGTGGCTGAGGTCACTGACAGTTAGCCATGTCTTCACACACTCACACACACACACACACACACATATGCTCTCTCTCACACATGCGTGCACACACACACACACACACACACACACACACACACACAGATGAATTTAGGTCAGTAATATAAACTGTAAAACACAGAGGACTGTAAATATTTTAGCAGTGATGTATATGCAGTGACACACACACACACAGACACCCTGGGGGGAGGAGGGCAGGAAGCGGGGTGTCTGAACAGCTTGTGACATCTCCAGGCCATGATAACGTCTGCTAATTGGTTCCATCAGGCCTCACTGTGCGTATGTGTGTGTGTGTGTGCGCGCGCTCTGTTGTCTATGAACTATATCAAAGCCACAATTACACACAGCTTGCATGTTTCCTGTAAGTTTTGAGCAAATTCTTCCTTCCTAAACACAGTGGCTAAAAGGGAAGCCGCATTTCCCGTGGAAGAGAAGAACGAGGAAGCAGCAGCAGCTGTAGTATCAGGGTGCAATAGTCAGTTTGCGCAAGACTATAGAGGACATGGTGCATGGACAGGCACAAAGAGACCTTCGGCCTAGACAGGGAAGAATGAGCGTCTGGCGCAATGTTCTTCTATCCTTTGCAAATGGCTTCCCACCTTGATTCGTTTGACTCATGTAACCTGTCTCACATGTGACCTCGCCAACACTTAGGTGACTTGTGAACTTGAGAAAAAAATGGACTAAAACACAGGTACTCAGGTAGTGCTACTGTACCTACCTATAATACACCAATGTTGGTGAAAATGGTGAAGTAGCAATAAAAAATTACTTTCCATCCTAGTTCCATCCATCCAGCCATCGTCAACCGCTTATCCTGTGTACAGGCTCGTGGGGGGGGCTGACATTGGTCGACACCCTGGACAGGTTGCCAGTCCATCCCAGGGGCTCAAGTAAAGCAAAATTGTATGTAAGGACAGTTTATGAGTAAATGTACTTTCCACCACTGGAGTTCACCCCATGGTGAAGCGGATCATGGGCAGATGAGGAAAAGATGCAGACAAGATTTAATGTGTCAATTAGTGAAGTTTAGAGATACCGGGTTGTATGTTTTGTTTCCTTTGGACAATGCAAGCTAGCTAGCTGTTTCTCCTTGTTTCCAGTCTTTATGCTAAGCTAAGGTAACTGGCAGCTGGCTGCAGCATCTTGTTTAACTCACAGATATGAAAGCAGTATCAATCTTCTTATGTAACTTGCAAGGTAGCAAATAAGCATATTTCTATCACACTATTATTTTAAGTTATACGTTACCTGTCCACATGATGTAAATACTGTCGTCTGCACATGTTCATGAGGGTCCAGGCAGACATTTGGCGGACATCTGTGGGCAGCCCAAAATTTTATGACAGCACAGACTGTACACACTGACAGCACATGAGAACATGCAGCAGTATAAACAGAGTGATATGCATGTCTGTTTTGGAGTATATCAGGGCCTGTAGAGAGACAAGGACTGCAGTGTGCATAGACTGGATATTAAAGACCGGGAGAAACATGGAAAAAATGCCAAAAATACATGGAATTAAAAAAAGAAGGTTAAAAATGTCTGTGACCTCTCACCCACAAACAATCAGGGGAACTGAGGAAGCCTCTCAGATGAGAGGAGAAACATCTTCCAGAACTAAACAGCAAACCAAGCTGCCTCCAACTCAGTATTTTTGTATACTAGTATATTATATATTGTGAATAAATAAGAATTGTTATATATGAAAGAAACACCTACCGTTTCCCGCAACAGAAAACTGATCACAGAATGATGCATGAGTCCCAACTGTGAAACTCAACATAAATAAACACAGTCCAGCGAACTGGGTCAGAGTTCAAATCGTCAGTCTGTCTTATTTTCAATACAACAGTAATTAATGACAAGATCAGAAGAATTAGACTGTTTACTGTGTGTGTGTGTGTGTGTGTGTGTGTGTGTGTTGTGTTGTGTGTGTGTAGCCATATGTTGAATCAGTAATGAGCTACAGGCCTGCAGCAGTTATACTGTGTGTGTGTGTGTTATCCCACAGGCAACACAAGCTGTTACTGAAGAAGATGCCTTCAGACACACACACACACACACACACACACACACAGCACACACAGACAGACAGACAGACACGGGCTGATGACTGAGGACTCTACCCACAGTGAGACTCTTGAGCAGCTTTTCTAAACACAAATGTCTCCTGTACGGAGGCCCTAAAAGCTCAACACACTGCAACTTGAGAAAACAAATGCAAATAGACAAAACACAAACAAACACAGCAATGCTACTAGTAGAGATAACAGCAGAAAACTGTTTCAAGGGGACTCTAGTGATGACCACAGCTAGGACATGCAAAAAAACCTAAACATTTTAACTAATTTTCCAGTTACCAGTTACAGATAGTTGACTTCATAAGAGTCAAACACCATGGCAAAAAACAAGCATGTTCCAGCTGTGTGCATCATTTTTTAGTGAACAAAATAGACCTAGAAGTATTATGTGCATAGAAGTAGGAGAAAAATAGGTCTACATATATATATATACAGTATATATATATCTATACATACATATATATAATTTTATGATTTTTATGTAATTTGACTCAGGCGTTTATTCAGAGACCAAGGACCCTCTTCAATAACGACATGATCTCAAGAGGCTATCCTTCAATAAATTCAAATAAACATGTAAAAAAAAGATGCACATCTGAAAGGGGTACAAGACTTTTCTTATAAGATATACTCTTTTTGTCAGTTTGAACAGCTAAAGTACGTAGTATTTTGGAGTCTGGTGTGTTTCTATATTTGCATTTATATTCAGTCTTGTCATGGTTTTGGGTTTTAGTTTTGTTATTTCCTGTTTTAGGTTCAAATAGTCCTTCCTTATGTGTCTTGTGTAACTTTACTTCCTGACTTTGTGTGCTTTCCTGTCAGTTTTGATTGTCTGCCCCACCATGATTAGTATTACCTATGTCTAGTTGGCCTCACCTCACTACTGTCTTTAGTTTGTGTTCCTTTGTTTCAGTGCTAGCTTGTTTTTGTCCCAGAGTTATGAATGACATAGCAAAAGGGTTAAATTATATGGTAATACAGAGGTGGTATTTTACCACACAATGTTGAAACAGGTCGGTATGTCAGTATAGAGGAATATGTCCAACTTGCAAATCCAATTACACAGAAAAGTTTTACTTTGTTTTCTGTCTTTTTTAAGTCTTAGTAATATAAAAACAGAAATAACTTTTTCTTGGACACAGAAGCTGTGCAAAGACTAATTTGGCTGTTAATATATGAAACAAATGCACCTCTTACTTTAAAACAAGCCCTGTATCAGGATAAGCAGTTTCTTCTGTTTTAATGTAAAATGTATCGTATTGATTTATACGTATTACTGAAAGATGTCTTGCTGTTATCTTGTTAGGGACTGTGACAAGGCGTCAAAATGTTGCACAGGGGAAACAATTTTCCTTCTTCAGTGTGCAGCAGTTCCTCTGTTTCATGGTTGAGTCATTTTAACTGTTTACCAATAAGTGTCAATCAATTTATTACTAACAGGTGCATTTAGTGGCGTCCTCAATATAAAATCCCCTAGTCTGACAACCAGTGACAAATATATACATTGATGCTCAAAACTCTATAGATCATACAAACAAAAGCCAGGTGGGCAACTCTAAAATAATTTCCAACCAACTGTGTTAAGATTTGACACATTTGAAAAGGAACAATCATGAACCATTTTTGTACTATTGTTGATAAATAGAAATGTATAAATGAACCAATAAATTGTGTTATAATTTAACACTAATTTAACACTTGTTAATAACTGATTATTATTATTATCATTAAATATTAAATTGGAGTTTATTGATTATTTATTCTTATAACCTTTAATACCTCATTGTAATGTCTTAATTTTATAAGCGTATTTCCCCTCACTAATGCTTCACAACACTGCTGACGTTACTCAATCAGCTAGCTTGGTATATGATTCATATGATTATTTCATGTAATTTATTTATTTATTATTGGACATTTTGGTCCCAGACAGGCCCATACAAACTGTGAAACTATTTCCATAAACCTTCCTCTCATTGTGACTGCGTCTCTTATCCACACAGTCGAATGTAAACAGGAATACTTTGAATACACAACATGACCTGATAATGTGCAACACGTCTATCTACGTTTGCAGTGGACAACAACAATGAGTCTCTGACCTCAGCTGTAACAGTCGTGTGGACGTGGATCGGAAGATGGATGACCAGATACGATGCACCATACTCCACTTTACAGGAGTTTAATTCATATCAGCTTCTTCCTGTCCCAAAGTCCTTAATGATGATGTCACATCCTGTCTGGAACAGCCATTGTGCTCCCCAGGAAGTGAACTTCCCACGCACAGTCTGTTCTTCCCTCTCAAGGTCAGTCAGTGCAGTCTGACTCCAATACTGCAGTTCAACAGGAAGAGTCAGCATGAAGTTTCATCACCATGACACTGCTGTGTGACTGTAACTCACCTGGCTTTAACACGCATCCTGAGTGATCCAATCACAAGAGGACAAGCTATCTACAGGTGTGAATGCACCCTATATTATATTCGGAGGCGGGCCTCATATGGCCACATTCTTTAAGCAGTGTGTCCTGGGACACATTGAAGGACCACCTACTCAAAGGATATCCTCTGCATAAGTGGAAGTAGAACCGTGATATTACATTAAATTGTGACTTGAAATAACGTGGACGACATGTACACACAATATAAGCTATCTGATGTCCTCCGGCATCTGCACCTTATAAAATGACTACTTTCATCTTGGACACGTAAAATAGTCAGTCTACATATGTGAAACCATTTAGGATAACTCAAGTGACCCTTTGCTAAGACCCGCCCCCCTGTTGCTAATTGTCAGCACAGCCACTGTCTATTAATGCACTCTCCGGAGAAATATTGTCACATTTGTTGGAAAACATGATCTCAGAAAGGAGCAGACAGTTTTGCAGTTGCATTACAGGTCCGCCGTTACGAATTTGTGAGGGACAACATTTTCCAAACTGGGCCTTTCCCAATCCAGCACCACTTCAACCAGCCCACCCGTAGTTCCAATACAAACACGGGCAATTTCAAAGAAGCTCTTGGCCATTAGCCTTATAGTGACACATATGGCGTCCCTAACAACCTTTTCCAAATTCAGTGTTATAGACTCATCCAGGCCATGCTTACATAGTCAATTACTCAGAATGATTATAAAGCCCAAAAGGTCATTACTGTTTTTGAACAAATACATGTACTTCATCTATCAAATTCAATCTTTAGGACTACATTAATCGAAGTATTGCTCAAATGATGTACAAAATTGAAATACTGTATGATTATATGGCTGTGTCAGCTGAAATGATGATCATAATAATATAAACAGAGGTTTACTAAATGTATAGCTTATTATACTGTAACCATATTTGCAGCTGTAATCCTATGACTTGTGAAGTGCTGCTGACTAGTGTTTACTGTAGGTCAGTTTTCTTGAGTTTGTTACAACTTTTGGGTGTTACTAATCTTTATTCATATAAAGGGAAACACAAAATTCAGGCAGGTGGCAGGTGATGATTCCAAATATAATTCAATTCAATTTCAATTCAATACAATTTTATTTATATAGTGCCAAATCACAAAAACAGTTATCTCACAGCGCTTTTCATAAAGAGCAGGTCTAGACCGTGCTCTGAAGTTATTTACAGAAGCCCAACAATTCCCACCAAGAGCAAGCACTAGGCGACAGAGGCAAGGAAAAACTTCCTTTTAAGAGGCAGAAACCTCGAGCAGAACCATGGCTCAGGGTGGGCGGCCATGTGCCTCGACCGGTTGGGGGTGAGGGAGAGAGAGAGAGAGAGAGAGAGAGAGGCAGCCTAAACAGTATACACATAGAGGTACAGACAGTAAAGGTAATGTTGCTATAGACTGATATATAGAGTATAATTCAGTAAAGCTCTCAGGCACTATGTGTTGCTTTTAGATATAGACATCTTTTCTCCTGTAGTTTAACTTTTACAAGGTTGTGTATTTGTCATTATACAACACAAGGTTGCTGTATAGTCCCTTGATGCTGCGCACACATAACTTAACAAATGAATATATTAATATTTGAATACACATTAAGGGAAGTAATGTGTTTGTTTGGGGAAGTAATCTCTTTAAATATGACTGTGGCACCTTTACTCACCTCACCTTAATTCAATTAGAAACTCGTGCACTTTAACTCCTGTGTTTCAGCAGGTTTCTGCTGAACTTTTTGCACATTCAGAATCTCTCCCACACAGACAGTGTTCTTTGACAGGTTCAGCAAAAAAGTGATAATATTATGAGAATAACGTTATCATTTATGAGAATTTATAACATTTTTAAACAGTCTACCTGTCCTATACTCTGCTGTGCATACGTCTGCTATGTTGGTGATTTGGTCCCTGCAGACCGTCTGCAGACACAGAACCGTTTGAGACTGTACACCTGGATGAGATAAACTAAACTTACTAAACTACACTTTTGATGAGGCAGAAATCTCACCACAATCCACACAAATGTTCACTTCAGCACCTCATATAAAGTGCAGCTCACAGTACCAAACAAAGGAAGCCAGATTTTAAATGTTATTTTGCAAAACTCTTTCAGTTATCAACACATTCTCATCTCAATGCATCATAACTGACGCTTTCAGACAGCGTGAAAAAGGGTAAGGATTTTATGCTAAAGGTACCCTTCACCGTCCGTATGAAACGCCCCCGTTTCCTACTTTGCAGCAAGATAAGCTAACCCTACCTGTTAGTCACGGCCGATGTGCACCGCTGTAGGGTTAGCCTGTCGACATGCATACTTTCAGTGGCTTAAGTTTAGGTAATAACATTTCTGATGGTTGTGGTAAGGGTAGGGGCTTAGGGGGGCTGTCAACACCTTCATCACGAACGTAGCTAGCTACCGCTTGCTAGCTAGCACTTCCGGTCTGTACGGGACGCCACAGAGCATCTCAAAGACACGCTTCCGGAAGCGTCTCATATAGACGCTAAAGGGTGTCCTTAGCGTCAAATAACTACACTTTGTCACAGGCAAAGCTAAAGTTTTGCTGGTCTGCCTGTTAGCTCCTCGTCTTCATCTGTCAGACATATGTGATGCTTCTGAACACATTTTTTGGCCAGAGATTTGGCTATTAATTCCCTATGATTTTATTCTTCTCTGTTTGTTTTGGCTGCTCGTTTGTGGGCCCCTGATAGGCTGCAGTGTTCGCTTAAAGAGACTCGCTTTACATTTGTACTTATTAAGGAACAACACTGTTCCTGTAACGCTCGGTAGGCAGGCTTCTATTCATTATTACAATTATTAGAAAGCATAACAATAGGGCTTTATTACGTTACATTCAGTAGGAAGTTACGCACCGTTAGCTAACTAACATTACATTAAGAACAATCCATAGCCTAGATTTATCTGGATTTATTTTAGGTTTTGGAACAAATAGTACTTCTCCTATCAACCTCTCTGGGTAGCAACTGTAACTATTACAAGTGCCGAATAGCGTTTGACCATATCTTAGAAAAATACAGCCAACAAAAGTTAGAAAATAATTCCTTTTACATTAGAGTGAGTGGAGCGCAGCCATGAAAGTGTCGGACCTCAGTTAGAATGAGTCCTGTACTGCTTCTTCTTCTTCTTCTTCTTCTTCTTTAGAGTTTATCGGCAGCTTGCATCCGTTATCGTTGCACTACCGCCATCTTCCAGCTTTATTTCCTGTCATGTCCAGTTACATCATATTCTTCTCATCATACCTATTCTTGCTAAGAATAAGAAAATGTTCCCTCTGCTTTGTTCACTCTCCCCTCTTTCCAAGATTTCCTTCATTCCTGTCCCTATTGTTCCAACTATTCCTAACTCTTCCATCATCTTTTTCCTCTGTTCTTCATATTGTCTGCAACTCAAAAACACATGCTCTATAGTTTCTGCAACCTGACCACAACCACAAAAACCAGTTGGATGCTTCCCTATAATGTGTAGTGTGCTATTCAAATTACTGTGACCTATCCTTAATCTGGTCATAACTATTTCTTCTTTTCTATTTCCTCCCCTATTCTTCACCGCCCCAACTTTACTTTGTATAGCATATAAATGTCTCCCTTTAGTTTCCATATCCCACTGATGTTGCCATTTTCTAATGGCTTCTTTCCATATTATACTCTTTCCTTCTGACTTTGACAACTTAATATTTTCTTCAATAATCTCTTTTTTAACAGCTTGTTTAGCTAACTTGTCCACTCTCTCATTTCCCACAATTCCAATATGAGCAGGAATCCAAATCATTTGGATCTCATATCCTTTTTCCCTTATTCTAGTGTATATTATCAATACTGAATACAGTAAATCCTGATGACTTTTAGCTATACCAGTCATGAGAGTGTATAAAGCTGACACTGAATCACTTCCAATTAAAGCTTTTTTGATTTGGTTTTCCTCAACCCATTCTAGTGCCATCTTAATAGCATATAATTCAACTGCATACACACTCAGGTCATTTGTGGTTCGTCTGCTTATCTCACCTCTTTGATTGAAGTCCTGTACTGCACTGTGATTGGCCAGCTATGTGTTCGGGGCGTGGCTTAGCGAAGGGTAAATTACACACATGGGCTATACATCTCAGAAATTGACTCATTAAGGAATTAAGATCTACTCCCTAAATCACAGAGCCTGCAGGGCTACCTGTATGAATGTGATGTTATTGTGTTAAGAATAACTTTTCTGTTGCAAACACAGTAGAAAGCACATGTGGCAAAAAGTCATGTGTGTATTAATAGTTTTCATCATTAACACTGAGTACAGATGTGGTGTGTAGCCTTTTCATGTACATAAGGTAACATCGAGTGAATCACAAATATAACCTGCTCGGCGCAGTTTCATGATACAGTGTAAATTGCCATGACAGCAACCCTCAGGTAAAACGTATCTACCTTTTCTAATAAGGGTTAATCTGGAAGTTCCACCCAATGGTTTAAATTTTCTCCTGAAGTTACAGCCTGTTTGCATCTCATGGATTACTTTCAAATAACTCCCATGTGTTGTTCAACTCACTCAGAGTCGTGATGAAGGCGAATTACTTTTATTGACATGACGGTTAACAGCCAACAAGAGGATAGTGTGAGTCCTGCTAGGTTACCCACCACACACCAAATCCCGTTCTCCAAATCTCCTGAGACCCAAGCCAAGTACGGCAACACTCTAGGGTCCAAACACCATATCCACCATCTGAAACCAAAAGTCAAAGTTGAGTCATTTAAAACTGTAAGTTACATAACGTTACATACATGATTTATGTCATGTAATTCAAATCTTCTTCTTCAATCCAAACCATGATTTTTTCATAAACCTTACCAAGTAGTTTTTGTGCCTAAACATAACCAAACTGTTAACCACATATTTAAAAAGGAGTTGAAGGCTACCTTGTGCATCAAATACCACTGCTTTTTCAGGCTTTGTATAAACATAGCTGTTTGATGTGTTGGAAGATACCTGGATAATCCAGTTGCCCTGCTTTTTACAGGCCTCAGGTATCACGCATAAACACTGAAAGACTTTTGCAGGTATTTTATCATACCAAAGTATTGTACAACATCTAATTATTTATTTAAGTTTTCAATTAATTATTTAAGTGAATAATTAATTAAAACTCAAATACTAGTGAAGTTGCTCCTGTATCATTTACCTCACTGCGGTTGCAATGCTTACACAGCGGGTCACGTCGGCAAGTTGACAATCTTCAGCCGACGTCAATTCAGACGGCAGTGGCTCATTGTTGAAAACAATTGACTACCACCACTCGCTGTCTGATAATGTGTTAGCCTACAAATTAAATTAGTTACATAAAGTCTGTGTACAACCTGCACAGGCATCTTACCTGAAGATCACATTAAGCAGTTTTTTTAAGCAGAAGTATTAGGAGAGGAAATCACTTTATAACATGTCCAATGTTAAAATCTCTATAGTTTTCATTGTATTAATCTGTACTTTTTGTTATGTATTGCATTAGATTTATCATTAACTCAACTTTTACCACAGTTACAGATGATGATGCTCATATGCTGTCAGAGCCTGTCATCATGTTGTTAAATTGTTTTAACAACACTTCACACTAATAATGTGTTCATTTTTCACAGACTGTTTATTTGCAGAGCTGATGAGACTCGAAGTCGCAGATGAACTCTTCTGCTGTGTCAGTCTTAAATGAACACTGAGGGCTTTATTCTGTCTGTTAACCTGCAGCTTCATTAAGCTAATGAGCATCAATTAATTATGTTAATGAGCTGCAGTTAAAATCTCTCCAGGAGGGAAACTGATAGTCTGTTAATGAGCTGAAGGGTGAGACACGATATGATTGGCTCAAACAGCCGTTAGAGAGAATGTGTGTGTGTGTGTGTGTGTGTGTGTGTGTGTGTGTGTGTGTGTGTGTGTGTGTGTGTGTGTGTGTGTGTGTGTGTGTGCGTGTGAATGTGTGGAGGGGGGGCTTCATCCTGAATTTTATCTCTCTGTGGCCCTGAGTTGCTTATCTGAGACACACACACGCACACACACACCACAAGACCTTGTACCACTGTGGTCTCCTGCCAGACAGGAAAAGGTGTGTGTATGTGTGTGTTGGATCCAGCTGCTGGCTTCATATCTGTGACCTCTTGAGGTGGGTGTGGGTGTATGTTGGGGGAAGGAAGCTATAATGTGTTCACACCAATATCATCCCTAATGAAGCTACAGCATGTGTGTGTGTGTGTGTGTGTGTGTGTGTGTGTGTGTGTGTGTGTGTGTGTGTGTGTGTGTGTGTGTGTGTCAGGGGAGCGTGGACATGTATAACCAGATAACCAGATAACTGTTATGGGCACATAAATCTGATCAAACAGTCACATTGTGGGGAGTTTCCTTCCTTTTGGGGACAAAACACAAATCCCCATAACTTAAATCATTACATTTTAGGGTGAAGACTTGTTATAAGGTTAGGGTAAGGCAAGTAGCAGTTATGGTTAGGGTAAGTCATTGAAATTAATGTAAGTCAATGTAATGTCCTCTGATTTGAAGGAAAGACGACTATGTGTGTGTGTGTGTGTGTGTGTGTGTGTGTGTGTGTGTGTGTGTGTGTGTGTGTGTTTGTGTGTGTTTGTGTGTTGGATCCAGCTGTTGGCTTCATATCTGTGACCTCCTGTGGTGGGTGTGGGTGTGTGTTGGGGGAAGGAAGCTATAATGGGTTCACTCTAATATCATCCCTAATGAAGCTCCTGTGTGCGTGTGTGTGTGAGTGTGAGAGAGACAGACAGATGGAGGACATCCTACTTTTAGGTGGAATGAAGTCAGAAGTCAGATTTGTGTTGGCAAATGCATATTTGCCATGACAGTAAAAGAACTGACCTTCATTTTAACAAATTAGGTTGTTTTCACAAATTCGGACACTCTTATATTCATTCAAACTCTTGTTTTGAAAATGATGATGTCAGCATAAAAACAAAGGCTGCAGTGTGAGGTCTTTTTAAGCCTTTAATGCAAAACACACACACACACACACACATTAACAGCTGTGTTGTCTCCCGCAGCCTTCTGACTGCTTTCCAACTGTTGGTGATTCATTAACAGACTCAGCTGGAAGCTCTTTCTCCTGACGTGACGCTTTGTATTAGGACTCTTCTCATATGCCTGTCCTCTAAACTGTGTCCCATTATGCTTTGACATCTGATGCACACAATCTTTAGTTTATCATGTAAACAGAGCTACTCAAAAGGAAGAGACATAATTGGTGTGTCCCTGGCGCATGCCACAGCCGTCCAGTTCAGGCTTTTGGCCACATCAGACAACTTTGGCTTGAGCATTCGTGGGTTTGCTTGTGCTGTGATGTTCAAACAGCAAACAAATCCACCAAATACCTGTGACGATCCTGGTCTAGTCTGTCTGCACTTATTATTTATTTTGATCTTGTATGTCCTTTGTTTCTATGTCCTGATCCTTGTTTCAGTCTGTTTCCTCTTGTTTGGTTTTGGTCTGTGCTTGTAATTAGTTTTACCTTATCTGCTCTGTGTTTCTGTGTTTTGGGATGGGTTTTTTTGGGTTTGTCTGTTTATCACCCTGTCTACCTGCGTGTCATGATTCTGCCTGTCTGCGCTGTTTTAGTTGGCCTCAGTGTATTTTTATTTACGGCCTGTTTTTTGGCCATAACCTGTCTGTGTTTTGTCTGTTCATCACCCTGCCTGCCTGTGTGATTTCCTCGTGTACTCCACCTGGTCTTGGTCCCGCCCTATGACTAAATATGATAGAGCTGGTCCTCCATACCGCTCTGTTCCTTACAGTAATGTGAATAACAGATTACAAAATGTCTTCTAGGACAGTGGTTCGGACAGCTGTCGCCTACCCCGTTTACTGGCCTGGTGCGTTCATAGTTTTAGTGAATTAGTCATTTCAGTTTTGTACAATTAAAGGCCTGTCCCATATGGACGCCTGTCCCAAATAAAGGCATGGTCAATTCAGGGATTCTGGCAAATAAAAGCCCGGCCTATTAATCAAAGTTTTATGGTAATTCCATCCATAATTGATATGATGACAGGATACATGACTATTTTGGCTTGATGCACTTTCTGTAATAACACAACCTACCAGGTGAGGGACCCTGGGACAAAATCTTATCAAACTGACATTATTTAGAGGTAGTCTAATTAATGTCAGTTTAGGGGTCCTTGACGTGAAAAAGTTTAAGAACCACTGTTGTGGGAGACACAGTTTGAAAATGTTGGTTAATTATCCCCACATTTAAATAATTAATGCTACAAAGTCAAAAACCGTTTTAGACTTGTAATGAAGTTTGGTGTATTTTGTACAAGATGTTGTATGCAATATTTGATATTAGACTTAAGAGACCTTGGGTTGAAATAACCTTCTTGACATTTAAATCAGAGACCAAATCAGTCTGATTGTTGAAGTCTGTAATGTGACCTACTTGCCTCCAGGACTTTAAACCCATGACTGAAGACAGACCCTAGTTCAGAGGGCTGAAGATCACGTGGTGACACGAATGCAACATGGCTTTCCCATGACACACAAACAATCGCGCACACACAAACAGGAATAGCCTCACGATGGTCAGTCCGGCGAAACACTTTTTCACACAATTTTTAAACACAGCAGGAAACTTAAAAAGGATAGTAATTGTGGACTGACTGTACAGTGTGTGTGTGTGAGACAGCTTACAGTGGTTGCGGTGAGGTTTTGTGTGTTTTTTCTTTTTACCAAGAAACTTGGGGGAAATACTCTGAGGTTAGAAAAAACTGTATTAGTCAGATACAGTCACAGGTCAAAGGTCACCACGCTGACTGCTGCTTCTTTTTTTAGTTGTTAATAACTTGGTAACTATGGCAACTGCACCCAAAGTCTTCTTTGCTTTTTGACAATGAGGCAATCTGGTGTTTTGCTGTTGCTGGGGAAGTTGTGGCACCCGTTGCTCCCAGTAACAGATGTTCGCTCATCTTCCGTTTTTCCACCCAACCCGCTTCCTGTTGTCACAGGAAGTTCACCTCTGTCAAGGCCTCTCCTGTTCAAAGATGTCAAAATAAAGGCACTGAAGCTGACCTCCTGTCAAAATAAGACTTTAGTTCTTCACCTCTGTTGGAGATAAAAACAACATCATGGACACAGAGACACATACACTCTTCCTGTCTCCCTCCACCTCTCTTACAACCACAAACTGTAACTTAAACTATGTTTGTTAAAAGAAAGGTAACTGAGCAATGCCGCACCTCTGCTTGCTCATGATTGGTGGACAGAAAGAGGGTCCCTGTGACATCACCAGCAAAGGCCATTCATTTGTTTATACAGATAAAAGTAAGGAGGCTGTACAGACAGGAAATCTCTTAGAGACAAGTCCCAAACACAATACGCCTCTGTACAAGGATGTGCATCTTCAATCAAATCTAAAAATAAAACTGTAGTAGATTCTTTTGGACACATGATATTTATTTAATGGTGTTAAGTATGATCTGCATTGAATTTGGTCTCAGGTTGAATATCAGGAATTGAGAAACATTTTGGAAAAATACAATATGCTTACTCGCTCTTTGCTGAGAGTTAGATGAGATTTATACTGCTCTTATGTCTGGTTAGCTTGGCTTAGCTTAAAGACCAGAAACTCGCTCTCTCCAAAGGTAAAAAACATCTGCCCACCAGCACCTCTAAAGCTCACTATTTAACACAACACAAAGATGTAAAAACAGCAAGTTGTGGGTTTTGTCGGGGATAATGTCCTGGACTCTTACAATAGCTCCATGCTCCAAAGATCCTTTGCCTGGTTATGGTAGGTTTTAGTTATATGAGCTATGATTAGACAGTCACTGCTCAGAGGAGGGTTTTAGTGAACGGCCAGTTGCTTCACAGTGTTCTCACAGGAGTTCTTGTATTATAAGAACTCAACAAGTCAGTCTTTATTTGTACAGATTAACAGAAAACACATACACATATTGAACCAACAAAGTATTATTTGTTCACAATATATATACAGCTAACTATTGACGTTGGTTTATTCGATGGTGGGTTTTGTTTACACTGCAGAGTGTGTTCTTTTTAAAACCTCACCGATCAGATCAGATCATCTCAAACATTAAAAGTGATGTTTGTGAAGTGCTTTCCTGACAGCGGCTCTACTATTCTTTCATATCCCAAACAACAAGGAAGCATTCTCAACCAGCTGACAGCTGCACTCTGCGTGTGTGTGTGTGTGTGTGTGTGTTTGTGTGTGTGTCTGTACATGTGCATAAATCTACATTATAACCAGTTTCCAGAATTCCCATTCTGCTGTTTATTTCCCTGGTTAAAATAAACAAACAGGAAGTGAGACAGAATGGCAGGAATGGGACATCCTAAGTAATGTCACTTCCAATCAAAGACTAGAGCTGTAGTGATGTCACTTCCTGTCGGCTCAGCGCCACTGGAGGGAGACTCTGAAAACTGACTATGAAATCTTCTACTAAAAAAAATTGCTTTCTGCAGTCAGAGTTTGTGAACGCTGTAGCGAGTGGACAGAGAGGATAAAGACATTTTGGTTTGTGATGACTGAAGCAACACACACACACACACACACACACAACCCATTTATGCAAATGGTGATTTTACTCCTTACCACGGTAGAGACTGTTGATTAAAAGATGTTGTTGTTGTTTTCATCGTGGTTGCCAGTAGCGATGTTGACATCAGGAACCAGAACATCTGGCATAACTGGAGGCATTGCTACAGTAACACAAACCCACAATGCCTCTGGAGCAAAACAGCTGTTCTTTCCAGGGGCGTGAGACCTAGAAAAAGACAGACAGACAGGCAGAGAGAGAGAGAGAGAGAGACACAGTCTAAGACAAGATAAGTTGTTGGGCCTGTATAGACGTTGAAGTTCCCATTAAGAACAGATCACTCACAGCGGTACGCTGCACTTGCTTGGCAGTTATATTTATTATTTTACCCAGAAACTCTCAGGTTTTCTGTGTGTCCGGTTTGGTGGTAATCCAGCCTTGACTCAGTATTTTCCTGTTTTTGTTTTCTAGATGCATAGATATGAATCCAGGAATTCCTCAAAGTTAATTTTAAATATTAAAAAGCAAGTGAAAATCAGATTTTTGCACAAAATTCCTGCAAAATATTATGTAGAATAACCATTTGATGTCTTGTTTATTTTATAAAAGGGACTAAGTGGCCCCTTTCACCTACAATCCGACTGGAAAAACACACACAGATGTTGGATGGTTGGATCGATCAATCAGCAAACTGATCAGGATTTTTTTTGTTGAAAACTGCTAAAGATATGATGAATCGTATGTATCTGTGTACTGATTGATTTTAGAACACAGGTCTCACAGTGAATCAAACTCAAGTGTACTGTGCTGTTAATGTTGTTGGCAGCCATGTTGGTTTGACACCAGGTGGGAAAACTGAGTTTAAAGGGGCAACATGTCTTTTTCAGTGGCCATTAGTGTGTGGTTTTAAGATTGCAACAGAACAGGTGTGTGCTTGTACGTATGCTTGAACCATGGTCTTGTACTAGTGAGCAAGCATAATCCAAAACACAACTGCTTTCATACAAAGATCCCACAATAAACACGGAAACATCAGCACGATGGCTGTGGGTTTTCTCCAGATATGTTCAGGCTCTATTACTACCAATGACCCGGCTCAGAGTACCTTTCTTACGCAGCCTGTATACGGACACAATATTCCTGGATAAAAAGACAGTTTGACAGCGGCTTTAGACAGATTCACTGGGAGACAGCTTCACACAACGTGCTGGAAACTCACATAAACTCCCACTGCAACGTTACATTAATACTTTTATCAACTTGAGGTTGAAGTAATCCATGCTCGTTACATGATAAGGTTACACTGACTGCATTTAGCCAACATGATACATCAGCATTAGCTCACCTGTCTACTTATCAGTAACCAATGTTATCTGTGTCTCTTTACCCGGAGGCTCAGGAATGTGCGCACAGCTAAATAAATGGGATGATAACGAAACGGGTAGTGAGCTAGACTGAATATTGTAATGACATTGTTGCCACACTTTATAATAGTTAGACCGCAATAAGTAAAGTTACTATAGTGAATGGGTCTTGCACTCCACACAATTGTAAATTATATATGTCACGTAAGTTACAGCGACCGAGATGGTGGAAAAGCTGTGTACCTTAGTATTGGCAAAACCACAATAAATCTAAATTAAAGGTAACTTAATGTAGCCGTGCTAACGTTGGTTGTAGATTTAACAAAGCTGGTTGCTCCTGCCTTTCATCACTACAGGCTAGTATAAACAAATCGCTCCACATTTGCTTTGTATGGTTACATCCTTTCTTGCAGGCTAAATTAACACTTAATACTGGTGGTACACAGGATAGTAACATGGGTCGCGTTAGCTGGTGAAGTAATGTGGAAAGCCATGACGTTACAACTATAGTATATTGCACCAGATAACATTAGCCGGTGAGCTAACAATCATCCTTAATGATGCTGACTTCACCCGACATTATATATTCTCGTTTGGCCGATGGGCTTCAGCACATAAAACTGTTGTTGTTTTTTATCCCTATGTAAAGTTCATGTTGGAGTCTGTGTTGTGTTGGGAGACGTTTTATGGTGTTAATGGATTGCATTTTGTTAGCTGCAGTGTTGTCGCTCTAGTCGGAGAGATGCTTGGCAGCGTGCATGTACTGTACATCCAGACCCGATAACCTTCAAATTGTAAGAAGAATAGTGGCTGTTCCAAGCAACAGAGAAAACAGGCGTGTTGTTCATTTCTAACTGAGGCTAAAGCCCACTGACAAAAAGGCAAGAAAACTTTGATTAATTAATAAGTGATTTCACTGAAAAACTATATTTAGCCCCTTTAAGGAAACCTACCTAACAGGAGGATTGCCAGTGAGAGTGACATTTGATTTCTTTTTCTTAATCGGACGTTAATGATATACTGACAAAAGAACAAAAGAGTAATGCTTGAAACTAGGGATGTCCCGATCAGGTTTTTTTGCCCTCGAGTCCGAGTCATTTGATTTGATTTGAGTCCCGATCCGATACTTCTATAATACTTAAAAAAAGAATAAAGAAGAGTGAAAAAACAGATCCAGGTTGTTCCTTATTTTTTATTTAATTCACCTTATTTTAACATTCAACAACTCTGTTAACAAACAGAGCACTTCTGTGAAGTAGCTTGAACAATCAAGTAATAAATAACATAAATTCTTTACTTTTGGACTTTAGTGCAACAGTAAATATAAAACAAGTCTAAGATAGATAAATAGCACCTCAACTTAAAATACCCGGCAGGCATGTAAACAAATACAAAAATAAAAGTGCCACAGTGTTTGCAAAGCACATCTATATATACATATATACTGTATACATTTATATCCGAGTCCTGATCGGGAGGTAACGTTCGATTCCGATCGAGTCTGAAACAACGTGATCGGGCCCGATTTCCGATCTTGTGAGCGGATCTGGACGTCCCTACTTGAAACCTCTCCTTATATGGTCTGTTATTAACTCCCTGTTGTGTACGCAATCGCATTGCACATTACTGCATTTTTAATACAGCTGTATTTACATACTTATCACAGCTGATTGGGTAACCACTCTGACATGGCAACTAAATGGGAGAAAACATACCTCAAAGCCTGTTGCACAATGTTGCACACTGTTTCGAGGAAACATGTTGTTCAATCTAATAACGTAGCAAACCGGTGCAAAACGTTTTGACATTGAACTTGCCCCAGGTGGGTATATTCAATTGACTGCACCTGGAGAGGAACAATGATAGCATTACTTTATTTTTATAGCACTCTTAAGACATGTTGCAAGGTGCTTTATGAGAATACAATAATTTACGTTTAATTTATTTATTCATTTAGCTGACGCTTTTATCCAAAGCGACTTACACATGCATATAGTAGAATATGTGAGCTAGGACCATAAAACACAGGTGTAAAGAAAATAATAAAATAAGTGATAAAATATATCAAGTAAAAGTATTAAAAAATACTTGTGAAAGGTGTTTTAAAAAACAAGACAGACAGAATAAAAACATGACACTCTCATGATTACTGAGGGGGGCTGCTCTTTTAAATCCACACATCTGGAACATGAAGTTAAATAAACAGAACAGATTTATGTCATCATTTTCCTCCAACAGACCGACAAGCCCCCTCACTGCCCGCAGAGGAACGTATCAATACGCACTGCTGGAAAAACTAGTTTCACTGAATAAGCTGTGCGATGAAGTCATGAGAGTTCACAGAAAAGAGAAACACAGACAGACAGACAAACACTGAAGTCAAAGTGAAATTTGAATCAGGACGTACAGTGTGTGTGTGTGTGTGCGTGTGTATGTGCAAATACCATTTCTAATTAAAGTTTAAATTTGTCCTTCCTGTCCAGAGTTCCCATGGTGAACGTGGGAGAGACTGAGACTGAGGGGCTGTTTGATTGTCTAGCAACACACAAATACACTGTACATTCACACAATGACCAGATAAAAAGGAGAATAACATACTTCTTGTTTGCTGTATTATTTTATTCTGTAATATTTAGCAATTAATAATCAGAAATAAGGTCATTCTCGGGATAAAATAAAGCACAAATGCAGAATTTAAAGTGTAACTTAACCAAAGAATCCATCCATCCATCGTCAACCGCTTATCCTGCGTACAGGGTTGTGGACTTCTAGAATCTACTTTTTTATTCAAATCTATTTTATATGACAGTTATTTCTCAACATAAATACTGAAAAACAGTATTTTTCAGCCCAAGGTTTTCCTAAAACTCTTTGCTGTAAATAACTGTATAACATTAAAAATACATCTGTTACATCTGTTCCTGCACAATCTCAAATAACAGATGAACTTCTGCTTACATTTGTCATGAATAATGGACATTTTCTGGTTAAATCTGAGAGAAACTGGACAGAAAATAAGCTTTTTTAGTCCTCCAACAGTAAAATAATCAGAACAGTGTGTGTGTGTGTGTGTGTGTGTGTGTGTGTGTGTGTGTGTGTGTGTGTGTTGATGGTGTTTCAGCTCTATTGTTCAGTTTTGTCCCAGATCTGACAAAGCTAACTGTATTAATGATGAGGAGGCTAACAAACACACACACACACGGTGCAGTGTTTAGTTGGTGGACAGCAGAATGGAGCTCTGTTGTCACATCTGCAGCTCTCTGCATTTTTCTCCTCACGGAGTTCGAAGGTTATTCCACCACTGGGAGGTCACAGGTCAAAGGTCACCTCCTCTTATAGTCCCACAGCCGCTCCTCCCTCTCTGATGTCTTAAAGCTTAAACTTGAGCCTTGGTGTCACTGCAGTTTATGTTCCTCTTTGTGATAAAACAAAGAACTGTTTATTCATCATCTAAGCAATGAAAAGACCTTTAACATACTGAGTAGGATATACTGTAGAAGGGTGTGTAAATATGTTAGTTAACAGTTAAATAAACAGACGATGAGCAGCAGAGACTGAGGATCAGCAGACCTGTTGTGTTTCCCTGTGAATCCAGATATAGACATTCTTTCTTGTGCTCAAACGTGATTTCAGATGTCAAAGAATATAGAGGCAGACAACGTCGTCAGCTAGTCGCACTTGTGTGTCCTTTGTTTTGGACAGAAAAAAATTTAAATAAAACTGTGGATGAACTCATGGCTCAGGAGGAGAAATCAGCATGGTTTATTAAGTTTTTAGCGCAAGGGAATAAACAACTATGGAATAAATACTGTCCCAAATGTATTGTAGCTGTGTGGAAAAGTTTTGTACTCCTGAAAATGTTTTGTACTTGTGAAAATGTTTTATACTCGTACATTCAAATGTTTGAATGTGCGAAAAAGTTTTATACTCGTGAAAATGTTCTGTACTTGTACATTCAAATGTTTAAATGTGTGGAAAAGTTTTATACTCGTGAAAATTTCCCGGTCAGCTGGCCCTACTTGGCTATTGCAGGTTTCTGCACAATATTCCATCACTGTTCCTTTCACAGTACAGGAAATTATCTTAGTCTCTACGATTCCGAATCTTAAGATTGACTTTAAGATTATTTCTGTAAACCCCTCACACTACCACCCACCTCTGATTAGGACACACTTGTCATATCTACATTTGGCAACAGCATCATCTGTAGGCTAATCATGCTGAACAACAGTATTATTAGGAGTCACCTTAGGCTCGACAGCACCATCTAGAGTCCTGGCATGCTTGATGGAATCATCTGGAGTCCCACTATGAGCGACAACAGCACCATCAGAAGTCCTACTCTGCATGACAGCGCCAAGTGGATGCTCCCACAATGCTCAACTGCACCACTGGGAGTCCTGGTGTGCTCCATAACAGCTCTGTCTGGAGTCCCACTGTATGTATAGCATCAATGTCTGTTTTGGTAGGACAGTGGAAGCGTATGGACCAACAAGCCTGAAACATTACAGTACATGTTTGACAACATTGGTTAAAAATACAGGGTCAGACATATGGGTAAATAAAAAACACAACATTAAAAAATGAAGTTCAAGTATGCCTTATGTGCAGACATTACCTATTCTTTATAGAGTTAAGCAGAGAGATAGCAGAAGTTATGAAAGAGAATTGTTTAGGCTGAAGGCTTACTAAAGCAGGAACCAGAAGGCAGCATCATAAATTCTGCATGCAAGGCTTGTGAGAACACAAGCAAATAATAAAAAGGCTACCATCCCTTTTGCCCCTCCCATTTTAGAAGTAATAAATGTGTGTTGGGTAGGAATAAAAATGGCATCAGATATTTTTGTAGTGGATCAAGCAGTGAAAACACGGGGTGATCATCATTGATACATAATCATATAGCCAACCCTGTTGTAATATGAGAAATAAATAAACCTTGCACCTTGTACCTTTACTGTTAACTAAACCACCCTCTGTCCCTAATAACATTTCACATCTTTACATGAAGGAGGTAAACGCAGTATGTCAAATATGTCAAAATGTCTCTCTTTTTGGGTTTGGCAGATTGAAACAAGATCTTTTCTCAGGTTCCCCCAATTCAACTTTCACACAACTTCAATTTTCCAAACAAAGACTAAACACATTGCACCAGTTCTCAGGCCTCTTGCCTGGCTTCCAGTGAGTCAGAGAATAGAGTTTAAAGTACAGCTACTTGTTTATGAATCTCTCAATGTCTCAAGACCAAAATCCATCTCTGACTATTTTCTTTTACCATATGTAGCATCTCAGGTCATCACAGTGGGCTAACTGTTCCCAAAGTGCAAGCTAAACATGTAGAAGTGGCAATTAATTACTGTACACCACAGAGCTGGAGCAAACTTTCAGAGAATATTAGACTTGTTCCAACTCTGACCACATTTAAAGACAAGTTAAAAACAGGTTGTAAATTCTGCAATGCTCAAATACTTGTCATGAACCATCTTGTCCTCCTATGCTGTATTATGCTGTTTCTCTTGAACTTTAAATTGCCTTTATGTATGAAAAGTATTATATAAATAAACTTGCCTTGTGTTGCCTACATTTTTGACCAGCACTGAAAGAGAAGTGTGCTCTAGAATTGGAACAAATTTACTTCTTTTTAAAGTAGGTGTTTTGCTGTGGTAGTCTTATTTTGTATTCCTGTTCTTCTACTCTTTAAGGATTAGGCTGACTGTTAAAGGCTTTAAGAACTCAGATTGAGTCATTAAACAAATATCAGCTGATTTTGATCAATTGTAACATCTTTATCAGGGTGAAATATGTGTCCTCACAGGAATACTAACCTGCAGAGGTGTGTAACTGAAAAAGAATAAAGAGGAGAACAGAAATAATGTGTGTGTGTGTGTGTGTGTGTGTGTGTGTGTGTGTGTGTGTGTGTGTGTGTGTGTGTGTGTGTGTGTCTGCGTAGTATTTATGCATTTTATACCAGTGGGACTGTATAAAACAATGCAGCATCATAATAACGGAACCATATATTTATCACCTGCATTGTCAGCCCTGTGCGTGCATGTGTGTGCGCTCTCATTAATCACAGCAGTGGTGTTTGTCCAGTGGGACGCTCTGATCTCAGGAGGGGAACCATCTGTTGCTCAACACCTTGTATTCTTCTGTGGTGAGAAGAAACACTCTAAGTTGAACTCATTAAACATCAGAGAATATGAACACTGAACATCGTCACCAAATCTGTTTTCACACTGACTGCTGCAGGAAAAAACTAATGATCTTAAAGAGCGACAAGCAGGTTGAATTTCTCACTGACTTCACACCTTTAGCTTTAAGGAAATGAGAAAAAAATGTAAAAAATATATCATATTTATTTGAATCTTCACTGACACACCACTCCAAATATGTTATAATGAAAACAATGATGAATATTTCAGAAGAAAATGCTGTAAGCCTTTTCATTGTCTTCATGCAGAGGAATTCAACTATCAAATTTTAATATATATACATAAAAAATATTTGGGGAGGTACAATATAAATGTTCTTGCCAGGCCATCTTTATAAATAGGAAGTTGTGCTTAATTGTCCTGTCTGGTTAAATAAAGGTTCAATTAAAAAAATACAAAATGTTAATAAACTTCGAACATTTCAACTATCTGTCTTTAACACGCGACTCAAACCTCAGCCTCCGGAGGGAAAGTCCTTAGTTTACTTGACACAGCCATCCACCACCAATAATCCATCTTTATTATAGACTAGTATAATGATAAAAACAGATAAAAAAGTCAAACTTCTTTCCTACCACAAATACAAGTTTTCTACACATATAAATAAAAGTTTATTAAGTAATTTCATTTAAGTTTAATTGGAGGATTTTTAGAGGATTTTTATTATGCCTGAGTTTAGGGGGTACTGCAGCCCACGCAGTACTGACTTTCTGCGTCTATGTCAGCATCAATAATAATGGCAATCCATCTAATAACTGTTGAGATATTTTACTCAAAACCAAAATCCAGTTTCCTCATCATGTTGCTAGTGTGTAACTCATTGCTTATCCCTACCAAAAAAAAAAAAGATGGTAACAAATCTGCAGTGACATCAAAAGTCAGAGACAGAGAAGAGGGCTGCAGCTTCAACCCAACTTAAACTACGTTAGTGCAAACTAAAGCAAGGCCTCCCCCTAGTTTCAGACCCACAGTGGAAGCACCTGTTGACCTGCAGGTTTACACACACACACACGCACATGCACGCACGCACGCGCACACACACACACACACAGCTTGTTCCAGCTAACTTGGCTGGTTTCCCATCTTCTTCTGTTGCAGCTGGCATCCATAGTGTTGCATTACTGCCATCTTCTGGAGTTACTTCACTCCTACAGTGTGCAGTTTGTCAGATATTTCCCATCAGTGGTTTTTATTACCTTAGAATGAGCCATTTCTATCTACATACACCACTCATCCCTTTACATGGAAGTCCACCATGTTTCTACATGGCGGTGCAACATCGGTGTTTCATCACTACGTTGAACATGTATGAAGAAGAAGAAGTAGGACACCAAGGGGCTGGGGCCCTCACATTGTCAGCACTAAGGCCCCTGGTGTTCAACTTCCTTAGGAAGTCTTGGGCCACGTATCGTGCGCAGCCTGTGGGTTGGAGGCCCCCTGGTAGTCCAAGGCCACAAGGCAATGGCCACACTGGCCCAGTCTATAATCCAGCCTTGCTTTAAATTAAAAATATTATTTAGAATTAAAAATCTAATGATTTAATATATAATAGTCTAGTAGCCTCATTATACGTACATAATTATACTTAAGTAAGATTTTCAATTTGGTGGTACCGGTACTTTTGTAATCTATCTGAATACTTTCTCCACCCTAATGCTCCTAAATGCAGGTTGCCAACCGCCAATCAAATCAAAAGAAGAACAAGAGGAAGAAGACTTCCTCCACCCGGACGGTTTATCTGCCTCCATTTCCCATCATGCCCCTCGGCGATTTCTCCGGAAGAAAACCTCCGTTTTTCCTCTTCCACTTCCTCTTTCCGTCAACGGAGTTTAGGTAGGACAGCTACCGTCTGATTCCCTTCCTTAAATCTGCGCTAAATCATACTTTTATTAACTCATCCACTTTAAACACACAGTTGTAAATGTGCATCAAATGTAAAAGAATAATATCTACTGAGAATTTAAACGCCAGACGTTTGTTTTAAAGCGTTTTTGCGGGTCTGTGTGGCTCATTGATGACATGGCGCTGTAACGTCGGTGTGTAACAGCTGAAAGGCCGGTAGCAGTTACAGACGGATGTGTGTTTGATATGAACCATGTAGAGAAACTAGACAAGGAAATGTGTCTGTTATATAAACTGTCAGTTTTATATAAACTTCTGTCAAACCAAAGGCCATTGCGTACCGTGACTCTTAACATAAGCTAGTAAGCTAGTAAGTTACTAAGTTACGGTGGATAGCTTGCTAAGCTAACGTTAGCTTAACGCTACAACTAAAGACTGGTGTAGAAACGTGAGGTAACGTTATATTAATAGTCTTTTGACTTTAGCTCACACCTAACATGGCGGTTTAGGTTGCCTTCACTCAAGAAGACGAAAGTGTTAAACAACAGTAACGTTGTGTTAGCCACATTCCTCAGAGTTAGCACTCACATGTCAACCTGGTGAATAACGCCGAATTGTCTGTTTCAGTACACGATGGGACGTGTGATCAGGGGACAGAGAAAAGGTGCGGGCTCCGTGTTCAAAGCCCACATCAAGCACAGGAAAGGTGCTGCTAAACTCCGTCACATTGACTTCGCTGAACGCCATGGTTACATCAAGGGGATCGTGAAGGTATTTGTGAACTTATACCACTGTGCTTTTGGGAGCAGGTCAAAGTCATGCTTGTTTGTTGTCGGTGAGTTTCCATCGTGACACTGTTTTTCTCTTTGGACTCTCTCCCTTCTCTCAGGATATTATCCATGACCCCGGCCGTGGTGCTCCCCTGGCCAAGGTGGCCTTCCGTGACCCATACCGCTTCAAGAAGAGGACAGAGCTGTTCATTGCTGCTGAGGGCATCCACACCGGACAGTTCATCTACTGTGGCAAGAAGGGTAAGAAGCTGAAAGTAGACTGAAGGAACACTTTACAGTTCTTCTTACTCCTACCCCAACCCAGCACTGACATAAATCCCCTTTAGACATGTAACATTTCTGGCTTCATTCACAAGTTTAATAATGGCCGTTGGATATATTGCTCTCTGTTACGTAAATGATCCAAGATGGTTTAAACAAGTTAGGAACATTAAAGATACAGTTGTATTACTTGCACACTATCAAGTGATGTAATTCAAAGCTAATTTTGCAGACATTTAACTCTAAAAAAACGAGCAACTTAAGTGCGACATTGCAATTGTTAGGTCTGTTCTAACAGTTACAATGTTTACAGGAAAGTAACTTTGAGAGTTTATCCAAACATGACTGACATGTCAAATTGCCGCTGCTTGTTTAATAATGAGTTACCTAAAGAAATAGAATAGTTAGCTGTACAATATGGTTAAGTCACAAATGTGGTCATTTAAAATGGTGTTAGAAGCGTTTCCCTTATTAGTCCTTGGTTTGAAGTTGAAACATTTTGAGCCGGGTTGGCTTAATATCATTGTACAGCATTTGTGGAGTGTTTGCCATCTTTCTGATGGCTTTGTTGCATTTATGCTGCCTCAGATTATATACTGCACACATGTTTACACCAGGCCCAATTTTGTCAGCCTACAGCTTAACAGTGTTAAGCTCTTACTGTGTTTTATCCCCACAGCTCAGCTGAACATTGGCAATGTCCTGCCCGTTGGCACAATGCCTGAGGGAACCATCATCTGCTGCCTGGAGGAGAAGCCCGGCGACAGAGGCAAGCTGGCCCGCGCTTCAGGAAACTACGCCACCGTCATCTCTCACAACCCTGAGACCAAGAAGTCCAGAGTCAAGCTGCCCTCAGGCTCTAAGAAGGTTATCTCCTCTGCAAACAGAGCTGTTGTTGGTAAGGACTTTAATGTTTGGTCAAACTGATGTTGCCATTATGACCTACTTTGATAACTAACACCGTCTGTAGTGTAACATGCTGTGTAGTTACAAAGTTAGTTTGGCTTTGTGAACTGATGAATGTGATTGTATCAGCGTACGTTTTGACCAGCCCTGTCTCGTTTGTTTAAAGGTGTGGTTGCTGGAGGTGGTCGTATTGACAAGCCCATCCTGAAGGCCGGTCGTGCCTACCACAAGTACAAGGCCAAGAGGAACTGCTGGCCACGTGTCCGTGGTGTGGCTATGAACGTAAGTGACCGTGAACGTACTGCAACTATGTTATTCATGATGGAAAGCAGGTAAAGCTGATTTTAATGAACTTGAATAATTGTGTGCACAGTATTAAACACAAGGCCTGAAGTATCCTAAGGTTAGCACAAGATGAGAAACTGCAGACTGTGAGATGAAAGAGGGACATGTTTAAACTTACTTTGTCATGTTGTATGTGGATATCACTCAGATTTCAATTATTGTAATGTGTTGATCTTGTCAAACAGCCTTACTTCTGCAGTGTCTTCAGACTGTGGAGAAAGGTTTAATAATGAGAGACTTAAACAATTTACTGTTAATGATGCATAAAAGAAAAATATGTAAAGATATTGGAAAAGGAGAATCCGAAACACTGAGACCTTGGGGAAAAAAATATGCAGACAGCATGGTGGTTTTGTTTTTTGTTCTGCCTGGCTCTCTCCACATATTCTCATCAGCTACGGTGACTGTTTTCCAAACCTGTGTTAATGTCTTGAAACAAGTTATTTTTTTCTTCAGATATTGTACACATTACATCAAGCACTTTTGAGTTAGCTGTAGGGTTGTGTGTGAGAGGAGGTCCAGCTGCTGGATCGGACTGCTCAAAAACATGGTTCAATAACAATTTTTGTCCAGCAAGGTGACACTGACATCAGGATTTTGTCTTGAATCTTAAAGGATTTTTGAGAGAAGGAACTTTAACATTTTCCTAATTGGAACGTGTTTAACCCTCCTGAGTGTCTACATGAAAATCTTAGTCCAAATTCGTGTCTCAACGTTACCCACTTTGTGACTGTAATGTCTTTTTAAAATATAATCACCGCTCATCAAATGGATGTTGTATTGGTGGATTTGTAGAGTTTAGAATATAATGAAAGGATGAGATGCTTTAACTTGCCACTAAAGTTCTGAAGACATTTATTCTCTATAACTTGTGCTATATTATATCGTGTTGTGTCCGTTTCTGCACACTGGAAATAAGTATTGAGCAGATTGGATGTTTCAGTGTAAGTTCATGCATGACGCTGAAAAGCAGGAGAAAGTTTAAGGCTGGGGTCTTAACTACAAAATAATTTATGGTTCCTAGACTGATAATATATATTTTTTTCCCCTCTCTCTCCACACAGCCTGTTGAGCATCCCTTCGGTGGTGGTAACCATCAGCATATTGGCAAACCCTCAACAATCAGGAGGGATGCACCTGCTGGTCGCAAGGTCGGTCTTATTGCTGCCCGTCGTACAGGCAGACTGCGCGGAACAAAGACCGTACAGGAGAAGGAGAACTAAATCTGACTTTCTTGATAATAAAAATGTGTTCCAAAGATTCTGCTTTGTTTCCTTTCTGGGTCCACACACACACACACACACTAAAAGGTCAACTATAGGACAGATGTTAACGTTTGATATTGTGGGAAAATGACCAGGTAGATAATGCATAAATAATAGGCTTTAAGTAGGCAGGTCATAGGTGTAAGTAATAGTAATTCCTTTTAGATTATGGTCCTAGTATTGCTCACTGTCATGGCTTACTGGGACACTTGAATAGAAACGCCTGTGCTTTTCCTACTATGATGACTCAATGTTGGCAGTGAAAATTTTATCTTGCTTACCAAACAAAAAGGCAAATTGCTCATTCCTGCTGCACAAATGTGGGATTTATTTACAGTATATGAAACAGACCAGTTTGTGGGTCAGTTTTGTTTTATACCTGGTGATGTGCAGTTGATGCTGATAACTTAAAAGCTGATTGGAAAAAAATAAGCCCATGATCATCAGCTACTCATGACTAAGTACTGTATGTATTCCAGTGAATATTCTAGCATTATATAGTGAGACTAACTTATCAGGTGCACTTAAATAAGACTGCTGCAGGGTAAAGGAATTATTGCCAGAAATTTCCTAGTACACAAACTGGTAACTGACTGTACAGTCCATGATGTACACTAGAGGGAGCACTTATATCAGGGCAACTGGAAAAAGGTAGTGCCCTCATGCCATGGTGGATGTGTTCCTTAAAATTAAATGTGTTTTTGTGACCCACTCAGATTTTGGGCCATGTGTGAACAACTTGAAAAAAATATGAAGAGGCCAAAGCAGCCAGTATAAATGTCAAAAACTGACACTCAAAAGTATTATTTTGAGCAACAGACGTATCTGAAATCTTTCTCCCCCAGCATAAAATTTATTAAATATAGCATGTCACTTAGTATGTCACATCCATAAAGTTGTTCGACTCCAAAGAGTTCAAGGTTGAAACAGCAGAGACCAAGATAACTTGGCATGTAAATTTGCATGACAAAGTCTAGATCCAGAAACACTGGATCCTATATTTCTCATAGCATCTTCATCAGACTCCCTGCCTGTCAAACAGGCACAGTACGTCTTTCATATGACATGTATTGCAGTTGCATTTTTTTCTGATGTCTGTTTAACATTATGGAAAGGATTCCTTTGGAGATATAACTTTTCTTTAAAGAGCAAAATCTTTTTTGTTTAACCAGAAACAGTCGCTATAGTGCCCTCGGCTGCTTCTGTCTGTTAGTTTGTGCAATTGTGTGACTTTAGTGTTTGTTGTTGTGTGCATTTTGTGTTTTAAAGGTCCCATATTATACAGACTCTACTTTTTCAACTTAAATATGCGTCTTCAGTGTGTCTAAATACCACCAAACTATTTTAAAAAACAACAAAATAAAGAGACTGTTTTCTGTTGAATGGGGTACTTAATAAGTGGGTGGTATGCACCCCCAGAAGATTTTGTGCATTAAAGACTTAATTTTCTGCATTCTGGTGAAAAATTCTGCTCCATTGGTGCAAAAAATTTCCTTTTTGAACCAATTTATGGTAGAAATGTTTTTATTTATATAAAGGGAATAGGGAAACACTAAATTCACGTTCAAAAATATAAAACATATTAGAATATAATGCAGTAAGGTTCTCAGGTATTCTTTATTGCTCTATAATATGTTTCTCTTGTAGATCAACTTATTTAAAATCATCCCTGCTGAGTCAACACACATGATTTAGTCTTACCTCCTCTTTGTGTCTGTTGTGTGGAATTAACCTCATTAAACGTGATTGTGGCACCTTTTCTCCTCAATGACAAATTAATTCATTTTAATTCAGTTATTAAACTCCTAGACTTTAAGCTAGCTCCACTGTTTTAACACGTTTTACATGTAGACCTATTTAAACGGGATAAAACAGTAAACGGTTCACAGACAGGCTAAAGCTGATGATACACAGAGCAACTTTTAGAGCAATGGTACTGGGCAATGTTGCCGTCAGTGTTAATGAGTGAAGATTACCCTTCACCCGCCCTGCTCGCCGCTTTCCGTTCAAAACATGGTCGGGCTTGCCACCAGCGAGATTGCCCAGCAACATTGCTCAAAAAGTTTCCCAGTGTATCATCAGCTTAAGCAGCACTGTGATCAGGCAAAGATCTCACCACAACTCGAAAGGGGGTTGTAGCCAATTCTGTGGTCTGGTTGCTGCCACACAGATCATTGGTTGCTGCCTTGCTGCCAGGCTGCCACAAGGTCCACTGGTCGCTATCCCAGTCTGCGCCCCTCTCTGTTCCATGTCACACAAATTGTGACCATAATTGTGACATTAGAAAAGGTCAGTTGCAAGTTTTTGTACAGTTTATGGTTCCAAAGTAGGCCTAAAGTGACCCTAGATAGGCCTAATTTAAATTATCTCAACTGGCGGATGATCATTTTTTGTAATAGAGAGGAATTAATCAAAGCAATCTGGTGTGTTTTGGAGTTGTCTACTGTCTCAGGCTTAAGAATGAACTCGAGCAAATCTGTTTATTGGGCTACCACTTAAGGAATGTGATCAGAAGTCAATGGTATCCGGTGAAGAACCCAGTTACATACATGGGTGTGATAAGAATGAGAAACTCTGCAATAACCTAAACTTCAGCCCTATGATTGAACAAATAAGTAAAATGTTCCAAAATGTGGTGGATGAGGGATCTTTCACTGAATGACAAGAGTTCTGCTATGTAATACTGAGGGAATATCTAGATCTATGTATCCTTATCACTGGCAATGCCTACTGAAATATACAAAGAATTATTTAAGACCTTATTTAATTTCATTTAAAGGAACAAATGTCATTATTTAAGCAAAGATACCTTATATCAACATAAAAATTAAAGTCTGGACGTTTTAAGTTTTGAAACCTTAAATAATAGGCCTTCTTTTAAAAGTTAAATGGCTAACCAAGTTAATAACAAGTGTCACGTTACCGCTTGTGCACAAACTCAACGCGATTCACAGCGCGGGGTGGGTCCACTTGATTAATCTCACGGCACTCGCTGGTGTGAGATGTTTGATGCTAAGTTACTTTCTAGGAAGCCCGACAGCGGAATATCCCCCTTGTGAGTGAGTAAGCACGGTGATAGAAAGGCGTTCACGGTGTATTCCTCAGAGAATTATTTTTCAACGGTAACATCAAGAATGAGACGGTCCATTTTCCAGAGTTTACACAGTAAACGTCATGTGGGTGAAATTTTACAGATGATCGGCTACTCTGACTTCCCATTCCCAAGAAGGCAGCACAGAGCTGCGCCACAAGAAGCTGACAGAAAAACTGCAGAGAAGGAGAGTTATGATTCACACCGTCTCGGCCAGTAGCAGGGGAGGAAACTGGCACGTTTTAATGTGACAGAACACGGTTTTTAGCAAGTAGCTGAAAGTTTATTGTTGTGAATCTTTGGTGTAAACTCGCCTTAAAACTATCACCTCAGCAAACGCCCCCCAAAACCAGCCCAGCTCAAATAAAATTATGAAGTTGTATTTTTGTACAGTTATCAGTGAGGCCTAGTCATAGCAGGTCCTATCTCTACAGTTTTTCAGTGAGGGGGGTCCAAACCGAGCTAAAACAGAGTGTTCAGACAGGTGAATAGAGGTGCTGAAGCAGTGGACAGTATGGTTAATATGTTTTTTAACATTAAAGCATGTAAAGTTTGGTGTTAAGAACACCAAAGTCACAGAATAACACAAACTAACCGATCAAGACTGGTCTGGTGGCTTTGATGAGAGAGATATTAAGACTGTTGCCCAACACTTATAACATAGGCTATTTAGTCATTTGCTGGCTCAATACAATAAAAAAACAATTTGTCCCAATTAGTCACATAAACACAAAAACAAATTAAAATAGTGTCCAGGTTGCAAAATAACAAACTTACCCTTTAAAGAAAAAGAAAAAAGAAATGAAGTCAAGATGCTCCCTCTGCAGCAACAGAAGACACTATACATTTGGTTGCCAGTTTATTAGGCACACCTAGCTAACACATAAAATGTAAAGTAGTATAATACAACAGCCTTGCAATAAATCCTGAAGGTTATAATATTCATCTGATGTTGATTTAACGGAGTACTCCTTACGGAGGCTGCAGTTTATGGTGCTGTTGAACTATCACATTTCTATAATTTTGTCGATCCCATTAACAGTTAACATTCCTTAACAGTTCCACAACAGCACAAACTGCACCTTACATCAGATTTAGCAGGACTTTAGCAGGACTGTTGTGCAAAGTAACAATAGGTACAATTACTCAAATACTGGTTAAGAACATTTGAGGTACTTGTACTTCCATTTTCTGCTATATTTTTATTCCCCTACAATTCAGGGCCACACACTGTACTCTTTACGCCACATTTTTGATAACTTTCCAGATTTAGAAACAAAACATAACTAACATTGATCCCATTGAGATATAAAATTGGTGAAGTGCCCCCTTCAGAGAGGATCTCTTACCTGTTTAACTGATGCAGAATCAACAATCCTTGCTGTCATAACTTTGTATGAAACAGCACTTTAAAACCTACCAATACATCATCAGCAAATGTGAAATGTCCACAAGTAAAAATGACACACAGGCAAGATTCCATGTTCTTTATTTGCTAAGGGCGTAATGCTTTTTTTGTTATATTTCTGTGCACAAAAAACCTCACAAAGTGAAAGTCCACATCGCGACTGTAGCTCCAGAATTCAACGTCACACCATGGCCAAAACAAAAGTCGGCAAAAAACAGGGCGCAGAACTCTGTACAGTCAATATCTTCTTTAAAAATAACACAAGGACAAAAATGTTCCTCTTAAATCAAATTCTATTTTTAGTGAAATACAACAAAATAAATTCTATAAAATAAGAGCAAAATATTTAAATATAATACGATGGGCAGAATATTTTCATTTGCAGGAGTATTTGGTATGTTTTTAGACAAAAAAAAAAAAAAATCAAAAAATACATGCATTCAAGTTACCAATTAAATACAGTATTTACTGATGTTTACCTTTTTACTCCTACAGAATTAGCTCAAGTTGCAACATGACTAACCAGCCGCTATTCTTACGGTACAACCCTGCTGTGGAACCTATTCTCCATGAAGCAAGAGGGGGCGAGGGTCTCACTGCTGCTCGGGATCAGGTACTTCATCCCGAACCACAGCCAGATGCCAAAACCTGACCAGCTCCATGGCAAAAACGAAGCCGATGGGCAACAAGTCTGTCTATGACTAGGCTCTATTGAAGAGACAGAAGCAAACCACACAGTCTATTATACACCAGATAGCCCGGTGCAGCAATTCTGTTGCATATGTTTCATTTTTCCTAAATATGAAAGCTAAGCCGTCTATCCCACCACAACTGACTGCCAAATGTGAAGGTGGAGGATTATAATGTGCAATTGAAAAGCCACTTATTCATACATTGGTTCAAAATATCGCCCTCATTTGTAGATAGGGTAGATGAGTAGAAAAAAGAAAACAAAAAAACCTAAGGGTAACAACACCCCTCTGGAGATGTGGATTAAGAACAGCTTCAGGTTGTTATGATCACAAGTCTTCCCTTGGGCTACACTATTCTGATGAGAAGCCATGCTAAATGTTACAGCATATTAACTAGAGCTTCGAAAAAGGATTGAATTAATTACCAGAACAAACAAACAAAAAAGAAAAGAAAAAGAAAGGCAATGAGTTTCAGAACAATGTTGCATCACTGCTTTTTCACATCAACCAAACACCGTAAAAGTCCACCCAACCATTCCATATCTCACACTAAAACCAACCACAGCTCGTGAGTTGATTTGGCATCGGTCATAAGGTTGCCAAGGAGCTTAAGAATAATAATATAATTATGATAATAACAATGCGTCCTTCTACAGTTGAATGACCAGTAACCGTCCGATGTAGAACTTACTTTACTGCTGAGCATGGGTGATAAAACAAAGAGGAGTTGTTGTCTTCTTACAGTTTTTTTTGGGCATTTTTGTTATTTATAATATCCATTTTGTTTTTCATAATATCTGCAACATCTCCCAACAGCAAACCACACAGAGTTATGCTACTGGGGGATCTGAACAGTCAAAAACATTAACATACTATGTACACCTTTTCGTCGTGTAGACAAGCGCATCAGCATCGTCGGCTCTGGTTAAATTTGTTTTTCTTTATTAGAACTCTTGTCCATTCCCTCGCCTCTGCAGCCGCCAGCAGGCTTCTGCCGCACGGTCAAGCAGCCCCAGGCCAGGGAAGAGCGCCTCCCACGGGAGGAGGAGAGAAGTGGCCTGGAGAGGGGATGGGAGGCCCAGCTCTGCCCTGCCCTGGGGCCAGAGAGAGAGAGAGAGAGAGAGAGAGAGAGAGCGAGAGAGAGAGAGGGTGGGAGAGGCGCCTGACGAGGAGTTCTGTTGACCGAAGGATGAGAGGAAGGAGAGCGGGACGATGGCGGCTCGAGGCACAGCAGAGGGGGGAGGGGATGTTACTCCTTAGGCGGGGCAGGCGCTGGGGTAGAGGCAGGGGCAGGGGCGGGGGCAGGGGCAGGGGCAGGGGCAGGGGCGACCTCCTCGGTGCTCTCCCAGTTCTCTTGTGCTCGCGGGCTTGGGCCGGGAGTGGGACCAGGGCCTGGGGTGGGGGTCTGAGTGGGGCCTGGAGTCGGAGCAGAGGCAGGACCAGGACGCTGAGGGTTGTTCATATGCTGAGCAGCAGGCCCGGTGTACGGCTGCCCATGGGGGTGGTTGTTCTGTTCAGGAGGAGAAAGTTCAAAAATCAATCAGACTGCAAACGAAATTCTGCAACTTTTTGCAAGTGCTGAATTTGTTTTATCACTCACAGCCACGTGTTTTAAGCTTGTCCAAGGCTGGAAGACTTCTAGCCGCTGTTCCTAACATCCTCTCATCTCATCAGCTGTGTGCAGTTGTGATCCAGTAATATATAACCAATAATAAACTGTCCCTACTAACTAGTCTGTATCAACAGCCTGATGCGTCTTATTGCTCTGTGGCATAGAGCTCCATTGACCAAAAAAAACCCCACACAAACATCATTGCACTTGGTGACATGTTCCTCCATTATCATGAACATGAGCAATTTCGAGACGAAGATCCCAGAGACTAAACTAATCCATTGTTTGCTTTGGTCTTTTAACAGGATTTGCTGACAATAACAAATATAGAATATTTCCAGCCTTATCCCTTAATGATGATCCTAATCCTTTAACAGCCATGTTATGTGTGGCCTCAAGGGGCTTAAAGATCACAGCTAACCAAGCAGAAGCTGGGGTCTTCTCTATATTGCCTGATTCGCCTCAGGTGAAGAACTATGCTGCCCGGACAGTTAGTTAAGATGAAGGCACATCTAGAAACAACAGAAACACCACTCAAGGCTAAAAGAGGAAAATTTATAATATCATTACTATTTTGTTAATGTTTAAATGTGTGATGAAAGAATGTGGGAATGTTTTTTTAAAATTTATATTCAAATATTTGTACAAAAGTAGTTTCAGGAACATTGACTATAAACTTGAGCCTCTGGTTCTGTGAGCACTCGGGCATGAAATAATACTAATAAATCATACTAGTAAATCAGGGCTACTGGAAGACTACGGCTACCAGAATTGACCACTTCCACGCTCACACTCACTGCTCCGCTATAATGGGTGTGACAAAAAGTAAATACGACTATCAGAAATCCCGGCAGCATGAAAGCAACCAGAGTGTCTTTTACAACATTGCTGACTGTCATGAGGACACGAGGCCAACCGGACCCTGAGACACTACCTGCTGAAACTGGGTAGTTCCAGGAGAATGTGGGTACAGAGAGGTGTCCTCAGGTGGGGAAGAGTCTTGATCGTCAGGTGCTTCCTGTTCATCAGGCTCCTAGCAGACATGAGATAAATGTTATCACAAATTAATTTCAACTTTCAAAGTAAATTAGACACTATATATGTATATAAATATATGCACAGCAGGAATTGCTACTTTATCTGAACAAAACAGTGGGTATAATGTTAAGCTTCTGTCAGGAGATTGTGTGGTAATGTCAAGTTTCCAACTGTGTTACATTATCAAGTAAATTAGGTTAAATGAGATTTGATTATGTGTGTGGGTGGGTTCTACACCTGAGAGCATCCTCACAGCACCAGAGCTGCTGGTGATTCTTTAGAAAAACAGCTAACAGAAGGTGCACATGAAACTCTACTATCGAGGTTGTTTCAGTGTGCCATTTTCAAAGGACAAGGCTTTTCATTTTTATTTTTTTACTTATGCCATTTGTTGACAGTAAGAAAAATACTAAATAACCCCAGCCTTATCAATTAACATTTTTTAATCATATAACTATGTGACAGTAAATCACAGTTCTGTTTAAACGTGTGCAGCTTAACACATTATGACATGATGATCATGAAGTCATAAGTGAGGAAACAATAGAACCTGTCAGGCTATTAACACAAATTTGTACTTATAAATGCCATCACAAAAAACATCCTTCTGTTGTTCAAACTCTCATCTGATTTAACAGAAATCAAGAAGTGACTGACAACCTTGTGTTATAGGTTGTTTCGTCAAATAGTGTCCTAATTTTGTAAATGATTAGTTGTCCAAGCTAACAGGTGAGACTATACAGATTCAGAATTTGTTTGCTGGTACATCATGTCAAAAGTTTAACATCTAATGCCTATAAATACATAGTATATTAGCTGCAACAGCATAATAGGGAACAACTGCTTACAGTACAGTCCTGATCTCACAGATTAAATACTTTCACTGAAATACTTCAATCAGATGCAGGTGGCGGGCAGCGTCACCGTTTGAGTTGAGGAGGAAGCAAAAATTGACAAAAGAGCACTAGATTGAGATGGAAGACTGGCTATGTCAGTGACGTTACTTTGGCTGATCACTGGGAAGGACTGGGCAACTGGACAGCAAGAGAACAAAGATCTGTTCACTGTGTGCAGCTGCGTAACATGATCTCTTATGCCAGTTACACTGTATGGCATCTCACAGACAGCCTGTCTACCTTTTCTTTTAGGAGTGGACAACAGGATGGAGGATGGCAGTTTTTTGTGTTTTGTTTTTAACTTCGTTGTTTGTCTATTGTCACAATCTGACTTGCTAACACAGCATGGACACGTACATAACTTGAAAAGTTAACATACTTTCTACATATACAAGATAGAAAAACAATAATACACATCTCAAGGGGTTATATTCCTGGAATAAAACTGCTGACAACTCAAAGTGCTAATTCATTTACTGTCTATAAATCATTCTGGCAGTTTGTATAAATATAGCCTACTACAACCTCCGGTGCTTAACGTTTTATAACATGTGTATCACATAAATAAGAGTCCAAAAAGAAAACTGAGCAACAAAATGTGAAAGACTATGGGGACTCAACATGTTTCTAGCCTCTGCCACTGACGTCCTAAGCTACAGAAACTCAAATATGTGCAATTCTAATTAAACATTGTTAACTGTGTTGGAGGCCTATACATTGGCCAACTGTTCATAGTTTCTCTCATTCTTTAATCAAATTTTATTTCATTTCCTTCCTTTATGTTGTGGTGCCTGGAATACTGACCTTCCCTGGGCTTCCCTGAGTACACTTGAGCTGTGTATGGAATATTACAGGAGAAGTGTGTCATTTGACTGGATTTGTCAACATAAAAATACAAGTAACTTATTTTAAGTGATAACAAAAAATAAATAAAAATTAATATTGGTATGCATTGTGAACTGCAGCCATGAATCAATACAAAACATATTCAGCACAGTAAACATATCATAGCTGTAACTTAGGGAGGAAAATTACATTTAATTGCTTGCTTGCGACACTAAACGGGTTCAATCACTTAACCGATGAATCATTCTATCATTCTAAGTCTATTAAATGTCAGATTTTAAAATAATGTTGGTCTAGAAAATCACTTATTTTATCAAATGTCAGAAAAACAGCCACAAAAACCGAAACATATTCAATGTATTATATATGACATCAGTTATAGAAAACGATAAATCAACCATTGAAATTGTTGATAAATATTCTAGTCAACCTAGTAAACTTACATATATACACTCAGTTAAAAGCTGGTCATGTTTTGCCATTCATTGTGGTTGTTGTGTTGCTGTGGTATGGTAAACATCAGGTTGTTAAAGCTCCTCTGGCTCAGTCATACAGTATTTCTGGGGGATTTTTCTGTTAGCTTCACCCCTGTACACCATTGTTAATATGATGTTTTAGTGTGGTGTTTACAGGTAACTTTCAATATTCATGTGGCCTTCTTGATTTCATATAACTGCATACAACAGAAAGACCCCTTTCATACTGATGTTTGACTTAATCAGAAAAGTCCGACAGAACTGTGATTTTAAACAGCTGTTCTGAACTTCAGGAGTTTTTTTAACTTGGCACATGTATACCTACATACAGTGTCCTACAGCTTTACGGGTATGGTTTGGCTTCCTAAAACACAATCCCTACAACTGGAAAATAATGTTAATGGGACATGAGGCAAAAGTGTGCGTGCATGTGTGTGAGTGAAGGGTACAATGTGAATGCAATTACCTCCTCAGGACAAAGTTCACAGGCTTTGGCCAGTGTCATACGTGCACTGTGCGAACGCTCCAGGAAATAACCATTGGAGGTCTCGTTGCTCTGAACCGGAGGGGACCAGTTGTTGTAGGTGTACTGGGGGTTTCCTGTGTATGGTCTCCTCTCCAGCTCATCCCCTAACCACTCCACTGCCCACGTCCACTTTCGTTTCAGGTCACCATTACTCTGTATGCACAAGAACAAAATTCTGATTAGCTTCGCAGAAACACACTTATTCAATCAATGAATCTTGTGTATGGTAGCTAGTGTTTGGGAGAGACAGCAACTGGTCAGCATGCAACACTGCTTGCTACAAATAACAATGGAGACAATAAATGCTCTTCACCAAGAAAAAGTTACAGAATTGACAACAGGAGCCTCTAGCTTTTTTGTGGTCTCCTAAGTTATCTGGCATTTTCAAACCACAAATCAGAAACTGAGCGTGACGTGTAATCCATGAGACAACATGAGAAAGAGAGCTCTGTTAGTGTACCTGTAGGATTTGGTAAGCCACAGAGCAGTTGCTAAAGAGAGCCACCATGCACTTGATGCACTGGTAGGCTCGTTTCTGGTAGTGGTTCTTGGAGCGCTGGATGGTATCAAAAAGCCCATCTCTGTCATCGGGAATTCCTTTCAGCACATTGTGGATCCTACACAACCAAACAGGGGAACGAAAAATTGAATCTCTGATCACATTCAAAACAATGCAGCACTCATAATTTACAGTTAGCTATTGGTCTGACCTGTGTGTCTGCCAGGAGTCCTCAATGAGCAGGATCTGTAGCAGCAAGTCCAGGTAAGGCCTCAACTCATAGGTGTAGGAGTACGCCACCTGCAGGCACACAACACATAAATAATTTCAAGATCTTGTGGACAGATACAAGTAACCACCTGCAGAATTATGGATGACCTGTTGGTCTAAAGAAGCGTTTAGTAATTTACCTGCCAGAGCAGCTCGCTGAGCACAGTGGAGGAGAACTGAGGGTTCTCCCAGCAGCTGAAGCGAAGCAGCTTCACCGTCTCCTCAGAGTTGCTGCAGTCTTCGATGATTTTCTTCACGTAGCTGGTCCTCACAAACAAGATCTCTGCCACCAGCTGCTGCACAGGCATCACTGGGGCTGTCAGGTTGGTGTCACCATACGGGTTAGGGAGAGGAGGATTACCTGGAGAGGGTAGAGAAGAAATTTAGAGTACCTCTAATTGAAAATACATGTAATTATTAAGGGCAAATATGTACATTTATTTTCTTCAGACAATGCCTTTCACTGGTCATCTCTGAAAGCCCTCAGCTCCAAGCTCTGCCTACACTAGACAAAGGCTCAGAGTGGCTGCTTGGTCAGTCACTAGATCCTGAGCAAGGATGAAAATCGTCATTGGGCTCTAACTCTCCCCACCCCCAAACCACCCCAGGCCGTTTCACAATGTATTACTGGCACAGAGTACATCACTCACCATTGATGGAGGACTGCATGCGTGTAGAGACGTCACAGCAACGAACCAGCTGGGAGACCACAGTGTAGAGCTTGCCTAGCTCAGCATACTGGTACTTAATGGGAGGCCCGGGACCCTCATCCAAAGCGACCAACATGAAAGTGGCAGGGACATTCAGCTTCAACAGCTGCGTCTTTTCTGCCAGGCCTGTGTGGGGTAAGAGTAGTGACGGCGAAGAAAGCAGCACTTTAAGTCCCAAACAAATTATATTTTGCATAAACCTTTTTTGTACAATTCACTGAGGAACAGATGCACATGACAAGAGTTGTGATTGCTCTGTGCTCCTTACCAAGATTGGCATACATGACAAAGAGGTTGAAGTACTGCTGCAGGTGACGGCCATGTTCAGAAACCTCTCTTCTGAGCAGGTTGAGTACAGCTCTCAACAGGTGGTCACTTAGACTGAGGTTATCACAGCCCTGATGTACAAACATGGAAAACAACCAACAAACCAGAGCAGGGTTACATCAATAAGTGCAGGACAAGAAACCTCTCACTGATACAAACTACCTAAAGTATCTTTCAAGAAAAATGTGAATCAAAACAACAAAGTGTCTTCCGGAAAAATCCTCACAAACGCCCATTTTCCAAACAGCACAGTAAAGTCTGGCACCGACCTGAGTAGAGGGTCCAGGCGAAGCGGTGGGGGAAGGGCAGGGTCCATCTTGCATGGAGAAGTGAGCGATGAAGACAATGAGCTTGGCGAATGCACCACGGACCTCAGCGCTCGGGCACTCAAGGAGGTACTCCGAGAAGCGGTTAGGGTAAGCGAACAGAACGTTGTGTGCAAACCAATAGCGTACATTCTTACTGTGTCTCAGCAGGATGCAGAGGGCGTCATACCTGGAGGAAAGGACAAGGAAAATATTTATAGAAATGGATAAAACAGAGAGAAACCCCCAAAACACAGAGGCAGACAGAGCTTACCAGTCACTGGCAGGACCCCGTACTACTTTCTTGGTGTGAAAGCCTGTACTGAAGAGGAACCTAGCAGCCAGCTGAGCACTTATCATAGCAATCTCCTCTGCCTCTGGCAGAAGATGGTCTTGCCCTGATAAAAAGAGAGCAATGATTTACAAAACACAGTGAAAAACCTCAGTACCATAAGCTGACAACAATCTGTGAAGCTGGACCCAGGGTATAAAGCTAAATTTTACAAAAAATAGGTGCTACCAATATATGCAAAGTATCTCGCTCGTCTCAGCACAGCATACATAAATGCAGTTTAGTGACAGTTTTCTTTGTTTTGACTCTGTACTCAAGCACACTGGATTTTAAATAAAATCACTGTAAGGCTATAGAGCAGACTTAAAAGCTATAAAGGTGATTTTCTATATTCATTTTGTTCCCTGATTTGTGGACTATAAACAAAATGGGCTATAATTGTGACACAGATGTCTATTTAACCTCATAATCATTATTTCCTGTCAAATCTAATGTGCTGGAGTACAGAGTCAACCCAATGAATAATGCGTGACTCTCCCACTGTTGACTGGCTGTACTATAAATAGTGAGGTGAAACAAACTGAATGCCAGAAAATCGTGTCTCATCCTAGTTCAATCCTGCATAAACTACAATAAAAAATAAAATGCCAGATAACACAGCAGTAATCAGCTCAGAAGGAGAGACTACAGCGTGAGGCCGATCAATATTATATCAAATCATAAGTTCAAACTAACATACTAGGGTCAATGTGTTGTAGTACCAGCTGGGTTGTCTAAAAATCTGAATGAGGTTGTTTTTTTTAAAAAAGTCACTTTGCTGCTGCTGAAAAGGATTTTAAAGGAGATTCAAGGTAACAAATAAACCGTGCTATCCATCTATTCCCTACACATTCTTCAAGATCTGAATCATTCTGTACCAATCAAGAGCTTCTGTGCTGATGACTGCCCTAAAACATTTATTTTCCTGTGGAACATTACGGGGCTCTGGCTGCATTAATAATGCATTACAGAGGCAGTGCATTTCTCGGCAGCCAATGTTCAATGCTACTGACCACCAATTCTTTCCACAGGGAAGCTGTATATTAGCATTACTTTGAAATGTAGCTCTTTAGACAAGCAAGCCAGACATTAGTGATAAAATTATAATGGCAGCTGCTATATGTATTTCGAGCTGTATAGCTTTGAAATACAGTAGAGATATGATGATACCGCCTCTGAGGTTATTTGATATGTGGTCATAACTGGAAGAGTGATACTGTGCAGCTGTAACAAATCACATGCCTCACATTAACAGTCACTCTCAATTGTGCATGGGCTGAACTGTGTGTTTTATAAGGTATATTATTGATCCCTGATGCATTTATCCACCTTGTCTGGTTAATTAGCTTATTTGACCCTTAATATTGTTTTATCTGTTGTCGGTTTTTGTATCTGCACATTTTTTGTCCAGGTTTTGATACCAAAAGGAGGTTCTCAACTTTAATAGGCCTTATCTGATTTAATAACTTATGTGAAAACATCTACAGAGTGTGGGAAATTGAGACTATAAAAAAACAATGTTGTGTTCACTACCATAATGTACCAGCACAATATCCATTGCAGCCGCCAGCTTTTGTGTGAGTTTATGTTGCAGTTTATCCACTGCTTCTATAACATCCCACCAAAGGTTTCAGTTGAGGCTAAGTGGCTACCTAGACTAATTTAGTTTTTTTTAATCTTTCAATATACAATGACAAATAAGAACCGCTGAATTAGTTTTGCATTTCAATGCCCATTTAGCAGCACACACAAAATGATGCATACCTGGAGGAGGGTTTAAATAGACACTGTTACAGGTCAGAAGTTTCTTAATGAACTGGAAATATTCCAGGCTGTATTGCATTCGGTTGTGCATGAATTGCACGTTCTGCTTGCGAACGCTGCACTCGATGACACCAGGCATCTTGACCTGATGTGGCTTGGTGGAGGAGATGGTCAACTCCGAGATGTATTTGACAAGCTCGCTGTCTTTGTCCAGTGAGTCCATACGCTCATAGAATAGAATGTAGGCATTCCACCAGCGCTTCTGCCTCCGGTACGACATCCTTTTCATCATATGATCAAACACCTCGCCCATGTATTCCCCTCCAAAGCACTGGTTCTTCATCTCCTCCTCATCATCCATCTTGCACTCAGTCACATCACCATCATCAAACTTATACCAGCGGTTCTTCTCGCCATCACCACCGTTCCTCTGGATTATGTAGGAATAGTAGTGTCCGCCACTGGCCTGGCCTGAGTGGACCAGCACTCCCACCAGTCGATACTTGGAGCTGCCCGGAGGTGTGGGTTCAGATGGCTCGTTCTGTTGGATGACCTGATTCTCTGGGTTGACGTCATCCCCCTCCAGCTTAGCCACACCAGCTACAGTGTACGGCTCCATGTCGAGCTCCCTGGGGAACTCAAAGTAGTCATTGAACTTGATGGCACACTCCCTCTCCCAGTCATAGTCAAAGCGCTTCAACTGGATGGCCAGGACAGGAGGCAGCTTCTTTATCAGCAGGCGCTTCACTGTGTCCACCTGAGAGCAAACATTACAGTTCATCATTATGGCTCTTTAAATAAATCTCCAACAAGTTAATGAGAAAAAGAAAACAGATACTTTTCAATAAACCACTGGAAAGCCATTCATGCCTCTAAGGCATGAATGGCTACGTTCAGAGTGCAGGCCAAAGTGACCCAAATCCGTTTTTTTTGCCCATATGTGACTCAGATCTGATCTTTTTATGACAGTGTGAACAGGCCAAGTCACACAGAATCTGATCTTTTCCAGTTCAGAATTGGGCCACTTCCATATGTGGTCCAAATCCGATATCCAGATCGGATCTTTTTAAATGCGACCTCAGTCTGGACGTTGTGGAACGCCAGAAACCGTAAAGAACAGGAAGTTGTCATAAACAAAACACTTGTCATAATTCGGGAGAAATGTGACCCGTGAGAGGACAATGAAAAACGCGAGTACCCTGTGAGCTAACCGGAGCTAACCTCTGTTGCTCCTTGTTTACTTCTGTAGCCTGCAACAGCGTGCTGAGTGTGACGTCATTTAAACTATAATGTGAACTGTCCCAAAAAAAAAAAAAAAAATCGGATCTGGGAAAAAAAAAATTGGAATTGAGCATTAAGGCCTGCAGTCTGAACGTAGCCTATTTTTCCACAGAAGAGTAAAGCATTCTAACACTGGCTGGCAATCAGACGGGTGCTCCATTCTCACCTTTTTATTACACTTCTCACAGTGGTAGGCATTGGCCCCCTCAAGCAGATCTCCTTTAACATACTGCTCCATGGAGTCCAGCAGGTTCTGGTGGTTTCTGATGTCTACATTGAGCGTTGTGAACGACTCCTCACACTCATACCTGACAACACAAAAAATGATCAATTAGGTAGACTGAAGTTTATATATTTCAGAAAGTGTTAAATATTTCCAGCAACCACGCACAGAGATAAGGACTGCACTCACCTGTGGGGGCATCCCTGACAGATCTTCTGGTCAGCAAAGGACCCTCCCAGTACCTTGCTGAGCATGGCGGGGTGGCCCAGGGCTTTGAGAGCTTCATCCAGACTGTCCACCAAAGAGTTGAAAAACTCCAGAGCATCATGCTGCTCCCGCAAGTTCACTGGCTCTCCCCATAACCTGGAAAGGATAGAACGGAGAGAAGCATTAAGACACTGACAACTTCTAAACGTGCAAAATGCAGATACAAATCAGCATTACTTTTAGTCTGAAATACCTGAACTGTTTCCAGAATCCTCTAGGCACATAGTACTGCAGCCTGGATGCAGCCAGATGTCCAAAAATGACCTGTAGGTGACGTAATACCCCAATGTTGTACTCTTTCCTGTCCTCGGACTTACTGGAGGGTTTATCATCAAACTGATGGTGGTAGCTGAACACCTCATCACGAGGATCCACGTTACTCTGTGGAGACAAAATATTAAGGTGAAACATTAACAACAAGTGTTCATTACTTTTTACTACTGGACTGGCGAAACAAGACTAAAGAGTAGCTAAATGATCAGACGATTAGTATAAATTAATCCATTGATCCCTTGGAACAACACAAACTCTCACCATACCTCATTCTCCTGCTTCTCATCCCCCGACATGTCATCATCCACATCTGTGCCTGTGCCCTCAATGGCTAGGATGCCATTGCGGATTGGAGGGATCATGTACAGCTGCTGAATGACAGAGTTCATATAACAGGTGGCCCCAGCGTTCTTCAAACCTACAAAGCCTTTGTTGGGCCGTGGCCCCACCGGAGGCAAGTACTCCCACTCTGTCAGTGTCTCACAACCTGGAAGGAGTCACAATAGTGGTAGATTACAATATAGTCCATGAAACGCATCTGTGAAATTGCCACACTGGTGTCTCCCTACCTAAGTAGTACATGTCAGTCAGGGTATCGACTATTTGCTTGAGGTTGCGGACACAGCCAACAGCCAGTGCCACCAGGAGCTCAAAACCAGCGTTAATGGAAGCAGGGGTGCTGCACACAGGGATGGCCTGCTCTGTGGGGAACTCCCCACTCTTCATGTACTGTAGGTACACATTAGATGCTGGGAAGATGAAGTCGTCAATCAGCTCCTACACAAGAAGGAAGAAGATATTACCTCTTGGAAATGTTATGAGAAAGGAGACAAGATTAGAGAACGGTTTACGATTAGATGGTTTTGACATTTTTTAGTTTGTTTCAGGTATAGTTTGTTTATTGTACCTTAATGAGGTTGGCTCCTCCTTTCTCGCAGCCGATATAATACTTCTTCTCCGGTGTCTGGAAGGCAAGAAGCTCTTTGGTGACCCCAAGGTGGCCCTCCAGTATGGTGTCCTCCACACCAGTCTCTCCTGTCCTCTTAACTTCATCCTAGTAAAGGCAAACATTATGTACTATCAAACTGGCCCCACACGCCAGGCTTTTTGGGAGGGCATGCTGGCAAAAGGGTATTAAAAACTTATCATGAACATACGATTAACAAGAGGTTTTACCCTTATCCGTTTCAGCCAGTCGATCTCATTGTTGAGCAGCACCTCAGCATTTGGCAGGTTGATGTTGCTGTTATAGGCATAGTTCAAAAGATGCCGGAGTAAAGTGAAGTAGTCTCCAGCATGTTTGGCTCGCTCCTTGGCTGTACTCTGGACATGGACAATTTGAAATTAGGATCTTGTGAGCAGTTAACTGTTAATGTGTCTGGCACTGTGGTGACACACTATAATGCATTAAATAAAAAGAAAGGAGAGACATGATGATGAATCTTTAAGAACAGCAGGCATAGAGCCACTCACCCCCAGCACAGTGAAGAGGAGGGTGATGAAGAAAAGGAGGGGACGATGACCCATACAGCACCTAGTTGCCATGAGGAAAAACTGCTCCTGGGCCATCTGACGCACAGATCTGTTTAACACGAATGACAACATCACCATCACGCTATTCTGTCAGAACTATTAAAGGCTACAAATAAAGATGTTGCTGCCATATAAGTCAGTACATCTATGTTTCAGCAATTGGTTGGAACGTATCTTGGTGTACTTACTTGCTGTGGCAGTGTAGCAGCAGGTCTATGATGAAGGTCTGCCAAGCCTTCTCCTTACTGAGTGTGTCGAGAGCAGTGGGCATCAGGGCAAAACACAGTGTCATCACTTCCAGGGCCTCACAACACACCTGCTCATCTTCCCCATCTGGTTCCTTTGCTGCATTTGTCTGACAAGAGGATGAAAGATATTATGCAATAGTACATAAAGCATTGCAATTTTTAAATTGCTATTCTCTTGAAAGTCCACTAAGCCCATCAAGAGCTCTTTGTTTCTCGTGTGTACCTTGCTCAAAGCAAAGGACCTTTAGGGACAGAGGTTTTACTGTCCTGCCTCCCAGGTTCTACAACAGGATCTGGATTTATTATAGGGGGCTGTGCAGCACAGATGTTTTTCCATTATGGACATCTGTGCTGCACAACTGTCACTCTAATGTGCTCTTGCTTCCTATTCAATTAATTATACTTGATTGGTGGACAGCATTCAACAAAACAGAAACCTCAAAACTCTCACAAAGAGCAAAATTCAAGAACAACTTACTTTCTCATATATCTTGCTGATTTCCTCATTTGAACTGAAGACAAGCTGCACTGTACCACAGCCTGATGCCCAAACTATTTTCTGCACCGCTCGGATCACACAAATGTCTGGGATGTACTTCGATGCCTGGAAGAAATTCTGGTGAAAAAGATTGTTCCATAAAAGCCATTATTACTGACAGCAGCACTCAATTAAAAGATTTTCATCTAGTCGTCCACAGTTTGTTTGAACATACATTTCTACTTTATGTACATTCATTAACATTTTAAAGAGTGGGTATCTAGCTTTATTACTAGCTTATTTATTCAGACATTTACCCTTAAATTCCCTCTAAAAACTATTCATTAAAATTCAATTTTACACTAGTACATGGTCTAATATAAAAAAAGTTGAAATTATCTTACATTTTCTGTAACCTCATCAGAAATCTGCTGTGCCAGGCGGATGGCTACGTTGCGCAGCATGCATTCTGATGCAGGGTTAGGGATGTTTTGCAGGGCACTCTGGAGGACCAGGGCCTGGTCATGAGTGGCCTGATTAATCTGTAGATATGCAGGGAAGGTGATGGGGGTGTGGAGGAAGATGAAGGTATGTAAGTGATATGGCAATCAACTACTGAGGAACCAGTCATACAGGTATGTCTCTGTGAGTTACGTGTGTGGCCTAACCGGTGAGACAGGAATATTTCCCTCAGCGTTGGGCTGGCAGGCCTCTGCCACAGCTTTCACATGACCAAAGCCTACAGCAGTAAGGAGGAGCTTGGCGATTTTCAGCGCATTGAGGTAAGCACCACGCCGTGTCTCCATGTCCGCAGATGGGAGGAAGTTGTTCCTGGTGAGCATGCTCAACACCAGGGGCAGCCCACCGCTCTTCAAGAAGTTGTACTGGAAATCGCTGGCATCCTCGCCCAGAGTGGCACTGGCCGGCATCAGCAATGCATAAACAACCTGGAACATGGATGAGAATAGTAAGAAAACTTCTTATAGATAATATATCTTGGCATCTTTGCTGAGTAAACACAATTATCCAGCTATTATAGTCAGTTTATCTTGTGAGATGGGCCAAATATTTATATACTATGACTGTTAATGAAGTTGTACTACTGCTGTTTATGCATAGATCAACACACAATGGCACACTACTGCATCACAGGCTAGTCACGCTGACAATGCAAAAAAAAAAAAGTGGTCACCACATAAAGTACTACAACTTGTGATGCAAGAGCACACCGACCCACCTCAATAAGGTAGAGCACTTGTGAGGGTGAGGGACCAAAGAAGCGCGAGTCCAGTGAGGGACTGAGGCTGTTTTCACCAAGCTTGGCATGGTCCAGACACACTGCTCGCAGATTCTCCACTGTAGTGTTATCTAAGGACACAGACAACGCACAAACATGACAGCTGAGCTAACACTGATTGTGATGTGTCTTTGTGTCTGTGTAGGTGTGTTTCATCAAGTTAAGTGGCTGGATAATATATTGAAAGCACAACTGCATGTATACCTGGGGGCATGAGTTTCATGAGAACTCGAGCTCCATCTCTAAGCAGTGGCATGTTGAGGTTGCAGCCCAAGTCAGCCACCTGCCACAGGAAGGAGATGTAGCGCAGATGCAGCGACATAATCTGAAATAGAGCAGAGGTTAAGATTTTTACTGTTCAAATACTGATCAAACCACAACACACTGCTGCATCTTAAATTCAGTGGTTAGAACACAAAACACACTGTGGTAGGCCTGCAGAACGATTATTTTTCAAATTGATTAATTAATCGATTATTTTTTCGATTAGATGATTATCTAATCAATATTACAACAACTAATTTTGTGAAAAAAAGAGTTGCCTATTACTCGATTAACATAACAATTCATCCGAAATAAATATCAATAACATGTCTAATAAATAATATTTTATTCAATCATCCTGATGAAGCACATTAGAATAAGGACAATAGCAGCCTATCTTAAAATAAATCAAATTTCCCTGATTTCACTGATGTCTTGTGATAATAATAACAGACATTAATTAGGCTACTTTACTTAAAACTTTAAATGCAGTTCCCGGACCGTCTGTGGCGCGCACATAACAGAGACCAGTGTTGCCCCTTGAATTGGGCACACCAACACTGCAGAATGAATAACCACTCTACTTAACGTTCACACAATCATTAATATCAATGCGTAATGATCATTTAAGTCATTTAAGCCGATTAGGAGATGTCTCTTTTAGATTTAAATTTAGAGATCGTAGAAAAAAAATCATGCACCAAGATGCAACTGGAGTCTACTAACACTAACTCACAAATTCATGTTATCATACACAACATCTGTCACATATCAATTACTGATTCAATTAAAACATCAATCTGTCCTTATTATCATAGCGCAAGTAAAGTGTTTGGAGGAAAAAGGGAAATAGTCCAGTTTATGCACTTAATAACAGTAACTGTGCTGCAAACTCACCACTCCGGGAAGACAACTCTCCACCTCAGGGTTGGGTCCATCGCTGTAGTGGTTGCCATGGTTACCTGGAGACCCAGTGGATGAATCAGAGGAGCTGTCTGGGCTTGAGGGCATGTTGGCACTCACCTGGGTCAGCTTGGCCGTGATCAGCTACACAAAAGAGATTACAGCGAGTTAATGCTGATCTAATGTGTGACAAACTAACGATCAGTTCAACAACCAGTGTTGCGTTTGACGTGGACACAATGGTTAGGATCACTCAAAGCAGAAGAGGCAGCATCATTCTTCAACTTTCTCACCGTTTTGTCCTTCAGATTGAGCTGTCCAATGAGCTTCCTGTCGTCAGCTGGATCAACAACTTCCCCACCAATAAAGAGCTCTATCTTGGTATGTGCAGCATTAGCTTTTATCCTGTTTAGGATGCCACGTCGAACAGAGCCGATTGTGTCATTGGTGTGTGACCAGATATCCAAGTCATCTACTTGACGGCCCTGGTTGGGGAAACGGACGATCAATGTGATATGCTTCCCACGGAAGGCTCTGCAAGAGAAATAGAAGAAAGAGGTTGAAGTGAAACATTAAAGATATGGCACAATTCATTGCTTAAATCAATTAATATGATTGCTAAAAAGCATCAATGCAAATTCTTTGCATCAAAGCTTTGTTTAATCCATATGACTATATAGTGCACTGTTTTGCACGGACATTTCTTACTGTCACACATCGCGCTTACGCTGTATGAACATGATGTGGTGCTGTTTGCAAAGTGTAGGAAGAGAGAGAGAAAACAGCACTTATGTGGCCTACCCTACCACAACAGTAGGACCGTGCAGAAGTACTTATTAAATGATGCATCGATGAATCAATGAAATAATCTGTAGAAGCTTTGAGTACTAAAATCATTGTTAGTTGCAGCCCTACATGCCTCCTTACAAATCGTATAGTTTGTGACTCGCTGGGTGGAACATAGCAAGAAATGTGGATGACGACAGACTCTTGCCTTGTTCTGGAGCCTACACACTCAAAGGGGAAAGCAAGAGGTCCTCATTTATGGTGGGCAAAACATAAGGAAATTTTCAGAGCTAATGTACATAAATTGTTATGTGTGACCTAGAAAAAAAAGCTTACTGTAGCTTCTGGGTTGGGTATAATGTTGATTTTGTTATTTTAAACACAGTAACACTCATGATACAGGAAGGCATCTTTGGTGAATTAAGAGTCTATGTTCATGTTGATATACAGTAATATGTTAAGATCTACTTATGATAAATGAAGCACAGTGTCATTGTTACTGTACCTTGACATAGGCAGTATAGTCCTCTCCTCATGGTAGTCACTGTCACACTCATTGATGTACTCCTTGAGCACAGTGAGAACTCGCACCATGCGGATAGCCTCCTGACGGGCACAGTTGATGCTGTCTTTGTCTCCATCCAACACACACAGGGTGTCATAGGATGCCTTCAGACGGTCAAAACATGACTGGATGAAATCTTCATGAATTTCAACCTAAAAGGGAGACAAAACAGGTTCAACAATGAAGGCAAGTAGCTTGTCATTACACCAAACAATTTTAAATGGTCTGAATTGACCTTTAAACAGTTCAACATGATAAGTCTGACAAGAAGGAGATAAGAACTAGAAAAATAGAAAAAAAAAAGATAAGCTGATTAAACTTTTACTATAACTAAACCAGAACAGTCATGTACCTGATTAACTTGTAGTTTTGGTCCGAGGTTGGTATAGATCTCTTTAAGCAGGTCAATGGCTCGGCTGGCGATGTCATCACTTCCTTGAATTACCACCTGGAAGACAAAACAAAAATGGAAAAAAAGTCAATCTTTTCTCCAAGCAGGGCTCTCCCTCATAGTCAGAACTAGGGTTGTGTATCAATGAACAGTTTCAAGTTCCAAGACACATTTTGATTCTGCTTATCCTCTATCTTCCTGAATATTTCACACGGGCTCCCGACTGCAGTGAGCATTTATCTGCCAGAACCTGCAACACAGTCCTAACATCATGTCGTTTGTTATGCAGTACGTCAACAAACATGCAAGAAGAAAGTACTTCTGTTTACATTTCTGGACCATGGCGGAAAGCAGCAAACACTCAAAAGTTTGGGCTAAGCTTCACTAAAAAAGATAATGACAGCAAAATGCAACACCTGCAGTAAGGACATTTTATGCAATGGAGGAAGCAGCATTTACTTCAACATAGCATGAATCTGAAGGAATGCGCCGTGTTCACGGTGTTGCGGTCTGCCAGCTAAAGTGATGTTACAGATACAGGTAACGCTAAAAGTAGCAATGTCTCACACTCAAAACTGCAGAGAATCTTTTGTTCCCATGTAAACCAAGTTAGGACCATTATATCAAAGTTTTAAAATGTAACTCAGAGCAGAGAGTGTGACTGTATTCAATTACATTTATTCATTTTACAGACACTGTTGTCCAAAGCAATGTACAAATGAGCCTTCAAGTATCTCAAAACAAATGCAAATGCATTAAGTAACATATGAGTGCATTACAAATGACACTTTTTTGAGACAGAGAGAGAGCAGAATCAAGGGATAGAGTGAGTATATTTCTCCTTTAAGTTTTTAAAGACAGAAAGGGATTCTGCTGATCGAATCAAGTACCACTCTTTCTCTCTGCAATACACACAAACTTAAAAATGATTTAAAAGCTTTAAATCAGACATCTGCCTGTTAGTGCTAGATATTTAAGCAGTGATCAAGGTAACTAAATAGATATATCTCTTTTCAGTTTTCAAGGCCTTCATTTTTGTTTCTTACAGCTATTACGCAAGCATAAAAAGGAAGGAAAATTGTTGAAAGACACTTTCAATTCTGCCTCTCTTCCCAATAAACAAGAACTTTTTATGTGTGCCTGTTGCAACAAATCTCCTCACCCTCCAGAGGTAGTCCAAGCCTATAAGTTCCAGGTCATCCATCATGTATGCCCTCCGCTTTGCTACCAGCTTGCCCTCCCTGCAGTTGACAGCCTTGAAGAACCTCTCAAAGCACTTCATGCCATTCTCTGTCAGCAGAGATGGGTCCAACTGCAGAACATTGTTCTCAAAGAAGTCCTTATTGATGTCTGGGTCCAGGTCTGGCTCATCACCCATCAGCTTGGAGTACCTAATGGACAGTAGGAAAATAACACAATATTCAAAACAATACATTTGCCGACAAAGGGAATTCATTCTTTTAAGCTGAAGGAAAGAAGAAATCAAATAGTACCATTTGAAGCAAGCCTCACGGTCACAAAGAAACACTGCATTCTCAGCCAGACACTTCCAGATCTGCTTGGCCTGAGGGGCACACAACCACAGCTGGCCATCTTTTAACAGGAACCTGCCACCAAAAACAAGAAAGAAAATCAATAGTGGACACTGGTGGCCTGAAGGTTAGAGAAACCTGACTGTGAAGGTCATGTAGTTGGTCCCAGACTTGCATCATAATTGCTGATGTGGGTACCCACTTGCTCCTCCCTAATTACCCACTGTTGTCCTTGAACAAGGTATTTCAACTGAGTGGCTTAGTCACTAACAGACAAGACTGTAGATGTACTGTGTGGCTCCCCATCAATTGTGTGCAAGTGTGACATATTATGACTACATTAAACAGTTATATATTTTTCTTTCTACATATGCATATATATTACCTCGAATTTCGACAATGTAAAATCGTAAGTTGTGAAAACCAACTAGGAAACAACTGCCTACTGTTGCTCAAATGCAACGGTACAGGATTTTTTTAATTGTCTAACCCTGATATTCTGGCTTAGGGCTGAACGATTAATTGCATTTGCGATTTAATCGCGATTTAATATAACGCAATTTTCTAATCGCAAAGGCGGTGATCATACTCTGGTCACATGACACCCAAGCGGAAAGCAGTCTGACGAAGTTATTGCTTCGTCTGCACGTTACGCTGTAACTTGCCTTCTTGTTGTAAAATGCCCTTAAGCTTGACAGAAGCTCAGGCTACATAAACTTTAATGTCACATGGAATGAAAGTAGCAGCCGCCACCACGGGTAACTTGGTGGTGGTGGGTGAATTCGTCGGGCCATCCGCGGCTTTGATAGACGGAAAAATGCTCAACAGAAAGAGGCGTGTATTAAGGTAAGCGTATTGTGGCGATCGGCGCCTGCGTCACACACACAGCCACCAGTCAGCTCAGGAAATATCTGTAAATTGGTGTTTCAAACTAAACGCCGAAAGAGGCCCAGTCTGTCCCGAGTTGCAGCCTGGTTAAAGCCAGTGCGCTGCTCACCAGCATCGGATGCTGCGGGGGACTCCGGTGTTGTCGGAGAATTACTAAGCTTGTCTATTAAACACGAGAGGGGTCACTCTGTTCTATTTTAGTCGGCCAACTTTTGAATTGAACCTCAAACTGAGTATTTTTAGTTTGCTTACGGGGATACAGAAAGATGGACTCCAGGAGATTTGAACTGAGATCAGGACTCATTAATTGGTGGTTGAACTGTGGGTTTTGTATTGAGCGCTTACTGTATAATACCCGGTGGTGAAAAGGTAGGCCGACCTGATGATATTATATCATATTATTTAATGCCATGATTTGACTCAAATTGTCTTTCTCATATTATTATAATTTCATATATGTTATTACTCATAATAATTCTACCTAATTCATCATAACACAGGCCTGACCTACAAGACAGAACAGTGTAAGTTTAATCTATCTAATATCATACTATACACTAATTTACTGCTTGTCCGTTTTGAATAATACAGAAGTTAAAGAGCTTAAAAATTAATCGCACATTAAATCGAAATCGCAATATTGGTTAAAAAAAAATCGCAATTAGATTATTTTCCAAAATCGTTCAGCCCTATTCTGGCTTACACCTTTTTGAACATTCTCTCTGCTATTGATGAAGCTACTTTTTTAAAACTGACAAAGTTTGTCTTTGAATGGGCATGATAGTAAGTGGTTGGATCAAGTAGCAATGCACTGGCAATTTATTATAGCTGATGTGAGCAAACCTATGAGAGATTAGGGAACTACAATACCCTTGTTCATATGATGCATTTGAGTGTGAGCTGTTTTAGGTAAATGTTGTACCTCAAGAAGTTGAGACGTTCCTGTACTTCCTGGACATGGCTGTAGCGGCTCCCTGGCCTGACTGTCTGAGGGTCAAACTCAGCTTGTTCTTCTGTAAAAGACACATATTCAGACAGTCAGTCAGACAGTGCCCTGATCCAACTGCTGTTCCCTCGACAATTAAAGGTCTGACTAAAACAGAGTGCCGTTTGAGGTGGTGACAACATACCTTTAGAGAACTGCCTCATGGTCTCCATGTAGGCCGAGAGGTTCTCGGCCACCAGCGTGACCAGAGCATGGTTATGCTGTAGCTGGTTGATCAAGTCATGGCGGTAAAATACATGAGGGCTTCTCTGAGTTTGACTGAAGAGAGAACAGAGAGATTATAGGGGAGACAAGCAGAAAATTGGTGATGAAGCAAGGAGAGACAAAGTGATAATGAAGCTGACGTTATATACTTTTAGCAACACTATTTCTGATTTAGGAAACATAGCATGACTGATTTCTCATTTTTTCTATCAGGGACATAAAGAAAGCAGCTTTTGGTGTATTGGTGTGTTTGTGTGTCAAAGAATAACCAGCAGAAGAAGTCATATCAATAAAGGCCATTTCCTGCCTTGTTTCCCCACATAGATTAATGTTTTTGGCTTGAAAACTAAATTCAAGAACCAGATTAGCCTGTAATCCATGTTTAAATTTTGATAGCCACCATACTACTACTACTAAGAGTCATATGGGAATCTGCAGCATAGTAAAATCAGTTTGAATTAGCAGTGCCAAATCATCATTAAAAAAAATCATCAGTGGCTAGAGTATTATGAACTACTATTTAAAACACATTATACTGTTACTACATATACCAACTAAAATATCCACATACATATCACATACAGGAAAATACTAGCATATATTTGAATAAGTGGATCCAAGGCATGAAATACCCCTGATATTTTGCATTGAATGATTTGTGCTGAAAGGAGCTGGCACCAGGAAGAATGGGGCTCCATCTCAAAGGACCTTTCATTTAGTTGTGTCTAGATTAAAAGGACAAAACCTCCCACCAAGTGTCTCTAGACAAGTTATGCACATTAGACACGCCTCATAAACACCACAAATTGATTTTATCTAACCTGAGACTGCATTATCAAACAAACAATCTCAAGCAATTTTCTAATTATATTGCTTAATAATGAAATCAAATGACCAATTATATAAATATAATAACAAAACTAATTATATAAGAATAAATATAATACCTGTTAATGTTTATCATCATATAGTACTTTTCCATTATATTATATATTTTACATTACATGATTGTGACCACAGCTTTAAATCCCACTGATCTATGTGTCTCTTTAGAGCTCATTATGAATTTCTTAAACCTAATCACCTTAGGTTTTGATGCGTAGAGACCTAAATTTAGCTATTAGTCAAAAGTATCTTGTCTTAATCTTTGTTACTTGCTTGACTGAACTACACATGTGCAAGATGAGGAATCAGTCATTTGAGATGAAACCCAAGAAAGAGTTGCTTAAGCGAATTCATGAAAGATTTGTATTTTACATAGTACATATTTTAAACATGTCAAAGAGAAAGTTAGACTTGACGTGAAACAGAAATAGGTAGAACCCTGGAATTAGCACTCAACTTACCCCACTAAGTTCGTTTGTATGTTAATTGGCATTTTCTTTCTGAAAAACAACAGGCATGTATACTACATATTTTCTATATCGACTATAAAAAACACTACTTCAAATCAAAATAAATTGCTATTAATGCTTAACAATTTGACTTTAAATGAATCTTACAATAATTTCACAAATTGAGCATAGTAATGTTAAATTAATGCTGATGTTTGTTGGCATTGGAGACCCTGGTTAGAATTTAATTTCTACCTGACAACTTAAGTCCTTACAACATGATTCAGTGACAGAACAAGTTCTGAATTATGCTAAACCTGCACTTATCAGCATATAAATCCAATGGGCTTTTTTCATTGGAGACATTTTGACATATCACAATAAGAAAAGCACAAGTGTAGATAACAAAACGAATGATGGCTGAATTCTATTAAATTGTGAAAGTGCATGTTGGCTTCCTCTCACAGATAACTGGGACATTAGGAAAGAACAAAGCTGCCATTAATGTTGTTAGTTAAAAACGTGCTTTCTTACTCTGATGGGTCAGAATGGCTGCTGTGAAAAAGGCCTATGATTTAAAAACAAAGACTAACTTCAATGAATTGATTACTATACTGATAACTAGCTAGTCTGCTGTACAACTGAAGTAGGCATTTCAACTGGTTCAATGTAATGGAGTTTAGATATGAGTTTGGAGTGATTAAGGTTGGACTTCTTTCACCTGCAGTTACAGAGTTTAGAGTAGGTGCAGCTCCTTTAAAGGCTCGTGCAGACTACACGACTCACAGCGTCAGCCGATGGCCGTGCTTGTTCACACTACACAACTTGCCGACTTTTGACAGGAGTCTTGAAGTCGATGTGGCGTTCACACTATGTGACTGATCGGTGACAGGGGGTCACATACTACGCGAGCTGACAGCGGCTTTGCCACTCAACACTGGTCTCCAAACCATGTTTTTTTAAGAAAACATACGTGAAATGGGAAACGGGAAATGACGCGTACCTATACACAAAACAGCTGTTGTTTGTTATTATAAAGATACCAATTATAAAGGGAGCCGTTTGATGCATTGTTGAGCATTTCACACTTAACTGGCGGTCGCCAATCGATCGTTGATTTACCCCTGATTACAGCCTGACGGTTGCCGAGCTCGCCGACTGGCAAATCGGGCTAAAAATCATGTAGTGTGAACTACGCTTAAGTGTACTAAACCATGCTTACCAAAAGAAAGAGTCACCAAATATATGTGATGCTTGATAAGGGGTCTCATGTTTTCAGAACATACTGAAACAGTCAAAATGAGGAAGTTGAGAGCTTTCGGTTTACTGACATATTTCACATCAGTAAAAAAAGGAAAAAAAAGAAAAAGTAAAGTGTGGGTGTATAGAGAGCCCTCTGCTTCCTGTGGACCACCATGAGACTTTAGTCAATGGTGAGAGGCAACTAATTAATTGATCTGATTTGAATTGTGCCCTGAATTACATTTATGATGTTTGTCAATTTAAAATATAATTTTGTTCATCAAGACAGTCGCAGTTTGTCGTAAAACCGTTGACAGATAAGACTGTGAAAATAAATAATTTAAAAGAAAGACCACATGTGACTTCATAGTTGTTTCTCTCAGTGACTGAAGCTAACACTACTGAAGCTACTGAAATCAAAGAACATACAGTGTTTAGGTGATGTGATGAAAGGACCAAGAGTTGCTGGATTAAACACACAAGACAAATTTGTGAGTGGAACTTGACACAAGTTACCTAGCTAGTAGCAACCAAGAAATGAATGTTAGCTAGCATTAAAGCAATAACATGTTGAGAGACTTTCTTGACATGCAAAATTTTCTTTTAAATTGACAAACAGCATATTTGTAATCCAGGGTACAGTTTAAACAAGATTAAAAAAAAGTTGTCTCGTGTCTACCGTACATATTTTTTCCAAAGTAAGGTGCCATGGGGAGGAAGTGGAAGTGAGGGTGAGTGTTGCTCAGCCCTGTTAGTTAGCACTGATGGTTATTTAGTGCACTGGGATGAGTGGCAGACAACTATTCTGATGTTATCTTGTAATGACGTGACACTAAACTGCTAGTTGACATGCCTCAGCTGCGACTAAAAAAATGCCAGGAATGTTCAGCTGGTGAAATATGTGAAAATTAAGAGTCCTGTTGCTTCCCTAACCCTTCTTATGTGTCCATGCATTTTGTGCAAAACAAATACATACTTCAGAATAAAATACTTTAAAAACTATGCCAAATAAACACTTCATACTTGCCAACATTAGAAGCATCCTGTATGTGATCCTGTAATATAAAATAGATTTTTACCATGACCTTACCTAAGGTTTTGAGGAGCTTCTCCAAAGAGGCTACAGATTTCTCTGATTTGCTTCAGGGCAGGGATCACCCATTTGTCATTGGTTCGTAGCTCCTCTATGAAGCGATCTATCCACTGAATCTTCTGTGTGTCTCTATCCTGTAAGTGAAAATGAAAAATCATCAGTATTTTGAGTTCAGTAAGCCCTTATCTGTTATTTTACATGCGGATCACCTTTAAACATATTCACCAACAACACTTCAACATGTACCTGTGAGCAACTGTAATCCAATATCTTGATGTGAGCACTAAGTGCCTGGTCCATGATATCTACAGGCACATCATCGCTGTGTGCAAGGTTCCACAGCAGATTGAGGACCTTGTGGGCCATCACCCCATCCTTATCATCCTCAGCCAAGCGCCGGATAAGTTCCAGCAGCTTTTCGAGCTGCTTCTTGCTTGCATTGGTCCAGCTTGCCTGCACAAGAACAAGTCCCAATGAAATGGTACAGTGCATTAGCGACCAACATTCCTTTATAATCTCTGATTGAGTGACAGTATACACAACCCTTACTCACCTTGAAACAGTCAAAAAGGTGATCAAGCTGCTCAGGTGAGAAGTCCCATGCCAGCTTGGCTAAGAGGTCGTGGACATTCTTTACAATGGCCTCATGCTTACCAGCCTGGAGATAAATAGAGACAACAACCTGACTGTTGGGGTAACAAGACACCTCTTTTGTCCACCACCAGACATCTCACCAGTAGCAATTAAAACAAAGATCCTTTACTATATACAGCATCAGTTGTGTCTCAGTTGAAGTAAAGTGAGTCATGACTTCAGGCATGTACTTTGACTGAATGTAACAAATGTACATGGTATCTTTAATGGAATATTGTTATACTCTAGTTGTGAAGAGGTCAAAACTCCAGCAACATATTTTTGCCTTAATCAGGGTCTTCTGATGAGGTCCTCATCTGACCCTGATGACCCTGGTAAAAGGCCACAAGCTGAAAAGCCATAATCTCATAATTAAGTTGTTCCCGTACACTACACAAGGAATTCTGACCTCTTCTGATTACTTCCCTTCTTTGTGCAGTAGGTACACAGGCACAAACTTTACTGGCATTGTCGGTAGCACAAACTCAAGTGATATAGGCCCAGTGCCTGAAGAGTTAAAAGCTGCCACTTAGGATCATTTCCAGAAATAGGTAGAAAAAAAAACCATTTCCTGGCTTAGCTTACTTTGTGTGACATCATTGTTATTTGAAAACTTTAACTTTATAGACTAAACAACGAATCATTAGAATAGTAGTGTACCTGTGCAGCCCAGATGTTGTCCAGATCCTGCATTGTAAGAGCTTTCTCTTTGATAACGAAGCGAAGGATCTTCTCCAGTTTCTCTACATACTGCGGCTGGTGCAAACTGTCCCTCAGCACAATGGACAGGATGTGGTTCTGCTGGATCCACTCCTAGGGTAGGATAAGGAGACACAGAAAGGAGAAGTGGATTTTAGATAGACAAATCTTTGACACAAGCTCCAAAGCTAAGAGCTGAGCGGACGCTTACCGCCATGCGCTCTGCAGTCAGCCATTCCTCTTCTTCAGGGTTATGCCGATGAGTGTAATAGGACACACTGGAGATCACCTTGTTAACTTCATTTAGTGCATTCATTTTGCCGTTAAAAGAAGAAATTTGCAATAACCTGGTGATAAAAATTGAGAGTTAAATCAATTAACATTAAATCATACTAAATTTGTATGACAACTGCACTAAAATTTGAATTTGGTGATAAGAACTGATATAAAGACAACCTTTAATACTCACCTAAGAATCATTTTTAACCTAAAAATCTCTAAATTCTTAACGGTCTCCTCCTGCCCTGGTACACGAGAAGCCAGATTTTTCAGAGACTTGATTATCATGGACAGTGCGTCATTTTTGGCTTCATTCTTGGCTTCTTTCTTCAGCTCCTCATCAGTGAGATTCTCTAAAAACTGAGGAACCATCTCGATGACTGGAAGGAAGTACTTCTTTACCGTGTGCAATGTGAGGAACTCGTAACACTGGCCAAAAGGCCTGTAACACAGAGAAAACAAAATCAAACACAATCATAATAAATATAAACAATCATTACACTGAACGCACTTTGCTAGCCCATAAAATGTTAAGGAAAGTGCATTGACATGTTATAGAATACTATGCATTTTCATTGAATAACAGCCTCACTTGATAAGTGCAGCGATGATCTGGACGTTCAGTGCTTGGCCGCTCATGAAGCGATCGTGCAACATTTGAAACCCGTTTAATGTGCCAAATTTGTTTATTAAGTCCACCAACCAGCCCTGTGAATTAAAACAACAAAGAAAAACACGTGAATGATGTTGCGTTTAATCTGTTGACCAAGAGATGGTTTCACAAATTTCCTCAATTTCTTAAAGATACTGCATGTTGGGATTATAACTGACAAATCCTGTCAAAATTTAATTAAATTACAATTAAATTTTTTTTACAAATTTCCTAATTTTATTTCCTTCAAATAACTTTGCAACTATGAGCTTAAACCCTGCCACAATATTACGTCCATTTGAGTCTTAGTATTGTGGGATCTAAGTGCCGCTTTTGACACAGTCGATGACAACATATTACTAGAGAGACTTGGTGGAACCTTCTGGCACAGTACTAAACTGGTTTGAATCCTACTTACCTTTTTCCGGCAACAACAAACAGATTCCCACGGGACTTCAGCGCAAGACCACAGCTAGCCGTATAAAACACTATTTAGGTGAATTTACGCAATGACTATGTTGCTAAATGCATCTTGTTGTCATGTAAGAGCCCTGTTCATGTTGGACAGACATTTTAATTGCATTTTGTGTCTGTTAAGAGGCACAAAGACACTCTTTATGTAAATGCCCTCATAACTGCCGTTTTAGCTACGTGGGAGCTCTGGGCATTAGCTGTAGCAGCTCCGTGTTGCAAGCACCAATCCGACTCGTTATTTTTTCTATAGACAGTACTCACAAAAGGTATAACGATCAAGATTAACTTAAAAATTGCCCGGAGTTCTCCTTTAAAGGACAGTGACTACTTTATGTCTGTAGGTAATCATCACACATCTGAGTTAACAAAAATGACTTGTGGAGTTCACCAAGGATCAATTCTGGGGTCTCTTCTGTTTAACATCTATATGTTGCCATTATTGTGCAGATGACACACAGATTTACACAATATCACAAGGGGACTATGAGAAGAATTTTCTTCAACTAAACATAGATAAAACTGAAGTCATTGTTTTTGGTGTTAAGGAAGAAAGATTAAAAGTGCTCAGTTTCAATTGGCAGGTCTGGTGAAACTATCACTTATTTTAAATAAAGACTAAAGACTTCACTTTTTACCACTGCTTTTAATAAAATCAAATTTAAGGCTGCAGATTAATATCTTACACTGTGTACTGTAACTTTTACAGTCCTGTTTTATCCAGCTTTTATTTTCTATCTAACTCTTTTAAAATGTACCTGTTTTAATTTTCTATTTCACCCTTTTTTGTATTTCAATGTCTTTTTTAAAGATTTCCCTGTAATGCTTTTGTTTTACGTAAAGCACTTTGAATTGCCTTATTGTTGAAATGTGCTATACAAATAAACTTGCCTTGCCTTACTTTCTCCTTGTGAGTCATTTGAGAAAGAGATCCAAATCATTGTGGAAGAGACACAGTATTAGAGACAGATGGCTCTACCTGACAAGACATTAAATTGCTTCTTTTTAGCCAATAAAATGAATGAATAAAAGACTGCATTCTTGTTTAATATTTAACAATGGCTGATATGTTTTTAACCCTTAAAAAAACACAACAAAAACAACGTTAAGTCAGTATCAAAATCTGACTTAACAGTTACACAGTGGAACCCTAAGTAGCCCCAGGCACCCTGCCAACAGAGGCAGACAGGCAAGCGGTGCTGTAATACTTTTCAAACTGACCCTATGCCCACGCTACATTCATCACTCTTTCACTGTAAAATTCATATTCTCTGGTGTATCCACCTTCTCTTTTATACAATCAGCTTTCTGACACAAGCACTAAGTGTCTTATGGACAGTGAGTTCCATATTTTTCATTATCAAGCTACTCCAGAGAGGGATTTGCTTCGTTTTATACGGGCCCTCAGGGTAAGACTAAAATGCCACTATGGATTTTGTTAAGGATGAAAAAAGACAGGCCGACTGTCCTCTGGAGAAAGAAAACTGTTGCTGCAAGCATGATTTAATTTTTTTTTTTTTTTTTAACACACCTAAACATAAAGAAATGTATAGAGTGATGTCATACACATGTAGACTGTCAAAAGTGTAAAAGACATTCAGAATGCAAAATGAAAAAAAGAGTCAGTTTTAGGAAATATTCAAACCTGGCCAGTTGAAAGAACAAGGATGAAATAGTTCACTATTAGCCCCATCAAACATTATATTAAGGGCACAATTTTCATCAACGGTGGTTCACCTTGGGAGACCGTGGGTCTGGTGGTCGGGCAAAGAGCTCGTCGTCGGCCAGCTGAGCCCCAGCGGGGACAGTCTCAGAGGGCCGTGTGCCATTGTAGATGTGGAACTTGCAGTGAGGGTTGGTGGCCATGGCCAGCAGCTCCAGTAGAGGAAACCAGTCCTGAGAGAGCTTGGCCACACACAGCTCCACCAACCGGTGTGTGTTATTGATGATACACCTCTGTGACATGATCATGGGAAGGAAAAAAAACAGTAATATATTAACCATTAGACTATGAGAGACAGAAGTAGTAAGCAAAAGAGTGGTTGATAAAGACAATTTCAAGGTCAAGAAAATGTCGTTCCTCAGGAATACTGCAATCCAATGCTTTAGTACCAGAAATAGTTTTCCTCACATAGCTGTATGCTTGGGTGGCTCAAGTATATTTTAACTTATTACAACGAGAAGGTTTATACAGTTTGACATAATTTGCACTGAATCTCCAGACGCATTCAACAGAACAGTATGCAATTATGTCACCTGCTGATCTTGTCAATTAAACAGAATTGTAAAACCAAAGATTCAAATAAACTGAAGTCAATTAAGTCAATTCCAACCTAAACAGCTCACCGCTGTGGAAGAGAAGACTTGACTACAATGTCAAATATGCTAACATCAAACTAAAGCTTCACATAAAAGTATGCATTGTGTTTAAAGTGAGCAAGATCACATTAGCCATTAACTCAGCTTATTTTCAAATCTGCTCCCTTTTGTCTCCTGGATCTACTCTTCTGCAGCAATTGAATTAAGAGGCCCAGTATGTTAAAAAAATCAGGTTAGGAATGAATGGAAGCTCTGCTGAATTATCCTTAGACATTTGTTACAGTATAAGTCATTTAAATTGAATGTTTTTTGCACCAACAGAAGAAAAGAGACCAGTGATGGCATGGGATAAAACATTTCTATGGAAGTAAAATTTACAGTAGTAAGTTGAATCTGACTCAACATTGTGGGTCAAAGCTTTAATTATTGTCTGCTATTAGTTCTTTTTACTGATGGTTATAACTGACACCTTTATATTAATAAAAGGCTCCTGGAAATATAAGAAATACTATATTATTCATGGCTTCTGCTACCCTGCAAGAAAGCGATCCTTGCTAAAACAGCTGCCGCAGACCTAACCTGTAAAGTCTCACATTTTACTCATAAGACTCACAATTTGTTGCCTTTACTGGCATCTCACATCATCAGCCCGTTTAATGTGAAAACTTTAGATTTCTGTGTAAACAAATACAAACTGTGCCTGCTAATAATATCATTAAAGCCCCCCTCCAGTGTATTTTGACATTTCTATCCTTACAATGTTGATTACCCACTTAGTTTGCCAAATATTTTTTGAGAAATAGCTTAATTTTGTGCTCCAAGTTGCAAAAATTGCTTAGTTGTTAAAATGGGGTGGTGACGTATGACTATAGTAATTCCATAAGTCATAAGTCATTCTCCAAGCTTGCGCATGCGCACTGTCATGCCTTGTTAAAAACCTGTCACGCCTCGTTAAGTCAGAGCATCAAACCGATAAACATCGTTGTGAGCTAGCTAACCAATTTATCATGTAATTTACTTAGACCTTACAGTAGGTATGTCTCTCTGTGTATGATTGTTGGTTTGTCTTTCTAGTTGTAGTTAGGCAGGTGTAGTTCGCTAGCATTTTTATTGCAGAAAGTTGGCTAACAGAGGGTCTTCATTTTATTTTTTAGTTTTCTCCTCTTCGTTTAGTGTGTTGTTCATTTTCATTATGGCATTTTTGCGTGCGGTGTTGGACAACAGATGACAGAAAACGTGTTGCACTTTCACCTGCCACAGTCTTATATACAGTCTGCAACATGCATTTTAGTGACAGCCGTTTTACCAATGCATCGGCGGAGGCACCCCCCGCGGTAAAGTAAGCGCACTATAAAATGTAGTAGGTGTTATTGTGTGCAGTGCATGACAGGACCATCGACTGTATGATTGATAACAACTGATACGCGCACATTAGTTCCTATCATGGGTAAGGAATAGCTACTCCTGCCAGACAGTAAGTGTACTAAATTTTACAGAGTAGTGATGTTAACATAACATATTGTTAGTTAACACTCCAGCGGGTCAATTTTTGGTTGCCATGGTAATTGATTTCGTCCAACTATTAACCACACCCCCGTTCTCTGTTTGAGAGAGAACGTTCACCAAAAACGGCAGTTAAAACTGGCTGGAGGGGGGGCTTTAATAGAATGACAATCCACTGGCCCTTCTGCATGGCTGCTGACTGGTTCACAGCTCTCAAGGAACCACATTGAAGCAATCGATATGGGACTGACTCATCACAGTATACCAAAAGTCATGTAAAGAATCCGGTTGCAAAACATTTTTTGAGTGACTAATTAGAATAATTAGAGTAGCTGTGAATTATGAAAAAGTACAATCTTGTGTAATGTACAAATATGGTCATATTTAAATACATTATCAACTTAGTCAAGATTAGTTTGAGGGTGTCAGGAGAAACAAACAGACATTTTACTCATTTACATTCTTGTCTGTCTCACTGGTTAACCGTGAAAGGTTCCAGAGATCAATCTCCCTAATATTACACAACAGCCAGCCTCAGCTACTTCTGACAAAAAGATCATTGATCACTGCTGGCATTGCCTCTTTCCCTCAGCTCTGAGAAAACCAAACAGGAAACTCAATTTACAGGCACTACCCAGGTCTGAACAATGCATGCATCCAATAAGATAAGGGCAAAGATGTCAAAAAATAAATAAAGGTGAGGTGACTATGTTGAGTCACACCACCTGACAATATGGATTTTTGTCAACCTTTCATAACACCTTCGAACACTTCTCTATAAAACCGTGAACCAGTGTAAACCAGTAGTTGTATACTGTGGGAGCTCAAAGCAATGCCAAAATCCTTGAATGAATTTATCTCTGAAAGCTGGCTTTTCTATGCATTACATACAGCAACATTATTTTTTTAAAGCCCCCCACAAGCCAGATTTAACTGCCGTTTTTGGTTAACCTTCTTTCTCAAACAGAGAATGGGGGTGGGGTTAACAGTGTTTGGAATAACGGCGCTTAAAAGAACAGCGTTATTTTTTCAGTAACGGGGTAATCTAACTAATTACTTTTCCCGTCGTTACAACGCCGTTAACGTTACTGGTCGTTAAATGCGGTGCGTTACTATGTAATAAACTGTGTAATCCGAACACACCAGCTGGCTCACACAGCTAGTCAGGAGGTGGGTTAACAACGAGGTAATTAGTGCTTGAAGTGGACCGGTACGCTGCGCTCTCCATATCAGGTTCTCTGGACACAGCGTGACGCTCACCTGTTCCCGTTCTCGCCTGCCTGCTAAACTCTGTCAGCGGGGAGAGACGAGGGACAAGAGAAGCTCGGGTGCCTTTCAACCAGCGATTATGTTGGCTAAGGCAGAGTCATGTTTCATGGTAGCCAATCAGAGCCAGTGTTTTTACACACATGCCAGCACACGCGCCACACACACACACACCAGCTAAACAGTAACGCAAATAGTTACTTTCCCTGGTAACGAGTTACTTTTATTACAGAGTAATTCAGTTACTAACTCAGTTACTTTTTGGAACAAGTAGTGAGTAACTATAACTAATTACTTTTTTCAAGTAACGTTCCCAACACTGGTGGTTAATAGTCTGAAGTAATACATTACCATGACAACCAAAAACTGACCGGCTGGAGTGTTAACTAACATTATGTTATGTTATAAATTGGTTAGCTAGCTCACAACGATGTTTATCGGTTAGATGCTCTGACTTAACGAGGCGTGTCGGCGTGACAGTTTTTTAACAAGGCATGACAGTGCACCTGCGCAAGCTTGGAGAATGACTTATGACTTATGGAATTACTATAGTCATACGTCACCACCCCATTTTAACAACTAAGCAATTTTTGCAACTTGGAGCACAAAATTAAGCTATTTGTCAAAAAAACATTTGGCAAACTAAGTGGGTAATCAACATTGTAAGGAAATGACTCAGAAAACTTGTTGATTCCTTTGCTGACAGAAGTTTGTTACCAAAATACAAAGCAAAAATGAAAACTCACATGAATCTCAAACTTCCAGCCACTGACTGCCTCGTCCGTCAGGATCTTTGTGAAGGAGATGGTCAGACCATCTCGAAAAAACCTCTGACATGCCTCACACTTCACATCCAGTCCTGGAAGGAAAGACATTCCTCATTTAAAACCACATCCTTCATATAAAATGTGCAACAAAGTGAAATGTAAGACTAAATAAGACTAAATATTGAAGAAAGGACCATAAAGACAAGATCTTAGAGATAATTTATAAAGGTTTTCAATTTAAAAATGGTAGGGTTTTTTCCTGACTCAAAATGAGTCGGAGGTGGTACCATCCTGATCACACGCACACATGTACATGTGTACCGTGCCTTCAAATGGCACAAGTAAACACTTTCTTAGAAGCAAAGTATTTTAATTGTTGTAATATTTAGATAATTCAGGAACATGACAATTACATTCATGCATATTTTATTAAAACAAATAAAAAAGGTACCCTGTTCAACATTAAATACAACATGAAAGCTAATGCATTCATTTACAGTTCATGCCTTCAGCATTAGAAAATTAATTTTAAAAATTAATTCTATTTAAGTAATACTCTAACACTTCTACAAGAGTTTTATACAGTCTATATTTTTTTTATAGCAAATTTTGTTTATTTTAGTTCCTAATTTAAATTACTTGCTTTCTGAAATATTTGTGGCAGTCACGTTGTGCAAATGTATGCACTTTTGTGTGAAGAGAGTTGATAAAAGAAATTAAAACTGTATTTTCTTCATTCAGCATCACCACATCAGCCGCAATTGCAGTTACAAATGACAGAAAGCCACAAATTGTAATTCTTATTAGAAAATAGTGATCACAGGAAGTCACCACTCAGGGTTTTGTAGAGAGGTAGAGCTGGAAAAACCCTGGTAGGAGATATTCTGCTGTGGTTTTAAAACTTTTTTGGCCTGATCAGTCTAATGAATATCTGGACTTGGCATTGTACATCTGAAGTTTTCTCAGTATTTTCTAGTCTAAATGACACACACACTTACTGTTTTATTTATTTTATTTTTAATATATTTTTATTTTTTCACCCACACACGCTTACTGTTTTATTTATTTATATGCTTTGATTACTTTTCGCTTTAATTACTTGTTTAATGAAAAGTATGCGATTGATTGTTCTTATGTAGTATGTATGATGCTTTGGCAATATTGTTGTTACACATTCATGCCTATAAAGCTAATTTGAATTGAATTGAATGTAATAGACAGGGTAGTGCTACAATCCAGACCCTGACCTGAGGAAGGACACTTGTTCACAAAATATATATTCTCATAACATAATACCATAATAAGTGGAAAAGGCATTCAAATTATAGTTCAACGTGAATTAAACATGTTTGGGTTTTGTAAAGTTTCGTTGGGCAAATCACGCAGACATATAAAATGAACCAACCCACTATTTTCATAACTATGTTATTTATCAAGAACAAATGTGAACATTTCAGTTCTGTCAGTTCTAGTTTATAAAACTTGAGGATTTGTTGATTTTCTGTTTTATAGAATTGTAAATTATATATCTTTGATGTTTTACATCGGTTTAAATCGACAAAAAAGCCTTTAATAACTGAAAAAAAGCTCTGCCGACATAAACATTCTGTACATTCCTACCTTTTTTACTTAGGTCTATAGCAGCTTCCAAGAGGACTTCTAACTCTCCTTTTGGCAAAACTGGAACAACCCAACGAGGCCTGTAAGGAAAAAAACGTAAATAAACAGACAAACCACCATATGCGTGTAAAAAACATGGATATTGCATGGGTAATATGTCTATGGGCACCCAAAGGAGCTCAATTTACCTTGCTTTTAAGCACTTTCCCTAAGTGAGTTTTACTGTTGTGATGTGTTTCGACTAAATGTGAAGCAAATTTTCAAGGAGGCACATAAAGCCATTGGAAAGACATAAGTAGGCATGGGCCAGTTGCCGGTCAAATAATACCCCATTTACAGGAGCACCACCCGTCGCTCTTTGCTAAATTCAAGGTAACACCATCTTGAAGTGAACATCTGCAAAAAGCTAAGAGAGTTAGCATGTTTAGCTCTAGTGAAATAAATACTACTGTCTTGCTACCGAGGCAGATAACATGGCTATTTGACTACCTAACATCAACTTGTTTTACCCCTCACGTTACTTTATAGATCGGGAAGAGCAGAGTACTACGTTTCAGGGTTTTAGTTAAATAAATACATTTATCTGGTATCACGTTTATACTTCCACCATTGTGAATCACGTCTGTACAACCGTACAACAGATGTGTGAGAGACAAACTCTCTCTCCTTATGTGAATATGTGCATCAACACTGAAATAATAATCGATTTTAGAGAGTTATTAAATGTTATTCTTAGAAATGTAAGTATATGTTGTTGCTTAAAAATAGAAAAAAAATTTTAGCTGTTTGTTTTTTTTACCCATACATCTAAAAATTATACATTTTAGAACTGTAATGGCAATACAGCGAAACTGTGATATTTTTGCTATAAAGGTTCACTTTCACTTTAATAGCAAATCTGCTGTGATACTCACATAAGAGGTACCTAGTGGAGTTTTCAACCACTAACAGCGCTATAGAGGATCAGTTTCATGAAAGGCACAATGTTCTGTTTAAGTGCTGAATTAGGAAGTGACCAAGAATGCAGCTCCTCGACCACATGTGAGTAAATACCTGTTGATCATGTCATCCAGCTTGGCTAGGTCAGTGTGAGGGAAGGCGGGCTCCTCCTCTTCCAGCTGAGGGGGCCCATCCCCCTGGCCCTGTTCATCTGGTGGGCTCACTGGAGAGTTCTCATTAGATGAGTTAGGAGATGATGTCTAGGAAAATCAAAAGACAATCAAAATCACTGACCTTATCATATAACCGAAATCTGACGTCAGACAAGGTACAAAAAACAAAAGTACCTTAAAATTAAAAAACAAAAAAACCAATTAATTTATTCAACAGCTATCATAAAAATTAACCTTTTGTGCATGTTTCTGCAGTATAGATACATTGTCACAAAAATATTAAAGTGTGCAAAATATAAATTGACAATTGATGGGATGATTGGCGATTGGATTTTCATACGCCGATATTGAGGCGATTTTAACTAGCTCACTATCAGAACTAAGATCACATAAAACAGTCTCTAGAATCTGCACCACACCACAGTCTTTCCCATTCATTGATTTGTTTGTGGCGACACACCACAATATCAACGCTGACCACCACATACTATATTGTTTAATAAGTAAAATCATAACGCATTGTGGAGTTGCACGCATCACATATGGTGCGTTCCATTTGACATGGGAAGTCGGAATTTCCGAGTTCCTCCGCTTGCTTGCTGGCTCCCCCCTCTCTCATAAACACATTGAAACGGAGCCGTGTGTTTATAGAAAAACTAATGCAATGAAGTTAACTCTGAGAAGTTAGTCTCTCTCTTTTCTTAACACCACGCTGACAATGTCGGAGACAGATATGTTAATGTTAGAATACAGCCGGGTTGTCGAGGGGGACACGCTGTCGCTAATGATTGCACCCTCCTTCTCCCCGCCTAGCGTGCGCGGCGCCACAGTTACATGGTAATTATGTGGGAAACTGTATTGTACATTTACCTTTTTATATACAGTTTATATACATTTACAAATGTTTATGGTGGTTTGTCTTAAAGCTAATAAGCCTGTTTCTTCTATGCTGGCATTTCAGTGACTTCCTGCAACCCAACACCACCCCTGGCGATGAGATCGCTAATCTGTGATCTCAAGTAGCCATGATCAGGCGATCTGAAAATAGAAACGATCGCCAAAGCCTACTATGACTTGACCATAAATATATAAATTAATCACACATTATTTTCATATGCAATTTTCAAGCAACAGCATCATGCCTGATAAAAAAAAGCTGAAATAGTGACAAAGCTACCATTTTTTAAAGCGCAGCAGTAGGGATGCACCGAAATGAAAATTCTTTGCCTAAAGGATTGTGCAGGCTACACGAATTTCAGCGTCGGCCGATGGCCGTGCTGTTCACACTACACAACTTGCCGTCTTGTGACGGGAGTCTTGAAGTCGTTTTGGCGTTCACTCTACATGAGTGATCAGTGACAGGGGGTCACACACTACACAAGCTGACAGTGGCTGAGTCACCCGATGCTGGTCTCCAAACTACGTTTTGGCAAGAAAACACACCTGAAATGTGAAACGCAAAATGACGCGAGCCTACAGACAAAACAGCTTTTGTTTGTTATTATAAAGAACAATTATAAAGACAAAGAATATGAGTGAAAGAATGGATTAGCACACGCAGGTAGCAGGGATTGTCTGAGCTACAGAGAGAGCTGGAGGTGAGTAAAAAGTGTTTTGCAGTGAAAAAGTAGCTGTCTGCTCTGCCAGCTGCCTGCTCTCATTGGCTGGATGTGGATGTCCATATCTCCAGATATTTGGCATGCTAGATATCTGGCAGATGACAGCGATGTGTCAGAAATGCATCGGGAAGCCGTTGTGACGCGTTGTTGAGTTGTTCACACATAACCACTGGCGACGGCCGATTAACCGCTGATTTACTCCCGATCCAGTAAATTACATGTGCCCATTTACTTTTAATGTACACTTGCAATATGTTTTATATTTTCTGTGAATAGAATCCAATTCATCGTATTTCCATACTGTATAGACACCTTCATTCATCAAGTCCGACCCAATTTGATAAATAATGTTGTATGTGGTTCTCTAATCACGTAACATGAAGACTTCACAGCCTCTTTTCAGGTAGGTTCTCATGCTATAACACTTGTCTTTGAAAAGAGAGAAAATGACAGGATAAAGTTGCTAACTTGTCTGTCAGCTTGCACTGGTCTATTTCAGTGGATTTACCATAAAGGCTTGAATACGTGCGCACCCTAAATTAAAGTGCGGCTAGCTTAATTGCCTTCTCAGAAACGAGTGACAAGACACACTCAAAGCGGGTCAGACTGTTTGTTGCCTTCTGTAAAAAAAGTCAGCCACAGGTGGAGTCGATGTGCAAGGAGACAATTCAGCAGAACAGCGTCTGCAAACGGCGATTTTTGCATCTTTCTCAGACACTAAAATGCTTCCAAACTGCCACCATGTCAAAATGTAATTGTTCTGTAAAATTTGTATGGTCTTTTTACTTATTGGCCGAACACAAAGTGTTTTTAAAAAAATATATTTTCGGCCAATTAATTTCAGTGGCCGAACACTTAGTGCATCCCTACCTAGCAGTTTTCCTGTTCACTAACTGATATTATCATTTATTGAAAATGTAGGCTGCTGTTTATTTCATTTGTGTGCTGGTCAGAAGCTAACTTGGCTGTACACTTGCAGTATTTCATTAGCGCATTTTTGATCATTAGTAAATCCAAAGCTAACAAAGTATCAGAACAAAGCCTTGCTTTATGTAGCTGTTACCAATCGATCAAAAATGCCTGACTGGGCACCAATTTGCCCCACTACATCCTTAGATATTTTACTAATGCCTATGTATTCTTAAATAATTAAAGTTGACTGCATTACACCTTTAAATTTTCAGCCAGTTTTTGTTGATCAAAAATTTTGTAAGGGCAAAATGTAGATGGAACGGACTTGTTGACCTGCAAAGCAAGAGTGGACTTTAACTGCTCTTATATACACCTGTTTCTATAGTGACATGTACCAATGGAGAGGCAAGGCCCACTTCTTGTGTGAGGGTAGGGTTTCTATTGTTGTAAGTGTACATGCACGACAGTATAAAGCAGCAGGTGTCTCTCCTGAAAGGCCTTTAAACAAGCCATTATACACATAGTGTTTGGCTTACAGCGCGTGCTCCTTATCTACCTAGAGGAAACAAAAAAGTTAGGGTTGACGTGGTTGTTTCAGAAGTATAAATGTGTTAGTATGTGGGTGTTTCTCTGTTATGATGCTGTCAAACAGAAACTCTGGAAGGAAGAGTGTTTGAGAAACAAACGTAGGTATGTGCATTTCAGCACCAATGAGACCATTCCATGCTTCATTTCTTTCCTCATCTAACGAGTGTGTATTAACATCAGTGGTGGTGTGAGCAGCTGTGTATGGGAGAGTAAAAGAGGGATACACATAGTCAAGAGAGATACATAACTGAGAAATATGAAATGTGGGGGTGTGTGGTGAAGGCTCCTTCTGCTTGGCTGACCTACATAGGCAGCTTGCCTCTCACGTCTCACCACGGCTCATCTCTAACCAACACAGGCCTGCACATGCACACGCACAAAGACACACACACATCCTTTATCCATCACTCAGGAGGCTCTGTTCATTGATGCCTCGCCTTCACTCTCTTTTCCGCTCCCTCCTCCCCTCCCTTTTGGTCCCCTTTGGCATCTGTGTGTGGTTAGGTACGAATAATATCTGTTTTTTTAAAAACTGTGCTGCAGTGTCTGAAGTAACAAAAAGAGAGATGTCAAAACACACTCTGTTCCTTTTCTCTTCATGGGTTAATTTAATTACATGTGTCTAATGTCTGAGAGGAAGTGTAAAGCACAGTCATTTAAAATACAACATAATTGGATGAAAGCAGTAGCAAGCAAAAGGGAAATAAGATCAAAATATGCTGGGTGTATTGAAAGACAGTAAGGACAGGTCTAATGAGTATTAAATGAAAAGATGCTGCTGACCTGGTTCTGTGGCAGTGGGGGTTGGCTCTGAGCATCAGGTGCCTGGCCCTGGCCCTGAGTGTCATTGCCTCCCACCGGAGAGCCACGCGTGGTGGCCGTCATGCTCGCCACAGGGCAGATCTTGGCAATCTTGGCCTCTTAGGGAGCGCTGGCCAGGAGGGAAATCACAGCCACCTCAGCTGTAGAGCAGAGGGAAGAGAGCCCGAACACACAAGAGAGGGACACAAGCACCTGGAGATCTGGATGTGCCGCTGAGACCATTGCATAACCTGGAGCAGGGAAGAGGGGTAAAGGTCAGAAAGATCAACAGGCTGGTTAAGTTACTTGTAAGCAAAACAGGATAGATGGTGTTCATCTTGTACTGCAGAAATGACCATCTAAATAAACCTGTTCTGAACTGGGATGTGCTTGGTAGTTAAACACTTTCTCTCACAAGCTCGAAACAAAAGCCCTGTGTTCAGTGACCAACTAGATGTTATGAATTAGGATGCTCTAGGCAGGCTTTGGATGGCTGATACGGATCACTGATTTAAATTAGATTCAGAATATCCAGCACCAATCAAAGATTTGTTTCCGACTCATTACATCTTAATTACAGCTAACAAAGTCAGCATCTTACATTTACAATTCTTGATATGTCTCCCACACTTTTCTAAATTAATACATAGAGGCTTAGAAGGTGAAATTATATTACCGACATTTTAAATCTCTTTCAGACATCAAGTAAAACTGCCAACCAGAAGACAACGCTGCAGTGCCGGGTGTCACGACAACCACCGCGTGTCTTACAATAATAATGCTGCCCCAAATGTCTCACTGCAAAACTGGATAAGATGCTTGAACACTTTGGTCAAAACTAGAGACAAATTAAACTCTGAAAAGAATCAAAAGCGTAGCTTCAGTTAAACTCTGAAATTGTGTCACATCATGCTAACACAGGCCCCCCAGCAGTCGTTATAACTAAGCTTTCAGAGGATTGGGGCTGCCCCCTCATAGTCGACTAAACCGTTGTTGAGAAGAGTCTCAGTCAAGCAAGTTTTCATTTATCAGTTTGTCGCAGATAAAAAAACAAAACAACCTCAAACTCGATTCAGGAGCTGTGCCTTGTTAGGGCCAGGACAAACGTATCTGGGGATGGTTGCGCAGACCTTTTCTCTTGTAACACGGAAGTCACTTACTAGCGCAGACTGCTCATGGATGTATTATCAGAGACACATCCATGATCAGAGACAGTTCTTAAACATCCTAGGCACAACTGCTAACTGTAGGCTCTGCCATTAGCTAGTTAGCTCAGTTAGCAGTCCTATTAGCCAACTCTACCCAGACTGGGAGCGTCAAGTACAGGAGATAGCATTTGTTTACACCACTAGTACAGTTCAGCCGTGATGGATTTAAAAGTGAGAACAGTGTTTTATATATTTTGCACTGGCATATTGAAAAATGAATGCATTTTTTTTATCAAATTCTGATTGCCACCTGCTCAACTGATGCGTCCTTAGTCATAAACTATGTGCTATTTAAAGAGTAATAATTACCACCTTGAACAGTCCCTGAACACAGTCATACTATTTCTGCATACCTTGATTTTTACCAATTCTGTTGATTGCAACCTGGGTCTTATTTTTGTTGTTTTGGCCATTATTTTATAGATTGTGCTCGCCAAATTAATTGCTATAGGAGGATAGTGATATTGCTACATGCTTCAGTCAGATAAGGCCATAGATGATCAGACTGTTTCAAACAAGCCGGCAGTTTGACCAGATTCTAACCTTTAGACCAGTTCATTTGGTCGCAAAACCTGTATAGTTAGTGCTAGTCCCTCATCGTATAGGAAAAACTGTGTGCAACTGGGCTAAGTATGGCAGGTCAAAGTTACACCAGGAAGTTGGACATTTCCATTCAATTTTTATTCCAAATATGTTTGTCTCGTTTGGAGGTTTGTTTAAAACCTGCATAATCGGAGCGCCCCATTAGCCATATGATTAAGGAGCGTACAATATCACCAGGACTGCTATGGTTTGATTGCAGGCAGTGGACCTTTGTTGCGAATCATACTGTGTCTGTCTCTAAACTGTGACTGCCAAAATAAAAGCAGAATGATGAAAACTACTCTAGCCTGAATGAATGTCTGAATGTAATGTTCTTTGACTTCATTTTGGCAATGTCACGACATTCCCAAATCTTAGCAATTAACTTTAGTGAGTGGTATGTAATTATTACCAATAGCAATAAATCAATAAGACTAGAAAAATAATAAGACACAGCCTGTATGACACTGGAATTTCCCTTTAAATGTCAGTATTTCTTCAGTAAAGCATGATGTAGCCTGCCAATTCAACACTTGACTGACCAACAACAAATCCAAAGTCAATGTTAAGTTTTCAAAACCCAGCTTACAGACAACTTTTAAACACAATTTGATGTAAACCTTTTTTTCAGCATCCATAAATGTGCAGAAATTAAACTAATAGAATCTGTTAGTGTTTAAAGAGTGGCAGCCACATGTATAAAGATATATTTTTGGCCAGGATAATTGTACAATGATAGAACACACAAATACATCAGCACACACATGCCTTCATATCAGCAGCATAAAAGCTGAAGTATAATACTAATATCAGAAAATAAGCTAATGGAGGGTTATTTAGTAGTTCCTGTTCCTTCCAATGTCCAAGACTTACCGCTGGACAACAATCAAACCACAATTGTTAAAAATCTGGTGACACAGCCAAATGAAAAGTCAGTGTCACAGGATAGGATTTAATATGCTGATTGCCAATTACATTATGCACCTCTGTCAAAGCAAAAATCACCACACCTTTCAGTCTTCTTGTTGTTAAAATTAACACTTAGCATTGATTCTGACCCAGAATATAGCCTGATTTGAATGTATTTTTACAATTCAAGCTGTGAAAGGGTCATAAGTTTTTACAGACTGGCAATAAGGCCTGCAATTCCTGTGAACAGAGTCAATAAGGTGCAGGGCATCATAAAGGAAGGGAACAGGAATATGTTTTATAATTTAATAGAAAAAAATCCTCTATGCTCTTCAAACAGATGAAAGGTTCAGTGAAGTTGACAATCACATTATAAAGTCTGACCCTCTGTAATACCAAGCTCAAAGAACATCAGTCAACTAGTCATTGTAATCTCAATGTCTCTTACTTTCTATAAGCCCATCTCAACTAGGTATTCTGCCCAGCAACACCAATAGGCTACCTGATCAACAAATTGAAAAAACAAAATTACACAAAATAAGAATACAATTCATGTATAAAGGTTGATGCACATTATACAAAAATGTGATACAAATAAGACAACCCATAATAATTAAAAACTGTTACAGCTAAAACCAACAGTCTGTTTTGCAGGTGGCTAACGGCAAGTTAATAAGGGCATACTAAAGTGGCTGATCTGTGGCCGTAAATCATTTTAGTAAGCAGTCATTAATTTGAATAGGGTGAAAACGGTTGAAACCTATGTTTGGCTTATCTACTGTTGAAGTGTTTTCTTAGTTTAAGGGTACTGAAACTAGATTATTTCCTATTTTACAGGTGGCCAGTGACATCTGCTTCAGCATCAGCCATTGCAGTTGTCATTACATTACAGTACATTGCAGACATTATTACAGGGGAAATCTGGCGAGTGTGTTTGGCTTGCAGAGAACGAAATGTCATATCACGTATCTAAAGCCACTATCGATGAAACCACTCGGTCGCTAACTATCTACTAATGGGGTGGGTTACTTTGTTGACGCACAAAAACATACTGTTATGTTTTATGGATAGTGTCAAAAAAAGTGACAAAACACACACAGCAACAACAGCCACTAAGCTATATACATCTGCGGCCTTTTTGGACTGAACCGGCGTTAAAACGTTAGTGTTAAATAAAAAAATATCTTATTGACGGATGTTTCAGTCATGTAACATTATGCGAGTTACCTTGGGATATCTTCAGAATTGGACAGCCCAGGTGCACATAAAGTACACAGTGACATTACGTAACTATCATTACAAACTAGGGCCGTCAACAACCGTTAACAGCTGGTGGTTTAGGTAGTTAACGCCTGCTGCTAGCTAGCTACAGCAACTAACATTAGGTTAGCCTGCAAGGCGATCCGCCCAGGCAGCAGCCGAGCAGCGACGGCCTTGTCGTCCAAAGCCCATTGCGCTGAGACGTGAAGGCCTCGTTATTCGGTCGGGCCTGATGTTATAATTACCCAACAAACCTTTGCTTCACAACGGGTGAGCTTTAGCAAACAGAGAGTTTGGTTAATAACTAAAATCATTATCGGTCTAACATCACTTTCCCCTGGCGTTATTGTTGAACCAACCATGTTCCTGTAACGCCATTTACAATGAGCATCGGCCGTGCTACCATGCTAACGAGGAGCAATCTAGATAAACAGTTAATATTAGCTAGCCGTTAGCTTACGTGCTAGTGAATACCCGAAAGGTGCAGCTAGGTAACGTTTCTATTTTGACAAGCGGCTTGCTGATATGACTCGACAACTAGTTTCCCCCTTCTATAAAATGATCACATTGTGATTAAGCTTAACGTCACTTTGCAGTCTTCAACGTTCAAAATAATTTAGCCTGGCTAGCAATCTTAGATAACGTAAAATATGTTAGTGACAGGGGAGTCGTCTATTTCCTGCAATGTAACTGAATGTTCAGACCTGTACCGTCTAACGCCAAGTTATAACTTAGCTTAAACAAACCGAAAATAACACATTGGAAGCCCAAGTGTAACACAATGTTAACAGCAATGTGCTTTTGGTGATGCTAGAATTGATGAAGTATATTAATTGTGAATGCAGGATGACCAAAATTCAATAACTTGTAAACATGAGACGTTTAAAGGAAATGTTCCTTCTCTGTCTGTAGACAGTGTCGAGAACCATTTGCGGGGTAGCTAGCGCTAGCTTGGCTTCAGTAAGCTAATCAGACTACACTACCGTTAAAACCATGAATTGCAAATTAATCGCGATGACACTGTCAAATATTCAATAAGCTGGAGCTAACAGAGAAAAAACAGCCAGCAGTTGAGTTACACAAGCAACCCAAAATGCAGTATCTTTACCTTGCATCCACCACCAGCTGACGCTAATACTAGCCAGCTAACAATCACCAGCCAGCGTACCGAGCTAGTTAGCTAACAACTCACCAGGAATTTGATATGACTTCCCCCTCTATTCACGGGCTACGTCCAGCCTTGAACGATGGTGTCGTCGTATATTACATAAACGTGGCCTAAATGTGTGACAGTTTCGCAGGACCCAAACCTGTTACTAGAAAGATCTAATTCCTACGTTTTTTCCTCTGCTTCTGGGTGTTTTTCCTGCGTCACCGGCGCGGTAACAGCCCCCTAACTCTATCTAGTCCGATTTCTGGGGCTTGTCACTTCGGTCCCAGCAGTCACTCACAACTTGACTCAGTTCAACATGGCGGAAGCGCAGTCGGACACAAATGCTGCTCAGTAAAAAATAGGCCAGACGACTGTGTGAACTCCCAACAGTCAGCGTTGTCTATGAGCTAGTTTGCACCGCAACCGAGATCAGCTCAGCAAACACAACACCCGCTGAATGGAAAGGGTCGAAAACCCCTCTCAATTCTGATAAGGGACTCCAGCTCCGGCCAGGATCTGCAATCCGTAGTTTGATTAAAACCGTAAAAATCGAGCGACCTGGCGCACTTCACTACATCGCCTCCTATCGCACGGGGTGGTCATAAATTAATCGGTCTTAAAAACTGAAAGTAACAGAACACAGTTCAAACGTACAAAAACATGAAATTTCAGCACTTATCTAAGAATGTATGGTTGGAAGAAAACACAGGCAAGGGACACACTTTATAAAATAATGACAAACTTTATCCCAAAAAGTTAAGAAAGCTTAACTGAGTATGGAAAAGTTGTGTTTATGGTAAAAAATAAAATAAAACAACCTATGGAACAGGTTAGGCAACTAAAACACTTTGTTTAATGTTAGGGAAAGATTGTGGTCATGGTAGGATTAAAGGATAGGGTCACACTTTTTGTTGTTAGATGTCCATTTCAATGTTGAAACAAGTTTTTCTTGCTTTAATAATTTCTCTTGTTCGTACTGGCCAGTGGCCACTAAAAGATCCTTCCTTAAGGTGATTCCAATGTGAGGGATTTGGGACACAATCCACAGTCTGTTCTGTGAAAAATACATTAAAAAGGGTATCTGATGCTTTTGTGATAGAGGCTTTAGCAACCCGAGTTGGATTGGGTACAGGGGATATAAGAATTAGATTTACTGGCCAAATCATAGACTGTATATATATAGGCCTATAAGACTTGTATGTGTGTATACTCATACAAGGAACTTAACTTAACATAAAAACAACAATTTACAGGAAGATAGATATAGACATACAGCTTAAAACAAGGACAAAAAAGCTTAACAAAGATAGATGTCAGGAATGTGTGTATGTAAATGTATACAAAAAGCAACAATAACTAACATTAAACAGTATACAAGTGAAACTGATTCTGTAAACTCCAAACTTGCATTGTTTTTACTACAACATTTCCTGTTTTTGTTCCTATTCTTTCACTGCAGTGCAACAATATAATACTCTCCGTAGGAACAGAAAGAGGTCATTTTATACTAGTTGGAATATATCCACTTAAATTGACTAGTAAAGCCTCAAATTAGCTTCAGATAAACTCTGGAAGTATTTTTTTTTTTTTTTTTTTTTTACAGAACAAGGACTATGGTGATTTGAGTAAACACAGATTCCTTTACCCATGTAAGGTCAATACCAGCTTCACTAAAGTGAAGTAAATCAGGTAATAAAGCAGGACCCACTCAGTCATATCAGTTGATATTGCACTTTAGTAGTTGTGGACATTAACAGTTAATATAGTCAAAGTACCGTTTGCCAGGCTGTGAGCTTGGTTTTTTAGGGGCCTTGGGGGTCTGGGGCCCCGGGGCAGTTGCCTGCTTTGCCCAGGTGGTGATATAGTCTTGATTATGGCTAGGGTCATGTGGTTCCATTAGGTTTGTTAGGTATTTGTTCAGGGGCAAATTCCGCTTTCCCGCTTTCTGTGTCCATCTGTAATAAACAGCGAGCTAATCTCACAGGTTTCTTCCCACAGCCAAGACACCAAACTCCTAATCAATGCACAGTTAATGGCTTTGGATGATAGTCAGCAAAGTGCCTAAAATATAAAGCACTCATGATTAACTTTTACTAATGTATGCACTTTAGTCAGTTAGTTGCTCAACAGTATTGAATGTACGTTATTGAAAATTCACTAGGTGACCAGATTTTTTATTTTAAATTGTTGGTTTGTAGTTGAGATTGTGGGCATGCCAAATACTGATCCAATGGAGCTGGATTAAGGTTAATTGTTCTAAGATACAACACCACAAACTAAAGGCTCTAACTTTGTGGAAGTGGATTGACACCTGAAGCAATCACAAATTCGAGAGATTCAGATTACTGCAAGGTATTTGTTCTGATTCTATTGCAATGTAAAGTGGTTCAAGTGTTAGATTCTCTACTTTCTACAGCCTTTTCTGCCATACCCAATGCATTGTGGGGTTCTATACACATAAATGCACAATAATCCTGCACCCTTGGAAGCCCTAAAGGTCATGGGTGCCTATATGAGAACAATATAAACCCTTTCAGACATCACATCCATAACATTGCTGTGGCTTCACATATCTGCTAAAGTGACATCTTTGGGCTTATTTAACAATGTTCCTGAAACATAAAAATCTTGACCGAATAAACCTCTATGCAGCATCATTTGTAAAATGAGGCAAAGGAAGTCATAAGAGTAAACTAATTTGACTCGCTGCAAATGTATGAATATGGGCGTGTTTGTCTTTGCATATAATTTATGTTTCTACATAGGGTGTTCTCTACAGCTCTTTATAATGGATATTCAACAGGGAAGGATTAGATGAAATTCTAAACAGGAAGACAACTGATCTGATTACATCTCTGATGAGACAGCAAAAAGAAGGTCAATAGCAACTATAGAGTAATCCAGTGAAGTCTCTTCCCTCCTGTCCTACATTAGGTTCTTTGTGCTCTGACTGTGCTTTGGTCTTAAGTATGAGCTCCCTGACTTAAGTGAAATACAAATAATTATGATTTAATTATTAAAGGGCTCCTACTGGGAATGGGCTTTGCTGCCTGTAGGGGAGATGTAGCAGTAAATTGAAATACAGATAAACTTTGACCTCTAAGAAAACCACTGGTAGAAACTAAAATCATTAATATAGTCACCCTTACTAACACATTAACCCAAGCATCTCTTTTCAAGGTAGGCCTGAGCAAGATAACACACCATCATGGGTCATGTCCTATCCTGGAAGCTGCTTGACGTCCATATTCCTCATATATGGTTACAATCTATCTTTAAATTTGTCATCATGATGGTCAATAATTTTACTATGTTTGTGTTTACATGATATCATGTCTGTATATCTGTTGAGCTTCCTGAAGTTTCTTCCATTACTTGTTTACAGCACCTTTAAAGTTATATTGTTTTACAGTCAAACAGCTTTACAATAGGCTAAGTGTGTTTTACAGTATAACTCCTCTGTTGGAAATGTGGTTTATGGTATGGTACTGTAACAGTGTTTTTGAGTATATCTGGTCTACTGTAATTGTGTTTGGAGTGTAAGTTTGTTACTAAAATTATTAGGGTTTTTTTTCTGCTCAACATATATTAATATCATGGAGTATTGCTGCAAATTTAAACAGCAGTTTACCATATTTTACATGAGAATATTTTGTTATGAACAATTGGATTTCATAAAAGAGGTATTAGCCTGAGTACAGTGAACAAAACAGGCATTTATTGTCAACTGATTTGTACAAATTAAATCCATAAAGAACAATACTAATTTTAAAACTGTGGCCTACAGAAATAAAATAATACTTGTAAAGACCCGTAAGGCAAATTTGTGATATTGGGCTATATAAACAAACTTGACTTGAAATTTCTACAGGTAGTTTCCTACCATATAGTGCCTCTGTTAACATTTTGTAATATGTAGTATTTTGCAATTAATTCTCAAACAACACAACCTACTTTCATTACTGTCAGGGAAAGGGCAGCACTGTTATCTCTTCGACTTGTCACCCAGTAAGGTCATGTGGGGGTGTAATGAACTAATTATGAAGGTGTGTGTTTCTAACACCTGTTAATACTCTAGAAACTGCTACATTTTTTTGTGTGTGTCAGCACTTTTGGAAGATAACATCTAAATTACATTATCACAAAATACAAACGTACCATTATGTCGATATTAAAACCAATCACCTAACATTTGTATTGGCAGGCAGTGATAATTATACCATTCATCATGCTTTGTAATGAATACATATTTGTTTTGATCAGACAGTCAGAGGCCTATCACTCATCTGTTTGAGACAAAATGTAGACAAACAATATTGTGGAGTATTACTGCACATTTAAAAAACAGTTTACCATATTTTCTATAATATTTTGCTATAAACAATTATGTTTCATAAAAGAGGTATTAGTCTGAATACAGTGAACAAAACAGGCATTCATTGTCAACTGATTTGTACAAATTAAATCTATAATGAAGGATAAAGAACAAAACTAATTTTGCCCCTTTTTGTCATTTTGTTAATTAGTTACATATCTTTTACCAGGCCAACATATAACAGAATATGTTAATGAATAAATGACTGATACAAGTTAACTTCTCTGGCATTGTAAACAACACATTAAACAAATAGTTCGGTCACATTAGTTACCCCGGTCTGGGAACCAGTGGCCTGGTGTGAAACACAGCAATGAGGGGACGTTCATGACTCTCACTCCTCAAGGCTCTTGTCTGGGTTTTCTTTCCCACCGGACACCTAGTAAGGATCCCCGACAGCAAAGATGGCGGCTGAGCGGCGTTGACTTCTCTGTAACGAGTTACCAAATTTGGTGTAATTGTTGAGTTTTTTCGCAAGGAAAACCACGTCAATGCCGCGGGATTCGTCTCGTGGAAGAGATGTTGTGAGACTACGAAGAAAATCTTTTCACACGGAGTTAGCTACTACAGCTCGCTAGTTTCCCGTTGTGGCGCTGGGTGTGCATCGCCGTAGCTAACTAGTCTGTATCGTCATTGTAAAATGGCTCCGGTGCAGATTGGGTCAGATGGGCAGCTCGTACCACTCGGAGGTCCGGTGGTCTCGGGTCCACAGCCACCACCGCCCGGGACCCCGGCCACACAGGGTGTCCGACTGAGCCTGCTAATTGAATTTCTTCTCCAGAGGACCTACCACGAAATTACCCTGCTGGCAGAACTGTAAGTAACATTTTAGCGGCGTAGGCCTTGAAGCTAACCGGCGGGCTAATTAAGCTAACGTTCGTAAACTCAAAAGGATGCGCTTCTTCCAGCCACTTCAAAAAACGCCAAGTTGGAACCAATCGATAAGTTAGAAGAAGCTTTTCATATTGAAGCCGAGCGAGAGTTCTAACAAGCGGAAAGCACAGACAACTACTGTTATGTGAGGGGGCGTACCGGTGTTATGCCCTGAAGATCCTTATAATGTATAAAGTTAAAATGTTAGCTATACACTATATTCCATGTTTGTGTGGGGCGAAATTAGGTTGATCCCAAAGTAAGTTTATACTCGTTTTGGTAGTAACTGAGCATTTTTTATTTGCTGCACCATTAATCAAAGCTTGATCCTATCAGGGATGCATAGAGTTTGTGCTGTTGCTCTACTCTCAGGATAAAGACAATGACAATAATTAATCATTTCAATGTTTCCCCCTTTAGACTTCCAAGAAAAACGGACATGGAGAGGTATGTTTCTGTGAATGTCATTCAGAACTTACTTATCAGTGCACCCCTTTAGCCATCCATCTGTTAAGTGTTTATATCTTGTTTTACTTTTCAGGAAAATTGAGATCGTCCAGTTTGCCAGTCGTACCAGGCAGCTGTTTGTGCGTCTGCTGGCCCTCGTGAAGTGGGCTAGCAATGCTGGGAAAGTTGAGAAGTGTGCGGTATGTTGTGTGTTGTTTGACTTCCCTAATATCTTTCTGTATAATCTGCAAACTGCCTTGTGTCCATCAATGCACAAATCAACTTACTGTCACCTCTCTCCATGGAATCCTGTGTACCAGATGATTTCCAGCTTCTTGGATCAGCAGACCATCCTCTTCGTGGATACTGCTGATAGGCTTGCATCACTGGCCAGAGATGCCCTGGTACATGCTCGTTTGCCCAGCTTTGCCATCCCTTTTGCCATTGATGTTCTCACTACGGGGTCATATCCTCGCCTGCCAACATGTATACGAGTAAGTCATTTAAACTTCCTTCTCTGCATGTTAAGACTGATGATCTACAGTCTTGTATGAGAAGATGCTGGGAGATCAAACTCACGGCTTTAAAAAAACTTTCTTTTTCATGTCAGCACAATTGTTTCTGTGTCCATTTGTGTAGGATAAGATCATTCCTCCAGACCCCATCACTAAGTCTGAGAAGCAGACCACCCTTAGCCAGCTAAATCAGATACTACGACACCGCCTTGTAACCACAGACTTACCACCCCAGCTAGCAAACCTCACAGTTGGTAAGCAGCCTTTGCAAAAACACTATGGACTATTTTAACTGCTGTACCTGTAAATTAAAGGTCTTGCATTATTGCTTGTGTGTATATTTGTGTAGCTAATGGGCGTGTAAAGTTTCGTGTGGAAGGAGAGTTTGAGGCCACTCTGACGGTGATGGGAGATGACCCTGATATTCCCTGGAGGCTGCTGAAGTTGGAGATTCTGGTGGAGGACAAAGAAACTGGAGGTAAGGCATGCACTCATAGAGTTTTGCTACACACCACAGCCTATGCCATTGACTAGCTGACTGACAATAGACTTAATTGCTTATAGAGCTGCACGATATTGGAAAAATCTGACGTTTAATATTTTTTTTCTTTTCTGCGATATGAAGAAACAGAGACCAGCTGACTTCAATTGCTCTGTTTGAAAAGAATTAAGCACCCTCTCTGGACAATGCATAAGAAATAAAAATAAAAAAGCTGAAAAATGTCTTTAGTCTAAAGACTTTTTGAGTGCAAACCATCCTTTCTTGAGCTTTAATGCAGTAAACATTTTAAACAATGTGATAAAAATAATAGAATGCTAATATACCAGCTGCCTGAATGGTTTACAATAGTTGCTTTTCTTTTATGCAACCAAATTGCACATTGCGATGACTATGCTGAAACCATATATTGTACAGCCCTAATTGCTAATGTTTTTCCCTTCCCCATCCCCTCTCAACTGGTTTGTCTGTCTGTCTGTCACCCCATTCCACGCTCTATTCCTCCCTCCCCCTCCATATTGACAGACGGCCGAGCCTTGGTCCACAGTTTGCAGGTGAACTTCATCCATGAGTTGGTCCAGGCACGTCTGTGTGCAGATGAAAAACCCCTACAGGACATGTACAACTGCTTGCGTATCCTTTCTCTTTGTCTTTGTTTGTCTGTCTGCACACAGGTATTTTGTGTAAGTTGTGCATAAAACCACATGGCTTTTGTCCCAGGCTGATGCGAACTACTGCAGTAGTGTGGGAGAGTGTGTCGGAGCATATAGAGTATTGACTGGTCAAGCAGACGCGTGCAGCATTCCAATGAGTAACACAGCTGCAGACTTACATCCTTCTTAACCCCCTCTTGTTTCATTAATTCTCAAACAACACAACCTCCTTTTGTTACTGACAGGGAAAGGGCAGCACTGTTCTCTCTACGACTTGTCACCCAGTCAGGTCATGTGGGGATGTAATGAACTTCTTATGAAGGTGTGTGTTTCTAGCACCTGCTAATACTCTAATTAGAAACTGCTACATTTTTTGTATGTCCGTACTTTTGGAAGATTACATCTAAATTACATCATCAAAAAATACAAATGTTCCATCATGTGGTAATTATACATTTCATCATGCGTTGTAACCCATACATATTTGTTCTGATCAGACAGTCAGAGGCCTATCACTCATCTGTTTGTGGCAAAATGAAGAGAAAAACAACCGCTTGTTAGCGTTCTTGCTAATATCAAAGACCCTGATCAAGCATGCGAGCTGAGCACGACTGTGCTTATCACAATGCTAATCAGTACATCTCTGCTTTGCCTTTCCCCCACTAATGCTAGCAGTGCAGCTTACCGTGTCAAAGAGAAGTCTGTGTTGGGCACAAATACCCCTTTTACCAACAGAGTGTATGTGTCTTGAGGATATGTGTCTGAGTGTGTTTTGAATGTTAATGGAAAAATGTGTATAGTACTTTATCTCTATTCACCTGCTGGACATGATATTTTCCCACAGTGTGTCTTCTTTAACCGTATTGTTTCCAGACTCCTTCTGTCTGTCACTGCAGCTAGAGGTGCTCCATTCTCAGACTCTGATGTTGATTAGAGAGCGATGGGGAGACCTGGTGCAGGAGGAGAGATACGTGCCTGCAAAATACCTAACTCTCACTGTCTGGAAGTAAGACTTTTATAAGTTGCCATCATGTATGGCCAAGAACGCTGTGTTCTCAAAAACTACTGGAATGATGAGAGAAAGCGTAAAATAGCAGAATGCATTTATACGTTTTCATTCCTACTTACTGTGTTCCTTTTTCTTCGTTTCTCCAGCCAACAGGTTTTGGGTAGGAAAACGGGTACAGCGTCAGTACATAAAGTCACCATCAAGATTGACGAATCAGATGGATCTAAGCCATTGCAAATATTTCATGAGCCTCCTCTCCCTGCCTGTGACTCCAAATTAATTGAGAGGGCTATGAAGGTAAGTTGGACATATGTTTTCAATTACATTTTTAGTGTAATAAAAGACATTGGGCAGTATGGCTTAAAGTACAATTATCTTAAAATGTAACAATGTGTGTTTTCTTTCACCCATTTTTTAGATTGACCATCTGTCAGTGGAGAAACTTTTGATCGACAGTGTGCATGCCCGATCCCATCAGAAGCTACAGGAACTGAAGGCCATTCTAAAGACCAGCAATCCCAGTGACAACTGTATGTATTTACTTTGGCATTGATGTACTTTCCCCATTATTAACAGTTCAATCTTAGGCATATATTGAACAAATGCACAGAAACCTATGTTGTCTCTGCAGCTGCAGCCTTGTGTCAGTGACAGTTGAAAAAAGAGGCATTGTTTAGCCGGAAAAAATTAAAATGTAACATGCAATTAGTCATCTTAATTAAGATGCATTGCATGTTCAAAATTCCCATTAGCTTATAGAGACGTGCTCTTTCACACATCTCCCATTCTCTTTATGTCAATTAATGTACTGTAACCATGGTTTTGACTCATTTGCAAAATTGAAAAGAGACACTAAAGTGTGTGTTTGTTTATTTCAGCATTTGTCGAGACTGCTTTACCCACACTTGTTATTCCAATACTTGAGCCCTGTGGTCGTTCAGAGTGCTTACACATTTTTGTTGACCTGCACTCTGGCATGTTCCAACCCATGCTGTATGGATTAGGTAAGTAATAAACTCATAACTATTGTTTGTTGGTTGTCTTATATCTTAGTAAAGATGTTTGTTCAGGTTGTGTTTATGTAAGGGTTTGGTTTTGTATAATATTAAAGGACAACAATTTGACTGGTAGGGTGATTTAAATTCATACTTTCTTTATCTCTGACTCTACTTTTATGATTTTGTATGCTCAGCTCTGAACATAAAACCCTGGTGTTTTCTCTCTCTAGATCAGTCCACGCTGGATGACATCGAAAAGACCATTAATGATGATATGAAGCGCATCATTTCTTGGCTCAAACAACTGAAGTAAGTCTAACTCCTCAATTTTTAAATAGATATGAACATGAAATATATAACAGTGTCTCCAAAAGTGTAAAGTATGTTTTGGCACAGGCCAAAGATAGCAAAGGCAGTTTAGAGTCAACATCAGGAGCCGGAGTCTGACACATGCTTCTAGCTTGTCAAAATTTACTAATTGCAGTCAGTAGCTGTAGCAACACTTGGCTAAGTAAGTGGCAAGATGGGTGTTAAGAAGAATTATCAGTCTTGCACTAGTAAATAATGTGAATGCTGAAAAGGAATATAAACGATAAAGCCTGGATTTTTTGCAACTTGGATTTCAGTAAGAAACAGAGTTTGTTTTTCTCTCTGGCAAGGTTCTGGCTCGGGGAGCAGCGCTGTCGACAGTCTGTGAAACACCTTCCCACTGTGTGCACTGATGTCCTTCATCTGTCCAACTCGGCTTCTCACCCCGTTGGCAGTTTGTCCAAGCACAAACTCTTCATTAAGCTCACACGTCTTCCACAGTACTACATTGTAAGTTCCGCAACCAAGATATTGCTGAAAATAGCTAAACCAAAATGATTTTAAAAATCTGTTTAATTTTTTTTTCTGCTTTTGCATTTTTATCTCCTGTGTCCTCTAATTCTTCACCATGGATCTTTCCAATTCCTCTCTTTCCTGCTCCTCATCTTTTTTTACAGGTGGTGGAAATGCTTGAAGTGCCTAGCAGTCCCACAGCGTTGCAGTACAAGTACTCCTTCCTGTCTGTGTCTCATCTGGAAGGAGAGGACCCACCAATGTGTGCACAGCTCCTGCAGAATTTCAAACCAAACATAGAACACCTTGTCCAAGACACCACAACAGGGAGAGGAGCCCGACCTGGGACTAAGCGAAAGGTATTCAGTGCTAGAGTACTCACACACCAAACTTTCATTTGTGTATGATGAAATGCAGTATTTCATTGTGTTTTGGGAATTTTAATAAATGTGGTGCTGTCCGACAAGTTAGAACTAGGCAGTTTTGAATGGCTGGGAAAATATGGGTGGAAAAAAGTGAACAATAAATGCTCTGCCCCTCCCCAAAAACTGGCAGATTTAAAGTTCCTGCCTAATATTATAAAAAGCTCTGCCTCTGGGATGCTACAGTATAAACTTCATACATGAATAAATTCAGCTTTTGCGTATACAGGTCAGCCTCCTCTTGTGAACATGTGTATCTGTTGTGAATGTGAGATAAAGTAAATGTGACCAGATTTATAAATTGAACTTCAACGTGCATTTTTTTGTGTCTTTGTAGATATCTGGGGACCAGGGGGATCCAGAGCCGAAGAAGCCTAAACGGTCTGGAGAAATGTGTGCCTTCAACAAAGAGCTGGCTCACCTTGTAGCGATGTGTGATACCAACATGCCTTTCATTGGCCTCAGAACAGAAGTACGTTACTTAATGCTCAGACTGTTTAAACCATTCATGTCAATGATAGATATCTCTTTAAAATATGAGGCATGGCAATTTTCTGGCTAATGCTGCATGTCTGTCTATCTGTCCGTCTTTGAGTAGCTGTCCAACATGGAGATCCCAAACCAAGGTGTCCAAGTGGAGGGAGATGGCAGCAGTCACGCGATACGTCTACTGAAGTAATACGCGCAGCCAAATGCATGCATTTACGCAAACACATTGTCAGCAAATGTAATTCTATAATCTTCAATGTATGATAAACCATTATGACTATTAAGGATAATTGTTTTATCCTGCAGGATTCCTCCCTGTAAAGGTGTAGGAGAGGAGACCAGGAGAGCTTTAGACCGGTCCCTTCTGGACTGCACCTTCCGACTGCAGGGCAGGAACAACCGAACCTGGGTGGCTGAACTGGTGCTGGCCAACTGCCCTCTCAACAGCACACACAGCAAGGAGCAAGGTATCCACCACTTACAGAGTTGTAATTTATTAATTTATTTATCCATAAAAAAATTAATTGAGATTAAACATATTTTAAGAGTCACAGCAACAATAGGAATAGAAATCACATAAAAGATCACATCATTAAATCAAACCTAATAGCACAGTAAAACTATCAAACTAATTACAATCAACACATACCTGATGAAAAATATAAATACTCGGTGGAGCAAATTCAGCAATTGGCCATACCATTATAAATATTGTATGCCAAAAAACATTTTCATATTTTTTAATACGATGTATTGCATTAACCTTTATGTGCAAGTTTGGCCTTTATGTTAACATGGAAAGCTGTCTGCAGCTGCTACATGGCCGCAGCGTCTGAATAAACCCATCTGCCCCCTCTTTTAGCCTCCACACGACACGTGTATCTGACCTATGAAAACCCTCTGTCGGAGCCGGTGGGTGGGCAGAAAGTGGTAGAGATGTTCCTAAACGACTGGAGCGCGCCATCAGTCAGCTCTACCAGTGCGTCCTCAACTTCTCTCGTGCACTGCCAGGTATGTGCATGGTCATCTGTAAAGCAAAGATCACATTAACGTGTAAATGAATGACTGTGTTGCTTTTGGATGAATTCAGTTAATCTTAAATCAATCGGTACGCTTCTGGTCATTTTGATGTAGGTGTAGGATTTGCACTGAAAGTGCAGTGTTTTCAACAGAATAACATTGTAACTGTGGCAGGGATAGAGCCACGGGGGTATATTTCTATATCTAGTATGTTATGTTTCACTCACTAATCTGTTCACCTTGCTTTTCCATTCAGTTCTTCTTTTCTCCACACTACCTACACCTCTGGTCTCTGACTGCAAACACACCGGCTTGCCCCATCTCTTTCTGTTTCTCTCTCCCCATATGTCTCTGCTCTGCCGACTTTGTCCATCAACAGTTTGTTTAATAAAGTTGCCAATTCCATTCTCAGAGCAGCAAGGGGTGTCACATGTGTAGGAAGCTTGTTAATGACATAGCCTTTTGAAACAATCATAAACAAAGTGGTACCAAATGACATCTGCAGAGGTGTGTTCACTGTTCACTGTTCCTATACCTGGTCCGTGCTTGTAAAGTACCCACCGTGTCCGTGTCCTTTAATGTAATACCAGATAACATTTTTCTCTGTGTTTCTCTGCAAAATGCTAAAATATACTTTGGCGGCCGTAAATATGACTGGGCAGCCTGCCCAAGTAAAGTCTGTATGTGGGAAATACTGAAGTGATACATGTATTTTCAAAGTGATACAAATAGTGTTTTATTGTCCTAACCTTGTGTGTGGAAATTTGCACATAGTTACAGTTATTTAAGACTTCCATGTACCATTGTCACTCAGTTAATTAATGTTTGACAAAAGAAACACACCAGTCTGATACAGCTGCACATGTGACTGCTTCCATCCAGAGATGCCATCTTACCTGAGCATGTTCTCAGAGGTACGGCTGTATAACTACCGTAAGCTGGTGCTGTGCTACGGGACCACCAAGGGCAGCTCTGTGACCATCCAGTGGAACTCCAGCAGCCACCGTTTCCACCTTGCCCTGGGCACTGTGGGGCCTAACTCTGGTTGCTCCAACTGCCACAATATCATCCTCCATCAGCTCCAGGAGATGTTCAACAAGAATCCAAATGTGATGCAGCTGCTGCAGGTATGCAGCCACAGGATTTGTGCACTTGTTAGATCTGATCTTTTAAGGTCTCTTAAATGGGTTCATTTAACCCTCTTGTGCTGAACTACCTATCAGTGGGCAGTGTTTTATTCATGCTTTTTGCACTGCTCTAAAAGATAATTGCAAACATTTATTCATTCTCTATTTCTCTAATCACATACATCTACTTTTACTTTAGTATTCAGTGTAATTTCCTGAGTAACTTGATTTCTATATATCATCTTCCTCAGGTGCTCTCTGACACACAGGCCCCTCTGAATGCAATCAACAAGCTACCAACAGTGCCCATGCTGGGCCTAACTCAGCGCACCAACACTGCCTACCAGTGCTTTTCCATCTTACCGCAATCATCCACACACATCCGCCTGGCGTTCCGGAACATGTATTGCATCGACATCTACTGCCGCAGTCGTGGCGTGGTAGCCATCAGAGATGGAGCCTACAGTCTTTTTGACAACACTAAGATTGTAGAGGGCTTCTACCCTGCTCCTGGACTCAAGGTATTCATGAGATAGAGGCATAGTAGTGGTGTCAATGAAGTTTCTGTCTAAACTCCTTGATAAATTCACATGTATGTGAGTACACTAATTGGGTTCCTCCCAGAAAGCAAAAACGACCACCTGTTGATTTGCTTATCAACAGGTGACTTATTTTCTTTCTTGCAGAGAGTGAGATGAGATGCCACTCATGTCTGTACAGTAAATATGAGTCTTCTGCCAGCACTTGGTTTGTTTAGCTCAGCATAGAGACTGGAAAACAGTTACCCTGGCTCTGTCCGAAATTAAAACTCCACAAAGCCACTGCACCCGACTAAGAACCACACATTTTTACAGTTTAATGCTTCGGTTTTGATATTAATTAAACTGTATGTAAAGTTTTGAGGTTCTGGGAGGTGGATATTGTCATCTTTGGACCACCAGGCTAGCTTTTCCCCCTGTTTCCAGTTTTTATGCTAAGCTAAGCTAACTGCATGTTTCCCTTGTCATCACTCTAGAGTGAAAGGGTCTTAAATTCTGTTTGTTGTGAATAGAACTGGATTCCAAAAGTAAATGTAATGCATATACACAGTTTTATGATCAACAGCTCAAACATGTTTGGTTCAGCTGTCTCCATTAAATTATGTCCTCCTGTTTCCCTTGTCTAGACATTCCTGAATATGTTTGTAGACAGTAATCAGGATGCTCGCAGACGCTCTGTCAATGAAGACGATAACCCACCCTCGCCGGTGGGTGTAGACGTAATGGACAGTTTGATGAACCAGTTGCAAGCTCAGCAGCAGTCACAGACAATGAGAGGGGGTGCGGGAGGTGTCTACCCTCCTCTTACTTCGCCTCCGCCAAATTATCATGCTAATGTAACTCCCTCGCCATCCATGATGCCCACCCAGTCACCAGGTAATAGCAAATTTTGGTACTAAGTATTTGTCCAAATATGTGTGAGTGATTGATATCCTGTATTGTTGTCACGCCTCCATACAGGATTATGACCAACAAGTTATTGTTTTTGAGTAAATCACATTGCTTTCATCAACCGCACTGCTGACATGTTTATTGCAAGACCAAATTTTATCAGTGTCACAGAGGCCATTTACACCTGGCATTTAAATGTGTTTTTGGTGATCGGATTGTAGCCGAATAGTGCTTGACCACAAGAAAGTACAGGTGTAAATGCACCCAAGATATGTGATCCGATCAGTCCAACCGGTGGCAGAAAACAATGCCAGGAGGAACTTAAGTTTCACTTTCTGGCCGAACTATTACATTGGCAGACCGCTAAAGAGAGCGGAAAACATTGGTGTAATCCATAGACGAAAACAAAGCACAGTGGAAAGCCAGCTCAAAGACCATTCAGAAAGTTATTATATAGTCTATAGTTATAAGCATCTTTTGGACCCACAGCAACAGGATGTGATGTTCTGGTTGTTTGAGCTGGTCAGAGCAAACAGATCTCAGTGTGGACACTGGAGATGCATATAAATACCAGGTGTAAATGTTATCAGGTTAAAATCATATACAGATACAATAGGAAGAGCAACCATGTGTGCCCATTTTAATTTTGTGAAACCTTGAGGTCAGTCGTGTTTCTCATACAACATAAACACACACGTCCCAGCCAAGAGGGAACAAAGTATGCATTAAGTCCTGCTCCTTCCATTCCTCTCATCTCAGCCCGCCAGCCAGACTGCAGCCCTTCCGCCCTGCTTTAGCGTGTGCGTGTGAGCGTGCATGTACGTGTGTGCGAGAGCAAGGAGAACTTGTCAACCTGCGAGTCTGACGAGCCATTTGGTATGTGTGTGTGTGTACAGGGAACATCCATGCCTCTGGCTCCCCTAGTGGAGCTCTGAGGGCACCCTCTCCTTTCGGGCCCACCCCGTCTCCGTCTTCTCTTGGCATAGCCATGGGCCAGACCAGCTTTGCCAGTCCCCACGGTAAGCAGCAGGGTGGCCGTAAAAGCAGGCCTGGTGGTAATTCTGGGCTGCTGGGCAAGGGCTGGAAGGGTCTGAACTGAACATCTTCAGTAGGCACTTATAGGCTGCAGACATTAGCACGAATATAACAAAAGGCCTTTGGTTAGTGGGCACACAGTGGTGTAATCATCAGACTGTTTTCTTTGTCCAGTAAGTGTTGTTTTGTTGCTGATGGCTTTGTCTCCTTCACATTAGGTGCTCTGGACCCCAGCTCCCCATACGCCATGGTGTCCCCCAGCCATAGGGGTCAGTGGCCAGGCTCACCCCAGGTCTCTGGGCCTTCTCCTGGGCCAAGGATCCATGGCATGTCCCCTGGTAACCCATCACTGCACTCACCTATCCCTGATCCTCATTCTCCGCGTGCTGCGACCAGTGAGTACTGCTTTCTTGTTGTTTATTTATTGGTTATTGTGCAGGCTACGTTAATTGGTGTCTCCCAAAGTTGCCCTTAGGTGTGAGTGTGAGTGGTTGTTTGTCTATGTGTGGCCCTGCGATGGACTGGCGACCTGTCCAGGGTGTACCTCCAGCCCCCCTGCGACCCTGTACGCAGGATAAGCGGTTGATGATGGATGGATGGATATACCAGTCTAGCTCTATTAATACTTAAAGTGTTTCTTTACTTCTCTCTCCCTCTCCTTCTTTGGTTTAGGTTCACAAGTCATGCCTTCCAGTATGCCTCCACCCCGCAAGCTACCTCAGCGACCCTGGGCTGCCTCCATTCCTACTATCCTCTCCCACAATGCCTTGCATGTGCTTCTGCTCCCCTCGGTCACTCCCTGCCTAGTGCCAGGCCTGGCGGGAAGCTACCTCTGCTCGCCTCTGGAGCGCTTTCTGGGTTCAGTGATCATGAGACGGCACCTACAGAGGATCATCCAGCAGGAACCCAACGTAAGTGTTGCACAGGTCATGATGATGATTTGGAGAGATTATTCTTTGGGGCGTCCCCCTCACCACCTCAAATTACATTATGTGTACTGCACTCCCCTAACTTTCATCACTCTGTCAACTCTCTTACAGTTATCTATTGTGAACTCTAATGAGCCGGGGGTGATCATGTTCAAGACGGACGTGCTCAAGTGCCGCGTGGCTCTGAACCCAAAGAACTACCAGACACTGCAGCTCAAAGTCACTCCAGAAAATACGGGACCCTGGTCCCAGGAGGAGCTTCAGGTGCTGGAGAAGTTCTTTGAGACACGTGTAAGTATCAGCAGCATCCACCTTAATTCCTACATTATTCAAAACATACATTTGAGGCATATGTATATGCAGAGGTGAGAAGTTTGAGCTATACGTGCAAAAAACTACTATAATATATTGAAAATTTTAACCGTGTAGTGCTTCAATTAAAAGACTTTAAGCCATTCATAGGAACACATGATTGCACTCATGTTGTTATCCCATTGATCCAGCTTCTGTTGTCCTCTTTCTAGGTTGCTGGTCCTCCCTTTAAGTACAACACTCTGAATGCTTTCACAAAGCTGCTGGGGGCACCCACGAACATCCTCAGGGACTGTGTGAGCATCATGAAGCTCGAACTGGTGGGTAGCTGTTTCTTTTATACAGTAGAGGGGTTGTTACATGTATTGAATCATAATTCTGTATGAGCCTCGTCAGTTTTATGTAATTCAATCTATTAAATATGCCCTATGTAAGACCCCTCCACTTTAGTAAACCATACACCCCTGATAAATGGCCTTTTGTACTGCTGTGTAATTTTTGTGAAGATGTGCACACATTACACTCGCACATACTCTAGCTTTGATCTAATATCTTGGTTTACCTTTGATATAAAGCACTTGGAATAGCCTCTGTTTTTGAATAGTACTATATAATGTGTTGGCTTTCTCTGCAGTTCCCCGACCAGGCTGCACAGCTAAAGTGGAATGTCCAGTTCTGTCTCACTATCCCTCCCAGTGCTCCCCCCATAGCCCCTCCTGGAACCATCGCTGTGGTGCTCAAGTCCAAGATGCTCTTCTTTGTGAGTTTCAGCAGAGCCTCACCATTAGCTCTCCACAACCAGGACACAAGTCATTTACCTGTGTAGCATAATTTGACCAACCTGACCCAGTGTGTTTGGTCTGTTCTGCCTCACAGCTGCAGCTGACCCAGCGTATTCCAGTGCCCCAGGAGCCAGTGAGCATTATCGTTCCCATTGTGTACGACATGGCCACAGGCCTCACTCAGCAGGCCGACATCCCCAGACAGCACAGCTCCTCAGGGGCAGCAGCGCTCATGGTCTCTAATATCCTTAAGAGGTTCAATGAACTGCACCCTGCCAGACCGGGTGAGACTCGTGTGCTGATGAACACTGAATAATTTACTACACTGAAAAAGTGGTATCAAATTTGCTGTACCGAAACTAGTATCAACTGAATATTCAGTTATGTAATCTACTTGATGCAAAATGCCTTCGTAAACATATATTGTATTTTATCTTTCAGGTGAATGTACCATATTTGCTTCTGTTCACGAGCTAATGGCCAACCTCACTCTACCCCCTGGCACTCGTCAGTAGAAACAACATATTGAGAGCCAGCGCTGGAACTCAGACAGAGTCCCTTTCAGACCGAGGATGGGTCCATCCCTGAGATAAGAAGAAAACGGAGCAACACCTGTGGTTCCAAGATGTCAAAAATCCAGCATGTGTCTTCTCTGCTTTAGCCACTGGACTATTGACCTGATGTATAATTGCTGTTATGAAAGGGAGTGAAATTATGTACAGCTGTGGACCACATTCTTTATTCTTGATAGAAGTGTACAAACAAAATTTGGTAGGTAGATTATGGACGAGGGGGGGCATTCGATGCAAAAGGATATAAATGTTATTTTTTCCTCCAGGTGCACTTGTAAACAAGATTATCTATTGAAATTAAGGTTGTTTACGAAAATATGTACATAGTTGTATATTTGAGTGTTGAAAAGAATCAGGTCAGTTAGAGTTTTGCTAGAGAATTGTCTTCAGTTTTTTTTTTTTTAAAACGCCAAACTGATATTATTAACTGGTATCAGGAGATATATTCCTTAGCACACTATTTAAATGTTTTCTTGCCTTTACTTTGTCAAGACCTCTGCATTTTTATTTCAAACTTTCACTTTGGATACTGTAAAACTGTGACAAACTTTATAAGCCAGTTGTATTTTATTAAGACCCATTTTGAGTCCTGATTGAAGGATTTGAGACATCCTGTCTGACTTTGCTATTTAATAAACCAAGCCCAGAGTTGGTTTGTGCTTTGAGGATCTTCCACTGGCAGTGCTCAAATAATTAGATATTTTAAAGTAAAAGTAGTAATACCTTTAAAAATACTTTACCTTTTAAATGCCTTAATACTTTTAAAAGTAAATGTCCTACTTTTTAGAGTACAGAAGTAATGGCAAAAAAAAATGTACATACATAGTTTATCAAACGTAAATTCTCATTATCTAGATCAGCCCCTTTCAGAGTGCTATAGGCTATGCTTAATTGTTATACATTTAATTGATTCCTCTTCAACTCCCTTCAGCTCTGTAGCCTTGAACTAATACTCAAACTTGACACAGCGCTCCCAGCTCCACCTGAATGAACTCTTCTTCATTTACATTTAAAATGAACTCAAACTTCTTTCAACTCTTCCAGTTTATGTCGTCACGAGTTTTGAGGGAGCATGCAATGGAGTGTATAATTTTGTTCAGTGTAAGTATAAAGTAGTAGGCTACAAATAGTTTGAATTGAAATATTCGAGTATAAGATTGCACTTTAACTGCTGTATTTGAGTAATTGTACTTAGTTAAATTCCACCAATTAAGTCAGGTGCGTCTGTGGTCCTGAAACACAGCAGGCTGCATCTCCACCATCCTCGTCCCTATGACATCATCGTTCAGAAAGGCAGGTTCTCAGTCTGTGTGTGTTGGGGGGGTGTGAAGGGCGTTAAAAACTGCAAATCACAGACTGTGGCTGCACGGCTGTTGTTGCAAAGGGCGTGGGCATTGTTTATTATTACATCAAGCTTCCTCATACATGGATCTTTCGGGGTTAGAGGATGTATTCTTCACCTTGCGGCTGCGTGTGAGCGTCGTCACCTGCAAGGAAACGAGGAATTATTGATGAAGAAACATTGTGTCTGCTTTTATTCACCCTGCCTCAACCATTGGCACCCGAACACCTTACGATAGATAGTTAAAATAAATCCGCAAATATATTTCTGTAGCCTTAACCTGGCCTTTGTAACTCTGATGAGCTTCATATGGCTTTTTATCAGCGGGACGCATTTGGAATTATAGTGAGATAATCGCAGCGGTCCGAAATGGCAGTAAGAACATCAGAGCCGCTCTGTCAGCCGTGCTTTTATCATGAAGCATTCAAAGGTAAGTCCCAGCATTATACACACGTTTTAATCTGTGGTTGTGGCAGCGTTAGGTTGAAATCTTCCTGGCGTTTGAATTAAATAGCACCTTGGAGGAATGCGCCCTGCAGGGACGGGCTCGTCTCAACACACTGACCACTCCTCTTCAGTCCTTCATCTCCATCCTCCTCCCGGGGACCTGTAGGACATGACTTGTGCACGTTGTTTCATAGGATGTGGTGGTGCCCCTGTGTTTGCGTTTTATGAGGGGTGAAGGAAAACGGGGCTAGGGGGCTCAGACAGGCCTACTGATTTGGTTGCTGTGTGGTCAGTGGAGCTACAGGTGAAGAGACCTCTGATGCCTGTCCAGCTGAGTCCCGAGCAGGTGGGCCTGGAGATGTTGTGTCTTTGTGGGCAGCTGGACCTCCTCATCAGGGCGCAGATGCAGCAGGTAGGGTGACGTGAGCAGTAAATGCAATACTTCCCACCATTGTCGACTAATACTCACATATATCCCCTCCAGTCTCTCCCTAGTGTGACATTTAAGTAAATGTCACAAAAATGAATCAGCTCAACCAATGCAAATGAACAGGCATCTTGAAAGTATAATGCATGAACTAATGCACAATGACAAAAAGTCAATCCAATTAGCATTGGGTTTGCAGTACCTTCATTACATCACCTAACGTAGGCCATGCATCATGCTGTATGACTGGCTGTATGTGGGCTGATGTACAAATGAATGTCCATACTATGACAGTTAGGACTCATAAAGTGTCCATCATTTGTTTTCAGCAGTGATTCTTTAGTTTTATACAAAATAAAGCTCCTCCTAAAATGTGTTGTTCCGTAATTTACACCATTGAATGGAAACCCATCAGGATTTGTCTCTGGCGCCACAGTCTGTACATATCCATTGCCCACTTCACACAATGACGTAAGGACAGTCACCTCCTTCTCAACGTCACCAAGACAAAGGAACTCATCCTGGACATACGCCGTTAACCCTCCACCCCTCATTGCCACCTTCTCCATAAACAACCAGCCAGTAAAAATTGTTGACAGCTTCAGGTACCTCGACATCACTATGGATAATAAACTGAGTTTTGAGCACTACATGACAAACAGCCACACATCCACAAACAATGTCAACAAAGACTTTGTCATTCATAAACTCAGGATTCTATCAGTCAAACCACACCTACTGCTTATATGGTAGTATCATTGAACCCATCCTCTTGTACTGTGCTACCTGCTGCTTCACCATGCTCCCTCTTATCAATAAGAAAAAGCTTCTTAAAATTACTCCTCCAAAAAAACCTCCTTCTTCATTAATACTGCCACTGTTCGTAGACCATCTACCATAGTATAAAATCCCAGCCACCCTCTCAACTCATGCTTCACTGGTCTCCCATCTGGCTTTAGATACAGACAGCTGCTCTACAAAAAGGCACGCTTCAGAAAAAGTTTTGTATCCTGCGGTATAAGAGCGTTAAACTCAGTCAAGTTAATAATCTCACTTTTGTATTATGTGTAGATATGTGTATATTGTCCATATATGTCTATATATGTGTGTACTATGCGTAGTTTGTGTGTAGAATTCATTATGAAGGTGCTCTATGTACAGACTGTGAAAGCAAATTTCCTCCACTGAGGACAATAAAAAATGAATCTGAATCAGAATCAGTACCACTTCAGCAAAACAAATTAGGGAAACTGCTCTACTTGTTGCCTTTAATTTTAGTTGGTGCCACCAGCCAAGAGCAAAATCCTGATAATTTATATTTAGGCCAAGCGGACTCAATTTTCTTTGCAAGTTTTTGTCTTCTTTTTTTTTGTCTGCCTTCCTCAACATGTGTCAAATTCTCATTCTTTCATATGCTCTTGTGAGCCTGTCTCTGAATGTAATTCTGACATTTATGACAGCACTCAAAAGCAGCATTTGACACAAGGAAGTCATTGCCAGCATGAACATGATATTCCTCAACATCAAAAGACTTATAAACTGGTTTCATATCCAGTGTGGAGTCTGTCATTATCCTGTGATTCATAGTTTGTATGTTGAAGTTTCAGGAGCAGTTAGGACAAGGCTGTAGCCCAGAGGAGTCTGACACTTTCCAGGCTCAAGGTCAGTATGACAAAACAGTTTTTTAATTGGACTTGGATATTTCCCATATGTTTGATGTTTTTCTGTTACATTCTTAAAGGATCAGAGATTCTTGACCAGATGCTGCAGTGCCTTGAACATCTACCAAAGCCTATGCCACAGCTGGAGGTATCACATCTAATAATTATTATCCATATAAAATAGGAACTTGACTTTATGGCATGCCATGGAATACCAGAGCATTCACACGCTTCCCCGCCTAAATGTGCTTGAAATAAAAAAGACTGTTTTAACTGTCACATGCTGTTCCGGAGGTCAGTGGGTTTATGTGTTTCCTCAGGACTACCTGGACATGGTGGGTCTATCAGCAATGTTTCCTCGTGTAGAGGTGTTCCTCATCCAAGGCAGCCCAGTGGACATGCTGGAGAGGCCGCCAATGGACGGTAAGCGATCCAGCTGAGGAGGATATAAATGTATCCCCAGAAAAGAGGGAGTTTATTTCAGGACATACTTTTTGGTAATTGCACTTTACTTACTACTTAGCCTGTTTCCATTTATGCAACTTTAATACTTTACTAAAACTCCACTACATTTTGATGGGAAATATTGTAGTTTTTACTACTTTACTAGCTACTCTGCAGATTAAGATTTCACACACAGAAGATAGGTTGGATTGGATTATAGAAAATTACGCATTGTTGTAGATTGAACAATTCAGTCAAATTGGCTCCAGCTTGACTTTTGATGACATTAAATGCTTCTTACATCTAAATGCATCAATATTAACGAGTGAAATCCAACTGTAACAATGACCACACAAATTTCAAGAAGAGGGCTTTCTAATCACACCACAAATACAACACACTCCTGATTTCCCAAATGAACACAACTAACGTGAGCTGATGCTTCTTTTCCAGAATATTTCTTCCACATTGCCAAACTGAACCAGCTCCTGGTGCTGAGTCAACAGCTAGAAGAAGATATCAGGCACCTTGGGAGTCATAAATACATCGCCCACCAGCTCTCTGTTATATATGTAAGGAGGGAAAAAAAACACATTTTCTATCATACATAAACCTCTATGTTTTCAATTCACTATAAATTTTGTGCTTTTTTAAAACTTGCTGTTTTGCAGCAAGTCACCAGCTCTTTTAGAGGGATTCAGGCTTTTTCTAAGATAAAGAAAGACATCGAGGCCAACTTCAAACAGATGAAACAGTGTCTAGCGGTAGAGGAAGGCTCCAGGCACGAACCTCAGCTGGCTGCTCACTACATCAACTGGTGAGTTGAAATCCAGTTGGTTCAGTTGGCAGGGATGATTGTTAATGCAGCAATAACAACCATATACTGTTCTCTATGTAGGATATTAGAAATAACTCAAAGCATAACATCAGAGGTATTATCACTACCGGAGGAGCTGACCGAAGACCTTCACCAGGCCGTGACCTTTGTGTCACAGTTCCTGTCCTGACTCACACGGACCAACACCTCTGTAACTATGAATCCTGACATTCCGACACACCAGGTTTCTCCGGTGGTGACTCCTGCTTCTGAACGAACTGACATTATTATGACTGTGAAAAGGTGCTACACAATTTGATTCAACTGATTGATGGTGGGATTTTGGACAACTTACTTCATTTCCAGATTATTTATGTTTTATATTGTTCTCCTGGATGTGGCCCATATTAGTCCCTGTGGTGAGTCAGTTGTTTGAAAATGAATGTAAGCTTGTTGAATCCTTCCTTGCACTACTGTTATGATTTTTTAGGCTAAAGTGGAATAATAAAATTGAATGCAATAGGAAAATGTGTTTGCTTTCTCGTGTTATGGGACAGTTGAAGTCTTTCTTTCAGACATGTCAGGTAGATCATGTGATCACATCTGAAAATAGAATTTTAAAGGTGGGATATGCGGTTCTTTTGTCCAATTGAGCAAATATTTTGTCATGGTCTACTAGCTGTCCCTTCATTGTGTGTGCTGAAAAAAAATAAATCCAGTGTTTGTACACAGCCTTGGCTCTGTAAATGGAAAACAAAGTGGCTCGATTTGTGTGTGAGGTAACGTTAAATGACTTGCCCACCGACATTCAGCTTGCTTTGTAGTTTTCAAAGACATGTTGCTGTTGGATGTGTGCATGTTAAATTAACAGCAGCAGCAGCAGCAGCAGCCATTGTTCGCTCTATGTGATGGTATATGTCATGGTATTGGATTTCTCCCAAATCGCCTAACCCACCTTTAACGAGTATAACCACTAGTAAAGGCTCCTCTGCCCTCACAATGTGTGTAGGAGTACAGCAATGCAACAAGCTAGACATTCTTCCAATAAAGGTTGTGGTATAATAAAAATGAAATGTTAAGTAAAAGGAGAACTAGATTTACAGAGGTTTAGACTAGCTTTTAAATCAGTGAATGCCAGTAGTGAAACACATACTCAGATCCTTTACTTAAGAAAAGGATCTGAGTACTGAGTAAAAGTAGAAATACCATCCATCCATCCATCCATCCATCCATCCATCCATCCATCCATCCATCCATCCATCCATCCATCCATCCATCCATCCATCCATCCATCCATCCATCCATCGTCAACCGCTTATCCTGCATACAGGGTCGCGGTGGGGCTGGAGCCTATCCCAGCAGGGCCACACAGAGACAAACAACCACTCACACTCACATTCACACCTAAGGACAATTTAGAGCCACCAATTAACCTAGCCTGCATGTCTTTGGATGGTGGGAGGAAGCCGGAGCACCCGGAGAGAACCTACGCGGACATGGGGAGAACATGCAAACTCCACACAGAAAGGCCGGGGCAACCGGCCCACGACCTTCTTGCTGTGAGGTGATAGTGCTAACCACTGCACCGCCGTGCCGCCCAGTAAAAATACCATGGTCTAAAAATACTACATTACAAGTACAAGTATTGAAAAGTCAAAAGTATTTTAATTATCAAAAGTAAAGTACATATTATGCAGAAAGGCTCCTTTCACAGTGTTACATTATTACAGAATATATTATTATTCTGTTGGCCATGTAGTACATTTAATAACTGAACTCAAGTACAAATGAGAAGCTTTACATGCATATTTAATTTTCCTTCAACACTTCACTACATTTCAGAGGGCAATATTATACTCTTTACTTCTCTTTACTATACTCTTTATTTACACTCTGCTCACTGCACTATTTGTCAATCTGCCTATATTGTTTTTGTTTATGGTGTGTATATTGGTGTTCTCTATACTGTTGCCTGTTTGATTTTGTTATTGTATTATTGTATGAGTAAGCACTTCAGCAACGTACACTCCTGAGTCAAATTCCTCGTATGTGTACACATACCTGGCAAATAAATCTGATTTTGATAATATTTATTATCCCCATACATACGTACATACAGTGCAAAGGAATACATTTTTTACAGTGTAATATTTCTACTTACACTACTAATTTTTTTAGTATTGAAATACTTCCTCAACACTTAACCCAGCCTTACGTGAGTAAATAGCGCTCCCTGCTGTTAATTTCTTGCAATATGTTAAATCAGAAAATACCACGACAGCTCCCTTCTGAATTAACCACCACTGGCCTGGGTAATTAAAATACACGAGAGGGCTACGTTAAGACATTTTAAACCAAATTAACAGCTCTAAAGGTACAATACGGTAAGCTGTATTGTTGTTTATTGGTGATGTATCAATATTTTGTAATGACTCATGTCTAATCGATTAGCTCATGTCTGGTGCGTCTGACGCGTCTCTTCCTGCAGATGTGTGCTGAGCGCTGAGGTATGCAGAAAACCCGCAGGTCGCTTTCTGTCTGTCACAGCCGCAAGGGGCGGGACAAACGTGAGAGTGTCGTCTTAGAATCACCAATCACACGAGGTCATTTCGGTTCGTCAGCGAATCAGGATAAGTTAGGCTGTCCGGCAACTTGACTATGAGAGCTGAGGGAAAAGAAGCAGGATATTCGTAGTAAATATTTGAGTTTGTATAAATTTGACAGCCTCTGGATTTCAAATCATGCATCACTGAACATCAAGGAAGTATGAATCACTGTAAAGACGGTAAGTTTGGAAAGTTTAGGAGCGGTCGACGTCTTCGTCTGTACCAGTTAGACAGTTTTAATCTTTGTTACATTTAACACAACACGCCTACTTCAGGAAATTATTAGTTTTTTAGGAAGAACCTGGCACTCGTCTCACTGGAGATAGTGGCCAGATATTCATTATTATGGCAACCGCCTCTGTCTGTGGAGCAGCGGGGTTAATATTGATTAAGTTTCCATAATTTTGGTTGCACAAACTGAAATATCTGTTTTTTTTACTCTACTTCTCAGACCAAACACGGACCATACTGTATTTCCAGATGCAGACACACCTGAGCCCTGTATGAAGGTCTGAGGAGGAGGAGATGATACCGGAGCACACAGCTGCGTGCAGGCAGAAGTAAGAGTTTGCGTCCTTGCATGCTAATTTTCTTTTTCCAGTCATGTAATCTTAAATTTTATGTTTTGGACTTTCCAGTAAGAATTCTCACGATGAGGCAAACTCCTCTGCAGCTGTCAATCATTCAGAGGATGAGTCGGGGAATGAGAACAGACAAAAGAGGGTGGTAGGTGTTTTTCTACTGATCATTTAGCATGCAAGGTTTCCTCCAAAGAAGCTCAAGTGTATTGGGAGAAGAGCAGAATGATAATACAAGGAAAGTACACGTAATGCATGATACCTACTGAGTGATAATGTGTATATTATTATAAAAAAAAATATTTGCCTTTTTCACAGAAGACACTGTCATACCATACTGGGGCACTTGAACAGAACAGAGCCATTGTTGTTTAATTCATTAGTACCATATGTACTTTTCCTACTTTGACAAGTCACAATGAAAAAGGCCTATTGCAGGGTTTGATTGGATTTTATAAGAACTGAAACGATTAGTTGATTGTCTATCAGTAAAACATTATTCAACAACTGTTGTGATAACCTAGTAAGTTGCTGCATTTATTTGTTCCACTGTAAATGATTCTAAACTGAATATTTTTGAATGAATAATTTGATCTGAATAATTTTGGGCTTTGGACCATTAGACAGACAATTTACTATTTTCTGACATTTTACAGACAAGACAGAAAATATTTGGGAGATTAGTAATTTCATGAGTATATTTATTAATTACAGCCCCAGATATTTATCAATATTGTTCATTTTTCTCATTGATAAAGCTAAATCTTCCATTTAATTGTGTGTTGAAAGACCTTTCACTAAGCTCGTTAGTGCCCAGGTGGACGAGTGAAGTGTCTGGTGCCTGACTGACTCTCTTGAATTTGCACCTTGGTCATCAAGGTACTTCAGTGATACCACAGAGGCGTGTTCAGAAATTTGTATTTGGCCTGCTTAGGATGCAGCACACTGGTGTAAACTCACTAATATGTGAAGCTAAATTGTTATTAGCCCTTATATTTATTTACTTGCTTATCTGTCACATTTTAAAAACCCACAGAGACGAAGGAAAAGAGCACATAAGGGCTCTGAGAATGTCAAGCGCAAAAGTGCCAAAGCGACCCGCAGCAGTGCTGGCAGGGCAGGAGGCAGCCACTGTAAACGGAGGCAGGTGGAGGCCGTCACCCTGTTCGAGGTGGTCACCATGGGCAGGGGTGCCATGCAGGTGAGACTAACTAACCCTCAACTGTGATATATTTCCTTCAGGTTGGCTTATTTCATGTCATTTGTTAAAGTTTTTTTTCTTCTCACAAGTAGTGTCAGAGACGTGCACAGAAAACAGTAGTTCACTTTTGATTTATAATGAAAGAGTTCTTTACACCTCTGTGACAGTAAACTGCATATCTTTGGGTTGTGGACAAAACAAGACATTTGAGGACATCACCTTGGGCTTTAGGAAACGCTGATTGAGATTTTTCACAACGACTAATCGATTAATCGAGAAAATAATCAACAGCCCTAATGTCCAACCTCAGCCAGGATCAGTCTCATTATCAGAATATTAATGTAAAGTTAATACAATAATTCATACTTTGATGTCTGAGCAGGCGGTGATTGATGATTGGATTGAGGCTTATATGACGGACAGGGACTCTTCTCTTCTTGATCTCATCAGCTTCTTCATCCAGTGCTCTGGGTGCAAAGGCAAGCAGACACAACACACACACACACACACACACACACACACAGAATACATAGAATCAGGTCTATGTTTCCCTCGTTGTCTGCCCCAGGTGTGGTCACAGCAGAGATGTGTCAGAGCAAAGAGGACAGTGAGGTCATGAGTAAGATGGTCGAGGAGCTGGATGAGGTACGATTCATTACGATTCGTCATTCTGTGTTTCTTCCCATGTCATTCTGTGTTGCATCAGTTCCCATACTTTGAACTAAATTTGTATGTGTGACTGTATGTTTCAGGTCACTGGTCTGCAGTATAAGAAGTTTCTGGCCTTCCCGTGGATCCTCACAGTCACGTGGCCCATGGATACAGTCAGTAGTACCTCCCTGCTAAGTGTATTTGTCCGAACATTTACATCTTTCACCTTCCTGTATTAGAGAGTCTCAATAATTATCCAGTAGTCTTTTTGTACCACAATTTCTTTACATATCAGATATTTTCATTGCAGTTTTTTCCAATTGCTAACCTGCATTGCTCAAAACTGAAGTCACATTGTCAAAACTCTTCACACAGTCAGCAAAACAGAAGTGTATGTGGATCAAATGCGATTTTTTTGCTTTCACACAAAATGCATTCAATGACCACTTTCTTCAAAATCCATGAACTCTTTTGTTATTACTACAACACCTACAAAACACTGTATATCTGCAGCACATTTGTGTTTTTACTGTAGAACTGCAAGCTGAGTGTAAAGCAGGAAATGTGCTTGTATTTTAGCAGAACTGGTTCAAGGGGAATGTCAGCTGGGATAGGCTCCAGCCCCCCTGCGACCCTGTACACAGGATAAGCGGTTGACGATGGATGGATGGTTCAAGGGGTTGGTGCATGAATTACAGGCTGTGGTCGTTGTGTCTCAGTGTTACTGTGTAAACAACTGAGAAAAACTGTATTGCCGCACTGACGTTTCAGCAACTGTTTTTTATTTTCACAAGTAAATTACAGAATGTATTTCAAAATAATTGTTAAATATACTATAGTTCAGTCAAGTGAAGATATGTTATTCCTTTCAGTTTCTCTCAGCCGCTTTGCTCTATCTCTATTAGCTGTTAACAACTACCCAGGTGGAAACACAAGGAGTCACAATTGATCACACACCAATCAGACGCTTCAATAGATAGATAATAGGACCAGAGTCCGGTCATTTGGGTGAGAGGTTATGGATTTGTGTTGAGATTTTAGAGAAAAAGAGGCATAATTTTAAGAAATGCGTTTAAGCAATCGAGAAAAACTGAATTCACAGCACAGCAGATATCTTCATCAATTTATTGTAGGACACATTTATGAGGTATTCAACCATTTTGCATGTAGGGACTGATGTGATGAACTTACTAGATGTTTTGGGGGGTAAGACTACTCAACAGAGAACCCGTATACTGTAATACATTGTGATCAGCATGACATACAATAAGCCATTGATAATGTAGGAAACAATTGTGCATAATTATTTGCATAAATGTGTCAAAGCATGTGCAATTTGCAATTTCTCTGAAGACTGAGAAATTGCTTTTAGATAAGATGTGCACAAGTGACTAGATGATGTAGAATTTCAATTCTGATCAGAGAAAGTGACTGAGAACAACTGTATTCTGTAATGAAATACTGATTTTTGTGAAAAAATCAGTCACATTTCGAAGATAAAAGTTCATCGAATTTACGTAGTGCTCCCTTTTGTTAGTGTTTTGTAGGTCAGTGTGTTATGAGTGAGATCGTATGCTTTCTGAGTGAATATTGTTGCCAGTGTTTTGGTTGAACAAGTTTATTTTGAGGGTGTATGAAGTGTTTTGGTGGTTTGAGTGACTTTTGGAGGTGAGATTAACTGTTTGGTCAGAATGCATATAATGCAGACTGTGTGAAGAGTTTTGAAAAAGTGGCTTCAGTTTTGACCATAGCATCTTAGCAACTGAAAAAAACTATTATATTTAATATATATATATATTTACATACTTAAATTTTCTCAAAATAATTCACTTAGTGAGTAATATTTTCACATATTGGACAGTTTTGATTAATAATTCTTTTGCGGATGTGTAGTAGTGTCATATCTGTTACACATGTTTAGTGCAAAAGCATAGTATTGCATTCACTGACAGTAAAATGGTGGAAGGTAAAGATAGGTTCTAAACCAGGATGATTTTGGATTCAGCTCTGATGTTTCAATACCTTTTATGTATTCAGGGTTGATTTGCGAAGCGTGAATCCTGTTTTGCAGAACCTGTTTAAGATACAGTCTGTGTCTCAGTCATGCTCATTCATGTCTGGAAGCTGTTCACAGTCTGAGTTACTAAAGATCCTGCCATTGAATTAGAACCTGAGCTTGTTGGGAAAACTGTCTCTTACAGGAAAACAGTATGTTGATGCACATACTTACATGTGACACTGTATTTGATAAGCTATAATCCCCCTCTCCACTGTAGGATAGTGTGGAGTATCCTCTGATACAATCTGGACCGTACGGCCGCTGGTTTCACTCTGAGTTCCAAGATTTTGTGTCTGTGCTGGTGGCTCAGTGTCAGCACAAGGTCATATTTGACAGTTACCTGATGAACACCCTCATCTCACTGCTCACTGAGCTGTCAAACTCCTATGTACGGGCTTTCAGACACACCTGCACGCTAGCAGGTAAGGAATAGAAAATACACGTACAGAGATACATTAACGCCAGTACTGGCAGAAGTATTTTCCTGCCAGTAAAATACTTCTGCCAGTACTTGCAGTTTTGCTTCTTTGCTCAAGCAAAAGTACAAGTACAGGGTCTGAAGGAACTCAATTACAAGTAATGGTCCTGCATTAAAAAGAAATTAAGAAGTATTATTTGCTAAATATACTTAAAGAAGCAAAAGTAAAAGTACGTTTTCTGCAGGAAAGGGCCCTTGTCGCTGACATATTATTTATGAAGTTCATTTTAGCTACTTAATATACAGTTAGCAAGTTCTGTCCAATGGTTCCCAACCTACAGGTCAGGTTCCTCCAAGGGGTTACAAGGTAAATCTAAGAGGTCTTGAGATGATTAATGGGGGAGAAAAGAAGAAAAAACAGTTCTGATATATAAATGTGTTTTGGGACTTAAAAGTGAAGTATTTGATCATTTAAACATTATTTAAATGAAATGCATCTTAGAAGTGTAGAGTAGAAAATGTCTCTTTAATGGTACTAACAACTCATAGACTTCTGAAACTTGGCAAAACACTGCTTTTATATGAGTAGTCACAAGCAAAAAGGGTTTGAAAACCACTTGTTTAATATTTAAAAGTGTCTGTTTAAAGTTTACTGTATTTTATAGACGTATCACTTGTCTTGTATTTAAAATCTTAATCTGAAAAGTAACTAGTAATTAAAGCTGTCAGATAAATGTATTGGAGTAAAAAATATTTCCCATTGAAATTTAGTGGAGTAGAAGTATAAAGTGGAAGTACCTCAAAATGGTACTTAAATGCAGTACTTGAATAAATGCACTAGTTACATTCCACCACTGATCCAACACAGTCCATAAATGAATCTGTCCTTTTTGGTTGTGATGTGAACGTCCCTGTTAAGCGGTGAAGCTGCTGAGCTCTCTGGTGGGCGTGGCTCTGAGCCTGAGCATCGGGATTGAAAACAGCCAGAAACTGTTCGAGGTGCAGAAGACAAAGACGTTGCGACAGAAAAGCACACTGCAACTTGACAGAATACAGAAGAAGATCACAGAGGTAAGACCAATGTCACGTTAGCTGTGTAGAGAGGAGGGACTTTATCTTTTCTCTATGTGAGTAAGTCATTTCTGACTCATTGAATGCCATTTCACCTGCTCTTCAAGCTGCAGGAGAAGAGGACAGAGATAGAGAGCATGATGGACGTCATCTTCAAAGGAGTTTTTCTGAAACGATATCGGTAAGTCTTTCTCTGACATTGTTGATTTCAGCATAGCTTTCAATGTACATTAAATAATCTTCTAATTTAGTGTGGAGCTGACTTGGTGTGTGTGTCCATGCAGTGATGTGCTTCCAGAAATCCGCTCGATCTGTATGGAGGAGTTGGGTTTGTGGATGAAGCTCTACAGTTCTGCATTTCTCAACGATAGCTACCTCAAATACATGGGCTGGATGATGCACGACAAGGTAAACAACAGCAAACATGTAGTGTATGATACTGTGATATAACACAGAAATTCCAATTCCAATATACTGTACATACAAACTGTCTCTGCACTGACCTGCACATCATCTTTCAGATACCAGATGTGCGTCTCAAGTGTGTGTTAGGTCTGCAGGATTTGTATGGAGATCCTCTGCTACTCCCTAAACTGGACCTGTTCACCAGCCGCTTCAAGGTAAACGAGTCTCCTTAACACTGCATCAACGCAATATGACCACTAGGGGGCAGGAAAACAGAAAAACAAGTTGACAGGTTTACAGCCATCAAATATCAACAGTTTATGCCCCGTACAATCAGCAGACACAGAGCAGCAGTGGCTCATTTGGAGTCCTGTTTCTGGACTGGTCCAATATTTCTTGTCTCTTTAAGTTCTGCTTTGGTCTCCAACAGTTCATGAAAAAATATCCAACTCTTTAGCTACTAAATGAATCTTAAAGCGGATATAATCAAAATTCTTATGACAATGTTTCAGATGACATTCTGAAAGCAATGCGACTGTAAAAGGTGTCAGCTTTATAGCGAGTTTAAGCTCATCTGTCCGGCCCGATACTTTACTGTTGTGGTTCACTCTCTCTGATCTCATAGTGTCATTTTCAGCCACAGTATGCAGCAGTTTTCAGTGAAAACGCTCTAAAACCCACTGTACACTTCCTGCTTAGCACCAAACATCAGACAGAGGGAGTGAGTGACTAGCTGGTGGACAGCTAAAAAAAGAAATATTTCCCTCAGGAGTTGGTAGATACCAAAAAGAGAGCTTGAAGAGATTGAATATAAGATTTATGTTCTCCAGATGGGCTGAAACACGACTCTCAATGATAATGTCACTCTGTAAGTTTGCCATATCAGAGGTGACGATATATCAATGTTGTGTTTACAAATTGTTTCCACTGACCCAAAGTGGCCAAAAATCAGTCTTTTGCAGCTGGAAACACGTTTGATAAGACTGAACCAAACAACAAAAATTTGCTGCCTGTAACAAAAACAAGCTAAAAAGCTCTGAGGAGAAGTCGGTGTTTTTTTCGGCACTTCAAATGAAACTACGAGCAACCTTTTCATACTCCACAGAGTTTATTCAGTGTTACGATCAAAAGTATGATTAATGCACAATTAGATGGATATGTTTGTATAAATATGTGCTCTCATGCATGATACTGTTTGTGTACCAGGACCGGATGATCTCCATGACCCTGGATAAGGACAATGAAGTGGCAGTGCAGACCATGAAACTACTGCTCCTCATCTCCAAGTCAGTCACTATATTTTTAATAATGAATATTTTAGATTTATTTTATAAATATTTTCCTACATCAAACTATTTCTGGCCCCTCAGAACATCCGACGATTTGCTCAGCCCAGAGGACTACAAGCAGCTCCTCCAGTTTGTTTTCTCTTCACAGCGCCCTCTTGCGGCTACTGCAGGGGAGCTTCTCTTTTCAAGGTTAGTTGACCTCCATCACTTTACCAACAAACAAAAACCCCAAACAAAACAAGCTGTTAATTAATGTTTGCCTGGATATTTTTTGGTCTCTGTCAGGATTCTCAACACTGTAGCCCCTGCATCTGATACTCAGGATGAAATAAATGAGGAAGTGGCACATAAACAACAAACACTTGCCAGGTTAAAGGCTCTGCTGCAGTTCTACCAGGAGTCTGAGGTGAAAATAAACCTGCTGGTTCAATTCAAGGCTCTTTATGTCCAGATCATGATGCTGTGTGTCGTCTTCCATGACATAGGACTAACACGTGTCTCTACATACGCTTTCAGCTGCACAAGCATGTGGTGTACCTAGTGGACAGTCTATGGGATTGTGGTGGAGCCCTGCTGAAGGACTGGCCCACAATCACATCTATACTGCTGCAGGACCCTTCCCCAAACAGTCCAGGTAACTGTGATGTGATAGTTGTGGTGGAGTAGGCAGAAGTGTATTGAAGTGAAATTCTTAGACCATCAAAGGATTAGTTTGACAAATGACATTGTTGTTTTGATGTAAATTTGAAAATGGATATCCAGAGGAATTTCTTTAGATCTGGTGCTTATTTCTGACTTAGGCATATTTGTGAATATTATTACGATGCCCCAGATGTGGAAAACAACAGAGCATGCCACCATTTAATGAAAAATTAATTTATTCGGTCTGAATGAAATGACTGGCTCTACCTGCCTTTCTACCTACCTATCTGTGTGCACTCTGCCCGTGCACTCATTGTGCAAATGTGTTTTCGGGGAGTGGCTTTGGAGGGAGGCTCATCAGTTGGATTGGAAAGTGTCTTCCTAGTTTCTCCAAAGTTGCCGAACCTAGCTTTGTTTGTTTTTAAAGTCATTTTTTAATAGTGTATCTGTCAAGGGTAACCTTGGTATTTTTCAACCTGGACCCTATTTTCCCATATTCCCATTTTGTGTCTTTGAGACTAATTAGGACAACATTTGTTGAAATTAGTCCAGTATTGAGCTAGTGCTCTGCAGTTGGCAGCAGCGAGACAGGGCAATATGTCCTCTTAAGTGGTTGTTTTTGCCACTGTCAGACTCAGACGGGTATTTTAAATGACTAACAACATTATGGAAAAGGATCCCAGTAGAATGCATGTCACATGAATTAATTCTACAGCAATCATCATCTTGTGTGTGTGTGTGTGTGTGTGTGTGTGTGTTGTGTGTGTGTGTAGGTCTTACTCAGGCAGAGCAAGCTGTGCTTGTGGAGATCCTGGTAGCGTCGGTGCGTCAAGCCTCAGAGGGACCAGCGCTGGCAGGAAGGAGTGGAGCAAAGAAGGTCAGTGGGAAATCCATCCCCAGCTGAGACGTTTCTGGGGACACATGAATCTCTGATATTTTACTAAACAAATCTTAATGTTTCAGGTAATGAGTGCCAGGGAAAAGAAGATTCAGATTGATGACTGTACTAAGCTCACTGAACATCTCCTCGGGGTGCTTCCTAAGTTACTGTCCAAGGTATTTATTCCACACATAACTGTCAATATATATCATATATTATCAATATATCAGTTTGATTCTGTATTAAGAACGTTCAGATCTCTGTGCTGCAAAATTAGATTCTGGGCATAACAATATGATAATGTCTGTTCTTTAATGATGATGTTGTTTGTGCAGTTTTCAAGTAGCAGCGACGTTGCTGCCTCCCTTATGAAGATTCCTCAGTATTTCCTCTCTGAGTGTCCTGACGCTCAGGTCTGCATCTCAGCCTTTCAACTTACACAAATAATATCATGAGGAATTAAATGAAAATGAACAGTTCCTTCATCATTGATAATGTTTTCACTATTAACACTGTATTGTTTGACCCAAGTAATTAATTGTTAATTGTAGATGTGTTAATAGTGAAATGAAGCTAATTTCAGTTAAAATTTGGACAGAGAAAGTATCCCAACTTTTCTAATTTGGGCAGTTATTGTTGTTTTGATTATCAATTTATCTACTAATTCTTTCTCTCAAATCAATTGTCATTTGATTACACATCATATAGTCCATAAAATGTCAAAACAACAACAATTAATACCAAATGATTGAATATGTGACGTGTTGTTTATTTCGTTAAGTCCAAAAAGCAAAACAAATAAGCAAAGACTTAAAAACAGAGATTAGCAGCAAATACTCACATCTGAGTGCCTGTAATGAACATGTTTGGTATTTTTATTAAATAACTGACTTAAAAAATATCAATTAATTGTAAACAAAATGTCATAAATTGATTAATTATCTATAGAAAATGTAGTGAATATTGTCTTTATTTGCCTAAACTGTTATTAGCTGTTGGGTAGGGCCACAAAATTTTTCCTGTCTACAAATTGTATAACTAGTCTGCGTTGTTCTCGTCCTCTTCCTCAGTCAGTATCCGGCCTGATGGAGGAGATGAGCGCTGTCCTTGACCTATACTCAGACCCTGCTGTTGTGGAGGCTGCAGCTTGCACGTACCTCAGTCTGTGTGGGGAGGAGACGGCCTGGTGCCATACGGTCAGATCTGCCAGAGACTCCTTGGTCCAGCTCTGGGTGGACCGACTGACAGCGCTGCTGGGAGATTCTCTCGTGGTAAGGGGTGCTGTTACATTGTTCTGCAGTATTTGATACTAGTATTTTGATGCATGAACGCAGGATTTAGACCTGTGGTCTTTGGTTTTCTGTTATTAAATTTAACACTCTTCACTGTGACATACATTTGCAAATGAGCCTAAATGCACAGTGCTGGTTTTCCAACCTAGAGGTCAGGTACCCCTAAAGGGTCCCAAGAAAAATTAGAGTGGTCTCCTGATACTTCTACTAAACAAAATAATGTTATATTTTAGATTTCTGTCTTTATTTGCGATATGAAGTACTAAATACTTTCACCTCTTCAGGCCTCTAAAAACATTTTAAATTAAACAATCAGTGAAGAAAAATCAATCTTTTGTCGAACTGTTCATAGCTGACGTTCACACTAAAGGCCAAAAACGGTGACAAGGTGTCACTAGTAGACATTACTTTGATCTAAGAGGTCATGAGTGAAAGAAGGTTGGGAACAGTTGCATGCAAATAATGCAAAATTCTTACTTAACAAGGTGACTTACTTTTTCCTATTTCTCTGTGGTAGGGGGACAGTTTCTTTGCTGATGAGGAGCAAACCGCAGACATTTTAGCCACACTGAAGAAACTCAGAGCTTTCCACAAGTGAGATTTGAGAGCCGTTCAAGATGAAGTTTGAGCCGACAATGTTCTGCCAGTGATTTGTATTTATTGGCTGTACATACTTTTTTCTCTTTATGTTTTGTTAGCTGTCATGACCTCCTGCGGTGGAACCTGTTTGAGCTGTTGTCTCCTCTCCTGTCAGTGGAAAGCAACCAGGGAGGAGCACCGCCTGAGGTACCAATACTTCCCTGATATTTCAGCTTCTTCAAAATTTTTTTTGACTTATTTAAAAGCTTGGTATTGTTCTCTCTTTATTTTTTTTGTCTGAAGATGCTGCTGGAAGTGCTGCAGTGTTTGTGTTACTCCATGCTGTGGTCTCTCAACACAAGTAGTGAAACTCTAACCTCCAGAGTGAGTTACATCTGCTTTACTTTTCCCGAGCTAAGATGATGCTTTTAACAAGTACGAGTTAGCAATAGGACAATAAGAAATTTGAATAAACAGCAGAATTGAAGATGTCCTTTCTGTGTTCTTTCTTTTATTATCTCTATCTAAATATAATCAAAATCAATCAAAACTGGGACTGTACTTCTACAGTGGCTCATATTAGGGACATTATTTCGGAAGAATTCTGCACAATACTAGCCTCTGTGTTCCCCTGTCAAAGCTTGTACATTAAATTTACTGATTTACAGGCAGAATGCTGTTCTGTTTGTCGCTTTACAGTGCATGTGTGTGTGTGTGTGTGTGTGTGTTTTAGGATAAAGCTGTGGCCCAGAGACTCCAGCTGCGTCTCTTCTGTGAGAGGGGCCATCACTGTCTCTCCCACTCTGACCACAGTGTGCGGCAGCAGGTCGGGTAGACGGGAAGCATACACTGAGGTTTTTATCAATTAATGCCACTGTTTACTCTTCTAGCATTTCTCAAGTCCTCTCATGTTTTCCATTATAGGCTTTCCTGGGTGTCTGTGATGTTCTGACGGCTCATTCCTACCAGCTACATGTGTGGGATCCCACCTCGTTTGGTCCGCTGCTTTACACACCCAGTCCCAAACTGCAGAGGGCGCTGTTGACCTTTGTGTGCATGCATGTCTTTGTTGGAGCAGACTGTGACAGCCAGAGCAGTGGTGAGACCTCGTTTTTTTGCTTAATTAACCTATGTGCACATATGTTTTACTTTTTGTTCCTTCACTTGATTGTTTAAAACTTCACAATGCAGAATGTTTGTGCAGAGTCTGATTAGAATTATAAGGTTGTTTTCACACTCATCTGCTGACGGCGGAAGGTTTCTCTGTTCTCACTGTGCTAAATCTCAGTTGGACTTATGTGAAGGATTTTGTGAAATCACATGTCACTAGGCTACATAAGTGTGATGTGGAGACTTCAAAAACCTCCTGAGACTGGACTTGAAATGAAGTGAAATAGGAGACGTCTTTGGTCCAGCAGCTAAACAAAGTATAAAGTATATAAAGTATATAAAGTATAAAGTATTTTTATATGCCTGGAGGTTATCTTTAAGAATAACATCAACACTTTGTTAAATAATGTTGATACTTCTTAAAAATGTTTGTAGCATTTTTGTCTTTATTTGACCCAAAGGGTCACAAGATCAATGATTAAAGATTAATGGGGGAGAAAAGTTCTACTACACAGATTTGAATCAGTATTTTAAACTTTTTTTCTAGTGTTCGGTTTATTTGTGAGGCAATTGATAATTTTCCCTTTTGGGTGTGAGAAAAATTCTTTAAATCGAGCTAAATGAGAAGTTTAGAGGGAAAATGTCTCTTTGGTGGAGCAGCTAACAACTCGTAGACATATAAAAGGTGACATGGGGCCCCAAGACACTGCTTTGTGTAAAGGGCCACAAAAGCCCAAAATCTCAATCTTAAAAGTAGCTAGTAACTCCAGCTGTGAAATAGATGTATTGGGGTAAAAAGTTCAGTATTTTCCTCTCACGTGAGTGGTGTAGAAGTATAAAGCAGAAAGTACCCTAAAATTGTACATAAGCAAACTACTTGAATAAATGTAATTTCCACCACTGCAAAGCTCCCCGGCTACGATCGAACTGAGAACTCTGCGACGACCGTAATATGTTTCAGGTAAAAGTATCAGTCTGTGTATTTTGCAACTTTTGCATTCTCACATAGCTTCCTTGTAGTGGTGTGTTTGACATACATTTACCCAGGCAGTGTGTGGGACACTCAGGAGTAAACACATTGCAGTCCTACACAGCAGATGGCACTCTCACTCTGTCGCAGCGCAGCATCTTTTCTCGGCCTCTCGGTGCTCTGAGTGAGGCATTGATTCAGTGCAGCAGCTCCCCGTGATAAAAACATGCAGATGTTAAATGCATGGCCACACATTTGGCTTAATAACTCACTGCAGAGCTGCCCGCTGACTGCAAATGGGGTCTGATTTCCAACCTGACCTGACAGTTGACCCTCAATTACAAAGGAAACCCTGTTAATATCCTCAGACTGAAAGTGGCTTGGCTAATTTCTATGAAAGGATGTTAAGACTTTGTTATGCAAAGTGTTGCAGCTTGTAAATTGATGACGGCAGTATGTTCCCATCTGTTTTGAAACGAGCAAAACAAGATTGACATGTTTGAAATATGCAGCGCTCTCTTTGTAAAGTCCTGCAGGTAAAGTTATTAATTAATTCATGACTGACTGTAACTAAAATATTTTATTATCTTTACAATCGCTTCCAGTCTCAGAGCCATATTGCATCCAAATATGGGATAGCCCAGAGACGTCAATAGCTGCCCTGGTGGGAATCTCTTAAATGTTCAACCAAATACAATACAGGATTATTGGTTTTTTGAACATGTAATAAAAAGCTATTGTTTTATCGGATATGCCTGGTAATGGTTTTGTTATATAGACAGTGTTTTCTATTAGCTGCTGGACCAGAGATCACTCGGAGGGCAGAGGCACTGAGTTAAATCATAAAATCAGGGCAATCTCTTTCCGTGAGAAAATTCCATTAACTCTGGCTCACCTCCGAGCCTATTTTATTAGCCTTGTGAAAGATTGAAGCCACATGGTGTCACAACCATAACTCTAGTCTTATGTTATCTTTGATTTCCACCTGCTAAAGCCATTGTCCTGAAACTAAGCAAAGCACTCTTTCCCCGCCTCTGCTTTGTTCTTTTCTTTCTGTTATATGATTTCTCATGATTAATCACTCTTCTCACTTCACCCCCTTCCCCTTCTCTCATTCTTGACCACTTCACATTGCACAACCCCACGCTTCAACTCCATCTGGCTCCCTCAGTCAGTGAAAACTCTGAAGTGGAGAGGCTGGAGGACCTGCACAAACGGAGAAATCTGCTAGCGGCCTACTGCAAGCTGATAGTGCATGGGGTGCTGGAGATGAGCATGGCAGCTGAGGTCTTCATGTACTACATGAAGGTAAAGGTTAACTCCTTTAAAGGAACAGTTTGACATTTTGGGGACTATGCTTATTAACTTTCCTGCCAAAAGTTAAATGAGAAGAATGATACCACTCTCATGACTGTATGGTAACCATGAAGCTACAGCCAGCAGCTGGTTAGCTTAGCTTAGCACAAAGACTGGAAACAGAGGAAATGACTCGCCTGGCTCTGTCCAAAGGTGACAAAATCAGCCTACCAGCACCTGTAAAGGTGTGTTCAGACAAAAAGCGAGTCATTGCGTCATTTGCCCAAATGTGACTGATGGACACAAACAGCCAATAAACTGACTGTTGAGATAGTAGCTGTGAGCTATCTGGCAATGCACACAGCAAATGTGTGTGTGGGAGTGTCCAAACGCCTCTTTCTATTAACTGTGTATGCAATCATGCTGCCACTTAAATTCACCTTGTGTTCTTTATGAACACACAATAAAGCTCATTGATTAACTTGTATCTCGTTTGTTTAATACACTCAAAAGCTAAAATGTAAAGGATAGGCTGGACTGGTTATTGGTTGAGGGAAGATTCCAGGAACTCACTGCGCCCGACAAAGAAATAGGCCGTCATAAAACTGCAATTTGTACAGTTTTGTATGAATTAAGATAAAACTTATTAATTAGTAAGCTCTAGAGTAGCTGGTAGAATTTTGTTACCTTTGGACAGAGCCAGACCTGCTGTTTACACCCGTTTCTAGTTGTTATGCTAAGCTAAGCTAACTGACTGCTGGCTGTAGCTTCATATTTGATGAACAGACATGAGAGTGGCGTCAGTCTCATCCAACTCTCTGCAAGAAAGTGAATGAGTGTATTTTGTGTTCCTTTAATGCTATTATGTACTACATACTACCCATATTGTTTCTCCCTCTTTGTCCCCAGTACTATAACAACTTTGGAGACATCATCAAGGAGACTATGTACAGGACCAGGCAGATAGATAAGATAGAGAGTGCTCGTACACTGGTGCTCTGTTTGCAGCAGGTATTGCTGCCTCATACATATCTTAAAAACTGGCATCTGCGAGCTGCATGATGCTGATGTGTTTTTCTCCCCTTTCCTCAGCTGTTTGTTCGTCTTAAGCGAGAGCAGGAGAGTGGCGGTAGGGCTCAGCCAGGAGTCCAGACCTTCACCAGCATCAAAGAGTTGGCCAGGCGGTTCGCCCTCACCTTTGGGGACCTTGTCAAGTTTCGTGAGTGCGTCGTCATGATCCACAGGTCAGTGCGTGCTCTTGTTTCTTATTACTTGAGAGCTGTTTGTTTTGGGTTTTTGTGCCTAAAGTCTGTGTGTGTGTTTTATTATGTACAGAAATGGCATAGAGTTTGTGTTCCAAGAGTTTAGTCAGACCCCAGAAACACCTACTCCATTGTACCTCTCCTACCTGACCATCCTCAGTGAGTTCTCCAGCAAACTACTCAAACCAGACAAGAAAACAGTGTAAGTGGTGCACACAGTATACAAGGTCACAAACAGGTTTTTTAATGTCCTGACCTTGAAACAAAGTGTTCTTGTACATACAGGTTCTCATACCTGCAAAAGCACACCGTAGAGCACATAATTGACCTCAGGGAGGAGTGCTGGCAACCGCTTATCTACTATCGTGCTTCCCTCTTGGCTGTAGCTGAAGGAGAGGACGCTGTGTCCTATGTTAGCTCTGACAGGAAGCCCTACCTGCACAATCGCTCGCCTTTCTCCAAACAAAAACTGGAAGGTATAACACCAAACACCAAAATCAAGCACATTCTTTTTATGTCCTTTAACATTGCATGTTTTCTTTTTCAGGAGGCAAGCCCCCTTGCCTGTTCAGCCCTACTGATTCCAAAGTCAGTAAAGTTCACAGGTCCAGCTTCAGTCCAAGGTGAGGCTCAGGAATCCTTTCTCACGTTCAGATTTGTTTACATTTTATAAAACAGATATACAGCAAATCTTCCCTTTGTCCATATTAAAAACACACCTCAACTCCTCAGCCATCAGGAAAAAACAACTGATGTGGATCCTTTTGCTGTCCCTGTGGAACCTCCTGCAAAAAGATTGAACATCGAGGGATCTGTCCTCAGCACAGGCAATGAAGCGAATGATGACACTGTGGACGTTGAACTGTAACTGTGAGGGAGCTGTAGAGAATTGGTGCTTCTGTCTGGACGCCTCACTGGGCATCACAAACTTTAAGACGTTTCCTTTTTTTATGTCTTTCTCTGTTCTGATGTGCAGACATCCCAGCGTCCAGGTGTGTTGAAAATGCAGTATAATATGTTTTATGTGAGGACATAGTTTTAAAGAATAAGTTAGTTATATTATTATTTTTTTCTTATTGTCCCATGAAAAGCTAGTTACCCTTTTACTTTTGTATCCAAGGCCTGTTATATCGTATTCGTCTGTCCCATAACCCAGAAAGGATTACAAACACAACAATGTGATATGTGACATTTTCCTAAATTACAAAAAAACATGGGCACTTTAGTTTACTGTGACTCTATCCTATATTCACTTTCCTGCTGCTGTAAAAACTGACTAGCTCACCAAATGTATATTAATTTGCAGCTGAAAACCCCAACCAGCTGTTTTATTAAATTATTGCGACTTATTGAAAAAAGTATATACTTGGAATCAGTTAATAAATTTTTAACTTTTTCAGTAGAAACCAATGGGCTTTGGGCCACATATAGGGCATAGAAGTCAGAGACTTTTGAGTCTCTCATGGGATTTGTTAACAGTGAGAAAGAAAGAATAATACTAGCTTATTCTTCAGATAATATCAGACTAAGGTCAAGAGTATTTTATTCAGACTACTTTCATTTGAGGGCCAAGTGTATCACTATCTGTAAATGCCCCCTCCCTGTACACTTCTATGCTGTCAAAATGACCTGTCTTTTAGATTTGCTTTTGGATCACACTCCGTTCCAAGATTTGTCTAATTATGTCATACTACATTAAGAATTCTGCTTTATTGTCCTGCCTGCCACTTTATTATTGCTCCTTATAGGAAATGGTTAGGTTAGAGTAACGTACTATTACTGTAAAATAATCTAAATAAAAACAATTGTACAAAGCTGTAAAATTGTTTAACATGTATTAAGTTTTAAGTTTATTTAAGTTTAACATGTTCCACTTAAATCCCATGAAAATATTTCATTAAGTGTTTCATTACCTTTCAACATCTGTATATATATTCACCAACAGTGCTTTTTATATTCTGTAAATATTTTCACTAGATTAATCAAATTAAATTGCACAATCCGTTCTCTTTACTCTTCCAAGGCTTTATTATTAATTTAAAGAAAAGCAAAACATTTTTAAAATTGGTTCCTTTTGTTCTGTCAAAGCACATTCAAATTAAGTACTTTATAACATAGAAAAAAGAATTTGTCTAAAACACGTTCCCCAATCATTTACAACACAGCAAGCACCGAATAAATATTTACAAATATTTATAAATTCATCTCTAATAATTTATAACCCCACCTCACACATACAGTAAATCTGTCATAATGAATATAGTTCTGTACAATATACAGTGTGTGTGGCAGTCTGAACTGTGTGTGTGTTGTGTGTGTGTGTGTGTGTGTGTGTGTGTACAGCAGGCTCAACGGTGGCTGGTTTGGCATTTACGGTAACTTCTCATTTCAACAAACAACAATTAATGAATTTACAGTTGTATAGAAAACCTTCTGTTATGATCACTGGAATGTAACATTAGCCAATGACTTCAGATGATAATCAGTTCAAAACCTGAATCAAATCAACATAGATTCTGTCCAACAAATCCAGGGAGCTTCTGTGTGTAAAGAATGGGATTTAGCTGATGTGACTACACAGCACTGATGTTCAGATGAATTAACACTCGCTCCAAACATTATTTTATACAAAGCATTTCATGCAAATCGCTGGGTTTCCATGTGGGGATGGAGCAAAGGTCTAAATTTACTGCCTGTGACATCATGAAGTCACCTGTGGTGACTTCTTTAAGTGCGGCTGGAGAAAATATTAAAACATTTAGTATAGTACAGTAATGTGAAGAACCTCCTTCTACTCAGACTGCTTCACATTTCCTAGTCAAACGTGATACTGTGTCAATTCCTCCAACTCATTTGACAGTGTCCTCTGGTTTTGTTTTCACTCCCTGTTTATTGACATGTTTCCTGTTACACAGGACGGGTACCGGGCCTGAACCTGCAAATCTCTGGCTTGATGCGATTCATCCACTAACGCTGCTGGTTGCCCTCTGTGTTAGCCACGGTGTTCAGCAGGCTTGTGAGAAAACGCTACAGGGCTGAGGGTCATTCAAAGTCATCTTCATATTCATAGTCATCCAGGTCCAGGTTGCAGTGTGGACTGGGGATCTCAAAGAAGTGTCTCTTTGTCAGACCCAGGTCACTGGAGATGTGCTGCCCTATAGGGCTCAAAGGATTATCATACCTAAACACAGACATGGATAAAAGATCAGTAATATATCACTCAGAGAATGAGAGCTTGCTTTTCAATATACTCTAATAAATGTGTCTGATACAGCAAACAGTACTACTTACTCTGAATGTGGTAAAGGATACCCATGTTAAAGAAATTGTTTGACATATGGATAATTTACTCTCCTTCTTTCTTGCTGAGAATTATAAAAGATCAATACAACCTCTAATGTTTGTATGGTAAATATGAAGGTACCACAAGAAGCCGTTTAGTGTAGCTTCGCACAAAGACTGGAAACAGGTAAAACTGCTAGCACGCTTTTGTCAAAAGGTTACAAAATGAGCCTACCAACACCTCTAAAGCTCACTGATTAAGGTGTTGTAACTTGTTTGTTTAATCTGTACAAAAAACAGAGTGTAAAAACAAGTCTCTGCAACTCTACCAACAAGCCTCCAGAAAGTTACTGCCCCCAGCCAAGGAATAGTCTGGCAGATAGCCCCTGAATAACCACATCAAGTTTATGCTTTAAAAACATTTTTTTACAGCTTAAACAAACAAGATATAACGTATTTACATTGAACATGTACAGGTATGACAGTGGTGTCGATTTTTTTGATCTAACTTTAAAAGTCAGATTTCCCAAAATGTCAAACTATTTCTCTAAACGGACAGATTTTTCAACAAACCAGTGTGACTGGAAAGGACAAAGGAGCACAACATAAAGGTGTGGAGAGAGAGAGTGCAGGAGGGATAAAAACAGAAACTGTCTGGTTCAAAAACAGACTCCCAGCTCTAACACATGACTACATACACATGACACTGTGCTGTCTGACAAAACAACTATCTGCTGTCAACAGTGTGCTCAGACAGAAGTAGAAGCTAGGAGTGGGTTTAGAACTAGCCTTGCTAAAAGAGAAGGAGGAGGAGTAGGAGGAGTAGAAGACTTAGACCCTGCCAGTACCCTGAGTGTCTTACCTCCTCTGGTTAGCAGCCCGCTTTTAGAAGTCGGTGGTGTTCCTAAAACCGCCACACAACATACCTGTCAACAGCCTCATCTAACCCTGACTCGTTCTCACAGGGGCTCTGCTGCTGGACATAATGGCCAGTCTTAGCAAGGAGACATCAAGCTTGGTCAATACTACATTGTCCAGTTAGGCAGAAAATTGTTTGCAATGTTTTCTCTGAGTACATGAACTTTGTACTTTTTTATGTGTCTGACTGCACAACAGACTCCATACAATATTGTTAATACATAATATTCGTGCTAAATATTTGTAATTATAATAGCTAAAAACTTTTAGAAATGACACTTGCCGAATAGCACAAACTTAGGAGTAAAAAAGTAATTTGCTGCTACTAACTGCCAAGAGTAGGAACCTTTAAAAGCAACTTTAAGTGATCACATGTTTAATCATATGTATGCTTTAAGCAGGAAGAGCCAATCAGGATTTACCCTACATCTGCCATGCTGTTCATTCTTTAGAAGAATCCTTACATTTCACTCAATGATTATTCTGCAAAACCACATGTAATTGTATTCTTCAAAGTAAATTTTATTTGTGTGAAATCCTTATCTCCAGTAGCAATTAACATGATAAATTAACAACAATCTTATATATTTATAGAATTCAAATGGGGATGAAATTTTAGGAAATTGGCTGAAATTGATACAAAAAGAAAACTAAACTGGAGCAGGAAAGAAATTCTGCAGCTGGAAGAGGAGGTACAATACAAAGTTTCATTACTGCAGCCATCAAGCTCACTTAAATGTAAGAGCAATTTTAAGTCCTAAGAAATGTAATTACTGCTTTTTTAAGATTATGGCGAGTCAAAGTGAAAGATTTTTATTTCACTCAAGTCTGAAGTTCACACTTTTAGCAGTACGATAAATTCAGGCTGAGTGGCCTCATTATAGAAACATTTGAAATCCTATCTTATCTCAGTTTAGGATGACATTTAGGATTTTTGGTATTACACAAACATGTTTCCTAACAGAATTTAAGAAGCATTTAAAAAATCCTATCCTTCCTCTTAGGATAGGATTTTAGCTATTACAAAAACAATCCTGAACTGAAGAAATTCCTAAATTAGTACTAATAAATTAAGATTATGGATTGCCCATCCTAAATTCAAAATAACTGCCAAAACAACAGCATCACCACTCTTCTAAGGTCTGTATGGCAAATTTCTGAGATCATGTATTTATGGGTATAAATATCGACTGCTAAGATGATTCATTTTGAATTTGATGGACGTCTTGTCCATTTTAGCAAGTTAGCTAGCCAGTGACAAGTTAAGTGAATGAGCCATTATGGATAGAGGCAGCCTCGTGTATATTCGAAACACAGCTACAGGCATGACAGGATGGGAGCCGCTCAAGAATCGAGTTTACAGCTCTAGACAGGATTTCATAAGTTAAGGTTTGAGATAGGATAGGACACAACGATGAGTTAAGGAAGTGCTTTTGTAATAGGAAGAAAGGATTTTTCCAATCTTTGAAACTTAATTTAAGACGAGACAAGCAGTTAGTTTGGCATGTTTCTGTAATGAGGCCCCAGGATGGTAACTTCAGCCTTATTGAACAGTCCCACAGGTAAAGTCAGACTTACACTTCGTTGCACGGATCGTTGGCAGCCTCCTCAGCCACTAGAACGTCGTACTCCTCTGCAGCATATTTCTCCCAGTCTGAGACCTCCTGGCCGTCTGTCTCTACCTCCTTAAAAACATGACAGGTTTCATGATCCACTTGACCTCTGACAGGAAAACATGTCATGATACTATCTCACATCTGGTGACATCCTATCAGAGCTGGACCCTTACCCTTATAACAGAGAATGGGTCCCTCTGCTCGTGGTCCAGGTATTTCTCTATGTTGAAAAAAGTGTCAAAGAAGATGTGGGACAACTTGCACCTTTTAAGGTCCCGCAGAGTGATCTTACCTGAATGGGATTAAATATGCACTTTAGACAGGTTCTCAAACACAAACATACCTAGTGACAGATGATTTATGACATGGGTATTATTAAAGAATTAAAGAGGTCTCACTTAAAGGTGTTTAGCGTGACTTTGCCATCAAATCTAGCTTTCAAAATTGGCCTGAGACTTGGCTGACTCAGTAAATGTCAGTCACTCTACCTCATTTTGTAGATGCAGGGTTTAAGGCTGTGACCTTTTTCAAACTAAAAACTGGTTGGGCCACAGTATATTAAACTTGTGCAGCTAATTTTCTTTTTTATTCAAACGATCTTTCAATAATTTTTTCACCAATTCACTGAATCTTACTTAAAATTTAAGAACATGTGTCTGAGCCCCATGTTAAAGTCTTCAAATTGTTTTGGTTAAAAAAACTAAATATATTCAATTTACAAAGATGTGAAAACAGAACATTTTCAGATTTGATCATCTGTTACCAGTACATGTTTGGATTTTTACCAGATCATAATAAAAAAAGTCATCAATCTCATCTGTTTCAAACCTATGTCAAATCTGGATAAACTGAAAGGCTGATTTTAAACCTCAGATGAATGTTTCATCATCAAATTTTAAGCCTTCAAATGAAACTTCCTGAAAATGACCTATGGCTGCTGTTTAGAGGCTGCTGCATAGCTCAAAGTTTAAGATCTGTTTTACCTTACAATAAGACATACAGTACATGAGCTCTCAAAGTCATGTGTAAAATCTTGAAATTAATTCTAAACCCAACAGGTAACTTATTATGTGTATTATTATGCCTGAAATGGAGTGATGTAATTTAGATCTTTCTAGCAGTCAGAAATCCTACTTTCTGCTTTTGAAAGAGCAGAAATTTTTGTTTGACGTTCTCTGGGTTGTTTATAAAAACGCCATCAGACTCATCTGACGAACATCTTAAGTCACGCTCCTTGCCATCAAATTTAGGCCTTTAGCCTGTACCACAGACCGCAAATCTCTAAAAGAACGTGGCATTTAATGTGAAATTTTAACAGACCTTTTCAAATCTGTTAACATTGTAAAATTTGTGTTGACAGGAGGAGGCACAGCTGTTCAGGGAAAGCCTCAGAGACTATGTCAGGTTGTTGCATCTCATATTACATCACAAAACTTAAAAAAAATTGAACTTGTTAAGACTCTCTGGTGTGTGAACTCTTGAGTGTATTCATGTAAAACAGGTCTGACCTTCGACCTCAGGCTTGACAAGGTCCAGCATTTGACAGAGGCAGTCCTCGAAGGGAAGGGGCTCAATAGCCATGGCCTCCAGCTTCTGGCACTGCTCCTCATAGAAGTACTCCAGCTCGTACATACTGAGCACGCCGTCCCCATCCATGTCCATACAGCGAAACCAGTACTCTATACTGCACACAGATAACAGGAAAGAGCAGCGAGCAGAAGTGCATGTGAGAAAAGACAGAAAGGCTGTAAAGAAACAGAAAATAAAATCAGCGTGCCTTTGAATCCAGCTACCTGGTGTCAGTCTTCTTGTCCTCCTCAGAGATGAGGAACCAGACAAAATCAGCATAACTCAGACGACCTTCCTTATACACCCGTCTGTCTCTGATGGAATAAACCACACAATCACAATTGAAACCAGAGGTCAAATAAAAACACAAAATGTGTCTTTTCTAAAACATTGTTCAATAGAATTATTTACTACTTATGATAAGCGTCCTTTAAACTCTATTACATTTTTACTCACCTTGTTACTGTTCCTGAGAATATTCTCTCAATCATCTTATGGGAGAGGGCTGGAAAAAAATTCAGGAAAGAGATTACTTACAATCCAGACAGAAAAAGTTCTCTCTTATACAAAAGCTCTCACTTAATGTACAACTTTTTCACAACACATGTAATCCATTCTCGCAGACTGTAAATCCGGGCTGGCTAGTGAAGCTCTTTTTTATCTTGACAATGCTATAAATCCTCTGGTCATCATTTTGACCATATAGTATAAGAAATTGTTCCAGACATGGCGTCATTCGAGCAGAGTATATACGCTGCTCTCCTATTGATCTTGTGTCTCATTTCCCCTGTCTCACTCACAGTACATCAACCAAGAACATGTGGCGTTGAGTGTGTGGGGTGGACGCGTCAAAGACAAGTCTTTTTCCCCGAGTATGTGTTTGTATGTGAGCACTAGACTTCGACCTCATAACATTTACAAATGTGTTTTAGTGTTACATGTAGTTTCAGTCTACTGACTGTGCCAACAAATGTGAATGTCATTAAAAGATATGCATTTTATCCAAATACAACAAATTCTGCAACATATTTCAAAATTAGTCGATTCTAGTGTAGTGTGCTTCTGCACCTTGGTCATTGTGCTGTGCCAGATCCTTCTGGTCTATGTAGAGGTCATGGTCAGTGTCCAGCTCCCAGAACTTGCAATAGATAACATAGAAATGTTCATAGGAGAAGAACTCTGTCAGCTGGTTCACATCCTCTTCCTGCTCCAGCAATGCCACATTCTAGGACAGAAGAAAAATGCACTATTTAACAAAACACTGTTAATATTATAGATTGTAAACTTCCATTATAGTTTACAGACCAACTTAGACCCAGCTTAGACCTACTATACTTGGTGGAGTTTTACGTGCTAACAGTGTTTCAGTGCAATGAGGAGTTATAACATTTTATTTATTTTTCATTGTCCTCGCTCTTAGTTGTAAATCCAAATATAGTGGTTTAGATAATGTGAATAAACGGTTCAACTGTTTACAACCTGCATCATTATCTGACAGCACGTGTTTTGTCCAGCTGAGGACAACACTGAGGTGTGCCCAGATTCCAGCAAGTACATTGGCGAAAAAAATGTTACCAAAACAGATGATTGGCCAAATGATCAAAAAATAAGACCCAAATTGATATGAAATGGAATTTTCTTTCAATAAGTCATATCTTATTAACACAACATTATTTTGGAAAAAAACAAGCAAACTGATTATTGTAAAATAAATAAATTAATAATAATTATTAAGTGTTAGTATTTATATTAGGTTTAGCATTAGACATTAAGGTTTCTATTAAAATCTGTGACTGTGCAACTGAAAATAAAGTCTGAAATTTTAACGATTTTCAAATTCTGGTGTATTTAAAACATTAGATGTTTAAAGGACCAGGAGGAACATATAGTAACAGAAAATAGATGAATTTGAGTCACTTACCTGAAGAAAGTTACTTTTTCTGAGCTCAGAAGTTGTTATTTTTCCAGTCCATGACCGATTCACATTGTAGAATATCCTCTGAATCACCTGAAAAACAGTTGGCAGCGTTGTCACGTCTAACTAAATGAATCAATGCAGCGCTATATAATGTGTCACTACTTGCAGTTTTGCAGTAGTAATGTGCTACTACTTGTGTTATGGTAGTATACCGTGGTGATATATCGTGAGTGGAAGTCCGGTGCCTCCTTTAGAAAGGCTAGGCCTCCGTGTGTGTTCACCACATCCTGAAAACATAAAGTAAAGTCAGCTCATTTTGTCTGTGCCTCATTTCAACAAACACAAATGCAAAAGAACAACTCAAAGATTTGCTATGTCTACTAAAATAACAAATACAGATGTTATGGTTGTACACGGTTAAATTCTGCAGTTACTCTGAGAAGCGAGTTTAATGGCAAACCACACGTCTTTCTTTTTTGGTACACAGAGCACATGACATTCAGAGAAGGCATATAAATGCATACTTATTCAAACATCAGAAGTTGTCAGTTTCTATCTACATCACTGTCATGCCATATGCTTTAGAAATTCTGAAATGTAAAGAAAAGGCTCCAGGCCTTGTTGGGAGAGGCCATCAATTTTAAATGTTTCTTTGAAGTCAGAAAACACTGGGTCAACCGGTTTTGGGATGAGCTTAAGCTTTTCTGTTTTGACAGCAAAGTTGTGAGAAGGCCAGAGAAAAAAAACGTCTGCTAGTGACTGCTCTAACCTTCTCTCCTTCCACAGGCCATAAAGGCACAGGAGGCGTGCTGTACTCCAAATGAACTCTATACATTCTATATTCTTGCCAAGAAGCTTGCCCATGTCTTTTCTTCATTCATACTTCCCTTCTGCTGGGGGAAAGAATTGTTGACATAAATGCGAAGGCGGCAATGAAATTAAAAGGCCTTATTTCAGGGCAGTCGTCGAGCCTCTTTGACTCTTACTGTGAGAAATTAAATCATAGAGAAACACATAAATCACAAGGCACAGGAAACAGGCGGGGACAGTCAAATCTACTCCGCTGCAATCCGCCTTTCATTCATCAAAACAGTCAAAGGCAATTTGCTGAGCGGAACCATACAAATTAAACAGTGTGTGCCACAAGGCATCTCTGCTCGTATGCTAACGGGTGTTCAGTACAGCCTCACCGCTCCTGCCAGCATGAAAATGAATCAGGTGTAGGGTGGGGCTAGTGTGGAGCACCAACAGCTTGTCAGGGGAAAATGAGAACACAAACAGCCAGCACAGCAGGTCCACATGGTAAGACTAACCAAACAGTCAATTAGACTATTCTTATGCAACAATTTGATAAATCGATCAATGTTTTCTAGGATTATTTTGGTGCTATAATGTGTGTATTAAATGATACCCAAACCCATCTCCATCCTAAATTTCTACTCAGCTTGAGTCTGCTCCAATGGAATCTCCCTTAAGTACACCCACCTCCACTATATTTCCAGCTTACAGTAACGTCCCTGAATTAGTCCTCCGCCACATGAAAAAGCACTGCCTCAGCATCACACTACCCAAGCCAATGCAATTTTGCCATCCCACATTGCCAAGCACAGCCCTCTCCCTGGGTGTGCTGCAGCCACTACCTGCAGGAATGGAATAAAGTCATCTTGTTCCAGGTAATTACAGCCAGGCTTGGCCAAGAGGTGCACAAATTTAGAAGCATCATCGTGACAGGTCTGCAGAGTTCTGGAGAAGAAAAGAGAGAACAGATGATTGCAAGGTTATTCCCTATTTCACTCCTTATGTTCTCGCTATCCCTTTTATCATTCTTTCAAGAGCATAAGTTTGAAATTGTTCCCCTCAAAAGTATAATACATTCTGAAATTAGGATTCTGAATCGCTACCTGGTGATTATGAGCGTTGAGTGTTATGGTAGCAATGGGAAAATAATGCAAGCGTCTGTTATGGCCTCTCATCTTAGAATGGCTCAGTCATGAGCTCAAGTCAAAGGCCAGTCCAGTTCTCTGGAGGCTCAAGCCTACTGCATACAACAGCCACAGCTAAGTGCCAGCCACCATTACAAAAGCCCTATGGTATTCTATTCGATTTCACGCAGAAAGTCACAGAATGGATGTTTTCGTTCAACCACTGTATATGCCAGTATCTATTCTCTTGTGTTCAATATTTTTTGTTTACAAAAGAAAAAGGAAAATGTCATGACAGCAGAGCAATCTTAAGAAGTGGTCATCATTGTTCAGGGGACATTGTATGAGTCATTAAGCTGCGAGTATACCATTGGTTCAGTGAGAATAAGGACCTATTGTCTTACTTTCTCCACATAGCGACAAACTTGTGAACTGACACGAAGCCGGTCCTGTCGCCTCCAGCCGAACAGAACAATGGCATTTTCCAGTAGAGGGGACACTCACAGGCCTAGGGAGACAAGGAAGCAGGAGAGATGGGGCAATGTGTGGTATGGAGATGGGAAACATTTTAAATAAGCTCTGAAACTTGCAAGATACACGTGATCTTTAGTAGAGAAAGGAACAGCAGAATTACACACAACACTGTTGTTGACACATGAAAAGTAGTGCAGTGTTGCATCACAAAAGGTACAATGTGTAATTGCTGGCCACATGCTCCAAACAAATATGAGGCATTTCGCATCCTCCTCCCCTTTAGCCAGGCTACTCTTTAAGCGATTCTGCTCCTCTGCTCTTTTCATATGTATAATTACAGCTTATCTTTATATTAACCTATAATATGTACAAAAAGTAGGGGTGTCACAAGATCTCGTTCCAATGTGAAGAGATTTTTCATCAGTGATCATCAGAGGGGCCGAAGTGTTTTCAGTTAGTTTTGTTTTCCAAATGGTCTGAAGGGTCTACACATTCCTACCAGCAGAGCAACAATGTAATGTTAATGCACAGCAGAGTATTATAACAAGTAACAATTATAAATGAATTCTCGTTATGTGATGTCAAAACATGAGCAGAAAACATGCTGAACCAGAGGAGCTGTTAAAGTCCAAGAGTTATAACTGAATTAAAATGAATTTATACAATTTATTTATCAGAGGTGAAAAGGTGCCACAAACACGTTGAAAGAGGTTACTTCCCCAAACAAAAGAGGAGGGAAGACTAAATCATGCCTGCTATGTGTTGACTCAGCATGGATGATTTTACATGAGAAAGGGTGATCTACAGAAGAAAACATATCTGAAAGCGAGAATGCCTCAGAGCCTTAGTGCATTATATTCTGTTTTAGATTTTGCATTATCACCTGCCACCTGAATTGTGTGTTTCCCTTTACATAAAACATTTCTACCGTATATTGATGTAGAAAATGTTTAAAATCACGTTCTGTCTCGATCTTGTGGACTAAGTTTCTCATCACACTCCTAGTAATAAATACAAAATTTAAAAAACACAATAGTTATAGTGGATGGTAAAATTTTTATATTTTATCATGAGTAGGAACTCTAGGAGAATGGCGGTGAGAGAGGTCAGAGAAATCATAAGGATTGGCAAACATGGGACCAATATTTCATGATTTATCAGATAATTTATATCATAAATAATAAATATAATTTGTATCGTTTAATAAATTATCAGTGTGTTTTCTTGCCAGATTTGCTCGCCGTTGTACTCACACTGGCTCGGATCTGTCTGAACACCCCAATTGGGTAACATGAGTGGCACTTCCTACTCTGTTGTGTCCCTGTACAACAGCAATTGGACACCCAGTATTCCCAGTCAGAGTCGGGAGAGTTCAAATGGTGGCACGAGACAAAAAAAGGTAGCAGAGGAATGAGAGGTCGAGGGAGAGCAGCTTGTGCAGCAGCATTGATTGACAAGCCCTTGGGGCACTACTTCTTCGTCCTCTCATGTTGGACTGAGGGCATACTGGATGCTGCAGTGATCGCAAAGGCACAAGTGGTTTTATAACACCGTGGTGGCTGGGGCTAGCTGGTTAGCTTCATCTATCTCCACCAAAATACATAGACGTCAGAGCTGTTACTTCTTCATATTCTATTCATCATGTTTCTTTTTTTAATGTTTTAAACAAAATACCTTTAAAAGACTTCCCTGAGGAAACCTAGCGGCCATTTCTCTCGTCACTTGCCCCCCCCCAGGACATTGCTCACATTTCTCAGGAAGAGATAATATTTTCAGAGCGTTTTAAAATCTGCAAACATTCGTAAAGTCAGTAACTAAATGGCACTAATGGAAATAATTTGCTGGGTGGCAGCTGAACCTCCATGCTACAAATCACATTCTCACCTTGGCAACCTGCCCCATGTCCTCAATGGTGGCCCTTTCATTTGGGAATTGGGAAAATATTTTCTCAATTTTGGAAATGAGGCTGTCGATGTTGAGGTTGGCTTGCGGCCGTCCCAGTGGGAAGTAAAACTTTGGAATGCTTTCACTCAGCGTTGTGGTGACGGGCTCCTGCGTCCTCACCTGAGCCTGAGACAAACACACAGAAATAAACTGTTAGCTTTTGCTAGCATCAGTAGCTAACACCTCACAGCTCACACATTCCAGCATGTGCTAATGCTCGCCTTCACACAAACTCTTTTTATTTAATAAACACAAGCATTTGAACATACATAAATAAACCATCTAAGTGAAGTCAACTAATTGGTATAAAGGCTTTTTTGTTTTGGTATCCTAATGGGAAATGAGTAGCAGTCATTACTAGAAAATAACTGTTAACACAATGGTAGCTCTAAACAACATGTGATATGGTAACACCAGGCAATCACAAAACTTTTTAAATACATTTTTAAAAGTCAGTAACTGTAAAGGAGACAGACATTTTCAGTTGACGAAAACAGAACACTTGATAAATTTGATAAATCAAAATCTTAGTGATCCATTAATTTATGTGTAAATGATGTCCTTAACAAATACTGACTGGATCTTTAATTATTAAAAGACTTTAACACATCCCTCTTATTGACAGCAATTTTCTGGAGAGGGACAATACTATCAAAAATATCAATAAATTGGCATTTACACAGCAGACATTTTGACAACATAGAAGGAAATGTACATGTTACAAATAACATCAGTGATGGATTAATTGTGTGTTAGTAGGTGTCAGTAGTGGTTTAGGGTCTGTTAGCTTTAAGTCATTAATGGATACAAGGCTGAGCTCAGGTATTTCAAAATTTCTACTCCCTGTACCTGACCAACTCATTTCAAAGTGCCGCACCTGTCATTTATACAGAAACCTTCCTGTACGTCAGAGGCTGAACATCTGTGTGTATGTCTTTTTAATTACTTTTGCCTAGGACCCAAAATAATAGCTAAGTTTGTGGGGGCTTTGCAGCATATGCTATTTAGCTTTTTAATCATGACATTGGAAACCAGTGTATGCAAACCTGTACATAAAAGTGTAGTAACATCATGGGGAAAGACATCATGCAAATTTGAGCCCACACCTTTATATAATGACATAACTAGTATGATTTTCCAACTGGGCACAGCTGATATACTGTGAAAAGATCATATTCATTGATAACATCTACCCTGGTTGTCTTGCTGTAGAAGAAGATATTTTCATAGCCAGAATGCATCAGGATCCAAATTTGTAATGTTGCACATATTAAGCCAGTTACTAAAAACAGCTTGAGCAGAGCATGCTTCACTCTCAATCGTCATCTCATACCCAAAGACTATTTACATAACTCAAGAATTTGCTAACTGGATATGTCTCCATGGCCTTTAATAATCACATAAACAGACCCCACAGAGTCCTCTGCTAAGAGATAAAAATACCATCTTGTCGTTTGTTTATTCCAACACATTCTACCCATTGTTCTCACCTTTAGTTAGATTTCACAAAGCCTACATATAACCATCAGGTCTGCAACAAAAAAACATGATCTAAATCCTCAAAATTATAGATGATAACATAAGGGGGCTAAAACTAGCCATGTCGCCTTCTACATGTACATGTGTCAATATTGATTGAAAATGTGCTGTTGATAAATGAAAATGAAAATGATAAATGCTGCTGATCCTCTGCTCTTCTCTGTCCCATGTATTGGTGTCAGCCATGGCTATAAAAGGACATAAACATCTCCTGTTGCCCTGCCCAGCACTGTCCCCCTCTCTTTTGCTTCATGCTAACCACTAGCAGAGCTCTTGAGCACAACCGCTAAGCCTCATGACATTTTGCACATCCACGATGATGTGGTCTAAAAGACGACAGTACAGCAGCTGAGCACAACATACCACAACACAAGATGAAACATCGCCCAATAACCACAGCTCACATTTCATATCTCTCTGTACATAGGAAGAATACCCTGCCTCCAAGCAAGTGCTAAAGTATTTCACTAACAGTCATATTTCATATGGCGCATTAGTGTGTGTAAGCTTTTTGATGAAAGTTTTACATAAAACCATGTAACTGCTGATTTTTCCTCACTTAGCCAAGGCGCAGCAGGCTCCAACAACACCTCAAGTTCCACTTTGTTGAGAATAATTTTCAACAGGGAGGAATAGGTACATTACTATAGTTTAAGAGCGGCCTGTAATACAGCAGATTTGTACTAATGCATCTCTGAATACCAAGATATGAAGCCCACAAATACCAGTCCACATTAATAGACATGCTCACTGGCTGACAGGCCAGCACAGCCTGTGTTGTAGAGTGTATACTCATAAAAACACCTGCCTGTCCTTGTTGGAAGGCTCTGAGCCTCTTCTTGAACCGAGAGGGCAGAACAAAGTCACAGCCGCGTGCCAGCAGAGCCAACTCCTTCCTCAGGTCAGGGTCCTGACGCAGAGACAACTCCCTCATCCTCATCCTCGCTCCAGACAGGATAGGGAACACATATACACAAACACAAGACTCAATCTAGTGTTATCCTCTTCACTGTAAAAATGAATCAGTACCAGTCAGCACTGTAAGCAAAAGACAGTGGCAGCAGTTGAAGTCCACGGCGTATGTGTCCCTGTGATTGTCCTCTGTCAGAGTGAGAGCCTCTTAATGCAAGGGAGCAGCTGCTACTGTGACTCTCTCTCCCATTCCAGATCTCGTCGCACAATCTCAGCTCTGCCTGCTGGTCTGTCCCAGTCTCTATACAACGTGCACATACGCACACACAAACCCACACTGCACAGGGTCAGAAGCCCTTGCCTCAAAGCCGCTGGTGAGATAAGAAGTGACGGGATGTATGTGTATGGGAGTCACTTAGTGTATGTGTGGGATGGGAGGGGTGTGTGTGCAATAGATCTGCCCTTTCCAGTTTGCATTCCTTCAGCGCTCATGGAAGGTTATGTAAAGAGACAGACCTGTTGTTGCAGCTTGCAGCAGCTATAGAAGCCAACTGAGGGATGCACGTCGATACCACAATGACACACTGCTCATGTTCATTGGCTTACTTTCTCAAAAGCTCCCACACCACGAATAACTTCAGAGAATCTTTGCTTGTGCTCTGAGTCCTGCAAACTGGACCACATCTCTTTTGGACAGCACATAGAGACACTAATAGGAAAATTCAAAGTAAAATCCCTGAAGTGATGAAATATAATGAAAGCCATTACATCGGTTACTAAATCTGCCTAAAAGTATAAATCACAAGAACAGCAGGAAGACACAAAACACTTGAGGTATTGGGAAATAAATAAAAAAACAAGGTATGCCTAGTTAATAATAGATAACAAGAGTGTAGGTCAAATCACCAGATAATACACACACAACAATAAGACATACTTCAAATATAATCAACTTTCCTGCAGTTTGTTTTTTCCAATTAATGATGGTGTTTGTTTTGCCTTCCCTTTGCAAGCTTGGACTGCCAGCCATTCCACGTCTTATTATAGTTGATGGGAAATAGAGAGAGGGGGGTTGGATGATGACCAAACCAGTCTGCACCTATTAAAAGCACCAGCAAGCACTGTTGTGGTAATTTAAGAAACTAGTCCTGGAGAAACAAGGGTGTATCTTTAGTCCTCAAACAAACATCTGCTTCCGGTTGCAGTGATGGCAATTACCTCAATTCACCATGAATATGCTGATCTACAGCTTCACTGCACTGACTGTACACAGGGAAAACCCCACGCCTACCTACTATAGGCCTGCTTATGTAAATGCTAATTCGACAGAAATGGTACAGAGATGTCCACATCAGTAGACTACATAAATAAACCTGTATTTGTTGATATTGTTATTTTACATGGAAAGTGAAAGCACACCCACAGTATTTTTAGATGATAGGATCATAAAGTCCACAGTTTTCCACCGGTTTCTGCTCAAACCCAGTTCCTGTTATCCTCCACACAGGCCACTGCACATGCTTGATAAGCTGCATGTATGATGGCTTTTCACACTGGCTGCTTTTTGTTCATACTCATCAATTCAAACCAAATATGGAAAGGAAAGCACCAAGGTCGAAATAAAACTTGGTAGATCACATGAAACTGTCAACTCCTATGGAAAACTGTTCTGATAGTTTTTGTGTTTGAGCAAGCAAACCCTGAATCTGAAAGTGTGTTTCATAAAAAGAGATATTACAACACAGCAGGGATAATGATGTGTTGGTTTACATATGAGGTAACAGCCCCGTTAGTGTTTTAAAATCTAGGCACACATGGTGTGAACAGCAACAACTCAGGCGGAAAAACAATCACAGTATTTAGGCTTCTTACAGAAGAAGTAGAATGGACGAGCATCACCACTAACCGAAATCATCTTAAGGGCACTAGAGGCAGGTTGTCCAAACAACATCACCCTCTGAGGCAACTATTGTTCAGACAGGCTGCTAAAGTGTGTCCATACGCTCTAATGGGTCACTGTGACAAACAAAAAAACATGACAACTCAGGCTGACCCCAAATGTGTCTAATCTGTAAACTGCTAAATCTCATTTACACTGACACATGTGCCCAATCAAGTTTGCTTCATTACGTAACAGGTAAGATTATTAAACGCACTGTCTGGATTTAGTGACTATTGTCCAGATGTTCAAATTTCCAGCTGTCCGATAACTATTCAGAAGTTGTTCAAAAAAAAAGGCAGTCTCTCATTGCTCTAAAACTATGATATTCAAGAGACAACATGCCGAGCAGACAGGCTACCACAATGGATTGAAACATATTACAGAAGGGTGGGGCAAAACCGATAAAAAACTTCCCAGAGGGCTTCCCTAAACCTTCAATACAAGCACTCATGCCGGGTGTCCCACAAATAATATGTTCGGCTGGCTTCAGTATCTGCTTTACTAACATGATTGAACCAGTGACATGTACCACAGCAAATCCACACAGAAGTGATCACAGCATGGGTACAGTACCGATGCTGTGCTACAATCCAGAAAGCTTCAGCTCAATCCACCACAATCAGATGTTTCAGACAGGGATTTGGGATTCATGTGAGAGTGGGCCAAAAATAGGCCCTGATTAACTACCAACATGGTGGGCTCAAAGAAAGCCAGCAAGCAGAACATTATGTGAGCAGATCAGCCATCTTGCATAAGAGTAATAATGCAAATGCAGAGTTGGACAGTTATCATGGGTGTTCAAAAATCTTTGTAGTTTACATGAAAAATGATGTGGAGCAAAGGGTCAGAACCAACTTCCGGCAACATCCAGAGCTGAAAAATTAAGCCAAAAACTGCAGTTCCTCAAACTGCCCCTTATGTCTGGCTCCAAAAGCAAGCCAATTCCCTATGTTAAAATGCCCAAATTTACAGCAGCAATAAACATGTTTACAGCCTGGTACAAACGCCCCCTGCACAAACAACAGGTTGACTCTAATGAAAAACTAGGGTAGGTAAAAATACAAACATACATGAATTTGGATCAAAACTCATAAACATGGAAGATGCTATAATGCTCAAGAAATATTCTTAAAATGCACAGGATAACAGACATCTTATATTTCTTTGTGCTATCTCACATAAGGACCAGTTGATTCCTAGCCGATACTCAATGTTTGCAATTGTACACTTAACACTTGCAAGTAGGGGTGGGAATCGCAGGGTACCTCATGATACGATACACGGCTCACAATAACAATAATGTCACGATACAGCAATTCTGCAAAAAATCAATATTAAGAAGATATTTTCATAGCCAGAATGCATCAGGATCCAAATTTGTAATGTTGCACATATTAAGCCAGTTACTAAAAACAGCTTGAGCAGAGCATGCTTCACTCTCAATCGTCATCTCATACCCAAAGACTATTTACATAACTCAAGAATTTGCTAACTGGATATGTCTCCATGGCCTTTAATAATCACATAAACAGACCCCACAGAGTCCTCTGCTAAGAGATAAAAATACCATCTTGTCGTTTGTTTATTCCAACACATTCTACCCATTGTTCTCACCTTTAGTTAGATTTCACAAAGCCTACATATAACCATCAGGTCTGCAACAAAAAAAACAGAGTATATATCACAAGAACAGCAGGAAGACACAAAACACTTGAGGTATTGGCAAATAAATAAAAAAACAAGGTATGCGAAAATCGATATTGAAAATATAATATACAAATACACACCTTCTCCGCCTAGTGATAGCTGTATATTTAGGTCATTGGGCTAGTAAGTGCTAAAGCACCAGTATTGGCACAGTATGTCACTCAGGATGTTAAGCATGGGAAGCAAAATGTGTTGTTTATGTTAAGGTTTATATTATCGCGATTATACATTAGCATTGAACAAACCGTCAAAGCGCGCGCTTTAAAAAAAATTATGTATCGATATGATGGGCTGGAATATTGATACAGTATCATGGAAAAATGTATAATTATATTGCTGTATCAATATTTTGGCACACCCCTACTCGCAAGTCTCCAAGCCTCCAAAATAAAAGAGACTTGCGGGAAACAGTTCAACACCTGGTTCTCTCTGACAGTTCAGGCAACATAATGTGACCTTAGATGCCTGCTTCAAATAGCTTCAATGTTGCTGAGCCCAACCAAGCATGTTATAAAAATACATGTTGAGAAATAATCTATGATCCTAAATGTAGATGCTGAGGTCAGAAGAAAAAAAAACAACCCTCAAAAGTAAATTTCTACTTTTCTATTTTACTAAAACTATTGAGTATCTGTGTGTGTGAATTCATACCACAAAGGAAATGTTGAAACTTCTGGCAAGCTTTCAAGGGGAGCTGATATTTACTGTACATAGTGAAAATAAAAGATCTACGACCACATATTCTGACAATTAGCAGGATTTAACAGAATCTGTTTCAGAGTAAATTACACAGGATGAATGTGCTGCCACACCTCATCTCACTGACAGAGTTCTGGGTATTTAATGCCAACACAAGAGAACCGAGGCTATCTATATCAGTGTCTGATGTCAAAGTCAGACCAGCTGTTCCAGGCTCCACCAGTGTGACATAAATTGAATTTTTGAGTAATCCTCTGAAGAATGTATCTGTATACAGGAATTCATTTTGTTGTCTTAAAATAGAAGTATTACTTTATACAATCTCACAATCCCTTTAATATTGTGTGGCACAGTGTAGCCACATTCCATGACACATCATAATAGAATACACATACTGTCCAGCAGTTGCTCCAAAGGTCACTGGGAGGAAAGAGACGTGGATGTGAAAATCCAAAAGTTCAAATCCATTCTGTTAAACCTCTTACTGTTCCATCATAAGTGCTTGTGTTAAACAGACAAGACAGAACGATATAAAGCTCGGTAAATATTCAAAGCCAACTGATCACGCTTGTGAGAAACACTAATATCGAAAACCCCAAAAAGGAGACCAGCATTCTGCTGCAAAACGTATTGTCTTTTATATTCTCTTTTTCCTGTGTTCAGTTTCAACAATGAATCATTTCTCATTGGGTCACAAAACGCCTGTGGTAAGACTATGTTTGTATCTTCACCTAGACCTGAGATATTCTGGTGTACATGAGATCAAAAACCTGTTTTATTTCCAACGTTTTTGGTTGTTGGCTTCATTTTTCTGAAATGAATAGAAAAGAAAGCATTGACTTTCTAATTAGTCTTTACTTCCACTTTTCTAGTTGATTAAAATGATATATGCTTTATAAGTAATCCATAAATATTTCTGTTGACATGAAGGTCTAAAAATCGGATTATGCAATATAACATTATATTTTTGGCCTCTTGGAAGTAGTAGTGTTGGAAAATGTTTTCCGGACGAATCTTCATCACCATCTTCAAGACACAACTGCCTTGTTCTGAGTCTAACATTAGGTCTAGTATTCCAGCCCTTGTGTTTCAGAGAGAGAACACATGTCACACCAGTGACCACTTGAACGCCTCCTTGTGCCTGTCTTTAGCATGTCAACAACAGGCGGAAGGTGGCGTCTCTAACACAACATGTGCACCCAGCTGTCTTACTGTCTCACTGTCATCACACTCACTATGTTCAGAAATTCTCATCTTGAGAGGGTCCTTGAAAAAAAAACACACAAAAACACTTAATCTTCTAACTGCTTTGTGCGGCTTGATTTCTTCTATAATCAAAGCAGCGCACATCAAAAATCCTATTTACCTGTGGAGTCCCCAGTCACAGCATAAGATCTATAAGACACAGGCTGATATGAGTAACCAGGGTGCCAGGGGTAGGCTCGGTTTAGACACTCCCACCTCACATACCACACTAATTCATGGGTGAGGCCTGAACATTTGGAAAGTATTTGACTAATAATGACTACATATGACTACAGACACGGAGGCTCCACTATGATAGTGTAGAGTGGACAGCCCTTCAATGCCTTTGATCCTGTAGGCTACTCAGCAGCCTCTTGTGGTCAACCCAGGAAATTAAGTTCCCAGAGGATCCATTTGGGCCAAGATCGAGAAACTAGAAATTGAAATAAACACTCAGGATAGATTAAATAAATTGATAAAGCCCCTGTGTTCAGGATTTTAAAAATGTTCAACTTTGAGAACAACTACTAACTAGTGTTAGTATTAAAAGAAAAATAAATTGCAGCAGACAGCAATCATGAAAGATGGTATAATCAAACTCAGGGTAAAAGCAAAAAAGATCAACCATAAACTCAGCAACTCAATCAATTTACGACTGGATATTTATGCTAAGTGAGGTGCAACGTTTGGCTATATTGCAGTGCCGGTGCAAGATCGAACTTGTTATCAAACCCATGAAAGAGTAATTAGCATAAACATAATCTGAAACAGCGGTTAGGTTTTTAGGCTTTTTTCACACCCGAAAGCTTGACCTGTCATAATAGGAAAGCAAAACGGTTTCTTACAACATTAATGTTGGTTCTGTTCTCCGTGTCCCAGGAAGACATGACAGTATTCCAACATGGACTCTAACCAGATCGTGAAACTAAAGCAGCTAAAAGGAATTCTGTCATCATTACATCATTATTTACAAAATGTTAAGATGTTTTCTGTGAAAAGGCCTATTTACACAATATTTTTTGCATCCTTGTATGTATATAAAGTTAGGTTTAGATTTTATGGTTGAAAGTGAAATGTGTTCAGCTAACTGAACCTATAAAAACCTCCTTTGTGCAGGTCTAACAAATCGTAACTGCCTTGGTTTAAATGAAGTTAACAAGCAGGTTAATCATGCTTGCTTTAGAAATATGGAATTCCTTCCATGTCATTGTATTGGAATGAATCAGACTGTACAGGTGTGCCAGATAAACTAGTAATTAAGTGTATAGTCTACTAAAACCCAATTTAACAATTGAAATCTGTGTGATGGATATGAATTTGGGTTTTAATTATATTCAACGTATACATTGAAAAATAATGATATATCCCACCTCCCAGAGCGTACTGAAACTATGATTTTGCAACACACCCATAAGTCACGGGTACTTCAGGAGGCTCCACGAAGAAGGCTGAAACCGCAGGACACACCTTGTTTTTGATTTTATTAACAGCAACCGTGGATGAAAGCCATGTGGCATGATATCTTAAGAAATTAAATTTTGTTAAAACCTGTTAAACTGTTCCATAACAATATATGTATAAGAGTGTCATGAACCACGGCCATAAGGAATGGGCTTTGCAGTAACTTGATGCAGTTATTATTTAATTGTTATTCCATCTATTAATTTACTGTCTCAATATAGTTTACCTTTTTTGTGCTGACAGACCTCCGTAGTACTCTGCCATTGGGTCCGATCAGTCTAGTATTACTGCTACTGCCAGAGGGCAAGGTACTGGCAGATGGGGGGCTGGAGGGCGTACTTAAGGAAGCAGGCTTCTTCTCTGCCAGGTTCTTCTGTGATGCAACATTGTTGTTCTCATTGAAGGTCAACAACCTTTTTTCCTGTGCGTCCCCACTGCTCAAATCCTTGTGTTGTCCACTTTTGATTAGGTCAAGATAATCTTTGAGTAGTAACTGGGTTGCAGGATCACTCAGCCAGTTGAGAAAGAGCTCGTCCACCTTCATTTTAAGAACCGGCTGGAGGACTTGTGGTGACGGCATTTTTTGCATAATATTACTAAACGGCTTCTCTGACAAACGCACCTGGGTAGAGATAAAAGTAACGTTAACATCACAGTGAAGTTACAAAACGTTGGTACAGCATTTCCAGCACAACCTCGATTAATAAGGGGGCCAATGTACAATCGAGGAGCTGGTCATCGTAGAATAAATAACGTTACAGTGATCGATAGAAAACAATGCGTGCCATAGCTCAGTCGTCCTTGCTTTGAGTACAAACCTAACACTCACTAACGTTATTGAATTTTAGCGCGAAACGTCAATGACTTAGTCCGCAAGCAAAAGTAGTCGTGGTAAACCCATTTTGACCCCAAGCGTTAGCTATTTTTAACTCCATTGTCGGAAACACAGCTGCGTACAGTCAGTATTTACATAGCTAGCGTCACTTAAAGCTGCCGGACTACTTAGAAAAGAGGCCGAGTGACAGAGTTGGTTAAGTTGGTATTAAAATACTAGGTAGGAGCAGGCAACAACAGTTTGTTAGCTAGGATAGCTTTAGCAAGCTAACGTTAGCTGGCTAGCTAAAGAGTACCAACCTTAGAGTGAATGGACGGCAATACCACATATAAACATGCCACGAGTTTATATGACTCTAATTTACTTCCTTCATATGCGAAGATGTTGCACGCTTGTCTATCTACATGTAAGTTAAAAAAATAACGGTATATCTCCGGTGTTCATTTAGCTGGGCAACTTCTCTGGCTCGCGTTCCCCTGGTAACCACACAGCGCTAACGCGAGATCTTTCGCGAGATCTTCCGCAAAAAGGGTAATCTCTTCCAAACTGCTCCCCAACGATTTCTCCTTCAGAAACTTGTACTCACCGCCCACCTGTTAAAATACGCTTCATTTGTCGCTTCAGTGTACAAATATATCTCTTCACTTTATTATCACGTTTACTGAACAGTATCGAAGAAGTTTTCATTACGTTTCATCAAGTAAAAGTGCCAATAGTGCGGTTTATTTCAAGTGCTCCATCTGAAATCTTTCATAGGTAAAAGCAGGTATGTATTAACTTTATCAGCAGTGGGGGCAGAAGAACTCAGATCTTTCACTTTAGTAAAAATAGCCATATCACAGTAAAAGTGCATTCAGAATTTTAAGTAACGGAACAGCAAACTAAAGTACATGAAGTAAAAGTACTCATTATGCAGACTGGCCAATTTCATGTAAATTTATATTACTGAATTATAATATATGATGCATTATTTTGTACATGGATTTAATGTTGCAGCTAGTAATTTTTTTTACTTTATATAATGCTGGGTAACTTATGAATTTCAGTAAGGGAGAAATAAAGTCATAACGTATAGTGATACATCCTAATTCATTTGTTGATTATATTTTTTATTGTTAATCTGAATCTGTACAGCAACTAATAACTAAAGGTAGGCTATTAGAGAAATGTAGTGGAGTAAAAAGTGCAAAAAACATTTTCCTCTGAACTATAGTGGAGTAGAAGTACCTCAAAATTATACTAGCACACTAAATGTACTTACCGTTAGTTACATGACACACAGTGTTAATACATACTTTGTTTAACACAATTACCATCTGCATTATTTTTGTTAATTTATGATTGATTGTTTTCTGCAATGCACAATCCAAATTTGAACTGGTCAACATTAGCAGTACTCATTTCCAGGAAACTAGTCCTGTGTGTTCAATTTAGCCTCTTGAATGAATTTGATCCTGACTATCTTTGCATGAATAACAATGACACATCTGTGCCTGATTCCACTCTCTTTTCTCTCCTTATACACTTACAGTACTCCTCGGAGCAGCTGGGCAGAGCACCTGGTGTTATGAAGCTGGACATTGTTATTGATTACTGTAGGGAGGATTGGTCCCAGACATCGTGACTCCGTCACTGCATCCCCTGCGTAGAAGGCAAGCAACACAAGGAAAGGTCAGTTTAAATTAAATGCACCATATTTGACACCCGGGGCAAAAAATGGAGTGGATTGTTTTCAGCAGGATGGGACTTTCCAACTATGTAACTCAAATCTGTAACCAAATCCAAAAAGCAGGCTTCACCCACCTACATATTTATTTAATGCATATTTACCAGATGAAGAAACACATTTTGGTTGCACTTGAGTAGCTAATATGAAACATGAAAAATTACTGAGACAGATTTCATGATCACAAGGTCAGGCATTAATGGTATAATAACAATTTCACCTGGAATTATCTTTACCTACACAATCATTGTGACCAAAAACAACAACTTAATTACTCTATGTCTCTGTGAATTCAGTGTTGCTGGGTAATTAAACTCATTATGCAGGCAACATAACAAATTTTGTCTAGACTAATCTGTCCCTTTTGGCAATGACAAATTATAGCTCTAAAGAAAACTATGTTTTTTTTGTTTAATTTGTCATGTAATTATTTGTTGCTAATGCTTCTATTTTGTTTTACTTTATTACTGAAATGTGACATGAAGGATGGCACTGCATACATTGAAGATCATTTTGGAAGCAAAGAATGAAAATGTTTATTCTTGATGAAGACCATCACACAGTTGTCTGTTGACTTACCAAAATTGACCTGACATGGACTTTTTTGATATGTTATGTTTCTCTGTATTTTCAGCATGAAGGGCATTAGGTAAAGCTATCACCGTAAACCTCTATCTCGTTAATAACCACATTCAAAGTGCTGCTTTTTTTTTTTGCATGGTTGTGAAAATTATTGACTAAATTCTCCTGATTGCTTCCCTTGATAACACCAGTGAATCAAATCTGAGACATTCAAAGTTGTCTGAGGCACAATACGTAATGAGAAACCTCTTTGTTCTTTAGAACAGTGTGGTTTAGAAACATGCGTTTTAGAGCCTAATCAATAACAGAAATGAGAAGAGAAAAAGTGAAGGTCTTGAAACTTTAAACTTTGCAACTTTTCAAAGTGTAATTACAGTATACAAATAGAATTTTACCCAAAGCAGTGTGCATGTTGTTTTTTCACGCCTTGAAGGACATTTCAAAGGTTTGGCCGAGGCTGAAACCACAGGGGGACAGCTGGTTAGCGTAGGAAAGTGTTAGTGAGGAGTTCATGTGTACAGCTCTCCCTTACTGCTGTCAGCTATGCTGTATGGGTGCTCTGTGAAGTAGGCAATAAGCAATCTGCTCTAATAAGGAGAGTGAATAAAGTTGAAAGTGTTGTGTTGTAGCTATGTGCTGTAGAGAGTTATTTGGACAGCACCGTAGTCTATGCACAGAGTAGAATGGGCAATAAGCCATGATTATTTTAAAGGTTTAAGTTTGTTTTATACTGAATAAGTTTAGATACAACTTTGCTCACTTTGTTCCTCAAAAAAATGTTGTTTCCAGATTCAGATACAGATTTGAGATTTTTATTCATTTGAAGAGCAACATAAATTACAAAATAAACACTCCTCAAGAAGGTACCGTTTACCTACAAAATTTGGCTTATTGTAATAACAAAATTAATTTAAACATAGATTGATGGTTAAAATAGTACTTTGCGAAGTACTTTTCACTTTTGCTTAATTACATTCTAACATTCAAGCAAAATGTGATACTCCCAGATGGTGGTCATTGCAAAGGTTGCAGATCCTCTGATTCCAATCCAAGCCTTTATATCTTCAAGTGAACCTGGGGACTGTGGTGGTGCTAAAAACTTTCCAATAGCTTGTCTGAATAAAATTTTGGTTTTATTTAATAGCTACTTTTCCAATTAAACGCCTGTTTAAATTGGACTTAAGAGTAACACAGTGACATATGTTTCAGCTTCCTTTTGCCACTATTATCTGAACTGATCTTATAACTGATGTTCAGCAGTAACTTTCAAACAGCTTATGTTACATTTTTGTCTGAGCCAGAGACAGTCATATGAACAAATGATTGGAATTTGGATCGTCACAAATGTTCCAAATATTCCGACCTAATTTTAACAGATTTTTCCCAATTAAAAAAAGTTAAATAAATACAGAATAAAGTCAAAAGTACACAAAAAGGGTTTGACATCTACTCTGGAGCAAAAGGTTACATCATTGTAAAATTTAATTTTAGTTTTTGCGTGATGAAATGCGTGATGATTTTGGGATTCATATCTTATCTAGTGAATATACAGTTTCATGATACAAAATGCAGTTGATGGTTGTTTCAGTGCAGAAAAACGGAGAACAGACTTTGAGTTGTGATTATAGTTATAAGGTTGTATTTAAATATGAGTTATAGTATTATTATATTATTAATATAAGTTTTGTGGATAATTAATGTGTTACCTGTTCATACTATTAAGTATATTTTGTTCATTTAAAACCTAGAGAGAATAAGCATTTCGGTACATTTAGAGAAGGGTTATTCCTCTTTAAATAAAACAAAAAACCTAGATAGGAATTATATAATAACATGGGTATATCATGTTGTCTGAGGTGTATTTATGCCTCATCATTTTAACAGTTTAACTATTCAATAAACTCTCCACTGCAATGTTCTCCTCGCCAACCGCACATGTTAAATTTCCTTCCCAATAAGAAATGTTTTGTCGAAAACAGTGAAATCTACAACAGCAAATGACATTAATTGTTATTTTTAATATCAAATTGAAACGAGTAATATCTGTGCTGAAAATTGGCAAACTGTGAATGTATGTCAAAGTATTATTGATGCAGACATTGACTTACCTCCCCCTCACCAACTTACAATGTCATGAGTGAGCATTTAGGGCTACATGGATGTTTTGATCTTCCCCCAGTCATCTCCTTCTCCTATTGAGACAGAAATAAATGTCTGTAGCTCCTTTGAATGAACAAAACAAACAACTGTGAGAGATACCAAACTGTGCTGAGATCCAGTATTAGGGCTGCAAACAATTTAAAGCTATGAAAGATCTCATTTACAGCATGTTGCACTTTGTACAAAAATGCTAACTTAATTTTAAATGTTTTAGCTGGAAATTATATTTACTTTCTCATTGGCTGTTATCCCTAAAAGATGTGCAACTTGTAAGTAAAACTGAAAATGTGATTACTGAACAAGTGTTTATAAGCAGGCTGATGTAAGATATTTAAAAATATCTAAAATATATTTTAAAACACATTAAGACTTATTGTAATTGTTTGTATACACCACACTACTTACTTTCTACAAATAGAGAGAAAGTACCACTTGAAGTACTAGTTTTCAAAATCATTTCACAAAGATATCCCAAAAGCAAATATTTAATATTTCAAACAATGTTATACCCTCCCAGGTACTTAAAAGATTATTTATAAGGATATTTCTGCTTTGTTGCACAAAAGGATTACATGCTGTTGGCTGTTAGAGGCTAATTTAATCTTTCAGGCATCAGTTGCATGTTATACGCATGAGGTACCTGAGCCACTGCAATGGTCCTCAAATGTCACTTTAGGTGCCTTTGCCACTACCCACTGTGCACATTGCACACTACTACTCTGAAGTTAAGAAGCAGGAAAGATTTGTAGATATTTCTTTGTGTGTCTGATTTCCAATAATAACCAGACATTGTTGAAATAACTGCAAGCATAAAGTAACAATTTTACAAGAATGTAGCTGGTCTAATGATATTTTTGACCAGAAATTGCTTTGATCTTGGTCTTAAACATTCTCTGTTTGATATGGCTTTCAAATGAACTGTGGTATGAACCTCACTTTCCGCCTCCCAAAATGGCATCGGGTAGTGATGAGCCTTCTCATAGCTCTTTCATGGCTACACTGTAAACACGCTACACTGTTTTTATTCCTTAAGAAAATCACAGACAGAGAATCAAACTGTCTTCAGTCAACATTTAGATTCTTAATACGCTGCACGAAATGGAGCCGCAGAGGAGGAGACTTCTTTCATTAGACACTTCACTAACGCTCTGAAGTTTGCTGCTTCCATCTGAGATGACTTTAAAAGAGAAACAATGCCTCTGCCTATTGGGGTCTTTGGAGATTTTCTCTCTCATCACATATTAATGAAAGAGGTGGCATGTATGGAGTTGGATAGCTTATGCAGGAAAACCTGGTTGTGAGCATGTCAACGACAGCTGCCTTCACAAACACATGACAGACTCATATGTTGTGCGTATATGACATGGTATATGTTGTTTCTCAAGAAATCTTAACTTCAACTTTGATGTGCTTTGCAAATTCTGCACATTTTCCTCGCACTAGTATTGATACACATACAACAAATGTTCAAGAGTGTAGAATGTATAACAGCTGCCTGTAGAGGGCACACTTCACTTGGGATGCTTCAGGGCTTCACCTTTCCTAGTCTATCTCTCTTTCTGATACATACACACACACATAAACAGCATTTATTTGAGTATAATCATGTTATATCAGGCACAGAGACAGTATGAATTAGAGGTGAGTTCAGGCCAGTTATACTGATGAATGTACTGTAAATCAGTTTCCCACATTGGCCTCCATTTCTCCTTTAATGAGACAGGCCCATCAAGATGGAGCAGGAGCTTTTTGATATCCTCAGAGGGGCATGGCGTGCAGAAACATTAATGCTCATAATTCATAGCAAATCAAGAAAGATTTTGTTGGAACAGAGGATCACACCAATTACCAGTTGTTTATTGTTTGCTATTGTTGTGTTTACTGCAGTCTAATCATATTTGGAGGTCAGCCACAGCACTACATCAGCTCCAAGTGGAAAAGCTCTTTTGAAGCCTTTCATTTCGTTGTGCCATATTAGCTGCACTGAGCAGCCCTAGACAACATGCTGCCTTTGCTTTCAAGATAAAAAGAAACAAGCATTACATCACTTTCTAAATAACTTCATGAATTAAGGAAATTGCACGTAAATTGGTCACCTTAAAAAAAAGACCAGCCCATTTGGAAAAATGTGTTTCATCTATTAATTTGGCTCAAGATAATAATCGTTTACATAATGACTTGAACATGGGAACAAGAGTTAGTGTTCGATTCTGGGCAAATGTTGTTAGTTACTAATGTTTGGCCAGACAAAGCTCCCTCTTTTTCTTCTTGCCCCTCTTATGGAATAGTAGGTTTGTGCCATGAAAGCAAGGAAATCATGGAAATCAGCAAGGCCTTCATTATACCAAGGTCATTACTACTGGCTTTTATCCTCCTCTGTACTTATACGAGGTAAGGGAATCCTATTCTCCATCACCCAAGGCCTCACCTTTGAACACTCACACACAAGCTCACACCAGGGGCAGCATTTGAGCACACACACACATACACACACACACACACACACACACACACACACACACACACACACACACACACACACACACACACACAAACACACCAGTTTCTCTTTCATTTGGCCTCCTTGAATTTCATCATTCATTTTTACATCACATTAGTGTGGTGTGTTAGTGGTCGGCGTGCCTGCATGTAGAGGGCGGCTGATACTTCAGGAAAAGACTGAATAATGCACGGGAAAAGGCAGGGGAAGGCTTGAAGGGAGTCGGCAACAGCACAGATGAGCATCTCCTTATACCATATGAAACGGTTAGAGACTACATGAAGTGAGAGAAATAGATCATACAGCTTGGATTTTGCAACGCTAGACTACAAGGTAAGCCAGAATGTAGGTGAGTTGTTTTTAGGCAATACTGTAGGGTTCCTTGATTACGATTTAGTTTTATATGGTAAAACACTTTGAAATGATTGAATACAGCCATAAAAGCCCTGACTTCTATTGTCATGTTCTGCCTCCTTACATCCACATCTACTGTTTGTAGATCAAGAAGATAATATGAACAAAATGTGAGCTAAGGGATGGAAATGTCTCACTATTTTGAACATTAACGCCAGATACTTAGTATTACTCTCGAAGGAATTGGGGAAATATTAACAGGAGATTTTGTTTTTGTGAAAGACCTGCACAGGGAACCCAAAAGAAAGAAGTTAAAGTTGCCATTTTACATCTTTCACAAGATGGTTTAGTATAATAATACATTAGGTTGCTGTAATTAGGCCATTATTTTCAAAGCAACCCAATCCCACAATTTGTAGGAAAAAACCCTCTCCATATTTAAAGTTAATATTTTTAATGAGTATCACAAGACAGTCGAGTCTTACTCAATGGCTCCATCAAAAAGGAATAACTATGTTCTTGAGGGGAAGGAAAGCGTTCTCTTAATGTGCGCCAACGATGGGCCTCTTCTGTCTATCTCAGCGGCTGTGTCTGATTTGAAACTCTCCATTGATCTGATACCACCAAGAACTGGCCTGCATATTAAACCGATGCTGTGATACAGCTCCTCAGAGATGGGAGGAATTTTGTGTGTGTGTGTGTGTGTGTGTGTGTGTGTGTGTGTGTGTGTGCAGGCTCATGGCTGTAGTCCAGGTTCAGGGTATTACAAAAAAATAAAGCCCAAGAAAATGTATTCAGAGTTATGTGCTGATAGTCATACAAACTGTATTATCCCTCAGAAGTCCAGCTCAGCGCCTGCCAACACACATTGGCCTTCACTTCTGATGCTGACATCATTTAATCTTTAGGAGGAGCTTGGGGTTTCTGTCCCAAATCCTTGATCTGGTTCACCTTACAAGATGAGCGCACTGTCTGTCTTCCAAAATAAACAGACTCATTATTGTACTCCCACTTGTCCAAGACACGCAGACTGCCTTTCTGTCTTTAGGTAATGAATCCTCTTACTGTTGCAGCCCATCCACAATGCATTTAAAACATTTAAAGCTACAATATGAACACAAATGTCCTCATCTGGTTTGCATGGGAATTGACAACAGGCCAGGAGATATTGTGTTTCATGTGCTACAAGTGTGAGCACATAAACACAAAAGAAAATGTTCCGTTTGCAGAGGTTTTTTCAATGGAACCTTTTCACGTATGGAAACAATCCTCTGCTGTCTCTCTGTTTTTGTGTGTGGATGTTTTATAAGCACTGAAAAGGATGCACATTTCCCAGATTAGGACTGGCAGAAGTGCTCTGGAGACAGTGGCGGGAAAGGATGAACATTAGGCACCTGATCGGACAGGATCAATGAAAAGCAATTAGATTATAAGTCTGAGGGAGCACTGCATGACTACAGGGGGCGAGACCTTTAAAAGAGCAAGGAGGACGAGGGGATAAACTGTAACAATGTGTCAGAGGTTTTTTAGATCTTAAACAAGATAGAATTAGATCTTCACAGATGAGGTGAAGGAATCTATGAAGCTGTGATGATATGCATGGTGTACAGTATTTATGTGTGTTTGTGTGCTTGTGCTTCTGTCTTCTTGTGTGATTTGCGCCTGACTTATGTGTTTTGCCTAACATCTATTGTCATAATGATGTGTGATTATTAAGGGAGCATGGTTTTCACAGCAGGGAAAAAAGGGGCTGAGCTGACAACAGGTTGGGCCTCCCTTTGTGTCTTTGTTTGAATGCTCAGCAAATACATATTCATGCTCGCAATATGCACACAATAGCACACATTTGTTTATAATTTTTGTTTATTTGGGTTGCATACATTAACAAACACTTTTTTTTGTGGTTGTAATGCAAGAAGGGGGAAATGGTAATAGCAAAGAAAGGGTTCCCGGAAAAGAGGTAGACACATTCTTGAGGAGCCGATGCCTTGTTATTTTAAAACAAGTATCCTTTGGAGAGGTTAAGCTCTTGCAGCATGCTAGCTATTAGGCTAAACCACGGTGTGCTGTGTTCTGTGTGGGCTGAAAAGACAAGTTGTGACCATTAGTGTGCCTTGTGTGCCTGGTTCCAGAGTACAAAAGCGCATGAGAGTAATGATGACACACAACAAATAACTCAGTGCTTAAATCAGGCTTTCTTAGTTGATTTTAATATTTTTCTGTGTATCTGCTCTAACTAAAACATCCCTCATTTGTGGCCCTTAAAACCAAATAAAGGTGTAAACACAGTGTATATGCTACAATGAAGTGCCTTCCCTCTTTACTGGGTTCCTGCCTCTGCTCCTTTCTGACACTAGATGGCTGTCTGTGCTGTGTATGCTTTGTTTCAGCGCCAGTGCAGCGTCTTCATGCTTCTTTTATTTGCCCTGGAAATGCAAGGCTGAGCAAAAGATTTTTGTTAATAATGCTTTGAGACACTTGGGTTATGAAAACACACAGCTACACAGACATAGCGCGCCCAACTTAATGTTTTGATGTTTGAATTTGCCAGCCCTTCATTTTTTTATGAAGTCATGAACAATGGATTAAATATACAGTCATCAGAAAAGTCAGGTACAGATGCACACTCACTGAGGTGAAAGTGCATTTGAGTAGATTTAAAAATAAACTCTATGTAATGTCAATTTTAATATATGTTCCACAAATTAAAAAAAGTTTTTGTGGATCAGGAAAGGCTTCAATTAAAGTGACAGATTTCAAAACAAGTCAAGGCTACTATTAGTGTCAAACGAAACCACTGAACACATTATTTGTCATTATCATATAATTATTCAGTCTATAGCGCCATTTCCATGCCTTACTTTTATATTAGTTCATCCACTATGTGTGTGTTTTGTGTAAGAGGCTATTTGTAGTTTCATTATGTGCAATAAATGCGACCACATAGAGCACTTGGTTGCAGTATTGACTTTGAAGATTGCCTTTCTTCTTCTTCTTTTGAGGCCGTCCATCTCTTTAGCCTGAAGCTCCCAAACCGCACAGCCGGCCAGTTCGTGGTGGCCTTTTATTATGATGTCAGCACTTCGCTTAAAGAGCATTCAATATCTCCAGGACTGGTGGAACGTCAATTGAATAATATAGACGCACACTGGATGGCTATTCCTCATAGCCGGTCAGTTCATTTGCTCATTGATTTATTGGTAGCTGACAATGTAATGGAATTAAGTAGCAGTGATTATCACGAACAAACAGGTTGTTTGTTTGTTTTCTTCGCATCTGTTCGCTGTGGTATAAAGAGTTTCAACACTGGCTGTGCAGAGGTGGACAAATACATGTACATACAGATACAGGCACATGCATTCAAATATGCAAACGCACTCACACACAAGCACATGAAACAAGTCACTTTGCATTATTTAGAAAGATTTGGAAAGATTCCAAAAGTGCATGATGTACTATGTGATTGCATCTGACCCACCTCTGACGATAGAAGCAACTGAGGCTAAAAAATGGGAAATGGAAAGAAAGAAGGACGAAAGAGCCGAAAAACAAATGAGAAAAGCAGTGGACCAGAGGAGGAGGCAATTAGGCCCAGTCTGATTTGCAGACCTATTAAAGGATGGTGATCTAGAAAACAAGCAAAGCTTTGTAAGGTAGTTGTACCAACACCCACATAAATCAGGGTGTGATTAGTTCAGGAGCTGGAGTTATAGGGTGCTAACATTGCTGCGCTCACTCTTTAACATTAATAATGCTCTTAATAGTGAGCGACAGCTTGTAACAGACGCCTTGCGTAACGCTGATCTCTCCTTAACAATCTGGCTGGAACAACAACAGGAAACTAACTAAAAAATCTGATTTATGCATTCAACTGGTCTTAGCCTGTTTCATCTTGATGCTGTCACCATGATGCTAAAATCAAAATCCTTCCAGATTTAAAGAAGTTTGATCATTCACTGCTGGATGCTTAATCTTGTGTGCGTCCACACTTCCACATCTCGATCTGGTGCTGCATCTCTGGCTCTGTAATTCATGCAAAATGAAATGAAAACCTTCTTAGCAATATGCAGATTTCTTTATGCAAAGCAGCATTACCTATGGTGCGCGGACGGCAGCTAATGCCTTTGATCAGTCTCTCTGACATTCTCTAACTACTGAGAAGAAAAGAACTTAAAAATTGTAAAGGTTCTTAATTGAAGTGAACATAAAAGAAGATACATGGTGTTAATTGGTATACGCTAAGAATAATCTAGACCTTGGAGACCACTGTCCCTTACCGGCCCCCCTGCCAAAGTGTCAGGATTTACATCTTTAATTCAAGATTTCCCCACATTAATTACCTCGCAGGCAGCGAAATGCGGATCACTTCATTTTAAAGTATAATAAACATCCAAATAGTTTCTCCCCCCTCCCCATCCATGAATATCATTTTTTGTTTGTGTGCAAAAGCCTGGTTCTCCTGTTCTTAAGGAGCTTGTGCAAAAAGTAAAGGGTTGTGAATGTGGTCTAGAAAGAATTTTTGCAGTAATGGAGACATAGTAAGAGCGTAATTAAAATGAACAACATTGGAAAAATACGTAACTTTAATCATAATTTTGGAGAAAAGGTCTTTATAAAATACATAAAGATGGAGAATTAAAGATAAAATATATACACCAAGGTCACTGAAAGATGTTGTGTTTGCTATTTTGTGTTAGTGCACATTGTTATAAGGAATTTAAATTGTGTAATATTTAGGAGGATCTATTGACAGAAATGCAATACAAGATCCATAACTCTGTTTTCAGTGGTGTATAAAGACCTTACGTAATAATCAGTTATATTTTTAACACCTTAGAATGAGACATTTCTATCTGTATATTCTTTGTACATGGAAGTCACCATGTTGCGCCACCATTTTTACTACAGTAGCCAAACAGACAAACTGTTCTACAGACAAGAAGAACAACAAGCATTAGTAGTAGTAATAGTAGTAGGATTCGTCTGATTTATTAGAAGTAAGAAGAGATGTAAAATTTGGACAAACACAGGACTACACGTATTATTTACCACAACAGCCATTTAGCAAAGATATTAAAAGAGGACCATATGTTGAAAGTTTTCATATCCTTTTGGTTGCAGGATTTAGAAATGAAAGCTCTGATTTGTAGTAGCGTCCATGTTGATTTCACATTCCAACTTAAGAGCACATGAACACACCAAAGTCGCAAAAACGACTTCACAACTCGGGAAATAGGACCATCACTTGAATGCACAGTGAGGCGTTGGTTGCATTTCGCAACCCTCACCACTAGATGCCACTAAAACTTACATACTGAACCTTTAAAGACAAACTAGAACAACTAAAGCAGGTTTAGATTGATGCCAGTTTCAAAGCAGCATATTTGGCATGGCATAATTTTGGCATGACAACTACTTTGTATGAGTGTGTGTGTGTGTGTTTGTGAGCATCTGCTTTGCAGTGAAGTAAAGCAATTTGAACACGGGACCCCAGTATGACCTTTGATTATGAGAGGAATACAGCGGTGCTCATATCCCAGGCCTCTCCATTCCCTCTCAACATGATGAATGGGATACCCTGAGCTGCAGGACAAAACAGCCATTTAAGGATCCAGGGTGACACACACACACACACACACACACAGGCAGACACATGTACATGCACGCACACAGAAATGCTGACAGACAAATGACATACTGATGGAAAGTGAAGTACTTTTAGGTCCTTAAATGCCACCAGCAGCAGCATTCACACGCAGAGCATGTAATATTACAACACCTACACTTATTGCCTTCTGTTTAAAGCACATTTAACACTGTACTGCCCTTGAAAATAACGGGCTAAGCTGAGGCTTTTTTCTTTTGAGCAGGTTCATGTATGGATTTATTAGCAGAAAATAGAAACATATATTATGGCTTATTGAAACACTTTCAAACATACCCCAATGTGGTTAATATTATGCAGTTTATTAAGCAACAATAAGAAATTTATGTAAACACAGTTCAAACGAGCGCTGCTCCTGTACACCTTAAAATCCTCCTTTTTTGAAGTGGTTTTATTTTGGGGTTTCATTGTAATTTATTGGCTCAAAGTGCACGATACAGTGTTAAAACTGATTTGATATGGAAACCTGCAGGGACATATTAATTAAAATAGCAATCTAATTAGCATTCCACTGTGACCTAAAAGTTGAATATTATTAGAGCTGCAACCGTCGGCTGTGATGAAAAGAGCTTACATGACAGTGAAATTGAAATTCAAAGAGCTGGAGATAATGTACACACAGATCAAAAGAACAAACGGTGGGGAGAAAAATAACACACCAAGAAGTTTTACATTTCCTCACAAGGGGGAAACCAGCATGTGCACACTCCCTCACCCACCCACACACTCACACAGGCACACAGTATGAGGTAGTTTAGTGTAATTTAATCCAAAAATCAGCCAGATACAAATATCGCTGCTATGACAATGAATTAACACAAGGAATGTATTAGAGGTTAAACTCACTTTACTGCTTTTTATATTCAGGACAGAGTTTGGCCTCAACTTTGCTCATGATGTAAATGGATTGTAAATGTTGTTAGTAGTACCAAAGGCATACAGAATGAGGACAGTGTTAAACAGTTTATTATATATATATATGTATGTCTGTATATATGTGTGTGTGTGTGTACGTGTGGGCTGTGTGCAGACATCCGTGTGCCTCCAGACTCCAGCTTTAAGTAATAGTATAGAAGTGTTATCAGTGAAATTATCTGATAATTATCAACAGTAGAGGTGCTCATATTGCAGAATGGCCCCTTTCAGAGTGTTATATTATCTTGTCATAATTATTGATGCATGAATGTGTCAGTATTTTAATGTTGTAGCTGGTTGATGCTGGACATTGTTTATTGCTGGGTTTTTCAGTCTATAACAATCCATCATGTTACATAAGATCATCATATGTTTTGTGTGAATCTGCAAAATAACTTGTAACTAACTCTCTCAAATTGATTTGATGGAGTAAATTGTACAATATTTCCCTCCACAATGTAGCAGAGTGTAAATATAAAGTAGCATTGAAATGTAAATGCTTGAGTTAAATAAGTACCTAAAAATTGTGCTTAAGTACAGTACTTGGGTAAATGTAGTTTGTTGCTTTCCACTGACAACTGGAGTGATGCCCCATCAGGAAATATACAGGATATAGAGGGTATGCGCTGATGTCACTTCCTCTTCCAGAACACGCTGGACTGAGTGGCAAAACATCTGTTACCATGGCTGCGTTTAGCAAACCAGGAGTAAAACAAGTGATTATTTGCTCAAATTAAAGGCAGTCGGACTCAACAGTGAGTCCTTACAGCTTGCCCAAGCACCAGCGGTACAGCTCTTTCCCATTTTAGATGTTTTGTTTGTGTTTTAGCTGATTCAAGTAAACACTGCTGCTCATCTTTCTGCCACTCAGTGAGTGTAACTGTGTTCTGTGACATCATGCGCATGTCCTCAATAAATATATAGTCAGTTGATTTGTGATCAGTTTACTACATACACTGTTGTCAAATGAAATTAAAACATCAATATTTATTGACAGTTTTGTCCACATTTATTAGTTGCTCAAATTATTTCATCATCCCATCATAAAAGTGTTGACACATATTTTCACGCAAGATGTTGTGATGTTTTATGACAATTGCTGACTTGAGGTCATAGGTTGCTAACCTTTTTATTCACTGCTTTATCCCTGTTTGAAATCCAATCGCCATCCCTTCACAGTCATATTGAAGGATAGCGTTCCTACAGTACAGCTGGAGGAAGCAGAGTAGAGGTTTACATTGCTCTGATTGTTGACACGAAGCTTGAGCTGACATGTTTCATCATATCACCAAAACAAGCTACTGCTCATAGTTTCAGAGTTAACCTATGTCAACTGCCACAGCATGCCCTGATATACATTAAGCCTTATACAGGTCATGACAATCAAAACAGTCCTCACAGGGGTCAGTGCACTCCAGCCCGCTCAGTGTTACTTTTGTTTAACCTTGAGGGCTTCTGTGCTTTCCTTCCCTTCAGGGAGAGTTGCATATTCCTGCATAGCCTTGTGCACGGGCTTAGTTGCCTGTTTGCTTGGTAAGGGCCTCTGTGCTTTTCCTACTGCTCTACAAGTGGGCGTGTTAACATGTGTCCCTGCAGTGGGCCGGCATGCCAGCCAGCCAGTGATAATTATTCATTAGTATTCATTAGTGTGAGGTGCTGGCCGGTGCGGGGCTCATGTTGAATCAGTGTTTTGACGAGGCCTCGGCCCGGCGCAGGTCAGCGAAGAGCCAGTAATTAGGCCCACCAGTCAGGAGGCATTTTCCTAAGCACAGCACGTGAGGTTGAGAGAGAGAAGATACAACCACCAGGAGAGGGGCTGCAGAGAAAGAGATAGAGAGACACGGAGGAGGGAGGTTGAGAGAGGGTGTGTGGGTTTTCAAAATAAAGCCAACCTTGGCCTCCTTGCTCCCCTGTCTGGTTGCCGTTGAGTACCATAACCTCTCTCCATCACTCACTCCATCAGTTGTAAAAATGCGTGATAGCCTTGGTTGTCTGCTTTGTTTGTCCTGTGCCTTTTCTCTTATTCTGTTTCTCCTCTCCTTTCCTCTCCTCTCCTCTCCTCTCCTCTCCAGAATGCATACATGTGCTTTTTTGTTTCATTCTAATGTTGTTTGCCTTTGTTGCATATGTTTATTTATGGGTCTTTGCATGTCGCATGGTTGATAATAACAGCAGTTATTATCACTTACAGACATAATTGTGTAATGGTTAACATGACAGAGTGGTCGCCTCCGAGGAATGTTGTTAGTATTGTAAATGCGACTGAGGCCTAACTGAATTAATCTAATCGGAAGATAATTACACTGGCTGGAACAAAGCTGGACCAGATTTATCAAACCGTTTCCTGCCCCCATGAGCCATTAGAGGAAGAGACCTGCAAGCCCGGTAAGGTTAACGGCGTCCAGCACAATTCAAAGCTAGCTGTGCCACAGCTGTCACTACATATCTGACACAGAAAAGGGGCTTTGACGTTGACTGACAGCAATTGAGAAAACAAGGGGTCAAGTGTTGAGCTGTTGCGAGACAGGAGAGAGGAAGGCGCAAACCCCCCAGATCCAAATCCCTGTGGAGGACGGTAGAATCCAAGGAGATGATAGCCTGTCCTGTCAACACATAACGTCAGTTTACCTTGAATTGAAACAAAGAGCATAAGACATTGGCAACCCCTCTCTGCTTCTCTATTTCTTTCTATCTTCTTGTTTTTCTTCTTCTCCTTCACTCACGTACAAGCGCAGATACACATGGGAGGGGAGAGGGAGTGCCTTGCATGTATCCTGACATGATTCCAGATTAGACAAATTCCCTAAACTACAACGGATGGCATGACACCCTCCTCTTTCCCAACAACCCCCCTCCACCTTCTCTCTGTGCTCCACTCCTCTACCTCCTCTCTCCCCTTGGTCTCCGCCGTGCACATTTCTCTCCTTCAGATTTATGACATTGGCATATAGGTGCACTTGACAGCTCTCAGATTGGCGCTGTAGAAGAGGGAGATCCCAAAGTGAGATGGGTTAGCTGGGTATATCTATCAGGGGTCCATCCAGGAGGAGGAGGAGAAAGGGGTGAAGGATGAAGAGGTTGTGCATGTGGGGAGGGGAGCCAGGGGATAGGTGGAGAAGGGGGAGAGGAGAGCGAGGGAGAGAGGGTTGGTGGGGCCCCGCTGAGCACATAAGCTTCCATGCTGAGCACAACCGTGGCTGGCTGACAGTTGTGCTCAGCCTTCACTGTAATAATGAATAAAAGGAAACTCCCTGCAGATTACACATCTTCCGTGTTTTGACATTGACCTTAATACATAATTTAACCACAAAGCCTGAAGAGTGTGTAACGAGATAAGAGAGGACCAGAGGATAGAAAAAAGATGCCTGGGCTAAAACATACAGGCCCAGAAAAAATGGCTCTAATATGATCAAGCCTGAGAGGACTCTTGCCACCAGTAATTTTTTTTCTTAAGAGGATGGGGAAAAGTTTGGGGGGAAAGGTCTGGAAGATGGGAGGTTGCTGAAGAGGAAATTCATGGATGTGTGTGTGAAAAATGCAGTGATTTTCCTGCTTATCGAATTCCCAGTGGGAGGAGAATGTAGTGCTGCTAAACCTCAATAGAATAGTAATGTGCCAGCCCCGGCTGTTGTGTATGTGTGTGTGTGCCACTTCTCCCCTGTTTGTGTACTTCCTACTGGTGTGTGTGTGTGAGAAATTGCAGACCGGCTGAGCGTGATATCTGAAGGAGGTATTTGTCACTGTCAGTGTCACTTCTTGGTTTGTGAGTGTGTGTGTGTGTGAACTTGTTTTCCTCGGGGGTGTGTGAGTGTTGTGACGTTTTGAGTGACTGTTAAGAGCGGTGTTTGCTGAGCCAGCACTCTCTGCCACAGGTTATGTCACTCCAGCTGAGGTCACAATGTCACACACACTGAAAATGGTAATGCTTTCTTTAGCAGAATTCCTCAAGAAGAAACACTACCAGACTCACAGAGCTTAGTGAAATATGTCCACTGCATCAATAAATAATGCTCATAGTCTGCGTTTAACAACAGATTTTTTTTAAAACAACACTTTATTCTCATATAGTTTGTGCAATTGGTGGATTCACTTGTGTTTTCTTTCTAATGGGAAATGTTGCTGCACATGACTCATGCATTAACAATCATTACTTCCCAATTAAGGAAGTGATTACGTCACCAGTGGCCTGGTAGGTGCTGTGAAACACAGATGCAGATATTAAATATGAATTACAGAGGCCGTATCTGCACCCCCTCGCTCTCTCATCCTCCTAATTCCTCTCAAACCCTTTCGTCTTTGGTCTCTACAAAGACAGACTGCTCTGTAATTGAAGCAGCGTGTCAAAGCCGTCTTCCTGTCCACACCCTGTGATTCACACTCTTCTCATTAGTGTCATAATTACCTCTGGTTGAAAAGCAATGGCCGGAGCGAGCCCCTTGGCGAGTGTTAAGGTGAGAGTGCGGGCCTGTGGCGCTCTCTGTAGGGGGTTGAGGCTGACCTCCATACCAGTAGGGGGCAGTGGAGATGTACTGAACCCAGCCTGCATGGTGTCCACAGCTCTACACGAGGTCTTTTTACATGCCGCTTTGCACGGTAACAAGCTGTTGTGAAGGGAAAACTGATTTATGGTTGATAAATGAAACATAAAGAATTGTTGGATGGAATTGATGAGTTCTGCTGCTTTTTCCTCATGTTTGATATTTATTCTATCATCTTTGCATACATGTGCCTGCTTTTCTTCATTTTGTGACTACACGAAGATTCACACACCTGTCAGTCTGTCCCCAGGCCTTGGCCTCAGCCTGTGTCTCTTGGCTCTTGGAGATCTTCAGGGGATTTGCTTGGCTGCGGCTTAACTGGCCCTGAACAGCCTCCAAACTGGTCCAGCTGGGTTGGACATCTAGTCCCTGTGTGTGTGTGTGTATGTGTGTGTGTGTGTGTGTGTGGAGACTTGTGCCATCACGGCTCAGTTACCACACAGAGCCACAGCCATGACTGTGGTGGCAAAAGTACTTTGGTGCTTTGCCATCAGGCTTCCCTCCAAGGGCCATGTCAAGACAGAGAGAGTCTTGGTGCGGATGCGCATACATGTGTGTGTGTATGTGTGTGTGCGGTGGGCGATGCAGGGCGGTGCTCTACTTCTGCAGCAGTAATCTAATGAGCCTGTAAACACACTCATTTGACATCATTAATTGGAGTGAGATCACACATCCGAGAGGGGTGTGTGTACTGCGTGTGTGTGGTGGAGGGTTCTCCCATCAGAGAGGGTTCTTCCAGATCAAAGATTTAGAGTGTGAAATCCTTGATTATGCGACAGAGAGACACATTAGAGGCAGTTTTCTGCCAAGCTGAGAGAACAGCAGAGGGTTTGGTCAGTGCCAGCAGCAGGCCTTGATTTAGCCAATGGAAAGCGATAAAGCAACACACACAGAGCCGCCCTCTGTTTTGTCAATTTTAACAATAAGTGGACAAATCAAAGTTGGAAAACAGGGAGTTTGACTTGTCCTAGTTTATTGATTTTCAAGTACTGCAGCATATTAAACACAAGAAGCTATATTTTGGACGTGTAGTCACAAAGCATCTGCTGGTGCTTTTAAAAAAGTTTCAGTCCTAGTTCTAACTGTCTCTGAGTGTGATCCATTAGCTATAATTGTGCTGTCATACTGGTTCAGTCACATTTGTCAGCTGGATCTAAGCTGGGGGGAAACAGAGGTGCAGTGCTGGAGTTGCACTAGTCCTCTGCTGTGAATGTAACCCAATCCAGTCCTTAATGATCTATCTGTCTACCACCCGCACAATGGCCCACACTGCTGTTCGCTTTCATTTACAGAGTGCCAATCTCTGAACTCCTCTCATCAACCCTTTGTTCCTGGCTGTTTCATGTTTTTTAGGGGAGTTGAATGGCATGGCCGTGTATGGGATACTTTTGCGAGAGTGGTTGAGAGAGTCAGCTAGAGCAGGAATTTTCCAGTGCAATACATTATGAAGATTTCACTTTCTGCCTTTGATTCTGCACTGACAGTTGTCCTTCAGCCCTCCTTTAAAGTCCCACTTTCAATCCCTAATGGCTGTCATGTCGCTGCGCTCTCTGGACTCTTACTCAAAGTGTCATTGGCATAATGGTCGGCAGCCGTTGGCCTCTTTTGATCATCCATGCTGTGTGTGAGAGCAACTGGAGCCGAAACACTGAGGTGTATGAGATGTGTGTGCGCGCGTGCGTGCGTGTGTGTGTGTGCTTCCACCTCTGTCGGCTGCCACTCCTAGGCAAAGCTCCACAACCGGAAATCTAAAATTCACTTTCAAATAGTTTTCCTCCTGTTCTTGGTGCCTAATAGCCAAGCAGTGGAATGTGTGTGTGTATGTGTGTGTGTGTACTCATTAAAGTGATAGCGCAGATTTTTACTGTATCAGCATCTCAGGTTCAGCCCTGTTTGGCACTCCCTCAACGGTTATGCATACTCCAACAAAGGGATGAAGGGCCACAAGGGAGCGAGAGGAAGACCAGGAGAGGGATTGATAACGTGTGTGTGTGTGTGTGTGTGTGTGTGTGTGTGTTTGTGTGACGGTGAGCCGAGGCCTTGGACAGACAAAGCCAAACTGGTCTTGAGTTCAAACACCACTGCTTGTGTTCAAATGTATCAAGTGATTCCAAGATAAATTCACATTCACCAGGCCAGAAAGGACACATCTAAGCAAGATGATCAGGGCCAGAGAACATCCGGAGGAGCACTTATACATTCCAACAGAGACGTGTGTAATTGAAGCCAGTGTGTATTTACTGAATGACATTATGTTCAAACATCCTGAGCTGAATTGCCGTGTGCAGATCCAGGTAGTGACACTCTTCCAGGACCAGTGTCCTCTCATTTCCTGCCTGGTTCACCTGCCTGCCTCACAGCAGGTCAGGCCCTGGTCCAGATGTTAGCCTGGCTGGGACCAGAGCCTTGGGCGCTTGAGCTATCGATGTCCAGAGAACGAGAGCAAAGAGTGACTGCAGGGCTGGTACACAAGTTATTCTTCTTAAATAACATTAACATACTCATGGTTATTAAATTTTACAAAAACACCATTGTATACACATAGGGGTGGAGAAACATCTTTTCTGGCATTGCAAATTATTACATGATGCTTTTATCTTTTGACCCCTTATGGCCTTTCTCCAGAATCCATCTTTCCCATTATTCTCTTCATGCTTCATTATATATGTTCATGCATAATATTGAATTATATAAAGCTCACTGCCTCCCAGAGTCTGAACTCTGAATTTGATGCATACAGCAGCAGTTTGTGCAATCATATTCTTACATGTAATATAGTGTTTCTTTTGTAGTAGTTTCATACAACTTTTTCCTTTTTCTTTCCTAGTTTCCCCAGAAAACTTCTATACTTCTGAGTTAATCGATTTGTCTTTGGACTTATTTATTTAATACACACACTCACACACATACGTGTACAGCCCTCCCCTTCCCTTTATCCACAGAGAGATCCAGATCAGAGCACTTGGCCAAGATCGCGTGTGATGTAAAGTTCTGGAGAATAAAAGATGTCTCTTCCAATAACATATTTCCTGCATGTATCGAAAGACGTGTCAATTTCAGTTACACCTGGAACAGCAGTTGGAAAACAGAGTTCTTCGCTTCTAAAAGACAATGCCATACCAGTCACTCCCCACCTGAATGACTGATACATTAAACATGCAGAAAGCAGCGGGAGGACACTAGGGAAGAAGCGTTCAAAGACAAAAACAACGCATCCAAAAACAAAAAAAAGAAAAATATGTTGCTTGCTACAGTACAATACAACACAGCTGTCTGGTGCTGCAAACTAGCACCAATATTGAATCTTAATCCTTCCAGGAAGAGAGAGTTTTTTTACTAAACAGACAATAATGAAAAGTGTAGCTATAAGAAGTGCTAACAGACTAATTTATATGACCATTTAAGTGGTCTGTGAATTCCCAGATAATTTAGCTGCCACACGAATCTATTTCTGTATCTCTGTAATATTCCAGCAATGATTGACATTGCAAATGTGTTCATTTCCTCGGTTTTCCAAACTCTGGAAGCTATTCCAGAGAGGCAGCTGATCACACACGCTTTTGTAAGAGGAGCTGTGGAGCATCTCTGCCCTCTAGTTCCCTGACAGGACTGTCAGAGTACATGCAGGCCTGTAGACCAGACATGGTAAAATCCGCAGTCCTCACCATGCTCATGAAATGCTGACACAGCTGCCCTAGGCCTGGCCTGTTGTAGAAAATTAATTCAGGCAAGTCAGAGGACACCTCAGTCAGCGAGACAGACAGACAGACAGAAGGGGTCCTGTAAGGCAGGCAGTGTGAAGAGGAGTAGAGTCTCTGGTCTTTGTTCGCTGCTGGACACGTTAAAACTCCATTAAGGAAGCCTGACACACAAGGCGACGGCTGTCTCTGTTCTGACTGAGCAAGCAACTTACCAGAAGACTGGGATTTCTGCTCTCTCTCTCTCTTTCTCTTTTCTCTCTAACTCCCTCTCACACACAGAAACTGAATAAAAATAAATAAATTTTTACTAAGAAATCAACATAATTCTTGGTGGGTTTTTTTGACTTTTGTATTTATTTAGTCAAAATTTTAATTACCAAAAAGAAGAAATTCATTAATTTTTCTGCAGTGCCCCCCAAATTTTTATTCTCACGGGAACTTGAATTTTTGGTTTAATCTGTCTATACTTGTATACTTATAGGTGCAATAACTGTGTGGGCCGGCAGCATAACTAGTTTGTTGTATCACTTCAGTTCCACCAGTTGATCTGCTTGGGGCCAACGCTGTTGTTATTGTGAGATTTGAGCAATTCACACATTACTGTCGAATCATGAAGTAGCATACGGGGACTACCCTTTGCTGTGAGTTCTGACAGTCTGGCCACTTGCTGTCATCACAACTGGACCCCTGAAAGAGATGCTAATCTAGCTAGACCCCCTCCTTAATATACTGTGGGACGAATGCTACCCGAGCAGGTGTTGAAATATAGAAAAAGGTAACATTGAGTGGGAATCACTGATAACATTAGCAAGCTAATTGAATGGTTAAAATGTTGAATATTGTAAAGGAGCAGATGTACGTTTAAACTGACCAGTTATGCAGGCTTGTTGAAAGGTGGGGAATAATGCTATGACGTGCTCCAGTCAGTATTACGGATGTTGCCAGCGTGTCACCTACCAACGCCGGCCCTCAAATGTCAACTGCTGCAATGCAAAGCTCACCTAGAGGCTTTAATCTTAGACACTGTTTCCACTAATATGTCCTAATCATCTTTTGGGAAATGGAAAATCATGCACAATTACTGCTGAGTCATTTAATGGATATTTTATTACACAAAAAGTGAGGACATTTCATTGATTGATACTTTAGTCCTACTTTTATGTGATAGACTATATAGCCACCAATTGCTTGGCAGATTCTTCAAACTGACTTTAGATCAATATTAGTAATTGTGTCTTGCTGCAAGTCATTTTATCTGAAGATGTGTGTTTTTTAAAGATCAGCTAACAGCTTCAGTTGCTAGACCTACATACAGATTGGAGTCTTAATCTTAAGTCTTTAGTTAGGCCTTGGGGAGTCCTTGTTAATAGATCCTCTTGCTTAGGGCCTCTGGCTTAATCCTTGCCATTTACCACTTCCTATGCTAGTTTGCTAAATACTCTCAATTAGGTCGCTGGCGGGGTATTTGATTCGACTCCATGTTCTGACCACTCCTCCCTTTTTCTGGTAATTTCATGGCTTGACCTTGGTTCTTATAGAAATGTCCATGATGAGACCTTGGCGCATCAACATCTCTCTGTATATACTGCTAACTTCATAGTGAAATTATAATTAACTCCCAGCATCAATTAGAATTCAGCATGTAGAAGGGTAACGAGGAGCCAATTACAAGAAAATATACATAATCAATTATTTATTCACTCTTAATTACAGCGAGTTTTTACCCTGTTACAGCAGCGGCAGTTCAATTAATGACCTTCAGCTATCTTCATTTGAAATTGCCGTGGAGCAGAGGAATTTACTCAAACCCCATAGTGGAACAAAGCAGGAGAAACACACACACAAACACACACTTGCACAAACTCAGAAAAAGAAATTGAACAAGGGAAAGAGAGAGAGAGGGAAGGAAGAGCAAGAAAGAGATTTAGTGAGAGAGAAAGAGAGAAAAGGGAGAGAGCAGAGAAGTGACGGCACTGGCACTGTCTGTCAGTCAGATGCCCAGAGCTGCGGTGTGCACTGTGTCACCCGCACGACCGAGCCGTCTGTCGAGGCCACCTGCCTCATTATGGGAAATGTATGCATCTGGGGCAGGCTCTGGCTGGCTCATCCTCAGCATGGGCAGGGAAAATGGCACACTGGCAACTATTACTGCATTATGTTAGCAAGCTGCACACACTGCATGCATACATACTGCACTGAGGGAGAGAAAACTAGCGAGCCAAGAGTTTTACTGAATGGGCTGGAAAATGTTTGGAAGTGACTTGGTGTATGTGTGGATTTTTCTCAAAAGTTCAGCCTTGGATACGGCTGGTGCCATTCTTAGACAGGAGGTGCATTGCATATGGCACCATGATACATAAAAATAGTAACTGACATCCTGTATCTGTATATTCAAACTGTGTAAAAGGCGTGTGATCTTTGAGTAAGCTTGACAGATAATATAAGTGTTGTATGTGTGTATGTGAAAGAGACAGATTGAGAAAACAGCATGTCAGTAAGTGGACAGCTGAATATAGTGGCTGCCTGGACCCTGTGTCAATGTCCTCCTCTGGCCACAGGGTCCTACAGCAACCAACACGCACAAATGGAACTAACTGATTACAACAGAAAACTTTCTCCCTGTCCATCCGTGTCCGTCCCCCCCCCCTCCCGTCCCCCCTTTCTCCCGCCTTTCGCCCATACCTGGCCTGAATACCATTAGACCTAATGGAGCGCGGTGTGAGGGACAGCCAATCATGATGGCGTCCCGTCAGTGACACCGACATGTATCTTGGTGCTCATTATCATCCTTGAACAGCGCCCAATTTACATCTGATGCTCTGACTAATTCTGCTCCAGTGTTGTCAAGAGGCATAGGAAGTGGCCTGGCCGTGATGACAGCGCGGCTGTCAGGAGCCTGTGGATGGAGGATTCCTCGGGGCATGATTTAATGCCCATGTCAAGCCCCGCTGTCAGCCTCTCTCTCTCTCTCCGCTCCCCGCGCTCTCTCTCTCCATCCAGCCATTAGGATTCAGCCAGCGGAGAGATGGAGCGATACAGCTAGCGATTGGCCTGCTTAGGATTCACACTCTGGGCAAGAAAATAACACGCCCTGTTTCACAAGTGATTACCCTTTCCCTGTAAACTGCAATTAAGGCAAAAAAAAAGCAAAGCGGCAAAGAGGTGATGGAGAAACAAAACGTAAATGATCGCCAAGTGAAAAGGAAAACCTTGAGCATTTTTCCCCACTGGTTTATGGCTTCTTGCTTGTCTAATTTCCATAGACAACTTTTCCATGGTGTTTTGCTGAGTTGTTTTGGTTTCTGTTTAGTTGTATAACACCCACAGATTTCGTGGGCCCTCGCCCTCCCTCTTGTAGAGTGATTAACATATTGCATGATGTCTCTGGATAGTTCCTCTTGCACTATGCAATCTTTTTTTGCATTCAGTATATTTACTTTGGTCAGGATAGAACAGAATTTCGGCAGTTTTTTTTGTGGAGCACAGACCAACCATCTTGTAAAAGTGTATTCACTGTGAATTTCTAGAAATCTACATATGGTGTGTTGATGAGGATAAAGCTGTGCATGTGTCTGAGTTTTTGAGAATGAGACAGACGCTGTCTGCTTATTTGAAACAATAACCAAACCTGAGACGCCTGACCTATGTTGACCTTTGCCAAGGGTCAAAGGTGATAGGGGCCACAGATGGCTGGAGACAGCTAGCCAGTTCTGAGTGGACAGAGAGGACAGGGTGCAGATATTTCACAGTGTCACAGCAGGAACGACTGGACAGTATAAGAGTCTGAGATTTAGATCTGCAAAAATACATATTTTTCCACTGTGATGGTATCCTACAATATGTTGCTGCAATATGTTGGCCACCCCCGGTTTCTCTGCTCTCTAACAAGGCAGTGATGGATGACCAGACACTTTGCTGCCTAATGTGGAGAGTGTAAGGCCATATGGCTCAGTTTGATTTGTCCTTGTGAGCTCTCTTTAAACATGAGCACAGCAATGCAAACAGCAGAACACCGCAACTGCTTCAAAATAGAGGCTAGCATGGTTTCATGTGAGCCACCAGGCTTTAAGATCACAGTAGCAGAAATTAACCTGGCCATTTCCCCTGCTTTAACTTTTAATGAACATTAATTAGATTTGGTCTGCCTTGTGCATGTTTTGGCTTAGCTTCATATCCTCTTTCGCCACATTAGGCTGTGCATGCTGAATGTTGATTGCAGCTCTCACAACGTTTCAGCTGTGTGAGAAAAAAAAAATCAGTTTACAGCATTAGCACTGGATACCAGTAAAAAAACAAGGAATGTTTGCATGCGATTTAGGTGATAGATGATCTGCATTTTTATGAAGTGTTTCTTTGGGAATCCTTTTTACTTTGGCTTAGCAGATTGCAGACTGGGCGTTGGGCTGGACTGGTTTAGGCCTTGTCCTGATTATTGTTGGTCTGGCTGGTGCAAACCTGTATGCCGACATTTCACACTGTACATTCTTCATAAAAATGTGGGAAATCTTTGTAGATTGTTAAATCTATTTATAAAATGGGATATTTTATGGGGAAAAGAAATCATCTAAAGACCAAAATAAATAAATAAATCCACTGATGAATAGTTAAATGTTACAAATATAAAAATAAATTAGAATTACCGTAAAACTTCAATTAGTAACCGAGTCCCAAATAGCCGCCTACAGCGTTTTCTGGCCTGGTGTAAAAACACGTTTTGACAAATAAACCCAGGCCTTGATTAAACGCCTGGTCTGGTTTTTACATAAGTTCTTTGGATGTATAAAACCTCTTAAACCCTGTGGGGTCACCTGCCTTAGCTGCTTCTAAGCTGCTTAGATTGTTAATAAAATATTAATGTTTAAAGTTATCAATATGTCAATATAAACATGCTACACATTGCTAGATCGGTTAGATTGTCCACAATTCAGTCGTTCAGTTCATTTAATGGAAACAAGCCCCAAAGTCTAATTCATATGAATCTACCAGTGTAAAGTGTATAAACCAACCAACCGGAGCTAAATCAAATGAATCACATGCATTTGATATTATTTGATAATTTTTCATTTTTAACAGTAATATTCTGTTTAAAATAAATAAACTGTTTCATAGTAGCCTATTTCAGTTTTGTGCAAAAGGAGTTAAAGGCCTGTCTCATATGGACAGGATGTACATTTGTCACAGTGACAAATGTACATTCCTTAATTGTTTTATGGTTTCTATAGGACTCAACTGTCCCCAAATAACTAAATAGATAAATAGAACTTAAAGGTGAGAATGGGGTGGTCATTGTAAACATCAACTTACACTGACCACCCCATTCTCACCTTTAATTTAAATGTGTTCTGTGATTATTGTTGTGTTTAAAACTTTTGAAGAAAGCAACATGTGGTTCTTAAAAGAACTTCCACTTGTCTGCAACTGCCAGGCTATTTTAAGCTTTTCCACAAGAAGGGTGTTATGAAGCCATCTCCTGAGTAATGAAAACTGTACAAAGAATGTAACTAAAAACTCCTGATAAAGTACACATGTTGTAAAATAAATACAAACATTTGTGAACATTCAACTCCCTCCTGACCCCCGACATATGCAGATGCTTCTTCACAGTATCTGCTTCATATTTTGGCTCTACTTAGTTTACTTACTAAACTAGAAGGGAGCACTCAGTAGAGTGCTGATCTCTTCCAGGTGTGTCTGGGCATATGGATGGAGAAGGGCAGGGAGGGCAGGGCAAATCGTGTGTCCAGAGTGTATGCATGAGAGCAGTGTAATGAGTTTTCTTTAAGATGCATAGAATAGTGTAATGGTATTGTAAATGAGTGTCCTGAGTTTGTCTAACCTTATAAATTAATAAGGAAACCAGAAAAGAGACGATAATTCCAAACTTCTGAAATTAAACATTATTTATTTAGAACGTTTTGTTGTAACACACCTCTCTACTTCCCTCTTACCACCCACAACCAAAAAAAGAGTTGAATCTCACTCAGTTGTTCCTACTGGCTCCCTTGTAGTCAAGATGTTGACTAAAACAAATTTTAGTAAACAATGCAAGATTTCAAACTAATGGCAACTTCTAGGTCTGAAAAGTAAAGCCAATGCCAAAGTGCCTTAAACCTACATTCTTTCTAATGGCCAGAATTAATTGAATCAATGACAAAATGAACCTATTTCTCACTTGATTTATTGCCTCAGTAAACACTTAACTAATATGTTATGGTCTCAATTGTTAGTTTGAAGTCTTTATCAATATAGCATGATGTTCATTTAGTAAATTATCATCCCATTTAGAGGAAACGTTGCGAGTTGCTACCATGGTGACCTGTCAGTCAGGATAGAGTTGACTCGTATTCCCTACACTGTGTACATTTGATCAGCGTGTTGAAAAAACTTATTAGGAGTTGAGTCTTCATTTTCCTGGCAGCTTAGCATCCCAAATAATATCACAGTTAATTTGAATTACGGATTCACCTTGCTAACCCTACCAGTTAGCTCATCCAAATAGTGTCACATCCAGTCATGTCTGGTTTGAAAAAACCAAGATGGTGACGGACAAAATGCCAAACTAGAGGCTTCACTACCGGTAGTCCACAAATCAGTGGGTGACGTCATGGTGGCTACGTCCACTTCTTTTATATAGTCTATTTAGAGCACTTAAAAATTGACATTGTGAAGTAAATGCATTCCACATGTTAGTCAGGCCTCAAGGATACAGACAATGCATTTTGGTCAATAACATTGAAGGTAAACAGGAACTTTGCGTGTTGATAGGGAAACTCCACAGGTAACCCTTAAAATGGAGGAATAAGGCCACAAAATTCCTCAAAAATGCACAAAGGACACAGAACACACACAGCAGCGGATGACAGTGTTTCACAAAGGTATTATCCCTAACAGAACTGTATTGCACTACATTGCAATGTACAGATGGTTTTATTTTCCCGGCCTCTCAATGAATATGTGTGTGAGTGAGTGAATGTTCATGACCTTGAAGGGCTAATTCACCCAAATCACAAAACAACCCACATTTTCCCAAGTTTTTCAATTGGTATCTAATCATTATTAGTAGTGCCACCACAACAGTACAATGGAGATGAATGAAAAAAAAAAGTTTTTTAAATTTAAGTAAACTGTCCCTTTAATGTGTTGATACAGAACAAATAAGCATTTGGACAGATAAATTTGTGCAGTGTCACTGGGAAGAGTTGGTGTGGCAACAGACTCATGCAGTTATTATTTCTAGTGGTTAACTTCCTTTCTGAGAGTAGAGATTGATGGATACCAAGAGTGCTCCTGTGTGTCTTGAAGGGAACTATTGATCGCTGTTGCCGTTGGTTTCAGCCTCCATTTGTTGATCTGCCCATGAAAGCCCAACTGCATGGATCATAGAAATGACCCCAGCTCTTTTTAATGATGTTTGAGCCTCAAAGAAAAAACCTGCTTCACCCACTAACAGTCAGGCCAGCCATGCTGCATTTTCTCTCCAGATGGACAAGTTGTATTTGTTTTCAGTGGATGCTGCTCGGCAGTGATGCTAAGAAATTAGGAAATGCTTATGTATTCACAGACGAATTGAGTGCACAACAATTGTTCTCAATTTTGATAATGATACTCTCTGAATTATGACATTTCAGCTCTCCGTTCATTTGCTAAATTGTGTTTAGTGTCATTTTTATTGCAATTTTCATCAGTACTTTTTTTCTTCGCTTTAAGAAGAGAAGGGATCATTAGCCCAGGACTGTTCAACCATGCACAGAGGAAAAATGCCATCAAAGTTGACACAGAAAATGTCCTTGTTCTCTAATTTATAAACAAAAAACACAGATTTTCCCTTTCATGTGGCTTCTTGGAGATAATTATGACAAGATGAAAGCAGTTAAATTCCTCCCTCTGTTCTCTGCTCTTCAGATGGTTCCCCCATTGTCAAAAATGGAGATGAGATTTCATGTGGCTGTCATTGCCTGTGTCCCGGTCTCTCTCTGGCTCCCTCTCTCGCTCTTGTGTCTCTTATCCTCCTCCTTCCTGTCTCGCTCTCCCTTCTCTGTCTGTCTCGCTGTTTCACTCTTCTTTGTCAGTTTTTTATTGAACTCTGATATCCAAATCTGTAATGTTTTCAGAACTGTCAATCAATCAGTCACTATCTGTCTCAGAGGTTGCTGTCCCCTAATGGAAGAGAATGATTAGCTTTTATGATTTTTATGGTTTAAAGCTATTGAGCATAATCAAAGGGATAAGTCTTCTTCTTGCAAGCATATGTTTCGGTGCAAGACACACACACACACACACACACACACACACACACACACAGACCCCTCCCTGCTCCCCTCCCTCACACACTCTGAGGCGACGGGGCTGGTGCGCTGTGAGTGTGTCGTGCCATGCTGTGGTGTCTGCTAGTATGTGTGTGTTGGTGAGTGTGCCCTCCTGGGAGGTAATTACCAGAATAAATACAGTAGAGGCCATGGCTGCTAATTTATGCCTGATTGTTGACTGTCAAAGTATTGTTTAACATGCACACAGAGGGCCCTTGGTGTTTCATATCCTCCTTGTATGTCTGTGTGTGTGTGTGAGAGAGAGGTGGGGGGATGCATTTGTGCAGAGCATCCTTTTACTCTGTGACCCTGCTGGTTAAGTAACCACACATACAGATATACTATCCTGTGTCACCTGTAGCCATCTGCTGCCTTTTCTTACAGGTATTTGGTCATTCACAAACTTACTGTCCGTCTGTGAATGTTGTTGTACCAATGTGAGTTTCAGGCCTCTCAGGATTTATTTGCCTTACCAGTTACAGACTTTTTAGGTTTTACGGTTATGGTTAGCATTAACAAGTGGTGGAAGAAGTATTCAGAACTTATACTTAAGTGAACGTAGCAATGCAACTGTGTAAAAATAGAGGTAGTCCTACATTTGAAATGTAAAAAGTACTTTTTTATGCAGGATGGCCCATTTCAGAATAATAAATATTATATTACTGCATTATAATTTGTGATGCATTTATGTAACTACTAGTACTTGAGTAAATTTAATTAGTTACACTCAAAGTTGGGTTAGGCATGTAGCTGTGAAGGCTGTGTTATTCCTTTAAATCATATCATTGTGTTGATGCATGTTGGATGCCAACGCAGAAAAGAATGTAAGTATGTCTGGACCTGGATTTTAGGGTTGTGGCAACGCACTGGGTTGGCCAGCGACATATACCTAGTAGTGTTTGAAGTCAAACTGCTGTTTTTTTAACCTTTATTTATTCAGGGGTGCTTCACTCAGAGGAAGCCTCTCTTTTGCAGGAAGACCCTGATCACATTTGCGTAGTTTCACATTTTTTTCACATTTTTTTCACATTCACACCTGGAAGCTGCCCAGAACAACCACAGTCTGATCTGCTGCTCATTGAGCAGCTCCACTGGAGTGGTTGGACTTAAGGGCACATTCACTTTCCACACCAAGTGGGAACCTCTGAGTCTAAAAAGTGAGGTGAATGTAGAAGTGTCTTCTGGTTGCAAAAAGTGTGGTTACATTACTAATAATGGTAAAATGACCCTACTTCTCACCTGATTTATTACCTGATTGAACACTTTCATCACACAATTTTTTTTATTGTGTTATTCTAATCACTTTGATTTGTCTACTTGATTTCATTTTCTTGTCGGATGTTCTTTTTACATAAATTTGAAATAAACATAATAATAAATAATGAGCTTATGGACTTAATTGGTAGTTTCATGTTTTCTTTACTACAGCATGATGTTCATTTAATAAATTATGGTCCAATTTAGAGAAAAATAAACCATAAAGCAGAGTATGCTTTAGGGCGAGCTGTCTTGTTATTGACAAGTCGCTACTAAGGAGACCTGTCAGTCAGGCTAGAGTGACTCGTACCCACTGCACTGTGTAAATTTAACCAGCACCGTTGAAAAAGCTTAGTCGGATTTGGCTGTTCATTTTTTCTGGTGAGTATATTTTGTTTTAAGCCTGTTTTTTGCTAGCCAAAATTAAAATGGCAGTTAACATGAATCATGTAACCAAGCCAGCTAGCTCCACGCAGAGCCGTTGGCGCCACAGTCTCGTCCAAATATGGTCATGCCAGGTGCCGCTGGTTGCAAAAAATCAAAATGGAGGCGACCAAACTGCCATACTCGAGGCTTCAAAACGGCAGTCCACAAACCAACAGGTGACGTCACGCTGACTTCGTCCACTTCTTTTATACAGTCAAGGTCACCCAAATTTATCCTGCCAGTCCAGGGATTAAACCGCTGTTTCATTGTGTCCTTACTGGATAAAACAATAGTTTGGTGCCCATATGAACACTGAAACTGATTTTGCTTGCTGTAATCATTCCTCCTGTCCATAGTAGTCATTAAATGATCCCTTCCTAGAGTGCTTCCAATAGACTATTATAAGTTAAACTGTAAACAGTGTAACATTGTGACATGTCGTGTGTTTTAATAGCTTTTGGTTAACCGTGGAGGTGCAAATGAATGGGCTAAATCAAGTCTTTAGCTTCTTGTTAGTTTCATGGAATTTTTGACAACAAGAGAAATAGGAAATATTGCCAGCCTTATCCATTAAATATTTTCCCAATAATTAACCAATCAATTCCAGTAATCAACAGAATTATACTAAATTAAATGATTATTACTTACCATCATTAAAACACATCAGTTCAGTCAGTGGAAGGTTTTAAAAATTATTGATTACTGACCGCAACTTGTGTGTAAATTGGTTTACATCTTGTGTGACTGTGGTTACACATAAATCCTCTTCAATTCACTGTTCCACGTAGCATTTCCCTTATTCCCCCCAAAACCACTTTCTATTGATGTTTCCACTGTTCTTGAACTGCACAGTTGTTATCAGATAGGCCAGCTGTGGTTGTGTGGTTGAGGGGCTTTAAACGCCTCATAGACACCTCGTGAGTTTTATGAGCATGAGAGGATAGAGAGTTCACAGTGCTTGAACTGAGGGAGCTGCTAGGGCCCACCATAGCCAAAATGATCTGCAAAAAGTCACTACAGTTGAAGTTCAGAGGCTGCCACCCAAATGAGGTTCGAATGAAGTTAACTCTTGGTCCAGAACTTTTAACGATAGCCTAGGTCTATCAAAGATATTGGATATTAATTCATTAATAATAGATACTAATGAGCTTTGAAGTGGGTACTGTTGGACTTTAGTTGTCCCCAGTGACTAATGAAGCCTGTGAAAACACCTTTGAGGTGCTGGGGGCCGGGGGGCCTGGCTGGAGGAAACACTACAAGTCTTTGTATTAGAGCTGATTGAGCTGGTCTGTGCCCCAGCTTCGTTACAGCCGACCACTTACACGCCCCGAATTCTACTAAGGAGACTGCTGATGAATTTGTTTAATTGAACGTAAATAATGAATTCCCAAGGAAGAGATTTGGCCCAGTTGTAATTGCCGGAGATCAGACGGCACAATACCAAACTTCAAAACGGCCGAGCCAGGCGGTCGTAAGAGCCGTAACGACGACTTCGAAGAAAAAAGAAAGGAGCGATATAGGAAGTGTTGGGGGGGGGGGACAACAGAGGAGGAGTCACAGAGACGGAGAAAAGAAGATGAACTAATGAGGAACAAAGACCTAACGAGTTTCGCGAGGAAAATGAAGTGTTTCCAAAGTCGTCTTTAAACTTGGTGAGATGAAACGCGGGAGCGGCAGTTGTTTTTGACAGCTCGGGATGCGATGGGCCACAGCTCAGAGAGAGAGGGGTAATTCCCTATTCCTTTATATTACCCACTATCTCTCTTTCTCCCTCTCTGCTGGGAGCCCCCTCATCCCTCTCTCCGCTTCTCTACATTGATTCTTGAATTAGACTGTTTTATTGAATAATTAATAGGCCTTTTCCCATGATTGATGATTTGCATGGCTTGAATATTAGCTTTTCAATCAAACGCAGCTTGTTCTAATGTAACCATATTGAAAACATGTCAAACACTGTTTACCCACTTTGTGCGCAATGTTGTCTTAAGTTCCGGCTGCAGAGGCCTCACAATGCTCAGCGGTGGGGAATGGCCTTGTCAAGCGCTCGCTCAGTGCTGATTACAAGGCCCTTGAGTTCTAACACTCATACTGAACACGCATATATACATACAGTTAAGCATGCTAACACACAAATAGACTCAGAGAAACACAGACAATTCTAGGCCTACATATACAAGTAGGCGTGCATTTACACACACACACACACACACACACACACACACACACACACACTCACACCCATATGCACAGATACACACCCACAAAAACATACACAAAAGAGCCCTGATAGTTTTTTTTCCACTGAAAAGCCGTCAGTTCCCCAAAAGATCCTGTCTAATAGCTACAGTAGCGCTCTGCTTAGTTTGAGTGGCAGCGAGGCCAGTCTGGGAATAGATTGTCAGGCATATTGCCTCTACCGTCTCTGCGCCATATCACAGAGAGAGAACACATCAATGCTGGGAGAGACACATGCATTAAGATTCCCTTTTAATTTGACTGGGATTGAAGCCGAGCGCTAAATTACGCCGTCACCCCCCCTGCTCAGTCACCCCCTCCCCAACCCATCGAAGCTTGTTTTTTGTTTGTTTCGCTTATTTATTTATTTCCCGCCTTACTTATTCATTCATTCCAAGAGTCCGATTTTCTGAGAGTGTGTCAGTGCGTCGCTCGGCGCATGAAAGCACTTTGCATGGCGTTGTGTCTGGTGTGTTTAGACGGTTCCAAACATGTGCATGGTTAAATAATTTACAGAGTAACTGACTAATGACAGGCAGTGATCATGTCGAGACGAAGAGGCCTGGGTGACTGCTGATCAGGGACAGAGCCTGTCTCTTTCCCTCACCCTCACTGCTTGTGTTTTTGTGTGTTTGTGTGAGGCTGTGGATTTGGCTATGTTGCGGGTGTGGGAAGGGAATATGTTTGTGTTGATGTCTCAGTACTGCAGGAAGCAGCACAGATTACAGTTCACTCTGCTATATATGGAGAGGATGGATGCCTCCCAAGACATTTGTAGAAAATTGATTTTGAGTTCCATTCATCACTTGGGTTTTGTGTGTGACAGTTCATTCACTGTGTATACAAGGAAACTATGAGCTCTGCATACTTTAAGTTCCCAAGACATTTCACTGAGAAATGTGTATGAACCTGAGATTGAGTGTTGAGCATAATTTTATCTCTGATGATATTGTTGTTTATGACAGAGGTTTGTGCTGTTCAGCTACATCACCAGTTATGCAAACTGACAATACTTACCCTAACTAACCCTAATACCCTACTTGCTTACCCTAACTACTCCCTAACCTAACTGTAGCTGAAGGTTAGGGCTCATGAAAGAAATCTTTATCAGTGTTTATTTTGAATATGAAGAAAAGAAGGAGAAAATCAAATTATGATTTTAAAGGTGATGGCTAGTGAAATTGTTGTTATTCTTAACAAATCCCAGGAGAAGACCAGAACCAACAATTTAGTCTGTCTCTCAATACTGTCAGACTTCCGAACTCTGTCTGTGGAAGATTTGTTTCTACTGAAGGAGTCAATCTTTAAAAACAGGACACAAGTTAAATTCTTTGTACATTTAAGTAATTTTCTAAAACAGCCGGATACTGTAATTATCAGCAAACGATAGATTAAATAGATTAAAATAGTGTATTTACCGGTGACTATTTTATTATTTTGTGCTCTAGTGAATATTTAGCACCAGGACATTGTATGTCATGTTATGATAAACAACAGTGCCCTTTTTCATTATTAAGAAGCAACATGCAACCAAAATGTTTTTGTTCTCGTGTTTTTATTACACTCTCTCTATGGCACTGATGAATAAGATAGATCATGCTTTGGTTACACAGGCAACAGTTGTAAGGAAGATCATTTCATTGTTGGTTTTGGAGATTTCATGGGATTTATTGGCAATATGTAAGAAATAGAAGATCACCAGAATAAGCCTTTAAAAATATGTTTTTTAAATTTATATCTATTTACCATCTGCCGCTATAAAAGCTGTGCTTGTTGCAAAAGGACCTTGTTGACTGCTAACTAAGGTAGTAAGAGTCATGAATTAATATGTGGGAATATCTACAATCTAGGGGCAAATCAATTTAAACACGTCACACTAGCACTACTATCACACATGTCACTTCTTATATAAAAAAGCACTTGTGAAGTAGCTCACAAACAAACTTTTAACTGTTTCTTGGGTGTTGTGCTTTCAGTTTTAAATGAAATATCTACCAATAAGTGCTACAGTCCAGTCTGGTCGAAGGAAAATAAGAGTTAGGGAGGGCTCTGTATTTATACAGACACGATCATTTACCAACAGAGATATTTAATTAGAAGCTAAGCAGCTAAAGGAAGAAACCCAGAATTAAACAAAAACACGTATAGCACAATACCGTCCTCTCAAAACTCGGCTCCTCTCACTATAAAGGCACCTTGAAGAGGAGGGCCGCTCCCTGGGGCTTACCGAGTATCTGATCTATTATGCAAAAAATCATTAGGCTAAATTAAAAAGCTGTTTGAGGGTAACCAGATCCTTTAATGAGGTCAGCGAGCAGAGGAGCGACATTAAAACACAACCCTAGAACAGAAACACGAGACAAGAAGAGAGGGAGGCCATCGATTATCAATCACGTAGGTCATTATCTCGCTGACTCTCTCTCTCTCCCACGCACACACATATGCACACGCAGAAACACACTCAATTACAAACACATTCCATTCCTCTCACTTTCTCCCTCTTTATCAGACAGGTAAACTTTTTATCGTTTCAGTAATCATGCCTTTAAGCTTCCTCACAACTTCGCTGGTCATCTTGTGACAAAAACAGTAATCTGGATGGATTCTGTGTGTCTTGCTAGCGGTATTGTTTGTTTTGAAGTGAGTGTGTTTGTGTGTGCGTGTTTAGGTTTATCTGACAGTCTTCGTAGAGTTCCTGGGAAAAGACATCAGTTTATTTGGCATGGTGAGTGCCTCTGCTCTGTCTATTTAATTAGTGGTGTTGAATCTCAAGCAGGCCGCAGATCTAAAAATACAACCAAAATGATGTTAAAGAGACAAGATACAGTAAAAGCTGACAATTATGATAATACAGCTCAGTTTGGATAAGATATATAGTAAGATGTGTCTAACCTGCCTCCTGAAGCAATGCAAAACTGGTGTGTGTGTGTGTGTGTGTGTAGGCTATGTTTGTTTGTTTCTGTCTGTGAAAGAGTAACAACAAAAGCCTGCCTTCTGTGCATTAACTGCAATAATTTATAAACAACACATATGCTCCTGATTATATTTACATCTCATAACCATAGAACAAACATATTATCTGTATCTTAATTGGATGACAGTGAAAGCTTTAAAGCTTAAATGAATTTATCAAACGGGACAGTTGCCCTCATCAAGTCATACAGAATGCCATTTCAGTAAAGGCTAACATGATGACCTCTTTGAATGTACTTTGATATTCCTTCTCCTGGAGCTACTGGGATTAGTTATATTATTTGATGCACTGCAAAAGGGTAATCGCTATCAAAATCACTTATACGCTTGTTTTGACGTGTCTGGTACTCCCTCCATGCCAGACACACAGAAAATATATAAACATATATTCAAGTATTTAAATTGGAATAGATTAAAACAAAGAAATAGGCAATAACATAGTTAAAAGTAACACTAAGGGAAGAAATTAATATTACCAAATATTGGAAGGAAGATATTTATGTATAGACATAAACATGTATACACACAAGAAATATATACACTCGTGCATAATGTTATGTTTGTCTTTAAAGTAAAACTATCTAGTTTTTAGGAATAAGAACAATCTTAAAACTTGGCAAGACAATAACAACTCTGGAACATATTTTAATCTTTTATAAAGTTGTTAAAAACACAGTTGTCATCTTATATTAAGATTTAAAGCAGTTGAACCTAAGAGTGCACTACTATTTAGAACACGACTAAGAATTTACAGCTGTGCTTCTTCCCCATACTTCCTCTGATGGTTTGGTGGCAATGACAACAGTAATGATGACGTTAACGTGTGTACCTTCGTAACCTGGTTTTGAAAAGTGCTTTACGAATAAAGTTACCTATGTTTATTTGCGTATTAATGTAATCTACGGATTTCCATTTTTAGTCAATGTTGTGTTTAATATTTATTGAGTTTTAGCATTTTTTAGCTGTTTGTTTTGGTTTTCACATTGGACTGACGGACTGTCGCCAAGTGACCAGAAATACATCCAAATTAATGCGTATGTTGCTCTTTATTTATTGTATATGTATATAGAAATAAATAACTGTCACTTAAAAAGTGAAAATATATCAATGTTGTGTTTACAGCTTGTTTCTGCTGCCCCCAAGTGGTCAAAAATCAATTATTGAAGCTTTAATGTCAGATATAATGCCTTACTTGTGTGTGTGCATATATTTTCTTGCTTGTGCATGTGTGTGGTGTTTGGGGGGTTGATAAAAACCTAAAATAGCTACCTGGTGATGTATCCAATCAATCACGATGACCCTGTCCGACCTTGTTGACCCATCCTCTCTCCATGCCTCTCTGAAACTCTCCCTCTCTTCTCCCCTCTGTCTGACTGAATGTCTGCATCCATTTTCTCCTCTGGCATCATCTCTCCGTCACCTGCCAGCACTCTGGGGACGGTTTGTGCATATCTGTCTGCGTTAGTCGACCCCTTGACCTCCGGGGAGCTGAGTGAGAGGTCTCAGTCTGGGCCTGTATCAAACGGGACAGTTGGCACGGCTCAATCAGATGCAATTATGGCGGCTGCGATTAGCGCTGTCAGTGTATGAAGCGTGGCCACGGGTAGAGGCAAGCAATGTGAATAATGGAGGAGTGGGCGACTCACTGGAGAGCAGCTGCCTTCAAACATGTAGCTGCTCTGACCCTGATCTCTCTTTACCTGCGGGAAGGGGTTCGCCAGGCTTTTTTTTTTAGCAGGCTGTTATAATGTTACTCACGGTATAACACTGTCAACTGTCAGCTGTAGAGGCCGCGAGACAGAGGAGGCCATGACGGCTGAAATACCTAAAAGGACACTAAACATTTATGTCATAGGCTGCGGTGCTTTGAGATCAACAGTTGTCAGCTGATCTAAGGACAATTGTTAGAACACCTGCTTGATGCTTTTGGTAACATGTGGCCCCCTCTCTGTCTCACGATCACTCTCAAAAGCCTGGCAGACTTGTATGACACATACGCTAGCTTACGCACACACACACACTCACACACTCACACACAGTCTTGCTGTGCTTTTAAACACAGCAGGTTCTAACAGGCTTTTTTTTAAATAGCTATGTATTTCATCTCTTAGATATTGTCCTTTCTTTGTGTAGCATTTTTGAGCCATGTTGACTGTGGCCCAATTAAGGAAATCCCTGATATAGTTTCCACAGTGACAGGGAGTCATGTACCAATGCTCCAGCCTCTGCCTTTAATGTTGTTCTCACAATGTAACTTGATTGATTCTGATATGTCGAATGCGGTATTGTGATGGCAGATAAGAGGAAAATGTGTGTGTGTGTGTGTGTGTGTGTGTGTGTGTGTGTGTATGTGTGATTAGGGGTTTGTGTGAGGCAGTGTGTTGCAGACCCCCAGATACATTAAAAGTATGATTGGACCTACACACATGCTTAATGCTATCATGCTATATGTGTTCTTCCTGTTTGAGTGTGATCGAGCAGTTCGCTGTGACCTTTAGGTGGTAGGCCCGCAGCTTCATGATTAGAGGGTCACTGGCTCAAACCCTGCTCCAGCTGTTCCCCTTCAATCCTTGTACAGTCCCAGTAACAATTGTGAACTGTTCGATGACATCACCAGTCACAGAGAGGCCAGTGGGGAACCCGCTCTGCCCCTTCCCCTCACCTCTGGGATATTGCTAATGAGGTGTCCTACTCCTAGCACTCACTCTCACCTTCTTGTTCTGTTTCCATCAGCTGTCCTGCACTGTTTCAGAATCGTAGCTGGATCACCCTGTAGACCAGAGACACCCTACAGTTCCTGCTGCTGCTGCAGCTCTCTAATGACTCACACATAGGAGAATAAAAAGTCAGCCTGTAGCTTGGCCAGCATGCCGGCCGACCAGCCAGCCGGCTCACTCACATCTGAGGGACAAGCAGTAGGAGGTAACCTTCACACACTGTGATCTGAATAACTGGCTCGCATGCTCGTTGATTTGTCAGCCAAATCACTCCAACAGGAGCGTTTTTTGATACGGGCTAAATTTATTGGTTCATTCTGTGAAAGCAGCATGTCCCTCTTTATTGTCTAGGGGTGAAACATCACTTAGAGTCGAGTAGTAATTAGTCACAAGGGAGAGTCCATAGTAAAAATAAAATGACTTGTTTGGTATTGAATTAACATGAATAATGGCATATGAAGGCAGGAGCAGCAGCAGACAAAGAACAAAAGCATTTTTTTTTATCAATATGCAAAATTGACTGGTGTAGAACTCATTGTGGGGTTTTTTTGTTAGATGCAATGAGGCTATTGGGATAGTCACAAATTCACAAACAAAGTAATGATTGTACCATATTTATCAGATGTTGCTATTTATTGCGAACAAGCTGTATTTTTTTTCATCCGACTCTGGCAGTTCCACAGAGAGTAGGCCAAGCTGCTCTCCCCTCACATCTGCCTGTGTGCACCCTATGTAGTGAATTCACTTTGCCACGTTGGAAGGAGCTGCGAGGTTTTGAACTCCAACCACAGTTAAAAGACAACTTGGTTGCAGTTGCATGCGACTTTGAAATCTAAAATCTCTTTCTGTTTCTGAAGGAAGCACTGACAAGACAGAGAGCGAAGTTTTGCTTTTCTGTTAAAAATCAAAAGACATAGCTCGCTTTATTTCCCCCTAATCAGCATGCAGCTGCTTTGGTGGTGGATTGCAGAGGTGTAAAACATGCTCTTTTTCTGTATGGTGCTGCACATATTTCACAAAAGATATTTGTGCTTTTCATCTTTGAAAAAAAGAAAAAAAGAAGGAGCACGTCTTACAAAACGACCACAGTTCATTTTCACAACCCTATATGTTTTTTTTTCATCTGATACCAAATATTTGTCAAACGTTTGCTAAGCTGTGATGTTCGTAAACCACTGTGCTCCATATGTCTGATATACCTGGCATAGTAGCTTTTATGACATCCTGCATCCCTTCCCGTACACCTGTAAAATATTAAAGCAGAAAGTGGCGCTGCGGGTGGAGAGTGATTTGTAATTAAAGCTTAATGTGGTAACTACAGGCTAACTGAATCAGCTGTAGCATATTTTCTCCTAATCATTTTGATAAAGGTAAGGCATGTCGATCCAGGATTTTTATCACTGTGCTGTGCATGACTTCACATGATGTAACTGATGTAATCAGGATATCAGGATGAGCTCAAAGCAGATTTGGCCTTCTTCTATCGTCTCTCTAACATGACTCATTTGGCAAATAGTTTTATTAATAACCAGCCTCCCCTCCTTCCCCTCCCAGCTCTGTGTCACTGAAAAATATTAGAACATCTTGTCTTGATAACTATAGACCTGCACAATGTCTTTAGCAATTCAGCTGGACAATAGAGTGAAGTCAGGAACTGGAGGTGCACCAATCGATGTTCAAACCAGAAAAAGTGAATGAATGAAACCATTCATCATAATGTTTGGATACTCATATATTAGTGGCAACTGTGGTCTGTGCTTAGTATCAACAGTAAATTAATGTGGCATTTTATTTTCTCACAGTTTATAGTCAAAACTTGGGGTTAACTTTGAACACATTGTACCTACTCTCTAGCAAACACACATGTCTAACGTGTGAAAGAGATGATTGGAGAGGGAGAGAATCAAAGAGAGAGAGAGAGTGGTGTGAAGGCTTTTTGCTCCGGAGCTCCAACTGCCTTGCACATTTTTCATTTCCGACCGAGTTGAAAAGATCAGGTAATTGAAAAAGAGACAATCCACCAGCCAAGGCTCCACAGATGCCAATGAAAAGCTTCAGATATATTAGAGTATTACACTTTGGGCCCTGTCTTTGTATTTCTTTCACATGGGGTCTATGGAGAAAAAAATGGCTTTCTAATGACAACACCTGAGAAGTGTTTTCCATCAGGCTCATGCATCATTGTCAGCGCGGGAGATGAAACCGTATTGTTTCTCTTTTGGATGGGTGATGTCAATGGGGAGACAGCAGGCTGAAGAGAGAGAGAGAGAGAGAGAGAGAGAGATGTAGTATGTTCTCTAAATGCAAAGTACATTGAAATGTAATAGAAATGAGATGTTCACACACACACCTTCCCAAATAACAGAAAATCAGGCAGTTCAAGACTTTTATTACTTTTTGGATTCTGTGCATTTTCTCTGGCCAGTATCTGATTATTTATACTGCTGACTTGTTCTGGTGATCATATCAAAAGTTGTGTCCTGCAGTGCAGTCCGCCGCAGAAATCTACACAGTTAATATTCATTATCAGATAATGAATAACTCAAGAAACATGAATAAGTCAATTGTCAGATCTGAACACATGAAAGACTAAATAAAAAGTGATGTAAATAACTCAAAAGTGGATCATTTATATATGAGGTGAATAATAAGATGACTGTAGTACACATAATCCTTTAATCAGTGCATTGTGGGATAGCTCGTTTATCAGATCTGTTTTTTATTTGGAGGAAGGTTAAATGCAAATGTAAACAAATGAAAATGGATTCAGCTGCATGAGCATGCATGAAGACTTAACATGCATGTCGTACAAGAATCCTTCATATTTTGGATGGATCTCATTTTTCCAAACTCTCTGCCCTCCGTCAAGCCTTCCGAGTGGGATTTGTCTAAGATTAATAGTTTTATGATTTATAGGCTGGCAGTGTGTGAGCAGTGCTGCGCCTCCAAACAGCCAGATATACAATTATCCGCTGCTCTTGCCCTATATGAATGCCATTTCCCCGGCATCCCTCCTTAAAAGAGACATGGGCCATTTGTCTCCCTAGCTGCCTCCTCACCCAGGCCAGTAATAAGCCATCTGCTGGATCTGAACATGAAAGATTAAAATGATATACAGTATGAAAGCTCTCTATTCAGTTGCTAATGTCCAAGATTCAGGGACGCAGAGGCCAAAGCTGTCATCTCTCTCAGGAAGAGGTAATTATCACTCTTCCTCCGAGGGGCGGCCGCTACCTCTGCCTCTGCTTCATGCAGGACCCGGCCCCCGTGCCGGCTGCCACTGGCCAAACCTCATTTAGTAAGCCAGAACAATGCCAGACCAAATGTCTGGCTAATCCCCACAATCCTTTGTATTTATCGAGGGCTGGTCGTATGGGCCTGAGGAGAGGGCCCGCTGCTTGTGTGTGTGTGTGTTTGAGGGCAGGGGGTCAACTTCAAGCCCTCAGTGCTACAGGCGAGGCGGGTGATTATTTCACTCACTGTCATTAAGTCTTCGTTTATGTGAGTGTGTGTGGGGACTTGCACGTGTGTGTGTGTGTGTGTGTGTGTGTGTGTGTGGATGCTTGGGTTAGGGGGTATCCCTTGTAAATAAATGGGAGATTAGAGAGACACATTTTTTTCTCTGAGTTTGATCTACATCTGAGAAAAAGAGCAGAGGAGAAAGCTAAATTGGCCACGTACAGGAAGGGATGGAATGATGGCAAAGGAAATGACCCACAGTGACTAAGTTTGGACATGTTCATATGGAATTTTATGGTATTGTTTTCAGGATTTGGTGCTGCAGGTGTGATTTATTGTATTTGATGGGCAGCCCCTCTGTATTATCGAACAAGCTATTTAACAAAGTCTTTTTCGTAATGGAAGATATGTTGGCATCTACGCTACACACTATCATCCCAATCCGGGATATCATCAGGAATGAAAATGAGAATGGGCCATGGCAAATTGTCGTTTATGATAATGGAAGACAGCATTATAAGAGCATGTGTTGCTTCAGGTACTAGTTGGCCAATACATTTTGATCCAGGAAGCCCAGTCAGAGTAATAGATTAATGTGTTTAAAGACTTGAAGATGCTAAAACACTGCACAGATGTTTAAAATACTGCAATTATAATTATAATACAGGATTTTACATCTCTGGAAAGTTATCACGGTGGAAACTGCTTCTTTCATCATATAGCTTAGGACGTGTAGAGGCACACCGGTAACGTAGGGAGAGAGATGACATAATGAATGGCCAGAATCGACCTGTGGGTGTTTTGGTTATGTTGTTTTGCTGCCTAACTATTAGGCTATGCCTGATAATGTGGTATTAACTGGTTATGCTGAAATAGCAGAGGAATTGCAGTCTTTCCTCAAAGTCAAAGACACGTTTCCATCCTCTTCCCATGCCTGTATTTTCCCATCCCTCACCAGAGTTAGGTAGTAGTCTGGGCCGTCACTCTGAGCCTTGAGCGCTACTGAGAGAGTAAATTAATTTTCCACGTAGATCAGAGGGCTTAATTCACTTACAGTCCCTGGAGCTCATTGCGGGCAAGCCCCCAGTGGAGACAGCGATGGGGCTCAGTGAGTACTTGGACTGGGTGAGGAGATCCAGCAGAGCTCTTCCCGTTAGGTAAGCGTGGCTGTCTTCACTCCCCACCTCTGTGCATCAAACATCAGCCTGACATCACTCTACTTCCCTTCCTTCTTCTCCCCCATCTCGTCCTCAGGACCGGGGGAGAAGCTCCTCCCCCCTCCTCCGTCCCTTCCAGCTTCCTTCATCCCCCACTCATCCTCCTTTCACAGTCTGAGAAGAAACGCTCCACTCATTCTCCTTTTCGTAATACAAGCCTCAATTATGCATAAACTCGTCAATTTGGCCGTTCAAAGAGGAATGACATGGAATCCAGTGGAGAGGGCTGTCTGAGGATATATCTCAGATGGTGACAACGGGAAGCTTAATACATGTCTTAGTGACTGTCCTGTCTCTCACACCCACTCCCATGTGACCCACCCCCACAATCACATTATTAAACATATCTGATATAAGTTAAACCCAGCCTGCAACTGAAATGCCACAACACACCCCCGTGATATATTTTTACATCTGCCAGCTCTGCTGCTGCTGGGCTTCATCGTTAGTTGGGCTTGAATTAAGCTGCCTGCATGACTTTTGTTAACATCAGATTTTTTTTTCACCAGCCTGTTGAAAGCAACATTATCTAAAGCTGTCAAAGTATTGTTGATAGTTTATAATTGTAGCTCAAAATGTTTGGCTGCAAGCTTTATTGCATTTACATCTTCTTCTTTCCAAGTCTTCACTTCTTGCATGTTGAGAATGAGATTGTGAGAGAGAGACCACCCCAGCCTCTGCTGTCTTGTTCTCTCTATCTTCCCCTCTATTTTTTCCCTTTCATCTGAGTCCAACTGTACCTTCTCGGTGACACAACCTGAGTAAATGGTTCTGTCAGGCCTCCTGAGTGGATTAAAGTGGCCTTCATTTACCTTCATCATTGACCTTATGAAGCTGGTTAACTGCAAAATCCTTAACCCTAAACTCTGTCATTGTACACTCTAATTCATCCTCTCACACAGGGCGACAAATACACATTTGTGTTCACAATATTATAAAAGGGATAAAAATGAGTCGAAAAGATCTATAATGAAAAAATAGGTTATGGGCTAAAGTAATTCATTCTGGAAGTTTCCCTTTTTTCCGATTTTGGTTGAGATCAAAGCATGGTTTCAAGTCTAATTAACCAAACGAATGCAGATCCCAGACCTTCTGGCTGCGGGTAAGGCCTTGGAGGGATCCCTAGCTGAAAATCCACATCAGATTTAAATAATTAATATGACACCTTGAGCTCTGCAGAGAAAGAGGGGCTCCATGTTGGAGTTTAGAACAATGTCACTGCCAAGTGTAATGCTGTTTGTCTCCATGAAAATGAGCAGGGGAGAAAGCAGCCACTCCATTGTACGGCCTCCTTGGTGGATCAGGGGACTACTCTCTCCTTTGTCATGCTAACAGGGAGCTTTAAGGGGCCGTTGGTAAAGAAGGCCTGCGGCCTGCGCTCCATTCCTGGCTGGGCCGGGCTGAAGCAAGCTGGGCCTGGGCTCTGGGGACTTGGAGCTGGGGTCATTTTATGGTTTTTAATCCTCTTAATCCCCGTTAGAAGGGGCTTGGTGGAGACAAATCCGCTCCCAGAGGTCCTTAGGATTCAAACGCTGCGCTTGAGCAACTGTATCATTTGATAACAACAATGGTTGAGGATAGATAGAGAAAGGGAGAGGGACAGACGGGGACAGAAATGGGAAGAAAGATAGAAATCAACATCATGATTGAGAGATATAGGAGATATCTTTGCCCTCTGGTTATTAGCTCTCCTCCTCATTGGTTGCACTTTTGTCTGTCGAAGTTTGTGTCAAGGTGAATAAATCGTGCCAGATCCGTGACACACACCCACACACACACGCACACACATAAACACTTGGTCTGGGTCTCATGCTAATGACCCTTATGTTGGCCTGTGGTCCATAAAGAAATGCAGTGCACTCTCGGCTTCCCGTGTGGACAGCACAGCAGCCCGTTTTCAGAGCTTCGGAGAGACTGGGGAGTCAGGGATAATCCAGAGGACCCTATTCAAATTAATACACTCCTGTTAACCTCATCTCAGACAAGCTCTCTTCATTATCACTCAATTAAAACTGCATATTTGAACAGGCCTGGGCTGGAGAGGCCTCAGACTGTATGAGCTTAGTGACCAAACAGTCAACCTATGAAGGAGGGAGGTCACAGTGGGACATAAAAAGACTGATCAGGAAGAACATGGGTGTATAATACACTTAATAATTATAAAGGTGTAGAATTGTGACACAATATACCAGCTGGAGTTATAATAAATAATTACCAGATATTAGATGATTATTTTGTGTTTGCACTATGTGAAGAAAAGTAATGTTATCCTTTTTGTCTCTAGGCTTGCTTGTCTTAAATTAGGATTGTACCTTTTGGTTGCGCAGAGAAACAGCTAGCCGCTACTGAAAAATTCTTCATTGCAGACAACATTCTGGCTTCTCTGTCATTTCTGATTGAAAGAACATGACAGGGGATGGTTAGCTTGAGTCAGACTTGCCCGTGGCTCACTGAGTAACCCAAACATAGTCTACAACGTTCCTTTTGTGGAGAATGACATGAGACAATGTGAGTTTGTGGTCAGCCGTTTTCTGATGGCGGAAACCAAAGCATGGAATGAAGCAGAGGAAAATTCTGAGGGAGTGAAAAGTGAATTGTAGGAATGATGCTATGATACAGAGCTTTAGTCTTAACAGATTCCTCTTGTATTTAACTGCTCATCTGTTCTTTTTTTATGTTTCTTATTAAGCACATACTACTTTGTATGATATCTCTTGGTTATTCGCTGTCCTCTTCCTCAACTCCTCTTTTTTGTTTCTCTTCCTCACGTTGCCCACTAGCTCGTTCCTGCTAATGTACCCAGAGTGGAGTATGGGGTTGAGCACCTTCAGCATTGAGCCCTGGTGTGGGAACAGGCTAGCTGTCTGTACTCTGCATATAGCCTGCAGCCAAAGACTGAGAAGGAGTGAGCAAAACAACAACCACAAGTCTGGCCTGTCTGCAGAATGCCAGGACTGCTTAGTGGTTGGCAGCCTCCAACACACAAGGGGTACACTGCTGTCATTCGATGGGAAGAAATGCTTGAGATCCCAAATTCCACAGACAGGGCACATGTTACTTGGAATGAAGAGGGTAAATCTCTCCCCCCAGTTTGCATACGTAATGTTGGTCTTGGATGATGATAGTCTCTGAATCTTAAAATGAATTTGAAAAAATACACATCCTGGAGTTGAGTGGGGCGGGCTAGCTGAGAGACGCTGGAAGTACTCACCTTCACACAAATCTGTATATTGTTCTTTTTCAGAATCACTACACCTGCTCCTCTAAGTACCTGGTGCCAGGTAGCTTATTTGGTGAAAGGTTAAGGTGAACTGCTGTCTCCTGCTGCCAGAAGGCTTTTAACCAAATTTGGAGGACAAAAGTGTGTATTCTTTGTGACATCCCATAATCTATAATGGTAGTTGGTAAGTCAGTCTTATCAACTTGTAAAGTTAGAAAATATCATGTGATTATGTCATAATTACCACACATTTGCCTTCACTGAAATATGTAAATAATTCAGGGCATAAACTCCAATACTTTCTTGTGTTAGCAGGAATGATGAATCGTTCATCACTTCACAGATAAATGGAAATAAGTGTTTATCATGGAACATCTTAGAGTTTATCACTCCTTATTTTATCAAGCAAATTGTAACTTCCTGCTTTGACATTTGGACTTTATTTACTATTATTTTTGGTTGTACTGAGCATAAGGATTCATATTTAGGGAGCAAGTGCAGGTCCTCTGAGGGACCGCCTTTATGGACTGCTTCAAATGCCTGGACTGAGACACAGCTTACACAGAGACACAAAGACACAAAGAGACGACCACAATACTGGCCTTAATAAGCCATATTTGGGAAGCACAATCCAAACCTGCATTATCACTTTTACGAAAGATGTCAGCAAACAGTTATGATTACAAGTTCCTGCACTCCAGAAAGGCAGGAGCCTTGAATAAATAACTGACTGTGAAAGAGCTGTGCATGCAACCTCTGATTAGTGATTTTTATTGATTCATGTTTATATAAATTTTTTAGAGCTTTATAATAAATAATAATTATATTAGCGTAGCATGATGGTACAGTCGTTCAAAGAGCCCACTAATGAAATTAAATCCCAGTGTGTACAGAGTTCACAGTGTAACTTTGACCCTGTTGTCCTCTCCATAGTAACAGCTAAAACTAAAAAGACCATTCGGAGCACCAGATTGTAGTTTCCATCTGGTGAATTTGCCGTGCGACACAGGAAGATGTGTGAACATCTTTTCGTAATTGCGGTTTCATAAAGAACAGCGGTGTCATTTTTTACTCTGCTCTTGCTGCGCACACATTGTTTCAAACTGTGGCTTGTTTTTCTTTGTCGGGCCCTAAGTCCTAACTCCACATTCTTTGATCGGGGCTGCGTTCACCACCCTCATGTTTCTATAGCCTTTGAGAAAGACAAACACAGGCAAGAAACCTGTGTAATGAGCATAGTGTGCGTGCTTGTGTGTATGTGTGCTTTATAAATGCGAGTTCATTTCAAACACTTGGTTCTTACTGGGAGTGCAGCTGAGATTGAAAACACTGCTTGCTGGTGTGTGTGTGTGTGTGTGTGTGTGTGTGTGTGTGTGTGTGTGTGTGTGTGTGTGTGTGTATGTATTGATGTGTATTTCCATGTGCGTTGACAGCCTTTGAGCCAGTTCTCGCCTTCACTAAAAACGCTTAGGGCACAAAGCAGCCTTCCCCCCTCTGCTCCTTAGCACAGGCCCTGCTCTCGCTCTCTGACAGGAGCTGAAGGTAAGCACCAAAGACATCCTGACACACACACGTAAAAAGCACTTTTGATGCGGGGAAAATGGACCGCTTTGCAGTGTACAAATAACAGCAAAATGTCAACAGAACGAGGCGAGTCCGACGGGAGGCAACAACACAAGCCAGGTTCAGATGATATTACAGCGAACAAAACATGAGCGTCAACCACCAAAGGCCCTTTTCTTGTCTACCTCGATCTTCGCATTGTTTTGACTTTGTCTGTTTATCAAGATAGATAGTTTATTTGTCCTCAAGGAGGAAATTCTTCCGCAGCCATCAAGCCATCCATTCCTCCCACGTTCAATCAAAAATGTGATAACTTACAGGAGCATGACAAAGGAAACACACAAGGGGCAAACAGAAAGAAAGAATAACAAACCTTTTCGCCAAGACAATGATGATAATTGATCATTATTGTGTTGTTTTACGATGCCTCGCATTTTTTTCTCCCCAAATGCCTGTCCCATGCATCCTTGTTCTATCTATCTCTATCTATCCTCATAACTCCTCACATCAGGATGACTCTGCAATACCTCCCCCATATGTCTGTCTGTGCTGGTTTTCCTGTGAGGCGTGTTTGGTGAGGGCAGGGGGTCAGGACCCAATGATTCTCGGGAAGATAAGTATCTGCTCTAACCCAGGGCTACACCTGTAGGTCACTGCAGGGAGATGCTAATCTCTCAGACGCCCAATAATACTGATGATCTGCATCTGAGACCTCTCCCCTGGGAGAGTGTGTGTGTGTGAGTCTGATGTTATTGTGTGTGTGGTTGAGGGGGCTGACGGATGAGGCAACAGGGGGACACAGCAACCCGTGTCTGTGTGGTTACATTGTATGGGGGGAAGAAATTATTTAATTCTATGTTTCAGGGATGCTTGAAGGGTAACTTGTCCATTTTTCTTGGCCTCCATCTTCAGAAGGGGCTTGAATGCTCTTGGACTGTATAATTTGTCACCTATTTACATGGAGCCAAGAACTGGAGAAATGGCACGAGCAGGTGGCATCTCTCTCTCTCTTCCCTGTGCCATAAACAGATGTGCCTGACTGAGGAACATCCCCCATCCTCTTGTCTTCTCCTGGGCCTCCAATGCCTTGCACTCTTTTTGTCTGAAATAAGAATGCAAATAATCACTGGTCACCAGACAAAATCACCACACTTTGGCCCTGTCCCAATACCTCCCCTTCCCCTAGATTTCTGCCCTAACCCTCGTTTTTGCGCATTCTCGTGTAGGGGTAGGGTGTCCCAATACCTTAGGGAGCAAGGGGGAGTGCTAATCTAACCTTAAAATCAACCCTCAAAACATAGTGAGGTCCGATGCAGGCTCAAAACGAAGTGGGAGATGAAATTACCCAGGATACCTTGCGAACTCAGCGAGCCGGCCAAAATTTCTCAACCAAGATGGCGGACACCGCTGGAAAGGAACTATTTAATTGTAAGTATATTTTCGCAAATAAGCATTTTAAAATGTCGAAATATGTTGGAATATGTTAGTTTGATGCACATCCAATGGACTGTTGAGTTTTGAACACTAATGTTACAAAATATTTCACGAACATATTTCATTTCATCTGCCGATGTTGATATCTGCCGATTGCTTCGAGAGTCTGCCCATCAAATATACATTTGATCTGGGTAACGTTAGTTAACTTTATTGTCAATATCGGGTTCCAATGATTAACTTCTAAAAGAAGTTAACGTGAGGTAAAACTATTAAAAACGAGCCGCATTCATCTAACGCATCATCGTTCCCATCACAGCGCACTGTCATTTCTCCCTAAACCCAAACTTCAGAATCAGCACTGAACACAATCGGTGATTGTTGTAAAGTGCAGTGTCTGTTGTTTCGAAATTACGAAAACCTGCGGGACGTGTTTGATAGTAAATAGCTATTAAAAGCACAATGATCAGCGCAAGAGACGTTGCCCCTGTTCCCATGGCAGCGCGCTCGGAAACAGACTGCAACTAGACAAGCAAACTTTACTTTGGGTTTGGTATGCGCGTCCAAACGATCAAATACACACAAAAATGTGGCAAAATGACCGGTTTGAGAACAGTTCATGTCTTAAATGGGAGTTAGGCAGTTGGGATGAAATATGTGCATTCGGTCTTAAAGGGCAGGGCCTAATAAACCTGCTGATGATTGCACCATTAATGTGAATAAACAACTAAAAGGCAAAGAGAAAATAACTCGTAGCTCTGGAATTAATAACTTCAGCCTTAATAAGCATTAATCTATCTATAATGAACTATGCTGTTATTTCACATTTGTTTACTTTATTAGATTTTTTAGATTTCTAGCATATTATTATCTATACTCATAACTGAGATAGTTATGTGGATGTAAACACACTCATCAGATCCTATTGACCATTCAAAAATCCGTATGGTTCTCTCCTGTTAATTTGCAAATAGTAGTAGTAGTAGTAGTAGGCTACTACCGGTAGACATGTCGACGCTGTGCGTGACGTGGGTGGGCACGTTCGCTACGCAAATTTGCATATAGTGGTGTCCCATTTCATAGGGAAAGCTCTTCACCCCACTTCCCTCGTCGAGGGGACTTTACGGTCGAGAGCACTCAAAACCAAGTGGAAGTTTTAAGGGGGGAGAAATGGGACAGGGCCTTTGTCTTGCAACCACTAGACAGAATGAGTTAATACGGAGTTTTAATTTGTTTAACTGTACCTGCTAAAACCTTTATAAACATGTACATTTCCTATGATGTTGATAATGTGTTCTACCCACAACATCATAATACAGGCAAGGGTGAAGAAAAAAAACAAACAAAAAAACTATATATGGTTATGGTAACAATCTATATATTAAATAAAGCACTAACTGGGTAATGCTAAATGTTGCTGATCTGAGACAGATTTTCTCTGTAAATGAGCACCTTTTGTAAAAACTACAAAACAAGCATTTCTCTATATTTTCAGTATTTACTCCTTAACCAGCAGCTATATGCTGTATGTTCAATAAAATACATAGTACACAGAGTGGTAATAACCACATGCCGCAGACAATTTCTGCTCCCCTGTACCATGGAAACAAACTTACAATTGTCAAAACTGAGTACAATCCTCATACCACATGGTACATTCAGCACACCACTTTGTGACCTGCAAAAGATGATTGTCCAATTGGTAACATTTTTAGGTTGCTGAGTAGTATTGATATTAGCCATATCACACACACGATACTTTCAACACAACATTTCTGTATTTGGTGACACTATGGACTGGCCCAGATTAGGTTGCACTCTCTGACAAGCCTCTGTCATACTTAGGCCGTGGTCTAATATACAGTATATGTGACAGGCTATTGTGATTGTTGGTCACTCTCTTTAGCATGTAGGGATTTACACAATGAACATGTTTATACATTTGAAATTAATATGATTCAATAGCAAACAAATGCAAAGTGTTTTGATCAGTGCATTTTGTGCTAAAGCAATTATAAATGACTATAGTCATGTGAATGACGGACCTAATGTTCATATAAATAGTCATATAGTTTGACAACGTTCGGTAGTCATTCGACAATTGTGCCAACGCAATTGGGAAAAGCTGTAAATGCGTTTCAAACACCGACACAATGATAAACAGGTTGCTTCACAGCAACAGACTTTAGTGACAAATCACGCAGACCCAGTTTTCAAAATACATATGACTGAGTGAATCTCATTCTCCAGTCTGTTACACTGAAAAACACTCACCATGTGTTCATCAACAACAGCAGTAACACACTTTTATATTTACTGCACTTTGCTTTACCTGTGTAGTAGACCTCTACTACACAGGTGAGGACGGCGTGCTACAGAGCATGTGCCCTCCAGTGCAACACGTCCACTGCTGTGATAACATTCATTTTTTTACCCCATGTTACAAACCTCCAGTGAAAAGTCCAGGGGAGGAGGAGGTTAGTGACAATAAAAATCATTCCAGGTTGAAGGAAAACAAAGAGATAGATTTATCAGTAGTTTTGACATTTTATTTACAATATTAAGATCCAAGGGTACTCAAAAACAAGGTATAACAAAAAACAACTTCCCAAAACAAGAGGGAAGCACCTAATTTAGGTTACGAACTGAAAAGGTAGCTCACCAGAAAACAAAGAAAAACCACAAAGGGGGAAACAAACAATATTTACCACCCTCCCTCCTCCAAAGGAGTAAATCACAACACGATCCACACCACTGCAAGGACTCCACAATCGCCTGCAGTATCTGCAGTATCACCCAGCTCGCCAAGCCGTCCGACTATACAAGTCCGGTCTCCACACTCTCCACCACCAGTGTGCCTGCCCTCTGCTTCTTGTACCAGCACGGGTGCTCCCACTGATTGCGAACTAGGTACAGGTGTGCACATTAGCCTTCTCACTGCAACCTGCAGAGGGGGGCAGGACCTGCAGACACACACACGGCTATAGGGTCGTAACACCCCATGATTATTATTGTTGTAATATTTTTTAAATGTATGTGGAGAGTTGAGAAATGAAGAATGTCTCAATCCTTATCTGTGTGGATTTGTGAATGTCTACAAGAATCTGCAAATACATACTCAGATGATAATAAAATACTTGACCACAAACATTCCACTCGTCATAAAGCTGAGAGTAACAGGTAGCTAAAAATGACTCATGGCTTAACACACTCCTAGATTTTACAATATGTTTACAGACATAATTGAAATCGCAGACTTTGTGATGTAGCAAACATTTATCTCTAACTTAGCTCTTGATCTGAACGAACTTCACTGAACATAATAAATAATCATAACAGCCACTCCCCATGCCGTTAAAATATATTATAGTCAAATATTTACAGCAGTAAGAAAAATTCCAAATGTTTGATAGGAAACGATGGAGAGAAAGAAAGTTAAGATGAGGCAGCGAGAACGAGTAACATTACTTGATTAGGTGAGCAGTTGGAAAAAAGGTGATTGGGTCTGTCCTCAGGCTACCTAACTTCATTTTCACACACACACACACACACATATGCTGGTACTGCATGCTAATCATATTTCACCCCAATCACTAAACACACATTTATATTTGAAGGTTTATCCCAGGCGGCCATTTCAAATTATTATGTATGTGATTCCAACCACACAGAGCATAGAAAGTGTTTACTCTCTTCATTGAGGCGCTGGATAAGTTGAGAGCAGAAGCTAAGTGTACTACAGTCTATGGCAGAAGAATAAACATTTTCCTTTATAGCCTGAGGACCCACTTTTCATCTGTCAAGCATGTTTTAATAATTAATCTGTTTAATACACACACAGCATCTGCTGGGTACAACTCCCATCCTCCCATTCAAACTGACTAGCACAGCTGCCACTGTTTGGGTGTACTGTACAGGTCTGGAATATGATAAGATGTTTTTTTTCTCCTTTGCAATATGCAGACAGAATAATGCTATACATGCGGACATACAGTATATAGACACACATGCACTGACTTGTATATGTGCACACTCTTGCAAAACAGTTTATGCTGAAGGGGTGAAGCTCTGACTATGAGCCCACTTTCCCTATGTATTTCTCCTTGGTGAACAGGCCAAATGGGGATTGTGTAAATTAAATACATTTCTTTTTCCGGCAGCAGAGAGAAATGATGCCAGATTAAGCCCATGAATATATACATGGGCCAAGGCTGACCTGTCTCCAGACGCCTGATTTCCCTGGAGGGGTGCTGACATGGTGAGGGGCTCCAGGGGTGTGTTGGTGTGTGTATGCATGTGCATGCATGTGTGCTTTCTACTGTGCGTGTGTGTGTGTGTGTGTGTGTGTTGCACAGTGCACCTCAGACAGAGGTGAGAAGATCTCTTGAACAGGTCCAAATTGAGCTTAATCTCATTCCTCATTGTGCTGGAACAGAAATGAAATTGCACAATTGCACTTTAATCGACGATCGAACACCCTCTCCCCCTCCTCCCCCACCTCCCCTCCTCTTCCTCTCCTCCTTTTCATTTCTCTTGCTCTATCTGTCTCTTTGTGTCCTTGGCCCTAAATTCCTTACAGGGGCCGGTGGGCATGATTGCCTCTTAGCCTGTATTTTCTCTTCTCTTCTTTTTGTTCCAGTGGAAGCATCTAATAATGTCTGTTAAAGCAATCAAGAGGTTAATGTGGTTAGGATAAGGGCAATCATAAACCAATAAAGGCCATCCGGATGCCCCGTTTCTCTTTCATTTCACGTCTAATCCTGGGAGATTGTGATTTTGGGAATCCTGTGCTGCATCCGTTCCACTGGAGCGCGTCTCCATCATGGGCAGGAAGGATTCAGTCAGTCCCTGGGGTTGATTACAAACACACACACACACAGTCATTTGTGCCACACAGGTGCTTCTGATTATCTAAGGTAGGAAACCTTTGCTCAGCTGAATATTAGCCACATGAAGAGTGTTTGCCGTGAGTATATAGAACGCCTTTTTGGTTCTCTCCCTGAGACATTGTTCACAAAATCAAACAAACCACAGTCTCCACGAGAATCTATTTATGTTATGAGTGAAACAAGTTGAGGACAACAACTGACTCCACTAAACTAACAACGACTGTGTAATCATTACAGAGATCAATGTCAGTAACCACAAAGAAACACTTGATACAGTTGACTGCAGTTCAACCCTTATGTCAAGTCTTCCATTTATGTGATTATGTCACAGTAAGAAAACCTGTGGCAGCAACAACAATACAAGCACTGATACCATAAAATGTTTAGAAGTCGTAAATTCGTACCCAACTAGCTCTGAAAATTATTATTTATTTTGTCATAAATAATACATATTGTGTTTGTCTATGTGTGGCCCTGCGATGGATTGGTGACCTGTCGCCCCCACCTTTCGCCCAATGTCAGCTGGGATTGGCTCCAGCCCTCCGCGACCCTGTATGCAGGATAAGCAGTTGAAGATGGATGGACAGAGTGATATTACATATCATTATTTGGTTACATTTACAGTTAAAACGCTGTACCTTTAACTGCAGTCAACTGGAATCTGTGCATGTGTATAATATCACAATTATAAAACACATTTCTTACTGTAATTTAATGGTTTAACAGCATTATACTCTGATGATAATGCTTTATGCTCGAACAAATGTGTGTGCTAACATAATGAAAGAAAAATGTGTAGAAAAACATACAACAAGATCTGTCCTTCGAGAAAAAAATGCAGGTACTTGAGCCATGTAAAATGTGTTGATTTGTTGCTCAAGGTGTTGGAACAAAACAATGCAACAAAGGTTCCCAGGCTGTTGTATCTGGGGTGGATGTACTCATTATGGGCCATAATGAAGGGCCCTGCTTACCGCTGTGCATCTACTCAGCAACACTGACGACCTACACACACACACTCACACATACACTCACACTCACACACATACATACACAGGCCAGGCCGCCGCCAGGCTGTCAAGTCCAAAAATAATTAGGCATCAAAATGAGTTTCCCTGTTTTTTTTCCTCCCCTTGTTCATTTTATTCATGTGCTGGAACTCGGGAGACTGGCTAATGCAGTTAACATGCTCTCATCATGAATTTTCATTACACCATTACATGGGTACATTACAAGAGCAGGAGAGTTGTGACTACAGGGATGCCATCAGCATGCACAAACTGACAGAAACACATAAAAATCCCAGACACACGTAAACCCATGCATTTATTCAGATGAACGAACGTATACAAAGAGAAGCTGTATTTCTCTGCTTTGCAGTATGTGTGATATATGTAGCTTTTTGAAACACAACCGCCTTACATTATTGGTAATGCTACATACAGCATTTGGTAAGTATTGTTAAAGGAAGAGACTGACATTTTAGCAAATATGCTATTTGCTTTTCTTTTTGAGATTTAAATGATCACTCGTATCTCTTCATTAAATATGGAGCTACATCCAGCAGATGGTTAGCTAGCTTAGCATAAAGATTGGAAGCAGGGTAAAAAAAAGACCAGTTCTGTAGAAAATCCACTAACCAGCACCATTTAAGGTCACTAATTAAGATGTTATATATTTGTTTAACCTGTACAAAAATTTAAATGTAAAAATTAGAAGGTTTTAAAAGGGGTTTTGCACCTGACTAAGACAAAGCACCTGGCTGGGTGCATTGACTTCTTGAAGCCTTGTCATCATCATGAGGTTGGAAGCAACCAGCAGAGACTCAATCACTGCGTCTGCCCAAGAAATAGTCTCACACTTGCCCACCCCATAAAAGCACAATGTGTGTGTTTTTACACTTGTTTTGTATGGATTAAACAATGACATATTATTATTGTTAATCAGTGAGCTTTAGAGGTACTAGTAAGCAGAGTGGTGTTCCTGTGGGACAGAGTCTGAGTAGAGTAATTTCAGTCTTCTCATCTAACTGTTCAACAATATGTCCTAAAAATATTAAAATATTGCTTCAAGCGTGTAATATTAATGCTCTGTGTACTGTCTAAGTAACATCCTATATAATGGAGTAAAATTATTCATGTTCATGTTGTCCCACAGGGTCAGTGAGCAACAAGAGTGTGTAGGTGTGAGTGTGTGTCTCATTGCTAGCTGGGGCAGTGTAGCATGTTGGCGGTCTGTGTCTATCTCCGTGTGAAATGGGTTTTCTATTGCTGATCTGCTCATGCTCAATTACCCAAAGTCTCCTGGGGCTTAGGGAAGGTAAACACACATCAGCTGGGCCTGATTTATTTCACTATCCCACAGCAGCCTGGAATTAAGGCATGAATGCTCTCTCTCACTCTCACATAAACACACACTCCCTGCACAGACATGTGCTTAATAGTGTGGCAATTATTTACTTACAGAGATGATTATGATCCTAATTATTTCTATGTCAGTTGCAGAATTTTACACAGACAAAACATCTCAATAAGCCTACCAAAAAAACATTAAATCCAGAAGTTCAATACAATTAGACGACAATGCTTATTATGCCCACATAGCTATCTTATGATTCCTAATGGCATGACAGATGAAAGCGCCAGTGCCTTTGTTACCATGCCAAGGTCCTGCATCCCCTAAAGCCTAAATCTTCTGCCATCCCTTCCTGCCTTCCTCTCTCTGCCTTCCTTCTTGCTTTCTTGTAATTTAACAGGTATCTGTGTATGTGCACCTTACCTTCCTCTGCTTCTTATGCATGGTGTATTTATTGATTCTTATGAATAGAATGTCGATTGGGAGCCTGACCCCATGAGACCCCTATTAGATCCTATCTAAAGCCATGTCATTGCTAATCACATGGCTAAAGCAGAAATGGAGGGAGAAACAGCAGGGAGAGAGAAGAGCAGAAAGGGTGTTGGGCTGTTGCTCAGCCTACTTGTTTACTGATGAAAACACCCTGGGCTGGACTTGGTGTTTTGGATGCAAATTAAGGTATGGTTTCCTCCTACCCTATATTTTCACCATTTTCTGTTACCATTTGTCTTAAAGGTGGGTTATGCAATTCCAATCCAATACTTTTTGTCAAATTCACTAAAACAAAAAGCGTCTCGGAGCGAGCCATACAACACTATTCCAGCCGTGATTTGTGTGTCAGGTAATGTTAAATTACTTAACGGACATTCAGCTTACTTCCTAGTTTGCCAAGACATGCTGTTGTTGTGATGTTAGCTATAGTAGCAATAGAGTTGGGAGTATGGCACTGCTGTGCTGGCTCTGGGAAACTGTCTCCCCCTCTCTGCATGTTAGCTTCGCCACAGCAACTAGCAACAGTTTGGGTTTTTCGCTCTATATCATGGTATTTGTCATGATAATGGATTCTTTTTAAAACAGCTGGCAACAAAGTTAAGACTCCAAGTAGATTGGATTCTCTGAATTTGATCATTTTCAAGTTTGTCAGTATTGCCAGCTCTCAACACGTTCCATAGTTTTCTGTTGCTGCCTGCCCCCATTGTTGGCCTGTATAGAAGCAATATAAAAACTCATTGACTAATTGTGTGAAAAAGGGCCAGACTCTTTGGCCATGACAAAATACCTGCAAAACTAATGACATTCGCATCAGCCCCAGCTGTACTTTATGTTTAGTACTAATTAGCAAATGTTGGATGCTAACATGCTGAACTAAGATGGTAAACATGGTAAACATTACGCCTGCTAAAAATTAACATGTAATTGTTGTCATTGTGAGAATGTTTGCATACGGACATGAGCATTTAGCTCAAGGCACTGCCTGAGTGCAAGACTTCTTTTAAAAGGTTTACTTGTGGTGGAGACCTGGATTCACTGTTTGGACCATAATAGAGCTGTTCTCTCTGATTACAGTGAAGTACTGTACTCCTTATCAGACCATTTTATGCACCGCTCACACAAACACTTATGTGAGATATGTCATTTTGATCCAATACATTCATAAGTTAAAAAAATAGCAATGTATACACAGTCAGGAGCTGTTTCTGTACATCGTATCACACTATACTGTCACTTGTTTTCATTTGACAGCTTGACCGCCAGAGTGGACTCTAGAAATCAAAGCCAACATTGTCATGTCCATGTGGAGTAAAAATGGGAAACAATATATGAGTGTACAGGTACCTTTCTGTCTTTTTTGTGAAGTGACCATGGTATTCCAAACAAACCTAATTGATTTGTGGTTAAGAATGGGGGTGCAAGTGGGAGAAAGAGGTATAAAATAATGGTATAAAAGGAGGAGTTTAAGGTGGGAGAAATCCAAACATTTTCCTCCATTTCTCTTCTCTCCTGCCCATCTGCCCTCCTCCTCTTCTCTTTCAAGCTGTCCTGGGCGATTGTTTGTCTTCAGAGCATCGCTGTCTGCCAGACAGGACTGTAACATCAATGTTAGGAAGCGTTCCTTTCTCTGGTGTAAGGCTGCAATGACAACGTCTGCCATGTTTCACTCTGATCTCTCCATCAGTGTGAATAAGTGTATCGCCATGCTTCCTCAGACTGTCACTCACTCCTCTGGGGAGACACTCACACACCGCTTCTTATTATCTCTGCCAAGATGGCCTTCAAATGGAAATGCTGCAGATGTAAATACACACAAACACACACACACTGACACATGTATTTTATATTGTGTATGTGCATGTAATAAGCATATACACACTCCGCACATTGCAGAGACAGACATACATGTAGACATGTGTACATAAATGTAGAGTTCTAATAAAAACTGGTGTATTTTCACAGATCAGTGGGTCAGGCTAGACAATGTGACAGACAGGGCCACATGAGTGTGTGCAACTAGGTTGTAATGGCTGTGTTTGCATGTGTGTGTGTGTGTGTGTGTGTGTGTGTGTATGAGCAAGCCGACCTGTAGTGCAGCTGCGCAGCACAAGCTGACTACCTGTGTTAGATTCCTCTGTCTTTCGTGTCACATCAAAACACCTCATTATCTCCTCCTCTGTCATTGGAATTCAGTGTTCTTTTTTTACTATTAACCTATTCAATATGCTCTCTCTCTCTTATTCACTCTGTTTGTCCCCCTCTCACTCTGTTCTCTCTGTCATCAGCTGCTGAGACAGTGTTGGGTAACAATTTCTTCCCTCTCGTTTAAAACCATTATTTAAATAACAGATGTCTCGTCCAGTAGAGGACGAGTCAAGAAAGTGTCGCACTCGCACTGCTAAATCCTTTCATAATTTGTCAGGTGAAGAAGACCTCTGCAATGTGTGACATTAATGATCTTCATCAACCCTTCAGCTGCCTCTCAGGCAATGGCAGACCATATGGTGTTGTGCATCCTAAATGGGACGGCCCTGCACAATGGTCTCAGGTTCAAGACACAAATTGTGATTGTTAAATTAAGGTTGAAACACAGTCAAGCATAGGAAAACTCAGGAAGTGACTTAAAGTTTAAACACTGTTAGCTATGCATCTGAGCCAAGAGAAACCATTTTTCTGAGCTTATCATGTTGTTAGTCTAGTTAGAAAATGTAGCTATGTCCATTTGAGCATACTGTTGAAGGGTAAGAATTAATAACTTTGCATTGCCAACAGATATTAATAGAAAACAGAAGCATTTCTAACAAGTCAGCTGTGCTTCATGTACCCGGCGGATGGCACATATTTATCTGTTGCTGGAGGCAATCTCTCTCATCATTTGTTTTGATTTATAGATGGTGATATGTTAAATCTGGACTGTGCATTGTTGTACTGAACCTGTCCACAGAGGCGTACACAGGCTGCAGTAACCGTAGTCAAGGCCCCGACCTCTTAATTATAGTACAAGTCAAGCAGGAAATAAAAATTACTTGAAACGGGAAGTTCATATTACAGTGTGAGCCTGGCTGTGTCAGCAGTGATCACTCTCTCCTCATTAGGGTGTTATTTCACTTCATTGAAACACTCAGGCACACACACACACACACACACACTGCACCTGTAGACTGTGGGCGCCAGGTGTCCGGAGAATGGATCACTTTTTCTATGCCTCATTTCAAGTAACAGCTGTTTTTAAAAGGACGCCCATGCAACAGGGACTTCCTGTAGAAGGATGCATGGGGGTTACAAATGCACATACTCGGTCTTACTTCTTTGCTAGTTGTGAATGTGTACATACTCTATACATGTATGAGTGCACTGTATATATGCACACACAGTACTGGCATGTGTGTGACTGTAAGGATATAGCTATGTATGCAGATAGATACAGATGTAGTTTAGTTATCGCTTGCTTTTTTCCTCACATCTTTTTTGATAGTGGCTGGAGGGTGGCATGCTCTCCCCCTCCTATTCTCTCTGCATGGAGAATGGAAGCCTTCTCCTCCCTTCTTCCCATATATGAAAGAGAAGTGCGGTCGAGCACAAGGAAGGTGCTAACCCTTTTGTTTAGTCTGAGCTCCATCACAGGCTCTGTCAAGCCCAACAGACAAGCAGACAGAGTCGTGACAGGCCCACTAATCTGACAGCTCCTCCACATCACAAAGCAAAGAGCAGCCATCACATCAAAGTGGCGCGAGAGAGGCACTGGCGGTGGGAGACTGACGCCACTCCTTTGCTCTGCCATTTTTGCTGGTATCTTCATAGCGCCTCTGACATGCTGCGCACCAGGAACCTTCAGAGGAAGTATCCAGGTGGCAAAGGGGGAAGCCTGAGTTGTGGGACTCCCCTCTGGCTGAGTGGTGAGCACGGCTAACCTTTATGGAGGATGAGTGTGTGATAAAATGAGAGTACATGACAGGCTGTTTAAAGGGATTTGTGTTTATGTGTTTGTGTTGTTGATGGGGAGCTTTTTTAAAAAAGGGTGGGGGTCATATGGCTGTGTGACTTTTCTCTGTCAATGGCTTGCATTATGAAGGAAGAGACTTTACAAGAGATATTTTCTTAAATTACACGTACTGGAAAAATTATGCTCAACCAACCCAATTTTTTATAATAAACTTTATCCAGGTAAACTTTCTGGAGCACAATGCTCTCTTTTTCAGGAAGGCCCTGTTCACACTAGCTGTTTCTCACATTCACACCTGGAAGCTGCCCGGTACAACCACAGTCTTATCTATTGGCAACAGAGTATCTTCACTGGAGCATCTTGGGGTTTGGGATTTGGTCAAAGACTTGCATACTTGTAGTCTGAGGATCAAACCAGCAACCTTTTATCATGTGGCGGCCTGCCTAAACTTTTTTGAGATGCGAAATAGGTTAACAAAAGTCAGTGAAAAGTGGAACTTCTCGTATCACCTCCTTTTAGGTATATTTATATTTATGTATGACTCGTAGGAAAAATATAGATTTTTCTACAACACAAGCATTTGACATTATAATAAAGCTATTAATGTTGTTGCTGTCCATTCTAATTCTCAATCAGACCTTGCAAAAATACTTCCTGGTTGTAAAAAAAACTCTGGCAGAAAAGAGGCTCTGAAGTAAAAACTGTTGGTCATGTCTTGCTGCTCTTCTGACGGTTCACTGGTAAAAAAAGACTTCCAATATATCGGTAGTGGATCCTGCAACTAGGAGGTTTTGTTTTTGTCCTGACCCAATCAAACTATCTGAACACTTTCTAAGCAGCATATAACTTGATTAGTTCATCCATCCACCCATTCTGTCCATCCAAACCTTTCTCGTAAATCACAACAATCATCTTCTTACAACTTGTGTTGCATTTGCTGTAGGACCCTGAAATGTGTCAGAGAGTGGGGTCACACACCAGTTATGTGGGTCACATGTGATCTTCCTAATCCAGATGGTTTGCCAGATGCAGAGCTGCCAGTCATCTGACAGAGCACACACCCTACCTGCATACTAAAGCAAACACATTAAAAACAGAGTACTGCATTCACGAAAAATTACCACAGAACCAACTTTTTTGTAGAAACTAGTTGGCCGTGAGCAAAGCAGCTTGGGATGTTCAAAAGTCCAAACACCTTGCACACAGTTTGGCAAAAGTTTTTCTACTTAATGTTAAGTAATAGAATTGATGCATATGTGAGTTTTGGGACTGCAATGAGGTAATGGTCTTGTAGCGCTCTGAAGTGCCCTGAGTCCATCTAATAATGTAAAACAACACTAATTTGAGAGAGCCGCTTCATCTCTGCATGTTAATCAATAAACTCATTACCTACGGTGCTTAGTGAAGGATTCCCTCATGCCTGCTCACTGATGTAGACAGAAAAAAAGAAAAAGAGAGGGAAGGGAGATGGAGATGAGGGGGGGAGGGAGAGGTGAAGAGAGAGGTTGATTATAATTACAGATTTTAGCAGCCTGTGCCTTAGCATAACTCGCTCATTACAGTGAGTATGTATGCGTGTGTGTTGGCCTCACACTTTCAACACAGCCCTATAGCCTCAGTGCTCCCCAGCTTCCCCTTCTGCAGAAAGCCAAGAACAGCCGACACAAGTGGCCCATTTAAAATATAAACACACAAAAACCTGTTATTTCAATTGACCTTCGTCACATCAAGCTGTCAATGATCTCAGCTCTGTACTCTTAGACGTTCTCTCCTTCTCTTTCTCCGAGGCAGACTGCATGGTAATGAACATTTGGTTCAGAATAGGTGAGGGAGAGAAAGAGGGAAATGATATGCCAGGGCATTTAGCCTAGCAGTGTTTCTGGTGTAGGTGAGACAGCCAGCAGCATTTATGGAAATGGACAGAGCTGAGGGAGGCACTGTGCCTGCTGCTGTGTTTTCCCCCCAAACTCCCAACAGCGGGGAATTGGAGAGTACAGATTTGGTATTCCTTTGTTATAGGCATCAGCAAACTTTCATTTTGCACCTGATTTTGGATTTCTTTTGTCATTAAATGCAGGCAATCTTCTCTATTTGCTTACTTCTAAAATAAGCTGCTGTGACGACACATTTCAGAGTTGGGATCTTCTGTCACATTTGTGAATCTGAAAGTGTGTGTGCTTGTGTTTGTTGCAGATTGTCAGTGGCTGCTGATCATTATATTTGTCAGCGTTGTGCCGTAGTGTATCTAGCAGGCATCCCTGGCCTGCTTCTGGCTTGTGATTATGAGATGAGAGGTGTTTATGATTGACTGAGCCATCCGCTGTCACTGTACACAACCATTAGCATAACTCTCCAAGCCGTCACTGTTTATCCACATGCTTTAGCGGCATTCTATGTAGAAGACTGAAACCAATAATTATGAATAAAAAAACCTACTTTCTATCAGAACTCATGTCATTTATACCATAACTGAATTGAGCTCCAGTGTCCAGCTTCATTTTATGATGATGTGTGTAACACTGAGCGAGCTGGACACATGCCTTCACTCTAAATGTTATCCTCAGGACAGGTAGTGTCATTGAAGTGTTGTTGGCAGAGGCAGTCTGCTGCAAGATTAGGTGATTAGAAAATGTAATGTCACAATCGGTTTACCCGTAATAATAAATGTTTTGTATGAGGAGTAGAGAATCGTTCATTTTAAAGTCTTTGCTTTTTGTTTACCACTGTCAACGAGTGAATAAAAGGCAAGGTAAATGGAGGTAATGGAATCTATATCTGCATATCAACTTACTTTGAGGTTTTAATGGTGCTCGGTAGTCTCATTCCAAATCCATTAATATTCTTTTTAATACAGCTAAATGCTGCTAACTGTTTTTAACACTAGGAGACAGTCTCTGGGCTGTCTCTCTTTGTGCTGCCAGCACATCCACAACATCAGGTCGATGGATGGAGAGGCCATAAATGACTGTGACAGCCAGTTTACAGTCAGTTTAGACGCTTTTACTTTTCCGTAAAGCTACATTACGTCTGCAAGCAGCGGGATCCAAATTCACTCAGCTACACAGTACTGTTTAGTTAAGTCAAATCAAATGAATTATGATTTTATGTAGCAAAAATATGATAGGCTCATAGAATATGATAAATTGCAATAGATGTAAAAAGCATATAAAGGAGTTTGTACCAGCTATTGTATAAAATGTAGCCTTTACTTTTGATAAATATGTACATTTTGACCCTATTACTGATGTACTTCTTATTTAAAGCAATTATTAAATGAACATTGGTTTATATGACTTTGTGTTATGTAAAAGGGGTCGTTTGTAGTGATGAACCCACAGAGAATTATCACCAGCCTCTCCAGTTCCCCTTCTCTACTAGACCTTGCTATAATGAGCATTTTAGCAATTTTCAGCTCATTATTTTGGTTTGGATAAGCTTTGTAGGCGGGATTAAGAAGGGGTATGTCATATTCCTGTGATGCCAGAAAAACAGGAAAAATGCGGATAAGTCTGGATGAGAATGACATAGCTATACAGTTTATTGTTAATCAATTTACAGAAAAAATCATCTGTTGACATGCCAAACTAACTACTCCTAGTAACAACAGCTTCCATGTTCACTGGAAATGGTGCTGATGGGATGCCCATCATTAGGGCAAAATACCACCCTTCTAGCATGAATGCAGTGCCATGCTGAATAATGAAGAGAAAACAACATTGGAAGGCAGTCTCATTGTCACGTGGTTTCCAAGTGTATCCCCTTCTATCAACCCTATCACCAGACAACAACGTCAGCACTGGGTGATTCTGCAAAACCTAGAACCCAGAATTCATTGCAAATAAGTCAGATGGAAAATAATCAAGAACTTATTGAACAACTTATTGTAATTTTCTCTCTTCCATTCTCTTCCATTCAAATTTGGTCCATTTCAGTTCAGGGCCTTCTGTTTGCTTTAACTCCGCCACTGTCCATTCCATCACAGTCGAATCGCATCCTTTCCAGTGTATTTAAATCCACTTATCCCTTTTTGGTAATTTGACCTTAGTCCTACCCAGCTACAATTCACCAGCAGCAACAGTGTCATACATTATCAGCACACTCTGTCTAAAATCAGCCAGATTTCGTCCACTTACTGGGAAGCTTGTGAATGAAACCCATCAGACTAAGTGATCATTTTATGTCCCTCTTTGTTTCAATGGTTAGCCAACCTCTTCACTTCCTATGGTGAGAATGAAGATTACCACCATAAAGACTTCCACGCAGTATCTGTGTGTCGTAAACACACACCAAAACCTTGTTAAGTACGAGATGTAGTGATGGGATTTCTTTGCTGTGATGAATATAAAAAAGTTTTATTTAAGTAGTGAGAAAAATTGCTTTTTCTTTGCTCATGGTTTGTTTTAGTTCCAGCCTGGGCCCAGTTCAGTGGTTTCTGGGCAGAGGAAGCTGGCACTGTGGGGACATCTGGACACAAGAGGGGAGCGTCCATACAGGCAAACTACAGGGACAACTGTGCCAGAGAAACAAGCCCCCAGATCTGACGCCAGTGTTATGTTAATTTGATTTGTTAATTCAGTGGCCCTGTTTGAGGGGAAATCTGCCACCAACACCTGCCACCATTTCCAAAGGCAAGGACGCAGATACACTGTGACACTGGCTTCATTAAATAAACAAACCAGGTCCCCCATACCAGCATTTGGTGGAAGGCACCATCAATTCTTATACATTTAGATCACAGCAATTAGAAATGACACTGAGGCGCTACATCCTACTGTTTCACTGACGCACAGGGGTGAAGCCTGCATGCAAGTAAATGTGTGTCTCTGTGAGTTATGTCTATGACTATTTCACTGTCTTTTGCCATTGTGTGTGCCATGTTGTTTGCGAATGAAAGAGTGAGAGGGTGTGTGTACTCGCCAAGTGTATTTTCATTCTGTCTCACAGCTTCTCCGCCAGAAAAAATGGCGACTGATGTATTTTTCAGGCATAGTTCCACAATCAAAGAGGCTCTTGTGGCCTTTCTGATGCGTCATGTAAATTTTATAAAGTGTGGAGCGGAGGAGAGTCAGAGAGAGCAACTGCAGCTCTGGAAAGCCTAATGTCTGTTTGCCTTTAACTCTGACAGGCTGTCTTTGCTCCTGTCTATCTTACTTCCCCTCCATTTACTCTCTCCTCTGTGGATCAAGGCCGGTCAAGGAGCATCTCACCACAGGGCCCGATGTCAGACAGAATGTGTGGACGTGTGTGGATGTCAGAGCTCAACCAGTTCTCAGGAAAGAGGGGGGAAGTGAGGTGAGGGGAGATATCAAGGCACAGACATGGCTACAACCACATAACCTAATGCTGGATTTGCATAACGTAAGAATGTCATAATGCATGTGAAATTTGTCTTTCAGTGTGTGACTGTGTTGACGTGTTTACATGTTTCATCTCAGTAACGGCCTTGGACAAGGAATCCAGGCCCTCACATATTTTACTCAGCTGCAGTTCTGGCAGGTCCTCGGCCCTACTGTGTGCTTTTCTAATGATTCAATTGGCTCAATGAGCATATGCTCTCCCCTGCATCATAAAATTCAATTAGATGTGTTGTAATGTGATTTGAGTGTGTGTGTGTGTGTGAGGGCAAGTCATGTGTGTATGTTTAAGAGAAAAAGAGAATGTGAATTTAAAAACAACAAATGCCATCTAATGTAGACTTTAAAGCTGAATTCAGTGTATCTTGAATATCCCCATCTGTATGGTAACATACGAAATATTTTCCTATAGAGCTATATTTATCAAGTTTGCACTTGTTTGGTCAGCAACGCCAATGCAGTCTTATTTCATTAATTCATTAAATTATTTACATTATCATGTCCACAACTGTTGCATGTATGGGAATGGAAAATCCAGATGTAATTGGTTTTAAGGTGGCCTACCCCTTTTTCAGTGTAAACCATTAACAAAATGTATCCCACTTCCAACACATCGGAGACTGCAAAGTGTCACAGCTGTGTCTGGCACTGCCAGCTTCGGAGAGGCTTTACCTTCCAGTTTAACCAGTTAGACTGAAAGTCAACAGTTCATAGCTGTACCACCTCATGTTCTCAGCTGCCACGACTCCCCTCCTGCCTGGGATGTTTACTGCTAAATATTGATAGACATCTGGAGTGCCATTCATCCACCATCAAACTTCAGTGTGCCAGTGAAGTAGGCCCAGCCCTCTTCTCAATGTGTCTCTCACACACACTTGTGCAGAAAGACACACATGTACACAAAGGCACCTGGGGAGAGGTGTTTGGCATTATTGCAAATCAGAGGCCCTGGCCACAAAATCAAGCCACTGGAATTTGAAAAGATTGGCTGCTTGCTCAAAGGTATAATGTTTTGGCAAAAAAATGTGATTGTGATTAGACAAATGTGACTTTGCTTGATGTTTTAATACAGACTCTATATCACGAAATCCTCACAAGCACAGGTGGTAATAACATTGTGTAGCTGCCCGCCTATCTAAACTGAGTCTGAGCTTCGCAAATATTGTTTTGAGAATGAGTAATTGATTCTGGATACATTTCTTTTGTATCTTTGCTTGTACAAGCAAAACAAGACAACAATTTTTTGTCCTGTGCCACTGAAGCTGCATTGTTTGTGTTTGTCATCTAGAGCAGTGGTAGAGGAAAAGACCTGATGTTTGAGGAGAGGGCAAATTCGTGATAAACTGTCGAAATGCTCCTGCAGGATTGACAGATTTTCAGCAGTTCTGTTTTCACCACAAGCCTCTTCAAGCTGGAGAGAGATTCTTGTCCAGGGTCAGATTGGAAACATGTGTTGTGTGAGCACCATGGAGAGAATGATCCTCCATCTTATTAGTGGAGAACTCAGAGTACACTACACTGGGGTTTACTAGACACACAAAAGAAGGAGATACAGGAGGAAAAAAACAAGGCTCTTTTGTCTTTTCTTAATTATTCATGCCCGGGAGGGATGCTCTCTCTCCTTTGTTTTTGTCAGCTGACACATGTACAGGTACGATGGTGCAGGCAGTGTGTGTTTATATGTTTGTGTTTGTCTCAGTCTGTGCTTTTGTAATTGCACAGAAATGCCAGCTAAATGCACAAATCCCTCTTTGTCTGTGTGTGTGTGTTACAGTGTGTACACAATGTGTCCATCAGTGCCTGTGCACATGGGCGACAAAGAGCCAGATCAGCCACGTTGGAAGCAGCAGCTTTTCTCCTCAGTCTAAATCAAAGTGAGGAAGGGAGCGTAACAATGAGCCCAGCAGTTTGAGCTGATGGGCTCTTTAAAACCACCACAGACAACAGCAGCTCGGCGACGACCCTGCCCCATGCTCTAATCGCTTCAAATGAAGTCATGAAGGAAACACAGCACAGCCAGCCTGAGCTCTCCTGTTCCGCAAGGTGCAGCAGCACTTGTTTGTGCAGAATGTCTGGCAATTAAAAATAATTGGGAAGCAGGTTTGCCCGCGAATCTTCCAAGAGTGCCAGTTATGATCTAATGAAGCTTCATTAGGCATGCTGAAAGCTGAGAGCGCCGTATGACAACGGCAATTAGCCAGGATCATAGGCAAAAAAAAAATCATTAAAAAATACCTCGGCCAAGATTAGCTTTTCACTTAATGACCAATTCATTAGCTAATTGATTTCTTATTAGTTACAGGCAGAGACGACTGTTTGGGGTACTGGTGCTGGTAATTAACAGCATTTACGCCATTAGTCAATTGCCTAATTTTCCAGGAAAACAACTTTGGAGGGGAACATAGCTGGAGGCTTAGGGCCATTTGCTTTTTGCCCCTCTGCTGTGTGTTATCTCTTTAATATCTAGAGGGGAATCATCTTTCAGCTCAGGGGTTGTTAACACGCACTAATACATACTGATTACCCATTCATGTCATGTGACCACGTTTGGTGCCCAAATCCATCTGATGGATGGATGAAGGCATAGGAGGAAGAGAAGAAGGGATGAGAGAGGTGATGTAATTAAAAGAAAAGGAGGATCAGGAATTGCACTGCGAATTTGATACATTCTGTATTTAATATGACACTTTTTTTCAGTATAACATCTGTGCTGCCGGCACCTATAGATTAGGTGTGTCAAAAGAAATGAGAGGGAATTAGATGAATTATTGCTCTCAGCTGGTGAGGCTGCTGTGGTCTTCTGAGGGTCTTCTTCCTTCCATGAGACCTAAGTTAAAGCAGACAAGGACAGATGGACATGTAGTGACAGGGGCCCCCTGCATAAAGTAGCTCACTGAGCTATCAGCTGGCAGCGTATAATGACTGTCTAGAGAGGGCATATGCCACTGCCCATTTTGTGTACATATGAAACAACACATAAGAAACATATAATCTACACTGTAGCCGAATACCAATAATTATTACAACACAATCTATTACTTATGATGGGCTGTCCGTAGTTTTCTTACTACTTATTGGTGAGATGGCATAATTATGTTCTCATTACTTGTTACAAAGTTCTCATTGCACTCTTTTAACTGATGGCTGACTCTATGCTTTGTAATAACATACACATGACATTTTGACTACTTCTGCTAAAATAAAATGCTTTTTTTTAAAATTCCTGTCTATCTCAGCCCTTCCTTGTCCTCCTGTATCTGACTCTTAACACATCTCCCTTACACCTTGCACCTTCTTCCACCGCTAAAAAAATTCATTTCCTAACTATGCAGTGTTGGCAGTGCTTGTCTATATGTCCAGCAGATGCCCAAAATGTCAAAGTGGAGGCAAACCGTGATAAGTCAAAAATATTGCATGCCACTCTAACCTGTACTCTGTGTCTAAATGCCACATCTAAAGATGTCAAACTTGGCTTCAGGTCTACACAAAGTGGACTCGAGTTTAACTGTAGTCACTGCACTTCTGGCCTCTGTCTCTTTGGAGGGCAGATGAGAAATTCAAAGGGATGAGATGATAGACATGTCTGATGGGAGAGAGGCAGTGATTTGGCCCATCAAAGTCTCCCTTCAGCCAACAGACACAGCCTGCGGCACATGCCGGATCAGTCTTACATACATGTGGGTGTGTTGGATTGTCACAAGTGTGTTCACTGTAATGTACAAATATGTGCACACTCTGGCTAGAGCCCCACTCCTAAACGGTCCACTGAGTTCTATGTATCGGGTGAACTTTTATTGGGGCTGTCCTCTGAGTGCCTGCTACAGAGGGCACTCCTGTCTGATCACACACTAACCTCTCAACACATAAAAACAAGCCTCTTCTTCATGCATCACCATCCTCATCCTAATCTCTGGCATCTGTTCTCCATTCACCCTTTCTCCCTCTGCTCTACCTCTCCTGTTTTCCTGGGTCAACCCTTTCTCTGTGTTTTCTTCACCTTTTTTATCCCTAAATCCCCCCTCAAATCCACTTTCTCCCTTTCTGTCTCTCCTGCCTCTCCTCTGTCTGTGTCGGGTCTTTGGTTCTGTTAATTAAATCTAATGAAGTCATTTATCAAGGACTCCTCTTTTCTCAACACCACAACATAAATCTCTCTCTGTAAAAGATGCTATTCCTCTTTCTGCCTCTCTCTTGCTCTCTGCACTGTGAACAGAAGACAGTCTCTGTCTCTCTCTCTCTCTCTTTCTCTCTAGACCAGGCTTTAATTGTGTGATTGAGAAAGTGTAGCATCACTCCATAAAAGCCAGTCTACCTCAAATGGCCGCTCTCAGGCTGACACCAGAGGGACCCCTTATAGCCTGCTGTGGTGAGACACGCAGCTACACGCACACAAAGCAAGCGACTTAAAACAGACACTTATTGTAAATGGGCCTCATTGGTCTCTGAAGACGTTGTTAACATGTCTGTGGGATGGTTCTCCTGCCAAGAGGGAACTTGATCCATCTCCACATTTGCAAAATTAATTTCTATTACAAGCTGTGACTGACTAACGCTGTCCAAATTGGGATTTATTTGGTCCCACAATGCACAGTAGTCATTTCAAATGGACAACACTGAAGGATCTAACTGAAATCAGCATCAAACAGACTGCTACGCGAGTTGTTGTTTTGTGTAATATTTCTTATTCTTCTTTTCTGCTAACGGATGAACAATAAAAATTAGAGAATTACACAAGTAACATTTTATTCTTTCAGGTCACCATACTGTGTCCCCTCCAACAATGATGATGCAAACCTGATGTAACAAAAACGTACACAAGAAGCCCAGACACATCTAAATAATGTATAAACGATATGTCTTGTTAGCCTTGACTCACAGGTTCAGTTGTCTTCTTGTGCACCAGATGATCAATGTCCTCCTATTATCCTCGTGCACTCTCCCCACGTCTTTCATGTTGCCCTCTGGGAGCCAAACAAAACATGTTTTTTTTACTGCAAATAAGGAGCTAAAACACCATGTGATCAGTCATGAATTATTTGAACGCTATTGATTTGTATAAATCGTTGCATTTCCCCAGAGTATTTGACCATAAAATCAACGGTATCCTTATAAGAGATGTGAGGAAAATACTCCCTAAACATTTTTTTGCCATAAATTAAAGGAAAAGATTTTAAGGAGATGCTAGTAATTAATAAGTAGATTTAACCTGAAGAGCAAACTGTAGCTTGTTAAGGAGAATAAGGGAGAAAGAAGAGAGTGTTTGATTTTCAAGCATTGTCAGTGGATTACTGTGTTTTCCCTGCAAATCTGCGCTGCATTTAAGGGTACAATGTCAATTTCATGCCTTTTTTTTCTAAACGAGAGGCCCTGGTGCCCTGTGGGTAGATAGTAGTTAGAGAATACACAAGGAAAAATAACAATCCAAAAAGGAGAACCAACATATTCCCAAAACATCCCAGTCGAGTGCGAGCTAATGTTCAGCACACTGTGGTATTTTCATGTTGAAATTTTTTTCTTCTATTTTCTGCCCCGAAAGCCTCATTTAGATGGCAGACAAGGCTTTTGAACACAGAACAGCCTGTAGTCTCCGTGGACCGCTGCAGCACTGGAAAAGGACCTAAATGAAGGCACCAGACAATGTAGCAACCATGAGCTCCCTGCACCCCGCAGACAAGTCAGAGGAGTCTAATAAACAAACACACAATCACTGTCATTATCCTGACACTGAACTTAAAAATCCTCCTCCTCCTCACAGGAGAAGATAAAATTTTTATATCAGGGGAAGAATCCAATTTTCTGTGTCTACACAGGACCACATCTGTACAGCCTTTCTGCATTGCTGAATCAGATTCAAGTATAGCACTTTATTGCATTTTTTCGCTGCTCCCCTGTCCCTATAGTATGAGATGATGATATTTAGAGATAAGAGCTCCTCTAAAAGAAGCTTTGTGGTCATGGAAATTATATTAGAAGCTTGAGGTGCAGGAGTTGCTTTTTAAGTTAAATTTTCAAAACTCACTTTGCTCTCTTGAGGCCAAGTATAACATTTAGACAATCACATCTGTCATATTATGATTTTACTGACGGTGCTGCGAGATGATGATGGGCACATGCAAAAACACACCTTTTATGATCTCTTTTTACACAAACAAAATTTGTTATACATATATCAGTATGTAAATCCCTTTACATTTTTTTAAAGCTCATTTTTATGTGATTAAATAATTTGATTATTTGACTGCTCTCATAAGTGGAAAAAAAATTCTTGGCAGACTTCCAAAAGCTGAGATCTGCATTTAGGATCATCCGTCCCTTCACACATGAGGGATTAGTCAAGCCGAGGGAACAGGTTGAAACAGTGTTGTTGGACTGAGGACTTGTGTCCAGGCAGGCAGCGGCTACTCCGACCCTACTTGTATTCCCTTCTCCTCATCTCTAAATCTGGAGCAGGTCCAGAGGGATTCAAACCTTCATGACTAGGCTACAGGGTGCTAACACAGTTCAGTTGTAATATTTAACAGGCTACCAAAAAGTGTAAATCTAATGTATGTTCAATAGGGGCAACAAATTCCTAATTTGCTCATTGCATTACTACAGTATCTGCCCCCCACTTTCTCTGCCTCTCTTCCACATTGCCCCCCCCACTCCTCTCTCTCTCTCTCTCTCTCTCTCTCTCTCTCTCTCTCTCTCTCTCTCTCTCTCTCGCTCTCTATCCTCTCCTCCAGCGCAGACTCATTTAAGTCTGCTGATGTCTTGATAATGTTCCAAAGCCTTCACAAGCAGGAATTCCTCAGCTACCTAATTAGCAGTAAATGGATGATCAGGGCATGAGTAGGTTTATGGACAGGACAGTGCTTGTCACCTCCTGCAACTCAGAGAGGACAATATTTTACTTGCAACTCAATGCAAAGAAACATAAAGCCATGTGAATTTCTTCTTGGCACTCATTTTTTTCAAATAGATTTGATAAAGTGGAAAAAACGACACATTCATCAGTATTTTTCTGAGCAAGTCCAGCCTTGGTGCTTATGTGCTTCAATTGCTCAGCAATGTATTTAATTTATCATTTAGCTGCAAGCAGCTCTTGTACAATGGATATGAACATACACAAGTGGTTTTGCAATGAGAGTAAAAATGTACAACATAATTTTGTTAGACAGACCACACTGATCAAAGCTGATGATTAGCAGTGATAAATACAGGTAGACATTTAAATAAAAAAAATAGAAATTAGATTCCTGATCATTGTAGAAAACACACAATGTTTGATCTACAATTTCCTGACACTAAGGAACTATATGAAATCAACCCTAAATACAATTGGAGCAGAATTATAATGCATAATTTTTACTGATACTACTACTACTACTACTACTACTACTACTACTACTACTACTAATACTAATACTATTAATAATATATTTTCTATTATTTCTAACATCATTATTTCTTATTAATGTATGTATTGGTGCATAGCAGACATTGTGTCCCTTGTCCTGTGGTTGGCCACACTAATAACAAGAAAAATACTGGTAAGAAATAAACAACTGAATAATTAAAAATAGCAAGCCTGTTTTTTTCGGGACCGCACGTGCAGCAGGGAAGGCGGGGTGTTGGGATCGTGGGGAATGAACGGCAAGTGAAAATATGATTGAGGCCCCTTTAAGAGTTTTGGGCCACTAAACTGTAGCGACACCAGCGTTGGTGCGTAAAAAGCATCCCTCCTGGATTCTGATATTCCTCCAGGCTGTTGCTGATTGGACACCACATGCCTCAAATCTGCGAGGTTACATGCAATAATTTTAAAATCGTGATAGAAAAAAAATGGAACTGGGAAATCTACCGCTTGTACTATAATGATCTGAACTAAACTAAACTAAAATGAGATGTGATAAAAATAAATAAATAAAAAGACACATTCTTCTATAAGTTGTCTTATTTTAATTGGGCACTGTGTTCGTCATTCATGTTAAACATGCACTGTCTATAGGCCTTCTGGCGGTGTGTTTTACGTTATTATTATGGATTAATATTTTGTTTCACTGAAGATTTGTTAATGAACTTTGTTGTTGGATACACCGTTCAAAACAGAAGAACTACATTTTTTATTAATTAATGTAGTTACATCAATGCTGGTTAATTAATATATTTTGATGAAAATGTCAGCATTGTTTCTGTATGTGCATATGGTCTCATATCCAACACTGATATTTTTTAAATTACTCATTAAAATCCCAAAGTTGGATGACACACGCAGACGCAGTGCATAAAAAGTTATATATTTCCTTTAATTTTATTTCTAGGAAGCCCCCGATTGGTGGATTATTTCGTTACACACACGTGCGCCTTTTGTAAACGCATCTTTATTGTGGGGTGATATCTATGCACGCGACAGGGAGCGCAGATTTGCGTCTTTAAGAGGATTTAGGTCTATTAACAATAAAAGCCGCAGTTCATGGCACAAGGGAGAGACCTCGACTTGTGCGTCAGCCGCAGTGATGTGAAGCGGGCTCACTGATAAATGGAGAGACATCAAACCGAGTCATTAGAGAGCTGAGATATGAGTCTTTCACAGTGGCGGGCCGCTCAGGGCGGCAGACCCAGGGGATCACACTCCTCTCCCGGCCTTTTGTGTTTGTGTGCTGGACTGATGAACAACTTAGATAACGTTAAGCCATTATAGGCTCACTTATTCCCATGAAAATTCTGTAAATAGAGGGAACATTTTTTCACTTTTGATATCTATTGATTTGTTGCCCATATTTGTAACCGGAAACCACAAAGGATTACAAGTGAATACTCAAAAGGGACGAATTTATAACAGCCAAATATTAATTACAGTATTATGATTACGTAGGCCTAGTTGTTACTAGTTGATGTTAAATGCTGGCTACTTTCCCTCATGATTTCCAGTTTGTATTTAGATTCATGTGAATATATGGGTTTAGAGAAGGCTGGAAATGCTTACAATAACTTCTAACCGGCAGAAATGGGAATTTACCTGCATTAAAAAGTGTGGAAAACACAATTCTGGCTCCTAATTAGTATTTTTTTATTACTAATATTCACTGACTATAATTGAAGTCTGTTATTGTGTTTCAAAATCTTTAAAATTGAGCAAGTCACTTTTCTCAATTAATCAACCACTTAAATTCTGATTTGATGTTGAATCTGTCTATGCCTGAGTTTTTAATCTCAGAATTATGCGCTAACTTCACATTAGAGTAGCCTATAGTGTAAGTCCAATCAGCTGATACACCAGAGGTTATAGGTGACGTATAGACCGAGTCAGGCTTTCAAACATATTTGTCAACTCAACAAACGCACACAAAAAAAATCAAGGGACAATCCCACAAATCCAGAATTTGTATCTCCTAATCGCGTTAATTAAATTTTCGCCAAATTAATTAGACCTAACAGCCATATTCAGCCTCCTCGCATGAGTGAGCCACCGTGGGCATTTTAATGACCCCGTAATTCAATTAACCGCCTCCATCAGCTCCATCATTGATTTGTGGAAGAAAAAAAAAGCTGCTGAAAGTTGAATTCTGCAAAGTCGAGGCGGCCTGTAATTGCTCAAGACACAGAGATCGGAGAAAAGAGGGGGTAGGGGGGCTGGGGGGGCTGGGCTGAGGTGGCCGTGTATAAATAGTGTGCTCTCAAATACACAGTCACAACAGCAGGAGTGATCTCACCTCCTCTCCACCCCTTCTATCTATCGCTGCTGCCAGCCTCCAAAAAAGAGCGTATCCGTGAGCAGTACTGGTGTATAGAAACGATAAGGTATTTACTGACAATTCACCGTGGATTTCTCTGACCAGGACCACTACTGAGCGACAGAGCCGACCATGGAAGAACTTACGGCATTCGTGTCGAAATCTTTCGATCAGAAAACCAAGGAGAGCAGCAAAGAGAGTATTACGTACAGGGAAGTTTTGGAGAGCGGCTTGTCAAGGGCGAGGGAGCTGGGCAGCCCGGAGACAAACCTGCAGGACATAACGGAGGGCAGCCACTGCCCGGTGCATCTGTTCAAGGACCATGTCGAGTTGGAAAAGGAGAAACTGAAGGACTTTAATGTTTCGAGAGCGACAGAGGGTGAGGTTTTGATTTAAAATTGTTTAAGAAATGCTCCGTATTGTGTCGGGAAAATGTCTCAAGTTCAGTTGTCTTGGATCGGGAGCGACGTTTTTGTTGTCACAAATCCCCTCAAATCCCTGCGTAAGAAACAGTTGAATTTACCAAATGTTGCGCGTATACCTCAAATATATTCACAAAGTTATCACATTATAAGTGTTACATTGATATTTTACACAGCAGGAGGCGGGCCCTTCGTCTGACCGTCGTTTTAACTATTTGATGGTGATTTCAGACATTCAGTCTTTGGGCACGAAAATCACGGTAGCGTTGCTTAGAATTATTATTATAGAATTTAATGATACATGTGTTTAATTCTGACCTTAGCCATATTTTAATGGTAATTTTATATGTTGTGCCAACAGGATTTGGCACTTTAAATTATGTCTAGAGGGTGCATTATAAAGTGTGTGGCCATTTTTCCTACTCTTTATTTTCTTCAATCTGTTACAGTAAGATATGAATTGTGAAGAACATTTTATATTGTGTTTGGCATTATTTAACTGCGATAACTATTGTGGTGTAGTGTGCCCTTAAAAATCTGTAGCATGTGGTTGTCAGCGTCCTTTATAGAGAATACACCCAAAATTCACATTTAATCTAATTTCAGCTGTTAAATTCCTGCAAATTGAAACATCTGCACTGAACACGCTCTTAAAATGGATCGCCTTTAAAATGCCTGTCATTTATTAATTGGTTAAAAGTACAATCAAACAGCAGGACAGGCCTCTTTTCACTCAGCAGTCACATAGTATGCAGACATTTACACGTTTAGTGAGTAATTTGAACTTATTTCTATATTAATCATGTAGCATGTGCAAAAAAGGGGCTGAGGATTATGCTGTATTATTCTGCCTGATACTTTTTTATTTATTAATGCAAGTTAATAGAGGAAGACTGGTTGTGTGTGTATGGGATATTTTACTAAGCATGTTTACATAATATTATATATATAATTTTAAATGACGTTCAGTTTTGGAAAAAATACATTTTCACGTCTGCTAACTACAAACACCAAAATGTGACCACGCAGGCCAGTGATTACAACAGTTGACAAGTCTGTTACTAATAATAACACACTAATAAAACCTAGTATATGCTAAAAAAAGCACACACATAGAAAACTATGTACTGGCAGCCTTGCAGTGTGTAACACTTTGTAAAATAGGCTACAGGCATTTTAAGTTTTGATTAAAAATAAAGCTAAAGGTTTCTTCAAGGACTGACCCTTTTTATTTATAGCCTGAAATAACCTCAGTCTGTTTTGGAGGCAAGTAATTAGGCCTAAATCTTCCCCGTTTAGCTGGAGCTTAATTCTCTGCTCTTTAAATCGCTTACACCCTTATTAGGCTTACATGTATTGACTGATTTACTTTCATAACGGCACTGACATCACACACTGACTTATGGAGGCTGGAAATGCAGCCACAGGCCTTCTCTCTTGAAGAAATAGGCTGTGTAATGTGTGTGTTGCTGCCAAATTGCCAGGCCTCAGGCCCCTGACAGGGCCCAGTGTAGGCTATGGGGGGCCAGTAATGTGCATGTGTGTGTGTGTGTGTGTGTGTGTGTGTGCGTGTGTGTTTGTGTAGGCCTATGTGTGAATAAGGCAGAGAGAGCCCGGATACTGTGTGTATGTGTGTGTGTGTGTATGTGTGTGAAAGAGCATGTCCAAAGTTTAAACGCAGCTTCTCTTATTCTTCACCCGTGGGCCGGTTAACAGGGATATACGAGTGCAAGGAGAAAAAGGAGGACGTGAAGTCGGAGGACGAGGATGCACAGGGCAAACTGAAGCAGCGGAGGAGTCGCACTAACTTCACTCTGGAGCAACTCAACGAGCTGGAGCGGCTCTTCGACGAGACGCACTACCCAGACGCCTTCATGAGAGAGGAGCTGAGCCAGCGGCTGGGACTGTCCGAGGCCAGAGTGCAGGTGAGGGTCTCCTTCTCTTTCTTTCTCCCACTTACCTGATTCAAAACGGGTCATTCTCACAACGGGGGCTTCTCTGTGCACTAGCAAGAATCAATGTGTTCTGTAATATCCCTGCAGGGACTGCACCGTGTCTGCAGTGCAGTGTCCTCGTGTGTCAGTGACAAAATTCTTGGTGTTTTGACGTGATATTAGGATCTTTATGATTTTTGTAAGACGTTATTATAGTTCCTAAACAGCAGGTGTGAATTGTTAAGTGCTTGATTTATGCTACAATCAAACACGTTAATTAAGAGACAATGTAAAAAAACGTGTGACACATGAAAAATATTTAATGGATTTTTTTAAATCTTAAAATTATTTGATGTTAATGCAATTAACATATAAACTGTAAGAAAATATAGGAACTGTAACCTTTTCCTTTTTTTCTTTAGAAATCCACTTTGCTGCTGATGTTTTCGAGCTTGTAAAAATGACTAGCGAAATCATGCGTGAGCCACCTGTCAAGTTTAAATACCCCCCCAAAAAAAAAATATATATATTCACCACACCTTTCTTTTATCATATAAAGAGATCATTGTGTGTGCATGTGTGCCATGCGACGTGCAAAAAAATAAATATTAAAAATTATTAAAAATGTCAATAGCTCATTAGTCTACTGGCATGATGACCTTACAAGCCTCAAACAGCATCTGTTGTGAAAAGCCCCAAGTCTAAAATATTCTTAGGATATTCCTATGGGAATTTGTAAAGTCTCTGTTATACACAATGGTGGATTTATTGTACCTTATCCCAGTATGATTTTTCATTCCTTGTGGTGTGGATCTTTTAGGTTTTGTAGGCTTCCAGATTGAAGTTAATTCTTATTTGGACTGAATATTTAACTAAATATGGCTGTGTTTATGCGATGTAATTAACTAGTTAAAATAACGAAAACATATTAAAAACAATATAATTTTATAGTTGGAGGGTTAGTTAGTGATATCAAACAAGTGTAAAGTGCTGTAAATTACCCGGGATGTAACAACCTCCTGAACTTGCAGCAGCAGTAGGCCTGTAGAGCAGACAGCCTACCCTTACGATCGCAGCAGCCTTGGGGGGAAGAAGAAAAAATCCCAACCAATGATTAAAATGAATGAAGAGCCTGAATGGCTGCTTCAGGGGACGCGCACTTATGTCAACTCGTATCCCTCCTCATTTTCTTTGTAATATCTGCCATTGGCTTGATGTAGTGTCCCCATAAAAACAGATTAGAAATAACTCAATTCTGGTCCAACTCTGCTGCTATTCAACTATTTAATCGAATGAATAAAACCCATCATAGAGCTTTATAAGCCCACTGACTACCATTTTGAGCTGGCCATTGTCGGACTTGGTTGAATAATACGGGATAACATTGCAACTATCACTAATAAAGTGTATTGCGTGTGCATTAAAATAGGCCTAATTTATGGCGTGAAGATGGCTGATGTGTGTGTTTGCTGCACGTAACCCGTCGATGCTCTTTGAAAAATAAAACATTTGAAAAGCTTTCTTTTAGGCACGGGGAGATGTTTGCTCCAGATTTAGTGAGAGTGAATTGCAGCAGGGCTGTTGCAGACTGTGAACCTGCGCTCCGAGCAGCTGTCAATGAATGTAATTGAAAGTTATGAGAGCTTGGTGAGGAGCAGGCAGTAATTCGGTTAGGACTAATATCTTTGGGTTTCTGGCGCGCTGCTAAATTAAATGTCATTATTCACTGTCTCTATTAAAAAATCAAAAAGGAAATGAGATTAGGGTATTTGTGAAGCGCATCATTGAGTGGCCCTTAATGAAGAAATAACTGTCTGAACCAGTGTAGTTCACTTTGCTTAACATACTGGCACGTAATTGGAATTGATCTGGGCCCGTCTAATATTAGCCTTGATTTATCTGAGGGATTATTGTGCGTCTATGCAAAATCACCTGGGATTTTCATAAACACCTTTTCTACAATAATTTACCACTGTAGAGCATATAACTCACCGCCTATACATGCATGACAATTTACAACGTGTGCCTTTATTTAATAATAATAAAAATAATAAAACAATAATAAAAATAATTGTCATAGAAATAAAAAGCGCCTATTTATACTACTTAAATCTCACATGATATTACGCAAATATTATAACATCTATTTATTGTGATTTTTTTATAAGTGTGTGTTTGTTTGATCAGTTTTTGAAAGACAGAACAATAAGTTTTTATTTTCAAGCCCCTTTAGCATCTTGTCTCAGTTACTAATGGACAGTTCATCGACTGGGCTGTTATTGCCAGTCCCATCGACACAATGTTGAACGCTGATCCACGCAGCTCAAAATGGCTCCACGGGACCTCGAGTCATCTTCATCATCATCCGCCTGCGCCCTTTGTGGTCCGCGACCAGCCGCTAATTTTGCATCTGTAAATGATAATCATTGCGGGGTCGAAGGGGAAGGGAGATAATGTTATTCACCGAGGCAAATTAGGTTGATGATGATTAACAATAGGCCATAGCCTGAAGCCTGCAGCTTCAAAGACAGTCAGCAAATTAGAAGGTGGTTAACGAAGTTTTTTTCTTTAAAAAAATAACTTCACAAAGTGCTCTTACAATATTCCTACAAGGTCTGTGAGATTGTGGTATTTTACTCAGTGCAGAGTTTATACTGATTTTGTTGTATTCTATTATCTAACACCAAACCTCCTTTAAGAATTTACTCTGATGCTAAATATTACACCGACCTTGTGGTTTTTTTCATGATGTGTTTTTTCGACCTGTACCCGCATACATTTTTTTTAAAATTTCCAGCCTTATTTATGTACCATAAATATATATATATATATATATATATTTTATTACAATAGGACATATTTTTTCAAGCAGCCATTTGAGATTTCATGATTTTGATTTTAACTGGCTTCAAATATGTTTCTTCCTCATAAATTATAATATTATCTTTATAACATCTGATATAAGTTTTTATTTTTTTTTTCTTAAAGAGAACTTCTTTTTTTCAATTATAGGTCTGGTTTCAGAACAGAAGAGCGAAATGTCGAAAACAAGAAAACCAGATGCACAAAGGTAAATGTCACTTTTTACCCCTTTTGAATGATCTTATTTATATTTTCTTTTCCTTTTGTGGTATTTCAGTTTCACAATTTCACACTATTTACTGTTTTTAACTGCATGTGGAAAAACCTATGGCCTCCTCATCTCACATAACAACAACTGTCTGGCTGTCTGACAGACATCTTTCCCTTCTCTCCAGGTGTTATTCTGGGCAGCGGCAGTCACCTCGACGCATGCAGAGTAGCACCCTATGTCAATATGGGTGCCCTCCGGATGCCCTTCCAACAGGTAGGCCATGTTTTTGTACTAGCAGCCGGCGAGAAAAGCTTGATGCATTTAGAAACATCCAAACGGAGGGAACACAAACTCAGGCAGAAATAAATGTAGAAAAAGTTAAAAATGCAGGCTGAGTTGCAGAAAAAAAGATGATTAGTCAGCATCTTGTAATGCAGGGGTTAAGACTGAGGAGTCCATTTAAACAGGTCAAAGTGAATGAATGGTTTAAGTTGGAGCTACACAGGTGTGTCTGTGAAGGCTTGTGTGGTGGAATCAGAGTCAAAGTAGGTCCTCTATATTTGTACACTGACATGAATCTATAGGCCATGTGCAGCTATTAGATTCGAGTGATGAGAGACTGTGTGTGTGTCTATGTGTGTGTTAGAAGGGGAGGGAGCGGCTCAGACCTCAGCGCACCTTTCACCTCCTGGCTGTATGCAGAGGGCCGGACTGCACAGGGAGAGGAGAGGTGGACAGACATTTGATCTGCTGCTATCTGCTTTTGCGTCCTGGCTGCTGTGTTGTCTGCTTGACCCTTGTGAAAAGCAGCAGCCTAATTAAGCCAACAGTGCAGCAGGCGCGAGCACATAAAAGAGATGATGAAAGCAGGGAATGGAGTGGGCTCTGATGGATATTGGCGTTGAGCCGCACTGGCAGGGGTGGAGGCTTGAGGCCTGCATACCGAGATAGGCTCGCTGTTTGAGGTTGAAATAGGCAGTGGGCAGCATGCACAGACTGCGCTGATATTACAATGCAGCATATGCATATAAAACATGTGAGTGGTTAGTGGTTTCGTTGGGTAAGGTGCATGACTTTTAACAGCAAGGTCTGAGGGTTAAATCTGGCTTGAAATCTTTGGTTACATGACTTCTTCTCATCTTTCTTAAAGGAAGTAAAGAAAAGCAAGCTGTGAGTGTGCATGTGTGTGAAAAACCTATGTGCATATGTGCATGAGGATTTTAACAGGACTCGCACAAGCACGTCAGACGTTCACCACCTGTTTTGTCAGGGAGGGTTTCTGTCACGTCCCCTAAACACTCCACAAAATCAAGTTTTCAGTAGTTATTTTGGTTTTCCATCAGTGCTTCTACATTTTGATCAGACGTAATTGCACCATACATTTGGAAATGATCACCCACAGCTGCAGTTTGTTACCTGATTGTTGGTAAATGAGATTCGTGGAAATGCTTGTTGTACGCAGGAGGTTTTGTTTGGATGCCATTGCAGCGCTGCCGAGCAACTGTAAATTTGTGGTTCAAACTAATTTTGCTTTCATTAAACAACTTCAGCTCCAGTCATTTTCAGTATTTTTAGGCCAATATGAAAGGGAGCAAAGTGAAAAAATAATATTTAGTCAAGTTAAAACTTTGACTTTATATCGTTCTATTTTGGTTGGAGAAGAAAGCATGAAATACTTTAGTTTTCCCACTTCTTCCTGTGGTGTTTGAAACACATGAGAAATGGCAACAGGCTCAGCTCTCTCCCTCTGAAGTGAGTGGATGCTTAATTTTCACCTACTTCTTATAAAATAATTGCCAAGAATGTGAAAACTGATATTCTATGCTCCTTATGGTTTCTTTTTTTCCCCTTGACTCAGGAATATGTCTGGATAAATATTTATAACTCCAAATATGTGAATATCTTTTTAGTGCAAAATTGTTTATTTATGCAATTGAATACATAATCAGTATAATAAGACTGCACATTTCCAAGGGTATAACGGAGTCCTCAGTCTGAATTAAACAAATCTGTTCTGGGTCCTAGAAAGACTTTGATTCTAGACGATTAAATTGGATGTGGTGTCTGAGAGCTATGTATGATTCATTCACTTTTAGAATAGCTGACATGAAAAAAGGGCTAAAGCGCAGAGTGCAGCCCTTAACTATTTTCTTAGAAAACACACTGTAAGCAACAGCTTTGAGGGGGTAAAATTTGAGGGGGAATTTAATAGTGTCAGACTGTGAAACCTAAATCCTCAACCCTCTTCACACACACACAAACACACACATACACACACACCCGTCCTGAGGCGTCCATGCTGACTAACTTTGTGTTTTGCTGTTCTGCAGGTCCAAGCCCAACTCCAGTTGGACGGGGTCGCCCACTCTCACCCCCACCTGCACCCTCACCTGGCTGCTCACGCTCCCTACCTGATGTTCCCGCCTCCTCCGTTCGGACTACCAATCGCATCGCTCGCTGACTCGGCCTCTGCAGCAGCAGCGGTGGCGGCAGCTGCCAAAAGCAACAGCAAGAACTCGAGCATCGCCGACCTGCGACTCAAGGCAAGAAAACACGCCGAGGCTCTGGGACTCTGACCCCACCGGGCTGCCCCTCCGCTCGCCTGATGCCCATAATCGCCTCTCACACAAGACTGAGCCTGTGAAAGGGCCGTGACACTCACAGCTAAAACTAAACTAAACAAAAACACTGAGTGAGAGTGAAAGAGAGGAACACATACAGAGAGGGGGGAGAGGGAGTGTGTGTGAGAGAGAAAGGGGGAGAACAGTGGAGGAAGAAAATAAAAAAGGAGGGAGCGAGAAAATTGTCACAAAACCAGCTGCCAAAACAAACCACTTGTAGAGAACGGTAATTAAATACCAATGAAATCACCTTTTACTTTTCGCCCAACAGGCAGGACTTCTGCGGGGCCAGTGGCTCAGTCCACTCCAGGCACAGATCACATCCCAAGGACCGTACAAACACATGTGGATGTCTGTTTGAGGGCCAGGCCGGGTCCCGTCAGACCGGAAGACGTTAGAACAAAGCAAACTGGCAGGCAGCAGCAGGGCCAAAAGCAGAGCCTCGTTGACGCTGGCTGCCGTCATGTTGACAATGCAGAGTGTTGAGCATGGGGGAAACAGACCCAAACACCACCTCACCATGGCATTGGAACGGCTCTCACCTTTACACCCCCAGCCCCCAACCCCCCATACCCACTCTCCCTAGAAAAATGAAGAAAAAAGAAAACATTAAAAATGGCCATATTTGTCTCCAACCACTGTGTTCCCTGCTGCTGCCAAGTGCATGAGCTCTAATGGAGGACCGTTCTGGGACTAGCCTCCATCCACACCTGACATAAACGCTCGACAACTGTTTTTAACACTGCCATTCTACATTTTCCCACAATCCCTCCCCAATCGACAAAGTGAAAGGTCTCCATTACGGTTTGATATCCCTCTTCTTATGGACTTGTGCTATAACAAAAGCAACAACTCATTTTTCCTTTGCTGCAGAGGGGAGAGATGTTATTCTGTGTTGCTGGGCATGCGTCGTCAAGACTTGGTTTGCATTTCTCCTCACAGCGTGCTCTCTCTCTCGCTCTGTCTTTATTTCCTTCTGTTTATTGTGTTGTATCCTGGGTAAAGAAGTGAAGATAGCCTTTGCACTTCAGGTCTTGTATGTGTGTGTTTACAAATGGCACTACAAGCAGATACTACTTTACTGATCAAAGGGGCAGGGGATTTGATATTGTCATGTGATCGGCAAAAAGGACATTATCTTGGATTAAGGGTATAAATGCGTTTTTTTCTTTCTTTTTTTTTGTAATTCTGAAAATATGAAGAAAGCATCAGTCAAACTGAAATGCAATGGTGTGCAGTTTAAGTGCAATACTGTAAATAGCAAAAAAGTAAAAACAGCTAGCAGTTAATCCTCAATGATAAAGAGACCCAATGAATTTTCTTTTGTTTTTCATGCACTGTCGGAGTGTGGAATTTCTTTGCCAAACACACCAGTTTTTCTACAGCAGTGTATATTTTATTGAGTTCAAAAAAGGTCACTCATTACAGATGCCACATCCCACGTAAAGTCCTATGTATTCAAACAGTTTTGTATACATCAGGTACTGTTGTCTCTTGCTGGGGAAAACATGAGCACATTTTTGGATGCTGCAGAAATTAGGCTTAGGTTCTAAATAATAATATAATAACTAACATTAGAGAAATCCATTTACTTTTGGAGATTTTGGAAAATGTTCAGAATAAATCCAACATAAATCTACGTTGTAATCCAAACCAAGCAGTTGTTTACAATATGATTAGCTTAATTCTGCATGTTATATGTGACATTTCATCATTAGTTTCCAAATAATTCAGACTGTATTTTACAAATTGTTCCAGACATAACAGAATATTTTGATTGTTTTTGGAATTCAAAGATTATTTTGCTAACCTTTCGAACACTGCTGTCAGAGCTGTGCTAAACACGTCGATGTGTTTAAGATCTATGTACCTCTAACAGTCTCCAAAAAACATTTTCTCTGTTAACAGACCTCCATTTAGAATTGTTTATCTATGTCTCCATTTTAAATTAAACATATCGATGTTTTATTTATTATTTTGTCTGAAAGTTTATGAAAGATAAAATAGTTGAACTACAAGTGTACATTTTTACATGGCTTTGCATTTATTTTTGTATGTTTTTTTAAGTGTTAAATTTGAATTAGGAGGTGTGGCTGTAGTGCATTGTTTGACTAAAAAAATGTAGCGTGTCCGAGTTTACAAACATTTCAGGGATGGTTGAATTGAACAATACTCCATGGAATTTGTTGTACCCATTAAAATTATCATTTCATATGCAAGCATGCCTAAACATGAATCATCGTACAGTTTGTTTTTCCCCCTTTGATTCACGAATATGAATGTACATCTTGTACAAGTAAACTATCAATAAAGTTATAAATATTTGTACTTGAGTTTTAAAATACTTTTACAACTTGTTAAGCTGCACCGGGGATTTTGAGTTTCATACACAAAGCAATGTAAGCCTGCTGTGGAAACAAACTTTGTTACTCAGCATAAACAAGAATACAAACAAGCTGATAATCCTTGTAAATGACTTGGAAAGACAGAACTAAACGCATTTTTTAGATAATACCAGCAGCCCAGAGCTTGTCCCCTTCCCCAGTTTCCTGAGTGCCCAGATTCATGCTTTCGCCATGTCTCACACGGTGTTGTGGCTGATGCTCGGCAACTGTCTCAACTTGTGGCTCAATGTCAATATCAGTCTAGAGTTGAGATTCAAACAGATTCCATGTTAGCAAGCCAGGTCTTCACATCCAATCTGAGCCGCACGCCAGCACGAAAACAGAGATGCAATGAGAATCCGGGGACCCCCCCCCCGCACACACACCCCACGGTAGATCTCTGCCTGTGTTTGTCAAAATGACACAGATAGGATTGGTATGGAAAGTGGGGCTGTAACATAGTCCAATAGAAGCAAGATGGTTGTAACCGGGAGTGGGAGGCCTATAAGTGTAGAGGGAAAATAGAAGGCGAGCAAGAGATTTGAGGGATACTGTATATATGACATGTAATCTTCTTTGAGCTCAGCACTCATAGAGGATCTTTTCTCCTTGTTTCAATGGCAATGATTAACTTTGAGCAGATGACATGAGAAGGTCAAAAGTTAGTGTATGTTCATCAGCATCCACATTTGAAATTAACCTGCACCCACTGCTACACACACCTACAGATACACATACATGTATGCTCATACACACTTGCACACTCCCTCCACTTGTTCTTCCCATACATACTAAATTTTGTGCTAAATCTAAAATGGTTGGCCTCTTTAAAAAAATTAGCTTCTTCTGGGAGCTTAATTCCAGATGTGTGTACACAAAATAATTACACCATGTGGTATAGTGGCCTATTGTCTGAACCCCATGCAGGAATTAGCCCAAATGGCGTCCTGTTGAGTGCAGTACCCCCTAGAAGGTTGCTGCACGTTTAATTTGTACCTCTTTGCTCATACATCAAGATTGAGTGATATAGTCACAGACTGATGGCTCCATATTTACCCAGTGACCCCTCCGGCTGGGACCTGCTGGGCCGGGTCTGGAAATAACAGCATCCTTTTATGTGTACTAATAATTAGCATGGCACACACAGCCATCCATCAACCGCCAATGAGCCATGGCTGCTTTGTCAACATGTTCAAGCACATAACTCTATTTATGTTGGCCACGACAAATACACAATAATATATTAATAGTGGAGAAGAGTGTGTGTGTATGTGTGTAGTGATGCCTTTGCTTGATATTACATCTGGTTTTATTGCTGATGTTTCTGAACGTGGTATTTGTATTTGAAAATCAGAACATTTTCCTTATTGTCCTGACTTGTGCTTGAATTCCCTCATTATTAAACAACTGATTTCACATGCACATCACTCTAGAATGGATCACAATGAGCACTTTTAAAAAAGTGATAAATATTAGTTCAGATCGCCACAAAATGTATCACATTCACATATTTCTTCTCAATCTCTACATGCATGGACGGCATAACATGCAAGTCCCAGAAGTCTGAGCCTTTGCTGCTTTGCTGCACTAGCCTGCCAGAGGTCAAGTACTCAGGGGTCACGTGAAAATAGTTTTTTATCACATTTCATTCTCATAATCCTCTTTGAAATGTCACACACAACTATGATCAGAAGGAATGTGAGCTGTCGTAGCCTCAATGTAAAGCTGGTAGTGGTGTGAAAATGACAGCGCACAGGCCTGAGAAGACAGTGAATGTTTAGCAACATGATGCAAAGTTAGAGCTTGTGTCATTCTATATTGCAATAGCTTGAGGGGCTACTTGCACCAACTCTGACAATAAGCGTCTATTTGGTTTAGCTGAGAGATTTTTTTTGTGAGTCAACTTTGTGGTTCTTAAATCCCAAGTAAATCCTGTTCCAGCAGTTTCAGTTGTAGCTTGAAGTGAAGCCACCCAGAGAAACCTCAGCTGAAAACAATCGAGCTGAAGTGCTGAAGTCACTACGGTCGGCCGAGGATCAAAGGACGCCTTTCATCCCAGTTTGTTTGGGCTAGACTTGGGTTTGCTTTGTTGGCTAATGCTCATAAATGTATCTGGAGTCATCAACAGTGCAAAACTAGATTAAAACTAACATTTTAAGTCTGGGTCAACACTTTGTCTTTTTTTTTGCAGTGGAGCTGCAAAGTGTCAAGAATTTAAATTTGAAAATTGAGGAAAGAAGAAAATAATAGCAGGGCATTAAGTTCACATTCCGTTCAGCCGTTTATGTTACACTCATTAGCAGTTCATTTTCAGATTGAGCGTTCAACTTGTGTTGTTCTAATCCAAGAAAGTTATCTAACAAAAACACTACATTTTATGTCCTATTGCGGTGAAATGTCCCATCAATTCGGGGTCATTACCAAATGTATCAGCTCTATCTATAAATACAGAGACTCAAAACCTTGTCTTAAAAAAATAATAAAATGTCAATTGAATAAATGATGAATAATTTAACTATAATCTTTACATTGCACATTCCTTTTGTTGTCTTTTATCAATCTCCATCACATTCATTTATCGTATATAAAGACTGATTTATTTTACTTTCACAACAACTGTAGTTAAATGACAGATGTAGTAAGAGATATGGAATATCTGCATGGTGGTTGTGTTTAAGTTGTTTTGAGCTAAACGTTTTGGTTTGTGCTTTAATCTTCTGGTTAGCTCTGGTCGTAGTGGGTTTCTCTTCTGCGGGTGTTGTTGCAGCTCCATCCAGTGGGCTCAAAATATTTCTGACCTGAGCATTTCCTTGTTCTCCTCTTGTATCACTTTCACTCTCTCTGCTGGAAGGATCCACTCTGGGGTTGGGAACAGAATCTGATTAAAGACAGTGTCAAGTGGAAGCCAAGTTAAAGTTTCTTCTTGATTTAATCACGGCAAAAACAATCAAACAAGCCCACATAAAAAAAGAACACAATGGATTTATTCAAGCAGTGTTTCCAGCCAAGGTATGACGTAGTTTACTATGATTAAAGAACCATTCACACTGAAGACATTTTGACATGTCACAGTACGAAAAGCCCAGGCGTAAATAATAAAATGAATGATGGCTGAATTCCATTTAGCTGCTTCAGTTTCAGGGACCTTGTATTGTGCATGCTGGCTCACTGTCAGACTGTCATGGCTTAATACGACACTTGAATAGAACAGAGCCATAGTTAATGTTATTAGTAACACCTGTGCTTTTCCTGCTATGACAAGTTAAAATGTCTGCTATGAAAAAGGTCTATTGAAATGACTTGAGATGTATCAAATTTCCAAACTGTAATAAGTGAAGGGGATTACATTAACTGAAATCAAAAATCCCATTGTTTTACTTGTATTAACACAGCACATGATTTTAAAATACAAAATCTAGATATTGTTTTAGACAACTAGTGTTAGGTAACAATTATATGGATAATGTACTCTTCCTGCTGTGAATTTAAAAAACACTACAGTTTAAAGTGAGGGCCTGCTCTGCTTCCTCGCCTCTTGGCATTGTAGGTAACAAGCAATGTAGGGCTGTGAATAAAACAAATAACTGCTTAATTAGCCTGCATACATTCTAAGAAATAAATAAGCACCTTGCATACCAGCAAGCACTGCAATTCAATATTCATTCAATATTCTAGTATTCCCTTTATTTTACTAAACAGATTAAGTAGTGGACATGAAAAGAACTTTACTGTGTGTGGATCAGCTTCAAATGTTGTGACACTAGACATCAGAGTCGTGACTCTTGTTTTCACTGACAGTTGTTCACGTTCATGAACAGTCTATGAACTGCCCACAGTCACTGAGAACATATGAACTCTATTGTCAAGTGAATTTTCCTTCAAAATGAAACAGCTTCATTTTGAATAAAAAAACACCCCTGATAAATGATGCATCATTGTGTCTCTTTTTTCTTTCTTTCTTTTTTTTACATTGCAGCATGGTGGATATGGTGGAAATAAACTTTCAGCAGCAGTTTAAAACCATAATTCATTCTGAAATGTCCTCTATTGAAGTACTGAGTAACAAACACTTCACTTAGAGCTGTTTTCAAAAATATGTTTCTTAAAATGTCAAATCTCGTCACTGGAGTCTTCTTCAAAGCTGTTTTTAATTACACAGCTTCAAACCAGTATTTAGACAACAAATTTACCCTGCGAAAATAATCATTGCATATTAATGTGATCAATAATCCCAACCAAACAGCAATTTTATTTCCAGCCGTGCTGCCTGTTTATCTGAGCTGGCTTCCCTGCAGACAACACACTCCATTCTGCTGCACGGAGACCTTAGTCGATACTGTTTGGCTTGTGTTCACAGACAGTTTAGGTTATGTCCATATTTACAAAGAAATGGATCTAAATGGGAAAGCAAATATGATTAAGTTGAGAAATTGAAACAGATGTCAACAGTAAACATTTGTGAACCATCCCAACAGACCATCAGAGTAAATTCCAAGACTATTAGCTTTAGTTTGCTCAGATTGCCAGGTCTCAAATTCACATTTCTCATCTCAGTGCATGTTCGTCCAGTTGTGCAGCTAAGAAGCAGGTGGTCTGCAGTGATGTTTTAATTGCATTTGGGGCTTAGGGTTAGGGTTAGGCTTATTACAATCGGTCACCTACAGTGGTTTATGCTAATCTGGACTAAATTTTCCTTCCTTTTCGACACTCTCCATAGAGATCTTTCAGAGGCATTTTGTTTTGATGTGGTTCAGCAAAACATCTGTTTGACAGAGAATTACATGTGATACATTCCATGGAAAGCCATGGAAAAAGACTTTGCAACTTGTTAAAAGATTCCACTGCTGACAGGGACATCTTGAGTTGAAAATACTGAGCCTAGTTTGAATGATGTGACAAAATTAACAAATAACCACTCACACTTTGATTGTTATCTGATTTTTAAACCATTTTGTCCACACTTGCCCATATAGTGGGCATCTAGTGAGATATTTGCAAAAACTCTGTTTGGGATGTAGTTTTTGAACCTCATGATGTTTTAAAAGTTTTGATTCTAATATTATGCACTTCTCTTTGCATGATTAAAGTCTTGAGTTAGACAACAATCCTCTCATTTATATACATATATAAAATATACATTCTTGGAATGAAACGTAATAAATACATTTCTTTTAGCAACATTTCCTCATTATGTTGATATTGATTAATTAATGTATCAGGAAGTTGCAAATTGTTGATGCAGAACCTATCAGCAAAATGCTCAAAGACAACATATTTAAGTGCCAAAATATCTGAGCTTACAATAAAATATCCATTAATGGAGCTGAAGCATAATCGGATGTTTTCATTGTTATGTTTAGTTGCAGCGTATGGTTAAGGTTTGGGGAAGATGGTAGTCATGGTTTAATAGAGAAAAATATACACAGTGACCTAAAGCACCAAAGAAGATGTGTTCACATTTAAACCTTACCACATATAAGCCTTAGGATGTGATCCTTGTGCTCTGGGGTCATAGTCCTGCACTACACCCACTATCTACCCAGACAATCTGTACAAGCGTAACACTTCATTCGCTTGAAAACATGTTGCTTGTGAACCTAATATAGACAGTGATCACGTTTCACACCACAATGTTATAGGGAAAACAAATTAGTAGTATATAAATGCAATATTTAGGGTTTAGGGTTTTCTCATCTCATCTAATGCGGTCCCACAATGCATCTCACCGGAGTGAACAGATAAAAAGAGAAACCTGTTTTGCTGTGTGTCCTCTGCAGGGTGGCTGGGAGGAGATTTTAGAAGAAAGAGCCTTACAGATTCAGGGCAATCAGACAGAGGGTGAATGCTAATGAAAAAGCAAACAGCCCACCACTGCAATTTGCGCTGGAAACATGTTTGAGCCATTGCAGCGGATCTGTACTCTGCTCCGTTCGCCCTGCAAACAAGGAGAACTTCAGGGAAAATAATAATCTGTCATTTCCAGTGTGAGGGTCAAATGCATTTAGATGCAAATGAAAACAACTTCCGGTTTTGGAGTGTTGCTTATGAAATGGGAAAATGCAAATACAGTGCCGAAAACGTTTTTACTGTGATCAGAACAATGTGATCACTGGGAGCGTGTTCAGGAAACTAATGGGCAACTTCCAAGTTTTTGCTTCTCAAATGAAAAAGGGATCATATGAACAAGAGAAGGTTGACTGTGATTTTGTGTTGCCTGTTCAATGAAACAACCTCACTGTATAACCAGAGTGGGTCTGAAATAAAGATGAAAAAGACATGAATGAAACAAAATTTAGACTTAATTTTTCCTCCGCCATGGAAATGTTTAGCACGAGTCATTTAGTCCCCCGCTGCAAATCCACAAAGTGTGGATGAACAGATTAAGCTTTTGAGTCTCTGTTCTAAATCTGTACTTTCCAAGGCCAAAAGGTCAGCTGCCTGAGTGGATTCAGATTTTTGTCCTCAGGGAACATTTTGGTTGTAGGAAATGTGATTTACATAAAACATGGTCAGCAGCTCTCTGTGTGCAGTAATAAAACTGAAGCTTTCAGAACTACACATCAGCTTGATTTGGATCGGTATTAATATCTAAAATACAGCTAAGATCTGAAGTTTTTTTTTTCACTAAAATTACCTTTCCAGCAATAGTGCCTATGACAGAAACAGCTGAAATTTAGAAAGCTATGTTAATAAATATTCCAAAGAAGAAAAATACTTTCTGTAAAGAGGGCCTCAGTGGCAGAATCACCTGTATTGGCTTGCAAAATGGCAACGATTGAACAATTCTTTCTAATGCTTAACTAATATTTAACGTTACTCAAAATGCGGCAAAATGTTAAGAGAACATTTAAAGGTACTTTATTGTCACATACACATACATGTGGCAAAATTCATTCTCTGCATTTAACCCATCCCTCAAGGGAGAGGTGGGCAACTACTGTGCAGCGCCAACTCCAGATCTTTGCCAGTGTCACTAGTCAGTTGCACTGAATTGAGAACCTAACATGTTTTTGATTTATAAAGGGACTATATAAAAATTATTTTGGAGGGATATGGGGCTGAGTCTTATGGTTGACCTTGTAAAAAAGCAAGACTCCCCCCACAGTGTCAGCTGCGATTGGCTCCATCCCTCCCTGTGACCCTGCACTGATAAGTGGTTATAGATAATGGATGGATGGAAGACTCCCCCTGCAAAATTTACATTATTATTAACATTAATATTTTGCACAAAGCCCAATTTAGAATAATTTAAATTACATTTTTGGATTCTAATGTTCCAGCTGTTAAAGATGTGGTAAATTGTATCTGCATTATATACTGCTACAATATATACTTTGGAGTAATAATCTGATTCTGAAAAAAAAACCAAAACTATTTGACAGCTACTCAAATAATTTTTGTCACCAAAATGTAGTGAAGTAATAAAATAAAATAAACAAGTGGAAATGGAACAAGTGGAACAATAAAATAAAGCATTAAATGAAACTACTCTAGTACAATACAAATACCACACAATTTTAGATATGTACTGTACTGTAATGTACTTAATTACTTACTCACAACAAGTGAAAAACAATGTGTTCTCTGTAAAACTAACATTCAATCACTAATAACTACAAAGATCCACATCTATTTGGTTTATCAACACTGACATATTAGACTATGAGCGACTAGATTATGTGAATGAGAGAAATGGATCCATGATACAAAGACACAGTTATTGACTTCATATGGCAAAAATGTCCCTTTATGACCAGTGGTGCACACAAAAATCTTTTTTATGTAAATATTATTTCTGGGATGAGACAATGTTAAAGTGCTCTCCCATGCCCTCCCAGTTACATTCCTTCAACAAAAAAATGCATACCCCTCCCTCTTTCTACTTTATAAATTTGGGTTGAAAAACCTCCCTGCTTTTGTCACTTCTGTAGAGATTCATCATGATCAGCAACAAAATGAGAACTAGTAATGCAACTGGTACAATAAGCCAACACAATGTGTAGCAAATTAATCAGACTTGGCCCAGAGCATGCTCTAGAAAAATGATCTCATTTGACCAGACGGGTCGGGGCTCCTCTCTAATTATATCACAGTACAATGAGTCCTCATCTTTGTTGTGGTCATTAGAAAAATGAAAACAGCAACTTCACTGTCAAATTTTAACCAGCATGATCACTGCTGAATTCCTAGCGTGACACAGGGCGTCTGCTTTAGTGTTTGTTCACCAATTCATATTTGTTTTAATTTATGAATTATGCATTAATTTTCCCTCTAAAGAGAAAACAGATGGATAGCAGAATTAACTTGGACCGCTTATGCTCAGATAATGATTTTATGCAAATCAAGATGTATATTTACAAAACTGTCAATACAACACTGTTGAACCGAATCTAATCTAAACAACAAATTGGTTGATCCATGACATGATCTTTGGTTTCACATGAATGCTTGATTGATCTTGCACATTAAAAGTTAAATACAAATGCACACTATTTAAAATGAAAAATCAACAGCTATACATTTGAATTCAACGGTATATACAGTATATCACGCTGCATGTTTATTACACTCTTCTGTGTGACCTTGTGACTTTACAGATGAATCAGAGCCTTTAACTCAGTGCTATAGTATTATCTTCAGTCTGCTACAGGGCACAGTGCATGTGGCATTAGGAGATAAATATGAATATAAATGGGACAAAATGCATTCAAGAAAACAAAACAATCCCCATGACAGTGGACTGGGGTCATCTCCAGCCATGTAAAATAACAATATGTCATATACACACATCTGACCTCTCACCCTACAAGAATTTTACTGCAAAGAGCAATGCCTCTAGGGGGACACCAAGACTTCCTCTACACACTGTCTGTGCAATGGGTTACTTATTGCTCTGCCCTTAAGGTGAAGAATAGGAGAATATTTCATACAATAAAGCCAAATGGGTCTATAAATTGCCTGAGGGAAAGCTAGCTTTCCTGATTGCTACTCATCTCACTGTTTCCCAGATGTTTTACACTCTACTGACTGGTAATCAATAGCTACACATGCCGCCTCTCAGCCAGCACAGGTCTTTTATAGTATGCCTAAGGAGCAGTTGTCAGTCAATGGCAGCCTTATAAATAGACTGAGGCTGCATGTGGACAGGTGGATGCTTTTCCTGTCAATTGTGCAATGCCATTGTCCAAACAGTCAGCTTTTGTTTTTTCACAGGAGGCTATGTATTGCGGATATTGTAGAATTATGCCATTTAAGGCATAATTACTGTATGAATAAAACTTTCCACAAAAATGATAACATATAGAGAAGCTGATGTAGTTTAAAAACAAATTGTCTCAAGCAGTCATAACCATATTTGTCATCTTGTCTTGCTGTAAGTGTCTTAGGTTTTTGCAAACTGTACTGAGACATGTGATTTTACACTCAAATTCAATTACTTACTCACTAAAAGATGTTCTCATCCATGCTTACAACTCCATTAGTTATTAGTATTTGTAAATGGTATCTTTTACAGAATGTAAAAATGGACATTATGTAAACCCTTTTTAAGTGGCACCTTATTAGAAAGTGGTTCCAATAAATCTATTATTTTAATGGCATGTAACTGACACAGTGGAGAACATGGACGCATACATCTGTCATCTTTGAAAAATCATATTCTCTAGGTGTTTAAAGGCATTTGTTTGGACACCCTCAATTGCAGACACAGCAGTGATGATTATCCACCAGTGAACGATACATCAGTAAATCCAGCAAGGCTGCTGTTTGCTTTGAAGAGAACAGAGTACCTAATTACCCTTATTTACAGGACGCTTCTGAGTAAAGCATCATAATATCTCGCTGTGACAGATTCACTTGGCTAATAAATATGATCATTAGGATTTTCACTTCTCCAGCTATGCCTCATGGATATTACTGCTTTCTGCTGGCAATCAGATACGCACAAAAATAAATCTTTGAAGTAAAGGGCAGAGAACCCTATCGTGAGTTATTATGGATGTGTTGGAGGAATTTATAGAGTGTTATTGACGCCTGCAAACCCACAGGGATGACACACAAAGATTAACACACTAACGAAAATGAATGGAGTGTATAATCGCCCTCAGAAAAAACCATGAGTGTTTTATTTTTGCCTGGCTGAGCTTGATAACTGTTTCTATCTGCACAGCAAATAAATGTCGCAGGTACATAATGTAGGACACACTGATGAAAAAGAATCGGCCCTGTTAAGTTACTGTACTGTCTGTCCCTACAGGCATGCCTATGCTGTATTGATGAGCAAATTAACAGGGGTTGATTTGACTAGAGAAGCCTCTATTAGATGAAGCTGTGAAAGATGAATTCAATTGTGATTTGAATAGCACAACCCACGTTGGATGACTTTCAATGGGAGGCAGAAAATTGGCTCACTCGAAATTGAGTTGTGCTTGTCATGATGAATGCTCAGCGGCATATCAGCTTGGATTGAGTTTATCATCACTCCCAGTGCTTATACAGAAACTCAGGAGAAATATATAACCTCTCTGTAGAAGAAAACACTTATCTAATGTGTATATCAAATGAAATGCATGTTGGTCCATTATCCTGCTTTGAATTCTTTGACAGAACCTGTTTAGTTTGGATGCAAACCTTGATGAACTCTTCCTCCTCTCTTCTGTTATTCTGAGACCCAATTAGATGTACATATCCCACACAATCCTGCGGTTGGAGGCCAGAGTGCGTCTGTTTGTCCAAAGGGAAGAGGCGTGGGAGAAACACAGTGGTTTTACCCACCAACACGCTGCACTGGGCATGGTGCATATCAATACAAGGAGTAACTAATAACACTGGCTGCAGGTATGTCTCCCAACATCAGAGGGAGATGAGTGCAAAGGTTGTTTCATCTTTTATAGATCCCGTTTGAAACCAGCAATTGCCTCAAAGAAAGACTGAGTGAAGAACTAAAGAGTCAGAGCCAAAGCCAGTGTGTGTGCATGTGCATTTGTTCATGTGTTTATGTGTGTATAAATCATGTAGGTGTACATTTTGTGTGTGTACTGTGCCCCAGCAGTGTAACTGGGCCGTTTGCAACAATCTTGCCTTGTCTTTGAAATTGTTTATGTAGGCTCAGATCCCCATGGCCGGATAAGCAGGGGGGCTGTAGAGTTCCCTGCGGAGGTCAGCCTTTCTTGAGGCCCCCCCTCATTTGCGATTGCCCTATGCAATAGTACCCAGCAGGCCTGAGAACACAGGCCTAATGTTCTGGATGGATGGTGTCATGAAAGAAGACAATTATCAGGCAGTGAGCGAGGTCTCCCAGGGTTATGGTTTTAGTCAGATCATTTGTTTTATGTAGTTTTTGAAGCAGGAGCTTTAAAGTTTAACAGCCCAAGGGTTCCTTTTGCTTTTCCTTTAAAAAAAAGTGTGTGTGTATTTGTGCAACAGTGTATTGTTGGAAATAGGGTTTTTCATGATCTAATTGCCTATTATTGGATGTTTTCAGGCAATAACTTTGTGTTTTTTTGTTTAGTTTTAAGGTGCGTTATGTGTGATATTGAATCGACTTCCCACAAGCCCTTTCTTCACCCTTCAGCATGTTGGCCACAGCAGCTGCTGTATACATACAGGTGCTGGTCATATAATTAGAATATCATCACAGAGTTGATTTATTTCAGTAATTCCATTCAAAAAGTGAAACTTGGATATTATATTCTATATATGGTACTATATTTGGTCAGTCATCCTGGCCTTTCTGTGTGGAGTTTGCATGTTCTCCCTGTGTCTGCGTGGGTTTCCTCCGGGTGCTCCAGTTTCCCACATCATCAAAAAAAAACATGTTAGGTTCTCCAGTCAGTGCTATTGACCAGACACTGATGTAAATCTGGAGTTGGTTCCTGGGCACTGCACAGTGGCCGACCACTGCTCCCTTGAGGGATGGGTTAAATGCAGAGAATGAATTTCGCAACTTGTATGTGACAATAAAGCATCTTCTATTGATTCATTACACACAGAGTGGTATATTTCAAATGTTTATTCCATTTAATTGTGATGATTAAAACTGACAACTAATGAAAATCCCAAATTCCCGAAAATTAGAATATTACTTAAGACCAATACAAAAAAGGATTTTTAGAAATGTTGGTATGACATTAAAAGTATGAGCATGTACACCACTCAAAACTTAGTTGGGGCTCCTTTTGCCTGAATTACTGCAGCAATGCAGCGTGGGATGGAGTCGATCAGTCTGTGGCACTGCTCAGGTGTTATGAGAGCCCAGGTTGCTCTGATAGTGGCCTTCAGCTCTTTTGCATTTTTTGGTCTGGCATATCGCATCTTCCTCTTCACAATACCCCATAGATTTTCTATAGGGTTAAGGTCAGTTTGCTGACCGGTTAAGAACAGGGATACCATGGTCCTTATACCAGGTACTGGTAGCTTTGGCACTGTGTGCAGGTGTCGAGTCCTGTTGGAAAATGAAATCTGCATCTTCATAAAGTTGGTCAGCAGCAGGAAGCATGAAGTCCTCTAAAACTTCCTGGTAGACGGCTACGTTGACCTTGGACCTCAGAAAACACAGTGGACCAACACTAGCCGATGACATGGCACCCCAAACTATCACTGACTGTGGAAACTTTACACTGGACTTCAAGCAACGGGATTCTGTGCCTCTCCTCTCTTCCTCCAGACTCTGGGACCTTGATTTCCAAAGGAAATGCTAAATTTACTTTCATCAGAGAACATAACTTTGGACCACTCAGCAGCAGTCCAGTCCTTTTTGTCTTTAGCCCAGGCGAGACTCTTCTGACGCTGTGTCTTGTTTAAGAGTGGCTTGACACAAGGAATGGGACAGCTGAAACCTCAGGTCGTGCATACGTCTGTGTGTGGTGGTTCTTGAAGCACTGACTCCAGTTGCAGTCCACTCTTTGTGAATCTCCGCCACATTTTTGAATGGGTTTTGTTTCACAATCCTCTCCAGGGTGCGGTTATCCCTATTGCTTGTACACTTTTTTCTACCATGTCTTTACCTCCCTTCGCCTCTCTATTAAATGTGCTTGGACACAGAGCTCTGTGAACAGCCAGCCTCTTTAGCAATGAACTTTTGTGTCTTGCCCTCCTTGTGCATGGTGTCAATGGTCATCTTTTGGACAGCTGTCACGTCAGCAGTCTTCCCCATGATTGTGTAGCCTACAGAACTAGACTGAGAGACCATTTAAAGACCTTTGCAGGTGTTTTGAGTTAATTAGGTGACTAGAGTGTGGCACCAGGTGTCTTTAATATTGAAACTTTTCACAATATTCTAATTTTCTGAGATACTGATTTTGGGGTTTTCATTAGTTGTCAGTTATAATCATCAATCAACTTTTTGATGATATTCTAATAATATGACCAGCACCTCCACACTGGGGAAATAGAGTGCATTTTTGAATTCTTGTTACTCAATGGTGCCATAGTCTACTAAACTAAATAACTAAATAACTAATAAAAGCAAACACTGTCAAAACTTGGGAGGAAATGGCTTTCCAACAATACGAAAGAATCTTGTGCAATGCAATGTGGCAAGATAGGCTAACATATAGGAAGGCCCTCCGTAATGCCAAAGCATATTACTTATCTTTGATAGAGGAAAATAAGAGCAATGCAGGTTTCTTTTCAGCACTGTAGCCAGGCTGAGTGTCACAGCTCTACTGAGCCACCTATTCCTATAGTAGTAACGACTTCATGAGCTTCTGTAATTTTAAAATTCTAATTATTAGAGATAAAATTCACCTCGTCTTTCCCTCAACTGATTTATCTTCAAACTTAGGTAACTTAGAAACAACTGTAAAACCTGATATATATTTCCAAGATGATTTCTTCACCTAAGCCATCAATTTGTCTCTTGGATCACCCCCCCTCACCATTATCGGGAAACACTCCAAAAACTTTTATTGTTATGCAGATGATACTTAATCTGACTTAACCTTAACCTGACCTAGAGTCTACAATGTAGAATGGGAACCAGAGCCATTAGCTATCAAGCTCCTCTCTGTGGAATTAGGTCCCAGTTTGGGTAGGTATTTCTGCCTTTGAATGCTGCAGAGTCTGGATCTGTGGTTGCAAGCCACCTCCTGCTCGACATTCACTGCTAAAATATTATTATTATTATTATTATTTTTTTTATTATTATTATTATTATTATTATTATTATTATTATTATTATTATTATTAGTAGTAGTAGTAGTAGTAGTAGTAGTAGTAGTATTAATTTTCATTGATTTGTATTATTACCACCACCAATTACCATTTGTTTATTTATTTCTTTTTAACATCTTCTTGTGTTGGGCTACTGTGTGTTCTCTGTCCTCCTGCTCTGTCTGTCTGTCTCTCTGTCTGTCTGTGTCTCTCTCTCTCGCGCCGAATCAAAAAGGAAATAATTGCACTTCCCAAAATGTTTAACAATTTCTTTATATCAGGGTCTGATTTTAAAAAGGTAGGTCACTTTTATTTTGGCAGATGAGGTTGAAAATCTGGGATCAGATTCCTCTTTTAGCTAAAACTTGATGCCCACCCAGTTTTTATGATGTTGTTGTTATAGTGAGTGATCTGGCAGGGTTAGGGTCTTCTCTAGTCAGATTCCTTAAGAGCAGGATGGCAATAGCTATAAATCATTCCACTCTAATGCTGACTGCCAAACCACAGATAGTAGTGGTGGTAAATGATTTGTTGTTAGGTCTAGAAGATCCACTAAACCCCACCACATTCACACTTGCTGCTAGGCAAGCCCTTGTCCTTTTCTCATGTCACCAATAGGTTACTGAGCTTGCAGTTGGCTTCAGTTAATTTAGATTATCAAATGGACACAAACCAAACCTAAATACTTGGGATGAGGGTTATTATTCATTGTCCATCACTGAAAGGGAAAAGAGTTCCTCACTATTAGCAACACGCCACTCTCCTCTCATCTTCCTCTACTTTTCCCCCCTCTTCTGGCCTCTGACAGGCTCACATAAGATGCGACCTGCCTTCTGGACATTTGGCAGCCAATCAATAAACAAACGACAACCTGTGATTGTGACACTGACCAAGAGCTGATTGCAACAGACTGATTGTTGTGAAGAGACAAAAGAATACTATCGATCACTTGTACTCACTTTATTTGCGACATTTCATTCCTGATATGTTCATCCATTACAATTCATCCAGACAGTCAACATAGGCACCACATATATTATACATGAAAATTTGGAATGAATCTTGAATGTATTGAATGAAAGTCTGAATATATGAAATAAACAATGTATATATTTACATTTAGGGTGATTTCTTCTTTGTCAGAGTATCACAGCTCATGTCAGACAAACAGCTGTGATAAAATAACATGTTAGATGCAGGACTGTGTAGCTCTTTAGCAGACTTTTTTGGTGTAAAATGTCCTATTCTGTAATAGATACCAAACAAAGGCTTTTGTAACATAATGTTGTCTCTGCAGGGTATCTGTGGCTTGTGTGTTTTTCATACAAAGAGAATGTGCTAGCTTTGAGTGTGTTTTCATACGTCTTGTGGTGTGCTCCAGGCCATGAGCTAAACTGCTGGGTGCCATAGAGTGGCACAAGCTGCGTTAGCGTGGTTATACTACACTAATTGCAGTGGTGTACTGATCATAATTACTCATGCTGAAATCAGCATTTATCAGTCAGATTAAGTCTGTGAAGATATGCATGCATGTTTTGCCACATTCATTGGAGATAGCTGGATTTCTGCAGAACCAATTGTGCCACATTACAGTGTCTCCTTATGCATGACCCATAATACTACATCCTGTGCAATCAGTCTTATTACTATCCCAGTGAGCGGCCCCACGTCTCCTACAATTACATCTTTCCTCTGTAATCTGTACTTCCACCCAAATGAGGCCAGCCTGAGTCATTTGCGTGATGATTCGCCAAATTAAGAAATATAATGGGTGAAAATCCGGTCTGTTCTCTTGGTTATTGAATACAGCAGCGCCAAAAGCGATGCTCTCTTTGTACCCTATTGTTTCTTGTGGGTAATCATATTCACCAATGCCCAACCTCTCCCAAATGGAAAACAAAGACAGTCATGGCAATCTGTAATATTAATCTGATTGGGTTAACAGGGGCTCCTCCAGCCTGACTTCTAAGCTACCTGTGGCTGTGTTTTAATCTGATTGGACTAATAGCATATTCAAAATCAAGACCTTGCCACCTTCCCCCACTGTTACACATAACTTCTAATAGAACATCCTGTATTTCACATGAACACTCACAAATTTGTAAATAATTACTATCACATGGGGGGAAAATAATAGGCGGGCCCAATTGAAATTCACTAGCTCGAGGCAGTGTGGTAATCATGGAGGAGAGCGGGACAAGGAGAATAGGGAATATGGTGGGTAAGGAGAGAGAGGAAGGTAATCACATTGTATAACAGCCACAGAGTCTGACAGTTTGATAAGAAAAATAGTTCAGAGTGAATAATGAGCAACTTTGTACATAGTACTTTAGGACTTTATGTGCTACATCATTTGTCAGTAACAACTCTATGTTATTGCTTTAAAATGCCTGTTACCCATAGTTAAAACAAACTTGGCACTATTTAATGGATTCATTGTTCATTTATGGACGGCTCTTTACAAATAGCCTGGTATATTTCAGGCCTTTATTTGTTACTTAAAAGCAAACACACATACTGGGAAGTTGATGATGAATTGGATGTGTTATCTGCCTGTTAGCACAACAGCCCATTATCAATGTGCCCAGGTTACTGCGCTAGCTGTAAACCAATAAAGACAGCCTGATAGCCACAGCTGAGTAGGAGTTCAGTGGCTGCCTGCGTCCCATCACTTTCAAATGAGCACCACAAATCACTTCAGCGGGATGCCTGCACCAGTAATGTGGCCATGAGCATATGAAAATATGTATGGGAGACCATCCAATTTACTGGCAGCAAATAGATGGAAGAAACCCGCAGTGTGCTGACTGATTGTTAGATGGGTGGTTGCTGTGCATACATACAGTACGTGTATGCATGACTGTATGTGCATGTCTTGTTTTGCGGTTGTTAATAGCAGCAGAACGACGTGATCGTATGAATCCCGTGTAAACAACATTTTAAAAATCGTCCAGAAAATAGACAGCATTTGTTGCATTAATAAGCAAATCAGTTTCTCTCTGGGAAGAATCACAGTATAACAAGACAACCAGGGGGAAAAGTTGGGCTTGTTTGGTGTCTGTGTTCATCTGCAATTTGTTTTGTGTGTGTGTGTCTGTGGAAACATGCCTGTCCTCTTGTGATCATGTGTGTGCTTGTCTGTGTGTGTGTGTGTGTGTACGGCACACATTTTGTACAAACCATACTGATTGTCACAAAGGTGTTTTGTGTGCACTTTGTTCTCCATGCTGATCCTGTCCCTGGTAGAAAATAATTACAGTCTGTTTGTGAGCCGCTGCAACAGAGAAAGGACAACACAGAAACCAGCTTCATTTTACTGCTTCAGAGGACGTCACATTGCCCAGGAAGAAAAGGAGGAGAGGGGGTGACGGAGAGAGAGACAATAGCATGAGAGAGATGAGACCATTAGATGGGAATGCTAATTACTCCACCTCATATTGGACGTCTGTCAAACCACCCCCTTCTTGTAATAAATCTAAATGTTGTGTGCTTAAAGCACACTTCACATGTAGGCACACAGAGGTACATTTTGTTTGTCCAGACTAATGGAAAAAAAAGAAACAAGGGGCTTTTTGGTTAACAAAACAGCAGAAAAAAATGTGGTAATAGCAAGCAAAGCATCCACTGATTTCTAGATAAATCCGACAACACAGTCGTGGAGATAATGCTGCCTCTTTTATAAAGATTTATGACACACTTGCTCACATACCCACACCCACAGACAGTGTCGACCCCCCTCTCGATCACTCAACACAAGGATTTACATATTGTACACTCAGACATTCATACGCACTCATTAGGAGAGGGGGCTTGTGCATGCTAGATGATGGTAGATGATACCCACCTTCTTGACAAGAGATCTAAGAGAGATCCCTGTGTAGGAGAAAACAGCGTTGAAGGCTCCTAATATCTTTGATAGCATCGTTATGGTAATGATCAGGCATAATGTAAAATTCATGAAGTGTACCTAGCATTTGAGGATTGCCAATACTTATTCAGCTTGCAAGAAGGAGGATACAGAAAACATGTTACAGAAGTCGTGCATGCAGATGTTGTTATGCTTTGCCCTAATTGTTTTTCGACAGTTAAGTGCAGCTAAATGACTTTCATGTGTTGGCATGTATACACAGGGAGGGAATTGCTTCTTACCTTTGCTTTCAGCTGCTTGGCACAGTGCTTGTTGGAACAAAATATTGCCTCCCTAATTATTCCAACCATTAGACCTATTAATTTGCCCAGTCAAACAATCCAGACAGACAGACAGTGTAAAAATACCAACAACAGAAATATTGTGATTTCCCAGTGAACATCTAAGCTTAGCCAAACAGAAGAAAATGCATAACAATCAGAAGGGGTCTGCAGCGGAAACCTGGTCCATTCTGTCACTTCAAAAAGTCTCTGCGTCAACCTGTCCATCACTGACAGTTATGAGTTTGGACTCTCTCTCTAGCTCTGATAGTCTGCGTGTATGCACATATGTTTATGTGTATGTGTGTGTGCCTAAGATCTCTGAGGAGTTTCTTTCAAACACATTTCCATTGAGCACTCATCAGTAGGAGGTCTAGGTCCATTGGAGATGGCATAGTCACTCTGAAATCACACAGCTAACCAGGACTGTCAGCCAATCAGGATGTTTTTGATTTTTCATGAAATCCACACTCAGTTCAGATTAACCTGGACTCCAACACAGACATCAGAATGGAGTGTGATTAGATGGCTGCGGATGTTCACATCTGGGGAACAATTAGCCCGGATGCACGGCCAAGCTGCAGTGAACAAAAGTGACAGCATTGTCAGATTTGACAAGTGACTTGAGCTGTTCCAAATTTAGAGCCATTGAAGTTACATGAGGGTGAAATCAGGTCAATGACATGCATCATGAAAAAAGGTCACTTTGTCTTGGGAACCACATGTCACCCCACAACAGCATGTAAAATAATTGAAATAAATGTAAATGTAAAATTTGGTTTGGACGTCAGACATTAAAGAAAACTCCAGGACAGAATTATAATATGGAAACACTGACAAATGTGCCAGAGACTTAATTCTAATGATCTAATCCAGAGAATGGTCCTTACTCCATAGGGTTTAATTGGTGTGGCCCCTATTCATATTAGGGTCTCTGGTCAACTAGAAGGATTTCTGGAACCAGCAGCATTTTGGACAGGCTTTATGACAACAGCTCACTCTTTGGTTTGATCTAGAGAGCTATAAATGACACATTTGTAAATCCCCTATATCCAGGAGACACCTGGACCACGTAAAGGAATCGTAGACTCTGGAATTCAAAATATAACTGGAGAAAAAAATGTTCTTCCATTATATGTGTTGTTTTTTTGCGGTTTGTATTTAATCACCCATATGTACCATCCATCGAGACTCTAGCTAGCCAGCAAAATGTGCGACGATTGTGTGTGCAGTGCCAGCGTTGTGTTTATGAGAAAGCTCAGCCTGACTAAACTTAAACTAAACTAACTTGTTTGCATCCACTTTTGATTCTTTACATTGACTTGAAATTTGCATATCACTCTAAACACACTTTTAGAGGGTTCTGACAGCAAGTACAGAACTACAGTTACAACATTATATAGTTTCAAAATCTAGACTAATTCACCAAAATCTAGACTAAAATCTAGACTAATTCACCAAGGATGAAATGATGAGGACGTCTGTCAATTGGATGCTTGATGCAGGCTCAACTGAATGAGAGGCCATTAGCAGTGGAAAGCAAACACTCTTTGAAGTGTGTTATTTTAAGACATGTTGTATTCATTGTTGGATGTAGGTTAGTGAATTAATAAGATTAAAAACCAAAAACCTTTACAATAACAATTAACACATGTGACTTTTACACACTACTTCATTCACTCAGTCAGCTGGATTTGTCAGCAGAACTTTCTCAACGAGGGAAAAAGTAGAATTAAAACTGTTACAGTCAAAATGCTTATATTAACAGTGGATCAATTGACAGCATAATATAATAAGCCTATATGTATATTATGTCACTTGCAATAACAAACCTGCAGATAATTATCACAAAACTCTGCAGCATTCTTCAGCTTCATAGAGCATTTTAGTATTTCCTTTATTCAGCTCACTGTTTTGGTTTTATGGTTAACACGTTTGATGTTTTGGTTCAGAATCAGCAAGCAACTGTTTTCAGAAAAACCCACTGTACGCTACCTTTCCAGCACCAAATATCCGACAGACAAGGTAAGCAACTACCTGGTGAACACAGTGAAGCATTTGGAAGCTGAAGAGTCATATGTTAGATGAGACAAAAACTAAACTGAAAGGAGAATGAATATGGGACTATGAGGCCAGAAACAAACTCCACATAAATTCTAATGTTGCTCCATGTCTGTAGGCAAACCTGTGTTCAATAAATTACACTTACGTACAAAACATTTTTGAAGGAAACATGATGCACCAGAGATTACATTTTCCATTAACATATTTTTTCAGCCATTACATTTTTCAGCACAACGTAATTGAGAAAACAATTTTGTGCTATATAAGCATACAGGACATTTGTCTCTCATGAATACGCATTTTTAATTTTCCGCATGCCATTTAACATCGTTAAAGATGGTGCATTTCATGTGTTTTGGATGTGCAGGACAGGACAAAGTCATGAAAATAATAACCACAATGTTAATGTTTTGAAACAGTCACAGATTGATTAGGTTTAGGCAACAAAACTACCTGGTTGGGGTTATAAAATGATCATAGTTTGGGTTATAATAAGTATGTTAGTAGTGTCAGTTAAGTATGTAAGATAAGTTACGTAACACATGTGATGTAGGCTAAGTTAAATAACACGTTAAAATAAGTCAACAATAACTTTTGGTTTCACACAGGACAGGACATGCAGCCTCCTGAGAGAAAGTCCTGTGTTTTACTTCTGTTTGTCTGACCCATCCACCCATCCCTACCTCCTCCTCCCTATGAGGACTCTTTACTACGTCACCATATTATATTATATTATAACTAGTTGGTACCGACTAAATGGCGTAAAAATACAGGCAGTTGTGGCACAATATCAGTTAGTGCAGACTAAATGGCGGGAAAGGACACGAAAAAGCAAAAAAGGCATTGTAATAACACATGAAATTACTTAAGACATTGACATGTTATTCATATGCCATTTGGTGATGCTAGGCTTTTAAAAGGTGTGTCAGACTCATGTGGCTAAATCTGAGGACAGTTAGTGAGTGTACAAAAGGCAGTCTTGTTGGCCCTGAATTAAAAATTTAGTGATACATCCTTGCTAATGCTGTAGTGATTATTTATGTTTATGTGTAACACAAGAGGTTTAGTGAACTTTTTGTCTTGCTTAGTAGAAAAAGCTCATTAAGACATAAAACAGCCCGTGGGGTAGGAAAGGAACTAATACTTGCTCACAAGCCCAAGGCAAAAAGTTCAGAAGAAGAAATTGGCTAGAGCAAAACACTCCAAAATGACCAGAATTTAAAACAGCAGTTTAAAAAATACACTTATTTGCTTTCTCGCAAATTGCTAGATGTGAAGATTGAGACCATACTCATATCTGTCTGGTAAATAAGGCTACAAATAAGGCTACAGCCAGCAGCAGGTTAGCTTAGCTCAACATAAAATCGGGAAACAGGGGGAAACATTTAGCGTGACTCCGACCAAAGATAATAAAATCCACATACTAGCACCTCTACAGCTCACTAACGTCTTATATCTAATTTGTTTAATTCATACAAAAATGGATTAAAAACGACAGTGCTGTTTCCCCTGTTTATGCTATGTTAAGCTAACGAGTTGTTGGCTGTAGCCTTGTATTTAAAGCACAGATGTGAGGGTGGTATCAATTATCTCATCTGACTCTTGGCAAAAGAATGAATAAGCGTATTTCCCAAAATTTTGTACTACTGCTTTAAGTATGAGCTGAAAGGAATGTTTGAAGCGGCACACACAGGTATATGTGCTGTAATTACATTCCCAGTTATGTTAAAAAATGTATTTTTCATATTTAAATTCAGGGCTGTTATAATGTCACTGCTCCTCTGCTCTACAAGGCGTGTTCTCACCATAACAGCCAACACCCTTCCCCCTCCCTCTTTTCCACTCCCTTCCTTTGCATCAATTTGACCTAGTGGGGTCCAACTGTGTCTGCTCCCACACCTGTACACCATTTTACCCTCATAGTTCCCACTCTGGAAACATGCTGATTGACAGCTGCACTTCAAAGATCTGCTCGTGTTCTTGCTTTCATGGTTATCATCTGTTATGGGAATTGTATGGGAGAGTGAGTGAGAGAGAAAGAGAGGGAGAATGAGTCTCAGGCAGCCGGTTGTGTTGTAGGGCCAATTTGGATGATTGGCCTTGAAATGCAAGCTGAAACGGGCTTCCCTGTGTTCCTTTAGAGTGACCCGTGCCCGGCAGTGTAATGTAAAATTATCCTCGCAGTGTTTGTGTTGTGTCAGATGTGGTGACTGGCAGAAACTGTTAGTAATTGTCTAAGTACTCCGGTGTGTCAAAGCTGTCCGTCACTCATCCCAGCCCCCTCCTCCTTAGTTCTGCTTCTTCAGCTTCTCATAATATTTTCACTGAACTGCAGAGGACAAACTACTTTCAGTGATGGAGTTGTCACTTTGGTGCTTTTGCTTGGAAAAATATTTTACCTTGGGAAGAACACACAACCAACTGACATGTGTTCCTGCTTTTTGGGAGAGAAAAAAATGAGAGAGGCATACTTGTTCTTTCTTTTGTTCTTTGATACTTTTACAAATTCAAGACTATGAGCTTTTCTTGTCATAACTCATTGAAGTCGAAGATAACCTGAACATGGCATTATGAAAATACATTCCAGACTAAATCGACTCTAAAAGAATGGACATGCGTACATACTCTCTTATGTGTGCACTTAAAATGGAAACTATCCACTGGATGCCTGAACACTACTATATCATTAAAGAGTGGAGTTTCATTGAGTTTGGTTTCTCTTCTTGGAAATGCCATTTAAACTCAGCACACACATACTGGTATACACAACACATAAAGCTCTGCAGTGTAAAAACATGAAACTCAGGTGTATCTAATTTTGTCCATGAAGTGTAAATTGTTCCGGTTATTAATCTTGTTTAGGGGTTTATTTAGGGAGACAGAGTTTATTTTCAAGCTGGTATGGAACATTAAGCTATTATGAAAAACTGTCACCACCACTGCTGTTACAACTTGGAAGCACATATGTATTTTTAAAGATGTTCAGAAACCCATAAAAAATGTAACATTATTAGGTATTTATTATGGTTATTTGATCACGAATTAAACCAGTTATAAACAAACTGCTTAATATTGCTTCTTTTTAATATTATGAACTTCATTATAGTGTGTTAATATTAGATTCTATTAATATGTTTAAATAATTATTTTTTTTGATCATTTTGACATTTTTATAGTTCTTTTCTTATTCTATTCACCAACTCCTAGATGTAGCACTACTGTTTCTCTATGCATGTTTGACTACCATGAAGATTTTGTATTATCGTTGATTTTACTATGGTCTTACCCAGTGGTGTTTCCATACAATGCAGTGATTAAGTCCAGTAGTTAGTGACTGTTCAGCCATTTGGCTGTACTGACATTAGTAGAATACTTAAAACAAATATGGGTATCACATCTATTTCATGTTGCTAAGTGCTGCAAATTCAAGAATTTTAAGGCCATAAAAAATTTAAATTTGATGTTACTAAAGCTGTGGTGCTAAGTGCTCCTGTGAACTTTTGAACTGCAATTCCGAGATATCACTTCTTGACATTAACTCTGTAGGGACTTAAATTGTAAGATGGTGTGCCATTGTATGTGCAAATGTCAAAGAGAAAAAAAATGATAGTATAATGTAGTATGGAGAGTGACCAAGTCCACAAAAGGTTGGGGAGGATGGATAGGTCAAACAAAGAGAGTAAATAACTACCATAACTACTTGGTTAGGTTCTCCTAACCAAGTAGTTATGGTGCCTACACGTGTCTATTATTGTTACCATGACTTCGTCCTTTCCTGCGCATCCAAAATTCATGAAATGCTCCATCTCTTATAGCGCTGAATGACATGTGAAAGGCTTAAAGTGCGTAGAGAAGACACGAATGTCCGGCATTCTATTTATATGCCATCCCATGATATCTCATTGCAATGTCAGTTTTTCTTGTATGAGCGTTCAGTGCCCCGGTGTTTAGAGAAGAGAAGAGAGGCACCTTTTGGTAACCCCAAAGGTGTCAATGTTAAGCTAGCTGTAGATGGTCAGCAAATAACTAAATGTTGGCTGGCTGCCTGTTTAACCATAACGAATCATTTTCTGTTTCTACGTGTGAAATGTGGCGTGTCGGCGCCAAGGCTTTGGAGTTTTTAAAGGCACCATTGTGTTATATAACTACTGTTTTAATGAGTAATATGAAATGAATAATTGATACATTTTTTAAAAACTTGCCCAGTAGTCTTTTTATCCAAATCTTTTATCTGAATTTCCGTTGACCTTTGAATTTCCGTTGTGCCCGATGTGTGGCTATCACTGATCATGTAGACCATACAGTTCTTCTTTTATTTATTCCAAACAAACAAATCACTTATAAGATTGAAGTGACTAAATAACAATATTGTGTCACATCCATCACAAAGAGAAGCAGATGTTAATTTATATGAAAACGTTGGGTGTTATTTGTTTAATGTTGTTCAGCTTATTGCTTCCTAATACTGTCAAATGGCAACATGATTTTTCAAATGTGTGATTTAATGGGCAGTTTGCTGTGTGTTTTTTGTCCTCGGGCTGCTGGAGAGCTGTAGGACTCAGGATGCAGGGCTGCCGTGAAGTCACAGTGCGTTAACCCCCCCTTCCTGTCCAAACACACCTTCTCTGCCTTCCTCTGGGGAGGAGAAAAATCATTCGTTATTTTAATGGGTGTCAAATATGTTTTCCAAATGTACTAAAAGGTTATCGTTGTTACACGCGGACAAGTGCTTATATCTGAATCAATGTTAACTTTGTTACTAGGGAAATTTACTGCCTTCCCAGGCCGACCACGGTGCACAAACTTAATCGGCATGTTTTCACAAAGTGCAGCTTGAGGGTGATTTATATGGCTGAGGTGACTGACTGCTCTTTGATAGAGCGGGAGAAAAACACATATCCAAGAGGTGCGATGAAGGCATAAATACCACTCTCTGTATTTTCATTTGGACGTCTGACACATGAAGATTATGTATTGTTAGTGTTAGAACACCAGGGGGGTGGGGAATTAGGGGCGAGTGGTGGCAAATGTGGTAATATGAATAAATGACATATGACTCTGCAGACAACCTCTGGTGGTTTCCAAAGCCAGAAAGTTATGTAGACCACCTCAGACCACATCCTACCATCTGGTCTCTCTTCACCTGACACTATGGAGGTCTAGCCCTTGTTATAATGATCAGTGTGTGATGAAATGATGGGTAAAAAAAATAATCTAAATTTGTTGATAAAAGGTGAAAAGAAGGAAAAGAGACAGAGTAAGGCAAAGAAAGAATGTGTACTGCCGTTACTCCAGTGCCTCTGCGTCACTATTTGTCTTAGGCAAGTTAGTTTTATCTAATAAAGTGTCTTTGTATTAAGATGGATACTTCAAACACCCTTTTGTCTCTATAATCACAGTGGAGGGAGGCAGAACTCACACATTCCTCGCTCAATTTATTATTAATAAGTACATCAGTGGGAGAAAGATATCCTAGGGACCAAAACACCCGCCGAGCGTAACATTCATCAAACGTAAACGAATATCACAATACACAGGATACAGAGGCTCCAATAACAGATAATTGATGAGAAAGGTCTTTGGGTGCACTGGATCACTGTTGATGGTTATCATTATATAACATCATTTCATAGTTTACACCAAATGATTAACTGTTTGTTGAAGGGAAACATTTTTGCTGCCTTCTGTATGCAATTAAGTGGTCTGTTTGTGGGAGCGGGGTCACTCTATGCTCTTGTGATTAAACTGTGGTTAGCAGCACAACTGCGTCCACGCAATAGTTCTTTTTTCTCTCAAGACCTTAATCTTTTGCAACCGCAGTAATTACCCTTCTGACAGGATAACAAAACACAAACACAAACAACATGATCACATCCAAGGTTTTAAAAAAAAACCAAAACCTCTTCATCTTCTGCAGAAATGAGACTTTGAATCTTGTTTTCTTTTGCTGAGTAAAATCTTAAGCTGTAATTTGATGAAAGGTGAAAAATAAAATACAAATCTCAGATGTAGAAAGATAATTTAGGGAGATGTTTTTGCTAATATCCCCACTTTATTTGTAAGTGATAATGAGACTCTATTTTACAAGACCGTGACAACAGGAAAGTACTATTTCAGATGACAGATGGGACTGGCTGTGTGACTATCATAAAAGGCCCCTCCCCACCCTGCTGCACAACCTGTGCTCCGGTGTTGGGTTTCCGACAGCCAGTAACAGCACTGACACATGTAGCTATAGGACCCGTGTCTGAGGGCAGGAATTCAATCAATAAAACTCACCCCTCGACAAAATATACCATGTTACAGCAGAGACACAGAGGGAGAGGGTGAACCATCTGTTCCTTTCTTTACAACTCTCCCCTTGTCACATGTCAATCTATACTGCTAATGTCCAATATATTGGGTTATCATTCATATACTTTAAAACCACCTTCTCTGGATTTATGTAATGAAGATATAACTCAATTGGTTTTGGTTTACTCTCCCTGGTGCCTGCTCTCAAATCAGCTTGCATCTGTCTGCCTTCCCTCAGGGACCAGTGTGTTGCCGTAGAGCCACTGTCACTTTTCAGGTGATACAACATTAGAATAGCTCTTCATTAACAAACTGCATGTACAGTTCATCAGAAAATGTGCCGGATCAGCTTATTTGATTGTATTTTATTATTTGACTGCCCTTAGACACCTTTTAATTGCAGTACCCTCTAACAGTAGGTGCAGTCACAAATTGGTAGCAGGTGGAGGATTAAAAAAAAAAAGATGAAGACAATTCAAAGCTAAATTTGATGATTTGACCTGTAGGGCCTCTGAGGATACTTGCTCCAGAAGAGCCTCTACATAATCAGTGCTTCTTTTGAGTTGAATACAGTAATCATTTGGTAGAAAACCTTCGAGTGCCTTTGAATGAACCACCCACATAATGAGAGCATCATTAGTCACATCCCTACATGACTTGTTGAAGCCTAACAACTCAGAAGGTGTTGTGGATGTTGTTGTTCTTTTGTTTTTTCCCCAAATCCTATTTTTGACTAAAATGACATATTACATAGTTTGGGTTTACAAGGGGAATGTCATTCCTTTTTTACAGGCTGTAAGTAGTTTTTTTTGACATTTCTAAAGTTGTGACGTTCAATAAAAAAACGCTGGATATGAAGTATATGATTCCTAGTTTATAAGATGAGAATCAGATTCTATAATAGTACTGCACTTGATGGATGTTTTTGAAACACAATCTGTCATGTAACAAAAAAAACGAAACTAAAACGTTACGACCTGAATGCAATCCAATGGACTTTCATCCCCACACAACCTCAGCTCACTGGGACAATTCATCATTCTGGGGTATGATAAGGTTGTCCATTGTTTCAGTGGTCTGCATAATTCTGCTCTCATAAGAATATGAATACTTCCCCATCTGTTTGGTGTTAGCTTTCAAACCACACTTAGCTGCAAACCCACAACCATGCAAGACATCTACTGTTTAATTAAAAAAAGAAAGGGAAAAGTCAGAATAAAATTATACTGTTATAAAAGAGTCTTGCCAACAATAACGTTATCGTTTGACATGCAGCATGTCGCCCCCCCCCCCAGCTTCATATCACAGTAAAGAGAACCGACCTTTGAAGAATGTGTGTGTCTGTGTGTGCGTGTGTGAACCGCTGAATTAAGCTTCAAAGATTGCTTTTAGGATACCACAAAAGAATAACCTCTGACACCCAAACAAACAAACATAAGCCACATTTAAATAGCACAAGTTGGAAAAGTCTGAAAGCTCACATCTTTGGTGCGTGCTCGTGTGTGTGTGTGCTGTACTGTATGTGTGTGTCATAAAGAGCAGGGACATGTCTATTATGTGCAGTTTGATTAAAGCATGATGGCTGGTGTCCAATCTGCTTTCCAGGGGAGCGCTGTGACAGCCAGCAGCGCGTCTACCTGCTGCCTCCTCTGCGTGTTAGGTGATTTACGGCTGACTCCCTCCGTTTATGTACTGCCTTATTTTCATTTCTACCCCGCTGAGTGCCAGGTTCAGAACTCCTGAAGAAATATTATGCTTTGCTGACAAAATACAGTGACAGCCATCTCCCAGCCTTAAAAGAGTGCCAGAGTGTTTAACAGTACCAGAGCCTGGGAGACAAGGCAAGGTTGAAGGCATCTGTAAGCACGCGGCCCATTGAAACAACCGTTTGATCTAAACCAGCTCTGATTGGGTGGAATGATGTTTATAGCCGAGTTAGAATCTACTTTCAATTAAAAAAATGACACGGGGGGAAAGGGGAGGTCTGTAAAACAGACGGTAAAATTTATTGAACAACTTTTACTAGGGTCTTGTCTGAGAAACATGTGGCGCACAAATGAAATGTTTGTTTCGACAGACGGGTTCGCCTGCAGACGAGCAGGTAACTTGACGCCAGGGACTTTTTCATTAACCCAGAGTTCAAACCCTGCTGCTGTTTCAGGCCTTTGTCGGGAAGCAACAATTTGATGTAAACGGATGAATATAAATACCACTGTTGTTCAAGCGCCGCCATGTTTCCTATTCATTCCAGCCTGTTTTCTCCTTTACAAGAACGACTCTGAGCTGTAATGAGGTGTTGTAGCGTCCCGAGGCGTTATCATTTGCTGCATTATTATTTCAAAAGCTTCGACAACAGCGCCGTCTCTGATGTAATTCTCATGCATATGCAAGGTGTTCCAGCGACTTGATATCCTGATATTGAGGAGAAGGCGACCCCACGCTAAATAAAATGACTGATCACAAATCTAATGAGGCAAATGAGTGTCTGGAGCAGTTGGGGCCAGGCATCAGATGGACATTCTGTAATTAGCCACTAGCTACATTAGCATTGCTTATTTTTATAGTCAAGCCATGAAACCAGCATCAGTTACTCTGAATCTACAAAAACCCCCCACCCCCCACCCTGCATCTAAGACCGACTATAAATAAAGATTGTCATTGTAACCTAATCAAATTATGAGACGTATTTTGGTTAGGTTGTCAGTTGTCTAACTCTTTCTGTCTCTCTCCCTCTCTTTCTTAGCAGAAGAAGCGAAGCTAAGTGAATCCCCTGAGGTCCTCTCATCTCTCTTCAGGAGCTGCCGACTCTCTTCTCTTTATGGCACACCCAGAAGGATTAAGCACAAATGGCATTCACATGATTTCAATAAGCTCAGGGAGACAAGAACCAGCCTTTCAGCACATTAGCTTTTTGCTGCGGAGGACACAAAGCAGACACCGAGCAACTGCAGGGGGAAGAAAGAAGAAAAAAAGAACACAGTTAATAATGATCATAATAATAGACCAGTCTGGCACTGCTGAAATGGAATTCCACTGGTCCAAAAATGGCCCGTTAAGTGGTGATGTCATCAATAATGGCCCAGATTGGGTTGGACGTGAACCCAAGGTGACACTGTCGTAAAAAAAAGGTGACCCTGCTCTGGCAAACCAAGAGATGTGGACTTACGAAAAAAACAATGAAAAGTGTTATCTGGAGAAAGTCAACATGCCTGACAGGTCACCCTTTAGCTTTTTAAAAAAAGGCACAATCCATGTTCAGAATGTAAACAAAAAGGGTCCCCTCACTACACTTAATTATAAAAGCCCTTTTATTACACACTTTTAATTAAGGTGAAGTGATGTTTTCTGATTCTACACTCACTGCTTTAAAACAGCTATATAATTTATGTTATAATATTTAAAGCTGATACAATTAAAAAAGTTCTATTAACAAGGGATCAAATGACTTTGTGTAATGTGGAAGGGATAGATCTTAGTGACAAACCCACTGAGAATTATTACCCAACTCTGTAGTTCCCTTAGCTCTATGGAGCATTTCAGTTTCTTTCAGCTCATTGTTCTGATTTTCAGACCCAAAACTTTACTGTTTTGGTCTGAAAATCAGTGCTGTTGTTCAGCAAAAATGTTTTGATAAACCCACTGCATGCTACATGCCCAGCATCAAACAGCAGCCAGAAAAAGTTGTCAACTAGCTGTTGAACATCTGGAAGCCAAAGAGCCAGACATTTCCCTCAAGATATGGTGGGGACCTAAAAGGAGAGTGAATATTGCACAGCAATCTAAATTGTTTATCTATTTGTTTATAAAAAAGGTTCCTTTTATAACATTTTGTCTAGGCTCATTTTTTAATAGGTCCTCAGAAGTGAATTAATATTTTAAGTGTCCATCCAGTGACAATAACGCTAACTTAACTTAATTATGAATACTTTTATTGCAGTTATGTTAAATGTAATTTAATGGCTTGAACTGTTATTTCAATGTGTAATGTCCTTAACCAGATAACATTAACATTACACAAATGTGTTGAAATATCTTTTAAAACAGCATTTTTTTGGAGGAAGGTTGTGTTTAATGTTGGTGCTGTCATGCACTGCTGGTGCTTGAATTCATGTCGGACAGTGCCTCAATAATTGTGTGCATCCCTTAAAGAGGTGGTATTATGTTTTTTGTTTTTTTCCCTCTCCTTTATTGAGTCATATAACTTTTTTGTGCATGTAATAGGTTTGCAAAATGAAAAAGCCCGAAGTCTAGTCCAAAGGGAGTTCCAATCTCCAACAGAAAACTCTGCTCTAAACTGCTTAAAAACAGCTCGTTTGTAGTCCAGAAGTTTCCTTTCATACCTTTAACGTCAAAGGGATAAAAGCTAAATGAGCCTCATATAACGCTTGAGAAGTGGTTACTCCAACACGCCCTCAAAAACACCGGTGGAAAAAGCTGCAGCACACACCTCTCCTCTCCCTTCCAAACACTAGCTACCCTCCAGGCAGTCAATGGACATAAAGTTGTAACTGTGATGTAGAGACAGAGCTCAGTAAAACTTTATGGATGAAAGATAGATTTGTTACAGATTAATAACTCACTACTCTGAAACTTTTGCTCCAGCCAAGCTGGTCGGCAACATGTACAGCTGAAACAAAGCCCTGGTGGCTTCTCAATGCTCTGCTTCTGATTGGCTATTACCAGCTTTTCACTGACCCGCCCTTCTATGCTTCTGACTGGCTAGTAGTCCTTAACTAGGAACTGCACATATGCAATTACCAACAAAGATCATTTAGAGACAAGATGTATCACTCCATAGCTAAAATGAAGCCTTCAATACAGATTGAAAAGAGGAGCTACAGCAATGTGCAGTATGAAAAAAATATGATCTTTTTTAAAAATTAAACCATGTAAACCTGTTCTGGTACAACCCCTAAATAGGATTTTGAACCTGAAGATGAACATAATACCACCTCTTTAAAATAGTCCACATATTTTCAAATTGCAACTCATAACTATTTTTTGAGACCTTATGAATGTTTTGTCATTTTTCTGGTGGGTGATCATGTTTTAAAACCCTTAGTTTGCGGAGGTATGCCATTCCCCTCTTCCTTTTGTCCTGCCGGGAAACCCTCTCCCCACCATTTTCTGACCAGTCATTGGTTCATGTTGGAAACTCACATTGATTTCTTTCAAACAACTGGCTCTGGAAAGAAGAGGTTGGTCAGAAGTGAAAGAGAAGGAGACAAGGTTGACGCAGATATACTGACCATGACCTGGAAGTATTTATTTATGTAATTAGCATGAAAAGGTCTAGTGTCCAGAATACCGTGATGTCTGAAATACAGTGAGTCTTCGTTACATGTGCATTTTTTATGATTACATAACTTATGATCAAAAACTAGCAAGTCAACAAATAGCTAACACAGACAAACATTAAGTGCAACAAGACAAGACATGGCAAACTAGGTAATATTACTCACTATCCAAACCTGGCCTTTTATTTCATGAATGACTAATAGCCAGTCTGAAATGTGCTCTTGCTCAGTGGCACTTTCTTTTTCTCTTCCTCACTTTCTTTGACATCTTCTTTATTCTCTTAACAGCCTCTGCCAAGCTATCCATACTGACAATACCGAGCTAGCTTCTCCTTATAGCTTGTTTGCTGAAGTATCTTGTTGGTGTGCAATGTGCTGCGTGAAGCATTTCACCCTTCTTGCTACATGTTTCCTGCATGGGATTTTAATGCTACATAGGGCAATACCAGGTGCTCCTGACCAAGTGTTGCAATGACAGAGACACCATTTCCCCATTTTTTATGAAGACCCCTTGGCCTCACTTTTTAATGCCCTGGGTATATGGGTACCCTTTAATGTTGTTTTTTTATGTGCAGGGCTCCGTGTTAAAGTTAGCAAGAATAAGTATGCAACGTCTGCTTAGACTTTCAAAATAAAACTATTGGTTAACTTTGTGAAACGTCGAAGTTTGGTTAGGTTTAAGCACAAAAAATACTTGATTAAGTTTCTGAAAAGATCATGGTTTGGCTTAAAATAACTATGTTACTTATGTAACTTAAGTACCGATACTTACTTAAATTGCGTAACTTACGTAAGTTATGTAAGTTAGGTAACTTATGTAACTTATGTAACATCACTAAAGGGAATCAATGGTGACTTTTTGTTTCACATGGGAAACGAACACTGGTCTCCTGTGTGAAAGTCTGGTTTTTGGCTTAGCTAACGGGCTGACTATCAAAATGATTTTGAAACTCAAAATAATGACAATAATAATAAAGGTCATAATTACAGACTCAGTCATTTAAGACTGGTTCTACTTTCTGGGTCCTTCTTTTATATAAATAAGCTTAATATCAAATGTTACACTCCTTGTCACCTCATTAGAGCAATTTTCAACTGTTGACTTGTCAATATGGCCTCCTATTTTGCAACCTCCTTTTTCCTGTTTATTCTACTGTTTTTCTCATTTTAGTTTTGCTTGATGTCCTTTCTCGCTGTGGTGTTCTTCTTGTCTACATTTTTTTCTCCCTTGCGAATGTTACTAATCGTCTAGCTTGGCGTAGGTAGAATGGCACTAGGTCTCCTCCTTCCTTCCCTCCCTCCCTACACTCCTCCACACGCTCCACTCCTGCACTGTCAGTAATTTTTCATCACCCTTGTTGGGGCCGTTTTATGCTTTGTTTCCCTGATGCAGTGATTGATGTCAGGGGCTGGTAATCTGGGGGAATGAGAGCCTGGATGGTGGCCGCTGAGTCCCCTCTGTCTCTGACACGTGTCGACTAAGCGGTGGTGTGCTGTGCCGAGCTGGGGCCCCCGTTTGGCCACGGCCACTGCTGAGGCTGCTCACTTCGCTCAGCCGGCCCTCATTTCCATTTCAATCTCAGCCTCATGAATGCAAAAACTCTGGCCGAAAATTAATAATACCACACAGGGGAAAAGTGGGCGCAAAGGAGAAGGATGGAATAGACAGAGAAAGGTGGAAATGAGAGAAAGAAAGAGAATGTGGAGCTGGGGTCTTTTTTCTCCTTTTGTTCCTCCAAAAGTGCCCCTTATTTTATTCCCCTCTCTCTTTCACCAGGACCCTCCAATGAATGGGATTACAGACAATGCCATATCCAGAGTGACATAAATTTATTTCTGCTGCAGCACCATAGTGTATTTCCACAGAACCAGGGGCGATTTGTCTGGGGACAATTTGGTTTCCATAAAGGATTTAAATGGTTTCTGTGGAGATAGTAGGGTGAAATTTAATTTGTTTCTCATTTACTACAGCAGGTATGAAAAGGAGAAAAATTGGACGGCTGATGGGCTAAAAATTGGTGCTGTCCCTCTGCTGTATCCCCAAAGGACCAAGGCCCTGCATCATATAGATTGAGTTCGACCCCAACAGCCCTCCCAACCACAAGCCAAGCCAACACGCACACACACACACACACACACACACACGCGCACACACACGCACACACACACACACACACACACACACACACACACACACACACACACACACACACACACACACACACACACACACACAGCCTCCCTCCAGCCTGGAGAGAGCTGTAACCTTAAACCAACTTAAACAGTAACCTTTGGGGAGGCTGCCAATCACTCCTAAAACAACGTTTCCATCGATCGGCCTGTCTGCGTGATTTATGGCCTCATTTTACACTAATTGAGAATTAGAGGGCGGATTAGTGGGCCTCAACACTTCGGCCTGATATGCACTCTGAGCAGTGTAATCTGTCACGCCGGGATGTCCGACACTCTCTTACTCACAAAGGAGGAGAGGAGGGAGGGGAGTGAGGGGGTCCTTTCTAATTGAATTTCCAGATAACACGGAAATTAATTTGACACCACTGAAATTTGACTACAGCTCTGTTGGTCCCCCATTGTGAAATACATGTGTTTCTTCTCTTTCTTTCCTTCTTTCTTTCTCTCTCCTTAGCTCTTTCTCTCTCTGTTTCTGCTGTGCCTAGCAAACACTATTGATCCAAAGTACTTTGAGTAGAAAGCCATCTGAAGCATGGAATCCCTAAATCATATTTGTGCTCATATTAGGGCAGTTCATCTGCTGCTATCTTCGGCCATATAAAGAATATTACCTTTCATTTTGTTTGACTGTGTTCAGATTATCTTTTTTTTTCTTTTTGTGGAGGGGAATCTCCTTTCATGAGGACGGCGAATGCATGCAGGCGAATGCCCAGAGTCAACAGTTGGAATTGAATTAGGGTCCCGGCTCGCCAGGTCCATTGTCTAGGTAATTTGTCGTATAAGTGGCAAAATGAAAGCACTCTCCACGGTTCTCCGAGCACCTGCTGTTGTGTCACTCATCACTGCAGATACAGAGAGGGAGAAGAAGAGAGAGCAAATGTTTCAAATGTTATCAAAGATCGCACGTTAAATTGCTTTGCCATAATCAACTCAGACGTCATTGCAGGGCTTTTTTGTCATGGATTCATAATGACATCAAAATAATTAACACTGTAAAGGGGGAAAGATCTGTAATAATGCATGTGTACTATGCTTTTCCCACAGCATATTCTACACTCAAAATCCCAATTTTTTCCCACCTTTCTTAATTAAATTAAAACATGGGAATTTGTTTTGAATTGCAGTAGTGGAAGATCACAAAACTACAATGTAAAAGGTACAGTATTTTGAACTAAATGTAATGAAGAATCAAATGCATTAAAAAATTGTATGAATTATGCAGAATGGCCCCTTATATATATTATAAATAATTTAACTATTGTTAATTTTCTGATTAATTTGCAAGCATAAAATACATATTTTACAAAGTGTTCATATGTTTTACAGTTACAATCTTAATCTGCAAAGAAACACTAAATATGGCTGTCATATAAATGTAGTGGAGTACAATATGGAGTACAATACAATATAATATGGAGTACAATACAATATCATAAATTGTTATGAAAAAGTATACAAGAAAATACTCAAGTACTAGGGCTAAATTGTAGTTAAGTATGTAGTTACTTTCCACCGCTGGAGAATGGGAGGTACACAGAAGTGCTAACAAATGATCTAACCTTTTTAACTCTATCAGAAGCCTTTTCTTTGTTGTATTGTGTGGGAGTTAAGTTTGCACGAGGGCTCTTTAGCAGACTAAGAGATGCATTTATCTGCGTAATGAACTTTGGACGTTTGCTAACTTAATCCCAGTAATGCCTGCGAGAGTCAATTAGCACAACTAGATTCAGTGTGGTATTTATCTGATAGAGCAGACCCAGCAACTACACACACCAGAACACACACGCACTGTATTGACCATCTTCATCTTATCTTTCGGCTAATGGGACCATAGGGCCCATCATCAGCTCCGCTCTAAAACACAGCGTTAGGTTTTTTTGAAAAGCCCTGTGGGGAGTTTTGAAATTGAGTAGCTGTTGATTTGCGGTGCTAACAAGTCTTTTAAGAGTTGATTTTTCCTCCCCTGATCATTTCAGTTTATGATCTTATGAGCGTGATAACCTGGATCCCCCTCAATCAATGCGCACAGGATATTATCATTGTAGCACACAGGTGACAGCATATTACAAGACCTGTAACAGATACCTCTGGGATCTTCATCTCCCCTATGACAGGGTCTACTATCTGGAGCAGGAGCCTGTATAGAGAATAATAAATGACAGGAGGTGATAAGACTAGGCTGTTAGCAGGCATGGTCATGGTCTACATTGCCCTTCTTGTCTCTCCAGGGACGAGTGCATACGTGTGTCTTTGTGCATGTATGAGTGTGTGTGTGTGCTCCTGCTGTGCTCCTACACAGACCTGCTTAACTTTTGCAATAGCATCAGTGGCAGCCATTGTCTTGTAGCATGCAGCACACAGTGGGTTACAAAGGTCTCTATCTGCCCGCTTCCTCATTTCTTATTCAGACCCACAGGGATGGAGGGCGAGGAGCATGGAGGGAAGGGGGTGGGGGCGATGGGTTGAGGGAGGAGTGGGAGAGGAGGAGGAACAGGGGGATAACTGAGAGGCTGATGGAGACTAGGTGACAGGTTGGAATGGGCCATCAATAGATCCATCAGGCTGGTAATTTGGAGCGCGCTTAACATACATCAGTGGAGTCGTAGGAGCTGGTATCTGTCTTGTCGTGGAATCACAGTAAATAACAGTTAAAGATGGTGTCAGGCCTGACCTGGCTGACCCCCCCTTCGCACGCGCGAAGGGGGGGTCAGCACACACACACACACACACACACTCACACACCACCCACTCACACCACTGGAATAGAGCAGCAGTGGAGCTGGCACAGATAGGAAGGGATTAACACATAGATTAACAACATTTACATTCTCACAAGCAAGCATGCAATTCCAGATAGATGCATTCAGCCTCACACATATTGCATAAACTTTAAAGTAATAATTGATTTTGATAATTAGAAAAGCTCTCAGAGAGCTCAGACCTCCGCCGAGGCCAATTGTCCAGTCTACTATGATATGCAACTTTGCAAGCTTATAAAAATACAGTACATCAAAATAAAGTTGTGCCTTGCTGAAGCCTCGTCATCTCAATTGTGCATTCATTGCTTCACACGGGTCGGAAAATACAGAATTCTGGAAAATTCAGTTTTATTGGAAATTTATGAAAAAATCTCACAATACTGACAGATCTTTTGGCCAATTCAAAGTAGATTTCAATTCAATTTTGGTAGTATTATAACACACTATATGAGAATATTGTAAAGGCAATACAAATTCAGTCAGTCATTTTCATTTTAGAAAGCTATCTGACAGGAAAAATCTTAACCAAAAGAACAAACCTGCTCATAAGTATGTTGACAAATAAACTGGAGCATCTTTTGTTGACAGACACAGTAAGAAAACAAATGCTGCAGGTGCTTTGAAAATTGTGTACAGCACCAGAGGGCAGGCAGATGAGGCTCATCCCTGTGGAAGATGTGTCTCTCTTTTTGTAAAGGTGAGAGTGTGTGTGTGTGTGTGTGTGTGTGTGTGCTTACAGCAGAGCATGTGACTATAAAAGTGAAGCACCTTAGGCTAACTGCTGTTCCTGCCACTCACACTCCCCACTAACCTTTCGAACATACACCATCCAGTCTTAAAGGTGTCATCTTACATTTGGGAGTAATTCATTGGGATAATGCAGTGAAGCTCGATGACATTAAATTGCAATTCATAATGCTGATTTCTAATATTTCCAACTAGTTATGATAACTTTTTTGTCATGTTTAACACAAACAGCTGTTGGGCCTTATCTTCCTAGTTTTGCTATTTACTAGTCAATTTAGAGTAAAAATGAAGACTTGCACCGTATAACTGAAACATACAAATGTACAGCTCCACCACCATGTTTATATTTATGTTATGGTATATTTTGACCATTGTAATGAAAAACGGGGGCCTGTACAACAAAGCAGCATTTGAGCATGGTGAGGTAACTTCAGGGCTAACCCTGGATTTTCAGTTCTACATTGGTGGTTCATTTGTCACCGGGTGACATTGCTGTAATAACTTATCCTGAATGGCTAACCTGCTCCAGAGCAGGTTATGTTGGAGACAGGAGATAAACTCTATAAAAACACAGCCTACCAACAATCAGTTCTCTTGGAGAGTTCTCTGGAGCCTGGTGCTCTTGGTAGGGTCTCCCATGGCAAAGTCTTGGGGGAGGGGCCAGGATCCAGGACTAGGTGGAGAGATTATATCCCAGTCAGAGCTGGTTAATGTGGCTCGGGAAAGGGAGATTTCCCGAGTAAATATGGGTCATAATAACATAATGCACAACCTATATATGTCATTTTTCTGGGATGACAGTCTGATTTTGGTCATTGGTTTCATACACTTTCTGTAATAAAACATCTAAAAATAAAACTCCTGGTCTATGTTCTAATTTGTGGGAGCAAGAGTAGAAGAAAGATAAAGAGAAGAGAGAATGCAAAACATACACTGATTGCAATTTGATTAACTGTGAACTGTGGTTTTGACTTACTCACTATTTTTAAATGAACACCCATAACATGCACACACAGCTACAAAAACTAGAAGTGAGCCATGACTGTGACCTGTTCCTCTTACTGAACTTGTTACAGTCCTCTTGGCCCAGCTTGAATTAAACCCAATTAGCTAGTCAAGGTTCCACATACACTAATACTGTTACTCTAATACAATTTGGCCTTAAGAGTGTGCAGCCACTTTAATCAAAATTGTCAGTTAAAGTGAAACTACAGCTTGAGTAATTTAATTTAATTGGATCTTGTCACTTCTTATGCTGCAGATGTTTTGATCGTTGTTGAGTGTTTGCTGCCTCCGCTTCATAACAAGCTTTATTACAGCGTGTACCCTTGACCTTATCGGGGCCCAAATGCATTTAGATCCGGTTGAAGCTGAAAATGCTTTGAACCCTGATCATGAGATGAGCGTGAAGAAACAGCAAACAGCCCTAATTTGGCATTAGATCATCTGTATTTCTAGATAATATCTGAGAAAAACATCTGCCTGATCCTGTACTGGGCTTCACTGTGGAGGAGTTGAAAACAGATTATAAGAAATCAACAAAACAACACCTCAAATTAAATTGGTTTATAGTGAAGAATTATAATTGCAGGAAATATCTGCAAAAATAGCATGTTCTGCCAGTTGACACACTGTGAATGCCTTTTGTTTTTGTTTAGGTAGTTAAAACTATCTTGCAGAAAAGATCTGCAATATTATTGCTTTGAACAAATCTGGTAAATATCCATGGAAAATTGTTAGTGTTCATAAATTGTTGTTTATGAAGTGAATTATTTTACTTGAAGATAATTTGGCTTTTACAAAAGGCACATTTTCAGAAATGCAGTTACTCTTGGAGTTCTGATTTGATGGGTGATGAAGGAAGTAACAATGACAGCTGATGTCTCCATACGCTGTGCTTAATGCAGAGATACTGAAAGCCAAAGGTGGAATAGCTTTCCTGGAGCGCTGGTTTCGTGGCCAGGTATCTGTGTTGCCAGAGGAATGAAAAGTCTAAATGAAGTGGTCAGGATGGGCTTGGCAGCATTGGAGTGACCTCTCAACCTCCAGACTTGGGAGAATATGGAGGAATTCAACACGCAGTCATGCTACCTAAGGCAGGAGTGGCGAATCTTTATTCACTGAGAGCTGCTTGCTGCTAAAGCACATTCCCTTTCAATCCATTAGAGCTCACCGTCCCCTTCCCCTTCATCACACAGTGCACCCCTTAATTTGACAATGACAAAGAGCCACTTGCAGATTTTAAATTTCATAATTTTAATCTGTCAAGTCTGACATTTAATTAGTGGCTTCCTAACCTGTGTCTGCCTCGCTCTCTGAAGGGCACCGTTTGTTCTGAGAGCGCTGCGCAATCTCTCGACGGAGGAGAAGAGAGAGTGGATTAATATATATGTACATTACCAGCTGCTGCAAAGACAATACACAGAGAGGGAGGCCATTAGGGCCTAATGCAGACAGATGAGGTTAATAATATTTGGGAAGTGTTGCTCTATTAAGCAGAGCACTGATTAAGACCTGAGTGGGATCCCCCTTCATGAGGCGTTGATTGGGACCGGGGCTGTCTTTTGTTCTCCGGCTCCCAGAAAGACGAGAGAGGGACAGAGTAGCAGAGGAAGAAAGGACTGGAACAATGTTGGCCGACTTTGTGTTGCAGCTGACAATGAGGAAAGGCTTAATGAGAATCTTTACAGACCTGGATAGGGGTTTATAGAAGTCTAACGCCCACTGATAACTTCATTACAACCACAGAGCAAACAGATGGAGCCAGCTTTGGGAATCTTTCAGGTCTACCTCGGAAGGAAAAGCTCTGTGATTGCTTTTAGCTCACACTTGATATCTTTTCTTAGTCGCTGCAGATAATGTTGCCAGACTCACCTCATTAATTTATTTCCATCATTACATGGCTTGAAATGTGGAGATTCAGCCTCCATTGTAGTTTGAAATTCTCTTCTCCAAAATAGCAGGTTCTGTGTAACACTATTTCACACAGACAGCTCTGGTGGAGCTTCTATTGATTTTAAAATCAATAGAAAGTGAAGGGAGATGGAGTGGAAACGGTTTGGAATTAGGCTAGCAGAGAAAGTGTCAGGTGCTGCAGGTGTGTGTTTGTGTACCCGTGTGTATAGCATATGTTTTTTGGTGTGTGTCAAATGGCAATGTTTAAGTTTGTTGATCATAAACAACTTTACTTTTTACTGAGTTAAATGTTTTGCTGGTTTCTGAAAACTCAACATACTGTCTTTTAATTTTCTCAGAATCATTCATCCAGACTTTGAGAACCGATATTTCGGATTAGGCTTGGATCTCTCGGTGGTTTCAAAATCTTTCTAATTGGGTCGTCGTCCACTGTGTTTCTATTGAAATGTCTCTGTTAACAGGCCTTTCTGTAACCTCCAACACAAGGGAGTGTGCTGTTGAGACAGTAAGAAAGAGATAGAGGGAGGGGGAGTCAGTGGGATGGGGGGATGGTGGGAGGAGTGTGAACGTCTTCCTGAGGCCCACTAGTGGTTGCTCTGTGCCACTACAGCCGCTTCGGCTGAGGGATAAAGCCGATGACAGCCATGAGGAAAAAAGAAAGAGTCAAGATATGGGGAGAGAGAGAAAGACAGACAGATAAAGTAGGGAATCATGCTCACCATGCTCCTTTCCTCACTCTGGAAGTGGACACCTCTCACACCATACGGAGGAGACACTGTCGTAAAAAAGACAGACCCACCTGTTTGACTCCTATTAATCACGTATGTGGTTGTTGTGACCATCTGCATGTATTTGTGTTCATCTCTACATGCGTGTGTGCACTGGTGTTTGTATAAATCACCCCCTTGGCCTAATTGGAGGCTGATAATGCTCTCATTTCCTGTAGTGGGGGTCTGTAAGTCAATGGGGGCCTGCTGGGTACCTTTGGGGCTTCGAACACTGCTTGGCCAAACCACTACCTGTCTGACTGTGTCCTAAACTACCAAACCCACCTTTTTGATGTAACTCTTGTGGTGAGGTTTGAATTTCTGTGAGTGAACACTTTGGTGTGCAACTTTGTATGTGTATGTGTGAAAGTAAGTATGTGTGTCTGTTTGTGTTTCACTTGATCGCTGCTTTCCCTTGACAGTGCTCATAACAGAGAGAATTAGAGAGCGGGTGAGATAATCACATGAATAAAATGCAGCCGGTAGCTCATTACAAACCCTATTATTCATTAATTAACATTATTAAAACGTCTAATAGAGCCCGGCACTCCTCCCAAGCCCCCCTGCCTCTTTTCAACTAGGTCCCTGCTCCTCGGTCCCTCCCGTTTCTCAACATGAAAAGAATAGCACATCAAACGAGGCCTGGTTTCAATGTGTTGGGGATTTGCAGGTGTAGAATCACTCTGCGCAGGGGATCTGCTTGTCGGTCGCGCCACGCTCTATACTTTTCCACTTCGGCCTTCCCGTGACACACGCCGCTCGCCCGCGCCATAACAAACCCCTCATTAGAAGTGGGGAGAGAACTGGGCTGTGTGCTGCCTAATTAGGTCCCCATCTGAAACTTTCTGTCTACCCCCCCCCACCCCCCTTGTCCCTTCATCACAGGGAAAAAGAATGCTGACATTTATGGAAGGAAGTTTAATCAACTGGATGTGGAGGGAATATAAGGGAAAGTTTTGATAACAGTTTGTGTCTGTGATATGCACATGCAAAGGAAATACATTCCTTTAGTGTTTCTAAAGAGAGTGAGCAATGCTGCTTCTGTCTTGTCAAGATTTTGTATGAATATAAAAGTCTGCTACAAATAACACAAGTTACGGAATATCATTCATTTTTTTTCTTCCCTCGTCTTACTTTGCATTTGCTTTTAAAAAAATGTATATTCATGCATTAAAATACACTAATACAGCCATGAGATACACAATTGTAGCAGATTAATTTGGTTACATTCTGGTGACCAATATTCAACTGAGAGAATAATATCTATCAAAAGTTTTTAATTGTGTTCTGTGAGAAGCAGATATATTAAACATGCATAATATATGTGTGTAGAAGAGAACTGGAAAATTTCTGTCCTTGAAATGCAATGATTATCATGCATATTCAAATGTCCAAACAATACACCTTAGTTAAACATTAATACCATAATTTAGATACAATCAGTTTAATGTGTCCAGGAAAGGAAGTATTATTCCTCATTTTGTTCTCATTATTTTCAAATAAACAGGACCCTATGTGTGGAGAAAAGGGGCTGAACAGACAAATGATGAATATGTAGAAACTATGAAAAAATATTAGTGGGGTTTAAACTACACCCTCTGATTACTTTTCTAGTTTTAAATACTTGATGTTCCAGTTGTACTATGACCTTAAACTAGATTTTATTGGAACACAATATCCATACCATTAAAGGAGTCTTTTATCATTCTGAGAGGGACACCGGCTCCTTGTATCCTTTAGTGGAGTCTTTGCACATTAAATTACATTAATATTTCTTTTTGTGGCACCACATTCATATGTAACACAATACACCACATGCATATTGTATAACACTAAAAACAAATATTTTCTCTTGGGATATTTGATATTATAATAACATTTTTAACTGAATTAATTTCTGAAACACAGTCACAGACAAGCAGATATATATAGATATATACGAGTGTATAGAAAGCCAGAGAGAGAATGTAAATTTGGGTATTTATCAGAGAATAATGTCCTTTAGCGTAGCAGCCTTGAAATTATTGGCCACATATTAGCATGGAAACAGCTCTCCCACTCTTCAGCTCTCTTGCTTTCTTCTCACTCTCTCCCTTTCACACAAGCTGAGTGATGCTTCCTGACAAGTAAATCACAAAAGAGGTGGCGTTCCCCAGTGTGGCTGAAGAACCAGCATCCTTCATCCAGCCCTCTTCTTTTTCCTCCTTCCCTTTTCTTCTTCCCTCTTCCTCCTCTCCTCTCCTGATTAAATCTGCTGCTCCCTGTAGGATTATTAGGATTCTAATTCAATCTGAATTTCAGGAACTTGTTTGCTTGGTTACCTGTCACAGCATATCAGCTTGTCATATTAGTGGTGATCGTTGGCTCTACCTAATCTGCTTTAAACAATTTCATTGGGTGCTGGTCTATAAATCATTCCGTAATGGGATTGACACGCGCAGGCTTAGCTAGGTAAACAAATCAGCTTTGTTTTATGTTAGGCAGCAATGAACTTGGCTTTATCAACTTCCCATCGATTCACACACACCACAAGGTCAAAATCTCTCTGGCTGCTCATCAGTGGGAGTAGGGGTCAGCACTCAGCAATTAGAATATGTATCAGATAGAAGCAGAAGAGCCCATCATCCTGCTATTACTGTGGCTTTTTTTTCTAAAGCGTAAATTCATTTCTTATCAAAGTGAAGGGATTTCAAAGGACAGCATTGCAGCATTGGAGGGGAAGTACCCTTTATGGGAATTTGAAAGAGAAAATAAAATGAGTTTGTAGTTTATTGACAGGAAGTCCCAGAGGCTGCTTAAAAACTCATTAACTTTCAAAACTAATTCAAACGTGTTGATTAACATCTGAGGGAATGACTTTTTTTCTATAGATAAATGAAATATTTTTAGGGTCTGTGTTTTTGGATTTTGCAGATGCAGTAAAAGTATTCAGTTGGACCTGTTTAGAAAAGTTGATTTAAATATGATCAACCACAGCACCGCCTTTGTTGGCTTGGCTTGCAAGGAGATAGACTCCACTGTATAGACAGTTAAATACATTTAAATAAGGAGTGGTATCATAGATGTATGTACAGATCTGGCATTCAAAATACTCAGTGGGATGTTGGAATTGGAATTTGGGTTAATAGTAGACTTGGAAGAATAATGCATGGTTCAGTGACATCAAAAGCCAAATACAAACAGCTGGCCAAACAGACAGGTATCCTTACCCAGCATGAGATTACATAACCCTGTCAAATGACTTCAACTTTAGAGCCCACAAGTGAAAGCGCTTTAGAGTCACATGAGAATCTTGTGAAAATCTCTCTTGTTTCTTGTTCTATTGTGAGAAATGCATGAGGAAGTATTAAGTCATCTGGGTTGAGTTCATTGGCTGAATGGATGTATTTGTCGCAGCACACAATTACATTATTATTAGTTACATTAATGATTGTTTTGTATGATGAATGTGAAAAATGTATCATCTGAATATATATAAAAAGCCAAATCTAAAAAAACACCTTTTCAGACTAACCTTGACACTTCATCCCACTTACTTTCATCTCTTGTACTTGTAACATAATCCTCTAACATTCTTATGAGCAGTTTTATTTGAGAGGGTCACACTTACAATTTCTGACAATCTGCAGTATGTTTTGTCTCCTTAGTTTGAATGCACTTATTGTAGGCACCTTGGTGTCTAACAAATAAATCAAATACATTATAAACTAATGTTTGCATTTACACTAATAGGCAACATGTGTTACAATTTAGAAGCGAGAAATCTCTATTGGTAATGGTATGTCAAATAAGAAATGGAAAAAGAAACAGTCAATGATGAAAAGGCCTGATTGAGTTCAAAGGAGAAAAAAAACATGCTAAGAGATGAGTTACAGAAATGTGTATCCTATCTTTAGTGTGCACAACCTTAAACACGCTGAGCTACAGCACCACAGCACTATGTTAAATTTGTGTCAGCTACGAACAAGATGATAAAGCTGCAGTTGACACATTATTAGCAAAACTGGACTCCACTGCAGGCTGACAATCATAATCTGCTGTAACATACTGATGTTGATCATCCATCCATTCTCAGGTAGCTTATGGAACATGACATTCTTAATCAATACAGGATTTTAGGGGATACTCCAAGTGCTGTGCTGAATCCATTTATCAAAAGATTTCAGACAATTACAAAACTGGGAGTCCTATGAAAAAACTTGGTGAATGTCCCATAATAATAAAGACTAGATTCATATAAATATACTAATTAAATAATTGTAGTGTATTAAAACTCTTTCTAAAGAAGACAGAACGAGACAGAGTGGGAAAGCAGGAACAAATAGCAAAGAGCTGACCTGCTCAGCAACATGTCATGGGATCTTTTCACACCAATACATCTCCCTAATGCAGGCAATTTCCTGCAGCTTTTCACCCTAAGAGGGGATTTGACCTCTGTGGGCAACACTTAAAGTGAATTCTAATGTTTTGACAATAAGGAGGGATTAAGTCAGCCAGAATCTGTAGGAGAGAACGTGAATGTGCTCTTTTATAATTAACAATCGTAAATGTGTAAATAAAAGAATATATGAAAAGATTCTATGTAGGAGTGCATTATTTATAAAAATACATATTTTCGGGTAAACAGATATGCACATAAAAGCATACATATATGGTAGATTGCTGTTGACATGACTGTTAACAGGGTGGTGTCGGGGGATTGGGGCAGCTAAGACCTTGTATATAGGGCATGTTCTAAATGCACATAAAATGCTGATACAGGCTGTCAGGTTAGAAGCTGAAGTAGAGGAGCTTGGATGAATATATATCTGCCAAAGTGGTTGACAAGGCATCTGGAGTAAACACAGACATGTCAAAATCTTTGTATTGATGTTTTGGGAAAGCCTTTTGTGTTTTGATATTTGTGTGCAATATTTTGGAGGAAAACTTTCACCACTTGAAAACCTTCCAAATCATAGCTGGCATGTTGAGGATAATCTTTTCAATTACCCGTGTCTCTGTTTCTGAGTGTGATAGGCTTTTAGCCTTCTGATTCCCCTGCACCCAAAAACTGTGTGCCACTGTTGACAATGAGAGGTAAACAAGAAGGGGGAGAGAACTCACCAAATCCTCCAGAGGCCTGGAGGGGAAGCCACACAGCTCGAACTCCTTTCACTCCTCAGCTGTGAAACAGCAGCTGCCTTTAAGGTTGTGCTCAGGAGAGACTGACAGCAATTACAGCTTTCTCTTTCTTTCCCTCTCTCCCTCAGCTAGGAGAGAGCCACTCGATGGGAAACCACGAGAAAGGAATGAAAACCTCCCCTCCTCTTCCATCTTACTTTCTCAGGAAGAGAAATTTACCTCCAGCTCTTGGTGAGGCGATGATTGTTTACTTTGAGTGATGTGCTATTATGACAGTTCAACAAATCAATGTTACACAGGTTTGTGGCAAATGGTGGAATTTTATAGTAATCCCATGTAAATTATTAATCCTTACAGGGGGAAAGTTTCAACACAGAGGCATGCAGCACATCGCTTACACACTCCAACCTGACAGTTGTACTGCTGTGCCAAAACGTTTGACAGCCTGCTCTACTTTAGATTTGTTAAGAAGACATTGCGGCTGAGTGTGAGTCAAATTCAAAAGCTGATCTGAGATCATTGCTCCGTCTCTTGCACATCAACTGTAATGGTTGCTTGGTTGGACTGCAATGCAATAAAACACAACCAATGGGTAAAAGCTATTTTACACAGTGTGCATCATAGTGTGCTTAGTGTGTCTCATACACACTGCACCAGATCATTTCCTATTCTATCATATATAATATATTATGCGCCTTTACAATCTCTGGGAGGATTCCTTTGTCACTTTTATTGGTCGGAGAACATTGAGAGTCCATGAAGGCTGATATGAGAAATATGGAAACTGAAAAATATAAGAATGACTCACTGACAGCTCATAACCATTTTAAAACTAGAAATAGATCCACAGCAACTGCTGAGGTGTATGTGCCTCTATTTTCCTATACTTTGCCCCCTCTTCCACGCCCCAGCTTCCTCCTCTCCCCTTGGTGGTCAGCGCAAGGATCACGAGGTGAAGCTGAATCAGAGTGGTACACATATTACTCTCTGTCTCCCTCCATTCTCTTCCCCTAGTGGTTGACAGGGCCTGTCTGGCCTAACCTGGGTGGAAAGTGACTCTAATTGTCATCTCCACAGACAAGGTTCTGCAGCCATCCTACAGGCACAGGCAAAATATACTTAGCTACTTTATCATATAGACAGAAACCCAACCACCGGGGCACCTTATTGACATAGACTTTTATGCAAAGATAGACTTTTGAATTGGCAGGTCACCCACTGCTTAGCATGCATACATAATGAGAATAAAGCTTTTTAGACCCTGGCTGAGACACGAGCATCTGACAGGTACGGTTTGGGAGTTCAAGGCAATATATACATTCCCTGCCTCATCTCCTGGACCTGGGCTGGTTATAGATGATTGTGTTAGCCAGGAGCAGAGCATTTTACCAAATGTTCAGTGCTAGATAGCATTAGTTTGAGGCAGAAGCTGTGTCATCTCAACTCTAGTGTACACAGTCCTCTCCTAATGGAAGCTATCAGAGCTGAATGTTGTATTGTAGAAAAGAAAGACACTGAACAAAAAATAAGAAGGAATGTGACAATAAGGCAGCCTCAACATACCAAGAAGCATAATGATGCCCTCATATAAAGTGAATTAAAGCCTTTTAATTATTTTTTTTTACAATAACAAGAATAAGACTCTAAAGCCATGCTAGCATCTTTGTGAAGCTTTAATTTGGTAGAACGTTGCTTTGAGCTACATGCTAACGTCAGCATGCGCTCACAGTGACGATGCTAAAACAATGTTTATCGGGTTGTGTTTGCAATGGACACCACCTTAGTTTAGCGCGTCAGCATGCTAACATTTGGTAATTATGACAATAAAGAAATACAGTTTTTAAAGCGTAAAATTTAGGGATTCACCACAGTGGATACAATTTATCCCTTTGGGGAACATTTCTGTACCAAATTTCATGGCAGTACATTCAATAGTTGACGAGGCATTTCACTCAAAACCAGAAATGTCAACCTCACAGTGGCACTAAAACAAAAAATTCAATGGATCACCAAAGTCAGTAGGCTTCCTCTGGGGACCATGCCCATGTGTACACAATTGTATTGGACAGACCAATGAAACAGTCTTTTAACATGTAACACAGCCAACAAAATTAAGTGTGATCACATTTGTTTCAGCACCAAATACATCGTTTGACTAAATTTCTTTCCTTTATTCTTTCTCTTTACTACAGATTTCAGCTGTTGCCCCCCAAAGGTGAAATTACCCCACTCTGGTATGACGCACAGTGAGCCTTTGAATGTAGCCTGCAGATGCCTGTGGGCCTATAAATGTGCTCTGAGAGGGAAAGAGAAAGTTAAGCTGTCCTATTGAATTGATTGAACATTCATGAAACTAAAGTGTGCCCTCCCTCCCCCCTCCTCACATGTGGAAATGACTTCCAGACATCTCCAACGTCCCGTATGGAACACAGCCGTGAGGATCCCTACCTTCAGTCAGGTGCTGAGCTGTTGCCCTGCAGGCACAATTCAGTTGTTAAATCTCTTATGAGTAGAGCAGGAGGGTTCATTTTACCGCTTATAACCTTACGCATACACAGTTTTTACTTTATTGGAATAATTGCACAATTATTTTACATTGTATCTTATTTTGTAATCATGATCTGCTTAACAGCTCATAGTTGCTTATATATGGGCTAGAAGAACAGAAAGGTTATTACTCACACTACAAAAGAGAAAAGGTGACACACTATTTTAAATTCTCTGTTTCTCTACACCAAGTCCTCATTATTTGGTAATTATTTAAGAATGTTACAGGCATACACTATATTGACGTATTCTACTTTTATGTGGCTTTTTCCATTGCACTTTCATGTATCTAATCAAAATGCCCTATTACTTTTACCAGACAATACACTTAAACAGAATGAATTCCAAGGGGGTCTCATTTTATGTCAATGTCTGTGTATTGTCAGCCTCAAAGGTGGCAATATTGAAAGCAATTTTCTATGTATTTAGGGGACAGTCAAACAATTTCTGGAAGAAGAACTAATCAAAATTCATTTAAGGTATAATCAATAAAAGTTGTGTGACTCGGCTAAAATTATAAATGATACCAATTCTTTCTCCTATTGTGTGAATATTTTGAAGTGTGTTTTTTTTCATTCCAGCATGTGAATGTATATTGTTAAATGGATGTATGCAGTGTGTCATTATATGCACATTATAACACCGCAGAGCCCTGTGCGCTGCATGCAGTCCACCAACATGTCTACATCATGTCCCTCCATTAAACCATGCGACATGTTCCACCCAAGGTTACAGTCACAACCACAAAACAACAACAGCTCAGGCAGCCCTGAGACCTAATCATTATTTGGCAGTAGTAGCAAAACCATGTCAGGGTGAAGCCCCCAACATCCTGCTTCCTAGTCACATTTTAATCATCTGCAATTAGTTTTGTTTTAATAACACTCACAATTAAAGGTCCTCCTGTTTGCATAATTCATGACACAGCAGCGCTGATGTCAGAAATCAAATGCAACAAATTAGAAATAACAAGTTTGAGACAGTGTGATTCAATTAAGATCTGGGGAAACATTGGGCCATGCATAATTGAGGGGCCGGCAAGGCAAGACTCATGTCAGACCTGTCAGCCCTGCTGCAGCTATTGGATTTGGCCTGTCACACACACTCAAATCAGCCCTGTAAAAATTACAGGTTACATTGATTTCTTGTTTTTATTTGTGAGTGCTTGTGAGTGTGTATGCGTGTGCTAATGTGGGGGTGTGGGAGTGTGTGTATGTGTTTGTGCCTTCTCTGCATGCATACACTTGTAGGTGTGTATATACAGTTACATGCATGCATATGTGTTTGTCTATGTACTGTCTGTGGGTGTGTTCAGATGTGCAGTGCTGTAAGAGCTGCATATAAATCAGGTGTGGGAGACCACGCAGGGGTGAGAGGTGCAGCCACATCTGGAGTTACAAATTTTGCAGGTCGGGTCCTTCAGATGTTGAGTGGAGCTGAGGCGAGCTGTGGGCAAACACAGAAGGCCAGAAAACCACATGATTATTCCCAATTATTAGTGTTTTATGGTTATAGTAAGATCATCAGTACTAGCATTCACATTCAACTTAAAAAATGTGTTCTTGTGGACCCATATGTGAGTACATCTGTGTGAGTATGAGTGCATGTACATAATCAAGGGATACAGCATGATTGAGGCTTTGAAGGTACCTTGCACAGTGAGCCAAAGTTGCAGATGTTGTGTTCGTTCACCGCATTGCAATAACAAACACAATAGAAGTGGCTCACTGAGGGGCTGACAAAACTCAGAACAGAGTAGATGTGGATTTATGTGAGTGTTCTACTCCAGGTTTTATGTTTGTCATAGTTTCATAATGTAAAAAGAGATAAAAGGCTCATGAGGTGGATGCATTTGTTGTTATGGTTGTTCTTATGTGTTCTTCCTCCTGTGTCTTTGTATTTAGTTTTTTTCAGTTACACTGGCGGTTAAAAAAAGGTTAACTTAGGTCACTTCAGTAACATCAGAAGACATCTAAATACAATGACTGCAGACCTATAAAGAATTTCTTGTGGCCAGATGATATTCTTTATAAACTGTATGTGTGCAAAAAGAGAGCAAGTGTCAGGCGTTAAATATGCTCTCTGTTATGAAACACTTAGAGGGTTTTAATTATCACACAATTTTCAGGGATTGTTGAAAGCAGAGGAAATGGAATAACTTCTTTATGAGTTTGAAAACACCCCCTAATGCTTATTTAATTAAACAACCGTAACCACATCTCATAAAGTGCTCAAAGTTAATAAGATTTCCCAAGCAAACCCACATTCATGCAGACTGCTGCCATGCTTTTTAAAATCGGCATTCTCAAGATGGTGTTTGGCAAACTTAGTTAGAACTGAGGAAAATTATGCTACAAAGTTTACATTTTACATGCTATATGTAATTAAAAATGTGTCACTGATGTCAAACTTTATTTCAGGCTATCAATATCGCCAAATAAACTACATAAACGTGTCTATCAAAACACTTCCTGTATGAAGTATTGTCAGATTTGGACCGTGCTGAATGGCTGCACGCGTAGGAAGCAAACATGTGTTAGTAAACAGACACAGCCACACGTTGCCTTCAGAGTTAGTAATTTCTGACTGAATAATCACTAATGACTGAGGACCAATAGCTCCCCGAAGCATCATCTCAATCTCTCCTGTGACTGGGTAATTACAGCCAGACACTCTAACCTCCCTGTGGCCTGTGTCCTGGCTGTAACCCTGGCACTTCCCTTTCTCAGATTCAGACTCTCACTCCTCTTTTCTCTTTCTGTTTTATCAGCCTTTTCTAAATGAGCCCTCCCCTGCCCCCCTCAACTCAACTCAGCTATGACAACATATGGGAAACTTTTTCAGGCTGATTGCTCCAATCTGATTAAGGGAAGTTATGTAGCTGCCATTTATCGCTGCTGTTGTGAACCGGCAAGCAGCTGCGATTTTAAAGCCCTCAGTTGAGCACCCTTTTCTCTTGCTGCCTGTTCTCAGTCCAAACTTATCCATTAGATCCTGTTCAAACTCCTCCGATTGTTCTAACTGCCAAGGCTGCACCATGAATCAAAACCCCTGGCAGACGGACAGATCTTTCCATAATTGCATGGTTCAAAACAATGCTATGCCCACTTAAAGCCAGAGTGGTTTGTGCTCAGTTAATTTAGAGTCTAACAGAAACAAGAGGGTTGGGGTTGGGGAAAAAGTGCTAGTAAAAAGAAAAAAATTCCTGTGAGAGGCAATTTTACATTACATTAATGCAGTTGGTTTGGGTTCAACAAAAGGGGGACTTGGCCTGAGGAGCTGAGTGGAGAGGGGAATTAGAGCATTTAGCCATCTCCAGACACAGGAGAGAAATGAGCCTTGTGGCCTTTGTGTTATCTAATCTCGTTTGCATTTCCTTTCAGCATCATGAAAGAGAAATGTAATAGGGGCCTGATTGTGTTTGTTTGGTGAAATTTTCATTTAGGCCTGCCGTGGCTATATGCCTCCACGAATAATTCTCTCCCGGCGTTTTTGTGTGTGCACTACTTCCGTGGTGGTGTGCAGAGTTTGTGGAGTGCTTTGAGATTAGTGAAGAACAGCAGCCTTAAATCCAAAGCGTACATGTAAGGCAAAAAATGAGGGTGAATTTATGCAACATCACCACTTCTTTCTCTGACGTGTGAACAGCTCGGTTCACAGCTCTGAGTGATTGACTAGTGGAAGGAAAGCAGAGGCCTGATGACAAAAGAGATGGGAAATGGACGTGGAGTGGATTTGACATGATGAGTGCCAATGCCCCCATTGATCAGTAGCACTGGCATCCCTCCCAGAACCCTGGAAGGTGGGGTTGAAGTAGGCAGGCAGCTGAAGGTCACAGCTCGCTGTCACAGCACTGTCCAATCATATTATACATCATGCTGTCTGAGAAGCTTTCGCCTTCTTCACATGATGGACAGATGACAATCATCCCTGCTCTATTGTTTCACTCAGTCTCCTCATCTCTGAGATACATTTGTTTCTGCGATTTTGTTACCATTTATATCTTAAAAAGTGTCAAACTATATTGATGGTAAAAGTGTCAAGGTATAATTTTTTTTTTTTTATCAAAACTTTCATGAAGTTAATGGTGATTAATGATTGTATTTTGTTTTCCACCATTGCCAATTTTCACTTTTTGGTCCTGCCATTGCACAGAGCTGCTGATTTATAGCTATGGGTCTGTCAGAGAAAGTGTTTGTGTAAGTAGCCAATGGGGTCTTTGTGTTTATGATGAGGGGAGAGGATGGAAAGGGGATTTAGGTAGACAGCAGGTCTGCTTCTTCTCAGTGCAAACCTCCAGTAGACAGGCCATTAACAGAGGTGACAGGGAAAAGCAGTGGCAAATCGCTTTGATTCTGATTTACACCCATGCTGAAAAACCCAAACAAATTAGAGGAACAAAATAATACACAGCAAGAAATAAATCACAGTAATGATTAGGCTTTGAACGACAGTCAGACATGAAAGCGAGTGGTGGCGGGGGCATCTGGAGGAGAGGATGGCAGATTATGAGATGATATTAGGAGCTGTCTTCAGAGAAAGGCTGAGAACAATCAGGCACCAGCAATAACGAGCAGAAGGTCTTTGTTCTTCACTCCACTCCGTAACTAACATGTTGTTATTCAAGTCAACAGCCACTAGAACCTCGTTAGTAGGCCAAGCAGCTCACTGCTCATGAGCTGACAAAAGGGTGAAATTCATTGACAAGAAATGCAGAAAATGGAGCTTTTGCCTATATGCAGAATACATGAAATGTTGGAATTCATAAGTGACACTTAGTGGTGTTTTGATAAGATATAGTTTTTAATCATCTAAACAAATATGGCATTTTATTGATCAATAAATTATATACAAATATGGCATTTTATTGATTGATACTGAATATATAAACCATAGTTATAATTATCACTACGACACAGTAGTGATCATACAATATGTACATAAAATATATAGAAATACAGCATAAAGTTCTATTTGTTGTTAATGTAACAATGTAAAAATTAAATGGTGGTCCCCTGAATTAATATTTTTCTATGGAAAAAAAACAATGTGGGGACACTGATGATGATGATGCAATGAAAAGTGATTTATTGTAACAGAGAATGTAGCAGTCACATCTCTATTGTTCTTTGTTACTAAGATGCGGTGCTCTTATAACTAGTAATACTTCCATTTGAAGTAGCGACTCTGTGAGGCTGTGAGTTAGACACAAATGCTAACATCAGCATGCTCACTTTCTCACAATGACAATGCGAACATGCTGATGTCATGATGGCAGGTGTAATGTTAACATATTTTGGTTATGCTGTGCTAAGATTTGGTAATTAGCACTAAACAAAACAAAACAAAAGTACAGATCAGCTTAACATGGGGTGTCATTAGTTTTGCAGGTATCTAGCCATTATGGACTAAAATTTTGACCTGATGATAGTATTAAAATTTAAGGATAATTCATTCAGAGGGGGCATAAATGTCTGAACCAAGTTTAATGGCAATCCCTCCAACAGTTGTTGTGACACCTCTCAAAGACCACAATGTGCTACACAAAAAGTCAAGGGATCACCTACTGTAGATCAGTAGACTTCATTCCATGGGGACCTTATTGGTAAAGTTCAGAAGCTGTCTATTCGATAGTTGTTAAGATATTTCAGTCTGGACCAAAGTGGTGGCCAACCAGCGCTGTCCTTAGAGCCACAGTAGCTAAAAAAGTGCACCATAAGATTGGAACTCTGAATCACTTTAGTTTTCAGAATCAGGACTGGGGATGACCAGTGCATCTCTAATCATAAAAGATGCTTCAATCAAAATGTGACGGCTGTGCTGCTCGGAAAGGACTGACAACCTCCTGCACATCTGACCCGGTGATGGACTTTTGCTGCTGTAAGCGCTGCGCGCTGCTAAATGAACTGCTCCGAGTCTAGCAGCTCACTGCACTGTGGTCCCACAGTGAATTCCAGATGACAGCACTAATGGATGATCCTGTGATGCAATCATGTCTATCCCTCCTGCCTCGTTCAGCAGATGGGCTGTATTTCCAATTCAGACCTGAGATTGAGAGCTCCTCGATCCAGACATGCAAAAGTCATTATAAATCTTACCTATATACTCCTGCTGCAGATCCACAATGATTACACGATTCCATTTTAATTTAAGAAAAATAGCCCCCAAATACTTTCCTACAAGCTCAATTGACAGTTGTTCTAGAAGGTAAAGCTTGTGAATATTATGTTTTTCTTCGTTTGGAGCTACAGTATATGGATGTTGACTTACTGCCTTCTGAAGGACTGAGTTACACCAGCGTTCTTTATCAATCTACACTCTAACAACTGTGTAAACAGAATTAACCACAACATCACAGAAAGACCCATTAACACAAACCTCTAATGAGATCCTGACATTTGCGACATAATTCATTGTCAGTTGTTGATAACTATGATCCTCAAAGCTTGTCTTACATGACATTTCAAAAGCACACTTAGCGGATGGCTGAATTTAAGGCCTGCTGATCCAAGTTGTCTCTAAAGAGGAGCAATACGTCACTCCTTCAAGGTGAGCTGATGTTTTCACAATCTTGAATGTGTATACACAGGGCACCAGTTGTTCAAACACAATGTCAAGTTGCTTATTTTTCGAACTGTGATCTATCCATTCGGCCAACAATTTTTCTCCAGTGTCTCTTCAAATATAGGTATTTGTTACCACAGTGAATAAAGTCAGGCCCACTGAAAGTATATCAGCTCAAACCAGGGCAGTTCACCTTCGCATTCACTGACACTGACTACATGTCAGTAGCATCACTAGCCAACAGTTTTCTTAGTCTGTTTCAATACTATTTCAGAGACATAGAAGACTGTATTAAATGGCTGCAACTTTATTTTCAGAATTGATCAAAAATGGTGCCACTACTCTGCTGGAATAATGTTTGCCACTTATAAACATCGTGTTCCACTGACAGACACCATTTTTCATCTGCAGGCACTGTTTAAAAAATGGTCTGCAACTGGCAGACACCAATCCTCATTGGCAGCTGTCATTCAGACAAATACCTTTGAGGTATTTAAGATAGCAGGGCTATGTACTGTACACTCAGTTGCAGTTTATTTGGTACACACAGCTAAATTAATGCAGTCTAATAAACAGTCCAGCAAAATCCTAGAATGTAACTGAACATAAAACACCAGGATCATGTTTCCACTTAAATAATGTCTGAACAAGCTTTGTGTTAGAACTACTCAACGCAAAATTAACCCGGACGTGTTGAGGGCCTGTATCTGTAAAGATAACACTTCCTCCTGTCACTGACTGGCCTAATCCCAATGTCCCCCCTAAACCCTAAGCCCTGAACCCTCACAGACTTCACTGATGTCACTTGGAATGTTATTGAGTTTAAGAGGCTGCGAGGGCTCAAAATGCTGTAAACAGGAAAGGGACAGCACTTTGCCACTTTGCCACATGTTGCACACATTTTATTTTATGTTTTTGGCTTATTTTTAAGTCCTGCAGGCTCTCGCCCTGCAGAGTGGAGGAGAGGTAGCCTAAATGTCAATATATATTTGTCAATATTCGATACACTATTGTTGGTCAAACAGCATTGTTAAGCAAAAACTAAAATAAATAGTTGAATAAACTAAGTGTGTAATAAGGTTATTGTCGAGGAAATGATATTCCTGGTGAGGGGTTGAGCAAAGAATTGAGTTACAACCAACAGTTGTCCTTGATGAATTTATTTAAACAAAAGAGAATAAACAGCTGGTCCAGAGACCTGCCACCTAGGGCAGCATCGGGCGTCTGGCCCCGAGCAAAGGGATGCATCATCATTTACACAGTCTAGGTTTCTATGTTTTTGGGAACAGAGATCCTCTCTCAGCCTTGAATGAACATTCCATGAGAGGAGAGGAACAACAAGAGAGGAAAACACCAAAACAATCTCACAGCTCTGACCTAAACCCTAGTAAATGTGGACAGACAAACACAAGGAGCACAGGAGAGCAAAGGTTAAGGATAAAAACACAATACATATCTATAACAATAATATTAATAATAATGATAATATTAAAAGATCATACATAAAAGATTAAATGTAAGAGGACACAATTTTCTGCCATAACAGTTATTACATTCCTCTGACTTCATGTGTTCTATGCAGCATCTTAAGTTAAGAAAACTTTTAAGAATACTGAGATCAGTGTAGGTGTTGATGCTTGTTTGTTTACTGTTAACTTCTTTTCTTATAACGCGGATTTGCCGTGATATTTCTCTCGCTTCCGGGCTTCCCCTGGTAACTCCTGTGTTTCACATCATACCGCTATGAACTGTGGGCAGTTCCCTCAGCCAAAGTCTGCAGAAATGCGGACTTACGAAAAGTGTCTAAAAAGGGCTCAAAATGCCCGCGAGAGCCTTGCCCTTGACAATTTGACAGTGGGACAGCCCTAAGCCCTCACGGACGTCCCAGGACCGCGACTCAAAGTCTGTGAGTTTGTGAGGGTGGACATTGGGATTAGGTCTGTATGTTGTCACCCTGTTCAAGAATTCAGTCTTCCAGTAGCTTGGCTGCCTACAGCAATGTCTGCCTTCCCTGGCGACAAGGGTAACAGAATCCTTTATACAGACTTATGCAGACATCCTCACAAAGTACAGGTCTGCACTGGCAGGTGGCCACAGCCCAGATAAGTGTATTTTTTTTGGGGGGGGGGGTGGGAGACTGCTCATTAAGCGCTTGTTCCTCTTCAGAGGGATGATGCCTCCTGTGGGCATAACACACAAGGAGGTGGTAGACATGCTGGTCTGTTCATGTCTGTGGCAACCACCCTCCAAACCCCAGCCCTCTGCACAAACCTTTTAGACGAGGTTTCACTTTTACATGAGAAATGAGAAAAAGCTTTGAGAATGACAACTAACCATTGAGTTTAGCTATAGTATCTTTGGTAAACCTCACTAAATCAAGAGGAGGATGTTGCAGTAGCAAAATGCTTCTGTAGATAATGGCTAATTAAGAAATCATTCTCATTTGCAGCAAACACCTTGTTTAGAGCAGGCAAACACATGTTTAATCCATTCCTTACAAATTTTCTCTTGTGGTTCTATTTTTGTAAAGCTGATTAAAAAAACATGACCCTACATGTGCAATCACAGAGTTTATAATGTTCATATGTGAGCTGCCATCGGCAGGTGGAGGCTAAAACTTATGCTGATTTTACTGAATTTACAGTTCCATGCTAAACTGATGGAAAAACTGGATTGTTCAGAAACAAAGGGGATTAATTAAAACCGATGGCCATCATATTAACTAATAGGACTTTTACATTCTCTATATTAAGTAACATGGAGGATATCATTAAAAAAAAAACTAAAATGAGAATATAGAACTAGGGAAGATCAGTCTTATTTGTCACTGTAGTCCCTTCAGTCCATTTTCCAATCCTTCCACTCATCTCACTATCTAAACACCCTCATCTCTCACTCCAGCACGCCCTGACACCAGAATTTGCTATTTTGCTCAGAGGTGAGTTGCAAGACACACAAATAACACAGAGGTGCATTTATGGTATTTGTATAATCCATGAAGTGAAAATTACACGCTATTTAGATGAAAGGCAATTAGACAATTATGGCTAATGAGGCCAATCCTTTTCTTTCACCCCAAATAGTCCACAGACTAATTATCAAATTAAAGAATGCTTCTTTTCTCCATCTGACCCCGCTCTGTCGTAAAGGGAGGGTGCTTTGGGAAAGGCAAACATTGGTCTACTCTGTGGAGGCGGAGGCTGGAGAACAGGCAGGCAGCATTTAGAAAGTGATGGGTGTATTAATCACTGCTTAAGTTAAGACAGCTTTATGGTCTGCATGGCAGACACACACTCACACACAAACACACACACATTCATGGGAGTCTGTACAGACACTCTGCTGCTCAGTCCGTTGTACATCATATAGGACTGTCCCAAGAGGGTCACCAGCCAAACAGGAAACATATTTGTGCCCACAGGAAGTGGACATGCTCGGACAACCAGCAGACCCTGCCGGCGAAACTTCCTACTTTGGGGAAGTTAAAGGTCTTAAAGAAATCCACCTGACACACATGCATGCACCAATATTATATGAATGCTTTGTACGTTTATTTATGACATAGTAAAAAAAAGTTAAGTTTAGTCAGACACAGTAGTGATGACAACAGCTAACTGTGTCAGTGTGCTTCACTCAGGATACATCTGCTCTCCTCTGAAAAAAAAAGCTTCGACTGATGCTTACCCTGACTAATCAAACAACAGAGTCTGTTTTCTCTCTTAGTACTTGGAAAGCTGATCAGGCTCAAGGGGGGACCAGGGAAAACGTTTCCCAGTGTCCCCCCTAACATGTCTGTTGCCAAGTGCTCTAGCTCCTTATGGTATAGAAGGTTTAGCTTCAAAACAGCTCTCCAAAAATGTTCACGGTCTGTTAATATCATCCCTCAATTAACTCTTACTTAACTCAGACCATACATCACCCCCCCAGTCTCTTTCACTTTTGTTGGCTTAAACTACAGCTGCACCTACTGGCAACAGAGAGGCATATTCTGAGTGCAGCTCCATCTCTCTGCTTTTCACCTACTGAATGATATTTGACCTAAAATGACTACACTAGAAAAAAGTAAGTATAAAAGTAAGTACAGTGCTATGGAAAGCGTGTCTACTGTTTCATTTTGCAAGTAATTCTCCCTCGAGCATTTTAAAACAACCATAAAAATCCAAATAAAATCTCACCTTTTGACATGGAAAGCTTTAAGTGTCACACAGCTATCACATTTCTCCCAGTGCAGCTAACAAGCATCAACTTAACTGCTGCTGTTCCTTCATTTTCCCACTCCACTGCTTGCTTCATCAAACATAAAGCCATGTCTTCCTCTGCCACCCATTTTACACTTTTAAACAGTGTGAAGGTCAGAGTTCAAAGGTTAAAGAGAAGTTCTTTTCACACTCCCACGCCTGCCCTTGCTTCACAGAGCAGCACTACAGGTGCAGGGTATCTCTGAAACAACTTAACAGCCTCATGCCTCCAAGGAAACACCTTTGTAAAGAAAAAAATACACTCCTAATTATTACCTGTTCTTTGCTGATGACCGACCAAAACATTCCTTGTTATTGCATCTTTGCACTGTATTTTTCCAGTCATAACGGCTGACAGAAGGGTTGGTGCAAGTTCACAGTCCCCTCTCTATGACAGTAACTCCTCCTGTCACCTGCTTTCATATGGCAGGGGTGTCGGTTTATGGTGAGAAACTCCAGCTGACATGCCTGACATGGCTGGACTTAATGAGGACTGATGGGAACCTGTCAGTGGAGTGACACATTAAGCAGCTTTGTCATAGATCAGCAGTCGAGTTTTATGCAAAAGCAGGCCTTGCGTTTACTTGGAGATGACCTTCCAAAGTTCACTAGAAGTCTTACAGATGCAGAGCCAGGTCGAGTTTAATTTTTCAACTTTTGGATGCAGAGACTGCGGAGTTTAACATACACAAGCATGCATGTATGCAAGTTACAAATACACAGTCTCCTCATACTCACACACACACACACACACACACACACACACACACACACACACACACACGTTTCCTCAAAATTTCACCCGAGAAAGTTCAACTACAGGGTAAAGAATATGATTTTTAAGCACTGAGAGTCATTACAGTTTGGACTAAGAAAGCCAGCACTGCTTTACACATCCCTCTTGAGAATCCAAATACTTAAAAACACTGAATGCGAAGTGAGTTTGTTAAGGTAAACAGAAAAGCTATTTGGTTTGCATGAGTAAAAGCTTTGAGTAAAAGCTCTGTGGCCTTGCTGAGGCTGTGGGAGTTGGGGATGATCAACACAAGTAGAAAGAGGATGTATAAAGATGGATTTTGTCTCTTTGGATTTAAAATATATATATATTTTATTTATTTACTAGAAAATAAACAAAACTAAAGTATTACACATTCAGCTACTGTCTCTGTCAAGGAAACAAAATAAATATTGTGTGTCTTAGAAATATGACACCAGCAATGTTTTATTAAATTAAATGTCACAAAATGATTGTATTGTATGTGTGTATTTCCAGTGCCAATATAATCAGGGGTCACATCTAATAAATCTACAAACAAATTTGGGAATCAAATTCTGATTTGTCAGATACTAAAGTAACTATTTGCTTCCAGCTCTGACATATTTAGAGTATATTTGCAGCTATTTATCCAGTGCAGGCCTCCTCAGTTTCATGGTAGTCCCTTAACGTCATAATTCTTAAGAATCACTCCATTTAAACTGGAAATGAGGGGGCTCCATGCTGTAACTCTCTAAAATAGTCATATATTCCCGTCAAGACTAACATGAAGTTATTTGCTCATTTGTCTGAATTGTTAGAATAATTTGTGTGAATGTGCTTTTATACCTCCCCAGTGGTCCATAAATCACAAACAGCTCTTTGTGGCCCACCAACATAATTTGTTTCTTTTTGTTTATCCCACTTTAGTCACTCAAAGCTTGATTCATAGTGAGACAAATCTTGCTTGCAGAATTTGTCATGTAGTCAGTTTGAATATATTTTGTGAAGTAAATTTCCTTTTAAACTGATTACTCAAAGCCAGCAGTCGGATTTCAAATTTGATGACTTTGATGGCGACCTGAGTCCCATGATAGTATTTTACATGAGCTGTCCCACAGACCCATGCAGACTACGAAGAGAACACAAATGAACTATGCAATGGAAACAACCAGTTCCACTTTGTATTCATTTGTTGTTCTGAGAGAAAATGTGCTCTGTAGCAATAGTTATTGAGAAAAAGAATTCCAATCAGCACATGATTTGCTCCCATGGCTCCTGCTGGGTGAGCAAAGTGTTAGCATGTTAGTTAAATACTAGCTAACCCAGCACAGGGGACAGGGACTGATTTCTGCTACATTTATTGCCAAAACAAAACTAAAAACTGTGTCACAGAGGTTCATGTGTTCCCTGAAAATTAGTGTAAAGTGTATAGTTATGGTAAAATATATATAGCTTTGGCATACATACCTTGGTGACACACTGTGCAGTAAAAATATATGACAAAAAGCCCTCCTTTATCCCACTTTCTGATACTAATTGTGATCGCATTGGGTTGCACTAGCATTTTGCCAACAAGCAGACAAAGCACATAAACTATAAGTAGTAAGGCCAAGACACTTGATGCCAAATTCAGCAGTTTTCAGTAATTAAGCAATTACAATAAATAGTTTTATTGTAAATGTGGAGGATAATCTTTTTTGTTGCTAGAAAAATTCATTAAGCATTTTGGCGAACACACTTACACTGAAAGACGGCTAAACGGCTGCAGCACAGCAATGCAGAAGAACAAGAGGCTGCTCTGGAAAAAAAACATATATATTAGAGTTGTTTATACCAATTATTCCAGAATTATAGTAGCTTCAACTACAATTTAATCACCTGGCTATAACACTGTGCAGCACTTACAGATGTGTGTATGAATGGATTTTCCATTCATGGTAGTTTGTCAGCACTCTTTTTGGTTTGGTTGAAGCTCCTTCCTTGTGCCATAAATCAGTCTGCACAGTTTGCAGGAAATTAAATTTTTATACAGCCGTTAAGTATCTACCATAATATTTATTTGCAAATATATATATTGAGATAAAAATGCCACACATGAGGGAATAAGAATGGACAAAAATGTGTTCACTTACTTATAGTTTTAATAATATCACTGGAAAAATAGGACTGTTAAACTGATGCATTAAATTTTAAAACTGTAATGTATCAAAAACATGCAATTATTGGGCTGCTGATGGAATTGGAACAACAACTGTGGGACCTTAGACAAATGTTAAAACTCCAATAATAAAATTTAGACATTTAGCATGACTTTTAAAAGGTAAGAATAATTATTTGGCAGCACATTCTGCCTTACATTAACTTCACTTGCACTTTGCTATCTGGCAAAGTTAATAATATTCTATCCTCACTAATGTCACAGCGACTCAGGCCTCTGTTTGGTTTTCAGGAAAGAGACAGAAAGCTTCAGGATTTTTTGCGCCTCCAAAGCAGACAAATTTGGATCTATCGTCTGAGCACGTGCAGTTATGTGTGTCTGTGTGTGTGAGACATAAAGAGAGCAAACTATTCCACTTTAGCTGCAGGAGTGGGAAAACAATTGTTCCTGACTGATTTTTCCCTAACCCCATAATGAAGCCCATATGTACGACTGGCCTTTCAACAAGCTGCAAATCTGTGCCCAGCCCACTCTCCACTTGATTAAAGCAACAGCCACTCACCTGCTCCTCATTAGCCTGGACCAGGAACAGACCCAGCCAAATAAGTTAGCACCTGTATGTTCCAATTCCGCATGCCTTCTACATGTATGTAATATTTGTGTGTATTAAGCTGACAGCCTTATAAATGGTGGGATGGATTTAGCCGTGATGATGTTGCTGCTGTGTGTTGTGAGAGAGATGAAGAGAGATGGATGTGTGGAAGCGAAAGGGCCATGGCTGGAGAAATAGCAGGGACATGTTCTGTGTTTTGGGGTCTGTGGAGATAGATGAGGGACTGGGCTTGGAAACACTCATTAGCCATAATCAGGGTCCCTAAAGGAGAGCAGATGGTGGCGGGGAGGAAAGAAAAAAAGAATTGCTTCACTATAGATATGAGTGTATATGCATGAAAGCAAAAAAACACACACAAAATGACCCAAAGATGAAGAACATAGTATAAGATCTTTCAGAAGTGTCTGTGTGGGGTAAACAAAACACAGTTCATATGCAATGTAGATATATGTAGTGCCAAATGTGCTCAGACATGTTGGTCATTACAGAACAACCCTAAAGGGCATTGTGTGGGATGGGATCATCAGAGCCCTGTTGTTTCTGTCTGGTTCCTGCTAACCAGTGACTCCTCTGACCTCTGCCTACGCTGAATGGAAGCATATTAACACTCCAGGCTCTCAGCAACATTTAACCAATTTGGTAAATTATCTGTGAGGCCACTTTTATACTGCTTTCTTATTATTCAGAAGGGGGGTGGAGAAAAATAGAGAGAGAGGGGGAGAGAGATACAGAGACCTGATGAAGAGACATGAGCATGAAGAGCCTGCTCCCATTTACATACATTACTAGTGCTTTGCCGTTCCCAGAGTCCTATAGAGGAAACACCTGTTAGTCTCTCACAGTCTTGCCCCTCTACCCCTCTCTCGCTTTTCTTTCATCCCTCCATCACTGTAGCTTCTCAGCCTCGACCCCCTAGAATCACCCCACAAGCAGGTGTTCTCTGTCAAACAGCCGAAGCCGATTTCCCTCACAGCCAGCAGAGAGGGAGAGACCCAAAGAGAGGGGACTGACCAGGAGGCCAAACTGGTCCCATGCATTGGAAAGGGAAGACTTCCAATGCATGGGCCTCCAGCGGGGAAACAACGCTCCCTGCCTGGTCCAGGTGTTTGATACTATCACTTCTTATTTACCTCATGTGGACATACAGTTGTTCCTCGGGCCTTGACTCAAAACAAATTGCTGGAGTGGAGGGTTTGTAAAAGAGATGTCTGTTCTGTCGGCAGAGGGGTTAAAGTTAATTTGATCGGGCATGTGTACTCTGGGCGAGGAGCAGAGAACATCTGCATTCAGTGGCATGGCCCCATTTGTTGCAATTTTGGGTCTCATTTCCATTTGCAAGAGAGATAACTGCTCGCATATGGAAGCAATAGATAGAAGAGGTCAATGCAATTTCTTTCACTGGGGGGACAAGGCAGGGAGAAAAACCCTTATGCAGTAATCTCAGTTGGCATAGGAAGAAACAAAAATCTGGGGTTTGGGGGAAGAAATTTCTTTCAGTGCAGTGATTCCTTGATTCCTTTACCAGCCAATAACAATCCCGCACCCCTTCCAAACCCACTCCAATCACTCTTATTATTGCTGACTGGATCTGGTGACATGATGTTGTAGAGCAGCTACGTATTAAAACTCTCCCTTGGTGTAGCATTTCAAATGGCATACTGATACTGATAATAAATTCATAAAAAGAAAAAAAATACATAAAAACTGTGGAAAATCAGACTTTAATGCAAAAAATACAGACAGCATTCAACATATACAGTGTATTCATCTGGCTGATGGATGCTTTTATTCAAAGCGACTTGCTAATTGCAATTTGTCAGAGTTTGCACATCTCTGGAGCAATCAGGGATTAAGTGCCTTGCTCAGGGGCACATTGGTGGACGTGTTGCATTGGGAATTGAACCCTGGTCTCCCACACCAAAGGTATGTGTCTTATCCATTGCGCCATCGCCACACCTACAACAAAAACCATCAGTCTGTGCTCTCCAAAAGTGTTAAAAATCACTGTTGAAAAATAAATCTGTTTTCTGTTGTGGCAACGATCTGGGGTCTGTACCACGAAGCGAGTTCAACATACCCAAGATATCTTTCAGTTATCTGGCTTAACTAACCCTAACAATCGCGGTCGGGATAAGTGGTACCACAAAGCTGGTTATCAACTCGGTAAGTCAACCCAGGGTTTCCCAATCCAGCCGTGAGCGTGTTCACATAAAAGAGGCGGTGCTAGCAGCAGATGACCAATTGCAGACATGAATAAGTCCACTGTCATCAGTGTCATAGTTTACAAACAAGCAAACTGTAACACAAAATAGACTAGATAGCCTATGTTCATATTAAAATGTAGTATTTCAATATCCCTACCAAACTGTTCATATTAGGCTTTTCAGCCTCACGTAAGAAAAATTAAACCCATTTATTTTAACGGTTGCGACAGGCTGTGTGAAATGGACTGGGAGCAATTAAAAAATAGTTGTAGGCTATTTATTTATAGTAAGTAGGCTTAGCCTACTGTAAAAACATGTAGGCTAAGCCTAATAGCCTAAGGTGTTTAATAAGAGTTTCTCCGTATCACCGCAGCAAACATAAAAGCAGCCTATGAAACAGTCTATGGGACTTCCTACAGATGGTGACGTCATTTTCCAAGAGAGCTGATTGGTCATAAAGTTGTTTTCATAAAGTTGATCCCTTATCTGGAACATAACCTGCTCTGGGACAGGTTAGCCGCTCAGCATAAGTTACCATGGTGACCTACCCCGGTAAGAAGAGAGTTAACCCCAAAGTTACCTGGATAAACTCAAATCCTGCTTCGTGGTACAGGCCCCTGGTGAAGGTTTGATTAGGTTTCGGTACAAAAAACAACATGAGCAGGTTTGGAGAAACATCATGGTTTGGGTAAAAAAGTTCTGTTTTGTTATGGTTTATAAACATGTGGTCATGGTTATGGAACAATCATGGTCATACTTAAAAAAAAATAAGTTGACCTTCAGTTACAAATATAAACAGAGAATGGTATCCATGGTTAAACTCTTATCTATAACGTTATCTAACTTTCTTCTTTGCTCCCATTATAATTCCCACAACCGCTAGAGGTCTTTTTAAGTTGAATGTAAACATCTCTTATTTTGGGACAGTTGCTGAAACAACTGATGCTGCCATTCTGCTTGGGAGGACAGTCAGAGGCGAAGGACAAGGGGACTATGTCATTTGCAATAGATGTTATGAGTTTCTTTGTTGAGGTGGAGTAATGGGTCTGCACATGCTTGGCATGCAGTAAGAAGAAGCAAAAGGCAACCACTGTACTGGTCAGTCATATGGATTAAACATGCAAGTTGAATAACATATCAAATGCTGCTACAACATCATAAAATTTCTCAGTAGGCATCAGAAGATGTGCTGTTATTCACTGCAGCCTTTCCTCCCTGAAAACCTGACTAACTAATGGAAAACTCCAGGCACAAACTCCAGACATCATTATGTTGCAGACGATAACTTTACAACATGACGCACAATAATCAAAACAAGGGCCAATCTAATCTTCATAGAGTGTCTTTGGATGATTCCAATCTTTTTCATTCTAGTCAGTCTAAACTCAATCCACTCAATCCACGCTGCTCTGAAAATCCCCTAATAAGGCAAGTTAAACCCCAAGCTTGCAACTGGTATGAAGTCACCAGAGAGCAATTACGCTTTAGCTTGATAGTTAGCTAAGGACCAGAGGAATGTCTTTTCCCCCCATAATGCCAGGACTTTAGAGACTAATCTAATTGAGTGTCTTTTTTGTGTGTGCGTGTGATTATTTATGATTAGAAAGTGTTAGTGGAAAATCTGAGGGAGATATCTGAAAATAGGGAGTGTTTGATGCAGATCTGTGTTGTGCTCTCCCTGATTAATTATGTCCGGAACGTCTAATAGCTGCCTCTGCTTGGGAGGGGTTGCCTGTCTCAAAGACAAAAGCCCCCGAACTTTGTAAGCGTTCTTTGAACTGAAATGGTTTTTGGAGAACTAAGTAATTCCTGGTTGTAAATTCTGAGTTGCATGTTGGGATCATACAAACTGATTTATGTCAAAGAATGAAAGAAATTGCAAGAAAGACAAAGGAAATGTTTTTCTTGGCAACTGCCTTGTTTTCTATCAGTGATCCATTAAATATTATCATTGTATCCTTTCTTTTAACATCTGAGTGTGCAGTGTGTCTGTACCCTACCATGTGACTCAGCCTCCCGTCTCCTTACCAGTGCCCCCCGAAGCCCTCATTTCCTGTTGGGAGTCGGCAGAATTGGATGAAGGACACAGCTAGGGGCCTCTTGGGGCCCAGATTAGGGCCTGCTGGACCACAGAAAGCCAGTCTGGACACATCTCTATCCATCAGAAATCAAACTGACTCAAGGTCCCATTCAATCCCAACATCAGAGAGGAATAATGTCTCTACAGCCAAAGCAGGTACTTTTTATTTTTCTTCAAGGAACATGAGTGCTGCAGTTGAGACAAGGGCACGGTTAATGTAATGGCTTCAGCTGTGTTTTCACCACAAACAGTGGAACAATGGCACTCCTCCACCATGTTTCTGTGTTGAACCTCATGGTAGGACTGTGCCCAAGAGCTGACAGAGAGACGACTGTGTGTGTTGAGAGAGAGAGCTCATTAAGAGGACCCATGTGTGTTTAACAGATACCAAGGGCTCTCTTTCTTCCAATAACAACTCATTAATGAAGATTTGTGTGTGTAAGGGAATTAGAGTGGCTGTAGTCATGAATCATGAGACACATCAGTCTTGTTTTATTGATCAGATCCCAAACGCCAGACTGACAGAGATAAACACAGCAGTAATGGGAGAAGCAGGAAGAACAACCACTGTTTATATATGTCCATTTATCCAGATGCTTTTATGAATGACTATTGAATGGATGTTATGCTAAGATTTTCAATCCAATAACCAGATTATACTGAACATCTACATAATGCATTTAGTAAAATATTTTGAAAGAGCTTATTATTGTTAATTTGATAGTGTGACTTTACATGTTTTGAGCAATTTACCTAAAAGAGCATACATTAGACTACTGCCAAGCCAACATTTTTCAAAACATACCATAAATGTTTAAAGGGTAAGGCTGATGATATTCTATATAATTGTTTTATTGTTAAAGCTGGAGTCCACTGCAACCAAATTAAAACAACCAATCAGAGCCAGTAGGAGCCGCTAACACAGTGTCAATCACTGCTTGTACACTGGACATCTTTGAGAAGATAAGTCAGTAAGAGGGACCAGGGTTTTGGCAAGACTCTTGCCTTGGAGAGAGAATCCTACGTGGGATGAAGTTTTGCAGGGCCACAGGCTCCTTCTGCTGCTGTTTCGAAGTGGTAGGATTGGTGGGAGGAGCATAGAGTACTGATACGATTAGCATAGAGAGACAAGGATATTTTTGCATTGTATGTTTAATTGTTGAACTTGCAGCTTTAAAAAAAACTCAAAAAGGCCAAAACTAGTAATGTGTTAGTCCATTCATTCCAACTGCACTTCCCTGTCTGCGGCTCTCAGTCTCAAGTTTGTTCTTAATGAAGACGAAAATCTTTGAAAGTGAATCACAAATACAACCCTTCATTTTCAAAACAGACATAATATTTTCCAAAAATAGCTTTTTAGTAAATATTACTCAAACAGGAGCAAATAGTGTCCTTTTGGGGGACTATTTTCAGCAGGCAGGATGCTGCATGTGGGATAGACTGAAAATAAACTACAACACTCTTCTTTATTATAATGAAGGAAGATGTCACCCAGTGTGAGGGAGTGACTCATTGTATTTTAATAGGTTTTTGACAACACACAGAGGAATATGATTAATCGAGCTTTGACTCCACAAACAATACCATCACTCTTGCTCTCCTGTCTTTCATTGACTTAGTATGGAAGCCAACTTACAGACTTGCTTGTTCCAAAACAGTTAACATGCTACCTCCTTTTTATTTTATTAAAATTATTTTAACGTTATATATAAGGTAGTAGTAAGCAGGATTGGTTTGAACGCTGTCCTTGTTAATGTGTTCATGATGCTCTGACGTGAGCTCAGAATGCCTAACAGCAACCTTATTTATCCAAGAAACAACCAGATTCACATTTATTGACATGCAATTCCCAGTAAATGTATTAAAAGTAGATAAATACATGAACAAAAACAGAAAGTGTAAGGTCCCCTGTTGAGGTTTTAACCTGTAGCGCTGTGGAGCTGTTTTTCTATGATGGGGTCCATGTTTAGTTTGTCTTGTGCACGTGTATGAGGACATACAATCATGCGCAAGTATGAAGGGCAAGTGGTACACATTCCTGCCAATGGTTTCACACTATTTCACTCATTTACGAGTGGTGGCCAACAAACGCACTAATGCACCAACAAAGGCAAGGAATAAATGAACATGGATGTAAACAATGCAAATTAAACATTCATCTAAATCAGATTTACAAATGTTGCGATCGATCGATAGATAGATAGATAGATAGATAGATAGATAGATAGATAGATAGATAGATAGATAGATAGATAGATAGATAGATAGATAGATAGATAGATAGATAGATAGATAGATAGATAGATAGATAGATAGATAGATAGATAGATAGATAGATAGATAGATAGATCGCAAGGACACATGATGCATTTAGGTGAGTAACGCTGCATACTCCACAGGGACGTATCCATCCTAATACAGCACTGATTATCCTGAGCTGGGCATTGCTTATACCATGACATACCTTCACAAAGTATACTGTTTCAGAATTGGTAGGTGGAGGAAGGATAGTATCAGATGGATAAACGGAGCAACAGAGAGAGAGAGAGAGAGAGAGAGAGAGAGAAAGAGAAGGCATTGAGAGTAATCAGTTATCATTGCTTTGATTTATGGCCTGTTTTCACGTTAAACATGTTACGTGTACAATGACAACACCCCAGTTTATTGAAAAATACCTGCCTGCTTAAAATAAAGAAGTGTTCCATTTTTCCTCTTCAAAGGATTTGGTCTGCTGCAGGGAAGAAAACGCAATTATAGAACAATGATAACATCTAAATGTAAAAAAGGAGGAGAACTGTGGGTTGTTGTGGGGGGAAGGGGGTGGTAAATGGACACTCAGCTTGGTATTCCTGTCTGTGAGATTTACATTTTGTGCCCAGTGGATTCCGGAGTTCTCTAGGTCATATTGGCCCACACAGCTTCCTGTGTGTTATTACCTATCAAAAGGTTCATAGTTTTTTATGAAGTTCTTTACAGAGCGTTGGACAAAGGGAAAAACTAGTTTAACGGCTTGCTAAGTCAAGGCACGGCCCCACAAGATTCCACTGCTTTTCTGAGAATGTCTGGAAATGGGAAACATATGTGCTGTGATGGCATCGATTCTTTTTATTATTAGTTTGTTTTGAATTAGGCTTGTGATTGCAGGATCCTGGGAGGCTTTCACTATCCATTAAAATGTTGATTTGACAGAAAACACCACATTTTGGATAGGTGCCTTTGCACACCTAAAAAGGCTAGCTATTGTTAGTGTTAATGATCATCCTGAAGTAATATGACGCTACATTAATCCTTACTGGGAAATTCTCCTTTTCCCCAGACATTTTACAGGGAGGTCAGGGGTCTGTTGTGATCAGACGTAGTTTGACAAACAGAAAATGATATAGTAGTAGCAATATTTAAAGTTCTATCCTGAACATCATTTAGTGTTTTTACCCAAACCCAACGATTATCAGATGACCCACTCTACCTGCTGAACCACAGACATTGTCTCATATTCAAATACAAATTATAGACTCAGATGGTTAGAGCTCCTTCAGGTGGATTCAGGAAATTTAAACCTTCAGTGTGCATCTCATATGCTGTTTCTTGCACAATAGCATGTTGCCATTCAAAGTGACAGTATGGTCACAACCAATTAGCCAATGGTGATTGGGACTCTTAGGGTTGGATTTATTTTAATTCACTAATCCTCTAATGATGGAGCTGTGTCCCCCTGGCTGTGGGACTCTTTACTAAAGCATTGACAGCACCAAGCCATGGCCAGCCTGTCTCATTGCCTCAACAGAAAACTCACAGAGCCACTAAGCGGTATTTGACTCCTTAAGCTCCTAGAGGACTAAGGTTAGGGGTTGAAGGGGGTACAGGGATAGAGGAAGGATGCAGGGATGTTGCTTGGTGTGCTGTTGGTAGTGGTGGTTGAGGCCAGGAGGAGGGAGGAGTGGTGTGGTAGGGAGCTAACAGACGAAACATTCACCCAAAAAGTGCATCGCCTGGACTAATGGGGAAATTATTTATGAACTATTTGCAGTGCACCTGAAAATACCTCCAGTGAAATTATGTTTGGCAACCTGAACTGCTTTGAAGTCAATGGAGTGGCAATAAAAATTAGGCCTTCATTAGAGTGCTAGGCCTTTCAAACTGAATTGGCCCAGTCTCGGTGGGTCAGGGGCATTTAGGCACTGCTCCGCTTCCTTTAGCTCTGGCAGCCACAGACACATGGAAGCAATTTAACTGATTCTCTGCTGTTTTTATGATTTTCCCCTTTAATTTTTTTCTCACCGCACTGCGCTCCTTTTATGTTGCATTTAGGAAATTAACACTAACCGACAAATTACTTAGTAAATAAAAAAGGTACAGCTTTAGAATGTTGAAACCAGGACTAGCCCAAGGGTCAGTGTTCTCCCAGCAACAAAGAAATCCTTGATAGCTAGATAGATATGTCATCCCGCAACCTGGCTTTATTTTATCAAGAGTATATAATTGAAATAAATGGAAGGCATTCATCTCCCTTGTGTGCAGTACTTGTGCTGCATGTCCACTCATAAAATGCTGCACTTAAGAAAAAAAAATCACTTGAAGGGATTTGGGGGTCATTTGCAAACTGTTTTACGCTTTGGTCAAGCACAAATCTCATTCACAAAAAAAAGAAGGCAGCCGACTGAAGTGAAACTTCGTAATCTTCAGAAAGCCAGATGCCCCAAAGTCCAGGGGATTGTAATCTTCAGAGATGTAAGCTAATTACTTAATCACTTGCATTTGTAAATCTTATTATTGTAAAAGAAATTGCTGTAGTGATTAAATTACTGATATTTATCTCCTAATAGCGCTGATTAGGAGGTGATGCTAATCTGTCATTCTGAAAGGCTGATATTAACGGCATCAATCTAAGAAAACAATAAACACTTAATGTGAAAGAGATGTTTTGTGCACTCTGGGACCAGATGGCCTGCTTTAGTCTGGAATGTGCAATATTCTGGCCCGCTTGGCTACACCGCTAATGATGGGAACCACAAACTGTTGACTTATTTAATTGAGTTGTTTTGCCCCATTAACCTGTTGTCTGACACGGTGGACATGTGAGATGGGAGAGCAAGAATGTTTTTACTTTATACAAAAATGGAAACAGTCTTAGATTCTCCTCTGTACGTCTTTTTTGGATTGTAATGCAGTGAAAGATCTAGTTAGTTAAATCAAATTAAAAATGTCTCACAAAATAGAAACTTTTATTGCAACATATTCAATGTGCACTGCACTAGCTCATGACTTAAATAGTGTTGCAGTGACCTGAGCAGTTGAACAGTATTAATGCTTTTATTAAATATATCAATTTTTTTTAACTTGGTCCTGATTTTGGCATATTTTGTGCACCTTTTCTAAACGCTTTGAAAAAACCCAAACTGTGGTTGTGTGTGAAGCTATTCTCTAGTGCTTGCTCTAATGCTACAGAAGTAGCCATAAATTATGCATCAGGAATATGTATATGTATTGACTTTAATAAGAGCTATTTCCTACATGCCAGCTTTTGTACCTGCTGAAGAATCACTAGGGTGCTTCCTAACACAAGACACACACGCTTGTTCTCTCACTCATGCGCTCCTCCGCTGACTTTCAGCTGAGGGAAATGAAACAAAAAAGAGCATAATTAAAATAATAATAGAGTCTCCTCTTGTTTGGGGGTTCAGATATTTTTTCACAGTTGCATTTGGCAATATTGGAGGAATTTGCGGGAACTGTCGAGGAGTGTTAGTGTAAATAAGTAAACTCTGCTTTGTTAGATTGTGATACCTAATCAAGTCAGCACTGACAGGAGTTCTCTCGCTCTGTCTTTCTCTCTGTTTTCTTCTCTTTTTTCCTCTTACCTGTATCTCTGACGTGACACTCCATCGAGTGTTAGTGCTGAATACTTAATGACACAGAAAAACAACAATGCCACTCATTTAATGGTGAAACAACAAGCTCCGGGCCCTGCAATGCACACTGAGACATAGTCAACAAACAAATCTTACACTGCTTCACTTATCCATATTCCACAGTCTTCCATCTCCAGATTCCCCTTCCCTGACCCAAATGAGGTTTACTGTGCTCTGCATGTCATTTGTCCACTTCTCCTTCCTTTTTTCAGCTAGTTGGCCTCTAGTGCTTTGTGCCTATGAATGCTAACATGTCTTACCTTGCCCTGGGCGAGAAAGAAAGAGAGTATACCTGGTATTTGGCCATTCTGCTCTTGTAGTCTCTCTGGAAACCTCAGACAATAACATTCATAGACTCTAACAAACACACAGACTTACAAACACACACACACTGACAGTCAGGCTGAGGTCTCTCTGGCACAGGTTGTCAAAACCGAATAGCTGCTTGTCCTTTCCATGTGTGCGGTGGCCATGTGGTGCCCTTCTCTTTGAGAAGGAGGCTAAAATGTCTGTTGACACAAGAAGACAGCAAACTCACTGCTCTTATTCTTATGTGATGTCCCAGTTGCTCAAGCCATTATAATCCAATGCACTGCACAATTGACATTCAACATAGTAGTGCAAGTAAAAAGAAGGGGGTCAATCAGCAGCCTGAACTGTGAAAACCACAAAGAAGATGTCATCAAACAAAAATGCTTAGGTACACATGCTGAAAGATGGATGCTAAACAGAGGGGGCAGGGCACTATTAAGATGACATCAGGGACAACCTCTCAACAGCTGCATGGGAGTGCCGTCTGTTATGGAGGACAGAAAATGGAAGGCAATACAAGGGAACACTGATAGACTAACAGCAACAAGGGGAGGGGAGTCATCACCAGTCTAAGCATGTGCTGATTGAGCCTGGCTTTTTTTAACCAGCAGGCCTTTGGAGACTTGGTAGTTGGCAGTGGGGTCACAAGAGTACCAGCGGAGACACAGAGCTTCAAAAAGCTCTCTGTGCTTTATCGAGCAACTGCGTATTACGTGGAATGTGTTGCACTGAGACTCAGTTAGTCGTGGTGGGACCTGTTCTGATTGAGGTAACAGCTGGGATATGACATCAGCCAGAGTGTTGGCTATGTTTTCACTCACTGGAGCAATTCTGCTCTTAAAAGGTTCCATCAGTACCACTCTGGCAAGTTGCAGAGAGTTGCTTTTCATCTCTTTGGCTGTGCAATCCTCCAGCTGGTCAGATTGCCCCCTGGTAAGAGGGACAGAGACGCCAGAGTGCTGGACTCATAAGTGGCTCATTGTCTTTGTACGCTCAGTGTGAGCTGTGAGATGTGAGCACTTGCATTCAGGAAAAACTTGCACGCACACACACACACACACACACACACACACACACACACACACACACACACACACACACACACACACAGATGTTAAATATAAGACAATAATGACCATCAGGAAATACTTTTTTTCATTTATGTCTGCTCTTAACTGTAACTTACTGTAACTGTAACTGAAACCAAATGGCACCTATGTCTCTAGCCTATGTCAAAAATAGATTTCATGTGTGGGAGATGTTTTGGCAACATTTCCCAACTTTGGTTTGACCTCTGCACAGGTACTTGTGAATGAATTTTCATGAGTGGTGCTGAGCAGAGCTGTGCTGCGCTTTGGATTCAGCCTCCAGTCACAGTTTCCAACAGGGGCCTCTTAAAAATACTAAACTCAACCTCCTCAGAGTACACACTGTGATTTAGTACTTGAATATTTCTAACATAAAAATCCCTTTCCCCTCTGTCTTCTGTCCAAGTATCTTTCCACTGTGACACCGAGGGACCAATTGAGACAGAAATCTATTTGCACTGCTCTGTGGTGTGTATAAGTATATGCTGAACAGAAATCACACATCGCCTGGAGTGAGTAAATCACCAGGGTGGAAGAATAGAATGGTGAAAAAAATAACAGGCAAAATGCAGCTACAAAGCAGCTTATCACATGTAGCATGTGCTTATTAGGCCTCGTGCCTCCACGCCGGCTGCTGAGAGATTGAGTTGAGCTATTTGAACTAGTTCAGACTGATGGTGAGTCTGGGGTATTCTGATGAAATGCAGTGACATAGTCAAACTCACAAGGAGGCCTGCTATTTGGGCTGCTTTCTGAGTAAATGGGGAAAAGCGAAACACCTCAGGAAGATGCACATTTTGATACATATTTGTGTAGAAGCACTGTGAGGATTTGAATAAAAGTTTACAGACTATACTATACAAATGTCATATCAGTTTGGCTGTGAAAGACCCTCAAGGTAACTATTAGTAACCATTTTAAAGGAAAACGCCCACAGCCTGCCCAGTGGTAACAACATTAGAAAAGCATCATATTACCTTTCTTTCTCAGACTGAATCGCTATTTCTTTTCACATCATTTATTCAGGATGACATTGTGTTGTTAGGAGCAGTTATTGTAATGTTTTTTTTTTACTGATAAAATAAATATATTGATTTAGGGGGTGTTCTTTCTTTAGTTTGATTTAGAACACCTAGTGCAGCTACATTAATCTCAACCATGATTTTTGCTTTTTTACTCTATTTTCATAAATGAAGTGTAGCAAGGTGGCTAGCCAGCTATATAGGAAGATTACATTCCTATACTTTATCCCGTCTACCAAGCCCTGATTGGTCGATATTGTTTCCTTAACTTTGTAAAAATGTGGACAATGAGCACACCAGATAGTCCACCAGATTCAGAGGTCTAGAACCAGGCTAGTTCTTTCTCCATTTTAGCATTTTTAAAATAAGACTGATACTCACTAAGAGTCTTCTACAATGTTTTAAAAATGGCTGAGGAAAACATTCGTTTCTGGATGACTGGCTGGCAAATGTCTCTTAAGGTGGTACAGTAGGACTGTGTCCGGTTAGGTATATTGACCATATTCCATGTCATCTCTTTGAACTCCATCTCTCTGCAGTCTAAATGGGTCATGTAGCAAGGTGAGGCTGGCTTTCTTGGTCATTTCAGCTACTTAACAGTTAGGATACACCTGGCAGATACTGGGTGTGAATACTGTATATAGCAACAACCAAACTCTACACAAGAACTAGTTTGTGAGGTGAAACTTGTTTTTCCAGGGCTCCAAAACAGGGAGGGCTCTCAAGAAGCCTGCAATTAAAAGTTATATTTTATCTCCATTTTTCAAATTTGATTCAGTTATTTTTGAAAGTAACACACTCTAGATTTTTTTTAAATAGGTGTGGACTAAACCAAAAGCACCAGTCTTTGGTAGGGTGGCTATTGCCCTGTCCCCCAAATCAATTCACACAGTCATTAGGTCATGTCAAATCTTCTATATGCTTCCCTAAAACTATACAGTAGTTCTCTCCCATCAGCTTTAAAAAGCTCCCATCAGCTTTAAAAAGCTGATGGGACAGGCAGGTTCTCATAACATGCTACCCGTCCTCTGAAGCCCAAAGGGAATCAACAGCATTGTGACTGTCTCGGCTAACTTAAGCTTCCCTTTGTTTCCTTGCCAAAACAGGGCTCATAGAGTAGTCGCATGTTACTCCAGCCCATTCTCTCGTCATTGCCCTGTCATACAGAATAAAGTGCTTCTATCAGAGCTGCAGTGTTGTAGAAAGGTATGAGAAAGTGAGAATTAGTGACAGAGAGAGCTCACATGCATGGAGTACTTCAAGTCATACAATCCTTAGGCCAGGAAGAGAAAAATGGGAAGTAATTACTGTTTTGTCTTTGATAAAAGTTAGTTAACCATCCAAACACCAACCATTTGGTCTAATTTAGCTAGAGGTCAGACATGAACGGTAAAGAGAAACTGATTGATGTTAATCAGAATAATGGTTTTCTGTTTGCTCTAACAGAATATGCAGTCATAAATAATAGTCTCTTTTTTGACTGCAATATAGAGGAAAGAGATTTACTCTTACCCGTCTACCCCACCCCCATCTGACATGCACACATCTTTTACTCCCGTCTTTTTCAAATCTTGGAGCTTCATTTCAGACAGACATAATCCCGGGCTGAAAAATTCCTAAAATGCCCTGCTTCTTCCCCACTTTGATCTGAGGAAGGTTTTGCAAATTCTGTGTGTTGAGAGCAGCCCTCAAACTCACCACCCCTCCTGCTGCCACCCTCGCACCAACAGCCCCCTGGTTCATTAGTCGACCTTTAGCCACCGAACAACAATTAGGCCAGTCGTTTGCTCGCTTGCTTGACTGTGCAGCGAGGAATAGTCCCTGACTAATGATTGGCTAAAGAGACCTGACAGCATGTTACAGCCACAGCTGTAATTGAATACAAGCTCTAACAAGCCTTTGAACAGGAGGAAGAAATATTTCATAAGCTTGATGCAATTTGGTGGGTGCATGTAATGAAAATAATGAATATGATTCCCTCACATTTTTAACTTATAATTGATGTGTTTTTTTTGTGGAAATAATAAAACAGATCGAGACAGACACAGGGAGTGAATTATTTTTAAGATTTTGATCCTTCCATTTCGATGTGGCAAATTGATTTCCATGGCATTTTGTAACTGTTTACATACTAATTTGTTGTTTTCAGCATTTATAACAAGACTGATGTTTTGCTCTTCGAAACAGCGGCTGGTATGTTAAACATCGGGTGCTTGACAAGCAGCTTATTATTTCATGGACAGTTCACATCCCTGGCTCAATACTCCAGATAATGTTCATTGTTGGGATACGTGTTCATCAGGCTTTGCTGCTCTTTGGATGCCACTGGGAGCCCGGACTGCTTACAGCTTGTCTGGCCCAGCCAAGCTTGCATAGCTCATGTGTTTTTCAAGCATACATTCCAAGTATTCCAGCTGTTTCTAAAACATGCCCAAATCAGAACGCACTAAAAACAAATATTTAGATTATATAGATGTGCCCTTATCATCATTTTGTGAATAATTTGTGAATAATTTAGCTGTGTCATTTGCAGGGCAGAGCAAATACATTCTCTGCAAAAATTTGCTAAAGTTGTAATGGAGTGTGGGGAAAGTTTTCTGCATTCGCTATGGCCAAAATTGGGACAAGAATAAGAAGAAAGTGGGCATCAAAGGCTAACACAATATCAGAGTCCACTAATCAGGACATCCAGATTAGACAAATGTCACAGAGCGAGCAAATGAAAGGCTCAGATGATGAATTGGACCAAATTACACAGAAAAAACAATCAAATATTAAAAGAGGACGCACAACTTTTTCCTTTTGACATCAAGGGTACACACCAAGTAATCACACGACCGAAATGTTCATCATTGCCTCCATTTAGTGTAAGAGTAATAAAAGACATGTCAGAGCTGGGAAAATAATCCCAGCCTAGCTTCTCATTACCCATGGGGGACAGAGATACTTTTGGGCCTAATAGGGACATGATTTAGGCAAATTAGGGCCTTATGATAATGTGGCTTCTTATAATAAAGCATTTTTGCTGTTGTTTGTTTTCTTATTTTGTGGCATATTTACCCTGCATTGCCACTGAATAAAAAAAGGGTGCATCTGACTGGTTCTTTTCTTTGATTTTAATTCTCTGAACAGAGCAGCCTCGATGTGTGCTTTGAATTCACCAGGGATGAATCAAGATGAGGTCTGAATTTTTAAACAAGGTCCTCTTTGCAGCTTATTTTATAGGATTAACACTTTGTGTGGGGGTAGTCTATAAAAGTAATTACCTGTGAGAATTTAAGTTTCCTAAATCAGGTTAATGACTGAAAGTTGAAGGCACTCCCTTAAAGTGCAATTGGTTTGACACAGCAGGTGATGAATTTGGTGTCTGTGTCTGTGGCTTCATAAACAAAGAAAAAAGAATACTGCGCTGCAGTACTGGTACTATACAAGCTATCAACTACAAATCCCTCTTTGGATCTCTTTGTCCATTATGGTGGATGCATTTAAACATAACTTCAGTCAGCCACTCATGAGGAATGGATTTATTATGTGAATCAAAAGTAAGCAGAGTTGATATTTAGCATATAGGCTCTGACTTTGTCAGTCCCTGCAAGCACAGGCCAAACTCAGCACAGCAGACTCTGGAAAGCCTACAAGTGGATGCGAGAGTAGAGTTGGAGCTTATTAAATACCATATGACCAGCAGCATCAGCAGAACCATTGCTTTGCAGAATGGGATTGAAGAAGAGTTTGCAAATGAGCAGTACAGCAGCAGCACAGCAGAGAAAGACTGTGTAGAATATTAATAGCTTAAATAGACCACCTCTTTGCACCTTATATGTTGTGTTGGATATCTTTTTCACATCACATTAGTGTACCTGCAACTCCAACACTAGTGCCAGAAAATGATTATTTAAAACCCAGGACTTTCTACATTGTCTGCACATGGCAACTATGGTGGGTAGAATTGGAATGCTTGGAATGCTCACCTAACTTTTAGCACATCTTACTGTGTATTGATAACTTGTTAAGGTTAGGGAAAGATCATGGTTATGGCAAATAAACTATGCTAAGACAACTAAAGGAACACAATGCAAACTGCACACTCCTATGTGAAAGTCAGGCCTGCTAAATACTTAATTACCATCTTGACACAAGAAGTGAAAACTAAATGGTGAGGCGTAGAATTATTCAACTTGAACAAAATTTGATACTCCTTCCAAATGGCCAATTTGTTTATGTTCAAGTGACAAATCCCTCTAGCGGCCATAGAAATTATGGCTGTTTTGCACTGGGAGCAAAGTAGTATGATGTTGATATAGAGTCAAAAAGTCAGACTTTGACATGAGACACAACTCTTTGCTTTGCATTTCCCAGCCAGTGTTGTTTGTTGTAACCATGACCACAATTGTTATTAGACCTTACAAAGTGGTTATTATTGTAACTACAACAACAAAGGCCTTCTAGCCTTAATGAAGTAATAATTTTAACCCAAACTATATAGCTCTTTTTTCTGAACCTAACCAAACCTCAACTATAGCTGTGTAAGATCAGTAAAACAGTTTTATGGGTGATTTGTAACCGTTGGTTTGGCATAGTTTGACATAGACAAATTAGATTGTTGTACACGGGTTATCAGAGAATGCATCTATGTGTTGTATTAAAGGACAATTGCAAACAAGGCCTTTGTCTTTAAATTTGGAAGAGTTGTCACGTAAGTCCTAGGAAACTACTACTCTAGGCTCAAAAGCTTTATTCCATTTCAGTCAGTCAACACAAACATTTGCAGTTTTTAAAAGGCTAAAACAACTGGGTGCTGTATTTTTTGCATGTGTCACTTAAATGGGAGTAAATAGTGTATATGTTGGGGACTAGTTTTAGTCAGAGCCAAGACAATAAGTGCGTTTGACTTCATGCAGCACTGCGCAGTGCTGACTTAACGTAATGTACGCTGGACTTAAAATAAGACACACTGGTTAGAAATGTTTGGCAGCCGCTGCAAAACATCACCATGTCACATGACATTAAAACCTCATAGGTGCAAGGCGGCTGCAGGCGTCGAGTCCGGCAGCTGCAGTTGCTTTTCTCCGGCTGCACAAAGTTGGAACCACACTATTGCCTGATCAGTCGATGATCTCAAGTCACATTAAGCTCACGCAGGTAGAATGTGCCTGACTTGACGCCATCATTTTTATTCCCCGCCCCTGCAGTCACCTGCAGTTCACATTAGGCAAATTAGGCAGTTCAAGTCGGCAAAAGTCAGGCAAGCAGTCATCTCGACGCAGCTATTAACTGGTGGTCTGCATGTTAGCACGAGCAGCAAAATTTACATCTGTGAAGTGAAACAGTTCACATGTGAAATATCACCTTTCCTCTTTCACCACCTTCAGGTCAAAATAACTTAGAGACAGTGCAAGCACTTTGTCACCAACCAGAGGTTTTCAAAGTGGGAAGCATGCCTCCCAAGAGAGGAGAGGCTCCAAATGGTTTCACAGTGAATAGAAGTGAAAAGTTATTACATTAGTTATCAAAAAAAAAGATTGCATAGAACAGACTAAACACGTGTGATTTGATGTGATGTTGCAGTGATAGTTTTGGGGAAATTCACTGTTAGAAACCAATAAATGCCTCAGGACAGACTTTTAAAAATTTTTTTTAGTGTAGTCATGTGAAACAGTAATATTAGGCTATCCTGGCTCAATTTTTATTTTGTGTATGGGACCCTATAACATAATTATGATCCTATAGGCATGCAGGAATTGAGCTAAATTAAGCAAGTAAATTAAGGAGGGGGGTGGGGGGGTGGGGGGCAAGGGGACGCCTTTTTACAAGCTTTGTCTGATGGGAGGCCCAGAGTCTCAGCCTTTGAAAACCCCACCCATAGAAAGAGGCAGAAGGGAGAGAAGACAGAATTTGACAGTGAATAAGTGACAGCAATTCTCATCCTTTAGTGCTGTGCTTTCTTCTCCTCTCCTACCCCATCCCAAGTCACTCTCTTCCCTCTAATTGCACGGTGGACATCTCCGAGCACATTGGGGAATTTCACCCGTGATCTGGCACAGATTAACAGTCCCACTATGCTTTGTTTCTGCTTTATTTGCATGATAATTAGTTGGTGGCAGAGTGCTCTAATTCATTTATTATTTCACAAATATAGGTACACAGGGAGAGGGAAAGAGTGAGCTAGAGAAAGAGACGGAGAGGAAAATATAACAATGTGCATTAATTACAGTGATTAAAGGATTGACTGAACTTTGCCTTGATGTGTTTATTCAATTATTAAGCAAAGTGGCAGATGACTGTTTGACTTTTATAACGATTAATTGTACCATTTTCCTTAATTTAAGATCATTCATCTTACACTCATCCTCTTAAGCCATCACATCAATCTTTAGCCGGTTCCCAATAATAATCAAACAATAATCAATAATCAAACTCTGACTAAAGAACTGTGTTTGTGATCATATATAGCAGTTATGACAGAGTTTTACACTAAATAAAGATTATTTTGTACTCCTTTAAAATTTTTTGAATTTTAGCCTTTTTAATGTCCTGCACAATAGAAAATAACACTGTTGCCAAATTATCATCACAGTACATAAATTGTAAATTGCCTCCACAAAGACATCTAAAGAACATATGTGTGACTGAAGTTGTCTCAAAAGCATGTCTCAATTCTTAATCTGAATTTAGAAATTCTGAGGATTGCGAGTCCTATAAGGAAAAGTGTAAGGCCAATCAAAAAAAGGCAACAGCACATCCATATTACAAGATTAGTAGGAGCCCAAGTACACATCACTCCATATGTCCATCACTGTGACACGCATAACGATGCCTCTCTATCTCCCTTGTCCTCTCCTTTCTTTTCTTACTTCCTAAGTCTGGGACATGGGACAGTGCCACATCCCCCTTCACCTCCTCTTCACCACCCTCAGAGGGTTGGACACTGGGGAGATGGCAAAATCAAAACACCTCTTTATTGTCCGCCTCTCTATCCGCCTTATTCCCACTGCATTGTCCAGGGGAACAAAGGGAACCATCTATTTCTCTGATGGAAGCCAATGGTTGGTAAGAGGTTTGATTTGAGTGTTGAGGATGCTATTTGCCTAGAGAAAGCCTGAGGATGAGGGCTGATCGTGCTGGCAATAGAATCAGCCTGTCAGCTGGCATCTAGCGATAATTGCTTCCCATGGCAGGACCCCGTCGGCCGGGAGAAGAGGAGCGCAGTGTGGAGAGTCAACGCGGGAATCCATTTTCACCGCAGCCCAGTCATAATTGTTTTGTGAGCATGAGGGTACTTGTTGCCAATCTGCGTGAGGACCAAGCTCTGATTGACACCCATTGACCACAGAGACCAGGGGATGCAGGGAGAGGGGTTTGGAAGGCCTTGATTGTCACTCAAAGATTAGAAGTGGGGGAGAAAGGGGTTGATGGGAAGTTGAGGGAAAAAGCAGAGAGGAAGAAGAGGGGAAAAGGACCATGCTAATAATAATTCCAATGTGGTTAATTATATTGTTTCTTTTCTGAAAGTTTCCTCTTTCATTATTTATCTTTTCAAAATCCAAGCCTCTCCCTGGTGAAAGATCATTTATACAAGTCAATAAAGCAGTAACCCTGAAAACAAGCAGCACGGCCAAATGTAATGATTTTCTCAGCACTATACTCTACAGGGGCAAATGTATATTTTATCTGCTCTAAGCTGCAAGAGAACTATTGATTAGTAATTGATAAGATCATCTCCTTAAATAGACACAGATGCCTGTTTGCTTTATCAAAGAGAACCTCAACACTGATTGTGATCACTGTGCTCTGTAGCTCAATTGAGGGAACAACTTAATATCTAAAGCTTGTGGCTCCACTCCTCAGTAAGATGGCTTAGATCTATTTGGTAAAAGCACCCAGGGAACTTATCACTCACCTGTCCAAAGCTAATTCCGCCTGGTGTCAAGCATGGAATTGGATTTAAGGACTGAGAAGTTGTGCAGGTCCGTCTGCTGTCAGCAGGTCCCAGCGCCCCTCTTGTGTGTCACTTCAGCGCTGGGTGAACATGCTAAATTTCTAAAAGGGTAAAGTGCCATCACAGGCTATCTAAGGCCCTGGGAAAATCTCTGATGACATTCTCTATTCCCCATATACCCCACTACTTTGGACCAGGATCCCTGAGTATCTTTAAGCAGAAGCTGCACATTGTATAGGAAATAGGAAGTCAGAGGAGATCCTGCTTCTGTGACAATAATGTCCTATTATTTGTCAGGCCGACACACAAGAAAGGCACACCTGTGTAGGGTTTGACTAGGACGGATACACACTTTCAGTTATTCACCGGTAGAAATATTTTTAGTTGACATAACTGGTTGCTGATACGAACCCTTAACAAAAGGTCAAACAGGTCATACTTAAACACAGATACCTTGTATTCTCAGTGGCATCAGCATGGTGTGTTTTGCCATTCAGAAAGCAGTGGTTACATCCAGTGATTGCTGTGGTAACACTGTTGTTTAGAGACTGGCCAGGGTCAAGGGTGAGAGATTACCTTGAAATATTTTTCCCTGAGAATAAATGGCAGCCTCAGTCGTCAGCCACTGCCTGCTCACTGCTTAGCCTTGAGGCATTCAAATTGACAGGTCTCATTATGTGTGAACTCCCAATATTCCCCTTCGTATTCCATGGCCTGTCAGTCTCCACCTGCCTGTCCATCTAGCTGCTGCGTCGCCTTAGCGTCCACTCACTGACAACCACCATCTCCTTGCCAGCATTTAGCCTGGGAATGAGCTGGAGAATATGTGTGTGTGTTTCTGTATGTGAAGGAGGGGTGTGTGGGTGTACGCAGTGGCAGGCTTTATAGAAAGGGCCCAGCTATCCGCTGACAATCTGACAGGGGTCCTCTTGTAAACAAACTGCAACAACCAGTGTGATCTAACCTATAGTATTGTATTGCAAATTAGGAGGGGACTCACACCTCACATTCATACACATACAAGCACCTACATATAATACGCAGGTGGATATAAGCACACATACACACAAAAGCATGATGGTACCTCAGCAGAATCTTAAGTACCTAATGCAAAGTGTATGTTTGTTGGGGAGGCACAGGCAGAGCACTGATGAGTGGCTCATTATGGCAACACCAGCACTACACACTGGGTATCGCATAATCAAAGCCTGGGGGTACGTATTAATTATCCTTTTGAATAGTGATGAAATTTTAAAAAGCTTCTCCTTAAGGCTCACATCACGGATAGATGAAACAAAGCGCAGCACAGCTTGCGCGACCAGGCTCACATGTGTTTTTACATCTGTTCAGGATATTTCAATTTGATGCTCAACAAGCTGAGACCGAGATTAAAGGATAATAATGTGTCATCCTCCACACAAGCATCTCTTCCAGAGCGAGTAATAGCACATCATCAGGCATACAGGCAGGCAGGCAGGCAACTCGGCTTCTAGAGGAAAGCTAGCTAACAGCCATCACAGGCGAAGTCAATCCAGTCACGCATGTGTCTACTGCTTGTCTCCAGTCAAGGTAGCTGAGGCACTGTCTCTCACACGTAGCAGTTGACTGGGGAAGGAGAATGCTGGAAAAGAGCGGAAAGGGGAGGGGTGGGGGTGTTGTATTGAGATTTGCTTGAAAGAAATATTTATGAGCTGAATTTTTTAAAAGAAAGCATTGTCTTTAATGAACATGTTTAAAGATTGTTTCACCATCTATAATTAATATGGTAGAGCTTTGTCAGGGAAAAAGGGCTAGTTTCAGTTTGTACATGCAAATCCCTGATCATAACGGTAAAGAGCATCCTGAACATCTGCTTTGCAGAAGAGGTGTGACTGCTTGACACCGCTGTGGCATACTGAGGGACTCATGGGATATTGAGGCATTGTGAGCAGGAGGAGGATATTTGTTGCCATATTGTGTGAAGAGCTGCTGAATGACACTCATTGACCAGAGAAACAAGGTGAGGGAGGGAGACAGATTCGGAAGGCCTTGGACATTACTGTTGCTCGGAGAGGAAAGACAGTGATGGCAAAGTAAGGGAGAAAGCAGATATGTTTTCCTGGTAGAAGGATTGTGATTCTGTTTAAGGTGTTAATATAATTTTCTACTCCCCATCCGGTGTCTTATAGACACTCTTATCATAGAACTTATCCCTTCAATATCTAACTTTCTCTAATGATGTATAATCCCATCGATAAACGGGTAATCATAACAACAGGCAGCACAGGAAAGATAAGTAATTTTTCTTGATGCTTCTTTTTATGTTAGGCAAATATATTTTTAATCTACTTTAAACGGCAGCAGTGCTATGGATTAGTAATTAATGATATCCCCTTTTTAAAGATCCCATTCTGCTTTACTGGAGAGATTTACAATGATTGTTATTATCACACCATCCATATGACAAAAAAGGCTACATGAAAGGTTTCTCTGTTAAAGGGTACTGCACTGCACTTACCATACACAATTGCGGGACAGACAGAAGACAGATCATCAGACATCCTGACTTTTAGTATGGGGTCAAGCTCCAAAGTGTTTAATCCTACATTTTCCATAATTCAATAGCATATTTTTTTTACCCTTACTTCCGGATAAATGCTGAAATGTTTTTCAAAATCCACTTCCCCAGTTTGCAATGCAGGCTGTCTGTTATAAATATATTGCCTATCTCAAGCTGACACAACCCTGATGACATCATCTGGGTTGTGTCAGTATAGTTTAATTCAATTCACAACCAAGGGTACTTATGCCCCAGGGGGTACTCCTGCCCTTGTAAGGATTTTGTGTAATGTAGTAGCTCAAATGTTTTGGAAAAATAGAAATAACAAATTGGCTGAAACAACTGAACACCACAGATGCAATGGAAAGTGGGTGAAAAATAACATTGGCATTAGTTAGCAAGCGAGCAGAAAAGTTGAAACTGTAAAATAAAAGTATAATGACCAAACAGTTAAAAGAGTAAAGCCTAGTTCACACTACACAATTTTAAATCTGGTTTGCTGGTCGGTGAGCTTGGCGACCGTCAGGCTTGGATCAGGGGTAAATTAGCAATCGATCGTTGGTCGCCAGTCGTTATGTGTGAACTACTCAACGACGCATCAAAACGGCTCCCTGACGAAATTGTTAAAACATCGCAGACGCCAGCCAGATATCTAGCATGCCAAATATCTGGAGAAGTTGGCCGACCACATCCAGCCAATCAGAGCAGGCAGCTGGCAGAGCAGGCAGCCACTTTTTCACTACAAAACACTTTTTACTCATCTCCAGCTCTCTCTGTAGCTGTAGCTCAGACAATCCCTGCTACCTGCGTGTGCTAATACATTCTTTCAACCATTTTTATCTTGCTATCAGCTGCTTTGTGTGTAGGTTTGCGTCATTTCCCGTTTCACATGTCAGATGTGTTTTCTTGACTAAAGTGGTTTGGAGACCAGCAACACCGCCGCTGTCAGCTCGCGTAGTGTGTGACCCCCTATCCTGTCACCGATCAGTCACATTGTGTGAACGCCACAACGACTTCAAGGTCGCGTCACAAGATGGCAAGTTGTGTAGTGTAAACAGCATGGCTATCAGCCCACGTTGAAATTTGTGTAGTCTGCACAAGCCTTTATAACTAAAAGTAATGGAATAGCTAAAAGTAACTGATAAATGGCAGAAATTGTTATCTAAAAGTAATGTATTCACAGCTGAAACTGTTTGCGAACTGTAGTACAGCTATGGTGACACAAACACAGTAGCTTACACACCTGTATGTGCATTTAGGCTGGTTGCTTTGTGCGGTTTAGAGAGTATTTTTACCCTAGAACAGGAAATATGAAAGTATTTTTGCAGTTGAACAAAATCAAAAGTAAAGGAGCCAGCCTTCTAGTCAACATGCATCAGACCTCCTTTGGTTCAGGAGAGCAACATTTGTCTGGATGTCTCCTTCTATGTCCAGAGTGGATGATCTAATCGCCTGCTGCTGCTACTGTAGATACACCCTCAGTGATGACAGCATGGGTGAACAGGTGAGGTCACAGCCAATTGTCACTAATAGGTGGGAGATCAGCTGAGGCACAAGCAACTGTGTAAAAACTCTAACCTTATTATTTACAAAGCTGCACCTCGAACCTTATCAGCCTCAAATGGAGGTTTGCCTTCAGCGCACACGGCTGAGTGCAGATTATCACAGTCAAAAAAAGAACAGAAGGGAAAACTAGCTATACTGTAGCTGTCAAAATTTCATCCTGTCTGAATTTCTACTTTACAAGTGCCTCACTATATGTAAACACAAGCACACACCCACACAAAGACACACATGCGAATACACAGCCATTAAAAAGTACATGTCTATGCACACACACACTGCAATTTTTCCAGACAAGGATGTTAGAAGAGCTGTCAGACTTTCACAAAGAAGAACAAATTTATTTATTTATTTGAGTTCAGAGTAATTATAGGCATTACTGTGGTGCTTGGCTGTGACATCTCTTTATAAAATCAGGTTCAGAGTGCGCCAAGTAGAGACGTGCCAGGGAGGAAATGTGACTCTTTTCCTCTTCTAATCTCTAATCAAATTAAATAGGTAAGCACGTTTTCCTGTTCTCTCTCTCTCTCTCTCTCTCTCTCTCTCTCTCTCTCTCTCTCTCTCTCTCTCTCTCCCATCACATGAGAAGGGAGAGGATAAGCTTTGCCTGAAACTGCCAAGTGCACATCTAGATAGCATGAAAAATTCTGTTTGTCAGCACTTCCGTAATTTTTGGTCCTGAGGAATTTTTCAATATGACTTCATGTGTACACATAGCAGCAGCTCAAGGAAAACACCAGAGCCAAGAATCCAATTGAAGGTATTTGTTTCCATTTCCGGCTATTTGGCAAAGATGAGACTAGATAAATATGTTATTCATTCCTGCCGAACACAGTAGCTTCTGTGGAAATCTGTTACTCTTGCCTCTTTTCTTTGACTCTAAATAATTGAACAGAGAGAGAGGAAGGCCTCTGCAGGGTTCATATTGAGTTTTTACTGACTTTCCCCACATCTGTTCCTGCTGGCTGTCTTCTTTTACACATGCGCGCGCACGTACACACGCAAAGATTCACACTCACACAGATCAGATGACAACATGGCTGTCTGAAATTCACGGCTTTGAGCTTTTGACAAAATAAGTGAGATGAAGATGAGCGCAGGTACAATATGGCCAGACTCCGCTGGGTTTGCAGATGCTTACACTCCGCTAGCACGAGCACCACCAGGAGCCCCAGGGCCCTGACAGAAAAAATATGACATATTTAAAAAAAAAACTAGAAGGAGGGAATGAAAACAACTTCCCCCATGAAGAAAAAAGCTTGTGTTTTACATCTCTCTCACAACGACTGCTTCAGGGACAGTTTATGTGCGAGAGACAAAGATACTTTGACACTGTCAGCTTCTGTCACTGATGCTACCAATGGTTGCTGGCGAGGAGTCGCAGCAAAGCGGCCTGCTCCTCTTGTGCATGTGTTGATCTGTGTGTGTGAGAGACTGAGAGATGGTTGGGTCTTTTGTGTGTGACTTGATGTCTAGAGGCCTTTATGATAATGAATGCTAGGTCTTCCCCCACTAAAACATATCAATAAATAAAACATAGGAACTCCTGCATTGTGGCTGATTCACACAGTGAAGAGGCACAGGCCCCTTTTAGCTCACTGCCACTTTAAGGGAGCGTAGCTTAGCTGTGATACAAATATACCATCATAAACACTTAAGATGAACAATCCACCTGAGACCGAGAAAGCAGCCCTTTTATCCACAGTGAAGAAGAACTATACATAATTAAGAGAGGAAAGTGTAAAGATATAATTGGTACGTTGTTGATAATCTTGATTAACATTATTAAGTAGTTTTTAAAGATACATGACTCTGAGCCATATTTAGAGGACCTAACTTATTAATCAAGCAGCTGTTTGCTGTAGCTCTTCGGAGAAATGCAGAACAAGAGGTACAGTAATAACTCTGCGTAAGGGGAGAATATATATTGTTATTTTACGTTAAATTAATGATCTACTAAGAAAACTAAATTTAAAAAATTGTTGGACCTGTGCAATGATTAAACAAAACATTAATAAGGATATAAAAAATCACTGTGCACTAAGAAATGGAGTTGACAACAAGAATTAACACAGTCAAAACCCATAATAAGTCCCTGACTACATGAAACAAAATTTTAAAAATTACTCCACCACAATAGTGCACACAGAGGGGCAGACAAGTTCCCCTTTGTGTCTTGGTAATTTCAGCAAAAGTCTTAGTTTCTTTGTGTTTTTGCTCTGACTGCAGAGGTCATGTTGTGGGTCTTACCCTCAGGTTTGAGGTTCGCTCTCAGGTGCTGTCTGCCGTCCACGCTTAGCTCACTCCCAACCATCCCCAGGCTCAACCGCTGCTCTTCAAACACAGCTTGAAACAAAATGAAAAAAATGTGGTTGAATAAAAACAGAAGATTAAACATTGATTAGCATGAAAACATTGGTGGATGTCTACTTCCAGAGGCACAATATTTTTAATAGGTAAGAAGAATTTAGCAAAGAGGGGAAAAAAGATCTAAATGAGCGACTCACAACTTTTTGTTTTCAAAACATAAAAATATACAAATTTTTGTGGACAAATGACCATACATGTCAATCTTTGCTAAATGTTAATTGTTAAAAATGTTATATTGTTTGAGCCTTATTGAACCATCAACATTATAAATAGAAAATGATCGTGGCATAAGTAAAAATCTATTACTCCCATGTTTACCAGATCAGAGAGTGACACTGTATAAAGGGAAACGACTTTTGAACTACTGAACTTAGGGTATATATCAGTATATGTAAAAAAAGGGCATACTTATTACAAAACTTGACAGCAACATACTAAGGCAATACATCACAAAATATTTTTCCTTTTTATCAACTTAACAATCACACCGTTTCCCTCTACATTCATTCATCAATTATAATCTAAACTTGTTAGAGTTTCACATCTGAATGGCAGACGACGCACAATTCACCATGCAGTTTAAATATCATTTACTATATACCCAAACACCAGCATCTCAGGGTGTTGAATAGAGCCTATTTTGCTTTCGGGCTTTGTGATGATGCTTGTCATCATAGTAATACTGCCCTCCACTGGTTAAAAGTCATATTACAACAACTGCACTGACAGTAAACTCTGTATTGACATTCCAATTTCACTAATAGCAGTTCGGGGTTGTTAGAGTCAGGTTTGATAAAATTATTTATGAGGGTGAAAGACTCCATCATAATGAAGCACAGCATTTTCTTTAGAGCACCTAATCATTACAAGGTCCAACTTCCAACACTCTCTTCCACACAGTAAATTAATAACTCACGTTTGCCAGACTGAGGTACTGTAGCAGGTCTGCATCAGTCAAAACTTCTGTCCAAGGTTTTCTGCTCTGTTCATCTCATCTATACTGTTTTACTCTCCTTTTCATCCAGTCTCACCATTTAGAGTTATGACAACTCCACTGTAAATAAGCCAACATTAGATATTATTAATAGGTATTTTGTCAAAATTCATGGCTGTGGGTTTATGCAAATCCTTACACAGTAATACACGACACATAGCTGAATGTAGTCATTACTGACACATCAGTTTCAATTAATTTAATTACCCTTCTCTTTTATTACATAACAAGTAGAAAAACAGTAATCAAATTACTGCTGAAACTTGTTGCATTACACACCGCAGTCACTGAGGGTAAGGAGTTTTAATAGGCGTGATATTCCTGCACATACACTGTGATGATGACAACACCTAAGGCAGGTGATCAAAGAAAAAGGGAAGCCACTCACTAAGGTTTGTCAGATATTATTATGATGGAAGGAAAAACTGATGCACCAGTGACTATTTTGGTACTTTCTTTGATTGATCTCCATCATCATCATCTTCATTAATTTGCTAAGTATGTATCATGAATAGTGAAGGGGAAAGAAGACAACAGAGAAAAAATGTTTCCTTATTTATATTATCTACTTTATCTCATTTTCATTTATCTTATTTTGAAATGCTACACTATGTGCACTTACTAAAGAAAATACTAAAATTTATTTAAATGCTGTATGGCCCTTAAGAGTATTAGGAAAGCAGTATTTTCCCAATAGCTCCCCATTAGTGTCACAAATGCTCCTTAGACTTATGTTGCACTCATGGCAGAAGAGCTACTGCACTGTGTCATGTGGGTGCTCCCCATAACACTGTGCACAGGAAGATCAGTGCATTCACTAAGTGATTCAGTGATTCTGTTGCTTATCTTTAAAGAGCACACCTATAGCATAACTGAGCTGTTCCACAGACTACAAGTGCTTATCTTATTTTGAAAGTACCTGATTGGAAGTCTTCTCTTGGCTGAGAGGGAATATACAAACCGTGCCGCTGTTAACTCTGATTCACTTGTTTGTGCAGCAACAAACACCTTTGTCATTCATTCTGATTGGTACATGTAATTTGATGAATTTACATAATTTGCAGAAGAGCTCCGCCCCCTCTGATCTGGACAGAGGTCTAATTAGCGAGCACAATTAAATACACCTGCGTAGATTATCAGGGTCTTTTCAAGTGTCTTTATTAAATTCTGAAGAAAACATGTATACGCTCAGCATCCCATACACAATCAGAATGAACATGTGAAAGGAGGAAGCCACAGTTAAGCAAATAAATGAAGGACTGAAACTAAAGCCAAAATCTGCTTTAGAAAGCTGAAAATAAAAACTGAGAGCAAGCCTGCCATTACATCTCTACCTACTGTTAACACATGCATCTGTGATATAGAGTGAGATTTTTCATTGATTGTCACTGGATGTAAATGTTTCAGTTAATGAAAGGATGTGTTTTAACATGTTTTAACTGGAGCTACATACAGTAAAGCTGTATGTAAAGACTGGTTTCTAATAGAAATTCTCCCTTAGGGCTTCTATGAAGTTGCAACGCCCTCTTTGCAACAGTGCGGTTTATGGGAAATGTGCTGCTGATTTAATAGTGCATCTGGCATGAGACAAGAGGCAGGCAGTCATTTAGACTGTATGGTAGTTTAATTTGTTAATGGTTATTATGCCAAACAATTAATTTTGAAATGATATATTGATGTGTAAAAAGTTATAGTTCCTTTAAACAGGATGGAGGCCTGGAGCTCAAGCCACATATTGTTTAATGATACGTCTCCTCCCCTCTATCAAATATACAAATAGTGTGTACACAATGTACTTCAACCATATGAAACAAATATGTAACTTGAAACATATTCTTATGCTGACACATTTACAGGTCACTGTAACCTGTTCTGTACATCTTCTGCCAACTCACATCCACAGACACAAAAGTAATAGGAGTAATAAAGGCTGGTGGAGTTATATGTTACATTACTTTACACATCTCACTTTTGTAATTTTGACTATCATTTACTATTGATTGTGACATATATAACCAGTACAAATGATGTCCAAAATTCTTTCCCCCAGGGATGTTCTTCCTGATTTTGTTACAACACCCAATGGTACGCCACATGCCCAAATTTACTTTGACTTACAAGCGTTGAGTTTCAAAACATCAGCAGTAAGCTGTAGCAAACTTTGGATTTGAGTGTGCTGTTTGTTGCAATAATAAAACCAGGACGAGGTATCTCCAAATTATTCAAATTTACTCAAATATACCTCTGAAATATATGCTGGTCAGTATGACGTTATTTTAAGTGCATAAAGGCTGAATTATGTCCTATTTTTTCTGTGACAACTCTAGATGTGTACAAAAATAAAAATCAACCACATTATAACTGTGAAAACAGCAGAGTGATTATGAAGTGAATGAGAGAATAGCTGATTTCTATCTGGGCTTTACTGGTGAAAATGTTAGACTATGTGTAGCTGTTGGAGACGCCTGACTAGAATAATGAGTGCCTAACGTCTGGGAGCTGAAGGTAGCTAATTCAAGAAACTGGCCATGTTTAGGATATTGCCATGATTGAAACCAGATGGTACTGAAAAAACACACACTTTTCATTTTTCATTACGTTCTCATTTAGTGAAAGTCCTTTAGATATAATGTCCCACTCTTTTGAAGACAAGTCTTAAAACCATGTCAAACTTCCTGCAATGAATTTCTCAGTGGAATCTATAAGAATAAAATCAGTTCTGCAGTTTGTAAGAAACCTGGCAAGTTACCTATAGTTCTGTCTGACTTAGAAGCCGTTACGAAAAACACCCCATGAATCAGACCAAAGTTCATTCACCTCATTCACTGAATCAAATGCCTAGACATGCAGAGGAACCTACAACTGGAACTTCATTGAGAATAAAAGTCCGAACCACCCATGCACCCATGTGTATGTAATGTGTATGCTTGTGCACATACAGCCACGGTCCCCCCTGGGCAAGATGGTTTGGCAGGGGATCACGAGGAACAGGTCAACATGAGGAGCCAAGGAAGGCAAGGCAGACGGAAGAGTCAAAAGAAACCCAGAGAAGTCTTTGAATCCAGTGGAATTCCTCTCCTCCTCCGCAGTTCCTCTGGGAGGCGTCAGGAGCCTGTGGAGAGAGCGAGGTAAGACGGGGACTGTCAGGAACAAAGCTTCAAATTCACATGATATGTTTAGCTAAAAGGGTGAAAGAGAAATGAATCAAAGCTTGGCGGGATCAAAGAAACACAACAATAAAGTCAAGGCGGTTGCCATGGGACCAGCAGGAGATGCATATCATTTATAAGTTGTTCTTCGGCTCTGTCAGATGTGGAGGGAATTGATTGTTATTGTTTGGAGGTTGAACTGCTGCTGGAGGGGGTTAAGAGCAAGGGTTATCATCGCACAGTGAGAGGAATATATCTTCTCATTTGTTTTAAACAGCAGCCGCCTGTGATCTGTGTCAGAGGCCACTACAGAAGCACCTTCAACTCATGATAACAGACAACAAGACAGACACAAAGACAACTTTGTCAACCCCATAAATATCTTATCGGCACAAACCATTGATAGGCTAAACATTTGTTTTGCATCTTACACTGTCAGAGGTTATGATCATTGTTACTGTTTGAATGTGAAATCAAATAGACTTAAGCTGTTAACTGTTGAGACTTTCATATCCATTCATACAGTGTAATTTTCAAACGCTCAACTGTGGCAATGAATATGCTGTTTCTTTTTGTTTGTTTGTTTTTAATTCTTTAAGGGGTCATCTTACCTAAATTAGAAAAAAACATAATTTCTCATTGAGCCCTAGTATCTAGCCTTACAGATCATTTAGTTTTTATGAAGCAAGGTTTTAAAGTATCCACCTCTGAAACTTCAGCCACCATCCCAACAAAATGAAGGTAAATGGAATTATGTTTTTATGCTCAAGGTATTACATTTTTGCATGAGACATAGTTAAACCTAACACCTATATAGTGCCCCCTAGCTTAGAGTCTGAGACGCCAACCTTAAAAAGCAATGTCTCCAGTCTGCCCGGGGACCAATGTTACATCTCTTTCTCCTTCATTTCCTGTCATCTCTCGACTGTCTACAATAAAAAATGCCCAAAGTAATACTAAAAAATAAAAACTTACATGAAACTCAACAGCAACATGTCTTTCCAGAAATTATGGCCTTACTTACTTACTCTGGATAATTCTAAACAAACACCATGGAAAACTGTATTTATATTAATTTAGTTAATTACCAATATATCTCAAAACCTTTAATGTAAAAAAACACAACATAGGATAACATAATAATCTAAGCACCATAAAACCCTTGGTACTCAACTTGTTACTCATTTAAGTCTTTAAATGAGAGACTTTCACTATTGCAAATGATAAAAAATATACAATGATCCCCAAAACTCCTATTTCACTCTAGAGACTCAAATCTACATGAGCTCAATTTACACACTGAATGGTCATAATAGCTCAATTGTCAAAATTGTGAGAAACCTTATGAGAACAGTCAAATTTTGATTAACTAATTCTCACAACATCAAAAGAATGAGGTAGTAGGTAAAAATGCTGACTTATTTTTGCATGATTTAGATTTCACCACCACATTGTTTTAAAATTAGTTAGTCAAAATTTGGTCTTTCTTATCACTTTGTTGTAACTGTGATTCTTTTTATTTTTATCTTGAATAACTGTTCATCTAGCCTTTTTGTTTTCTTTTCTTAGTGGAAATGGGCTTCCATACAGATGGAAGCACGTCAAAGCACGTGAAACAAATAATTCCTCTGTATTGAATTATTCTACTCATGTCTTAATTACTGAGAATTAATGGATTTAATGGATCCATATGTACACATAGCACCAGAAAACCAGCCAATATGATTGACATGACAGTTAGCATGTCATTAAATTTTCTTGGTGCCTGTAAGTGTGTACATGTGAATTTCTGCCTGTGTGTGTGTGTGTGTGTATGTGTGCTTGTTCAGAGATGAGACCCGTCTGTCTGCTGCTCTCTCAGATTGCACCCATGAGAGATCCCAAAATAACAACAAAGAGCCCTCAGTGGGTCGGATGAAAGCCCTGTCACCAACCATTTCAGCATAGAGAGTCTCCTCCCCTACTGTATCTCTGAGTGACACCTCACACATCACATGGAGACAGGAAGGGGAGACAGTCTCTCGTGTTTGACCGCAACAAATATTTCCATATGTTAATGAGATTGTTGTTGGCTTTTAGCAGGGTCCAATTGGGTTCTGATTGTGAGCTGAGTGGTGGTGTGTTTGCTATTTCACTGCTGATGTTTACATATTCCTGCTGGTAAAAGTTGTGAGTTACAACTGATCAGATAGATAATACAGTCCGATCCTTTTCTCAAATATGTATGTTTTTTTTGTTTCTTTCCCCTTAGTTTGACATTTTGGAAAATACATTTATTTGCTTTTTTGCAAAAAGTTAGATGAGAAGATTGGCATCACTCTCATGTTTGTGCACAAAGGCCATTAGCTTAGCTTAGCAAAAGACAGGAAATGGGGAGAAACCGGTAGCTTGGATCTGTCCAAATCCTCTGTCAAAATTATACATACCAACAAACAAATAAATTAGTGAGTTAACAAGGTGCTAGCAGGCGCTCTTTAACACTATGATTAGAGCTATGCAAGCTGTTTCCCCTTGCTTCAAGGCTTTATGCCAAACTAAGCTAAGCTAACTCCTGCTTGGAACACATACTGTGAGAGTGGAATTGATATTTTCTTCTAACTCTAAAATTAAGTATATATCCCAGAACAAAAAGTCAAACAAATCAAGAAATGTTACAATTATGTGGCATCAAAAAGAAAAGCAGTTATGAATCAATTTAAAATCTCTGCTATATAATTCACTGATCTATTATACCAACATAAAGTCCCATCTCCAATTAAAAGTAGCCTACTCTTTTACACAGTCCCAGCCAGCAGTTAAATCCGCAGTGAAAATCCCTCCATGTTTTACTACTGATGTCAGGCCAAAAAAAACTACAAACAGCAGAGAAGGACTCCATTGTTATTTCTAACTGGTAGAAGCCCTGAGGTTATTTTTCCTCTGCCTTGAAACAAATCAATGAAGCACGACTCACTTTGAACAATTGCACATTTGCTGAAATCAGATGTGGGTTGAGGAGCCAGCCATCATCGCACTTATTCTGTTTGTTGACAGAGGAGGCCTTTGATAAACAAGTCTGTTCTTTGAAACAGGTGCCCAAGCATGAGTTCAGTATTGAGAGGCAATTCAGAAAACTGACTGATTAGAGAGTGTTTGTTATTTTGCATGCAACCATTTGGATTATGTGTATCCTTCCCAAAGTCATAGAGGTACTTTCGGTATAAATAATGATACAATGATTTATTTTTCAACTAAGAAACTAGCACAAAAATTTGACATGGATATTTGTAAAATCATCAGCAACTGAAATTGTCTTTCCTCTCCTGTCACTTTGATAAGAGTGTCAACAAACAATATAGCTTGGTCAAATCAGGCTCTGTATGGAGCTTTACTTTAGCCAACGTCGCCACCAAGTGGTTACACTAGAAGGACCATAAAACTTCACTGAAGCACAAGTTTACACTACAAGTCAATTCACATTCTAAATCCTATGAAACTTTCCACTCATTGCTATTTAACAGGATTTGATTACATCACTCTTGTTTAATGTATAGTCTGCTTTCTCAACTGAAACAATGAAAAACTGAAGTCATGACTTAACCCTTAAGTGTTTTCACTGGCTGTTCTACAACAGTGAACACAACATGCAGTCCACCCAGTTCACAAACCTAGCTTATCCTCTTTATCAACATATGGAAGTGTTTTCAAATCGCTATCTACTAGCAGCAAATGGTCTTAAATCAGTCATTTTAATATCAAAGCACTTAACACTAGAATGATGATTACTTGCAGGTGGATATCCATGCTGCTTGTCAAGACTGCATTTGAAGAAAATGACTGAGCTCTTATCCGACACATACAGTACAGCCAGTGTTCAATAGGCAAGATCACATTACAGAAGATTACTCTGGAGTTTCAGCAATTTTCCCAAATTACACTAGCCTTTGGTCTCTGGTAAACTTGATTGACTTGAATGGTTTTCATTAGAAAGCCTCGCAGAGGCTTTGCTGTTGATACTCTTACACAAGAGGGGGTGAGCGGGTGCAGATGGGACACCGGAAATGAATGGATATGCAAATCCTTTTATGGATATGCTTCATCATGTTTTAAGGGAACACAGGACTCAGCATTTTCCTACTACAAAACCATTTGGTGTCACTTAGCTGTCTACAGATCAGTAATGCAATGTGTATGAAGTCTTGCATTTATTGAATCAATTCAGGCTTTCACAATCACTGTGGTAGTGGCAGGAAAGTCTTGCAATATATAGTGTTTTGATGCATTCACTGCGTGTTCACAACAAAACAAACCTTATGTGATTTACACTCTGCGTCATATTTGAACTTCAGTCCACCCTCCCCTGTCTCTGCTCATCGAAAGAACAAAATCTGAGTAATGGAAATCAGTTAGATGTCACAAAGAGCCTGAGCCCAGACTGACAAGAAAATAGCCATGAATAACATGACCACCCTTATTACCCTTCAAGAAAAATACTTAGTGAGGGATCCAAAATGAAGAATAATCCGGATACACTTTGAGTGTCACAAAGAATAAGAGCAATTTATCCTTGCCAGATATATTCCCACATTCCCAACAGCTGTTTGGCCACTTTAGCCACTGACTTGAAACTGCAATCCATGAGGAATATCTGTTAGGCATTATGGTTTGGTGTCTTGTGTATTGTGCTTCTATACATTAAAATTAGTGGTGGGCATAGATTATTTTTTTTAATCTAGATTAATCTCAATGTAATCTTGAAATTAATCTAGATTAATATAGATTAAAATGGCTCATTTGAATTCTGCCGAAGGCATTCAGAATATGTATGCAAACGGGTTTCAAGACTACAAACTGCTTGAGAAAGCTGTTCTACTATGATAATTGGTGATGAAAATAAATCAACTGTTGAGGGTATCAACAGTTACTGAAAGCTATAGTTTATTCTGTTTATTATCACTTCTGTGTACTTACTCATATAAATCTTCGTACACAAAGTGCTGTCCAACAGCTGTCTGTGGACGTGTTGCTACAGTTAGTGTGAGTAAATACCGCACAATGCGTTTTGTAATCAACCGGCGTATCAATAATAACCTGGCTAGTTGTAAACAAACAGCTGGCCGAGCGAGGTTGTAACTGTAACGCTGTCAACTTGGGTGTGACGTCATTCCCAGCTCCGACCTCCGAGGTAACTGGAACGCAGCAACAGCTGCATCCATGTTAGCACGTCACGTTTGATGTGGTAATTTTAGCAGCCATCGAAGACTAATGCTGCGTTCCCGGCAACTCGGAACTGGGAAATTTCCGACCTCCAACTAGGAAAAGTACCCCGGAACGCCACTTGAAGTCGGATTTCCTACTTGTGAACTCGGAGAAAAAATTTGTACCCCGACTTCACGAGTAGCAGCTGAATGACGTCAGAAAACAATGTCAGCGCATTTGTATTTGCATGTATTTGAATTAAAATAATAAATACGATCATGCAGTAAAACTTGTTCTGCATGTATATTGATGTAGAAATATGTTTTACACATACGGAAGCTGGCTACAGTAAAGAATCTCATAAAGTCATCTTTTCTGCATAAAAGTTATTGTTAAAAATGCCAAAACATTAGGAAGTGTAACGGACAACATTGACTTACTTCAGGGCTACCAACTTGGGGTACACATAACTAGTAACGTATGGGCTATTTATTTCAGTTGTTGCAGTTAAACTGCCATCCTTTTAATTAACACTTAAAGCACTGCTGAGGGTGCAACTGTGTGTTCACTTTGTCATGGTCACCCATGATTTTCGTTCACTTTCGGCGTCATGCACCACCATGCACCTGGAACGCTTTGATGTCGGAAGTCGGAAGTTTCAACTGGGAAATATCCCAGTTACGACCAGTCTCGAACGCGCCATAAGACTAAGGCTGTCATTGTACTTTACTGTGACCAAGTTAGCATAGCACAGCCCTGATCGATCCGAACTCCGTTCAGAAAACAAACATTTTATAAGTTGTTGTCCTGCTGTCTTGCTGACAGACCTGACAAAGCATGAATTCAAATGTTTAACAAATCTGCATCATGTTGTGGTTATTTCGGCATCAGTTTAATCCGTTTATTGCTATTTAATCACCGCAAAATTTACTTTGGTTTCATACAGTTGTAGTAATGGCGAGTTGTGTTTATTCACCTCATCGCGTTCAAATCGCCTTCTCGCGTTGTGTGTGAACACTTGCAGCGAATGTACTCGCGCGTGGAAAGCGCTGCGACGCGTAAAATCGCGTTTGGTGTGAAACCGGCATAAGATATCAAGCTTGCGTAGTATAGACCCAGCTCCCAGCCCAACTTTGGGAATAGATTAACGGCGATATTTTTTTTTTCGCCCGATAAGAGTCTCACCGCAGCACGTTAACGCCGATAACGGCCCACCACTAATTAAAATACTATCCTATCCAACCAAATGCAAAAATCACAAATAAATTCCCAAACTTGGCAACATAAATCTTAATTCTGATATCTCACCGTCACTTAATATTCAACAGATCTCTACAGCACACATCTAGCTGCCGCTGGAAAGAATTAAACAGTTTAACAAAACATGGAACTCTGTGTCTCATCAAGTTTTCTGTGGAGATTTGCAGGTTTGTGATGCCATCTTGAGGAGGTTTACTGACACAACAGGGAACTAAAACATCAGTTCTTACAGCTGCAAAACAAAAATGCGGGTTAAAATTCCAGTGTATCAGATATCACTTAGGAGGTGAGCTGCAGCTAGTGAAAGTAAAATAGTAACAAGCTAGGTTTCTTCTCTACAGCTTGAAGTTGGGACATGGGACTGATAAGTAGTAGTAGTCAGAGTTTGATCATTCTTTTCAAAAAGGGCAATTATGGTCAGAAAGACCAAATGGGGCAATAATATATGATGTATTGAAATAGTGCTTTGATGGATTTGTCTGTTGGTTAGTGTGACTCAAACTTCAGCCAAAATTGTTTTGGGAGGGCAGGAGGTTAAAGCTCAATAATTTTATAGGGTTATGTGGGTTGTACCAGTTTATGAGAGCGTGGAAAAAAGAGGGTCAACTAAGAAAAATCTACTAACCCCATTATACCAGACCGAGACAAATGCTCCACCCATGCGTTGGAGTATGTCTGAGAGAGCCCCATTGCAATATGCTTTGCCCTATTTGTCGCTGGCAATCTTCCTCCAGCCTCCAATAAAGTTGAGGTAAACATGAAGCCATGTCTGCTGGGGAGACACAAAACATCAGTGTACAAAAATTACATCCTACTTAGGCGCTAATAACGCTGCTTGGATTTTATTATTTCTTCTTTAATCATCTTTCTCCCATTGCATATTGCATCATTAAAATGTGACACATCAGTGTTTAAGAGGCAGGATGCTCTCTCAGGCCACGGCTGTCCAGCTGTCCAGCTGACCGCACACACAACCAAAACAATCTTTTTTTACTTTGAACTGTGCCATAGACACAAAAGTAGTCAGTCTTGAATTGTAAATGATTACCTCCCCTCCCCATACAGAAACAAAGTAGCCCTAACTGGTACAGGCTTCGCATCCTCTTTGACCTGAACAGCTGCTGCTTTGTCCACATTAAATATTCAATGGGTTGCAGAGATTCAGGGATGTAACTCCAGCAGCAGCACCAGAATGCAAGTTACAAGAGAATCGTCTCAACTTTGTCTGCTTATCTTACCCCAGATATCTTCTTAACGCAAAGTTGAGTGCTTAAGTGGGGAAGCATGCGGGGGAAAAAAATCACAATCACAATGAGCCTGGTATCATTTTACTGATAAAGAAACTTTACTTTTTTAATACATACTTTTACATTGTTGTACATCAGCATACAAAGGATATTGAGTCAGTAGCTGCATCACATACAGGATACCAGTGATGTTAGATGGCTTTTGTATACACTTAGCAGGCTATCTCACTCATTGTACAATAGTGTTCAAGGTTCAAATTGCTGTTATTCATGTCAAAGCTGTGCACAGTTGCACTGAACACCAGATGTGTATCCTTCCTGCAACAAGTGGGAAGTAAGCACTTATGATATAAACGGTACTGTAGTACCAATGGGTGACTAACATAAATTCAGTTATTAGTTTGTTGTTGTGGTATACCGGATAATAAAAAAGAATACATCTATAATAATTCAACATCTATAATAAGTTAATAGTGTTCCTAGTATATAAAATAGTCAGATTACATCCACCTTTACCTATACATTAAATTTCAGCTTACACCTTAATTAAGTGGTGATAATTATTTTATGTACATAATTTTATGAAAAAGCGCCGTCCTGCATTCTGACTACTTTACGTTTGATACATTTTCCTGATGAAAGTGTACTGTTACTTAAACATTTGGTAGTATCTACTGTGGTATTACTTCTTTTACTTACATAAAGGATTTTTACACCACTGATCAAAAGGTAGAAATCATTTGTCATTTGTAATCAAATGAATGCAAAACATTATTATTTACGTGCATGATTCACGTTACTTTTTAATGGCAAAAAAAGCATCAAGGAAGTTCATAGTGCGAACCACCCGTGTGTCCCCAAATCCATGCTTGCTCAGCAAGTGTGCATACTGGCTCTCTGTCCTCTCTATCCCCTCAGTCTGGGCAAGCATGTTCAAAGACTGCAGAGCTGAGTAGGGTGTCTGTCCATCCAACATGGTTTCAGCTATGAGCACTGCACATCCTAGGAGCCAACAAAAGAGATTGTTCAAGATCTTAATTTAGTAAAATTATAACAATATACTCTTGTCTAATACCTCAAACATATATGTTCACTTAAGCTGTCTTAACACAACAGAGAAATGTTATAACAAAGACACTTGTTATTGGTTCACAGAGGCTGCTTTACAAACTCACACTTCATCATCAAAACATTCCTGACCTTGGTCCTTGATTTTAGCAAAGGTTACCTACAGTATGTATCACAAGAACATCCATATAGTTGCTGAGGGTGTCAGTCACACTTTGATGCAGAGCATAGCATCCAGGAGGTTGTCTGTATGTCTGACATGGGCTGTTATGAAACCATGGCTCTTCAAAAGCAGACTGTATTCTGTAGCGCTCCTCTGTTTCCCCGCGCTCATACTGAGGGCTTGGAGCAGCCCACGACTCGGGCCCCTTCTGTCTTCATTCAGGAAGATCTCACTTAGCAGAAGTCCGCAGCCTGGCACAATGGTTCAAGGGCATGATGTGTATGCAGATGTAAAACTTTAGAACACAATAGTGGTGATTTTGTAATCCCTTATCCCCTTGCATTGCTTTGCTTTAGGCAAAGATCAAGAAGAACAAGGAAAAAAAACTAGCATCAAGTCGGTATTTTGGCATTGAATTTGTCAGCTTCTTGCAAAGTGTGGTTTTACATGTCACAATACTGCAGTCTTTTTCAGCTTTTTTATCAGTTGAACACTGAAAAACTGGTAACAGCTGCAGTTCCTAAACAGGTTTCTATGAAACTATACAGCAGTGATTTTACCAGAATGTGGGAACTCTAATGAGTTGAAAAAGGAAAAACAGACTTTTTCTTTTTTACTTTCAGAGAGATCATTATACTAAGCATATGTCAATAACATATTTGGATTATGTTACAGTTCATTGGTTCACTCAAAATATGTACGTTAAAAGGTGAAAAGACTGAAATAGCTTTTACCTGGTGTGCACACATCCGCAATTTTACTCAGCAGAATATGCACCCTCTCATCAGGCCAGTCGTGGAGAATTCTCGCCAGGATGTACAAGTCTGCTTTGGGCAACTCATCTTTAAAGAAGTCTCCTTGTCACGCAGAAAGGAGAAAACCAGGAGTGATAGTCACAGAGTGAGTGAGTTTTTATTTTGATATCCCACAGAATAGTAATTACAGAAGGTAATTACACTGCATTAGCTTGCTTTGTGGCATTAAACATCAACAGTCAGGACTGTTTTTTAATGCAGATACACAAACTGACCTACAACAAATGATACCCTGTTGTCTGTGTGCAGAGGATGGAAATGTTCACTCATCTCAACAACAGCTGGCAAGTCAAATACTGTCACAGATAACCCAGGGTGGGCTTTAGTAAACTCATAGGCCATAGCACCAGTGCATCCTGGGGGTTAAAAAGAAAAGATTATATGTTAAAGAATGGTTTATTACTTAACACATACATAATTTAAACCTTTAAGTGTACTGTCCTTACCTCCAAGGTCGCAAGCAGTTTTAAAACTAGAGAGGTCAAAGGCTGTTGCTACAGCTTTTCCTGTAACTTTAGCAATGCTGTGCATAGCATTCATGAATCTCAGTTTCACTTCTTGACTGTTGTAGAAAGTATCCTTTAAATAGAAACAAACGACTTAAAGGAATGAAAAAAACACCTGTAAAATATTTATTTTAAAATTCCCCCCTATATTTTATCGATCTGCGGCTCAACATGGAGATAATCACCTGAAACATATCCTTAGATTTCTTGCCAAAAGCTTTTTCGTGTTGGTTGGTTCCCTCTTGCACAGCACTCTCAAGGTGAGAAAAAAGAGGCCACACTGTGTCATTACAATGCTTGATGTAGCCCTGCAGCGAAAAAAGGAGCATCTGACAGCAAAAAACGAGTGGCAAGAGCTGCGTTCTCGTACACTGGCTTCTGGCATGCTGAGAGTAGAGACACCATAAAACATGTGGTTCATTTTAAGTTAAGTATTAAATGCTATCACTTTAAGGAATGAAAATCATCATGTAATAGGGATCATCATGTAATGATCAACACAGATAAATGCCGACTAACTTCTCGCTTTGGTCTTCAACAGTCCCAGAGACACACAGGCTTCCAGCAGGCATTCAGTCCCCTTCACAGAGGATTTTATCTCCTGGGCTACCTGCTCTGCATCCAGTCCTGGCCTGCTTTGTAGCAGGTCGAACACACACAACTTTGATGCGGTGAACAGTGCCTGAAACATTTTGGGAAAAGCAGAATGGATCCAGAAGCAAAGTTTTACTTTATTATTTTATTTATGTGAATTTGGTATGTGATTCTAGATTGCCTGGTGCTTGCAGATTGAGTAGATCAAGAAACACATACCAAATGGTGACATTGTTTTTTCCATTTCTGTTCAATAAAATCTACAAATCCATGAGTTCCACTGCAGATCGATACCAGCGTACTGTTGAGTACATTACAGATCCAAATTTAGCATTATGGAAAATATGCTAATTCACTTTCTCGCCTGTTTGTCTGTTAAATATAAACCAGCACCTCTAAAGGTCACAAATTAACACATTATACCTTCCTCTCTGAAGTCTTGTGGAAATCTTGAAGTTTCTAGAAAATCAGCATAGTTTCCAAGAGGTTGCTGCCCCCACAACAGATATAATGTCACACATACACTCCTGTAAATAACCACAACTTGTTTTTTTCCTCTTTGTTTTTGTACAGATGTAATAAGCAACATATAACATTTTAATTAATGAGCTTTAGAGGTGCTAGGTGAAGGTGATCTACTTTGGGAAGAACCAGACTAGCCATTTCCCTACACTTTCAATCTTTGTGCTCTGCTGGGCTGATTTCTCCTGGCTCTAGCTCCACATTTAATGTTCATATATGAGAGTGGTGGCAGTCTTCTCTCTCTCTCAGCAAGAAAGCAAACGAGTGTATTTCCAAAACTATTCCTTTAAAGGGGCTGTATGTAGTTTTTCTACTAAAATGAATCATTTTTTATTGCCTGTGTGTGAAGGGGTTGTAATCTTACATTAAAATGATCCACCTGCCGGGGTTGGCTATTAATGCTGAAGGCAAATATTCCTATTCCTATTGGAAGGCTCGGGTCGGATTTTCCGCGAAAACCAGTGACTGACACCTGCATGCGCACTCCCGAGCGTCTCGCTGTGTTTACTGACTTTGTACTCAGCAGCGACGACACTGTGACTTGGGACGTGGAGTCTGCTAACACTAAGAAAGACCTGCTCTCAGCACAACACAGACTCCAACATAAACTCCACATAAGGATAAAAAACAAAAAAAAAGTTTTATCTGCTTAAGCTCGTCGTGCCAAATATGAATCGGATAACGTTAGACTCTGGACGAAAACACGGAACAACATCGACAGAATCATGGAGAAATCTCCGCTTTGTTTTGGGTATAAAAACAGACCCGGAGTTGGCTTTCATCCTATTGGATTGGTAACGTTAAGCTAATATTACTACAAAGCATGTAAAATATATTTTGATTTTGTGCTTCAGTTGGCTCAAGTTAGATAGCGTTAGCTCGCCAGCTAACGCCGAGTAGTTGCTAATGTTGTCCGGTGCAAAGTTATATATCTTTCACATTAACGTTACTTCACCAACCAATGCGACCCATGTTACTTTCCTCTGTACCACAATGTCAAAGTGTCAAAGCCTGCAAGAAATGATGTAACGGTAAAAAGCTAATGTGGAGCGGTTTGTTTACTATCCCATAGTGATGCAGCCACGAGAAGCCAGCTAACGCTACAGTAGCTCGAACCGCCGCTGTTTGCTTTGCAACATTCAATTTAGATTTATTGCCTTTTACTGATAGGTACACAGCTTCTCCACCTCTCTGTCGCTGTAACTAACATGGCCCACATAATATACAACCCAGAGGAAGGAAGAGCCATCCACTAACACTAGTTTCAGTAAATTTACTTACTGCGTCCAAACTGTTATAAAGTGTGACACAATCTTATAATATTCAGTCCAGCTCACTAACAGTTTCATTATCATCCAATACATATAGCTGTGCTCACATTGCTGAGCCTCCGAGAGGGGGTTGTAGCCAATTCTGTGGTCTGGTCGCTGCCACATCGACCACTGGTCGCTACCACTAGGGGTGCTAAAGATACTGGTCTCTGCCACACCTACCACTGGTCACTGCCTTGCTGCCACACAGACCACTGGTCTATGCCACAGTCTCTAAGGGATGGCTCCTTTCTGTTCTTTGTCACACAAACTGTGGCTGTACACATTAAAAAAAGTTTCAAGTTTTTATACAGTCTATGGTTCCAAAGTAGACCTAAAGAGACCTTAGATCATTTAAATTATCTCAACTGGCAGATGATACATTTTTTTTTTGTCTTAAGGAATGTGAACTATCAGAAGTTAATGGTATCCATGTGAAGAACCCAGTTACATACCTGGGTGTGATAAGAATGAAAAACTCTGGAATAATTCAACATGTGTGGATGAGGCATCTTTCACTGAATGGTAGAGTTCTAATATCTAATACTGAGGGAATATCCATATCTATGTATCCTTATCACTGGAAATACCTACAGAAATATACAAAGAATTAGATAAGATCTTATTTAATTTCATTTGGAGGAACAAATGTCATTATTTACACAAACACGATTCCAAAGACGAATCAGAAAGGTATGTTTTGACTTTTTAATGAAGAACTACAGAAAGAGGCATTTGCGGGGACACCTACGTATTCTCTTCCTGTTTTCAACAGCTGCAGTATCTACTACAACCACAGACGCATTCAGCTGACGGCCACCAGTTAACAGGGCCACTCGTTAAACCGAATCAAGCGAGCACGCGTACGAGCACACACCTGGTTGCAAGCTTAACACGGCACCGCTAGTGGCTGCTGGAAACTACATAACGCCCCCTTTAAGTTGAGCTAAATGCTTCATTACATCCTCACAAAGTCAACTACAGCAATGTCAATCATTAAGATATACTTCACTATAAACAGCATCACATAGAGCTTTAACAGTAGGAATATACAGTCGATCTCTAACCTTTGAGGCTTTGAATCCATCCATCAATTCAATGATTTGCTGCAAGTCTTCTTTTTTCACTGGGAGTTCACTGTCGTCCTGCTCCGTCACATTGAGCTCAGTCACCTGCCCTCTGCTGGTCATCAGTGGTAATGTTGTATTCTCAGAGTGTTGGAACTCAGCTTCTATATCATCTGAATGTTTAGACATGCTGTTGACCAGCGTCCATGAACTTTCACTGTTGTTCTTTTTCACCTATAAAAGGGGAGAGTGTTACTTAATAATATCAACAAACGGTCACAGATTGTTGTCACAGGGTGAGAAAAACTAACCTTAGGGATGGGACTGGCTGAAGGGCAGGATGAGGGGTTGTGCTTGGCTGAAGAATTGAGACTGTGGCGAGACTGAGTTGGCGGGTTGGGTGGAGGCTGTGTGAGTATTGAGGTGGTGTGAGTGCCGTTGTGGCTCAGGCAGACAGGCAGACTTTCCTGGTCCAAGGAGGAAGTACAACGATTGTAAATAATGTCCAGTTGCTTGCAGAAGTGGTTAAGGGGGAAACCCACAACATTGAGAAAGTCTCCATGGACATATTCCACTAGCATGCCACCGAGAGCCTGAATACCATAGCCGCCAGCCTTGTCCCTGACACACACAGACACAAACATTTCACTTACACAGCAACATACACTTCGATTAATACAAAAACATGTGCACACACACACAAGGGGGCTGTATGTGTAATGGTACACTCTTCAAATGCAGAACAAATTAAACAGTACACTTGGCCTGACCCAGGACAAGATTTAATTTTTTTGCACAATCCCTGTGCAATAGGACATGGCAAACATAGCTGGAACAAAACTCGGGGATCAAAGTCCAAAAATCAACGGGTTCATGACGCTAACATCCACTTGAATGACCCCCATTGATCAAATGTTTGGTGAAGTTACACCAAGAGAAATCAATAGCTATTACATATGTGCACTTGTGACAGCTCAAGCATTCATACTCACATGGGTTCACCACTATTGATGTACTCCCACAGCATTTCTTCTGAGAGATCAGCAAACTTCACCTTTGTTTCTTCGTAAAAGTCAATCAACTGGTAATCCACTTCATCATCTGAGAGGCACAGAGGTTTAGAAATAAAATATGTCCACTGATGGAAACACTACATTTGGCCAGTAAATTTCTCCCATATATATTTAGGAAACTGGTATAGAATCCTCCATTACTTTATTGTTCTTCTCTCAGATATTCTTACTTACTTATAAGAAATAAAAAATTTAAAAGTACCTAAATGGGCTCAACTGTTCTAACTACTTTGATTCATCAAATCCCCACAGAAAATAAACCTTAAGTCTAACCATTTTCACTTGTAACTTACTTTCTTTCTCATGGCAGAAGACAATAGCTACACCAGTGAAGACACTGTGCTCTTTACCACTCAAGCTGAAACAGAAAAATGAAGAAAAAAGAAACTAAACAAGATCCGGTCTGTTTGCGGTTTCTTTTTAACTCAGAAGCAATGAAAATGACACTGACCTTGACAGCATCCTGTAAGCATCATGTTTGTCTACTGGCTTCTCCAGAATCATGCCATCTACAGTCTAAAGAATTGAAAAACAATGACCAGAGTGACCCGCCCTAAACAAAACCTCATATTTCAGAAAGTAAGCAGATAAAACACTGTAAGGCTTTCTTCCTCTTACCACTATAGTGTCTGCTCCAATTACTATGTCTGGAGTCTTCAGGTGATTCTAAAGCAAATGCATATACAATATGTTATCAATTCAGCAAGGTAATATACACTGTATCCTGTTATACACAAGGAAGCTTAACTCACAAAGGGCATCCTCCTGGCCACCTCCAGGGCCTTCTGCTTGGCTGTTTCAACAGCATACTCGTGAGGTGCTTTGAAAAGTCCCTTGTCAAGAGTTTCTTTGAACCAGGATGGTACCACCTCAAACTGAAAGCCCTGAAATGTGAAAAGTTATATTTCAATCCACACACACTTCTTTTTTTTTTTAAATAACTGTGATCAAAATATGTACTGGGTAGAATATTTTACAGCTGAAAATAAACTTGTGTTCTCTGGTGATGTTTTCTGTTTCTAAATTTCACATTTTCTGTACTGCAGTTTCTTGTTACATTCAACCAATGTGTACATTGATACAAATCTCTGATAAGCTAATGTTGGAGAATATATCAGTCTGGCTTATTTATCATCTAGTTATAAATAATTACTTGTTTTTATTATATTCATTATCACTGACACCATTAGTGGCAGATAACACAAAGTAAGAGATGTGAAACATTTTCATTTTAGCCCAAGTGTTCTCAACCTTTTTGTTATGACATGGGCTGATATACTGATTGGATCATGGAAGATTTACAAGACCCATATTTGTTTTGCTGTATTAGTTTGTGTAAAAAAAAAAGTCAAGAGGTTTGAAAATAGAATCCCTGTGCAACCTTGTCCAGATTAATATGTCTAATTGTATGTATTTACATTCAAACTGAATGTAGAGTTGTTGTGATATACATACAGTTCCTATGAGTTTAACCAGAGGGTAGCATACCACATTGCGGAGAATCTCCAGTCTCCTAGGAGAAGCACTTGCCAGCACGACCAGTTTACCAGCAAGCTTGGAAATGACAGGGTTCAGCACCATTGTGGCCTTATCGTCTAACTGCCCCTAAGGTGATGAACAGAGTTAAACATTACAGATGTGGCCTAGTTTGTGTAAAAGAGTCAGCAATAAGGAGTCAGATGACTGCAACTGTTATGCACTGTCAGAGAGGATAGGTTCATATAGCCTATTGCAGAAACAATCAGTTGATTAATGAATTAGTCAATCAACATAACATGACTGATTGATAACTATTGTATCAATCAGTCAACTAAGTACAAACACTCAGTGTCTCCAGCTCCTCAATTGTGAGGACTTGCTGCTTTCCTCTAATTTAAATCATTTAACGTTAAAATTGTATATTTGAGGGTTTGGACGGTTGGTTGAATAAAACAAGCAGGTTAAAGACCTCACTTTGTGCTCTGGGATATTGTGATAGGCATTATTAAAATGTTCTTCAGGGCCATAGATTAAACCATTAATCTATAATCAAGGTAACTGTAAGTTGCAGTCCTTAGCGATACACGACCGATTAATGCATTAAAAACAAGGCAATAAGCTGCTGTCAGTGCTGTTAAAACATCTCCACTCACTGTAATTACATAGAGTAATTTAACTTAATACATAAATGTAGCCATGTCAATAAAGTTACGGCTTTTCCAAATTACTGCTAATGTGTGCCTAAATAATCAATATGTGGTTTCTCTGAAGTTAATCACGTAACTTTAACGTTACTAAATATGTTTCAAGCATTTAACCTAATACTATAACATACGACATACACAGTATGTGACAACCCTGCTATCCTAAATATGGTGACTTGGTGTTACTATCAGTTAACGTTTGTAACATTAGGCTAACGTTACAGGATGTTTTGTGGATTTTAAGTTATGATAGAAGAAAAAGCTTCTTTACTGCAAGTGAACGAAACGTCGCTGTAAGGTGAAGCGAGTTCACCCCCCAAAAAGGAATGAATACAGAGAATAAAATAATGGTGTGAGTTACTTTATAGAAGATATGCAGTAGAGTTACCTTACCTGCACAAGTCAGGAAACTGACGAGGATAGCTGCTTGCTAGGACGAACAACGTAATGACGCACACGTGATGACGTTTCATAATGTGGGCGGGTCCACCAGTCGCACACGTTAAATTTATGGAAGCCCGTTTTCGCCAATGTGATGGGAAAAAAAGATCCTATGACTCATTATAATGAGAACCTTTCTCGAAATAATTACTTAGTATCTCGAAATAATGACAGTATTATAAAATAATGAGAAACTTTCTCAAAATAGCCCTGTATAGATAAATCAGGGCATGTATGGTATTATACATGCCCTGGATATAGTATTGCAAAATAATGAGATTTATTATGAGAATTATTTTGACAAAGTTTCTAATTATTTTATATAATAATAATAATAATAATAATAATAATAATAATAATAATAATAATAATAATAATAATAATAATAACAATAATAATAACAACAATAATAATAATACATTTATTTTTGTAGAAAAAGAAAACAAAGAAAATAAAAATAAGAATAGGAGGAATTTCTGTCCATTTCTCCCATATAAGGGAGTACACTGTGATTTACAGAGACGTACAACTATGTTCAGGCAGAGAAGGCTATATAATATGTAAAATACATAGATTTCATTCACACTTTATCTACACGTGTGCATGCTACATATATTGTCAAAATAACTGTTAAGAAGCTTGTGGCAGATAATAAAATACATAAACAATAAAAAAAATCACTCTTTAAAATAACACATAACATAATGCAATAATAATGAAGTGTGCAAAGAGACTCAGCTGCTGTCGATGATCATTTGTGGCGTCCATAAAAATACATGTAGAAAAATTATTTTGAATTTTGAGCCAGGAAAAGACATCAAAAAAGTTTGACACTCAGGGCAACACACACTTCTTTCTCTCACTTCCTTTCTCACATCTATTTCATTCTTACTGTCACTCTATTCTGTGGTGTGCTGTGGCATCAAAGATACCTTGCTGTGCTCTCTCTCTTGACCTTCGAAAGCACAATGTGCCGAGTACAAACTGTCTTTATGTTCCATCCTCGTTGAGTCCGCACTAGTCAGGCTTTGCAGATTCAGTATCTGTCTCAACTTTTGTCTGAAATCCTTGCAAGCAAAGTAGTAAATGAACGGATCAAGGCAGCTATTCAGGCTGCTGAAACACAGAGACAGTTTGTAGGCCATGTAGAGAGACTGATCATAGAAGAGTCTCATCACAGTATGACTCAACAGGAGGATGTTGTTGGGAGCGAAGCAGAGGGTGAAGACCAGGAGCACAATGAAAGTCAGACGTATCGCTCTCTCTTTCTGGGCAGTCTTTGAATCTTTGGTCAGTTTGCGTAAGATACTGACATAGCAGAAAGTTGTGACACAGAAAGGGAAGAGGAAGAGGGCAAATACCATGGTGAAGAGAAAGGCAGCCCAGGCTGACAGGTTCGGGAGCATGTTTTTCTTCAACATGTCAAAGCATGTGGTAATCCCGAGTTCAGGAATGTCAAAGGTCAGGTCTGTGGTCATCAGCGGGTACAGAACGCTCAGGACCAAACCCCACATGAGGAGGCAGCTCATGACAGCTATGGACTTCCTCTCCCTGGTCTCCCTGAACAGCATGGGCCTGATGATTCCCAGGTAGCGATCAATTCCGATTGCCATCATGGTCAGGATGGAACAGTACATATTGGTGTAGAAGACCAGGGTCTGAAAACTGTAGGTTGATAGATAGAAGAACAGTGTTTTATTCAATCACTGGTTAAAACAAAGTCATCATTAAAGGAGTAGTTTGACATTTTGGCAGATTTTATTACTTTTGTTTGGCCTTTTTGGGGTCTTTAAGCTAAGCTAAGCTAACCAGCTGCTGAGCTTTATTTCAAACAAACAGATATCAGAGTGGTATTGATTTTGTCATCTAACTCTCAGCAAGAAAGCTAATGAGCATATTTTTCAAAATGTCAAACTATTCCAACTAATGGTCTGTGGATGTACACCAAGTAGCTGGGGAAACAAGGTTTGGCCTGACAAACAAAGTAAACAAGTTAAAAACTTTCTCTCAACTTTCTGTTGATCTCTGTTGTTAACACCAATCCTACATCAATACTTTACCATTGTTCTTAATTAACCATACAGAATACCTGCACATCATGGGCCCTAGACTCCAGTTGTATCCATTCAGCTGGTAGGCGATCTGAAAGGGCAGGACAGCGCCAACGGCCAAGTCGGTGAGGGTTAGATTGATCATGAAGATGATGGAGGGAGTCTTGGGGGAGGTACAGAAGAGGAGGAGCCACATGGAAAGGCCATTTCCTACCAGATTAATGGCAGTGACGATCATGTAGATGACAGAGATGGCAATGCTGGTGTTTATGTCCTGAAACAAGGCAAGGGTGGCGTTGTCTAGCACGCTGCTGCTGGAATTCCCTGACATGATTGGATGGAAATGGCCTCTCATCACCTGTGTGCAAGGGTTTAACAAACACTTGTAAGACTTGTGGTAGAGTGTTCATTTTATTAATAAAAAATACTGGTGGAAATAAAGATACTATAGGCAATAGATCTTGATGTATGCATGTCATTGTGATATAATTGTTTTGCAATATTTGGAAAAGCAACCACATGTACCTCACAAGAAAATACTTTGTCCAGAGTAATGCATGCTAGAGAATGCAATCTTTCATTTTTTTGCATGTGCAAAGCATATAGCTGTCAAGGTGTGAAACAGATACTGCAGCAGTCATTAAGGGATTTACTGCATGTTGTTGCGTGTGTGCCAGCAGCACATGTGTTGGGTGGGGTTTTCATACAGGAAAAAGACATGCTTGATTTGTGGTGTAAAGTGCCAACTGTCGTTCTGGGTAGTTGTTGTACAAGCATATAGACCCACAGTTCTGCCAATGATTTTATTGTAAAAGGCTTAAACTGGGAAGTGAGGCTCAACTGAATTTCGTCTTTGAGAGATAGGTAACGTTTAGTCTGAATAAAGAAAGCAAACACTTTCTCTTAGACATTGTGCACAAGTGGTAGTTTAGGGAGTTACCACAAACCAAACTGAGGTGAAATCAGCAGACACATTCAGCCATTTTAGTTTTTACTGGAAATTACATAATGGAAAGTACATTATTACTATTATAACAGTGATCAGGATCAGGTTGATGGTGACACTTTTTTGGTATCATATCAGAGAACAATATATCATTGTAATAATGACAAAAAGCACACTTTTGGGTTATAATGTGTTCTTTGGTCTGCCTACCACTCACAGCACTTTGCAACACTTCACCCATTCACACACAAACAGCTTATTAGGACCAATACAGTGCATCTCATCCAAAGCCCTAATATACTTGATATACGATAATACTCTCTCTCTCACACACAGCACGTGGAGGAAATTAAGATTCAGAATCTTTCCCAAGGACACTTTGACTGAACTGTGACTGCAGGGAATCAAACTTTCGACCACCCACTCTTCTACCTGAGTCACAGCCGCCCCTACTTTTTTTAAATGTATACTTTCACAACATAACCTATCTATGTGAGTATGAAGTTATCTCTACGGGTGTGTCATGTTACTGTATGCAGCCTGCATTATTCTAATGTTGTAGTTATCTTGGATAAGTAAGATGTTTAATATGTAATTTTATGGCCACTTTGTGTTGGATGTGTGCATTTATTAAAAATCGGAATAAAAATGTCCGGGGAAAAAAAAGGAAAGAAAAACGCATGGTGTCAATCTTTTACTTTCCTGGTTTGACCTTTGATATTAAGTCAAAAACAAAATATTGACCAAAGCGATTTTACTGTTCACTGTTAAAAGCAAGCATGAATACAAGAAAATAAAAACAAACAAACAAAAAAGTATTAAAGAACTGACACGTGGTGCAGTTTAGGCACATTTCAAGTCAATAGTAAAACTGTAAAAAATATAATCTTCATAAGGTTAGTATGTCTCCTCAGCTCTCAGTAAAAGTCGGTTAAACACTCACCTGTATGAACAAGGCAGGCAGATGAGACAGGAAGGCATCATATGAGAACCAGTTGTAGATGCAGGTACAGATATTGTGTCTACTAGGGAAATGGGGTTACAGTGCCAGCGAGAGAGAGGAAATGGATCATGTGACAATTTTCATCCTACCAACTTCAGAAACAACCACGCTTTCGACTCAGTCTTGGATATAACACAACACGCATATGCCAAAGACTCCCCACATGGTCACAGTATGGAGGACACACATTTAGCCTACTCAACATGAGAACCTGCATGATTGTCTTATTCCTTAAGATGTGGTTCATGATTTTATGCCACATGGGACGACTGAACACTAGAAAGGGCTTATAAGAAAGTAGTACAGTCTGTACTACTGAAGGTGTTGGGAGTTTCTGACATGTCAAACGGTGTAACTTTCACTTTTACTCATTGTCAGTCATGACACTGCTGTGATTGAAATGGGATGAAACACGTGAGAGATGCAAAAGAACAGTAAAATCAAAAAATAGATTATTAAATGGTATTAGTACAGTATAATTAGTTCCAAGACACCACAAGAAGGGTTTGAGGTGTCACAAACCAGTATCCTTTACAATTCACACATACACACAGGTGTTGCATGAAATTGTTAAGTGAAGTAAGAGCACCCAATTTCAACTCACTGCTCACTAGATTCACGGGATGTGTTTCGCTGGTGCTGGCTTCCTGTTGATTATGACAGTTCTGCTTTATCTGGGTGACAGTGTGACTGTCACTGTCTGAGAGATAATTTTGATTATTTCTCAATGAGTAAACTAAAATCATACACAACTTGTGCATTCAGTTATTACTGTGATCTCAATTAATATTTAGAGAGATAAAACAAGTTTTATTTAAGCTTTGGATAATCTGTTTCTAATGAAACAACCAGGCACTAATGATACTGTGTAATCATATATTGCTGACTATAACTGACTCATAACTGGAATGTGTAATTGTGGCAATGGGAAATTCTGCAGACAAACGTTACCTCACCCAAACTGTCAGAGAACTATCACAATGACTGAAAAGCGTAGCTCTCATAACGGTAGAAGAGCTTTATTTTCTCACAACATAAAGAAGAAAAAAAGATACAAGAGGTGTGATGTTAGGTCATATGCAAAAATAATACAAGACTTCTTAAACAGACTACATTACTGTATCAATATTTGTGTCTTTTCCATTACATTTAGTTGACAGAATTAATAGAAAACCATGCATGTAGCATAGAAAATTCATTGTTTATCATTTATTCATTTATCTGTGTCATACTTTGCAACTTTACATTTTATTTCTAGGAAATGCTTTATATAAATGTAGAGATTGTGTTCTTCCTGGCTCATGGGTGACCATGTACAAAGCTTTGTTCACAAAATGATTCTTGTCTGTTGTATGACAATCTAGAATGAGATGGACCAAATGTAATAAGACACGTAAAAATGTGGAAAAATCTGCAAAACACTGACATTGACCAAACGTTGGCATTGTCCTCCTTACCAGTAACAGCTCTTCCCCATCTCATTTATAACTTTACATAAAAAAAACACTGTTACATTTTCTACACCCATTGCTTGTAAGTTATACTTACATTATATTTAATTTTAATAAAATCTATGGGATTATTAAAAACACAGGTTCAGCTGAGTCTACAAAGGCTTAGTAACAACATCTGTTGCAGAAGACATGGTTTCACCAGCAAGCTGCCTCTTATGGGGACACACTTCAGAAACATGATGGCCAAAGGGGATGAGGCTGCATTTCCTCAACTGATAAAGCTTTAATGAAACTGAAAGCTATCAAGCAGGAAACATTTTTTAAAAATAAGACTGCATAGTATATAAAATATACCAAAAATTTGTGAGAAATCAACTTAACTTAACTGTTGTGCTATCATAATGGTAACTAGTACTGTTTGCCCCTGTTCTCAGTATTTTTCACAAAGGTTATTCCAAGGATTAAACCTAATGGTGCAATTTCATAATTCTTAGATTATGAAACAGTGAGACAGTTAAACTAACGAGTGTGTTCTAAAAATGTTCATGCTCCAGCAAAACAAAAATATTGACCAGTATTCAAAGCTCTGACTTTTATTACACCTAATACTGATGAAAACTACAACAAGCCTGTTTGCTTTTGAAGTGCAGTTTTCCCTCGATAGAGTATAATCTTTTTAAAGGCTCAGTGATAACCAAACAAACCATCTACATAGACTGAAAAGTTCAGTGATGTATTTGTACTTTCTTTAAACATCCAGATTGCTCATTGTTCATCTTTGCTTTTCTCAAACGCTTTCTCCAGCCCTGTTGCAAGAGCGACCGCCTCATAACAATGCTCTGTCCCGGATTCAGGTGAGTGCCCCACAGGGATGCAGTCATAGCCTTTGCCTGTTGAGCTTATGCGCTTTCTGTTGCGTGTACCTGGCTGATAGAGCTGCATGGCTGGACGGTCCTGCAGGGAGACAAGAGAGCAGGGACATGGGAGAGACAAGCAGCACACAATTTGAATATATATATTTATATATACAGACTAATTCATTTGCTTCATCCCACTTTTGAAGAGTCACACAGGGCTGAAGTGTATCTCATTAGCCCTGTGCTAGCAGGTACAAAAAACACCCTGGTTGTCTGAGACCACAGGCTGTTAAGTCTCATGCTCATTTTCCTGCATAGTTTCAACTAGGGCTCTGAGACACTGTCAGGAAGTCGACTCTGTGAGTCTGAACAAAGAGACAATCTAGTAAGTTAAAATAAAGACTTTCTTTCATGTATATCTATATATATACATATATATATATGTATATATATATATATATATATATATATATATATATATATATATATATATATATATATATATATATATATATATATATATATATATATATATATATATACCAGCATTGTGGATGCATTAATTCTAGAGGTGTAAAAAGCTAATCATCTTTTTTGATTTGAATCACTATGTTCAGTTCAGTTCTAAGATTTGTAGTCATTGATGATGTAGTTAGTCTACTTTCCTAAGCTAAGTGAACACACCACTGTTCAAAAGCACTTCTGTACGCACACCATTAAGTGAACACATTGACATTAATATAGTCACAAAGTTTTGCTCTAATTTTGACAGCCTTCAGTTCAGCAGGACATTTGGGGACAAATTCTCTGAAGGATTGCATGGCTTTTGGGGATACTAAACCTGCAAAATAAGACAAAAAACAAACAGTATAATTATTAAAGCACCTGCAAAGAGTGAAACGCACCCCTGACTGCGCTGCCAAGCAAGCAGTGTGTTGGTGCTCTGGTGCTATTTGCACATAAAAAACATGAATATTACCTATATGCACACATTTGGGGCAAAATTAGTGTGAAATAATTATCATCTTCAGAAACTTGGTGGTAAATAAATTTCCTAAAAATACCTGTGCTGAGACAGCCCTGCTCAAATCACAAATTACCTCTAAATGAATACTGATGCAGGCATGCATTCAATTCTTGTGCTGCAGGACTTAAGTGATGCCTTTGACACAAATGATTGGGGCATTCTTTTAGATAGACTGAGGTGCTGGTTGGGCATATCTGGTATTGCATTAAACTAATTTTCATTATATTTGTCTTAATGGAAGTTTTGCATCTCCATTGACACCCTCATGTTGTCTTTTCCCCATATCAGTTGTGGTGTGCTTCAACGATCAATTTTAGGACCAATTTTGTTCTCCCTATATATGCTCCTCCTGGTGATGTGGTCCATAGACATAAATGTAAACTTTACCTCTGAGTCACTAAGGCTATCTACTATTTCTTAACAGATTGGTTATGTAATATTTGTAATGATTTATTTGCTGTGTGTTGTACACACTAAAGTTAAATGCAGCTGCAAGATTGTTGAGACAACAGGTGTTAAGCTGTGTTAACAGTTAGCTAAACCTCAAAATAACTCATACTTCACCAGTTTAAAAAGCAGTCATACAATAGTATTATCATTGTATGAGAAATTGCATGGACAAGTTTCTCTGCCCTTTAAATCATGACTCAAGGCAATAGACACAAATACACTGAACAAGTAAAGAAACATGATTTTTTTGAGGTAATCATTATCACCTGTAATCAACCACATATCAATCATTATCTTAAACACAGTTACATCATGAGAAACAAAGCAAATCATTTTCACCTTCCCCCCCATCTCATGCTCACCTTCTCGCTCACCTTGTTTCGAAGGCGTTCCTTCCTGTTACCCAGGTCCTCCCTGTCCTCCTTTCCAAGTTTGTCTCCACTGTCAGGGCAATAAGAATAGGCATGATGGTGCCCTTCTTTCTTGGCTCTGTCCTGGCAGTAGCCCTTCCCCCATTTGGTCTCATCTTTGCGGTGCATAAACTTGTCAAACTCATAGTGGTGTCGCTGTCGTTTCCTCTCTTCATCTTTCGGACGGTGATCCTTTTCTCTCTGTCTCCGGCCGTGCTGCTCTCTCTGTTCCTTGTCACTCTCAGGCTGACCTCTAGTGGTCGAAGCAGAGATTTAATAGACACTAGATGCAGAATAATTACATAGGCACCACAGGTACCACTTTACAGTAAGGTTTATGTTTTTTCTGCTATAAAATAAAGATGTCAATTCACATCTAAAACTATTTTTAACTATGATAACAAGTAATATGTACAACAAGGTAATAACAACATGGTTGTTAAGTTAGGTAATGGTTAGGAAATTATATGCTAAGAACAGCAATTAGCTATCTATCTATCTATCTATCTATCTATCTATCTATCTATCTATCTATCTATCTATCTATCTATCTATCTATCTATCTATCTATCTATCTACAGTATAAATATATATACAGTATATACATATATATAAATCAGTATGCTAACACTAAAAACTGCACGATTTCATGTCTCATTGTAACATGGACATATGTCTGTACATATGTCTGTAAGTGCAGGCTTTATTGATCTCCTGTGTAAAGCACTGTGACTTATTTTATGCTATCAAGCAATCCAATATTAAAAGGGTCCTTTTGGGTTAAATTGGGAGCTTGTTAAAAAGAAGTCACAGTGGCAGAAGATACATACACCTACAGATTGCCTGAAAATGATTTACTATTGAAGTTACTAGTGACTTATTTATATGCCCTAGTTATGTCTGAATGTAAAGTAGTACCACATTTTATTAGTGGCTATCTCACAATGCACCCAGCAACAGTGAAGGATTTTACAATAGTTACTTTTCTTTGGGGTCCTTTGACTTCATTTGTCCTCCAGCTTTCTCCCATTTGCCTCTGTCTGTCTCACCAATGTCACTCTTGTCTTTCATTCGGTCTGAATCCACATCGTCATCCCTGTCACACTTCTTCAGGAGCTATGGCATGTAGATAATGCAAGAGGCAACAGAATCCATAACTATGCTACAACACCATCCAAAGAACAAAAATACATTTTACGAGTTACAAATGAAAGCAAAATGTTTTTTTAATGATTGTTACCTTGATTTTGATATCCTTATCAGACAATTTCTTCTGCTTCTCTGCGTCTTTTCGTTTGCGTCTCTCCTCCTCTCGCCGCTTTCTCTTTTCCTCCTCCCTTTGCCGCTTCTTCTCAAGCTCTCTTCTTCTCCTCTCTTCTCTCTTCTCCTCTCTTATTCTCTATGAGACGAGATGTGCCACATTTAAAGCAGTGTGTGGGTATTTTCTTTCATTTAAATATTTCTTCTTCCCCCTTTCTTACCTGTTTCTCAATTTTCTTATTCTTGATGTACTCCAACAGTGGTGTTGTCCGTTTGGCTGAAACCGAAAAAAAGGGAGAGAAGTAAATTTACTATACATTTAAATCTTGAAACTTGTAATGATTCACGGGAAAATAATCATCTGTGCATATAATACTGTACCTATGAGCTCTCTTGTCTTGGCCTCTATCTCTCCCAGCAGAGTCTCAGGGTTGGCCATAGACTTTTCCTCATCACAGGAGTAATTCTCCAAGAACCGCTTATATTCCAGGTCTGAGGTAATGTCAATGCCAAGATGAATATGAATTATAGCAACATATGCTGTCTTATCAGAAAATGCAAAAAGTATATAGACTTTCTGTACATCCTCAATCCATAATGGTGCAATATGGTGATGGTTCAATACCTTCTTCAATGCTCCCAGCTTTGGCATCTTTCTTTTTTAGCTTCTTCTTGGAAATCTTCTGGAAGGGGGCGAACTCTACCACTGCAGGATACTCCTGGCCTGAGTATATATTGGAACAAAAGGCTTGTCATTGTTTAACAGACCAGCTATCAAAGAATAACAATGGCAACAAAAGCTCTAAAACCACCTCTCTGTCCATACAATTCACCCTGTAGCTGTAAAACAAACACATCTTTGTTTGCGTATAATATAGCAGAATGGATTGCAAAGTGTGGCCACCTTTATTGCCACCATACTGGCAACGTCAAATAGAACACAAATCAAGAAATACCCTTGTTGTCAATGAAGACATAACCATCAAATCGGTCCCGAAAGAGCAGGATATCTTCATGGTTTTTAAAATTGATATATGCTCTGCAGAACAGGTGGGGATAAAGACTGTGGAAAGAGCCAAAGAGAAAGAGGGAGAAGTCAAAAACATTCTCGTGTAATGGAAAAGATTTGGTATCGTGTTGCAAGTATATAGTGTAAGTTATTTTTTTATTGGTTAAAATGGATACCACCTTTGATCAGCTGGAAAGAACTCAAAATAGTCATATGATGGAAGTGGACTGAGCTGTTCTTCTAGCTGGTCCTTTGACAGGTTAGGGGGAAGCCTTCGAATCACCACCTGTGATCAATAATTTATATGTTATTTTTTCAGTTCAGGGGGAGAAACCCCTTTGGTAGTGCAAATAATTATGCATTTCTGCAAAAAGGATGGTTTAGGATTTAACATCTATTGTTGGGATGTCATTGTTTCCTTTTCTCACAGAAACACATAGAGAATGACATCATGGAAAAAGCTCTGCTTAGAACAGTGGGGTCACTCAATGTACAAATATAACTCCTTAAACCTCTAACTGTGGGCCAGTCATTACAAACCCATGCTGTGCAGGCAACATTGTTAAAACACTCAGACCTTTAAGAATTGTATTTGTTTATTTGATTCAAACATGCTGGAGATTTGCAAGAATACTAATTTGCATCCATAGTCCAAATTTTGAATACCAATGTTTATTCCAAAGATTCCAAATGTGTTAGGCTGGCTTTTGGGGAGAGGTGTGTAACTTGATGCATAAGACACAATTCCTGCACTGGTTCAGCCATTGAAAACAAACAAATAAACAACTATGGAGCCTTGGGTTTGAATATATTTCACTTAACAAAGGGTTTGAACAAACTGAAACAGTGTATAGAGATATGATATTGTCTAACAGTTGAACTAGCTGACTTATTGTTAACCTTAAAGATACTTTTTGATTTTTTATTTCATATTAAGGCCTTAAACCCAATACAAAACTGAAACACAGAACACAGACAAAACTAACATTTTAAACCATGACCTTGGGATCTAGGACCTGCAGATCTCTCAGACGTTTTGACATTTTATACACAATTACTCCACTAGTGTAATAAATTGAGGCCTAACTATTGATTAGGCCTAACTCAGATTTACACACCACTTTGACAACAATTTTACCTACTAGGGAAATTAGGAGTTGGGAACCTTAAATTGGGATTAAGGGCGTGTTTTAGGTTTTAAACCATGCAAGAATATAGACTGGACTGGACATAGTATTATGCAAATATTTGGCAGTCAGAATTTACTACATTTCTTCAAATAATGGCTGCAAACGGTAAAAATCATTATATGAAATAAAGTCAGTGGGATATGTGACATTTAAGCTGATATGAAGTTGTAGGTGTAGCTGACAGGTTGGAGAAATTGCGGGCTCGTCGTGAATCCTACAGTATTCCTACTTCTGTCGCTGTCCGCGGTGCTGAAATGATCCCACCTCCCTCCATGCCTCCTCCGTGTCTGTTTTCCACACAGCGTAAACAATGCGACACATCGCAAACGCTCCACCACCTACCTTAGTGAAAACCTCTTTCTTCTCCTCTCTCTGCTTAGGGTTGCCAGAAGTGATTTCCTGATCTCTTGGGATGTCCCTAAACTGTATCTCGACGACGCTTTTCTCCTTGCCCACGGTCATTTGGTCCTTTTCAGACCTCATTTCTCCCCATCTCCCTCTCGCCAGTGTTAAGTCGTTGCGTTCTCGCGAGAGCATTGCAATATCGCGAGCGGAGAGAAATTTTAAAAGGCTGCTTTGATATCGTGCCTTCTGCAGGCATATACCTCCTGGGACGTGTGAAATGGGCATGAGTTGAATGCACTCTTCTCTGGCTGCATTTGTTTTGGGTATTTTAGAATGAATGTCTTATTGTTTTAGATTTTTCTTAGACAGTCATCTGAGCTCATAGACCTACACATCAGACAACATTATTTGATCAAATTCGTATTGCATTTTAGGCTATTTGTAATTTAGGATGGGGTGAAAATATTTTTATAGCTGCATCCTGTTCAATGGTCGCAAATTCAGTAGCTGTAATAAACGTTTATTTAACAACCCTTTATTTAAAAGTAAAGACGGGCTGCATTCTTTGTTATGTTTGCTATTGCTTTGAGATATTTGGGGGCGCTGGGTGTTGCTTTTTTCAAATGTCAATGGGAGGGTCCAAGGATAAATAAAATTAAATATAAGTAGAACAATATTAGCATTATATTGTACTTAATCCTCAAAAGCAATACTAGGCGTAAGTAACAAACACCACTAAGTCGGCATAGCCTATATGTGGCGTGAAAATAAACCCACTTCCACTGCTGATTAATGTCCCAGTGTCACGCTATAACTGCAGGTTGGAGTCAGTTAAGCAGTCCCGGTGCCACTGTGCAGGTCCGGGGACGGGCTTCGGGGCTTCATGCTGAACTGATCCACACAGCACGAATTGCCTGGAGGCACCCTGTCCGCAGAGCTCCGGGATTCAGGGTAGGATGACTGGCTTACTGACCAGCCGTGGACATCTCGGCAGGGAACTGAGGAAAACAAACAAGAATGTCCACGAGACTAACTTTTCAAATGGAAACCTGGGACGTTTCTTTAGCAAGGTGGTGGCTGAATTTAATGCACTGTTTTCACTGCCGTTTCCTGGAATGAAATCCTGGTTTTATGTACTAAACAATCATTACACAGAAATGCACTTTAAGATGGATCACTAACCTGCGTAACAGCACGGTGTTGTAGGCTAATTCACCACTTGCAGTCAAGTACAGGATTTTTTTTAAATGAACGGACTACCTCAACTCACCATTGAGGAAAGTTCGCCTGCCACTGCTCGTCTCCACACACAGCTGCGGTCTCTCTGGTATCGATACGGAGCTCTTCGGGCTAGGAACAAAAGTGGAGCAGGTGTCAAGATCCCGGCAGACCTTGTCTTGGCTGTAAATCACGGCAGATTTAGACGGAGTACAGCCCATCTGTCCTTAAGTTATTAATGCTGCTCCCCAAAAAGTCCAGAAATACTATATCTAAAGGAACTGTTATCATTTAAGGCTCGGGAGACCTCACTCCTCCCCTAAACTGGAACATGGCATATTACTTGGCATGTTTTTCTCTGGAGGGGCTGGGAATAAGCGCTAGATTCTCTGTTGTTAAACATTGTTAAAGCTTGGCTGCACAGGAACTCTGATGTGTAAATTGCATTGGATTCACTACAGGGATAAATCCCCTACCATCCATAGCCAATTACATGTTTTGTATTTCAAAATAAAACATGTTTGTTGTAGGCCAGTTGGATGTAACATTTAACACATACAATACCCTACTATTGTTTCCCACAAAATCTTTACCATTTCAACTACCTGGCTTATTTCTATAATTGCTAATAGCTATATTCTATATGAGCAAATAGGATAATTATCATCAAATGATAAAATTTACTTGAGTATTTAAAATCACACTGTAAAATGATTGTCTTGTTTGTTCAAATCATCAATTCAAACATTTAGTGGTTTATTAGAACATGTTTGTAAGTATGCAAGATCTCATGCTGCAACAATTTTTGTCATTATGACAGTAAATAGAAAATAAAAGGCAATATAATACATTTCCCAGGCCTGTCCCCATAATGATGTGTTATGTGGTCTTTACAAAATCAACCACTTTATTCTGCATAACACAAAACACATATGCTAACATATTTAAAGATAAATGCATGGTTTATTGTAGGAATTGCCAAGAACTGTTTGCACCAAAACTGCTTGTATTTAACTGGCTTTTTATTCAAGGTGTAAATCCACAGGTTCAGCGACACAGAGGGCCCTGCCATAGGCAGTAATAAGTGACTTTAGTCTTGTGAGGTGTGTGGCTGTATTTGCTGTTCAATCAACTGTCAGAAGACGACATGTTCCCAGTGACTTCAGGCTTAACCCAAGGTCCAATGCTTAACCAAGAACTCAACCCCTTAACCAAGGCACATGTTGAAGGCTAACTTCAGTATTTTTCAACCTGGGCCTTATTTTACTGTTTTTGTGTCTATGTGACTTATTAGCCTGCAGTCTGCCTTATCAGCATAATCCTTACGGGCAATTGCGCACTGTCAAAATATGTGTACTGAAGTGCTCAGACTGATATTAGAATTGTAGGTGACAACATTATGGAAAGGATCCCTAAAGATATACCATTTTAGAGGGATAAAATCATTACACAAACAAACTAATCAATCAAGGTAGCAGTTGACTATAGAGGTAAAATTCTGCTGGCTTTGCCAAGAGCTATGTAGCTACTATTTTTGGTTAAGCAAAAAAGTTTTTATCTATCTAAAAAAGTATCTCTCTATAGGGATCCATTCCATAATGTTGTCACTTATAATATCAAACTGAGCCTGTCAGAGGCAAAGACAAGCACTTTAGTATGTACTTGGACAGTATGCAATTGCCAGCAAGGATTACTGCTGCCCTGTCAGTACACAAATACACACAAAATCATGGGAAAATAATGTCCAAGTTACAAAATGTAGAAATTACCCTTTAATTCCCCTTATAAAGTGCATTCTTGCGAAATTAATATGATGTACAACAGGGGCTGTATACAAATTCACCCATGTTCACCATGGCATGTTCTATGTTTTGTCACTTACAAAAACAACCATATTTAATGCACAAGCAAGGGAATCCACATGAAACCTTTGGTGGAGGACAGGTGCCAAAGTTTTGGTTTGATAGTTGTCCTTGGGCTTGGATTTGTGTACCTAAGACAACCTGCTGCCACGACAGTTCCACCGCTTGACAGGATGAGATCACGTGCTGGTGTCTGACAAGGTGTCTAACATCATATCACTCTCATACATATCGCACTCCAGAGTTAAAGAGAGGCGCAGAGGTGTCTCCAGCATCATCTTGTCCTGATTTGACAGTGGCGTTTCCAAGGATGTGATGCTGGTGTCTTCCGATCTTGGAGTGGCTAGACAGTCACCAGGCTCTGATGTGTTCAGCATCTTTATCAGAGCTGGAGTGTTCAAGCTGCCTCGCACCTTGTCATTGATGTCTGTGCCTTAGTGGAAACAAATGACGACACATTATTTTCCATCATTTTACAGGTATCAAATATCCACTGCTGTCTCAAAACTGATATTTCTGTTATATACAGATGTTTGCCATGAAAGAAGATTTTGGCTGATCCAAGTTTTAAAAAAGTTCTTGTTTGCCTGTTGTGGCATGTAGTCCTGCAGATAGTTATTGATTAGTCTGCTAATGTTTTGAGATATCTGCTACTGATATTTCTGTTGCCAAAGCACTGAAAAAATAACATCTCTTCACTAAAGACAATATCCCAGTTACTTTGGATAAACCCAGTAACACACCATCTGGGGCTGAATGATTTTGGAAAATAATGTAATTGCAATTTTTTTTTTACCAATATTGCGAGTGAATATGCGATTAATTTTTAAGCTCTTTACCTTCTGTATTAGTCAAAATGGTCAATGGACAGTGTGTAGTATGGCCAACACAATATTAGATAGAACTACACTGTTCTTTCTTGTGTTATGATGAATTAGGTAGAATTATTATGAGAAATGGTGGAGAAGATATATCAAATTATAATAATATGAGAAAGATAATTTGAGTCAAGTTATTAAATAATATGATATATCATCAGGTCGGCCTACCTACAGACCACAAGAAAAACTAACTCATCACAGTGTATTATACAGTAAACGCTCAATACAAAACCCACAGTTTAACCAGCAATTAATGCCCTTATCTCAGTTCAAATCTCCTAGTCCATCTTTCTATATCGCAGTAAGCAAACACAAAATACTCAGTTTGAGGTTCAATTCAAAAGTTGGCCAACAAAAATAAAACCCTGTGACAACTCTTTTGTTTAATAGACAAGCTTAGTAATTCTCCGACAACACCGAGTTCCCCCACTCCTCCTCCTCCTCCCCACAGTGTTTGATGCTGGTAGGCGGTACACAACAGTCCTCTATATGGTCCTGTTAAGTTTTCTAGTGGACTAAAAAAGCAAAATTTTTATTATTCTAGTACCAAAAAGCCATCTGCAATTTATATAATAAAATATCGATACTTGGTGTCCGTCTATCGATACGGTATTGCCATGGCAAATATCACAATACTGTGCTGTATGTATTTTTCCCCCAACCCTAGTGACCAGTGTGTAATCGCAGCCTTTGCGATTAGGAAATCTCATTTTATCATGTTGCGATATCGCAAATGCAATTAATCGTTCAGCTCTAACACTATCAAGAAATCACAGGGACTTATTCGTCAGTATGAAGAAGAAACACACATTCTGCTACAGTCAGTGAAAAGTTTAAGAGGAAATTAAACAAGAACAAAAATTAGACTTTGTAACAATCAGTTTTTTCAAGCTAGTCTTATAAAAAGATACAGGACAAAATGATGAAAAAAACCTGACTCCTCAGTAAACTACGGTATACCTGCTGTGTCCTACCTATATAGGCATCCGTGTCACCAATATACATCTCAATACAGTGGCCAAGCATCGTCACGGAGAAAGTGTCGTCCCTTTTCAGTCCGAGTGCCTGCACAGAAAGAAAACAAACCAACTTGAAGTATTTCTTACAAAAACACATTGTTGAACTAATATGTGTTTATTCTGACTAATGAAATTACAAAACAGTCCCATACCACAAAAACATCAGTGTTTTTGGAATGTGTTATAATTTTAGTCATTTTCATTCAACTTTGTACAGCTGGTGGTGTTTCTATGTAGTGGTTCTGTCTTGGAGCTGATCTTATGTTGTTTTGTTTTTTAAATGACAGCTACCTGTACAGAAAAGGACACTGTTCTCCTTTAAGACTTCTTATTTCCTTGGTAAACCGTATTCTTTACTGAATGCTCAGAAGAGGTCGTAAACCCTCCTTTGTATAGTTATTGCTAAATTCAAGGATTTTTAAGCTACAAAAAATACACATAAAAACTGACGAAAAGATACTATACCGTATGAAAGTAGTCGATAGCACTCTCAAAGTCACCCATGAGGCTGTGCACGTATCCTATGGCAGAGTAGGTGGAGGCGTGCTGAGGGATTAAGACAAGTGCCTGACGGTGGTACTCCAGAGCCTGGTCGTACTTTCTACAGAAACAAACACCACGATATACAAAGCTGAAATCAATGGATTCAACAAAATTTAGAGAAATGTCCTTTCAAACAGTACACCTGCGAATATTAAAAGAAAAATTACTAAATTTTCCAAGCCTTTGTTTAATGATGAAAAGACAACAAATACAGCTGATATACAGTGGGTACGGAAAGTATTCAGATCCCTTTAAATTTTTCACTCTTTTTTTCATTGCAGCCATTTTCCAAAAATCAATTTATTGATTCATTTTATTTCTCAGTAATGTACACTCAGCACCCCATCTTGACAGAAAAAAAAACAGAAATGTAGAAATTTTTGCAAATTTATTAAAAAAGAAAAACTGAAATATCACATGGTCATAAGTATTCAGACCCCTTGCTCAGTATTTAGTAGAAGCACCCTTTTGATCTAATACAGCCATGAGTCGTTTTGGGAAAGATGCAACAAGTTTCTCACATCTGGATTTGGGTATCCTCTGCCATTCCTCCTTGCAGATCCTCTCCAGTTCTGTCAGGTTGGATGGTAAACGTTGGTGGACAGCCATTTTCAGGTCTCTCCAGAGATGCTCAATTGGGTTTAAGTCAGGGCTCTGGCTGGGCCATTCAAGAACAGCCACGGAGTTGTTGTGAAGCCACTCCGTTATTTTAGCAGTGTGCTTAGGGTCATTGTCTTGTTGGAAGGTAAACCTTCGGCCCAGTCTGAGGTCCAGAGCACTCTGGAAAAGGTTTTCATCCAGGATATCCCTGTACTTGGCCGCATTCATCTTTCCCTCGATTGCAACAAGTTGTCCTGTCCCTGCAGCTGAAAAACACCCCCACAGCATGATGCTGCCACCACCATGCTTCACTGTTGAGACTGTATTGGACAGGTGATGAGCAGTGCCTGGTTTTCTCCACACATACCGCTTAGAATTAAGGCCAAAAAGTTCTATCTTGGTCTCATCAGACCAGAGGATCTTATTTATCACCATCTTGGAGTCCTTCAGGTGTTTTTTAGCAAACTCCATGCGGGCTTTCATGTGTCTTGCACTGAGGAGAGGCTTCCGTCGGGCCACTCTGCCATAAAGCCCCGACTGGTGGATTACTGCAGTGATGGTTGACTTACTACAACTTTCTCCCATCTCCCGACTGCATCTCTGGAGCTCAGTCACAGTGATCTTTGGGTTCTTCTTTACCTCTCTCACCAAGGCTCTTCTCCCCGATAGCTCAGTTTGGCCGGACGGCCAGCTCTAGGAAGGGTTCTGGTCGTCCCAAACGTCTTCCATTTAAGGATTATGGAGGCCACTGTGCTCTTAGGAACCTTAAGTGCAGCAGAATTTTTTTTGTAACCTTGGCCAGATCTGTGCCTTGCCACAATTTTGTCTCTGAGCTCTTCAGGCAGTTCCTTTGACCTCATGATTTACATTTGCTCTGACATGCACTGTGAGCTGTAAGGTCTTATATAGACAGGTGTGTGGCTTTCCTAATCAAGTCCAATCAGTATAATCAAGCACAGCTGGACTCAAATGAAGGTGTAGAACCATCTCAAGGATGATCAGAAGAAATAGACAGCACCTGAGTTAAATATGAGTGTCACAGCAAAGGGTCTGAATACTTATGACCATGTGATATTTCAGTTTTTCTTTTTTAATAAATTTGCAAAAATTTCTACATTTCTGTTTTTTTCTGTCAAGATGGGGTGCTGAGTGTACATTACTGAGAAATAAAATGAACTTTTTTGATTTTTGGAAAATGGCTGCAATGAAACAAAGAGTGAAAAATTTAAAGGGGTCTGAATACTTTCCGTACCCACTGTATCTTGATAAGCAGACCCATAGACATTCAGAGCAACCAAGGTCAGGCTCACTATCACCATTTGCAGAGTGGCAGCAGTTTCAGTGAATACCATTTAAAAACATGGAACATATAACACCAGTAATTTTGAAATTCTTTTGAAACAAACAGGGAAGGTTTTTTATTTTATTTTGATAGCCGCTGTGTCTTTTACCATTTTCAATGTCAAACAAGCAAATTACTAAAGTTGGCAATACTGATATGTCTACATCAGTTAAGTGCAGGTGCTACTGCGATTGCTTGGGCAAAGGTTAGTCGGTACTTTACATGTAGATCTAGTCTAACAATAACAAAGCAGGTCTTAACAGATCTTCTGTGTGGATATATACATGAAGGTGTCATGACTATGGTGGGGAGGGAGTCGTTTGATCAAGTGGGTTAACAAGTTATTAACAAGCCGGCATGCGGCGCCCCTGCAGCCGGGCTAAATGGGAGTTAGGTGTCTTTTGGACAAGTTCTGCTGATGGAGAAAGTGAGTGTTTTTTCAAATGTTTGGTTTTTATTACTGCCAAAAAAAATACAATTAATGACAGAAAAACTCCCTAATTGCTCCACACATCAGGGCCTGTATTCATAAAGATTCTCAGAATCCTCGCAGAAAACTCTTATTTTAGCTAAAAAAGCTTTTACGTAGGAGTCTTAGCTTAAGAGCGATCAAGGACTGATCTGAGAGCAACTCTGAGCAAGGAAAAGACAAAAACTTTTATCTTAGTGAGGAGGCGGGGTCGACCCCGTTGCTATGTATGACACAATCTTTTGAAGACTGTGATTGGTTGGTTGTCCAAGAAGTCAAAAAAAAAAAGAGTGATTTTAAGTATAGGTTCTATTCTAAGCCTTCACTTTGGAAATTACATGCGTAATATGTCCTATTTGACCGTTCTCACACACACACACACACACACACACACATTATATATGTGTATATAAATTCTGTTTATTTACCATGCTGTTCATTTCTATAAGGTATTTGATTGGCTTGGAATGATAAAAATTGTTCCACTCTTTCCTATGACACTGATCGCTGGCCTGTCTATTTAAGTGGTGGTTTGAATGTTCCGTTTTAATGCATCAAACATGGAATCAAAAACAAGAAGGGCGAGAAAGCCCAACTGGACAGAGGAACAGTGTTTACTGTTAGCCCAGTTAGTGGATGAACACAAGGCCGTTCTAAAAGGAAAGTCGTGCGCGTGTCACAGCGGCAGAGCGATCGGGCGTCGTAGCGTACTATTAGCGGTTCATTCCGCCTGCCTTGATGCTGTCCAGGGAAGTCTGCTCTATTCATAAATGCAGTTTCGAGCCTGCAAGGTGGGAATGTCCAGTGGAAACAAAATGAACTGCGACACAATAAGAGGTTCTGAAAGTGCTGTAATTGTTTGTGTGATCACGCTTACAGAAGGTTGTGACAGACCCAAATCATCACTGCTGTATTGTTGCAGTCTCCCAGTCGCCAAATTTCGTAATGTAGTGATTACTTTCATTTCTGGCGTTATGGCAGAGATGTTAGTGCGTCTCTAATAAGATCAGTCACAAACATGATCCCTGCACGATCTAATCTATAGCGTCATCCGTTGTCTGCAACACATTTCTTCTCCCTCTTTGTCTTTCTGCCATTTTCTCCTCTACTAAAGAAACTCTTAAGCTTCTTAAAAGTCTCTGTCGATACTCTGCTTAGTTCTCATCTAACAATTTCTAGATTCCTTAACTAGAGCTCTTTTATTCTAATGGGTTACAATACATAAAGAGGTCATGTCATGCTTGGCATGAATCCACTCTCCCTTCAATACAATTCATTCAAATAGAAAACTACACAGTAAAACAGTAACTTACTTCAATTTCCGACACACATGGCCCAAGTTGTTTAACAAGGGCTCCCATTTGTCCACAGTCACCTTAAAAATAATAAAGGCAAATAGCATACATAAAGAAACTCGTAACTTAGTCATGTTTTCAAGATGTTCATCATTCACACATTTATACTTTTTAATCAATAAATTAGACGTTACCTCATTTCCTATGGCTTTGATCTTCTCCATTGCTTCAAGAAACAACCTCTCTGCTGTCTTCCAGCTAAAACATTGAAGATTTGTAAAACATTCTTCGGGCACATCTCAATTTTCAATAAATATAAACCAGATATCAATGTGTGTGTAACCTGTGTGTGTGTGTATGTGTATGTGTGTATATATATATATATATATATATATATATATATATATATATATATATATATATATATATATATATATATATAGATATATATATAGATATAGATATATATAGATATAGATATAGATATATATATATATATCGATAAAGAGTGTTTACAGCATGGAGAAATTACACTTCATAAACCAAGATGTTTTTTTTCAGCAAGACTATTCCTTCAGCAGAAAGTAGTTCCAATGAAAACAGTTTGCAACAACTGTGTATACACACACAACATCTGCACAAACTGGCTGTTACATCACACTGTATGTATTAGCTGATGCTCTAATTCATGTAAATCACAGTAATTTCATGTGACAATCTGTCAACCAATCAAAAAATAAATACCAGCAGACAGTGCTGCCCTAACAGAAACTATTTAACTGAAAATAGGTTTTAAAGCTTTGTCAAGCAAGGTAGTGGTCATTCTTCATTTATTGTCACTTATGTAGCAGTGCATTCACTGTCCATGTCTCAAAATACACTTCTTAGTCTGTTAAAACAGCCTGTACAAGTACCACCGCTGTGAGCCAACATCCGTTTCTGCTGCAAATAACATTTATTCAGCATTTATAAACAGCATATATAAAAGGCCTAAGTGTTACTGTATGTTTGCACGTGTACTGTGTGGCTGCATGACTCACTCTCCATTTTGAAAGGCAACCACAGCCACTTCGTGTATAACAAATGGGTCCTCTGGAGCGATACTAAGAGCCTGGCTGAAGAAACGTTCCGCAAGCTTGGAGTTGTTGGTCAGACCATACTCCAGGCCGATGTAGAGCATGGGTAAGTGACACCTGGATGAGAGTGCAGGAGACATCAAACAAGACCAAACCTATCTCTATCCTGTGTTTTAACCACAACTGAGTTTAGATGCTTTAAGAAGTAATGTTTAAAAAATGATGTGTAATTACTGCAGATTATGCTTAAAAGCCATTAATTATTCCCTTCTAAACAATTACTTTGCTTTTCTGTGTTAGTTTCCCAGCTCCCTACAAAAGTTCCTACAGTTGAAAAGGCTGATACCTAAGCCCACTTCATTGTTGCAGGTTTGCATGCTTTTCAAGTTGTTCCTTGAAAAGCCTGGTGTGAAATATGGCCAAAAATTGCTAATGCAGATGCTTGTAACTGAGAAGACTAAAAAAAGATGGACAGAAGTAGCAACATTTGGTTTCAACATTATGCAGGTGCATCTCAGAAAATTAGAATATTGTGAAAAAGTTTATTTATTTCAATATATCAACTTAAAAGGTGAAACTAATATATAGACAGTGTTGGGCAGCAGCGTCGCTACAAGTAGCGCCGTTACTAGCTTAGCTACATTTCTCAGTAGCTTGGTGGTAGCGTCGCTGTTTTCTGAGTCAAATAGCTTTTCAGTAACGAAGCTCTTTTATTGACCGAGTAGCGCGGTAGCTTCCACACACGCTACATTTTCCGAAGCATCTCTGATGGATCGGTAAGTGACACCACCGGCACACACGGACCTGTATGTGCAGCTGGCAGAAGCGCTTCCCTGTGATGGTGACATCACGTACCGATCCTTGGGTTGATGTTGTGCCTTGATACAGCACTTTGAGAACATCCAACTTCTTTTGCAATTACCTTTTGAGGCTTTCCCTCCTTGTGGAGGGTGTCAATGATGGTTTTCTGCACAACTGTCAGCACAGCAGTCTTCACCGTGATTGTGAATTCCACTGAACCAGACTGACAGACCAATTAAAGGCTCAGGAACAGTTTGCAGGTGTTTTGGATTAATTAGCTGATTAGAGTGAGACACTTTGAGCCTACAATACTGAACATTTTCACAATATTCTAATTTTGTGAGATTTTGAATTTGGGGTTTTCATAAGCTGTAAGCTTTAATCATCGAAATTATATCAAATAAAGGCTTGAAATGTCTCATTGCATGTAATGAGTCTATATAATATATTAGTTTCACCTTTTAAGTTGAATTACTGAAATAAATGAACCTTGCACGATATTGCTAATTTTTCGAGCTTTCACCTGTACTACAAGCAGCACCACTATGAAATGAGCAGTAGCTTGAGCAAAAGGCTACATCTACAACTGGTGGATGTTTTTGGTTGATATAAAACAATAAAATAAATAAATAAAATAAATGCCTCTATACATCTACCTGTTGACATTTAATGTGACAAACATAGATAAAAAAATGTACCTTTAAAAGCCCTTTCAGTAGTGGGAATGTGGGATTTTATTGATTGATAGTCTGTCTACACCCCAACAGTTAATCAAACCACTTAGCTGCACTGCTCAAAGGTAACTTTTTAAAAGACATCTCATAAAGAGATGTGCTTTCTCTATTGAAGCTTCTTTCTGTTTACCTAGTAAAACTACAAAACCACTCATTTCTAAAACCATATATAGTTGTGAACTCAAAGGCATGTCAGTCATGTACCTACCCTTTCATCAGCTGTGCAGCAGTGAAGTAGGCAGCCATGGCTTGGTCATGCTCACTCTCCACTGCAAATGAATGGCCATAGGCAATCCATGCAGGACCATACGTCCTCTCCAGCGTGGTGGCTTTGCTACAGGAAATACACAATACCCTATATGTATAACTGAACCTATACAGTATCTCATAAAAAGTGAGTACACCCCTCACATTTTCAAATATTTACAAAAATGTGAGGGCTATACTCACTTTTGTGAGATACCGTATATAACCACTCTGCAGTGTGGCCTCAAACAAGATGCTATTCCTTTTGAGTGTGCACATACATACCTAAGGTATCGCCGAGCATGTTCGTTTTTATGACCAACCATGAGATAGTAGCACCCAACAGCAAACCAGGATACCTGATAAAAAAGTTTTTATTTCTGTTATCAAATACTGAGAATTATGTCAACAGGGAAATAGATATAGGTGAGATATAGATGTGTGATATAGATGCAAGACTTACTGGGTTGTTTGGATACAAGTCTACAAGCTTGTGTGAGAGGTAAAACAACTCTGCAAGGGGAGAAGGAACACAAAAGGGTTGAAACAGAGCAAAATGTACCAATTAGCCATTATATTGATGGGTAGGGCAAGCAATCAAAGTAAACATTCTTAATGCGTGAATCACAAGTTGATATAAATACTACCATTTGCTTTTCCAAGCTCCACCAGAGTTCCTATGTGGACTGGTAAACAGTTGGCATGGAAAGGGTCTTTGACCATCACCCTGAAATTCAAAAACAGAGTTGTATAAAGACTACTGAGATTCTACTGAAATAATGTATTAACCTTTTAATAGTGTGGATCCAAATTATTTGCCTAGTTTTATTTATTTATTTTCATATCTATGGCTTCAAATTTATGCATTAATTTTAAGAAAAACACATTGTATTTCATCCAATCTACCAAGCAAGATCTCTTCACTTCATATCTTATTCAGGACAAATACAAAATGACAACTGAGAAAAATATCTCATGTTAACTTTCTAGTGGGAACCACAAGTGTGGTATCAGTCACTGGTAATAAAATCTAAATTTACCATTTCCTAGTATAAACTATTCGACACTGGCTATAGATTGTTTATGACTGATTTATATTCACGTAAAATACTTATGTATTTGATGTGGGTGTTTCACCGATTTAAACCACATGAAATGTGTGATGTTACAGTGTATCACGCATGATGGATGTGAGCAGAACAATCTGACACACACAAAAGTCACACACGCAAAAATAAACAACAAACTAAGATGAAACCTGAAGGCACCTACATTGATGTGAGTTTGTAGCACATCTTGAAATCACAGTTATAATAATGCCTCTCAGCAAGAGACACCACGACATCCAAGTTGTCCTGAAGACCATTGACCATCTCTGGCACCACCAAATCACTGGGCTTGTTATACTGCAGTGGGAAGGAAAAGGAGAGTGTGTATGTGTTTGTGTGTGTTAATGAATGTGTGTGAGAGGCAAGTGCAGTGTTTACGTGTGAGTAGGTGGGAAAGGAGATAAAGCAGTCGTGAAAAAGGCAAAGAAAGCAGACTGATGAAGAGGGGTGGGACAAAATCAGGCCAGAAAATCCTCAATAGGCATTTGCATTTCAGTTAATTTTAACTGCATACAAATGTAAGAGAAAAACCACTAGCATTATTTTTTTAGAAAATCACAAACCTTATCTTTTAATCACTCAATTAATTAATGAGCAAACATGAAATAAAAAAATTAAAAAATCAAAACTAAATGCAAAGCCCCCCTACCTTCTTTAACTTATTTTCAAATAGGAAGTGTAACAGCTCCTGCTCTTCCTCAGTGCACTGTTGACTCAGAGGAAGTGAATCAAGGAAGTCTTTCTCTATTGAAAAATGAACATGTTTAGCATATACTGTCATTTTACAAGTTACTGAAATCACAATTAATGGCACATTTTGGTAGAAAATTAAATGATGAGTGCACATCACCGCCACAGATCAGCCTCACCTTCCTGTGCAGTCAACATGTGGTGGGATGTTAAAAGGTCAAAGGCTTCAAAGCAGTAGACATCCAGTTTCAAGGCCTCTTTGTAGCTGGAGGTGGCCAATGGTCTGTTGTCCATGGCATCATAGATCTTACCCCGCAGGAGGCAGATGGAGCTGTTGACCTGAAATATTTCAGAGAGGGAATAGGGAGAACACAGAGGGCAGAGGACAGAGTATCTTGTAAATGCTCATATTACTACTCATAACTTCATACAGGTTTAGTGCTCCATTCACAACATCAACAAGACTGGACCTAGGCAGTAATTTGAAACAATTCTCGTATCTTGACATGGATGATATTTTATGGCAACATTATATGTAACATAACTCTACTCAAAATCGCATCTGCTGCACACAACAAAGTTATTACTTCATATCTATGCCCACAGCAACACTCAATAGATTTTAACTAGGAGTGTGACGAAACACTTAGCTCATGAGATGAGATGAGACAAGATTTTTGTTCATAAGAACAAGATGAGACTAACACTAATTTTAAGAAATCTTCAATACTGAATTATATGAACATTTTGAGCATTAAACATTTAATTTCCTGCATTCCGGTGAATTATTTTGCACCAGTTTCTGCCCTTTCTTGATCCCTTTATGATGAAAATGTTTTATTTATGTAAAAGGAAACACAAAATTCAGGTGGCCGGTGATAAATCACAATATATCAATATAATAACAGAATATAATGCAGTTAGCAATGAGTCAACACGCAGGCAAACATGATTTAGTCTTCCCTCTTTTGCGTCTTTTGTTTTAGGCAGGAACCTCTTTAAATGTGATTGTGGCACATTCTCAAAAGTGATAAACTCCTGGACTTTAATAGCTTATCTGTTTCAGCAGGTTTTCTGTTTATCAACTATACATTTGTTTTTCACTGTGTTAGAAAATAGATGTATGGTGTGATAGTGTGTGAAGAGTGTCAAATGCGTGAGTCTCACGAGACACCTTTTGCCGCAATTAGAAATACTTTCATGTGTTACTCTCACACAGCCCTATTTTCAACCACTGAATAAAATCTATTATACTATCCTAGTCAGTAGTGTTTGGTTCTTCTGGTTTCGGTTTTGAAAAATAAATAAATACATATGGCATTGCATTTGAAAATTCTGAGAACCATTCTCTAAAATGTAATACAAATTAAGGCTTAAAAATTGTTTATGTATATCATTTTTGTACTTTGGCGAGTGTTTTTTGTGTGTGAACTGGAACTGCATAGGGCAGAAAGTCAGAACATTCATACATTTTACAGATACATTTGCAGCAACCATCCACATCACCACTCATTTTTTTTATTTTACTGTTTTGTAGATTTGCAGTAACAACGTTCAACAACAAATACATTAATAAAATGTCCTTCTCCACCGCACGGTACCAGTTCGACTCGCCTCGACTGTAATTTTTTGGTTTTTCATTGGGGAAAATTTGTACCTGGTACTTTTTTTCGTACGTCCGTCGGGTTTCCAACCGAGTTGAGGCGATACCAAAACAGGACATGACAACACTGCAGACTACTGTTTTGGCAGAGAGAATTGTCACTATTCACTGCATCATTATTGTGCACGCCAGTCAGGGGCCACTGTTGTATATTTAAAAATTTCAAGATCAGAGATCAGCGGTGATATGGTTGGTTTGGGGAAGGCTCCCTACAAAGCAACATTTCAGAACAATGCTGACGATGAGATCATGCAACACTAAGAAATAAGACCAAACTCTATAATTAATTGGAGTGCACAAATCATGGAGATGAACTATTTTAGCCCAGACTTACAGAGGCAGGGGACATATCCCAATCCTTGGTTGACTCTGGTGTCCCGCTGTCCTCTTTCCCACTCCTGTCCAACAGCTTCTTACTAGCTGGCTCCTCTGCATCCAGAATATCCAAGGCCTGCTGGAACTCTTTGGCAGCATACTAGACAAAACAGTCACAAACAAATTCTGCAAATCTAAACCACAAACATATTTCTAGATTATATTCTGCAACTTATAAACATGTAGAAGAGGATTAAGAAGTTATACAGTATACATTTTCCAGTTACTTACATGGCACCTAGCAGCAAGATACTGACAAGCTCCATACAACTGCGTACAAGAAGACAAGTGTTGCTTTAGACTGGGAACTGACATAAGGGAGAATATGCAACTTATATTGTGAGTGGTTTTATACTGATAAAGTAAACACATAGCAAATAATTACACACAAATGCTTCCCATATTTATAACACTCACTTCCCAGCACGTAGCTTTGCACATATCGACAACTCACAGATAAACTGCAATTACCTTGTCAAGTTTTCGTGAGCGGAGGGCATGGGAGGCTCTGTGGTACTGTGAGGTCAAGTAAAGGCACTGAGCTAGCCAGTAGATATCCTGGGGGTCCTCTGCATGCCAATCAAAGAAGTAGGGGTTAGACTCATCAGTGACAGTCTACCCAACAACACTGCAGCTGTTGGCATACAAGCCACTAATAAAAAGTTTCTCTCAGTTGTGATGGTACGTAGCAATGTCTAACAGAACAAGAAAAAAACACTTCCTATCAACACCAGTTCTATTAACATTAGTGTTGCAACTTTAGGTGACAGATTAGCAGGTTAAGTACGCTTTCATGCTGGCTAATCCTTAACAGCAGTAACGGCACTTACCACGAGAAAGAGATGCTATCTTGTCCGCCCAAAACAGAGCACTTTGATACTGTTGCTGTAAACACACACACAAAGACAAGAAACGAGTCATTCAAATACATTTTTTTGTTGTAGGCTGCTGGCTGCCTGGCTGGGTCATAGCTTTAAATTAGCCAGGCAGGCAAGGTGTGTTAACGTTACCACTGACGCCCGGTTTCCTTTCAAGCTAACAACGTTAGCTAGCAAGACAGAAACTCAGAAAGAAATCATATTTCTTACCTGGTCAATGTACTGCCGTACTCGCTTTCGAAGTCTGTCGAGATTCATTTTGCTTTTATATATTTTTTTAGAATTCCGGCTCTGACTATTACAAGTATTTCATTCTTAAACACAGACAAAACAATGTTTCAAATTGTGCACAAAACAGTGCGCGCTAGCTTGCTAGCTGCGTAAAATCAAATCCGCGGCTTCCTTCCGCAACGAGTGTTCTACAAAATTGTGCCGTGGGGAAACTCGTACTGGATAGACTGTTCCACATTAACGCTTTCTCTTTTTCACTTTCGCTAGGTGTCTGGATCATGGTCTGGATGTACAATTATTGATAAAAATAAAAACAATACACATTTAGATGATTCATGTTTTTATTGTTTTATTTGTATATCAAAGAAATAAATTACAGACCGTTATCGTTCTGTTTGTAAGTAGTTCATGCATCTATCTCAGTACACAGCCAGATAAGCAATATACTGCTCTGTTTTATCTATTACCAACGAGCATATATCCATATAGTATCTAGGTCCAGTTTCTTTGGAGCAATAACTCTGTCAATTTTTTTCAAAGCTACCGTGGAACTATAACTCTTTAGTGTGCAGTAAAACATGACTGCTAAAAGAACAAATATTATTCCTCTGCAGGATTTGCAGTCTCCTGCTCAAGTGTTTTATGTGTGTGAGTGCTGGACATTTCTGATCCATCAGGAGAGGAAAATATTTTGTGAGGAGGTTTATCTGCTTTAATTTGAATGGAAGAACCAGGATTCTCAGGTGGATCTGGTTCAGGTGAAGGGTACGTCACTTTGTCAAGCTTTATCTCTGTTCCCGTACCTTCTTGCTTGCTGGTTTCTTTACTCTCGTTCTCTGCTGTACCATTGCCGTGGTTGCCTGCAGGGCTCTGTGTGGTCGGGCCAGCGCTGATCTTTTGCTCTTTATCACAGTCACTGCGCTTCTTGATGGGTTTTTCTTGTTCCTGGTATAACATAAAATTAAATCTTCATATACAATAACCATCAAATGATACAGTTTAGGAGGTCATTGTGATTCTGATATTACAGCACAGTGCAGATATTATACTTAAAAAATGAACCATAGCAGCAATGCTATGAAAGTACAAAAAATTATAACCTTTTGCCGATTTGCTCTTCCTCGTGGGTAATGTGCAATGCTGTCCATCACCTTGACTGTTTTGAGCCAGTCCTCACGCCAGTTCCTCACATTATAGTGAGGCCTGCACTGGCTCAGACGGAAAAGGATCATTTGATTCTCCTTGGTAATACGGAGCAACTCCAGCTGGCGCTTCTCCTTGCCAAGGCTACAATGATGAGTTCAGACAGGCGTTACAACTGGGGTTTTAGTTTCAAAGGCCACCTTACTTCTTTGCCATACAACTACTTGCCTACTTATACACTCTGCCACAACCTCAACTAACCTTTTTCTGTCACAATAGTTCCTGTTGTCAACTCCTCCAGATGTCCTCATAATGTGTGATATTTTCTCTATAAGCATATTGTTCTCCCTCTGAATCTTTGTTGTCCATTCCTCTTCAAGCTTAATGGAATAACATATTAATATAAATATAAATACAACAGTGAGTTTTCCTAAGATATTTGAAATAAACATTTTCTAATCTTTCCAAAATTTGGATTATTGCATTAGATCAATTCAGATGTCATTGGATGGTTTCAGCACTGAAACATCTGCTGCCACCTTATGGATATCATGTGAGTAGAAAATATGAGATAAAGTACGAACCTTTTGTTTCTTCAGCTTAAGAGCCAGGTGGCCGTAGGTCTTTGGTGGAGTCGTGTTTATTGTTGGTTTAGCTGACTTCACCTTGGGAGAAAAAAAAACCCATTGGGTTTTAAATAAGGTACTGGATGCTGATAAAACCAATTCTAACACACACTAACTGGTTGAAAACGAACGTTAAATTGGTTGGTTTATGACTAAAACAAAAAACACCTTGGGGTATGTGTCAAAACTTTCCAAATGGGATAAAACAGTAATAGTAAGTTGCCAAACTGTGTTTCTCCTGACCTTTCTCCTGTGTAAATCATATGAAGCCTTGTCCCATTTCTGCTGCAGATATTTGTTTCCAGTAGGAAGCAGGGGTTGATATGCCAGATGCTGCATCATGGGCCTGTGAAGACATTAAACATTAAACACATTTACAATACCACAAGCCCCCCACCCCTCCACAGAACCACACGAATTTTAATGATTTTGCATTAATATTGTGGTTCAGAATTAATCACATGAGCGTGAACAGTATGCCAGCTAACCTCAGCACCTTTCTGACTCACCTCACAATCTGTGGCTGACCTGGTGTCTTCGTATCACAACTCTTCATCTACCCATAGGAGTGTGTTCATGATCCATATCGTCTAGGTTGACTGGAGCTCTGACACTGGAGTCTGTTTTCTGCCAGTCATACATGGTTGCCATGACAGCAACTGGAGAGAGAATGAATGGTTTCAAACGATGGGCTTGTTTAGCAAGTTCCACACAGGGAAACACAGGCATAGAGGTAGGCTAATTAGTGAGGATTACTGTGGAGAGGGTGACTGTAAAATGAGCAGCTGTGTAAAGACATAGCTCCACACAGTTCAATGCTAAAAATGAATTGGAATACCATACAAACTTAGTTTCTCAAATGTGTCCATGCTGTTTTAAACTGTTTATTCCTCCAAGGAAAATAAAAGTGTCACTCATTTCTGAACACTGATTAGATTCAAAGTTCAACTGTTAAACATACAGTCCACGAAATTATCAAATCAAATGTAGAATATCTGTGTTAAATGAAAACAAAACTTAGCAGGATTGAATCAATGCGGTCAAGAGCATGTTGTGTTTTCCTACTTGCTGCCTGCAGACTATTACAGCCTTGGTAACTGTTACTTGGAAACTTGCAGCACAGCAACTTAAACTAACACCCTCTTTGCAAACACAGTTTATACCGACGACACCCACACAAAATCTGCTGTCATAAACCACACTGTAGGCTGATGCCTGATCATGAAAAAAATGAACATGGAAATTTTAGTTTTTACAGTTATGAAACTACGTTCAATTAATACATACACCCCATAGGACCGTGACATCATATTAAATTATCTCAAGTAAAGTACAATAGATAGTACAAAGCAGCATATCAGCAGAGATTTGTTGAATGAATCCCATTGAGGGGAAATGACTTCATGAATGAACATTCATATTACAACACTCCCCTCTACTGACTAGAGCTTGAAATGACAATTTCTAGTGCAACTGAGATCACAACTGTTAATAATTCAAATCCCACACCAGAATGAACCACCAAAGCACTCTGTAATAAATTAAACTGTAATAGATTAGTGTATCACCCTCTTTCATGTACCATGATGAACATTGAATTTAATGCTTAAAGCAACAAGATCCTGTGTACTTTTTAGGACTGATAAAACGAACTGAAAGCATTACCCGTGCAGCCAACTATCAACACGCAAACAATATGCTATCAAATAATTGCACATGTATATTTTCATGAGTATATTACAGAATAATACAGTTATGTATAACTGTAGGAGTACTTGTAAAGCTGCCATTGCAAAGGACAATTCTTCATGTCTGACATCTCCTCTCACAAGCCAATTAATTGTCCCCCCCAGCGCAGTCACATCTCAGCGCATAGGAAGAGCCCTCATGAATGAATTATGGCCAATAAAACGTTTCCAGTCCAATTTGTTACTTTGTTGTATAAGAGGAGACATGTCAATGGGACAGACCAGGGTGATAAAATAAGGACTGGTATTTAGGTGCCTCTCGAGCTCCCATATTCTATCTTTGTGAGTCCTTTTTTCTGTCGCATTAAAAAAACCAAAAACAATGTCCTTGTTTATGTATGTAGGTGACTCTTAAATGGGGACACTACAAAAAAAATACCATCTGTGCTTGCAAAATTGATGCAATGATTTTGTATGCTTTTATTATTTATATATTTATCAAAATATCAAATAATGGAAGAATAATAAGGAAATTCTGTAAACTGTGAGTACAGTGCCTATAAAGACTACTGACTTTTCACGTTTATTTATCTTTCCACCCTGGATGTACATGGATTTGTTTGACATTTATGAACAAAATTAAATCTTTTATCTTTAAAGTAAACATGAATCTCTAAAAGTTGATCCAAATTCATTACAAATATAAAACACAAAATAATTGAGTGCATAAGGATTCACCCCATTTCAAGTCAATTTTGAGTAGAGGCATGTCTGACAGCAGTTAAAGCTTTAAGTCTACACCGCAGACTTCACCAATTCTTTGTGAAACTGCTCAAGCTCTGTTAGGTTGCATGGGTATACTGTGAGTGAACAGCAATTTACCACCACAAATTCTAGACTGGACTCCGAATCTAATGTGTTCAGTTGAAGGTTGTTGTCTGGAAAAGTAATCTTCTCTCAAGTTACATTTGTCTTGTAGACTGCAGACTTCATTTGACCCTTTACTTCCACAAGCCTTCCCGGGGCCTGCTGCAGTGAAGCATCCCCCACAGCATGGTACTGCCACCACCAACCTTTAGGGCTAGAATGGAGTGGTACTTTCTGCTGATGTGCAGGGTTTGGCTTATACCAAACAATATATTTTATTATCAAAAAGTTAAACTTTGGTCTCATAAGCCATTGAACCTTAATCCTATAGTCTCCCATATGCATTCTGGCAAACACTAGCAAGCAAAACTTTATTTATATAGGGCATTTCAGTCCAGGTGGAAGCACAATTTACTAAACAGAGTGTGCTCTACTACGGTAGTTACAGAGACAAAAACTATGTGGATATTGTGCACATAAAATATTATACATAAGGAAATGGAAATAAAAAAATTAAGACTAGCAACTGACTAATACAGATTGTGAAGATGTGAATTAAAACCATGAAAAAACTAAGTAATAATATAATATAAGATTAAATAAAATACTAATTAAGACTAACAGTTGATCGAACAATTGACTATTGTTATGCCTTCAGTTATTTAAACAAAAGACACCTTAATTATTTAAAGGTGCTCTTCACTTTACTTACAATGCAGTTCTAAAAACAACTGGTTTAATCAGTGATGCTTTGTGTCATCTTGCAATCAAGTGTGTAATAATAAATATGTAGAGATTTGTTTTAATTTAACTTAACAGTTTTCTATTCATCACTGTCAATGACTGTAGAAAAAAATAACAAACTATGACAACATAAAATGCTTTCTGTAGGCTCTGTAAGCATCATCATCAATTAAGAAGGGAGCTAATGATGTATTTAAGATACTGGAAGTTGTTTTCATGTCCTGTTCTTAATGGCAGGGGATGCAACCAGTTCTAGGGAATTCTCACTGGTGGATCTTCCATTGCACCATTGTGGGAATAAGTGCTTAGAAAGGCGGTCTCTTTGGGACAGAGGACGTACAGGAAGACCTGATACACAAGTCAACATGAAACAGAATCTCTGTGTGTATATACATGGGTGCAATGTTTTTCAGATAAAGCCATTCTTAATCTTAAAGCCAAGATGCACACATGTAATGAAAACGATGTAGAAACCTTTTCTATTACAAGAATAAAAACCCTTCAAACAGGGTCAAATATGGCCAAAGGTAGTGGAGACCAGGTATGGTTGTAACATGGGTAGAGTTATAACAACCAATCAAACAGTTCCACCAAGTGGTGCCAGGACTCCCCATTCACATGTAGGACACATGTTGGCGTGTGTATCGGCACCCAATTTTATCCCTACTCAGTCTCTATTCTGACATCTCAGGTGTATTTTTTTCTTATTTGCTTTATAGTAATCCTCGCTTTGGGTCAGTGTTATACTCAAATCTGAGATCTCTGATTTTCCATCTCCATGATCATTCCTATTTGACCATGTTGGCATACATGGTAGAGCTTTGATGAGCAATACAATCCAATAATCCAATAAGTCGCGTTTACATGTGTTGCTGTGTGTGCCACAAAATGACCACTGGACAGAAACACTGTCTCTACTGTTGGCCACCCTGTCTCTGCTGATCGAGAAAAATACCAGGGGCTCACATTTTATTTTTCTACTCTATGTCTGTGGCCAGAACCACAGTGACATCAGCAGGAGTAGTTTGTGCATTTCCCCAAGGTCAGGATCAAGATTTTTTTTTAAATCTATGTGATGGAAAGTGACTATGGAAACGGTCCCCTGAGAAGAGACTGTTTAGAGGTGGCTGCATCACACTGTTTCTAAGCCTGCTTGTTTCACAGAGCAGCCACCTGCAATCAAGGAGTTCTGTTAGTAAAAAGAAGATGTTTGTTATTTTGTCTAGTCCACACCAGATATATGGGAGAATATGGTTTTGTTGGAACAAGTAAACCTTATAAAGCTTCAAAAGTGATACATTGTAAATGGACCAGGAAGCTTTTGCCAACGCAAGGTTTCTCTTCTACCCTTAAAAGCTGTCTTCTCCACACTCAGCGATCATCTATCAGATTGGTGTCGATGAAGCATTACAAACACAATCTTGACCTTTTTAAAAATAGAAACAGACATTAGAGACATCTCTAGGCACACTCTAGGCATACTTACTTATATTAGATACCACCCTGTTCTGCCATTATCTAGTATGATAGAGTGCTCTGGACATAATCTTTAATGTTAGCTAGCTTCTTTGAGAAAAAACCTAAACAAAACTTATACAGTTCCCCTGGTTGACAGTGACAAAACCTTGACGCTAACCACATCTGAACACCCTTTTCACTTCATTTATAGCAAGTAGTTTTAAAGTCAACACAATTTTCAGCTAATGGTGGGTAGAATAGGTAACGACTGTAAGGCACTACTCTCAGCCCTGCTGCTCCATTAATGCTGCTGAGCTACAAAGGAATGGATGCTTTGACTCGCAAATAGGCTTTATCCCTCTAAAAGTGGCTCTTTTGATGACAGTTTGGCGCACACATGCTGCATTTCCTCCTGAATGCGGGAAGTTTGCCCCATTTTAATACTCAAACCCATACAGGCCCATATCCCAGATAGATCTGCGCTATGAAAGGGTATAAATAATGAAAGATGCAGTCTTTACAAGTTAAAAAAGACCCACAGTGCTGTTACATAACAGTGGAATGAGTTATGAGGATAACAAATTAGGAGGAGTGAGACAGAGTACAGTAACATGCTGGACTAATCGACTGCAGTAAGCTAACACAAAGGCAGATTTATGCTCAGATTTGTCCTCTTAAATGTAACCTCATTTTTGTTCACAACTATAAATGTTCTCCTGTTTCCCTTGGCAACTTCACCTCTTCTGAACATTTTAGTTTCTTGGTTACTGTCAAGGTCCATCGTCCTTGTATCTTGGTTTACAACTGGCAAAAAACTAACAATTTCTCTCAATTATCATGTATCTGACACAATAATCCTTAATGTTTTGTTGTTCAGTAGGTGCTTTTACACACTCTTTCTCCTTCTCTGTATTTTCTAAAGTAGCACAAAACATTTTAATTTTGTTCAGTCTCATGGTTATATATGCCAGAAGTCATATGCTTAACCACATTTTTAACCTACCTACTACAAATGACTTGGACACATGGGACATCTGTGTATGGGACGATACTACTTTTAAAGAATACAGTATGTTCCCCTCCACAGATACCATCAATCTCCAAGTCAAAGATCAATATTAGACTCCAGTTGTGCAGCTTTGGAGCTAATCCTTCTGTACATACACTATGTAGAGCACAACTAAAGCTTTATAAACTCATTTGTGACTATTTCATAATAAAGAGCATGTTGGGACATTGATTCACCTTCAGGCAGCATAACAAAATGTATGTAGAATATCATTAAAAATACTATTGACCGCATATTGAAGCAGTTCCGAGCTAAAAATAAGTCTGCTGAGGCATTACGTGAACTGCCAAATCTCTAAATGATGTCAACGAGAGCCAGTCTGATTGTTTCTACACTCACTGAGCTAGTCATGTGGTTCAAAAGACTGCACCCTCCAGCATGGAGTAAAGTAGTTCATAAGGAAACATCCATCTCATGTCTGGCACTCCAAATAACCTGATGATATCACCTTCATTGTCCACCTACTTGTATTTTATTCTGTTACAAGCAGTACCAGATAATCTTTTTTCCTCGCTGTTACAGGGACTTCTACTATCTGTACAAGATGAACAGGATAAAGATGAACAGAACAGAATGGTTCACTATGTGGCAGATCAGTGGCAAAGGAGGGGGTGAAATAGCAAAATATTGATTATCTTATTGGCCCTGTTGGAACCAATCGATCACATGACCGCACATGGCTGTACATTTGGGTGAATGGCTTTATGAGCTTGACTATGTAACAGCGCTGCTATAGTAATATAGAATAGTGCAATGCATCTCACTGCCATTCAAGAAACACATTACAAAGAAAACATGGGACAATCACTTCAAAAATAAAGCTGTTGAAAATCATCGAAGGTCCAAACTGAACAGTAAAGCATCAAAAGAGAGCTCAGAGAGGCTAAAAATGGAACACGTTTTCATGATAAGGAAGCCAATATGTGGATTATGACAATCCTCACTGGACAGGAAACTCCCAGAGAGATGATTATAAAAGGGCGTGATTTGAGAGTGGGCTTTATTTTAGGCCTTGCACATCATTAAGATGTGAGTGTGTGTGTATGTGTCGCTTCTGGGTAAAGAAGAGATGAGGCAGTGGGGGGAGAAAGGCCAGAGGAAAGGCAGTGTCAGCGTCGAACGATGCTTGGCATGAGAGTGACCACTGTAGCATTCATTACTAATATCTGCTCACTTGTTTACTGTTCCATTTGACTACAGGCCCTTCCTAATGCTTTGGGTGACTACTCTCACCCCAAAGCAAAACTCACATCTTCATCTGTCTTTTAACCACAGGCCTATGTGACAGATGTCTCCAAACATAGATAATACTGTAAGACTGTGTTGGAAAATGGAGTTATCAGAGTTTGAACACCAACAGATTCATTAAACACAAGTGCATTTGGAGAGGAAATGTGTGGACTCTGGTGGACAATCTGTTAATGATAATCCGACCACCTAAGTGAAGATTTACTCATTAATCTGGAAACAGTAGCAGGTTAAGGTTATGTCTTTGTAAAGCCTCGATACTATATGACTCCATTAAATCCTAAAAGCCTTTTCCCCTTGTCTTTAAAAGTTGTCAAGCTGTCAAAACAGTTTCAATACTGTTCTACTTTGTTAAATTGCATGCCATGAAACTCATATGGAAGACAAATGAAATATATTGTATAAAGACACAGGCCCTGGATCACCATTATGTGACCATGACAATGTGCTGTATATCCTAGTGGATAGAAGACTGTATAACTAGCACTTTATATTCACTCAATGTGGGCTGGCTTGCTATACAGTGGAGGGTGCCTGAATTCTCACTGGGCCAGTGTCAATGACCTTATCTCTCTGCAATTATGAAAATTATTGGTCACAATGGATTTTAAAGAGGAGTTGGAATCATGTGTGTGGGATTCCTCAATTTGTGCTTTTGGCCCTTTGCGCTATTAGTCACAATGTGGGTGAACTAGAGAGGTTTACAGGTCTGTGTCTAAACATCATATGTGTTGTTGCATTTTAGCCAAGTACCAGTGTGAGCAGTAACTAACTTGATGCTAATTAGGAGTTAAAAATATCAACTGTCCAGAAGGTCCATATTCTGTATTTCATGTACCATGTGGAATCGAAGTACATTTCCCATTCTGATAAAACTGATATCTGTAAATATCACTTGCCTGATATAGTGTAGTCTAGCCGTCTGGGCCCAGTGAAGCACAGAAAATAGTTATTCTGCTTTGTCCCTGGACATCAGTGGCTGTGTTGTGCACAACTTAAAGGAGGGCATTCATTGGGCAAGCAGCTGAGTGGGAATGAATAGAATCTAGCTACAGTTTGTTTACTTCCTAAAAGTTTGTCTTTATGTAGTGTATATGTGTGTGTATATGTTTGGTTTGAATGAAGTCTTTGGTCATGACTTAGTTCCCAGCAGCTGTTCATTTGCTAGTGAACATTTGCTCTAAGCAGTGCCAAACAAAGTTCACTGTCCTTCTCTGATTGGTAGACATCTTGGCTGTGGGCATGTTGGGTGAAGGGGAGCGGATGATTTTAGCACTGCTACTGAACATGGATATGCATGTGGTCACAGTCTAGAAATCCCTGAAAGCAATAAGCAGAGCAAAGCAATGACTTGGACCAGTGCACATGTTTCTAAATAAAACAACAAGCTGATCATGAAACTTAATGTTTGTTGTTTTACATTAATGACACAATGGCACCTCTTTGAACAGATTCATTTGTATTACTTACACTGCAATACATTGCCTTATTTGAAGTCAGTGAAATTTGTCATACTCACTCATTAATGAAACTGTTTCAAATAAACAGCAGAAATAGCTTAATTGTCACAGTTATCCTCAGTATTGTTATTGTACATTATCGTACATCAACTATTTCAAGAACTTGCACCAAGTGTATATTTTCTAACTAATAAAATCACAGTCCTTTCATCATTATGCAGGATTACATGATGCATAATATTCTGTGGTAGGAACTGTGTTGCTCCTTAAGGCTCATTTATTGGTGTTAGTTTTAATCATAGATTTTATTTGGAGGAAACACTCATGCAAAATAAAAAGCAAATTGATTGGAATATCCACTCTTTTCAAAATAGCATGCTGGGATACAGGCTATTGACATGTGTAGGCATTTATAATTGATGATAAAATACGCCACTTAGCTCAATAAAGTTCATTGTGCTTCCTGCTACCTTTCAACTCCTTAAATGTATTTAAATATTTTCTGACATTAAATATATTCTACTGGATTTCTGGCTCATTCATATTAGACTGTGGTCACACTAAAGGGTCAGTCATCCAATTTAAAAATATACCATATGTGTGAGCAGATTGTAACAAAAAAGTCAGAGTTAAAGTACCCTGTGCTACCAAAAGCCTCTCTAAATCTTGTTATATTTTCACATTAGATAATATGAAATTAATCCATCCATATATAATGAACTCCAGTCTTCACCCATCACCCCCCATGTGTGAGCCATTTAAATGTGCACAGTAAAACCACAGAGACCATGAGTAAAACTGGAACTAGTCCATTTATCTCAGTGCATCTTAAATCAACTTATTTTTCCCATAAGGAGAAAACAGGCCGTTAAAAACTCACAAGGGAGCCACTTCCTGCCGGCCGCAGTCTGGGCAATCAAAAAGAAGTATTCTAATGATCCCTGACAAAATTGTCAGACGATATCCTCTAGGGTGCGATGATACTTTACATTACAGTGGGCAAATCGATAGGGAGGATGACACGAGAGGCCTCTGCAGAGGGAGAATGCTGGAGAGCCTGCAGTACCCTGCTCCGACTTGTGCTGATTCCACAATGAGTCCATTTGACCTCACAGCACACATGAGGAAGTAAGTCTACAGCACATGCATGTAACTTGCTTGAATAACTGCATTCACACCTTGTCCAAAGCAGTGTACTGGATGTGTACTGGTTAACATTTGTGCAGACTATCATTAGTTGAAAAAAATGACAGCCACCTCTTAAAATCAATTTCAAATTCTTTATAATTGGCCTTTAAACAGTGGCACCGCAAAATTATAATACCATGTAAAGAAAGTCAATCAGGAAACATTTTGTTTCAAAGTGGCCCACATCCCAGAGGAACCAGTTATCACAGACAACTGACAAGACCTGGGCGCTGCAAAACTAGGGCATTAAAGTGGATTAATGCTGTAATTCAGAGATGAACACACAACACAACCCCACTAATGAACCCCTCCAGTCTCTCATCAAGCTTCCTGCGCTTTGGCTAATATTGTTTACACAGTCCTTGGTTTTTGCTCACTCAGTGTTACATTGGATAAAATAAGCTTTTGATAACAACTCTCTTCCATGCAGAGTCAACTGTAAATTGTTCATCAAAGGACATAATTATAAAAAATAGATTATCTCCAGAAGTTGGAAGATACATATTACAAACATATAACATAAAAATATTACATGTCAAAGTGATCCATGTTACATACATGCTAGTTTGGGAGGTAATTTTGAAAATGGAAGGATCAATGAAATGATCTAATGCAACACAGTCTCATTGTAAGTACTAAGTACTTTTTTCCTTGAGCTCATTTTTACAGTAAATCACCATAGAAGGGCAAATTCAATAGTCATCCCTGACTAATAGATTCAAAATCACAGGAAAGAAGAAAAAACTACTCTTTCTAAATAGATAATTTGTCCTTGCTGGGGCCATCATGCTAGTCATTTGTATTTCTTTGTATTGCAGCCTAACAGCAATGGTATACTGGCAAACAGCATCTAACACCTGTGAGTGCGGTCAACGCTATATTGAGCAACTCATGGGTCCACTTCCAAACACTGGCAGACAAACAGACTTCTGCCACTTGTGCTGGGGAAGAGGTGCAGGGACAGATCTGAAAGTGATTAACAGAGGAACATCAAACAGCAAAAAGACTGCTGGTTCCAAATCAAATTTAAACTGTTTGTATGTCTAGAAGCAAAGTTTACTTTTTCCAACAAAGACAAATTCTTTCTCTCTCCACAACCCCTGGAGAGTGCAGGTATATTCAAGGGGAAACAATGTCTTCTTCTCTCTTTGTCTGTGATGGAAAACCTTTAAATCCTTAGAGAAAAGTAGTCATACAGTGGAAACAGTCGTCATGAGCAACACTAACTGGCCTCTTATCCTCAGGGATGAAGGAGCAGAGCTAGCACACTACTACATCTGAATGTTTTGTCAAAAAAAAAGATAAATAATTTTGCCCACAAATGTGTAGCCTGTCATTGTTATTTGTGGAAGACCAGGTTGTTTTGAAGAGATGTTTAAAGTTGTTATCTACTCTTCTCAATTAACATTTATTATCAATAAATGTAGGATTAAATTCATCAGTTTATGGAAGGAATAGTAATCTGTTCACTGTCCTACAGGCTACTCTGCAGCCCTGCATCAGTAATGCTTAGATGACTTGACACAAACAGGCAAGCAGGTGAGATCTTAACACCTGTGACTTTGGAGTTTTTGTGCATGGTTACCCACTTGATGAACAAAGCTGCAACAACTTAATGAACTGCAAAAAATGACATGTCAAGTAGAAATGGCGTAACGATAAGGGCTGTAGACTCTTTAATGTGCAGTGCACACATGCCCTCATGCAGAAAATAAACTCCATATCTATATATACCCTGTCATTTACAAGAGTTCAAGCTTTAACGGCTTGGGACAATAGTCTCAGTCGGATCATAAAAATTTCAGAGAGCATCAGTGAAATGACGGCGCAGAAACCACGTGTTTACGTAATGGAAAGCCAATCTTTTAATTTAACCCCTCCTCCCCGTCTATTTCCAACAGAGGTCCGACGCTAAAGGAAATTCATGCAAATGTTTTCATAGGCGCACCGTACTTTGGGAGATGCCAGTGGCGTGGTGCTGAAAAGGCTTTGAGGAAAATACCCCACAAAGAGAAGAAACGCACACTTCAGGAATCACGGACACACACAACACACATACACCAAGAACCCAAGCCTGGCTTTAAAAGAAACGTTGCAGTGTGGGACTGTAAGAAATGCAAACTGAGGTTGGCGTTATCTGACCTCGCCAACCAAGCTGGTTTATAGGAGAAACGAATTTGACTTGATCCGGCAATGTGGTGTTTTGTTGGGGCTATCATTGCAGCAGTCTGTGCATAGGATGCATCCTCCCTTGGCTTTTGATGCTGTGCAGATCCACCCTCCTCTCCTCAGAGTGATGAACTAATAGGCAATGATTTTCTCCTCGGAAATCCACCGTGTTTTACTGTTTTCACGTTAGTTGTGTTTGTTTACTGGCGGCCCGTCTCCTCCCGGTGCGACACATGCAATTTACAGAGTATATTTTCTATTATCGAGTAGTTGAGGAGGCATTCTTTATACGCCAGAAGAAGAAAACACACCATTATTACGAAGTCTGACTGATACTGAATATTTTGCCACGTGAATGAAAACGCATAGGACTTGGATATACCTATTTTTCTATGATACAATTGGTAGCCTTGTCCTGGAGAACTGATCCAATTGTGTTATTATGCAACCGCAAGGATCTCATCTATATCTGGGTGTTTAAGCCACTGGATTGCTCTTCGCCCAAATCAATGTGGTTTCTTTGGAACATTTTCAGCAAAGGAACGCATATGCTGCAGTGTCTTTGTGGCAAGAGTCTTAAGAAAAACAAGAATCCAAGTGGTAAGCTCATCACCATTATGCCTACTCCTCCGTTTCGCTGTGAACCGGCGTTGTGCGTGCATGTGTGTGTGAGATAGAGTGTGGTGTATGTGTGCGTGTGTGTAGATTTGCGTTATTCGTTTGTTTGTTGTAATGGTGATAGATCTGCAATCATATTTATGCAGCGAGTGGATCATGCAGAGGCACTGGGAGGGGGGACAACTTATTCTGTGCAGCTACTATCGGTGAGCACAGGTTTGAGGACGCGCAGCGCAGAGACACACAAAAAACCCCCTGCATCACCACGGCACCATGATCTCCTAACTTTTTAAATAGCGCTCGCACACACGCACACGCAGGGGCTAGATGTTATTTCAGAGGATCAAATACACGCACAGTTATTCTGTCCAACCTGATTCCCCCTAACCAGATTATTCCATCCTCGGGTTTACTGCAGCAGCATTTCCCCCTCTGCAACACCGGGCTACTGGCTATGTTTTCAACAAGCCAGCCGGAGGAGACAGACTATTCTTTCATGTCTGTCTCTCGGCTGTTGCAGGCCAATATTCATCATGCGGACCTGGCGATACGTGATTTCATACGAGCACTTGAGTTGATTTCCTGTTGAACTGGGCATGTACGTATAGAGGGACTGGACTCCGCTGCACTAATGCAAATCCTGCACTTGAGCGATCAAGATTATGGTCTTTTTCTTTTGTGGACAAATAAGCCCTGCCTTCAGTATCACACAAACAGTGTTTAGTTATAGCCTATTTGTAGATAAAAAATGTAACATTGTGGCGCGTCAGTGAGAAAAGAATGTTTATTTCAACAGGCTGTTGTTATGAAAGAAAAGCTCCATGTGGACAACATGTAGTGCGGGCTACTTGTTAACCTTATGTTGTGGGTTTTGAAGATGATATGCTCAGTAGCAGTAGAATTCCTCGACACTGCAGCTGCAGTATAGATCATCATCAAACTGTAGCGGGACTATTTTGCATCGCTGACACTGCAGGTGCAACGAGAAAAACAGTGTCTACTATCAACTACAAACATTTAAAAAAAATGAAATTGTATAACCCAGTCTAAATATTATCTTTCCCCAGCATAAGTTAACCCAGGTTGTTTTTACAGTTCAGGTGCGTATCAGGCCACGGTTTCTGCCTTGCAAGTAGCAATCATAATTTTTCCATTAAGACTTTTACATTCATGAGCTATATTGGAGTCACAGAGCTAACACTGCTTTTCCTCACAGACTGTAGCTACACAAACTTAATTTAGGAAAAACCTCAGTTGTTGGGACACTTAATTCTTAACTAAACTTACTAATTTGGGGGCATTCCTATTTTCCTGCAAGATAGGAGGGCTACACAATAAAGACAAACTTGTTTCCCAAGTTGCAAATCTCACTTTTGAGGAAGGGAATATCTCCTTCCTCACTTTGTAGAACCACCACGAAAAAGGAATATTATTATTGTTATGTTTACACACACACACACACACACACACATATATATATATAAATATGAATATAACTATAAAAGAGTTCGTATTAGCTATGGAAGCCCCAAAAGGCCATACATGCATATTTAATTTGTTTTCTCGAGTTCTCAAGTTATTGTTATTATTTTGAAATAACAAATGTTGTTTTCCCAAGATAACCAGATACTTTTTTAAGATCTCAAGAAAACAAATCTTGGTTTTCCCTATATAATGACATTATTAATTTAGGATCTCAAGTAACAAAACAATAGATAGAATACATTAAATGATTGTAGGAAACATCAATCTTTATAGCAATGTCAGAGGAGCAGGAGAATATTGATCACCATGTCAATTATCTCTTCAATCAATACCTGACACAGGCAAAAATACCTTGCTGTTACAGATAACATAGACACTAATGTGTGTCATCTAAGAAGATGGGTAGCAAGATTACAGCTTACCAGTGGCTCATCACATTTAATTCATTATTGTTTTCTCAAGATCACAAATCAATTACGCAATTATACTTGGGAAAACAAAATTTTGTCATCTCGAGAAAATTATCACATTATTTCGGGAAAACAACATTTGTTATTTTCAGATAATGATATAACTCAAAATCTCAACAAATTAAATAAACTTATTATCAAGGGAAAACAAAGCAAATAAAATGTATGAATGTATGACTTCTTAGGGCTTCCGTAATTATCTTATCAGTTTCATATAAATTGCTGTCACGCTTAATATTTGTAGCAAGGAGATAGCAAGGTGAATTTGTCTGTGAAAGGCTTGAAATGTTAAAATGCTGATTACATGAAAGGCAAAATCTGGGACTAAGCCACAAAAAGCTCTGGGGTGATAACAGACTGATTTCTGCTCAGTGGAAAAGACGCATCAAGATACTACCCTCCCTTACTGGTGCGCAACACCATGCAGCCAGTCGATCAACTCACTCAGGTGTTTGAGATTTGAAGCCATGTGCATTTCAAAGTGAGAGTAACCCACATTGAGAATGTGGAGGCTCATTATTCAATAATCATAAGCTGATGGTGTGGGCACAATCATCAGGGTTTATGCTGAAGCAGCAGATAGTGACAGTAGTTACTGGGAAATGAAGTGGGCCAAGATGCAGACTGTGTCAGTGGGGTACAGTCCTGTTTCTTATGACTAAAAACTGCTAACTCATTGAATGCACACTGTCAAACAAATCGTACCACAGATTTGTTGTAGCTACAGAGGTGCCTTAAACAACCCTAGAGGATTTTCTAGTGTCTTCTTGTAGTAGGACAGAGAATCCTCTGTGTGGCCCTTTGTCAGCAGAGGCAGGTGTTTCCAGTTTAGAGCTCTCTAGGCCTGAGCTGCAAAGGCCTAGATATAATGCTCCAGCTCTTTGGCTGTATTTTTAGTAACACAACTGAGAGGACACTGAGAGACTAAGCCAACTGGGCTGTATCAATAAGACAGACAAGTCAGTCATTGTCAACATAGAAACATCTGTCCTATTATTCCGATATTGTTATTTGTATCTATCTCCATACACAAAAACTAAAATTAAACATACTTATTGTACATCACCAGTGCATCTGAAGAGGTTAAAAGTAGAGTGTTGATTCTTTAAATGCTTCCTCACATTGTGAAATTAATTCAGTCTTAAAAAAGGGGAAAGTAAATTGTCATTCTGTTGTTCAAAACGTAGTGGTAATGAATTTGTATCAGCTATTTTTAAAAGTGTAAATAGGGTAGATATGTGTGGAGTATTTCTTGAAATAAACCACATGTTTTCATGTGGATTCCTGATGCAGGAATGCAGTGTGTATGTGTAGCTTAACATGTAGTCCATGTCATTAACATTATATGGCTTAACATATCTTCTCCCTTGGAGTCATCCAAACTATAGAAGCTTTCACTTTTTCATACTGTATAAGATTAACCAGCAAGAGATGTTGCATTTTTATGTAAATGACCAAGCAGGGTCAAAGTTGTAGCACACAACTTAACTACTCCCTTCCTTAGTGTACATAAGTCAATTTGAATTTGCCTTCATATAAAGACTACACATCCACTTAGCGTTTTAGTCTCACTGTGCCTTTTTAGTCACTGGCCAGATGATATTCTTTCAGCCTTGTCACTGTTTTCTAGTAAACCAAGCTTGTGATAGATTAGCCCCTAGGGTTGTTGATCTGGTACAAATGGCATAGCTGGCCATTTCTTTCACTCTCTTGTCCCAGCATGGGTACATGTCTCTGAGTGAATATACTTCATTAAGTCAATTAAGTAATGAAGTAGCTGAGTGGAAGGGATGGAAATACAGTAAGTTTCTGCCTGCAGCCATTGTAGCATTTATGATTGTGCAAATTACCACATAGTTGTCATCTTAAAACTTTGAGAAAGTCATTGACTAGATCGCAGCTATGATGAGTGACAGGGGTCTATTGAGGGCATTTGGTGGTAAACGTTTAAAGAAAAAGTTATGTAATGAACTGCCATATGTAACAAAGGAAGACAAATAATGGGTGCTCACTGAAAATTCTTAGAGTTTTTAGTTTTGTTAAATGCTGTACATGTGGAAGACAGTATTCATGTGGAATTGCAGTGGATGTGTGAAGTCAGGTGGCTTTCTTAGCGTGGCACAGCAACAACTCATTGACAGCAGAGTGACAGTACAGGTCACTGAACACCAGGCATCCACGTGACTATGGTTCATAGCATATCAAGTAAAACTCAGCTCTATTATGTGTGACAGAGCCAGGAAGCTGGACCGTAGCTTCAGCACTATAATGCTACTGCTCTTGTTTTCTCCATGGGTATACATGAGCTATAACTCTAAGCTGTAGCTTGACCCAACACTCATGAAGTTATGACACTCATGAAGCTAAAATAATTTATTTGAATCTCTGGCCACAAAGACTATTGGAAAACTATAACTATAGTTATACTACTACTACTACTTGCTGGTGTTAAAAACTGTGACCTCTGAAAATGTAAAAGTGTTGATTGAATAAATCTATGGATGTAAATTTATATTTCATTTACATGTAGTCATTTAGCTGACGCCATTATCCAAAGCGATTTACAATTGCTATATATGTTAGAAGTCACACGCCTCTGGAGCAACTAGGGGTTGTTTCTTGCTCAGGGACACATTGGTGTCTCACAGTGGAGTCCAACCCAGGTCTCTCACACCAAAGGCATGTGTCTTATCCACTGCTCCATCACCACCACCATATTGTCTCATAAAATCATTAAAACAGAGAATAAGTACAGACAGTAATAAACAAAAGATACTCATTTTGGCAATTGCAACACAAGACGTTTTAAAGAGGTGTTTCAATGGTTTACAGGCTTATATGGCTATAAACTGCAGTTGACAGGTTCATGACTAGGCTGTTAATACCTATTTGAAGAACAATAGCCTTGTTTCCATTTAATTGTCATACATATTTTAAGCAGACTTTTGAAATGTCGCAAATAAAAAGAAAAAAAAGTAATTGCAAAATATGTGCTTTTCCATCAGCTGGTTTGGAGCGAATAAACCAGGCTACTGCAAGTGTAGTTATGTCAGTAATTGACGTTACACATGGCATGTAATAAACAAGACATTTAGGTTCCATACCACAAACACAACCAGCTGCAGGAACTGATGCCCGTTGACCTTAGCAAAATGGAGAGAGGTCCTCAGGAAACCACCTCAAGCAAGTAAAAGCCATACTTCAAAATGCGCATTAAAAATGTTGATGGAAATACAGCTAATGACTGTGTCAGCATTTTGCATGACCCGTTATTGAGGTGCATGTTTCTGTTTGGTGTCATATTAATTTTTTTGGAATTTTTCAATAAACGTATTGTAAAAAATAAAATATTCTTTTTACTGTGCACTGTCCTTTGCTGAACAGTGAGTATGGAAGCTGATAGGGGACTATATCAAAATGATAATGTAAGCTTGAAAATGTATTTCAACAAAAGCTTTATAATGTTTCACATACGTATGTGTTATTTGATGAAATGTTTAAATGAATGTTCAATATTCCAGTGGATTTTGTCACACTTTATACTATGCCAGCTGTATACATTTTATTTTTTTAGTCATCAGATTATATTGAACTTTTCAGTCAGTCTACTCCAGCCAAAACCGAAAATTTGTCATTTTAGTCAAACTTATTTCACATTATCTTATCATTATTAGACTAAAAATAGAAAAATAAAAAAGGTTGAATGATCCATAACACAACTGAAACTCTGTTTTGTTTATTTACTCTTCAAGTCCTCTGTGAAGTCTTTTTGTTAGCATTTGTAATGTGTCTGTCAAGAACATGATGGCTTATGTTGGTATAGACTAATTTGTCATATTTGTGATGGCTTTATAGTTTCAACCATTAGTGAGGTGACTGTTAACTTTTTTTGAGGCCGGCCATATGTTGGTATGCTTTCACATATTTTTGTTCTCTCCTTCTTTGTGTCAACAAAAAAAAGTTTGATTTTGGTAAAACAAAAAAAAAGAAGCTACATCTTAGTCTTGTCTTTGTTCATCAACAATATTGAATTTGATGTAGCTGAAGTTAGTATTTAGAGACGTCGATGCTGTTTCATCTTAGTCACTGGAGGAGTACAAGGTTGTTGATGAGCATATTTAGTCATAGTTTTGGTAACAAAATTAACACTACATATGAGGATGTGAAAATAAAGATATATCTAATATAAATATGATTTGAATTATTGCACTTACATTTTTACTATTGTAAAGCATACATATGTGGAAAAATATAATGCTATTGTGGAATTACATTTTAATTTTACAAAGTCATTTTAATATAGTCCCCTTTACGCTTCCATAGAGGTACTTCCATAGTGTAATCTGGATTTACATATGCATTTCATAACTTAGATTATACTGCTGGTTTATTTTTTACATCTAATTCTCAACTCAGAGCAGGAGCGATATATGTATTTTTTCCAAAATCATTCCTGTTTGAGAACGTAAAAAGGGCTTTGATTTTTATACAGTTAAAAGATGATTGATTCATTTGTAGCCACACAGCTGCACTAGTTTAATTTGTGGTAACAAAGAAGCGACAGTGTAATTAAAGAGGATGGGTAACAGTTAAACAAGAACTCCTACAATTAGAATAACAGCAGGGTTGGCTAAAAATATCTCCTTCCAACCACTGTGGCATGTTGCTAGGTTTCATACAGAAACATTACAGTAAGTTTGTAAATTGGTTTTGGAGGACCTGGCATATCACTATGATAAGATCAGATAAAAGATTTTTTAAAAGTTTTAAAGTTAAAAGTTTAGCAAATGTGTGTCATTCTAGAAACTATACTTCTTCACATAAATGAACCTTGTTTCTAAAAATAGAGAAAAGTGCACACATCCTTGAATACAATTGAATACTGAAAAATATTATTATATAGCGAAATGTATTTCAAACTTTGAGGTGTTTTTCTTCTCATGGCAGTCTACATAACTGAGGAATGCATTTTACGCCTTTGTGATCATTTGGAAAGAGAGATTGTGTGAAGCTGCAGTATGTCACAGGTCAACAAGAAACACTGCTTTACTCTCATTGTTTTGGACAGCAGCATCATCAGTTACACTAGTAAATTAATTTGTGCTGTCTCTGTCCTGCTCTTGAGAAATATGATGTGCAGGGGTAATGCAATTCAAGTTCCTGGCTGCCATTCTACTTCCCCCTGAGAGACAATAAACTTTACATTCAAGTCAACTCAGACAAATCAGAATCAGCTTTTTTGCCAAGTAAGTGTACACATACAAGGAATATTTGTGACATTTTAGTGCATGAATATAAACATAATTAGCAGATAACATAAAGAATGATAGAGCAACTAAAGCAGCTCAAGAATTATAAATCTAAAATTGACAATAAGATATGAAAAGAGATTATTAAAATAATTTTCAAATGTTTACACAGGAATGTGCAAGCGTCTACAGTATGAGCATACTGTACTGTTAGGGGGGATGAGAGTGGTGGTCCCAGACCAGCTACAGACGAAAAGAGACTGTTCTTGTGGTCCTGATGGACTGCATCCTCTTCCCAGAGGGGAGTGTCTGAAACAGTTTGTGTCCAGAGTGGCAGAGATCCAGGCAGATGTAAATACAAGGCTGTAGGAGGGTAAGATTGATGTGTGTAGAAAATACATCTGAATTTACATGAAGTATCTCCACATGAAGCATATACTTCCCTAATGCCCCTGTTTGCAGAGGTTAGATGAATGGTGGGACATGCAGTGCTGGCTGGATTCTCCAGCCACTGATCTGCTGGTGGATGGTTTCATCACAGGGTGTGCACAGAGCTGCTCTCTCTTCTCTCAAGGTTAGGCCTGACGAGAATTCATTTGGAGGGGAGACACCATGAAATTGATCAGTTTTCTTAAAGGTTCTGGGAAGGACAACATCTTTTGTTTGATAATCTATAGATCTATAGCTATATGTAGAGTTTCTGCATATTTTGTCTCATTGTTTTGGTTTTTATGGTCCACAACTTTACTGTTTTGGTTTATTCTCACTGCTCCCAGTAACATAATTTCCAGTTGCAGTGGGCAGCTGTTTTCAGCGAAAGTAATAAAAACACACTGTATGCTACAAACCCTTCAGGAGTACAAAGCCAGCACTAAAAGGAGAGTGAATATTAAACCTACATTTGTCAAGTTTCCATACACATAGTTCTAAATGAATGCTAATGTTGCTCTGTATCCATATCAACTTAAAAGTTGGTAATATGTCAGTGTTGTGTTTACAGATTGTTTCTACTTCTCCAAGTATGACAAATAATGCAGCTTTTAACATACAGTAAATAAAAAAATACATGCAAACTAAAGGACAGTCTGTTTTAGTAAAGTGAAGACTGAATATTGTTATTTCAGAGGTATCACCTGATCAGCCTGGTTGTCTAAACCAACTTGACTTTCTTTCAGCTTATGGGACCAATGTTGGCTTGCATATTAGATAATAACATAGTTAAATTAGCAGTCTTTCCAAATGGATGGGGATGGATTTGTGTTTCTAGCTAATGGTGTAAGGAGGCTGCCTTTACTGTAACCTGCACTTAGTAGATTAAAGACATTGGAGATAATATTGTCGTTTCAAATAAATGTAGCCCTGGTAACAGTTCTAAAATGCTAAATCTTTATTCAGTAGACGATGTGATGCACCTTTTCTTTCCCCCCCAAAAATCTAAAAACATCTCGCTAATATATATACGCATATATATGTGTGTGTAAATAATAAAGCACTTTGTATACCTGACATATTGTTGCAGTAACAAATATCCACAGAATGAACAGTAAGTAGAATGTGAGTGTGGACCGATGATTACTCGTTGCTTTGTGCTTGTAGGCTATAGTTTGCTACCTGTGGTGTGAGATGTTTCTGTGAAGCACGTCATGTGGCTAAATGAGAATTACAATATGATTACAGTAAAAGATGCTTATTTCGGAAAATTAGACAGTTTTGTGAGGAAGAATTTTATATGTATTTTTATTAGGCTGTCTCCATGCCGAATACAAAGCTTAATCAATCAGTCATACTGAAAAACCTCTGGCAGCAAAAGCATTTAACACAGTTTTCTCTCCACACTTTCTAACGGCAGCTCTGTGTCTGTGGTTGTGGCTGTTTTGATTTATGTTTGACACAGAAGGATGAAATTGGCCATTGGTGGATGAGTACCGCCATGGTCTTGTCAGATTTGAAGGAATAACTTCAGAGAGTGTAATAAATTGTTTCTCAATTGTCAGTTTTATGAACCCTCTTGTCCTTGATCATTTTGAGGCATTTATGGTCAGTGAAATTTCTAGGTCATGAGTGATATGTTGACCGTAGTTCTTAAATATTTCACTGATATCAATTTCTAATCTCTAATCACTAGAGATTATTGTAAAACAATTTAAAAAAAAAAAATTAGGTCAGTACTATGAGTGGGTGTTCAGGCCAAAAAACAGCCCAGCATTAAACACAAAGGGCTGTGTTGCTTCAGGCACCAGTGGGACATTTAACTACAATCAAGAAGTTCAGTTTGAGTAACAGATCAACAAATTGGAAGGCCTATTAGATGCCAAAGCGCTGCACAGAAGCTTGTAAAACTTTATCTTTTGTTACAATGATTGTGAGCAACAGAAATATGCCATTCATGTTAGTAGGATGATTTTGCTTTGGACGTGCACCTTACCTCATCTGAGTCTGTAACATTCTTTAAAAACTTAATTTTAAAGTTAAGTTTAACTTTAACTTTTTTTCTTTCCTTCTTGAATGTAATGCTTGTACAGTATCTTACACAATCTTGCACACACAGAGACAGTCTTTTGGCCCCTTCTTGTCCTTCTTTTAACTGTACTGAACTTTAAAATTGAACACAGAGGTGCATGTTAATTTAAAAAAAAATCAATTTAACATTCATTGACCTTAGTAGAATATAACAGGCTTTACTGAGGACAATTTTGAAAGATCTATTCTTTTCCAGGAACACTGGGAGATTGAGGTACATCTCAAAATAGTCATTGCAGCAGGATATTTTAGCCTGTGCTTTTCCCCACTTGGTTTTCTGCCCTGTGTCTTATGGAGGCTTCATAAATCATCTTGCAATTTGGCTCATCCCCTTCCCTTAATAGTAGAAGCTGTGTGACATATACCCTGCGTCTGTGAGTGAATGTGTGGCGTTTTGTTAGGAGCAGGGGTGTAACACAACTCTAAGCAGGGTGTCTCTAACGCATGACACATCTTTGCGCTCACTTTCAGAACCCCAGAGCAGTGAATGCATGATAGATCCTATGTGCTTTTCCTAGAGCTGCTTGAGTTCTTGTGCAGGGTTGATGCACTGGGCTCTGATTCATAACAAAGTGACAAAGTGATGAGACAGGGATACGAACAGCAAGAGAGAATAATGCAGTTAAACTATGAGATTATTGATTTACGGGACCAGTAGTTTGAACAGTTGTACACAGCAGAGTGGACACAGATGTATGCACCTTTTTTAAGTTAATCATTTCGAAAAATGCATGGTGTCAGAGATGCCTCTGTGCAGAATTGATGTTAACACTGTGAAAGCAGATGAGACCATTTTAATGGGTGTGTGAAGGGCTTTTGTCTCCAGAGAGAGCTTTTGTTTCAGAGTTCAGTGTATGAAACGATTGCTGTGACAGTCTAGTGTAATGTAGTCAACATTGTTGACTCCAGGTAACAACGTTTGGGTTTTGTTCAAGAAATAAGAAAACCTCATTCAAAATCCCATTGACATTTGTAACAATACCAATAACTAAACATCCTACCTTGGAAAAGACTTGGGTCTTGGCTAGCTGTTAAATCCTGACTTACCCTGTACAGGGGACGTAGATAAACTTTTGAGCAAAATGCAAATGAGAAATCAATGTCATATTGTATTTTGTCAACCTATCCATGTCACACACTTCAGTGAAGCTTGGAGGCTCATTTTGAATCTCAAACCAATAATTTTATCCCTACCAAACACACATAAAACACCAAGCATCTAAAAAAAAGCTTAAATCACAACATAAATCGCTCTGTGAACACTGTACATGCCTCCAGTCATTGCCTTCTAGATATTTCTCAATTAAACCTACACCTCAGTCTGACCACTCTAAAGAAAGCTCAGCTCCAGCTCTGATCAGCAGTGTAAGTCATAGCACTCAAATGACCAAATACACATAGCTATTAGCCGGATATTAATAACAACAAATGCACCAATATACATATACAGTTACAACCGCTGACTTATAGCTCAGTTGTTAATAATTCTGACTGCCATTTTGGATATTGCACAATCCCTCTGAGCTCTGTCTGAGTTTTGTTTCGCCTTAAACTGCAAGAGAGGAAAAGTATTGCTTGTTGTTATTGGAGTGCTGGCCTACTTGTTGTAGTTACACAGACATTCAATATACCAAATGATTCGTCTGCTCAGTACAAAGAGAAACAGCCCACATCCCGATCAATGATCAATGATTAATGATCAATATTGACTGTTTTTATCAATATTTCAATGTTTTGGAAACTTTATGTTATTTGGAATGTGGTTGTATGGACAGAAACAGTGTTAGAAACAATTAGTTTCTTTTCGTCAAATTTACAGTTACAGTTGTATTCCAGGTGTATTAGAAGATATTCTTTTGCATTATAATCAGATGGTTTTGATGGCGATATTGCTATTAAAATATAGATTTTATATCAGGCGAGAATGAAAATATCCTATTTTCCTTTATTGAATCTCCATTTACTCTTTAATAGAAAATAAATAGGTTAATTTACAGTTGATTCATATTCGTTTGCTTCCGACCTATCAAGGGAGACCAGAATTATGCATCAATGCTTAATGGTTGAAGAGTTATTACTGATTCATTTTGAGTATTATTTAGGTGTTTTTCCTGGAAATAGGGGCAAATAACTGGTAGTTACCAAAAGGTTTTAAGACATGTCTGTTCAGCATGACAGAGTGGACCAAATGGTATAGAAGTTTTTAGACAGCAGCGATTTACAGCTTGATGATTTCAGAAGAGAGCTTTGTTGAATTTGATAGATGGAACGTTGTGAATCAAAGGGAAGCACAAAATCAAGGTTTCATCTTCCGGTAGTCAGTGCTGTATTTTGTGATGATTTGTCATTTGTCATGGAATATGGAAAGTAACACACTTTCAGAAAGACTGATCAGAGATTGTATTGAGTTCTAGAAGTTAGTGGATCAGAGGATAGGCCGACTTGTTGTCATGACTTTGGCTCTTTGTAGGCTTTCCTGGTAAAGTCCTTATAGCTAACAGAGCATCATCAAAAGTAATGAAAGGCTAACTCCAAGCATTGGTGCAGTATTCAAGGGGAAATAGTCGTGGCTTCGTGTCCATTAAAAAGAAAAAGTTTTACTAAAAGTGTATTTTTTTAATAGTGGTATTGTATAGTAATTGCAAAATGTGCCTTTTTTCCAATAAAAAAAGAAAGAAAGAAAATATATTATCCCATTTCCCATTATTTGTGGCAGTTTATGTATTTGTTATAAGAAAAACCAAACCTCAGAAACTTAACACAGCAGGTGGTCCTTGGGAAATTTAGCAAGAACATGTCTTAATTTGGTATCAGTCCCTGAATCCCACGCAGTCATTGCTGCTATTAGTATTTGAATGTCATACATATGTATGTTAGTTTCTGAGATCTTATGTGCTGTAGTAGTGCTATAGTCATGTTTATTTATAAGGTATACCTTATTTGTAGTGAAATTGTAACAAATGTTTTGTACTATCCTGCTAAATGTAGAATTTGTATTGGTATTCTCTCTTTAGCCTTTCCCCTTCATTTAATGGCAACACCTTTCACCATGTGGTAACAACTGCTAAATTTCCTCTTCAGATTGAAAGCTGATGTGATTATAGTGGAGATGTTTTTAAAGGGAGTATTCATCTCCTGCTGAAATACACTCTGCAGAGATATCATTGCAGCCAATACAAATCAACATAACACAAGCTGCAAAGATTGTCTATACAAGAGCTCTATGCAGCGGTCATCAAAGGCAACACTCTGTATTGACAAGGCTCTTTGATGAAAAATGCGTAGATTTTCTATAAAGATAGCAGGTCCGTATAGAGACATTTTCAACTTGATTTCTTGTCCATTCACCATTTGTTTTCTGATGCAAGAAGACAGCTTTCACTGCATTTAATCATAATCTATTTGCCATACTTGCTGCAGTCATTGACTGCATGAATCCTCATCAGTGATGCAGATGTCAGAATTCACACAAGCTCCCAAAAACTGACAGAATAGGCTTCAAATTGCCTCCAGAGAAACCTATGATGGTCACACTAGTCCATGTTTTTAGATGTTTTATGGATTAAACTCCTCCTGTAGACTAGTGTCTGATAGCTGCATAGCCTTTCATTTATTAGCATCCACTGTCCTGCTCTCTGTCCCTCACGCCTCCACCTCTCAATCCCCCTGTACATTATCTCACACATTTGCTTCTATTCTGATGCTCACGCTACAGTCATGTCTGCAGGCAGTCTTGTCAGTGTAGCTGGTGTGGAACGTTCTTAGCGCTCCCTCTTGTGAGTTTTGGGAAGATGGTGAAAAAGTTAGTTTCAAGCCCTAAATTTCTTCAGTCACCCTCATTTTTTCTAAATGTTAACACATTTTTCCCATCCTAAGTGACAGTTAATCTAATCATTAACTATGACAGAGTATTAGCGCCAATGTTAAGAAAAAATGTGTAGTAATCTGAATTAATAAAGAAATTCATTTCTGATTTCAAGAAATAATTTGAGAGGAAAAGTTAGGTATGAGAGGAAATATTTCAAGAAAGTCATAATAGAATTGTTACTTTGAGTCAAATATGCATGTTTGAGTATTTCCTCACAGTCTACACCTAATTCAACTTGTAAAAAGCTTGGACTGCAGTGTGTTGTCTTTTCTCTTCCCAGTAGCTCTGTGTCGCTGCTGTCTCTCTGTCGAATAGGCCTATATACATTTCAGAATTTTTGGTAAGCCCTTTGGTATAGTTTAAGGGTTTAGTATTTTACTAAGAACCTTCAGTATCTTCACTCTGAATGCAGAGAAAGGCAAAGACATACAAGCATCGCAGAGTTTATTAGGCCCTCCCCCCTAAGACAGTTCTCAAAATAGAGAAGAAAGTAGTGATGTTACAAAATTGTAGAATGTAGAATGATTTCATAAGAAACTTTTTATGTGCATGTGAGGTCAGTGGACATCATATTTGCATGCAAGTGATCACTTAGAATTGCTTGAATGAGAAGATATATACTTCTGAGAACATGATGCACAGCAGGAACACAGGATGAGGACAGTGTGCCAACTTCATGCTTGATAGGGCATAGTAGAAATAAAAAGTAAAAGTAGTGGAAAAAATGCAGACAGAAATCAAAGAGTACTTTTTAAATTAATCTGACAAACCACGTAAGTGGATGACAGAAACCAAATAATGACAAACCTCTGACAGGACAATGGTATTTCAAGAAATCAACATTCACATTTAATTTTGATACAGAAAAAACAATATAGCTTCATTTAGCCTGTTTGTATTTGACCTGATTAAAAAGATAAATACCCAGCAACTTAGTGGTGTAGGGGCTGCCAGTGCGTCCCTGTGTTATCAGTAAAATTGTTTCCAGGTCGTCATCTAGGAGCGGAACATGATGCAGTCACATTGCCATGTTGCTGTGCTGCACGACGAGAAGGTTGGGTCATGTTCCCTGTGGCTCTGATGACAGGAATGAAGCATCTTTAACCTTTATCAACACATACCGACCAAACATACTGGCGTGTGTGTGTTTGTGTTATTGAGCCACAATATGTGTTACTACAAATCCTACAGCCAGAAGCACACTGCTAAAGTGATGTCTTGTTGCTGTACTGTTTTAGAGCAGTGAAGACAGGTGGAAGGAAGCACAGAGAGTAGTCAGCTTGTTCTGCTCTTTTTCTGAGCTGGAAGTACATTTTAATGATTTGATTATGATTGATTGCTGATATGATTTCATGACTCACTGTTGTCCTGTAGCACATTTATTACTGTTGTCCATCATCTGACTGCGCTCGCTAGTGACGGGATAAGCGGAACAGAATGCTCTCTCTCTCTCTCTCGCTCTCTGGCCATAATAAGCTACAGGGTTCCCAAAGCATGTGTACAAGGTTTACAGGATAGTCATGAAAAAAGGCACGTGATTTACTTGTTGAATGGACAGGTTATGGTGAGAACTATACAAGAAAAGAGAGATGTTAGAATTAAAAAGAAGAGTCAGATTTTGAAGGAGCTTATTATAGTTTCATGTGTTATTCTGCTAGTTTTCCCTCAGGCTGTGACCTCCTCTGACATAATATGTTTTGCCGCTTCCATGGTAATGTCAGTATTTTCCCCCCAAGTAAATATTGAATTTTGTTGTGTGTTGTTGAGTTCTTGTAAGTTGTTTTTTTTTCGTTGGTAGAGGACTTGGTTCTTATTTATTTTTACAAGCTGCAGTGTAACCGTGTTGCTCTGTCTCTACCTTGTGTCGTTGGCAGAATTGACTGTTTTCTCTGGGTTGCCAGATGTGTCTTAATGGCCAGCTTGTGGTCACTTAGTCTTTCAGTATCTCTGTTTTGAGCCACTCGTGGTTGGTCCAGATTTCAGAAGCCTCTGCTGAAGCTGTGAAAAAATGCATTTTGAATGAGGCCAGTTTGTCGGCGCAGCAGGGGTGCAGAAGGGGTTGCCTGGAAAAAAACCACTGGGGGGACCCTGCAAAAATGTCAAACCTGGCTTATTCATTGCTGGACTGAAATGGAACATCATTCGGTAAGTTGCTGTGTTGGTCAGTTAAATGTTATATTTCTACCTTGCGATCATTGATATTGATATCATAATGAAAAATAAAAAGATTGCTGCCATAAAAACTTACCATTTTAAACCTTGCAGCCCTTTGCTTTCTTATAATGCTGGTCTGTTTTCAGTCTGACTGCCTGCTTAGGGAAGCCAGTTGAAGGGACTTCTCAACATCTTGTCAAAACAGGGCTTTGTAGCAGTTGGGGCTCACAGGCTTTGTTAGAATTTTATTTCTGTTTTGTTTGAACCCTGAGTAAAAGTGGAAACAGATCCTAATTCAGTGTATCATCTACCGTATTGTTTGTTGTGTTTCTTTTCATTTCAGTGTGTAGTGTTTCACTGTGTTTCATGCATATTTTCACATACCCCTACAAAATTCTCTTGGTTTTGGACTGATGTGATTGATGTTATTTGTTGAATATCTTGGCACATACTAACAAATTAACAAATTAATTGTTATTCCCCCCCCCCTCCCCCCTCCATTTCACTGGCAAAGGCATGCACAATGTCTACCTCACTCTTGTCTCTATCACTCTTCTCCTTCCATACAGTGGTCTGTTCTGTGCCGTGCTGGAGGTTGTGTGGTGGCTACGGTATGCTGTGTAGATTTTTGCTGCAGTGCAGCAGGCAGTATTGTGCTGCTGCTGCCTCTGTCTTTCCCCTGCTCTCTCTCTCTCTGTCTCTTTCTCTCTCTCTCTCTCTATGAATTCATTTTTGTGTACAAGTGTTCCACCACTTCCAAACAGTTTTGCTGTAAAAAATAAAATAAAAATGGCATTAGCCCTAGACCTTCCTTCTCATTCATCACCTAGCAAACCCAACACTTTGTTGCTTTCCTTTTTTGACTTGGGCACTTACATGGCTTTGTCAACATTTTTATATGAGAGAGAGAAGGAGATGATAGAGGGGGCACCGACTTGGTAACCTGTTTGTGGTAGTGAGTACTCAACTCTCTGCTCAGAAAGGCCAGTTGTCTTCTGTTATACTAGAGACGTTGAAGCACTCAGGTACAGTGTGTCAGAAACCAGGCAGACGCAACACCAGGGGACGGAGTGGAAGTTGAAACACTTCTGTACAAACAACATGTTAAACAACCAGCCACACAATTCACTTACTGTTGCATTACAGTGTGTAAGCTGCCATTTCATGAACAGCATTTAGCCATGACATGACAGCACTTGACATTTCTGGTAGGTTACCTCCAGCCAGCTGATTCAGTGTCAGTGCTATCTGTGGGATAGGGTTATCTGCATGTTGGAAGGTTCTGGTTGGGAGAAGGTGTAGCGGTCTTCACAAGTGGGTAACAGGAGAGGTATGTGTGTGTGTGTGTGTGTGTATGTGGCCCTGCTTGTGTGACTGGGTAAAAAGATTGTCATAAGCTTTGTCGACAATCTCTGTCATGATGGGTGTCAAACCCTGGGCAGCAGTGCAAAGGATATTCTTCTAAATTCTTAAATTTATCATCAAATTTAATAGAGAGAAATCCAGTTTGAAGATAGTCTTTTGCCGCCAGATATGGAGGCAACGTCTTTTGCTAAGATTGTGGAACGGCATGTACGCAAGGCACTAAAAGCTGAAGAAGAACATGGTGAGTTGGAGCAGAGAGCTTGGCGAGCTATTGGACAAGAGTCTTGACATAATTGCACAACTGTTGCCCTTTTTTGAAAAGGTGTCATGACAGTAGACTAGTTAAACACAGGACATAGAGCATTTTTTGTTTATGAGATCACTGCATTAATTCAGTGTGAGTGTGATTGACATGAATAGTCTGCCACATATAAAATAAGCACAAGTGATGGGATCTCTGGATCTGCAGGGGAGAAGTCTTATCAATACACTCTGCTTCCACACCAATAAAACTAATCACTGCATTGCAGATGATCATACCTGAAGGTCACACTTTGTTGTGGGTGTGTATGTGTGCGTTTGCATGTGTGAGATAGAGAGAGTATGTTTACATGTGTGTATGTGGTTCAGCAGTATGCCAAAGAGGTAACTTCATTATGTATACAATGCTTCTGGACTTTATTTCATATTATTTGTCCTGCATAAAGCATGAACCCTTTTCAAGGCCAAGTAAGGAAGCCAAGTAGATTGATGCACAGCTGTGGATCTACAGTGACACCAAACTATTCTCATCTTTTCTCTTTTCAGAAAATGGAATAAGATACATATTTGTATATGTCTGATGTACACGTGGTATGTCAGCTCTGTCCTCACATGTTTATATGCAGATTGACATGAGAACGTGCACGTGACACCCAGAGCTTTGAACACCTGAAGGCCCTTCACAGCTGATATTGAGTTAGTCTGTAATCAGGCCTCAACACTTTAGCCAAATTGAGATTTAAGAATTGCTCTTTGATAATGGCTAAGAAAGTCACTCTGACAGACCTGCTTTTATAGCAACACAGTCACGATCCACGGGTTCCAAGGCCAAACATCACGGCTGCCTTTTTTGATGCTCTCAGTAGAACATCTTTTCGCAGACTTCTCTTTATGTTTACAGTTGAAGCATTATGTGACAGATAATCACCAGATGATGTGAAGACAGATTAATGCCAAATGGGAGGTTTGTCACCAAAACTAGCCAACATTTTCCATCATTATATATAGCGGCATTGAAACTCCTATGAACACTTGCTTTGTTCAAAACTAACATACTGTATTTACTCTGAGTACTCTTTACTCTAATCATAATTCTGTCCTGCAGACATGCAGGTAGAGGTAAGGAGAATTTAAAAAAGTAAGGAAGTAGAGCAAAGTGGGTTATATAGACAAGATAGCTTAACACCTGTAGGTTAGGTTAGGAAAGTCCGATCAGTAGCAGTATATCTCTCTCCTTATTCATATGCATTTAAGAGAGAATAATGCAAATAATAGGTAGAGGTATGTTAATTGAGGTTTTGTATTCAACTGGATTCACTAAGGTCATGCAATTTGTGATGGTGAGTTTGACATGGAAATATTTCCATTTTTTAGGGATAAAAATAAAGGTAGTGGTGGAGAAATGAAACATGAACTTTCCTTAATATTACAGGAACCTCAATGACAGCAAAGAGAGGAATATCATTTCTGCACTACCAAAAATTCTACAAAGTTGCTCTGTACTTGTTGTGAAACTTAAAAAAAGTGAAAATACTATGATACAAATAGCAAAAAATGGTTATTAGAAAGAAAAGCAGTCTATAACAGCAAACAAACTAGACAGGGTGTTGTAGCTTTGAGCCAACAAGTCTTCCAAAATAAACAACAAAATATTTTGTTTGTTCATTCCCTCTAGAAGTGTTTTCTGATCTGACACCACTATTGGCAGGACGACATTATTTGTCTGTACCATCCAAAACAGTTACAAATCACTGTTGAAAACTAATCTGTTTTATGATGTGACAATGCAATAGTTAGGGTTTGGTTAGATTTAGGCACAAAAACAACTTAGGGATGGGTGGTTTACAAATCACGAATGTGATTAAAATGACTACTTTCTAAAGATGGTGGGAGCTTTGGCAATTTCTGAAAGGACTGATGCTGTCGTTCTTCTTGGGAGGCTTGTCCATTTTTGTGTTTGTGAACTTGAACTTGAATTTGAGCTGGACGCACATTTGCTCTGTGGCATTTTCCTAGTAGGTCTTGTCCAGGTTTCTTATGCAGAAAACTCCTCAATGTAATGGATGTTTTTCTCTGCTGCATCATTAAGGGTTTACATGGAGCTTTAATGATGGTCCCTGAGTCCGTAGCATCATCCATATCCAAGTACAATTTTACAGTGTGAATGTGGGAGTGTGTTATAACGGCGTATGTGCAGCAAAGTGAGAGAGAGAAAAAGAAAGGCCTGGCCAAGGTGTTTCACAGTGCCTTGCTAAGACAATAACCAAGGACCCTGGCTGACAAATTCGCAGAGGTTAGTTTGCACCTTTTCTTCTTCAGTCCTTCCATTCCCATCAAAAGATCTGATTAACACAGTATTGTTATATTGTGACACATGATCTGCTGTATCGATTTTTAAAAATATCAGGGAAAAAAGCTGGCTGGAAAAATATGGATTTATAGGTGTGACCATAGAGGAAACAGGATCCGCATGTGATTATATAAATACCACTGCTAGCTCAGAGTCACAAAAATGATAAGGATCATCCAATGATGAGGATGTGTACCAAATGCAGTTTTGAGCTGTGAACGTAGCCTAGCTTAACTCAGATTTCAATATGCAGACCTGCTAATTTGAATATTTTAAAAATGTGAATGAGTAATAAAAAAGCTTGGTGAAAAATGGATCACTGAAAACTATCCAGAGCACAAATAGCTTGTAAAACAAAACATTTTCTCAAAACAAGGAAGATAGTAATGGCTTGATGTATAATTAGCCTCTAAGCTATGTTTTCTCCCAGTTTTGTCTTCTTTTTCTATTACAAGAGCATTTCTAGGGATGATCATATTTAGTGTAAACTGCAGAAAAAAGTCTCTGTATGCCATAGCAAATATAACTTTTAGATGTCAAGGGACAACAAATCCATGTGAAAATCAATTTAAACCAAAGGCTGGTCCCCCAGTGGCTGTACCAAACCAAATCCCTTATATTATTGTGTGAAAATCAGTAACTAACAAAACAGGCTTTTTTGTGACTTTCTTGCCCTGAGCTGATCTTCTCAGGCAGCTCTTCCATTCCAAGCAGTGTATTACCACCACCATGCTCCACCAATGGAATTTAAATAGTAATAGATAGTTATGGTTCAGAAGGTGTGATTGAGTGAATTTATTCGCAACATGACATGAAAGGGCCAAAAGTAGATATGAGAAATTAAAGAAGGAGACATTCAAGACACATTCATGCAGGCATAAAAACATCCTTCTAGTGTTTATCAGAGTAACCAGAGTCAGGATAGTGAAAGCCTCATAAAGTGAACTAGCCCACTATTCTACCACTATTGTTTGCGGTAGTTAATATATTTACCATTCCACTGAGTATGCGTATGTCTGGTGTTTATGGTGTAACAGAAAAAAATCAAAACCATCCATTCTTCTTAGTATTTCTCCTATGCACTGTAATTGAAACTTTGTGGGTTGTTTCAGAATCTTCTATGTACTGAGGGAAAGAGAATACAACATTACAGTGCTGACCTGATTATCTGACCTCCCTATGCTATTCATCTTTGTGATATAACTCCCTAACTATTTCCAAGAAGATCAATAAGGATGCAACCATTCAAGCACTCGCAGTGGGGAATGCTATAATATTCTACACTAGAGGTACTGATGTCTAAGATAAAATTACTTCATATTGAATAGTTCATTCATGGAATAATGTATATTCCATTACAAGTGAAATTAAAGAATAATGACATCTACTGTCAGTTCAGTATTGGAAGTATAGACTTTTGATGTCGCTGTGTATTAAGATTGTTCAATTCAGAAAAAGGAGGATGGAGGGGTAAGAGATAGGTGTTAAGTTCTCCAAACAAAGGAGGCAGCTTTTTTTTTTAGGCAAATGAGAGAGGAGAGGTGAAGAGTGACTCTCTCCTCCTGCTGCTGAGGATCACATGACAGATTGACAGAAAGACGAGTCTTTGTTAACGATCAATGAGGCAAAGAGTTATATATTTGTCAGGGTATCTTCGCAGCTCACAGAGGTCATTGCCCTGCTTGTGGTGTATGGCGAGTAGTGTGTTTAAAACCTGCTATTGATACAGTTGTGGGAAAATGGCATCACCTGTGTGCTGTTCAAATGCTTTCATAATAAAGTGGAGAGTGCTCCTAAATCACTGGAGTAAAACAGTGATGGATACACTGTGGAGAGAAGCGATCACTTGTGAAATGTCACAGAATATGAATGGCTCTGCAGGTAAATTAATGTTGTCACAGGAAGGTTTCTTGGAGTTCTCGGAGCTGACAAATCTATGTGCTCAAGATACTAACTGCTTGGTGCAATGCTTTGCTTTGCTTTGCATCACATGACAGGGTATGTGTCATTCATCGTCCTTTCAGAGCACATTGATACGGGTTAAATCCATGTTTTTGAATTAGGTGAAAAGTTGAATTTATTTATTCAATACAGGTTGACTGATGCTCAGCCTTGATGAGGATTTTGTTCAATTTTAAAGGGAATTGCTGTAGATGACCAAGTACACAAAGATTTTGGGAAATTAGCTAATTTGTTTATTTGTTTAAGTGTCCACCCAGTACTTCTCTGCAGTGTCTTCGAATTGGCCTCTGTACAGGCAAGATGGTACGAAGCCTGGCTACCTCACTATGCCGACAAAACTTCATGTAACTGTGCAGTGTTGTGTGCGCTTAATTTTGCTGTGTCACAGGTAATCTGAGATTGCTCTTACATGCGCTGTTGAAATTTGGTTACTCCTAATCTACGTATTTGTTTTTTTGTGCCTTTTTTGAATGGACTGGCATTGGAGTGAGAGGGCAGACCGACAGATGGAAGAGTTTAATTTTCACCGGTAGAAACCAACTTAGGACTTTCAGACCCATTTCACCCCGTGACTGGCCAGTTGTGTGATGGACCTATGGCCTTTTTTTTAAATTATTGACAAAACTGCTGTTTTTCACGTGAACAACCGAGTGCAACACTGTCAGAGCCCTTTCAGAACACACACACTTTTGACTTCTGAATTGGTCGAGCAACAAATTATACCAACTAGCTCTGATTGAGCACAACCCAATACCTCACTCTCTCTGTCTGCAGTCTTTTGTAATGCACATGAATAGATGTAAAAAGGTTATCAGAAACCTGGTTACCCTTATATGTGGCCAAGAAATTGACTTTCTCTAGGAGAATCTAGCTGTGAAAATCAGATTTCTCTAATCCAATTATGGAAAGCAGGTTTGTGTTTAAGAAATCAGCTAACTCAAGAAAACTGTATTCGACTGTATTCAATAAACTAAACTGAAACTTTACTTTATATGTAATGTATTTCTGCGCTTTAAATGTGTAGTCTAGGGATTAAGCTGTGACATCAGCCTCAAACCCAAGCCTAGGTGAAACTAGTGCCAGTTCTGTAGTATTTCAGACTGCTGATCTACTGGGGTTTTCATGCTCAACCATCTCTAGGGTTTACAGAGTGGTCCGATAATGTCAGAGGTCAGAAGAGAATGGGCAGACTGGTTCAAGATGACAGAATGTCAACAGTAGGCAAGGCAAGGCAAGGCAAGTTTATTTATATAGCACATTTCAACAACAAGGCAATTCAAAGTGCTTTACATAAAACATAAAAGCAACAGGGAAAAACAATAAAAACGTTTGAAAGCAACATAAAATATAATAAAAGTTCCAGTGTTACAATCAGGGTTAAAAGAGTTAAATGGAAAATAAAAACAGGCTGAGGGGTTGAGCAAATAATTGAGTCACAATCATTCTGAAAAGAGAACAAACAGAGAAGTACACTTAATCTACTCTCTCTAGCTAGTCTGTACTCGGGTCCACAGCAATCTTTGGGTCCACTGAAACTCCAAAAAACCCTTGGACACTACAGAGAAACCAGGACACGTCTGTCAGCAGGCCCCTTTGATCCAGTTATACTCTGGACCCACCTGCACGTTTACAGGTGGACACAGGTCCTGCAAATCATTCGGGCGCGAGATTTAAGATACACTTCCTTCACTCTGTTCAATCTCACTCCCAAAACGTCCTAACCCAGCTACCCACTCATTTCTCATCGTGTAAATATTTAATTAAAAGCAATGGTAAAAAGCTAAAAACAAAGAAAAAGAAAACAGGACAGTAAAAGTTACAGTGCAGTGTAAGTTATCAATAAAAAGAAAAATCTTAAATATTTAATTAAAAGCAGTGGTAAAAAAGAAAGGTCTTCAGTCTTGATTTAAAAGAACTGACAGTTTCAGCAGTAGCTCAAATAACCACTTGTTTTAACCAAGGTATGCAGAATATCGTCTCTGAGCACACAACACGTGGAACCTGGAAGCAGATGGGCTACAGCAGCAGAAGACCACACCGGTTGCCGCTCCTGTTGGCTAAGAACATAGTGCAGCAGATTAATGGCATAATTCAAGAGAATCGTTCAAATTGGTATAGAAGCATGAAATTTGGCACATATACTCTCTAAGGGTCACTTTTTGGGAAAAAGGCGTTGGCCACCCAAAAATTCAACAGGGCGGCCATTTTTTAAAGATGGCCACTATTTATGTCAAATGCTCATTATGTCAATCGTTCAAACAGTGATGTAGGCATAACATTTTGTGAAAATACTCTCTTCAGATTGTTTTTTTGGAAAACAATGCTTGTCCCTCAAAAATTGAAGATGGTAACCATTTTTCAAGATGGGTGTCATTTTTCTTGAATCCTTACATCTTTTTTTCAAATGGTGATGCTATCATTAAATTTGGTACAAATATTCTTCAAGAAACATTATCATGGAAAAAGGAAGGTTTTGTTTAATACACAATGTTTTGTTTAATACAGTCAATACACAATCAATGACTCGGCAGGGCACAACCTCTCATTCTCAGGTTGGACACTCTAACCACAAGGCCTTTGAGCTGGTAAAAATGTGAATATAAATATATTTAATATAATATAATAATTATATTTATAAGATAAATATAAATCTTAAATTTTTGAGATTGTCTTTTTCTAAAAGTGTGGCCGTTTTTTTTGCAGTGTACATACTATGGAAATGACTATCTGGAAAAGGTCTCCATCTTGAATTTTTTATTGGCCATCCAATTTTTCCAAAAAGCAGCCTTAACAGAGTATTTGTGGCACATTTTCTGAATCACCATTTTGGAAACAGTAGCAATGAACCCAGGAATGGCAGCCATCTTGAAAAATGGTTACAATCCTGAATTTTTACCGGCCACTTCCTTTTTCTAACAGTGGCCCTTCCTCTCTGTGGACTGCGCCTTGCAGTGGTTGTGAGGCTTTTGTACTCCAATGAACCTGAGAGCTATGCCAGCGGGGATTTTATATCCCTGGCAAGTTTAACTAAGCTGGACAGGTCAAAGGAGAGGAGGCAGACAAAGCAGACAATATGACTATTTGACAGAAATGGTGGCCATCTTGAAAATGGTGGCCATCCTGAAATTTTAAGTGGCACATACCTTTTTCCAAAAGAGTGTTCCTTGAAAAGTATTTCTGCCTAATTTTATGCTTGCATCACCAGTTGAACAATTGAAATAATTCACATTCGACAGGAATGGTGGCCATCTTTAAAAATGAGTGGTCAACGCCTTTTTCCAAAAGAGTGTCCCTTAGAGAGTATCTGTGCCAAATTTCATGCTGCTATACCAAAGCGAACAATTGTTTACTAATCTGCTACACTAACAGGAAACTGAGGCTATTGGAACAAACAACAATTGGACAATGGAAGATTTGAAAAAAGTTACCTGGTCTGATGAGTCTTTATTTCTGCGGCAACATTCAGATGGTAGGGTCAGAATTTGGTGTAAACAACATGGAAGCATGGATCCATCCTTCCTGACCATGTCCATCCTCCATTCCTTTAAGACCACAGTGTCCCCATCTTCTGATGGGTATACTGCAGCAGGATAATGCACTATTATTATGCTTATTTTCAGGTTCATAACTTTATTAGGGGTTGTACCAGAATAGGTTAACATTGTTTCATTAAAAAAAACAAAAAAAACCCAAAAAACCACACACACCATGTTTTTTGTCATACTGCACATTGCTGCACTACCTCTTTTCACCCTGTGTGTTGAACTCTCCATTTTAGCTACAGAGTGAAGCATCTTACTTTTATAAGATCTTTGTTGGGAGTTGCAATTGCACAATACCTAGATAAAGACTATTAGCCAATCAGAAGCAAAGTAGGTCCTGACAATCAAGGTAGTGTGATCGAAAATAAAGCCGCTTTAGCCGGTAACCACGGTTTCAGTTCAGCCGTACATGATCCCGAAACACAGGCAGAACAACCCAAACCAGCTTCGCAACCATCTGGACCCAGAGGTTTCAGGATGTTAAGTTATTAATTTGTAATGAATGTAACATTTTAACTGTGTACTGGTATCTAATATTTGGTAGCGAGTCGGGGGTGAGGAGAGGCAATGTGTGTGCTGCAGCTCAGTGTGTTTCTCCACCAGTGTTTTTGAGGACCTGCCACACTAGCGAGCATTATGATGCGTGTTACACAGTGACGCAGATAGGTTACGGAAGTAAATGCTGGACTACAATTTAGCTGTTTTTAGTTAGTTTAGGAGCAGTGTTTTCTGTAGTAAATGGTAACTCCCTTTGGGGTGGACTGGGTGTTTGGGTGTTTACTTTGCAAACCTATTACTTGCACAAGGAGTGCCTGTCTGCATGCATGTTTTTTGCCATGGAATGGCTAGATACTGTATGTTTTTACTGGAGCAAATGTCAAACAGACACACTGTAGATGAAGTCAGACATTAAACTAACTTTCTCTTGTTTTCCTATTTTTGTATTTAAGCCCAATATGATGTGCATTTTCAGTTGACTGTAGCGTTGGGTATTTGAATCCTACTTTGAAATGATTCTTGGCATTTTTAAGCCAATAGTCTAATCCTTCGCAGCCTCCACGGTGGTCTCCTTATCGCCCTCTTATCTGTTTGTGGTGCACTTTATTTCCTTTTCCTCCTCCTCTGCTGTATCACTTTTCCCTGCAAGGGCAACTTCGTCTCACCTAGACCTGCTCCAAAATTACCTGTCAGTAAAATCTGATCCTTTTAGACTGAGCAGGACTGGTCTTTTGCATGCCAAAGTCTTGTTGATGGGGGCCAAATGTCCTCCCAGTGCCCTCAAACTCACCACGGCAGCAAGAAAAGGTCTCCTAATATCTCCACAGTAACTCTATATTCTGTTGACACTGAAAAAGAAGGTTGCGACAGCAGAGATGTGCATGCATTTTTCACTAAGCAAATCAGCAGTCTTTTTGAGCAGTGAGAATAGAGTGGGAATATGGATGTGCGACAATCATGGATCAATGCGAGCAAGAGCAAAATATGTCAGATCTGAGACTTTATAACAGAATGAGCATTGACAGGGAAGCTGAGCCCCAGCCACTCCTGAGCCTTCTTGATCAGAAAAAATGGAAAGTCATCATGTTTTGTCCCAGAGAGACAGACTGTTGAAGAAAGAAATTTCCTTACAAGACAAATAATCTGTGGTTTATTGTTCTGTCCCTTTGTGTAGTGCAGGAGAAAATTGTTTCTCAGTTATAAAAGTGTTAATTATGAAATTTGACTGCCTAACAGCTTGAGTGATGTATGGTCCTAAAATGACTAAGGAACATGCATGTTCATCAATTTTGTGAGATATGTTGTGTGTGTGGCTGCTCTACAGTGATCAAAGCTTGTTAAGTTAAAGTTGCTGGAGTAATATTTTTATCATTTTATCATTGTAGGTGCCATATTTTTTCCCTTTCTTATTTCCATGACTACAATAGATTAAGCAAAATATCTGTTAGTGATGATCTAAAATGAGCAATGAGTCAACTGCAATTGTCTTGCTAATGATATTAAAGCTTGGGAAGGCAACATAGAACTAGCAAGAGACAGCCAGATTTTGAAAGTATCTAACTGAAAAAATCCCACCCCCTCTCTTCAGGCCACTCTCCAAAGCCACTCCCGGCAGTTAGACAGGCAGGCAGGCACATACGTAGGTAGACAGGATGATCTACTAAAGCCACAGATACTGGATATTTTTTTCTTAATTATTTTGCGTCAGAGCATTTGATTTATTGATGGCTGTCGGGATGTAAAGAGAATTTCCACACATATAACAAAAATGCTTCTGAAATAAATTGCCTACCATAGATTTAAAAGTTTGATTTTTTCATCATGAAAACCCCTACATCATAGTTCATAGTTCATACATGCTAGTGTTTGTGGCACTGTAATCCACAAAGGTACTAGCTAAATCCACATGTCAGATTTACTGATTTGCACCAGTCCTTATTTGATTACCTCACTGATGTGATCTCTTGGCAGCCATGTTGATGGTGACGAAAGGTAAGAGTAACTTACAAGGACATTGAATGAAGCACCAAGGTCCTCGTGTCATATACAACCTGCACCATGCCACTCCTTGCTGCTGAGCTCTTCAGAAAACTGCCTTCTCAGACTCTCTATATTAATATGTGTTTTGAGCTGATCTTATTAGAAGTGCTGAGATAAAAATAGATGGAGGAAGAGACCACTGAATACTATTACATATAGTATGGATGTATTTATAGAAGAGAAATTGGGTGATAGGACACCTGAGGGTTAATGGTATTGTACTAAAACTACAATATAAGCAAAAAAGCCATTAATACAGTGATGTGCCAGCCATGCATGTTGTCAGTTAACAAGGAGATTACCTGTAGTTTTTTTTTAAAAATGGCTATGTGATGAAATGTATTTGCTGCAAATTAGAAACCATATAAAATGTATGGTAAAGTGAATTTATATTGTTTGATTTGATTTCAGGGATTTTAGAGGTCTGTCATGACTTTTTGTCATAAATATGTCAGCTGCTGTCCGATCATGTTCGTCAGTACTTCCTGAGTTGACAAATCGCTGCCGTTTCATTATTTAATTCAATGACACAACACAAGGTATTTGTGACCCTGTAAATATGGATGTGACTGATATATGGTGTGTGATTGGTCTCAAGTCGTAGGCTCGCTGGTTTATCCACATTATGTCATGGTGAGAGAAGGATCATGGCTGTTTTTATGGTTCAGTATATCACACAGAACATAGAGGACCATAAGGCCAGGTCCATTCTCATTCTTATTGCCCTGTGTTACAATGTGATATATAGTGCAAGACAACATATAAGGCATTACATATGTCCTACATATGGCTTCCCTACAAAGACATTTCTACAGGCTCTTCTGAAGGTGAAACTGACATGAAGACTTGTATTTTTGATGCTGCTCTTCATCCCCTTGGATGATGAATATTTAGTCAAAATAATTACTGTCATAGTTGACTTTCATTACAAGTAATGTAAGGGTCTGATCTAAGCAACTTTCACACTCCATTATACCCCATCACACGCCATTATATATTTGGCAGGACAACAAATAAATAAAAGAAAAAGAAACCACCCCATTCTGAATCTAGCGAACACAGGTAATAACAATAACAATAGTATAACAATAAACTTTATTAGTTATACCTATCCAAATGGCATTTTTGTGGCTGCAGTGGCTAATTTTTATAACAAAACGAGTCTAAAGCCATTCTGGCAGCTCTGTGAGAATGTACTTAGGTACACAAAGTACAGCGGAGGCTGAGAATGTCATTAGTTTTGCTGGTATTTGGTCATAAATCAAAGTAAAGACAAATTAAAACTTTGACCTGCCCTAAAGTAGGCTGATAGGGATATAAAATTAAATTTCTCACAGTTAACGTTTTTGTATTTTTGTTTTGTTTCTCTCATAAGTCCTTTTAAAAAACAAGGGTATAGGTCCCAGGAGCAAAAGCAGCACAGGGTTACATAAAGATTATAAAACCGACTTCATATTGTCCATGTGAACTGGTATTACTTGCTACTTCTCTGCTCTAGATGTTGTTTGGACTTTTCGTGCAGAGGCCTCGGTTAAGGCTGGCAAAGCATGAACTATTCAGCAGTGAGTAATGTTTAGAAAAACAATACAGTGAAATATTCATGATGGAATTGGCATGGCTCAGGAAAGTGTTATTTATTGATGCAAGGCATGTGATGGAAATTGGGGAGTGGGTCTGTGTGGACAAACATGCTTACAATACTCGCCTTCTACGGAATATGAGTATTTTAGCCGCCCTGGCCTTCTTTCTCACCGCTCTCTCTGTCCCACATTTTCCTTACAGTAGCTAGGCCACTGCTCCTGCTTAAAATCCAGTGCTGGCTTGTTTTTTTTTTTGCTATCAGCGATGTTGCAGTTGTTAAAAGCTGTTTGTTGTAGTCAGCCTGGGGAGACATGACCTCTATACTTGATAACCGAACAGCATGCCCAGACTTGGAAGTCCCACCTGCTCTCACTCACAGACACGAGCAGTGAGCTTGTGCTTGGATTGTATGATGACAGTACATTCCTGTCCTTCTCAGAACACTGTTTCCCCTCTGTACTTTGCAGTTTCTAACCAGCAGAGTAAATTTCCTGCATGGTTATCTCAAGAATGAATTCACTGCTGCTGTCGCAGCAAAAGGCTAGCTACAGGTATAGCAGGTGTTATTTGTATACTTGTGTATGTGACTCTAGTACAGAAGAAATGCTGACAAGCGGGAAGTCAAACTGTTAAAGGTGTTTCACTAAAGCCTGTAAAATATGTGTGCTTGTAGTATAGTGGATGTGCACAAATGTATGTGTGTGGTCCTGTGACTATTTCTTGTTTTTTCTTCCACCTGTGTGTTTTTGCTGTGAACCACCTGTGTTCATTTGGGATTCATTCAACACATTGGTGCCTTTCACCCAGGGTGACCTGTACAGGAACAAAAGACCTCTCCCACGACATATTGCTCACACACACTTGCACGTTTGTGCATGCATGCACACAAACTCATTGCTCTGCTTTTCACTTCTAATTGGAGTACCACCATTTCCCACCTGGAGTCAAGTCTAGACATGTTTGTACTTGGGAAATAATAAAGGTGTAATTGAGTCTGGGTCAATAATTATATGTGAACAGTATATGTGCGTGCATCTCTTTATATGACTCACAGATGAAATCTTTGTGTTTTGGTACTTTTATCTGCATATTCTTTGCCCTTTCTTTCCACACCTGCTGCCTTAAGTATAAATGGATGTTTCTCTCAATGCTTTACTGATATTCCATAAGGAACTGCTGTCCACTTAAAAATATTTTTTTTGGCATTCAAAATGCACATCAAAGATAAACAAGCTTTGTAATACAGTGCTCACAGGAAGTTTAATAAAGAGTGAATAAGTGCATGTGTGTGTGGTAGGCTGTGCTGGCCTGGTGCAGTTGAATACAGCAGCTGTTGCGTGCACTCTGTCCTGTTAAATTTGTAATGGTTTTAACCCCCCTCCCTCTTTAGAACATGGAGCAGGAAGCCCTTTTGCTGCCCGTTGTGGGACGCATGGTAGAGCGGGCTCTAAAGTAACAGTGAGGAAATGAGGGTCCACATTTGAACTAGAAGCCACGTGCAAGATGTGTTTTATGGTGTTCCGGGCAAACCATTATTAAATATAGGCCTTTGGCTTTGCAGTACAGTAGCAAGCAAAGTAGTGATTATTCTTTATGTTTTGGGTAATGTAAATATGTAAATATTAGTCAGAAACATATTATATAGTGTTACATCTTATATAGTCTTACATAGTCTCTTCTCTAAAGTGGCTTATCAAACATCCTTCACATCTTGCAAAGCTTCATCTTGGATTTTTGGCATACTTGAAAGGTTGCAAGCCATGTGCTGATTTGTGTATTTATGACGTATTAACTCTTATTTGTGTTTCATCACTAGGAGATGGAGAGAAAGTTTCTGAAAATTGATATAGAATGGAACAGCATTTATTTAGTTTCATATCATAAATGAAAACTTTTTTAGTTGTGTAATTAAAAACACGTCTTACACATATACAAGAACATTGCTGATGTCTACTCAAAAAGTCATTAAATATGACAATAGGCTGTTCTTGGAAAAGGTAACTAAATGGGACTTAATGGTCAATCTAACAACAAAACAGTTAGATTTTTTTGAAAATACACACTTTAAACTAAAATAGTAGTATGCAGGGTACAAGCCTCTTTGTGTTGAAATGTTTAGATCATGTGGCGTTTCAGTCCTGAAGGGTTTCTGCCCCACCTGATTGTATTCACTTTGTATAGAAGAGGCATTGAAATCCGACTGTCAGGAATTTCTGGTGGCAAAGTAAAAGAGATGTAATAATCTAAAGAGTATGTTGTCCAAAATATAGACTTGTGCATATTAACTGTAAATAATAGTGGCCAGCTGAGTTGCGAGCAGGTCTTGTGTTCCTCAGAAGCTCCATTTCTTTGTCAACAGACAAATAAACAAGTTAGTATGCTTCATTCATCCAGCTTGAGCATCATGCATACAGATTTGATTACTATTACTAATATATTCTTGTAGTGTCTTGATAGAGCCAGTGAACACTCACTATGTTTACTCACTGAGTTGTTACAGTGATGACAGCAGCATAAAATGAGATATACACAGCAGGAGCGCTGAAACACTGCAACGGTGACTTTTATCAGTGCATATGCCCTGTTTACACATGTATGTACAGATATACATGTGCAAACTCAGTTCTGGGTGGCCCCTGTGCAAGATAGCAACCAGTATAGCTGTAAAAAACTTACTGCAAAATGATGTAAGTATGTGTAAAAATAAAAAATGATAGTAAGATATAGTATTGACAGAGAAATGCAGGGCTCAGTAATGGGTGTTTTTAATACAGTACAGTTTTTTGCTATTACTGATTAAGACTAAATAAATTACATTGAGCATGTGTATGTTAACAACAAACTTCCAGGTTAGTTGAAAACATCAAGATGTAGAGAATGAGAGTCAGTGACTGAGAAGCCAGTAGGGGACATTCAGGTTGGTACTGTAATTCATTTAACATTTTTGGCTATTAAGGATCCAGAAATTAAAATTATTTAAACATTGATTTTCTTTTCTGGCACACTTGTACAGTAGCAGTAAACTATTGCTATATACACACCATATTTCTCTGAACCCATAATGTTATTTGAAACCTATTTTATTGTGGCCTGTTTATGTTTTTATTCTAATCGAAAAAATACAGAATTAATTATAGCTAATTGTTTTTTTATTACCCATTTGTTTCAAACTCAAATCAACTTCGTCTCCCCGTCATCCATCACAGCAGAAGAAGGGGGTGTTTGGCTCAGACATCTGATTTATCACCACTGACTGTTGGCAACTTGAAAATGTACTGAGGCTCCCGTTAGTCCAAGCAGAATGTCTCGGCCAAGACTCGTCTTATCCTCGTCAAGTACCAACTTATAGTTCAACACAATTTTCCAAATACACTGGAAAAGAACAGGTTGGGGTGAAAAAATTGTGTCTGTGCATCAAAGTTTGTACTATCATTTTAAACTGCTGTGATGTTTTAGATGCACAGCCCATAAACATTCATAGAAAAACGCAACATCTAAACACAGCACTGGTAGCAGTGGGCAGCAGTCTCAGCCAACACGTTTAAGAATTATAGTGAAAATTGCATGAAACAGTGAGTCCTTAAACATTTTGTTGTGGGCATCTGTATGTGTGGCCATATAAACTAGCCATCACAATTTTGATTGGAGCTTGAAACAAATCAGCCAGTCAGAGTCTGGATTGACCGCAGTGGCAGCCACTCCCAGAAGTGGAGCTGGACAGTATCAAAATCTGCTGAGAAAATGTTCAGAAACAGTGATATACACAATAGTAGCGACAGGGTATCAGTTGCATGTGCAGTGTGTGAAGTGCACTGTGCACATTGCAGATTAACTTAGTTTAACTGTGTCTAGGCTTTGTGTACCTACCAAAAGTAAAATATTACAGGGGGCACCTGACGTACAGCAAGTGTGAGCAAAGACGACACACTCTCACAGCAGGGTGTGATGTTTCTTTGTGCTGCCACTGCATGTGCATGTTTCAGAGTCCAACAGAGGGAAAAAAAGGGAATGTTTTCCATTAATGTCTTTGCGTGCATATGCTGTGTGTGACAGTTGTGTGTATGTGCATGTGTATGTACTTTTTGTAACTTGAGTGTGTATGTGTTTTGTGTTGCAAGCGTGTAGTAGCCATGCAGTTTGTCTGAGAGGGCATGTATCATTTCAGTTTATGTGAGTGCGTGCTCTGTGAGTTATAGTGGCAGAGAGGTTCAGCCTTAAGATATAAATGGCATACATCCAGACTAAAGCACTGTAAGTCTGACGAATCTGTTTCAGTGCAGATTCACCCCACAGCAAAGCCACTATACCACCATCTAATGGAGCATATTACATTAATCTCCATCTCTCTTTCTCAATCTGTGTATGTGCGTTTTCTGTTTGCATGTGCCAGTGTGTATATATACTTAGATGTCACTAGAGAGTGCAGGCTAGGCACTACATTTTTACTTGATTACATATGTGCGTCTTGTGCCACCAATGTTGTTCTAACCAAAACAATAAAGAAAATTTCATATGTAATATAAACTATGGTTTATGAAAAATGTTTATTACTACAATTTTAAATGTTCAGAAAGATTTCTTGGTGCCTATTTCAAATATTGGTGCAGGGAGCAGTTATGCACAATGACAGATGTAGTCTCCATTTTTTTAAAGCTTCTCTAAGCCACGCCCCAAATACACAGCCAATCACAGCGCAGTATAGGACCCGCTCTATATGAGATCCGATGCTTTCGTGGTTGTGCTCCATTGGTTCCTATGCAAAAGGAGCCATTCTCTAGCTTTCTTATGCTGCATTTGTCCTAGATATGGTCAAACGCTGTCAGTGGCGGTTCTAGACCAATTTTATTGAGGGGGGCCAGGCTGGGTCCAGTTGTTTTGTCAGAGGGGCATATTCAATCCAGGACAAAAGAGACAAAGGCAATGTTCAAGCTTTCAGAATGTCTTGTTTAGTATATGATGTAATGCTTCAGTATGTTTCAGTAACTTACAGATTTTTGTTTATAACATCGTTAGACTATCGCAAAAATAAATATTTGGGGTCCAATGTCTGTGTTACAGGGGCACTGGCCCCTGTTGGCAAAACCACCACAGAACACTGATCCTGAGGCACTTGTTGCTAGTGCACAGTTGCTACCCAGAGAGGTTGAAAGGAGAAGTACGATTTATTCCCTTCCCATAACCAAAAACAAATTCAGAAAAATTTAGGCTGTGGATTATAGCCTATAAATATAGGATTTTTCCTAATGTAATTTTGGTTAGCTTATGTTATATAGCCCTATTGTTCTGCTTTTTAATGATTGTAATAGTGAATAAAGACCTACCCAGCTGTACAGGAACGGTGTGATCCTTAATAATGTTGTCCTCTTTCTCAATAGTGATGTAATATGGTGGTTCACTTTTACTCTGTGTCTGGTAGGCATTAGTTTATATCATTATTTTTTCATGTCAGTTTGAGTCAGTTCGACACCCTTAAAACAACCTTCAAATGCACAATGCAACTTCAAAACTGTTTGCTTCTTTCTGAGATCTTTTTTCCCAAAATAAGACAATATTTCTCCAGCGCCGTGATAAAAGCCTGATAGGTCCGACAGTTTATCAGACTTAGCAACAATAACTAAGGTGGGTGTGGTAAGCAAAGAGTCAATTACAGATTCAAGTCTCTTCAAGGGTACGTCTCTACAATCCACACCTGGATTTGGGAAGTTTATCCCATTCTTCCTAGCTGATTCCCTTATGCTCTGTCGTCTGTGAACTTCCATCTTGTGACCTCTCTGTATTTGGCTACAGTCATCCGACCCTTAATTCTGACCACTCCTGTCCCTTCCACCGAGAAGCATCCCAATAACCCCAGTATTTTAATTAAATGCATTTCAAATAAAATGTATTTATTAACTTTTTAATATTTTGTAATTTGTATTTTGCTGGGCAGAGCACATCTTTTCAATGTTAGGGGTGTTCAGCCCAAAGAGGTAAATTTTTGTCTCCTCAGACCAGAGAATCTCTTTCCTCATGCTCTAAATCCTTTAAATGCAGGCGGTCATATGCCTTTTACTCATGAGTGGCCTCCATCTAGCCACTCTACCATAAAGGCCTGATTGATTAAGTGCTGCTGTGATGGTCGTCCTTCCGGCAGGTTCTCCCATCTCTACAGAGGACGTCTGAGGCTCTCTTAGAGTGACCGTTGGGTTCTTGGTCACCTCCCTTACCAAAGCCGCTCTTGCCCCATTACTTAGTTTAGCTGAACGGCCAACTCTTAGAAAAGTCATGCTGGTTCCAAACATCTTCTATTTGACAACTATTGAGTTCCTCTTGGCTTCTGGGTATATGCAAAGCTTTGGAAAAGGTTTTATTCCCTTGCCCTAATCTATGCTATGTCACAATTTTATCACAGAGGTCCAGAGAGTTCCTACAGCAAACAGTCTGGATACTTAGGTAAAGGAGAGATTTCAGTTTTTGATTTTTAAAAAGGTGGGATTACACTCGTCACAGGGATGAAAGGGAAACGGCTGGACTACAAACAAGCTGTTTTTAGGCAGTTCAGAGCAGAGTTTTCTGTGGGAGATGGAAACTCCCTTTGGGCTGGACTTTGGGCTTTTTTCACTTTGAAAACCCACTACATGCACAAAAAAGGAGAGGGAAAAAGATAAAAAAAATATAATACCACTTCTTTAATACATTTGCAGATATGCTTTCACTTTGTCATTATGGATTTTGAGTATAGATAGATGGGCAAAAAAGAGCAATTTTATCCATTTAAAGGGGCTGTATGTAGTTTTTCTACTAAAATGAATCCTTTTTTTATTTCCTGTGTGTGAAGGGGTTGTAATCTGACATTAAAATGGTCCACTTTCCGGGTTTGGCCATTAACTCTGAAGGCAGGTATTCCTATTCCTATTCGAAGGCTCTGGTTTGGATTTTCTGCGAAATCCAGTGACTGACACCTGCATGCGCGCTCCCGAGAATCTCGCTGTGTCTACTTTGCACTCAGCAGCGACAACACTGCAACTTACGACATGGAGTCTGCTAACACTAAGAAAGACCTGCGACCAGCACAACATAGACTCCAACATAAAGTCAACTTGTCAAAGCCTGCAAGACATGATGTAACAGTAAAAAGCTAATTTGGAGCAATTTCTTTACTATCCCATAGTGATGCAGCCACGAGCAGCCAGCTAACGCTACAGTATCTGGGACCCGCCGCTGTTTGCTTCGTAACGTTCAATTTAGATTTATTGCCTTTTACTGATAGGTACACAGCTTCTCCACCTCTCAGTGGCTGTAACTAACATGACTCACATAATATACAACCCAGAGGAAGGAAGAGCCATCCACTAACACTAGTTACAGTAAAGTTACTTACTGCGGTCTAACTGTTATAAAGTGTGACACAATCTTATGATATTCAGTCCAGCTCACTACGAGTTTCATTATCATCCAGTACATGTAGCTGTGCTCACATTGCTGAGCCTCCGGTGACAGATTCACAGATAGTAAAGATAGTTACTGAAAAGCAACAGGCGAGCTAACGATGTAGCACGTCGGCTAAATGTAGTGTAAATTTATCATGTAACGAGCGTGGTTTAGTTCAATCTGCAGCTGATAAAAACATTACTGTAACGTTGCAGTGGGAGTTTACCTGAGTTTCCACCATGCTGTGTGAAGCTGGCTCCAGCCGCTCTCACTCTGCCTCTTTTTCGCGAGTACTGTGTCGATATGCCGGTGTCTCTGAATGAAGTAATGTTACGGCGCCGGTGTTGATCTGCCTATGCGACGGGAACCTTGAAGTAACCGAGCCTGAACATGTCTGTGTGAAAAGCCAAGGCCTGCATGCTGTTGTTCCTGCGTTTATTGCAGGATTTCTGTATGATATTCTCATGATATGCTCGCTTGAACTCATGAGTTCAAGCAAGCATGCGTACGAGCACACACCTGGTTGCAATCTTAAAACGGCACAGCTAGTGGCTGCTGGAAACTACATAACGCCCCTTTAAAATAACAAAAAGTGTGAAAAAGTGGGTCTTAATACGTTCTGAAGCCACTGTAGATATAGCTTAGTCCTGGGTTGTTGTAATCATTCCTGCTCTCCATACTTGCAGTGAAATGACTGATTTGATTTTGCTTATTTAGACGGCTGATACCTCATATTAGCTTTGCTGAAACTTTGGAATGCATTTTTGGACAAAAGAATTTGTGGATTTTGTCCCCCATCTTTTACAGTGTATTTGCACTTGGCTGGATAACTTTATGATCAATATGAAGAGGTGGAATGATTACAGCAATCGATATCTCTTTGAATAAACATTTGGCACGATATAATTGTATTAGATAGGACAAAAAACATCCTCCCCTTTTAATTAAAGTTTAGAAAGAGGTGCTGGTGAATCCAGTGAATTCCAGTCCACTTTTTCTGTTAGACTGTATACATTCCTCTCTTTCCTTCCCATTGCTCCATTGTCACTCTCTCTCTCTCTCTCTCTCTCTCTCTCTCTCTCTCTCTCTCTCAGTTCAATTCAATTAAACTTTATTGGCATGAATGGCATACAAAAATGCCGTCAAAGCTAAATATAATACAAAATAACAATTCATTTCATACAGTGCATTAAATAAAAATAAATAAAACAGTAAAAGTGTGTGTTTGTTTGTGTTAAAATTAAATAAAAAAATGTTTTTTAAATAAATACATAAAAAGATAAAACAGGAAGCATGTGTGGGTGTGCGTGTTAAAAAAAATAAAAATAAAATAAAAATATTAAAAATAAAATAAATAAATAAAACAGTAAACGTGTGTGTGTGTGTGTGTGTGTGTGTCTGCCATCAGTCAGTAGTATGTCTTAGTAATTTTATGTAACACTATATTAATAAGCAGCAAAAATATTAAAAATTAAAGAAAAACAAAAATTTCTCACTCACTCACTCACTCACTCACTCACTCACTCACTCACTCACTCACTCACTCACTCACTCACTATCTCCCCCAGTTTTGGTGCATATGGAAACTCTAAGAATAGCCATGTCACCTGATGGGCCTGATAATACTGTATTGATGCCAACCCTACACACCCCCCACACTACCCTGTGTGGGGGGAGTGTATGCTGCAAAATAAGTGAGTGAATGACTGCTCGACTGCCTGCGCGTCTGTGTGCGTGTGTTTCCCACCAGGAAGCAGAGGATCAGTGGGTTGTTGACATCCAGAGTCCTGTTCTGCAGGAGCTTATGTCACCCAGTGGTACACTGTGTTACTGATTAGTGGAGCTAGACGCAAAAGGGACAAGGGACACACCACTGTACCTGTTTGTCTTTCGCTGTCTGCGCCCCGCATTTTAACCCTCTCGTCTCAACCTCTACCCCTATCTACATACCTGCTCTCCTTCCAATGTGTTCTCCTTTTCATATTTCCTTTCTCTCTGTTTAGTCATGCCTCACTATCTGAAAGCTTTCCACTCCTCTTTCTTCTCCGTGAGTCACACATCAATATCTTTGTGTACACTTAACCTTTCCACATTTTTCCTGTGCCTCTCGCCTCCCTCTTCTGATCACACACTAGATCTTCTGTGATGACACATGTGGTTTATTCAGTGATAAACACTGTGTACTCTGCCTGCGTGCTATTTTATCAGAGAGAAGAAGGGGGGATGGAGAGGCAGAGAGAGAAAGAAACAGTTGGCATCCTTTGTGCTGATAATCCAGCCCCAAATTTTCAAAATACGGTGTTTGAGTCATAGTTAATCTTAAGCTTTCCTGGAAGGAAGAGACTCAGACCTGGGCTAATATAATAATCCCTGTGCCTGCGCTTTCTCACAGACAGACATGATCTCTCGTGCCATTTACAGTATAAGTGGAGTTTCATTCCAAAATAAAATCCACTGTTGATGGTGACTCAGGTGATGGTGAATTGAACAGGATGATGGCGTACAATAAAACAAAACAAAAATAAAAGCAACAACCCTGCAGTCTTAATGACATAACATGACATCCATGGCTCAAGACTGGCCAAGGACCTCTATTGCATGTGATATCCCTTCCTCCTCCTCTCAGTTTACTCTATATGGACAACCTTTAAAATAAAGGCAAGAATGCCGTGTGCAAATAAGGAAATAAAAATGTTTAAGGTAACAATTTTCAGAGACTTAATCATCATTTTGCTTGCTGTAATTTGGTGCTGTTGTACTATGTTGTACTGAGAGATGTTTCTAGAAAAATGGTGGATCAGTGTATTTCTAGTATTCTTGTTTGGGTTGATTCTACTGTATGTGCCCCGTTAATATAAATGATTCAGGTTAGTTACACTGTTTTTTTTGCTAGCTGGGACGTGTGTGCGTGCAATGGATGTGTGCACGTATACATGTTCATGTGCATATCAGATTTTCTGGATGACGTGTTGCTGTTGTAACCATTCAAAATCCATCTAGACCTGATATTACCGGGTTTGTCAGACACTTTCCCTCCCCATAGAAAGCCTCAGCCACTGCTGGGGATTCTAACAGCCTGAGCAATTAAGTGTTGATCACTACCAGCCAGAACAGCAGTACTATTGATGACAGCCTGAGTGTGACAGCAAAATGTCTTGATCCTACTGCTAAATTAATGTTATTTATCAATTAGTCAAAGAAAAATACATTTAATCTATCAAGGAAAAAAGGAAAAAAGCAAACATTAGCTGCTTTTCAAATGAAAGGATTTTCTGCTTTTCTCTGTTTTAAATTGAATATCTGGATGTTGGACTGTTGGTAAGAGAAATCTATATTAACATGTCACCTTGGGATTTGGGAAAATGTAATTTTTATTGTTTTCTGATATTATGTAGACTATGTTATATGATTCACTGGAAAAAATAATTAACAAATTCATTGATGATGAAAATTATTCCAACCCTGTTAATTACAAAGAGAGATTTTTTTTACTGTTATCACTTCATGTTTCCTTACAGTTAGAAACTGCACTCTAAACACACACAGGATTGAAAGTAAGTTCAAGAAACAACCGTTTCTGTTTTTAGAACTGTAGTCATTTTACTGTTCCATGGCAGAGAGCGTTGCAGCACCCATCACTTGTGTTTTACCCTGCGGTTGAAACTTGTCATATGTGTTAATCCTCAGCTTTCAAGTGAACTGAGTGTTGTCTAATTATGACAGTGCAGTTAGTGTGTGTCACTCTCCCTAATGATAAGTGACTGGACACAGAGGATAGGTCTTGTTGTACATCCCACATGCTTTATTCATGTGAACTGTACAAGGAAACTGCATTGGGGCAGACAAGCATGTTTCTGTTTAGATCTGAGGAAAGAAAGTTTTGTGAGTCAGCCCATTTCACTTACAGTTTTAATGTGGCATATGTTGTTTTTTAAACATTTAAATAGGCAATATTCCATGCTCATGCATTGTTTGGCTTACATAATCTGACCAAGTAACTTTGGCAGATACTGTATAGCAGTTTAAAATGTGAATACATTTTGGGAGGAATGATGTCAGAGAAATCATAAGAAATAGGATTTTGTTTAGACTGTAAGTTTTGAAATCCGTCTTGCACCAATGAGCACACACACCCCTAGACCTTGGGTGTTTTTACCACATAGTGTAAACCAAACATACTGACATATTTTGAAAGTTTGACTACCTGTTTGGAAAACCTTTAATGAAATTAAACTTCTAATGACCAGTATCCTGAAGCCATTCCTCTCTGCACAGTGTTTTTCTAAGCAGAGTTGAGTGACATGTTAATGCGCAATCTATTACAGGTGTTTAGTCAACCCATTGAAATTTTCTTACCAACATGAGGAAGTTATCCCTTTAGAACCCCCAGACATACATGGTCCACCCACCCACACAGGTCTTTTCACTTATGTTGGCTGAACCTCTTCTCAAGACTAAGTGGACATCTACAAACCGGGCTTGACTGACATCTCCCTCAATCTCCTGTTAGTTTTCTTACACATGTTAGGGTGGGAAGACTTACATTGCTACTGTTATTGGTCAATGGGGTTTTGTCAAATTTTTTAAAGCATAGTTCCACCCAGCTTCAACCTGGCCGGAGGTATAATTAGAGTAACTATGAAAACATCTGTGTGATTGCGCAGCATTTTTTTCTGGTTGATTTAGGCCTATTGTGGGCATCGTTAAAATTGTCAAAAAGTATGCTTTATGGTTAGATTAGATTTAACAAGATTTTGCCATCAGTTTAACAAAGTACCTTAAGTAGTCAGGTATTAAATTCAATTCATGAGCCACAAACATTTCAATTTGGTTAATGTCTCTAGATGGCTAAAAGTGTGGACCAGACTGGTTCCCATTTAGCCACAAAAGCATCGCAAAGTCGTTTGAGAAACAACTTGAGAAACAACTTGAGAAACAGGAATGGTTCCTCCCCAAATTGTCGCCACAAAGTTGGAAGTTATACCTTTCATTTGAACAAAAGGGCCTAGACTAAACCATGAAAAATAGCCCCATATGAAAGTAGACAGGTGTAGTGGCCAAAAAGAGTATGTGATAAAACATGTACTCTAGATTTCCTACCCTTACTTTTACTGTAGCGTAAGGGTTGTTAATGTTGAGAGTGAGGAGCTGTGGAACACACTGTAGATTTTAACCTCACCCTGCTAGGATTTGCTGTGACAAAGTTTGTATTCAAGCAAGATGACCTGATCAGATACATTATTTATTACTTTATTTTGAATAATATCAGGATTCTTGATATGTGAACAAATGTAAAAGCAATCAAGATCAGACTGGCATATCAAGGTGTTGTTTCACACTGTTGCCTTCCTTTTAATATCTGAAACATTTTTCCAATGTCCCAGAAGGCAGTTGTGCTAATCCACAATAAGCCTTCTCTATATGGCAGATGATGGTAGCAACAGGGAACAGTACTGATTCTACTGTCAGAGGAAAGAGGGCCAGCTCCTGTTAAGAAGTGTCCCCACAGACCAATGTCTCTTGCATGAACTCTCTTTGTCTTGTGTTAGCTTTCTACATTACAACTCTCCCTCTCTCAAGCTGACTGACCCACTCATCTCTAGCGGTACTATTTGTCAATTTTGTCGATTTTTTTTTACAACCAGTTATTCTCATCTTTGAAAAATTCTCCCCTCCTCTTTACCTCCTCACACCTTAACCTTGCTTTTATGTAACTGATGTGTCTTACACCTTCTGAGCTGCTAATGTCAGGTATACTAGATTGCTCTCCTCCTTGCAGTGTTAACTCATTAGCCCTCTGATCCTACACACAATTACTCACTCAACTCCTGCTGTGGATGTGGATCACTTGTGTAAGTGATAAAATATATACTATATACTGGTCCCGGTCTAAGAGATATGCTTAAAGATCTCATATTATAAAAAAACAACTTTTTATGTCTTTTAATTCTAAATATGTTTCCACACTGTGTCAAAAGACCCCCAAACTATGAGAAAAAAACTTCCTCTCTCTTTATCTCCTGCTCAGTCTTTCAGTAAATGTGTGTACAAGCATGCCGTTTAAATTTGCATATGTTCTTGTCATCAGGGAGGGATCTGTGTAGCATATGGACTACTCCAGCTCTTCAGTGCAGAAGGCAGACCCGCCCGTTTAACATGTACTCAATACACCTCTCTTGGCACCACCATCCAATACAACACCAAGATGTCATTCTATCAAACTAGAGCTGGAGGTTTTTCAGTATGTCTTGCAGAAAGTGCTTTTACAGTGAAGGAAAGATAAATGTTTTCTGGTTTTCCCTCTGATGTCCTCCGGCTGCTCTGCCTCAACTCTGTGGTATTTCGGTTGTTTCCTGATTTCCTGACAGCTAGCTTGTTGCTAACACTACAATAACAGCTAGCTGGTTTTAGCTGGCTATGCCTAATCCTTCTGAACTAAACGTACAAATGTTACAGGTCTAAATAACACACCAAGCTTCCAGTCTGTGAAAAATCAGCTGATTGGAAAGCTAGCTGCATGGCTAGGAGTACAAGAACAGGAAATATTTTCTCCATAAAATATGATCCAGTTTTAGCAAAACCAATGAGTAAAGTTTTAAAATTGGGATTTTGTACAGTTATCAGTGAGGGCTATTCTAGTACAGTATAATATTTTTTGAACATTAAATGTAAACATTTTCGAATAGCAACCCAATCTAAAATTTTGAGCCCAAGCTTGTGAGCTTAATATGGGACCTGAAGTTTAATATGTTACTACAATGTTCTTGTACTAAAACTGGGGTGTGTTTTAAATGTGTCACTGCAACTGAGGTAGGCTTACTAGATCTCCTGTCCAACAGAGAGATCTTTTTTGTAATTACACAACTCAGCATCCCAAATTGCCTTGTTTGTAAGTGATAAATTCACAGATGACCATCAGGTGTCATTTTCTCACCCTGTGAGTGAGCTCTCATCATGTTCCAGGAGGTGAGAAGCCTGTCCAGGGTTACAGACACAACAGATGCAATCACGTCCCCTAAATACCTCATTCACTGACAAAAAGTGGTGCCCCCGAATGTCTCAGACTGTGACTCAACAGTAGATGATTCACTGGCGTTGTATCATCAGTGGCTAGGTTCACAGTGTGTTCAGGAAGGGTCTGTCTATCATGCAAAGGCAGTAAATTAACCATTAACCTGTTTTGCCGTCACCATGGCCAACGGAGAACAGATGGTGTTCTCAGAAGATCTTGTAACAGTGATATATTTTTAATGTGTTGTAAGTGCTGAGACTGAGAGGCGGTGTAAAAACACAGAAGCTGCCACTGGTTTGACAGGTAGACATTGATCCTCATGGTTCTACTTACATTTTGTTGCACCCAGAGGAAGTACAGGTGCCACCATACTATGGAGGCCTATCCAAGTTAAATACACCTGATGCTGCTGTTCCCTGGACAATTCACCAAAGTTGTGTTAGTGTCCTCAGCTGATCTCAAGCCAATGCAGGCATCCTGTAGCATATTTGTTTGAGTAGGTTTAAACTAAACGCAGACTATGAATGCTAAACACACTCAAAACAATCCCAGCTCAAGGTTCACGTACTGACTTTTCCCATGGCTTTCACCATGTCACACTGTGCAGACTTGTGTCTGAACAAAGTGACAGAGTGAAGCAGACACACTTCCCGCACATCATCACACAAGGTGATGGTCCTTTTAACTTCATTTTTGCAGAAGGACATGAAAAGCTTAATTCATGAGGTTATTAGAAAGGTAAGCTCTTAACGCTACATGTGATTAGAAAAGAGCAGACGGAGCAGAATCAATTACAGAGTAGCCTGGCTGAGGGGGAGGAGGAGGTAAAATGCTGCCTCCTATTTGTGTGGAGCATGTGGCCAAGAATTGCACATCGTACCATTTTAAGCTGTTTTTGCTAGGTGGGCTACTCAGCAGGTATTGCATTTTTTGAATTAAGTTTATCTGCCATGTAAAAATTAGCATGGACCTGAAGTTATCTGGGACTTTGCACTTCACACCATGTAATCACAGTCTTGTCAGGTGGTCAGTGTGTAGTAAACTGGTCACTGGTTAGTCTTGAACCCTGGTTATGTGTATTAAGATGTTGAATAATGGCTTTGATAATTCTTTAGAGGTATTTTTGCCAATACTATTAAAATGTATGTTTATTGCAGATACGGAAGAATAAATTCTCGAGTCAGCACTTTGCAGAAACTTGGACTTTACACCAGTTTTCTGTGAGATATGCAACAGGGACCAGGCCACAGCCAAGAGTTACCCCTTGGTCTGTGGTGTGTTAGCGATTCTCTTTATACCTGTGTGTGTGTGTGTGTTTGTCTGTGTGTGTGAGAGAGAGAGAGAGACAGAGAGTATGAATACAGTTACATATGCTGTGCTACAGTAGCACATCGTTGAGCATTTAAGAACTACTTGACATATTCATGCCCATCTGTTGTTTAGAGTCAACACAAGGCGGTGCTCCAGAGAGACAGGAGGAGGTGTCAGACCACAACGGGTTTGTAGTACACTGAAGGTCCAGACAAAGTCATTTCTATTTATTGGGGTTTTAGACTTGTCATCCTATTTCTTATTTGCATGTTGACGTCAACAAGCAGACAAAAACTTTTCAGAGAGTGTTCTAATAGTTTATGGAAAAGATGTACGTGGCGACCCTCTTTTGATACTCTTGATAATGTATAAAATGTATGATTACTAATGCAACCTTAAGCAACATAGTTGAAAGTACCACAAGTGCATCTTGATTTACAGAATGGGGACGCACATGTGTTGTCAAATTTGAGAAGAATCACTAAATAATGTATTTCTAGTTGTTATAATTTGGGCTTCAGTGTTCAGTGTTTTATTTTCATAAGTGCAGTTGTTAATACTTACAACAACACAAATTAACCAATGTACAATACTCTTGTTTTGAAAAGACCATGATTCACCTCTTCTTTATTGTCAGTGATGAAAGCGTTTGTAATTTGGTTTTCAATTTCCTTCTCCTTTTTCTTCTCTGCGTGTGGCCTCACAGATTGTATCTCAGTATAATGTGAAGCTGAGAGTGTATGAATGATAGCTGTGTCAGTTTGGAGTGTGTGAATGAGAGATGAGGTTTGTGCATATTAGGGTTGAGTATCTGTGGATGTTGAGAATCACTGAGTGCAATATGTGTGTGCAACAGCAAGACCCACTTTGAGTATAATAAGAGAACAGTTTGATGAAGCTAAACAGGTTGTCCTGGATAGTATGGTGAAAATATGGGTCAAGACCGGACAGCTCCCTGCATCACTTGAACCCTTCTGGCTATTGTACTTTGACTGTGATTCAACCGTCTGTGTGTGTGCCTGCATGCAAGTGTACATGTTGAAGCATGTTGAAGCAGCAAGAATGTACATTTGTAAAACACAGTGCGCAGTTTTGCATGTGTTACACCGGTGTCTTCGTCTAAATGTATTTCTTGAAACAGCTTTACATGTCTGTCTTCAATGTAAATGTTAAGGCAGTGCAGACAGTGGCTTTCTGTTTTGGGTCACATTTTGGTTGATCCTTTTGTGGTTTCAAAACAGGATGTCACAAATGCACCAGGCGAGTACTGGTTTTCACTTGCCCTGGCCCCCATGTGGTGAGTTCTGCACGTCCTATGAGTGTCACAGCTTAATTGCTCCCTGTGGCCAGAGTGTAGTTAGTGTGACTGATGAAGGTCACTCCTGCCATGGCTGACTGATACTCTGAACCCTTCAATCAGCATGGTTACACTGTAACAAGAACACCTGTCCCTACCTAAAGTTTTACTGGCTCTCCTGTAGCATTAAATTGTGATATTCATTCTTGATAATGGCTGTAAAGCTGTGACAGACTTTAATTGCATTCATTGCTTCACAACCTTTGCACTGTATCTGGATTGTTATGGTGCTTTCAGACCAAATGCGAATTTTCACCTCCTGACGCATTCCTCGCATGAGTACATTCACTGCAATTGTTCACACACAACACGAGAAGGCAATTTTAATGCGATAAACACAACTTGCTATTACTACAATTGTATGAACCCAAAGTAAACATTTTGTTGTGATTAAATAACAATAAACGGATCAAACTGATGCCGAAATAACTACAATACGATGAATTTTTTTTAAACATATGAATTCATGCTTTGTCAGGTCTGTCAGCAGGACAGCAGGACAACTTCTAAAATGTTTGTTTTCTGAATGGTGTTTGGATCGATCAGGGCTATGCTATTCTAACTTGGTCACTGTAAAGTACAACGATAGCTGGAATAAAGTTACAGACACATGTTTTCTGAACTCACCAGGTAGTTCAACCTCCTCGCTTTCTTTTCTCCCAGCAATGTCCAGTATTGTCCAGCTGTTATATAATATGAAGTAGAGCCAAACGACGCTAACAACACTGCTAACACACATCTAGCTGCTGAGAAGCTCGAGTGAAGATAAATCAACGTTGCAATCCCAAAAAGTAAAGTAAAAAGCTAATTTAATAAATTAACACGACAGGAAATCACGGCTCTATGCGTCTTTCCATTGACTTTGTATGTAAATTCACTGACCCAAACGCTCACTTTTGGTCTGAAAGCACCATTAAATCACTGTACATTTGGACCCACTCACATACCTAACTCCAGCCCTGAAGCTCTCTATAAATCGTTCACATGTGCTCAAAATATGTTATTGACAGTGTAAATCATGTGAATCGAGTCTAAAACTAAGGCCACTTTAGCCTTACATATTCTTGAATATTTACATTTTAATGTGAAAATTGTTATGGAAAGAGATGTCCCTATACAAGCTTCAATAGTGAGCTTATACATCTGTGTGTGTAATTGTTTCATAGATCTGTTGCTTCTGAGTAGGACAAAGTGGACAGCATGGCCGTCGGTGCTGTGAACGATGCACTTTTGTAGTGGTGCAAAATTGTATGCTGTGAATGACATTGTCTTCATTGCCACTGGTGTACTGTCTACTCAGTAACGTAAGAGTTGTGAAACCTAAGATATCCCCTGTCTATAGTGTTTCTTATTCAGATTGCTTGCAGTTTGTGGATTGTAATTTCATCTGGCCAGCACCTTTCATGGCAGCTGTTGTGTGTGTGTGTGTGTGTGTGTGTGTGTGTGTGTGTGTGTGTGTGTGTGTGTGCATGCGCACATGGGTCAATTGGCATAACTTAAATTGAAAAGTGCCATGTAAATGTGGTATATTTACCATAATCTATTTGCTGAATGAAGCTCTCCTCTCTGAATAAACTCCCAGTAGTGTGCTGTGGTGGCGCTGTCCATGGTGCTGAACTTCGCCCTCTGAATTCTATTCTGAATTCCAAAAACTGAATTCAAATTATTGTGTGTTCTTTGCTTCTGTTGCATACTCTTACTTTGTAATTCATGCCACGTGTGATGAATGTCATGACTGCCTTAAAATGCCTTTCTGTGCATTATTTATGCATTTATGAGTTTGAGAGTTTGGGTCTGTGGCTTTGTCATGTTATATTCACATCAAAGTCATTCCTTTCAGACTTCATTATTTTGCAGATACATTTTCTTATGATAGCTGACAGTCAAGAGAGAGATAGAGACATAGAGAGAAGTTTCTTTGTCTTGTTGTCATTTACCAAGCCTTTCTAGATTACCATTTGAGATCAGCAGCTCCATGCTTCATTACGCCACTCCATGCCCATCTGAAGCAATGGCTAGATGGCCAGTTATTATTACTAGTGGACATGGAAATTAGTCATTTCCATGTGCTACAATGTGTTTGCGCTCTTCCTTTGGTCTATGGTAAAAGTAATTTAAAGACTGACTTAGAGCATGACACATTCTGTACATTGCATATCTAGTAGTATTAATTCAAATGATTCAGCAGTTGCTGTGTAGTTTAAAGCTGATGTTATCACTCATCAGAAAGGCTTTATCAGTTTTATAGGCTACACAACTGATCCACTTGCCTTTTGCTTTACTAGCAGAAGATATCCCATTGTCAGAATGACCATTTTTATGAATCTGTGCAAGACACAGTAAAGAGGCAGAACATCCCTGAGCTCCTGTGAGCGACACTGTTATGGCAATGGACACATATCGCAAGGCTAAAACATGCTGATTATGGTAACTCTTTATTATAACACATCAACTAGAAGAGTGTGTAAAGCTGGATTTGTCATTTGTCTACAATGATCATACTCAGGTAATCATAGTTACCCTGCATAGCTAGATAGATAGATAAATATAGATAGATAGATAGATAGATAGATAGATAGATAGATAGATAGATAGATAGATAGATAGATAGATAGATAGATAGATAGATAGATAGATAGATAGATAGATAGATAGATAGATAGATAGATTGATAGATAGATAGATAGATAGAGATACATTCTGATGAAGAGATAGAGACAGCGAGCACCCTGGGAGAGTACATCATGAGTAGGAGGTATGCAAGCCTCTTGGGAGCTTGCCTGCAGGTTAAGTGAGGCTCTTGGAGAAGCTACAGAGCCTCTTTATTCATTTAATTACAGGTTAGCACGAAGTCTTTGATTAAAGACTTTCTTAAGGAATTCAAGGTGGCTTTAACAATCAATGAGTATCTACAACTACAGTGCAGTACATCACATGCTAAATTAACATAGAGCCCTCACACCACACAAGACGCACCATGGACATGCAAGAAAAGAAATAAAAACATTAAGTTATGCCTCCAAATGATTCATACATTTAGAATTTGCACACTTTGCTCTATAGTTAAGTCTCTTGCTTAACTAGAAAGTTGTCCTCCTTGATCAACAACCCCACATGTGCCAATGGGGCATTTTGTCAGTAAACTGGTTCTCACATGGAGGACATAAGGTGTTGGACATAGGATGCTCATATATCACAGGACCAGTCTTGGCTAAATGCCCTCTTGCAGCCCACCTTCCTATCCCTTCCACGTGTGTACACCTACACACTTGTTTACTTGTTGTAATGGTTTTTCATTTTAAGGTTTTAATTGATCAGATAAAGTAAATGAGTGATTTACACTTCAAGTAATCTATGGTCTCTTAATAGTGAGATTATAGTGCCTTCTACACCAGAGCTTCAGTAATAATGTTAAGTAATAAGTAAAATGCCTGCAGACTACGGCTGCACCATGACCTCTATATGTTTATATTTATTTTTACTCATCTGGAAATTTCATTAGTAGGAATTTTTTGTCTTGTTGAGTATCTTGCTAACTAAAAATCAATAAAGAACTACTTCATCCCTTGGATACAAAACACATAACTGTTTGATTTCACCTTTCTGATGGTAAAACAAAGTTGTTTTTTTTAAACAATTAGTGACATATATTATTAAATTTATTAAATTTTCCACATGTGTTGAGGGACTGTGACTATATGGTTAATTATGGATATGCCCCAAAGTTTCCTCTCAGCTAACATATTTGTGGGTCCAGGGGAAGAAATGATGTTGGAACTATTGATTCGAGTCAAGGGTAAGGGTGAAATGTACCTTTTCTCGGATGGGATTATCTCTGAGACATAAGTACACAGTGTTACATGTGCTCACACACAAGCTCATGTGCTCCACACTGGGAAAATTCCAGATATACACAGGTCCTGCAAAAAAGCATCTGCATTTGCTCTACTTCTTAAACTTTTACTTTGAAGTAAACTCAAGGATGTCATCACTCCCTTCAAGGTACTGATCTCTACTGTTCAGAGACTGGAGTTCAGTATGAACTGTGCTGGACTGTTTAGCTAGGTGCCTCTCAAAGTAGGCTGTTTGTAATTGAGGGGGGTTTATTATAGCAGGCCAGAGGATATTTTAAAACAGATAGGCTCATTCTGAAAGCGAAGGCTAGCTCTTACAGCCCTGATTCTGTCTTGGTGATTTACACCACTGTGTAGTGTAGGTCTTCTAGAGGCTTTTAACACAAAGGACTGGGCCTCTATTGGGGCTGTATACATGATGGATTACCTGGTGGTTATGAGATAACACACGTCAAATTGTTGCTGTCACACTCTCACAATGCCTGCACAGCAGTCACACACAGAAAACTATGGCCTGTGTTTTTCTCACTCTAAACAGAGAATAAGCGATGACAGGGACTGGTGGCAATATTGCAGCACCTTGCTGAATTAAAGAGATCAGAGGTGTTTATTTAAAATATACGAGTCAGTGTCAGTGACAGGCAGAAGAGAGATCCAATAATTATCCTGGGCAACTTTGCTTTGCTTAAACCAAGAACATTAATGCATCAAAAAATGTGTTAGAGGTGTTTTGCCCTCATGTGATCCCTGTGATTTTCTCCCTTTCTTTGTCATCCACTTCATGTATGGGCCTCTCATATATAAAACATTCTCATATTTTACTCTGACCTCATAAATGTTTATTTTCCTGCATGTGTGCATGACCTCACGTAGATCAACATATTGGAATGAAGCTTTTTGCCTCGCAGTGCTTTTAAAATGAAGGAGCAAAGGGAGGCTGGTAGGTGAGTGTAGTGGACCAGCCACAGGATTCACAGTCCACCATGATGCCCTAGTGAGCTCTCAGCTCTCAGGTTTTTTCCCTTGTCCACCCCCAGACTCATCACCTTGGAGCCCAGAGGGTCATGAATATTCAAGTGTCCACTGTTTATTACAATGCAGCAAAGATCAATGTGTGCCCTCCGCATGTGAACACACAGTTACTGTACTGTAATGCGCTGAACAGTAAAGCGTATACTGTAGTGCATTATCTGAAGTAGAGAGATGCGGACAGAGACCTGGAGAAATAATAAGTGAAGTAAGAGGGAGACACATGAATTAAGCATGTTTGTAGTCTGCACACACTCAGGATCTCCTGCACTCTCTGTTTGGTTTTGTTTCTCAATTGAAATGCCGCCTCTTATACTTGTGTTAAAATGGTCACCATGAATAAGCTGAAAATTAAACATTTGGACAGCTCCAGAATGAAACAACCCCCCTCTGCAGCATGCCAAATAAATATTGAGTTTATGAGTTTGTACTCATTCTCTAATTGGCAGCAGACTTTGACTGTGACACTGTAGAACAAATAATTTAATTCCAATTTGGTATCCCTCCAATCATTTACTTTCAGCTGTGGAAGTAATACAGCATAATAGGCCTTACATATTGTTTAGATGTGGTAATTGCTGAAAAATATGATATACAGTATGGCAAGATTCAAAGTCAAACAAACAGTGGTAGGTATCAAAGATGTTTACAAATAGATTCCCAACATAAGAATATGCCAGCTGATGCACATGGTTTCCCCAAACCATTTAACATGGGTGAGATTGCATTGTATTTAATCAGCTAATGCTGCTCTAAGTTGACTTATCCTGATGAAGCCATGCTAAAGCTTGTATTGAGTGTCTGCCATGCTGAACGGCTGAACTCAGCCACTTACTCAATCCAACCCAAAGGAGAGGGCTCATAATAAAATGTTTTATTGGGAATACTCTAGCTAGCACATCAAGTGCAGTGGGAAGAATGAGTAGGTGGGTGGGCTTGGTGCTGCAGGGGTGGGGAGATAGCAGTGAGAGTATGTGGTCTGTGTGTGTGTGTGTTCAGAGCGGTTTGAAATGTTACATTTGTCAATAAAATAAGCCCAACAAGTTAAGATTGAAGGTGAGTTTGCTTCATGCAAAGTAGGATCATGCTGAAGTGTGTGAATGGGAGAAGGACTCGGTGTGGGTGGACTGTGTGTGTGTCCCTACTGTGCATATTTGCTTGTGTACATGTATATATGTGGGAGCAAGAGGCGGACCAGTTGGTGTGCACACCAAATGATTCAGCACTTCATGGACAAGATTCATGTTTTATGAGTATGGGCTCCTATAAATTACATGGCCTGGCTTTTCTGCTGTTGCAGCACAGTGCCGTTCTCTCTCTCCCTCTCTCTCTTTCTTCTCAGACTCCTTTATTTTTTCACTCACACTCTTTAACATTTCTCTCCCTTTGCCCTCTCTGTTGCTTTTCTTGTTGCGCAATAAATGTCGTCTAAATTTATTGTGTCAATATATTTTAAGATGTGATATGCCCTATGTAAATGTTGTCAAAATACAATCACCCTCAGTAGAAGTGCCTTAGGATGTTTGCTGATCAACCTACTTGTGCAGGAAGTACACTGTGGCAGAGAGACATGCAATCTTGACTTAGTATGTTTACCTCTGCACCATGTATAGGCTTGTGACAAGCCACTGAACTTACTGGAGTGTACTTTGGGGAGCTTCCTGTGTGTTACTTAGCAACGGCGTGCTTGCATTGTGGAGTCTGTTTTAGTTTTCTTAAGTAGACACCATCTCCTACTGTAAATGTGTATTTCAGTGTGCATACAAACAGTGACAGAGACCACAGAGTAAGAATGTGAGAGACTTGAATTGACTGCTCTGTGTGGTGAATCAACAGATGTGTCAGGAGAGCTGATGGAAAAGCTCGACTCAGCAGAGTAGGTTCACCTGGCTCTGCAATTGAACATTTACCTGGTCTCTGTCCCCACCATCTCTTCATCAACTAAAGTCGATTAAAAAATTAGATGCAAAAAATAGAATAACAATTCATGCTGTTTGGTTGCATTTATAAAATACAGAATCTGGACCTCTACGCATGGAGCTTGGAGCTTTGTGCTTTTATGGCTATAAACTTGCATGTGTGTGCTGTAAGTGTTGCACCCTAAGGTTGCCATTGCCTGTCAGACAGTCGGTCTGCCCGCCCTTCCTTCCTTCCGTCTCTCATTTACCCAGAGTGAAATATCTCAGCAACTGCTGCCCATGGATTTTGCTGTGTATATTTATGACTTGCAAAGAATGAATACTGATGTTTCGGTGCCTCACCCACCAGCCCTACCTCACTCAGTATGCCACCCAGCTTCTGGTACAGGCCATGGTTATCTCTCGCTTCGACTATTGCAACGCCCTCCTAGCAGGTCCTCCAGCTTGTGCGGTGAAACCCCTACAAATGGTTCAGAACGCAGCAGCGCGTCTTGTTTTTGATCAGCCCAAAAGGACGCATGTCACTCCATTACTGAGTAACCTCCACGGGCTACTCATGGCCTCCCAAATCAAATTCAAGTCACTAATGCTTGCATACAGAGCTACTACTGGGTCTTCCCCCATCTACCTAAACTCCATAATACAAGTTTACATTCGTTCTCAGCCACTACGCTCCTCCAACAAACGCCACTTTGCTTTGCCATCCCTACATACAAAGCAAACTCAATCCTGGCTGTGACACCACAATGGTGGAACGAACCTCTAACATGCATATCCTGTGCTCTTCTTCTTCTATCCCCTTACAATTATCCTTTATTGTTTGTACATTTTAACTCTTACTTCATTCCCTAGGTATTTACCCCATTGATGCAATATGTACTATTAGCTCTTGCTAGTATTTGTTAGTGCTCTTACTAGTATGTCAGTGGTAGATCTTGTGCTGTATTTGAGGCTTTGTTGATGCTTGTATGTTGTATGTTGTAAGTCGCTTTGGATAAAAGCACCAAAGTCCCAAATGAGTAAATGCAATGTAAATGTAAATTTAAAAATGTTATCCCCTCTGCCATAGCGCTAAACTACTCGCTAATTGAGAAAGTATATTCGATTGGTGTCAATTTTGGTATAAATGTGCTGTCTGATGTATGGTAGATGTTGTTAGGTATGTTCATGTTGTTTATATTTGAGGTTATGTATGAGCGGTGGAAACAGATTACCTATAAAGGACAATAAAGAATCTTATTTATCTTGCTTGTTGCCATAAAATTTGCTGGGTGCACTGATGATCACCACTTGTGCATAGAAACGAAGGGTTTTACCTTTGTCATGAACATAGCATTCTATACAGTGATTAAGGGTTTGTAGTCTAATCAGTTATCCTATAAGTACCTTCTTCTTCACTGCTGTGCGACAGGAGTATAAGTACAGACCAAAGCCTGGAGTCTTTTCCTGGCATTGATTCTCTGTTCTTGCCAAGCAGAATTGGCCAGAATGTCATCACCAAAAGCTGCAGTGAAAACAGCACACTGTTATGCTGTGAACAGATGCACTTATGCATGCGAGCAGTTGTTGTTCTCGACAAAAAAACAGTGTGTTTTCTGTAAGCCTGTAGAGAGACAAGACACTGACCTCTCTATAAGACAGATTAGTTAAACCAATCTAATTCAAGCTCATGGATAGGAAAGGAGCGCATTTCCTTGAGCAGAAATTGACCAAGCGTCAGGAGGGCTGATGGAGAGGGCAATGTGGTTTGTGTGTGCTAATATGCCAGCATGTGTGTATCAGCTTTTGAGAGTGTAGACATTTGTGTACACCTGTACTTCTCAGTCGTCTGACTTATCCCGGGAGCTCCCCTTTATTTGAGAATGTTGCTATTTTTAGAGCTGTGTCGAAAGGTCAACTCCTCTATCGTCTGGAAAAACACTGAAATGACTGTTTAACAGAAAAACATGCATCCTCTGGGAAACAGACACCGCCTTGCCACAGTCACTTGCTACATGCTTTGCATCACAAACAATGCATTGCTGTGATGAAGTGTGAGCTGTACATATTAAAGCGTGCTTTTCAAGGTTCACCTTTGTTGTCATTTTACAATACAGGATTGCTGAATGAAATGGAGTTGTAGCCCCCTCTACACTACACACACAAAATGTATAAACAAAAATTAATTGATTAAAACAAAAAAATATGCATAAAATAAAATCAATAGAAATTGCCACTGAAGAAAGATGTGAAATGTCCATGTACTATGGGTAATATAAGTTATAGTGCAAATAGGAAACTTGAATTCATGTGGGTACAATGGATTCCAAGCATGTTAAGTTTTCATGGTTGAACAACTAATAAAACATTCAGCTCCGGCGCTGCGGCAGCATCAATCCAATTTTCCACTGTCATCTATATGCCTAGAATGTTCCTCATATTTCCTTAAAAATATTGATATTGTGCTTCCTTGTTGCACTAGTGTCATCCTGGAAGTTCCAAAAGAAGGTATTGGATATTTGGTATATTTGATTATTATTGTTGATGCACTGACATTTAAGCACCATTTTAATGGTGTAGCTTGTTGAGGTGGAGCTGATTCTAACAATTTCTGGTTTGTTTAATCTTTACCAATGCTACATATTTTATAAACTTGCCTGTTTTTCAAATAAAGTAATTTATTCTAAAATTTAATTTGCAAAGTAAATAACCATGATAAGTGTTGTAAAATGGAAATACTCAAATTGTTCTTAACCACAGTACTTGAGTAAATTTACTTTACTTTCCACCACTGTCCAAGAAAAAGTTGATTTATATGTAATTATTGGAATTCATTGTAACCAATATGAATTCAAACTGATGAAAGCCACTGTCTTTCTAAACAAGCTAAACTACACATTTTTACAACCACCTCTCAAGCATACAAAGTTGTTTGAGACTGATCTTATATATCCTGAGGCCCAGGATAAAAACATGTCCTCTTCGTCCTCCTCCACCTCCTCTGTAAGTGGGCGTGATGGAGGAGGTGAGTGAGCTTCAGCAGTACAGTGAAGGCCAACATTGATGTCCACATTGTAGGCTTTGTCCTGCCAATTTTTGAGCTCTCAAATCAAGTCCCACCCCAACTACCTTTTTCATGTGAATCAAACATTATAATCTTAAATCTTTTTTGCATGAACTTTAATTCATTTTCTACTCACAGTGCATTTCAAAAGGTTTAACATACCATCCCCCATGTGTAGCCCAGTCATAAAGACTTGGGTTCTGGCATCTCACTTACACACCAGCTAATTATAGTCCACTGTAATTACAAATGTGTCATTTCTCATTAGGCCCTAACCGCAGACATGCAAATGAAACACTATTTGACAGAGGGCTTTTTTATCTTTTCCTCCACTCTTTTATATCTTTCAGTTTGACACAGAGTATAAAACAGCTTAAAGGTACTCATCCCTTCATTTTAATAAACCCTACATATCTATCATTATTATTTCATTATTCTGATATGCATATATGTTAATTAGGCCCTTGGGTTATAAACATAAAACATGGTGTCGAGGCTTTTTTGTTCATCTTCATGTGTTTTTCTGCATCACCTGCTTTTCGTGTGAGACTGCTTTCTCTTCAAACCTGCGCCGCTTAGTTCTCTACCAAGCCCTTTTAACCTGTGGCAAATAGCCAAAGAAAGAAAAATAAGTCTATGAGGTCTAAAAAGTCTCCATAACACAGAGATTATCTACATATTTGCAGTTCTCTCTCAGTGATTTGTTTCGAGATAGTCCTTTCGGAGAGTCAGTAACTGATTGGTAGACACTAGTGTCTGCTTTTTACATTAATTTAAGAAAACACCAAGCCAAATGTGTAATCATCTGACTGTGCACATTAACAGTGACCAGCTCAGTGAGTGTGTTTGTGTGTGTGTGACGTATGATCCTACAGCACTGCACCACTGACCGCTATTGGAAACTGTGTGTCCTATTGCTCTGATCGATATATCATAGAGCCCTCTGTGCCTCCATTGCATAACATACAGAAAGGAAAACAAATGACTCTTACATGTTATTCTATTTGTTCTGTTTTGCTCATGCCATGTATGGGTTTCACACACATGCAAATACATGTGAATGTATGAGCAGTTTACATTCAGAACATTTATATATATCAAATACCAGTTGGCAATAAGGGATCAATGAGTCTGTCACAGCATCCAGTAACCCACAGTCACATTATGGCTTATCACTACTGACTCTAACATTAGTTACTGCTTACAACACAGCCTCACTTGCATTCGTTAGGTCATAACTCCACATAGAGTTCACCACTGCTTCCATCATGTTGTCAGAACATGTATGAGTTTATCCATTTATCAAATTATCAAATTTGAGTGTTGTATACACTGGGATGTCATTATCAGACACACATTTCCAACAAAGCATCTGTGATGTAGCCTGTTTTGGCCACTTGAGGGCATCTTGGTTGTCTTAAGGTGAAGAGTGTTTTGTTTCTTGTATGGGTTCCAGTTTTAGTTCAGGCTAGAGCTGCGACAGTTGGTTATCTAAATGCAGTGGATGATACAAAATCTAAATATAGTGGTTACAGTCAGTAGATTTCTGAGTAGATTTCTGGGAAAGTTATATTCTGTCATGTCAGTGTGAAAAGATGTAGTAAATTAAACATAGGACAAAGCACTGTGTGTTGCTCCATTGCAAATTGAAGTTGATAGGGTTCCATTAAGTGTTTGTCAGAGTAGAAGCCATCATAAGACTTGGTGCCTTTTTGTTTTAGAAAAAAAGATTTTTAGAATAGAGCTACAGAATATATTCTTTGTGCAGAGCAGTTTGCCTCTCCTCGATCAACACTGTAATCTTGCAGCAGAGTCCTGCTGAGCTCTGTACTGCTCTCTAGTGGCTAAAAAGCAGTAAAGCAATTTATAAGTTTTAAAGCAATTTAAGCATGACAGAGGGGTCAAAATCACCCCAGCTGGGTCTGCGTTTTCATTAACATTTCAAAACAACAGCAGGCAAGGCTGATAAAACTTACAGTGGTGCAGGTTATGTGAAGTTGGCATCACAAAGACTATCTGCAAGCCTGTAATGACAATACAGTCTGCTGCAACAAAACAGATGTGGCAAATGAGCTGGATAATTTTACGTCAAATGCATTTCTTTTGTCTGACAGTTTGAAAGGCCAAAGGTCAAAGAAACAGCTGTGACAGAAACATAAACATCTCAATGAAACATGTCCCTGAGACAGTTACAGAACCCTAAAAGATTAAACCCAAAGATAGAAGAACTAGTTATTACATAACTGAGCTTAACTGAGCAAGTTTTTGAAAAATAAATAGAGGCTAATATATAATTGTGAGAGTACCCCATATTGCCTCTATGTAAGATGCATTTGCAAACGTGTTACATACATAGAAGAAATATAAATCTATGTCACAAATATCACTATTTATATCTATATATTTTAAGCCATTGTTTGAATTAGTTAATATTTTATGTAGTATTGTAATGAACTATTAGGATGTTTCTTACACTGTACGTAATTTACCACCATAGAAACAAAACATGGCAGTTGGGTTCAGCTGTCACAAAACTTTTATCCACACCACATGGATTTTCTAAATTTAACTTTGCTTTTAAGAGACAATCATAGATAAATCATATATAAAAGAGAGAGACAACATAATGTTTCTTTCCACTTATGCTTCTGTCATCACTTTTGACATCAAGTATATATCCATCTGCAAGGTACAAGTGATCTGCATTACCTCAAACTGCAGTAGCATCAACTGTCTTATCTTCCATTGTGCTGTGTCAGCATGGCACAGACCTCAAAGGCATCTTACTGACTGATTTTGTTGCAAAATGTTGAGCAGCATTTCTTTTTTCAATGGAGAATCTGATCAGTGCCTTACATCACTGGCTTCTGGCATAAGGTTGCTGAAAATTTGAAAAACGCAAATGAGCTACATGAACACACCTCCATCTCTAGTGATTTGAGGTGTGTATATTAAAATATGCATATTCTCTGTTTGTGTGTGTATGTGTGTGTGTGTGTGTGCGTGTCTGTGTGTGGACCATAATTATTATAATGACTGAAACAAAAATGAAGACTACATATGTCACCGACAGTAAAATATGAAAGAAAAAACAGGCCAATAACATAGCAATGTTGCTAAATTAATTTGGTAAAAAGCATGGATTACTGCACAGTGACACACTCGTGCTAGTTAAGCAGTTGGGCCAGATGAATTATAAGTACAGCGGCTAATACAAATCCAGCTGTCTGCTAAATAAATTAAAACTTAAAATTTAAAAAGTAAAAATGACACACTGACTTATTCTTCAATTTCTTCACTGATTTTTAAAATAAAGTATTGGAAAAAAACATGAAGTCACATGTTTTCAACAATCGTAATTGTTTGTAATTTGGGTGGACTTAATCTTGTTTGTTTTTCTGTGAACGCTGATGTGAAAACTAACAATAGTTTTTACATCAGTGTGGTACAACTGTGTGGTACAACTCTGATAAAACTGAGTGGATCCTGGGATACAGTATGTGAAGTATGTGATGTATTCTGAGCTTTGGTAACATTTGATCTGTGGCAGTGTTAATGGGTGTCTGAGTGTGGTAATGTCTGCTGGTTAATGGCTGCTGTCATACTAGAGTATTAACCCTGTCACTTCAGACTAATCATTGCACTCCTTGTCCCTCTGTCATCTCCATTAGCTCAGAGTCAGACACTGCCAAGCACACACATTATTTCTGTAGTGGCAGGGTATCATATGTTTTTTTTTTCTTTCTTTTTTTTTTCTCAGGGGCAACAGGGTCATAGCCGCCCAAGTGCCACCCAAGCTAATGAATATTAGAACATTTGCCATTACTGACATCATTAGGCTTTCATTGTCTCTCGGGGAAAACTTTATTGCTGTTCTCAATCAGAGGTGGTTGAGGTCCCATTCACACACTGTCTTATTGGAGATCTATGGTGCATATCATATGAGCACACCTTAATAGACCTCTAGGATGAAAACATTAAAACATGAGAGATGTCAGACTCTTATTAGACAGATAATATTTCATGGAGGTGTGATTTCTTTTATAGTTAGGCCTATTGTTTTATTGACAATAAGACATTTGTCATGTTGTCATAAAGAAAGTTTACAATTCATATGCAAAGCACGGTTATGGAGTCCACTTAATCCAGTATAGTAGTTCATTTATGTCAAGCTCAATTAAGCAATATTTTTGGACAGTGAATCAAATGTACATCCTTCCTGTAATATAAAAGGTCTGTTGGTACGGAAACTAACATCGCATTTTGCAGCTCTTTGCAGATTTAAGTTGCTTTTAACTCATGTTTTGATCTCTGTCTGCCCCTAAACTGTGTGGTTACAGTTTTGTGTTATTGCAATTTTTTTTTTAATTGGAGCTAGACCTGACCTGACATCACCCTCATTACCATTGATAAACCCCAGAATTGTGTTTTGACCCTTTTCCTGCATCAGAAAATTCTTATAATGGTGCAGAACTACACACTATGTTTGCTTACCTACATGCTCATGCACCACCCACAAACAAACACAAAACACATGCAAACGCTCAGATTTCAAACAGATTTTATGGATGATTTTGTTAAATTGAACACACGTTAGAAATAATAGTTTAAGTGCAGACCTTAAAGGGACAGTTCAGCATTTTGTGAAAAACACTTTCTTACCAAAAGTTACACAAGAAGATTGATGCCATTCTCATGTCTTTAGGGTAAGTATGTTCCATAACTGGAGCCAGCTGCCACTTAGCTTAGCTTACAATGAAGTCTGAAAATGGGACAGCTACCCTGCCTTTGTCCAAAAGTAATTAAAAATTCCTACCAACACCTCTAAACCTCACTAAATTACATGTTATATATAGTTTGTTTAACCTATACAACCCATACAAAATAGTTAAATAGTTAAATAGTTAAATATTTAAAATGAATGTCAAACTATTTCAACAAAGCAATATTATGTAGTCATTTTATCTTTAAATAAGTAATATGGTGAGTGGCATCAATGTTATTGCCACTCTAGGCTCGCTGCGCTGGCTACTGCACTAGGTAGAAATGGAATTCCAGGCAGGACGTTTATCAGGACATTGTCGTAACGACAGAGAAAGTTAAGAAGACAAAAAGACATGACGAAGCAAGGCTCCTGGATGTTGGTGAGGGCTTTGTGAAATAAAAGGCTGCAAGACAGATGCCGAGCTGGGCTTCTTTCTATGGACACAGTTGGACTAGTAAGTTATAATTGCTATGTCTTGTGTTGTCACACTTCTTTGATGTTTGGCTGTGTTAGCAAAGTTGTCGACCTAGTAGCCTAGACCTTGCTAGTTTTTGATCCTAAGTAATATAATCAAAACAAATGCATGTGTACAGCTGTCCTTAATTACAACAGTGGTGAATTACATTCTGAAATGGTAGGGGCACCACATCAGGATTCAGGATTATCAGAATTAAGGGGTGATTGTATTATGGATGTTGGTAAAAGAGGTAGGAAACTACATCTTTAGAAAACTTGTAGTGCTTATGAATGTTATGTATTGTGTGTCTATTTGATTTTGCTTTCTCAAACACATATACAAAAGCAGGTGTTCTCCTTAGAAGTGTGTGTATTTGTCATTTGGCAGAAGTATTTACAAGCTGTCAGTAGTGGTAATGCTGTCAAATGTAGGCAGGGACTTGTGGGCTTCTTATGCCTGCATTCACATCAGGTATCATCTGTGGACTGCAGCTTGACAGGGAGCCAGCTTTAAAAAAGAGGCTCTAGCCACACCTGAAGGACAGTAGCTACTCTTTTTTTATACTAGTTGTTTGTTTATTTGAGAGATTAAATAGAAAAATTCCTTCCCTTAACAAGCCTTTTATCTTAAAGTACGCATCCTTTTGAATTTAACCTCTACTGTATTATGTGTTTGCAAGCTTGTGTTTTTTCATACACAACCAAACTGATATCTTTTACATTCACAATAGCATTCACTGACCTGATTTTCCCCATATCACAACTTTGAATTCACAAACAGAGCATGGCTTGACCTGAAATCACCCTCATTACCATTCTATTAAGCCTTCCAGCACCAAAGTACACCAGGGTCCTTCACCTGCATCAGAAAATTATTAATATTAATGTGCTCACCTTTGCACTCTATGCACTTTCAAGGTGGGCAGACACACTGCCTTTGCTTACCTACAAACCCATGCACCAAGACTTGCTTGCTTGTTGAGAAATAAACAATAAAGCATACACACACACACATGCACACAAACACACATACACACACACGGGCACACACATGGACACACACCCACACAACTTGGTGTCTGCCTTCAGCTCCTAAAGCGTGCCCTGCCAGAGGGGTTTGGACTAATTGATATTCTCCCACACTGCCCAGGGCTTCTCCAAGGAACCTCATTCTGCAGTGCTGCTGACAAGGCACATTCCGTCACTGCTGCAGGCTTAAAATAGGATCAAAGGATGGAGCAGTATGTGTGTGTATGAGATAGATAGAAAGAGAGAAGATGTGTGTGACCAGCATGTTGGCTCCTCTGTGAATTGTGACAGTGTTGTTTTGCTTCTGCATGTCTGGCTTTCCCACCCTTTTGATTTCCCTCTTTATTTGTATCCCTCTCTTTATATTTCTCTCTTTGCCCATGCTGGTATCCTTAAATACCCTCATTGTGCTTCAACCCAAATTATGCACCATATAACTGTTGTTTGTGATTTGGGCTATTATTCAGTAGTTAACCAATCACTGCTTGTGAGGGCCCACCGGGCTGTGTTTAATCACTAGCGCTCATACCCAATTTTACTTCAATCCACCTGCTAGTCAGGTTTTCTTTAGATGCGTAAAAAGTCAGAGTAGATAGCAAAAAAAGCCTCCAGCCACATCTTTTGTTTCACCAAATGACCTTTCTGTCCAAAGACTTAATTTGGTTGGTCCATCAGATTTATCGCCATGGAAACTCACAATTCAATCAAGATGTCATTAAGACTTAAAATCATGTCCAATTATTCCTTCCCATAACCCCATCCTCCAACTCCCCTTCTCTGATTTGATTATGTGGACCATGCATGGTAGTTGATCTTGTTTCACTGTAGTTCAGCAACACAAGTGTTAACTATGTTTTTAAAATCTGGGAGTAAGCTATTTGTGAGTGGCGCTCACAGTTTGAAGCCACTGTGTTTCATTAATGTCTCTGTCGGAGGGCACTCTAATCTCATCCCTTGGGGAGGGGCCACACTCCATCAAGCTCACAACAGAGAGACATATTGTAATGTGGCTATACATATTCTATATACATAATATTTAGTACACCTAGTGGTGATTACGTGACATACATTTAGATGATTTTATGACACTCTGCAAGAGATGATGAAGCAGCTATTTAAAGGTCTGTGAGCAGAGACTTAATGTATCTGCTCCTTCATTCGTTCGGAACTAAATCTCTCCAGGGTTGTTTTCTAACCTTTTTAAATATATTATTCATTGACAGTGTAGCGGGAGCGGTCTTGTCGGCAATAAAGCAACACTTAGGGATTGCTTCTCATTTGATCACTCCAGCAAGCTCATTCATTCACCTGCATATTATGAGACTGCGGCAGGAAATAGCCTGAGGAAGCACCCACAAATACAGGGCAATAGTAACACGAAAGGCTCTGGTCCAGGAATTGAATGCTACGCATTGATGTCACATCTGCTGCATGAAATCATTACAGTATTCATTATTCACTAAAATAAGGAATTATTTGTGGAGGACTACACAGATTTGTTTATTGTATCCCCATTAGGTGCTGTATCAGAAAACAAAAAACTATTTTGGACATTCCTCTTGTTCATCAGTCAACTATTTTTAGCAAATAACCGTCTATTTGTTTTTATTTTGAATTGTGGGATACTTTGAATCCACTATAAATTTAAAATATAAAGCACTAAAGCAAAGTTGTAGCTCTGTAGACACTTTCGACTGTATCCAATTTCTTCTTCTTCAAGATCTTGTAATTGGTTACTTTGTGCTGTGCATGGAGTATTTAGACCTGTAGGACATAAATGTATAAGGGCACAAGGAGACAGTCATAAGACCAGAATTCCAAGATGTGTGATATGTACCATAGTAAGTTTGAAGAGACAGTATCCCATATACTGTGCTCCTTTCCGGCCCAGACAATAACATTGTGAACAATACAATATTTCGTATCTTTGGAAACTTTTGGATCTCAACTATAATTTAAAAGAAAGTACTTTTTTACTGCTTTGAGTCTCAGTAATTTGTTTGACTACACTACATACAGAAAATTCAAAAATTCAAAAAACAGAAACACAAAATTCTGGACCCTGTACATAGGCTTTCTTTATGGGCCCCTGCTTGCTCATATATTTTATATTCTTCGTCCTCTGCATGATTTATAACTTTATAACTCACATGACTTTCTGGCACTCTCCACCTCCACGGCCTCACCATGCACTCTTTTTTGTGACTGTTTAACATAAGCTCTCCATTTTCATTCCCTTTTACAAGCTCTTCAAGTTTACTTGTCTATCTTAGCTCCCTGATTAGCTTGGACTATTAGACTCATCAAAACAAATGAGACACGTACACATGCACAGTAGAACACTGACAGTCCATAAGCGGGCTGTCTAAGCTTTTAATGCTTCAATAGATGGACTGATGATATTTAATGACTAAACAGCTGAAGCATGGGAAGAAAAAGAAAATGACACAAATCCTAGCTAAGAAAAAATTATTACTCATCTCAAATTAAATTAACACTCTGTCTTTGATGAGGCAATGTGATTTGATTTCTGACAAGTTAAGCTTCTTTTTGTTTCACTGGGCCTTAGAGGTGCTGAGTCCTATTGAGTGTTTTTCCTTTCAAGACAGGTGATAAAAGAACATGGCCCTGGAGCAAAGTAATAGCAATAATCAAAGGGGTTGTTTACCCCAGTTCCATTGGGTGACATTTGCTTTGTCTCGGCAGCAAGACATCCAACTGACAGTAATGTAATTTCCTCAGAGGTGATTAGATTAAAAGGTTCTGTCCTGGTGAGAAGCTGTGGCTTCACATGTCTGCATCAGATTCTGCCCCCCTGAATCTTAGTGCATTTGGGTATTCATGTTTTACATACAGGTCATCTGTGGATGGTATTACGGTCTCTGGGATTCTGTGTCAAGAATGTATTTATAATAAAGGATTACAAGCTGATATGCACAGTATTTCACATGTGTCTTCTTTGCAACAGCCTCGTTCCTTGCAAATTAGATCCTGAGGCAACATTCAGTCTTCTTTCATTTGAGGCTAGTCTTGGACGAAATGCCCAAATGTGTTAATCTTAACTGCTGCTCACTGTGACCCAGCTTAAAGAATGAAGTAAGTGTTTAAAGTATTTGTGAACAAATGAATGTGAACAGCTTGGGGCAGACTGTCATTTCACCATAACCGTGTTAGGTCCTAGAAGGGGCAGTATAAATGGGACATTAGAAGTCACAGGAAAAGGTTTTGGCTTAGAGGGCATTGGAATGGGACTGCCATGGACTCTCATTCATTCACATGTAGGAGGAAAAAAAATGTAGGTATGTGTGCCCTTGTTTTGCTTCATGAATGAATAGTTCACAGGGTATTGATGTGCTTTTTGACACCCTGCTTTGTATTTAGTTTGATGTACAAAGCATCCCATCCTCCACTATGTGCTTTGGTAAGTTTTTTGCATGTGCATGTCTGTGCTATGTGTAGAAAAAGCTTGTCTGACTATCCATGCATTTAACCTCATGCTTGGTGACTTAAAAGGTAAAAGCCACAGTGCAAAGCCTCTCCTCTCCAGTACTATCCCAAACTTTCTGTGGAGTTATGCTGGGAGGCTCTAATATATGTCATCATACAATAAATTATATGTAAAAAAAATGTACAAACATAGTCTAATACTATCCTGCGGCTTAATTTTAACTAAACCTCCAGGATAATAATCTATAGTCCCTTATTCAGAAACGGCGCTGTGACAGTGCTGCTCTGTAGGTTGTTGTGGGTGAGAGACCATTGTTGAGCTGACAGTGTCCGCTGCTGGTTGGAGCGTTAACTGCAGTGCCTCCTACAGCGCTGCAGAGCAGGAAGCTTCTCATCAGCTAAGGGAAATAATCACTATGTGAATCCACAGCAGAGCTCCACTAAGTGGATTTGGGTGAGGAGGAAAAAAAACACCTAATCACCGGTGCAAATGATTTTCAACCAGCCGGATAATAAATAGCCTACCCCTCAATGTGAATTTGATAAGATAGTCTGTATGGATTTTAATTCTGTAGGCAGTATCCTCAGTTGCCACGCAATGACGTTATCATTTCACCGGTATTCTGTTTTAAATGACACATTCTTTGACAAGTGTTGCTGTTATGGAAACGAATGAACAATGATCCCATCCATAGTGTGTGACAGTTCAACCCGTCCTAAATTCTTACATCCGCACATCTGGATATCAACAGGTGCGTCTGGCGTGCGCAGCATGACCAGGCCAACGCAAATACAACGCTCCGGTCCCCTGTGAGCCTGTGAGTTTAATTACAGCCACAAACAGCAGATGGCTCTCTTGAGTTTTAATTTCCCTGCCTGTGATTGAGACTGAGACGATATTCACCCCAAAACAAGAAGATGATCAAATATTTTGTCTTAAACTGGCTAATATGGTGTGGAACCGAGACGTCCAATTCATCATCTAAAGAGAGGAGGAAGGCGCTTTAAGTGGACATCCACTTGCTCGTGGTTCACGTGAGAGATCCTGTAGTTTCTGGTGAACGTTCAAGTAAAGGTTGTCATATCCGACTGAAGGAAACGTTTGACTCCGTCATTGCGCGGTGCTGTCCGTGGTGCTGAAAGCACAGAGCAAATGGAGCGCGCAGCAGCTAAACAATATGAATGTGCTTTTTTACAATACGTGCAGAAACTAGTATTTCCCCTTTCATGATATAGAAAATGAAGACATTTTAATTTACTTGGATTTTATTTTTAATTAAAAAAACAATGCAAATTTGACTGAAACGGACGTGGAACATAAATGTACAAATCCCATTGTATAAAGATTCCTGTAGTGAACTCCAGTTATTGTTACAGCAAAGAGAAGTGTTTCCTAGAAGCATAGCAACACGTCTAATGACAGCATCAAGACCTGGCTGCTCATTCCCCTTCAAGCCTGGGCTTGGTCAAGTGGTCGGGAGGGAGGGAGGGAGGGCGTCTGGGAGGGCATCCTCTTCACGTGTACCAACGAGTGGTTAGGACTTGTTGATGGGAATGATTTGTTGATCTTGGGTATATAGACTGAAGCGAGTGACCACATCTTCTTATTGCGTTTTTTTTCCTTAGAGCGTGGGAAAATAAATTCGGCTGTATATCAGTGGCTTTACTTTTTCTTTTCCCCTTTACGCACCGATAGCCATACATGCATCACCCACGCCATGGGCTGTATAGGAAAATCCACTGGGTCGAAGCGTCTGCTGATCGCCGGGGGTTTTAAGTTCATATATATTTCTATGCAGCTTGTCACATAATGCAGACGTCATCTCCACAGGATTTAGATGTTATGTTATTTCTCCCTGGCTCCTATCGCGCCCAGCCGCTTGTGTTGTGATTGTGGAATACGAGGAAGAAAATGTGTTTTGAGAACGTTATCCGGCACGTCGGCCGTTACTTGGAATACAACTTTGCATTAATTTAGCCTGCTGCATCAATGTGTAACTCTACGGTTGCGTATTTTTTTCCATCTCCCAATGTGTGACTGTTGATCAGTCACCGCAGGGTCGCTGTCGCCTTCTTGCAAACTTGGAGTTCGTTTTCGCCCGGACTGCTGTGCCTTCACTCGAGTGGTGATCTTCGTAGGAGGCGCCTGTATATTTGCTTGACTGCTGCCGGCGCACATGCACAGGCGATCCTACGGCTGCCCAAACAGCGACTTCTGATAGAGCAACCTCGTCTGGCAGACGGAGAAAAACGGAGGGCGAACGCATGAAAGAGTGGGTGAACGTTCTGTGAGGACGCTGCAGCCGGTATTGGACATTTAACGAGGCGATGCTACTGAACATGTCACAGACAATGAACAAAAACATCACTGTGCAGGTATGAATAATGCTATGAAATCTCGGTCCTCGTGAGTTTGGCATAGCTCTTCATCAAGACTATGGTTATTGAGGCATGTATGGAATTACGCATGAACTGATCTCATTTTTCCATCATGTCCAAGAATTTTTCGAGTGATGATGACAGCTGTTTTAATATCGCAATTATCATGTAGCATTTGGACAAAAATGGAAACCCGCATTTAAAAACATATATATATTTGACATTTGACACAACGGACCACTTAGCCGCCACCATGGGACTGTGACCCGGGCTGCGAGCTCTGAGAGGCGGCTGTTTGTGTAGTCTGTGCTCCGTGTGCAGACTGGACCTGAGCAGTTGTGACATTTTGAGCCATGGCTGCTGCTATCGCAAGTGGGCTGATCAGACAGAAGAGACAAGCACGGGAGCAGCATTTAGATCGGCCCTCGACCAACCGACGGAGAAAGAGCCCCAGCAAAAACAAGGGGCTCTGCAATGGGAACCTGGTCGACATCTTCTCTAAAGTGCGCATCTTTGGCCTCAGGAAGCGGAGACTACGGAGACAAGGTCTGGGAACTTTGGTGTGCAAGGTGTCTGCTGTGTTGGGCTAGAGCGTTTTGCATCCAGTGTACACGTGCATACATTCAACCACTGGTTGATAGCTCTAATTAGGTATTTAACAATCATATCTGCATTGCCAACTATGTGGTTAAAGTGCACAAGAGCATAAAAAATAATTATGCTAATTTATTTCTGTTTATACAAACTTGCCAAATGTCTCCTAGGTGCATAAAAAGTTCATTTGAGCGGGAGAAAACATTTTATTTTGTATATCGGCCACATTGTTGAAAATACCAAACCTGCTTCTGGTTTAGATGCAATCCCAGGTAGCTGACAGGCCCCTGAGGAGTTGTCCCAAATGGTTTAGACAGGTTTACCGAGCTGTCACCTCGGCGATTCTGAAAAGGGACTGATCGTTATAAAGCACATGCACGAATCTCTGAACTGCTCAGTACATAAGCACATCACAAAAGCCAGAATTGAAACTAATTTATATGCAAGCTAAAAGGTCAAAATCCCCCACGGAATGGAGGTTGCGCCTTTCAAACATAATCTATTCTCGCATAGTTTTATGAACTCGTGGGCCAATGGCCTGTTAATGCTCCAGCTGATATTCGTTCCACTTATGAGAATGTCATGAACATTTTTGCTCTAATGTGGCAACCTGGGATTGTTAAAGAGCACTGTCAACAATTATTTCACGGCTGGAATCAGTGCCAACTGCGAGGATAATTTTTCTTACAAAAATTAATTAGGATAATTCATTTAGGAAAGAAATTACTCTCTCAATTATTTTCCTCTTGTTAGTGGATGAAGGAAAGCTGGATTCTCCTCTTTGGAATCATCAGGTATCAAACCTGTTGCAACGGACATACTATAGATCCAACCATTAAACGCCATTTTGCATAATTTAATGACAAACTCACATGACAAAACATCATGTGTTTTAACCAAGCTCCTAGAAGCAGTGTTTAGTCGTTCATCTTGATCACAAAGAGAGCCATTTTGATATCTGAGACTCTCTCATTCTCCTCTCTGTGCTCAAATTGGAATTGAGCAATAGCCTACTATGAGCGAAAATGTCCCCTTCACTAACCCTTAGTGATTACTTGGATTAAAACGGCTTTGGTATAACAGGATCTATATTAGATTAAAGTAGCACCTACAGGCCACTTGGGTCAAGTTGCAGCAGAATGGCAGATTATAATCTGGTATACTCCAGGATGTTTCTGCTTAGGTCCACAGTGTGTATATGTTAGGATCTGTGTTGTTGTCCGAATGTTGTCTAATTGTCTGTCCTGTGTCATCTTGGAATTGGCTTGTGGCGTATCTACTTTTCATTTGAACATCACTAGTGTACAGCAGCCGCGCCAGCAGAGATGTGGACAGACAATGCTGTTGTCTGGTCTGGGAATTAATGTCTAGCCATGCCAATAGGGAAAAAAAACATACACAGCTTTTTAGATGTGGTGTATATTTTATCAAGTCATGGATGTAAACAATTGGGGTCTGGCCCAAATAAGCCGATGAGGCAGACATGTTGATGCTAAGTCAACCTGCCCTGGCAAACCTAAAATGACCTGACAACTTCACACCTGCAACAGCCATTTTATAGAGCTAGTTAGGGCCTCCCTGAGCCTCAGAATAATGACCATAATCCACAGTAACAGTGCCAGCACAAGTGTTGGTGAACTGTGTTGCGGTTCATGAGGCTTCAAAAAGCATGACCCTGGTGCCTGGAAGATGAGAAAACCCTTCCAATAAAAGTGAAGATATATTTAAGGGGAATGTGGTTTTAAAAATGGGTATTTTGTCCTCATTTTTGAGGCTCTAATCAGAAAACAGGGCAAACGCTGTGTTTTCTCTTGCTTTAATTTTGTGTTATTTGTGATACGAAGCCTAATGGGAATATACTTAATTTATTTCACCCTCACCATGAGAATTAGGAAAATCTTTACCAACTGATCTCAGGCTTTGCTGTCAGGGGGCTGCTTTGAAAATGCTGCATATACCACTGTTTCTCTCCTCACCCCTCCACACGTCTCTCGCACACTTGTCTTCTCTCCCCTTTTCTCTCTTATTCGCCGTATTATCACAAGAGCACACAGCTTAGGAAGACTAATGGCTTGTTTGGTGTGCTTAATTTAATATTGGCTCCCCAGAAGGATTTTGTTTTTTTGGTGAGTGAATACAGTCGAATGCACCACCGATCATATGTGTTGTAATAATACAGCCAGACATACACAGTTGTCTTAATTTCCCAGGTGAGAAAGACATTGGGCTTACCTTACAGCTGAGCCTGCAGAGAACAGAGCAGCTTTCCAACCATCCAGACTATGATGATATATCAAAGACACATTCAGATTCCCACTGAGATCTGTCTGGACGAAGGAGAGGAGGTGTCTGAAATGTACTCTCATGCCGGTATTCCCTTTGGCTTTGAGTATTGATCTTGTGAATGAGACACAAGATTAGCTATTCTTATGGGCTGTATTGATTGGCACTGACATAAATAGTCTTTTTGAGCCAGAGCGTGTGGGTCCAATTAAAAGAAAATGTATCAAAAATCAATACAGAGATCCTCATCTTCACATTGTTGTTGCAATGTTATTATTATGGCAGGCTCTTCATAAAACAGGCTATCCATAGACCTGGTTAAACAACACAAGATGAAGCGTTGTCTGCCGTGTTCATTAGAATGCACAGATGTGGTTTTCTGTCCTCATCCAACACTTTAGAATATGCTAAATGCTTTGGGTTTTTCTTCTATCATATCAGCTTTAGTTTTAAATCATCAATCTGTTTTGATAGCAGATGCAGAGCCAGTGATCACACTGATTTTTTTTTTTAAAGGATTAGATGTGAGTTGTAAATCCTGTTACAAACCCAGTAAGTGAGCTGGGGGCACATCCAGCTGGGGCTCTCCCATAATCTCACTGCTCTGGTTCTAATTATTTGATAGATTAGATCCATGGATCATGTTACATAGATCAGGCCATTAGATTAGCTTACATGATCTAGAAACCCATTTGAGATGAATGTTTTCTTTTACCGTGGCTGTTTATTCAAGAGTATGTTGACAGGACACTATGCGTCATCAGTGAGCTTTCAGAGCTGCCTGTATCAAATGAGGTATTGTTGAGATGTCAGAGATGTTGTTGATATAAGTGAAACTGGAAAGGGGTGGTAGTGCTGTATCTTTCCTTTGCGTTATCTACTTTTCCATTAAAACAGAAACAACAAGTTTTTTTTCAGGCTGGAAAAGCCCTTCTCTTATTCCAGAAACATTCAAAGTGGGTCAGGCAGGGCAGGGCTGACAGCAGTCTACAACTGCTGCTGCAACTGTGCCCCTGTGTGTGTGTGTGTGTGTGTGTGTGTGTTCCCTTATACCCTATGCTCTGTTTGCTTTGCACTGAGCTGAGCATGTGTCTTTGCACACACACGTCACACAACACAAAATAAGACAGGAAGGGAACGAGGGAGCTGTAGGGAGGCCACTTTTAAAAAAGGAAAAGAAAAAGAAATCACAACCTTTCTGTGACAGTTCAATTTAAATGCAGAGAGGACTTCTGCTGCAGAACAGTACTTTCAGATCTTTGAGATCTGTTTTGACACTTGTTATTTTCCAAGGAAACCCCCTGCTGTTGCCAAACTACCACTCTGTTTCCCTAGAAACAAAGAAATGGCATGTAGAAACCTACAGTGCTTTTGTTGTAAAAACTACCAGTGCGACTGGGAAAGTCCATCTGCAGTAGAGGCTGGAAAGTCCATCTGTTATAAACAGCACTGTTGCTTCACCATTTGGGTCGCTGTAGAGGAAGAATGTTCAGACATACATGAGGAAGGAAACAGAGAGAAAAGAGACAAAAGGACCATGAGTAACCATGAGTAAGAAGGCGAATGAGTCCAGGACCTTCTTGACTTAGGGAATTCCACAGACACAGTCAAAGCAGAGTGCACCCACCACATCAACCTTGTTTCACAGAACTGAAAATGCTGTGTCATACTCAAGCCTTGAGTCTTTGAAACATATGTTTGCACACAACATATCCATCTTCCCATTCTCATATTCCCTTTGACATAGTTATGTATAAGACAATTCTCTTTCTCGCTTTCTCATTCTGATTAGATAAACTGCCCCACTTAGTTAATATTTCATAAACAATGCACTATAAATAAGAGCACATCTCTGTGGTGTACATGATAAGGAATCTTTAATGAATTTTGGTTTTAAGACAATAAATTACCTCCAATCCATCTAAAATATTTGATCTCTTGGCCATGAGTAAGTTTGACCTTCAACGTGAGTTATATCAATGGGTTGCCAGTTTTGTAAGAATGTGATTCTTATGTGCGCACCAGCATAGATGAATGTCTGATGTGAAACGGTCAGTCATAAATAATGGACTGGTTATTCGAGGACATGGATTCAGGACATATTCATTCAGACACCCCTCTGAATAGGATTATTCTACATGTATACCATATATTATTGAATTACTGAATTGAATTTATTACACATTTCAATTGCTTTATGACTTTTTTAAACCAGTTTTATTTCCATTTGTTAAATTAAAATTAAAATGTTACAGATTTCGTCTCACTCTTGCTGCAGTTCAAAAATACGATAGCTTGAAACTGGAGGGGGAATAAGTTTGTGTGTGTGTGTGTGTGTGTGTGTGTGTGTGTGTGTGTGTGTGTGTGAGATATACTGCTGCTTTGCCCCAGGGAACACAGCCAACATCGCATGATTTATAGCATGATGGAGGAGCCAAGTTCACCTCCACACACACACACACACACCCACCCACGCACACATACACAAAGAGTATTCACACAGCCGGTAACCAGTTGTGCAGTTTTAATTATTACAGATTGCCCCCCGATGGATCTGTACTCAGAATCAATCTCACTGCGACACATTGTTTAAATACTGCTGATCAAAATCATTATTCGATCACAGATTAGCCAACTTCGTGTGTCCACACAAGAGCATTTCCTCAAGGGAAGTGTGTTGTCATTAAAAATGCATGGTGAGTTGTGTGTGCAAAGCTTGTGTTTGTGTGCATGGGTGTGTTTTTGTCTCCTGCTCTTGCTGCTGTATGAATACTCCCCCGGTCTTCCCATTGCGGGGAATATGTGTGTGGTCTTGAGGATGGATTGTGGGGTCTGATTGCTGGATTCTTGTGTGTTTGGAACCAGAATTAATCAATGAATTTGGCCATGCCCATTGTTATGATAAGAAAATTAAGAAATATTGTTGCATGGTCTGAACACATGCAGGATTTTTTCCAGACATTATGCACCCTTAATTTTTTTTAAAAATGTATCCCTCTTACATTTCAATTCCTTTACTTTGTACATTCACTTTATTTTTCTTCCTGTGTGTTATTACAAACCTAAATTAAATTGTAACATGACTGGGTAATCAGCAGTTATTACAGACATTCATCAACCAAACATTTGTTGGTTCCAGCATCTCTAATGTGAATTTTTCTGATGCTTCTCTAAAACATTTGTAAATTAAATATTTTTTGAATTTTCAACTGTTGGTCTGAGTTTGAGCTCAGCATTTTTAATATTTTAAGATATTTTATTGAATAAATGGTTTAAGCCTGTTTCAGCCATAAAAGGAAAAAAACTGATAAAATTATGTGAAAAAAATGTCAAAAATTGTATGTACTATGTAAAAATTGTAACATAAATTTTGAAAAAATACTACTACTACTACTACAAATATTTTGCCTTACAATAGAATAATATTGAAAATCATGACTAACTTTTCTGGTCAAAATGGGCTTCTACTCTAATTAAATAAGTATAGGTTCCTCCTTTATTAGACAAAGAAAATGGATTGCATAGTGTCTTTACAGTGACAACTGTCTCTCGCTCAGTGTCAGCAGCAGATTTCACTATATCATTGTAAACCAGAGAGAAACTGTCACCATCCTGTCAGCCTGCTCAATGCATAGCGGAGGTATTCTGTCTACAGTCGGATTCTGCTTTAGCCACCTATTCATTGTTCAGGTGAAGCAACAAAGCAGCGCTGTTGAATGCTGTTGTAGCAGTATTGCTTAGACACCCTAGCAGAAGAGCCATTTTATCCCCTTTTCAGGCAGCAGGTAAAGGTCTCAGAGCTACCTAATGCCATCACCCAACAGAGCCATTTCAGAAGAGACTGCCTTGAGGCATACACCAACTGAAAAAAAATGCCTCTCTCTGCCCTCAACAAGACCTCTTGAGTTCTCCTTTGTGGCCATGCGCTCTTTTTCTCTACTTTTCTCTCACTGTCTCTCTGTCTCACACCCACCCACGTACACACGCACACACACACACACACACACACACACACACACACACACACACACACACACACACACACACAGCACACACACGTACAGTTGCTTGCAAAGAGCACGGTTTAGGCCCTGGTGAAGTTGATTGTTCACCTCTCCTGGGCTTTCAAAGAATGAAATCTGGTGTGATGGCTGTCTGTACTTTAAGACTAATGTTGATGGTACATGACCCCAGTGTTTGTCTATGCACACGCCCAGACACGTACACACACACACACACACACCCAGATGAAGAAATATCATCTCACGGCTTGAGCACAAGCAATATTTTTCCAGAGACCATCCTGATGTGGAGCCACACACAAGTTTATTAAAACATATCCATTTGAGCTTTCCATCCCTTTACTTCTTACATCTTACTTTCGCTTTTTATCTTATTACAAACCCACAAAATGCCAAATTTGCAACATGACCGGAGCTGCAATGTCGCTGAACAATTTAACCGCAGCAGTGATTTACAGTAAATATGCGGCTTATTCCCCTGGGTCAGCTGGAAGGGACAGAGCACAAACACTTTCACATCCTACACCCTAAGGACCCAGAGAGGGTGCTGTTGGGTTCATTATGGGAATAAGGCGTCTGCAGATTAATTCTACTGCCTATAATTGGATGGCCTATCTCTGAGCAGGACACGGCTTATGTGCCCAGAAAGTTGGCTGTGGGATTTGCCTGTGAACGTACATAGAAGACACCAAGTATTTTTAAATTGTTCTGTACAGTGTTTCATGGTGTTTTGCAGTTTAAAACCCCTCATAAAACAACATGTTACAATATATTTGATATATTAAAGCAATTTATTAAAGTTTATTTGGTTTCCTGTAGCAGTCCCTGTAACAAGCTTTTCATCATTTTGCTAATTGCTAATGCCACTGTTCTTTCTCCTTCTTTCTCACCTGCAGATCCCCAGCTCAAGGGTATAGTGACCAGGTTATATTGCAGGCAGGGATACTACTTGCAAATGAACCCCGATGGCTCTCTTGATGGGACCAAGGATGACAGCAGTAATTCCTGTGAGTACTTTGATAGTGTCTGTTGGAAATTTTGTTAGAAATGTTTTTTTGGGGAAATGCCTTGCTCACTTCCTGGTCTAGATTCAGTCTTTTGCCTCAGAGCACAAATGTCTTCTTAAATGGCAGATACAAGATCACACAGATTGATCCTCTACTCTGAGAGGGAAAGTGGACCAGGAAACAGTAGGCTTAACAGGGAGAAAAAGGTATTATTAGCTTGTTCTGGCACTCCTCTAGTGCTTCAGGCTAAGTTGTTAATTTGATTCCAGTGCTTGGTGCTAACGGTAGCCTGACACTCTACATTGTGTCACTTACTCTTGTCAGTATGAGGCGATGTGGCACATGTCACATCTGATAGGTTGAAGGGACTTATTTAAACAGTGGGCAGTACATATAATGAGCATAAAGGATATATTATATCATTGAAACTCCAAGATCAAATCAAGTGCTGGCACTGACTGCTCCACATTACATTTTACATTTTTGAAAATGGCCAAAATGGCCAAAAGCCACCAAAACCCAGTGGTCACACAGTAGTTCTCTCAACCTCTTTCCAGACTCCAAACCTGCCAATTCCAATTACTAACATGGTCAGCAGAGGTCATTATGTGCCTTTAGCTCTCCCATATACACACATTTAATGTCACAGCCAGGCCAGTCCTGTTGTTTCTCAGTACAAACTGTAGCCATTACATACCAGGCCCAAGGAGTCTGCTATAACAACAAAAGGGCTATTAAATCTGCCATGCACCAGTGGTGGCCCCAATTACATCTACTTCTCAGGTAGCTCTGGGTGGCTGTAGCTATGCTAGGCTAGTCACGTTCACCAGCCATGCTGCAATTCATCTTCAGAGATTACCTAAATGTAACAACCAGCGATTGCATTACCCATGCTTTGTGAAGCATTAATGATAGGCAGCTTGCATTTGGATGATGAATTACTCAATAATGTTTCTCTTTCGGTGTACAGTGTATTTAACGTTTACTTAATGGTTAGGTCTGTCTATGGAAATGCTGTTCGGTGATATTTTTTATGTATGTGGGTGTTTGCCTTTTCACATGTGTGTTTTTCAGCTTTATTCAACCTTATTCCTGTGGGCCTCAGAGTTGTCGCCATTCAGTCCGTGAAGACAGGGTTATACATCGCCATGAACGGGGAGGGCCATCTGTACACATCAGTAAGCAGGCTGCTCTGTTCTATTCTGTCAAAATATCTGAGCATGTCATACAAAAACCTGCATTATACACACACACAAACACACACACACACACACACACACACACACACACACACACACACACACACGCGCGCGAACGTGTCCTGATTGAAGGCCTGTTTGTATCTGAACTATGTGTGTTTTACGTTTAAAACAGCAGAGATTCAAATACATGTTGATCATATAGGTAAATTCATTAATTTTCACGGCAAGCATAACACTGTTTTCAATAAGGGACCCTGAACATGTCTCAGACATTTATAACATTACCACACTGCAGGGTAATTGCATTTCACTGAAGGTTAGGGGTCCCGCTAAGCAGAAATTCATGCATACCGATTTCTATTCAACAGGTGAAATGCCATCATGGCATCTCTTTTGTGAGATTACTATCAATCTTTTGTCTGTTAGTCTATAAAAAATGAATTTGCATGCATTAGCATGTTTAGCATAATGTAAATAAGTAAATTAAATGGACACCTGTTTTTGATCAGAGTTAGGACATCTGAGGAGCTGCCATTCGTTTTTACTTTGTAGTCACCGACTGATATTGACTACCTCTCTTCAAAATAAACGAGGCTTCTGTGGACTAGACAGCCGAGGGAGTGATAAGACCTCACCCAGCACAGATAGTGCTTCTAGTCTCACTCCTCCACTCTGTCCTCTCCCAGTCATTCAAATCAATCAGCAGGAAGAACATTGGGAGTAGTGCTCCTCTTCGAGACAGCAGTATCCATCAGAATCACTGTCTTCTTCCCTCTGGTGTCCTCATGTTCCTAATCCTCAGAGTGCAAAACAGGAATTGCCATCTTATTCTTCATTCATTAGCTCGGAGGTTTAGAGGGGACACTTCTCTTACTGTGCAGTGTGCCAATATTCCAGTGGAATTCTCTAGTACTTAATCACTGCTTGACTTAAGCCATGAAATGAAATTCATTTCAGGAGGATTGACCTACAATCCTATTTATTTTGTTAAGAAATTATTAATTCATTAATTATTAATTCATATGTTCTATGGTTGAACTATACTGCATAACACACAAGAAGGCATCATTTGTACGATTTGTTGATTGCAAAAAATTCCCTTGCCAACACACACTTATTTGACAGCTCATTTGATTGTAGCAACATACCTGGAAATTTAGAGCTTCAAAATATTGTGTTGATTTTCTTACCCATCACAGTTTATACATCTATAAAAGTTGGTTAATCAGTTTTTTGAATGATTCATGCATTCATTCCTTAATCATTTCATTAAGTGAGTCATACCAACAGAGATATGAAAAGTCTACAGTATGTAGTGGAGTTGTTCTTGGCATAACTTAACCTACAGTGTCCATACATTTATGCAGACAGATTTTTACTATTTATGTATGTACTGGGCATCAATCATAAGCGGAAATCAGGAGAGGAAACACTGAAACACACAAATAGACTGTCTATATTGTATAGTATATGTATATATATAAACTATATTATGATATATTCTTGTGTTTCAGATTTAATTTAAAGCCCATTTGGTGCCCTCTTTAATCCTTTCTAACATGTATATTTATGCTTTATTTGCAGTTTTATATGTTTGTTGTTATGCTTTTTGTCTTTTGTTGTCCTTTACAGTAATTCGAATTAATGAAAATAGACTGTGTTTATATATGGCATAAGTTCTCATGATTTTGCCTGCTCCATCTGTCACATTCAATAATGAAGTGAGGTGTTTTTGATGTCTAGAAGTTTATTACTGATGGGTTGACATTTCTGTGAGCTGACAGTTTTGATTGCCAGACTTGCTTTATAGTTGTATAGTATAATCCAGCAATGATAATTTTACTTCAGAAACCTTCATTATAAAGTGTTTTTGTCATTTTCTCCACTAGCCGCTGAACATGTTTAGGCCATGCAGAAGTGCTGTGAAATGGGTTTTGCTGAGCCTGGTTGGGGCGATGTGTTCTTTAAGCACAGTTTGCCCTGCTCCTGTCTTCACACAGCTCCCCTGCTCCATTTGCAGCTTATTTCTGTGCTAATGGAGGTTCTGATCAGACCTCAACTATACAGCCACCCACTCAAATGTCTCTTTTTGCTCCTTAGTGTGTGAATTACTCTGGTAATGGAAGCCTTGTAAGATTTTCTTCATCCTCCTCCATCTCCTCCTCCCCCTTCTTTCTGCCTCTTCTATCCTCCTCCGTAAGTAAGGTACAACCATTCCTCCCATTATCACTTCCTTCGCAAGTGAGGATCTGACAGTCGACCTTTTCTACCCATTAAGGCTGTTTGATTGCAGTGCACTCACATTTTTCAGAAACAACTTTGAAGGTTATAATAATTCAGAAGAACATATTGCTTTAGAGTTGGTGTGGTACACATTATACTGTATATGGCATATCTGCAAAAAAACAAAAAAAGAAAAAGTTGCCACATTTCCCTAAAGCCAGCTAATTTGATATTAACTAGAATTTACTTGATCAGTTGTTATTCTTCAAAAATATTAAATACATTACAGAGGCTTTTACTGTGATGACGTACTTTGATGATGAATGACACTCAGTTTTTTGAACAGATAAGGTGAATCAAAAGGAGTGTCCCGCTCTTTCAGAAAATAGATGGAAAGCCTTTCAAGGCTTTTGGTAGTGCATCATATTCTTTTGTGTGTGGCACTCAAGGAGCGGTGTGCGGCTCAAACGATAGAGATAGCATCAAAGTGACTGTGCAGCCTGGCACAAAGGACACACCATGGAATAAAGGAGAGTTCAATCATCTCACCCCTTTTTAATCTGCTCCTTTTGTATTTGAGAGAATAAACTCCAGGCTAATTTCTCCTCCAGGCTGCTCCCTGGATCAGACATTTCTTCGGAAATTTAATAAAAGGAAAGGAATTTTCCCAGCTTGTTGTATATCGTAGCGGAAACAGGACTTGTTGTAGTCTCTAACTAACTGTAATAGAACTGTTTATGCATAAAAAGACACATTCACATGAGTTAAAAACATAAAAACCTTAATTATTCTGTAGGGACTATGATATTAAATCCCCAAAAGCAAACAAGGAAGAGTTGGATTGTGTATTTTTGCTACACATGATGAAATGATGATGCCAAAGAATGCAACTCGCTAGTGCTGATTTAGTCGTTGTTTTTCTGTCCTGATAATACAGTCTCCTACCATCTCTCAAGTATAAAGGTTAGGCATTTCATGGTCGGCTAGTTTTCTTTAGAGCTAGTTCCCCATTCCTTCAAAACACTAGAGTCTCACACTGCAGGCTGTCTTTATCAGGAGTCTGCACTTGTTAGTGCTACCTTTCATGATTGTCAAATTGACTTGCCACATGACTTGAGTGGTCCTTTTAGAAATGAAATCCTTGAGAGGAGCAATCAGGAGCAGTGCAGTGGCTTTAGCTTCACTTGTTAGAGGCTGTAACATCAGCCATATAGAAGACTGAGGGCATCTGTTTCCTGTCGTCGCCAATGCAGAATATACAACAGCTCCAAGGAGCTTGATGTGAGGGCTCCCTCAGTTTGCATCAGTATGAAAATGAAAGTGCATGGCAGCTATGTGTAGGGAAGAATAGAAAAGTGCGGCTTATTCAGGAGTCGGTGGAGTGAAACCAAAAGAATCCTTTGAGAAGGCTCAAGTCCCCCGGGTTCGGGTATTTGATATTTTCCCACCAACATTCTTATTCATCTTCCAACCTCTTACGTCGTTTTTTTAATACTGCTCTCAAATATTCTGCCTATTAAAGACACCTTCCGATGGATGCACTTTGTTCCCTTGCTTTTTATCTTCAGGTGTCTTGCAAATACAAGACCTTTAATGGGTGGATCACTCAGTTCCACCTGATATTAAAACAACCTCTCAATGTGACATCACAAAAGATTGGGATATTTACAAAAAACTATTTGAGATGTGTGCATATGCATTGTTATATCTTTCTATCTACTGTATATGGATCCCTTTTTTAGTTAATACTGCTGATAGTTAAGCCTGTTAATCGCATGGTCACACATGCACAATGGAGAAATAAAGTCATTTCAGGGGAATCGCTGCAATCAGTGCAGTAAATCCCCACTAATCTTTCGGTTTTGTGTTCAACTTTGGTGAACTTTGAAACCAAATTCTATTGGACAATAGTATACAGTGTTGTCTGTGCTGATCTTTGAGGGAACAGAGAACTAGACAGCCTAAAACAGAGCAAGCTAACAAGCTAGCAAGCTTATTAGTGTTACACTGTATACTTTTAGATAACCCTGCTCTGTTGAATTATAAACTGCTCTACAAAAGTACAAAAGACAATTAGGAAACAAGAGTTGATTGTTGATTGTACAAACATGCCAAAAAAATAAAGAATAGTAGAGATAACCAATCCAATACAGGTCATAAAAGGCTCTCATGTTATATGAAATACATTGTATTTAGATTGTAGCATGCATGTTAAGTAATCTAATGAAACAAATTAAAGTATGACCTTATGCCCCTCTGTTTCAGTAGAGACTTTGTCCATTATCAAATTTAGAAGTAGGCACTTTCTTGCACAGAATGTTAGCATTGTATGAAGTTTACTTTTATATTTATTGTTACTAAAGCCATTTGGTATAACCTGCCCTATAATATACCAACACCTATGTATTTTCCTGCAAAAGACCACAGGCAAAGAGTAAGGCTACTCGTCTCTAATTTGCACTACACAGACATTGAGTGCAGAAGTTGGCACCAAACTTATGGTGTTGCAAAGGGGATATATGAGCTCTGAGTAAAATCTTGAGTTGAATGAATCCTAGACAGACAGACGCAGAACCCGTTTTCACCACAAATTCTCAAACGTTAACTTCAGCAGCTCTGTGCAGCTCACTTTCCCAACAGAGTACGGCTGTGCTTCAGATTATACATTTTTATATTGCAAAACTCGACCAGCTACGTTACCTGGTCACAAACTGTCTGCAACTCACTGTGCGATAGTGGGTTCGACTGATTCCTGTTACAGCGTCTGCAGTGTCTCATCAGCTGGGTGGAGTGTAATCTCGCCAGTCAACGCAATTACTTATAGTTTTTCCAGTGCGTGAGAAAATTGATGTATGGCATGTTTAGTCTGGTTGAACGGAACCCTGGAGCATTTATCCCCTTGCTACAGTTCGTTTGGGCTGGTTTGAACACCGAACTCAAACTCTGGTGCAGACCAAACAACCACCCCATGGTCTGCTTCGAAGGGGTGGTCTCAGACTGCTGTCAAGTGAACTCTGGATCATTTCTGGTATAAACACCATTTGAACTAATACTAGCAAGTATACTATTGTATGTGTCATTTCATTGGTTAAAAAACGTTTTCTCATCCTGCTTTGGTGACCAGTGAACTAGTAGCGGATTTGGTACCAAGATGTCAACTAGCATGGGACAGGGGACCTAGACAAGTGAGATGCCTCTCAGTGAGTCATTACCGATGCTTTCAGACAAGCGTGACAAAGCTTACATATTTGACTCTAAAGTTACCTTTCAGTGTCCATTTAAAACAACACAGTTTGCTATGTCGCAGCAGTAGGCTATCTCTACCTGCTAGACTCACAGCCAGTGTGCACAGTTGTAGGGGTTAGCCGGTCAACATATAATGTCAGTGACTTAGGTTCAGACAGTAACATTTCTGATGGTTATGGGCTTTGGGGGGCTGTCAGAACCTTAAACATGAACGTAGCTAGATAGCTAGCACTTCCAGTCTGTATGAGACGCCCCAGAGCATCTAATACAGACTCATCCAGAAGCATCTCGCACAGCATCAAATACCTACGCTTTGTCACTTTTTCTGAAAGTGTCGGTATTGGATGCCCTGACATGAAAAATCTCTGATTCCAGCGATCTGTTGAGCAGTGTCGTGTGAAAGTAAAAAAACTGTGTCAACTGCGTCAACGGCTGTTTGAGGGTTAAAATTTGGTTTTAGTGGTAGGGTTAAAATTGAGCCAAGGGTAGGGTTAGCGTAAGGCTAAGGCTAGGAAATGCATTATGTCAATGTTGGGTCCCCAAAGAGAAACAAGGGCATGTGTGTTTAGACTTCATGCAATGTCAATGCCCAACAGATGGCTTAGTATGAACATGTTTTATTGGTTTTTATTGCAAACCTGCCATGAACTCTTTCACAGTTTCATGGTTGTTTTTTGAAAGGATAAACAATGAAGGTGGGGCATTCCGGGTTATTTTAATGCAATTGGGGCTCTGGCATTTGATATGAATTACTTACAGTGTGCAGTAGTCTAACTTATATTCTCAAAAATAAATAAAACATACATATGTAATGAAATTTAAGATTTTCACAAATTCCACAATTTTGCCGAAAGTGACGGAAGTGTTTTATTATTCGTCACCTTAACATTCCATAGCAGCATCAATGAGGGGAATACAGGCACAAGTAACAGATCAGATAACATTATGTTGATTTTGGACATAAATGTTAAAAAGAGTCTCTTTTAGCCTAGAAGAGAAAATAACAAATAGCTGAAAACCCACACACAGGTATCACCTTTTTAAGAAAACATGCTTCTCTTGCATCATGATTTAGACAATAAAATAATAATAACTTCAATGTTATTTGTCATATACCATGCTTATAAAAAGTTCATGTTTATGTTTTGGGGTGGTTTAAGTTGCCACTTTGAATGATAGTAGAGAAACAGGAAAGGCATGGAAAATATGCATAGTGTGGCCTTTCCTTGTTGGACTCGACCCTGGGTTGCTGCAATAAGAACTCAGCCTCAACAATACATGGTGCGCCACTACCATGTTTATGTTTTTAAGCACTTGAAAAAATCCACAGACACACATAAAAACACAGTAACAGCAGAACAGCAGAATTGGTGCTAGCCATTATTTTTTCACATTCTCACACATCTCTGGCACCTTTAGTAATTAATCGGATGATTTTACCTCCGGAGGAGTGTCATGCTCAGAGTTGAGGTAGGGGGAGCCTCATTATTTCCAAAGCATTGCTCGCTTCTTCCTTTAATGCAGTGTCAGTGTCAGGAAGGGTGGTGGTCATAAGGGCTGGAGGGAGAGCAGCTTCATGCATTAATGAATAACAAGGTCGGAGGTAGGCGTCAAAGCTGAACTATTGGACAGGGTAGCTAAGAATAGACATTTTAGCCTTTTAATATCATTGGTCTTATGAATGGTTTTGTAATGAATGTACACTCTTGGCTTGTTATAAAATCTCGGTACATACACATTGGCTGATAATATCTAGCTATAAATATTCTGCCAGACACTTTAGTCCTTTGCAGAATAATCTCAGTTCAAATGTTCTATGGAGTTGTAGTTTTGGATGTGCCAGTGGAGAGAAGAGTTTTGTATCACAGCAGTGAGTCACCCACCATAAAACAGGGAGTCCCCCCACAGTGTGTTTGGCTTTACCTGTGGGGATTATGCCTCTCTGAACAATAAATCATAAAACACCACACAGCTCATTTGTCCTTTATCTCTTTCCAGGTCAACAGCTTAAGGTCTATTAATATCGCATCTCCCCCTGTTCCTCAACCACTCTGTTATCCCCCTGTTTATTTTAGGCAATTAAGAGTCAGCAAGTGCAGATGTTTTCTGAATCACTGGTTTACATGACACATATTTATGATATGCAGTATAGCAGTCAAGTGACTGAATGTGCTGGAAGGAATATCAAGGAATACATAACACTCTTAGTCCTGAATGTATTCATTATGTCTTGTAAACTGACTTCATTGACAGTCAGGACCTTTCTGTGTTGAGTTTGCATGTTCTCCCCATGTTTCACTCTTAAACGGTTCGATATTACCAGTCAGCGTAGTGATGTTGGTTTATGATGGTTGGTGGGGGTTCCCAATGGACATACAAGACGTAGGGAAGTTTAAGTGATAATCATGACATGCTATGACAATTAAACCATAATAACCTCTTAAAGCAGGTTAAAGCAGTTTTCATTTCATAAACAATTTTCAGCAAACTGAGTTTTGCAGTTAATCATTTAATTATTTTTACTTTTAACAATTAACTATATGTTATCAGAAAGTACATGGTGCACAAAAGAAATCTGGAAAAGATTCTAATGATCTAAGGAAAATAATTTGTCAACAAACTGACAAGTGGTATAAGATTTTTATAATAGCAGTTATTAATGTTTTGTATGATGACTCTCAACTGCAAATCACTCTTGAAACTGGTCCATTTTATATCTGTTAGCCTTTTCCATAAGATTCTTTGCTTTAGTTTTAGTGCTTTGCTTTGGTGATGGTCCCACATTAATGCTACACAATGTCCTTTCCTTTACTAGTCAGTGTTATCCTGCACATTTCCACAGCTATGTATATTCATAGAAACATGTTCCAGCTATGTTTCTCCTCCCCGAGTGGGCAGAAATTCTACCATAGTGACCATCAGCCAACTATCGATCTGTCAGCTAGAGCTTATGCTGAATCTCCCTCATCCATCTAGGATAATCCTTACATCTCTATTAAAATGGAGTGGCCAAAAAACACACAAGTGGTTAGTCATTGCATGGATACTGCAGGGATAGCTATAAATTATGTGCTGCTGACAGATAGTGGCAAAGCAAGAGACAGGAACGAATACAAATACTGCATCGACTGGTTAAGAGAAGGCGAGTTTGGAGAGATGAACAGAGAGGGAACTCCATGGTGTGTTTTGCAGGGAAATCCCTGCTGGGGTCAATATAATCAGTGTAGCATGCAGACAACCACTGCTCATTGCTTCCATTTGTCTGTTGCGACTTCTACTAAAAGCATTCACCATTTTGAGCAACAGAAAAAGACACCACCCAACAAAACCAACAGCCTTCTAGAATTGCACATTTATCAATTTCTTATTGTACCAAGTTAAAGAAAGCCTTGTATCAAATGAGTGCTAATATTTGTGTTCTCTGTTGCTATAAAACGGTATAGATATAACATTTGCGCATTAAATGTTTAAAAACCCTAGACCTATGTTTTATATTTTGTTGTGAACTGACATTATCCCAAGTGTTTCCAGCAGAGCCAAGAGAAATCTTTAATTTTATTCAAGGTAACAGTGTGTTTCATTTGGTTGCCTGTCAATGACATCATGTCCCCTCTTGCTGCTACATCTTCTGGGGAAACACGGAGAGAGTGAGGAAGGTAGTCGTTGAACCTGACAAAATGTAGCGTGAACAAAACGTATTCATATTATAATTCATATAATACATTACCTCATCTGTGAACATCATTTCTGCCTGAGTCACATCAAATAGTCTTTTATCGGCAATGGCTGTTTAACAATGAAGAAAGCAACTCCATGATCCCATGCTACTTCATGACATCAGTTGTTATTGTTTTGATGTGAGTGATCCCATAGTCACACAAATGACAGGGACAGGGGAAACATTATTGATTGAATCTCCTCTCTGTGACAGGGCTCTTCACAAACTTTTTTTCTCCCAAAGGAATACATGTGCTTCTAAATGGAAAAAAAATAGGAGCCTAGTATCTGGAGGCTAGGCATGGCACTGAAAATATTATCAATATAAACACTCAAACAGATTTCTTTGAAAATTTGCATCGCAGAAAACAGCTGTTAATACATGGACACAGCTTGTTATGTGGAAGATTACAGTAGGTTATTCATTTTTCTGGTTCATACATAATTTTTTGTGCTTGAGTCAAGTGCTTTCAATCATGAATTAATAACAAACAATTGACCTGTTTCTGAAGGCAATTTGAAAATATTTAAAGTAAACATTAAAAACGCTCTAGTGGGTGATGGGTAGTGATTCATTCTTTATATACTCTAAAATTCAATTATTTGTCAGAATGTACATTTATTTTTAATGGTTTGAAAAGTTACTCTGGATGATACTTTGGATCTGCCACTGACGTAGCCGTCAAAACTTGATACTGACTGTGTGACTTCTGCAATTACTTTTAGTTTTGTTAAACAGATTCTCCCCCCAAAATTTTGGACAGTCATTCAGAAACACCTGCAAAAACACAGGGATTTATTTTTCTTTTGAGTGACACACTTTCAATTTCTGTCAGGCACTCAGCAAAATAAAACACTGTCGTTAAAATTTACATTCACAACTGCTGTCACAAAGTTAAATAATAAAATAAAATATTTGCCCAAAGCCTTCCCTACTGCAGGAGAAACAACTAGCTAAAGCTTCAAGTTATGCCCTTATAAAACAAGAATACAACAAAAGGCTTTTATTATTGGAATACTTACTGTAAGACTTTCAACAAATGTTAATTACTCTGAAGTTTTCATGTCAGCAATTAATATCACTCACCGATTCATTCATTTGTTCTTTTTCTAACATGTGATCCTAACATCTGACCCTTACCTTGAATTAGCATCTGCAACCAGCAACATTTATTCATGCCAAGCACTTTGTGCCTCTTTCATGTCTTCTTGTTTCCAGAGCTGTTGTCTGTATTCCTGTATGTTGTTTTCCTCTGAAACTGTATAAATCGCGTGGGTCTTTAGATTGAGACACCTTAGATTCACGCCACTACTGATAAACAAACACATTTTTATCATGTATGTTTTTGTTGGTCTGTGTGTGTGAGTGTAAGTGCATGTTTACACCGCTAAGCAGCAGAAATAAAGGAGAAACAGAAGAAGAGTAAGCACTAGGAACAGGGAATTCAGATTGTCATCTTTGTTCTTCTGAGAATCACAGTGCATATGTAAGTATGTAGAAATACAGACAGCCTAATTGTCATTTCTCCACGAATACATATTGCAGTAGCTATCAGAGCAAACACGTATTAATGACCCTAGTTCTGGCCTAATTGCTTTCCCACTGTGTAAATGTCAAGCACTGTGCAAATATAAATGGCACACTTGTGCTTGTTGCCTCAATAGCAGTGTAATGTGCAAATGAGCAGTGAAGAGATGAGGGCTCGTAAAGCAACAAGTAGTCCTCAGGAACTCGGTATCCAAGATAGTAACAGAATGCGTATCACTTGCAAACTCACGTCAGACAGTAAGTCCTCTTGGCTATCTATTTTGTAACTCTATTATTGTTATCACGTGTAGACCTATAAACGGAACCTTTTCAACATTTTGGGGGTTTATTTTTTATGTGGTGGGACATCAACCAAAGTTCCAAAAGTAACTTTAATAAAAACACACTTCATATAGAAAGCGCACAACCATAAAGAGCATGTTAGCATGCTAACATGCTCTTTATGGTTGTGCAAAACATCAGCATGCTAGCAATATAATTGTGAGTGTGCTCATGTTAGCTTTTAGCTCAGAGCTCCATTGTCATAATTTTTATGACCCAGCCCACCTGATCCCTGGATATAGCCGTAATTCATACATCATTAAAATCCGCCTAAAATCTTATTATCTGAATACTACTTAAATAGCTGTGCCATTGACATTAGACCAGGTTTTGGTCTTCAACAGCGCAATTACTTTTTGCTGCCTCAAGATAGCAATGCACCAACAATGCACCTGATCACACCTCATATTAAGACCAACAGTTCAGTGGGCACACAGATGGGTGCATTTGCTACTTACACTACTTGGTTGCTGGGCATAAAATGTCAACTGTGTCTAGCAACTAGCAATGACACTTGCACTGTGCATCATGTTGATCAGTAGCAGAGCTGGGCAGCCCTATTTATTCACTACACAAATTATGTTTCTTCCTCATGTCAAAGCAGGTGTCAGTATTTGCAACTTAAATAAGAGGATGAAGCAGAACCATCCTTCACCACAAAAAAGAGGAAAAAACACCATGGTATTGAATTTCAGAAACAGTAAATCAGAAATCAGGTAAAGTTGTGTTCTCTCCTCTCCAAGTTTGATGTGCTAGCTTGGAGTGTATCTCTCTTTAGTCTGTCTTGCTAACCTAGCTGGGCAGCAAATTTCTTGGTCTGTGTTCTGTGACATTTGCCTGATAAAAGTGAGAGTAAAATACAACTGTTTATTGCATTTGCCAATGGGCAACAGTGTTTATAAACTGCAGCTCAGAAAAGATAACCATGCCGGGGATGAACATGTGTTCATATGCACACACAAAGTGATGATCTAGTGTCTCAGTCAAGGTTTAGTTACAACTCCGGACCAATGCAATATGGACAGGAATGGATTGACATTGAAGTTTGAAGCTGTTAAATATTGAATTAAAATTTTTGATTAGCTGGGCATACTGGGCAATATGGATGCACATCTCTCAGTAAACAATAACCATCAAGGATTCCACCAAGCCATTAATAGCATTTTATATTTGAAAGTGTAGAAAAGGAAATCTGTGGGAGCCAGTTTGAATGGGCCTGATGCACATGATAAAATTAATAATGGTATTGGTATCTATAATTTACAGGTGCTATGCTTAATTCTTTCAGTGGATGAGATGCTGGACAGCAAAGTGTTTTAAAGAAGGGAGGATTGTAGTGGGAGCACTGTATGCCGTGCTAGTCTAATTAACCATAGTGTTTTCAATTAATTTTATTATTTTTAGTTCTAATAATTGAGATGTTCCCCCCTGCTTAATGTACAGTATGTTGTGAACATTAGTAATATCTACTAGACTTTGATTCACCATAGAAATTCAAATGTAATATTTAATGATCTGCGGATACACACACCAAGATGTCAATAAGGGAGTATTGGCACTTACTTTTTACCACTTCAAGCACTGTTGTAAACTGCAGTGAACCGTGTCTTTTTGCAACAGGACACACTTTAGATGTGTGAAATCAGTTTAACTAACTGGCTCCTTTTGAAAAAGCCAAGTATTTTTCAATAAAAATCTGATACTCATGCTGCCTCCATTGTGGAAGACATGTTGTCAAGCAGCATAGGGTCACTATAAAATTCTCTAAAGCCTAAAGGACCTGTGTGAAATATTGTTGTTTTGTATTGCTTAGGAAAGTCACTGGATACAGTATGCATAGATTATCATCTGATTTTGGTTTATCCTTGATGCTATTTAGCATTAAGAACTGATTCATATAGATAAATTACAGCTGTCTTATCATGGTTCAAACCTCTTTGTGTCATGCTCATGGGGTTGCAGCTTCGAGTCTTGTTCAATCTGTTCTCTGTAGCTCAGTCAAAGTGTGGGTGGGTGTATGTGTGAATGATGAGGGTTCTTTTGCTACAACAAAGAAGCCCTCTATGTAATAGCTACACTTCTCTCTTGTCCTCCACAAGAATCCCTCTTCCTATTCTATTTACACCTATGAAGTGAAAGTAACATTTTATCAAGCTTCACCCGTGGAGTTGTAAAAATCAATACAGCACGCTCTTGCAGAAAGGTTGTATAGATACGTTGCATATCATAAAAATTCATTCTCTTAAATCTGAGGTAATCCTCTCTCCACTGTGGCTCTTCACACTGTGAGGAGTCAGACAGCAGAATGGCTGCTGCAGGAACACTAGAAAGTAAGTAAAAAGTTCAGGTGTGTTTGTGGATACACGTTTTAAACGGTGAATTAATCATCTGTCTAGTCAGACATCTGTGTGCATTTATTCTCTATGGGGAAAGGAATCTTTTAGTAAGACCTGTTCATGTAAATATTTGTACTTGACAATTTTGTGGTTTTGTGGTACTTACACCACAGCTTTACTGCAAAGGCCAGCAGATCAAAAGGACTTATTGTGCGATACAGCCACACATTCTTCCACTAACAACCTATTAATACTGGAAAACATGCACATGAACACAGAAAGAGGAAGTTTACACTTATATGGTTATCAGACAAAAACACAAGCTGCATATCTGCACTTTCAAACCTCATCACACATTTTCCTGCTATATTGAGTATATGTCCCTTTTCTGGAGTTGACTTAGGTGAGTGAGTTGAGGTGAGGGAAGCTGCCAAGCAGACCTGCTAACTCAATTGTGTAACAAGGGTGGGAACATGTTGCAGAGGCCACTGTTTGCAAGGTCTTCAACTGCATTTTTTTTCATCTAGGATTCAGGCGACATAGTATTCAATATTCAAGTGGAGCATGTTCAAAGCAGAGGCGTCGGATGATAGTGGATAGAAGACCCAGCACCTGGAAGTTTATTCCAAAGAAAAAGGGGGCAGAAGAAGGCTCTTGCTCCTCAGGACTTTGGCCTTATATTTTGTCTGTTGGGAGAAATATTTTAATATCAGCTCAACAACAGCCTGGAGATGGAGAAATGGATGCAGTCCTTGTTAAGATTGTCAACTGTATGAAAATGACCATTGTAGAAAAATGCACACAGCGCTGCTTTTAAAGACTGCCAGTGAACCTATATAAATTTCACTGTGTCATAATGAGATATGATTCAAAATTATGAATAGATCCTTTTATAGCTTTTGTCCTGAGATGATATTGCAGAAAAGTACTGATTAGTATCATTCCCCCCAAGTTGAGTATTATCCGTTTGATTATGAGACAGATTACGTGTGCTGGAATAATGCCTGAGAATCCCTCAGACAGTACAGCAGGATTTCTTCAGTTGCAGGTGAAGCACTGACTATCAAATATGGCAGGTGATAGGGTAGACCGGTTGGTTTTGTGGTTCGTTTCTGGCTGACTGGTTGAATCACTCAGCCGTCCATCTGTAACCATGCCACATTTTATCCGCAGAGAGAGCCAGACTGTTGGGAAATCCTTTACTGTCTTCCCCTCACTCAGGCTGTTCAGGAGTTCTCTGGCTGCTTGTCAATAAGATTTCAGGAGCGATGGACACTGTGAAAAGCCCCTCTACAGGGAAATTTCACAAATACCAAAGGGAAAGCAGGAATCTCTGTAACTAAATCCCCCAAGCCTATTATAAATGAAACCAGGCACTTGAAAGAAATCACAGCTTTAATCTAGCTGTTCAAATCTCCAGGTTTACTACACTGCAGTGCCAACTTTTTATACATTCCCCATCAATAGTTCATAACGACAGCAGTAATAGTTACCTCTACTTATGCAATGCTCGCATCACAACCGCTGCCAATGAATGACTCACTGTGACCACTTCATAATATTACCATCCACGACAACCTCTGACATGTCTCTCGGAAACACAGACCTCTGCAATCTGGTGGTCTTGATTTATGTAAAACTTGGCACACTAAATCTGGGCATAACCGTATATGGATGGGGCCAAAAATAAGTATCCTGTTTTAGGGAAAATATGACTTGACTGTGAATGGTCTTTGCCATTTTGCATTAAAAAAAAGGATCATATAAGAGCATTTGCAAGTTTTAGCTCCTCATTTAAAATGTACATATTTGCTGACTTTTTTTTTAGTGTGTGCTGTTCAGTGTAACAGGCCCTGGACGTAAGGTCTGTATTCAGATTATAATTTCTGTAGATAAAGAGAAATGATGAGACAGACAACAGGTAATGCACTTCCCTTCCTCGCTTCTGTCGTACTTACACATGTATGTTTTAACTACATTCTCCACTTCACATTTCGCTTTTCTCCAATATCAAGGTCACATAATGACAAACCAAAATAACAAAATTCCAGTTTCTGTTAGAAGGATAGTATTCCCCACAATCCATACTAATCTTCATGTAGAAATAAAATAAAATACATCGTTCACCAAATATCTTTGGTCTGCTCACAGCTACACTGTGAATTAGTGAATTATTAGTTGCATAAAGACTTCCGGCTAACCAGAAAAAAAATCTATTTTTAGCATAAAGTTAACAAAATACAATGACTTCAACCCACAAGAAAACGACATGAGTAGCAAGAGTTAGCATTTTACCATTAAACTTAAATGAAACAGTAAATATGCTGTTGTTTTCGGCACAACAAAGTAGCGACTCTTATAAACAGAGCACGAGAAGAAAATAAAATGCACATTATTCTTAAACATGTTTGACCCCTGTTGAGATTTTAACAGTTGCTAACCTGTAGATAACAGAGAAATGACGAGACTGGCAACAGGTAGTGCGCTTCCCTTCCCGCTTCTGTCAGCTAAAAGAATAAATGTAACTAAAGACGAGGGTCAGCTACGAATCACACCAAGCTGTCTCGTTAAGGAGGCGAGGCCCCCTTGTGGCGAAAATCAGTATTACTCTCCCAACATAAATCTAATGCTTCCTGTGTGTCACACATTTTTATAATTTTTATAAGTTTTTATTTGATATTTGCAGGCCGCCATTGATTTCCATTAATTTTCATAAAATATGAAAAAAACTGTAACACTGGTCTAATACCTCGACCACGGGCACACTGGTGGTTAAGGGTTAATACACTTACCATGAAACTAAAGTTCAGGATGGACAAGTGTGGTGTGTAAAAAAAGCACAGGGTACTCACTTTGCAAGGGACCTGTGCTACATCAGTCAAATTTTAATAAAATGTTTAAGGTGCCCATACACATCACAAGTGAGTGAGTTTGTATTAAATTAGAGGCTGCAGATGAAATTCATGCAATTCTTGCTGCCATGTGAGAGCTACAATGATTCAATCAACTTAAAAAGTCTAACACATGCTAAAAGTGGCTGTTAATAACATTGTTGGTAAGAATCACAAATTAGTCAAAAACAATACATACTTTTAGTGTACACTATAGTGTGCTATATGGTATATATTGGTCAGTTTGTTTCATTAAAGGGGCAAATATCAATACAGCACATCAAAGAGGTTTTAATGGATATGTATGTTCAACAACCAAAAGTACTGCTAAATTTGCCCTCCCACTAACAAACCCTAAGCAACAACTCCCAAGACCCCTGTTGAACTTTTGACCCCCTGAATTATTGAGGCTCCTCTTCCCTCCAACAGCATACCTGGCACAAAACTGGTATCAAAATTGCAATGCACTGCATTTTATCTCAATAAACACAACCTCTGCTCTGCAAAGTGTCAGTTGAGCACCACAAAATTGCCAAAAAGACAAAATGGCAAAAAATTCAGGTGTGGCATTGCACCTGTGCTGGCTCTGTCTCTGCTTCTATGAAAATAGCTTTTATGCTTCATCCATTTGAGAGAATTATTTGTAGCCTAGTTACAATAAAAAAAAACGTTGTCGCAAGAGCTGAAGTACAGTTTAGCTTTTGCCAATAAAAAAAAGCACCCTATAGACAACTATGAAAAATAATTTCATAGTTCAGGAGAACAGGACATCCTCGGCCCATCATGATGATTCTGTGATGAGATGTTAAGTAATCTTTAAAAGCATGGACCATGTATAACCCTACAGTGATAATGCTGGATACATCAAATTATTTGTGTATGTGCATTATTTTGGCCTTGCAGTTTACACACAGGTGCATGCCTCACTTGTGTGCCCTCACATACACACAAGTAGTTCCTGATATCACAATGAGGCTGTCATTATTTTGTATTTTTGTTGTTGTCAAAAAATGCCATGAAAAGACTAAAACTAACTCTGTGATATGCTGAGAGACAGACAGAGTGTGGTATTAAGCCATAAGCACATCCATTCCTATTGAATATATTGTTTAAAAAAACAAAAGGCTCAGTTACTTCCTTAAATAGGTGGACACTGGTTTATAGCAAATCGTTCAAATTGAAGTAAAATTATGCATTTGTTGTGTACAATTTTCAGCTGGAGATGAATACATATTAAGTGCTAAATATTTATGGTTGTTTGTGAGATTGAGTACAGTACCCATGTTAATGGTAATAAAGGAATAGTGAAATTTTTACAGCTCTTGGTTGGTTGAATCTTTCAGCTGTAACAGACTAACCACTAAAACAGAGAGGGGCCACAGTTCCTCCAGTAACAACAAGTAAACAGTAACAATATTGGAAAGAAGCTCAACTATCAACAAAAACAGTAGCCAAAGCTGCCAATAAAAATAAACCGCCATTGCTAACATGAGTAAGAATAACAACACATCTAATGTTAAAAACAACACATCAATATATTTTAGGTGTAGGTTAGGGATGAGTTGCTTTCTTCTCACATGCTGCACTCTACTCATGTAAATGACTGCTCACTATAGAGAGTAAGTGCAAAGGCGCATGAAAGAGAGTCACCGGCAAGTGAATCTACAAGGAGAGGACATGCACTTCCTCTGGTATGCTGTTCCCGAGAGTGTAAACAACACAAACAGAGCAGAGAGAGACAATGCACAGGAGAGGAGAAACAGCTCCATACCTGGAGACCACTCCTATATTTTCTTTCTGTTTGTACAATGTAACTCTACTGTACATTAAGTATCTTTTTTGTGTACTTGGACAAGAGTGTGTGTGTGACATGTCTTATACTGCATGTGCTTGTGAGCTTTTTGCACAGGGCAGACTTCTGGCTTGCCTGAAAAGCGATGGCTAGCCAATCTAGTCAAAATCTGGCTGCCTTGACACCAATCTGGCACCAATTTACGGATCAACAGCAGCAGAGTGGACAGGCGCACACAAACATACAAAGTCACACCCACAACAAGAAGCACTTGAAACCCCACTGTTCTGGGTGTGGGTGGTTGCGCTTGTTTGTGTTCTTGCTCACCAACAGGCTCTTCTACTATTTTTTTTTGTATGAGCAAAACAACATTTCCACTTGCAGACTTTACTGTGTTCTTCAGTGATTTGTTCCAAAGGCTTACAATGTGTGCCACTTTCCAGGCAAGGCTTTCTCTATGTGTGTTTATTAAAAAAAGACCCCAGTGAACCTGGATTTTGAGTGTGATGCCTCCTGCTTACAACCAGTTTAGGCTGGTGTTTTTCATTGCAGCTTCAAAATCCATCAAGAAACACCTAATCATGAATTCACAATTTCAATAGCAAAAACATTTTGACACATATTTTAGTTGATGGTTACCAGGTCTGATCTGATAGGAATGGCTGATATGTTAAAATAAAGTCATGTTCCCCTCAGTAAATGTTCAGTTGATAGTTACCAGGTGGAAAATGTCGTCACTTAGGAGACAGTTGGGATTTAAGTGTTGTACATTATGTACTGTTTGATCATGACATTCATTTTTGCTGAAACATTAAGTTGCCTATTAAGTGATTTTTGAGTGCATCAGTGAAGTCTCTTATTTGGCAAGCAGAATGCTGGACACCAAGACAGACACCCTTTAAAATATATTTTAAAACCCAGATCATGACCTACATCTTTATTGGACTTTGCATGTCACAAGTTCGTCTCACACTGAGAACGGCAATGCTTCTGTGTAACATTTCTAAGCCTATGCTGTTTGTGTGTGTGTGTGTGTGTATGTGTGTAAAATGTGCCTGGGGATCTGTACTGGGCCAGTGTTAAAGGGTATCTGCCTTCAGGGGAACTTGATTGAACACTTAAGTGCTTCTGGTAGCCAAACACCTTAAAGGTGTCAGAGCTTTTAGGCACCCTGTCAGTAAAAGGTATATTTTTGCTTTGGTTAAAAGGGAAGTATTGCAACAGCATGTTGAGGTGACTGTACGCAAACGGTCTGATCTGATAGAAATGGCTGTTAAGCTAAAATATAGTCATATTTCCCCCAGTCAATGTTCAATAAGGCTTTTGAGTACAAGGTACTGAAGGGAATGAAAATCCATTATGATGCAAAATACTGTAAGCGTTTTACAGTAGTTAAAAATGAATAATTTGTCTTGTTTGGCACTTTTTTAATCAGTTATGTTGAAATATCACTGTCTCTCCTGACAGCACTTACAGCAAGAATTCATTTGGGAGTTTTTGTTTAAACTTCTTGTAATATAAAACTCAAGCTTAATGATTTGTAATCATAATTTTAAACTCCTTTTTTCAAAGTTGTTCATGAAACATGGTATTATTTGCACTGCCAATGAATCGCAGATGTCCTCATCAATTGGAGCTAATAATTAGTTACAGTTCAAATCTGACACAACATTTGATTTAGTGTTTAGTGCATGACAATATGCTGTCTGCAGATCCAAGTATCTGTGAAGACAAAGAGCAAAGTAATCTTCCTTCGCAATTGTGACTTTGAATCTCAGCTAGGAAGTCTCTTTGGTCATACTCTGTCATATGCAAATCTGTCAGAAGCTTTAACTGTTTCAGAAAAACATACCATCACTGTTGAATACGGAATACTGCTATTAATTTGAGTTTTTGAGAATCCTTTAAGTTGTTGTCATATAATTGTAAATACAAGCAACATTTTCAACCTTTTCATTTGCTTTTGTTATAATGTTATAATCTGGCTATTATATCAGTACATATGCTTCCAGTCGTGTCGTGTTTATTCACGTCATTAAAGATAAAAAAAGGGAAACTGTACATATACTGTGTTCACAATTCACCGAGCTTTTTACTAGGGATTCTCCTTGTTTGGTCGCTGTCTCCTCTTTCTCCTTTGGGTTTGATAATGAGACAGGTCTGCTGAAGCCCCCATTGTCTGCACCCACTGTCAACGTGACTCTTATACATATGAGAGCAGCTTAGCATAGTGAATGCTGCTCTGCTTTCTGGAGGTTGACCTTTTTCCATGGATTAATAGGTTTTATGCTGGCAGCATTAATAAACAATTTCTTCGTTTCCACAGTGGGGTAGTGAGCAGTCACTCTGCATATTAATGCGAGCACCCCTCCCCATACGAGCCTCCTCTCACCTACTTTTAGGCAGTCATGCTCAGAAATCACAACCCATTTTGTGATTTTTTTTGTTTTCATTTCAGAGTGACTCTCTTTGCTCTCTTGTTTTTTAATGCCTATTCACTCTTTTTGCTTTTATTTTAAAACTCCCACTCTCTCCATCTGTCTGTATCCATTTGCCTCTTTTCTTTATATGTTATTTTTCTGTAGAAAATGTATTCCTTTTTTTAAATTCATAGGATCTGCCCCTTCCACTCAACCACACTCCCTTTTCTCTCTTAGCCAAGCTATTCTTTTTTTGCTTGACTGTTCATCTCTGTTTTATTTCGGTCGCCGTCTTTGTGCTTTGGTGACTGGGGCTGATTATGTGGGGCTGAGCAGTTTTGGCCCTTACTCTGTCTGTGGCCAAGGTCAATTATGGCCTTCCCTTTCAGAACAGGGAGCCACTGATGTGGAGCGCCAGGCGGGGAGATCGAGTGGGAAGAAAATCAAGCGTTTGGTGCCTCAAAAATGATTCGTTTTGCCACTGGTGTGAAAGTGTGTGCTGTGTCTGAGTCTCACCCTCCTTTTTCTACTGCAATGTCATCCATATTTTTACAAAATATTAGTTTGAGGTTGGCTAGAATTATACAGTTAACAACTGTGCATGTAAAGGTATAAAAAATACTGCCACACACCTTTTTCTGTAATTGCCTGCTCCATTGAAATTATCATATAACAAACTACCCTTATTAATGGTATTACAACATAATACACATATGCTGTCATTATACATTGTCATGGCTCACATAGAGATCAGAGTTAGCAGATCAGAATGTGTGTGACATTTATGGTAGACACTTGACAACAATGAATTTCGAGGTAACTACGAAGATGGTTCATTAATTCTTTTTGTCACTTTGAGCACCCACTTTCACATTACATGTCGTTATTTGGTCCTGCTTTCATATAAAAGTGTTAATTTGCGCAGCCTTAAGGCAAATAACTACTACAGACAATAGCATGTTTACACCTGTGGCTACAATTTGGGGAAGGCCCTTTCCTGTCTTTTTTGTCATTGATATAGATGCAATATTTGATTGCTCTTAATACTCTTGTTTCAGTATTCGCATACTTTGGTCATGTCGTGTATAATAATAGTAAAATAATTTTTATATAATACAATTATCAACCATTTCTGATATGAGTGAAGAATTATTGATCACAAATGAGACCAAAGGAACGCGTTCTTGTTTTGTGAAAAGACAAAGGAAGAACACAATAAAAGCACTGGGCATGTCAATAATATTTGACACACTTAAAATGCAATCAACACACACTGTGTCTGAAGTCAGTTACCTTCACTGCTATGGCCTTCAAATGAAATTGATTATGATGACTGATGGTGTTACATTTTTGCTCAGTATCAAGCACAATCCACAAACAAACCACCTCCACTTGCTCCGCCTCTGTAAACAAAGAAAGCCTATTTGTGCGTCTATGTGAAGGCGTTTGATTAGCCACAATTATGGCTTTGGCACCAGCTTGTATGATTACTTTGACTGGAGGCTGTTTTGTGTGTGCCGTACAAGTAATCAGTGCTGGGCTAAACCTGAACCTGCACTGAAATGTTTCGTCTAATTACAGCAGCGAACAAACCTGTGTTGCGGCTCACCTGACGAGGGAAAAAGTAGAAATAATTACCTAATTGAAGCAACTCAGGGAACCATGAAGGTAAAACTGTTCGCCTTCTAATCGGCTCAGCGACAGGGTTTGCTTCAGCATGAAAAGACCTTGTTTAAACATTCTTTCAGTGAACAAAGGTTATTTGCTTTAACAAATGAAGAAATGCAGTGAGGACATTTCTTTTGTGTTGATGGCTAGAAATCACCCAAGTTAGTGTTTTAAAAATCTTATTTCATTTGAGACGTATTAAGTGGTATGCGCTGTTGCTTGTCCAGACAGGACACAGACCTCCCTTACTGACAACTTGGACATAATAAGCAGCCATTTGCTGCTGCTTGCCACTGACATGCAATAAATCCTGATGTGAACGACAAAATGAATAGCGATGGGGTCGAGCCTGTGCATCCGTCCAGAGAGAATGTTTATTTATTTGATATTAAACATGCCAGACAGCCTCGTGCTCAGGGTTTTACCATGTAAGCCTCCCTTTTTATTGCTTCAGCCTGCAGTGTGTTTCTGTTCTGCTCAGCTGCTGTGGTCTGCTATGGAAGCAGCTTTGATAGTTTGGATCTTAATCCCTACATTTGCCACTAGAATAGTCTGAAGTCAATTCTGTTGTGTAATGTAATAGCTGGCAAGACAGACCAAAGTCTGCACGTAGGATTTCCCAACACACATCTCCCATAAAAGATTATACTCTGACCTCTCAATGCGTGCACTTACAGTTTTGACTGTTTCTCACTGTAATTGCATTTTGTGACATCTCAGCTGATGCTGTTGTTATGCATCATGCATTTGTGCCTTCTACTCCGAAATGCCCACGAGTCCTCAATCAAGGCTAGAGAGGACACTTAAAATACAGCCGGGTGCTTCTCAGGATCGTTAAGGTCATCCCAAGTGTCTCTCTGCTCTTTCCTGCTCAGCTCTGCTTTCAGCTGAATACTGTCTGGAGGATAAGCTCTGACAGGAGTAATTCACCAAAGGGCTAATTACACTATAATCATGATATGGTGTGTCCTGTCTTCGAAATTGAGCATTTAACCCATAAATAACATCATGTGCAGCTACAGAACAGGATCTGAAGAAGCCTCTTGGTAAGAGGTGAAACATCTTTATGTATCTTCAATCAAGTGCAGTTGCCTTTGATTTAACCCCCCTTGGATAACTATGACCTGGATGAAACTTCACAGACATACTACAGTACAGGAGCTTTATGAAGAGAGCCTCACCATAGTAACTTTAATCAGATATACATCATAAAATCATATAAACTCTGGTGAAACATGGAATGAGAGCTATTGAGAATTAATGGGTGGTGATGGCGCAATGGATAACAACATGCCTTTGATGTGAAAGACCTGGGTTCAATACCCCACTGTGACCTATCCACCATTGTGTCCCTGAGCGAGACATATAACCCCTCATTGCTCCAGAGGCGTGCAACCTCTGACATGTATAGCAATTTGTAAGTTGCTTTGGATAAAAGCGTCAGCTAAATGAATAATGTGAATTTTTTCATTAGGGATGACAATGTCGTTTTTCGGCCCGCCACTTTGGTCCAGACTGGAATATCACAAATATACAAACAACTTTTTGATAGATTGCCATGAAACAGACATTCACGGTGCCCAGAGGATGAATCCTACTGACTTTGGTGATCCCCTACTTTTTCTAGTGCCACCAACAGGTCAAAGTTTTTTTACTTTTCCTTTAAAAGATATAAAATATTTTATGATGATGCTATCTAATAGATGGATTGGAACTAAACATTCTTAACCGCCTTACTATTAATTGTAATAGCTTTGGTGATCCCATAACTTTTTCAGGTAAAAGTCTCAGGTAGGAAAATGCAAAACAAATGATATCTCCATCAGACTGCATAGTGTGCATAGTGCTAATTAGCAAATGCTAACACACTAAACTTAAATGGTAAACATTATACATTATATCATTGTGAGTATCCTGAGTTTAGAAATTAGAACAATACACTGGTGGAGTAACAGAAACATAGAATGTTTTTCTCTAAATTTTCACTCATCAGAGATCCTATTATGTTTATTGATTTTAATTTAACACAGACATTAATTTGTAGTGTACTATAGGTTGGAAGATGATACAAAAAAGAAATTGAACAATTCCTTATTTTTGCTCCTTCAAGAATCTTCTTCAAGTCATGGCACTGCAAATTTATGGAAGTATGGGACCTAGCAAAGGATTTTTAGATATACTGCCAGTAGTTTTGTGAGGTACATTAGTATGAATTTCTTACAACAGATGTGGTGAAATTCTCCATTGTGAAGAGTGCGCTTTGATTAATACACCCTGATGAATGCCTTATTTTTAGCCCGGCAGGGCGGATAATGTGGAAATACTTTTCATCACTCGTCTGGTCGGAGATAAATGGGCAACAGCGGAGAGAGATGCGTTGCCTCTGTGTTCATTCGTCATTGCCAGATTGAGGTGTGAAGGATGGAGAAGTCACTTGATTAGTTATATCATTTTTCGTACAATGCTCAGAAGGCAGTCAAAGACAAATTGCTAATAGAAGATGTAGTATTTGGGAAGAATGATTTCCTTTGGGTTTTACCAATTAAAAAAAATGAGGTACAAGCTAGGAGTGTCTAGAGGGGAAAAGTGCTGATATCTCCAATGCTGAGGTGCTGGGGTCAATGCCTAACAATATATACTTTCTACCGGGAACATGAGCTAATTGACTAAACGAGTACTCTTACATCTGATGTCAAGGTTAAGGCCAAGGAGAGAATGAGAGTTGCATTTCATCAGAGCAGGTCATTAGGCTCGGCTTAAGTCAGACATGATTATAGAGAGATAGACTCTGCAGTGCTCATCCTTTCCACGACAGGTGGAAAGTATGAAGTCCATTTCACCTGCCGAGGCTGTCTCGGTGCCTGCCATAACATTGTTCTATACATAGTGTATGGAATAAAGGTAGCATTTGTCCGGGTAACCTCCATGAAGGTTCAAATATAAATTATGATTTTTACATCCTTTTCATCCTTACATAACACAAATCATAAATTATTCATTTGAGTCCATTGGTGTGTCTTCCACATGTTATTTTAAATGAAATGTGTTTTTGGACCCTGTTCTTATGATCTGCCTGGTGCTTTCTTCTGTCTCTGCAGGAACTCTTTACAGCGGAGTGCAAGTTCAAAGAGTCGGTGTTTGAAAACTACTATGTGATCTACTCGTCCATGTTGTATAGACAACAGGAGTCGGGAAGAGCTTGGTTCCTAGGGCTCAATAAAGAGGGCCAAGCCATGAAGGGGAACCGAGTGAAAAAAACAAAACCAGCTGCTCACTTCCTGCCCAAGCCATTAGAAGGTACATACTGTAATAGACACCTAGCAATTAAGATCAAACAGCATTTTAAAGTTGCACAGAGAGTTAGGGTTAACTTTTAGATTATATTATATATTTTATGTGGTAGGCATAGTTAACCTCTAGGGCTGATTTTTGTTTTTATTTTTAAAATAAATAAAAAAAGGTTTGGGGATTTATCATAGTTTATTTACAAGATTTTTCAGGATAGGTGTGGTGATATTCTACATTTAAAATTTTGTCAACAACTTCCATGAAGAGACCAAAACCAACAACGAATTGAATCATTATCAATGATTGTGTAGCCAAAGCCTGATAGATCTTATTCATCTGTGCCATAGAGCTCCATTGTTTTCCAAAAACGGTAAAAAACTCATCAATAGAGCCACATTGTTGCACTGTGACATGTTCCTTCATTACGATGAACATGGGCACAGCACATCTGCTGTGGTAAATAGTCCCACATAAATGCACTATTTCCTCATGTTTGAGTACAATTTGCTAAAAACTACAGTGCCCTGCTGTTTTGAGAAATTACAGAGCCTTTTTAAAAGCCCAAGTAGACCTTTTTTTCTAAGGATTTACATCCAGAGTAGGAATCAATGGCCTTGGAGCTGCAACAAGAAGTTGGAACGAATTGAGAATTGAATTCTTTTCATAAGATTTGTTGACATTAACACAAATACTGAATATTACCAGCTTGATCCTTTTAAAGGGTCAGATCGGCCAAATCACAAAAGGACATATTTCCTCTATTTCACTTTTAAGTTCAGAGGTTTTGAGATATACACTACTCAAAGTTGTGCCGGGTGCATAACCATCATATTGAGGTGGCAACACTACTTTCAAAGATGGATTTATCATATTTTAGGCAAACAAAACTGAAGCTATCTGCTTGGGCAGTTCCCATTTGCAGTGAAGGATTTTTAAAAAATATTCAAAATTTTGGGTGAGCTGACCTTTAGAAAAACCAGGTAAAAGTCAGATTCTAACAATACAAGAATTTAAAGTATTAAAACTGTTAAACAGCTCTCTGTTTTGTTTTATTTTTTATTATATTTACATACTTAGAGGGACTCAAAGGGTAGACATAGCATTTCCCTCCCATTTTCTCTCTCATTTTTTTTAGAACCTGAAGGATTTTTTTCAGCTGTCAACATTGCAAGAGACCTTGTTACTGTAAATGGTGTCTTTTTGAAGCAGGAAACAAAGTTCAGATGGAAACATAAATCATCTCAATATATTTGTGTTAGATAAACTAAAATCTAAAAACAATGAGCATGACCTTGTTACATTCCATGACAGATGTCACATACTGTAAAACATGGTCCTATCCTCCTACTTTTAGACTAGGTACCACAAAATATGTGAAATATTGGTTTGATATATTTCTGTATTTATGTGCTGATTCACTAGTTTGCTGCTGTAAACACACAGCGTAGGAGGAAGGACAGCCATGTAAGTGCAATATGAAATGTTGACTGTCCAGCAGATGCCACCATCATTCTTGTCAGCTTGATTGCTTCCCATCATTTAAACATGGAATCAAGTTGAAGTGTCCTGTCAAGACAGTAATACAGCTGTAGTCTGTTGGTTGTAAAGTGCAGTATAACGAGACACTTTTCACTGTTATGTTGAACAGCATGTGCTTAGATTCAGAATCAGCCCGACAGAGACAGAAGCAAGTCAGCATGGTGGACAAAAAAAATGTATCACCTTTTTTTCCATCTGTAAATTGCAGTAAGTCTTTGTCGCAGGTTTTGAGGGATTTTTGTCTGTATAAAAATGTTTGAAGCAACACAAGGATTGTTAGGGGATATATGCCCCTCAAATATTTTTAGACAGGTAAACTCATAAGGGCAGGAAAGAGGTTCTTGCTAACAGCTTTTCCCGTGTCTTTCTGCTTTCTTTCCATATCCTCTGCTCCTCCAGTTGCCATGTACAGAGAGCCATCGTTGCATGATGTTGGAGAGACAGTGCCCAAGGCGGCAGTACCTCCCAGTAAAAGCACAAGTGAGCCAGCGGTGATGAACGGAGGTAAACCTGTCAGCAAGCCCGACAAGCCCACCACATAGCCACACTTGATCAGTGCCCAGTGCGTGTGTGTGTGGGGGGGAAGGGGGGTCACCGACTGGACTCCAGACCCTCTTCCTCCTTTGGATCAGATCCAGACAAACCTCCCTTCCTTTTCCTCTCTTGCTCCTCCTCCCTCTTTCTCTGCCTCGTCCTCCCTTTCTCCAGCTGTCTCAACACGGGTGGATGGATTCTGAGGCGGCTGAGTTTCTCCAGCACAGGAGGGAAGAGGAACTCTGATCATGGAATGCCTTTAGATTCCTCTAAAACTGTGAGAGTCATGTGAATAACGCGTTTCACAACCACGCTCGTGGTACTTTGCTTGCTGGTGGTTCATTCAGAAACCTTCTCCCTCTCCATAATGCCCTTGCAGCAGAGTCTGTGTACCTTCAGATCTATTTTCTATACCACAGTTCACCAGCTATGTTCTGGGATAGAGACTGTATAGATAGAGTAAATATTTGGACGTCGTCCTCTATTTTTTACGAGTATGTTCCCCTCTCCCTCTCTTTCTATCTCTAGTCACACACTTTTCTCTTTGTCAAGTAACCTAGAAAAGATAAAAACATTTTGCAAGGGAGTTGTGTGATTTTATAAGAAACACATTCACACAGATGTGGTATAAAAAACAAACATATATACATATATAAACAATCCAAGTTTTCTTCTTGCCTACAACATGCACACACACTTACAGACATACAGAGTTTCTGGGGAAAAATTAAAGTTGTGGCTTTTTACAGCCGATAAAAACACTGCAAGCTGGCAGATAGCCCCTGCAATCACAGTTGATGAAGTGCTAATTACCGCCACTGCAATCAATGCAAGGAGCTCCCTACACACATACAAACACACACACACACACACACTCACACACACACACACATATAAACAGATGTGTGTGTGGGTGGGAGAGCGCTGTAAGGAATGGTGTATACATATCACTATCTAAGTCCCACCAGCGGTTCAGTCCGCCTTCTCTGGTAAATAGAAAACCTGAAGTCTATTTTTCTTTAATCTTATTTCAGAGCGTGGGCTCTAGGAATATCTCTAGGCCTTGTAGGCCTCTGTCCCTCACTCACTGACTTCTTTGGACGACAAGGCAAGACTTGTGGCTTTGACCCAGATGGTCTATAACTGCAGCACTGGCAGCCATCTTATGACAGCGTCTACTTAAAGCCAGAAAACAACATGGCTGAAAACCAGTAGGCGACATTTATCCTGGCTGCATCCCTATTTGGTTCAGTAAATTAAAGCATGGGCAAGGTTAATATTTTGTTCTCTCTTCTTGCAGCAGTTATACAAGAGATGGCTTATATTGTAACATTTTCACTGTATAAAACTTAGGGAAAATGACTATTAAAATAACTTTTTAAATGAGTAGATATTATTATTATTATTATGAAAGGATTTGTCTCCTAGCTCAGCATGCAGAGTCCAGTACTGATCATCTTGGCCTATGACGTGCCTGTTTGGACCTTGATTCCCGGCATGCAAAAACAGGTTCCCAGTCCCCACTGGGCCAAAGGTGCCTCACCCACCCGATACATCCACATAGAGGACACGTAGCATTATCCACTGAAAAACCACACTCAGATGTATTCATTCTGAAATGACCAAAGTCTTTTTCATCCCAAGAAGAACTGATTCTTAAAAAAAAAGAAAATAAATCTGACTCTCTCTCTGATTCAATTCATCAAAGCTTTCACTGTGATAGCATTTGTTCTGTCCGAAAGAATCAATTCTGCTCAGACCCCCGAAGGTCTTGTCTGATGTCATTTTGGAGTGTTACGTATACCTTGAATTAATCACATGCATGTCTTTTCTATAAGGAACAAGGTATGGGTATCAATCGTTCTTCACTCTGTGTAAGCTGAAGAGCACTGAAGTTTGGTATAGGAGTTGAATGGGCATGTCGTAGGCTACAGCACAGCTACCGCACTTTCCGTTTTGCATTTTCATCATGACTGTTAGCAGTTTATCAAAGCTCTACCTGATCAGTCAATTTATAATGTTTATCTTGCTTTAATGATTTTTCCTAATAGTTTTGTTGGATAAGATTTAGAATAGTTAAGTAGATCGTTGCTGCTGTGTGCTGCTAAAACTGCAGCTATATTAAAAGATTTATTTGATGAATATCATTTTCTGAGTTTATTGGGATTACACATGACCATTTCTTCTTACAGCACATCAAAGTACATTAGAATTCAATATTTGTCTGTACAAAGCTGTTAATGCTATAACAAAAATGGCATACTATACACTCACCCTCACACACACACACACATTCAGGAGCTGGAAATCACTATAGTTGTATTTGGGGCTGATGTTCTGGCCTCATTACAGCTTATCATCCTACACTCTTACAAACTCTACATGCTGGGCTGGCTGCTGCTCCAGCCATGCAGACCAGTTAACTGGCTCCTCCAAGGCTGACTTTATTTTTGTAAATGACCGGTGTGTAAATGTACATGTCTGTTTGGATCTCTGTAGCCACCGTGTTTTGTTTTTTTGTTCTCATTTTCACTCATATACGGGTCGTGTGTGATGTTGTCTCCTGATCCCGATCACTTTTGCATTGCACCGACTCTCTTCAGATGTGTTACAAGACTATTCTAGTAAACCTAGTTTCTTCGTTGCTTCTGTTTTCAACCTCTTATTTTGTATGTTGTCCCATCTGTTGCATGGGGAGAGGATGGAACTGATGAACTGCATGTAGTAGGCTATGTCTATCAAGAACTGTTGGTATGTACCGCTAATTTTACATACATATATGCAACGAGTTTGTCTACACTATACAGTTTGTGTTTGTTGTATACACATATACAACATATTGAATAAAATATTTATATAAAGGTGTACTGTAATGTCAGTAACATACTTAATGCAATATAGTGTGCAGTATATTATTGCACCTGTCATTTTTGATGGGACAAAGAAAACAGAGGGGTTGGCTAGTTTAAGCATGAAAAAGGCCAAAGTAGAATTTACATTAAATTTTCTTTGTGACTTCTTATCTGTCCTCTTTTCAAGTGGTGACTGAGCTCTTGTGTCAATGCAGCTCTCATCCCCTGATGCCACCTTTTGAAGTGACATGGACATCCAGCATGCCACAACTGAACTATGTATGCCCTTTCTTTGTTTCCTCCACTTAGAATTTAACCTTATCACTAGTATGAGTTGAGTGAGAAACATCCATCACGTACCTTCAGTACAGTGTGGGTTTCACAGCAGATTATTTTGTTTGATTTTCCAGTGGAGAAGAATAGGCACTATTAAAATGATTTATTTTCAAATATATATATATATATACCATTGCAAGTATGCCCATTGGAGTTATGTCATGTTATAACAAATTTGTAACCATGTATGATTAAGGTCTTCGCATTGTTTTCCATGCAAAATGTTGTGTCATGCGGCACATTTAATGTTTTATTATTAAAAAGAAATAAAAACCTCAAACAGTAACCTCTGCCTTGAGCTTCCGAGTGAAACTTCAGTCCAATTTGGGAACACCACACCACTGTGTACCAGTTAAAAACAGACCCACGGTATCCCACATATTTGAAAAATATCTTAATAATTTTTCTCTTTACAACATTTGGTTTTGTCATGTACCTGCATCCTAACATGTGTTGCCATCTGGAATATGTAAGCGTTCCTACATTATATATATATTTTAAAGTTATACATAAAGCTGTTCTGGAAACAAATGTTTACATGGTAATATGTTTGGTTCTTTTTTACGCCTACAACACCCAGGAAAAATCATAACCATTACAATAAAAGAATGAATGTTGTTAGTGATATGCAGAATTACATCCATGTTTAGTTTTGTCTTCTCCCTCCTCCTATGGTTTCTCCAGGCTGTGGTGTTTACCAGGCTGGTGGAGCTCCTGGTTGCTCCGGGCAGCCAGGCCTCCTACTTCTAACATGCCAGTGTCCTCTCCTCCTCAGTACTCTGCTCCCACCCAGATTTCACAAGCGTTTCCTGTCCAGCCGTCCCAGCACTCACAGCTGCCGCAATTGCACAACCCATTCCCTGTGAGAAGAAAAGCTGTGAATTAAGAGCTGTGCCATCATGGCTGACCTTTAACAAGGTTCCTCTTTTCACACCCTGCTTCCCTGGGCGCAGCTCTCTGACGGGGGATGGAGGCTGACAACACCGCTCAGGACAATTTGTGGTTATCCACTGCTTTAACCCACACAGCGGAGGGGAAAACTCAGGTTTAATTAAGACTGAAACATTTTTACAATTTGTATTACCAAGCTCAGACATCCCAAAATTTGACTAGTCTTTCTTTCATAAAATTGTGCTATTGATGTGGAAATCTGTATTTTATGTTCAGTAGCTAAAGAAGAAATATTACTGTCAGAAATATCTGGTAAGCATTCAGGGTGAAAGAAGGAGTGTACTACAATTGACTTCAACAAAAGGAGATTTGAGTTAAAGTCCCATCCTGCAATCATTCCCTCACCTTAACTTAGTTGCTTAAGTGACCTCAACTTGGAAAAACTACTGTCCAACCAATATGGAAGCCAGATCAGCATCACCATCATCGTGGTTGTTAGATGCACTGTCAAACAACCTACTTTTTCATTTAGGCATGAAGACCCCCAGAGTGGGGAAACATCCTACTATGTGAGTGTTATTATCCAGTATCCCCAAGCTCGCCACAAGCTCCCTGAGCTGTCAGACAGATGATGCCGAGGTTAGGAAGACGACTCCTGCTGGCCTCCTGTCACAACGCTGAAAAGACATATTTATTGCAAAATATCACTGTGGGACAGGAGGCAGGGGTCTGAGGAGGGAAAGGGACAATGGACAATGAGGATAAAATAATTAAAGGACGGTGAAAAAAAAGGGCATTGAGATGGGTAAGTAGGTGAGAAAGAAAAAAGTGAGGTAGGTAAGGGACTGAGCTTGAGGAGTCAACAAATGGCTGAGCTGCTCGTTGATCTGCTGACTCCAGGGTGCAGACTAGACGGACCTTTCTCTCATTGAAAGGATAAGGCTGGCTTTCCTCTATATTCTTCTTATTGCCAGTAAAGCCCATGAAAAGATGAAAACCAACAATGCCTTATCCTGTCTTTCAAAGCCTTCTGTATTGCTCTCAGCCACAAGCTCATTCATTCCCACTAAAGATGTCCATCTTTTAACTTACAAATATACAGTTAATTTTTTTTTTAAAGGTGAGGTAACTTCCTGAAACAGCTGAACACTAGTTTTTATCAATTGGTACACAAACAGGAGTAAATAGTGCATTTGTTGGGGATTATTTTCATCTGCAGATGAATACACATTTGTTGCACTAATGACTATTTACAGCCAGTCTATCAATGTTACTTTTCAATTTTAAGGAAAATGTCCTTCACTTGATTATTTCAATTGTATGCTGACTTATACTTTTTCACTACATTTATAAAGAAATATTGTACTTACTCTGTTATAGTTTTGGTTACTTTGCAGATTCAGGTATAACGGACAAAATGTGTATAAAATCTGATGCATTGTTACAGATTGAACAATCTATAACACTAGTTCCACTAACTACATCGTGAAAAGGCTTCTTAGAGAGTCCTTAGTAATAATCTAAAGCCATAATATATAATGTAACACAGATCATTCTTCTGCATAATTTAACTTTTAATACAATAGTACAGTTTGCTTTAATTGTTAACGCAGGTATATGTTTACATGTTATTGCTATTCTTAAACATAAATATAAACTACAGCAGTCATGATCATGGTAATGAAGAAAAGTGCCACTGGAATGGTGTGGCTAAATTATGTGTTATTAATAGTTTTTGACAACAATGGAGCTCTATGGAAACGAGAACTAAGATATATCAGGATAAGGGTATATAGACAACATTGTTAGTAGGATCAAATCATTGTTGGTTGTGGTGTTTCCATGGGACTTTATATGACCAGCTCAATAGGACCACCCTTATTGTCATTAGGCTACCTGTTCCCGGTTCATTCTCTCCTGAGTGTAATCATTTGGAGAAACAATGCCTGATTTAATGGGAATTCACTCAAAACAACTGGCAATTTTGTTACAGTGTTTTACTGTGTTACTGATGCTACAACCTTTCAAGTTATAATAGCTCTGATGGACAACCAAACTGCAGTTGACGAACATGCCCCTGATGAACACAGTTAGATGTGTTGTATGATGACAAAATGTTTCTTTCACCTGCGCTGCAGAAAAAACAAACCTTTTGTCTCTTTACTGAAACATTATTTAATTCACCAGCAAGCATTCCTATTACACTGAATTTTACATGACACTCAGTTGTAATGAGAATCCACAGCTTATAAGGGTCCATGAAATGCAGAGTATCACAATTTTTGTATCATTACCATGGAAAAAATGGACTACATCACTGCAGTATGTGACTGCTTATTCAAGATTTGCCTTTTCATGTAAAACACCAATGCATTATAATAAATCTCATGTATATGTTAATTTTCACTTAAATACTCCAGTCACTGATATGGTAATCAGGAACATTTAATACATTTTCTGTTTCGTCCCAGTTTTTAAGCAGCGTTTGTCTGCATCTGGAACCACTGATGCTCATTTGAATGACATTAAGGTTGACATTTGGAGTCATGGATTCATGATGAGAAACACTTCTGAACAGCTGTCCAGATTTTGACAGGCCCTGGGGCAAAAATAATTATAAACATGTACTGATATTTCCATTATCAGTAGGGAGACGACGGCTTCTGTATATAAACAGCTATTCAGAGAAAAATGTATGTGTCTCTCATCTCAATAAATTTTCCTGTTTTCTGCCACAAAAACCATAGATTTTTACATTAGTGGAAGATACAACTGTGTATGCATTTGTGTTTTAGACATCTAAGTAGTAATACTCCATATGAAGTATGAAATGAACAAAATGCATTTTAACCATGAGTAAAAGCATTTATTATGCAGAATGTTATAATATTGGATCATTTTATTGATACAATAACTTTTATACTTTAATCATATTGTTGGTCGTGGTGGTGTGACTAAGTTTAGCTGCTTCACATACTGCTGGGTAGTTTAATCTGTAACAATGCATAATATTTTATAAATTTATCAAATACATTTATAATACAACCAAACTAAAGTCAAAGAAACTAAAAATTGTACTCTGGTACAGCACTTAGTTACTTTCCACTACTGAATTGTTACACAGATATTAAAATGGTTAGTCACTATAGTTCAGTTGGCCACAGAATGTTTTGTTGTTGGTACAGGAGATGAACAGAACTTTCAATTATTTCCATAAATGAGTTTTTCAAGCATATAAACAAATTATCAATTTCTATGACTTTACAGTTGTTCTTAGGACAATATTATTACTATAATAATATTTATTATTATTTTGTTTTAACTATGCCTGTTCATTAAATAGTAGCACATCATGTTGATGAGGTGTTTCGCTCTCCAATTAGTGTCAGCCCGGGTCGATTGCGTTTTGGATGGCATCTCATTATCCTCTTTTGGACCAGGTCTCTATTTTTTGAAAATCTACTTAAGCATGTCAGGGTTTGGGTAAATTTTAAACAGGTCTGATTCAGATCTGGTCCAACATTTGGAAACATAGAGACCTCTAGTGTGTATGTGTGTGTGTAGGTGTGCCTCCTACTCTACCTGTGCAGATGAGACCGTCATGTTTGTCACAGTCTCGGTCGTCACACTCGCAGTATTCTCCAGAAACCCACCAGTCTTGGGGAGAGCAGATACATTGGCCGCAGTGGCAGGAACCTGCAACACAAATAAACAACGTTAATTAACGTCACATTTTTCTCATCCAAGCTGAGTAACATTTTAACAGTGTGTACGTTGTTTTTTCTTTTTAACACCACCCCCTTGTTGCTTTTGTTGTTATTTTTTTCAATAAATGCTGTTTGTATTATTCCCTGTCTTATTTTAACACAAAAAGATTAATAGCATTGGACAGAGTGGATATGAGATGTTCCCGGGAGAAACAGCTACTAATATGTTTACCACCAGGAGACCAATCCACCCACACGTTAAACTTCCTCTCTTCCCCATCATTGTCTAGCCCTCTCTCTCTCGAGGGCAGCAGCAGGATAATAAAGTATTAAGGACTGGTAAAGGAAAACAAATATACTGCTGTCTGCTTATTTTTTTCCAGAAAGTCCAGAAACTATGTTTTCAACCTCCCCAATTTTTTATCAGCATACACCAGATTACAGGAACCCACTTGAGAGTTCCAATGAGAGTTGGGGAGAAAGTGAAACAGATGTGAGAGAGATGAGACAAGCGGTGGAGCTGAGGGAAGATTGTTCTGGTGTCTGAATGTATCGGAGTGTGGAGAATGAACATGCTCATCTTCATTTTCACACCCTGCTTGGCTCTGCAGGACTGGACCCACTGCAGTTGGTCTATTAATGTGGATTCAGTGCTACACAACAGTGTAGCACTGAATCTGTTGAGAAATCTGTCAAGAAATTCTGTTGTGTTGCAACTTGCCACTTAATGATACATATTATATAGTGACATTGTGTAGAACTTCATTATAAATGTATACGACACAGCTGACAGGCAGCTAGAGCTGTAACTAATGATTTATTTTTTATTTTTAATAGACTGGATCATTTTGTTTTCAATGAAGTGATTAATTGTTTAGTCTATAAAATGTCAGAAAATAGTGAAAAATGGCCCAAATGTGACACCTTCAGACTGTGTATCTTGTTACTCCACCAGTCCCAAACCAATTAACAATAATATGAAACAGAGAAAAGGAGAAAATTGTCACATTTGAGAAGCTGAAACCAATGAATGGTCTTTCAGCAGGACACATGATGTGAACAATTAACATAAGCACATTTTTGTTGATTAATTTTCATCATTCAGGTAATCTGTTAACCTCATAATGGCTGAAGCTATTATGAGGTTAACAGAGAGATTACAGCATAAATGAATCATGTCCAGATTATTACTTTAACAACATTATGGTTTCAGATTGGAAATGTGATCTTAATCTTGTTAAATTTGTTATAAAGCCATCAGATTAATTACTTGGTACTATAACTTTTGATTGTAGTAAATTTGCATATCAGGGACTGTCAGGGTATAACCCTTGCTGTAGATATGTTAAGGATTTGATTGAGCTAAATTTGTGAATATGAGATTAGTGCTAAACAAATATACAGTATCAAGTATTTCTTTTGATAACTGAAACATGCTTTTTGTTGAGCTTCATTTTCGCTCTTGGATCCGCTATTGCCAATCTTGACTCAATTTCCACCCACTTGCACCTTCTGGATCTTTTAAGTTAAGGTCAACATGGAAGGGAAGTCCTAGAGGAGCTCAGAATTATTTAAGGTTTTCTGATGATAACTGTGTAATACAGTCAAAAGCTCCAGAACAAGCGAGTAAGAGGACCTGGAGAGGAGACTGTTTTGTCCACTGTTTCAGTTGCAGTGGAGCTCAAAAGAGTTTTGAAATGGTGACATTTAAATTTAGAATAATTTATATCTAGTTGTTTCCAACACTGCTGATCTCTTTCTTCTAAGTTTTCCCTGCAACTGTCTCAAACAACGTTAAGAATTGATTCTGGAAATATATTTCCCCAACCTTACAGAGTGCAGATGAGCACATTGTTTTGGATCACAGATCTCAAGACAATTGGCTCTTAACAGATGTTAAAGATCAACACCTTTTGATAGGGAGATATCTTCTTAACAGTTTGAGTTTGATTTGATGATTGATTTAAATTTTAGTTTTACATATTTCAATTTTGAAATTACAACCAAGTAATTTTTGTGCATATATACTTTATATGTATGTGTGTGGTTAAGAAACACTTGAAAGCAGTGGTGGAAAGCAGATTTACTAAATTACTGTACAAACTTGAAGTACTTGTACTTTTCTTTAATATTTCCATGCCTTGCTACTTTATATTTCTACTCCACTATAATTCAGATGGGAATTATACTTTTTCCTCCACTACGTTATTTCACAGCTTTAGTTACTAGTTACTTTGAAGATAATCAAATCATATATACTTTAATTACAGTTTGTGAATAATAATTATGTTTTACTTAGAATAACTAGAGTATTAGCAATACATTGTGGTAGCAGTAATGACAAACAGCTTGTTCACCTTTTCCGCTGCACATTACTCCATCAGAGGTCTCACAAAACTCCTTGCTCTGGTCATCAGTCATGTCACAAGACCTGGGGAACTGGCACAGCTTCCCAAACCAGCCCTCCTTGCAGATGCAGCGTCCACATGAACAGTAACCGTGACCTGGCGGTGGAGGGCAGAATGGCCTTCATTTAAAGGAGTCAGAGTTTGGAGCATGGCCATGAGAAAATAGCCCAAATAGCAGAAAAAATAATAAAGCATTCACAGATAGAGTGAAAAGTTAAGAGAAATGCCACTGGAGAGGGAAAAAAGCAATAAAGCATATAAACGCAGAAAGTTGACAGTGCAGACATTGAACCTTGACAGTAATAGGCACTACAAGGAGACAGAGCCACAGGAAGACGAGAGAGACACAGCAGGCTTATTGTATTTCCTCTGGGGACATGAAAGGAACTGTCATCACTGGTCTTGTCCTCTCCTTAATAAACCTCCAGCACTTCAGAGAGAGATGAAAAACAAAGAAAGGCAATGGCAGACAAAATCACAAAAACATGCACACGCAAGAAACAAGAGACATTTAATTGGTTGACAGAGGCGGTTGGGTGCTGGGATGCCTTAATAGCCAACAGCGGCACTGTGGTTTTAACAAGCAGAAGTACACACACACGCATTCACTTATGCCCACTAAGGCCCTCCTTCATCTCCAACGGAAGTCTTGGATCAATGGCAATATGTGTACTTCAGTACAAATCATATGATTGAGAGGCAGTTGCATCATTGATTGATTCCTTTTTGTTCACATCTGGTTAAGGACACCAGGTTGAAGAGGTAGTAATGAGCAGGGCATTTTTCCATCATTGCAAATCCATACTGAGCTGCTGGAAAATGTTACAGATATGATACAGGGATGCATTGATTCAATCAAACAGCTGTTTGATTCAAGATTAGCTTGAATCGGTTAGCTGTTTCCCTTGCTTCCAGCCTTTATGCTAATCTTAAGTCTACCGTCGCTTGGTATATAGCGTACAGACATGGAGGAATTTTCCGTATTTTAACTCTTGGCAAGAAAACAAAGTACATTTCCCCAAATGCTGACCTATTTCTTAAAACCCCAGATGTTGAATTTGATGTTTTAATTGATTTCTCTGAGAAAATAGGGAAGAAAAAAAATCTAATCTTCAGTAAGTATCTTGAGGGTGTTTTTTTAAGAGTATAGCTAAACACTAAATATGCAGACTTTAAAGCAAAGGATCATTCTACAGCTATACTGTAGAAACAACATACATATTGTGTTGTCTTTGCTTATTCAATTGCTTTTTTCAGGGGGATGGTATATTGCACATGTGAGTGTGTGTCTGTGTGTGTGTGTGTGTGTGTGTCTGTGTGGCAGTGGTGTTTGTGGGAGGTTATAAAAAAGTTAGCTAGCTTCTCAGCTAGAGTGGAGTGGCACCTATGGCAAGCCATGCATGGCTGCCTCAATCAGCCAGCCTGGGAGAGCGGTTAATTGCTTTGGAGGAACGACAACCTAGCTCTCATTCAATTAGTCTGCACCTGCCCTTCACAGAGCATGTATTGTGCTATAGTGCTTAGAGATGGACAGTGAAGGGGAAGTGGTGGTGAATCTGATATTTCACCCAGCAAAGATCTGAACTTTATGCAGAGAGAATCTGCCAGAGTTTAAGAGTTCATTTTCCACAGAGAAAGAATGGAACGGAGTGGGTAATGCAAGGAAGAGAAGAAAGCGAGGGGGAAGGTTATGTGCTCGCCCCTATGCACTCACTGCAAACATTTCTATCTTGTCAAATTATATCTGCTTATATCTGAGTGCTAATACCTTTACTTTTTTCAAACTAAAACCAAATTATGGACTTTTTTATGGAATTATGGATTTTTGCAGTGTGTGTTCAGGTCTTCTGTCTTCATAATTTCACATTTTAAGATCAAACATGTTATTACATGTCCACAAAGCACCTCCCATTTTAAATACTCTTCTGTTTGAAACAAGTGCTGTGTCTCAATTCGCACACTTCCATACCTACTTACTATTTTGAGGGCATAAGTGTGTTCACTCTGAGAAGTTGGCAAAATGCAGTGCAGTGTCAGTATCCAGATCGTGCACTCATAACGGCTAAAAAGTTGAGTATGGAACGGTGAACACCCTCAATGACCGCCATTTTAGCTACATAGGGGAAGGGGCTGGAAGCAGCAGAGGGAGAGGCCAACAACAGAACGTCTTTTACATTTTTCGCACTCTATTTCAAACTGTCGAATATTGACAGTTTTATGAAAAGCGATGGCGGATTGAAAATGTGCTTGAATGTTTTCGGAGTTGAGAAGCTCCACAAGTGGCGGTGGTGGAAGCCTGCGCCAACCCGTGGGAGGAGCTAGCGACGCTGGCCAGCCGCCTACTCATAGAGCTCTCTGCTCCCAGTCACACATACCGCTGCAGCCACGGCAGCCAATAGTATGAAGCTCCAGTACTGGAGGCTGCAGTTTCAGGACCCCCGCAATCCTGGGACTGCAGTTCTAGGACCCTAGTTCTTTTGCGACAGAACCATCTAGTGGAGTGGTGGTGTTATGCTGGGTTCCAGTTGACATGGGAAGTCGGGATTTCCGAGTTCCCAGTTGGAACTTTCAACTGGAACGCCCCCTGAAGTCGGATTTCCGACTCGGGAAGTGGGGACAACCCGCACTACCCCGACTTTGTGATCCAAGATTGCTGCCGGGGTAGCAACAGTTACTGAAAGCTGTAGTTTATACTGTTAATTAGCACTTCTGTGTACTTGTGACTCATATAAATGTTCGTACACAAAGTGCTGTCCAACAGCTGTCTGTGGACAAGGTGCAACAGTGTGAGTTAATACCGCATAATGCGTTTTAATCAACCGGCGTATCAGTAGCTAACCTGGCCAGTTGTAAACAAACAGCTGGCTGAGCGAGGTTGTTAACTGGAACGCTGTGAACTCGGGTGTGACGTCATTCCCAGCTCCGACCTCCGACTTCCGAGGTAAATGGAAGCAGCATTAATACATAGCAACACAAAGGAGGTTAACCGTGTCTGCTTGCATGGCCGATGTGCGCAGCTGTAGGGTTAACTGGTCGACATGCATATAATCAATAACTTAGGTTTAGGCACACACTCGGTGGTGGTTGTGGTAAGGACAATTGGCTTCGGGGGACTGTAAAGAGTAACATAGCTAGCTAGTCAGCTAGCTGGCAGTATCAAAGTAAACAAGGGTCAAGGAATTGCAGTTCCAGTTCTAGGATTGCAGTCCTGAAACTGCAGCCTCTGGTACTGCAGCTACATGCTACTCAACACAGCAGAGACTCCAGCAGCAACGGAAGAGGAAAACACAGCTGTAAGATAGTTTAAATGTTCGTACTGCTGTGATTCTGTCATTACATTTGAGTAGTTTAAATTAAATGAAGAGACTTCTGGCTTAGATGTATAGAACATTCTTGGCTTGTGAAACTTAAAAAAAAATAAATAAATAAACATAGTTTATTTAACAAACAGATTGTAACAAACAGAAATAGTATGAAAAGGGGACTATCGTTACTTTATTTTTTTACTATTATTATTTTGGCTGTTATTTTGGAGTTCTGCAGGCGGCCTCAGTGCAATCTTGCAATAGTCATTTCCAGTTCCAGTGCACAACAGTATTTGATTCCAGACAACACTACCCTGTCAAAATGAATGCACCTAGCAAGTAAGTACATAGAGTACACAGTGTATTGCATGGTAGTATACTCAAGGAAGTACCTGAATTGAGACACAGCAGAGATCTGAATCATAGCCCTTAGCAAGCTACAATCTATAGGGAATCTGAGGGGCCCTATCTTGTGAGGTATGCACCCTGTTTACCAATGAGCCTCCCTGTTGCTATTGTGGTTACCTGATTTTGTTCAGTTGGCCAAACACTGTTTAAAACGAGTAAAATCTGATGGAGAAAGGAAGACATGTAAGGAAAACGAAAAGTGACCTTGCTGGGAGAAATTTAACGTCACAGCAAAGAAACAGTATTTGCAGTCTGTAAATCTCAGGGTGTTGAAATAAAACTTCTCATGTCTGTTTGTTATATGTCAATATTTATACTATACTAATATTACCCAATGGCAGTATCTGACAGTCTTCTAACATGTGTTGATATTAATTCATCTGTAAACTCAGATATCATGGAAATTGTCTTGTTGTTTCTAACAGTTAATGAAGACCACCCAAACATAACATTGATTTTGTGCTCTGGAAGACTATACAGTCTCATGTGGAGAGAAAGAGTAGGGTCACTCAGGACCCTGGATGCTTTGGGGACCGGCCACTGAATTAGGATACAGACAGATCTACATAAGACAGGATTCCAACCTGCTCTATATGAAAATTGCAATGAGATAACTTTTGTTATGAATTGGCACTATATAAATAAACAGAAATGTAATAACGTTAAAGTAAAATTTACTTTTGAATACAATCCATGTCAACATCCAAGTCATAATTATGTCTGTGCTATTTTGAAAGCTCCAAAACTGTATCTAAGATTTGGCACGGAAGTGGCTAAAAATATATTGAAACCACAGATGAACTATAATTTGTTGCCCAACATAACATACAAACCCAAGTTTAATGGATGTTATGCTATATTAACAATACACAGTATTTTAAACCCTCTCATGACCTGCTATTGCAGTCATACAGCCTTCAAATGACATGAATGCTCACAATTCATAAACCTGAGAAGCATTAGCATCACTACATCTATCCCATATGAAAAGAGTGCAGTTTCAATGTACAAAAGGGGAGCAGAGAGACCTGAAGAACAAGCACTTATGCCTTAATTGCAGTGTGTAAAGTGGATATTTGGCTGCTCTGTCACCTTCTTCTTTATGTTTGGAGTAAACCCTTGAGAGCTGTGGACTGACAAGCTGGTAACACTGAACGACGGATTTATATGCAAGGAACCTGTGTCATTGCTCACCTCTCTCCCCCTCTGCAATGAGGCCCAAACATCCAGGGGCACTGACAGCACTGTACCCTAGAGGGAGAAGTTTCTTACAGCCCACTCACCATAAAGCTACTTTCTGTTTGTTCCCCACTCTCCACTCTGGATACCTGGTTTAGAGAGCCTCTCAGCTTCTCAAAACACCCAATAACTTCCACAGGCCTCTGAGTACACAGACTTAATTGTCAGCCTAACATAATGTTTGTGTTTGTGTGTGTTTGTGCGTGTAACTGCATTGGTGTTTGATGCTCAGACAGCCTCAAGAAGAATTGTCTCTGGACATCCCAGCACACAATGAGCCCCAGTAATCCATTCACATAAATACTGCATAACGGAGAAATTTACTCTGTAACGGAGAAATTTACTCTCAGATGCTGCAATGCACCACAGATACAAAATGACGCTGCTGACTAAAACAACATTGAAAAGCCCCACTCAGAGGGAGGCAGTTATACACAAGCACATCTCTAGGTTAGCTGGGTGAAAGGAATAGACAGGCTGCATGTCAATTTAAGAATGACCACATAGTTTGAACAATAAATGAGTGAAACATACAAAATACTAAACAATGTAAAAAGTCGCAGAAAGTACCAATGAGAGTTATGTTATGTATGGCTGATGAATGATGCATTCTGTCATAGTTTTCCCTTCCATCTGACTTCCAGTATTTTCTATCTGTCGCTGAATAGCAGCAGCAACCGTAGCTGCAAAGGGAAATATCAATTTCAATTGAGCCTCTAATGTTTCATTGCAATCTGTCCATGACAATGGTTGTGCCTAAATGGCTCAAATTAATAGCACAAACTTCCCAAGACCTCGGACAGAGGCTTCAAAGGTTTGGAGCAATCTCTCTCAAATTCAGCTTGAGGATTTAGAGGGCTGTGTCCGTGGATATCAAAGAGAGCAGATAGGATCACACTTTATTGATCTTCAAATTCAGCATGTGCTACTGGCATAATTTCAAAGTGTGTGAGTGTGCGTGTGCACATGCTGTACAAAATGTGTGTCCTTTTCTGTGCAATAAACAGAAGAGGAATGGTGAGTGTGCAATCGTGTCCAGCACACATGTACGTCTCCATGTTTTTGTTCTTTAATGGAGGAGTGAAGCAGGTGGATTTGAGGGTTATGGGAGTATTTTCAACGTTGTACACTGATACAATTGATAATGCCAATGCTCCTCAACATAGAAACAAGTGTGTCTCTGGGATAATTTACCAATAATATGTAGAGGGCGGCTGTGGCTCAGGAGGTAGAGCGGATTACCCGTTAATCGGAAGGTCGTCAATCCCTGGTTCCTCCAGGCTGCATGTCAAAGTGTCCTTGGGCAAGATACTCAACCCCAAATTGCCCCCAGTGTATGAATGTGTGTGAATGTAAGTTTCTGTTTGAGCACTTAGGCTCAGTGAATGAATGTGTGTGAATGGTGAATGCAGATGTAGTGTAAAAGCGCTTTGAGTGGTCGAAAAGACTAGAAAGGCGCTATACAAATACGGAGCAGTTGTTACATTTACATTTACATGTAAAACTGATTTATCAAAATTATCTCAAATCTGTTTTTCTGTCACAATGTGGCAAGTGTAGCAAGAATGGCTCTGTGTATTATAGTGCCCATGAGCCTCAGCAGCTAATGCTATGGAGTGGGAGGAAATCAGAGGCAGAAGTCAAGGGTGTCAAAAGGACACGATAGTGGCAGAAATACATAAGAGACTATCATACAGTAAGTGATGTTACACTAAGCCTAGAGTCTGAGAATTTTCCTAATAAGTACTGAACATGCCAAAAAAAAGGAAAATATCTAAGTAAGCAACAAGTTTTCTTAAATCATTTGTGTGTGCCACTAAAGAACAAATTTTACATGAAGACCATTATATATGCCGAAAATGAACAGAGCTATTACCTCTGGAATACTGGATGCCTGACAATATACCTCTATACCGCCTGAAATAAAAACTTGCCCCTAATGGACACAAAGCTTCAATAATTGTGTGTTTGGTGTGTGTGTGTGTGTGTGTGTTGTTCACCTCCACAGACCTCTCCTTCGACGTCCTCACACTGACGGTCATCACACTCACAGTTTTTGCCATGAACACGACTGTCCCCAGGTGGATGGCAAGTACACTGTCCACACAGGCACTGACCTGCAAAAACAGAGATGTTTTCTCACATCTGTGCAGTTTTTGAAAACATAGATGTTTGTAATAGCTGCTCAGTAATATTTCTATTCCCAAAATGTGTCATATCATCCTGAGTTTTTTTTTTTTTTTTTTTATTTAAAGGGGTCATATTACCCTCCGGTTCAAAATCTTATTTAGGGGTTGTACAGAATAGGTTTATATTGTTTCATTTTCAAAAAACACCACATTATTTTGTCATATTGCACATTACTACAGCTCCTCTTTTCACTCTGTGTGTTTAACGCTTAGTTTTAGCTATGGAGTAATACATCTAACTTCTAAAAGTGTGTCGGACTAGCCGCTTGGCAAGCATTATGACGTGCATTTTGCTGTGACATCACAGGGATCAAAGAGAAATGCTGGACTACAAACAAGCTGTTTTCAGGCAGTTCAGAGCAGTGTTTTTTGTGGGAGATGGGAACTCCCACTTTGCAGACCTATTACATGCACAAAAAAAGATATATACTGTAACTTAATAAAGGAGAGTGAAAAAGCCGAAAAGCATAATATGGCCTCATTAAACTTGTAATTCAGGAGAGATATTTGCATACCTACAGTGTGCAATGACTGATTTTACACTAGACTTAATCTGCCTGACAACATTCCCTCAAGCCACACAGGGGAATTTTATATGTAAATAACTCACTCACACTGGGCTACACACCCACATATTCACACCTCAAGATGTTGCTATCCCACTTCAATCAGCGAGCTGCCAGTGAATAAGGCCACGGGGGAGCTTACTGAGCGGACATGCTGGCTAATGGTGAAGCTCATTAGAAAAACATAATCTATTCTGAACTATCACTGAAGGTGTGCAGCATAAGTGTTCATTGATCATTTTACCGGGCTGCTCAGAGTTATATGAATTATGGGCGTAGGCCACACATTTATTAGAGATTTAAAAAAATTCTAGTAGTAGCAGTCACTTTTCTTTCAATGCTCACACCTTGTATGACAGACTTTTGCTATACATACAAATGCTCCAAATAATCTACTTACAGTAACTTATTAATGTTACCTTAATAATCCATTTGCAACAATATTACCAAGGGGTGAAATGTAATCAAGTTGAACCTAGTATATAGTGCATGTTTTATTACAATTTTTAATAGAGCTTAAGAAAAACACAATAATGCAATAGCGCAAAGCATTACCATGAAATGTGCATTGGTCTTGTGAACTCTATGCCTTACTGACAAAGTAGAAAGACACACACAGTTGGACGTAAATGTTCCTGTCCACTGATGCTGCAGACATAAGACACCCAGAAGGGATACTAACAGGTAAGCTGTCCTCCATGAAAAATAATTGCACAAAGGGAATTTCCCAGCTCAGTGAAGACAGATGGTTAAAACACAACATCCTGAGTGCCTCTCTTTCTCTTTTCTCCTGTTTTTGTGGAGCTGGGTATGTCTGTTTTGCACAGTCATTATTCACACGAGTGTTTTCGCTGTTTGTCACCCAGCAGAGTGCATTTTGGCTGCCTTTATCTTATGATGACTCATTGAGTGGAATTAGGGGCAATATGTAGTGCTGAACATGAATTTACAAGGCAGACACTCGACTGACAGTGTCGTCTAATGTGTTGTCTATGTCACATCACTGTCAGTTTTTATGACCCCCCCACACACACACTCTAGAAACCTCTCTTCCTGTTTCACATATAGCATACCACCATCTGCTCTAGGGACTCAGTTACCCTAGCAACCAGTGATGTCACACCCCTGCCTCATCGATTATCTCTCTGGTTGTCAAACATCTAAACCAGTGTCTGTGTGTGTGTGTTGAGGTTTAATTTGCCACCCTGTGACGCAAATAAGGCGAATAACGCCATAGTTTAATTATTATTTTAAGTAATTTATTCATTGACCAGGGACAATGCACATTAATCAATTTCAGTTTACAAGCCAGTGTAAATGTGCTGGTGTTAGCTAATGAGCTATTTTTCATCCATAATCCCAGGGCAGGTTATATTAGATTAGTGCCTTATGTCATCAATACAGTGACAATGTCATATCTGTAGACAACAGAAATTTTGCCTCAATTTTCATAAACTATGCAAAAATTGACTTAATAACAAATGGCAGAGAGGGTGAGAAGGTGTCGCAAATATATATTTTTTAGACAATTCTGGGAGCAGAGGTGCGAGCTCAGCCATGTTAGAGTGCAGCACAAATTGGGGCAAGAGCAGGATGAATATATTTTCAATTAGATGAATATTTAATCAGCCAGTGGTAGGTTCAGCTTGAATTATGTCAATCAAGTCACCTCAACATTCCTATTAAAAGCAGCAGACCGTTTCTTAAGGGGCTTGGAGGGGAGTCCTCTCAATCTTCACCCAAGAGAAAACTGCTTTTTTCCCCAGGAGACGCAATCCCAGTGCAACAAACCTACACTCCTTATGATTTGTAATACATAAACCTAAAGACCTTGTCAAATAGCTCAGAGTATATGCTCAAAAGTACAAATGGTTTTGTTCTTAAGATTTTTAGTCAGATGCCATGTCCAAGGTCTCAATTAATCCACCCTGTTTAAATCATCCACAATTGATTGAAGCAGCACTTTAAATCAAAGACAGAAGATAAAACATGGCTTCAGGGACTGAATAAACTTTAAGAGAAAGCCCTCATACATTCTGCAGTGGTAGCTGATCAATCATTAATGCCACTTGTTACAGAGACACACTGAGGTAGTGTTTAAATGTGAGCTTAAAAATTCCAATCAATGGGAAAGCTGCAAAGTTGTAAAATGTATGTAATTTTGGAGATGTCTGTGTGTGACTCAATTGTGTCACATTTTCATTAAAATGATAATGAAAATGAAATGATCTGGTTAGACCCCAAATCAGTTGGAGATCAGAGCCTGCCTAACCTGTCATGGTCATGACATTAGGCAGGTGACATCTTTTAAACACCTAGGAGTGTTTATTGATAATGACCTGAGCTGGCGCACACATGTTACAAATGTCTGTACCAGAATTCATCAGCGTCTCTATTTTTTGCGCAGACTTAGAGTGTTTGGGGTCTGTAAAAATATTATGCTAATCTTCTATAGAGCAACAATAGAGTCCATTCTTCGGTATGGTATTACCAGCAGGTTTGGAAATTTGACAGTTAAATCAAAAACTCAGATTTTTAATCTGGTCAAGACGGCAGGTAAAATTATGGGTACACCGACACCGCTCAACCCGCAGGAACTTTTTGACCAGACAACAATCAGGCAGGCTAAAATTATTATATCTGACAACTCTCATGTGTTGTTCTAAGAGTTTGAGCTGTTGAGCTCAGGAAAGAGGTACAGGGTTCCTCTGTGCAAATACATGAGGTATAAGCGATCATTTGTTCCTCTCTCAATTAAGCTCATAAATGATCAGCGATGAAAGTGTGACCATGAATTTATAAATGTATTGTATATCTGTGATATATATATATATATATATATATATATCAAAATCCAGTGTTTCCCATACATTGATTTATTTGTGGCGGCTTGCCACAATATCAACTCTGACTGCCACATATCGATTTTCAATTTTCTTTACTATTTAAAATGGGTAAAATCGAATTCCATTGTATAGTTGCGCACAGTGCATAGGTTTACTCAGACCCTCCTTTTGCTCATTCGGTCCCTCTTTCTCACTCACAAACTTATAAACAATGGACTGTCTGAATCAAAACATGATCATGCACAGGAGGAGGGACTGTTGCTGGCTTTTCCCCATAGAGAAGATTCCTGAATCGATCCGGAGTTGAATGGTTAGTATTATGAACACCGCTGCACAAATTTGTCCAAAATCAATGCATTCAAGTTAACTCTGATAAGTCAGTCTATCTGTTCTTAACACAATGCTTGTCAATCTCAGAAACCTACCTTCAGATAAGTTATTAGCCAGCATGCAAGGAGCTACAGCTGGATTGTTAAGGTTAGCACACCCCCGCACCGAATGACATTGCCAATGTGGCAATGTCATTCGGTGGGAAACACTGAAATCTCTCTTTTCTCTGTAAAAGACAACAATATTTTTCATGACTCATCCTGGATTTTGGATTTATTCCATCCACCCAATGACATGTGATTAACTGGCTAACACCTTCCATTATACTATGTAAAACTGCTCTTAACAGTTAGCTAGGGGGTCATAGTAGCTAGTGCGGCAATATCATAGTACGTGGCATGTGTTTGAAGAGTGTAGTGTCAGTTAAATTTATTCACATCTCTTTTTTCCTGCCTTTCCTGATCTAACAACACAGGTGAAGGACGTGTGGGTGGAGGTGAAGGGTTCTTGTCATCAGCTCCATATCTCTACAGTTCCGTATAGTTTTGTATTCAAAAAGCCGCACCCTCTTTCAAATAATCCAATTAAATCTCAAGTATTTGATCAAATACCTCTTGAAGTGATTGTCCACCCCTGTATTTTCCATTTCACTGAGACATATGCCACATTATACAAGCTAAAGACACTCTTAACTGCCATTTCACTGGGCCATTAACCCATGTGAGAAACTACAAGTCAATATATCTTTGTCGCTGCTGTTTAAAGTTTGATCATGTTGTTTAATTTGTCCCTTTCAAGTTTATGGTAGTACAATAACAAGTTGCTAGACTTCCCCTTAAATGTTAGATATTGGAGTACAGTAATCCAAATGGTGTGTATGTGCCATTAAATATAACTACTACAGGCCACCCTTCAGAAAGTGGCTAAAGGAATCCCATGAATCAGCAGAAAGATGTTGAAAGCATGTGTTTCCTTGAGGAAATACCACAGTATAAAGAATGTGCTATCCACAAGCATCTTGCCTCCACCTTTCAGGAAGAAAAGCTCTGAAGCTGCTGTTTCAAATTTCAAGGCTTTTTCCGCTCAAGCTGCCATCTGCACCAGCTGCATTCATCCATGCCTAAGTAATTTTCTGTCTGTCTCCTTCAGTTTCTCTCTCCTCCTCTTCCTGTCTCCCTTCATTGTGTTTCTCCCAGGCCTTCCCCCTCTCTCCCTTTTCATTCCTTTCACATCCTTCACCATTCATCGAAGATTTGGAATGAACTCTGTTACAATCATTTGTCTATAACCATTGTGATCTTACAAACACTAAACCAAATGGCCATCATCTGGAAAAGACTGTTAAATAAATAAAACTGCACATGCACACATACGCCATTCTTAACACTCAGGTATGCATGCACTCACACTTCCTCTTTATTACTGTCCTGCCAATTTCCCTCCTCTGTCTGTCTGAGCACAGGCAGTGAATAGTACATTCAGACATTTATTACAAATAACAAAGGAGGATCTGAGGGAGAAAGCAGTGTGACTGTATGACATACAGACAATACTTTCAACATGTAATAGATAGAATTTGTTGGCCTCAGCAAAGTCTGATTCTATTTACAATGTCTCCATGTTTTATATATTTAACAACATTACAAATCCTAATCAGAGTTTATTCCTTTAAGTGTATGCATGGTAAAATATTTATTCAATATTCAGTATTCTTTAAAAAATGCAAATTTTAAAAGGAAGGAATTTATGGATCCCATTAATAGTTCTATTGCACAGGGTAATTTAAAGTTCCATTTCGTTGCAGCAATTGGGAGCTAATTTAAAGGTACTGCAGGAAAAATTAAAGCTAATGAACTCTCCTTGCACAAGTTAATCTTTGCTGTTTCATTATGTGAGGGGGCCACCATGCTTGCTCAGCCCTGTTGTTGTGGAATTGGTCTGAGGCCGTCAAAACTGTTCCTGAACAGACACCATATGTAATGAATAGTTGATGCACTCAAAGACACCAATTGGTTGGAGTGCACTTAACCGAGGTTAAGGCTTCACACAGCAGCTTCATTTACTATAATGCTGTCATTGTTCCATTGTTCGCTCATGGTGATGTTGACTTTTTAATGTAGTTGTCTCCATGGTAGCAACCCTGCCATATGTGTTTCATGTGCCTGATGTAATTAGAGGGGTTTCCCATCCGTGTGTGAGGGACATCTATGGACACTATATTAACATACAATAGGGTACAGTCCGCATATCCTCTCTTTTTATTTGAAACAAAGCAAGAGCTGAAGGGCTGTGCATTCCCCAGTGACTTAATATTAACCCCTGATAACGCTGTAGAGCCCTGCTTCTTGTAGTATCCCCCACTGCTGACTATAATATTAAGATGAATCACTGTGAAACCAGCAGAATACAGCAGGATTTATTGTATCTTTCCTTTTTGTCCTTTCATCCTGAAGTACATGGATGGATACAGCTAGGCGTTCCTTATAAAATTACAACAATGTTTAGAGCAATGGAGTGGTACACTGAACAATTGCCTATACAGCAGGGTAAAGCTAACTGATTAAAGCTGCTGCATCGGTGTAAAACACAGGAACAAGACATACATCAGAAGACTTCTGCATCTCAGAAGTGTGCAAAATATAGCCACAAGACACTTTTTCTTTTTAACAAATGGCCAGTGTACTTTGGAACAATGCATAATGTCAGTCAGACTAAGAACAACGGTAACAGAAACACTGTGCATTGTTAACTCTGGACACAGACACAGCATATATCTGGAAAAGAGACCATGATTTCTTTTTCTGTAGCGATTCTTTACATTAATTAAATTGCGACTAATATAATTTCAGGAAGTCTGTACAATAGGTGATTGTCTTCACTTAAAAAAAAACACCACTTGCTAATCCCTCATTTGTCTTTACTTCTGATTTTCAAACATGTCAAAAGAATTACATCCCTCTTAAAGTATCACGGAAAATTAGTTTTTAAGTAAATCTGAGGCAAAATGTAAGCCTGGAAACAACCATGCTCAATTGTATATAACTGCTTACTTTATTTTTTTCTAAAGCACTGCTTTGCACCCTATCCTAATCACATACAGGTTGAACCTCAACAAAGTCACATATGACCTGTCCAGATGCCACATACTGTACATGTAGGTAATGTTTCTTTTCCATCACTTATACAGGTTGTGTCTCCATGCTCCAACAATAGCTCCACGAAGCTATGTTCATGGCTGTAGCTTTATAGTTTTTTGTTCTCCAAAGCCAGTTATTTTGCTGTACCTTCTGAAAATGACTTTAATTCATCTGCTTCTTTTTGGGAGAGGGATGCCCAAACATCTACTGAAACCAAATGCTTTACATTTTGGATTGTGTGGCTCATAATGTGATTTCACCTTATCAAAGTTTTATGATATTTCAGTGTAATACAGGATACTGTAGACGTGGCATGGGCATTTTTTATTTTTACTGCCTGTAAAGATTAATTAGTGCAGTTTCACAAAAGGTGAGTCCTTGTTTCTCCCTTTGTTGGCTGATAAGCTTTTGCTGTGTACCTTTTGTAGTAATTCAGGGTAATGTTCGTCAATCAATGTAGCAGCTGAGCAGTTAAGATGATCTAACTGCATATTTCCCCTTTCTATTTAAAAGAGGATTTGGCCTAACTCCACTAATATTAGTAAGATTGTGGATGTTTCAATCCTGCACAAGAATGAATGAGTTTGATAAACAGTGTTACCATTTCACATGTTTATTGATCCACTGTGAAACAAGCAATTGTGGAGAAATGCTTATGGCGTGGTACCCGTTTTAATACAAACTTCTTTTCATGGGTGAAAATTTAAAGGCCATTAAAGTATGTCCTGAATCTGTGTCTTACTATAAAATGGTAATTGCCTGCATATACATAGTGAAATAAATTGCATTCAAGGGAGCTACAGTGTGTGGACCGTTTTTCATGTTTTCATTGTTGTCTTAAACAGTATTTGGATAAGCATGACTACTATGCATGGAATGTAAACAGTAATATACAACTTCCACTATTCCCATACGAAAGGCAGAGGTAGAGTAACACACAAAAAGCCTCTATTTCACATTAGTTTTTCTAGCCCCAAAATATACAATATCTTTTTCAGTGTATCTGTTCTCCCACTTTCACCATAATGTCATCAATGACCAGCCTCAAGGGTGCATGACTGGGACAACAACGACATAAGGAAGCACAATCTGGACCTTTGTTGTTGTTGACACAGGTTTCCAGTGTTGTCTCACTATCGGAAACTTTATGTGAGCATTAGAGCCTAACATTTGGAAGCTCCAACAAAAGGAAGCATCCTCTATCCAGAAGGGCCAGTAATGAAGCACAATGCACCGTAATAAATCTAAACAAATCGACCCCAGCTTGCTCTATTGAGAGAGCTGTTCCAGCAATGGTTTATTGTTGCAGGCAAACAGTGCCCCTTAAACTCACATAAACACATGAATGTGCACGGTGCACATATATACGTGTATGAGCTAATAGTGCACATAACAGAAATGTTTAAAAAACTAATATGTGTGTTTACAAACAGTAATTCAAACCTGGATATACATTCATGTAAATCATGTGTACAACAATATAATTGCGAGTGGTTGCTTTTCAGCTCAGGGCTTGTTAAAGATGCTATCAGATTTAATTGCTGGGCACCCTAGTGTCTTTACAGCTCTCTTAAGGATAGATTAACAGATGTGAAACACTGAAAATGGCCTATTTTACACCAAGAGGTGAGGACAGAGTACAGGCCTGCTGCAGTAGCCATGGCAACAGGAGGGGCTGGGAAGACCAGGTACCTCGTCCGAAGCAGGGCAAATTGGATGTTCCTCGACATTTCTTCAGACTGCTGTCCAGAGACAAGGAGCAGGACAAAGGATGCTCACATTTCTTCCCGGTCCATCCCTCTTTGCAGTCACATCTGCCACAATTACACTGGCCATGACCTGCCAAGACAAAACAAGAGGTGGAGGAAGCAGACAGTTGAAACAAAGTGGAGGCCCTGTACATTGGACGTATAAAAAGAACTGGATATATCATTGGAGGTGGGGCTCAGTTCATTCCTCTGAAATTTGCTCAGTCACGCATGAAGCCAAAAAAGTTTGATGGATGGATGGAAATTGATAGCGGCTGATGCTGAAATAGATATCAGTCATGACAGCAACAGTTAATCACATAATCACTTCCTCTTAAGTGATCGTGCCTCCAAAATAAAAGCATAAGAATATCTTTCAAATCAATGCTTTATGTTGAGCTCATTGAGAGCTTTTACTTTCTGTTCTGAAGGACATTCAAAAGAGTCTCTGGCTTACTTGACACACCTCTGAAAAAAGCTGTCCATAAACACTAATGAAAATTAGTGTCCATAGGTTTATAAATGCGGATCAAATGCCGGTACGCACACGTGTGTGCACACGAACTGTGGCACATGCTTTATTGCGAGCAAGTGAAAAAGTGTCCTTATCAATTTGTTTAACAAGGGAGAAAAAAAAGTCTGCAAGATTTTGGGATTGATATTACAACTCCTTCAAGAGGAATCCCACACTCTACCAACTGAGCTAAACATGCACATAAGTATCAAAGGGTTTGAAGTAATTTGACTAAAATAATCTTCTGGCCCGCCATGTAATGGCTTGAAAAAAATTTGGCCCGATGTCAGACTTATTTGCCAACCTCTGTGCTAGGGTGATAAGATACATTTTCTGGTACACAAATTATTTGTTTAATGATAGTAGGCACAATGGTGGCATTCATCTTATTTTGTTCATTAAATATTTAGAGAAACAGCAAAAAGGTCATTCCCACCCTTCTCTAGTGTATTGGTAAGTCAAAGAAAGTTCACTTTTGCGGCTGCAAAGAGGCACCAGAGTATTAGAATCAAATGGGGAGCTGTTGGCGTCTGCTAAGTGCATGGAACTCTAGTTAATCAAAGGTTAAGATCAATATATGGTACTGACATAAACAATGTCATACACCAATAGTTGTGCACTGAATAAGTCAGTTCTCTTTTAAAGGAACACTAAAGAAGATTGATGATAACAATAGACATTCACAGCAGTAGAAAAATACTTCTGTACATCAACCCCCTTACAACACTAGGCTAGCTGTCATTTCCCCTTTCAAGTCTTTATGCTAAGCTAAGGTAACCAGCTGCTGGGTCCAGCTACGTAGCTAAATCGATCTTCTCATCTAATTCCTGGCAAGAAAACAAATAGGCATATTTCCCAAAATCTTGAACCAGTTCTTTAACTACTTTTAGGAGGACCCAGGACTACACTATGTTTTCCATACAGGTATGTAACAGCATGCTGACCTGAGCAGAAGTCATCCGTGTATCGGTCGTAGGTTGCATGACAGTTCCGCTCATCACACTCACAGGTGTCTCCATGAATATCTCCCCAGTCGCCAGAGGGATCTACATCATAACAGTTACACTCCCCACACACACAGGTCCCTATCAGCCACACCAAACACAGCCACACAAACAAACATACTGTTAATAACTGTCCATTGTTTTTTCTTACAGTCCAAATGCATCAAAAATGGGAACTGGAAAGCCAAAAACAAAACAATGCAAAATACAACCCATTGTCTGTAAGATTTTAAACATCTGGGCTTCTAACACAGATGTGTGTGTGTGTGTGTGTGTGGGGGGGCTGTATAGCAAACAGGTTAACCACTACGTCCCGAGCTATAGTTTGTCTAATTTTTTTTCCTTTATCTATGTAGCTGTCTTTTGTCGCTTGTCTCTTTTTCACATAATTCTCATTTTTTGTTACACCTTAGCCAGGGCATCAGCTGAGCAGTAGCCAGTGGAAATCCCATTTTCTCTTATCAGCAGTGACAGAGCACAGGGAACCCCAGGGGAGCCAGGCCAGCTGGCAAGCCTGTGGGCTGTGGCTGGCGCGTGTCTGGCCCCTGGCCCTGGATTCAGTCTCCCTTACAACCTTATAACCCTGGAGCCCTGGATTTAGACAGCCATGCACTTTTATGTCTGCCACTAATGTCACAGCCCGGCTTCACCAGAGCAGATTATAGCACCTGTACTAGTTACTGTTAAAAAATGAACACTATAAAATCCATAAAATCTGGACTCAATTATAGAATGCATTTATGTTCTGTATATTCCAAGGCAGTTTCTCACCAAATACCTGTTTTTTAGCTAAAGAGCACACAAAAGGAGAATATTTCGTCTGTTTGCCTCATACAAATATAGTATCTCAAAGTGTTTTGAGAAACAAATCATACATAGATACATGTATTTAGCCTCTAGCATTACTTGGCTATTATCATTTTGACAGCACACCAGTTGGTGTATTATTATCTCAACTGAGGAAGTTAGGTAAACCTAACATAAGGAGGAGGTTGACAGTTTGTTGGAATGAAACTGAATAATCTATTGGGTACTGTCATCATTCGCTCATTCATTTCCGGATGTGAGCAGAGAAGGATATAAAGGTTACTCTTGAGCAAAGTATAGGAGAGAAAGTAAGAGAGCGAGAAAATTAAATTTTACATTCTCTTTTCTGTAAAACACTTCACTTCATCTCTACATCTATACAGAATGATGAAATCAAATCATCCCTATTTAATGTAATCATCTTCCCTGGTCCATCTCCCATAATCACCAGGAATTATCTTCACAATGCTTTAAAAGAGGATTAATTCAGAGCAAAATGGTTATATGTCATATAAGGAAGGGAAATGAGAATTGTTCCCATTATAATCAGCACCAAATTGTCTGACTTCTGTGAACGGTGTAGTACTTATATGGGGCAGAATGAAAAGATATTCAAATGTGTTGCCACATTTTACCGAAAATACAGGATTTATGAGATTTTGAGCAATGCTCACATTCCTGGCAATGTGCTTTAACATTTCTTGGCAGTGCATGCAGGAAGAAGGTATTTTGGATAGTTTACAATACAGGTGTGTTGCATTTTCACAAGTACATCAGATACCTCAAGTAAAATCTGCTAAAATGTTAATATTAGAGCCACACACTCAACCTTGCCGTATGTTTTTAAATAAATAATAATCTTTCCCCAAATACATCATATATACTCTTTAGTTGTCTCAGTTTTAAATACTGTCAGCCAGGCTCTGGTTGTATCCAGTAGTTCCGTATATGATAAATATTTTTATTATTGTTAGTGAGATCTTTGAGATTTCCTGTACATGCTGTAATTTTTGTACTTTTCAGTCCTATAGAGCAAGCAGAAGAAACATGGTTGATTTTAAAATAAAACCAATAACAATGAAAATGTACATATTGACATGGTCAACTTTTTAATTGCTGTCATTTCCTTTGTTCTTTTCTCTGGTAACTTTTGTAGTTTGTCAGGCCTTTGCCTGCCCTTTACTATACTAAAGACAAGTACAATGGAATACTACACCATGAACACAGTTGGTGGTTGTTCATGCCTTGTCAGCTGTGCACTTAACCATAAATCACGGGCCTCTGTCCATGCAGCCTACTATTTAGCCCTACCACTTAGCCAAACCTCAGCCAGTCCACTGTAATTAATTTTAGAGAGCTTTAGTGAAATCCCGCAGGATCATTTTCCCTGACTGTCTGGCCGCCAAGCTCTGATGACTCTCAGTGGAATTTACATGAAGATGTCTTAAACCTCTGTTCTCTTAATTCTTATTGTCTCTCTAGAAAACACACTAAACTGTTTTTTTTGTCATATAAACTGACAGATAAAATGACCCTGGATAAAAGTCAATAAATGAACCTGTGATAGAGAGTGATAGTTTCCTATTTCCTGGCAATACAATTCAATTGAAATTGTCACTGTGAAATTGCCCATTCCCTACCTGTCCACAAGATGCCCTCAGACTTTTTTACCAGACTTCATGACCTGTATGTATGTGTGTGTGTGTATATATACACACACACACACACACACACACACACACACACACACACACACACACACACACACACACACACACACACACACACACACACACACACACACACACACACACACACACACACACACACACACACACACTCATTGTTCCAGGATTTTATGCCTTTGTGAATCAAAACTAATAAATCTTCACATCCGCTTATAAAAGCTGTTAGAAAAAATAAGCATTCCACATTTGTTATATTTTATTTATTTTAAATGACAGCCACACAAAATTTTCTATTGTAATTTAATCATTAAATAATCACAAATGGGATTCCAGACTACTGTATACTGACTTTAAAGCGGCTAAACAGACCTCTGTTGCTGCAGATTTTGCCATCTGGAGATGTGCATCTCCGCTTGCTTTCCCATGGGCTGATGTCGCACTGGAATTCACATTTGTCTCCATGCCAACCAGCAGCACAGTAACAGTTTCCACAGTAACACTGGCCATGGCCTGGAAGCAGATCAGAAAGCACATGCAACAACTGATGAGTTTGACCTCTCTCAGTGTTATAGATTGGACAACCTGGCAAACATTTGCAGCAGTAGCCCTCTTTACTCCTTTAAATGTCCAGGTTTTATGATTTTAAGATTTCTACAATTGCTTTTGCCAACCCATGTTTATTCAGTTATTCAGTTTTAAAAATGCATATTTTCTTTAATCAGAATTTCATGTCACCGTTTTTTACAAATAAAAACCAACACATTCTACAGTTTAATGTGATTGTGACACTTAATGTGACAAATTATGGTACCTCTGTTTTTACACAAAAGGCCTGATCGGCAACCTCCATAATTTAGCTTTCAAAATTAATTTATGAATGGCTAATTAACACTGACTAGCAGCCACTGGAACAACATGTGGAGAACAGGGATGCTTGATCCAAGACAAAGGTTCAAACTACATTTAACTCCCAATTAACCTTCCTGGACACATTAGGCTGCTGTGTTTTCTTATGTGAAATTGAAAACTTGTTTTAAATTGTGTAAAAGGCATCATGCTGATTTACATCGATGGCTATAGGTATGAAGATGAATGTTATATTTCGTTATGTAACATTATATTTCTTGACCTACAACAACTATAACTGCATGTAGCATCTCAAGCTCTAGCTCCAGTTTGTACCTTTCTCCTTTCGATCAGAGGCAAGTTAACCATTAGTATCTCTAAATGAGAACTGTGGCGTTTGAAAAACCCTGAAGGTTGTTTGAAGACACTTACCGTTGTTCTGTGTTTTTCCCAGGTTAAATAGCCACTGTTTCCGGTCCTGGTGGTTTGTTTAGGACTGGCAATTTGGGAAACTGGTTTAAACTCTAAGCCAGGTTACATAATATGGGACAGTGATGCCGTCATGGATGAACAGAGCTGATTAATAGACAAATTGCTTTAGCCCCACCGCCCTTAGATACTGCCATGACTGTCGAAATATTTTTCAGCATGCATTGTTTGCAGTGTACAATGATAAATCTAGCAGTATTAAAGAAAGAAAGTAGGCTACTGTATTTAAACATTTGCACATTGTAATGAACACTTTTGTTGCTAAATTTTTCAGCTGTAGTTAGCTAGCTAATTAATGTTAACTCAATGAGTTGTCTGGAAACTCTTGGTGGACTTGGACCAATGTTTCTAACGACTTGTTTGAAAAAATGGTCTCTGCAAACAGGTTTTCATATGCAACTGACTTACATAATATCATGCTAGATGAAACTATTTCTTTTTAACATAAGTTCAATTGCATGTTGAGATCTTGACAGGTCTGTTGTGCCCATAGTGGTTGCTACGCTTTTATTGTACAATTGCTGTTCAGGTGAGGGATTAAGCAAATAGTCAATTGACATCACTTGTCTCTAACTCTAAATGTGACAAAAAATAAACTAATTGTGGCAGTGTACGTTAGAAGAAATAAGTCAGCCAAAACAGATTGACATGTATGGATACTCCCTTAATAACCATATATTATATTAAGGTGGCTGTTCTGTTTGGGGGGGAAAGTGAGGGGGTTAGACTGGGGTTGCAGGGCATACCTCCACACACCTCTCCGGTATCCTCGTCCAGACACTCGCTGTCGTCACACTCACAGAAACGTCCCGTCACCAGACCCCTGTTGTCCTCATTGTCACACAAACAGCTACCACAGTGGCAGGTGCCTATTAAAGATACCAGCTTTAGTTTAAGAATATTTGTTGGAAAAGGTCAAGTTTGTGTGGGTGTGTTTACCTTAAAACCAAGAACCCAGCTGGTTTGCAGATGTGCAATGGAGGCACCGTCTGTGCCTCATGTGGCAGTGGATCTAGACTGATGTCTGCCTACTGAATGTGGTGGAGGTGTGTTTGTATATGGACTATAGGGACAGAAGGCTAGACAACTACATGCTGGGAATACATTTGCATTTATACACGCTCAAACAGCCCACATACTGTACAGCACATGCTTTCCCAGACATACTCACGCTGAAATGCAGACACACAAATACATGTTCATCCTTCATTTAGCTGAGTGCATTGAGGAGCAGTGGTGAGGTTAAGCCCAGGTGGGTGAGGGGCAGTCAGTGTGTGGAAAGCAACCCCAGCCCAGACCTCACCTCACAGTGTGTGTCTTCAGTGTGCTCAAACATGTGCCCACAGATATTAACACAAAAACTGAGACTTTGTGCATCAAAAAGCGCTGGCTTGTGAGACTTAACACCAAATTGAATTATCAACACTTACTTACAGTATTGTTAACTGGAAATGTCAGTCTTCCCAGTGATGCTCATTCATACATGAATTTATCAATGTACCTGTGTTAGTGAAAGAGAGATTGTTTATACTGATAAATATGTGTGAGAGAAAAGTAGAGCACAAGTATCTACCTTAACTATAAAGGGGTTTATAAGGTGTAACAAATGGCATTATTATGGTTAGTATTGATTTTGGTCAGTAGTGATTTATTAACACCAAATCATACAAACTTATAAACTGCAGACTTCATTTCTTGTTAGAAAATGTGTAAGACATTATCCAACCAATCCTGAGTTTTTGACTTTGTAATAAGAAATCAGATTAGAAATCAGAATTGTGTCTTTACTAATGGCTTATTATATAAACCATTTAGCTTCATAAGAGCCATTTGTTATAGCGGTTAGTTGCAACTTATAAACCTTTTATAAAGAATGTTTTAGGAGAAAGTGTTACCAAAAGCAAAATACTAAAAACACAAATGTGTGGAATAGTTGTGTGTATGTTTTATTTCTTATGTGAATATGCAATGCTGGTTATTTGTTTGATGCAGGTTTTCGTCACTATTTAAGTGATTTTCTTGCAACTGTGTATAACTGCGTATAACTGTGTGTATATGTGCCTGTGTGTAGTCACACTACCTCTGTTGGAGCAGACAACCCCCTGTGGATTTTTGCAGAGCTCTTTGCTCTTCTTCTTGGGTAGGTTACACTCCTCTTGGTACTGGCAGGCATCTCCGAGCCAGCCTTCATCACACTCACACGTCCCACAGTCACAGTAGCCGCGGTCTAAAGGGAAACACAACACACCACATGCTGTTTATCAATGCTGAATAGCATGCCCATTGCCTGTGCTTCAAATCACTTTATATCTTAGATGGATATGATTGCACCACCCTACCAGGAGAATGAATTAGGCTTATAGGATTTTAGTTTTTTGGATTCATCACTCTCTTGACTTATATTACTGTAACAGACCAATTGTACTCTCAAGTGACTTTATTTTAATGGCTGTGAAATATCATACATTTCCTTTGAGACACATGCACATCTAGTAGGCGAGGAAGCAGGCTGGACCATATATCTTTTATATATGTAAGTTATATTTACAGTACAACCCTTTTTGTTACAAAATGTCAGAATGATATACTAGCTTCCCCATCAGTCACTCAGTGGGAGCATTACCTTGTTTAGTGTTTAGAGGACCTACACAGGCAGTATGGCGTCACTATTTCTCATCATTCTGATGGCTGTAGTGAGCAATATAAAAAACAGGAGGAATCATATGATGCAAATGAAGGCAGTTGACAAGTTATTATAAATGTTGCTCCCGTTGCATTTTGCAGCAAGGGGCCTTGTATGTCACACTCAATCATTCTCCTGACTTGTTCATCATGTAAATGTGGTGTCCTTTTCAAGGGCTATCCATCAGTCATTAACAACAGGCAAGTCCCTTGTCTCCCCTCATTATCAATATGTCTCCGGGGACACTTGGGAATAGGTTCAAGGACAAGGAGAACATGGAAAGTGCACATTAGAGAATGCTGCACCACATAGACAATAAAATTATGAGTAAAAAATAAATTTGCAAACTTCTATATATTTATTGTAATACAAAATGTAAAAGTTGAGAGGCTTGCTGGCCATCTCAATATTGTAAATCTTACTGTGACTGCATGTCTGGACAATTTTAAAATTATTTTAAACTTATTTTCTGCCTGCAGCAGCTGTCTCATTTCATCCAGACTTACTGTCCCTCTCTTGGTGCTGAGATCGTCAAACTGTTAGCATATTTAAGTGCATAAATAGTCATGCACAAGAAAGCCAAAGTTGTTTTTCCAGTATTTAGTGATTCTTAAATTGCTGTCACATTTACAAAATATACTGACCACAGCCATTGTACATTGGATACAATTTTATTGCTTTGTGGCTGTTTGATTTTTCAGTACACTTTCAACACAGACTTATGGAGATAATCTAAATGAGATTATAAATGTGGACAAATCTTTTTGTTTTTATCATTAAATTTTGCAGATGGGCACCAGCACACAGTAGCTGCAAAGCTGAATTAGATTAAATTCTCTCCAACTTAATTCAGCACCCACTAGCCCCCATTAATCTCTGCTCAACAATCACTCTGACATATAAAACTGCTCCTTTGTCTGCTGGCGAAAGTTTATGCGTGTGGGAAGGTGCCTGTCTATTTCCTGGTGTTTCCTGAGTAGTAATTCTCTGTGGCTTGGGGATGTCAGTGTCCTTCCCACTCTCCACCAACATGCACTGCCAATCCATGATGTATTGGCTGTATCTGGACCAGTGTCCAGATACATCCAATGGGGGTAGGAAAGAGAGGGTGCATCTGTGCCAACTGGCAGTATAACAGGTAGAGTTACCATGACTCACTGTTGATGAGGAGAGGATGGTGACTCATGCAACAGTTTATAATTGAACTTGTTCCTTCTTTAATGACATTAAATGGTAGGTTTGTATGGAACATAATAATTCAAGAATTTTGAGTTATTACTGGTTAAATATATATTGTATGTACCAAGAATAATTTCCTCTTTGTCAGCAGAAAATTATAGCACTTACATTTGAGGCAATCTTGGGGCTATTCTGAGATTCCAGTGCAGTTTCAATTATAAGCAACACTATAATGCAAGACATGCATTACATAATGCAAGTCTAAAAAAACCCTGACAAACCCCATCTATTACTTGCCCTTGATTATTCATCTCCAAATTACACTTGCCCATTTACTTTGTTCAGATCATGTTCCCCATAACATGATACTCATTTCAGTGAGTGATCATTCCTCCTTGCTTTCCTCTCCCTGTGGGTTGCGGAGTGTGAAACGGCAGCACGTCAGCTCCTGTTCTATGGAAAACATCTAGGAGACACCTGTCTCAAGTAATAAATTATAATCTGTGTGTGCTGCCCTCACAACGAGCAACTGCTGCTTTTCATCCTTCACAATTTCACAATTCTCCACCTAGGCATTCAATTCATTATAATTTTGTAATACCTCTAAAGGATTTTTCTCCAGGTATGAATGCAACAATGTAAAAACACTTGTCCCTACAGCATGAAATATTTGGGAGCTGCAAAGGGTCCCAATCAAAATTGCCTTCTACTAGTAGACTTGAATAGACTTGAATGACTTTTTCTCCTTGCAGCCTGCACTCATTAGGTGACTCACCAGACAGGCATACAGCCCAGCAAAACTCAGAATATTTAAGTGAAAAAAAATACAGAGAAGAACAATTTAATGGGCTGTAATGGCTCAAGGACTGCATTCCACTGTAGGCCATATTTTAGTTTTTTTCCCACTATCTTTGTGAAATCAATGCAAATTATGTATTGGATCTATTAGTCACTTTGGAGAGACTGCCATTAGAGAGTTGTTCTCCCATGATTAGTTTATATCATCTATCTAGAATGTGTCCATTTTGGAAGCGACATCATAGGCTCATATAATACTTGTGGAAAGTGTATTTGGAGTAGCTTGATTTGGAACAGGACTGGACAAACTGACTTCTACTGACATGAAACCCCCATGGGGTGGGATCTTCTCTGGCTCTGGCAGGGGACACAGAGGCTGGGGGCTGACCCAGTGAAAGAATAGACGCATTGAAAACCCATAGCCTGGGAGAGAGGAAGAAGTAGAGAAGCTAAAATGTGTTCTTACAGAACCCCTAAACAACCATTTTTCGCAATCCTGCCTGCCCATTTCAACTGCTCCAATGAAAGAGGCAGAGAAGGACTACACATATGATGAAGTCTGCCAGCATCATAAAGTTCCAGATTGTTCCAGATTGCAGACCTGCTCAGCTTTCTGCCTCCTCAATCCACTATAGTGGCTGCGGGGATGGTAGCTGTTTAGTGTGCTACTGAATTGTTGTTGTATCAAGAATATTTGATAAGAAAACTTCAATAAAATAAATTCATTTTTGATATAATGTTCTAATGTTACTCAACATTGTAACCGTAATTACTAACAAGTGTATGTGTGTGTGAATATACTAGCCTGCAGCACCCTGGGCCACCCTCTGTGTTTCTGACAATGGAAAAGAACATAAATTGCAGAAAAGCACAGCCAGTCTGAACGCACACCAGAGGAAAACACTTTGGTTCAGCACAGGCAGGGAGAGAGAGTAAGAGAGAGAGAGAGTAAAGAGAGAGAGAGAGTAAGAGAAAGAGAGAGAGAGTAAGAGAAAGAGAGAGAGAGAGAGAGAGAGAGAGAGAGAGAGAGAGAGAGAGAGAAAGAGAGAGAGAGAGAGAGAGAGAGAAAGAGAAAGAGAAAGAGAAAGAGAGAGAGATTTCACATGGCTCATCAATGAGGGAAAAAAAGAGGAATGCAGTGAAAGAGACAACTGACACATTGTCATTACAGAAATTACATGAATATAAAATCTCAAACTCAAATGCTTGATTTGTTCATTGAAACACTCAAAAACAGGGTTAAATGATACATCTGAATATTATCAGAGGTTATGTTTCTCATGTCCTGTAGTTTGTTTCTTTTAAAATGGGACAGGGGAGACAACACAGGAAGATTTAAACACAGCGGCGTGAAATAACTGGAAGGTTTTGCACAGTTGGTGAACAGATGTTATTTCAGGTCATCATCCCATTGCTCTGCTACAATATGGGATGTACCAGTAGGAGGGAAAACATGTCAATAACAGCATCAGTGCTCTGGGTGAATCCTGGAAAATCAACACCAACTCCTCTAATAATTAAATTCCAGTGTTACATCTAGGTTTATAAATGCCTATCACAAATATGTTCCATTATATTGTGGAGAAACTGATTATGATTATGTGCAATAACACCTCCAATTTTTCTGGCTATGGATCAAGTAGTATACTATGGTACTGGGCATACTATAAAAAATTAACAGGGCATGACCTATAATAGTCTTACAATCCTGCTGCCCAATCAATTGAAAGCACCACTTTGTACTAGTCCCATCATCCACACAAAAGATTAATGACATGGCAGGAGCAGCTGCTAGTTTCGGAAGGATAATATACCAGTATAATTTACCATTTGAAAGTTTGATAGCCTTGATTTTCCTTAACATAGAAAGACATAAGACTTTCTAATATTACATACAGGGATGTTTCAGTATATGATCTACTGCCATATGCTTCTATAGGGCCTCCATCCTAGCATGCACTGGACAAAAACACTCTGGGCAGTTTACCATATTCATCTGTATACATAGACACATAAATGTAGAGCTTCCAGGTCAGTTGACTTGCATGTCTAATGACTGCACCCAAAGGACACTCACACAACAAAAGGGAAGGCCATGCAAACTCACCACAAAAAGGAACATGATCTTGTTTCAAACTGAGCACAGTCTTGCAATGTGGTGACATATAGTACTAGATACTATGCAGCCATACACAGTTGAAAAAATAAAATGGAACTTATTTCACCAATACAAGATGATAGACAGCCACATTGACATTTCAACCTAGATTTAAAAATGATTATTAATAGACCTAAAACATATCATCTCCGGCTTCTTCATCCAGCTTGACTTGTTGCTCTGATTGAGAGGATCTGAATTAGCCCACCTTTGCCGGATGAATGCCATCCAAGGTAAATAGATAAATAAATAAAAAAAACATCTTAGTGCCAGGAAAGCTAATGTTTTTGGAAAGGAAAAACACACAGCTTATCCCTGAGGAGAAAAATCTATTGAATCTTATCAGTGGGCAGTTGTGAGAGGCAGAGATAAGGGAGCCGCAGGGAGAGAAATTGGCTGCCGATCTCAGACAGCAGACCATGCATGCTGCATGGGCCATTGAGCAACTGGCTGGAGGGGGTGTTTGTATTCTTCTCAATATGCTTTGAATATAACTCCTGGGCCCTATATGCACATGGAAATATGGTTGTGTGAGTAGGTTGGTTGTGCATATTTGCGTGTGCACATAAGAATGAGAGAATTCGAATGTTCCTGTGTATGTGTGTGTGTGTGTGTGTGTGTGTGTGTGTGTGTGTGTGTGTGTGTGTGTGTGTGTGTGTGTGTGTGTGTGTGTGTGTGTGTGTGTGTGTGTGTGTGTGTGTGTGTATGTGCATGTGTGTGAGGGTGCAGAATGTGTCTGGGTGCGAAAACCCATCCCTCTTCTGATGCATCTAGGTTCCATTTGCAGTCTGTGTACCAGTGAGTGAAACCCCATTATCAGGATGAAGCTGGGCCTTCTCGCTCCAGACTGCTGAACCATAATGAGCTCCTCACAGCAGCCAACTTGTCTACCCAAATAAATCTTTTCACCCCTCACATGCATGCACACACACACACACACAAATCTCCAGTAGACCTATTCCGATGGACACATATCTCCATTAAACCCTGACACTCAATCACCACAGAGGACAACAAACACAAAGATGAGGGTTTTTTTCCCCTCACATCAACATAGAGGGAAAACCCTCACTCATAACATTCAGGATATCTCATCTGATACAAGTCTGGTAAGTGCTGGTACCAGGTTGCATCCAGTCCTCTTTTACATGTGTGTATGCTCTACCTCCGCTGCCACTTTGTGAGGTACACCAAGCTTAACATTAATGCAGTACAATAGCCGTGCAATAAATCCTACCTCCATGAGAGTCATAATCCTAATTTTTTGTTAAAACTGTGTTGGGTGTTCATTTAAATTGTCATTGCACCTGAATAGCTTTGAGTTACAGTATACTGAGACATGTTTTCTTGGGTTTATTAGCTCCATTTATAAATTTGGAAAAATTTAGAAATAAATCTCTCAGTATAATGCAGAACTTTCAGGAGGACATCATAGTTGAATTAACATTTCTCTAAAACAGCTTTAAACCTCCATTCAATTTTAGGCACATGGAGGAAGCACAACAAGCTATAAACACCACATTGACATTCAGTACACTAACAATATTACCTAATAATAGTACTACTGGTGTGCTTACACACATCAACAAATAAAAGTTTTTTGTTGCAGTATGTGAGCCTGTGAATTCTACATTCATCTTGGAAAATGAATGTGAAAAGTGGAGAGTATCTCATGAGACAATTTGTTCTTGAGTGTGGTTGCACACCACAAGTGTTCTTACTGAGAACTTGTAAAATTTCAGGCAAGAGGCTAAGTTCAAAGCTGTGCCTCCCAACAAAAGCTGCTGTGGTAGCGTACGTGAACCAACCAGCTGTCTATTAACAATGAAACCCTTTGAAGTGCTGCCAAGGTGATGTGAGCATTCAAAGACACAGTACTGCACTCCTTTGATTTGGCTATAAAGAAAGAAACACAGGTGAAGCCAAAATACTCTAAATCCTTCCTAGTTTTTGAAATACATTTTTCTGTGTTTGAAATATATCAAAGGAATGGGATATTAAAAGCCTAAACAAATCAGCTGGCTGAAATAGAAGCTAAATATCAGCTGGACAGTCCATTTGCAAAGCTTCTCTGATGTAAGCCCACAGTGATGAGCTCTGCTGCATCACTTTCTGACCCATCATTAACAAGCAAACCCAAGAAGTAAAGTATGAGGGCCACATGATTCAAATAAAACAGACAGTCAAACTGTTATTATAATTTAAAAGAACAGAGCACACTGTTAACTTTTCTTTGTTTTGTTGATATATTTTCCCCCTGTAAAGTACCTTGGTCAACCTTTGTTGTTTTAAATGTGCTAAGTAAATTGATACTGATATTATCCCTTCGTTTGCGTTATGTCTCAGTACATATATATTTGTACACACCATTGCAAGTCTTCCCATTATGTGTAGCGCAGACCCAGTCGTGGCAATCGCAGCGTGGACCGTAGAACTTCCCTGGCTCTGTGGCTTCACAGACGCAGGTGCCGCAGTCACACTTGCCCCTCCCACTGCAGATTTTGCCATCAGGTGTCCGGCAACGCCGGAGGGATGACTCTGTGGACAGCTTACACAAACCACCCACCTGGCTGGGGAAAAGAAAGAAGGTCAGTTATTACTCAGTTTGGGAAACTTCTGGGGTCATGGGGTCAAGTGTGCTACCACCTGTGTTTGTTTAAAATACAAAATACCACATCTGTGCGAAAATACCTTTGCCCAGACACGGCAGCTACCTTCATAAATCAAAAAGGATCTTTTTAATGTTTGGTATTTATAGTATTTATTGTGAACACACAGATTAAAAAAAACATTCATCCATTTCTTCTGGGAACATGCATAGTTTAATTGTGTTTAGCTGCAAGATGAAGCCATATCACCTATCTTTCACATAGAAATACATAAAACTGAATTTCAACTTTCCTTCCATTTTTGGAAAGTGTAATTAAAGAATAATGGGTAAAATATAATTCTTACAGCGCAGCCAGCCAATTAGGATCTATATCAAGAATAAAAACAAATACCTATGAGACACACACACACACGCACACCCACACAAAACAGACTGTGAAGGATTAAGCTAATAAATCAAACAAATCAAATAGCACAGACACAGCTTCGCCTTTCATTGAGCACACTCCGGCAGCTGTTGTAGAGCTTTATTTTTACACCACGGGATCGCCCTGTAAGATTTGTTTCACTTGGAGTCTGTCTGACATTCTTTTTCTATTTGTATCTCCCAAACTGTCCAATTTGGAAACAGTAGACACATTTCAAACAATCAACAGTGTCCCTGGCCATTAAAATTAAACAGAGAATGTGTGTGTTCTATGTGTCATGGCAAGGTCATACAGTATCCATTTCACACAGGTTTTACCCTGGCCTTTAGGCTTGACCACACTCCTCTGCAGGAGGACCCGCTGAATTGAGGGCTGGAATGGAACTGAAATCCAACAAAAATGTTAAGGGCTGAATATATTATATTTACAGCTATCAACTGTTCATGAGTGTGGAACAAAATCAAGTAGGAAAATATCAGAGGCTTTTTATTGTTGGACTTTTTCATGTACTGCAAATGTATTTCATTCTAGTAAATCCAAATGCCTCCCAAAAACACTGGGAAAATGCCTCATTGTAAGGGTAGTTCAAGTGGTCGAAAGGAGGATACACAGAGGCAGCTATCTTCACCTGGTGTCATCATTTTAATCAAATGTGAAAAACACTATGCAAATACAAAAAAGAAACACATAGGAAGAAAGAAACTGGGTAAAATCAGCATAATTACATAGAAATAACTACCATGCTAGCCTAGCTACATATCAACAGTCCTATTCTGTTAACAGGATGGAATAAAATTACGTAATTGCAGATAATATGTGTATGCTCAGTGGCTGACAGTAAGAACCCAAAAAGTTGACAAAGCCCAAATAATTCTGCCTCACTACTTGTTAAAGTAGTAAACTACTGTGATGCGGCCTCATAAATTCTGTAAAAATCACTCCCCTAAACTATAGGGCCCATAAGTGGGTAAAGCCAGTGTGAAGATGAGAAAAGGTTATGTATTGTAACCCTAGTTATGAGTACAGGTGGAGCCTACTACCTTAATCCTGCTTCTCTAAGAAGTTGTTGACATTTCGGACGTTGATTGGATTGAGAATTGTACGTATGGAAATGTCATAGCGCATCCTCAGCGGCCAAGCCTAAAGAGTCTGTCAAAGGGCTTTGGCTGTGTTCTTAGAATTGAGGTTACAAAACATAACATTCATTACATAGTGTTTCACACCTACTCTTTCTGGTACTGACAATTTTTTTATGATGACTTATCTGGTAAACAAACATAGTAGGGATTATTTGGATAAAACAGGACAAAACACTCCAATTACCTCTAAGGAGCTATTGCTTTCTGTATGTGGGTTTGCCACTACTGTCCAAAACAATTATGCACTGGACACTATGACATGTAAAATATAAATATTATTATACTACAGGCATGGTGCACCTGCTCGGGGTAAATATCACCTTTGCACCTGAGTTAAGTTCAAATCATAAGGCAATGTTTACAGTTCTGCTCTCTGAGATTACAATGCAAAAGGCCAAGGACATTAATCTTCCACATTCATATTTTAGCCAACTCTAATAATTGACTTATTCAATTCTTTCCACTTTCAGATTTGATTTCAAATAAATTAAAAATCTAAGGTTTTACGGCATTAGTGGCTTACATTAAATATTCCTGATTTTATAAAAAAGCAAAAACAAATGATACTATACAGCACAAAAATGTTTCTTGCATAAATGTGTTAACAACGTATTAGGATTCTTGATTTTGCTAGTTTGTGGCTAAACTGTCACTGAAGTTTCTTTTGCACCAAACCTACAACCACAAAAGCTGTCAAAACATTGTTACGGTACTTCATGTCAGCTGAGTTGTCCAAAGGAAAATAAATGAATGTCCTTAAGTTTTAAAAAAGTCCTATACAGTGTTAAATAATGGAACAAGAGAAGCACACCATTCCCCCATGACTTGGCATTCAAAATTATTAGCAAAAATAGCAGTGTAAAGAAACGGCACAAAAAAATCTGCAAGCGCAAACTACATGTATAGGCACTCCTAAAGTCACATTGTACTCTCCAAATGTTGTCTTTGTCAGCAAAACTCTGCACCTCCCTCTTCCTTCTTGTTCTAGTCTCTAGACTACCCCAAAATAAACAAGAAAAAACTAAGCTGTGTAGAAACTCACCTCACCGATTGTAACAAAGTGTCCTCCACGGTAGAGAGCAGAATCAGAAACAACGGCACTAACATGGACTGTACCACAACCTCAGTGTGCATGTTTAAATCCCACAAAAACCTGAAGTAAAGTAGCTTGAAGGAATTTCCCAACCTTTCTCTCCTTAAACAGACAGGACAGGAGGAGAGAGTGAGAGGGGAAAGAAAAGGAGAGAAGGAGAGAAAGAGCAGCAGGCTGGCCTGAACTGGCTCAGTCCCTTCAGAGGCCAACAGTCCTCTTCTTACAAGTGCCTTTGATTAGTCTTGACTCAGACAGTCCTGGGCAGGAGCTGGAGTGCATGGGGAAAACTGCCAAAATGAAAAGTTAAGTCACCAGTTTGAGATGTAATTAGAAGCAGACTGTTTTTTTTACATTTTGTTTCATTTTTTTCCCCTTCCTTTTCCAGATGATCTCCCTATGGTGCTTCAGTTTTGTTTCTATCTTTCCTTTTGATGTTGCTGATTATAAATGTGAGCCAAAATCAATCGCTGCCTCTAGGCTTTTTCTCATTAGACATTTTGACATGTCGCAATAGGAAAAGCCCAGGTGTGAATAACAAAATAATGATGGCTGAATCTCCTTTAGCTGCTCCGGTCCTGGTATTGTGCAGGCTAGCTCACTGGCTTACTGTGACACTATTGTTATCAGTATCACCTATGCTTTTCCTAATTTGACAAGTCAAACTACAGAATAAAATATGACCATAACAAGTAGAAATGGATGTACATATTTTGACTCTGATGTAAGAGCTAATGTAAAACCTGGTAAAGTTCAATATAAATATCCAATTTCAGTAAGTCTCAAAAGGCTCTCTGCCGTTCAATGACCTTCAAGGCAGTACCATTCAATCTGAACCAACATTTGGACCAGGCCAGAAAAGGTAAAAGGAGTAACAGGCAACATACTTTTTTACTCTTATCCATAAACACTGAAGGAAGCATTACATAAGTTGATGTAGAATACTAACGTTGCACATGTTTAGCCTTTTTCTGTGGAAGACCTATTGACATCATCGCAAGAGACAGATTGTTAGTTTTGCTAGTTCTAAGGACACAGCGTTGTGCATAATGGCTCACTGGTATCAGTGGCATTAGTTCAATGTGCCATCAGATGTCAAAATGTCTTACTAAGTGATTGTCATCACACATCACTTCATTCAAGCTTCTTATTACTGTGCAGATACATACATGCACTCCACCATCCAAACCTCCTCCACTTGTGCTAAGATCTGGAGTTCATGGACGTGTTTGTTGATTATTGAGAGCTCAATCAATGAGCAGAGGTTTTCTAAAAATAGTCAGTTCTTGAGCCAAGTGCTTCCGACTAAATTAGAGTATTAGTCAGCCTTTAATACATGAAACTGAGTATAAATTCTTTAATGGATTTGTCTTTCATGTTAAGTGAATTACACTGTTAACATGGTATCGGGAAGGCTAAGTATAAAAGCTGAAAGGTCACTGGCCTGTTTAATATAAAAGTGTAATTGTTCAATGTCTTCATTGAAGGTTTTGTAATTATTATATTATTGAAATTATTGGGGCAATTTCCACCCACTATACCAACATCTACTGGTATGGTGCATTACTGACAGCAGAAAACATGTTTTTACACAAGTTAGCAAATCAAACAATTTAATCAAATAATTTAATAAAACAAGAATGTAGAGAGACCTTTTTAAGTTACAAGTCATGTTAATATAATGCTTCCTTCACTGCACTACACTGCAAGTGTTCATTCATTTTAATTGACAAATAAAAAGACAAATAACATGCTTAAAGTGGTAATGTTTTTCTTTAGATTGCTTGTTACAAAACACTATTTTCCCCCAGACGGATTTCATAAATTGTAATACATGCAAATCGATTCTACCCACACAATTAAAACTTTGATTCCTTCAAGCCATCCAGCATAAAACATTACATAAATTACATAAATTAGGTCAGACAAATGTACTCTGGTATAATTTAAATTGTTTGATACAAGCCCAGGCCAAACAGAAGGAAAAGCCTATGAACAGCTATGTCAACTACACACAGCAAGCTGATGTTAAACTTTCATTTTGCATCATCACACAGGAACTCTGCACTGCTCTGAGTTCATCTGACAGCACTGTATTCCACTCAATAATTTATGGGGACTTCAGTCAAAGGAAGGGATGAAAAGTGCATGTTTAGTTTTACCTGGTAAACCAAAATAATTAGAAAAAGATTTATTTAGGCTACTATATAGGCTACTCATGATTTATGATACTGAAGGACAGCAATTTGAAGTGTTTTTTTTCTGAGAATACTGCACATAAAATTGAGAAGAGTTAAACTTTTGGTGTTAGCAAAATACGAGTAACTGCAGAGGTAATTATACTCTGGATAGAGTCAAAACCATTATATTTCTCTGTTGATAAGTAGTTGGTGTATAGGGCTGAACAATTTTGGAAAATAATCTAATTGCAATTTTTTTTTTACCAATATTACGATTTCGATTTAATGTGCGATTCATTTTTAAGCTCTTTACCTTCTGTATTATTCAAAACGGACAAGCAGTAAATCAGTGTATAGTATGACCAACACAATATTAGATAGATTAAACATACACTGCTCTTTCTTGTGGGTCAGGCCTGTGTTATGATGAATTAGGTATAATTATTATTGCGAGCAATAAGATATATCAAATTATAATAATATGAGAAAGACAATTTGAGTCAAGTCATGGCATTAAATAATATAATATAATATCATCAGGTCGGCCTACCTTCACCACAGTGTGTTATACAGTAAGCGCTCAATAAAAAACCCACAGTTCAACCACTAATTAATGAGTCCTTATTTCAGTTCAAATCTCCTAGTCCATCTTTCTATATCGCAGTAAGCGAACAAAAAATACTCAGTTTGAGTTTCAATTCAAAAGTTCTCCGGTGTTTAATAGACAAACACGCAGCTGGTGAGCAGCGCACCGGCTGTAACTCGGGACAGACTGGGTCTCTTTCGGACTTTGGCGTTTAGTTTGAAACGCCAATTTACAGATAATTCTTGAGCGGACTGGTGGCTGTGTGTGTTACGCAGGCGCCGATCGCCACAATACGCTTACCTTGCTACGCGCGTCTTTCTGTTGTGCAGTTTTCCGTCCATCAAAGTCGCTGATGGCCTGATGATTTCACCCACCAACACCACCAAGTTACCTGCGGTGGCGGCTGCTACTTTCATTCCGTGTGACAAAGCTTATGTAGCGTGAGCTTCTGTCAAGCTGAAGGCCATTTTACAACAAGAAGGACTGCTTTCGTCTTGGCTGTCATGTGACCAGAGTATAATCGCAGCCTTTGCGATTAGAAAGTCTCGTTTTATTACATCGCGATAATATCGCAAATGCAATTAATCGTTCAGCCCTAGTGTAAACTGGGTGTAAAAACAAAGTGCCACTGAATACAACCTGTAAATATAATTGTATAAATATTAACTCTGAACTTCTAACTCAGATCCAGGCTTTTACACATGTCACCCTGCCTCCACTGTGTAGGCCTACACACCTAGGCCTATTGGCTTAAGCCAGTTGGTCTAAATGAAAGTGCTCCACTGACTGCTGCAAAACTCGGGATCGTGCTCCTGACCTACGTCCAGACTAACACTGTTTGATAAGCAGTGTTGGGCAAGTTACTAAGAAATTGTAATATGTTAGGAGTTATTACTCCTTAAAAAGTAATAATATGACTTTACTTATTACTGGGTGATAAACGCCACTTTCTCTGGTCAAATTCATGAATCAGTAGCAGAGTATCTTTCTATAAGCTTTAAATTGCTGTGCTGTTTTAGCAAATGCTTCAATAAATTAGATGTAGAATTGTCTGGTTGAAAGCTTTTTGCTGGAAGCATAAAGTTTACAACGGATGACAATGTTCTTTGCATCTGAGACTGTGACACAATAATGGTAATAGCTTACTTAGTGCTTTGGAAAAAATGTCTCTCTCCCTCGTTGTCCAGCTTACTGAAAAACATATGTCATGCATTCACATCAAGGACAGTGCGTCCAGTAACGCAGTAATGCATCGTTACTTGGATTACTACAGTAACTGTAATATTATTACTGTTTATGAAATAATAATCCCTTACACTATTAGTTAGGGGGAAAGGTAACATTATTACAGTAATGTCTTACTGCCAATCACTGATGATAAGTAAATTAAGTATATCTGTTAATGTAATACTTAATATTGATATTTCTCTACTGCCGCATGATCGTTTTGCAATGGTGAGCCACTGTAACTTTAACTTATGTTGCCACACTATTACTAGCCACCAAAACTAGTGAGCTAGTGGTTAGAATGCGTAGCTAATCCGTTCATCATGTTATTTTTTTTAAATGTAATTTCAAATTTTGGGAGGTGGAAGTGTTAAAAGAAATGTTTTTAAATGCCAAACATTACCACATTGATTTTGCAAACTTTATTTTTCCAAGTATTTTTTAGGAATATAGAAGAGATATATTTACACCTTTAAAATCTTATTGGACTAACACTTGTGTAGTTATTAAACATTAGAGAGTTAATAACCTATCTAACACTACATAGAGGTGTTAAGAAAAACTAGTTGGTCGGTTTTAAGAAGTATTAAATGTTACCTACAAAAAGAGTCTAAAATTACACTAAACTAGTGATACCACCTCCCCCCAAAAAGTTAAATTAACACTCTGTGGTAAGGACCAATGGCATTACTTTATGTTGAAAAGTGGTAGATTAGGGATGTGATTTCATATGCTGAAACATATGAGTGGGATATTAAACACTTAATTTCTTGCATTCTTAAGATATTTTCTGCACCAATGTAAGAGAAACAAAAAAATCAGCTAGCAGGTGACAATTCATAAATATAAAAATATAACAGAATCCGATGCTGTTATGACCTGCTTGTTTTTTTTGTTTTTTTTTTAGTTTGAGTTACTTTTTTGAGCAATGCGGATTTGTTTCTTCTACATTTAAATTGCACTAAATGTTTTCTTATTGCGCAAATAAATCTGTCTCACAGCATTTACATTTGTTAGTTAACATTTCTTGCAAGCTATTTTTCAGAACATTTTTAACAAATGCTTTCAAAAAGTGATGGGGACAAAATCAGCCATTTCCAAATGTGGTGGGGACATGTCCCCAGTGTCCCCAATGTAAATGACACCTACGAGGACCCATACACTTTAAAAGTGTTAAAATCAACTCTGACATTGGTTAATTTTGGTATGCTTTTATTGTGTATAACTTTTTTGTTATAATTGAGGTGGTAGTCTACCCCAATTTATACCTAAACTAGTGAGAACAATTGGGAGACCGCTGTGATGCTGCAACTCGAGTACTACCTACATGGTACCATGGAGAGGATGCGCGCCTCCGCTGCCTGAGCTTGAGCTGTTGATGTGATTGCATCCTGCGCGCTCCCGCACTCTCCCACACCATCCCAGCACACCCGGAAAACAGCTGATGTATTGGACGGGAAGAGGCACGACAGGTAAGGAAACCCTTCTCTCGTGTGTGATTCAGTATTTTTTTTAATCTGCTACTGCATCCACCGTGCATGTAACTGGATATTCGGTTGCGGTGTTTTAAATACTGCGCCTGACTCTCAGTGCTGCTGCGTGCTAGCTTGTTGGTTATCCAGGAAGTGGAGAAATTCTCATCCTCCGGAGTAGGCCTTGATAAATATTGTCGTGCATTCGCTGCACTATCACGTGGCCAGGTTGTCACATATCATATTAGTTTCGTTTGTGACCTACACTTGCCCACATGTGTGTATACATACTGTGTTTAGCTTGTTTTGCCCAATGTAGCACCTTAGCTCCCATCCGTTTCCATAGTAACCTCGGCTCCGTCGATGTCATTCAGTCAAAAAATATCTCAGTAACGTTAACGTTATTGCATTATTTGATTGACATCGTGTAACAGACATTTTACACGATAATATGCCACAGCAGCTTATGTGAGCAATTTCCAAAATGATTTTATGATTCCACAGTCGCACAGTCGTTGAAGCCTGTAAGGCCATAGTGTGTCAGCCATAGTGGGGCCTCTACATGTCTTACCTAGACGGATTTGGTTATCCCCACAATAATTTACATTGATAACTAACTCCTAAATTATTTTCATTTAGAAAATGTTTTTGCTGACAGTAACTGACAACGACCACTCTGCTGCAAACATATCTGGACCTTATAATGTTAAAGACAAAACACAGAGCACCAATATTAACATCATCAAGTCTGTCTGAGAGTTACATGAAGAGAGACCGAGGCTGTCAATATGCACAGAAGAAGAAGAACTGTGGTTAGTTCTGTAAGATGTTTGGGCCAACCTACCTGTTGAATCTATCTATCTATCTATCTATCTATCTATCTATCTATCTATCTATCTATCTATCTATCTATCTATCTAAAGCTGCTCTTATCGTGCATCTATCAACTGCATCCTGCGTACAGGGTCGTGTGGGGCTGGAGCCAATTCCAGCTTACATCAGGCGAAAGGCGGGGTGCATCAACCAATCTTATCAATAGTTTTATATTACTAATATACTGTGAAAGCTCATGGTAAAAATCTCAGAGAGATTTGTGACTTGACTCTGTCTTCTGTTTGGTGGTGGCTTGGTAGCATACAGTGGGTTTATTAGAGCATTTTGTCCTGAAAAGATCTGTCTGCTGCTGCTGGGAGCAATGAGGTCAAACAGTAAGACACTAAAAAACTTTGCAGAGGGCAGCTACTAGACTTGGGTGATTACGCTCTGTTTTTGTCACCATGAGTGGCACTTTTCACATTCCACTCAATTATTTGAACCATTGTTCATTTAAATATTGATTAGTGAAGCTTTAAATTAAATGGAAATGAAAAGGGAGATGAATGTTGATGTGGCCACTGTATGCCCACGTCCTCGGGAGCTGTATGAGTGTGCCATTACCTTGGAAAAGTCTTGATCATTTTCATAAATTAAAAAAAAAAACACATCTCTTTGATACCATTTTGTATAAATGCCTAATTCCACTCTAGGCTATGCTAGAGAATTAGAGAACTGTACAAATGTGCTGCCCACACTGACCAAACTTTTTCTTGCCTGTTGCAATTGACATGATACTGCCAGAGTGCACTTTTCAAGAATAAAACTTCAGCAAAGAAAGTTTGCAGATTTCAACAAATACTCAGTTAAAATTTTTCTGCCCAGTGATCACATCCTGCCCGTGAGGAACATGTCCTCTCTCCAAATGGGAAAGTAATTGCAGTCTTTGCCACCTATACTCCCACATAATAGCACTTAGACCCTGTAATTTTGTTTTCACTCTTTCTCACGTCCCCATCTGCATATGTTAAGTGTAGCAATTACACTGGGAAATTGCTTCTAACTACATGGGGTTTATAGGATGGACAGTTTCTTTTCTTGGTAAGAGCACAAAAGGAAACGAGGGTGATACAGTTACATTGTTTTATCTGCATTCCCATCCAAGTGTTTTTGTTGTCATGCTTAGATTTGTTTTTGTCTCTTTTTACTTTTAAAAAGGTGTACAGGTGTAAGTTTTTGCATTTTTCAGATTTTGTCAAGATGCCATGTTTTAAAACAAAAGAGTATCTGTTGGATTGCAGTTGCTTCAGGACATTTGGGATTCAAATTGTAATTTATTAAAGTCATTTATTTTGTTTAACATGTGAAGTTGAATGGAGACAGTAGATGTCCTTTATGACTAATTGCTCACTTATGAGCTGCTTAATTTTAAAACACTCACAGATGAAACTAGATATGTACTTGTATCTGTTTGCAGCTTTATTGACATGGGAAGTAGGCATTTACATAGCAAAAGCATTGGCCCACCTGTTTATTGTCTGAGTACAACCAGACCTTGCATTTGTCACAGCCTAGACTCTGTGATTTAAAAAATATTTTATTTGAAACCAAGACAAAAACAGCTTAATAATTATATCTGTAGTCTGTAAGTCAGCCATGGTTGCAATGTTGAATATATGTGTGGTCTCGTGAAGAACAAAAAGAAAAAAAAAACAATGAGGTATATTATGATGGGGAGACAGAATGAGGAGCCACCCTTACATAGAGTCAGCCTGCCAAAGTGCAAGATGTCTTGATGGCTCCACCCCTCTCTATTGAAAAAAAAAAACAGGACAGCAGGAGGAGCACGGATGGTGTCAGAGGCTGTCACCTCTTGCTTAATACATTCTTAATGTAATGAATCTGTATTTTAAAAATTAATTTCACTTTTTGAGATAGCCTTCTTCAGATTTCCTTTGCCTTTGTGCTCATGATGCAGTAACACATTTAAACGGGGCATTAGCAAATTGATGTCATGTTGTGATTTCAGTGCTGTTATTCCTGAAGGACTAGTTCACCCAAATTACAGAACATGCAGTTGGTCACGTTCCTATCTAGCCATGCAGATTTAGTTTTAGATATTTCTCCTGAGGTGTCTGTCTCTGAGATTTATGCCTCTGTCCCAGTATAATGAAGGTGAATGAAACTAAACTTGCGGTGCTCACAGCATTGAAAAATTGCATTTGAAATTTTTAACAGCAACTTCCCTTTTCTGAAACAGAGTCTCTGTTACTCTGGATAAGATACCTTTTAACAGTTCCTATAAAAAGCTTTGGGGGGTATTTTGTGGATTATCCATAGTAAAAGGGGTATAGTTTCTAGAAAGAGATGTTTTTCTAAATGTGCTAGGAGCACCAGAGGCACTGTATTGGGGTTGTGTCAGAGATCTTTTGTATAGATATCTCAAAATATGGAGAAATATAACCAAAACCATCTGCATGGCTGCATCACTGGAGGTTAGACAGAAAATATGTTTTTGAGTGGACTGGATTAATTGGATAGATGTTAAAGCTGCACTTGGCGGCACTTGTGAATATGTCTTGTCTCACCCCTCTTTACTGCTCTTATGACTGCTACCATTCACTGACTGCTGCCGCAGGACCTCCAGGCCTTTAGGATACTCCTTATTGCATCACTAGTCTCTCTCTCTGGTTGGTCTCTCCACCCCTCTGTGACCTGGGGATGAACGCACCAATGAGGAGCCTCACAGTGAGTCCCTGGTCCTCCTCCACCCCATCTTCTTCTTCCACAACACCTCAGTCACTCGCTCACTCACAGAGTGTGTTGCATATATGCCTTGATGTCAGACGTGGTGGGCATTCTTGTCTCTATGAGCGTACTGTAGATGTGGGTAGTGTACTGTACACCATATAAGCCATGATGTTGACTAACTGTTGTGTGTTATTTACAGGGTATGCCTGATCGCATGTTATGTGCAGTGCTGGAGCAATTTCAGCTTTACTTTTCCCTTTGGTATGTGCGCTTTGTCTCCATTCAGAGTCATTTCTTCTTGTGTTCTTATTTTGAAACGGCCTGTACACTTTTCTTTTTCTGCATACACACATGCACACAAACATGCACAAAAACATGGACATGCACAGGTAATACCAGCTCACACCGCCTTACACTGTACAGTAGGTTGTGCAGCATAATCTACTGGCACCTTGGTGTTCAATATGATGAAGATCATGTGTGATCTTTTCAAATGGTAAGTTACTGGAGCTGTTGTGAATACACTTGTCCTGTGTTCCATGTGTGCTACTTTGTGTATGACGGTGGCCATTCTACAGTGCAACACATGTCTTAATTTTAAAGTACACAATTATGTTCTGGCAATTCAAGTCAGGGTAGGTTATTTTCTTGAATTCATATTACAGACTATTAAAGCTTAATGCTACATGGAATTATGCCCAAAAGCCACTATTGATACATAGCTTATTAAATACTTTAATACTGTATTTAAATATTGGTTAACCTAAGCTCTGCACAGATATTCATTTTATAAGATGGGCACTGGTATTAAGTCAGTTACTGTTAATGTGGCCATATGGCAAGCCAAGTGCTTCATTTCTGGGCTGCTTTAAGTACACATTACATTTAGTTGCTTATTTAGATTATAATCCACATAAATGGAGTTACAAAAAGTGTTACTTCCATTGCCCAGACTTGGATGCAGCCAGAGTTTTCTCCTGTTCCCCATTTAGCTTTGGTCACTGTGTGGTCCGCCTCCCTCTCTGTGTCAGATCCACTCTCTGTATAGCACAGCAAGCCCCAGCATGCTGAAGAGGAAACAGAGTTCACGGGTCGAGGCCCAGCCCATGACCGACTTCGGGCCGGATGAAACCCTCGCAGACAGTGCTGACATCTTTTGGATCAACAAACCAGTGAGTATACTTGTATATGTGTCAGGCTTATCACAAAAATATTGTAGCATTGTTAGTCATTTCTTCTTTTGTCCTCTTCCTGCAGTGGGTGCACTCCCTGCTGCGGGCCTGTGCCATCATCAGTGTCATTTCTGTGTGTATGAACACCCCCAAGACATTTGAGCATTACCCCCCATTGCAGTATGTGACGTTCACGCTGGACACATTGCTCATGTTCCTCTACACTGCGGAGATGATCGCCAAGATGCACATCAGAGGAATCATTAAGGTAGTCACTGACAGAATTCAGTGTTTCCGCTATATGCATTCAGCCACAGAGGTCCGGCGAGCACGACAGCACTCAATGCTCGGCTCGTTTCCTCTCCTCGTTCTATGCAGAACGTACGTGACAGATGGTGTTATAAGAGCAGTGTAACTCTGAATCAGGAGGTGTGTAGCGAGTGTTTGATTGTCCGAGCGGCAGAAAGTGATGGTGAATGCGAGTGGAGGAAAATATTCTGGCAGTAAATGTACGGTGTCTGTTACAGTGTGTCAGCTTCTCAAGACCAAGAAAAGTCTGTTGTTTCCCACCTGCTGGAAAAGTGAAGTCGGTTAGCGTTAAGTTAGCTAACATCTCCCCTCGCCTTCAGACTGCGCAAAGTAGGGAAGCTTCTACAGCAGCTACAGAGCTGCTATGTAACTTAACATTAGCTCAATTTATAGAAAGTAACTGGAAGCTGTATTTTATTAATGCCTACCTGTCCAATGTTGAGAACATCAGGTACAAACTAAAACTAAATTGAAAAGAAAGGATGGAGGTTACTGGAGGAGCTGAGGTTAGTAAAGCTAATTAGTCATGCATACTAGTCCTTTTAAGCTAATGAGGAGACGTTTCTTTTTGTATTTTAATGTGCAAATACAATGCACCTCAGAAGGGAGGAGGTTTCTCATGCTGCCTATTTTTTATATTAATGTCTACAGATAAATGTCAGAAGCTGTAAAATGAAGACACAAAAGGCAAACATGAACAGTCGTATCTATAATGATTATGAGGTCATATTAACAGGGTATTCCTGCCGTTAAGGCTTAGGGGTGATGCCCAAAACATTCTGTGCCATCAATGTAAAATCCTGTGGAGCAACAGAACCAACCAGATCACTTTCTCCAGATCTAAAGGTTGTAGTTCCTCCAGTAGACTGATCTTTGGGTGTTGTTTATTTATTATGTGCTCTAGCTTTTCAAACTATTTGTTCAGAGATATGGTAAAAATAATGGCCCAATATGATGTGAAATTACATTTTTTTCATTGGAAAACATATAATTTTCTTGGGGGAACACCCACAAACCCCCCGACCAACACCAAAACACTCATCTAAAGCTCACATTAAACATGTTGTGTCCCCCCCTCCGCTGCTGAAAAAAATCGTAGAGGAAACACTGGAATTACATAATCAAAAGAAGCACTAAATCGTGTTTTAGCAGGATAAAAAAATACTGACGCAATGTTTCATCCCTAATACTACAAATACTACAATAATACAAAAAAAGGACATTAAAAACAGAAAATGCTGTTTGATCATGACTTGGTAAATACTATCACAGATGAAGTCAGCAAATTTCAGCAAATAAAAAGTAGTTTGATGTTTTATTTTATGTATCTGGGCATTGTTTTCCATTCCATCCTTGTATTCGTGTGTTGGCAAGATACCTCAAAAAGGTAGGAATGACTTTGGATGAAACTTTACGGAAAGTTTATGGGGCATTCAACTGATTAGCTTAACCTTTCATGCCAAAATGGGATGGGGCTCTGGCATGGCTTTCACACTAAACTAATTCATAACACCATCAAGTTTTACGTGCATAAAATCACCAGAAGACAATGAAGGCAAACTTCTCGTTACTGTTCCAGTCAAACAACATGGTGACGCTGTAGAGCTCATTTTCAATTTAGACATAACTGCTTAGCCAATTTTTGCAAAATATAGTAAGCTGACGAATGGAAGCCCTAACAGCCACTGAATAAGCATTGACCTGATTGACCACATATTGGTCCATCGTCTCAGTTGATAATAATCAGAGATGTGGCCTTTTCGCACCTTGTCAGATTTTAATCACACTTTAAATCCAGCCTTACTATTTGTATTGTGCTGTAACTCCAAATGAATCAACACAATTCAAATCCAAGGTAGAACGATAATGTTCAGTACAAGCATCCAGGAACAGGCAGCTGGCAGATGAAAGGCCCATAATTACTGCCATAAAAAGTGTGGACAGCTTAATTGGCAAATCAAGGATAACAACCAGGGAGGCAATGGAGGACACAGAATTAGAATCACCAGTGCAGCAAAACAGCATAAAAGTAGAACATTTCCTTCTTTCACCTGATGTGTTTTAGTTCTTAAAAGCAGATAAAATCATCCATCTTTTGCTGTAAAATGGCACAGTATTTTTCTGTGTTTTTCTGTAAGACACATGCATCACACATTGGAATTTCTAAGTTTCTAAATAATAATAATTTATTAAGTAATTTATATTTTAAAGTGAGTCGCATTGGATACATTAAACATGTCTATAACCTTATTGACCTGACACTTGGAAGCTGTATTTTGTAGCTAGTTGACAACGGTGCCTGCACAAAACAAGTAATCTACGTAGCATGGTAAAGTAATTGCATGCTTTTGTTCCTGTCAGTGTGTAATCAAACATGGTCTTATCTGTATAGGGTCTCAGAACACACCCTACTATTTGCAGCATTTCTTCTTGTAGAAGAATGATCCCCTTACAGACTCTCTCTCCCTGTAAGTGGCAATTAAGTATGCCCATTTTTGCTGGCCCCATGACTTTTCTCTTTGTTCACACTTCAGGGGCTTAAACATTTTTTGTCTTATCATGTTAAAAACAAGGCTGTTTGAATGTTGTCATTATGTAAAAATGGGCACTGTAATTTCAGATTCTGTTTGTTGTTTTCCTTGAATATTGTTATGCCATTACTTTTTCACACAAGGGCTTCATATTGCAATAAAAGCTTTCTGTGTCTGATTTTCAGAAGGTGATGGTTTGTACTTGATATGGGCAATTAGCATCATTAAAGCCTTGAAACATCACAGGCTGTTTTGTAATTGGTAGAATACATCAGCTGTCTTTATAAATTTGGCCTTGGATAATGATGTTAATTTTCCATTTTTTATTTACATATTAATATTCATATTCCATGCTCCTGTTCTCCTCTTCCAATTATTATCTCTTTTTTTGGCCTTTTCGTCTCACAGTCGATGTCTCCTCTTTCTCTGTTTCTCTCTGCACAGGGGGATAACTCCTATGTGAAGGATCGCTGGTGTATGTTTGATGGATTCATGGTGTTTTTCATCTGGGTGTCCCTAGTGCTGCAGGTATATTGCAAAATTACTATTGCATATTTTTCTGCAATTATATTGGCAAGTATTTATACAGCTTGACATGAGGCAAATAATTGAAGTAGCTGTTTTTTACTTCTTAACAATCAATTTCTTTTTTTTTAGGTGTTTGAAATAGCAGAGCTTGTGGATCAGATGTCTCCATGGGGAATGTTGAGAATACCCCGAGCACTCATTATGATCCGGGCCTTCAGGATCTACTTCCGCTTCGAGCTTCCTCGCTCCCGCATCACCAACATTCTGAAGTACAAAACTGTCATGAGCATTTCTCTATAATATGGTCTCCACAATTGAAAAAACGATAGTTGTACATGTAAAAATATGACACTTAGATATGCTTTTCTTCAATCTTCTGCTTTGCAGGCGATCTGGGGAACAGATCTGGAGTGTTTCCATCTTCCTGCTATTTTTTCTCCTGCTTTATGGAATTCTGGGTGTGCAAATGTTTGGAACGTTCAACCATCACTGTGTTACTAATGAGACAGAGAACGGGTAAGTATGAAGTATAAACTAAGTAAGAAGTGTAACTTTGAATGGCTTTTTTGTTGTTTACAAAGATCAGGATCTCTATTGATACTCCACTGCCTGTTTCAACTAAGCAGTTTTACTGAACCATCATTCTTTAGGTCTTTACTAAAAATGTATTTATATAATTTATGTTTACTAAAACAATCATGATTAATATGATGTAGTTTTAAGAAGCTAGAAGATACATACTTGAGTTTCTGTTATTACAGTGTATGGACTAGGGCCAAAACTAAGTGCAAAACATCAAAGCAAAACACCATTGGTACACTCCTAAGGCACAGACATACATGAGCCTTACCGCATCCAGCCAGACATTTAATCTGTGCTATTAAAGCCAATTTAAATTTTTTCACCAGCAAGCATATTTGATCATAACATAGACTACAAATACAGCTACTAAAAAATATAAAATATGCTGTAAGCTTACTCATTGGTGTTGAAGAGTTTTTCCTGCTGGCTTTGCACTCACAAGTTTATGTCACTTAACTAACCAGAGAAAATTGGTTAACAGAGACTGTTTTACAATCCGCCCCTGTGAAACACTGCAAAAGGGTCAACAACACAATCTAGATGGTATGTCAAAAGACCTTCAACTTTAAAAAGGCAAACTCTGTTTGTATATAATGTACGCTAAACAAAATTATAAACGTAACAGTTTTGTTTCTGGCCCCATTCATCATGAGCTGAACTCAAAGATCTAAGACTTTCTCTACGTACACAAAAGGCCTATTTCTCTCAAATCCATCCATCCATCCATCCATCCATCCATCCATCCATCCATCCATCCATCCATCCATCCATCCATCTCCACCTAGTCCTGGGTCTTCCCTGAGGCCTCCTCCCAGCTGGACGTGCCAGGAGGCATCCTTACCAGATGCTCAAACCACCTCAATTGGCTCCTTTCGACGCAAAGGAGCAGCGGCTCTACTCTGAGCTTCTCGCGGATGGCCGAGCTTCTTACTTTATCTCTAAAGGAGACACCAGCCACCCACCTGAAGAAACCCATTTCGGCCGCTTGTACCAGTGATCTCGTTCTTTCGGTCATGACCCAGGCTTCATGGCCATAGGTGAGGGTAGGAACGAAATTGACCGGTAGATCGAGAGCTTTGCCTTACGGGTCAGCTCTCTTTTCGTCACAACTGTGCGGTAAAGTGAGCTAAATACTGCCCCTGCTGCTCCGATTAATCTTCTGCTCCAATCTCCTCTCACTTGTGAACAAGACCCCGAGGTACTCTGCAATTAACCTCATCGCTATTTAAGTCCACATTTTTGAGTGGCCTTTTATTGTGCCCAGCCTAAGGCATACCTGGGCAATACCCATGCTGCCTGATCAGCATCTTGATATTCCACACCTGTGAGGTGGATGGATTGTCTTGGCAAAGATTTTGACAGATTTGTTAACAAAATTTGAGAGAAATAGGCCTTTTGAGTACATAGAGAAAGTCTTAGATCTTTGGGCAAAAACTGAAGTGTTGCGTTTATAATTTTCTTCAGTATAGTGCATCCAGCTGCCATATTCTCACTTTGAGATTCCATTTCTTAACTCGCAGCTGCAGTGTTTAACATGCAGTGAATTGCAATTTTTGTGACATGACAGGTAAAAGCCATTAAATTCTGAAGCAAATGGTATATCAAATCCATATCACAAAGAATACTGTATGTAGTACCAGTGTTTTGTTTACAGCAATTATATTGCTCATCTCTACGTTAAGTTCCTGTCTTATTGAGGCTCTATCAGAGATAGTGCTTTGGCAAGGTGGTGCTCTTTACAATACCTGCATTGTGAGAATTAATCTAATTAATCTATCTTGTATATATTGAGGGTAAACTTATGTCAGTCTGGTGCTTGATGCATAATACTGTGATGTTTGTAGCCCAGCTGTTCCCTCCATCCTGAAAACAATAGCCTCCCCCCCCAAAATGCCATAGTTTTACATTGAGTGTAAAAGCTCAATAACACAGAGTCAATGATGTTAAAAGGTGTTTGCAGTGTGGTGAATATCAAATGTCAAAGAAACTTCTCCCTACTACTTGTCTGGCTGTGCTACTTGCCCCTATTTTCAATACACAGCATGTTGGCCATACATTTCCAGTTTTGTGTAACTAATTGACCTTCCAATATTTTCTACTTTAAATGGTGTCCTTTTTACGGACCACATTGTGATGTCCTGCTTTGATTAATTACCGCAGACCAAACCAATAATAGGTCAGGCTGATGACTCAGTAACTGTCACCTGCTGAGCTGAGTCTGACAGATTCTGACAGCATCTCATCTTTGGTGATCAAATTTGTTGTGACTGCTAAGCAGTGGCCTCACACATTAAATTGTCTTTTTTATGCGGAACAGCACTTCTGCACAACCTTCTTTCCATGTCCAATATTCAGGAGCTGTTTTTGACAGGGTTTTATTAGACTAATTTAAGCTTGTTGTTAGAATACACTGTTTACTTTAAGTATTGGTGGTCAGCACATTCTTGCAATATTGAAATATTTGATTTAAATAGTCAGTGAACTTTAATTTAACTGCCTCTTACTCTTTAATTTTCTTTAAAAAAATACAATTGACGTGATAGCAATATCGTAATGTTAAAATTCTATAGAGAACCCTGGGTGCCAGAACTCTGGGAGATGTTGAGTTGGGGAGGTGTAACAGTGTTCATATTTATTTATATGTATTTTGCTGTTCAAAAGCAGTATGTAGTTACTCATTTGTGAAGATTTTGAATTAAATCATTCAGTTTAGGATGATGAAGATGATGATGATGACACGATGCAGAGAATAGGAATCATTTTGGAGACAAAATTATTGGTTAAAGCCCCAGATTGTAGGGAGAGTTAACACTAATTATAATAATTAAAATGCTCTGCGTAGTCCAGCCTATGTGTTAAGCTCATTCCTGCTACCCATCTGTCTCACCTTACTGATTGTGTGCCTAAGCACCCTCCGCATACATTGACCATTAGTAACAGAAAAGATAGCACAGGACTTTCTCACATTAACTGCTCCGACCTCCCTCTGTAACATCATTCCAAATGTGATGTGGCAGCTGCACATCTAATTTGTTTGCTGCTGTGCTCCTTTTTACTAAATCCCTCACATATAGTATAGTCTTCTAATGGGGTATTTTAGAAATGTGTCACACAAGGACTGATGTGTCTAATCTCTAGCTGCCATATGTCCTTGGCACAAAGTCAAAGCTCCTTAGCTTTTAACGCACAAGGGATTTGATTGATATTGGGAAAAAATGTTAGGGAAGACATTTTCTGATATAGATTTGTTAAAAGTGTAGGTGTCCTCCACTGGATGTCGGGATCTCTGCAATTAACCTCATCGCTATTTAAGTCCAGGCATAGATTTATCCAGTATGAAACAGATCTACTGAAAGGATGACATTTTTGTAGATTTCTTTAAAGCTACATTGTTGTTGTTGGGTTTGAGGGTTAGTCTAAATAGAAAATTCACGCACAAAAATGATATGCTCTTTCGAAAAAAATATGACAAAGTTATTGCTACATTGCAACCAAATGAATGCATTATTGATTATTATTGGATGGAAAACTTAGGAAAATATTATAGTTAGTATGTTATTTTGTGTGCTAAACACAATGATTCTTGTAGGGGCTCAGGGGGTATGGTAGTTGGCACCTTATCTTCTGAGCTAAGACTCTGCTTATCAGTGTATGAATGTGTGTGAATGGGGTGAATGTGATGTAGAGTAAAGTGCTTAGTGGTTGAAAAGACTAGAAAGGCACTATGTAAACACAGGCTGTTTACCATTCTGTGGACTATGTGTCAACAAGAGGTGGTTGTTAGTATAGGGGGGCAGAGGTTCTTGACAGGAGCTCACATTTTTAATTACACAAAGCTTTACAAATTATTTTGGGTTTGATCAAATTACAGATTCATAAAACCAATCAGAAATAATTTCTTATCACAAATATGTGTTACATTTCATTTCACCAAATTATTAATATCACATTATGACTGGACACTTGGTCTCTCTTTTGAGCCTTCATTTATCTCCCCTTGGTCATCAACAAAAGTGATTTATTTGACAAGACACAGTGGTACTATTCAGCCCAGTATAATTAGCTTCATCAGGATTCATCACTATGCCTGTGATTGCCCTTTGTTATATATGCAATAAATTATCCTGTCTGATCCAGTACCCCTTAATAAACAATTGGGATGAATGTCTGGGCAGCCAATTTGAAGGCATACATTTTCATTAGAGAAATGAATCAGCTCCTGGAATAACACCTGTGGCTAAAAGAAGGAAAGATGGAGGAGGGGCAGTGTGTGTATGCACACAGGCAGTGTCCCACAATATCCCTCTGTGTGTATCGCATGTGTGCTTCTCATGCATATGTTTTTGAATTTTTGAATTCCTGCCACCTAGTGTAACTCACTCAACACATTTATTAGTCGTATTAGCTTTGAAATTTGTTTGGCCTTAAGCATAAACTCCTAGATTTCATTATAGAGTGCAGTATTACCCTCAATACCTTCATCAAAATGATCTCGCAGATTGATATGTTGAAGTTTACACATTACAGTATATATATATATATATATATATATATATATATATATATATATATATATATATATATATATATATATATATATGTACTGCCCATTAGGGGTGGGCATAGATAAATTTTTTTAATCTAGATTAATCTAGATTAATCTAGATTAAAATGGCTCATTTGAATTCTGCCGAAGGCATTCAGAATATGTGTGCGAACGGGTTTCAAGCCAGGTTTCAAGCCAGGTTTCAAGCCAGGTGGCGCATTAGACCAGGGGCTCATCTCCTGTTTCCAAAATGCATCACAAACTGCTTGACAAAGCTGTTCTACTATGATAATTGGTGATGAAAATAAATCATGTTCAATAAGATGTACTTGTGTGTAGCGTGTGATGTGCTTTGCATTTAGGTGGTAGGCTACTTGAGACTGGAAGAACTCCTACAGTAAACTAATTCCGCATTGCACAAGGTGCAAACCAGGTGTTGTGCCGAGTTTTGCCTGGCTGCCGAGAATTGCATGCACCTCCAAATAATACTTTTAAATGCTGTAAAATTATTTGTGGACTTCATCAATGGTGATAAATTGATTTGAAGTATATATTTTATGAACGTTTAGAGTCTTTAATATTTTAATACACTAGGCTAGAAGGACAATTCCTTGACATTCAGTACATATATGTGGCGATAAAGCTGTTTGAAGGACCTAAAGAGGTGGATGCATAATTCGGCAGATCATATTTTGTAGGCTCCCTGCCGAGATTTGCATCCACCTCTTTTCTCAGCATAGATGACCGTTAGCACCCGCGAGGTGCATGCGTTTCTCGGCAGGCAGGCAGAATTCGGCACAACACCGGCGGCTTCAGAAATGTTCGTACACAAAGTGCTGTCCAACAGCTGTCTGTGGACGTGTTGCTACAGTTGGTGTGAGTAAATACCGCACAATGCGTTTTTTAATCAACCGGCGTATCAATAACTAACCTGGCTAGTTGTAAACAAACAGCTGGCCGAGCGAGGTTGTAACTGGAACGCCGTCAACTCGGGTGTGACGTCATTCCCAGCTCCGCCCTCCGAGGCAGAGCCCTTTCTCTTTAAAGGCTCTGCTCCGAGGTAAATGAAACGCAGCAACAGCTGCATCCATGTTAGCACGTGACGTTTGATGTGGTAATTTCACAGTAGGCAAACACACAGGTTCGAAGACTTGTTCTCGCCCCCTACAGTGCAATTCGGCGCTAAAATATCAAGGTGAAAGTCGTCATAGCTTGCGTAGTATAGACCCAGCTCCCAACCCAACTAGATTAACGGCGATATTTTTTTTGTCGCCCGATAAGAGTCTCACGTTAACGCAGCCGTTAACGCCGATAACGGCCCACCACTAATATATATATATATATTTTTTCTTTCTTTTCTTTTTTCTTTTTTTTTAAAGGTATTTATTCTATGTACCAGACATTGCATTTATAGGACTGACTGTTTTTTTTCTTTTGGTCAGTTCGGTGTCATGGAACAGCTTGGCCATCCCAGACACCCATTGTTCCCCTGATGGGGAGGGCTACCAATGTCCTCATGGCTTCAAATGTGTGGACCTGGAAGATTGGGGCCTGAGCCGACAGGAGCTTGGTTATAGTGGCTTCAATGAACTAGGTATAAGCTTTACACTGACACATTTAATGCGTTAAAACACATACACACATCTGTCTGATAACAACTAAACATCCAGTTCCATGAAGTGCTTTGCTTTAAAAAACACTTCTATGACACATTCTCTTCAAAACTGTATAGTATATTCGTTATGAAATGTGGAAGAATGACAAGCATTGGCGTTGAGCTGTGCCATTCAGTAGTGTTCTGCAATCTTTTCAGCTGAACGGTGAATGCTCCAATCCAATGTCAGTGTACTGTGCAGTGCCCCTAATCTTTAGATAGCCGGGAAGGAGAATGAGTCCTTCACAGTAAACACTACCTTAATTTAGAGGTCAGATGGGAGTATGGCACATTTAGTGCAATGCACAGTCTAAATGTAGTGGTCTATCAACACAATTATTAAATATTTATGTGGGTTTTAGTGTGAAGCTTAAGTGCATTGTAGTAAATCCTAGATTTCATTATTATAGACAATTATTCCTTATTTATAGGAACGGTTCTCACTTCCTAAGATGTACTATTTCTATTTACACACATGCAGAAGCAATGAGCAATTCATAAAAATACAGTAACTGTGGTATGTTAGTAAGAGAGGTGCTTCGTTCAGGATTTTTTAGGCCGATCACCGATTGCTGAAAGCAGTATCGGCCGATAGCGATCACCGATCACTGGGTCTATTTGAAGCCTTCTATTTATCATGTAGAATTATACTGTATATTTATTTAATTAGTGCAAAACCATTGTATTAAGTATTACAGTTACCAGATGGAAGTATCATGAAATGACAACTGTGTATTTTATTGCCAGGAAACACGGGCAACAAATTCTACTCCCTCTCTCTTAGAGACTTAAACCAGCACAGCCTTTGCCTGGTTACTGCGAACATCTTATAGCTTAAAAAACATAACTTTCCTATGGAATAAATTACAAAAAGAGAACAAACAGCATCTTTACTTTAGCTATATAAAAACTGCAACAAAGCTATAGCTAAAATATTTAGGAGATAAAGAAGCACAGACATCATGAGTTGATGATAAACTCTGAGGTAGCTGCTTTTAGTTCTGGAAAGCTTAGGCAGGTTCTGTGGGCTTTAGGGCATCATAACTGTCTTCACTGAGATTTGAAAATTAGGGAAATTTAAATAAATAAATTACAATGTTAATTCCTATGTATACTATTAGTATATTGTTAATATTACTTAAAGTTACTATATTCATTATAATTTCATATAGCTTACCACTAGTATAGCCCTAATATTAATTCACTGGATTGTTTTCATTTATCCTTGAACAAGAAGTCTACATTGGTCTCTGATTTGTTAATGGTAACTAACTTGTCAATAATCATAACCATCCATGCAGAACAATTTGAGGCTACTGTTAGGTGTAGTCTTTACACACATCATCAATTGTTTTTATGGTTTGCACGTAGGGTATCTATTTTTTGCATCTAGACTGTATTAAAAAAAATGTAGATATGCCGTTCTTCTTCTTCTTCTTCTTTTAGTACTATTACCGGGTGCCATTGACTTCCCATCAATGTTAGAGCTGCCACCGGCTTTACCAGAGAAGAAAGTAGACACTTTAAATTCAGCCGGCAGGTTTTTTTGATTTTAGAAAGGTTAACAATACAGTAGATTTACGGGGAAACATGTAAACGGGAGGATACCATCCACGTTGTTGCAAAGTTATACGGTGACATGCACAGCACAAATGTTATTTACACAGTATAAAATATGTAAATAAAAATACCAAAACTAAAATTCTGTCGGTAGCATCTTGTTTTTGCTTTGCATGACTGATAAGACTGAATCAGAAAGCCAAATGTGAGTGTCAGTGTCATCGTTTTTAGTCCTCCCTTTTTGCCCACGGGGTCAGCTTCGTTTTAAAACTCCAATTGTCGGGTTGTTGCTGTCATTGTAAATGATTAACTGGGCGCATCAATTGCGTCCTGTCTGAAAAAGACTTTGGTGCTAGCTTTGAAAACTGCTCAGATTGCTGACTGTAGTGAAACCATTTTAGCTGCCGGTTGAAAATTTGTCTGGCGAGTATTGCATCATCTGATCGGCTCTTCTGATCGGCCTTTTTTAGAGATCACCGATCAAACTGGTTAAAGCAATTATCATCCGATTACGATCGGAGAGCGATCGATCGGAGCACCCTTAGTAAGTAACTCCTTCAAGGCCAGAATCCTTGAGGCCCTGATTCAGAACTGTTTAGATGATAAGCTTAAAACAATGATGTGATGTCCTTCATAGTTGAATTGGGACATTCCCTTACTGATCTGCCAGCCAGAGACAGATTTACTGATCAGTTGGCCTTTTTTATTCACAATAGGACACAGTACACCTCCCATTTTTTCAAACATTAAAATATTATGGAGTTTGAGGCACACAGACTCCACTATGTTCAGCAAAAGACTGATACTGACACTTGTTTCAATAACAATCTCTGCTTTTCATCTGACTGTACATCTCTCTGACTCTCATGTCTGTCTCTCTTTAGGTACGAGTATCTTTACTGTGTATGAGGCTGCATCACAGGAGGGTTGGGTGTTCCTCATGTACAGAGCCATTGACAGTTTTCCTCGCTGGCGCTCCTACTTCTACTTTATAACTCTCATTTTCTTCTTGGCATGGCTTGTCAAGGTTAGAGCCAGTCTCTCTCTCCTGCACTTTTCATAATGCTTTTTAGCTACCCTGGCATGGCACCAAAAGGTTTTCGTTAATTGACGTAACCTAATCTTTTTCCTAGAGACCTAACAATTTCCCCTTGTTAGTAGAATTGTCTCTGGCTAATGAGAGAATGAATATCACATCACAGATAGTGAAAGGAAGTCTAGAGATGTACCTGAACTTGGAAAATTATTTTTAATTGTATCAACACTCTTAATCTCTCAATGTCTCTGTTTCACTCTTTCTATATCTTTCTCTTTAACAGAATGTGTTCATTGCAGTCATCATTGAGACATTTGCTGAGATCAGAGTGCAATTTCAGCAGATGTGGGGGTCAAGGAGCAGTACCACCTCTACTGCTACAACACAGGTACTGTCACATTTACAGACACACAAGCTGGTAGTCGCACAACTTTATGTGGCAACTAAATCTGACCTGATTCTAAAACATTTTTAAACACCGGCTTTCTTTGAAATGTGGTACAGAGTGTAAAAAAAATCTGTTCATTCATCAAAGTTCAGCTCATCAAAGTTGCATGGATTCAGAAGAATCAAAGGAATGAACACAAACACATTTTGACAGGAATGACTTTCTTAAGGGTTACAGAAGTGCATGGTCATCAAATACCTTCACTTACTTCAAACTTGGCCACCTAAGGGGCCCATAGACTATCAGATGTTTTTTTTATAAATTGGGCATCAGATTATAAAAGATCAAATTAGTTTAATTAGTCAATAGGCCAGAACTAAAAAGTAAAGCAAATTAAGCAGATTTATTTGGCCAATTGAAGGTTCATGCTTGTTGCAGACTATTGCTCTATGCAGTTGGTCGTTGCGATGTGAAATGTCACCTGTCTGGAAGAGGAGAATTCACCTCTATTCATTGCACCTGCTCTGGAATCAAACTCTTGGAGAGGTTATGAATTATTCTGGAGGTGACAAGGTTGCAACACATTAGGCTGGTGTGGTTGTATACCTTAGGCCACAGATTGATTTTTTCCTGTATCCTGAGGAATTTGGAGACATGGAGTTCAATAGTGCAGCTTAAGTGGTTGAAGAAGCAAAACTCGTGTGCAGGAGTTCTGTGAGGAGGCCATGGAGAAGGGCATTTCTTGGCCTCAAGGAGACTCTGCAAAAGAATCCAGAAAGTAGAGGCAGTGTGTTGCCCAGGATGCTGAGCCATTCCACTCATGTATAATCAGAGTAAAAGACATTTTTGTTCCTGGCAGTAATTGAAGCTGGTTGTAGTGCAGTTTATTCTATGATTTTTGACTTATTCTGTTTGTGTTTTTCATGGAAAGAATCCCATCAGGCAGCCGAGTCGTAAAGAGTACCCACTTTTGTGATTTCGGGATCACATCTGTCTTTTAATGATCATGGTTCTGCTAGCTTCATCAGAACATTACCACCAGCTGAATTTGAAGACGTTTGGGTGAGAGTCAGCACCTCCAAGTCTGAGGTCATAGTATTCTGCCTGTAAATGTGGGTTGCCCTCCTTTTGTTGGGAATGAGTTACTAACTCAGGTGAAGGAGTTCGGGTATAATGGGTTTTTGTTCACTTTCAAGTATGGGTAAACTAAAGCAAGATACTGACTAGCAGCATAATGCATCACCAACAGTACCAGCCATTTTTGGCAAAGAGTGAGCTTAGCCTGGAGATTAAGCTCTTGATTTACCAGTCAGCCTATGTTCCAACGACTCTTAAAAGCCATGAACTCTGAGCAGTGGCCGAAATTAGTTTATGTCTGGGGTCACCCTTTGAGACTAGATAAGGAGTTTGGACCTCTGGGAAGAGCTTGGAAAATAATCACTTCTCCTGGCCTTGTAAGGACTATTTCAGGTGGTTTGGGAATCATAATACATCTCTTTGGAGGTTTTCTGGGTTCTAACCGGAAGAAGACCTTGAAGCAGACCAAGAAAGTCCATCCATCCATCGTCAACTGCTTATCCTACATATAGGGTATTGGGGGGCTGGAGCCAATAACGGCTGACATTGGGCGAAAGGCGGGCCATACCCTGGGCAGGTCGCCAATCAGACAAAGAAAGTACTAGAGGGATTATCCCTTTGGGATCCACCAGGAAGAGCTGGAGGTCACGGTCATGTATCCTTACAGCAGTGGTTGGCAATAGGAGGCCAAGTGATCTCGCCACAGGCCAGATATTATTGCTGGCGGGCCAGCTTTGCCTGTGGCAAGATTACTTTAATAACAGCAAAAAAACAACAGGTCTGTTTCAGGGGCTGGTGCTGAAACAAACCTCAGTCATGACAGCAAAAGTGACTCAAATAATCACTTTGTCTTAAAGGGGCATTATGTAGTTTCCAGCAGCCACTAGCGGTGCCGTTTTAAGATTGCAACCACTTGTGTGCTTGTACGCGTGCTCGCTTGAACTCATGAGTGAGCAGAATCTGAAAAACACAACCGTTTTCATACAGAAATCTTGCAATAAACGCAGGAACAACAGCATGCAGGCCTTGGCTTTTCACACAGACATGTTCAGGCTCAGTTACTTCAAGGTTCCCGTCGCATAGGCAGATCAACACCGGCGCCGTAACGTTACTTCATTCAGCGCAGTGAGACACCGGCATATCGATGCAGTACTCGCGAAAAAGGCAAAGTGAGAGCGGCTATAGACAGACAGGGAGACAGCTTCACACAACATGATGCAAACTCAGGTAAACTCCCACTGCAATGTTACAGTAATAGTTTTATCAGCTGCAGGTTGAATCCACGCTAGTTACATGATCACGGTACATTTACTGCATTTAGCTGACGTGCTACATCGTTAGCTCGCCTGCTGCTTTCAGTAACTATCTTTACTATCTGTGAATCTGTCACCGGAGGCTCAGCAATGTCAGCACAGCTACATGTATTAAATGATAATGAAATGGGTAGTGAGCTGGACTGAATATTATAAGATTGTGTCACACTTTATAACAGTTAGACCGCAGTCAGTAAATTTACTATAACTAGTGTTAGTGGATGGCTCTTCCTTCCTCTGGGTTGTATATTATGTGGGTCATGTTAGTTACAGCGACTGAGAGGTGGAATAGGCAATAAATCTAAATTGAACGTAACGAAGCAAACAGCGGCGGGTCCGAGCTCCTGTAGCGTTAGCTAGCTGCTCGTGGCTGCATCACTATGGGATAGTAAACAAATCGCTCCATATTAGCTTTTTACCGTTACATAATTTCTTGCAGGCTTTGACAAGTTGAGTTTATGTTGGAGTCTATGTTGTGCTGGGAGCAGGTCTTTCTCAGTGTTAGCAGACTCCATGTCGTAAGTTGCAGTGTCGTCGCTGTTGAGTGCAAAGTAGACACAGCGAGAGTCTTGGGAGCGCGCATGCAGGTGTCACTGGATTTCGCGGAAAATCGGACCCAGAGCCTTCGAATAGGAATAGGAATATTTGCCTTCACAGTTAATAGCCAAACCTGGCAAGTGGATCATTTTAATGTCAGATTGCAACCCCTTCACACAGGCAATAAGAAAAGGATTCATTTTAGTAGAAAAACTACATATAGCCCCTTTAAGTGATCGTGCCTACAAAATAGAGGCGCAAGAACGTCTTTCCAGCAGTACGTTATGTTGTGTTTAATGGAGGTTTTACTTTGAAAAGTTCTGAAGGAAATTCAAAGGAGTCTCTGACTTGCTTGACATACCTCTGAAAAAGCCATCAGAAAACGTGAGATCGGATTCCTCTGAATGAGAAATGCAGGAATTTCCTCTGCTTGGAGATACTGGGGAAATGAAAATGGAAGTGTCCATAGGACAATGTGGACCAATCGCAGCTTAATCTCGACATGTAAAACAATCTCTTCATAAACAATTTGTTGAAAAGGGAGAAATATAACATAAGTGGCAAGAAGGGATTGAATATGCAACTCTTTAAACGGGAGTCCTGTGCAGTACTGACTGTGCTAAACAGGCACAGAGTAAACAGTGGATTATAAATGATAAATTGACTATGCTCTGACCCACCATCTAATGACTTGAATGGGGCAGCTGTGGCTCAGGAGGTAGAGCGGGTTGGCCGTTAATCGGAAGGTCGGCGGTTCAATCCCCGGCTCCCCCAGGCTGCTCCGCCAGTGTATGAATGTGTGTGAATGTTAGTTCCGTTTGAGCTCAGTGAGTGAATGTGTGTGTGAATGGTGAATGCAGAAGTAGTGTAAAAGCACTTTGAGTAGTAGTACATTTAATAAATCAACACAGAGCACTAAGCAGCAGATCTAAAAGACATTCAGTCTCATAATGAAGAGATTTAGGTGAGGGGCAAACAATAATAACACAGGTTTGACAGTTTTTGTCAGTTCATTCTATAAATAATATCTATATAAGATTTCTCACCTCAGTCAGTCCTCATTAACAGCACTCATTTTTGTTGGTGATTAGCATTATCTTACCCCTTTTTCAAGTTGTAATGTTTAGCTTTCTTACAAATGTTCTTAGGTATGAGAGTCACTTATAGTAGACTACTGTGGAGTGCTGAAGACGGTTGGGAAGTGGTTCTGAAGCGGCATAAATAAAGAGAGAAAGTTTTTTTTTCTCATTTTATACATTACACTAAAAAACTGGGAAGATAGGAGATTCATTGTTTCAGAGCTGAATGTAAAGTGTGGTATATATAAAACACAGTAGCTAATTAAAACCCTAATGAATATAACAATAAATCATGAATATGGTGGGTGGATGCATGGATCTGCATTTGTATTTTATAGATGTATTTGTTGATTGAAAAGATAAACTAATATGGGCTTGTCAGTGAAGCATATCTGAGTTCGGATTGGATTTGATAAGAATACAAATTTCCTTTTAAAAGTTTGACATTTTTAATCGTAATGGAGTTGGCCTGACAAGCGGTGAACTGTTTTCAGTGCCCTTATTCCCTCAGTCTTTAAAACAATACATCTTGGAAAGTCATTCATCTAAAACCTCTGTTGCTTCACCCATGATGGAAAACAGGCTGGTGCCACTGGCATGCATAAACTGCTATGTCCTTGAAAACAATTAGCCTTTCTTTCCATTATCAAAATTAATTGCAATCACATCGTCATGCCCCAATCTTTATCTTAAAGGGGTAAAAACTAATTAGCTGTGGTATAACACTTAACTGTCAATCACAGAGGCTGAAACAAAATGCTTCTTTCTTCATTTTCCCTTGAGAGGAAGGCTGGGATAAGGTGGCCCTGGGAGACACAACCCATGCCACACTCCCTATTCATTGACTTTGCTATACTGTCTCCAGATTATTGAGGCTTTTAACAGAGATTAGGCTGTAAAGCCTAACTGTACTGATAATATGACAATGGATAAATCCACTTTTGTTTCACAGGATCAGGATTTCTGTCCCACATTTTGATGAGTTGAGTTATAATTAAGGACTGAACTTGAAGTTGAATTAAACCGAAGTCCTTTTTGGCTTCACTGAAGTTGAACTCTGTGTGTTTGACATTAAAGAGAATATTCTCGTTGCCATGTTACAATAAAAACAAGATTTTAAAAGATATGGATTGCATGATAGTGCCTATTACTAAGTTATTGTGTTCAGAGAAATTGATATTCATGAGTGAGCCAGCTGTTGTGAGTTTGAAGGTCTCTGCTGTGATATTGGTGTGTTTTATTTCTGGTGTTAGGTCCTTAGGCCTACATGCTGTATTTAGTATCTATCATACTGTGTTTGTGTGGATACGAACCTGTGTGTGTGTGTGATGCCTTCAGCTTTTTTGTGGCCACAGATGTTTTACAAAGATGTAGCCAAAGGATAGATGTGTGTGTGTTTGAGTTTTGTCCAGTACTTTGAATGGTGTGCAGGCCTTTTTTGTGTGTTCTGCCCCTAATGTGCTGTCCTTGCGCCACAGATGTTCCATGAAGATGCTGCTGGAGGATGGCAGCTTGTAGCTGTGGACGTCAACAAACCACATGGCCGAGCGCCTGCCTGCCTCCAGGTAAACACACCACATCATTAATATGCTGTTGATGTTGCTGGTGTGAAGTGTTTCTCTCTCTCTCACACCCACACACACAGAATTCTATAAAGTATGTTCAAATTATGTGATAGAAGTCACCTGAACATACATACTTTTAAAATTAACTGAACTATAAAAGCTGGGTTGTGCATATGTGTATGTGCATATGTGTGTGGGACCCTTTCTATTTTTATTTTTGTCTCTCTTGATGTTGAAATGCTCTATGTTAATAGAGAATCAGTAAACCTAATCCATTTAACAAGTGCTACAAAGTCACACAGTATCACCTCATTGTTTTCACATTGTCCGTGTCTTCAATGGCTGTGTCAAATGACTAAATGAAGGGAGGCTCATGTTTGATGTGTAGAGCTGCACTAATGATGTTGCTCCAGTGATAGATGAGTTTTAAATGATGTCTACATGATGGACGCCATTGTTGCCTTGTGGTCAGTGTGATCCAAATGGTAAGGCTTTAAAGATAAGCTGAAAGCAGCGGGTGTTGCTTACAGCTGGCCCTCTGTTGATAGCAGTGTGGTGTAAAAGGATGAACCCTTGCTGTGAGAGATTGCCAATAGAGTCTACGGCTATGAGAGAGAGGATAGCTGTCAACAGACCCTCATGGAGCAAATACTGTTCCAGTGCTAAACTAGAAGGAGGCACACACACAAACAGAGAGAGGAAGAAGGCACACTAAAAAATAGAGAAATGGGGTAGAGAGGTTGGGATGAAATGAGAGAGAAAAGAGAGAACGTGAAATATGCAGTATTCCCATTAAAGCAGCATGTCCTCCAGAGCCTCATCATCAGTTGGAGGAAAGATTTAGATAGAGGGATAACCAGAGGGATAAACACGGCTGACTTCCCTCTGAGTCCTGTGCTCCATTATATGGAACACCCAAAGACTGCTTCATCTGCCTCATACCACAATAGCTATTATTGTCATCCTGTGGCAAAAAGAAGACCACTTCTGTCAGTAGAATGAAGGGTTAACAGATTAATAGAGAAGTGCATTAGGCCATGTTCAGACTGACAATAGCTTGATTTCAAAAAACACAGCTTCTATTTCAATGAGGCTGATGCATTGGCAAAGTGGGGTGGCAACTCAGAGGGCTCGGGCAAAACAACACAGGGGGTCTGGCAAAAATGTTGTCAAAGACACATTCCTGGTGGATCACTTAATGTAAATGACATTATTAAGTTGTTTACCTTGTTATAGTGGAGTTGGAGAAAGGATATCAAGCTTTCTAGTTTTCAAATCTGTTAAATAACACTGTGCACCTATGAAGTCATGGCTTATTCGTCCAACTAGACAACCACACTGGTTATTGTAGCATCAGGAACCAGTGAGTGATATTTTTAGTCTGAACACCGCCTTAAGGATGCAGACTTTGTGGGCCCCACTTCCTGTGAGACGGACTAAGTTACACAGTGTTTTAGTGGGTCAGAGTGAACAACTCGCACCTCCATCACATGGACTGTTTCAGCTCTGGGCAATGGCCCAGAAATTGTGATAGATGTCTTCTGTCAAAGAGAGCCTGACATATGAAAAGCACCTTAGAAAGAGAGAAGTAATAGGAGTGTTACACAAGACATTTATCGCAATGCTCTGCCAGTGATACAAGGTCGCAGAGTGGGAGAAAGGTATCTAAGTGAAAAAACAGGATAACGAATGAAACAGTGGTCAAAGGATTTTTCATTGAAAGAAGGAGGCAGCCAGTACTTTTATTGAACTGGATGTATGATTCAACATGTAATTTGAGTTCTATTGATACATTTTTCTTCGATTGCACGCAGTTTTAAAAATTAAAAAAAGACACACGATGATCTAACCCAAAGGAATTAGCATAGTGGCTGGGTTACATGAGGGATGCCTTCATTTGCACTTTGCAACTCATCATCTCAAATGCTACTTTACATCTGCAGCCTTGAAAAAGTTTTTCAAACACATATTTGCGTGCTTGGACGGCACTTGGACATGTAGATGGACAGCAGAGTACCAGTTTCCATGGATGCTTTTGTTATTTAAAATTATTGGACTCTGCTAACACGTATTCAAGCTGACAGCAACCCTTGGTCTCTGATAACGTTACTTGCATTTGATAGCCTCCTTTCAAGCTTATATTAAGGAATTTGAGTATTTGGCTCTAAAATCCAGATTTTGGGTGAAGTGTCACTTTTTAAGTTCTTTTGTTATTTAAATGTGTGCCTACTTCAGGATTCAAAGTGTCATGCATTAGACAAATCAATATTAAGTAGTGGAAAACTTGAATTGTACTGAGAGTGACTTTGACATGCTTCATATAGTCTAGTGCTTCATTTCAAAAGTCATCCATTGTTTTCAGTTGCCAGTCACGCAATGACAGCATTTTGTGACATTTCAAACGACTCCGAAAATGTTTTGATTTTCTGATGGTGTCAGGAAAACACAAGATCTAACTCAGCTTCAATCCAAACTGTAAAGGCCTCATCAAAGATCACAGAGAGGAATTATAAGTGAGGCAATGATTTCTGTTTTTATAGACTTTACGTCCATCTTGTCTCAGATATATAAGTTGTGAATTTTTTATATGTGCCAATATTGACTTTAAAATATCAAGTGTATGTCGGTTTAAACTATGCTTTCATGCATCACATGACAATGACTGTTCATAATATGCTTTGACAGCTAATGCTGAGAAACACAAAGAAAAAAACATGCATTCCTCCATCTAATTGAACAGTGAACATTGAAATCTCAGAACATTTGGTAGTTATTAGTAGCTATCATCTGAATTTCCCACATATTCTTGCAATTTTCAAATCATTTTATATTCTCAGTAAAAAAAAATCATTTAATTGCCTGGGTCCATGACTTTGAATCCGCCCACTCCACTCATAACATGAATCAGTGGTTTCTCGGTTGCAAAAGCGATTAACCAATGAGCGCCTCTGGGGGACCAATGATTAGTCAGTCAGAGCCACGGGCAATACTAACGCTGTTGTCAAGCTGTTGTTATCAACAATGGTGACCACTAATAGACAAGATAGATGCAGACTGATGTGATAGTTTGTTTTTACTTTGTTTACTCTTAAAACCCAGACAATCCATTACATTGGTACAGCTATGTGTCAGTGTCGACATTGGATATGTTGGTCTCTAGTGATTGCAGGAATTGCAGGTACCATCCGGTCACTGTAAAATGGGATTGCAATTATTTTGACAGATATGGTTTACGATTAATGGGAATGATCACAATTTTCATTTTCACTGGAAAAACTATTCACATCAGGAAGATGTGATAGTTGTTGGGATCTGTACCTTAACAAACATGTTTTCTTATATCTGGTGATGTATTTGTAGAAAGAGATATTTCTGCAGTATTACAGTCCTTCATTATAACGCTGTTTTGTCCCACTTTTTACCTTTATCAAAAAATTGCAGCTTCTGCAATTTGGATATTACACTTGGCCATTTTGCGATTTTGATTAATTTAAAATGTAAATTTAAATGTACGTGTTTGAGTGTAGGACTGAATGGGTTATATTGTTTTTTTCAGCATTGTTTTATTCTTTAATGTTGTAATTAAGGGTGTGAGAAGGCACATATTACCATGGAATCATTTTTGATTAATGATGGATACCCCCTTTTCTCTCCTTGCCAAACACCTTATTCCGTTGCTTTTTCACCCATATCAGAAGGGAGCTGTGCTAGCTGAGTAGATAGGTAAAGTGAAGACAGGCAGTGGAGATCCTGCCTGCAGGGCCATCTGTGAGTGTTGGGGAAGTGAAGTGTGAGTTTCTGTTCTGCTCTACCTGGCTCCAGAGTAATAGGCCGTCAAATGATTAAAATGTTTCAGGGCTGGCAGGTGGGCGCTATCTACAGACAGGAGTGTGTCCTCCTGTTTGTCGGCTGTAAGCTCACCCATTCTTGTCCGACTCTCTTTTAAACCACCTGTATATATCCGGTCAGGCCTTTTTGTGTCTGACTGTCAGCGTGTCCATCTACCTGTTGACGTCTGTCCATTTGTGCATGTGTGTGTTTGTGTCAGTGTGGGTCTGTATGGGTACAATGGGCTGCAGCAGTTGGAAATAACATAATTGATTAACCACCTGTTCTTTTTGGAGACAGAGAGGAAATGGCAGCTTCCCCTCCTGAGGGGCTACATACAAAATAGCCCTCAAAGCAGGGAGCATGACCATGTTCCTTTCCCACTCTGACAGTTGTTTTTCCAGTGATTTTATTAATCTTACAGTAAATAATATAACATAGTCCTAATCATTTTTGACAGCATCAGTTCTTCTAAGCCATCATGGTTGTCGTGACTTTGAACTTCAAATTGAAATTATTTGTGATTTTGTGAGTACTTGCTCTGACTTGTTTACTAAACTAACTTTTTCCTGGATCGATTTAATAGACACATACTGTTTAAGAGTGGTATCAATCTATTTATCCAACATCATCCCACTGCTCTGTATCTGTTCACTATTAAGACATTTTTTTGTATTTAGTGCTTTCCTGGGTTTCTCAGTTTTTCTCTTGTCGTAGCTGTAGAGGAGGTTAATGAAGCGTCCTGTTTCGTTCCCTACAGACCTGGCCTACTAATTAGCCCCTAGTGCTCCACTATGTCATAATTACACTGCAGACAGTTTGGAAGTTATAAGCAAAAATAGAGGGTGACACTCTATAAAGATGTACCCCACTGGATTAAAGAACTTAAGTCTTTAAAATACAACATAGACTAATCCTAAATAAAATCAAGGAACTAAGGAAAGAGACTAATTAAACAACTTTAGAATGACCACTAAGGAATGGTATTAAAGCCATGATAAATGCTACCTACTTCTAGTAACCCAGGAGGATCATGTGCTTAATAAAGCCTCACCTTTTCGGTCATGAGCAGCCGATGCTGCTCACTCCCCATTTCTCAGCCCTCTGTTCACAGAGCTAAATACAGAGTGATGGATAACTCAGCAGCTCACTGGGGGCTACTGAGGTCCAATGAAAGGAAGACCTTCCAAGTCAGAGGTTATTGATTCTCTGGAACCCTCCTTTTTACCCTGCCACCAGTCTTTGCCCTCTGGATCTTCCCAGTGACACCACTTGTGTCTTTTTAAATTTACGTACACATACACACAGTGTGTCAGGGTTAATATAATTTTGTCTCTATGTGTGGAAGGAGAAAGAGAGTACAGAGAAATGGGAAATTAGCTGAAGAGGAAAAAATAACAAATCACAGTAATAACATTGTTATAGATGGCGACTGTGAAAAAAAGGCAACATTGGGCATAGCAGGGTAAATCTACGTGTATAATGGGAAACAGAATCACCTGCGAGAGGATGAGAAACAAGATGTGACTAGTCCTTTGGGATTAACACTCTTAGACAGGACACAATGACTGATTCAGATTGTTTATTCGGTATAGACTGCAATAGACAGATGCACATAGTGAGATATATGCTAAAATGAAATAAACTAAAAGTCTATAAGGAATAGCCAGACAGTTAATGGATGCAGAGGTAGCAAAGCACAGCAAATATTATTAAGAGTAGGAGGATGCAGACAGGCAGACCATCATCTTTTATTAAGAACTGTTTCCCAGCCAGAGACATGAGTCAGCCTGCTTTAGTCAGGGCCATAATAAGCCAAGGGGTCCCCAAACTAGCAAAATTTGATACGCCCACTCTTTCAGCCCAAAGCTTTACATTAAAATAACTCTGTGTTGATACTTCAGTTAGCCATGCGTTAACTGTGCTGTTTCCCACTTTGACAATAGATTTCTGAATTAGTTTACCCATTACACATATTTTCTTCTGAGTTTTCTGCAATACAGTGTCAAAGAAATGCTCCGATTATCATCACTTGTTTTTCAATGTTAGTTAAATGGCAGTGAAGAGAGTGATGTGATAAGTCAAGTGAAGCAGTCTGTAATCCCACTCAGTTTCTTCTTAATCTCAGTAAACATGAAAGAAAAAACTGTAGCATGAGATGGTGCCAGAACATGCCCAGTCTGTTGGTGACAATTCCTGTGTGAATACTGCTATATCCTGCCAGCTATGTGCACATGTGCTACAGTCGTCTCATGTTCCAGTGGAAAGAGCATTTGTCCTCCTTGGCAGTCTAAGTGAACAGACGGAGCATTAGGAAACAGTCATTGGTCTGTCTACCTCTCTGTCTTGGTTGTGTTATAGTCGTAGTGTTTATTTCTTCTTATTTTTAATGCTGTTTGTTTTTCATTTTTTTTACTTCAGGAAAGCACACCCAGAATACAGTTTCCCCAAATACCAATTTGCATGCCAAAATGTCTACAACACTATTTGCATATATAATTTCCATTATCATGTGCACTATATTGCAGTCAAACAAATAAGAGCATCTTATGTATTTTGCAGATTGCACTGTGTCATATATTAGAAATAAAGCCTTGCTTTGCTTTCAGACATAATATAAATTATATATTATTAATTATTATGAATATTATAAATTAAGCTTTTTTGTGGTCTTGAACAGAATGATGTCAGTGTCCCCTGGCTAAATGCCAAAACCACAACTTAATGTGTGGCCTCTATTCTTGTAAAACTTGACTTCAGAGTGTGTGTATGTGTGTGTGTGTCAGGTGGCGATGGCGCAATGGATAAGACTATGCCTTTGCTGTGAGAGACCCGGGTTCAATCCCCCACTGTGAACCATCCACCATTGTGTCCCTGAGCAAGACACTTAACCCCTAGTTGCCCCAGAGGCGTGCGACCTCTGACATGTACAGCAATTGTAAGTTGCTTTGGATAAAAGCGTCAGCTAAATGAATAAATGTGTGTGTGTGTGCATAGTTTTGTCTGTGCACAGTGAGCACCTGGTGTTTCAAAGACCCAGCCAGAAGCAACACAAATAAATAGCATCCATCAAAACAAGTGTGAAAGGATTTCAGAGAGACACAAGCTAAGAAACATCGAACAGCAGGGGAGGGCCATCTTGTCCCACAATTGATGCTGTTAAATTGATTCTGACATCTTGAGGCCAATATATGGTGTGCCAGTGCGATCAGCTGCATGTGGCAAACTAGGCATTTTTGCCTTGGGAGGGATATGGAAAGCGTTATCTGTGAAGTGCATCAAAAAAGGGGTAATGTGAGAGAAAGATTAAAAGGTTATTCTTTGGCAGCCCCGGATGGGCAGACTGTATCTCCATGTGACAGAGGTTACAAATGCACACTGCTCCCTAGCTTTTCCTAGCAGTGTGATTCCCAAAAGCTGACAAAGAGCATGGGCAGCGTCAGGACCTTGAGAAAATCAACCGTTTCATACGCACAAGCATGTACTTTCTGTTCTCTGTCAGTCTGCCTCTATCTCTCTCGCTTCCTCCCTCACACACGTACACACACTATCCAACATACACAACTCCGTTCTGCCAAAACACCCATGGGGGAGAGGGTCTGGTTGCTGGAAATGTCAAACTGCTTTGTCACGTCCAATCTCAGTCAGAGTGCCAAACCACTGTGTGTGTGTAGAGTGGGCATGTGTCTTGGAAGAGCACCCAATCCTAAGGCTAGCAGCTTTAGCGATATGGGCAGTTAAGCTTAAAAGAATGGAAAGAATTAACATTTCTGACAAAAAATAATGGCATGTTACGTTTAATAATAAGTGAATAATCTACAATAATGACATAGCAACCCAGACAAAATAAGAGCAGAAAAGACAATAGTAAACGGGTATCTCATACAAACTAGTAAAAGGCTGTCTGTCTTTTTAAAAGTACATTTAAAAGGTACTACAGATTTGGCTAGCCTGTGATGCTCACACACCTGTGTTTCCAATATCTACTGTATTATCCTAAAGAGGTGGTATTCTGCTCATTTTTAGGTTCAAAATCCTATTTAGGGGTTGTACCAGAAAAGTTTTACATGGTTTAATTAAAAAAAAAAAACACAACATATTTTTTTCATGCTACACATTGCTGCAGCTCCTCTTTTCACCCTGTGTTGAAGGCTTCGTTTAGCTATGGAGTGATACATTGGGAGTTGCACGTAAGCACTTAGTTAAGGACTACTAGCCAATCAGAAGCAGAGAAGGGCAGGTCAGCGAAAAGCCGGTAATACCCCAATCAGAAGCAGAAAAGGGCAGGCTGGCAAGAAGATCGTAAACCGCTTTGATTCAGCCGTAGACTACATGTTGCCAACCAGCTTGGCAACATGGACTGAGTCCAACAGTTTCAGAGTGGTGAGTTATTAATCTCTAACAGAAGTGTTTTTCATCTGTAAAGTTTTAACTAAGCTCTGTCTCTACGTCACAGTAACAACTTTATTTCCTCCCCTGCCTGAAGGTAGGGCCGGACGATATCGCCAAAAATGTTATCACGTTAAAAAGTTTCTTATCTTTCGATATCGATATTTATCACGATAAGTATCAAATTTTTTAAATTTTTAAAGTTTAAAGGCTGATTTTTGCTTCTGAGTGAAAGCTAAAGAAACCTGATGGTTAATTGTGGTTTAAACTCTTCTTTATGGTCAGAACATGACAAACACTTGAGCAGATAACAAATCTGAGGTGGAACATTCAAAATAGTTATGATAAATTCTTGGAGGGTAGTTATTGTTTGGAAGGGAGAGGAGATGTGTATGCTCCAGCTCAGTGTTTTTCCACAGGTGTTTTTGACTCCGGTGTTGTTGGAGAATTACTAAGCTTGTCTATTAAACAGGAGAGGCGTCACTTAGTTTTGTTTTCGGTGGCCAACTTTTGAATGGAACCTCAAACTGAGTATTTTTTGTTTGCTTACTGTGATATAGAAAGATAAACACCTAGGAGATTTGAACTGAGATAAGGACATTAATTGCTGGTTAGTTTTTCTTGTGGTCTGTAGGTAGGCCAACCTGATGATACTATATCATATTATTTAATGCCATGTCTTGACTCAAATTATCTTTCTCCTATTATAATTTGATATATCTTCTCCACCGTTGCTCATAATAATAATACTTCTACCTAATTCATCATAACACAAGAAAGAACAGTGTAGTTCTATCTATCTAATATTGTGTGGTCATACTATACACCGATTTACTGCTCGTCCATTTTAAATAATACAGAAGGTAAAGAGCTTAAAAATGTATCGCATATTAAATCGCAATCGTGATATTGGTAAAAAAAACGCAGTTAGATTGTTTTCCAAAATCGTTCAGCTCTAGTTCAGAGCAGTGTTTTCTATGGGAGATGGGAACTCCCTTTGGGGTAGACTGGGCTTTTTCACCTATTACATGCACAAAAAAGGTATATAACTCAATAAAGGAGAGGGATAAAACAGCATCATACAACGTCTTTAAGGAGCATCCAAACCATATACCCATAACCAATGGTACTGATCCAACAGAGCACATTTCTGACCACACATACGCAGTACCACCACTTCTACATTTTACTCTTCGGTGTACCATAACAATTTCTTGCACACAAGCTGCTGGTATTCCTTTCTGCCCTCTCCATATCAGGTTCTCCGAGCGATTCATAATGGGTCACCTATTCCTCTTGCCTGCCTGCTTTTCCTGTCTGCTGCTAGTCTACAAAGCTTTGAAAGGAAAATTCTACCCCACCATGTGCTGGTCGTTTGTGTGCCACACTACAAGTAGAGAAGTATCCATGGATTTTGCCGGAAATACTAAGTGAAAAAGGAACTATGGGAATCTTATCAAGTGCCTTTTCTTGAAACACATACACATCAACATATGAATAAGGGGAGTCACTTTTTTTCACTTCAAACACTGCATACACAACCACACCTGGCAGATGAGTATAAAGAAACAGACTAAAAGCTGTTATGGAAATTCTGGTGACATACTCAGGATGTCTTACACAGGCAAAAGAAATGCAGAGATACACACTGTAATACCAAAACCAAATCTGAAGAATGCCTTTTGGTCTGAAATATTACACATACACATAACATATGAATAAGGGGAGTCACTTTTTTTCACTTCAAACACTGCATACACAACCACACCTGGCAGATGAGTATAAAGAAACAGACTAAAAGCTGTTATGGAAATTCTGGTGACATACTCAGGATGTCTTACACAGGCAAAAGAAATGCAGAGATACACACTGTAATACCAAAACCAAATCTGAAGAATGCCTTTTGGTCTGAAATATTTATACCTTTGCTATTCCGTATAGTCAATGGTGTATCCATACAAGGTCATTCTTAACTCGAGACTCTGGTGCCTTACTTGAACTACAGCACATTGGAGGCTTGAGGTTACATGCATAACATTCTAAAGAGAGCCGGTTAGTCTGTCTGTAATAAATGGATTACAGAGTGCATCCTTATCAAGGCAGCTACATCAGACAGTCAACCAAACAGACAGAGAGGAGAGACAGAGTCTGACCTACTGTTTTTGAGTGTCAAGGCCCCTCCTGATACAAAGCGATTTACTCTTGACTGCGGAATGCGTTCAAGCTCGCCAAGCAGTGTGCTGCCTGTTAGTCGATGCAGCAATAGACAACCCTGGAGCTGTGCAAGCCAATGAAAATAATTGGTCACATTGTGCAGCGGTGCCGTTGTCACATTGTGTCGGAAAGGTCCATCACAGACTTTCACCTTTTACTACTAGTTCAACATATAACCCTTACATGACCTGGGGAAAACTATGGGATATTACCCTTAATGAAGGAAAAGTTCCTTCAAAGAAACTTTCAACCAGAGTGTTCAGTGAAATACTGCTTTTCAGCCTGATGTTAAATAATATTTTAAGTCTTTTTAATATAAAGTATTTCTCCTCCAGAATTTTCTTAACGGAAATTCTCTGCAGAAGAGGCTGAAGAAGCCTCTTGGATGAGAGGAGAAGCATTTCCAAGTACCTTCACCCAAGTCTAGTTGCCCTTAGCCGTCCTTGGATAACTATGACCTGGATGACTGCGAACCATTACAAATGACTGTTGACAAAAAGAATTGATATGAACACTTTCTAATCTTCCTCTTATACAGTTATGGTTTAGTTAGGCAGCAAAATTGCCACCTTTGTTCCCTGTTGTAAGGGAAAGATTATGGTCAGCGTTGAAAGAAACTAATGTGTACAGCTATGCTAGATGGGATCGTAACAGTGATCTTACATGTCAAAGTCACATGCTTTGTTGACTCAAGCATTCACCCCAAACTACTCATGATTACTTTCTCAACCATAACATTGATGCTTCGTGCTCTATCTTTGCTTCTGACAAACAAGTCATTACTTTAATTATAATAACAGGTCTTTGTCAGTTAAACGCAAATATAAGTCATCTAATTTGCTCAAATGCGGCCTTTGTCTGGTTAGGACATTCTCTCTAAACCTGTTGTCTCTCTGCTCCTCTTCTTAAGTTCCTCAAAACAGTAATGTGTCATGTATTTTACTCACAATTTTTCTCACAAAGTTTTCTACTAATTCTACTAATTCCAACATCATTTGTTTTCAAAGCACCAAATGTGATTGCAGATCAGGCTTTCTAGACTTTAAAGAGTTTGTACTGTAAGTGAATTTGTGTGTAGGAGGTTGGATGGCAGCGGTCCCGTTTTCCTGGGGCGAATTTGATCTTTCCTGCTATGCCGCAAACACTCTTCATCTGTCTTAAATTCTTTTTCTCATTTTTCACTTTTTCAATTCTTCCTATTACCAGTCTCACACACAAGCTTTTTTTAGGGTGAGTGATTCTACCCACTCACAAGCTGTTCATTCTTCCACATACATGCAGTTTAAGGCTTAGATCACATCTGTCATATGTCGAACAGTTACATTGTTTGTCTAAATGAGGAGTGCGCGTTTTGACTGATTTTTTGGGCTAGTTTCCCTCACATTCTTCTAGGTCATTATTGTTTCTATTATGTGATGTTGTTGTAGGCGTTCAATGCCACTGCTATTCCCACATGAAATAACATACATTTTTTGCCACTTTCCCTTCTTGTTTCCGGCTGTCTGAATACACGCTGATTCTGCTGTCTGAGTGGATGTTTCTCCCAGCAACCAATGAAAGGCTCCTGATTGCTTAGAATTTCCTGCAGTTTAGCTGCTGGCCCTCTTTGCGTGTTACCACCGCCTTATATACAGTACAGTCTATGGTTGGCAACTCCAAAAAGAAAAAAACAACACTCGTTCTGCCAAATGTATATTCTATCATTCTTCTTCCAGTCTGTCTCTATTCTCTGAAATTAATCTGAGATTAAATTTACACTAAAGGAAAAGCACATCTGACCTAAGAAATCTCATCACCCTGCTTCCTCTTTTTTTAGAATAATTTAGTCTATCTCAGTGGTACTTTACACCTGCCTTTCTGTCTACCTGTCTTGTCTGCATGAGTTATAACCATTAATCACACTTGAAATGATTTTTATTTATTAGACAATGCTCTGCTTTAATATCATGGTATTGCTCATATCCAAACCAGAATTTGAACAAGTTCAATGGGAAGCAAATGAAAATGGTTTGTTGATTTTATACACACTTCTTCTTCCCTTTTTTCCTGTTGTGTGCAATTTACATTGATTGCAATTGAGCGTTGCTCTGTTTCCACAGCAACTGATGCGGTCCTCTGTGTTTCACATGTTCATCTTGAGCATGGTCGCTGTGGACGTCATTGTTGCTGCTAGCAACTATTATAAAGGCGAGAACCACCGCAGGCACTATGATGAGTTTTACCTGGCAGAGGTGAGATGTTTTTTTGTTTATGTCCAACCCAAACTCTAAGTTTTAACATGTGTATTATTTACAACAGTGTGAGGTCATGTTTTTGATCGCATCGTTTGTGATGACAAAAGTGGATTTTTCCTCCACAGAGGTTCTGATTGGTATTTTCCTCCATGGCAATGTGGTCCGTTATTAATAGGGATTTAATCCTGCATAATCTGAGTGCCTCATGATATTGCCCTGTCTACTCAAATGATGTATGATGCAACTGGGGATTTTAGGTGTTTTTTTTAGGTTTTATGTGTCAACCAGTTTATAATCCATACATGTGTACATTTATAATTCTTCAATAATGAGCATAAGACACTTCATTTCCATTAATTCATCAATCAAATTAGGTATATTTATATTTGTTCTTTTTATTTCACTTACTTATGTTTTAAATACACACACACATTCACACAACACTGTATGTGTCATGCAGGTTGGTTTGATGTCATCAGTATGCAGGTGGTAAGCGTCAACAAAGACGGTGAGGAGTGGGCCCACCTCCCCCGTCCATTTCATACCTCTCTTTCTCACAGACACAGCTGAATGGAAGAGATAAGAAAAGGGAAAAAACACACACACACACACACACACACATACACAGTATTACCTTCTCTCACTCCCTCCAGTCATATCATACAGCCATCTATCTGCAGATTTGTTCCAATCTGTGTGAAGGCTATGAAGGGAAAATAGGAAACGGAGGGAGTAGATTTACAGTTAAATGGAAATTACAGGTTTTATTGGTGAGGTGCCAATTTTATTCACTTCTTCTTACTGTTTTCCCCCTGCTGAAGACACTGGTGGTATAAGCATTCAGATCATTTAATTAAACAAGTCCTTCAACAATTTAGTATTGCATTTACATAAAGTTGGGGGAATAGCAAAAGACAGATTTAAAACAGGCATCAAAATCAATGCAACTAGATGTCCCAGAATGAGCAGTGGTGAAATCCAAACCCATACTAAGTTTAGAGGCTGTGTACTACAACTAGAAAATTTACTTTGACATGTAAAATAGAATGCCTTTTATGTAGAAATAGCAAATACAACACTAAAAAAATATTCCTTTACACATCCCTCAAAATATTAACCAAATAAATGTACAATAGTATTATCAGCAAAAGTTACTTAAGTATTGTAAGTGGAAGTACTTATTATGCAGAGTGGTTCATTCAGTGTTATTTTATTAAACAAATTATTGGTTATTATTATTGTTGTAGCTGTTGGAGGCTGAGATCATTTAAACTTCTGGATAGTTCAACCTTCACTTCCCTGTCATTTCCCTTCTGTCTGTAGATTGCTACAACAGGAGAAAATGGCATTAGGCTTGAAAGTTCTATTTACAACCACGAAAAGCAAGCAGGTCAAGAAACCAAACTAAGTCACTTATTCTGTCTGTCTGTCTATTTTCTCAGCTCCATTTCAGTATAGACAATGCTGCACCTACACACGCACACACACACACACACACACATCCTAATATAGCCAGACTCATTTCGTTTCACAGCACTTGGCTGTGGGGCTTGCAGTAAACATATGCCCAAATAACACCAAAAAAGCCTCAGGCCTAAACCACTTGCCAGCAAGCTTACACTGGGGGAAGACCAATGGGGGCTTACATTCCCCCACGCATTAATCATTAGAATACTCATCATCATCCTCCTAATCAATGTAAACGAATCAAAAACTTACTTACTTTACCCGTTATTACATCCATATCACTATCTGCCTCCTTTTGCTGCTTCTTATTGTACTCCCAGCTGTGCTGTGCGCAGAGGTATCCTAATTCAAATCGCAGTAGCTCACATGATGTGCACAAAACTCATTTGCTTCAGGTGTCACTGCGTGTCCTGACCTCGGTCTCTCTTTTTTTTAAAATCACATATAATGTATCCAAAAATAGGAAATTAGGCAAATAAAAGAATCACTCCACAGATAACATCAAACATTACACAAAATAAATTTCAATTACTGTTAACACCTTGCTAAAGTTATTGAGAGATATTTGTGGTAGCAGGGAGTAAATGCGAACACTGATTTTTATTTTCTCTCTTCCATCCCAGGTTGCCTTTACTGTATTATTCGACCTAGAGGCTCTTCTGAAAATCTGGTGCTTGGGCTTCACCGGCTATATCAGCTCCTCCCTGCACAAATTTGAATCTCTTTTGGTGGTGGGCACTACACTGCACATCTACCCTGACCTCTACCACTCTCAGTTCACCTACTTTCAGGTATGGATACACACATGCACATTTTTTACAGTATACATTTGCACAAATGCATGTCTGAACATAAATCCATTTAAATCCTGAATATGAAACGGAGTCATCCATACAAAAAATTGCAGAGAAGAACAGAACAGTTCTTTCCTGTAACCATGCTTTGGTAAATGTGCTAAAAACCTCTCCTGTATTCATTCAAATGCTTTAAATGTACTGTAGTCTCCACACATGTCAAAGAGAGATTTGATTATATTCAAATTGAGTTAAACTGTAGCATTTTTCAGTCATGACACATTTTGAGGGACAACTTGCTTCATGTTTTCAGTGAAAATAGTTGTATTCTGATGTTTTTTTGATGATATTTAGCATAAATTTGAGCCTGAATGTGCAGTACTCATGTGGCAATGGTGCCTTGTAGCATCATCCATGAACAAAGCCTTCAAGTATTGCACTCTCCAAAATGTAGCCCTGTGACCTTGCTGTAGGTTGCGTAGTATAGCCGATGAAAAGCTTTTGTGGAGGATCTGTTGGGAAAAGGCTTCTTGATAGGTTTTTAATGAGCCTTGACCATACAAGCTGCCCTGATCCTGTCTGACTCTCTCAACAGCTGCCATCTACACATGTGCAGTGCTTATACTCAAGCAAACATATACACTGTAGCTGTACAATATTTATAAGTGTTGACTTACTGTTTTTGACTGCTTTTTTGCACATTTTTAACATATTATAGATATTACTGCTGCACATTTTCAATGTCCAAAACCAGAGATGCTCACAGGTCTCTGAACTAGAGTCCAAGTCAAGTCTTAAGTGTTTGAGCTAGAGTCCAAAGTCAAGTCTCAAGTCTTTGTGCTACAGTCCAAGTCAAGTCTCAAATCTCTTGTGGTTTTTACGAATGCTGTATCACCTGCTGAGTTCAATCCAGGTTGCTAATAAAACTGCATAGCTAAAAGGGATTCTGTAACTGTAACCTGTTTTTCATTTACAGAGTACAACCATGTAATGTGCAATGCAATTATTGACGGCTTATTAAATACTGTAAGTCAAAACACTCCTCAGACTCTTAAACCCAGCGTAACGTTAACTAAATAAAACTGTGATGTTGCATAATCAACAATAAACCTGTCTGTTTTTAAACATAAACATGTAACCTCTTTCTAGCCAACGGCAATAATTAAGGTGATGGCAACCAGCGGGATGTAAATGATTACGTTTATCAACCACCACTGACCCCAATGGCCAATGCTGAGCTAAGCATGTTTACGCACCACAGGTTACTAACCTATTTGCGTTCAGCGCGTCTTTGTTTGGGTCTTGTTTTATGAAGTTTTAAAGCCAAACTTCATGATGAATGGCCATTTATCACATTTTTTAAGTAATTTTCTACCATAATAATATTGGATTCTCTATACATGTAATGCATCCATATGTCAAACAAAACATCTTTTAACAAATACAGAGATGAAGCTCAGAGCATAGCCTAACAACATGCACAGATAACATACAGTTTGTAAAGTATAATGTCTACATTTTTCAAATGCAGCCATTCCCTGTTTATACATTTGCACACATTTCATTCAGTTGTCTGCTTTTGGCTAATGGGCATTTTTTACTAGCAACTGGAAGTCAAGTGTCTTCTTCACTCCTGGGAAAGCATTTCTTGTTCACTTTCCTTGCTGATATTTTTCCAAGTAGGTCCCAGTTGAAACAGGTGACATTTAGTCACAAGCGCCTAACCTTAAGGCTCTGTGCTGGAATCAGAAGTGTGTGTGCTGGCTGTAGGAGAATGGATGAGGTTACACAATCAATGATCGTTTCAGATTTTTATTCAACCAAGGGGTGTTTCACTGCTAAAGGTTAGCTTTACTAATTGTCCTTCAGTCTGGACCAAATGCCACATGCTTTAGAGCTCTACAACTTTGACACACACATACACACACAGTACACTTGGCAGAATAATTTTTACTCAACCAGTGGAACCAACCTCAACACTTCCTCTCTGTGTGTTCAGAATTGAGATGACTTCAGTAGTAGCATGATTTAATGGCTCATTCAATCCTTTCATCCAGAAAGGCAGGGCATTGTATAATATTTGGACATTTCTGGTAGGGATGCTCTGATACAGGTTATTGGTATATGGCCAATATGGATTTTTATATGCTGGGTGGGATATCTGTGACAGTGACAATGTGATACATTATCCAATTCAATTTTATATTAAGTAATGTTTTGTCTTGCAATAGGCTAGAGCCAGAAGCACGCACTGGCAACATAGCTGGAAAACCATTCTTAAGACTGTTTATAGCTCATCTCTTGTCTGCATTTTGGGAGTCAATGTGTGTTTTTCTCTTGAAACACTACCATTTATTTATATTTTTCTGTTGCTGGAATTTTACTTAGAAAAGAATGATCTTAGTATTATATAGAACTAGTTTTGCTGCTCATCTTCTTACAACCTTTGTGAACTTACCCCCTTATGTCAGCTCTGAGGCTAACCATAAGGGGGTAACCTTATGGTTAGCCTCAGAGCTGACATCTGTTGTAAAATGGATAGGTGTCATCATGGTCTGTCAGGAGCAGAAAACAGTGTCTCCCGAACCCATCTGTCATCATTCTGTGAGTTTCATTGCTGTATATTTGTTTACTGTAGGTTCCCTTTTTGACGAGCATCTCCTGTTTGTTTCCTTTATTTTGCTGTATATCTATGGACTGGGAGAAAATTTTTTTGGCCAGAGGCATCACAGTGCAGAGCTCGATCAATAGCCACTCTCTGAATCCCCTATTAAAGCCTGACCAAGAGGCATTACCTACTGGGGGTTGTTGTCACTGCAAGCAATTTAGGGACTAAGCCTGTTGACAGAGTACGCTGTTTCACTGCATCTATACCAATAGGTCAAGATCAGTGCTCTCTTTTTTCAAATCAATATGTTATCAATGTTCTTACTTTTATATTTATTTATTTATTTATTTTTTCTTATATCAATATCACCTCTCTCTTCCTTTGATGTTGAGTATAAAACTACTGTTCCAAAGAACAAAATTACAATGGTTACACTAATAGCAACCTTACAGAAGACATGTATGTTTTTCTTCTCCCCAGGTGCTGCGTGTGGTGCGTTTGATTAAGATTTCCCCAGCCCTGGAGGACTTTGTGTATAAAATATTTGGTCCAGGTAAAAAACTAGGCAGCCTTGTGGTGTTCACAGCCAGCCTCCTCATTGTCATGTCAGCCATCAGTCTGCAGATGTTCTGCTTTGTGGAGGAACTGGACCGCTTCACCACATTCCCCAGGGTAAGGAATCACTCGCACTCACCCTGTCACCAAGAGGCAATCTGTGTGCTTTTTAAATTGTATTATTAAAAAAATGCCAGTGGTCTATTTAATTAAGAACGCTTCTATGGGTGTGATCATATTACATACATACATTTTTAGATAGATTTTTGTATGTGTTCTTTTTGGTAACTTCATCCCTTCATACTGAGTTACATAATAAAGCACAAATGGCTGATTTCTTGAACTGATATAATTGTTTTGAATGTTCTATCTCATATTTGTTAAGTGATCAGTACGGTCATGTTCTGACCATTAAGAATAGTTTAAAACCATTAAGAATAGTTTAAAACCACAATTAACAATCTGGTTTCTTCAACTTTCACTGAGGAGCAAAAGCATCAGCCTTTAAACTTGAAATAAATAACAATTTGACATTTATTGTGATATTTATTGATACTGAATTTTGGCCATATCACCCAGCCTTACACTACATTAAAATATAGAAACTCATATGAGCACTTCCATAAGGACACCTCAGACAAGCAATGGGGAAGCCTGCAGATGTTGATGATGGCTTGGCTTGTATGATGGGTCGACAGATGTGGGACCTCCTTTGATTTCTAAGCACTCATGATCCTCTTTCTCTCTCATTAGCCACATCTTTCCATCCTCATTTTTTTTTCTCCCCATCAACATTTCACTGATCCCAGGCACAGCGGGACATGAAGGGTTGCCCACAAACAGATGCCACTTGTATGCTGTGTTGCCCTTCTCTTTCTCATTTTCTCTCTCTTCGCTTCCATATTGCTTGTGCCTCACACACCCACATGTATGCACACAGATACACGCACACATCATACTTAATGATGTTTGGCTGTCTTCCCTACGGGCAGACCTGTTGCTGGGTTTATCTTTATCTGCAGTGACTGGGACATGGGCGCAGGTGGGAGGGGCTGGGACGGACGGGGCGACTGTCGGGAGGTGAGGAGGAAGCACAGGCGTGCCATTTGACTTCAGGGGCCACAGTGTTGGAGCTGGCTGTTCCCTACACTTTCGTCTGACCTCTCAAGTAGATGAAAGGGCAGGAATTAAAAAAAAAAGATGGCTGTTTCCTCACTTCCTCTTTCCTCTCTCTAGCTTACATTTCCAAATCTCACAATTACTATCTAGAAATGGATGGTCAGAAGGGGGTATGTGCATCAGCTTTGGATATTTGCTCTCCCGTGAAAAAGCATGTTTCAAATGTCAGATCTGTCTGTTTCTCTGTGTAATTTCCTCTCTGTCTTTCTTTCCATCTCTTCACCGCTTCCACTTGTGTGCTCAGTTGCCCTATCTGGCCCTTTGCCTCTCTCACTTTCTCTTATTTTGTGCTTTTCTCCCTGTAGGCATTCATGTCCATGTTTCAGATCCTAACCCAGGAGGGCTGGGTAGATGTCATGGACCAGACCCTGGTGGCTGTAGGTCATATGTGGGCTCCGGTAGTAGCCATTTACTTCATCCTCTACCATCTGTTTGCTACCCTGGTGAGGAACTTACCGCGCTGTTGTGTAGATGTAGTCAGATAAGTTGAATTTGAGCTTTTTGTTGTTTGATTAAGTTAAGTGGGCTTTGTAGGTATTATTTTTGTCAAGAAAAGCAGGAAAATAAGTGGCAAAAGGATACATGAATTGTTTTCTTAATGCATTCAATTAGTGCCCCAGCCTCTTCAGAGATCTCTCAAGTGGTACATCTAATCACCGTTAATCAGGCTTGCAGCCGTAAGAAGTGCTGACATTTCAGTGTTTGGCCTTCTTATATGGGGAGCCATCAAACAGCACAGACAGTCTCTGGATGACTCACACTTCACCCCAGACAGACAGGATGTCCTCCAGAACAGAACAAGCTACAAATGCAATTACTAAGCAGACTTTTGTACTTTTGAAAAAGTCTTATTATGATAGTGATAATGACATTGACATATTGTAATCTGTTCAAACACAGCATATTAAGTTCTTATGCATTTCTTCCTGTTGCATTTTAGATTCTGCTCAGTCTTTTTGTGGCTGTTATCTTGGACAATCTGGAGTTGGATGAAGACTTAAAGAAGCTCAAACAGGTAAGATGTTTCTGTAAATTATGTTTGGAGATCTAACATGTTCATGCTCAGGTATATTGGAGAGTCATTTTCTGCTCATTTATTTGCATATTCAATACTACGATTACAAATTAAGTGTAGTAGCCACTAAATAACGAGTCTCTTGTAAATTTGAGATGCATTTGTACATACTTGTACACACTTTGTAAGTTTACATTGCAGTAATGACGTGAATGCAACCACTCAAATTTCAGTTTCAGTGTCAGTACGGACCAATCAGTAAATGTTAAGATGATCATATGCTGATATAAAAATGAAACATGGCATGATTGAAAATCAGAAAAGATTAAGAATAATTAAGACTAATGACAGCCCAACATGTGGTGTGGATGCACTCAGTTAAGTCTAGAACAGTTTTCTTTTTACACTGAAGGAGACGACAATCACCCCTTACATAAAGTTCTGTTTCTCTCAGGCTAATTTAACTATGGTCTTGCCAGACTGCAGTGAGCAAAGCTAAAATTGGGACAGCCACTCCAGCTGGTTGATCAAAATGTTAAAATTTCACTCTGGATGTGACATTTGGTGTCTTTATGTGGTTCTTTTGAATACCCACTGTTTTTATTTTATTGATTTTATTGTCCTGCTCTTTCTCATCTACAAAGTAATTCACTAATTTTGAACATGGCAACTTCCCATGTTGAATATTTGACCTCAAGAGTTATTTTGTATTGTTTCAATATGTGGCAGTGAGCATCATGGACTCCACTCATCGTTTATTGGTAGTCTTTTTTATATCTGACCATTTTCAGATGGATGGTTGGTGTGAATTGGTAACCAACTCTGTTTGTTGTATTTTTGGTGGTTTTAATGTACCGAGTACATACCAAGTGCGGATCCTGATTAACCATGGCACTGTTCACACCAAGGACTGTAGCCAGGATCATCTCTTTGAACTTCATGCATTTCATCGCCTGCTTGTGCTTGGCAGCTTGATAAAACACTACAACACAGCTGTCTTTTTTGTCACATCAGTTTTAGGATATAGAGCTTCAGTGGGCATGTCACTGTTTTCTTTCTCACTTGTACAATGTTAAAACAGTTGACTTTGCATTTATCATCTTGTAGACATGGACATCCAGTGAATCTGGAAAGTTACATTGGATTTGATTTAAATAATTGCCATTGTGTTAATCACAATACAAATACACAATACGTTAACAATAGCAAAAGTGCACATATGACATATTTTCTCACCATGATCTAAAGTGCTAACTGATTTGTCTGCCACTTGCCATTTCTGCTTGTTGTTTGCTATTGCCTTTTATTTAAAAGCTGTGCACTTTTAGCCAAGTTGCAACCCTGGGAAGAGTGACAGGGTTGTATTATGTGCCTGCATGTGGGTAGAACTCTGAGCAATTTCTTCATTCTCACCTTTTTGGGGCTGTTCTCTAGAGGGTTGAATAAGTGGGCAATTATCTTTAAAAAAGCAGAACCCTGTTGTGTGAAAAAGCTGGCATTTATAGACACACAAGGCCTTGGTGCTTGTCATTGCTCAACAGATGAACAAGTGAATACTTTCTGTCATCAAATGCAAATGAAGTGCAATTGTAGATGAATGTCTATAGGGAAATTGTTTTTTGAATGTCACAGGCAGAGAGATGCTTAAAATTAAAGGCCCAGTTTCTGTTTGTTTGTAGCCATACAATAGCTTTACATAAATTAATTAATCTTTAAGCTTTCTGACATTACACATGCACGCTCACTGAAATGATATGCACTGTGTGCACTCACAGTGGGCTGGCAGGTCTCAGCTAGGCAGGGCAGGTTATTTCCCACCCACAGCTGAGTGATTAGGCGCAGTGACTGTAAAATTGCCTATTTTACAGGTGCTCCAATCACGGATACGGAAACTGACTATAAATAGACTATAGAATGTGAATACCCTACCACAAGAGAAGGTTTCTGCAAACATTTGACAAAAGCTCATTTTCATGGCCAACGTTTCTATAAGACATACACACGTGGTGTGTAAGGGATGAGAAACTAGTTACATTGTATGTGATGAATCAATCTGCTTTTTGACGAATGACTTCATTGAGTCAGAAATATTTGTTATTTGTTAATAATGTGTGCTGTGTCCACAGTAAACTCTTTAAGAAAGAAAAAATACCATCTACAGAAAATTGTATTACCTAATGTATTCTTTTCAATTCTTCTCAATTCAAAAGCGGTTACAGTAGTGGAATTTATGTCAGTATTTAGTTTTAGTATTGTTTGACACACAAAAGCCACATGCGTATTATCTTTCCTGAAACATGTTTAATCCGTTCTTCTTCACAGTTGGTCAAACATTCAAACAGTTGCTGTGTTCAAATGCATTGGAAATGGAACAACACATTGAAGCCAAATAAACTATTTGAAAGAGCGAGTTCATGCAGTTGACAATAAGGAAATAATTTATGCAGTTACCTTGTTGGTGTCATAATTAACTACATTTATTTGCTAATGTGTCAAAGTCAACTAATCACAGTTCCATTTATTGTATTATTATTATTGACACTGAATGTTGAATTTGTAACTATTTTTGAGAAAATTATGTTTTTGAAAGTAGTTCAGTGCTAGATCTTGCCCTAACATCCCTTTCCCTGTCATACTCTGTGTATGTCAGAAATATTAGTTGGAAAACCATTCAAATGTGTCAGCTTCCCTTAAAGGCCATTGTATTTTGCTTCTACCCATGAAAGACTTTAAGCATACAAGACGTGTGTGTTTGCAGATGTGCCAGCAGTGTTGTTAGGTGTGCAATTGGTGATCTCCATAACAGCTAGCCATAACAATGCATAAGCCATTCCCTTCATATATTAACAATGTTGTTCCCGTCTTGGGAATTGACTTTACTTTCAAGCATAATAGGTCAGTCTCATAACAGTCTTATTAGTATGTTACTGCAGCATCAGTAGATGCATGCAGAAAGGGAAATACCTGAGTCATAATGTGTTAAACAAATACACACCCTAGAGGCCAAACAGACTGTTTGGCTGTTGGTAAGGTACAGTATCACCGTATGACTCAGAGCTGAAAATAGACCTAATGTTGTTAACAACTCCGTAAAAGTACAGCAACTGTGACTGAGTGTAGTATAAACATACAACTTATATAGATCCTATAAGACCATACGTTAGCTTTTACCTTTCAACTTCATAAAGTAATGTTAAAATGTAAATGTTTCCCCAACCCACCCACAAATATCTACTCCGTTATTGCTTATAGATGCTCATTGGAGCACTGATGAAGCTGATCAGCATGGATAGAGTTACCAGGCAACATGTTTTGACTGTCATGTCCCTCAGGGCTGGTTTCCATTTCCACCTGTCACTCCATGCATATACTAACCTCGCTTCCTTGACCATCACCATAGCCAGGTGTGTGTGTGTGTGTGTGTATGAAACAGCAGGACAACTGTGTCTGCCCATGTTTCTGATTTGATAATGACATCATCAATAAGGCATGTAGCTAAAAACATCTGTCATTGTTTGGTTGCTGTTTGCAGGCCAGCCTTTCAGGGGAATGACTCGCATCTGTCAACCTCGACAGACCATTTGTCATGATTTAGCTTTTCATCTGAGAGTCAAAGCTTGAAACAGCAGGAGAAGCACAGTGGCTTGTGGGTAGTCTCGCTGTGATCAAGCAGATCAGTGTTAGCTCGCTGTGTTGTAATATCTGGTTGCTTTAATGCTGTGTGATGTGAGCTGTTGGCAAGTGAAACTGTTCTGAATCTGTGCATCGTAATCACAGCCTGAGAACAGGAATTAACGTCTTTTTTTTCAGCACACACACAAACCCACACACACTTACATGTGCACACACAAATACACATTTATTCACACATAAAGAGTGGTCATTAATAATTAGGCAGGTGAGAGTAAGCAGGGCTGCAGCAAATGAAAAAACGGTTTATTCCACCATACTGATGAGCCAGGAGCACAGACGTAGCAGGGAGTTCTGCACACACACAGACATATGCGTGTGTGCAGCAGTGCATGTTCCACTCATCAATGTTGATTAGGATAATGCATTTATTGCGTGAAATTAGGTTTGCTAGAAATTTTTAATGAAATGAAGCCTGGGACAGGAGAAAGGTAGACAACATAGGAAAGCAAAAGTGAAGGGTGGAAGTAGATCCCCCACTCTCGAACACAGGCACACACATCAGAATCCCAGGTGTGTTTCTGTTCATAGGTGATGTGAATCTTGGAAAAACACTAAACTTCTCATGAGATATATTTTTTTAACACTTATACAGCAGGAACTGTTTAATTTTTGTTGCACACTATTATGTGTAAAGCACAGTTAAACTAAACAAAGTTTCACTAAGTTTAAGATTGATCACGGTCAATAATCTCCCCCTACTACAGATAAAGGTAGCCCAGGCTAATGTGCAAGTTAGTCTCAAAACACATAGGGTTACGACACAGGCTTTGGGAAAAATAGAAGTTACATACCACTTTCAAGGTTTTGTGTAGTAATTAAAATCCTGCCCTACCCAGTATTACTTGCTAGCTTAAAAATATAAACCAAGTAATGTGCAATCCATCATTCCGTACGTTGTTATCAGATGTCACAAACTGGCTCAGGGAATGTGACAAGTAGGATTCCACGCAAGAGACATACTTTAAACAAAAATTATGTATTAAACTAAGGTTAACACAAATTAAAAAATTGTTTGTGGAAATCAGCAGTGTCAACCATGAAAGCAGTGCATGCATGTGTACGGTGGAGATGTTGACAGTACAAAAGGAAGTGATGCAGGGTGGATATCAGCTGTAGGAAGGGAGAGACAAAGTGAGCACATTAGCTAGTCTTTATAGCTTGGGTGGCCCAGGTGAACTAGATCAGCTGATGACCCTCCCATGTCAGCCAACTGCCTATTGAGGTTGGCCAGGACAGCCTCCAAGACAGTGGGAGGGGGGGTCACAGATGAAATACATTATTTTATCATTATTAAACACCGTATTATTAACATAGATATATTGTACAGTATGGTTTTTGATAGAAAGTTAGGAAGTTAATGGAGATCAATTGGCGAATCTAAATTGCCTTTGGGTGTGACTGTGAGTGTAAATGATTGTCTGACTCTATGTCACTATGTGTCAGGCTTATGATCGACTGGCGACTTTTCTAGGGTGTACCCCGCCTCTCGACCCAATATCAGCTGGGATAAACTGACATTGGGGTGAATGGGTGGATGGATGGATGACTTCATGGTTCAGAGATTATTGATTTTCCTGTCTGTTTTTCCCCCTCAAAGTTAAAGATTATTGTAGGAGCAGCTGATAACAGCACAGCCAGTTCTTTGTTTTGTTGGATAATCAAGGAGTAAGGCATATGCTATACTGCAACTTATAAGAAACCATTAAGGGAATGCCACATTTATGTTGAAGAGGGTGACCTTTTTACTTTCTTCTTGTTACCCACAGTTCTTACCATGAATTTTACTATTGTTTGCAGTGAACTTAACTATCAGCTTAACCTCACTTTGGAGTGATTGTAAAGCAGCTGACAGTCATAGGCATACATTTAAGTGCCTTTTCCAGTCAGAGGAAGACAACAAGAATGAGCCAATTGCTGCATGTGGTCTGAAAAACGTTGTTGCCTATTATTACTCTACCTTCATGGTGGTGTCACACGTCGGTGGGCTTTCTGATAGGAGAGACGGATGGTCCATCACTATCCAACAAATCATTCCTGCACACAGAGCAATGTCTGCAGGACCAAGGGGAGGTGCAGGGAAAAGGAAAATGTTTTGTCCTGTGCCTGTAGATATCAACCAAATAGAAAAAGGTGTTTACCCCTAAGGGCAGTGATGATGATGATGATGATGATGATGATGATGATATTGTGTGTTTGTGTGTGTTTGTGTATCAGTCAGTGGTCATAAATCTGTCTGTACGTTTTTGCATACACACCAAATTATTTTCCACTTGTGTGTGTGTTTGTGTGAAAGTGGAAATGTTTGGCAACCAGACAGGTCCTCAGGGCAGGTAGATGAGTCATGAGAAACACATTTGGGAAATGTGCACATTTGGGAAATTGTGCAAGTAAAAAGCTAGGCAGAGAGCAAGAAAAGCTAAAAGCATAGCTACCTTGCCTTCATCTGCAGTCTGTTGCCATAATGCATGCAGAAAAACCGACATTTGAATCCTTTGTACATTTAGCTCTGAGACCTCTGACTCTGTCCTTTGACATTTTCTCATTCTCTCTTTCAGAGTCTGCCAGAGTATTACGAGCAGAGAGGAGAGGGTGTAGCTGTGTGAGTGTTCAGCCTGTGGAGGACAAATGTGCTCTAGGGGCACAGTAATGGTTTTCCTCTTGGTTGACTATTTGTCCTTAATGTAACCAAAATGAGAACCTGGGTGATTACATTTTTTGTCGGTCTTAAGGTCATGTTTAACTGTTTGTTATGACCAGAAAATAGAAACACATAAATTGCCTTGACCTATCAGCAGCACTCCGAATAGCTGACACACATACTGTAGATATACCTGGAGTTATCTGCTATTGGCAGTGGTTTTATCTATTTTTGGAGTAGAGCTTAGTTGATGAATTTGCTGAACCAGTATATTAGCCGATGTTATGCTTGGCATGGGTCGAATGATGAGTGACAACAAATTGCAGCACAGAAATCCCAGATATGTTTGACACGTAGTACATAACTAGGTCACAATCCCTAAGGGAGAACCTTAACACCAGTTTAATATGTTGTTTTTGCTGACCCTGACCAAAAACAAGATATTTCTCACCTTGACTTAAAACCCAACTTGAAAGTGGTTTTCAGTTAGTCTGTTAATCTTTAATAAATACAATAAACAATAATAGTAAATTAAAGGACCTTCTACTATCTTATGGTATCTTTAATTGCTTTCTTTATGAGGACCCTGCTGGAATTAAAGTAATCATTATCAAAAAAGTTTCTGTATGTCATGTTAATTATTGAATTATATCAAAATATCATTATCTAAATTAAGTACCGAACCAGTATCTGTTTCTGTCTCAAGAATCCAGTATCGGTTGGGCTCTATTTTAGCAGGAATGACAGATGACGAAACCAAAGCAGAACAATTTCCAAAATTAGTTTCATGACAGTACACACTCATCCACATGCATTCCTTTCATTACATGGGCTGGCCATGCTCTTTGTAATTTGGCAAGTTGTTGTGACTGGAGCTATTGCACTTCGTTCATGTGCGTACCCAGTGACCACTGGCCTTTGTTATTGTAGAGCCAGACCCTCAAGGACATTTGGAAAGGACTTCCTCTGCACACACTCGATGATAATTATTGTGGTAAATATTAGATTCCCAGATTATCTGGAAATGTGTGGTTCAGTTAAAAGCTGCAGAAATTATATAGCGGACTGCTGTGCGTCATAGCTTGTACCATCTATCCACACTGCCATCTAGTGCAAGGCCTATATATGCAGAATTTAAATAATGATTTGTTGTTGTTCAAGGATTTATGGTTGGCCAAGAAAAATGAGTGTGTGTGGGTGTGTTTATAATTATGTGTCTCTTTGTACCGTAGAGGTCTATGTAGGCATCAGTTGTGGTATGACAGCTGATGATAAATGACTTCTCGCTCAGATGCCCAATATATTATCAGTTTAACAGACATGGTGGTTAGGGAGGGCTCAGATTAACATCCTTAAAGAAACACTGTGGGGAGTTCCACATACCACAGACAGAGGGTGTTATGTGGCACAGAGGTAAACAGATTGCTGCTCCCAGTGTGTCAGGCTTGTCAAAGTTGGCGTGGAGAAAAGCATAGCAGTGACAGTGTGTGGTCGTCAGTTGAGTTGCATCTGTCTTCTTGTTCCTTATTTGTCAGTTGAACAGCGTATGATCTGGCATTGACTGTGAGAGATCAAACAGGATGACAAGGAGGTGGGTGAGGGAGATGGAGTGAGAGATAGAGGTGGAGGAAGAGATAAAAACATAGGGGGGGAGATAGGGAAAAGGGAAGAGGGGCGTTTGCTTTGGGTATAAGTGAGGTTTATGATGAGTAGTCACTGTTCCACCGCTGTGACAGGAACATACAGTGTCACCGTGGCAACAGTGACAGGATAAGGGCTCTTCTCTCCAAATAACACCTGATTCTTCTCAATATTTATATGTGCATGTGTATACATAGGGAGTGGTGTGTTTGTACCTTCTGTCACCTCTCACCATATTTCAGAAGGCACTCAGCATTCACTATACATGTTGTTAAGGAAATTTTAGTTAAATCAAATGTGTTATGTAGTGTTGTGTAGTATGGCTTTCCACCAAGGATGTCATTATTTATGAATTAAACTAAAAGTCTTCAATTTACGTGATTTAATGGACCAAGGATGTATTTGGGGATTTAGTGGAGGAGAAAAAAAAGGCGAGGAAGAAGAGTGGACCCCTTGGAGAATTCCAATACAGTGTGTTCTTCTCTTTAATGTCACCTTCAGTTTACAATTGGAAGACACTCCAGGCAGTGTGTGCCCCTGCCATGTTCTAACACTAGCACGAACACACACTCCTAACACACTCACAGGCACAGGCGCACACAGTCAGTCAAAACAATAACTGTATGAAATTATTAAAAAAAAAAAAAAGAAAAATAATTTAAATGTTATTGTTTTTGCACTTTGCTACAATTACATTAATTTTGCTCATAGTCACCCATTAAGTCTAGCATTCCTGCAAACAGAAGGAAATTTAAAAAACTGGAATGTTTTGCAGCCGTTTAAAATCATTTGAACTCAGTTTTGTTCTCAGATTTTGTGCTTAAGTGAATGTCTTGGTTAGCTTACTGGAAGGACAGTGACAATTTAGATAGAAGTCACAGTTCAATTGCATTGACTTGCTCTGTTTTATAGAAAATTTGCACACAGATGTAATATGTACAGACCAAGACAAGAAGGTGACGATGTGTGCCTCCCAATGCTGTTTGTTTAAAGAGGTGTTATTATGCTTTTTGGCTTTTTCCCTCTCCTTTATTGAGTTATATACCCTTTTTGTGCATGTAATAGGTTTGCAAAGTGAAAAACACCAAAGTCCAACCCAAAGGGAGTTCCCATCTCCCACAGAAAACACTGCTCTGAACTGCTTGAAAACAGCTCATCACAGGGATGAAAGCTAAATGCTCCTCATATATCGCTCGCCAAGAGGCTATTCCGACACGCCCACAAAAACACCGGTGGAAAAACACTGAGCTGCAGCCCTGCAGCGCACACCTCCTCTCCCTTCCAAACACTAGCTACTCTCCAGGCAGTAAATGGACATAAAGTTGTTACTGTGATGTAGAGACAGAACTGAGTTAAAACTCTATGGATGAAAGATACATTTGTTACAGATTAATAACTCACCACTCTGAAACTCTTGCTCCAGTCTATGTTGCCAAGCAGGCTGACAACATGTAGCCTACTGCTGAATCGATGCTGTTTACTGGCTTTTTGCTGACCCGACCCTTCTCTGCTTCTGATTGGCCTAGTAGTCCTTAACTAGGAACTGTGCATGTGCAACTCCCAACCAAGATCATTTAGAGACAAGATGTATCACTCCATAGCTAAAACGAAGCTTTCAACACAGGGTGAAACAAAGAGCTGCGGCAATGTGCATTAGAAAAAAAATATGGTGTTTTTTGAAAATTAAACCATGTAAACCATGAACATAAAACCACCTCTTTAACACATAAATCAGGGGTATTCAATCAGATTTCAAAGAGGTCCAGTTACAGAAAATTTTCCCGAAGCAAAAGTCCAGAACATCATGACTAACTTGAGCCTATTAGTGACCTCTGACATAAATGATGCTTGAATATACATACATTTTCTGGAAATTGCATTAAAATGACTTATTTTCCGAATCCTTCCTTTTTAGATAACTCTATTTGGCATATTAGCCTTTATTGATATTGTAAAGTGATGAAAGGTGGGGAAAATGGGGAAGGAAGAGGGGAATGACATCCAGGTTGAGTCTTGACCAATAGGCTGAAAACACAAGAGCTGATGCCAAATGCACAAACCTGAATGCTGTATACAGCAGTTTTTGATATTAATTTAATGGTATCTGCAGTGTTTTTTGAGTGCTGGAGGTAGCTATTAGAGGTTTACAGTCTGTGTGGCTTTACAGCACCACCACAACATGGCTCATTACCCATCTAATGGGAGGAGAGGGTGACCCTGCTAACTGACTCTCAGCTCTTCCACCCCTGAGTGTTACAGTTTGACTGGCCCAAGGCCTCAGCAACCCAGCCCAACCCAACCAAGCCTGTTTAGGAATGTGGAGTGCAAATAGATTAGTATGTACGACATGTTTTGAGATTTCTACATCTACTCCTTTTTTATGTTTAAATATGGGCATAAAATATGGCTTTGATTTTCAAAGGAACATAGAAGAGAAACAGAGATACAGTACATACACACTCCTCTTTTCTTCTGCTGCAGATAAGAAACTACTATGCTGAATGATGGATTACTCAGAAAGTAAGGCTGCGTTGTATTAGTACTAAAACATGCAGTCATTGATCACACATATACACATTCTCATACATACACAGCTGTTGTCTGGCGTTGTTGGTGAATGGCAGGCTCATGGTAAAATGCAGATGCCAGTACATACATCCTCCCACAGGCACTCAATGAGGGTGTGTGGGCAGCAGTTTTGTAGGCGGCTGTTCATTAGTTTCCTATTGTTCCACTGGCTTTTCTCACATATATTCATACTCAGTGTTTGCATTGCCTCTGAGGCATTTTCACAGGGCTGATCAGAGAGTTCAGAGGAATTACACTGATAAAATAGGGATTCACATGCCTATCAGAGTCAATAAGTAGCATTTTAGCCTTTTATGAAGGCTAATGCTAAAATGCTCAAATAACCATACTGTGTTATAGTGTTCAACCACTTGCCTGAGGCCAATTTGATACTGTCTACTTTATCTTTATCTTTATCCCTCATACTCCCACTAAACTATGGCTGTGACTGAATTTGGTCTAATGCTAATGGTCAGCATTAGTTTTTCTTCCTCTCTCAGCATCGGTCAGGAAAGCTGTGGAAATCCCAGACGGAAAGCTCCCTAGCTCAGCCGAGCCTGAAATTAGCTTGAATGGAGGGGGAAGCAGTGTCAGGACACTTGAATGGGTCTCAAGGCAAAATACATTAGTCTCAGCTCCATTGTTACGCCACCATACACTAAATCTCATCTGTGGCAAGTGAAGCAGTAGTTTTGATTTATCAACCATTCACTGTGACATAAAGAGAAATACAGTGGCATTTTCAACTGCACACATATACAGACATACAGGTGGAATAATCATAACACACATGGTTTGCCTCTCTTTCACACACACACACACACACACACTTGGGAACTGTGCTCATCCTTTAACACTTAAATTGATGAGAGTAACTACTTTTTTGGCATTTTAGGGCAGTGAATACAAGCTGTAAACACAACACTGACATACCACCTTATAAAGTTGAAGCTGTGACTGAAAGGTCACTGACAAAAAGACATGCCAGGTGCATTTAAATACACATATAATACACTTGTATCTACATAATATATCATGTGGCACTTTGTTACAGAAAAAAGCAATTCCTTTTTGATGATACAGTTACGCGTAAAACCAGTAGTCAGATTTTGCTGGTAAGTGTTCTGTTCCGGAGCTCTTGCGTGTCCATGTGTACTTTATTGATCCTATCTATTGATCAGATTGAAGGCCCAATGTATTAGCATGTGCAGATAATAATGATCTACGGCAACTTACCAGTGCACCTACTCACCAGGTATACCTTTTACAAAACAGCCTTACATAGAATCAATAATTAAGAAAACTATATGTTTGGTACTGTAGCTGACGAATCTCCTTCCTTTGGTCTCCTGGAGATTATGTGCTGTAAGGAGTCATAGCATAAATAGTCCACGGTTGAATGGATTCCGATTTGTTTTCCCAGGGTAAGTTGAAATTAAATTCAGTGCATCATTTGCTTATTTATTTCCACAGTAGGTGGGTCCCCAGATGCGTCATATAAATAAATAAACAGATAAATTGAAGTACTGTACATGAATAACTGTGCATCACTCACTGCACTAGTCTGTTTATGAGAAAAGACTGTAACCGCAATACCTTTTGAAAGTTTGTTCCTCTCCCTGCAGCTCTTTTTTTCCATCCCTTTTGGGAAAATAGAAGGAGGCAATGAACAGACTCTGATTTTGAAACAAAGATGTTGAGACTGGGGCAGTGTCACATAAAGAGATGTGGATAGGTGGTAACTTTGATGGAAAAGAACAAATTCTTTTGAAAAGGAAGAGATAGGGAGATGAACACAGAGTGCAACAAAGGACAGTACGTGGCACAGAAAGTTTTCCTGTAGTGGGAACTGCTGCAGATAAGGGTGTACATCTCGCTGAGTTGGCCCAATTGATTAGGGCCTTTGGGAACAGTATAGTCCATATTAATTCTGCAGTGTGGGTGTATGCATGCGCATGTGTATTCTTGTTTGTGAATTTTTGTTTGTGAGTTTTGCTTTCAGGGAATTCAGCAAACAAATGTACAGGTACTATTTGGGATGACTGCAGCACTTTCTATAAGTCCCATCCAGAGAGCTGCAGCACAGAGAGAAGCTCACACATCTTTATTTTCAGTTCAGTACTGTTGAAGCAGATATAGTATAAGACTGTATTGCTTTAAGCCACATTAGATTGACAATCCACTTGGCTATTTGTAATCACCCATCAAGTTTTATCTCGTGCTTATTTTTCCATACATTTCCTGCTGTCTACTTCTCTCTTCCACCTGTTTTAGTCCTTTGCTCTGTCTCCCTCTGTCTCCACGTCTTTCTATCCTGTGTCTATCTTGGGAATCAGAGTATAGACAGAAGGCCTAGGCAAGCAAATACTGGTGCATAATTCCATCTTCACAGTATGCCGCTCACCCACTCAGGGTAAAAAAGAAGCTCCCTCACTGCTAGAGAAAGAAAATGAACAGACAGATTTCCATTCCCTCTTTTGTCAGGTCTTTCGTTCTCAAATACGAGGGGCTGTTCCAGTCATTCGGGTGCTCGCAGTCAAACACGCGCAGACAGAAATACCAATACACAGAAACGCTGCAAAGGGACTTATGAATTGGTAGACAGACAGACAAACAGCATGACCAACAGAGAAACCTTCAACAAGCCCAGTCAGTGTGTTTCACAGCAGTTTCCTGTTCTGAATGATAAATTGCCATTCACCATAATCTCCAAATGCAGTTCACTTCCAGGCTTAATCTGCAGTGCATCAGGGGTTATCTCCAGGCACCCAGACAGAGAATACCTGCAAGGGAATTTCAATCAGCCTCCCCCATATGTAATTAAATGAAAATAATTGGTTTCTTTCTCTTTGTCATCTTTTTATTTCGCCAGCCTGCGCCACACTGCTTAAGCCTGCACACATGCACATTATTCTAACTGTCACTACCTTTTCTTTTCTCCATTAACCACTCCAAAGTAATCTTTCCTTTTTCTTTTGTTGCATTCTCCATTCTTTTTCTTAAAGTAAGTGGGAACTCATCCTAAATGTGGTTGTCTGTACTGTATGTGGTGTGTGTGTTGTAGGTAAGTGTGTTGCTGCCATCATCAGGCAGAAACATAAAGCTGCACTCTTAATTCCTTGATAAAATCTCTTCATCTCACAGTTTTCTCTTGTAAGACCAGGCTTAGTCTCATGCCTTTTTTTCTATGAATACCAATGGTACCTTCATGCAGAACTCAAAATCCCTAAACTGTCCACACCCAAACTACAGTAACTGTGTCCTTCTTTCCTTTTGTATCTCATTTTAATCCCTCTCTACTTCATTTTCATCACGTGGCTCACTTTTTACTCCTTTTGCTGTGTCTTGTCTTGCTCTTCTGTTCTGTGCCTGAACTGGTCGCCTTGCGCTCTCATTTAGCTCAAGCAAAGTGAAGCCAATGCTGACACCAAAGAGAAGCTCCCTCTACGACTCAGAATCTTTGAAAAGTTCCCCAACAGACCTCAGATGGTGAAGATCTCCAAGCTTCCATCCGATTTCACTGTGCCCAGGATCAGGTACACAGTTGCAGGCAGACACGCCAAGTCAATTCATACAGCATATATTTTTTGAGACAGATCTAAATGTCTGTTTTGCTGCTTAATATCACGTAGTGTTATTTCCATTGATGTTAATAAAAATACTTTGATTGCGCCTTTAAAAGCATCTAGTGAAATCCTTTGGCGCATACTAAATGAATCGTTGTATATTTCAAGTACCAGCGCGTTATTTTTTGGACTAAAAAGAAAAGGAACTCTATCCATCATACACATATGAACCACATCAATAGAGAATCAAGGGGAAAAATCAATATATTGTGATTATTGATTTTCAGTTTAATGTTCAAATACTATGTGTTGCGCTAAAGATGTAAAACCTTTTTAATATTGCCACCAGTCTCCAGATATTTTCTACGGTACTGTAAAGAAAGAACCAAAGAAAAATATTTCAGACTTGCTCCTAGTAGATAGTAACCAATCACATTCTATCCTTTTGTATCTAATGCAGTGCTTAGCAGGAAAGCTGAACTGTGTCCAACACATTGGCCCTCATAATCAGTTTTATCATTTAGTCGCTGATTAACGCACAGCTGGGTCCTCTACTCCCCCAGAAATCCCCTCTGCAGCCCATCTGCTGGGCTGCTGCAGCAAGAACTTTCACTGACATATTTTGTTGATACATTTTCACCAAAATTGTTTGGCGTTATAACACAATTGTATTTGTTTCTTTTGTCTTTAAGTATGGATTTCTTCATTGGGAAACCATACTTTTGATTAAACAATTCATCTTGTTGGTGTGTGTGCTGTTTGTTGTGCACTCTAGAGAGAGCTTTATGAAGCAGTTCATTGATCGTCAGCAGCAGGACACCAGTTGTTTGTTCCGGCGTCTCCCCTCCGCTTCATCCTCCTCCTGTGACCACTCCAAACGGTCAGCCATTGAAGACAACAAGTATATCGACCAAAAGGTAGCTTTCACTTACTCACTCACTCACTCACTCACTCACTCACTCACTCACTCACTCACTCACTCACTCACTCACTCACACACACACACACACACACACACACACACACACACACACACACACACACACACACTCACAGCACACAAAGTTGTGATAATTCCATGGCTATATATACAACAGATAAACCAGAGCAATAAGTACCATAGCAGTGGCAAATTTTCCCAAATGTTTATAGTTGTGTGTATGGTGTGTTTTTGGATGGTACACTACATTTAACAAAGTAGCTAATGGACTGTCACTGTGGGCTCTCTCAGCTTCGCAGGTCAATATTTAGTATCCGAGCTCGTAACCTCCTGGAAAAAGAAACTACTATCAATAAAATCTTGCGGTAAGAGACATCCACACCTCCCCTGTAAGCATGGTTTTGGTGATTTCCAGGTGAAAAGACATCAAGGTCAAGATTGAGCTAAATTTGGTTTAATTTTTTGTTGTTTCAACAACATTTCAGTGACTATATTTCATTACTTATTTAGGACTGCTCCACAATGAAATTTTGTAATTGGAATGTTGCTTAAACAACAGTTATATGGAACCCAGATGTCTAAAAACATTTTACTTTTCAACCAGATACACTCCAGTTTTAACCCACAAGTGTAGACATCTTTTGACCTGCAAATTTAAATAGTTCCCCACCAGTTGTTTTGTTCTTTTGTTATTAATCAGGAAGTCTTAAGATTTTAGATAACCACAATCTTTGAATGCCCCTGCTAGATGTGTTTAGTATCCTCATCCACAGTCATGAAATACATGCCAGTCTTTGTGTGGGCGAAAATAATAATGCTTGCATATTAGATTGAGTATTATGGTTAATGCTTCTCTCTACACACATACACACACACACACACACACACACGCAAAGGCACTCACAGACCCACTTCAGACTCATTTACTGTTGCGGTGAAGTAAATGGATAATTTGCTGTTCAGCATGGCCGAGCTGGCACTAAGTGTAGATTAGCTCCCTGGCACCGTGTCTAATCTGGCTCTCTCTCTCTCTCCCCTCCCTTATTCAGTCAGTCTGAAAGATAGACAGCATATCAGTAGTCATAACACGTTCTGTCTGGCCTGCCATCTTCCACACAAACATACAATTATGCTCACAGTCGCACCAACATAGGCAAACATACGCACAGTCCAGCATACGCAGGCACTCATGCGTACTTACTGCCAATAAACAAGTAATCGCTTAGAGTTTCTATAAATGATTAAAGTACACACACTGCTGTTGCCCACAGTGTCATTAACTCTGTTCTGGTACATGACTCTGCTGTTAGCCATAACAGACAGGAGTGCCCAGATGTTACACACACCCACACAGGCACTGACTAATGGAATGATTGGAACCTTTCAAAAATAACCGTCTTATGGGCCCAGAATGACAAAGGCCAAATTTAGCTTTTTAGGCAGGATGATGGACCAGATCCAGTGGTGTTGTTTTTGCCAGTTTATGACCTCACACACTGATATTTTTTTAATCTGCATTAAACTGACCATGAGGAAAGATAAAAAACATTTTTTGTGTTTGTGTTTTCCAGGGCTTGTACCAGACAGCGTATACTAAGTGGATCCTTTGAAGGCCAGCCAGCCAAAGAACGCTCAATACTCAGTGTCCAGCATCACATACGGCAAGAACGCAGGTCTGACAGCACACACCAACAAACAGAAACGCAAATGAGTACAAACTTAAGCACCTGCACAATACTACAAGATACCTTTCTGCTCTTTGTATCTACAGATCTCTGAGACATGGTTCCACAAGTCAGAGGATCAGCCGAGGGAAGTCGCTGGAGACACTCACCCAGGATGTGAGCACACAGACACACAAATACTGACAAACGTGCTGTACTGTATGCTTGTATGTTCTTGTGAATAGCAGCAAACACGGCTTTAGTTGTTAATGTATTGTTATAAATGTGTCTTTTCTAACTTCATTGTCTCTTCTCTTTCCCTAGCATTCCAGTACAGTTCGCTATCGTAACGCACAGAGAGAGGACAGTGAGATCAAGATGATCCAAGAAAAGAAAGAACAAGCAGAAATGAAAAGGTAATCACACACATATTCAACCAATGTCAGCATGTAAGATAAGTTTTGACAAAGTCCTTGCTATTTTAGCTGTTTCATGTATACCTATATAGAGAAACTGGTGTTTATCCCATTTCTCTGCATGTTTGACTGAGCAGAAAAGTTCAGGAGGAGGAACTGAGAGAAAATCATCCTTACTTTGATAAGCCTCTCTTCATTGTGGGCCGGGAGCACCGCTTCAGGAACTTTTGCAGGATGATTGTTCGAGCTCGCTTCAACGCGTAAGATCAGTTATATCTGTATATGGTCAAAGATGTTGTTCTCAGGCCTCCTAGTTACTAATTGGGATTCAGCATTCAACAATTGTAACATGACATCAGTAATGCCCACAAATACATTTACTGTATGTTCACCCACCTGTCTATTTTCTTATACATTGATTTCCTTATACAATGTTTAAGCAACAGAATATCAGCAGAATGGGGGAATGCCCTTGTGTGAGTTTGACTCAAAAGATGGTTTTGTTTAGCTTTCATCCTGTCAAATGGTGACAATTTGTTTTATTTTTTATGAATTCATATCTAGATCAAAAACTGACCCCATAACAGGAGCAGTGAAGAACACCAAATACCACCAACTGTAGTAAGTGTGATGAATTATTGACTTGTTCAGTTTCTATTGATCTGTTTGTTCTACAACACTGGAATATCTTATTCATTCTGTAGCTTAATTACCTGCCTGTTATACTTCCCACAAACTGTGGTAAGGAATGAAAATTGTGCTATGAAATAGATTTCTCGTATTATGCAACCTAACTGTAATTCAGCCGAGCACAGCATTGATTATGAGTGTGTGTGACAGTTAAGTTAAGTGAGAGGCAGTCCTTTGTACCAGATACTGTTGGTGCCGGAGGGGATTTTTACTGACTACCTGATGTAGAACAGGTTGGTCTGCTCACACATGCACACAAAGATCTTTTAACTCTTACTTTCTGATACATCTCCTCTCAGATCATCCCTCTCTCTGCCCTCTCTCTTTCTCTTGAATTATCTCTTGAGTATTTGCTGGTTTGCAAACCAAATAGCTTTCTTGACCTACTTACACCAAAGATATTATTTCTCTTTATACATTCTAATAAACTCTTAACTTCCCAAATGTGTGTGTCCCTGCAGCGATCTTCTGGGCCTTGTCACCTATTTGGACTGGGTTATGATTGTAGTAACCATCTGCTCCTGCATCTCCATGATGTTTGAATCACCCTTCACCAGAGTCATGCATGTCCCCACACTGCAGGTATGAAAAGCAGATGTATAAATGGCCAAATGCCCGAGCTAGCAGATGCATGATTGGAGAGATGTTGTTACACCTGTGCTCTCTGTTTCAGATTGGGGAATATGTGTTTGTGATCTTTATGAGCATCGAACTCAATCTGAAGATTATGGCCGATGGTTTGTTCTTCACCCCCACAGCTGTCATCAGAGACTTTGGAGGAGTCATGGACATCTTCATCTATCTTGTACTTCAATATTATACTGTTATTGTTGTAATGTTATACTGATTTAAACATTAACAGTGATATGATCATAATGGATGAATCACACTGATTAAAGTCCTAGATGGTCGACCAATGGCATGTCATTTTTCTTATTTAGAAAGTAGCTAATGACTATAAATGATATTCGTTTGTTGGCCTCAGTGTCATCATTTCACATTTCATTAGCTTTCTGCAGTAATTTAATTACTAATGTGCATCTAATTTGAAGGTAGATCATGCATAAGACAGATTCAGTCTGTGGTGCTGCAGTATAAAACATGTCTGACTCAGGTTGGTTGTGATGAGGGAATGGTACCGTTACAAGGTTGTTGACTTCAATCATATGATGAAACTGTGACATGAACACATCGCAGGTATACGATCTGTAAAAGGCTTTCCTTTCCCCTAACGATTCATCACTGCCCTGCTTTGGGTCTCCTGTAGGTGAGTCTGATCTTTCTGTGCTGGCTGCCTCCTGACGTCCCTCCTGAGTCTGGGGCTCAGCTGCTGATGATGCTGCGCTGCCTGCGTCCGCTCAGGATCTTCAAGCTGGTACCCCAGATGAGGAAGGTGGTGCGGGAGGTTCTCAAAGGATTCAAGGAGATTTTCCTGGTTAGTGGTTAACCATGTGCAATTTTTAATTATGTGTGGTACAATGTTCTAACTATTTTCAAAAACCTCAGTAGTGTCAGTAAAAAAAGTATTCCTTTTGTTTTCTTTATCTGGCAGGTAGTTATATACATTATAGCAATACACTTGCTTGGAAAGATAGGGCTTGCGTGCAACACTGTTTGGAAAATATTCATGAAAAACTATGATTTGCTTTGGAAAAAGGTTGGCAGTAAAGTATTCATGATTTATTTCATGGCTTAAATTAGGCAATAATACAACCACGTTTTGTACACTAATGCATTTTATTCACTTTTATTTGATTGTGCTCTTGGAATTATTACATTCTTGGCCATTTCTGGGTTTTGCTTACCTTTTGGTTTGCCTACAATGGATTCTATTATATTATCAGAAGCTTGCAATAGTAACTGATTCCGTGGGTCTGACTTGGATTTTCCCAGCGGAAGTCTCTACATCCACAGCTGTCTGACATCCTTAGCTTGCTCTCTAATCTCACAGGCTTGGATTATGTTGAACCTTCTGCCTTAAACTCTTGATTGATTCTCCTGCAGGTTTCCATTCTGCTCCTCACGCTAATGCTGGTGTTCGCAAGCTTCGGAGTTCAACTGTTTGCCGGAAAGCTTGCCAAGTGCAACGACCCCCATATCCTTAAACGGGTACAGCAAGAAGTATAATCTCCTCACTAAACCACCCCTCCCATTCCATACTCCCTGCAGAGAAGCGTAAGCTGAATAAGTACAAGGGGTTTCCTCAGTCAAATCAATAATCCAGTGGTTCCTTTTATCCTACTTTCTTAACAACAGTCATTATACGTTTTTTTTCAGTCAGTTTGGGCTATAGACTCTTCTATTATATAGAAAACCCGTAAAGACTTTTTTACGGTATAATGCTCAAAAAGGTCTAAAAAAAGGTTGTAATTTTAGTTAGTGTTCCTAATAATAATATCAGTAATGTACTCACCAAGTTAACCAATGAGAATTGGGATGCCCTGATGATTGTTATGCATTAATATTATTCATGAACTTGCATATCATTGATGGCCACTTATGCATTATGTAAAAAAGAGAACAAAAAAGAGTATGTAAAAAGAGTATTATACAGTTTGTTTATCATTTTAGCAAATAACATGTTTGAGCACTTCTTTCATATGAGATGTGTAATAAACCACTTTACTAACAGCCCCATGTTGTTGTTCTAATGGTTGCTTTGTTCTGTGTTTTGCTGTGTTGTTGGTTATAGGAGGATTGTCACGGTATATTCCGAATAAATGTCAGCGTGTCCAAAAATCTCAACCTGAAACTGAAGAATGGAGAAAAGAAACCTGGTTTCTGGGTACCAAGAGTCTGGTATAGCTGCTTGTTTTTTTTTATTACTGCTTGATTTAGGGTTGTTTTCTACAGCCAGTGATTGATGTATCCATTCTGTCCTTCCTCAGGGCCAACCCTCGTAATTTTAACTTTGACAATGTGGGAAATGCCATGTTGGCTCTGTTTGAAGTACTGTCACTCAAAGGCTGGGTGGAGGTCCGAGATGTCATTATTCACCGCGTTGGACCGGTATTGGACCTCACATTACTGTTCCATATGTTTTTTTCACTACACTCCTACAATACAAGAACAATGTAACAGTATAAATGCCTCTGTGTTTGCAGATCCATGGCATCTACATCCATGTCTTTGTGTTTTTGGGATGCATGATTGGACTGACTCTGTTTGTAGGCGTTGTCATTGCAAACTTCAATGAGAACAAGGTAAGAGGCAAACGTATTGATGCAGCTTCCTTGTTTTTAAAGATAATTGTAGGGGTGTATTTACCTATTATGTGGCAGTAAAGAGACTGGAGATGCTGACAGGATGCTGCAGTTACATGATATTTATTTTAAACTAACAGGCCTTTAGATATGCCACCTCCAGAATTTCAATGTGTTGTGTCTTCCACAACCAGGGTACTGCTCTCCTAACAGTGGACCAGAGACGATGGGAGGATTTGAAGAGTCGACTAAAAATAGCCCAACCTCTCCACCTGCCTCCTCGCCCAGGTGCTTACACACAAAATAAAACACAAACACATAAAGCAAATGCTCTGGCAGTCCTTCCGTTATACTAATAATAATAATAATAATAATAATACATTTAATTTGTATTGCACTTTATATTTGCACAAATCTCAAAGTGCTACATGATACTAAGCAGTGATCTTACACGATGTTAAGAAAGTCACACTTTGCGTCATTCCCTGATTGATCATGTGGTGTGTGTGTGCACCTGCACAATTAATCCATATTTAATAGTCTTTGTTTTTCATCGAAGATTGATTCCTTGAGGGATTCCTCATGACCCAAATGATGATGAACACCAGTAATAAAAGAACAGGAGGACAGATAACATAAATTGTGTAGACATTGAAACATTCATATCACAGGCTTCTATGGGAAATACAGAACTTCAGAGCTATTTAGAGAATACAGAGCTAACTACCAGCTATATTACCAACTTAAAAAAAATAGATGAATGTTGAGTTTACTTAAATTTTTCACACAATCAAACTTGATTATATTGACGTTGATCACATGAGAATACTGTGCATTTACACTGTTGCTCTTCCTTCTGTGATTAGAGTCGTGTGAATAGTTGAAGTGCCTCGGAGGCAGTGTGGGAAATTGCATATTCGTACAGTTGAGGCTGACAACTAACAGGAAATCAATGGCTTCAGTTTTAGTCAGCAATGCCGCTGACACCAGCAGTATCAGCCTGACTTTGATCCACATCCAAAGGCCCTTGGCACTGGCGCCACTCACCCACTACTGGCAGATCATTACAGCACTGAGCTGGCCTTTGCTCACACAGTCCCACTCAAAGGACTTGCAGAAAGTGTCTCTGTGTTCAGCAGTCATATGTAATTACAGAGCCTGCCACTGGGTGTACTGTTGTTAAATTTTTATTTCATGTTCATTAGATATTAAACTCCCTGATTTGAAGCAGACACTAGGGACAGTGGGAAAAGGATCTGCAACCAGGATAAATTATTACAACATTCTTCCAATTTAAACCTAGAATGCTGACACATGAAGCAAGCCTGAATTTGAAATGCAAGAGAATGTGAATGGGGAAATTATATTTTGGAAACCTGCAGTGCAGTTACAGTCCTCCTGCTGGAACCTGAGAAGTGGCAAACTGAATATAGTATCATTAAGTACAGCTAGGGTGGGCTTCAGTAACATCTTCCCGTTTAAAAAAATAACTTCAGTTTTCTAATGGACATAAAAGAAGACTCTACATCTTCTGTCTCGGAGATCTTTTTTTAAGAGACACCGAGATACTGAGGACGTTTTAAAGGCAGTGATTGTACAAAAACTACACTGTGTGATATGCAATAATTTATTATATTCTAATAATAATTGTTTGTGCTAAGTTAAGGTAAAAAACTAAAGGGCCTAAATGTGTGTTCAACCTGCAGCACAATTAAGTGTTATTGTACCAATAGGAGTACCCAAGCAGTCCATTAGTGCCATCTGCAGGACAGCAAGGGATACTACCACATATTCAAACTTCCTCTGTTTTATGAAGACTACTGCTACAACCAGTCCAGACATTCGTAATTGATCACTGACTTGATAAGATTCCCACCCTGATGATTTGAAAATTCCAATTTCCACCTATACATTTTGTTATTGCTTGGCAAGTATCAATAAATCTTTGGTCTTCTATCTGCATGACAGAAAACGGGGGGTTCCGGGCCAAGATGTATGACATCACTCAACATCCCTTTTTCAAACGGGGCATTGCTGTGCTGGTGTTGGCACAGTCAGTGCTGCTCTCAGTCAAGGTAAAGCCTCATATCACAGTGTATAATGTCTATTAATTTCTGTATGCTTTTCTCCCACAACTTTTAATTTCTTTTCTTTTAAGTACATTTAAGGTGTTTTATCTAGTCTGACTCTTCTCTTCTCCAGTGGGATGTACAGAACACAGTAACATTTCCTCTTGCCACCATGTCAGTAGTCTTCACCTTTATATTTGTACTGGAGGTGAGCCTGTTTTCCTATCTCTACTCATATATCCATCCTCCTCTGGGTAAAGTTGTCTGTCTGATCTGACTTGTTTGCGTTGTTACCCAGGTGACCATGAAGCTGATAGCCATGTCTCCAGCGGGTTACTGGCAGAGCAGACGGAATCGCTATGACCTGCTGGTCACATCATTGGGTGTCATTTGGATAGTCCTACACTTTTCCTTACTGGTTAGGCAAATTACTGTCAGATTAAGGGAACATTTTAGGAATTCTAATTAACTCAGTATTTTAGCAAATACTACAAACATAAATATGTAATTTTCCCCTTTAGAATGCATATACCTACATGATGGGCACATGTGTGATTGTCTTCAGATTCTTTACAATATGTGGCAAGCACGTGAGTACATTTCCATGCTAAAACATACTCAGTTTAGTGTATTTTGCAAAAGAAGAATGTCTATTGGATGTAGAAAATGTGTTTTTGAACATGTGTGCCTGTGTGTGTGATGAATAAAGGTGACTCTGAAGATGCTGCTGTTGACTGTGGTAGTCAGCATGTATAAGAGCTTCTTCATCATCGTGGGCATGTTCCTCCTCCTCCTCTGCTATGCATTTGCTGGCGTTGTTCTCTTTGGAACTGTCAAATATGGAGAGAACATCAACCGGTAAGCAATAGACCTGTTTATTGACCAGACTCTGTCCTTCATTATGCTTCTTGTTTCCTGGTGATGAGCACTGCAGGCTGTATGCAGCTGAGACAGTAAAACCCATTTTTACATAGTTGTCTGATTCTGTCTGTCTCCCCTCATCCCAGGCATGCCAACTTCTCCACAGCAGGCAAGGCTATCACCGTTCTCTTCCGTATTGTCACAGGGGAAGATTGGAATAAAATCATGCATGACTGCATGGTAAGATGGACTGCAGGTCCAGCATACATCCCCACAGACAAAAAAACAGACCATCTATTCTCCATCTGGAAAACTATTGTACATTGTTTATATTTTATTTTGTGTTGAAAGAGTCACTTCACCTCAATTTTCTGACGCTACCCCAATACAATGGTGCTCACAAGATAATTAACAGTTACTCCCACAGACCTCAGTGCCAGCAGTTTTTACTAGAATGACATTCTAGCAAATAAATAGCCCCAGTCAATACTGCTGACATGGCTATGGCATCTGCATTACTAGATATCACTATGTAAATAAAATGTGTTTTTTAGTGACTTGGTTGAAGGGACACTTTACCGTAACATTTTGGGAAATGTTTTAATTGTCCAAGCAGTGATGCAAATAAAGTTTTGTTTTTTTCTGTCCCCAGGTGCAGGCCCCATTCTGTACCCCAGATAAACATCGCTACTGGGAGACTGACTGTGGCAACTACGCTGGAGCGCTCATCTACTTCTGCTCTTTCTATGTCATTATTGCCTACATTATGCTTAACCTACTCGTAGGTCAGTATGTGTAGATGTAAGTGTACCATTGTGGGGAGCAAATTGTGTTACACACAGTCACATTACGGGAACACACCTTAAATATGGGGACAAGAAACAAGTTCCCACAAGGTTTAGGGTTAACATTTTAGGGTTAAGACTTTGACTAAGGTTAGGGTAATTTTACATGGAATGAATGCAAGTCAATGCAAGGAAGGCAAGCATGAGCTTTGGCAACAGCAAGGGCTGTATTTCATTTTCTGCCTTTTGTTATGCAAGACTGCAGAACTCATAAAGCACACTTACGTGTAGTTTTGTCATCTCTCCAAAGAGACAACAAAGAGTTTCTCCAGAGATGAGAGTTTAGTTTATTACAGCTTTTTTATCAGCACACTGATCAAACCTTGTCATGCAGAAATTATTATTTCTTTCTCACGTTGGAGGCCCCTGTACAAGAAGAAGGAGAAAAGCAGAATGGCATGGCAGAAAAAGAAAGAAATAAAAGAATAACACAGATGGCATGAGTTGAATCCAAATGAGATTGAGTTAGATAGGAACCAAGCCATCTTTACAGTCTACAGTGTGTATTCTCTGCTTTTGTGCACTGTAGACTGTATCAGTCACTTTCGTATGAGTTGCAAAGATGGTGTGGCATAAACCTCTTACCATATTATTACTTTTCGCAAAGAACATTTCTTTTTAGCACCTTAACAATCACAGAGAGAGAAGAAGCAATGCATGAAAAAAGCCAGAAGAGCAAAAGTATTCAGTCAAGCCATTGTGATACAATTTATCCAGTCTCCCAGAAGCCTGGGCTGTTAACTCAAGGCGTCATAAATGAAATAGATTTTTCGAGTTCTAAAGGGCAGTAGAACAACTTTGATTTTTATACAAACACTGCAGATTGATGAAAACCACATAGATACTGCTGTTATGGAATATTTGCACCTGTGAGTATTAATATGTATTGCTATTGCTGTAGCCATCATCGTGGAGAACTTCTCTCTGTTCTACTCTACCGAGGAGGACCAGCTGCTGAGCTATAATGACCTGAGGCACTTCCAAATTATCTGGAACATGGTGGATGACAAACGGGAGGTGAGAAATTAGCGATAGGAGAGAGGATTAGTACACAGAAGAGGGGAGAGGATGACGATCGTATGACTATGAGCAAAGGATAATATAGAGAGATAAAAGCAGGACAAGAGCTAATGAGAAAGGCTGAATGGAATGAAGTATGGCATTGAGTAATAGGAGTAAAAGTAATTACAAGAGTGGGTGCAGGATTAAAATGTAGACCTCCCTCCCATTTATCCATGATGTCATTCGGATGTACTGTGGGCTTTTCTTTTTAAATTACTTGTGTAGGCATATACAATTATAACATACAGAACTCATACACTTGTGTCCGCCTCATGAATAACTTCTACAACATGGTTTCCCCAGGGTGTGATCCCGACATCCAGGGTGAAGTTCCTGCTCCGTCTGCTCCGTGGCAGGCTGGAGGTAGACCTGGACAAAGACAAGCTGCTGTTTAAACACATGTGCTATGAGATGGAGCGACTGCACAGTGGAGGGGGATGTGACCTTCCATGATGTGCTCAGGTGACCATGAAACACCACTTGTACTTCACACAGATACAGTATAGATACAGTATAGAAGTAACAAAATGCAACACTGATGGTGAGTTGTGCGCCCATACCCTGTTTACTGCATTGCAGTTTATTTGATAAGAAAATGAATTATTGAACTCACATGTTAAATCTCCATTAAGCAAGATTTTAATGTGTACATTTTGTTAGTCCAACTTTCTTAGTGGAGCTGCAACAGAGTATTTGCTCTTTCTGTCCAGTTGAAATTCTGGTCTGAGGGATCATCACCAGAGACACAATGTGTTGCACAGGATTTAACAAATTGTGTGAAATAGAAAACCTGCTTCTAAAGCAAAAATAAGACTGAATGGGTACAAAACCTTGCCTCTGTCTGATTGAACACAAACAATTTAGGGACCTGGGAATTTCAGATCCTCACATTTCAGGGGAAAGAAGTCTTGAAACTTCAAGTTAGGTCTTCATGTTTTGGTACAGAGTTGACTTCATCTTTACCTATCTTTAAAGCGCAGAATCTTTCATTTAGGGAAGCAGAATTATATTCTAACTATGTGCCTCTTTTGGCTGCATGTCTCTGTGTGTCTCTGTCTGTTTGTTGTATGTGTGTGTATTCATACAGCATGTTGTCATATCGCTCAGTGGACATTAGAAAGTCCCTCCAGCTGGAGGAGCTGTTGGCCAGGGAACAGTTGGAGTACACCATTGAAGAAGAGGTTGCCAAACAGACCATACGCATGTGGCTCAAGAAGTGCCTCAAACGCATCCGGGCGGTTAGTCTCTCAACAGAAAACACACTCATGCCCAGGGCATTTTCCAAACACACATACATTCACATTCTCCACACACTACTGTAGCACGCACTGACCGCATATGTCCGTGTGGGCTCGCAGAAGCAGCAGCAGTCATGCAGCATCATCCATAGCCTGAGAGAGAGCCAGCAGCAGGAGTTGAGTCGCTTCCTCAACCCCCCCAGCATAGAGACCACCATGCCAAGTGAAGACCACAATGCTAACAATCCAGACAACCCCTCGCAGCCTGAGGTAAAGCCCCACATCCATACCAACACTGCGTACACAGTCACAGACGCTCACAGCGAGATATATAGCAAGCACATCATATAATCTGCAGGTGTGCGCTTGCACTGGTGAAACAAAGGATATGTCCTCTTTGTTTAGATGAGTGGTCTCCAGCAGCTACTGAGCCCCACGTTGTCAGACAGAGGAGGCTACAGACAGGACTCTTCAGACCTGGGTAGGCCACAGAGGAAGCTTGGACAGTGGAGGCTGCCTGCAGGTATGTACACTTCTGAATACTTAAATTGCAAGTGGGTCAGTTCTGTGGAGGGTGTTCTGTTAAAGTGATTTGATACTGGAACAAGTGTGTCTTCTGTGCCATGGATAGAAAACCAGGACTTTATGTGACCTTCCAGGAAAAGTAGTTTATTTAGCCAGACAAGTCAAAAAACTTATTTACAATAGTGGCCTGGCAAGAGGCAAGAGACCTTCATATGTGGAATTATGAAAATGAAAAGACAGAAATGCATGTTGACATGGCAGGCTGTGAATTCTCTGTTCTTTGTGTGTGTTGTGTCAGGTCGAACTAGTGTCAAGTCCATAGTATGTAAGATGAACCCTGTCAACGATGAGGCTTCTTCAGGGTCAGAGGTAAAGAAGTGGTGGACCCGTCAGCTGACTGTGGAGAGCGATGAGAGCGGTGACGACCTCATCGACATTTAGAAAATGAGGCGCAGTGCATCCTGCAGTTTTTTACAGATGAGCTGGGAAGCTTGCTGGCCGGCTCCAAGCTATTTCATTTCTTCTTGTTCTCCGCTGATCAATGAAAACAATGCTTTTTTAAAAATCTGTTTTTTGTCCAGGTTGAGATCTGTTCAGAAAGTACAGTAGGCTGTGCATGCGGGCCATCAATGAGACATTAGTTGAAAAGCCATGTTGACATGCATTGACGATTTCGTACTTCTGGGACAGGTATCCTCTGTGATTTCCCCTCATTATGATTGCTGAGTTTTTCTATGCAGGCACATATGGTGTTACAGCAGACTGTGGCTGGAAAGACAGTCATGAAATGAACCAAGAAGCTGCTGCTGTATGTGTTTTCTACTGTTCTGCTGTTTCAGGTCAACGTTTTGAAACCGGTAATTGTGTTGATGCAGCTGCAACAATTTGTGATGTCCTTTCATGTCAATGCTTTGTCTCTGTTCCTCTGTGTTAGTCCATGTTTCTGATAATGTTTCTTCAGTATTACTTGTATAAATATTGATTTTCTTGTCACTTTATACTTAAACCAGGCCTCTTGTTCCCATTTGTAGAGCAAGGAAATTATAGCAACTTTTAGATTTCTGACTGTGAATGTAATCAAAAGTCAAATCTATATGTGTATATATCTATGTATTTGTGAGGAATTAAATTATGAAATATTTTGTAAATTATTATAAATCTTTAGCTATATCAAGTATTCAGTTATTCTAATAAAGGCCTACTCTGCTTAGGCATTTATGAGCAACTAAATTGTCAGGCTCCCTTTCCTTTCCATTACATACTTAAAGCTTTTGTTCAAAGCGACTTAAAATAAGGGAATCTAACCTTCATGAGAACATTTCCTTAAAATGTATATAATTTATTAAAATATGTATCATAAAACAACATATCCTTGCTGTCCAATGAAAACCATGAATCTCTAAATTTCTTGATTTTGTATTGAAACTGAAAGATTTAATGTTCCTTTATGGGCTGAGAATACTTGATGACATTGATGTTAAACAAACCATTTAAAAAAATAGACAGGGTTGTTCCTTAGCATGTGCAAAGTTTATGTTTTGGAGATGCATGGTTTTCACAGGACAGAGATGAACATTGTATACATGTGACAAACTAATCTTTCTTGCATTTATGCTGGATGTTTTGGAATGTGTATGACACATTAAGAAACATTTACAATAAAACGTTAATAGCATTCAATAAAAGTATTAAGATTATTTTCAATTACTCCAAACAGCAAGGTAGTGAACATTATGTCACAGTCTCAGTGCCAGTTTACTCAATAATTCACCACACTAGAATGAGTTACTGTAAGTCCCAGTCAGCATTACTTTCTTGGGCCTGAGGAGGTTTTTCTCTGACAGAATCTAGAAACATACCTGGACCAGGAGGCTTTACACCTTATGGAGTCCCTCACTTGCCAACATTGGTTCCTTGTGGATCTGTAAATTAAAGATGGCATCTGTAGACAGATGAAGAATGAATACAAAATATATGATGACCTAACAGAGGCACAATGTTTACCCATTCAGGCTTAAGTATTACTGGAATTCCTGACAAGTCACTATCCACACTTCCTTATAAAAATGATAAAATCAAAATCTAACAGACATTGTTCAGGATGAGACTTTAAATTGTACATTTTTTCCAAACCCCCTAAATACGTTGTTAAAGATGTTTATCAGTTGGAATTTTGGCTCCACAATGAAACAAACATCCTTGGCCCATTTTAGCCCCCTATTTTTGATTTTATTTTACAAGTTTTTTACAGTACACAAATGTATCGTGTGCAGGCTGTATTACCTTTAACATCCTGTTGTTTGGCCATCCCATGATTCTTTTAGAAAGCCTGTTGCTCATTGCGACTTGTTTGGCACAGTAATTCAATTCAATTTATGAGAAATTTAATTATCCCTCTATCAGTAAAAAAACCCATTGGATTAGACCAACTAAGGGGGTAATTGAGTGGGCAGATGCTGTTTAATGATTCTCCTCATACACATCTGCTCAGATCAAACAGTCCCCACCCCTTCTCTGGATGACACTGCCCTCTCTTGGATACATGGTGAGCTGCCCTGACAAGCTAGTGAATATTTTTTTCTGACTATATGGTCCCAACTTTGTTGTTTACATTTTATGCTGTGTGTGAAATGCACCTAAGTAGCCAAAGGAAAATTGACTCAGTTCTGAGGCTGGGGTGCATGGCTGTTCCTTTGAACCACATTGTATTGTATATTGTTGTTTTCTTCTCAACATACTCACAGTTGAGTCATTGCTTATGCTGGTGCCCAGCACTTTCTCCATTTCACAGTGATGACCGATGATGACAGTCCTGTCAGCTTGCTGTGGATCTAGATGAGCTGAATTTCCTGCCAGCTATCCAGGTCAGCTTGAGTTTGCCGTCCACAGAATGCAATGTGGTTGCTCCAGTAGACAGGCACTGTGAATACACATACCCACTCACAAAAACAAACACATAAACAGATGTGTGTGCATTACCCCCTCATTTTAGTCCTTCCTTGATGATGTATTTAATTCTAGTTAATTCATCAGACAATTGCTCCGGGTTAGATTTTAACTAATTGACTAATGCACTCAACTATCGGCAGCAGCTAAAGCATTTTCCCTTAAAAAGGGGCCCTTGTTAGACACAGAATTAGCCCATTAAAAAAAATGGGTTGTCGTTTGTCCATTCAAAAGCCCTGTAAGTTTCACAGTTGATGGAGTGTGTATGGGGTAGGCTGGATAATGAATGTGAGGGAAAGCAGAGAGAGTGTAGAGAATCAGCTGCCTGTGGGACGCCTACTTGCTCTATAGAAATCATGACTTACTCACACATTCCAGTCTCTTGATGACTGAGTGCTCCCCCCGACATATGGTCCTGTAGGGAAACAGTGTGACATCAGCCCTCTTGCCAATCAACTGTCTTTAATTTCTCTTTTCTCGCTCTTTCTTCTCCTCAACCATCGCCTCTTAAGCTCCACTTAGCTCAGAACTAGCTCATCAAAGGGCTTTTTCTCTTTTTTCTCATTTTCGCCCTGAGTGGTAGAACACTTTTTTGTCTTTTAATTGCCTCTGCATCACACTGGCTCTTACAGGGCCTGTTGTTTTTACCCTCCCCATTGTAATTTGCCCATCTCTCCCTCGTGCATGTCCACTGCTTATTTAGGGCCTAATTGAGGCACTTTGGTAATTGAGGAGGAAGTTCTTAAGAACAGAGCGAGTGGGAGAGTGTCTGTGAGTTGAGATTACCTGTAATTAAAGTACATGATGGCTTTGATGGCTCGGTCCCCTCCCGTTGAGATGTTGCCTTCAAACCCTGGCGGCAGACGCAGCATCACATAGACATATCCATCTCTGCCTATACGGAAGACCATCACACACACACAATTGGATGCTGATTCTGAAAACAGTAAATGAATGACAGACATAGGCACTGCAAAGAAATTATTTTATTAATTAAATATTTAATTTAATTAAAAGACACACACGCATACTGTTCAAACTGTACATCCCCATTGTTAATGGCTCTTCACACAGCTCATATATACTTTCCAACACCTAATTCTTTAGGAGGAAATGTTGGAAAGTCACCGTCCTACAGAAAGTCTCAGTTTATTCCTCTGAGGCCAGAAATGATTTGTGATTGCTCTTGGATGTGTAACTGGTTGGATGTAAAAGGTTAGATCCCTCATGAACTTATGATCTGATTTATCATTGGATGACGCATTTTATCACCATTCGCAAGAGCAAAAAGGATTCTCAGTACTTGGCTCGCGTTCCATCTTGGCTGCAGCTTACTGTCCATCCTGTCTCTACCTGGATTTTTGCTTCATCCTATATCTACTTTGTTTGTATAAACCATGAAACACATTGAACAAGGACCTGAAACTGGATCAAAGAGCGGAGAAGAGGCATTATGCGCTATCCATACAACCAGTGATGTGTGCCTCAACAGTAAGACTGATTAGAGTAAATATGAGGTGAAGCAGGATAAAAGCTTTCTCTCACAGACCTCCTCATAGCTATTGTCACTTCTGGACATTATTAAGAGTGTCTGTCTGCAGCCTTGAGCAATTAAGGGACATGGACAGGGGTGAAAACGGGGCGAACCTCATAAGGAGGCTATTGTTCCTCAAGGCCAAATTGACTTTTCCAGAGGATCTGGCATGTACATTTGTATAGTAGAAACTAGTCGTTTATCCTTTTCATAGATGGTTCATAGTTCTTTTAATATTTTTTTTGATATATTTTCTGAAGATTAAAGTTCTATAATCATAATTCCGATGTAGCTTGCTCTCCATTACTTGTTGTGAATCTTTCTCTCCTTTCCACACATTCTTAGCCTCATAAATGAGGTGGTGGCAGTGCAAATTAGCTGCCTGTATCTCATGTCAACATCCACCCCAGGTCCAGGCCTGATCCTGTCCTTGTGTTTTGAAACAGATGGCTACTACTACAATAAAAAAGTAGCAAATTATTTTAGCAGCAGGCGGCAAAAGCAATTAACAACTGGCATAATGTGTTGATTAAAATCCATTCCAGTCTCAATGAAGGGAGAAGAAACTCTCATTTTCCACTCAGTCATTTGGCGTTCATCCACCGCTCAAAGTATGCTGACCTTGACCTGACCACAGCTGCTGTTCACTTTGGACCAATATATGATTCTTTGACACTTGCCACTGGCATAAGGATGCAGTAAAAAGTCCCTATCTTTTTGCTGATGTGGTTATTGAGCTAACGTATTTCAAAGCACAAATAAACCTGATCTATTTTTAGTTACTATGTTATGTCTCAGTCTTGCTGTCCCAGACAAATGTTAAAACTGTAACTTTACTGGGGTTCTCTTTGCGTCATGATCACCACAGCTGATCTGTGACATGCTGTTTTTGCCTAATTAGAACAAAAACCTTCAATTTTTCCATACATGTCCATTTTAAAAGCCTGTTTCATGCTTGAAATATATCTCTGACTCAGACTTTGACACTGCGGCTTCTTTGTAAATGTGATGAATACAGGAAGTCATTTTCAGGCCTTTACCTCATGTACCTCATCAACAGCAGTCAATTGCCACCCCACCGAACACTGAGCACCAAGTGAGAGGCTGTACTTTGTCTTTGAGCCAGAAAATCTCATTTTCACTAAACACCTAATCAGGCCTATTCATCTGGCCATGGTTCCCTAGTTCCCCAGTTCTACACCTGGCTTTGGCGTCTTTAATTACTGGGAGACAGGCTTTGTCTGATCTGGAGCCAAGATTGGAATATGAGTGGCAAATTCAGAAAGAAATCATACAGGCTCAAACCAATTCAATTACCCACCAATCAAAGTAGAAAGCCCTGTAATTGCAGTGAAAGGGTAACAATGAGAGCCTGCGCTTCAGTCCGAGTATTGAGGGTAGCAAGGAATAATGCCTACCTGCAGGGGGTGCTATGCTCAAACTATTAAATTTCACGGCAGTGAGCAATCTTACAGATCACTGGTAAAGCATTTTTTAATGTGACTATAGCCCTCGGTGAGACATTACCTCATAATTTCATGTTTTTAACTCTGCTATTATGTCAAATTGTGCATGAATATGGTGTTTGTGAGCAAGGGAGCAGAAAATGGGTATGACATTATGAAGAAGCGAAGCACGCGCACTGCAATGTGAATTAGGAAATAGTGTTGTAATGTACTAACGATAAGAAGAAGCAGCATTGTGTAGGAAATATTTCATATCAGAATAGTCTATGATAAAATGTCCTAAAAGACAGACCTGGCTACACTTTAGATCAAACCATTGTTTCATACCTTTGTAAAACTCCAACTCTGAACAAAATGTCTGGCTACATCCCTCACCATCTTGCTCTGTATTTCTATTCCAATATCATGTCAAGGCATTCTTGGAATTTTGTATCTGACCATAAAAGTTAAAGCAAACAAATAAATAGAAAACAGCATCACATGCCACAGTAGGTCAAGCAGAAGCAAGAAGAATGGCTCTCAGACTCCATTATTGTGTGCCGGTACATTGTGCATTCACACAAAAGAACAACGTGCTTCCCCCTCAGCTCAATAAGCATCCATATGTAGTCTCTTATTCTACTGAGTTTAAAGACAGCCTTTAATTTTACTCAGTCTCCACCTGCCCCCCCCCCCAACCCCGTCTCCCTCCCCAAAAATGTGAATGATTTTAATAAATGTATTTGTCATTTGCCCCCTCCTCCCACAGTGTCCAACCTAGTCATTTCAAGCCCCAGACCCAGAGATATATAAAAGCCCAGACAGAGAAATGGAATGGCGGTGACAGAGGCAGAGAAATGTAGAAGTCTGCTGCCAACTGACAGAAACCCCCACTGGCTGCAGAATGGGATAGTTTGGGACAACTCAGGTACAAACTGACAACTTCAATTTTGCCTTTCCTTTGTTTCTCTCTTTTTATTCCTCTTTGTTTGGCTGCATTTGAAGATTGCCAATCACGATATCAAAAGAGAACGCTGTTGTCATATAGTTTGTTTTCCAAATGTAACCTTTCGCTGCTCTGCAGTCACACTCTATTTTTCTGATTCCAAAAATTCAAACTCATGTGCAGGGTATGCGCATGCATGTCAGCAAATACACACAGACTCACATGAGGATACGTGCGCACAAGCAAACAAACATATCAAACAACATCAAACAGTATCAAAGTGAAAATCAGTGTCCTTCATGGATTGTGTGATGTTACAGATTATTTTCTGCTTGGCTTGGCACGGTTCTGATTTTTTAAGACAGTGTAGATCTGATTGGAAAACAAGATTTTGATATTTGGCATGACAACTTCACAGCAATTAATTTCACACTGGGGACAGAACTTGCCAGGATTACCAAAGTGTCTGGTCACAAGATTATTAGGATGATTTGTTTTACTTGTTAATTTCCAAGGAAACCTTCTTATCCCATTCATCTAGATGATAGCTACAGTCATCTGAATTTTCAGAAGTTTAATTTGATAAACTCATGGCCAAGAGACTCCACATACATGTTCAAGAGACACTAAGGAAACTAAAAAGCAAGTCAGTAAGTGTACCATCAAATGGTATGACGAGCATAACTCGATCAATGAGGATGAGGTTACAGTATAGTCGTCGCTATGTCAGGAACAGGCCTCTTCAGTCTCCACACAATTCATTATTACTGATGTGGCTCTGCAGGGAGTCTGTCTCTATGGGCCTACGCATGTGTGCAAACACAAACACAGAAGATACAAGAATTGTAAGATTTCACGAATATTGTGTAAGTTTGCTAACTTAGTACATACTGTATATAAATGACTCACCCTATGACAGTGGTAAGGAATAATGGAGGCCAAGGGATCCAGACTCACTGGAGCGCAGCCACAGGCTTTTGTTGGACTAGTCTCTGGGTGGAAGAAGGGGAAACATCCTGGATTTTAGGTTGCCTCCATTTTTGTCCCTGCCTCTGTGCATAGAATATCACACAAGTGCAGCATATTTTGCAAGTTTTGATCTTCCAAAGGGTTTGTAATGAGGAGCACAGTGCACAAAGACTTGCATATGATTAGCTCTGAATAGTTTTCATCTTTATTTACATACTCAGAATTGACAAAAAGGAAATCTTAGTGATGTTACAGTGCCGATAAAATTAGCACCACCTCTGGGATTTATTCATGTTTTACAATTTTGAATCACTGAAGAATTATTAAGTAGGAACAAACTCTTTAATGTCAAAAGGAAAAAAAGATCTACAAACAGATCCAAATTAAGTTCAAATAAAAAACACAAAATTAATTACTCCCTTTATGTTGCACCAAGTTATCACTGGCAGGGCCAGATTTTAGAAATCAGTGGAGATTACCTGTGTGTAGTAAAAGTTTCAAAGTAATTTCAGGTCAAATACACCCTTCTGGAAACTCCAACAGCTGGTTGTCTTCTTCTGGCACGGGTTAAAAAGACAAGGGAAAACTTAATAGTGGATTCTGGAAAAGTATGCCCACAGCATTACGTGGTCTTTTATCACGCAATAATACCCTGACATAACCAAAAACAGGAAGAGGAGCAAGATATAGACATAAATTAGCAGATTTTGAATTAAAATATTTGTTTATGTAAAGTTAGGCTTATTTGTTACATCAAATACCAGAAGGCATCATTGGTCATATTGAAACTATAGGCTAAAATCAACAATGGCATAAACTGACTTTGACTTCTGCTAAGAGTAGTCAGGAAGCACTTGTTAATAAATGGAGCCAGATTGAGGGCAGCTGTATTTTTTTGAGAGGTAAGTTAAATGAATTCTGAAACTACTATCTCTGGCTGCAGAGGGTAATCAGCAATAAACATAGTCCATATGAGAGTACAGAAATTTGGGCTGAATCAAAAAGGGGAAATTTTGATTTGTTACAAGTTATTTTAAATCTGTTGTTTTGTACTTCAGGAAGCACAGAAAAACATTCAAATATGCCCAAGCCCAAACCCACAATATCACCATAACCAGTTCTGTTTTATAACCACTATCATGGTTTTCTAAACTACATCAGCTCTCACACAGCTTTCTGAATAAAACATTATGTCTAAAATAATGTGGGGAAAGCACTGTGGAGACTGAGATAGCTAAGCATTCATCAGAGTAAGGTTCATTTGAAGATAGTCAGAAACAAATCTCAGCATCAGCACAGAGAGGAGTCCAACACTATAAAAACAATATAAATTAACAGATAAGTAACTAGAGAGCAATATCATGATTTATGCAAGCACCAACTAAAAAACAGGTTGTCAGAAAGAAGATAAATGTCAAAGTATGTATTATGAACATTAACAAAAGCTTCTCGAAACCATAGCACTCAAATACAAAAATGTGTTTCTCAAAAAAAAGTGATCTAACCAAAGAATAACAAGCCACACTAACAAATAAATAAAAATCTGTAAAGTATGACCGATGTTCAAAATCACTTGCATATGTAAATCCACCAACATATATGCACTATATTTTCAAAAAAGAAAAGACATCTGAAGCGTACTGAATGATACCACCAATATGCCAAAGACTCTTTCTAATATGACTGATTTTAAATCGATTCTTAGAAGTCAAAATTCGCCTGTATTTAAAAAGATTGAACTGTGTTAGCAGCCAAAAGGACCTAAATTTATATGGAAAAATAATTTCATACTTCACAGATTTGAAGGACACATTTTACACACACTAAGTACAACCTTAGTGGTCTCAGTTTACAGCTCCCAAGACTCTTTCCTTTTCTCAATCAGCTTCTCACTGTGAGCATTGGGATCCTACATTAACACACTTAGAAAGTGAGTGAAAGTGGATATCATGTATTTTCTTTGCACCAATTAGGATGTAGCTGTATTTGAATCAAAAAGTGATGGCAGTTGTGGGGTTATTAGCTTGTGTTGCCAGGCCGTTGTCAATCAAATCTGACCAAACCATACCCAGCCCTGATGAAGCAGTTAATTAAATTCTTAATATTTTTATTACTCATAATTATTTAGTTTATATTTAATTTAACAGAAATGCTTCTAAAGTTTTGAGGGACTTCAACATAGTTTCAACTTGTTATACTTGTTCTCCTTGGGAATAAAACAAAAAGATGTCCAGAGGGAATGGGGTAGTGAAGACTTTTTATAGGCACTGTATATGACTGTTCTTTTAAACTCATTGTAATGTCTCTGATGTATTCCCACTGCATCTCATTGTTGTTGTCAATGATGACTTCAAATATAATTTTAGAATAAAGCTGCACTTAAAAACACAACCTACAGCAAAGAAGCAACATGTCAAGTCACAAATATATATATATTTTTTTTCTTTTTTTTTTCTTTGTATAGTTCTTTGTTAAACATGGCCAAGAAAAATTAATCAACATATGCAAGTTGCACTGAAATCTGTGATCACCAGTGACTCATCCTTTGTAAATAATGCTGGGCAGACATTTTCTTCATCCTTTTATCTTGTCCTACAACAACAGGAGGCATAATACCTAAACAGCATGATGTCTTTTTGACTGTATCAGGGAAGGGCACGACATCTGCAACATCTATCACTCTGTATGGCCCAAAGTTGCTGCATTAACTGGGTCCCTGATTCATTGATCCTAAGGTTTTCTTTCAGTACAGCCTGCAGCTTATACTACAGACAATACAATAACAAAAATAGGATAGACAACCTAGTACTTAGGTACATTTGTGTTTTTACTTTTAAACAAACGGAGGTCCAGGGAGAATAGTATTGTAGACAACAGTATTACTGTGTATGCTATGAAGTGAGCCTACTTATAGGGCACAACATTGAACTGAGTGCTGTTCATTATAGGAAGTATAGTATAGTACAGAGTTTTCCTATGGTGAGGTTTCTACAGTAAATACAGCTGATCTGAATACCAGAAGTCTCCATTTAACAGCCAAGAAAGGTGTAGAAGATGATCGATTTTACGAGACGAACACTACACTGAAAAACTTTATTTAGAGCCATTGTACAATATAAATATTCCAATGTGATATGGCAAGCTAGGGCTAATGTCACAACTTCAAACAGTTTTAACAAGCAGATCAGATGCCAAAAGTAAAGTTCCCAGGTTATTATCCACTTATGCCCTAACTTCACATCTTGTTGCCTTGTACCTGCATATATGTATCAGCATGTACTATACTGGTACACTATTAGTACAATCAGTGATTTCATCCTCCTCCTCTTCAACTATGCTAGATAACTCCAGAAACATGAGCAAACAGCCACAGAAGACAACATTGCCACCTCTCAGCTCACAGTCAACTTTAACACTCAGGGGTAGCTGTGGCTTAGAGGTAGAGTGGGTCACCCATTAATTGGAAGCTTGGAAGTTGGATCCCAGACTCACCCAGCCCACATGTTGAAGTGTTCTTGGGCGAGCTACTGAACCCCAAATTACTCCTGAAGGCTGTGCCACTGGTGTGTGAATACGTGTTTGTTTTTTTCTGATGGGCAGTTGGCCTTACATGGTAGCCTCTGCCATTAGTGTATGAATGTGTGAGTTTACCATTTACACTAACAATTAAATGCCACACTGCATTAAAATGAATGAGTGATTTACTTGATGCTGTGTGAAAGATGGAAAAAGAACAGTCAGTGTTATGCAGATATGAGGCTGAAAATTTCCCTTCAAGGAATGTGGCAGTTATACTGTATATGATCTTTACAAAGATTGTTCCTGTGTACAGTAATAGATGACTGCAGACTAAGACTGTCCCCTGAACACTAATGACTCATAAAGCCTCACTGCCACCTCAACTTGACAAATGGCAAATGTCAGCAGCATATTCTCCTGGTAGGCATAATTTTATTAAGTGCAAATATCACTGTGCTCCTTAGGAGACACTCAAAGGTTAGACCAACAGCTGTAGCAGTTTCATGTGTATTGGATGGGGTTTAGCAGCAAGTCACACTCCCAAGTTGATGGACACAACCAGTCAAGCATGAGAAGGGATGCTCTAACTAAAGGCAATAAGAAGAAGCTCAAGCCTAAGATCATGTTTATTTAAAAGTCTGGGACAATAACCTAATGGAGGACAGTAAGGTAAGGGGAGGAGAGAGAGAGAGGAAAGCAGTAAAGAGAAGAGAAAGAGAGAGAAAATAATAGACTGGTGGCATATAGAGGGGCAGATCATTTTTCCCATTTATTGGCCGTGGTAATTTGTTGACTCACTCATCCATGCAGAGTCTTTATGTTTAATGCAGGCCTCCAGGGGAAAGGAGGGGAGAGTGGGGGGTAGGAATTGGAAAGACAGGCAATAGGGGGTTAGGGGGTACCCTGAGAGATTAACTTCCATCTCTCTGTGTGAGCGACGGAGGTGGATGAATATCAGCCTCAGATGCTAATGGGGACTTCATATTGGCCTGACTTTGCATCAACACACCTGCCAAATAATTGATGGGAATACTCTCAAAATAAATGTCAAGATTCTCTGCCAATGACCTTTAGGATTCATACACACCACCTGTAAACTGGTGTGTATGAATGAAATGATCATTATTTATCATAAATACAATCCCCCAAAGTGCTATATTTAACATTCTGTAAAATATCATACAATTATTGTTTATGAAAATTAATTTCACTGACAATAAAGAAGAACTCAACAGATTCTCCTTAACTTCCAGTTCAATGTCATACAGCTGTCAGATACTTGTCTGGGCTTTGATGTGTGCTGTGGTCTGACACCCATCATCCTTGCCCAGCTGTTACTGGCATGGCTGCCCTGACCTGGCCCTCAAAAGGGTCATACCCATGTGGACAAACATTGGTGGCCTACTGCTGGCAATGGCTCCCTGTGAGTTCCATTTACAGAATGAGTTACCACTGTCTGTTCTACTTAGAGATGTGAGAACATCAACCTATCCTTAACAACTACTGACGAAGACTGAAGCCTGTAACATATCATATTTTTAGTGTATTTTAGTGTAGCGTCACACTGTGAGGTTTCATTGTAAATAAATGTTAAAATAAGTTACCGCTGGAAACTCTCTGGTGGATATTCAGATCCACATTCAAAACTTTTCTGCTGAAACTTGCTGAAGCACAACTAAGCAGGATAATGGCATGTGACGGCCTGGACGGCAGGGTTTGGGCCTGAAGGTTGAATATGAGAAGAAGTCTTGGCTTGGCTGACAAACAGTCCCAGCAACAAGCTGATCCCAAGAAATCAATCAGTGCTTTTCCACTTGTTTTCCCACCATAGGCCTAACTAAAGAGACCATAAAGATTAGAATGAAAATTAAAAAAGCAACAACTTTGTTGGAGATGCAATTTTTGCACGTCACAGTATAGAAGTCTAATACAGGGTGATGTTTGATTGAATGTTGAAAAGGAGACATGCAGCGGAGTAAAGTCTGGTTGAATGTGCCACAAAAGCAAGATGCTGGTCTGCAAGAAGCGACGAGTGTCTGGTTATGGTTATTTTTCTGCTTTATTTTATTACATGGTCTTGAAATAATTAGAAAGTTAAGTTAAGTTTTGTCTCACTTTTCTTGGACATTATTATACTTGTCATGTAGCTATGTAGCTTTGTTACATTAGTTTGACATTAAAAGAAATTCCTATGAATGTCCTTCTATGGACACCAGCAACAACTATGCTTACTTGTAGTGTAGGTGAATGGTGATCACAGTCCTAAGGCTTTCAGCAATGTCTCAGCAACGCTAAACAATGCAACACCAAGCTGAGTTCCTAGGCCATCGGAAAGTACTACTTTATGAAGTAGTGTAGAGTTGTTGGGGTGTTGTAACCAAAACCGAAACTTTTGTTTCTGTTGTCAAACTGAAAAGGTTCCAGGAAAATGGTCTAGTTGGTTTATTACCTTCCAATTAGAGGCACAATTAATACTAACCACTATGTTCATATTATTAGCACCACCATTATATAGCAAAATATAGCATTTACGTACATAATTTAGCACTATGCTTGGAATAGGCCTTTTAAATTCATCCTCAATCATCAATAGATGCAGAATGTTGCTGACTCAACTGCCTTTTCTCATCTCCACATCATATTAACTTTACAACAAAAATGATCTCAACATTTAACTCAGTTTGCTTGACTTTCATCTATTTTTAGGCCTGTTGATGTACCACTCCTTGGTATGTATGTCAGAGTTGTTACATTGCTGCAATGGAGCATCTCTTGGGTGTAGTATGACATAAATTAAAGCCTGGAGCTACCTCCAGCTATAGAAACCGATGTTCATCTCATAAAGGAATCAGCGGACTGTTCCAGACACCCTGCTGCCTAAAATAGCATGTCTCTGCAGCACGATGTACATGATGTGCAAAACATCTGCGCCCCACTATGAACCTTCCCAAGTGTTTGGTGAAATCTGCCTCTGGAGCATGAGTATGTATATACACACACACACACACGTCCTCACACCATGGCTGAGATGTGCTATGATCCACGACAAGCTGTACTTCCAATAACCAGCTAAAGCGTGTTAGAGCTCCTTGGGGTGTGTTTCTGTCCACTGTATATTTGTGTGTGCATGTATGCATTTGTGCGGGCAGGCATGTGTGTTTGACTGTGTGTGTGTGTTTTGTCTGTTATGTCCCCAGCTACTTCCAAGTATCACTCCTCAGCACTCTCTCTCCACCAGCGCTGTCATAAGATAATGTGACAGGGTGTCAATCATGCCGGGGCCTGGGGTGCCATGGCGACAAGAGGGTTTTTGGCGGAACACTTTTGTGAGCAACACCAGGGAGAAGGCAACAGCAGGGACCACAGTACAGAAAAAAATCACAAACCTTACCACTGCCAGGTCTCACACATGCCTTCTTTTTTCTACAATCCCCCTCTGGCTGCTCAAGTCATCCAACAATTCTTTTGGTATAAATCCTGACCCCTGTAAGAAAGAACCCTGTGGGGGGGTCACATGCAGACAAAATGTTCTGCCATCCCCTAAGAGAATCATCCCCGGCACCTAGCAAATGATCTGAGTATCCATCCCATCTCCGTGCCCAGGGGCCTACACTGTACAGTAGGCTAGCTGGGTGCTGCCACTCTTCCACTCTGAGCTGTGATGTGTTATGATGGCTCCATCACTCTGGGAGGCAGGGACACAGACACCTGTGGAGGCACTGGGTAAAGTTGATGGAATTGGACAGGACTTAATCTCTGACTGTGTCTAGTGAGGAGTGTTGACGACTGCAGGTGTTGAAGAATTGTGGCAGTTGTTGAGTGTCTGGAGTGTAGTCATTATTAAGTTATTATTCTGTTGGATTTTTTTATCATTTTATAATTAATTTGAACAATTCTTTCTGATTATAGTATGTCAAGGGTGTGGTGACCTAGGGCTAGGAATGTTTGAGAGATTTTGTTCCTAGTGCCAATACAGTACCTGAGCTGCAGTACTGATACCAATTTCATACCTTACTTTCCCAAGTAAAATTGGAACACCCTTTTCCACACTACTCAGTGTTACTTTTATTAACAAATAATCAAATGATGTATGAAATGTAAAAGGGTACACTCATTGTGCTAAAACCACGGAGAATTAAAATCCAACTGCAGTTCAAATGAGCATTAATGCATGTTCACTGCTGACATCAGCCTTGTTTTCAGCAGAAGCTTTTTTATGCAAAAAGCTCGAACAAACCCACTAAATACTACCTGCACCCAATGTCTGACAGGCAAAATTCTATAGAGTATTACAGTAGTGTATTTTAGTGTGTGGTGGTAAATAAATGACAAAATTCTACACAGTATTTAAATACAATACATATATATAAATAGCATTGGGCATGCACTTCTCATGTCGTTGAGCTGGGTAGGAGGGGCCAACCTTGAATGTTTGTGTTTGAGTGTTTACAAACCACAACTGCCTTTAAGACAAGACTTTCACTACCTGTTAGGATATAACTACATATAGTTTCCACCACAGAAAACTCGTACATACCACAAGCTTGTCATAAAAATCACTGTAGTTCTTAAACCAATGGCATTAAAGCAGCACGTAGAATTGACAAACCTGTAAGCCACAAACACACACTTCTGACTGTAGAGATGAGCAGTTCAGACATCTCATATCCCCCACTGAAGACTGAAACTGAGACTGTGTGGATGTAATGTCATTCTGCCATTCCCTTGTGTGTTCAAATGCAGTCTATGCTTTTTTTGCTTGCTATGTGTTCTCTTCTTTGATGGCTGGCTGGTAAAGGGCTCCAAGTAAATAAAATGTATTCTTATTACAAAGTCGATGTGACATTTGTGGCATGTATACAGAGATAGAGAACGCAGCATACAAGTAATCTGTGTAGGAATACAGTCAGCACAAATGTGTGGCTGTGCCATAACAGCAAAATGTGAAAATGATAAGAACAAATGCCTGCCTGCAGAGGTTCTCGGTGGTGACTTCGTGATGGACGCTGGTCTCCTGGGTGCTCATCTTGATGTGAAAGCCCTTATCATAGAAGATCATCATTCCCACCTGGTTGTCCTTCTGCCTCATGCAGAGAACAAAAGAGTCCTTCACCAGCAGCCATCTACAAAGTGTACAGAACCACACTCACACACACAATGGTGGAATTCAGTGTGTAGAAAGCTGAATCTGTTTTAACCCAGATGTAAGGAAGGACAGAGGCAATCATGAACAAGGGAGCTGCACGGGATATGGCTTTTATGTATATTTTAATGATCTATGGGCGATTGTTAACACATAATAGTGTGAAATAATGTTATTTTTTGACTGTAGTAACACACACCATTAAGTCCACACTCGTAACACTCAGGACTGTATTTTTTCCCTTTTGCTCAAGTATTAACCCATGACTTCATAAACAAACAGACACACACAAAAATGTTTATGGCAAAGTAAGCATGGTAAAATAATCAAATAAGACATCAACCTGTGAATTATATATTTATATTATAATTTAAATTACACATCTGATATAAGCTGTGTCATCATCAGCATATAGCATAATGAAATGAAATAGTCTTGTTCTCACTTTTTTTATAAAAGAGATCGACTGACGTCTAAAAATTCCAGGTGAAACACAGCAATGCTAAGACCTTATGAAATATATAAAGATTCAACTTCTTTTCCTGCTGAAAGAAAACAGTTTAGAACAAAAGAAACTCAAATTCTTGAGTCTTTGAAAAGAATGAAGTCATCTGTGACACATTGGTGGCCTAATGAAGCTACAAACTTTTCAGCAGAAGATAATACTCTGTCGCACATATTCTTTAAGAACAAATTTACTTTGTTTTACTGTAAGATGCTTACTTTGCACTTATGCATCATTATTATAATGTGTCATCTCATCGCTTTTTTTCCGTAGGCTATGGATATTAGTGGCCATCTTAGCTCTTTAAGTGATAGTTTCTTTGCTCCTGCCTGCTGTGTTTCCCCTCATTAATGCAAGCTATTCTCCATCACCATCCTCTGTGAAGGGATTCTCCTCATGCAGGCCACAGAACTCTGACAAGGATGAAATTACTGTTAGCTTTCACACCTAATTAAAGTGTAGATGGCTCACCTTCAATGGAGTTGACTGTATTGATGTCATTCTTTTACAAGACAAGCCTTTGACTGTAAGTCACCATACTTGTGGTCGCTGGATGGATCCAGTACATGGTGCTTTTGAGGATGTTTCTCAGGTTGTCCTCCAGCTGTATCTGTCAGACAGATTCCAGCTGTTTTCCATTCAGTGGTGGAGTGCATACATAGTTAATGACTGTCCCCCTAAAGAACTGGAATTACAGCACTGATATTATATTATTATTACTTCTATATATAGCAGTATTTATCAGGGTTTTGATTCTGTTACTTTCATGACATGATATCTTTAGAAGCATTTATGAAAAAGAGACTTAATAAGATAATACTAATGTTTGATACCAACTCTCACTTTTCTACTCAAACATCATGTTTTGGTGATAAAGACTTTGCAGTTTGAAACGTTGCATCATTAAACTTTAGGGAGCTTGCAGTAGTTAGTGTGTGGGCTACCTCTCCTTTTCCTTTGTAGATTGGGTTGGATGTGAATACTACCTTTATGAATGTGTAAAACAAATAAATAACATTTAGCTAAATTTGAGACTGAGAGTCGCAGCAGATTTTTTAAAATACCGAATGACAGTCACTGTATGCTTATCCACACTCTGCAAACTTTGATTTGGCTGGTTGTTTTTTGAAAATCTTCAGTGGGCTTGTTATATAAATGAAATTTCAGTTTCTGCAAGAACATGCTGCATTTTTCCAAGCTGCTGAACAGAAGGAAATGAGAGTGAGCTGAAGAGAAACTGAGTACTCTCAGCTGAGAAATGAACACTCAGGGATATAAGAGAGGATGGACGGGTATAAATAGGCTTCTTGCTAATAGTCAGTTTTGTGCATGTATCTGTGTCTACATCTTGTGTGATTCTGCACATGCTTATGTGTGTGTGGGCTTTGTGTGCTGCATATGTAAGTGAGTGACAAAAGGTGAGCAAATTAGCAGTTCTTACAAGCAGGTTGGCAGGGGGCGCTTTAGAAGATCCTTGAACATCAGCAGCTCCTGATGAAGAGCTTGGAAGTGCTTGAAACAGTGTTTGATTTTCCACGTGAAGTCCCTGTGGCTCAGCTCAATCGGGTAGAGATTTAGATTCAGCACCTTTGAGGTTAACATTTCAAAAGGAGACGGTTCAGCTTCACCGCATCAATAGTCGCTTACAAGAACTTTAGAGGAGATGAAACACATATAATGATACAATACTGCCTTTAAGGATAAGTTTAGGGATTGTGATATTAAGAAACTTTTGATCAGAAAAGGTGAGGTTTACAGCTTTATCAAAATAATGACTGAAGAGCGCCTTTTAAAGAGGTTCAGACGGGGCGTGTGACAAGTGATGACTCAGTACCTGGTTTACAGTCAATTATATCTCACTCACCTTTGTTGTAGATGTCTGTTCCACCTCTGTTACCCAGACAAAAATAGGAATGTTTTCCAAGAACATTTTGGAGTCCAGTGACTAGTAATGGGGGGAAGTTGTAGATTGTCAGAAAAGGAATGGTTCTTGATTCTGGAGGAAAAAAGACCATTAAGGTTTTAGTAAGCAGCATAAGGAATAGGCTTTACCTTCTTTACTGGGTTGTAACAGACATTTGCCCATTGCAAATATGCTCTACCATCCCCACTTTTATAAAAGTAATACTGGTCTTTGCTGATATTTAAAGACACTACCAGCCACAGCCACATCCTTTTTACCCTACTACCATCTGGTGAGAGATATAGAGGTATCTTCTGTCTTACCACCTGACTCCAGAGAAGCCTCTTCCCTTAGGCTGTGAGACTCCTTAATTTATCCTCAGCACTCCACCATGTAAAATAGTTTTAGTTCTGTATATAATACTAATAACGTTTGCTCTTTGTCACTATAGGGAAGTAAAACTTAATTGCCTTATACAACCCTGTGTTGTAAAATGACAAATAAATCCAACTTGTACTTTGATCTTTGTTATCTGTATTTAAGGGTTGGCCCAGGACTGACTATGTTTAATTTATAACATCCAGTTCAAGAAAGTCAGGCATGATATTTGATCTATTGATATGAAGGTTTCTCACTCGACTTCCTGTTTAGTCCATCTGCCATGCTGGTCTTGAGTGATTCCATACTCTGTGCCCTGCTACTTATACTTTAGATATAGTTTGACTCAGAACTAATAAATAAATTGTGTTTGAGGTCTAAAGCAGATAAACACACATAAGCCCAAGAGATTTTTTCCCCAGGTGCAAATGTAGTTCTAGTACAACTATCGTTTTTACCAGATAAACAATCTTTAAAAAATGGAAAATATTTCAGCATGTTTTGCAAATATAAAATTTGCTTGTAATTAATGTAAATATGTCCTTTAATTAACTAAGGCTTTGTAGAATATCACTGTATATCACCCACTGTGATCAGATAAAGGAGAAACGTGCCAATGGTGATTAACAGCTAATGATAAAAAACACATGCAGGTTGCGTTGTTCATCTCGGGACATTGCGTGATGCTTGGCCATTTCTTCACTTTCACGCCATTTGACCCTGACCTTTCCTTTCTATGTCAGACTGCACACAATCAATGTCTGTCACCTTCTGTGTGATCACAAAAACAGTGGACCCTCCCTGACAGGGTCTCCACTGGCAGTCCTGTCTCCCTGCATTTGGGCAACTGGATCTTCTATTGGTGGTACTGGGACATCCTCCCTCATTATGTCCTCCACCCCGCCCTGGCCAGCCCACTGGAAGTGAGGCTAATAACATGAATTCCAACTGACTGACATGGGTGAAGAACCAGGAGATGAAATCCATACTTCATGCATTTTGCATGGGGGTGGTAATTAGGCAATTTTGGGGGTACTAAATGTTTCTTCTGAAGTATCCATGTTCCTGGTGAGACAGGAAAATATCAGCTGAAAGCTTATAATTCAAGCCCAGATTTTGAAAAATGTATTAATTAAGAATTAAGTAAGCGCTCTGAAACAATATCAACATTTTTAGTAGGGAACCAGCAGCACCAATCCTGGTGTGTTCTTCAAACCTTGAAGCATCACCAAACTGGTTACACCCATAAATATTAGATTTGACTGTGCAGATACCAAGGGTATCTTGTTTTGAAGCATGGCCTTAATTATGTGTGCTTTCTTGCTGAATAAGTGTCTGCTTCTCTAATAGACCCTGAGACCCATTTCAAAGGTCTGGTCTGAGAATGTGCCCTTGACAATCTTTCCCCCCTCTCATCGCCTTGGGCCCCTGGCTTTGGCCATTAGGGAGATTCCTTGTCTTCCCTAAGCAATGACAGGTGAAGTGAAGCACAAAATCCAAAAGCCTGCCATAGGCCTCTCCACAGCCTCAGCACCTCTAATTCTAACAGACACTCATCTTTCTATTAACACTTCTTTCTACTAACCCATCTTATGACAGACAACAGATTCCCGGTGTTTGAGAAGACAACCGTCTATGACAAAGAAATATATGCACCAAGCTGCTGTTCCATGCACTGGCAAAGGCAACACCCCTCTACCAGACATAAACAGTTTGAGTTACCAGTGCAAGATGGAAAATGGAGAATGCAAATCAAGGTTTTACATTCTTTAACATTAAAGGAAGGGCTTGCTGATTGGTTTCCTTACTTAATGGATTACTATGAAATTGAGATTGAGCTTCAAAATGATCTCTTTTCTCTGGCCACATTGTGAAATGCATATCATGTTATGGTTTTGGATTTTGTAGTTCCTATTTTATTTTGAAATGATCCTTCCTGGTGTGTCTTGCATGATTTTTCTGCTGCTAGCAACCAGTCTTCATTCCTGCCTGCTTGAAAACTGCACTTCGGTATATTGGTTTCATGAGCCTACAGCTATCTGGTCCTCAACTCCCCAGACGGCTCCTGGATGTCCAGCTCCCTGACTTTTTGTTGTACCTTGCTTTGGAGCCATAGAGCCCCCAAACTGTTAGCTGCCAGCTAGATAGCCTATTAGCTAGTCTGATACAAGCCAGTTTGCTGGATTGAGCCCTGGTACCTTAGGCCCTCCATAAGGACGTGCACCTTTCACCATCATTGTGCCTCTCCACTGCCCAACTCGCTGATCAGAGCTCCAGAGACTTTACTATCCAGCTCACCAAAGAGTCAGCTATAGGTTTTACCCTCATAGCTGGTCTCAGTAGCAGTCCATTCAACTTAGGACTCCTGTTTTGCCCCTGTCCAGCCCTCTGACTGTCCGCTGAGGACTCCTGACCTGCCTCTGTTGATCACCTGAACACATACACCTGCGTCCCTCCTCCAGATCTCCTCCTTCCACCCACCCTGGTTTGATTTGGACTTTCTATTACCTGTCTAATTCTCCGCTCCCCAGACTCCTGAATCTATTCTACTTGCATTTGGGCCCTAGATTTAGTTTCCCGGAGTCTACACTTTAAACCATGATGATCATATCATGAAACTTGGTGTTTCTAGGAACTTTATAATTCAAAAAAGGCAAACCAAGACCTAAATAAATTAATTTGTCTATGGCCAAAAGGATAGACATAGGCAGAGTTCTAATAACTCTGGTGTACAACACACTTTTATTGAGATTAAACATAGCATATTCCCGAAGTAACTTTTTCATTAAAACTACTCATATCATAGGGTCAAACCCTTGCACAGCTTTGTGGAAATATGTTTATCATTAGTAACATAAATATGTTTGTTTAATTTTTGTTTACATAAAAAAACAAAGTAACTCCAGATCTAGGATTACATCATGCTGAATAGCATCTGGAAACTGTTACAATACAATCTACATTCACATAAAATCAAATTACATTGTATGCAGAAAGGAATCAGTTAATTAAACCACTGTCTTATTTACATGACCAAGTATATATATATATATATATATATATATATATCTCAGCACCAGATACAAAAAGTGATGTATGTGATGTAACACAGACACATGCAAAAAAATAAATATATCCATCTCTAAACCTGTCTTATCACCTTGCAGTCTGATTACCCTCAAAAAATAAGGTGGTTACATTTAAAATGGGAGGGTGGAGAGAAAATTAGGAGAGACAGATTTAACTTCATGGAAAACTAGACTTTTGCACTCACCCAATTTGTGTGTGTGTTCACATACTGTAGGCTAGCCTGATGGGCAGTGTTTTGCACTGGTCTCTGATGCACCAGCAGTAGCCTACTACAAACGGAAACAAGGATGGAAAGTCACTGACAGGATAAGAACATTAGGTCAGAATCTAAGCCAGCAATAAGTAGATAAATATAGAGGGGAGTGAAAAGGGGTGGATGAAGAGATCCATTTTTAAGCAAACTGTTGCATTGCAAAACGACACTATTCAACCTTTACAAAAAATAGGAAGGAAAGAAATCACACAGAGACCGATAAGATTATCCAAATGCATTTTCACAATGGAGGAGAAAGTATGAACAAAAAGTACTACAAACAAAAACTTCTCTGAAATTATACAGTCATCAGAGTATGATGCTTCCAAAAATCTAGTCTGCAGAATAGGTTCCAGATCTTGAAGAAGTGAAGGAATGGGTTAAAGACCCTGCTTGTGGTTTAACCACTTTTCACCTCAGCTAAATGTGTGCTTCCCCGGTTAAATTTAATAAATGTATCAGGGCTGCCAACTTTTCAGAAAACCTTGGAGTGAGAAAATACAAATTTGTGGAGGGGCCCTGTTCGGGGTAGCATAAGACATTTTGTGCAAATGTTTGTATTTGAAGTCAGATGTCATTTTTTTCAACTGATAATTTACTCTACGTATTATTTATTAAATATAATAGGCTCACTTAATGTGTTATCCTTGTAATAATTATAACTATTTATAAAAATTCCGTAAAAACAATATGATTCAAAGGGGATTCGGTGGTGATCTTCACCCAGAAAAAATAGAGCATTAAACACTTTATTTCCTGGATTCTGGTGAAATTGTCTGCACCAGTTTATGGTGGAAATGTCTTCACTTTAGTAAGGGAAACACAAAATTCTGGCGACAGGTGACAATTGAATGTATAAAAATATATTGTAATATAATGTAGCAAGGCTCTCATGCATTCTGTATTGCTTTCAAATATGTAATCTGTAGTTCTGCTAATTGGATGGAGGACCCAGCATAATATTATTTTAAAGGGCTTTAATGCATGAACGGAGTGAAAGATAAATAGATCCGGGGCTTTTCAAACTATTTACAACCATTTCTCCAAGACACCGTCCTCAGTGTTTAAACAATGTGGACAGGATGGAGTCAGTGACTAAGTGAGTTAGTGAGGGACATTCACTCTAGGCCCCTACAATACAGCAAATGTACTTTATGAAAAAGCAAATAAACACACAGACACAGCATGGCTCAAGCATGTGTTTAACTTGGTGTTGCTCTTCCTGTCAGTGGACAGTGGACTTCCAAAATTAATTCAGAAGTTGCTTCACGCCCTAGATAGACGCAGATGTGTTTTTTTTTTGCTGGTAGATTATGAACTTCCTACTTTTTTTCATTTTATCTGATGCTTAAATCTAAAGCTGCTATGTCAGTGGTTGCACGCCTCTGGAAGAACTAAGGGTTAAGTGTCTTGCTCAGGGACACGTTGGGTGTCTCACAGTGGATTCAAACCCCGGTCTCTCACGCCACTCCTGCCCATCACCACCCCATCCTACTTAAAGCTGGACACGTTAGTTTAAGAATTTTATTGGCTACATGAAGTGCCAGTCATCGGCGCAATTGCTTGCAATTGGCTCGGCCTACCCACTATATAATAGGGGCGGGCCCTTTCTTACAGCGCGGGCTTTCGTTGGCTATTGTAGGCTGTGAAAGGGAAATGTGAGCTCCTATTGGGTCGAATTACCTGTCAGTCGAAAGTTTAGAGTTCAGCGGCGAATCTGCGTACAAAGATCAAATCGGAGTTAATACAGTTATAATGACATATTAGCCACGTCTGCCAGCAAATATGAAAGGATGCAGCAGCTGTCCCGGGGGATTTATTGATGGAATAATGTGTTTTGGACTGAATGTTTTTACTTTCGTCTGGACCTTTGACAACGTAACAGGACCGTTTTTTGTTGGAATATAATCGATCGGTGGATTAACGTTACTGTGAGGCTTCACAGGTGAGTCGCGTCAGTGTTGATTGTTCTGGCTGCTCTGACAGAGGCGCTGGTTGTAACGTTACCTGCTGTGGTCGAATCACGAAGATTTTTAGCTTTCAAACTGTGTTGTGTGACATAAATGACTAAAAAGCTGCCGCCAGGACATTTAAAGAGGTTTTTAAGTGCTTGTTAACGTTAGTTACTATGCGTTGTTTATATAGAGGAAAGGATAATGACTTTGTATTAATTTAAATTTAAATAGAGCGAATCATAGCAACATTAACATCTCAGCTTAATAAAAAAAGCAAATGATAGAGCGACTTACACTCAGCTGCTCTGACAAAGTGAGACGGGAATGCGAGAAGTTGGTGGAAAAGTGAAGTCCGGGATGCGTTACTTCTTCATGTGTTCTTGGATATTTACAGTTAGGCACACCTATGGTCACCTAAATAAAGCCCCTCTCCACCTAGTATCCAGATCCAGACATCTTTTAAGATAGGATTATGCAATTATCATAATCATAAATTAAGATGTAAGAAAACTATGTCTGGATCTGGATACTAGGTGGAGAGGGGCTTTATTTAGGTGACCATAGGTGTGCCTTACTGTAAATATCCAGTAAGGGCAGCCTGACTGTGCAACTCACAGCGGGAGAGGAGTCCACGTCACGGTGTCGGATCAGTTGATTCGCGCCGTAATTCGAATTTATCAGTTAACCTTAACGTTATTATACATTTTCTAGCGTGAGAAAGTTGATGTGTGGCGTGAGAGCGTGTGAAAAGTGTCAATTGCGTGAGTCTCACGCCAATTGCGTGAGAGTTGGCAGCTATGAATGTATGAAGGTCTACAGTTTGAATGAACTGTAACTTAGAATGCCCAACTGCGCTGTAGCGCTCCACAGAGTTTCAACTATTGGCTGAAAAAAGAACACGTGACAGTGACACTAGACAGGAAGTGTTTGAGCCTGAGCGTGTATATTTGTTTACAGCCGCGAGTCCTCCGTCTGCACGTTGCCGAGACTGTCTAATGTGAATGAAAATCTGAACAGTTTTCGGCTGAATATTTAAAGTAAACAGCTCATAATAACGATATAGCTACTACCGTGCGTCTGTCATGTTTATGCCGTATAAAAGGGAATAACACCCGCTAACAAGACATGCTAAAGTTACGCTTTCTCCGCCTGCTAACTTCCAAGGTACCCTTCACGTTATACCGTCATGAGTCAGTGACAACGTAATTATTTCACCTATTTATTACAAAATACAAATCTAATCACCACGTTTGTGTGCAGGTGCGATTGGTGTATCCTTCCGCGAGCTAACATTTAACGTGTTCCAGTTAGCCAGCTGGCAAATAAGCTAACATGGGAGTTATACAAGACATATAGTGACCTCTGACTAACGTTAAACGTCTCTCGAAAGATAAATTATGAGCCAGTGTATAAAGAATGTTCTCAGTGTTTACAATCTATACTTTGGATAGCATATGTAGCTGCTAACACAGTGTGCCTGCACTCACCCTCTTCCCCTCAGGGACTAGATGATGATACAGAATGACCAAAGACTCGGTGCATCATGGCATCTGAAGTTTACTGGGATCACCAAATACCCCTGCCAAAGCTTGCTCCAGTCCAGGCCAAAGTCACTGTCGCCCTGGTGGCACTCCTGTGCTTCATTAACAGTTATGATGGGGAGTTTGTATTTGATGATTCTGAAGCAATCGTCAACAACAAGGTATTTTCCCCTTTCAACTAGTATGATACCCACATATACAGATTTGCAGAACCATTGATGTACCCCTTGTATTGTAAAACATATCCATTTAATGACATTGCATCCATAGCATGAATAGTCTATTTTTATGTGTCTGTTCCAGGACTTGAAACCAACAACACCCCTGAACAACATCTGGAGCAATGACTTCTGGGGAAGCAACCTGAGTAGCAACTCTAGTCACAAATCCTACCGACCTCTCACTGTCCTTACATTCAGGTAAGGGCACAAATCTACTGTGTGAACATACACTCTAATGTTATACCATGGTTACAAAAAATACTTGTTTCTGATCAGCTGACATGTGTTAACTTCATTTAATATGACAACATAGTTCCTGTCAACATAGTTAGTGAGCGCTTTAACCATTAGGGTGTCTGTTATGTTAAAGGACCTTCCAGTTTATGTCAACCTAGAGTATTTCTAATAAATGTGGCCATTATGGCTCTATGGGTCATTCTAATTTGCCCTCACCACCTACATTGTAGAGATTTTGGGGGAAAAGAGGACTTGCACTAAATGACGTATATCAGGTGAAGTTGTGCGAGCCTCCTAAAGCTTCATTCTGAGTCTGACCGAAACATAGAACAGCCATTACGGTTATTGTTAACGGCGTAGCGATCTATATAGCAACTGGTACACACTAAAGGATTTTCAGGTCTTTTCTGATTTTAAAAATAGACACAGACATAACAACAGATTTAACCGATTTTTAATATTTCAATCATAATATTGTGTACGCCAGACTATTCAGCAAAGACGCAGGACCACACACTTTGACTTTACATGTTAACTAAATCCTTTCAGAGAAGTGATTCCAGGCACTTGGCATCTCAGAAATTCACTTGATCAAAGGTGACTTCAGAAAAATACAAAAATTGAGCTGAACTGTTGTCATCAGCTGGTTATACTAGTTTGTGGTAAGTTTTGAACCAAAAAACAAAAGAAGGAAAACAAAACTGAGAATAAAGAAATGGCTGAGAAGACAGAAACAGCAGTGAGAGCAAGTACTTAACTGGTTTGGTGACGCTTATAGCTCGCTTTCATTGGCTATTGTAGGTTTTTGCTCAGTATTCCATCGCTGTTCCTTTTACACTACAGGACAGTGGGTAACATTATGGTTATGTCTGTAAACACCTCACACTACAGGATGATTTGGGCAGATAATCCTTTCAGACCAGCCTCCAATTGGCCCCGGCAATTGTCTGGAACAGCAAAGTGGACCCAAAATCGTCCCAGTTATCCTCTAGTTTGGGGCTAACATAAGACAGTTAAAAATGATTCCCCCCATCTTGTCACAGTGTTGTCCTATTTTGACTCCATTTACAGCAATCTGTGAAGTTCTACTCGTGCTACTCGTGCTTGGGTCTTGTGGTGCCACAGAGGTTGTCTGCGGGGTTCCTCATATAGTCAGTAGGGTTCTGATTTCAACCACGTTAACACAGTTGTCAAACCATAGAACGACTCTGATGATGGCAAAAGCTGAGTGAGCTAATTTTCAAGCAGCTACTGTTGAGCTCCAATTTGGGCAGCATTTAACTCAAGGCGTTGAATTGTGAGTTGCCACTTAGGAGTTACTTGTGACCTTGGCATGATAAAGGAGACTTGGATACGGCCCTCCTTATCTCCTGTGCGTAGGTATGAGACAGACCCCTAGGCCTGCTCACAGGCATCACAGAAATTGTGGATCTGACAAACACTGTGCTGCTCCAAGTCTAGTGCTGCATAGCACTGTGGCAGGGTGACACTTGGCATATGTTTAGCATTAGGTATTTTCTACTCCTCCTGTGGCAGGCTGAACTACCTCTTGGCGGGAGGCCTAAACCCTGTTGGCTTCCACGTGCTGAACATCATCCTCCATGCTGTCATATCTGCCCTTATGATTGACGTGTTTGCTATACTAATTGGTGGCCTGGCCTATGATGAGAAGGGTGGGATGCTCAACCATGCTCCGAAGACCTCTTTTCTTGCTGCCCTCTTCTTTGCCGCACACCCAGTTCACACAGAAAGTGTAAGTAGACTTCAAGTTTAAAAGTCTTTATTTTTGGAATTTCTACACGCCTGGCTTTCACAGTAGCATCAAATTATGTTAATTATTACCATGGTAGATGCTATGTTGACAATACACATTAATGTCAAAGCATACTGTATACATCCTAGGGCATAAACTCCAAACTGCTAAGCAGTGTAATACCCATAGAGCTTGTGACTGATCGTTATTTGCAAGGTGCATACTGATTCACATTCAAGCCAGATTTGAGAGTGGGTGACACAAACCTGGAACTTGTAACACAACAGCAAATGGCATGCTACAAATTGTGTTGTATTGTCAAAACCTTTCAAACATGTTACACAATTACATAATGGTGTCGAAAAATGTGTAGAAAACTTATCAACAATACAACAAAAAGAACACAGTACACCAGATCATAGGTTCACACCTGCAATTGTTATTTGTGCTAAAGGCCTTTGGATAAAATATAACAAACTAACTTCAGTATGACAAAACCTCACATTGTCCATTATGACACTGTACTAGGGCTGACCCTGAAGAGTCGATGCTTCGTCTGATTCGACTGTCATTCTCACCATTGAATCTTTGCAGCAGCGTTATGAAACGAGGATCAGACCATTTTGGCGATATGGGTGCTCAATTTCAGATTTTACATAGACCTATCGTTTTTTTCCCAATAAGTTAAAATACAGCCCATTATGATATAAATACCAATATATAATTGCGGTAAATAATAATGCAAAAAGAAAGAAGCTTTTAACAAATCTTTAAAAAAGTCAGTAAATAAATCCAAAATTGTAACCGTAACCCTTAAGAAGGAGGCGTCATTGAGCATGTGTGGGCATTAAGGATGGACCCGAATATTCGAATATTCGACCATTGGCTACACATTTGATTTTCAATTATGAGATTCGATTATTGAGTTTTTTTTTCATGCGCCTGACCTCCGCCAACAGCAGTGAACGTAAGACTCCAGTTCACATCAAAGGGAAAAAGGAATGAAGCCTCCAGCTGTGTGGGAGCACTTTAAACTGAGTGATGACAGCAGTAGTGTGGAAGTTATGGTGTTTATTAATTTTACAATTGCTTAATTTCATTACAGATCAAAACAGTCAAATTTCAACAATCAGTATCATACTGTAGGCGATAAACAAACAGCAACAAAATGAACGCATTTAAATAAGCCTTATTATATTAGGGCGATTGTAGAAGAAGAGCATTTTGTTGCTGTAGTTAAAATTAAAAGTAAATTTTGCATAATAGTTAGATTTAGTTCTGCTACCGGAAACACCGCTCATCCTGTGCACTCTCCGCCTGGACCGCTGCCCGGCTACACTATTCCCGGATTCTGCTCTGGACCTGCTTGGATCAGACTCTCTCACTCTGGCTACGGTTCCCCCTGCTCAGTATCCGATCCTTTTAACCTGCAATAAATATTTCTCTCTTTCTTAGTGCTCTTGGGTCTGCTAGCCATACTATGACAAAGTTAAAAACAAAGATTTGGTAACAATCACTCAGTTAGCCTAGCTATGAGAATAAATAAACGGAGCGCTCTCTCTTTTTTTCCTCCCTCACTCAGCAGATCTTAGTGGGCATTTATCCTTATTCTGCTGTTCTGCTTCTGTCCATTAAATACATAGCTGTAACTCGTTTAAACATGTTTAAACAATCACAATAACGGGACCGCAGAGTGGCGGGGGGCTCGCTCTTAATTACTATCGAAGCGTCGAAGCTCAAAAAATGACATTCGGGCCAGCCATAGTGGGCATAGCATCTGTGGTCGTTTGTTTGGTCAGGCAGACAGACAGGCAGGCAGCGTTCCAGTTCTGACGAGAGAGAAAATGGTAAACAGTGTAAATTACAACAGAAGAGCGACACTGCCGCTCTGCATCTACTCAAGATTGAAGCAGAACTAACCCCCCCCACGTCGTACAAACACACAAATCTGATTCAACTATGTAAATCCTTAGTTGGGGACAGCCCTTTGCTGTACCAAAAGTGTGCAACTGCCCCTCAATAAATTTAGATTTAGAATACATAAGAAAAACAACCATTTGGCATATATGCTATAACTGTCATTTTATCCTGACAGTAGTACATGAGACAGATAATCTGTGAAAAAAAAATCAGGCTCCTCCTACTGCTCCTAATGCCATTTGCAAGAATCCACCGCACCCAAGTCAAAACAATTAGTCAGAGCCAGAAGGAGTCTCTAACGCAGTGTCACTCAGTCAAGCTAAATATCATCACCGCACATCTTCAGATGGTTTACAAACACAATGGCTGAGAAACAACCACCAGCGATGAAAGAACTGCCCATCACTCCTTTGCCAACAAAAGCATATACTACAATACTTGTGTGAACACCCCAGGAGATTCGGACTCATTATGTCAGATGCCATGGCGCTCGTATCGACAAGTGGCAAAGAGGCATGAAGACAAACAGTGGGAAATAACTTTTGAGGAGGGACAGTGGTGTACTAGCCTCTCATCCTGCTGTTACACGTTGTCGCTGCTGCCTCTGACGCCTAACGCGCTTTGCCCTGAGCTTCGAAGCGATAGAGGGGGCGTCTTTGAGAAGACAAGTTGAAGCAAGAGGGGCCAGGGTCTTGGCAAGACTCTCACCGTGGAGAACAAACCCTGCGCAGGAGTTTTCAGAGGGTTCCTCCTTGTGGGTTTGGTGGGACGGGCTTAGCTAAGTGATGTATGTTTAATTGTTACTGACTACTGCTTTAAACATAGGGTTGCAATAAGTGCCTGCACGTGTGTTGAGTATTTTGCCAATAGTGTTTTTTGTGATATTTTTTGTGAAAAGTAAGAAGAGAACAGAATATTATAACCACAGTTGGTTATAGTGCATCTGAACAATGAATAAAAATGATTAAATATTCAGTGTTTAAACTCATGACACATGATGTCATTTACATATGTAGATTAGCTTTTTTTCTTCTATACCCTGATGCACAGTTGTGCCCAATTACGCTAGCTCCTATTCTTCCTTTGAACTTGGATTGGTTCAGGAACAGTTGCTGTTGTGGGACTTTACAGCCCCTTGAGACATTGTACTAATTGTGATTTTGGCCTGCAAATAAACTTTTCTTAACAACATGAATTCCCTACAGCAGCGCATCATGGCATCTTGACTTACTAGTCCAGAGGTTTGAATGCTAAGCATGCAGTGGTTCCATGCCAAGAACAAAAGCCCCGTCTCAGCTGGGAGTGCAGGGCTAAGGTGCGTGCGGTAGCATGGCCTGACTATTAGCTGTGTTGGGATGCTTATTGACCTGCCGGCATATGTGTGTATGCTGTAAAGCCTGGCTGGAAGGCAGCAATTCCCCCTCTCCGTTCTCTTTAATCATGCAGGTCAAGGACTGGGTGAGACCTGGGGGGTGGGAGCCAGGCAGACTGTTGGCTTAGGCCTGCTGTATGTATCAAAGCAGGCAACCCCAGGATGCCAACCATACTGTAACTACACACTGTATATAACAGACACACACCAAACTGATAAGAGAATTTCCTATCTCTGTTCATAACTGGATGCACCATGCAAAACAGAATGTGATGTGGAAGGATGTAATAGAAAATACAAAACTTGTTACGTATCACAAATTTTCATTCTCTTGCTCATTCTCCACCTTTACCCTCTCATTCAATAAAGGTGGCTGGTATTGTGGGTCGTGCAGATCTTTTGTGCGCTCTGTTCTTCCAACTCTCTTTCCTCACCTACTGCAAAGCTTTCAACATAGGTACGTACCTAACACAAGTACTACTCTTCCGTATGTGCCGTTTAAGTATAGTGAAAGTCAAACATTCTGGAGCTGCATGTTTTGAAATGCATCTGTTTGAACACCTACATTTTAATCCATAACTGTCCATAACTGGCTTGGTCTTGGCTTTGTTTTCCCAGGGAGTGACAGAGATGACAGGTTTTCTGTCCAGTGGGTTGTGGTCAGCCTCTTGCTGTGTGCTGCAGCGATGCTCTGTAAAGAACAAGGCATCACAGTCTTGGTACAAAGTCTTTTTTTGTAAAGCCATTTTGTTGTGAGTTGATGATTTCATCACATCCAGTAAGAACAGTGTTAAAAGAGAGACCTCACCAGTGATACTCGATAAATACACTACAACAACTCTTTATGAAGACATACCAATTGATGTGATCTCTTCTTGTTCTTGCTTATGTGAAAAAAAAACTGTTTTTCATTTGTATGATAGGTGCTAAAGATCCATTTTGTTGCTGACCTATATACATTTTAAATGCCATTTCTCCTTCCTTCTCTATGTATTTTCCTTCAGGGTGTGAATGCAGCCTTTGATGTCCTCCTGATCTGTAATGTTAATGTGTATGAACTCAGCCAGAGGCTACTCCTTAGGAAGAATCCACTCGATGTGAGTTACAGTTTATATACCCCCCTCCTCCTTTCTGTCATAAATTATGCACTCCATTGTATGATTAATGTCGCATCATATACACTGTCTATGTAAAGCAATATGAATTTTAGTATATTGTGCTCATTAATTAGAGCTTACAAGTAACTAACAAATGTGGATTTTTATTGGTCAGTGACAAGTGGTAACATTTTTCAGGCAAGTCAGATAATGCGAACGGGTTTGTTTACACGATTGGCTCTCATGGGTCTTGGAGGACTCTCAATGCTCTATGCACGCTGGAGGATCATGGGAACAGGACCACCGGCATTCACAGAAGTAGACAACCCTGCCTCTTTTGCAGACAGTATATTTCTAAGAGTGAGTAAGATGGTTTTTTTTTGTGGAGGTTATTTAATGTCAGACGACATACTAAAGCTAGACAGAATTACATCTTGAAATTGTCTCTATTTTTAAAACATTAAAAATATATGTTAGGATGTGTGCAATAATGAATTGATCATAATTTAGGTGTAATCAAACATCTGATATTAGGTTGTACCCAGATAATGATTTTTAAACAGTGATTGACTTGATTCTGAATTGAAATGCATTTCTTCTCTCCCGTTCTTGACCCCTCCTGTTCCTCTTTGACTGGCAGATAGTGAACTATAATTACTACTACTCTCTGAATGCCTGGCTGCTGCTGTGTCCCTGGTGGCTGTGTTTTGATTGGTCCATGGGCTGCGTGCCTCTCATTAAGTCAGCCACTGATTGGAGGATGGTGTGGCTGCTGCTGCTCTGGTGCGTCCTGATAGGCTTGATAAGCCAAGCCTTATGCTCGCAGGACAGCCAGAGAAGGAGGTAAGCGAGCACAGCCATCTCACACGTGCTGTAAATGAGATGAAGTACATGTTGGCCTCTCTAGACTTACACTTGATTATGAAAATTGTATCACATCCACTGCGGTGTGATACCAGAGCATCACATCTCGATTGAGTTTTAAAATTCTCTGTTGATTTAGAGAGAGACTGTGTGTGGTCACAGGGAACGTTTCCTGAATTCAGGATGGTTCATTCAGCCTACATTTCTAAACATAGATTTTTCACTATATAGTTCCTGCAATTTGTCGTGTACATGTATATAATCCTTTGGCATTGTGTGACCTCTGTCTCTCCCTGCCAGGACACTGACCTTGGGTCTGGTGCTGCTGGTGGTCCCTTTTCTGCCGGCATGTAACATTTTCTTCAGGGTGGGCTTCGTCATTGCTGAGAGGGTGCTCTACCTGTCTTCTGCTGGCTACTGCCTACTGCTGGCCTACTGCCTGGGTTACTGCTGCTGTCACTGGTCCAAATACAAGGTAGGGCTTAATCATAGAAAAAGGATCACACCAAAGGAAAGCCCTGCAGAAACCTCAGCTTCTAGCAAACAATACAACCCAGTGACCTGTCTGTTTCTGAAAGCCACCAGGTCACACTGTCCTGGTTTGAAACTTTTCATTTAACCTCCTGTTTATGCAGCTTTGATGATTCAGTAACTCAGTGATGCAGAGCAGGGACAGACATGAGAAATGACGAATGACTCACCTAAAAAGGGATGATAACAGCAGGTGGTGTCCACACATAGATGTATTTACAGGCTATTAACTCTGAGTCACAAATGATTTATTTTTTAAGCATAAGGGTTATAATGACTTACAGTACATGATTGCTAAATGTCTTCTTTTTCTCTTTTTCCCTTCCCCATTCCAGAAGCTACTCTGTGTGTCAGCGCTTGCACTGTTGTGTGTGTATGTAGCTCGCTGTGCTCTCCGCAGTCACCAGTGGCGGTCAGAGCAAAGCCTCTTCACCAGTGCCCTATCTGTCTGCCCGCTCAATGCAAAGGTAAATATCTCTGTTTTGTGTGTTTGCCTGCCTCTTTACGGCACATAGCAATAAAATTTTACCCTTGGGCTAGATTTTCAAAATATGTTTTTCATGTCTGTGTCATATTCTAAGAAAATGGACATTGAAACTGTAGTAAAAGGTTTAGTGTTTCTGGTATGAGGTCAATATGACTCAACAGATCACTTTCACTGTCTGTTTTTGCTGAGTGGAAATAAATTGCAGCCAAGCAATTTAAGTCACACTCTTATGACTTATTTGTTGCTGTTTGATTCCTCAGGTTCATTATAATGTAGGTAAGAACCTGGCTGACAGAGGAAACACTACAGCAGCTATCAGATATTACAGAGAGGCAGTCAGGTATGTCTTTTTATTAGCAATGCGATCAGCTTCTTGTCTGCTGAATTATGGCAGTATATGTAAGAGAGTGCGGAGTCAAGGTAACTGCAGTTTTCTGTGACTTTCAGGTTACATCCCACCTATGTCCATGCCATGAACAACCTGGGGAATATCCTGAAGGAGAGGAATGAACTGGTTGAGGCAGAGCAGCTGTTGTCTAAAGCTGTTTCTATTCAGTACGTCACCTAACACATATGAATACATAATTTATTCCACACAACGGCTCTTTGATTTCACTGATTCCAACACAGAATATCTTGAAAAACCTCCCTACTGATAGCTTTGTAATTTTAATTTGATCTGTGCAGGTCTGACTTTGCTGCAGCTTGGATGAATCTGGGTATAGTTCAGAACAGCCTGCAGAAGTTTGAGGAAGCTGAGCAGAGCTATTGGAATGCCATCCGCTTCCGGAAAAAATACCCAGACTGCTACTATAACTTGGGACGCTTGGTGAGACTCCAGGGTGTAAACACTGTTTAGCGGTGGTGCTGTTTTTGAAAAAAAAATTAAACTGCAGTGTGCCTTAATAAAAAGATATAGTCTGTTTTGGATGGTATTCCTCTACAACTTTGATCCTAAAATTTTAACCAAATTGCAGGGAGAATTTAAAACTATTTCTCTTGTCCGACAGTATGCTGACCAGAAGAGACATGTGGATGCTCTGAACGCATGGAGGAACGCAACTGTGCTAAAACCTGACCACAGCCTCGCTTGGAACAACATGGTCATTCTGCTGGACAACACTGGTAAACAAAATGCCCCACACACACAACACACACACACACACACACACATACACTCACAGATACTGTATTTACAGTATCTATACATAAAAGCAGTTGCTAGTGATTATATGAAATCAGACAGGTATTTTAATACACAGAGAGAACACTAAAAACTATTTTCATGCTGTTTAAGGTTTGTCAGAAATATTATAATTTGTGTAATGCCACATAAAAGAAATATGTAATGACATGTAGGAGTAGAAGTACTAGTATTATTATAACAACAATAATACACATAACCCATTTGTGAATCTATGTTAATTTATCACTTTATTTTCAAAGACCTCTCTGTTCTGGGTGCAGCTTATTCCAGCATTAACAGCCAAGAAACACAAAGTTGTTATTTTAGAAAGGCAGGAAATCTAAATGGCCAACAAGATTAGACCGGAAGAGCAGGAATCAGTAATGCTTGAAATTTATGTATTAAAGCTTTGTGTTGTGAGTTTTGAAGGCACTCTTCCCTGCCGTGTGGAGAATGCTCTGATTTTCAAACGCTCGAGCCGTTTTGTCAGAAGCTGCTCCCACGGGGGCGGAGTCTCCCAGGAGGGCACTGGAACTGTCCAATCAGGGCCCAGTATGTTCCTGATCAAACATGGGCGAGCACAGCCAGAACAGCGCCCCCTCAGAGTCCCCCCACCGCATTTGTTCCCCAAATCTGACAGAAATAATTCTACCCTTCTCCCCAGCTCCCCACCAAACACAAAAAGAGAGAAAAGAAGAACAATAGGTGTCATTTTCAAATAGCAAGAATTGGGAATATTCTTTTCCCTTTGATGTTCACCCTCCCTCTTGTTTTGATCATTACACAAACAAAAGGCGGAATCAGTGTAAATTCAGGCAGATGCGCTCAGACACAGTCACACACATAGTCACATGTTGGCAAGCTGTGTCTAAAAGGCACAGACATGACTCAGGACATGATGGTCATTGTCTCTCAGTCTGTCTCTCTGACTTCCTGTCTGTCTCTCTGTCTTTTTCCATTGCTGGCCAGACATCAGACGGGTCTGTGACAGAGATCAATAACCCAGTGGGCCTTGTGTTCAACCTTAATTAGGAGACTAAACCGCTCCTCCATGTGTGTAGAGGGAAAAACTCTGCTCTAGACACTGCTGACAAATAAAGCAAGCAGTCAGATTCTCTTTACCAGCCGTTATTACATTTGTATCTCTAGATTTGTGTTGTTAACTGTCTTTGAATGTTAAAACAGTTTTTGTTATTTACATATGTTGGTGTAGATTACAATAAAAACACATGTATCTGTCAAGCTGGATGTGTGGTGTTTATATACCTAAAAATTAATGTCTGAAATTTTCTACCTGTCTTTTCTGTCTTTGAGGTAACTTGGGTCAAGCAGAGCTGATCGGGCGAGAGGCTCTGAAGCTCCTCCCTAACGACCACACTATCATGTTTTCATTGGCTAACGTCTTGGGGAAATTACAGAAATACAAGGTCAGCTAGTGTAGTAAAACATTTTATCTCAGAATATTATTTTTGGTGCATGTTGATGATTTCATTCCTTAAAGGGTCCTCCGTGTCTGCTATTAAGTAAGGAGTGGTGCATCTCTCTGCATGGTAAAGCTAAGCCTGCGTGTTTGTTTGTTTTTTGTCCTCAGGAGTCGGAGGGCTTCTTCCTTCACGCTCTTCGGATCAACCCAAATGCTGCCAGTTGCCATGGCAATTTAGGTAAGCCACTGCAACTTTGGCTGTATTACGCAGAGTTGATGAGGCACTCAAAAGATAAAAGAATAATTGTCTATGCTAGTGAAAGCAATGTTGTGCAGTTTACATGACCTGTATTGAATGCACTAAATTAATGGAATTTAAATGGTCGCTGCTGCTCAGTTTGAAAAGCTTTTCTGTTTTGCTGCAGCTGTGCTGTATCATCGCTGGGGAAAGCTCGAGCTGGCAAAGAAACACTATGAGCTGTCTCTAAAGTTGGACCCTGAGGCTCCTGGGACTAGAGACAATTATAACATGCTGCGACGCAAACTGGACCAGCTTAAACGCCACACACCCTGAGGGAGCCAACTGGGACCCCTTCCTGCCGTAAAACTTCTTATTTCCATTGTTCCATATGGTATTATTTTGTCTCACTAATTGTACCATTTGGAAATAAAGACCATGATCTGTGTATCAGGGTATAGATTTGTTCTTCGGGCAGGAAATGGTGTTGGTTTCATGGGTGTGAGATGTGTCGGGTGCAGGTGTGCTGGATGCCTTCGGTGGTTACACGTCTGCACTGTGCTGTTTTGCTGCTTCATTCGAAGGCCATGTGGAACTGATCCACGGTGAACCCCATCCTCTTTTCATCTCTGACCCTGTGTTGTGTCAGCTGGACAGAGCACCATGCATGTGTGGATCCAGAGAATTTGTTGTAAAATGTATTTGATTTGGCCCTTTTTCAGGAGTCCTGAATTTTCCTGTACTCAAAAGCCACTATAAGCTATATAGCGGACCAAGAGCACACAGCCAAAACATAGTGTAGTGTTTATTCAAGCAGGAAAAACACAGGACTGTCCATGAGAGGCATCAGCTGGTTACTGCTGACCACTTGTAGGCTAATGTGGTTATCCTGTTTGTTCCTGAGTGGGATGGCAATCTGAGGTTCAAAACCCCCTTTGCCTCCCTGCTCCTCCTGAAGCCTCTGTAGTTAATGGGAGAAATGTGTTTGTGCTGGGAAGTTTTTTCTGAAGTGTCCACGAGGAGACAAGGGCAGCTGAGACAGGAAACCCATGGCCGGTGCTGTACGAAAACAGCTCTATAGCACAGAGCCTTCAAAGGGAGACTGGAGATGATCTCCCCAGGGACTATACGTGCACGAACACACATAGATACTCACACACAGGCCTGTTGCTGCTGAGTGAAAAGGCGACCCCAGTGTGAAACATCAGTCAACAAGTGTGCACCCGAGGTCGAAGTTCAACGCACTTCTATTTTTTCACCTGCTTCCTACAGCTTGCAGGGAACTTTTGAAGCTCTGGCGGGCTGGTATGGCTTTGCTTTAAGGGCCGCTAAGTTTGTTTACACATACAGTACAATACACCAGTTGATGCTTTGATGCTTGGAAGATGTTACTGATATGCACATCAGGGGGTTCCACAGCACACACGACCACCGGTGTCCTCGTTTATGACCTCCTAAATATGCAACTAATATCACGTGATGAAATTTCCTTGTTACTCAACTGTTTTTGTTTTTGCTGCTTTGATGTAAAGAGTCAGTGGCAGATATAATAGAAACCATAACAAATAGGCTATAGACACAGCCTATATACACAGCACCCTCAAAGTATTGTTTAGATAAAGAGAGCCTGCTTCAACAAGACTCATGTAAGGGTCAATATGGCGAAAGAGCTTCATGCTATGGAGCGAACGCAGACAGAATAAGATCAAAAAGGTTTGGATAGTAACAATCAAAAGTGAAAGCTTTTTCCCTCATATTATTTTTCGTCATGCAGTGTACCATGCAGTGCTGCTGATGTACGGTTGGCTACAAAACCATCAGCTATTCACTTTATGTACTTATGGATTCTTTCTTTACTTTCTGTGTGATCCTTTCATTGGGTGCCTGCAGCTGACTGTCTAGCTGCACAGCTGTGCTGGCACATCAGTGGGGGAGCCCACTTTTATGATAATCATTCTTTGAATACCTTTCATTATCATAAAATATGTGAGTATTAAAGGGATGGATTCACCGGCCCCGCCAACATCTTCATTATCCATTCTGACTGACAAAAACCTGCTGTCCTAGGGAGTGACATTAATAAAAGATGGGATACTACAGCCTTATGAAGTCCTCTCCTTGTTCTCTGGGTTTTGTACACCTTTTACCTGCTTGGATGCGCCATCACAATGATATAATGAAGTCAAGTAACAGGAGGGGTTCTTTATTGTGTTCTATTAATCACCCTGATGAGTTTTGATCATTGTAATCAGTGGAATCGGGAGAATCATGTCTGATGGTTCACAGTCAAAACCACTCAAAAATCTGTAATACTAAATATAACAAACTCGTTATGAAAAAAAAAGATTGTCATCCTTTTGTTGCAGCAGCATATTCAATAGAAGAATAAGAAGCAGGGGAGCACTAATTTCAACCCACTGAGGGCGTTTTGGAACAGCAGGTGTGCTACTTTGCATCTGATAAGCAGCAACAACCGTCGTGGCAACAAAATAAAGAAATGCACTGCTAAAATGAAATGTCCTGAGACATTAAAAAGAGCATCAGTGAGAATATGTGTGATGGTCACCCTAAAATTGAATGACTGGGATTAAAAAAATCCTGGGCCTTTTTATTTAGATGTATTGTTCAGAAAGCCTAAAATCTTGGGGAGGTAAATACTATACTCCAGCTAACTTGTTTTATTGTATTTTGTGGTATTTAGAGACTGGAAGCGGGTATGGCAGGCAGCTTGAAGTGCACAGACACACACAGTCACAGTCATATACATCTGTAAGAGCGGCGTTGACAGAGTTCTCATCAATGTGACGGGACACGATCAAGGGCAGTCCTGTGATGTGTCCGCTGGGCCTCTGTAAGGCCCTTATTGTCCCTCCCACCCACTCCCCCCAACCACAACAATCCTAATGGGCTGTGATAGGCACCTCCATCTTGCCTGTCTAATTGATGTAAATACTGCACATTTGAATCCGCAGTCCTTCCCACCATCCAGGCCTGCCCCTCCCTCTGTTTCTTATAACAGTAGGGGTCAGAGGTTAGGCTGACTGAGTGATCATTAGAATGGCAGCCCTTATTAGAGGAGCAGCTTGTCTGACACCCCATCCACATCCCTGAGACGGACCCACCCTGTCCGCTTCATCTAGATCATATTACATGACACGACCTCAGAACAGATACTACCAGTGCACTACAACACTGTAGGCCACTAGGGCACGGTGGCATTTTCAGAGAGGTCCCCTCGCCTGTCACAGCACTTCCCTGACACCACTCTGTCCGTCTGGCTTGGATGCACTCTGTCATTTTAAGGAGGGCTACTGTCAGTGGGTATTGGGACCGTTGTGTCTACATGCCCTGGCATTTTCAGTGGTGTTCCCTGTAACGGAGCATCTAGCCACCCTCATGAGAGTCTGTGATGTCGCGGCCAATGATTAATAGTTAGAGATGGGCTATAAAACGTCCAGTGTGGCCAGATGCTAGGGCTTTGCTGAACTGATATAATGGACGTAGTCTGCCAATTTGGCTCCCTTACAAAGCCTGGAAGTTCCCCAAGATTGATTCTGCTCTATGTAGCGGTGCCCTGGGGGCTGAATGTTGAGGATGCACTCTTGTGAAAAATGCTGTGGTGTATTATCTTCAGTTGAGAAAAGCACTAAATGATCATGGATATAACAAAATGGCTAATATACTCACTGACATTTGCATGCAACAGTGAAAATTTAAGCCGATTTATGATTTTATCATTTCTTAAGTCAAGGAAAGGCTTTCAGGCTATGGATAAAAGGGGGGGCTGGGATAATTTGCAGCAGGAGCCTTCTGAGGCTGTTTTGCAAAACAAAATGAAGCAGCTAGACCCTTATTGAAAAATACAGTGCAGTGAGACGGAAATTTATTAACTGGCACCAGTTAATGTGTGCATTATTCATTTCTGGTGAGCATGAAAAATGATCTAAAGAGGTTTGAAATTGCAGACGCGCAGGCTGACTGCACAGTGGCTGGGCTTGCTGGTTCGTTTCATCCTCTTGCCGGGGTGTTTGGGTAGAGAGGTGGAGGGCTGAAGGGATGAAGGGGAGGAGTGCGAGGCCCTTTCTGGACAGTAGGGCTTTCCAGTAACAGCTGTGCTTCTCTCACGAGGGGGCGGCAGCAGCACTGGGAGAGAGGCTGCTTGGGACAGATGGACCAGCCCAGCACCACCTCCCCTCTCACCTCCCACCACCGCTTCTCTTATTAAAAATACATCTCTACCACTATTAATGTGTGTAGCTGAGTGTATCTATATGTGCACTCATATAGTATGTGAGTGGTAAAGTCATTCTGAATGCTTTTCCTCTGTATTTAAAGTTTCGCTCATGCTGAGTATAATACAACAGCTGCTCTTTCAGGTGGTGAGTTCAGGGCAAGAGAAATGTGTAATTTCTCTTTCCATTTTTTCTCTTTCAATGCTTTTATTTTTTATCTTGTGCTCTTGCTATTGAACCCATTCTCTCTCATCCTGTTGTTCTCTCTGACTTTCTTCTTCTCCTTCTTCTCTCCACTACTACTACAGTAGGAGGTGGTGGGCAGGAGTCGGTGCCAGTGGCATATGGCTTTCCACTGTGCTAAACATTCATACAAAAGACAGGCCCATCAGTCATGGCTGTGGCCGGATGAGGGGAGAGAGCAGGCCTCTGATGAATGGTGTTTAGGACTTACCTGCTGTTAAAACATTACCTCCCAAACACCACTTCCCTGAAGCACACACAACATTAAGAACTGTATAATACCATGAAATACGGCCCTTGTGTGCAGACATCATGTACACCAGGTTATAGCAAATAATAAATATGCTTCTTAAACCCTTTGCACAAACCCCAGGTCAGGCCTTCATAGACCAATTAATGTAGAGCATCTGCTGTATAGAGGAAGCAGGCTAAAGAACTTCTGAGGCATTTTAGGCAGTTTAATAAGGAGGAGAGCTGCTTCCTGCTTGCTCCAATAGCTCTCATTGCTAGAGTAAGCATGGAATGGGTCTCCTCGATTAGACCAAATTAATCCATTCTTCAGGGATTCTTTTTCTGGTTCTATGGTGAAACCGGCACGCCTTTGTTCTTCCTTGAGCCCCGGTGTTTTTTCTGCCAAATTTAACAGAAGGCTCGGAGGGTAACAGGGGTCCAACCCAGTATCACCTTCTGGAGCAGAGCAACTAGCAGAGAAAGACAATCAGCCTGAACCCCGCTGTCTCCAGCACAAAGTGAAAAGACTCTAATTGGGCTTTTTTACGCTGCATTTTCCTGCAGGATTGCTGGATCATGAAAAAGCAATTAAACCTCAGAGCTGCAATTCATTCATTCTTTTATCCTTTCATTGGAAAGAGACAAATTTAAAATCACTTATGTGAGTCAAGACTTATGCTTTTTGTTATTTTTGTTTTGTTTTGTTTTTAATATTAGAGGGACCAGGTGTTGGCTCAAAGGATCCTATCACATATTTAGACAAATGGAATATATAGTTAAATTACAAGACAATGAAGGTGAAGGTTTTCAGCAAATTACCTCAAAGGTACAAGTTCAAATTCAAAAGAGATCTTTAAACTGCATTCATTTTTAACAAAAAGCCTCACCTTTAATAACTGACATACAAATTCTGATAGAACTGTAGTTCTCAGTGTAGCATCTAGAGGCAGTGCTGCCCACAAAACCATGACCTCAGACTGCAGTGGAAGAAAAAGTCAGAAAACATTCAAAATGTATCTTTATAAAATATTGTTTTGATTTTGCTTATAGAGGGAAAATATTTACCAGTCAAAGAGCAGGTTGAGGTGTCATATAGATTTTAAGTTCATGTTTAAATAACATTTTGTTTTTAACATGCTGTGAGAGTGAATGACCCATTACTGCAGTTCAGTTTTAGGAACTGACATAAACGGGTAATGCATGTATTTATCATGTTTACTGTTTTTTTGGTTGAAAAACCTGAATAAGATTACATTGCTTATATGGACAAATGCAATATTGACTTATAGCAGCATGAAGTATGTATTATTTTCTTTAAAATAATAACATTGTCATCACTCCTCTGAAATTACCTCCTAAACCCACTATTTGAGTAAATATTTTGCAGAACCTCTAATCCAGGGGAGCCATAATTAAAGTTTTACTTGCTGTGGTGTAATTGGTAAAACAACTAATCACAGAAATCCTATGTGTTTTTGCATCAAATAGAAGAATCAGAATCTTATTTATTAGAAGGCACGTTTTTCTTTTCCTGAAATCTGTTGGAGCAAAAAAAGCAAAGTGATAAAACACAACCAACTACTCATTATATTCTGATTATTAAAAATAGAAATGGTTACCAACAAATAATATGTATATAAATAAAGAGAGGGTAAGAAAAGTATATATTAAAACAACTTCATTAATGTAACATTATGTCACATTAAAATGACCTCATCTGTGTAATAATAATTACACCTCACTAACATATTATTTTCTCAAAAATTTATGTTTTAGTCCATGTAGGCATTTTCTCACCTCTGGCTTTAAAATCTCCACAGCAACAACTCATAATTAGTGACACACAATATGACCACCAGCAATTGGCCCCATTTTCAATGCAAACATTGTTAACCAAGCGCTTAACTACCTCATAACTCCAAATGTTCCAGTCTGCGGTGTCCATACATTGTAGATTAGGTCTGTTAATGTACTCTACTCTGCTCCGAGACACAGAGAGGGACAGTGGTGGGTGTAACCACAAAAACGCACACTTACACACACACCAACTTTGCAGTAGGGTTGGCTTTGCGTGCACTTTTATTTTTTCCCACCATGCACCATGCGCAAAGTGATCAACTATCACACCCCAGACGGTGAGATGTCAACATGAAATACCTTCATTTGCATCAGCTTTAAAACTGCCTGACTTCTTGGTATGCCAGCGACCCACCAGTGTCTCCATAAAATTCACTTTAGCCACGGGGGTCCTGAGACCTTGCTAAATACTGCCCCAATACTGCTGTCAACAGTCCGTCAATCACATGACAAATCCTTCTGATTAAAGAGAGCATCACTGGCTGCTTCACAATGGACTGGAATCAACTGAATGAAGTCTGGATGTGTCTGTGTCACAGAACTATTTCATGGGGGAACATTTTACATTATGCAAATCAAAGATCAAACTTTAAAACTTCATTTAAAGCATTTCAAATTTTCTTTAAATATATGTCTGAATTAATATGTTTATCAACATTAAAAAACAATATTTAATATTTGGATATTTAAATTGATTGAATTGTACCAAATACCGTTTTACAGAACAAGAGTTGTGTTGTGAGTATAAATACGAAAACAATAATATTAATTCATTAAAAATAGTCAAATAAATGAGTTGATGCATGCATATCAAATTAAAATAAATAAAAATTATAACTTAAATCATGTAGCAATATTAATAAAAAAAATGTTTTACCTCTTTTTCACAACTTCTTGGTGTGTTCTTACAGTTGATTTAATAAGTAACCAACAAAAAGCTTGGGGCACCAAATCATTCTTTAAGGAAGCAATGAGTGGACGCATCATACAAATCAAGCTGCCTTGCTAAGAGCATCTAAGCAGCCTGCAAAAGCCTCAGACAGACAGCTGAATAAAAGGCAGCTCAAAAGACAGGCTGTGGTAAGATAAGAGGCAACATCTAATCTGACTCGGATAGCTGATACAGCCCTGCCACATTTAAATCCTAGAGGTTTGGTCTGAAGAGGAAGGATTTAACTTAAACCCCTTTCAACTTGCTAAATGTGTTTTTGTAATTAAACCCATACAATTAACACTGACAAGCATAGGTCAAAGAGAGCACAACTCCTCTGTTCAAATGGACCCCCGCAAGTGAAAAGGGACAGAGAAAGAGAGATGAAGAGGGAAAGACAGGGAGAGAGAGAGAGAGCACATGCTGCCGCACTACACAAAGTTACAAAAGCTGCTAGAGTGAGAGAGAGAAAGAAAGTAGGGAATGAATGAAGGCTGAGGAGGGGAGAGGAGTGAGAGAGGCACCTTCATTGAAGCCGTATGGATTTCAACATTCAGGCTATATAGTGCTCTGCAAGTTAACCTCCAGACCACAGTGTTTATTCTGGAACCGTGCTCCAGATCTGGGGGGATATCCAGTTCCCTGGCATCAAAGACACAGAGCTGTTCGAGCAAAGCTTTTAGCTGCTCCTTAAAGCCTGACATTAAGTGAATTGCAGCAGCTGTGGCAATGTGTGACAATATTTTTACTATAAATACAGCTCCACATGGCTGTGGGTAATGGATTACCAACAGCAGGATTACTGTAATTTTAAGCCAAAAAAGGGATATCACCTTAAATCCAAATGCAATATTTGAGAAAGAAAAGTGTAAATGCACAGTAACATGCAAGGGAAATATTAACAATGAAATCATGGAGACAAACTTACATCCTTTAATTTTTTTAAATAAAGATTTCAAATAAAAACAATGATATTATATGAAATGTCACCTTTTTATTGCTCCTTTAAATGATTCAGCAGGCCAGGTATCTGAAATATTGTGTTTCCAATTTGAGCAAGTAATCCACTGCAGTAATCATGAGGATGATTACATGTTCAAGCAGGTAAGCTGTGACAGTCTTCATTGTAAGAAGTATGTTATCAAGCCCTACAATGAATACTACACCACAGTTTAAAAGGCCATTGTGGTAGTCTTATATAGTTACACTGTTAATCCAGAAAGGTTTTTTTATTTTTCATGCATATCAGGTAACAATTTTTTACTGCTTTAGTGAAAGATGGTTTTCATTCCCACTTAAACTAAGAAGAACCTTATATAAGTGCATTCAAAATAGAACTTCAGTCAAATCAGTGAGAAGTACATTCTATTTTTTTTATTTTATTTTAGCTAAGAAATCAGTTATCTTTGTTTCTCCTGTTTCCTATTATATATCATTTTCAGCATCTATTTTTTATATGTTTATTGCATTATAATAATAAAAATCCATTTTGCTTGCCAGAGCTTCTCTGACAGCTTTGAAGTGTAGTTATTCAAAACCAGTTTGACTTGCATCAATAAGATATGAAACTTTTATCTTGTCCTATCTTTAAAAAAACAATTGGATGTGACATTCAGTGAGTGATTTATCTTTTCTGCAATTTCTATATGCCATGCGTAACATAAAGTAAAAGATAATTCTAAGTGAAGCTGACAACACCTTTTAAAGAGCATGCAGTTAAAACTATGTCCAACCAGCCATGAAATCATAATGGATCTCATTCAGAGGCCACTATGATGGTCCACTCATTGTGGAACCATTCAAAACATACTTCTATTACTGCCAGCACCTCATGAAAGGATTCAATAGAGTGAAGTGAGGCCTGCAAACTGAAAATAAATAAAAGAAAATCTTTCTTCAGTCTTTGACTGAATTATCTATCTAATTATAATTATAGTTTACTGCTCTACATTTTAATCTCTAAATGTTTTAACTAATCTGTCTCTTTTTGAAATTAAGACATTATGCATAGCATCAGTTGCAATAAGGGGCTCCCAGACCTCCTCTGTGAAAGTAAGTTAGTTTTTTTCTTTACACATTCACAAGTATGCAGCCAAAATATGTTTGATAAAATACAGGCTATGGCATTAATACAATTAAAACAAAGGTTAAACATTGTGAATAACTGTGCTAAACGACAAATGACAATTAAAAGAGTTTAAATCACTGAGAAAAAATTGACTGTTCACTATTTGTGTGAGGGTCATGAGGGAGCCTCTGCACATCTCCCTACACAAACAACCAGAAGAGCTGCCATGATCTTAGTGGGTTCTTAGCATGTGACCAATGTCACCGGCCTCACGGCCTGATGGACACAGCTGTCTTGCCACAGGCAAAAAGGAAGAAGGAGGGATAGTAGGAAAAGATACAGACTGGAAAAAGGAGAAAGAGAGAGAGGGAGGGTAAGAGATTTTGTGTGTGTGTGTGTGTGTGTGTGTGTGTGTGTGTGTGTGTGTTTGGCGGTAGTGTTGATTGTCCTCTGGCACTTTCTGGGGCATGTGCCCACTCAGCGTGGCATCCCTCTTATTCAGCACCCCACACCGACCCCACCAAAAACTCTCCACAACAGCAGAGCAACTCACAAAGTAAAGTTACACAAACGCTTTTGAGACAGAAGGAAACACCACATCTCATGTTGCTGACCATCGCACCACACAGAGCACGCAGACACACTCACATGAACACTTGGCAGGTAACACCAAGGCACACAAACACAGGTACGGTACTGGGCCTGGACACCGCACAGCAACATGATGAAACTGGCAGGTGGAGTTGCTGGACACCGTAAAGGAAGGTGCATAAATATCCCAGGAGACATCTTTGTACTGAACAATGGAATGAACACAAATGCCACAGGCCTGGGAAACAAGGTAATGGTGCTCACTGTAGAGTAGAATTTTTTATTGAACTGATTTCATTTGAAACAAGAACTTTTTTTCAGTGTCTGTAAAAGCTTTAGTAAAAGTGAGCCGGAGGGATGGTTATGGATATTAACAACACAAGTCTATCTGTATTTATAATGTGATGCATATCATGAAATGGCGACATGAAAAATTACATATAAAACTAATAAATTAATATTCAGTTGAAAAAAAGCATGTTTTCCACTGTTTACTTACTGTTTTAATTACATTTCGCTTGAAATCGTTATTTTGGACAAGTGATTTTTGCAATATAATGACACAGTGTTATCCTTGACAATGCTATTCTACTGAAAGTCAAAAATTTGTAATATTAAATTATTGCCCAGCTCTTGCTGTGGGTCTATAGCGTCTATCATACTCTCTTCAGCTACAGTAAATGATTGGCTCCTTGGTGAGGCCCTGTCTGTAACGGACAGAGCCTTGCAGAGCCGAACAGGGCTGGACAGGGATGGGGAGGCACAGAGCGCATGTTAGGAACAGAGGAAAGAGCCACTCTGACTGGTGGAGAGCCACATGTGCTGGGCCGCGGAGAGAGACTCCGACACTGCTCACGCTGTCAACTTGCTGACATATACATACGCAAACATTTATGTAGAGGTACAGACACGCACACAGACACACACCGGTGCACATACACACTGCAGGGCCAAGCCAATTAACACCCTGCCACTGCACAGATCATTTTCGGAGCAGTAGTGGAACAGGAGGGCATATGTGGATAATCATACATGCAAATTAGATGAACAAGAAAGGCATCTAAATTCTGGCAACAACTTGTGACAACACCTTAAAGTAGAGCCTTGAGTCTCCGTTCTAAAATGTATATTCTTGCATTACAAGGTTAGCATAATTTCATAATCTCCTTAATAAGATGAGTGTATGATTCTTTAACATATTTACACAAAACTCATATAAAAGTAATGAAGACACTTGGTGAAAGTTAACTGACTGAACAGTGGTAGCCAAGAAATCAAGAAATATAACAATCCCCCTGATTTTTTTAAAGTATAAAATGGGTGCCACAGTGCTGCCACTGAAGAGACAAATTTTACTTACATTTACTTCACTAATATGAAAGATGGAGCATCGGAGGTCTTAGGGCAAAATAGTTTCTTTCCCTGAAGTTTGACTCCAAAACCAGAAGATGGCAACATACCTCTGGCTGAGACACCAGCCTGCCTCCCTGCTCTTTTAGTTATTTATGCATTCACATGTTCACCTAGTGATTCATTTATTTATTTATTCATTTACTTGTGCTGCAATACAAACATTATAAGTCTTGAAGAGAGGAGCAGGTAAATATAGTGAATTATTCACTAGGTTCTTGACTTGACTACTGGTGGTTAGGCAAGATAAAAGCCAGCCACACACATCCCTAAGGTTGGGTTTGAGTGTGTGTTGTACATGCATGAGCGTATGCACGTGTGTGTCTTTGTGTATATTCATACCCCCCAGGTAAAGGGAGATGGATTGCTGATGTTAGGACGGTGTGGTAGTGCAGAAATTAGCACACATCTCTCAACAATCTTTGCTCTGAAGAACAGTTCACTAGTTTACCATTCCTCAATGTTTTTCTTTTGCTCTTCCTCACCTCCTTCTCTTCACTGTATGACGTTTGTTACATAAGCAAATGGACAGAGACCACTACAGGGTTCCTGCATTAACACCCAAAAGCAAAGATATCAGCCACAATCCTGACTAATGCAGAGTGGGATGCCTTTCCAACATGAGTGTGCGAAGAAGTGACACAACATAGTGAATGGTAAATGAGCCTCTTAGTTATAGTAGTATGTCCCCACTACATGACAAGGGCTGATATACTTTATCCATTACTCACAGCAATGACTGTCACTTCAAACAGACTGGGCTAAGATTAGTCTATTTGCCATGGTAAACAATTTAATATTTGATGTACAGTACAGTGAGCCCTCCCCTCATCTTTTTCTCCCCACTCCTCTGTTTGTTTTCTTGTGTGTGTGTTAGTAGGTGAGTGTGTGTGTGTATGTGTGTGTGTGTTTGTGTGTGTGTAAGTGTGGGAGGGGAAGTTGCTAGTATAGTCAGTGAGGCTACATGAGGCAACTAGAGCATTTGAGTGCATGAATAATCCCACAGAGTGATGACGATGAAGAAAACACACTGGCTGCACACTGAACACTTAGCATGGTGATATAGATACTTACGTATGATGGCTAAAAAATGTTTGGTTTTGTTTATTTTACAAAAATATCTCTACAGTGATCATAAAGTCTTTTTTTTTAAAAGTCCGTTCACTCTTATCGCACATGCAAAGCAGACATCTTCCAAATTTCCTTCTCTATCTAGGCATGTTGTTTTAGTTTTATTTCCTCAGGTTTTATCCACTGACTTTATGCCATCAACAACTTTTATTGGAACAATTTCTTATGTAAAAAAACAAAATAAAAAGAAAAGGTACATTGTTTAAATATAAATTCGATTAACCCACATTATGTTTGTGTGTCAGCAGAAGCCTTACTCTGTCTGGCCATATACCATTAGAGGTTTAGTGGAAAAATTTGTTGTTTTTTTTCAAACACATTTTGGTAATGCAAAAATATTAAATTTGTGTACAGTATCAGACAAATACATATTTATTTTTGAATCCCATATATTTTTAATGCTTCTTGATGAGATTGATTCCAGGATGAGAGTTCTGTAAGTGCTACAATCATCGATGGGCATTCATCTGAAAGAAATTCCACATCAACATCAAACTGTACAGTTGTATTAAATCTCTGTGGTTGAGGGGCTGTGGGTCCATGCCAAGACGGCCCATGAGGGCAATGTGGCACGACCAGTAGGAAGGAGCCAGTTGGTTGGCTGAAGTGTTTGAGCTGGGAGCAGAACAATTACAGCAGTCACTTACCATCACAGTGTCTGGTTGAGGCAATGGCACAGCAGGACGCCGCAGGGCAAGAATGAAGCTTTCATCCAGCTGGTATCACAAGATCAAGCTGGTCATGCCAGAAATGACAAAACAATATGCTGAGCCCAGCAAATGGTTGTAAAAAATTTATTTTTCTTCTTTTTTTAATTAATAGAAACTTACAAATTAGAGATGTTATGGACTCACCTGTTGTTACTAGTTAGACTGGTTACTAATAAAGCGAAGGGAGATTGAGAATCTAATGTAAGAATCTGATTTATCATGTCTGGAAATGTTCATTAACTCATCTCTTTTCAACTTCGTTTCTTATGCTCAATCTCATCATGTGTCATTTGGCATCTGGCAAAGTTTTGGGAAGGTCCAATATTAGATATTTTGTCAGCTTTCAAAATAAAACTTAACATCCTACAGCAAATTAAATGCTTCAGGTCCAGATGGAGAATGTGACTGGAGTGAAAAACATAAAAGAAAAAAAAACTGCATGTGCCAAAATAACCACCCACAGATATGGGCATTCAAACACATACATTTACACAGATGCTTACATATCTTGCAAACACTCACACAAAAGCTTGCAAACACTCACACAAAAGCGCACACACATATATATACACACACAGAGTGCGGAGGCAGATGACCGCATCTGCCCCTCGTCCTCAGGTTCAGTGGTGGCCACTCCGGCAGCCTCACCTCCCCCTGTCATGTCTGATTCTCTTGGTAGGATCTATCATCTGGTTGGCAGTCTGGGTGCCAGTCAGTTGCTTCCCACGGGACTCGCAGGGGATGGGAGCCGGGAGGCACTGGGCTGAAGCCTCCCCAGTCTCAGCAGCAGCTGTGTGGGAGACAGCAAGAGGTGCGGCACAGATGTGGGAGCCTGGAGCCAACAGAAGGTATGGCTGATTTCAGTGTAGGCCATGTTTGTTATTCCACCTTTTCCTGGGAGGAAGAAGCCGGCCCTTGATCTGGCTCACAGCTAAACACTTAGCTTTTGTTCCCGAGATGAATAACTGCAAGGAGAATGAGGTGCAAAGGAAAAAGGGAGAGAAAAGAAAAAAAGTCCAGGGTAGAAATCCGTTGACCAAGTGCAGAATGAGGCTGGTCATTCTATACCCCGCTAAAGCTGAGCCCCTATTACAGAACAAGGGCCTCTGAGCCGTGACACACCCTTCCTTGAAGCTACTGACAAACTTATACTATTTCACAATGACTGCACACCATGTGTGAAACATAACAAAGTAATTAAGCACATTTTGCCCATTAGGTAAACAATATATAATAAATTATGAACATAAATCTGTTTACATGTGATGAAAACACATTGTAGTGTTTATTCTGTACATTCACAGAAAGTCCCAGTCAAAATCATAGCTAACACTCATAACCAGATTTTCACAGGGAATTTTGCACAACTTCATTTTGTAGTAACACTATCCACCTTGTAAAAATGAACACCCTCTTCTAACAGCACAAGTGAGAAATGGGATAGTTTTCCCACTGAGTTCCCAGATGTAGGATTGCCATTGTATTCACACACCCGGTGTTAGCCCAAGACGGCACCCTCAAATACAGCTCTGTCTTGGCTTTGCAGAAAAAACAAGACTGTGATATGGAAGAGGTGGCAGTGTGAAGCTGTCAGTACAAAATGTTTGTTTATACTAGAGTAACCCCCGAAAGCAAAATTCGATTTGAAATCTTACAGTCTCTTCTCATATTGCATCTAAAAACCATTGTCCTAATAAATATTTGAGTTCCCATGATGTGCCTAACGCTAGAAAATGCCGTGCTTGTGTATGTGAGTGTGTGTGTGCAGTACAGCGGAGCAAAGTACATCTGCAGTTGTAAGGAAACAGGCTGTTAGCATACAGCTTTGACAACTCCATCAGGCCAGTCTCAAGGTAGCTGTCAATCACAACAAATCATCTCATCCCTCAGCGCTGCGAGGACCTCTCTCCACTACTACACACATGACAGGCCCCTACAGCTCTATTTACCCATGAACACCCTCCCCGTGCCAATGGGTTTGTAATTAGAAAACAGAAAAAGAGAAAAGAGTCGGGGGTAGGTGGGAAAAGTAAGTCAGTAACAAGTTTGGATACAAAGCAAGTGAATGGTGCCTTTTCACCAGCGATGTTTGGATTTGAAGAGTGGGTTGGCACTTGCATGGTGGCAGCGCATTGAAAAGCAAAGGCATTCTCATTCAGTCTCCTATTTAGGGGACAATGTGAGTGTGTGTGGGTGGGTGTGTGGGGGGGGGTGTGTGGGGGGTGTCAAACACCGTCCTGATTTGCAAGACTCATTTTCAGCTATCTATAATTAGATTAATGTGGTGATGGCATACCACAAAGCCAAGCCCACTCCACTTCCATCCTAGAGCATATGAATTAGGGACTAAACACGTCTTTCTATTCCAGGCAGAGAAATGGAGGTGTGAGTGTTTAGCATACCCTTTATGATGGGGAAAGATGTTAATTGTGTGCCATTACCTCTAAACTGTTTGCTTGTTGTATTAATCACTGTGCTAATTGATGCAGAAATAAAATTGTTGCCACAGGCGAGGAAGGGAGTGAACCAGAGTCGGGGATGGTGGATAAAAGATTATCGTAGTGAACATATGGAGATGGCAATGCTTTGAAAGTCTGCTCTATATGCCCACCAGCGCCACATTGGATGATGAGTGGAGTGCCAATAGCAGCACCATCTCATAATATAAGGTTTGTGCAGAATGAAACACAGCATGTGGGTTGGTTTGTGTGGATATTTAGCAGCAGACAAAAAATAACCTTAGACAGAGCGACTTTTATAATGATAATCTGGACCTTGTCTTTTAGGAATGAATAAAAAATATAGAAAGACTGTGTGTATTCAGAAAGACTGTGGTTAATTTCAATTACATTGCAGGAGCCCTGGAATTATTGACATAGTCAGTACCTTGCTCATTGCTCACTTTTGAACGGGTTAGTTTAATACATATAATTATCATCTTGCTTAATTTTTTCCTTTGAGGAACAAGGTAATATATAATGGTGCCTTCAAATGGAACTTGTATTTTTCTCACAGGGAGCCAAGTACACAATATCCTCTGCACTGAAGTGGTTTAAGTCGGGTAAACACTTTTGCTTGATGGTTGATGACAGTTTTTTTTCTTTTCAAAGATGGGGAGTGATTCTATGTTTGTAATTCAGTGTGATTTTTTAGGAATTAAAAAAGAGCAGTTACTTGTGAAGGCGCAAACATAAAATGCAACACAAAAATGCCACTTAAGAGGCCTGGAATTTAAAGTTTGGGTCTCTTTGGGGACTTCTAGATATTAATCACGCTCATAAAAGTTGTGCGTATGAAAAACAGATGAGAAAAACATGAGCAAGAAAGACAGCAATTAACCAATATTGGTGTGTAAATCTGGTGTGTGAATCTAATTACAGTAGCTCACACAGTAATAGTTAATGTACTGATAAATTAAGTGGCTTTCCATTCATTTTCAGAAATAGCTACAGAGAGTGAGTATGAATAATAAGGAGTAATAAATACCTAAAACACCATGAGGGAAATAATGTTCTATGATGTTCTCCAATGGTCATAGTAATTGTGTTGCACTATAATGATGCAGCATTTTGAGGAAAGAGGGCACATATATGGATTTCATATTGTGAAGACTAAAGCTAAGACATACAGTACATACAGTATCTGTGACACATATAAGAAATATTTGCTTAAATATTTTAAAAAATACTTAATTATTAATTACCCTAATAACCACTACATATGCATGTGTTCAGTCAGTGATTTAGTTATTTGTACATTCATGAGTAAATATGCATTAAGAGGGGAAGGGGGTCCACCTACACTGCATATATAAAGGGGCCTGTATTTTTCACGACCTGTATTAAAGTCGTGAATACCACATGTCTGCGTCCACCTGTAGACCGGTAGACTCACAGATGTGGCATTCATGACTTTGTAAGTAAACCTGTACTGCATCTTTTCAGAACATCTTCAAAATTCAAGAGTTTCTTAAGTGTCTGTGTGAGATTTGGCCGGTAAAAGGATGTGCAGGTGCCAGCCAGAAGCACAGAGGATTTAATGTGCAGCTGTATGCCTCACTGCCTCACTAGCCTCCAATGTGAAAAGGGATAAACAGAGGCGGCCATTTAAAGAACCATAAGTCCATAAGGAGCAGGCATTGAATGAAGAGATTCAGAGAGAGCTTCAGAGGCCCTCACCAGTGGACCAGCCGCTGCCTCTAAACCCACTGTGTTTTTGTATGCAGATTCTCCTTGTCAGAATTCATTTATTCAAGGGGAGTTATCTGAGAGCGGGTTATGAGACAAAAATAGTTGCATTCACATTCGTCTTGAAAAACATTTGGAATGCTAATGCCATGAGAACATGCCGTTGATGTGCCTGTGTTTGCGTAAGAATCTGATCCAGCGCTCCTTTGGCTTGCTGGCCAAGAGGAGCAGTTCACATAGACAGGAGAGCACTGATACCGCTTACAGGGTTCAATAGTCTAAATCTGCACTTGGGAAACACTTTTTATATTGCCAGGAACATTTACCATTGGCACACACTGTATGCAGCAGTTTCTCCTCCAGCAAAATGCCCAAAAATCTATATTCTTTTAAAGGGTCATTAGATCATTCTGTTCACAGCCAATGTTCATACAATTGCACGTTTGTTTATCAAAACTAGATGTCCTTGGTGATGATGACAAAATTGCCTGCCCTAAACTAAGAACGATAAATCTCCAGCGTTTGAACCATGCCGTCACATCTTGTTCTCTCTGTCTGTTTGTCTCTGTGTTTCTCTCCCTCTCCCCCGCTTTCTCTTCCTCTGCACAGGTGGTAGAAGCTTCCTGGTAGAGTCTCTCATTCCTTTTTGTTCCCCTCCAATTGCTCTGATCGGGAGCTGTTGATGATGATGACAGTGCTGGCTGTCCATTGATTTGCTGTGGCCCCTAGTTGTGAGTTCACAGCAGATGACACTCTTCCTTTGGCTTTAATTAGAGCTGCCCCCATCTTCTCTTCTTTCTTGCCCTGAATGTGGTTTGAGTCATGAACACAAAAAGCTTCTATACACAAAACTCCCTGCTAGGAAATAGCCAACACTCGCCTTCTGCAGCTAGTATTTAGTGCCTTGACTACAAACCTGCATGGTCAAGGAAAAGGCTTTGTTTCTTGCATTAGAGATAAAAAAGACCATACTGTGAGCAGATTAACTACATTGTACTCAGCAAATAGACAGAATGTGCACATGCGCATATATACAACTGCAGTACCCAAATGCATGACACATGCATATGCATGCATGCACTGCCTGGTGCCTGATTATCCTGATCCACAGGAGTCTAATCATAAGAAAACAGCTATTAAACTGGTGTGACAAATGTTGTCCGTCCTATATACGAGGCCTTGTCCTTCCCCCTGCTCAGGAGATGCAGAGACCTCATCTTACCATCTGTCCCAGACATGAGCCACTCCAAACCTGGATGGGAGTGAAGTGGATGAGAAAGCGGACAGAGAGAATCCATGGTCTGGGTACCGGCTATTATCTCAGTGGTCATGGGTCCTTGCACATATTTCATGGTTGCTCTCAGGGTGTCTTCTCACAGATTAGCAGACTGTATTCATTTAAAGCAAATGTGTGTCGCTTGTGGCCTGCACAGCACTCTTTCACTGTTGAGACTGCTGAGATGTCACAAATGAGATAAGAAACAGATGAGCTCTGAGGGGCTATCAAAATACACAGAGCATTCAATTACATTTGGTATAACTTTTTGTGTGTATTTTGCTCTGTGGAGGGGTAGTGGCAGTTCCTTAGTTGCTGACATGGAGACAAGTCCACCAAGTGTGGTCGACCATGTGGTGTGGTTGATTTGTGCTGGAAGCTGGTTGGTGAGAAAGCTTTCTGACCTTGGCTTATAGGAAATTAATGATTTCACTTTAAAAATTTCTCTCTTTTTTACTTGCACAAGCAACAGGTACTGAGCTGACAACAACAGTGCAAAACAAAGCAAGGCAAAATGTTGCAGTTCATGTTGCAATTTCTTAGCAGACATGTTCTTAATTTGTATTCCAGGCATGATGAGACTGTTAATGAGGTTTACAGTAGCCTAGACATGATTGGCTATGTGCTTTCTTTGTCTTTCTATGACATTTTTGGTTCAAAAATACATACTATTGATTAATTATTTCCACAAATGTTGGTACAGATCATGTGAGCATGTCAGGGATCAGCTGACTGTAACTTATTTACTTATTTACAAACTTATCTTTTTGGTGTGTGCAGTGCGACTTTTGATAGAAAACATGAGGCAGCATTGTGGCTTTGTCAGCTTGTTCTTTGGCCAGGGCCAATAAATATTCTAATGGCTGAATATGCTCTGTCCTGTAAGTGACCTAATACTAAAACTAATAGAAAAAACAAGAGCTGCCTTACCTTCTCATGGTGATCCTGTTAAACCTCCCAAAATTGTCAGTTTGGTCAGTACAGAACAACACAGAAGTACACTCTCACACACACAGCAACACGCGCACACACACACACACACACACACACACACACACACACACACACACACACACACACACACACACACACACACACACACACACACACACACACACACACACACACACACACACGTCTCCAAACATGTGCCCACATAGAGTATGTGCAGATGCTAAAATGCACACGCCTGGCTGCATGCTTGTAAATAAGCACATAATCAATGCAGTCTTACAGCAGGGCTGACCAGTAGGAGGGCATGACCTGCCAGGTGACCCATGTATGTCTCCACTAGTGCCAGTGCATGCATGTGAGTGTGTATGTGTATGTGTCTATTAGAGTGAAAGTCAGCTGTTCATCCATGCGAGCATAGTATATTTCAGTTTACAAGTTTAAAGGGGTACAGTGCACCACTACATGATGGAGCAGCAACATGTGCACAGTGCTATGGACAGTGACACTGTACAGTATACTGCTAACTTTTTCCAGACTAATTAACCCTCGCAGCACCTCAGCTTTTGTACTCCCACACTTCTATCAAACCCCTCCCTGAGCATTACGCCTTAGAGAGCTGACTTAGATTATAGTGGAGGGTCACCAATTGACAGCAGTAGTGAACAGAGTGGAAGTCCTGTCATAAAGGCAATCAGGGGAGTCCTCGTTGGGCCTCGTAAATCTCCTGCTTTGTAGGGTTACTGGGAGGTCTGGGAAGTGAAGATTTCCCCCTTATTATTCCCAGGAAACCACAGACAACCTCCCCCTGAACTCAGGTCAGACAAGGTTATGACCTTGGGATTATCATCATTGTTGTTTCAGTAACTATGGTGATCAAGCGTCTCAGTGATATGAGATTCACACACTCTGTGTATAGCAGATATGTATGCAGTATGTAGATATACATTTGATATTCACTATGCAATTATTCATTTTCCAAATATGTGATTATTTGATGTGAGTCCTTTTGCATTTTTGCTCTGTCTGTGTATCTTTAGATCCTTTCACACAGCCTGTTCAAGGCAGGAACGTTATTCTGCCTCACCATTCTGTACAAAATGTACAAACACGAAATAGGGGGGGCATTGTTATTCTGCCTTTCAGGTGGCAGCGGAGGTAGTAACAGAGCCAAATCGACATCTGTGTAAAATGGTTAAATGGGGAGCAGGCAGGACAGGACAGGGATGTGATGTTGATGTTTGATGTTGGGTGCAACCCACCAATGGGGGATTCAAAATGTAGCTAGCCACAGTTAGCATCAAATGAATCACACAAACACTCTGCTCACACAAATCCTCCCTTGTTCGTATCATGTTGTATACAATGCACTGCAACTTTGCTTGTGTTTGCACAGTTGCATAAATGTGCATGGCTAGGAAAAGCACCACAACACTCAGTTCAACACCATTATTATTGTTTAGAAGGTAATGTTGCTTCCCCCATGTATGTTATATGTCACTCTAGACACAGATGCTGTTGTGTTATACATCATGCCGACTTTAGAACAGTTTGGTGTAAAAAACAAACAAACAAGCAATGCCACTGTAACTACAGGACTTCTTTATGGCAGTGTTGCAGGATCTCTGTTTCAAAAGGTCCTTTGTTTATTTGTGTGTGTAGGTGTGTGTGTGCGTGTGTGAATGTGTTATGTTCTGTGCGGTTTTCATTGCAAAGCTCTCAAAAAGCTTTGCCAATGTTCCTCCAGACACCTTAACAGGCATGAGACACATTTCCAGTGGGACACCAACCATCTCTTTCTGTCTCAGCAGAGAGCAGTGCTGCAGCGCCAGCCTAGTGCCATCAGCACAGGGATAAGCTTTCTGGCACGACATTGACAGGCTTTCAGAGTCTCCTGAGGCCATTCCAGACCCCGAGAGGATCAGCAGGCTTCCAACAAGTGGTCTTCAGGGCAGCACAGGGTTTCACACTGTGAGGGTCTCTGACAACTGAACCACAAGAAAGTAAGTGACAGGGCCTGAGAACCAATTACAAACTATATCAAGGGCTCCATCTGTCTTGTCATATATACAGCCCAACAGTTTGTCCCTGCAGTCCCATGTATTATAAACTATCATTTAAATTCATAAAAATTTAAAAATGTAACACAACACTTGTTTTTATGTCTGTGAGTGCCATTTAAAGGGCAGAATAGGTCAGCCAGTACTGCGTGATGCTATAATAACCACAATGACAAGAAAGCAGGACACAGACACTTAATTTGCTAAAGAATATATAATTCATATTCTGATGATTACATATATTTTAGAAGACAAACTATAATTTCACTGTGTTGTTATCATGTTGAAGAACCTGACAATTTTCCACATTACCACACAATCTAAAGCAAAAACTAAATAAGGCACACCTTTCACCTCTAGCACTTAAAAAGTTTCCCTTAAAATATCAAAATGTCTTTTTATGACTTCTGTTCCACTTCTAGTTCTTGTAACAGCCATATAGGCCATGCCAAATGTGCCCAGAAATAAGCTGGGCCTCCCCACTGTCTCTGAGATTGCCCACCCAGGAGTCTGGCACACGCCACAGCGAGCAGGAGGCCCTCTGGATTACAGTAATACACACTATCTCATAATGGAAAGCTGCCTTGCACATTTCCCTCTCTCCGCCCTCATTGTCCACACTACCAACTGCACAATCAGGATATGAGACTGTGATTGCACCCGTCAGGATGTGTGAGTTTGCCGATGTGCTGTTCACCCACCCAGCTTTTCTGGGCTGGGCGCTGCTTGGCTCCTACAAGGTAAAAAATGTCAAACTAGGTGCCGTATACTGCTAATATAAAAACTATGTCATGTCATGTGAAATTAGCCTCATCACAGTAAGTAAACAAACTTGGTATGAAAAATACCTTGAACCTTCAGACATGGATGGCTTGATTAATTTCAGGCAGCAGAGGTCATGGGTCACAAGGAAACAATGGCATGAACATACTTAACCTGAGATACTAACATGGTTAAATAAACAGTCAAAGCTGCCCTGTTTGGACCCGCCACACGCTAGGCAAACTCCGCCACTTTCCCTTTCACCCCGTAATCACCAGAAGCTGTAATTAATGGGGAGGCTGACCTATGGTTCAGGGCAGTGGAGAGGAAAGCCAAACAAAGTTGAAAGCCATTAAGAGGAAAAGAAGGTTCAGGGGAAGAGAGATGCATGCATAGAGGACTTTGGACTTTGTTAGTAACCCATTCTTCCCTGGGTGGCTAACAAAGGGGCAGGTGGGCCAGGGGGAACAGAGGTGCACTCTGGCTGGAGTTTAGACCACCAGGTTACCACAGACTGTACATAATTACACCACAGAGGTCATTTACTCCACTAAGTGGCTTGCCTACCAACCCTGTTGAGTACACGCTAATCAGCCTTGGTGCTGCAAACAATGGACCATGTGTGCCTCTGAGTTTTGTGGGAGGAGCAGAGGTAACCAGCAAACCACCACTGATCAACATGGAAGAGATGTTTCAAAAGGACACAAAATCTCTAAAAGGGGAAGAGCATGAGGAGAGGCCAGTAGTAGACAGACGGGCGGGGAAGGGTCCACTAAAGTTGCAGACTGGCACGTCTTCAAACCTGTATTTATCCTGGAGGTTCTAGAGGATAAGGCGGATACAATGACACTTAGGACAAGTGTAGAACAGATGCTCCCTCACACAAGGACAAAAAGGATTTGAAGACATTAACAAACCACAAGTCTCAAATATCCACTTTATTAAAATGTTATTGGCCTTTCTTATTTGCTGCTCAGATCACTGTGATGTATTTAAATGATAGGTCCATGTGGACTAAAAATTAACATATGCCTCTGAATAGTAAATCAAAACAAAGACCCTTTAGGCAAATTGTGATGTTGGGCATGGGTGTTGGAAGTAGGCCACTGGCCCCCCACTTTACACCCCGTCCCACAGCCTTTTTAAGCCGCAAATCACCCTATCCCTGCAAAGGCCTCTATATTGCAAAAAAAACCATTTCAATCATTACCATCCCGGCAAATAACAGGAAGACTAAACTTTTATCCAATCAAAGAGTGAATACACAGTGAATCCACCTCACTGTTTGTCATTGTTATTTCTTTGCTAATGCCAACTGTTCCCTACTCCAGCCACAGAAAGATGTGGAAGTGAGCAAAGCACACCAATTTCTCTGTTGTTGACTGCAAGAACCAACACAAATGTCTTCATCTACTCCCACCATTCAAGGAAGTGAAGACCCAGTGGATAACTTTATTTTTTATAAAAATGTCCCTACAACAACTGGAAAAACCTTATATGTGTACTCTAACCATTTTACTGACGGCTTTCTCATCAAGGGCCAGTAACAAATCTGGCCAGGATAAAAAGTTACAAACCAGGATTCACTTCAAAACTGGAGCTCAAGAATGGATTGATACCAACTTGTACCAACCTGTAAGTTTCGCCAATTTTGTGTTATTTTACTGTTTATTTTGCAGGTTATCCTTTTGAACTTGGTGTTAGCACGCTCTGCCCCTAATGTGGCTAGTGTCTATTGTACAGATGCCGAAGCAATGTGTGTCTGAAGTGTAGAAAGCCTTCTGAATATTCGGCTATATAAATAAACAATTGACAAACAAACAAATAAAGCATAAGGCATCGAAGGACTTGTGACCACTGTGCAGTGCATAACCGTCCTGTGTAGTTTATTCCTACTTGTGGAGTAGTAGCACCAGGACTGACCATATTGATGAATAGCCTCCCAAAAATAATTTGTTGTTGTTATTGGCTCTTGTTCTCTTAGCTTGTGGTAAAGAAAGTCTATTGTGCAGCAGCATATTTTTAGTCTTGAAAACTGTGCATTGCTAGACTGTGTGACTTTGGCCATCATAAAAGATAACGCAACATAACATGATAAAATAATCTGTTCTAATGAAAACTGTGATAATCCCACTACAACACCCTCTTGTATGATATATGTGTACATTGCTAACAAGCCAATCGACCCTGCCAACAGAAGCAGTGGAAGTACAGAGCCATTAAAGGCCTGACCGCAGCTACAAAAACAAAACCTATCCACCTGAGACCACAGAGGGACAGGATGCAGGCTACTTATAGCAACCCAAAACCAACCCACAAGAATAGCAGGAAAAACGGCTCGGTACGGGAGCCGCACCAAGCCTTTTGAAGTGCGCCACCTCTAAACTATTCTGATACGCCACCCCAGCATCTTTGAAGGCAGGTTATCCTCCACGGCCGTGTGTCCTGTTGTGGACGTATTGTTTCCTTTTTCACTTTGTCTCATTTTCCTGTAGAAACTGACACTGTTTTATTGTTCTCCTGGGTCAAACTGTTGTCTAGTGGAGCACAGGGGACAAGACCTCTTGCTGTTCTCCTGTTGGTAAAGGAGGACTATGGCATGCAGTGCCTGCTGGATGGACAGTAAGTTGGTCACAGGTGACGCAGGGGTGGTTATCCCAAAGAATCAGCAGAAGGATGACCCCCTGGTTATTGCAACCATTTCCTCTATCCTCAAGGTCGTGACCTTACAATGCCCTCTTGCCTAAGAATGGACCATTAGAGCAATTAATCAGTCAGTGGTCAGTGATGTCATTGCACAAACATGGCACAAGAATAGGGAGAACAGTCACATATTCTGTTGTTTTTGGTGTGATGCTGATGGTTCTGCTCGTAAATTATACTGATTTATGGTGAGAGAATATGCACCTGTCACTGTACAAAAGCAAACTAACCAGCAAAAGGCCAAACAAACACCCACTGGATCACATGGAGACTTTTAGAAGTAATTGTAAAGTAAAAATCTAATGCCTAAATTTGAGCAATAATTTACAGATTAATGCATGCCACTGAGACAACAGATCAAATTTACTTATTTTATTTTATTACACTTCAATAAAATATGTCATATTCACAGGGAAGGTAATAAAAGTGATGCTGCATGCTTTGAAAATATGCATATAAAGAAATATGTTTTCAACTCTGTTTCCAATAGCACTGTAACCAAATATTATCTGTGTAATCTGACATAGAGGTAAATGCACATGTGCTTCCCTAGACTCCTGTGGAGAAGGAGAGCTCACTTTAACTCTCAATATCAGGGAATCTAATTGCACTTACAAATTGTTCGTTTTCGCTTGCTTTTCTGGAATAAGTCTATGGCAAATGGTGTCATATCACAGCCCCATCAGGCTTGTTACAGGCACCATTTCCAAGGATCAGAAATACATCATTGACACTGTGGTATACAATCTGATTTACTGTGTGTAAGAGGTTAATTCAGGATATACAGCATAATCCACAAAGATACAATTTCAGATAATTTTACATTAAAAAAAAAATTCAATCGATTTCTATCAATGTTGTCTTTTTTATTAGGATTATCCCAACTAACAGAGTTGATCACTATTGTTTGTTTCATCTTAATATTCTTTTATTTTAATCATTCATGTTGGTACATTTAACAATCCAACTGTGTTCATCAGTCACATGCTGTTTTAGTTATTTTCCAGTATAATTATCCTAGTTAATTTTCCCTTCCTCCTGGTTTTGATTGTATTGTGCTGACATCATAATGACAAGGTTCTGGCTAAGAAAATAGGTTAGTCTGTCACTTTGTGATCATTAGCTGACACTGTGATGCCATGTCTTTAGCAAGATCCCAATACGCAGCCAAGGACTTGTGAGTGACATTGAACAAAGAAATGGAAAACAAGTAAAAGGAAACACCACATTTCAAGTACTCTTAAAAAAAGAAGACATTATGTAAAACTGAAATAACATCTGTGTTCCTAATGCAAATATTTTTCTTACCATAGAAATTATCCACTAAACTAGGCATTGCCCTCACCCTCTCTCCACGTCTCTTTAAATGTCTTCACTTATTGTGTTGTGTACTATGGCCAGAGAAAGCTCTGGTATTTCCTCTGAGGAGTCAGCTAACGTGCAGATCAGCACTGATTTTCTCTATGTGCAGGCACTGGATCAAAGTACAGTATGAATGCTAAGTAGAGCTAAAAATATCATATTCGATTCAGGGTAGAGGTTAATATGTCTCACCTCTGGCAACAACATTGTTTGCATTCAGCACAAACATTGATTGGTCTATTTGATTAGTTTCCCTTACTTTATCTGTGAAGCCATTTCCACTTATATGCACTAATACAGTTTTCTCCATTTTTCATGTGCACTTCTGCCAATAACATTCTAAAACTGCCAATGCAGTGAAACAATGATCAAAACATCAAATACTTTGAGTTTCTAACTATTTCTGGTTCTTTTCACATAACTATCACATGGAAAACATGGCTTGAAGAACATTTAAATGCAGGCAATGAGTGCACGAAATATTCTTATTCCTAATAAAGAAAAATCTGGCTCCGTTGTTTCGGCTCATTCACTGTGTGAAAATATAGACTTACAGACTCAGTATGAAGTTACATTTAAAGGGACACACCAGGCCAGTTACCTTGCGTTTGTCCAAAATGAATGTAGAGAGAGTGATACATGTTTGTACAGTGTTTTATTGGATAATGTGAAGGCCCTGTAGTGCAGCTATGGGCAATCTTTCAAGATTGTTCTTTCAAGCAGGGATTTTTTTCCAGCAAGCTTTTTTTATCTAAGGTGTTTGGCCATGGAGAACATTACGGCAGGTACTATGGACATAGAAATCTGAAGTCCTTATGTGCATGTTAAGTGAGATATAGAACAGTAAAGTGAGTGCCTAAAATGTGTAAATAAAATGTGTTGCCTTGAGTTTTTTTATTTCAGGATTGTTGTCATTCATGTAAATTAAGAGAACTAAACAAGAGAACTTAAACTAATGGAGTATTGCTTGCAGTAATGAAGAAAGATGTGAATAATGGATTGTTAGTTTGCTTCATAATGACGTTAGATATCCGGGGACGTGTAGATAGGCACATTAGAAGTCAATACTGTTCCAGAATAATAGGAAGGCTTAGAGATAATGTACTCTCACAAGGGGGCCTCGACATTAGCAACAGCCCAGCAGGGCTCGGCTTGCACGTGTGCCAATGACGCATTAAATCCTTCAATGACAAAAGATAAAAGAAAGGTAAATCTGTAGGCACATTGTTTTGCTACCATCATGCACCAGACACCATGGTGTACACACACCACACAGAAGACTGTTGAGGTGATTGGTTGTATAGCACAGACATGAAATGGAAAATTCTGTGTGCATGCTCATCATTTAAAAGCAGGCTCTTTGCAGTCTGAATGACAAAACACAACCAAAACAGTGATAGAAATCATCACACTCACTATTTAAAAACAATTATTTTGGAAAAAAAGACTACTTACAAGACTCAAAAACCTTTAATCAGCCCACACTGTGATGAAAGCACAGTTCCAGTGTGAACCTCACTAGATGAAAACAAAAATAAGACAAAAGAACGAAAGTACAGATGATATTAACCTCTGCTCAAATGAGCACAGTAGGAGAGCACACAAAGTATTTAGCACCACTCTTTCTTTCTTTTGATGTTGTTTGTCAATTCACAGCATCCACTGCAGTATTTAGTGTCTCCAACCTCTATCTTCCCTGATGGCATGAGTGCAGGGTGAGTGTAATAGTGGCCCTCGATTTCATTAGACATTAATTTATTCATTACATGTTAACTCTGCGAGACCTTGGTAGGAGACGCCAGGTGACTCTTCTTCATTTGGTCCCCACTGCTCTCCACTGGGCCCAGGAAACCCACAGTAATGCCACGCAGTTGGGGAAGTGGAGAGCAAATTATTCAGCTCCATAGAGAGGGACTTTTTGTGGTAAACACACAGTGGGACACTGGTACTGTCATAATTAAATCTGCAAATCCATAAGAGCAGGGTGCTTCCATTTTAGTACACAAACACGTGGTTTGGTAAACACAACCAAGCAGAAGCTCTTAACAAGTACAGTACATATATTTTAAACTACAAACAAATGAATGAGTTGAAATTTGTATAAGTTACACTATTTTTCAATCTCTACAAACACATATTGCATATTTGAAGACAGAAATACAGAAAAAGAGTGAGGCAAAGAAAGAAAGGCAGGTATAAAAGAGGTAAAGTTAGTCATAGGGTGGGGGGTTGGGGGGGTGAAGCGGGACTTTGTAAATTCCTTATACAAGAGCGAAAGAGCTCTCAATCTTCTACCAAGCCGTGGCAGATCAGAGCAAGACGCCAGAGAGCATCAATCCCAGCTTCTCTCAGTGGCCCATCAATGGGGGGAAATCCCCAGTGAACAGGCAACCTGGCTAATCCACAGCTAAATGACACCTTCAGACGCTAATGCCCAGACTGACCACAGAAGCAATCCTCGGCGACTCCTCCACACATGTACCCACTGATGCTTTTCAGCTGAGGGAACTTGAAAGGGCCAGGGCCGTCTCTGTCTCTCTGTGTGCCACCTGCTTAGCATCCCAGCGTGGCAAGCTGCTATAGAGAGACATCTCCGGCAGAGGAGAAAGGCCCTTTGTGTCCAGACGCCTTTGAGGGCATTGTTCTGCTTCACTGAGGCCAGGCCGACATCTGCACCATTCGCATTGAAGGAAGTTGTAATCACTCCCCTGCTCTTAGCTCTGTGGCTCCAACTTCATACCAAGTGGGCTTGTGAAGTTGGGCCTCTGGTAAGCAACAAGGCAAGGGGAAGGGGTGCATAGGATTTGGAAGGGTGGCTGTTTTTGTTGAGAGGCATCAGTTTAAATAGAAACTCTTACATACCCCCATAGAGGCCCCTGATCCCCACTCTCCCTTCCAATCCCCCAACTCACCCAAGTGCACTCACTCTACAATACAAAGCTGGCAACTGATTTACAGAGTTACCTCTCCATCAAAAGCACTGATTAATTGCTTGTCATTCACAAGTAGGGCAAAAGATTTCAAATGTGTCCATGTGAAGTATAAACATGTCTGGCTGTTGCTTTTTCAAAATGCCCTTTCACTCTCTTCATTAGTAAAAATAGAGAAGAAATAAAGAGGCACTGATACCCGGATTGTTTCAGTGGTCAACTTGAGAAGGGTTTTTATGTACTTTGCATTTACATATAATTACACTTTAATGGAAGTCTGACTGGTGTGGGGTAAGGGGCTGGCCATGCGGGCTGCTGAGGAGACCCCCTATGATACGGGATGACAGGCTGTAGCGTTAGCTCCATCTCCGGCTAATTAAACGAATCAATTAAGAGACTATTGTTGTAACTGTGTAACTGATGTTCTGTAGTGGCAAAAATGGTCCCTTGGGGAGGCCTTCCAACCATATTAAACCCCTATCCTCTACATCTCCATCTGATACCAATATAGACACTTATTTGCGCCTTGCTGTCATGTCATTGGAGGCGGGCACATTATGGAAATTGAAATGGAGGGGTTGAGGGGAGCAGGGCTGAGCTCAGTGTGAAGCGGCGGGGTTCACTTCCCATCACCCTCCAAGGAGAACTCGCTTCAGCAAACTCCAAAGTCCCTCAAAGTTCCCTAATAGCAGAGCTAGAGCCAGCACACCCAGCTGTGTGCATCCAGTCACTAGGTAAGGGTCGTGCAATTAGCATACTCCTCCCTGCCAGGCGAGTCGCGTTGATGCAGATAAATTATCATATTAGATTTACCCTCCTCAGTTCAACTGATTGGCTCCCAAATTGTTTTAGATGGCCGTCATTAATCCTTAGCATAGGCTAAGTGCTTTGGCTTCAGATCTGATTGCATAGAGGCGCCTTGGGTCAAATTAACAGAATACTAATGTCTGAACTCTGTCTCATTTGCAGTGTCAGGATGCTGCTTCTATTATAGGAAACAGAAAAGAGTCAATTGCCATTCATCTAATGTAAGATTTAGAAACTCTCAAGATGATAATTGAGGTCCAGGGTAAGAGCAGAGAAGACGTTATCAAGTGAGCTCTTTCTCAGTAATTGTTTTTATATGTATATATTTGAAAAGCTATCAGCTAAGAAATTATCTAAGAATGCCAAAGCACATTATACTTTCAAAGACAGACAGTAAAATTAAGTGGAATCCTTCAATTGCAGGAATACTTTCATATACCTCTATACTAACAAGAAGAAATCACACGTAACTCAGGCCACTTTTAAGTTTTAAAAATACAAATACATTAAATTTATCTGCTTGTATAAGCCCCCCTCCAGCTGCTGTGAATATGCCTGTGTCCAGGGAGACTGACAGATTAATGAATAGAGCGAATCTGAAGACTTGACTGAGATTCCAGTGGATCCATGTCACTCCTTTGTCTTTGTGAGCTGACCCTGTTTGTTTAAGGCTCACAGTGCTGGCACCGCATGAGTGGAACGAGGCTGCCTTGGCGCCTGGGCTGTCCTGGCTCCTGTGTCCAAAGTCAGCATTGGCATGTTGCTGGGACCTTCTGATGGAGATCAAGGGATTATCCCCACCTCTCTCTCTCTCTCTCTCACACACACACACACACACGCACACACACAGAATGCATTTTGAGTAATTGTATACACATATACTTTACAGATCCAGTAAACCTGTTAAATGTCAAACACCATGTAAAGACTCACTCTCACATACTTTTTGCTGAATTGATCAGGCACACAGCACCTGATAGTGTCCTGTCATCTTATTGAACCAACAAGCCACCCAAACCCCAAAGGAGAGCAATCTCTGCAGGGGCATCCGATTGCTGAAGAAGCAGTGGAGGACATCTGAACCAAGACAGCACAGACACCAAATAACTTGAATATCAGTCCTTTGATACCTAGATACCAGACAAGGGTGTCTCTGACTGTTCTGGGATGGCGTTCAGATCATAGCCAAACAAGAATAGAGGTGAACAAAAGCACATACATACTGCACACAGGCACACAAGAGTTGTGTACATGCGACTTTTTATCACAGAGGTAATGACAATATATTAATAATAATAATATTTTTTTTTTCATCATATCAGTTAAAATATAAAATTATATCAACCTTCTCCAAACCAATCAGCAATGTTGCTGTAAAAATGATCACATACTTACTGTACCTCTACTGGCATCTTGCCATGAAGATAGTTAAGAGGTTTATGTTACAGGGTGTTGTTGACATCGCAATAAATGGACAATATCAGTATGAAGTCAATTGTGGGAAACCTACAATTAAACTCAAAATAAGGTTTATGCTTTCACTGTATAAGCAGCAAAATCAATGTGCTGAATTTACTGAATACACTGGAATACAAAGAAGAAGAGCTGATTATGACATGAGCAAAAACAGCCATCATGGCTGAACAAACAAATGCCACCCACAAAGACTTACAAATCATCAACACAATATCAAAAGAAAAAGATGGGACAGTGTTGGACGGCAATGACAAAAATCTAAAGTTATGAGAAACTTGAATATTTAAGTGTTAGCTTGTGCTACAGGAGGCAGAGAGATAACTTGCAAAAGTAAAACTTTTTCTTAAAATAGTTTACACTTTGTCCAGCACTTTTATACTGCTTTCTGATTAATACATATCTCTCTTGAGGGCATTTCTTCCCAGCTGTGTTGCTAAGGTCTGGAACCCTATTCATTGTCCTTCAAATGTATGTGTGACCATGTCTATGTGTGTGTTTAGGTGTGTCGATGAAGCCCTGTGCTTCTTTCTTTTTGCCTCCCGAGTCTCTCTCCCCGCCTCCCTCATACCTGTCATCTGGCAAGGCTAACCCCTGGTAGCTCCCCACGTTAAGCACAGACGTACACACTCACACACACACGTCGTAAATCCCCGCCAAATGCCCGCCCTTCCAGCCCCCGCACACGCCAGCCGGTGTCAGCGAATCAGCTGAACCGTCTCCGCCCTGAGAATAACCCCATGACAGACAGCCCTAGTGGCCTCCCCTTGTCAACGCAGCCTGCCTGGAAAGCTGACAGCCAGGGCACAGGGTGGACAGGCTACTGTAGGCAGGAGTTTACACTGGGCTGGGCCAGGAGAGAATGGGCCTTGGGGTAAGGATTGGAGTGGGAATGGTAATATCTGTAGAGATGTGGTTTCGGATGTAGTTTGGGATGTGGATAGGGGTCACGTGAGTACAAAGGTAGGACCAGAATAGAAGATAGGGCTTATCATAAAGCTAAGGATAGAAGCAGGATTGGGGATGGGAAGAAGGATTGTGAGACCTGGTCTTGAAACTTATCAAAGCTGAGTTTCTTTTTCACTCTACAGCAATAAAAGAGCACCAATACATCAGAAAATAGGGATTATAATTGCAGAGGTCAGCTCCTGTCAAGGTTACTGCAGCATTCGGTGTACAGTACTTGGCTGAGCTGAATGGTCAGTCCCTGCAGAGCAAAGACTGAAAGGTTCGGTTTGGCCCACAGCCGGGAGACTATCATTCTTCTATCCTCTCTATAACAATATGGATAAGAGAAAGAGTGTGCCAGCTTATCCTTTGACAAGCCTTCATAAGGAACCCTTACTCACACATTCAAAGCAAAATTCCACGTTGCATGATGTTTTTGTTGTGTTTTGACAGATAGTTGACATCCCATTTATATTTAATAATTTGGCTCAGCTTGAGAATCATTCCACATTGAAAAAAAGGCATAGAACATTATGATGCATTTGTTTCAAAAGTGGGACATGGGTGACATGCAACAAGACAAAAATAAAGAACAATGACTGCATCTTCCCAAGTCTCTCTTTCATGTGGATGATTATTCCCTTCTAGCTGTCGGCCTTTGAGCCAAGCACATGCGCACATGCACAAAATGATGAATTTTAATTGATGATTTCTTAATGGAAGGACAAAGACTCCAAAACAAAACAATAACAATCATGTAATAAAAGCAAAACATCTTGTTGAGAACAAATTCAACTACAAAGACCATGATCATGTACTAAGTATTAGCAAGTAGTAGTAAGTATTAGTAAGTTTTTGGAACCACAGGACTCTGGGGACAAAGGGGAGTGAGTATACAGGGACCTCATGTGAGAAGTAGGGTTTGGAACCGAAACCCAGTTACAAATTAGAACCGAATCCACAATGCCAAGAACAAGGTGCCCATTTAAATTTTGGTTCTGCTTACGTGACAACCCTTTATTATTGCAAACAAAGGCTGTATATCTCCAGGGAAGTGGTTATCTGCCAGGACCTGTCTATTTCATGCTGAAACTAAAATGTTGGATCTGTGGGGGCTCTCCCGCTCTGCAGGTCGATGATGTTGCACCAGCGTGTCTGTTTATTTAGGTACAAGTATGCATGGCTAATGTCACAACAGTAGTGAAAGATGGACAGCAATAAATGTTCAGAAGTGTAGCTTTATTTTATTTGTTTTTAAAATGACAAGACAAATAGCAATGCATGTGGTAACTGTAAGTCAGGTTGCACATCAGATTTGACCAAATATTGAATGCAGAACAGCATCGATCTGAAAGAAAGTTGATTGCAGTGTTATACATATATTGTGGTCTCTTAGCCCGATTGTGTTAGCACCTCGAGTGGAGCCAAGGATACCAATCTGCAACACACCATTCTTTTTGGTAATAAAGGGAAAGATGACAAACAAAAAAACTGAGGAGTGTCAATACCACAGAATCCACCAAAAAAAAGTTATGCATATGTATGTTAATTCATCCTGGCTCTTAAAAACAGTACCTGCTGTCTAGCAATGGCAAACCAAGCAATTATGAGTGCTTATAACTTGTTCTATTGACATTCTAACTTTTATGACAGCGTTCTATTGCTTTTTTACGTTCTTCTGATAAATGTACTTACTATGACTCACTTTGGACAAAAGTGTCTGCTAAATGCCCTAAATGTAAATGTCAATGTATGTATTGACTGTGGATCATTCGTTTTTATTGTATGTATTTACTTTGTGAATATTTAGGTAATTGAATAAAACAACAAAAGTCAAAGTAAATGTTCAATAAAATATCCTTTTCCCTCCAATCTGAAAATGTCTCACCTAACCTGTCAAACCACCTGCAACCCTAGAGGGCAATAAGCAGCATATCCAAGTTACAGTTTAAATATGGGATTCTCCCCTTTTAAGAATAAGAACAAAAAGATCAGTCAGTATTTGTTTTTTTATTTTATTATTTATTTATCAGCTATCTAAGTCTAATTAGATAATAGACTAGCTAGAAACAACAATGATGAAACCATCTTGGTGCCCTTTGAGCTTAATGTTACTAACAATGCACTTTGCCTTCAAGAATGACAACCGCAAAGCTTCTTATTTGACCAAGGCCTAAAGCTAAATTTTTGCAGGCAAGCATTCATTCTTTTTAGCTGGGGGATCTTTTTTTTATGGGAATTATCAGAGAACATACACACTAGCTCTGTACAAGCCTAATAATAGTGTTGTAAGAAAAAGGGCAGGAACTGTCACAAGCATAAATAAAGGCAAGGACGGAAGCACAAGGCTTGACAATAAAGAGCTTCTGATTAAGTGCTTCACATACAATTGTAAAATCAAACAGAAAAGCAATTATTGTGAGGACTGACGTGGTTTTTGACTGCAGAATATGGATATGCACATCCTCACCAAGCTGACTGCAAATGGGCGACCTACGAAACACAAAGATACCCGAGTGGGACAGAGATGGTGATTCAATGCTTGATATGAGGCACCCACATCCTCACAAGCTCAGAAACACACATATGCACCCCTCCCCACACACACAAACACTTACTCACACTCACACACACACACCAACTGTGTAGATAAAAAGGGATCGTCACATGACAGATTCCCAGCAGATTGTACATGCAGAGATCTTAGGTCTTAGCTTCTGTGTCTTTTGACTTGAAGCGCATACAGAAAAGAGTGCACCCTCAAACACTAGCTGCAGTCTAATTCAAAATTCAGGATCAGTATTATGTGCTCAGTCGGACATATCTCAGTTTTCAATGTGTAAAAAAAGTCTATTTCAGGGATGATTTAAGTTATATATAAGGACTTGGTTTGAAGGATCCCGTGCTAGTGAGCTTTGAAAATGAATCAGTCTAGTGCTAATGAAGTCATCATGGAAGACTGACACAGATAGACAGCGAGATAGAGAAATAGACAGATATGATCTTTAAATCCCTTAGATGTCTAATGATGATAGATTGTGGTGAGACCTACTTGACTGTTTCACTGTTTTATTTATTTGTCAGTTTTTGCAAGTACAACAATAACATTTACCTGGATTTTTAGCTCTGCAAACCTCAATCACCCCTTCTAGTTTAAAATTGCCCTGTAGTGGTAGCATCTAAAAAAACAAAACCTTGCATCAATTATCCTTTTGTTCAGCTTTTCATGAATATGCCCCAGGAAGTTGCATCTCCAACTTATGAAGGACTGATGAGTGAGAGGAGCATAAGGTTTGGGTGAGTAAAGCAGAGCAGAGAGCAGTGGGACTACATGGCTTAAGCCAAATACATATTTATGAGTAGCATCCACCCACAATCCTGACTTTTCAAACCTAGCCAAGCTCAGGCAGTCATGCAGGCACACAAGCTGGGCCAGAACAGGGCAGGCTGATTGGGCCAGAATCAGCAGGGGTTTGGGTCTCCACTCAACTTTGTTTATGTACTATTGTGTCCTCTCCTTTCATTGCTGGTTCAATTATTTGGCTGTCTTTAGGAATAAGCTAAAATTTGAGATAGGAAAATCTTAGATACAGATGAAAGCTAAAATCTTGCAACCTTTATGTAATGGGTGTAAGGTGGGAAGACATAGAGAGAGCACTATGATGAAAGAAGGATGAGACTCCCTGATAACTTCTTTCAATGGATAATTTTGAAGGTGTTCAACCTTTGAATAATCTTTCCCTTCCACTTGATGTTCTTCTTCCCTGTACTCTCATGACCCTTTTCTCGTCAAGGTCATTGTGTGAGTCATTAAGATCGTCAGTCCAAGAAAGGAAAAAGGAGCTACATTATGTGCTCAGATAGCAGTGACTTGGAGGAGCAGTGCAGTGGGTCGACTATCGACTGGCCCATCCAGTGTGGCTACAACCACCACAGTTTGGTCTCCTTCACCCACTTCTTCAAGGCTGCCTTTAATCTCTCCCTGTGCCTCCCAATCCATGCCTTTGATGTGGTGATGCCCTTCCTTCACTTACTCAATATTTGATCTATCTCACTTCATACAGCTAAATCCAGTGGAGGTGGAATCACAGACAGGGTACTCCCTCTTTTCTTCTGCTTCTTCCTCCTCTTTCTCTTTCTTGCTCTCTCTCATGTTCAGCAAAATGACCACCTAAACGACTACAGAAAATCACTTTTTCAGTTGTCATGTAACATGGAGCTGACGTTAGTGTTAATTGATAAAACAGTCAATTTAGCCTGCCTCAACACACAGTACATAGAGTCATACACTCAGATGGACATGTAAACAGGTTGAAATGCTGTGCTTGTGCACACATACACACACACACACACACACACACACACACACACACACACACACACACACACACACACACACACACACACACACACACACACACACACACGCTGCAATGTCTTAATAAAAGTCAACCAGCTGCTGTGCTCCCACCCACCATGTTAAGCCAGAGGTGTAAGTATCAACTCTCATCTCCTCCTTGCCTGCACCCACAGACGAGCCTACGAAGTAGAAACAAGATACAGAATTACTGCCTGTTTACTTCAACTAGAGACCTAACACATGTTGTGTAGGAAGATAGACATCATGAATAAAAGCTGTGGCTGTATATCCATGAACACAGCAGATGTTTCACAGTATAATAGGCCGAACACTGAAAGCATACAGTCCTAACGTACAGTTCACAGGCTACTGTTGACTGGCTGTGTGTATATAATTGCTGTCTCTTTATGTTGCATGGTACTTGGTGTCAAGGAGTGACCCTGAGGCCCTTTCCCAAGTCTTCACTTCGTCAGGATGGCAAGACATCTACCATATGGCCTAGCCTTCCGCATCCTTGTCCCTGCATAATCACAAGACCAATACTGTGTGCAGGGCTGCAATTTAACTGAAACAAATAAATAGAGCCTCAAAAGTACCTATCCTGTAGGTAAGTGATCTTTAGTGATTATGTTTTGATAATATGAACAAACCTGTTCTGTGCCCATTGAGATAAAGAAAAGCTCAAACACAAATATAAATAGAACAAACAAACAAACGCTAGATTTGTTTCAGAAATCACTCAGATCAGTGAGGCACTCAGCAATTAACAGCAATCAGAGATTCATTATTACAGAGCAGAGGGTTTGTATAACACTGAACCCAAACCCTCTGCTATTCTGTCCCACATTAGTTCCACTTAGTTGGGTCCCAATGACCTATTCAATGTAAATGTACTGAGCAATAATGACTGGCGGACTGCAGCAGCTCTTAATGGGTGAGTATGTTCAGGGAGAGTAAAATGACAAGGCAGAAAGAGAGCGAGAAAAGGAGAGAGAGAGGTTCAAGGCCTTTCAGGATGCAGTGTGTTAGCGGGGTAATGATGGGAAAGTAAATGACTTTAACATAATAATTAGGCTTAGATAGGAACAATGCCAACCTTGTCTCAACAGATACACCTTCATTCACTAAATAAAATAACAGTGTCAAGCTACCATTAGGAGTAGGCTTATACTTGCTTGACTGGTGTTTTTCTAAACTGTAATTTCAACAAAGGGCAACAGAGAGAAAAAAATGCATCTGTGACACTGTAATGGTACTCAAAGGTAGACCTGCAAATCGGTCCAAGTCACACCTCAAAGCACACTGTTTTGATTTGAATGCCGTTTAAGCGAGAAAGGACTCAAATTAATGAGTGAGGTGAACAAATGAGGGCATCAGAGACATATTAATGACTTATGTGTTGAGAAGAGTGAGACAGTCTCTTCTTCTCTTATCTTCTTCATCTCAATTTGGCAGGAGGAGGTGTTGAGGGAAATAGGCTTTTGACATAGCGCCGTGTCGACAGCCAGAGAGTGTTAGAAGAACTTGACTCAATCTGTCACGCTCTGGGACCGCCTCTCTTAATACTGCTTTAGCTTAATGGCCTGAGGTGTTTGTGTGTCGATCGTGTGCTGAAGAGAGCACATGTGTATTTTTTCCCACTGTGTGCGTGTGTCAATGTGCAGTGCATGTGTGACTTTGTATGGTGATGAGGGTGTACCTGTAGGTCCTGAGGGTGCTGTTTGATGCGAGGTAGCACATGCAGATGCCAAGTTCAACTCATTGGACTCCCTCTTTTTCTCACTTTCTCTCATCTGCCTCCCGTCTCTCTCCTCCCGTCAGAATCCCCTTGTAGAAGCCAGGAGACAGAACTGTTACCTCTGAGACAGACACCAAGCAGATCTCAGGTTGAGCTCCCTGTTACCATGCGGCAGCCATTGGAAACAGATGGTCTCCAAACAGCCTGTCATGTTTACTGCTTCTGCCATAAAAGACAAGAGTCCAACAACACACTCCCTCAGGAGCCCCACGGGATCGCACAGGGGCCTGCAAACAGCTGCCTGGGGGGGCCCAATGGCCCTGCACATTCACTCATACACACACACAACCGCACCTTGAATTGACTCCTACCTTAACCACCATCCAAATGCCTCTATTACAAAACACACACCTACATACCGACACAAAAATGGCCAGGCACGCACTCCAAATGTCCTCCGCCAACCTGTCCAGACATGCTACATTTACTGCAATTAAACAAGCATGCCATTTGAATATCTGATGACACTTTGCAACCTGCTCCATGGGCTCTGAATATAATGGTGTCCCTGTGGAGCCTGGGAGAAATTGTCCATGTCACAGTTAATGAAGGGAATTTGCATTGTTATCTCAATTAAGGACAGTGGAATAATGAAGCTCACTTCTGAATTAGTTAATCGACAAAAACTTGTACAAATGTGTTTGCATGGCCCATAGGTATGGCCCGCGGCTAATGTATATTCTTCAGGGTTAGCGGGGTTACGTCAGACAGAGGGGGAGCGGACGGTAATGAGGCAGGTGCTACCAGACACTTCTCCACTCCTAGGGAGTCGAGATGCTACTCTGACCTCCCAACGCCTCATCCTCCATCTCTTCCTCCCTGTCTCGCTCAAGCCATGTCTCCCTCACCTCTCTCGATTAGTTCTCTCCCCAGTGCCCCATTCTTTCTCCCGCACACCAAATGAAATACATGAACAAGAGGCAGACAGCAGTTTGGAGCTAAAAAATCCAGGTACTCCCCCCACCCCCTCCCACATCATAATCCTCCTCCTTCAGGACATCAACCCTGACCCTAGCGGGAGTTTCTGGATACAGATATCAGCTCAAGGTAGGTGATATAGGACTGTACAGAAAAACTGCACAGAAAAAAATTGCTCTCAGTATTGTCAGGTGTAAAAAAAATCTCAGCGTTGGTACAAGAGGATAATGTTGAGTTTGGGCTTCCCATTGATCTGCTGTGACAGTTTAAGTGGCAGCTTTGGTGCGGTTTGAGAGGAGTGTATTCTTGTATGTGAGGACTGTTTAAGTGGATGTTTGTAAGAAGTGACTAAAGGCCATCACTAAAGGCTCCCACAAGTGCTCTTCTGCTCCAGGGGCCTCAAATGGCCAATGAATTATTTATAACAGCCAGGACATGAGTTGATGTTGGGGTAGGGTAGAGGAGGGGTGGCACACACACAAACAAACACAGTCTGACACACACACACACACACCTACACACACACACACACACACACACACACATGTGGCCTCTTAAGGGGGTCAGTGTGCCAGACAGCCACAGGCTAAGCAAACAGCTCATAGTCAAAGAGCATTGTGGGACAGTAGAGAGAACAGGACTGGTCAAAGGGGAAATCGAGGGTTTCATTGCTGTTTTCTGCTCAATCTACGAACTACTGGAGCTCAAGGGAATAGAAAAAAGAAACTTAAGTACCACTAAAATTGAGAGCAGGGGCGCACTCACAGTTGTTATTGTATGGTGCATGGAGACAGGACTCACTGTACTTGCAAAATCACTTTAGAAACAAACTGAGGGCAAATCAACCTCTGACAAATGAAAGACAATTGGAAACATTTAATGTTAACTTAATGAAAATTGTTCTCTGAAACATAACAAACAGAGGTTACATAACATATGCATCAGTGAGTGTTGTTCTACACTAATAGAGTCACAAAAAGGGCATCATTTCTATGAAAGGTATTTGGCATAAAGAGTGACCATGCATGCCTTGTTATTTGTTGCATTACTCTCCTCTCCTCACTCGACTTTTTCATAGTGTAGGGGGAGAATTTGAACAAATCTGATGATTTACACTGTCTCTTAGCTAAAAAGCACTAAAGGTGTACGTAAGTATAATAAAGACTGGGATGTAAAAAAGGAAAAAATACTTTGACACAATTACTGCTGAATTACAGCAGATTTTGATATCCTCAGCATATTCCTGTTAAATCCTTCAGCCTCAGCTCAGGTCTGCAATTTCTGAATATAACTAGAGGGATTAAACTAAACTCTCTAAAAGAGACCTTACGTTGTAGGCACACACACGTACAGACTTATAATAATGATCTGTGAAATCATTTAGTATTGCTAAACCCAGGTTTGGGAACTGCAAATGATGTATTGTGCAAACAGTGACTTTTTTTGATGAAAAGCTTCTGTTCACCAAAATAGAAAACTTACTATCTGATCACAGGGATAATGACACATAGCCTGTTAACAATTTTATGATGCCATGTTGACCAGGTTTCCCTTGGCACAATATATTCTGAGATAAATAAATAAAGAATAATACATTTACTCATTTTACACATGTTTATGTAAGTGTCTATTTTTCTCAAGTGTCTATTGTTCATTTCTTACTCTGGTCTGCAGTACAGGGGTTCATTCTCTCTGGAGGGTGAGACCAGGCCTCGGACCAAATAAAACAAATCATTCTTTGACATGTTGTTGAAAAGATGGATAGAGACAGAAGACATAAGAGAAAGGTAGAAGAGAATAAGTCATGGACGAGATTGCAGGAAAGACTGAAAGGGAAGGTGAGAGGAAAGAACATCAACTCTGGGGTTCAATGAGGGTTAAGTCCAAAACAAAAGAAAGTGAATGTGGATGTCAGTAATAAAAGCTTCATTAAAAGGTCATAGGTTCGAGAGGTCACCTAGACGGATTCTCCCCACCTCTGAATTGTCTCCCTCATTCCCCGCAACACTAGAGTCGCATCCCAGCAGCCTCTCTGCTCTGATGCAACATGGCATCTTAAAACAAGCAGTTTACATTAAAAGGTCAGCTGGGGGAGGGCACCGAGCTGAATCTGTGGCTTAAGATGAAGAGGGCACCCGAACAACAACATTAAAACACAAACACACAAACACACGCACACACACACACACACACACACACACACACACACACACACACACACACACACACACACACACACACACACACACACACACACACACACACGCGCACACACACACACACACACAGACACTCCTGTCTGTCTTTTTGCTTTTTTCACAAGCAGATGCTTACATACTGTAGGTAGATGCACACATGTACATACGAGCACAAATACACACATACTGTTTGACTTTCACTCTCACAAAGCACATAACATACCCAAACACGTGATCAAATTCAAAAGAAGTACAGACTCGCCTCCAAAAGGTTAGTGAAATCCAAAAATCAACAAGACCAGAGTTTAAATGCCAAACAGTTTCAGATGTAGACTCAGTTAGATTTCCATCAGTGTAAATTAGTCACAAATAAGGGTGAAGATAATAGTTCATCCAGACTTAGTTTATGAGTCTTTAGTCAAGCTGACCTGTGACGTTCTTGTACGAAAACAAAATGTACAGCTACACCTTTAATTTTTTAATAATCAACTAAGTTTTAATTAATTTTATAATGAGATGTAAAAAATAGATGCAGTTACAAGGTTAAATATCTATATATGCTCTAATTATGTGTGTGTGTGTGTGTGTGTGTGTGTGTGTGTGTGTGTTTGAACGTTTGTGTTCTTTGGATGATAACTGCTTCCTCCTCTGACATACAGACACAGTGAACGGCTGCTTGATTAATTCTGATCCACTTAATTAGAAAGCTGACGATTTCCCATGTGAATACTTATAACGTGGGGAACTGCTGTCATTGACTGTTATTGACTGATGAGTTCATTAAGACTGAGGAGCAGGGTTGTTGAACTGAAACTTTCATGTCTGAAAAAAAACAACAACAAAAAACCTGTAAATGCGAAAGGTTGATTAGCACCATATCCAGTTGTTTGGTTACATTACACACAGATGATAAAACCATCAAGATATTATGTAAAGTGACATTAATGAATCAGAGACTTCTGTGAAGTAGGCTTAATAGTTATATACCCTCTTGAAAGGTTATGTGCTGAACTTAAGCAACAAACATGCGTGGTGTGTTGAAGTGTGACTGTGTGTGCGTGCGTGTGCACAACAAATATTCCTTCTGTTGAAGCCACACAGTGTATATGTATGTTTTCTAAAAGCCTTATGTGAACATAAGCAGGAAGTTTTGACAGCTGTGAGCGTGCAGGTGTAACATCTTTCTGTTACCATGAGCAGCGAGTTGCTTTCATAGCTGACGAGAGAGAAAAATGTTCCCTTATACTGCAGCGTACTGTAAATTTGACAAAAAAAAAATTAAAAAATGCAGCAACACAAGTCTGCACAATCGCACTGCAGAAATAGCCAGACAGTGTGGCACCTGTTTACTTTTATTTGGTTTCCACTATGCTCGATGTACAGCAGCAAACAGAGGCCCATCTGGACCTTTTCTGTGATGTAAAGAAAGATATCCGTCTAAGTCGGTTTGAAACGGAGGAAGAGGGAGAGGAAGATGGACAGGCCAATAGTGAGAGAATGTGAGGAATGTGTGTGAGGAGGTGCGAGCGCAGTGGATGGATGTGTCGGGAGTGTAGGGGGCCAGAGGGCACTCTTTCCCCCTGTGGAGATCTTTCCAGTAGGGTAGACAGTGATAGCATGGACCCCAGAACTTGAGCCCAGCCAAGAATCCTCTGCATGTCCAACTCCTGCTGATTACCGGCGACTCTCCTAAACAATACCTTAATTCTCCATGCCTGCACTCTCTTTCTTTCAGCAATTGTCTCTCTTGCTCTATCTTTCCCTCATACACAACTATTCTTAACCTCATAAACATGCACATGCACAGATCAGGAGAAACGTAAAGGCAGCTTTATCAGCAACTGGCGACATGTATTTACCTTCGTTCCACGTAAGGTATGGTGATATTGGCACCAAGTCTAACAGGATTAAACCAGTGCAGAGAATGAATGAGTGACAGGTCTTCTAAATAATGCAGCCAAAGCCAGAATAGATAGATTTAGATAAGCACAATTCATCATTCTAATTTGAATGTCTGTCTGCTTCACTATAGGGGCCCAAATGCATACATACTCCCTAAGTGAATTGGTTACAGGCCTCTTGTCTCCTACACTCATCTCACACAAATCAACTTAGCCAATATTGAAAAGCCATGATCATGTGTAATTCTGATATATTGCTTTGGTTTATTAGGAAGAAACACAGAAAGCAGAAATATGATCTATTTCTTTGTTGCTCCCTTTGCCATTTTGGTAGCTCCCACTCACTTCTACAAAACCCATTAAATGTGAACCGTGTACACAAACACACACTCCATGCATACAAAAAGACAGACACATACACACATTATGCAGAAAAAAAACATGCAAGAACTTTAGGGAGGTCAGGTTTGGCATCGGGTTCCTGCTTTATAAGTTTTTATTTGCCAAATTTAGGTCACATATCAATCTGAAGGAAGACAAAAAAAGGGAAACAAACTGTTTTCACAAGAGACAAGCTGTAACTTTCCCATCTGGGAGAGGTCGTTTGCGTTGTTCGACATTCAGTGCTTCCCACAACCCAACAGTTGCACCCCAACCTCCTTTGAAGTCAGCTAGAATTACTTATGACACAATAAGCTGCAACAATGAAGCAACAAAAGCGACTGGAATTTAAAGGGCATTCCTCTTTACCAAACTCCACCCAAAACATAGCAACGAATTCTCAAGTAGACATAGCTTTTGACATGTTTTATTATAGCTCTGCAAAGGGCAACGGTCCAAAAGTGCTCGCAGGTGGCAGATATGCCGCCATTGAAATGTCCATTCAGTTTGGAAACTGAAAGTATATGACAGTGTTTTTAATATGCTCTCCAATGATTAACATCTCAGTGTAATCCAGACTTGGCAGAGGGACTTAACCAGAGCTTCCACGCTGGCTCTGAGCCAGGCTGGCGCTGTGACTTGTCTTCCCACAGACAGAGGGATGAGCCTGGGACAGGAAGGGAGATGCGGGGGCCTGGATGGACTGGCTGCAGACACAATACTGGCATCGTGACAGCAGACACCGATCAAGACTAATCACAACGCACACTCTTATAGACTCCATATTCATGTAGTCTGCACTCAAAAATGTTGTTTGTGCTTAGTTTTAAAAAAAAAGTTTTAAAAAAAATACTGTATACATATATAGACAACATATAACATAATTTAACATATGTGTAAGCTGCAATTATCAAGCCTTAAATAGAATTTTAGAATCTTCAATTTTAGTAAAACCTGAATTCAAGCAAAACACTGCATGTAAGTATGTGCAAAAGGAACTTAAACTTTGGTTCTTTGAAAGTACAACATGCTAAGGCTGTTAGAAATCAGATACAGTCAAATTTTCCTTCAATAATAAACTGTTATCGGAATGTGCGCTTGACTTGGCAATTATTGCCATAATCAAACAGGTTTATGTATATTTTACTAAGATATTTTCACTGTAGATTCCCTGGTTTCTTGTATCTATATTTGACCGGTTGGTTAGGAGAACGAGGGAGACATTTGGACATAAAACACTGTTAATAGTCAGAGCATCATTAAGGGATCTTTCCTCATAACTGGCTTCACGGGGGGCAGAGGAATGATCAAGAATAATGTGCGGTGCTTTGTAGCCACCCAGGTCACAGGCTGCATACAAATCCGCAATAAGGAGGAGAGGCAGGGAGGGAGGGAAGGCCGGGGACGAGGCGGGGGGTCTCAAACAGTGAATGGGTTTGAGAGGGTAAGAGAGAGAGAGACAGAGGGTGAGGATAACCGATCTCAATAAGGCGGGTCATTTCTGTGTAGCAAGTTCAGAGATTCTGTGGGTCCTTGTGGGGAAGAGGTGGAGGGAGTTAAAGGGGAGGGGAGGCTATTTGGTAGAGTTGGGGGAGAGGTAACAGGGTAGAGAGGGGGAGTCTTGTGCAGGCTGAGGCCCAGAGCTGTATTCAGTGGGGGTAGGCTGCTCCAGCTCCAACACTACTACAAAGCTGGACTCCTAGGGTTCATGAATAAGGCGAGGAAATGATCAGAAAAAAAGGGAAAAGAACCCTGAGAGATGTTTAGACAGATGGCCCACTTGAAACGACGCGAGGACACAGAGAGAGAAAAGTGATTTTAATGAAACTTCAGATTCGGCAAATAATTGATCTTTATTTCCCCCTCAAAATCCCACCAGAAAGGTGAGAGTAAATTTGATGTGTTACAAGTGCCTTTCCAACCAACATTAAACGATACTGGTTGCTTTAAATCCTTTAGATTAAATTAAATTGACATCATGAGAAGGGGCTGGAAGAGAGGGAGAGGGAAGGGGAAAAAAGAGAGAGGCAGGGAATCAAATGGAAGACGTTCAGAAAAGAGCTGTGGCGCCAAAGAAAATAGATAGCAGGGGACTCTCCTCCTCCAGTCGTTCTTAAAGGGCCACTGAGAGCCTTTGAGGGAGAACATGCTAGTCAGTATTTTTAGAAATTTCATTTGATGGGATCCTGGCAAACATCTCTGCTCTGGGCCTTAGATGTAATATCAAATGTTACTTGCTGGGGACTAGATGATGTTTTATGAATTTAGTGAGCATGAATTATTAATGTCCAAACTGCTCTCAAATATCCAAAATGTGCAACTAATTATTTGACGGGGCAGACAGAAAAAAAAAGGTATCGCTTTTGTGATTCTATCAAATTAATGCTGATTATTTGACCATATCAAACCTTCACACTTGAGTTCCTTCATGAAAGAAAAAAGCCAGAGGAGATTTCAAAGGTTCTCAGTTGTGTGGCAGAGGCTTATTGAAGACTTTGAATAGAGCAGCAAATAAGGTGTAAGGTGAAGCACACACGCACTGTATAGTATGTACAAAAAAATGACATAAAGAAAATCACCAAGCCCACAGTTTAGGAAGAAAGGACAGAGAGCCTCCTGGGGGGAGCTTCACCATATTACTGCTTCACAGTGTAGGTACGCTGCCAACCCACTACCTATCCTTTATAATCATAATCCATTTCCACTGCTATTGTCCTCCATGGAAAAGGCTCACTCCATGAGATCACCAAATGAGAGAGAAAGAGAGAGAGAAAGAAGGAGAAAGAGTAATAACAGTGTAGAAATTGTGTATATGTGTGTGTGTGTGTGTGTCTGTGTTGAAGGGTACAGCTCTCGCCAACTGAATGCCTATTAGAAAGTCCCCCTGAAACCAACCTGCCTATCCCATCCACAGTCTCCCCTTGGCCTCACCCAAACCTACCGAGGCCTAATCATACGCTTGGATTTCTCTTAGATGACATGACCATAGCATTGTGGCAGTAGCAGTTAACCACTCCACTTCTAGAACATGGGATTAGATTTAAGATGGCAATGAAACCCAAAACAGCTTGATTCTGGGTCCATGTTCCAGTCTTAACCTAACATTTGAGCTGTGTTTATTAACCCTTCTAACTCAACTCTCTGAGGTGTGTTTGTGTGCAGGTGTGTGTGTGTGTGTGTGTGTGTGTTATTCGGTTGCCCAAAGGCCCGTCTGCCTTACTCTGGGTCTCATTACTGAGTGAGTGAGCAATAGCTGTTCTGCTTGGTCGACGAAGGGAGCAAAGACGTACGCCTCAGAAAATGGGTTTTCTGGCTTTTGATTAATCAGATTTTGTGTTTCTTGGTTAGATAAATCAAATCAAAAGGTAGTGGACGGACTTTTATTCAACATTTATAATATTTGGACTCACCAACTGTATAATCTAAGTGCAAATGTACAAGAAACGGTAATGCTTTAAATTACAGCCCACAATGCAATGTAAATACCCCAGAGTTAGGGTGTAGTCTTTTGTATTAACAGTGTACCAATACAATATGTACAACTATTTTTCACTAGTTACCTATTCTATTATTACAGGATGCACAAATGTGATGTGATTTTATTTAAAAACAACCTTATTACCAACAAACAGGCAAACTACATTGTTCCTTCATACCTTTGGAGTATAAAAAATAACTATGGGGAACATCTGTATGTTTACTTCGGGACAAAGGTGCAGGGGACTGTGCATTCTCATGGATATTGTCGGCCTCTGAAGACATTCTCTGCTGTCACTCAGCTCAACAGCAAACTTCATTGCTGAATGTTTGTTTATGGCCTTGTAGCTCCGCCTAACACCAAGGGACAGAATTCACACACCCTAGATGTCATTCCCTTGTGTTTCAGTGTAACCACATGTTGACAGTTTTTGAAGTTGTTAAAATGTAAAATTGTGTTTGCCCAGTGCCTCAAGGTGATAGCTTACCTTTTTTCAGCCCTGTGTACAGCCATCCCATGAAAAAGTACAAATATATCAAGATAAAACACAAGTCATGAATACAAATACACATAGAAATATGTCTAATATAGTGTTCTGACAGCAAACTGTGTAGTTTATTTTTCTTCCATGTTTTGAGGCAAGTAAAATCAAAATAAATTGTTCTTATATTGTTGTCTGTGGCGACAGTGTAAATTAGAGGTAGGGTATGGAGTTTTGTACCTAGCACCCACGATATTATGTTGGCAGACAAGATCAAACAAACTACAATTGTCCACAAGTTTTCCATTAGGAGAAACACCTTCAGAAACAATGCCAACTCAATAACACATATAACAATCCAATACAAATACAACAAGGGAAACATGCTGCAAATGAAAAAATTTGCTGCAGCAAGCCAAAACAAATACACGGCAAACATGCTGCAAATACAGAAATAATGCAAAAAAGTGTAACAGCTTGATTTAGTGCTCTTTATAACATTGTAAAAGACTTGAAAAAAACAAAGCAAACAAAAAAACAATAATATTTACCTTTTGGGAGCCACTGCCGATAGATTTTGAGAATTATTTGGTTAGTAGATCCCTTTCCTGTATAAACAACATTAAAACAGGCCGATATTGAAAGCTGTTCTGTATGTGGGCCATAACGCCTTTTCCTATATGGATTATGTTAATAAAATAGGTTACAGTCTCAACAACTTAACATGTAAACAATTGCACATCAATAAATATTTGCTGCCGGAAGGGGCAACTTTTTTAGCCATCTGTAAACAGAGAGAGTGAGAGAGAATAAGCATGTGTATTTCACTTTACACATAATGTGCTATAATTTCAATGTAGCATATTCAGATCTTGTTTATCCCTTTACCAGAACTCTTTAATTTTAACCAAAGCTTTCTCAACCATCTTTCTAAATCATGCCATCTATGATAATGTTACAAAGACCTGCTGTTGAATGCATCTGATACTACATGACTGTCTACAGTGAGGACCTGCAGCTTTGTTTGGTAGGAAGCCGTGTTAGATTTTTGTTCAGCTCATGTTTATTCACATGTCCGCTCTGATTTAATCATTTCCGACATGCCGACTAAAACTACAAATAAATGGCTTGCAGATAAATTTAGAATACGCCAGAAACTATAGTTTAACGGTTCATTAACGTTAGAGCTCCTCCACTGATAAACACAACATTAGCTTTGTGGCTAATTTAACAATGGGCAGCGTTAGCTTTTGTAAAGTTACAGGATTTTAGAGAATATTTAGAAGTGATGAACCAGAGACAAATGAGAAGTCCGTTCACTGGAACTGCCACACTGTTTAAGAAACCCATCTCTCAACTACCCTAACATTAAACATGCTGCTGTGAGGAAGCCACAAGAGGGCAGTGAAAAACGGGAGGGTTAGCAGAATAATGCAATGCAATTAAATACAATTAGCTTGTGGTGTCCCAGCTCATATCGGCCGATAACATCGGCCAGTTGATAAATTGGTCAGGCTCCATTGGTCAGGATCCTTCTTGTTAGTGCTGCCCTGAGAGGCCTAGAGAACTTCATTGTTGCATTTGTTTTCTGGGTTTGAGTTTTCGATTTGGCATTGGTTCAGTATTGCTGTAAATTTCTCCTAATGGAAATGTTTTTGACAATTGTTTGCCCTTGTCTGCCATCGTTCTTTTTGGCCACAGTAACCACTAAACCACCAAAGCAAAGGACAATTATGACCTTTAAACCCAAACCCAAACCTAACCATACCTTAACCTTAAACCCTAAAATTTAATGATTTATGTTGTGGGGGCTTATGTTTTGTGTCTAAAACGAAGGCGAGTTCCTACAATGTGAGAGTGAGAGTGTTCACTTAGACCTGAACACACTGACCTTTGAAGTGTCCTGTGATTATGATAGCCTGCCATTACTGCAAACACTGCAGGTGTACTGGCGACACACACACAGACGAATCACTGTGGCCTCAACAGCTCACCGACATTGATTTTCACTTAAGTCTTACAGGTCCAGAATACACCTCTAACCCCCAACCATCCACAATATTTACCTAGTTGCCAACAGAGGATACCTTATTATGAGGGTGGCGTGGTGACAGATAGGTGTACAATATGGCTGAGAGACCTCTCCTTTGACATCTGTGCTGGGTCTATTCAACTGGGCACTACAGGGGTGCCAGGTATGAGATGCCCTATTCATTTGTTAGTTCCTGCTCCTTCTCTATCCACCTGCACATCTAACTGCTCTATTTCTCCTGTCCTTGTTCTCACTACCCATTGTCACCATATCTCTGTTATGTTGGGTTGCTTGTATGTTGTATATAATAGCTTCCTTTCATAACAACAAACTGTGATCTTTTTAGATGTGCTTTCTTGCTACTGTAACCTCAGCAGCCACAAAGTAAATCATCACTGAACAGAAAAGGGGAGCAACACATACAAAGGCAAAACATTCCTGTTGAAGACACTTGTGTTGGAATAGTTTAGGATGACAGTGAAAATGTATATATTTACAGGAGACAGGTCTTTCCAGGTCTTTGTGTGGTTCATCGCTTTCACTTTTCACTTTTTCTTCAAGTTCCTTCACTTGTAACCTCTTCTCTCACTTGCGGTTCAGGCTTACCTCTGGTTTACTGGAAAAAGTAAAAAAAGTGTGAGATACAAAGGCACAAGCTGAAATTTTTGCCCAGTTTTTCTATTTCTGAGCTCTATTAGCACAACTAACATTTGTATGTTACTATTTCAGCATGAAAATCTCTCCATTACTGGCTCTCATTCTTAAATTGTTAAATGATATTGCATGGCTCAAAACTCTGCTTTTCTATTTTCATAGATTCCCCATTGATGTCTCGTTATAGAAAGTGTTCAAAAACACAATAACAAGTTGAGACAGAAATAAAAAAGAACAAGAGATTTTATTACCAAAGTGACATATCTCAGGTGAGGCCAGTCAACTCAAGGGACTAATGCCATTCCAGTTGGCTCCTGGGTGATGGATGCTGCTGGAAAAGAGATGGATGTCTCTCCAGGTGGTTACTAGGGAGATGCCCAAACCTTCTTGAGGAATGCAGGGTTCAAAAGTCAACCTGCAGGGGAGAAATATGGTGAAAGGCCACTTGGCTTCAAATATCATACCTGCTTTTAGTATAGTGCCAGTTCATAGTTACACCACACTCAGGCCCCATCCACACTAGTTTTGAAGCAAATCCGATCTCCATCTACACCAGAATCACTGTTTTAGCTGCGTATCAGAAATTATCTCCGTTTACATTAAAACGTCCGAAAGCGCACATCTAGTGGCTGTTCACATACACTGGGCATGCGCGTGCCGGTGTAAACATGAAGCAGATGGTCTCTCTCTTCCTTAGTTGCAGAAGAAGATTTACAGTAGCATTGTGTTTCTGCTTTGCATGACTAATAAGACCCAATCACAGAGCCAAATGTGAGTTTCTGTGTCATTGTTTCTGAAGTCATTTTCAAACTTCTCTGTTTTAAGTCTTCATTTTCGCTGTTTTAGTCTGGACGGGAGGTACAAAGTTAGCATAAGGTCTCCATTTTAAAACATAAATGTTGGGGCCCCAATTACAGGCATACAGTCACACAAACATGCACGCACACACGACAGTGTCAGACTGCTCAAAAGTCACTAGTAAACAAAGACAAGAGACATTTTAGTCTTTTACCTGTTTGCGCAGGATGAATCTCGTTCTTAGTGCTGCAGCAGGTAATGTTCAATATTATAGCAACCATTTTATCTGAATATTCATGGATGGCACATTTCCAAGTCCAGCGGTGAAGGAGAAACACAGGCTACAGAGCCGATTAAAAGCACAAGTCAAAGTTCCTGGGGAGGAAAGGTGGAGGAGTCTTTGTGTGTGTGTGTGTGTGTGTGTGTGTGTGTGTGTGTGTGAGTGTGTGTGTGGGGTGGGGGGATTTTAATGCATGGTCAGAAGCAGGCATAATTGATTTCAATACTAAGTGAAGGACAAGGAGTGCAGAGCTCGATTCCAAATCAATGACACAGTCCAAAATGTCTGCCATGCCGAGTGCAAGGCTCCTAGATCAGTGTGCAAAATGCCGAGTGGCACAAATGTTGTCAGACACACAGACATGACGAAACCTCCAGGCAAATACAGAGAGGAAGACAAATGCTAAGACTGAAGCAGACAATCCTGTTTCTTGTGACGTGTATAATGTTTGTTTTTTCTCCATTATTTTAAAAGAGAAAAATAAAGAAGCTTGTCTATGAAATTGCATGGCATATGCAAAGGAGAACCACTTATGGGGATCCTATGGAGACCAAAGCAGTGGGTGTGATAGACTAATTAAGTAGGGCCTGTGTACTCAGACATCAATAGGTTCCATCAGACTGCACATAGCTTTTATAATGGCACATCCATGCCTGATCATAGAGGGAATTTGCTATTTATGCACCTGCACATAAATGCACACATTTGAACACAATGCACAATGCTTAAATGATGTAGATGTATGATCTGTCTATTCAATTTGAAGTTATATTGTATTCAACAGTTAAACGAAAATAATCTGCTTTTTGTTCTGTTTTTTGCTCTTCACATAAAAGTGGCTTTCACTGCTTGTAAACTTGTTTAGATCAATAACATAACAAAGCAAAATATTAAACTGAAAGATGTAAATCAATTTACTCTGACCTCATGACTGGTTAAAGAGTTGGAAAAAGAGATGTTTCACAAAGAGGAAGAAAAGGGAAACCTCTGACTGTTGTCCAAGTGGAGGTGTGAGCAGAAATTAAAATGTTTCATATTGAGCAATCTGAAATGAATTGGGCGAGGCTAGAGGAGAGACAAAAAAAAATCAATGGATCTCTGGCTGCGGTGAAAGGGACGGCATCACGAATGGGATTTGCCAGTGGGGCACAGCAGCTGCCAAATAACCTAGAGCTAAAGAATTACAATAATACTGATGAAGTGTGTGAGGGCTTTTAGAGGCATTGCTGGAAAATTGCTCTGATGGAGGCATAACAATGCTATCTAATTCGACTGCCCTCTCTGCTGCTCTGAAAAGGCACAACAACAGATGTAACATCACCTTCTCCAACTGCTAAGGCCAGTTGTACAGGAAAAAAGAGAAAGATTGAGGCAGAGTAAGGTTTTCTTCTATCATTCTCCTGTGCAATGTATGAATGAAAGGTTTTTACAATATAATCTGTCTCTAGCAGTCCCTTCACCAAAATAAAAATCCACTGGAGATCATCTACCTTCTCTCCACCCCGCCATTATTGTGTCAACTGTCTATGTGTTGATGAAAAGAAAGAAAGAAAACAAGTGCAAAGAAGAAAAAATGAGCGACTCTTCCTCCATTAAATTTTGAGCATGCAGCTGTAAGAAAGCAGTGGAGGAAGGAGGGAGAGATAAGATGGGGTGAATAAAAGGATGAGAGGAACAAGCTCCCATCATCTATTTTTATGCTGCATTTAATTTACATTTTCTTTTTGCTGCCGATAAAAGCGGACAGCGAACACAAGGACGGTGACACCCAGAGAGCTCCCTGGGTCAGAGGGCAGCAGTTAACCTGTCAGAAGCACAGTACTGATTAGAATAAATCTACACACACACTAGAGGTCAGCTCCGGCCTCTGCTACTGTGCTGACCCACCACGGTCTCAGGGTCTCTGTGCATATCCACCAACTCTGCTTAGTGTGCACACCTGTGCGTGTGCCTGTGTTTGGGAGTGTGGATAGATTGTTATAAAAGCATGGGTGTACATTTGTGTCAAAGTGTGCAATAGTAAGGGAAAATTTGTTTTGTGTATGTGCTTTCACTTTTACTTTTTTACATTCATATATTTCCCCTTGACATAAACAGGTGAATATAGCCCCAAGAAATATTTCATAGGATGGCTAGACAAGGCCACTGAAAACTTTGTGGTGGCACACCAAAACAAAATGTGGGTAGCAAACCCTATCATCAACCCAAATCTGACCACACTTGTCATAGAGGATTTCATCACAAGAACAGTCCAAAAAAATCTTCCAAGTGCATTTGTTTTTCACCTAGTCACATGCTCCTAAAACAACTCTATCCATTTTTTGAAACTGATTTTTGAAATTTTATTTTTCTCTATATTTCTCTCTTTTATTTTGCTATTTTTAATTGCGTTGATTTAAATTTGAAAAATTTAACATTGCATTTTGTTGTTAGGGTTAGGGTTGGCAACATTTATATATATGTATGAAATGCCTTTATAATTAAAATTGTCTTGTCTTGCAGGGGGCAATCAGCAATTGTATCAGTGGGGCCATGTCCCCCTGGCCCCCACTTGGTGGTGCCCCTGGGTGCATGTATTTCTTTTTTATAATGAGTTTTTAGAGTTACACACATAGATGTCATTTATACTGGGGATGCTGAAGACATGTCCACACCACTTTCTGAAATGGCTGATTTTGTCCCCATCACTTTTTAAAAGCATAATTTGTTCAAAAACATTTTGAAATATAGCTTGCAGTTAAATAACAAATGAAAATGCCTTTAGAAAGGTTAATTTGCACATTAAGAAAACAGGCAATGCAATTAAAATATAGAAGAAACAAATGTGCTTTGTCTAAAAAATGTGGCTTAAGCTATAAAAACGAGCTGCTGATTATAAAATGACCCAAAACGTGCATGCACCAATCAGTAACTTTAACAACTTTTTGGCCAAGTTCTGTTCTTTCCCTGTGAACATGACAAAAGAGGAGGGAAGACTAAATCATCCCTGCATATGTGTTGCCTCAATAGGGATATTACATGAGAAAGGTTGAGCTACAGGAGAAACAGATCTGAAAGCAACACAATATGCCTGAAAGCTGCTTTATATTGTAATATTTATGTATTTTGAAATGTCATGTGCTGCCTGAATTTTGTGTTTCCTTTTACATAAATCATAAATCATAAAGCATTTCCACAATAAATTGGCACAGAAACTTTAACCAGAATGCAGGAAATTAAGTGTTTAAAGATCAAAATTTCTTGTGAGGTAAGTATCTCTTCACACACCTAATCTGAGCCCCTATGCCCCCTAAGACTAAGTGATGCCCTTGGTTATAAAACACTGATTTATGTTTCTTTAAAACTTTTTGTATTGTATTGTTTGTGTGCTGAGGAGTGATACCTCAATACATATTATAATTTTCTATTGAATTCTATCTTAAACAGACATGATAAATATCATTCTACAATAGAAGTAATAATAAAAGCATTAATAATAATAACAGCATTACGTCTACCAGCAGCTATTTATCCTAATTCCTTACTGCCTATAAACTGACAACTATACAAATGTAAACCACCAAGTTGTTGTCCACATCTCTTCTTTAATGTGAGTAGAAGGGGAGGGCCTGCTCTGTGGGATGGAAATCTAACGCACATAAACACTAGACTTCATCTCTGGGGCTCAGAGGGCAAGACCCTGCGGCCCTCTTACAGAGGATGAAAGAGCTATCCCTGCATAAAAGAGTGAGTCTGCCAGTGTACACATACAGGCACACTACCAGATATGTGCACACACACAGAATACCTCATATGAAGAGCTGGAGGCTATCACAGTGTGAGCTACCATGTGGGATGTTTCTTGGCCCACACCTATGGAGAGTGTAAAGCCGCTGCTGAACGTGTAGGGTGAAGTCAGGTTACCCATTGGAGAAGCACTGGATTTGCACATGCACTGTTAATCTGCATCTCATCAACAGATAGTTAATAAATATATGTGCTTTACTTTTTTCTCTAATTTTCACATTTTTAATAGTGAAAACAGAGGGATACTGTTTTTCATTTACATTTTTAGTCATTTAGAGATTAAGTGCAACAATTGAAAAGGCTTCCTTTCCTTAATTGCCACTGCAGAAAGCAACCAATGCTAATGAGTACAAGGGTCATCCTCTGCATCCAGACAATACATCGTACAAATGCCTTTGTGTGCCTTGAATTTTCATTTATCAGAGACTACTAACAAGGAGTCTTCACAAATTTGCATGTCATCTATTTGCAGAGACTGTACTGTATGCTGATGGTCAGGCTATCAATACAAAAACAGTTTTTGCATCCATATTTTTTCAGTTTCTTGCTTCATTTATTTGTAGAGGTTGTAGGCACTTCAACACTGCTAGACACAGCTTTATAATAGCGTATGCTGGTCTTATCAGCATGATTCTACAAAATAATCAAAACCAGTTATTTTAAGGTGAAATTTGGGGTCCCTGTATCCAAAATCTTTACAATAAAAACAGTCATTTAAATCTTTATTTACAAAAATTTACAAAACTGAGAAAATAACACAAAAAATGTAAAAAATAAAATAAAATAAAAAATTAAAAAGTTTAAAAAACAAACATTTTATCAAGATTTCAGGGAGAGCAGAGAAGCAAACAATGAAACCATCATCAATCATCTCTGCTGGTTTCCTGAAGGAAGCAACATGTGGTGGTGTCGAAGACAAGGCAAATACACACTCGCACAGGTGGCTGTCACAGACACTCTAGTGGATCTGTATAATACCTGACGTGATAGTGTTGAACATGTTACTGCATTTCTTTGATCAGAATTTATCTGAGACCTTTCAAACTTATATATATGGTCAACAACATGATTAAGCTTAGAAGTATCAAATGGCCAGTGTTGGGCAAACTACTTGGAAAATGTAGTGAGTTAAGCTGCTAGCTACTCTACATTAAATGAAGCTTCATTACACAGAAGCTTAAATCAAACACACAGAAACTCTACTACTTAGTGCCATATCATTGCAGCTTAATGTATTTCCACATGCAACAAACTGAGAACCATTGTTGTTTGTATAAAGTAACTTAATTATCACATTATTAATTAATAATGTGTTTTTTTTATTATTTATATGTTAATTTGTGCTCTGGCAACATTGCAACCTAAACAACCGAAACATTCAGTTTCTGCCACTACATATCAAAGTTTCCTCCTCACTAGAGAAAGAGGTGTACAGGCTACACCAGGATCCTTCTCACAAGAGGTGTTACAATAACTATCACAGTAGAAAGTAAACTCAATCGCACGTCTTTACTCCCCTGCAGCAAAGTTGCTGACATCAGCCCAAGGATCGGTACGTGATGTCACCGTCACAGGAAGTGATTCTGCCGGCTACATATAAAGGTCTGTGTGTGGCGATGGCGTCACTTAGCCACCTTTCAAAAAATGTAGAGTGTGTGGAAGCTACCGAGCTACTTGGTTAATAAAAGAGCTTTGTTACTGAAAAGCTATTTGATTTAGAAAATAGCGAAACTACCACCAAGCTACTGAGAAATGTAGTTAAACTAGTAATGGCGCTACTTGTGGCGACGCTACTGCTCAACAACACAAATGGCTTTTTTCCAAGGTTTTGTTTTGTTCTTTATACTATTGATCCCACTTTGTCTGAGACTTTGTCAACACTAGGACACTCACTAGGAGAAAGGGCATTCAAACAATAACCAACTCAAAATCCTTTTACTTTGAAACCCTTAAAAGTCCAGTGTGTAATATTTAGTACCTATTGACAGAAATGCAATATAATGTAAATAACTATGTTTTCAGTGGTGTATGAAGACCCTACATAATGAACTGTTGTGTTTTTATTACCTTAGAATGAGCCATTTCTATCTACATACACAACGGTCCCCTTATATGGAAGTCATGTTGTGGCGCCATGTTTCTACAGTAGCCCAAATGGACAAACTACTCTAGAGAGTGGATTTTGTCACTACATTAAATATGTACGAAGAAGAAGTAGTGGTAGTCGTAGCAGTCGTCTGGTTTGTTTGAAAGTAAAAAGAGAAGAGAAACTTGGACAAATGGAGGACCACATGAATTATTTGCTGTACAAAGTTTTTGCATTGTTCCTTTACAGAGAATTGTGTCGGCAGTCAGCTTGAACTTATGTCAGCTACAATCGATACCAATGGTGACAAAGAACATGTCAAAATGTCAAAAGTTCACTCTCAATAGCCACTCCTTCACTGCAATCCACGTCTTCACTCTACACAAAACATTCCTGCTAAATTATGCGAACCAATTCAGCTGTCTTTCCGCAAACTGGAGATTTTGGGTTATATGTCACTTTAAACTTAATAATTAAAATATTAATTCAATTTTGTATTGACACTCAAGTATTGAATGTAATCTCGCTGATTTGGTTAAAGTAGTTTAGGGCACTCTTTCAAAATAAGGGTGTGTACAGTTAAATATGGAATTGCTTATATATTCTAATTTTTTCTTTCATTTTATATTCGCTGTTGGGCAAAATATCAGTCCAGCATATTCAAGATACACAATGTTGATGTGTAGGCATGAGCACACTAATAATGAAGAAGAAAAATATATATTATTACTATAATTTCAGACTGGAGGGAGAATCTTGTGGTTATACAGGTACTGAGGTACTGTGGTTTGCTGATCTGCATTTCTTAAAAGCTACAATGGCAACAAAATTTCTAAACGAGGCAGGTGCCTATGCAGCAGCACACAATGCCCACAGGTATCTCCTATCTCTTTCTTTGTGTGAGTCAGCCAGCGAGATCAGTGGTGTCAGAACTATCAGGCCCCAGCCTCAACAGAAGGGGGGGTCAGGTCAGGGGAACTCTTTCTTCCTCTGACCTATTGTTCTTCCTCAGTTTGAAAACACACCGCAGCTCTTTCATCCGCAGCTCTGCACCCAGAGAAACAGGAAGTGTCTGCATCACAGACTCCATCCATCATCTCCAGCCAAAAGACCTGTCACATTTATAGACTTTTGACTCTCATTGTTATCCACTTCTAACATGACTGACTCCCCATTACTCATGGCAGTATGAACATTGTCATGATGATCTTGTTCTCCTATGCTGGTGTTGTTCAAGCTGCCTTTCTCTTTTATGCATTTCTTGTTTACCACGGCTGTTAATTATGGTTCAGGAGTAACAGGACAATTGCTTGAATCTGAAACGGCTTAAGTTCTTCTTCTTGATACCGACTAGAGCAGTCCACTCAGACAGGCTTAACTCTCCCCGTCTCTCTGTCACCCAGCTCCAGGCCAACTCTAATAGCAATCAATGAAGTCCCAGACACAATAGCTAATTCAATTTCCCTGGACCAGTTTTCTCATCAGGGCTCAAGGTCCTGTCACCAGCTGATAGGGCCCCAGAACATGTCTGGAAGAGCGAGGATTTATCCAGACCGTCAGCCACTCTTCTGTAATAGACACAGATAACCGGATTGTTAAAAGAGGAGAGAGAGCAGAGTGAGGTGAGGACTAGCTCACCTGCCTGCGTGCCCAAAGTGAGGCCCTTACACCCAGCCGTGAGATACATCCCTCTCCCCTATCTTTCACTCCTTCCCTCTCCTCTTCCATTAAAAAAGAAACTTAATCAAGAGACTTCAACTCCCACTTTGCTGTCTTCAATGAGATTTCAGAGACTTAAGGCAAGAGGACCAAAAAAAATGGAAGGAAAAGACCCAGAAGGAGGTAGAGGAGTGTGGTGCGTGTCTGAGGGAGGCCGAGGGGAGATTAACATCTGTGTGGCTTCGGTTCACTTACCTGGGGTTCCCAAATGATTCCCTGGGTGCAAAACGGTGCGTATCCCAAACGGCAAAAAAGTGAGAGAAGAGTGGATAAGAAGAGAGGCGGCACCCTCCTCTGGCTGTCTGACAGCTGGTGACCCATGGGGGCAGAGGTTTGAGGAGAAGGGATCAAAGACAAACCGAAAAGGAGAAAGAAGCAGTATGTGAACAAATATAGGAGGAAAAGGTATAGTCAATGATCTCTTTCTGTCTCCTTCGATCTTTGCCTCCATCCCCCACCACCCCCTACCCCTTTGCTCAGCCTTTCAGCTCTCCTGGACAGTAACCTGCTGTCCACACCAGTCATAGTAAATAATAGAAGGCTAGACTGAGGCCTAAGTGCGCAACAATCTCCTACATGCACTGGGACAACAGAGTAAACAATTCAAACATCAGAGACACAGCCCTCGGGCTCTGCATTCTGGCTCTCACACAGCCTCTGTGAAGTGTACGAGTGTGTTTGTGTATGTGCGTGCACACACAGGTTTTTCTTTTTTGTCTTTTTGTATGTACATGCACGTTCAAATGTCATGTTCAGCAGTGTGAAAGCAGATATACTCACATCTCCAGCACCATTTAGAATCCCTAGTGAGAAGGCACCTGATGGCAGATGCTGCAGTCTGATGGCAACTGAATTATCCAAACACACCAGACCATTACATCCACCTATCTCAACATAAGTGCACAAATAGCTACATAACCGCTATTAAACAAAGACTGAAGAAAAATCAGCCTCAATTCAGCATGCATGGAAAGAAGCACAGGCATATCCATCCTTTACAACAAAGGAGATGGGCAGTAAAACAAACAGAAACACTGATTTCCATTCCTAATGCATCAGATGTGGTGCTGAGATGTTGTTTCTGAGGTCTTGAATACCGTGCCGGCAGTTGTCATCTGCCTGCTGTACAGCGAGTTAAAGCCGCCATGGCAGCCCAGTCCAGACTGGTGTACAATGAGCTGGATGCAAGCCAAAATGTCTCCTCTCCAAACATCACACATTTTAGACAGCGCTTTCAATTCGCAGGGTGGAGGGAAGGCCGAATTCACAGGAAAGAAAAAAAAAGAAAGAGATAATTCAATTTCTTATGAAAATGAAATAAGAGTAAATTTATAGAAACATCTGAAATGTCTGAATAGATGTCTAAGCTGTTACAGTGAAATAACATTGTCAGTGTGATTAATGAAAATGTCACATAATTGTTTTCCTCGCAGCGTTTCATTATTCTGTGTCCCCTCTCAAAAGCCTGAACTAAAGCAAGAATTCATAAAATATGTAATTTAGAGCTGACCTTTGGCAGAGTTCAGCAGGTCCCCATCTGTGTGTGAGGAGCAGAGAGGAGCAGAGAGAGAAGAATGATGACCCCTTTAACAGCTTGCCTGCGACTACCTGCTGATCCAAAAACACTGGCCAGACATGAAGCCCCTGCATAGTCAAAGGATCAAACAGGGCCAGAGAATACTGCTTATTTCAGAGAAACAGAATGAGGGGGTTTTGGTGGGTGTGTGTGTGTCTGTGTGTGTGTGTGTGTGTGTGTGAGGGGGGGGTTCCAGTGGTACGTTTTGTGCTACTTTGGCCACCAGGGAAAGGAGGGGGGGATGAAAAACAGGGGGATGTGAGAGAGATGTAGACAGTGAGGAGGACAGGAAGAGCCACAACTGTGCTCAGTAAAATAACACAAGAGAATGATAATGCGACACCGCCATTCGAGGTAACCCGTACCTCGACTGTTGGGGAAAGTAGGAAACTACAAAAACTGTGCCCGTTTGAAGCCTAATCCCCTTTTACATTCTTAATTAGGAAACAACAAGCCATAAGCTCCTTTGTTGTGCTGACCCACACATACTAAACGCCTATTGTGTGTGGGTGTGTTAAGATCTGAGGAAGAAAAATTTCTCTGTGGTCTGCTTTACCGTTGGATGAACACAAACATTCTGGAAATCATTTTCCTATTCAGCCAATTTGCTCTTTGATTGGCTGAGATGAATTTGTATTTTGTGATCATTATGTTTATCGAAATTATGTGACTGGGTGATTGACTGAAAGGAAAACGTGGACACACAGTGGTTTGCACAAATTTTGCTACCTTGCCACTGAAGATATAGATTTGCAGCAATTGTGTTTAAGCATGCGGTTTAACTTTGGATCAATGCATGGAAACTGGAGCTAGTTACCAATGTAGGCTTGTTGTCATTGAATCTATTCTACTGAAGGATAACATATATACTGTATTTTAGATGGTACAGACATATTTGTTCTTTGTGATTATCATGATTGTGAATAAAGTAAATATGAAGTTAGTGTTGTGTGGATGTTAATTAGAAGACGCTATATGCATCATCATATCATATTATTTCTTCTACCTTCCGCAGAGGTAAAACATTTGCTGATTTTTCTCATTATTGACAATGTGGATGTATCTCTGCTCAGTCATTCATCGCATCCTCTTCTCATCTCTTCTCAGTATGGGCCTAGAATCGCATGCAGGCCACTGCATTGACACACACCTCTAAATTTATGTTCTGTCTTTCACACACATACACACGCACAAGCACAAGCACACAGAAGCAGCTGGGACGGTGGCGGGTGACATGAAATGCCCACAATGGCTCAAGAGGGATTAATTTCTCCCACTTTATTTGTTTATTACTGCATGAAGAGCAACTGGGGTGGCAGCAGCAAAACAAACAGGATAGTGAGTAGATTCCCCCTGCAGTTTCCGATGCCTCCTGCTGATCCCTATATTGAGAGGACTGAATCTGCTGATATTCAGTGTACGTTGTTCTCCTTCATTATAGAGTGCATTGGGGGAAAGTTGTTGCACGTTGTAGACTGATTGGATCTAAAATATCTATATAAAGAAGATGTCCCATTTATTGAAACAGAAAGACAATCTTTTTAAAAAAAAAGTCTGTACTTAATGTACAGCCCATTCAAAAATTAGTCACCATATGTAGCTCGGTACATACTAATTGAATATTTGCTCAGACAGGGTATCCATTAGCAATGTGACAGAGGTTGTAAAGCAGTTAACTCTGAAAACTTGCAGTATTTCAAAATCAATTTTATTCCTTTGCACATACTTTTTACTTATCAATAGTTTAATGTATTTGTAACTAAACATTTCATTGAAATGCCCTTAAATTAGTAAGTTCTTTTTGAATTTGGACATGTCTGTGTTGAGATTTTGGTGAGGTCACCCACTTCATGTACCAAGTTCCCACATGTAGAATTATCTGCAACAAAGTTTCATTTGTAACTAACAGTGTTGGCATTTCAAAGTTAAGGTACAAGATGCAGCTGGTCTGGGGTTTGTGCAATAGCCATGTATGGGTATGTGTCATATTGTTCACACTGACTTTGCTTCCTCATTGTTTTGGGTCCCACAGACAGCACTGCTGTAAAAACAATCCATCAAAAATTCTTCTTATCTAAACAAACCTTACGTGTACAAAAGTATTTTTGGTGACTCGTCCCTCTGTCTAGAAATGTGGATAAAATGCCTTAAAGCATTGTTATTACACCAAACAATGAAACATTTAATGTTTTATATGTTAAATGTGCTATGGATGACCAAATTTATATATTATTTTTGTTTGTCAAAAAGCCATTCACAGAAATTAAATATATAGTATGTCATTCTACACAGTGACATTACTTATACTTAGGTGAAATTAGACCCTCAGAGAAGTTAGACTTCTTCAAATAGATTGTATTTAACATGTATTTATGTGTCACAGCTGGGGACTCTGAGTTCTGAAACATGTCTTCAGTTCATAAGCATGTTCTCATTAAATTAGGAAAAGTAATAATGTTAAACATAATTTTGAGTTGTTGAAAAGGGCCCACGTCTCCAGGACTCCAAACAGAATATCAGGGTTATGTGTTGCCTGTGTTTTCTGTCTATAATTTATATTTATGTTTTAAACTGTGGAGTTCAACACAACTTTACACAGTGAAAAATTAAAGTAAATTCTATTCAATAAGGATGATAAAAGTTGGCCTTCACTGTGCAGCAAACTAACAGAACATGTCAGTCCTGAAAAGAAGTCTAATCAGCCAAATAAAATACCTGATGTGTTTATCATTGGATTGTGTAAGGGCTATGCATACAGGATTTCTCCCTCGTTTAAACACACACCAAACTGTATTATGGACACCTTCAATAAAAATATATATGTATTGGCCTTTAAAAATGACATACCATAATTATACAAAAGGAAAAAAAACTGACATTAGGGTAGGGTAGCACATGTGGACCACATTATCGAATTCTAGATAAATATTCTCAAATCAGTGGAACGTAATCTGGGTTCCAATGTCACCAGGATGAGCTTGACCTCATTTTTATTACATCCAGAGATATTTTTGTACTCTCTTAAGCCATCTTCCTCCCTCCTCACAGCAAGAAGCTCACTCTGGCTATCTCATATGGGACTAATGAAAGTCATACTTACACATAGTAGAGTACACACACACACTGGGGTTGTGGTGAGTCAAAAAATATGAGTGAAAAACGTGTGAGTGAAGGCAGGTAAGAACATGAAAAAAGTGACACCTCTTTAATCTGATGAAATCTACAGAATGACTAATGTTAATAATGCACAATGAAATCAAATCAACCCTCATCATTAGATGATTAGCTTTTCAAGAAAAGGCATTCTTTAAAATTAATTTCATAATGTCCTTTCAGTGTCGTGTTTGTCCATGTTTTAATTTCCAGCTAATTCCCAGCTAACTGGCAAAATGATATTCAATTAGTTAATTAAGTATGATCCAGCTGTGTGCCATCTCTCCACACCAGGGGCTGTCTCCCTGTGGGCTGTTGGTTTAAGCCTCTCTGCACTAATTATCACACTGACATTATCAGGCTGTACCTGGCGTTCTCTGTTAACTTAAGCACTGCACCATTACAGGCTGCTATCACTACATCACATTAAATGACAGTGAGTATATGAAAGCCTGACAGGCATCGGCAGTTTGCAGGACTTAAAAGAAGCACTTCATACTTTTAGTCAGTTATTCTGCTTATCATACATATGTAGAGGACTTTTACGCACATTTGGATACATTTCACAATGTATTTGGATTTTTTAAATCCCTGGGCTTTTAAGTTAATTTACCTTTTATTACACATACATCACTGCAAAGTATAAATAAGACAAGGACAAACAAGGGAGTATTGAGACAATGATTATGTTTGCTATTATATGGAGAGTCAAAGAGATGCTATAGATAACCACAAAGAGACATCCTGTGAGCTGTAATAATATGTCCTATAAATGACCACTCAGACAAAAACAGTCCACCTACGCTCCTGTTCTGTTAACACAGAAAAGGAGACAAGCATTTCAGTGGCTCCTCTACTCCATTAGGCTGTGAGGTATTAAAGGCTTTTTATGTTTTAACAGTGTCTTATTTTTGGATGGCAATACCTAATTAAAAACACTTAGGGACCCAAAACAGTACACATGCGGACTGTCCGGCCCACCCATGTCTACCTGACAACTGACAGCCCAATCTGATTAAAGGCTGAATGGAGGAGGGGCCTCCGCTGGCCATCCACGGCAGGCCACAAGTGATTACCATGGCGATGGGTAATTACAGCTGTCAACGCATCCTCCATCCTGCTGGCATCAGTTTGATTGCGCTCGGCAACATTGATAGACAAGCTTAGCATGAACTCCACCGACCACCAATCACATTGTCCCCTCACTGCTCCATTTAGCTGACATGCAACATTCACATGGCCACACAACACAGGCCCGTCATGGCATCCCAGCCGAGTTTTAATTGTTTCTCTCTCCCTCTTCTTTTCTTCCCAGCCTCAGCCTCCTCCCTCTGTTCCCTCCTCTGTTCTCCTGTCTCCCTCTCCTCTCCCTCTCTCATGCGGACAGCTCAGAAGTGCAAGTGTTATTACATGAAACTCCCGCTGTAGCATTAATTGAAGGGAGATATGGTGGGACAAACCCAACGGGGGGTAGAGCATGCCCATTATCACTCCTGCTTTCAACAGGTCTCACATTTGGAAACTGCAAATTGCAAAAACTTGCAAGGGCAAAATGTTTGACATTATTTGATCTGCAACCATATGGTGTAAGCAGGGAGGGGGGTAAACACAAAAATAGATAAATAACACAGGCATAAAGAAATCCAGGCAGCACAATAGGAAATGTGGTCAGAGAGAGCAAACAAATCAAAAAAATAATTATCTTTAGGGTGTAATTAATGAGGGGTTTTGCTTGCACGAGGGTATGTCAAGTGCTCTCCTCTGGTCCCTCTGCCTAACTTCTCCTCCTGGTAGCCTCTCCTTTGCCATGCCCTTGCTTCCTATCCTATGGCTGACAGTGACAATAGCCATACTGTGGATGCTAAACAGCCCATTGTGTCTCGGAGGCAGCACTACAAGTTCACATTGAGAAAAACATAGCCTTCCTGCTAGCATTGTGACGGTTGATTTAAGTTAGCGGTATTAATGAAGTCAAGTGTAACTGGACAGGGCTGACTCCAGCTTCCATATCCTCTTTTAATTACCAGGCTTTGTCTCGGCGTGCTTGTCCTTAATCTGACCTAATGTGGCTAATAACTAAACTTGAAAACAATCAAAACAGCAATTAGAACAACAGACCCAAAATGCTGAATTCCCAAATGAATGCAGCAAAATTGTTTGCTGCCTGTCATGTCAACAGAAGGTGGATGGTGTTCCTGGTTTTACAGCTAAAAAACATCAAAAAGAAAGAAAGAAATTGAGACAAAAAGACACCAAACAATTTTTAATGAAATATAAACCAGAAAGGGCTTCTGTAATAAGGAACAGAATACTTTATAATTTACAATAAAATAAGATTTTGACAAAAGAATGAATCAAAACAAAAATATCACATCAAAGGTCACATGGCAGCCCTTTGATACACTGGCCAAATCATTTTGAGTAAGAGAAACAATTTTTTCTCCTTTTTTGTCCTTTTTTCCTTTTCTAACACAAATATGTCTTCAAGGAGGTCTTATTTAAGCCCGTAAATTCCTTGAAAGTGGATGAATGATACAGTCCCGGCATGGTACTGACGAAAACAGATGAGTGTTTTTCCTGAGGGAGAGGATTGTGGGTATGGAACAAGTTAGCACTGCCTGTTATTGTAGCTGATCATAAAAGGTTATGTGTATGGGAATTCCACTGTAAAAAACAGAAAATGTTTGTTCCTATGAAAACATGTTAATGCAAAACAGTTAGGTGGAAGGCAAAACTAAACCACAGTCAACAAGATCATAAAATAATAGCATTCAACTGTCCGCAGTGTGTTAAATTCATTTCTGAATGAATATATATATGAATATATATAGATAGATAGATAGATAGATAGATAGATAGATAGATAGATAGATAGATAGATAGATAGATAGATAGATAGATAGATAGATAGATAGATAGATAGATAGATAGATAGATAGATAGATAGATAGATAGATTGCTAAAAATTAAAAAATAAATAAATAAATGAATAAAATTCAACAATAATCACTTAAAATTCCCTAAATTTGATTTGCTCTAACCAAACTAAACCCTGACTGTGGGCACACTGGACAGCAAAGCAAATCCTTACTGATCTTTGATTGAATTCATGCACCTCCTCTCTGTGGCCCCCAATACTGCTTCAGTCCACCAATGGGGTGCAGGCAAGCAGATTAGCACAGATCCTGAGAGGAAGTTTAAACAAGAGGAAACATTAAGTTTGAAATAAAACACAGGAAACAGGGTTAACTGCAGCTCCTCCCAGCCAGTGCTAGTGGCAGGGCTATTTTTTGCCCAATTATCCTTGGTTAACGAGATTAATTACTCTAACTTCTCTTTCTTTTTTTCCCTTCCAAGCAAACGGGCAATAAATCCTTCTCCGTGGTACACAGTTTGAGAGGGGCACTCTAATTAGCATAACAAGTTACAAAATCATTACGGCCATACAGTGCTTACTGAGAAAACAACATCAGAAGGAACAGGATGCAGAATGGGATTTAGGAGGGCTATTTAATTGAATAAAAATGTTTGGGGAGGTGGGAAGAGGGGGTAAACACAACAGAGGTGATGCAAAGGACACAAACTAAGGGCCTGACTTCCACAAGTGTTATGCTGGCATGTCTGACATACAAGCACACATTCACAAAAAAGACAGCGGGTTAATGGGTAACAGTTAACAGATGAGAAACAGACAGACCACCAAAATTGGCATGTTTAATAGAGCAAATGGCTTGATTTCCCTTAATTACCAGAAGACAGTGTAAATTCATCGTTTTCTGGAGGTTATTACAATGTCTGTAAATATGCAGCATAGAAAACCCACTGCAGTTGTGGGACTGTTTGCTCACCATCGGCCGCAATGTGCCAAAGCCCACACCACAGAGTCTGAGGGCAAAAACAGCCGTTTTCTAGCCAACCTGTTTAGCATGAGTCCCACCCAGTCGTCTGCTTTCACTAACCTGTCCTGACAAGTATCCAGATTAACGTAATCTTATATCAGTGCAGAGGAGCAGAAGAGAGCAGATGGACCCCCTGCCCCCCCCTCCACCCAACACTAACACACATAAGCAAGCACACGAGGAAATGCAAACTCTCTCACTCATAAACACACACACACACACACACACACACACACACACACACATATTACAGACTTAGCTGCAGAGTGCTTAGCATGCAAAACCTGGGCCCCAGCCACAGCAATTAATGTTCTCCCAGCAAATTGCCACAGCTTTGGATGATGCTGTTCAGGGAATGTTACCCTGTATCTTCATATGCTGTGCCTCAGCGAACACTGCGGTCCTGCTGGCGTGTGAGTGTGCCCGTGCAGTCATTTTAACATGAGAAAAAAAAATGAAAGGCTCTTCTCATTCATTTGCAAATAAATAAATAAATATATTAATAGACAAGTAATTGAATAAGAGACTCAACAAGAGACTGTAGGTTGGGGAATTGAATTTGGGATTTCTAACACTTGTCATCTGCCATGTCGAAGTGAGCTTGTCTTTTTACAGTTTCCGTGATAAATCTCAACAACTTTGCTAAACTGAACAGATGGGCTTGCTAATTAGCAGCGCTCAGGCTGTAAGTTTGTTTATAAAGAGAGAAAGGGTTCCAGACATCTTGACACATTTTATTAACATATCATACCTTAAAGCTATGCTTCTTGATACCCAACAGGCTCTTTAGCTAAATGCACACACACATGCAGGGACACACGCTTTCACACATGCACATGCACTCTTATATAAACATGTGCGTCAGTGCACACACATACACTGTACACACCAGGGAAACAATAAAAATCAGCCTTGCGAAACAGAACACCCTGTATGTATGCTCATGAATATGCACAATTAACTGTGTGTATGTGTGTGTGTGCATGAGCGCATGTCTTTGCAGAAGTGTAACACATTTTGCACATGAGTGTATGTGCACTGTATAAATATGTGTGTATGTGAGAGATGGTGTTTGTTTATGAGGGCGTCACTGTGTGTGTCATGCGTCCATGTCCTTGCAAGTACAGTGGCACGCTTCTCTCTTCACCAAGCCCCCTCCTAAATTCACCCCCTGTGGTTTTGTCAGCTTTCACTATTGTGTGTCAGGACAGCGACACTAGATGATGCCCCAAGCAGACAGGCCGGTGAGCTCCCCAAGGGGCCCGGAGTATTCAGCAGTGGGATAGGATGGACTGCGGCTCCATCAGTGCCATTTAAGCCTCCTGCCGAGTCCCACTTAGGACAGGGGCGACATCACGGCACCGACCCACTATGCCGATGCAGTGAGATGTGAAAAACTGTGCTGGAAAAAAGACAATGACAGAGCAGTGACTGATAGAGAAAGATAGAGGGAAAAGAGAAAAAATCCATCATCAATGTCCGATGATACAGCTCATATCACTGTTATCATTTTTTTCCTCTTTTCCGACACACATACCCACAGACATACCACGGCTCGGTGTTTCGGCACATATTGCCATGGTGATCCTGGTTAAGAGGCTTACATTTGGCCCATGCTGATGGTTGCGGGGGGACACTCCCATTGCCATGGTGATGGCTACCGGGAGGACACTCACATTGCCATGGTGATGATGGCAGGAGCCAGGCATGCCAACCAATGAAATGATGGATAGATGCCATGCAGGAGGCAAAAGGGAAAACGTGACTAGAATGCCCTCTTGTCATGTCTACTGTCACGAAGACTTTTCATAAATTGCGTCTTCACACACACTTACGTCTAGCGGCAACCAGCAGCTTTCCTGTAAAGAGTCATATTTATGCTCTGCTTATAACATTGGGACAACAATATGTTAATCTATAAATATCACAGGGCAAGTGCAGGAGCTATTCTACAGATTCCTAAAAAAACACTGCAGATTACAGATTTAAGATTGCAGATGACATGAATTATGGATGGGAAACACGCAAAGGAGGAGCTTCAAATTCAAAGCATGTAGAAATGCAAAACACATCAGAGAATAACATAGATTCAGCCATGGATGGTACAAGGTTGGAGCCTTCTTGTGTCAGCATATTTGTGTGATATATGCATACCAACTAATTCTACATTCCATCAGTAATAATAACAATACAGAAACAGCAAAAGCGATGGCAATCTGGTGATTTAGCTCAAGCTATTTCACCTGCCTCCCAGTAGAGGGAGGCTGGGGCTGGGTTGTGGGCCAGCGGGACAAGGCTGGGAATCAAGGGACTGGAGCTGCCTGAAGGCATGGCCCAGGTCCAAATCTGGCCGAGCATAAATGACTACCAAGAGTTGTTGTATCTGTGTTTGTGTGAGTATGAGGAACAGAGAAGGTAGGAGGGAGCAAGCCAGGGGCCTTGTTGGACTAAATCCATCGTGCACATTTTAAACCAAAACAAGCAAGTGCACACAACTGCACACACCTCTCAGTTTGAACTGTCTCATCTTTTCTACTAGGGTTCTGCATGCCTAAAAGTACTGATCCCCAATAAAGCAACAAGCCAGCACCTAAAAGGTCAACCACAACAGCTCAAAAACATCTCATCCAGCTTTGCCACTGATACTTTAAACCCGATCAAATACATACACACACTTACAAACACATACAGAAAGTCAGCAATCACCACATGTTGCTTGTCTTTTCTGTGTCATGAGAGGCTGTTAAGAGGCTGATAAGAATCAGAACTAAGTATTATCACTGTCCCTCAGGCAATGGGACTAAAAAACCAACACTGTGTGTGTGTGTGTGTGTGTGTGTGTGTGTGTGTGTGTGCTCATGCATGAGCAGTCAGACCCTTCAGTTCAGTGGGCGGCACTGCAACTTTAACCACTTTCATTTTGCTTAAGTTGACAGCTCAGCAAAGATAAAAGATTTACGTTTCTTCGTCAGACAGTGACACAAAATACTTTGGAGAAAGGAGGTGTTTAAAACGCACGCAGGAGTGTGTCGGGACTACAAATTTGTCTCTGCATGGGCATGAGTGCCTGCAGGATACTATCTCATCTCACATGGTGCAGAGAGACATCCTTTACGCTCACCAGGTACACAATAACACAACCACACAAACAAATTAATAGAAATGACAAATGGACAGAGTGTGTTTTGTTTGTTGCGTAAAAATTGTTGCAATATGTTATGCAACGTAATCCATATACTGTAAAATTGTGGCTGAATATCATTATGAAACTCAATAACCTGCTGAAACAATTTCCTCTTACGCTGCAAATCAGAGACTTGCACTCTCCAGGTGTAGCCAAATACACTATAAATATCTATGGAACACAGTGTGATGAATACCACATCAGCTTGGGTGCAATAAAACCATTCAGCACAAATGCACTAATGATTTTCCACATTTCAACCACATGGAAATCCAGTCAGACACAGCAGCCTTCCAGCAGTATGAGATCCCATTCAGAAGTTGGTAGAAAAATGAGCTCTCAAGTACAGAATATCAGGTAAAAGCAATATATGATAGAAGACACAGTTAATACCCTTGCAGTTTAGTCTGCAGCTCCTCATGAAACTTTTTGCATAACATTATATGGTCAACACAAGTTGCAAGCACTTATGTGTACAGTATCATACATTTTACAATGACTAATTACAATTTCCGCCCCGGAATTGTCTGCCACCATTACCAGTCAAGTTGCAGTATACACCTATCCAGACACCTATATAATATATGTAGGAAATGATTGGGAAGAACTGAACAAAATGTGTATTTGTTGGCTAAATCGGAGGTATCATTATCCTGATAATGTGAATGTTTCCAGTGAACATACATTTTTGAACTGATTAACAAAAGATTATCATAGATGTATTTGCTAAACAGGTACACATGTACTTGATTACTATGTAAAGACAGATTCTTAATGAGTATAACTTCACAAAATGTGATGCTTTTTCTCCTGGCATGAAACTCACTCACAGGATCACAATTTGCCAACATGTTGTTTTCAGTCACATGACTCTGATCAACCTCAAAGTTCAGAATAAGGCAGAAAGTGAAAGGCAGAATGCACACAAGATGGAGGAAAGTCCATCCTGTGTATACTGATTGTGTTGCCCCAGTCAACATGTGTGTGAAATCTGGAATTGCCAATTATTTCTTAAATTATAGCTAAAAACCTATTTTGAGGTTGACCTTTGACCTTTGAGGAAAGTGTCGCCTATTCGGTGTCTGACCAACTGTAAAATACGGTCACAATCTCCCTTCTGTTGCTGAGTTATGGGGTTGAATATTGGCAAAAAGGTGTTTTTTCTGGCCATTTTAATGTCACATTGAAGTTGATTAGTTGATCAATTATATAAGATAAAAATTTTGGCTAAACAAAGTTTACCTGAGCTTTTAATTCACTGATGACCAAAAACATTCCATGCAACCATCTCCATCCTTTCCATCTCAAGTCTCAGTTGCCTGAGCAAACCACCACCATATGAATGCATTAAAGGAAAAGATAAAGTTGACTAAACATGTGAAATGTATAGACATCCTGATCAGTGGGACATATTGTTGCACGTGTACCTGCATGGGTCCATCCTTGGAGATTAAAAAGACACAAACACATACTAAACCTTCTAACTCTGATTCTCTACTGTGGTATGCTGCACTGGATCCAACAGGCCATCACTTGAGGAATTAACGGTGCAATGATAAATAAGATAGGAGCCTGGATTAACAGGCACATCTTTATTCTAGGAACATGAAGCTATGGAAAAACTGAGACATAATGCTGTATTTGTAATTCTTTTGTGATTTTTGTTTCCATATACAGAGCCGTAGGGAAGGAAATATGTGTGGATTACACTTTAAAAGACATCCCCAATCTAGCCAAGCCCCTGAGGAGACCAATAGAGAGCCGTGTTACCAAAGTCCCCGCAGAGACAACAAGGCATGTGAAGTGTGAAACCCCTCACCAACATGGATTTAAGATTTCAGAAACGTACCTCAGTAAGAATGGAAATATTCAGAGAGAAAGAAGAGAATGAAAGGAGAGAGAGCAAGAATGGACACACTGCTGTTTGACAAATATTGTGAGACGTGTTAGAGGGGTGGTGGTGTTTTCTTTGCTGACATCAACATAAATTTTCCTGGCGTGGCTCTCCTTGCCCAGCATGGGCTCAGCACTGGGAAACTGGAGAGGAAATTCTCTGAGCCGCAAGGGAGTGGAATCAAAGAGCCGGGGCTCTGAGACCTCTGACACACTGAACTCCTCACTGACCCCACAACTCTCTCTTGCTCTCTCTCTCACACACATGCATACAATGTTAGATGCATAGACACACACATAATAGTCACATATCCATGTTCTCTGAGATCAACAGCGACGCACAGTAAGGCATGCACAAATCAAATCGCACATGTACACCACTTTCAAGACCATGTGGGATCAATGCTCATCACTTTGTGTCTTCAGTGTCTGATCTGTCTGAAAGCAGTGCATCTGTTTCTGCCATCTGATAAGCAGTGTTTGTCCCTGCGTGGCTCTTGGGGGTGGTGCACACTGGCCTGCATCAGAACTATGAGGCGTTCAGTGGTGGACCAAAGGTTCAATGAGCCCTGTCTGAGGAGCCTCATTAAAACTTGACAGACACACACACACTGATCTGTGCTTGCCATACTGAGCATGTATACAACACACACACATGCAAACACGTGCGGCTTGAGTTAATGATGATGTAATTAGCCTTGATATCCTTGAAATGCCGGGTGGCAGGAAGTGGGGACATGCTTCATGTCATCTGCAGCCTCTGAGTGTGAATGTGTGCATCTGTGAGCACACTGTGCCTTCAATGTTGTTAGAGACTGTACAATGAACATGATGGCCACTCTATTCTATGCCACAGTGAGTAGGGTTTCCACCCCAGCTACTCTGAAAAGAAGCACACTCACAATAGCCGCCATAATGATGAACTCTTCCACGCCGTTGCACAAACGCACAATGCGACAATCTGAGCAGGTGTGATAGGCAACTGCTGCAAATACCAAAGGCATTTTCAAGAACGAGATGAGCTGTGTGTGTGCGACTGTGTGTCATACTATGTGGGTCCTTGCTTAGGTTCCAAGCTTGGATCCAGGGATCATTCGTGACTGGGCACCAGGTGAAAGAAGGTGCAGCTGGCTGATATGAATGAATGGTCTTCCCTCTGACCCCTCTCTCTTTGTGTGTGTGTGTGTGTGTGTGTGTGTGTGTGTGTGTGTGTGTGTGTGTGTGTGTGTGTGTGTGTGCAAGTGCATACACATTTGTGTGTGTAGATAGAGGGTCTGAGGCATGGGAGGGCGTGATGCGTGGACAAAGCAACTTTCAGATGCCACCACAAAAACACGTCATCAGTTCGAGAGGAAGGGTACAGAGGTGAAGGAAAAAGAGGGTATACAACACTGCTCAGGCATGGCATCTTGTCCAGACCTCCTTTTTTGTGTTTGGAACACTCTCGCCCCATCACCCACTGTGATCAATGGGGCACAGACAAGATTCCCAGGGGGTGGAGAGGGTTTTAGTCCCATTGCACTATTCTGTAATGGATGTAAATTAAATATAAATAGTTAACATTTGTGAAGTAGTAATTTTAGGATTGTGATTCTGCAGTTGTTGATCTTTTCTGACCTTTTTCTAACACATGATGCCATGTTAACCATGTTTTGATGTTGCTCTGCTTTATGTGTGTCACCTACCAGAGAAGCAACAAGGTCCCCAATCAGAGCTCAGAACAGACGCTGGGGCCCACCGAGGTCTGTCAAAGTGTGCAGGCTGTTTTAATCCACTCTGTTGGAAGTCTCCTCTGTTGGCTTGTGTATGTGTGCGTATGTGTGTGCATGTGTGAATGTCTGGAACAGTGGGTACGATAAGCCACAACAAGATAAAAGCCAGCTTGAACAATGATGTCATAGATTTCAACAGATTTTCTGGGAAGCTGGTGAAGTCAGACCTGAATGAAGTTGAGGCCCCTGTCATGCTTCAACCATCCCTATTCCCACTGTAATAACATGACTGTGATAGAAACAGGAATTAGCCAGTGCAATGGGTTTGAAGCTTTCTCTTATCCATCAGTATCATACTTAGAGCACCTGAGTATTAGCCTGCTCTCCCTCCCTCAGCATATCTTTTTGATCCTCACTTCTCTATATCAGTAAACACTTGTTCTCCCCTTCCATCAAGGAGGAAAGAGGAGGGTGACTAGAGGACTCCAAATAATGCAATTAAACACTGACCGCAGGGTTCAGTGCTGCTTATCAATACACCCAGCAGGGGAGCAAAGACCAGTTCAAACCAGGGCTTCAGCTGTCTACTCTATTGAGACAGGCATTTTATTAGACTGCTGCTGTATCCTCCATCTCTCAATACTTCTCTCTCTTCTGCTTATTGAAAATGATGAAAATGAGACAGCATGTAAAACTACTACTAAAATAGGTCTTAAAACAAGCGAAAGAAAGGAAGAAAAATGAATCGTCTGAATCCTGGCTTGCATATTATCCATTGCTGTGCTGGAGGGGACGTACTCCCTGCTCAGCGGTGAGGACAGGTGTGCTGTTCAACACGTTGCTTCCCTCTCTGCTCTGTTTCACTGTCAGCACAGCTGACCTCCACGGGAGGCTTGTCTGAAGCAGTGCCAGATTGAGAGCTAGCACACCAGCCTGGGAGCCCACAGAGCACATGAACCAGGCCTGAACCAGGCCTCTGCCACGCAGTGGAGCTCCTGGCCCCACCTACCCCTGCCACCCCTCGGTCAGACGCTGACAAATGCTGGGCTTCTCCCTGGTTCTCTAGTTTCTCCAACCTGGACACCAGGCACCTGGAGGATAAACCCACTCATACATAATAAACACAGGCCCCAGGGCCTGGTGTGTGATCTCATCATGCATGTGTCCTCCACAGAAGGAAATGTGACAGACTGTAGTGAGAAAGTGTGTGTCGGGGAGGGTGGCATGTGTAGAGAACTGCAAGGGTGCCAAATAGAGTGGTACACAACAGCAGCATGCATCCTCTCCTGCCCAGTGTGCAATGTTCTACTGGCCCTCCCTCATCTGCATAATGAAAATATGCAGTAAGGATGGTTAAACTGACATAAGGCCTTGGACCACAGGAATCCACTGGTGTGAAGCTGTGAGAAGATGGAGACGAAAAGGGCAGGAACAACACTGGCAAGGATCTTTCACATACACACCCTAACATGCAAAAATAAGATTGAGCAATTGATAAATGGTGCTTGTTTTTTTCTCTACAAAGCCTGGCTGGGTTGATGAGTGATTCTAAACAAACAGTGCTGGAGAGTTTAGTGAACAGAGCCAAGCACTTAGGGAGCATGAAAAGCAGCAAAGCCTTGGTGAGATGGTCCGGCTGTTTTATTACTCTGCAGGCTGAGGAATCAATGGGAGCAGGGAGAGAGGGCATTCTTGGATGGCTGACTAACTGACACACAGACACAGAATAGTGAAGACCATGTAAAACTAGAGATATGTGGAAGACGACAATATATTTTTGCTGTGCATCAGCCTCAACACCGCTCTGTGATTACCGCAATCCCAAATCATCATCCCCATCTGCACCATAGGCCTGCTTTCCTGCAGTGTGAGGATGGTTTGTGTGAAAGAGAGTCCCAGTTCAGCTCCAGGTCGCCCCATGCAGACCAGGGTGGGCCTCAGAGAGGGAAAATAAGCAGTGGTTCGACAGCAGTCTTCTGCTATCTGCAGCTGGACAAATTAGACTATTGAGACAGATGGATAACATGCGGACCAGAAACACACACACTAATGGACTAGCAGCATAGTCCAAAAGACTGATTATTAGGGAGACACATGAAACTTTTCCATATGTAGCTGAAAAGACTTGATCTTTCTGATGTACTGTATGTTCTATTGAACTAAACGCATGATTGCACATGCTAATAATTGCTTATGAAATGTAAAACACAGTCAAATGATTGTTAACCACATTTTTTTGTTATATTATTTTTTAGAAACTAGCTTACTGTAGAGGACACACTAAGTAGAATACACTGTACATCAGCCAAAGCAATTAGCCAAACAGGGGCTCACAGAAATGGGCTTTAATCACAAAACTGTGAAATATTTATGAAGAGATGTAATACATGAAATGGGCTCTGAGAATGAGTATCTGTGGGGGTCCAAAGGAACTCCCCTTAGAGGCACCTTCAGGGGAGGACAACTGTTTGGACACACAGTGGGGTTTCTGTGGGCCTAACTCCCCATTCAAAATGAAGGGCAGGAGGGACCGAGCAGGCCTAAAATGGCGGCCTACTTCCAAGGCAGAGAGTGGAACACGGGGAGTTAATCCATGGTTTGGAATAGGAGCGGAAGCAGCCATGGTGCTGGTTTGATCCGTGTTGGGGGAACATTGAGCTGTGTTGTCGGCTGACATGTTCAGTTCCACTTGGTTCCACTCAGACAGAGCGCAGGAGTTTTAACACACTCAAGCATGTGCTAATTAAAAATCCACACTCTGCATCACTGCTGCAGCAATCAATATGCTTGATTAACTCATCTATACATCACTAATGCACGCAATGGACTCTAATTTTTGAACACAGTCAGTCAGAAAATAATATCTATGTTCACTTTTAATTGTTACATTCAATCCACATGTTATTTTGAAAAGCAAATATCCTATTGCCTCTAATCAGAATCATTATGATTCATTTAATTTCCTTTCCATTCAAATTGCAGAAGGTGTGCATGATATACAATACATTTCACCTGTGATTAATGTTAACCAGGTATGCAGACGGCAGCACATGTGTCACTGCTCCTCTTCCTAATTAATTCACACTGAGAGACTTGAACAAGGGAATAGTTTCATCATCTAGCCCTGGTTATAATCAAACTGCCCCCTGGAATATCTTCACACTTCAACATGGTGGGGAACTTGGGATTCTTAATGCAGCCCTTGCTTCTTTAGGAAGTGCTAATTTGATAACGTTTGAATATCAGAGGGAGAGAAAGGCTATTAATAATTCTTGTGACTTTTGATGAGTGGGAAATAAATCAAATTTCCAACAAGGTTATTCACATACAGTTCTGTTTTCTTGCAGTTAAAAAAGCAATTGGAAGAACACAAAACCTAAAAGAAAGCAGATTTTATGCAGTGTAGGTTTATTTTTCTTTCCAACCAAAAGAGGTCGAAGAAAAAGATTTTAGTTGTTTTCCTGTTGTTTGACTTTTCAGTGTGGATTTGCAATTTTCTGTTAGGAGAGAAAACTACAGGAATGATTTTCACATATAAACATATAAGCATTTGGCAATTGTGCTGTGCTGTACACTGTGTAACTGTGTACACAGCTTCGCTAACTAACTTCACTAGTTTTACTAATTCGAATGGAAGATGAACAACAGCAAGTAATGGAATAGTTCCCCTTTACAGCTATTGAATCCACTGGCTATTAGTGCCCTGGCCAAAATAAGGTTGTTGTCCACACTAAGCATATACTATTGATTTAATTTCAGTGCTGCCAACCCTGTCTCCAAGAAATAATATTTAGCAACCGTGCACAAAGAATTATTCTTTGCCTTGTTAACAGGTCTCAGTTGTGGGCAGCAATTAGTCGTCTCACAACAAAAGTAGAATAATATGTCAAAAAGAAATTACATTTTAGGTCTGCCCTTTTCAAGTTGATGCCTGTAATGCACAGTTGTGTTTTTTGATAACCAAATGAGGAGGAAGAAGAAGAGATTTAGACATTTTTGATCGACTTCACTTTTGTTTAATTCGAAATTCAAGTGTTTTTTCAGATTTATGTGGTATTATTGTGGACATGGCCTCAGCCCTCTCTCCCTGTCACTCCTGTTGTTAGCTCAGTCTGAGTTGTTAGCTTCTTCTCCATAGCAATGATGGCTGAGGATCATGGTTATTGTAATATTTTCTCTACAAACTGGTTGGGAAAGAAAGATTTCTCATAAATAAATTAGAAATAATTAAAACTGATGGCGTATATAAATCTGTAGTCAAATTCAAAAAAGTAATTTACAGAAGGGAAATAAGGGAAGTGAGGAATTAGGGGAGTTTAGAGTAATGTGTGTGTCAAAATGGCAGATCACAAAGTTGAAATGTTTTATATCCCAACTACATTAAATCCCTTACAACACAGAGGAAATTCTGAACTGACCAGCCACATAATGTGACTTTTTTTTGCCCTGTTTGGGAAGAAATGAAAACAAAATAAGAACCACCATGACTCTGCAGTGTCTCTTTGACCTGAACTGGAGAGGAAAAATCATCTGGTTTATTGTAAGACAGCTCTAACTCTGTTATTGCATGTTAATGCTAGACAAAGGGAATAGTTTAAAAAAAGAGTTTGTAAAACTGTGTGATCAATGCTTTGCTGATGTGTAAGTATATATTAGAGTTTCAGCATGCAACTTGCGGCTGCTACATGTAATTCTGGTTTGACAGAGGAGGCAAACTGATGATTTTGGATGGAAAGGGCTTCACTTTAGAAATAATTTTTAAAAATGCAAATGCAAGGTATGTCAGAGAATCACATGTGTTCACTTAAGGCCCCATCCACACTAATGCGTTTTCGAACTCGGTTAGCTCAGTTAGCTCAGGCTCAGCTGGGGCCCCCAGCTCAGCCTTTACATGCGCCTGGAAAGGCCAGCTTCCCTCAAAGCAAGCCTGCAGCATTTCTCTGCTGTTTGTTGGGAAAAAGCAGAAAGGAGAACCTTGAACATGACCCTCCAAAGGGCTTTTATTCTGGCTTCATGCAACACAGTTCACGTGATCTCCCTCTTTTATGTCTCACTCTTTATTTAACCCTTACTATTTTCTGAGTTTCCGCTAAAAATCCAATTAGGTTAATTTGAAACAGTCCTGGTGAAAGAACTTTATCCTTTTGGCGCACAGATAACTAACTTAATTAAGACTAGACCTCTATCTCTGTCCTCTTTGAGCCTGCAAATTAAGAAAAGAAAAAGAAAACTTGTTAGAGATTAGGGTAGAGATTAGATTGCTAAAGCAAACACTTTGGGGAGACTACATACTTAAATGCCCTTAAATAGTTTAGAGCCCTTTCAACACCAGGTTTTCACAGCCACCAATTGTACTAAAGGAAGATAAGGGGAGCAGGTAATAAGAATAATGATAAATGAAATACAACATCTTGAGGAAAGAAAGAGGAGCACTGGCACAAAGAGAGTGATTAGTACTTAGACCACCTGTGAAAGTAGACTTTGATTGATTGTGTTTTTACAGAAACCTTTTAAAGGTGCTGGAACATGTGAAGCAACATAAGGGTTGTTCTGTTCAGCTGACTGAAACACACACACACACACACACACACACACACACACACACACACACACACAGTAAACACAAACAACAGGCCTGCTGAGTTTAGTTCACTTCTATCAGTTGGCTCTGACCAGCCACGCAGACCACCCCAATATCTCAACTCCTCACTCTCATCGGGACAGGAAGGGGGAGGGCGAGTGGGGGGATTTGGATGGAGGGGGATGGGTGCAGCTTGGTGCAGGAGTTGAAGAGAGCCCTCCACCAAATTAAAACCCAATCAATGTGAATCTCTCTCTGCCCGGTCAAAGCCCCTTTCCAACTAAAGCCCTTTCCCCAAGCCCCCCTCCTCATCACCCTTTCCAGCCAGCCTCAATGTAACCCCCACCCCAGCACATGCACCCTATCAAATGCCCCCCCTCACTCCCTCCCCCTGACCCACACTCACCCACCACTGTCATAAAGCGCTGACTTCAGGCACTGGCCTCTATTCATCTACTCTACACCAAGCAAAGTAACTACAGCAGACTCAGCTCAGAATTACAACACAGTGGGGTTTAATCCCCAAACAAGCAACATGATTATAATAATTTAAAAGGTTTTTTAGTATCTGTAGAAACATGTGGTGGGAATTGTAAGGACACTGTGCCGGCAGGCAGGAAAACCGTTCATGTACACAGTCAGACAGTATTAGGACATTGATTTGTGTTGGTCCTGTACATTTAATTAAAAATAAAACACATTAATATGATGACTTTCAGCTTTAAGGGTGTATACAGCAATGTTGCACCTTTTAACCTTCAGGGGACTGCATGTAAAAATGAAACACTACCTCTCCTACAATCTTAATCTGAGCTGGATGTAAGCATTTTAAAATAACGCTAAAAGTCAACTCTTTACCCTCATAGTATTGTCTCATTTCAGAGCCAATGTAATAGAGCATGGAACTAAAAAAACTGTCCTAATATTTACTGCATAAGACTGCACTGTGCAGTTATGCCCCTACAAGCATGCTTACAAACATACACATCCATGCACACAAATACACACACGCGCCACCTGCTGAAGTAGAGATGGAGAGAGTCCTTCCTGGCTGAAGCCTAACAGTGGGGAACAATTAAACCAAAGACCAGCCTTTGATCACTTGGTCATGTGAACATGACAGGTGACCATATGGCTGATAAAATGTAAATGACAATCAGTGCTTCGAACTCTCTGGAAGTGTACTGCAACAAGAAAAGGAAAAGAAAATGAAGTAGAGATGCCTTTTAATGACTTTTCCTGAAAACATCCTCTACAGTGCTGGATTTTCCATGCCCTAAGTGTTACCAAGGTTAAATTTTATGTAGTGAAAATGTCTGTTTTTTCTTCATAATCTGTTTTCATTCTCTTCTAATTTAGCAAAACTGCCTCTTTCGTGGATAGTGGAAACCATCCTGAGAACTGTGTGTGCAAACAAACACACAAAGAATAAACACACTCATGCAAAGAGAAAAAAAAACATACAAGATCATTAGACTTTTATAGCGGGACAGGCAGACAAGAAGGAAGGGAGGCTGAGTAACAGTCAGTCATCACAAACAATCGTTAGCAGATGCTGGAGCTGTACAGAACAGCACAGGGGTGAGAGAATGGAAGGTGAGGTCACATACATATTTGTGGCAGGATGCAGCAGAATAGACCTACTGTGTAATGTGATGGGATGGAGAGCTGGGTAACATGTGCACGCTTGGCTGGTGCATGCACACACCCACAAACAAACATGCAAAAAATCCGCTTACATGCACACACGCACACAGAGGCCAGAGAATATAGGGATATAGGGCCCAAAGGCAGTTTCCTCCTAGTAGCAGCAGGGGGAGCAGCTCCACTATTGTTCTGACTGGATCCAGGCCCAGGGCACTGGGCTGGGAATGCATGTTCAAAAGCTGTTTGTGTTTGTGAAGTTTTCTGGGTGCTTGTAAGTATGTGCAAGGGGAGGAAGGAGTTGGTGCAGAAAGAAAATAACAACACACTACACAATGATGTCTGATATTGTTTCCTTCACTGTCCTGCCTATTCCTTGTCTCTTTATCACTTGTTTTAGCATCTGGAATGTGGGGAAGAAGAACACAAAGAATCCTAAAACTCAAAATGTATAGAAAGAGATTTTCTTTCATCGCAATTTCTAGAAGAGGCAAAAGAGGTGCCTTTTAAAATCTGTAGAGTGACTGGTGTATATAAGTTTAAGCAAGACTTTTTATTTTTAACAACAAATCTCCTAAAAAAGATTTAAACCAACAATGAAGTTATCCTATGATGTAGTCTTGTCTGGAGAACCACACTGGCTGTGTTCATTGTAGTGACCCAGCAACCGCATGCCTCTTTTATGTGTTTAAAATACTTTATGGATAACAGAGAAATTCTTTGGCATGGAAGCTAAAGCTCATGTATATATCAGCTTTGCTTGTGACAATATTTGTCAATAGGAAAAATTCAATGATGCTTTTTATGGAATTTGATGATAGTAATAAAATGATGCTAGTTTGATCCTATACACAAATTATACATAACATTTTGATGCATGTAAACTTTCAGATTCATATTTGGCACACAAGGATTCAAGCATTTGTTCACCAAAATTACAAAAGAAAAACAGATTTTGTATCTAGCCATAGTTTTGGTTTTATTCACTTACATTTTGAGATATCTGAACCCTGTGTTTTCTGCTGACAGTTTACATAGAGATTATTTCTGCAGTACAAAGTATTTCCATCCAAACGTTTAACATCAAGATTTGTCCAAAGTAATTAGGGTAGTGTTACTAAAAAGACAGCTGCAGTGTTGTGGGTGACTTTTTAAACTTTTTAATGCTGTGAACGCCATAAACAAAATTCCATATAGTTCTATTGTTGTGGCGTGGCCACAGAAACCTCAGACAAGCTTGGTCAAATAAAATGAAGGTGTTTTGTAATATGTGTAACACAACCTTTTAATGGATTATGCACTGTTCGGTAACACAATACCAAACACTTAAGAAACAAATGGAATACTGACAAATATGAAAACTGTAGGCTACATATTTAGAGACCAAACACAAAATTGCAACAAGACAACTTTATCCACTGGGTTTTTCTTTGTGTTGTTCGCAGACGGCCTGAAAAAGATATCCACTGTGTTTGATTACGCTAACTCATCACTGGTTTGTGTGCTTGTAGTCTGTGTCTTTCCTTCACAGTTGTGTGAGGACACTCATGGTTAATGGCTGTTAACAGTAAAAGTGTTAAAGGATCCGAATGCGGACAATGCTAGAAAAGACAGATGACTGCTGTTGGTACAGAGAAGAGAGCTTTTATTCAAAAGCTCACACTTTCTTTTCTCATGCAATGTCTCAAGCTGAAAGTGGAGTTTAATAAGGCCACTTCACCTCAAGGGTTGGCTCAGCTTACTGAAGACACACACACACACACACACACACACACACACACACACACACACACACACACACACACACACACACACACACACACACACACACACACACACACACGTGCATTCATTGTCAAAGACATTTCAACTACAGGTTGTGAAATGCATATATAGTGTTCTCAAAATTTTATTTTTTAAGAATATATTCAAAGTAAGCATTATTTTTCTAAATAAAACAGAAAAAAAGTTAGAGATAGTTTCACATAGAGTCTGATAGAAACACACACAGTCCCATCAATCTCTAATGTCATCTTCGCCATCGCTCTCTCTTCCCTGCTGAACAACAGACCTGAGTCATTTGCTATTGGCATTCTGTATGTGTGTATGTGTGTGTGTCCTTTTACTTCCAACAGGACCCATCACCTTGACCACTGCAGCAAACCCATCCCAAACTGACCTTGGCTTTTCCATCAACCATTAATTCTGAGTCTTTCTGTCTATCTGTTCCTCAAAGCCTTCATCTCTCAACCTTGTCTCCCATGGTTTGAGTTGTATATGTTCACCGTGTATGTGTGTGTGTGTGTGTGTGTGTGTGGTCTCCCATGGTTAGGGGAGCGTGCGTGTGTCAGGTCCAGTGAAGGTGACACCTTATGCCTCGTGCCGAGATAATGAAGGCTTTAACTTTACAACTCAAGCATATCAGATTGCAGCACCACAGTCCCTCAGACACGCGCCCACAACATGAGTGATCTGAATGGGTCGCCACCCTCCATTTCATGTGCGCTGAGCAGTGTGCACTGTAAAATTTGCCAAAAGGCCTCATCATCATAACCATCGCTTATTTCAGTGTGGGCTTCAGATTTGGGTTTAGTGAGACATATCACAGTACACATGTTTGTGCAGAAACACACACCCTTCAAGGAGGGCAGAGAGGGGGTTGCATACTGTTTACCAACTGTTACGGCAGCCGGAGGCGAAAAATAAAGCAGCTCTGTGTGCATAACCTCAGAACATATGAGTGTCAAGATGTCAAAAATCATTCACGTACCTCACAAATGCGCTAATGTGGTGAAGAAAAAAAACATCCCTCCTAAATTCCCTCACTGCCTCTCTTCTATCCTTTCTCCTCAACTCACCTTTTCCTCCCCCTTTCATTCAGGAAGGGTTCTTTCCATAATAAAAGGAACCTGTGGAACTAATCCTTGCAAATCTCCTGTGCTTTCTGTCCTATACCTCCAGGCAACACAGCACACTGAAATCCCCCATTTGCATGCCTAAACTGCACTAACTGTGAATAAACCCTTTTAGCTGCTAATGTAATAACATCTCCATTTCAGGAAAGGAGCAGGGGGTTAGCCAGCCCTCAGAGATTCAAGCAAACTCACCCCTCTCCCTCCTCTCGCCTACCCTCTCTCTTTTCCCCTCTCATTCCCTCTCCTCTGCAGTACAATAGGCCTGGCATACAGATGCATCTAGTGGCCCGCCTTATCAGCCACATCTAGTTAGGGTCAGCTTTGGAAATGGAAGTGGAGTCCTGATTACAAGCAGATAAGCAAGAACACACACTCACAAGCAGCCCACCAGCCCTCACTTCACCTTGGCTGGACAGTGTATCCGAGGATTGAAAGCGATGTTGAACATGGTTTTAATTTTGTCTCTTTCCTTTTGTTAACAGCAGCTAATAGATGAAAAATGTATGGTATTTTACTCTAATTGTAAATGAATCAAAACTTAATATAAATGTAATTGAATTGAATTAATTGAAGTTCTGTTAATCTGCTTATTTTCCCAGTCCGCACACAAATAAGTAACAGTATATCCTCGTGTCATAAAAAATCAGGTAGTGCAGGGATGAATTTGGGAAAGAGAAACCCTCCTCGCAGTATTTCATGCCATTTTACTGGATCTAATTGGCATCTACCGCTCCCCATTTCTCTGTGACAATAACCTCCAGAACCCCATCACTGCCTTTCATCTCTAACTGAATTACAGTGACACTGCTAGGTAGTTCAGAGGCCACAAAACATGCTTGCTTTACCACACACAGATAAACTCACATACAGAAACATAGAGTTATGTAGCATTATTTTCGCAGTAGTCAAGATGAGGGTCAGAATACATTATGAGTTCTCTTTTCTCTGCCTCAGAGCAGGCAGCAAGAGATGCCAAGATATCACTTTAATTGTCCAATTACATGGAGTATAGATGTTCCAGCACGCCCTGAACCAGGTACTCCTCCCCAAATTCAGTTTTTTTTGAAAGATCAGTTTGGCTGTTGCAGTGAATTTTTTTCTTCTTCCGTGAATTAGCCCTTAACGCTGGAGATAACTGAGACATCTCTCACGTTTCCCCCTCTGAGAGCTGGCGTTCACTACCTCACAGAGTTCACATGAATAATATTAACATCAAAGAGAATTTCTTGGAAACCATCTGATCAAGCTGTATCATACATGGCTGTGACATGCTTATAACACATCCCCCCTCTCTCTCTTGCTCTTTCGCTGTCTTCTCTCATCTCTCTCTTACACACACACACACACACACACACACACACACACACACACACACACACACACACACACACACACACACACACACACACACTAAGACATAGTATATACACTAACACACCAAAAATACATTGATATTCTCCTAGTGTAAGGGGGAGATCCAGTTACTTCAAAGGACCCATTTCCACTACTACTACAACTACTAGTACTACTACTACTTACTGAAACGATAAGACATCAGTGCTGAACACATGTGCTGCTCCCATGCCATGTCAACTGAAAACCTGACAACATAACCTATATGTTGAAACATCTATCGCACAAATTGTTTGTAGTGAATGTATTCTGCTGCCCCATTTTCTTTCCATGTATCCAGCTGAGCATTTTTAATCTTCTAACTGTTCAAATTCACAAGCAGGAGCCTCACGCAGGCACCTACTCCAGATCGACCTGCTTCTACATATGTCAACAATACACACACTGTAATATGCATACATGGACATACATACTGTACATACACAGATAGATACAGACAGAATCACACATTGGTGGTATATGACAAGAATCATGATAGAAAATGATTACTCTTGATGTTAGATGACTAAATAAATAAACACACCACATACAGAAGCGGGATGCGAAAACACTGAGGAGAAACAGCTTGCAGCTCTGCCACTCATCCAAACCAACCAACCAACCAACCAACCAAACGTCAAGCAAGCCCCGAAAAAACACACATGAAAAAGATGAACTTATTGAGGTCTCTATTTCCATGGCAACACAGAATAGTTTTGATGATGTTCCTTCCCAGTCGGCAGGCAGGGTTTGGCCGAATCACGGCACAGATTGGTGCTCCGTGGCTTGTTACTAAGGGCGGGTTTAAAACGTGCAGCGAGAGAGAGAGAGAAAAGGGGGAGAGAGAGAGAGAGGCGCAGATGGTTGGAAGAATTGCCACTTTGAAGAAAACCCCAACCCACACTCACAACTGGGTTCTGCAATATTGATTTGAATGGATGGAAGGGAAGAAAACCTAGTGGCCTATGAATAAGTAAGTAATGGATAATATGGGCTAAATCAAAAGCCATTCAAACTGAATGGGATATGCGTTCTCAATGATGCAGAGGTCCAGTGCGTCTCTCTCTCTACATGAGGGCACAGCAAACTATGGTACTGAACAGTACTGTCAAGCCTCCTCATGTCATGTCTCTAATATTCTCCAACTTTAAAGCGCAGAATAGAGACAGAACAGCTAGAGAGAAAATCCAAAAGATCAAAAATATTTGCTGAATGAATCTCAATCTTATTTAAATGAACTAAACCTCTTTGCTAAAGTTTTGTAAAATATTAATCACTATTTTAAATCAGAAATGTTAGTGATATGTATTAAACATGGGATTTTGATGGACAGAGCCAGTAGCCAGTGTGAGTATCACAGAGCTCATACCACTACTACAACTTATTAGATTGCTGCAATGACGGTTGGCTATTTTGTATGGCTTTTAAAATCTTAATTACAAATTTCTTCACAACACTTGAGAGGCTCTACTTCCTTTTGAATAAACAACACACAATTATCAGGGGTTTAAATTTACGCAGCAGGAGAAGTTGTGCTAAATACAATCTATTTGAAAAAAAGATTCTGCCCAAAAAATTCCTCATTTCTTTCACCCTATTTCTACAATTTGCAGCACTACAAACTGCAGGAAACACCATAAGAGCACAGGGCCCTGCCCGGCCCCGGCTAGCTGTGATTTGTGTTCAACAAGACGACACTGCTGTTCAGACAGACACGGCTGAAGACGCCGGGCTGAAAGCATGGCATCATTTATACAAGCACAAGCTCCCGCACACCATCCCTCTGTTGTTTCCCCTTCTCTCACCTTTTCAGCTGACACCCCCCTCCACCCCCCATTCACTCCGACCCCACAACCCTAAATCCCCCTAGCACACGGCGACATGGCAGACAGGCAGCCACGCAGACAGGTGACCGTAAACAATTAATCAACATGGTGACACCTCTACATCTGCCAGGCCCAACACGGGGAGGGGAGCTGTCAGCTAGCAAAACAAAGCAGCCCCCAACACACACAGTAACACACACACAAACACAATTGTATTAGTGAGTGGCTCTCTAGCTCATAAAGAATGTCACTCACAAAATGTAGAAGCTTGTAGATATGAAATATTTATCTAACATACTGGACAGGCAGTGACACAACACACAGCTTTTAACAACTCATTTCTTCCATCGCCACTTGGATGCCATTGGATACCGTTTGCCAGTTGTGGCGCAGCAACATAGTGTGGTAAAATTGTTTTTTTAACCAGTTCACGTTTGATGTATTTATGGGATTTTACATATTGGTGCTGTTTCATGGTCTCCTGCACAAAAATGGGGTTTCCAGACACACAAGCATTTTTAAAAATAGTTTTCTAAACATTTACTGAATCACAACTTTTCAATCTGATTTGAGTTTCACAAGAACGAGATGAAAAGATCCTTAAACACTGTTTAAAGATATCCTCAATGCTAAGATACAGATGTGGGGGGTCTGGGAAAAATTTTGATCATCTAAACACTTAATTTTTGGCATTCTGATGAATGTTTCTGCACCAATTTATGGTGGAAATGTTTTTATTTATGTAAAAGGAAACACAAAAATTGCATAGCGTCATGTGACATTTCAAAGTATATAAATATAACAGAATCTAAGTGAGTGCAGCTCTCAGGAATTCTGTGTTGCTTTCAGGTCTGTTTCTCCTGTAGATCAACTTTTATCATATAATATTATCCCTGGTGAAATAACACATATGCAGGCATGATTTAGTCCTCTTTTGTCATGTTCACAGGGAAAGAACAGAAAACTTGGCCAAAAAGAAATTGTGTCAAGAAATTGTTATGGTTCACGTTTCTGGGTCATTTTTATAATCAGCAGCTTGTTTTTTCTTTAGCTGAAGTTCCTCTTTTTGGACAAAGCACATTTGTTTCTTCTATATATTAATTACATTGCATGTTTTCTTACTGTGCAAATAATCCTTTCTAAAGGCATTTTCATTTGTTATTTAACTGCAAGCTATATTTTAGAAGGTTTTTAAAACAAATTATGCTTTAAAAAAGTGATGGGGACAAAATTAGCCCTTTCAAAAAGCGGTGGGGACATGTCCCCAGTTTGTAAATGATACCTATGTACAAAACTGAGACAAAATATGTTTCAGGTGGCTCTGCTGAGGAGGAGGGGATTGGCCACTGACCACAGGATTGGTGGTTCAATCCCCAGCTTCACCTATATATATATATATATATACAATTTTTGAGCAAGACACTGAACCCCAAATTGCTCCTAATGGTTGGACCAGCACCTTGCATGATTGCTTGCTGCCTTTGCTGTGTGAGTTGCAAATTGTTTAGTGTTTTGGATGAAAATGCTATAAAAAGGCAGCCATTTACCATTTAAAAATGTTCTTTGTATTTTTGGTGACTGACCTACCAGGGAGTGTGGGTAAATGGATCAATGGTAAATGGATGGTTTTTGTTGAATTTGGTACAGGATATATGTTAGTTTTGTTGCCTGTGACTTTTGATGAGCGCTGCTTTTTGATATCAAATGTACTTGTCCTCACTGGTATTTTTACATTCTGCATGTTATCATTATGTTATCATGAAAATGTTGTAAAATAGTAATTTCCTGTCTTAAATAAAAATGACAACCAAAGCAAGCAAAGTTTGTTTTGTAATATTGTAGTTTTACCTCAAGGTACTTGACTGCATCCGCGACACATTTGCAATCTACCATAAGCATCAAAAACGGTCTTTTCTCTCTATTCACACTACAATTCACAGCTTCCAAATTATTCCCCTTGGAGAGATGTTGTAAAGCTCAGTTTTGGTGGTGAAAAATGCACAACACAAAACATTTTCAGTTTTCAACCAAACCGAAATGTGGAGTGGTTTGTTTTCTTTCACAATTGGTTGTCAGTGTTTAGGATGTTTTTCTTGGTATGCCACCATTGTTTTAATCCACCACCCCATGCCCTAAAATCTTCCTGCAGGCCAGGGAACAAAACTGAGTGGCATATTCATATGGATGAGTGCAGCTAACAGGTGATGAATGTCAGAGCTGCTGGTGGCCTATTGTCACCAGGGACAAGGACAATATGAGGGGGAGATGGAGAGGTCAACACTGGGATGTCTGCTGCTAAAGTTTAAGCCTTAGCTGACTTGTGTCATCCGTCAATGCAGACACATTAAAATAGGGCAACAGCTCCCCAGGCTATGATGAATTCACTTGCATGTGTCTAAATGTGTAAAAGTGCTCTTCAGATTGACTTGCTGCCACTAATGTTATTTTTTAAAAACAAATTTAATGGTATTTCTGCCCCATTATGAGTTTGTCATATTTTGCTGGATGCATTTTGTTGTTGTTGGATTTTGTTGACATGATGATACAGAAGGCTAGAGTGTGCCTGTGTACAAACACTCCTGGGGATCCTAATAACAATGTTGCGGTACGCGGGAGCCACAGAGCTACTAGAGCTGTCAGGCCTTTTGTTTCAAGGGGCCACTCATTACATTACAATCTCAAAGATAAGGCTCCTTCAGGGGGAACAGAAGACCATGGAGAAGGAGGCATTGTTCCTCACTCCATGCACATCTTTCTGCTTTTGCCAACCTCCTGGAAACAGTCTTCTGAGTTTAAAAAAAAGGATTAATAACAAGATGTAGGCAAATGGCAAAGCTCACCTGGTGTGGAGAGGAAGGGAGGAGAAAAGAAGAGGTGGTGATTCAGGAGGAGAACCAAAAGAAAATAAGCTTGGGTTTTGATTAACCTGCCATTTTCATAAAGGTAATCATTATGCTGCCAGTAGGAATCTTGTGGGATGAGCGCTAAAAGCAAAATATAAAGCTCTCATTTGGCTTTTTTGGTTCTTGGTACAGAATGAATCAGTTTGAGAGGGAGGTGAAATGTACAGTGGCAGGGGAGATGTTTACGATAGGTTTGGCTTTTGGTGGGCTTGTTTGGTGTTCAGCTTTGACTGCATCTCACACATCAAATTGAAGCAAAGTGTAACATGTGGATGTTGTGACAAATGAGACACACATGACAGAAAGCAGAAGTAGGTGAGAATTGGGAAGCTAGGGGAAGGCTTCCCTGGGGAATGTGTGTATATATATATATATATATATATATGTCCATTGCTGGACATATAAAATTACTAAATATATTTAAAGATGAAGGTTTATTTTATATCATTTGATCTTAGGGAGATGGCGGAGAGCATTGTCTACTAATTCTAATTTAAAAAACAACATTCATTTTTGGGGTAGCATTAGCGGGACAAATTTAACATTTAAAATTTTTTTGTGTATATTACAGTAATAATCTAAGTCACAGACTCTTTCTCAGGTTAAAGACTTTGTCTCATATTCTCCATGGAGATGAGGATACATTAAGTAAAGAGTGAAGGTTTATCAGCTGTGGGCACCAGAGCAGACAGAAGTAAAAAGGTAGTCACCTGACCATGATACTAGTGATTAAAAAGCTAGTCTTCATTTTATTTTCGTAACTCTGACCATGATAACCCTGTCTCCTTTAAAAATTAAATTTCAGTTCTAATACAAGTCACGACTTGTGACTGTGACACTTAATCAAGATAAGCACTCTTGGACAATACAGTTTTAAATGCTAGTAAAAGCAAATAACTATACTTTAAGTCATTTTTGACTTTTTCAACTTTTAGGGCCACTATCTTTTCCGTAACACTAACCAAGTGCAGGGAGTGCCTTAACATAACAAACAAAGAACATTAATTAGGCTTTAATAAAAGTGGATATTGATGGAAAACCAGTGAAATAGGTTGCCAGTGAATGTTTTTCAGATACAGTCTGTATAGACATTGTGCAACTTGGCATGTGCGTTTAGTAGTTTTCTCATTATGTTGATAAAATAGATTTCAGGTGGAAATACATTTCTCTCCAACATATTTGCTGTTGCAAATGAGTAGTATATAAAAATGATTTCCAGGACACAAAGTTGCTGATAGAGAGAGCAAGTAAACACAGTGGGAAAGTGAAACTGACATAGTTTTTACCCAGACTGCAAGTTTAAATACAAATGCAGACAAACTTCAAGCATGGTGGTACATCCATACATTTTCAGATAAATGGATTTAGATCAGATAGGTCAGTGTTTGCTACTTTGCTGGGTGTGAGTTTCTAAAAAAGAGATGACAACTGAGCCTTTTTTCAAGATGCTTCATGTTGTCTGTGGCACAGCAAATGCATATAGCTGTTGTAGGTACAGCCTAGCCCCTTAAAGCAGAAGAGTAAATTAAACTTAAATTCAACCCCAAACTTCCATATTACTTCAACTTCTAGCCCTCTGTGGGATTATTATCATAACACAAATGCAAAGCATGTCCTGTGAGATACATTTCTTCAATAGAACTAAGTTGAGATGACATGGAAATGAAGCAAAATGACAGCAGATCAGTGTTTAAAACACTGTGGTCATTAAGGTCTAGAAGACCAGTCTGTAATGAAAGAGGGTAATGAAAATAGCTTAGTGATCTCCTTGGCTCAGAAAAACCTGACTACACTTTCATCACCTCGCTGTCTCTTTCTTTCTGTGGTCCTTTAATGTTCCACAGATGCCACCAACACCATCTTTTAAGCAAAGATGAAAAGATAACCATGGACTTTAGAAATGTTTTATACTTTGCTCCATTTGTTTTGCATTTGTGTACAGAGCTGAGTATGTGAGCTCTTTCTTGGCTGGAAGAAAGCTGCCTATAAATATTATTAATGTTAAAAATACTATGTTTATGGCTGAATTTAAACTAAATAATTATTTTTTTCATGACACACTGCACTGGCATTTTCCCTATTTTTGAAAGTGTAATAAGCATAAGAACTTATATTATGGTTCATGTTTGTATTTTGCTTTTGTTTTTCACCACATCATAACGGTCCACTGCATCCTAATACATTCACTGTACATTCAGCAGTCCATTCACTAATACTAAAACATTGATCCATTGTCTCTGTAGCACTAAATGGGAAAATGTTCTTACTCTAGACACTAGTAAATTTGCATCTTCTCTTCAGAGGCACTTGGAAAGGGGAATGGATCCAAAGTTAAAGAGCCTCGAGGTGGCTTCTGCCCAGACTAGGGGAACGCCTGAGAACGCCTGAGGGTGTCCACATGAGGAAAGGGTTATGTTAAAAAAAGTTTCATGTAGAAAAAGGAGTCAGTGGTAAATAAGTTAGGATGACACTTTTCCCTCCACACCAGCTATGTTTGGACAGCCATTTATGATGTCCAATTATCCATACAGAAATAATTTATCCTCCTCCATGTACAATGACCCATGTGTTTTGTGCATATGCATGGGCAAGCACACACGTGAATGCATGTATGTGTGCAAATCAAGTTTTCACCCTGACAATCACGGCTTTAATTAAATTAAAGCAAAGGTGTTAAAGCTGTTGATTGTCAATGTGAACGGGTGAGGAGCATCTAATACAATGCATATCAATGCCGCCATGAGTGACTGCAGTCCCCCAGGTGTCAGCCAAATGAGTGTGAATATTCAGCTTTTCCCCCTCCACTTAACTCTCATTTCACTCTGATGACATTTTATTAGCTTTCCCTTGGCAGTGCTGGTGGGTAAGTGAGCTGCAGGAAACAGCTTATTTGTACTGTTCATTCTATCCAAATACAAATAGATGCAAATAGCAGTAAACAAGAGAAAAATATCTTCTGTCCTGGTGTGGAAGCTGGCTCTTTTGGGTGTTTAATTTCATATTTTTGTGACCAGTTGAAGGCCAATGGAATTTAAATCCAAATGAGATCTGGATGCTGCTTTTTATAGGGCGCTTGCAAGCTATTTTGCCACGCCCATGTGCGACAACCATATGACATGTAATTTTCCACCACGTTTGAATTTTGTGCAAAGTTTGGTGAGTTTTTAATGCAAGTCAAAAACATGATTAATTTGGATAATAATAATAATAATAATAATAATAATAATAATAATAATAATAATAATAATAATAATAATAATAATAATAATAATAATAATAATAATAATTCCTTGTATTTCAATAAGGTCGTTGTGAGTTTCATGGTCAGACCCTAATAATAAATAGAACACATATGGGGCAATATTTTCATGATGATGATGATGATTCTTTTTTTTTATTTAAATGTTAAATAAAGACATTCATAATGTGAGGAGATGCTCCTTCCTCCCTCCACCTCTTCCAGGTGTCCATGTTTGTCATGTCAGCGCAGATCGGTGCTCGTTCCTGATGGTCACTTCCCTCCTCAGTCAACCTCTTCTTTTCTCTGTGCTGCATATCGATTCAAATGAAAACAAGTTGCCAATCCAAATAAACACCATGTCAAGGAGTCATCCAAGCAGACAGAAATATCTGCCCAGCATGATACCATAGGGCAGAAAACCGCAGGGGCACTGATGCTCCTGACCTCACAGGGGGTCCACAGAGGCTAGTCAGGTCTATGTATGTGTGCGTGGACACATGCGTACACTCATATGTGCATGGGTGCACATATGAGTGGCTAATCATGTGTGGGCTTGCGACTCTATTCAAGACATTTATCTGGTCAATAAGTGCTATCACTGTTATCGCAGCCCCTGCACTGCACTATAAGCAATTCTGAAATGGCTCTAATATAGATTTGCTCATGTAGCAACAACCACTGATCAACTTCTGCCTGTAGCATAATATGAGGGAGTCTAGTGATTTCTAAAGTGTCTTGTCTGTCATGTGCTTCAGGGATGTTATTACAACAGCCTGTATTGCAAGAAAGAACTTTTACAGAGAAGCAGAATGCAAAAAGATGCTGAACAAAATTGAGTTGCACATTTTTTGCAGTTACTTAGTAGACTAGTATTTGAGCATAGATGTTTATTTTTGACCTTTACACATGTCTGCTAGAAATTGCATTTATATACCACCAATTTGTTTTTGAGGGAAAACGTAATTTCTTCTCAGATAATGGTCCCTTTTTTGTAGTGTAGGAAGTGTTGCATTTATGTACCTTACATCCGTGTCAAAGTCCTGCATGTATAAAGCACAGGACTGTGACACCAAAGAGCAGAGCTCAGGCAACATTGTACATTCAGTTAAATGTTAATGAAGCAAACAAGTCCTGTTTTGGGCTTCAAGTCACTTATGACTTTTCTGATATTTAAGACCATGACCTTTAAACAATCTTAACCAAGTGCTGTGCTGTGCCAAAACCATAAAAAAAGGTTTGTAATGCTTTAGTTTCTGCAAGTGACCATGAGATATTGTATTGCAAGAGAGGATATTGTAGTGAAAACAAATTAAATACGCTGTCAGCGAATATTTTACTGATATGTTCAGTATCAACGAATTTGTTAACTAACAAAGTTTCTTAATTAAGTTGATCAGAAATGTAATACTGATGGCATTATATTTCACACAAAACGTACATAGCATACTGTAAAAAAATTGGTAGTACAGAGTTGTGACCTTTGTGCAACAAAGGTTCAAAAGTCTACTCTCAAAATTTTCAGAGCTTTGAGATTAGATTATTCTGTTACAAAAGACTAATGTTTCTATTCTGCATTGAAGGTAAGGTGTACAGAAAGCTGCAAGCACTAGTTGCTAACAAGTAATTTAAGGGATGTTAGAACAGGCTGCAGCCCCTTGGGTGCAGTGGGATTTAACATTTAAAAATTTCTTTGTATGCCTTAAAGTGGAGCCATCCTTTCGGGCAACAATTTGAATCCAACAGCAGTCGCTTACTGTGCTCTCCATTTGAGTAATGATGATTTGAGGTTAGGACACGAGGAAGCTCCCTGAAGGAATCTAGGGAACCTATGACCTCTACCTGTGTCCTGATGTGGTCCCACAGGGCCCAGTGGAGCAGAGGGGCCACGATAATCAGTTGGACACCACTGAGTGTGAGCATAGCCACAGTACACCAGGGTCAGAAAGAAGGACAGACAGAGCTAGTGCTCCACAGGGCAAAGGGGAATGTGCTGGGGCTGTGCAAAGGCTCTCATGGTGTTTTTAAGGTCATGCTAATTGCCATGAATGTACAGCACGCCTTCAGTTAGCCCTGGTTCTGCTGAGGAGAAGGAGGAGGGGGCATAAGATGGGGGTTGAGGAGGCAGTGATACAGGTGTGGACCTTTAATTAAATACCACTGCAAAGGTTAATGCGTAGAACCAGGAACTGCAGCCACTGTTAAGTGGAGGACATTTAAACACAGCCGAGAATATGCCCCCACACTGTGAGTGTGTGTGTAAGCAGAATTCTTTCATTTTGGAGGTATAATGAAACTTGACAGCCTTTGCACAGAAATAGAATTACACTCAATCTATCAAAGGTTAGTAGTTGAAGAGAGTATCCAGTGCAGTAAAATTAAAGACTACTTGCTTACATGCTCTCCACAGCGTTGTCAACTAATTTCATCCTCTGTTACATGTGAACTCTGGCATCTGCAAGATATTCAAATCATATTTTAGAAGCTATATTAAGAGGTATTGTCACTCCATGAATAGCCTTAAACACTTGTGTGTGTGTGTTGTGTGTGTGTGTGTGTGTGTGTGTGTGTGTGTGTGTGTGTGTGTGTGTGTGTGTGTTTCTGTGTAACCCTTGATAATTAGTACCATCTGCCATATTAGAACACCTCTGGAGAGACAGGTTATCTTCACAGAAGCAAGACGGACAATTTGACATAAATTTCCCTGCTACTGACAAAGACAACAATGGTGCTGGCCAAACACAGATGAATTTGACAAATTGGCTAAATGGGAGAGGCAGCAAGGATGAGCTTGCCTTGTGCAAATGTAAATGCGTACTTAATACAGTATTTTATCTTTTTTCTCTTTATTTATTCTTCTCTCCATTTTCTGTTAAAAGATGTTGTTAAAAGAGGTCCACAGCTGTAAGTGGACTGCTCCAATGTTCAAATTATTTAAAAGAACACAGACGTCTGACCCCTATTACAATTTTGGCTCAGAATCAGCGGCAGAATTAAGAACACTTGCTCACACACAAACACAGCCACACACAACTTGTTCCTCAGAGTCATCACCAGGAAACTGCAAACTGGAAAAAAGAGTTTAGGGACCATTTCAGCACAACAAAGATAAAACACAAAGCCAAAGAATACACACAAATCCAAATCCACCAATTCAAATATGTCCTCCTCAGAGAGAGAATAGTCTTTTATCTCACATCTCAAATTAGACAAAACACACATCTCATTTTCTTGGTGCAATACCAGCAAGCTTGTAAGAAAACTGTCTTTGCTAAATTTCCATGTGAAGCGCTCAGCTGTGTCAAATCTGTGCAGCGCATAAGCTACTGTGTATGATGAACTTTGATGAGGCCGTGGAGAGTGGCACAGCAGTGGTTTTGGTTACTCCAAACCTACCCAAACATGCCATTAGGCCTTCACTCAGAGCACTAATTGGGTATTCATGTGGTGTTTTGTTTGTTTATCACTGTGTTACCACTGCAAGTCTTGGTTCAACACATCTCATTTTCATCCTCAACATGAAAGCCAGAGACAGTGGAATTTCTGCACTGTATTTAGCCACGAAGCATAATCTCAGTTAACACAAGCCGGCCCCAGTTCTTTTTTTGCTTTGAATTACCCCCCGCAGTGGTTTTGTTGTCCCCCCACCATCCCCCTATGTTTTGTGAAATAATTTATTCTGCCTTTAAAATTCAGTCATAACATATACCTTTTTGTATGCAGAGGACTGAAGAAGAAGACGGCAAATGTGCTCATGAGTCTTTTGTAATGAGTAGGTGGCAGTGGTGGGCTTGGCGCATGACTGTGTGGTAAGGATTTCCATGTGACCATTTTCGTGTTTTCACAGCTTGTGCTCGCCTCTCTACTCCTCCTCCAACTCCTCCTTTCGCCTCCACCTCCTCCACTGCCTCCTACTTCTCCTCAGCTGCCATGTTGTGGCAGCCACAACAGGTTTTTGGGAGGGGGCCAATCCCAGCAATCATAGCCGCCATTTTCCCAACCACCAAACATGATGTCCGTCAAACAGCAAACAGAGTGGCAACTCCAAATAGTGATGCTTCTCATATTCTGGTTTGACTGAAACCTGCAGCTGTTGCAAGTACCACAAAGCAGAGGTGGAACATAAAAATTGTTTTGCTATTATGAAAATTGGTATTTTTATGTTATTCTTATTCACTGAAGTAGAGATTTGATTTAGAATTGTATTAACGTTACTTTGGAGAGGCAATTTGTTTACTTTGCTAATTCACTTCACCACACAACCCTTTCACATCGACCACACAATATAACATTAAATAGAGCTATTGTACCATTGTTTCCATCACAGATTATCTTACTCATTTAGCTGACGCTTTTATCCAAAGCGACTTACAATTGCTATATATGTCAGAGCTTGCACGCCTCTGGAGCAACTAGGGGTTAAGTGTCTTGCTCAGGGACACATTGGGACACATACTTTTAAAGTGTATACATCTCATTCATCTAAAGTGCATGTTTTATGCTTTCATATCTTATTAATAACAACACATAACCTAATTTACCATTTGGGCCACAGAAAATGAAAGCTTGAGCTTACCCTGAAATAGCTGGCGGTGACACATTGCTGTCCGGTAACATTTCTTTTCAACACGGCACAAGTCTGAACTAAATGCTAAGATTAACGTAACGTCCTGTCATTCATAACTTGTGCGCTGTCAAATATTATAAAATGGGAAACAGAATTCTTTCTCTAACAGCCCTGAAAAGTGGAACTGATGCAAATGTATGAGTGGATTCACTGTGAGAAGAGGAAGCGAACTTCTCTCACATTCACAACAGTCTTCAGGTAAGGCTCCAACAGCAATACAAGTTCAGTGATGCAGACTGTAAGAATACAAAACAGGGTTCTTTATTTGCTATGATAACATTTTGCTCTCTCTCTTTCTGCTTCCCGCTTCTCCCTCACTGGTGCACCAGGTGCGAAATATTGCGTGAGCGTGCTGCTCTTTACTTTAATCCACTGTCATGTGTGAATAATGTTGAAGGAAATATAATATAAAAGTCAATGTCTGAATCCCAAAGAGCAATCCCTTTAACTATAACTATATGTACACTACTATAGGCCTACTGACATTGGTGTGCTGATTAGCAAAACTATTGTTTCACTGCAGTTAAAGAGGTGAACTTCTGAACAGAAAAAGAACAGCTCAAGTGAAAAGCAAACGATCTCTTGCAATCACTTATTTTCACTCATTTAGTCACCTTGCATCACATTAAGCATTCTGGTTGCTGCTGTCTGTTTGAAAATTACTGTCATGACTTAATACCTATTTGATTTTTTTTCCAGGAATTTAATTTGCTGCAGGCATGCACACGTGTGAACTGAACTGAACAGCAGGACCACGCAGATGTGCAGCACAGTCTAGAGAGGAAGAGCAGGACTGTATGATCTCACATACAGTATGTCACAAAAGATGCTAACAAAAAAATCTTGTCACTGAAAAGTGTGAAGGCAATGTGTTTTACAACATCTACAAAGATCTAGGGGAGCCTTTTAATGGTTACACTCCTCTCCACACTAATCCCAACTGCTGTTTCTTCCCAATTAACAGAATTTGTGGTGCAGAGGATGCATGGATTAACTTAGTTCTCCAAAACATGCAGCTTCTCCTTGCACATGGAATCACACAAGCACATATGCAAGTATATATCTAATGTTTCGGAAAGTGTCCATTGGTCATTGAGGCTCTTAAACATAAACATCGAGGCTCTTCCTGGCTGCTGACATTGTTTATACTTGCAGATTGAAGAAGAAACATTCAGATGCTGCTCTGCGCTGGCACCCTGGACAGAATGGCATAATTAAATGGATTGACTAAAAGGGATGCAATGAATATCCCAACACAGTGTCAGGTCAGGCTTGCTCACAAATTACAGCCAGGGGCCAAAGAGAGTAAACAATAATTTAGGTGAAGTGGGAAAGCACAAGAATGCATTCAGGACTTGGCCTGTGTTTTTAAATATGTTACTGATATCTGTTCTTGTATAATTTGATTTGTTTGACTTGATAATAAAGTGTATGTTTAAATAAGAAACAAACATTTAACCAACGATCTGTAGTCGCTCGCTTTTCACGCACATGGGTGCAAGCTTTACATAGACAAACATCAACACAACAATTACAATTTTCAAAACAACTGGCACCTGCATACTCTTTTTCAGCTGCACATGCACACAAACAAATACATCTTAGGAGCATGTGGTGCTAAACCTGGAGGCTAATTAAGTGACAGATAACAGCACACAAGGGAGGCCTATTCCAGGAATTCTATCGCCAACTCCATCAGAACAACAGCGGCATTATAGTATAGAAGCTTTATGAGCCACTTGATGTCAACTTGTCTTTTTACAAAAAACAAAACAATGAAACACTGAATATCTGTTCAAAAAGATTGGTCAATCCATCTGGCGCTAGAGGGAAATTCCTAGGATCACCTTGGATCAAGTCAAACAGTTTCATCTTCTGTGGACAAGGAATGGTCAGCGTATTAAGGCAAACCAGCGTGTTAAGGCAAACCATCCTTTAGCTGTTAGGATATTTCAGTCTGGACCAAAGAGGTGGATCAACCAGAGCCATGCTGTTAGCATGATAAAAAATGTACATTTTACATTATAAATAAAACTATTCTCAAACATCTTGCAAACATAAACATAATGATCACATAATGAGAGATAAGCTCCTCACTGAACTGTATTAAAATGCCATCCAATGCCATTTAATTGAGTATAGAAAGGTATGCTATGGGTGAAAGAGACGGAGACAGAAACAAGAAGCAAAGCAGAATGTCACACATTGCAAATTGGTTGCTTGACTAATTTCCCTGCTATCTGAACAGTTCCTAAATTCAATTCAGTCTAATTAATTCACTTCATTAAGTCAAATGTGGTCAAGTCAATACAAAGGGGTCTGCATGAAAAAATGTGATTAGCTTGCAGATGACACCTCACATCTTGACACCGTGCCAGCTATACACTTCTACCTCACAGTAGCTGTAGCTAGATCAAATGACCCAACACGACAGCATGTTCTGGAGTCTGACTGATAATAAACCCTTCGGTGAGTGTAAACTAGAGCTCCATCTGTAGCCAGGAACAATAGCAGAACAACCCAACATGTTCAAAAACACTCCCCATCTCCATGCTCTACGAGAAAATAAATTTGCATTGTGGACCCAGCGATGGCTGTGTATTGTGATGTAAATACTCTTGAGCATAGACATGAATTTAAATCCAACAACAGGCAAATTGTCCAATTCCAGTGCATTTACAGTTTGGCATAGCTGGTGATTCAGAAAGCATCTGCATTAGAAATGCTTTGGAGTGCTCAGGCTAAGAAACACTTCTGGATTGCTTGTCTATTGTTCAAGTCTTGCGATTCCCTATATTCAGCCTATAGTTCGGTAGAGAGGTATAGAAATGCAACTTGCTTGCGTATCTCCATCCTAGACCCCTGAGCCTCCATACTGTAAGTGTCCCATTAACTGTTCCTCAAGGAGATTGGTGAGTTTGACTCTCAAAAGCTTTCCTTTGTGTTTCTAATGCTTGGTGCTATTGTTGATTTAGCTAGAAGGCACTACAGGACTGAGCAAGGCAATCAAAACAATTAAGCATTCACATGAAATTAGAGTAGAAGAAAAAGTTTCAGAAAAAGCAAATACATCATCCATGTCCCAATCAATACCAGAAAGTCACTCAGACAGGATGTGAAAAATAATAAAACAATTGTCTGACCAGAAGGGTGTTCTTTATATTGTTTAACTGAAGAGGCTGGTAACAACTCTATTGTGCGTTAGGCATGCCTCTTATTGGTGAACAGAGCATGTCAAGCAGAGGTGGGGCACTGTCTCTAGAGTCCACTATCACAGCAGGTTAACCTGGCACTGCTTTTCTAAGGACTGATTGCCAGCCCCCCTGCAGCTCGAGGTAAACCGACAATTTTCCATCAGCAGGGAGCATGGCTTTATTAGTAAAAGTAGGGGGGATGGTGGGTGGTAAAAGAGAAAAGTGAAATCAAGTTCACAAAGTCACTGTAGTTGTGATGTAGGAGGCCAATAAAGTGTGGTGGCAGACCTTAATCCTAAAAGGAATTATTATATCAGTGTCTAAAGTAAAATTATAGAAGAGTGATTTCAGAACAAGATTTAATGTATTCAACCTTTAAATGAGAAAATAAAAAGTAACTGACAATATGGCATCCATTTCACAGCTTAAACACAGACTTTATGGAGATTTTGTTGAGAAATTTTGCAAATAAGCTCTAGGGTATCTTTCAAAGTAGTAACACTGTAAAAGACAAGTCTGTATCTTAAGACTTACTTTAATGTCAAGCAGTATCTCATCTTGAGCAGACTTTCTGACAGGTGGGAAAACATTCACCTGAATAAAAACCGCAACCCTTGTATCAGAGATGAGACAGGCACAAACAGCAAATCAATATCATCCCCAGACTGCATGTGAATTTCGAAGGGCCAACTCTGCCAAAGATAGTACATTTCTTAGTAAAACACAAGTAAATCTACAAACAAACACAGACCATGAAGCTATCTGGGTAAAAAAAATAAAAGCACACCTTAGAGGGCAAACAAGCAGTGCCTTATGGTTTTCAAGGTCTCCATTTGTTTTTCCATGTTCCACTGTCAGATGCAGAGAGAGGAGAGAGCAGCAGAGAGAATGGTGAGCTGTAGAGGGTTAAAAGGCCATGGCTGGGATTATAGCACAAGTAAGGACCCCATACTGTGGTTTGACATGCCTACCAGCTTACAGTGCATTTTTCTATGACAATGCAGGGTCACACATGGTCAGAGAGCATGAAATGTTTTCACACACATGTTTAAAGACAAGTGAAATGCTCAATGTTGAAGAGCCTTCCCAGAGGTTATCTGTTAGCATTATGCTTTTTAATAACAAAGTCATGTTACAAAGTCAAAATCAAATTGTGGTGAAAAAATGTGTTTCTATTCGGTTTATGCTGGTAATGTGTGACCTTAAAGGACAGACGAAACACCTATTTTATGGTTCAGGTTGCATGACTTCAGGGCAGAAAACCATCCAAAATGTCAAAAGGCCCAATCATCCATCATGTACAAAGACAAGCACCAGTCGTGTAGTATTCACTAACCACTCTTCAGTGCCTTTAAAATTATTCAGCAAGAAAACCTATGTGTACATAGACCATCACTCTCCCTTCATTATTAATGAGAGGCCACTGTGCATGAGGACATAGCTAGAGCCGGGTGGTAGTTACTGATCAGCATGGGAGCTAGCTAATCCTGCCACTGATGAACTCATCTGTCTGTCTGTCCACTCCACAATCAGGCATGTGCTAACATGCCATAATCGTCACAATTCTACTCTTGCCCTGGGCTCTGCCACCTCAGCCACCTGATTGTGACGTGAGTCCCAAAGGCATCAGTGTTAAAGCTTTAGTAATTCCACCCTTAGCTTCACACCACCCTGTGTATAGCCCTTCCATTAAAAATGGCACATCTAAGGCAGTGAGAGAGGTTGCGCATGTGTAGTGTTAAAGCACATGGAGGGGAGAGGGGCTGTTATTCTCAGTGAAACTCTCTGTGCATCTGACAAAAACAAGGATGCTTCTTAATGTGTCATCTACATTGCTCCCTGATGCAGCATAGGATTGTCATTTATCAACAGCCAGCGAAGACACTTTCCAAATATTTAACGCATAGGGGGAATTTCTCATTCTATCTGAGTGTGTTTAAACTGCAATCAGTTTTTCCTTCAAAAAAAACCTCCACCAAATCTTACTTTTTCCCCCACCAGCCGTGAAAATATCTGTCATGAATACCACTCTTTTCATGTAATTCCCCATCCTCCTGCTTCACTGTAAGTGGCCGTCAACAGTGTGTCTTATTTATTCCTCAAGTGTTGGTGGGACAGGGGCTCCCGCATGGCACTCATGGATCAGGAGGGGGGAATTTCCAGAGGGGCAGGCAAAGCCTCAGTTCCCCCCGGATCGAGAGACTCTAGGTGGGAAGTAAACTTAGCCAACACTCCTGAAATGGGGCGCCACACACCCATCAACGCCTCCTTTGCAGGTGAGCAGAGCAGCAGTAGACAGGAGGGGATGTCAGTCTGCAGCGGAGCACTGAAAGGAGCTGCACGTGAGGCGTTTTTGGGAGTCATGTTTATATTCATGTTCCGCAAGACAAATATGGATCCTTCAAAAATATATGCATAAACCTGACACTGAGAAAAATAAAAGCACACTGACAAATACGTGATACCCTGACACTGTGTACACTTTTTATCACGTGAACACACACTAACATCCATCAGTGTGATGCCACTCTAGTTGCCACTATAGTTAGCTATAGTAACTCAACTTTCTCTAGAAAAAAATGATAAACTAGGTCTTAAAACTTTTTTTTATTATTATTACTGTAGGTGTATGTTGACATTTAACACATGACAAGCAAAGTACCAGAAGCATTTGCAGTCTGACAACTTTTATCAACACAACCTTTTGTTTTCCTGGGGATACAGAGGAGTTCTGTTGACTGTGTCTGGTTTTACATTTCATTGCCAAATGGCTGAGATTAAAACTGAAAAAGTAACAGCTTTGCGTAAGAATATGCAACTAGGGTACAAAATTCAACAAAATGCGCTTATGGGTTTTTTATGTGTCATTTAACCTGCACATTATGTTGATAAGCCCATTAACATATGACGGCTAAATTAAATAAAAATGACAGAACACAATTGTGAAGTATACATTTTTAACTTATTTAGCCCCTGGAATAGTGATACCATGGTACTATCTTGAGGAGTATTACGCAGTAGATAACACTGCCAAAATATGTTTGATTGCTGGCAAATAAATCAATAAACACAAACACCCAGAATCTAATAGGACTAGACTGAACTTGACATTGACATATCAAGTGCTAACTGACTGTCTGTCAATACACTCACTGACCAGAAAGGTGTGTTACTGTCAAGGGACTGAGAGGTATAAAGGAGAAAGAGAGAAAAAAATGGAAGCAAAAGTCAATCAAATTATCTCATTCCAGCCCACTAAACTCAAGAACTGGATGCTAGCAACCAGGGCCTCTTCCGAGAGAACTGACGATGTCTATGGGGTGCAATCTGAGTGACACCCTGCAGAGAAAGGACAGGTTCCAGGTTTGTCAGTGATACACCTGGAAAAAACACTCAACCTCTTCAGATTTCCAGTAACATAGAATATTGGGGAATATATCAAGAAATATCAATCGAGTGACCAAATGCCGGTTTTGATGGAAATGCTAAAAGATAAAAAGTTCAGCACTGCTGATTTGCATGTGATGAATCCTACACCAGTGTGTTATTTGTTTGTCTCCCCTGGTGAATGGAACCCTCTGGAGAGAAGCAGACAGTGAAAATGCTGTTAAGATCAGAGTGATAATGACTTACTGAATAAGAGTCTGCATCGTGGGGACTGCAACTGGTTTGATCCCTGTCCTCTTATTTTCTGTCTCATTAGATAAACCTGTGTCAGACAGCCACTGATGTGATGTTACCACTGATGTGTTTTAAGACATTAAACATTCAACACAGTCATGTCACAACACATCATAAATTAAATCATTTCAAAGTGAAGGAAAATTTAGCGAAAACTCTCCTCACTGTTTTCCTTTAGATTAAACTCATATCAAGGGGTTGTCTTGTAAGATTTGAGAAAAAAATCAATAAACAATATCTGAAAAGAAGGAAAAATAGAGCAGGTGACAGATGGCTGGGAGGCTAGTGTGGGGTGTGTGTGTGTGTGTGTGTGGGGGGTGGGGGGGTAGTAGGGAGCTTATTCAACTCATTCCTGTGTCATGTCATATAAATCTATTTCAATATGAGCAGTGACTTTTGTTTTCTGATCACTCTCGAACTGAACATGAGTGACAGTGGAATTGGGTGGGGGTGGGGAGGCGTGAACGTGCTCACACCCAGGTTCACTGGCATGAATTGTTTTCCAAAAAAACAGTCCCTCTCAAACTTTCTAATGTGTCACAATGAATGTTCAGGCAGGAAGATCAACCAGGAGAGCTGATTTGCGCTGACTTACACATTACATGTTCACATCTTTATACATTTTTCAGCTGTGACCTTTGAGTTTGTTGTGACTGTCAGAAAAAAACAAATCAAATGCTGTTCACTTTGTGCAATGTGCATCGTAAAAAATTGTTTTTGTTTTAATGGGTTATCAATGCTGTCTTTTTAAATAAAGTTATTATATTAATAAAATTGGGCTGTTCACTGTGATCATATTTTCACACAAGACAGGATGAGCCAATGTGGTGTCAAAACAAAGCCCTAGTACTCACACTTCATGTGGTTTTGTCCAATCATTCTTTAATATAACAAATTTTCAACTTGTATGAAACATGTATGAACAATGAACAATGATCCAAAGTGCTTAAACATTTTTTTGACCATGATGTTTTTTCAATGGTATGGTTTTAGTTTTTCTTTAAAGCTGAAATAATGGCTTTGGAGCTAAAGCAGCACTTTCAGTGATTTCCATGTCAGACGGTGTTAGTTTGGTCCTGATTTGGCCTCTTGTTCTTGAATTTGACTCTGGGCTGGTCCTGAGCAATTGGCCTTGTTTCAGCTTCATCTGAGGGGGTCTTAATGATGACGAACGTATGGCAGACTTTTCCGGCGTGAGCTTAAAATATGAAATGCGAAATGGCCATGAGGTATGTTCCATTACTTGCCAGGATTCCTATAAAACAGAAAACACACACCGCCCAGTCACCTTTCTGCACAGTGTCCCCCAGGGCACAGCTCTGGTCTGTTTGAAGATCAAAGGAGCTGAGGTAAAACAGCATGTTTACAGGTGTTAGGAAATTGAAAATTTCCTTGGCTGAGTGTGGTTTTGAATGGAAAAGGAAGTCTACCTTTACATGTATGTGTTGGGGTTTGTGTTGGGTGGCCGGCATGGAAGTTTGTTTGCTTAACTGTATATTTTTCTAAACATTCAGCATCTGTACTCTCTCATCAACGTGTCATATGATCCACATGCAGTGTGCATGGACCAAAGCTGTGCATAAACCGAGAATACATTTTGTTAAAAGCAAAGCGATAGTATTAGCCACTGTGTGCCTGGTTGGTTTTGTGTTCTGCTTGCAGATAATTGGTCCTTGATGGTACACCTGCTCCTGTCTTGAAAAGCCTTGGCTGCAGCAGAAAGGAATTACCTGAAAACGTCTCATATTTAACAGCACATTACCCATTGTGACAAATAAACAGAATTGGCAAGGTGTTGTGTAGGAAACATATTGAGAACCTCACTGCAAAAGTAAGTGCAACAGTGCAACAGCACAGGAGGATTCTGAGTTTGTGAAGGATTAGCTGAATTCTAACACTTTTTGGGGGGAGACCACAACAATGAGCACACCTTAGTCAAGCTGGAGTATGTCATTTACTCTGCACCTCTCCACTTTGTGTTTCTCTGTGTGCATGAGAGGACCAGTCATGCCAAGATTTCTGCATGAAAGGGAGAGTGTTTAGCTTTTGAGGCTATTTGTGCTTCTGACTCTGTAGTGTTTGTGTCCGATGGGAGGTGCCTGCGCCAGCTTCCTTAAAGGAGCAGGGGGTTTTGTTTGTTTCTCCGCCGTGCCAGGAGAAGTGACAGCCATTCCGGCTCTTTCACAGAAACACATTCATCTGTGTGAGAAAGGCGGCCGCTGAACTCAGATGAAAGGCCACGGGGGCTGCGTTGCACAGGAAGGCAGACTGTACATCGACTTCAGTACAAACACAACATAAGCCATGTCAACGACAGACAGACAGAAAGACAGACACAGAGAGATTCAGAGAGAGATTAGGGGGGACAGAAAGAAAGAGAGAAAATGGAACTAAGAAATATTCCCTTCTTGAAGAAACACAAACAAACAGCAATGGCAAACAATTAACAGGCTATGAGAAAGAAAACACTGCAATAATTACACTACACTAAAGTTAATATTTTGTATGTATATGATTTACATTAATTATGTATATATTTCACTTTGTATAAGATATGGGTCTCCAGACTGACCTCTCCTCACCATGAAGGTCCTGTTACCAACAGCCTCCTTTTGACACAATCACTACATTAAAACATTTCTCGGGCCACTTTAATTCATATCAAGCCACACAAATTAACATTTTATTTGAGTTTTATGTAGTTAAAACATTTAAAAAAATAAGCCACAATATTCCTGTAACAAGTAGGCCTACTCTTTTTATTGTTGAATCATTGCATTGAATATTGTGTAAAATGTATTAACCGTATTAAAATTGTTTTGTTTTGTTTTTTCGGGAAAGCAAGCCCACTGTTTGAGGTGACAACAACACAGACCAGAGAACAGACACTTTCATTTGGAGCAGTTCATATTCAATTAGAGGATACTGCATTTGTTTTAAAAGTTTTCTTTCAAATGTTTGCCGACCAACAAACTTAATAGCGTCTCTGTTATCTACTGAGGACACCCATTTGGGACATAACACCCTGAGAAACGAATTTAGTTTAAAGATATGAATTTAAGGTGTGCAACCGGGATAATATTAATAATAGAACTCCCTAGTTAAAATGTAGGTACTGACAGATTTCATAATGATGAGAATCGCAAAAAGAAAGGCCTGTAAACAGCAGGTCTTTTTAACGTCGTCTAAAACGTGACATATCTACTTCACGTGTCATTTTATTTAAATAGCCTAAGATCAAAAGCAATAGGTCAACGTGTATGTGCGTTATCTGAAAATTTCTTCCACTGGATTTAAAAAAAAAAAATTAGTAAATTGTTTGTTGACTTGCAAACATATTATTATTATTATTTATTTTGGCCTTTATATTGCATTACGGCAGTCTATTTATTTATTTATTTATTTATTTATTTATTTGCTTGTAATAATTCTTATTGTGTGTAATTATACCTACACATAATTTTTATTTTACAGCACACTCTTTTGATATTTAAAATCCACCTAATTAGTCATTAAACGCTTCATCCTTCACAATGTGCGTTATGACGCGTCATATTTAAAAGCAAGGCAGTTTTATGGGACTTGACATGGCTGTCTTGAATAGGTAAAATAGGTTAAACTATGTCACCAAGCTTCTTTAAAAACAAACATTAACATAAACATAAAACAAACAAATGGTTTGCCTCTAACAAACATAGAAAAAACAATGACACTGCCATATATGATGAATTATTAACGAGAAAGAGCCTTAACATATGCTATGGAGGTATCTTAGGCCTGCTGGTGCTTTAGTTTTATTTTAAAAGTTACAATTAAAGATATTCATAGAAAAACTCAGAGTTTGTTACAATAATAATTTACGTTACATGAAAAAAGTAGTTAACCATGCAACTTCACCACAATTAGTGAAGTTTGTGTGTGTGTGCGTGTGAGAGAGAGAGAGAGAGAGAGAGAGAGAGAGAGAGAGAGAGAGAGAGGGAGAATTAATCCATTATTATCAAAACACATCCAAAAACACTGATCAAACTGGTGTTATACAGCATAAATGACCTGACCTGAAATGACTGACAGGTGTGGTAGACCGGCAAGTACAGTCTAGGACAAACAAACACGCGCGCGCGTGCGGCATCCCTTGCTGTAACCATTCCCTGGAGGCTTACAATCATAACGGCTCCTTGCTTCGCCCTCTAACTCAAACGTCAACCAAACTCCAATTAACACAGTGAAACAATTATTAGCTGGCATAGTAAACTACAACTACAGTGAAGCGACATTTAAACGGTGTTATCCCAAATATCGACATACATGGCTCCTGTCAACTGTTGACCAAAAATGTTTCCCCAAAAACGGCCTGCAGTCTCCGCCTCTTCCCCTCTCTCTCTGTCTCACTGTCTCTCTCCCTCGTCACACACACACACACACACACACACACACACACTGGTGGGGGCGCAACACTCCTCTTCTCTGGCGAGGTGGTAAATAAGACATCCAGTATAGCCTAAATAAATATTTGCCATTCTCAAATTATTTGCTCATGCTGTATTAAACGAATACACACTCCGTCTAGCTATAAACTGTTAAATCAATATTGTTTTCTTAAAATAGCCTACATCACGAATCCATCCACCTGTGGTGTCCCTGTTGATTTTCTTTTATTGAATCAAAAAAAACGGGGTCAAGTTTAACTTATAGTTGTCCTGCCTCCCTGCAGCCTGGCGCGTGTAACCATTGTAACTCTTCTTCAGTCTGGATTGTGCTACGTGAGACAAGGATCGACACTCACTTTAGTTTAAGAAAACTCTGCTCACGCTCAGTAACGTGACTTTGACTAATCCAGAAAGTTCAAATTGCTCGGTTAACTTAACACATGACCTCAAAGATTTCCTCCTGAACTTTGGCCTGAGCCCAAGTGAGGGTACTGAAAAACATCACCTATAAAACCTACAGGCCCACCGTAGCAGGTTGGGTGTGTGCTCTTACAGTACGGTACAGTACAGACAACCCTGTACAAAGAGCCGTGAGAAGCGGGGGGGGGCGTTTCCTTCTCCGCGGATCAATATCAGCGCAGCTGGAGCCGAACAGGAACCGGCATCTACACACTGTGTGGAGCTGGCCTTTACCACTTCCCACAGGTCATATCTTCCTCCGCCGGAGAGGTCACCGGGCCAGCCATTTAAAGTACCGTTAGGAGGTGATTTCAAATAACTAAATACGTATAAAGTAGTGTTTTCTCATCTACAGCTGGGGGATAGATACACTCATCTCGGTTTAGACACTTTTTTCCTTTTGCCAAAACCTAATTTGTCCTCTTTTGATTGGCTGAAAATAGAAATATGTGAGATAGCCTTTGCCATAGGAAACTTATGGAAGGATTTTTCAGGAGAAAAAAACAAATTCTTTTCCTTCATTTATTTTAGTATGTTCCAATTAATTTTAGTTGCCATAATTTCCTGGTAGTAATCAGCATCGCCTCCCTGGAGATCCTACCAAGCTTTTTATTTACTACATCATTCTATGAGCCAAGTAATGTGAGCACTTGTATAAAAGGAGACAACGCTGCCTGCAGTCTTGCAGCTCCACAAGACGGACAGTGCCACTTGCTGCTTCAGCGGAGAGTCGGCCTGCAGAGCATTTCTGCCATCACAAACAGGTCCCACTAAGGTTTTCTATGTTTCTGAACAACTATAAAGCAAGACTCATACAACAATAACGACAGCAACTTATTTATACACAAGCCTGCGCAGTAAGCAGAGCCCAGCGTCTCGCAAAGCAACAAACCAAGTAACAAACATCCAAATAAATTTTCTCTCCCCGATTCAATTCATCCATAGCCTTAATCTATGCCTACTCGGATTGTGATATTTATTCTTCAAAGATGCCTTAGATGTGTATGAGCAATGCAATCTCACTGATGACAATCTATGCCATTATCTTCACTCACCACTACAAAACGTCAAATTAAAACAAACACGCCTGAAGCGTTCTTAAAAGCATCTACATTAATAACAGAACTGCGGAGACATATGGCCATCTCCCATAACAGCTTACAACTAGAGCACGAAGAAGCTCTCCTAGACTAAAGCCGAGTCAAGTTGAAGTTCACCATCTCCTGTGCAGTGGAGTGTCCAGCATGGGGGGAGGGGTTGCATTTTACGGGCTGTGTTTTTTTTTTTCAGATAAACTGACCTGTGAGAATATAAAGTGACAAGATATGATTTATGAAAGAGAAACGCTTTGCTGTTTCCCCTATATGAACAGACTAGCAGACACTTAAGCACTGAGTGTGCAAAATTAAAATGCTTACTTTGGTTGTGCTTGTTTTCTTCATTTAAATTCAAAAGGTTAAAACTCCAAATACAGATGTTTATAAATAGATATATTGACTTCCTTCTTATATATGTTTTGTTTCTCC